>CM076945.1:15457500-20257500 GCA_039566865.1 Aurelia coerulea
CATTATCTTTTATAAAAGCTACTTCAAGCCACTAATTAAGACTATCAAAGTTTGTTAGCCTATTGATTTTATAGTGTACACGACATATACAGTCTGAGTTCCAAATGTTCATTCCAGTTGCACCACTCCCGACAGTACTTTCCTCATAATTGATTCACTGTCCATTAGCACTGTCTTCTGCATTTCCTTCACTATTCTTTCAGTCTCGGTTTCAGCTTCTATCATTTTTTGAACATTCTTCCACAATTTTCCAATTCCTCCACCCAAACATCCAACGACTAATGGGACAACTTCCACTTTGTACCCTACACGATTTTCCCTTGTCTCAAAGGCTAGCTGCTGATATTTATCCAATTTCTCCTTCACCTTTGCTTCGATGTTATTTTCTTGTGGGCATGCCATGTCACAAATCCATATTCTTTTTGTCTCCTTATCTTCAATGTGTTAGGTCTGGCCTTCTTGCCGAACTGCTTTGTCTCAGTTTGTACTCAAAGTCCCATACTAATTTCCCTTTCATATTCTCAAATACTTTTCCTTTCTCCCACTTCTCTTTGTACCACACTATGTTTTCATCGATTATTTCATACCTCTTTGCCCATGCAACAGCTAGAACCATCAACGCTTTATTATTAAACGCTTTATTATCATTATTATTATTATTAGTATTATTAATAACTGTATTATTAATAAATTTATTATTAGTAGTATTATTATTATTATTATTATTATTATTATTATTATTATTATTATTATTATTATTATTATTATCATTATTATTAATAACTGACTGATGAAGATTTTTAATCGAAACGTATTTTTATGAAAACAGTTTAATTTCTTTTATTTCATGTTCTGTTTTTTGTGAATGATGGTTTAGTTTTTATTATTATTATTATTATTATTAATGTAATTGCCATCTAGGGATTTAGCAATTTAAGCAAATCCCAGGAGGGTCGTTGGGAGGCGTGCTTCTTCGTTTGCTTGAGACTTTATATACGCAGAGCTTCCATTCCGATGTCGAGAACTAAAGGATTAGGGAATTTACTATGAACTTTTATTTGAATTGGAAGTTTTGGCTGGCTAAGAAAACTTGAAAAGTCTAGGTGTGTTGTTTGGCATTGTTTTTAAGGGGGGCCTCGGGGGGATTTTATCACGATTTTATGTTAATGTTATTTTGTCCTATAAATACTTGGCTGTCCTGTGATTGTAAACAACTGATGAAGATTTTATAATCGAAACGTTTTGCTTTTAACAGTTTTGTTTTTCATATACTTTTTTCTGTTATTTTTGATGGTGGTTTTGTTTTAATATTCGATTTTTCCAACGGAGAGGGCTAAAGATGGATGAGGACAGCCAAGTTCTAAGAAAGAGATACCTTTTTAATTTGGCTGACAAAATCACTAGATATGCTAATCACTGGTTGTTTATGAAGATTTGCTTGAGATGTAACATTACTCCGAACGGTTTGAAATTAAAGAAAACGCCCCAAATTGGTAAGACGTCGGAAGATTTTCTCTCACAATGGAACGCTATCATGTTCAGGGCGGAAATGAATTTGGTAGAGACACTGGTAAGTGAGTACAGGACACAAACGTTGGCTCTTGAGCTTGAATTTTGGAATAAAATTACTGAATATTTGGAAATAGTCGCGGAAATAAGAGAAGCGAGGAACCTTCTTGAGGAGCTGTGTAGTAGAATTGAACAGGCTGAAAAGGGGATTTTGGTTCGCAGAAGAAGGAAACTTTCGAGACTGAATGCAGGTGGTGAAGCTTTGGCGGTAGAACAGGAATTTCAGACGAACTTTACGTTTATTAAGGATTTGAAATCGTTTTGGGATGTTGAGTATCATGCTGAAGGCGGAGAACTACATTTGGAACAGGAACAAGGGATAGATTTGGATGAAATTCGAAGGGAGCTTATGCAAAATAACTTTGATAATCAACCGCCAGGAATTGGAGAAAGAGGATCAAGGACGTTTGGAGAAAGTACCAATCAACAGGATGTGTCAGAAAATAATGATGAAATTCAGTACCAAGTTAAAAGAGATGAAAATGGACGTATTGAGGGACAATTTGTTAACAACAAGGTAATAAATTTATCACAGCGTACGCTTAGTCAGCATGAAATTTCAGTTTTGTCAAAGGGACTTAAATTTGTAGCGACTCCAAAAGAGATTGATTATTCACAGGTTAAAATCGATTTAGAAAACTTCGGTAGAAGGTTGCGACTTAAATGGTTTTTTAAAGAGAATGATGATTTTTCAGAAGTGCCAGCATTTAGACCCAAAAGCAAATTTAACCCTAGGAATAAGGACGTGGCAATCGAGGTATTTTTATCTAAATTAGAAGACGAGCTTATGAAAGTATCACCAGAAGGTTGTAACTATAGTAATTTGACTAGAGAAGAAAGAGTAGCTTTAAATAATCTTAGATCAGATCGAACAATTATTATTAAGGAAGCGGACAAGGGTTCAGGGGTCGTAGTGTGGGATAGGGAAGACTATATTTTGGAAGCGGAGAACCAGCTTGGGGATCCTGGGGTTTATCAGAAACTCGACAATGACCCTTCAGCTCTGGTACAACGTGTCGTCCAGGACGCAATTAGTAAGATTGAGGGGCGAGGGGACATTGATGAGAAAACTCTGGAATATTTTATGGTCAACAACCCAAAGCTGGGTAGGTTTTATCTTTTACCGAAAATCCACAAAAGACTCAATAGTGTCCCAGGGAGACCTGTTATTTCGAATTCAGGCTGTTTCACCGAAAATATTTCAGCAGTTTTGGACCATCATCTCCAACCTTTAGCAAAAAGAGTCCGGTCATATGTCAAAGATACTAACGATTTTCTGCAAAAGCTAGCCAGCATGGAGGACCTTCCTCGGGATGCTATTCTGTGTACGATTGATGTGGTCGGTCTATATCCTAGTATACCCCATGACGAAGGACTGGAAGCTCTGCGTACTGCTCTTAATTCAAGGGAGAATCAATCGGTTTCTACGGATACCTTAGTGGAACTGGCTAATTTAGTGCTAACAAATAATTTTTTTGAGTTTAATGGTGATTTTTTTAAGCAAATTAGGGGGACAGCTATTGGTACCAAATGTGCACCATCATATGCTATTCTATTTTTGGCGGCTTTGGAAGAAAAACTTCTTGAACAATCACAATATAAGCCTTGGTTATGGTGGCGTTATATTGATGATGTATTTTTAGTTTGGACACACGGGGAGGAAAAACTTATAGAATTTGTAGATTTTCTGAATTCCGCTCACCATTCCATAAAGTTCACCGTTGAATATTCCAAGGAAACGGTGAACTTTTTGGATGTTCAGGTTATTAGGCAAGGTAACAAAATAGTCACAGATCTGTATACGAAACCGACTGATACTCATCAGCTTCTTCATCGTTCCTCGTGTCATCCAGGTCATACGAAAAAGGGCATTCCCTATGGGCAGGCCCTTCGAATTCGTCGTATCTGCTCAGAAGACTCATTTTTTGAAAATCGATTGGAAAACTTGGAAAATTTTCTTTTGGATCGGGGGTACAATAGGGGAGAAATAGAGGGACAGTTTAATAGGGTAAGGGGGTTGGATCGGAATACCCTCCTGGATCGGAACCAAAAGCACCGGGATGATACGAGGATACCCCTGGTTTTAACATTCCATCCAGCATTTCATAAAGTTTACGACATTTTGCAAACTTGTTTGAATGCACTCTTTGTTGATAATGAACATCGACATATTTTCAAGGATAAGATTTTTGTTTCGTTCAGAAGGGCTAAAAATTTCAAGGATACTCTGGTTCGGGCCAAAGTTTACCAACAAACGGATGAACAAGCTGAAAAGGGCACTTTCAAATGTAATGGCAGGAGAAGCTGTCAAATTTGTGCACTCATTGTTGAAGGGGAGACATTTCGAAATTTTAATGACTCTCGACGCTTTACGATCTCCTCTGGTGCTTATCATTGCAACTCGGAGAATGTAGTCTACTTGTTGCAATGTGATTGCTGCAATAAAAAATATGTGGGCAGCACAAAAACCAAATTTCGGCAAAGATTTAATGTGTACAAATCATATTTTCGAACATATGCACGTAAATACAATGATGGCAGTCTTGACAGGGGTAAGGCGGTACCACAGGCGGGTTTCTTTGGGCATTTTTTTAGTGAAGGCCATCAGGGTGCTTTTTCGGTCAGCATAAAAATCATTGATGGGGCTTCAGATGTTTACTCACTTCGTAGAAAAGAATTATTTTGGCAATACAAATTGGGAACCTTTGCACCCAACGGTCTCAATGAAAGAGCGGCTGATGTTGAATTGGATATGTTCGCCTGTGGGGTCGCCTGAATACAGTCATTCCATTTGAATAAGTCTTAGGCTTTATCTTGGGGGCATGCTTCCTTTCGTATTTCGTGTCAGTGTGCACGTGGTGTCAGGGTGGAATTCCCTGTCTTGCCATCTAGGGATTTAGCAATTTAAGCAAATCCCAGGAGGGTCGTTGGGAGGCGTGCTTCTTCGTTTGCTTGAGACTTTATATACGCAGAGCTTCCATTCCGATGTCGAGAACTAAAGGATTAGGGAATTTACTATGAACTTTTATTTGAATTGGAAGTTTTGGCTGGCTAAGAAAACTTGAAATAGTCTAGGTGTGTTGTTTGGCATTGTTTTTAAGGGGGGCCTCGGGGGGATTTTATCACGATTTTATGTTAATGTTATTTTGTCCTATAAATACTTGGCTGTCCTGTGGTTGTAAACAACTGATGAAGATTTTATAATCGAAACGTTTTGCTTTTAACAGTTTTGTTTTTCATTATTATTATTATTATTATTATTATTATTATTATTATTATTATTATTATTATTATTATTATTATTATTATTATTATTATTATTATTTCATTTTAAAATTCACACAACATACAACTTGCAATACAAAATACATTGAATACAATAATACAGATATAAAACAAACGATACAAGCACCTAAAATTAAACTAAGGAAGAGAACATATGAAAACTGTATGTGGGGAATTCCTTAAAGGAGGAGCTCTCTCAGTAGATAGACTAATCGAGGAGAGAGCACCCCCTATTAAAAAAAATCCATATTTTCAGTAATCAGTATGATTCCAAAAGATGCGTTATGTGCAAGAGACCCAGAATGACCACAGTGACCCCAAGCCCACAGAGCCCACTCCAGGCAAAAAACCCAAATCCACAGCTAACGCCACGGAAAGGTTTTGTACCCAGAACAGGCCCCAAAAACAAGAGCCCACCAAAGCCACTCCAAAGTCAGCATGCTTTAAGGAATTTTGAGATTTACAGCCTTGACTGAAAAATGCAACCAGAATCGTGGATTTAAATACTAATATTTAATATTTTGTTGCAAACAAATGGATTTTCAATTGCCGGCGAAAACCTAATTTTGAGGGGCATTGCTTGATGATGATAGGAATGTCATTCCAGGATTTAGCACCTGTGTATCTGACAGATCTTATTCCATATTGCAAAGTATTTTTACGATATAAGAAATAATATCTCTCTCGCATTCCGGCGAAGATGCTGTTCAGGTGTATGAAGGCGCAACTCATCATCTTCTTACTACGTGAGCACGGAGGGATTGGAGTTAAACGTGTGTCAGATGTGTATAGGTCAACAAGGATTGCATCTCGCATCAAGATGTTGAATCACCCACAGTTACAATTCAAGAACATTGCACGTCAATCTCTTAATTTAGATATGGAGAAACGGAAGGTTGTCACAACCGATAATGATATGAATTTTCTTGGGTTTAAGATTGGTGAAGACGGATATCTAAACAGTCGTACCAATTTCGGGTGCCAATCAGATAGGCCAGATCTTCTGAGATATGCCAGAAAGCTGGATGTTTCCATTGAGTTTAGGCAAGAAAAGGCTGGAGTGATTATAAATGATGAATTTTTGTTATGAAGGTGCCCCAAACCAAAAACTGCTGTTCAAACAGACAGTTAATCGAGATTTGCAAAAAGCAAAGCGATTGTCAATTCAAGGCCCCTTTCTCTGTATGACTATTGTTGAATTGAAGTCCTCCCATTCAATTTTTTACAACTGGAAAGTAAGTGATCTACTCGTGAGGTTTACAATAAAAGCACGTTTGAGTCTACTTTCAACAAACTTCACACAGCATATATGGAATCGTGATAATGACCCTTCTTGCCCCTTTTGCCATCAGCATACGGAAAGTGTCGCACATCTGATAAATGGCTGCAGAGAGTTTCACAACTTTTATAATAGAAGTCACATTCGAATTGCTGACAAAATATTTGAGGTGATCTCAGGAAGTTTAAATGGTTTCCAGCTTCATGCAAAACAAACTTGCAGAATCAATAATGACAGACTATCGTGATGAACTACAGCGTATTACGCATCGTAAACCCGATATACTTGTCATTGACAATCAATCACGTAAATGCATTATTTTAGAAGTGACTGTCTGCTACGATCTGTATTTTGAACAAGCGTTAAACACCAAACAGGAACGGTATCAGCCGCTGTGCAGTCTGCTGCAGTCGTTAGGTTGGAATGTGGATCTGAAAGTACTTTGCTTTGGCTCATTTGGTTGTATCAAAAAGGGTGTTTGGACTGTTATGAGATCATTGACAGTAGATCGGTTAATTCTAAAGAACACACTACAGTGGTGCTCAGTATCGAATTTAATAATGGCCAATTAAATATGGAGACACAGGGTGAAGAAGTTATGCAGGTGAATGTTTTTTCGGTCAAGATACACTAACTTTCAATATTACATATTCACACTGAATGACTTCTCAATCTTGTGTCTTACACCATATGAACTCATTATGTATGTAGGGAATAACATATGCCAATTAAACATAAGTATTATGTTAACTGAGCTGTCAGCTCGAACACTAGGGAAAACACGAATGTATTACTATTATTATTATCATTATAATTGTTTTATTATTATTATTATTTGCGCCTACTAGGATCAACCATTGCATATATCTTCAAGGATAAAGTATACATTTATTCTCTCTCTGGTTCCAGATAATCAAAGCGTGCGATTAAACCAGATACTATGACCTTGCTAACTGTGTCGTTTGTGTTCTTAGCCAAACTTGCGATATCTTGAGCAATCGTTGTTATCTTTATGAGCAATTGAATTACATTAATCGTACACATTGCACTAAAATATAGAAATCTACTTACAGCTCCAGCTCCATATCTTAGTGCTGCATTAATAAATGACATAATGGCAATCTTCAAATTGAATTCCTCTTTGTAGATGCCTGTGCTTCTGTCCAGATCGTTGATTAGAGTCTACAACAAAAACAGGTAAAAAATCATCCTAACGAGGTAGGAGAAGAAACCAAATTTGACTCGTTGGAGGATCTCTCACAACTATGTGTTCCTGAAGGCATCTCATTGTCATATCCTCTAATCTAATGTTGGGAAATCTGGTCTGCAAGTGAGTAAAAACATTGTACGCTTGTAAGAACATGGTTTGGCAAGAAACCGCACAATGGGGTTGGCAAAAGTTTCATTCTGGGATGAAAATTGAATCGGTCAAAAGAATCAATTTGCTGAAATTGGACATTAATTTCCTGTGTTATTCGTAATTTTGTTAACATTGAACGATTTTGTTGAAAATGTGGAATCTTTCTCCGATTTTCTGCTTCGGGACAAAAGCAAGTCAACAGCCCAGTTTAAGGTAACTCTGCTTTCCGCTCCAGTCAAGAGCGAGATGCTGTTTCGTGAAACTACTCTTATCAGAAAACACCGGGCTATCGGATTTCTAGCTTAGCTTTTTTATCAAACTTGGCAAAGTTGTAGATCAACTACCTAGCGAAAGGTGGAGAGAAAAAAAAATCGAAATTTTTTCTAGTAGTTTTGGAGATAGATCCATTTTTCTGAAATTAACAAAAAAGATTTGAACTAGGATTTGCGAAGCCAGCGTTCACGGAAATATTGCGATTTATACATCTTTCGATTGCCCAGACTATGCAGAACAACATCCCCTTTACCGCTTTTCGATAGGCCAAATAATATTGGAGAAATCAATTGTTGCGAAACGACATCTCGGCTGTGCACCAGAGCGGAAAGCAGAGCTCGTTCTGCTCT
This sequence comes from Aurelia coerulea, assembly GCA_039566865.1. NCBI lineage: Eukaryota > Metazoa > Cnidaria > Scyphozoa > Semaeostomeae > Ulmaridae > Aurelia > Aurelia coerulea. Next base: position 15,465,617 of record CM076945.1, read on the forward strand.
TTACTGCTCGTTTTAGCTTTTCTTGCTCGTTTTCTTCGCTCGTTCTCAAGTTAAAGCTGACTGATTTCCCCTGTTGGAAATGCCTTTCCTGATCTTTGTTGATTGTTGTTAATCGTTTTGGTCTTTGGAGTGCATTTCCGTTTGGTAATCATGTTGTTCGTTTTGGTTTTAACGCGTAACTTTGGCCAAGACGAGCAATAAAGAGCAGAAAGAGATCGAATGGAAACCAGGCTTAAGCGATCTTGTTGAATATGTCTTTGCAACAGAAACTGCCAAAAGCACTCCGTTTCTGTTCAACCAGTGCATGTTATGGGGTCTAACAACGTAAAACGTAGAATTACACAGTTGTACTTGAAGCTAGAGATCCTTTCTTTTCATTTCTATCCCAAAAAATATGTGTAGCAGCATATATAATACGAATAAGATAGTATGCAACTTCAGTCAGATACTAACTGGGTTAATCGACAAACATGAGGTGTTTATCAGGCCATCTTTTGCTGACAAAATGCAAAAAAGCTTTTCAAAATTTGGCATGGAGAAAAAAGACAAACATTTTTATGAACATTTAACTAATTGGAATAAGCCATTGCAATTCCATCTACGTTGTGGGTTATTTTGTCAAATGAGATAGTTCGTTACAAAACACGGGCATGTTTAATTATTTCAATGATTCAATTATATAAGGTGTTGTGGCGCAGTGGTATAATCCTCTGACATTGCAGCCAGAACAGTCAGGTGGACCGGGTTCAATCCCAGGTAGAGCCCCATCACTTCAGCGTCATGACAAGGGTTCGCGGACTCGATTAGGCCTATTCTACTTCTGCGATCACAGCGCTTGGCGCTAAAAAAAAAGCAATTTCACCTTCACTTCAATGCTTCCAAAAATTAGAAGTGCGCCTGGAAAGAAGATTAAATGGTTTTACTTTGCTTCCAAAATGTTATACAATCCTCGTTCAAGTCCTTTGGTATAAAATTGGTCCGTTTGCAATCATTCTAAAATTCTGCATGCGTAGCATAATTATCCTGGTTTTATTCTAACGAATACTGCTGAAACCGGACACTACGTTTGCAGTAAAAGAACACATAACTATACAACCACACAAAGGTGCAAGGTTCATCGCATCGCAGCCAAACATATCAACACACCTACTTTGTTGATATCACTAGAATCTCTGAGGCTCAAATTTAGCAAAATCCTCAAAAATCCTCAATCAATTAGCATGACGACTCTTACAAGACTAGACTCGTGCACATTCAGTTTCAATCATATGTCCAAACGGTTATTCAATCATTATTCTGCTGCTAAGTATGACGCTATTTCCTGCTGAGTATGACGTAAATTTATAGAATACCTGAAATCGAGTTCGTTCTTCAGCATATTGTTGAAAATGTGCCATTGCGTCCATAACCTTCTTGTGTCCACCAGGAACAAGACAGCATGCGCCAAGAATTTCCAGCGCTATAAATACAAATATTCTTAAATAACTGCATTATAATAGATAAACGTTTGTCACCTAATTCAAGTTTCATTTCATTTCAAGATTGTCTCAAGTTGACGGCAACAAAGAGTGCTGCCCCTCGTCTTGTCCAACGGTAAACTATGCCCGGTTATATCATATATATATTATTAATATCTTTGTTATTGAGTCAAAAAAAGAATCCCCGTTTGGAAGGTCACTGCTCCCTGGATATCAAAGCAATGATATTAAAACCGGCTTGTTTAATTGCCAATACGTTAAATTAGCTTCAGCAATTCACCCGGCTTTAATCGGCAATTCCTTCCCGTGAATATAGGAGATTTTCTGAAGAAAGCCCCTTCCAAAAACCCGCAAAAACAAGCGAAAAAAATGACAAAATTTTCCATGGTCTTCCTTCCCAAAAATGATGACACTCGCATTTATTTTGTAATCTTGGGGGAATGGAATCCCTCTGAATAGGTTATTGATGCCAGCAAGGCGGGGAAGATTTGTTCATCCTCTTGGGATAACACGTGCTAAAGCATGCATAAGTCATTGCAATAAGGCCCGTGTAAGGCAGAAATGTTAGGGGAAATTGTTTATGATTTTGGGCACGTTTTGAAGGTTTCTTGAAGAAAATTTCCCGAGAAAATCCCTCATAATTTCAGAAGGGAGTGGCCGATTTCAGTCAGGTAAATTTTGAAATGGATTTGAACGTCTCAACCTTTAAACTATATATTTGCAGTTATCATCGTCTTGATATCCAAGGAGCCATGATCTTTCAAACGCGAATTCACAATAGTATTAGCAAGCTTTGTCTTATTTATAGCCAGAATTTGAATTCCCAATTCTTTTACAAGCATCCGCATCTCATCAATATGAAGTAGAAGACTTTTAACATTTAAAGATGCAATAGTCATTTCCTTTCTATGCCCAAGCAGTTACTTTTCTAATAGCTGGCTCGGTTTGAGAAGCTGTGGGGGGGGGAGCACACTGCAGTGTGGAAGAACCCTCCTTTGCCAGAATTATCACTTATTTCTTTAACCGACGAGAGTCATTCTGAATTTAGAAAATCAATATAATTACTTCCAACAAATGAATCTTTACTGTAATCCAGTGCAACTGATATGGCTAGTTTGTTAATCTCCATTTCTGAATTCTTCATCGAATGGTGTAAATGCGAACTTCGTAATAAATCCGTACAGGACGACAGGGCTGCTGACTTGACTGCTAATATTTACAGGTTTTCCATGAAACTTATTGAGACGTCACAAGTAACTGGCGGAAAATGTCTCAAAATAATATCGATTTTGGGATTCTACATGAAAAACTGACCTAACAAAATGGAGAGTCACAAACCAGCCGTATCAGTTGCACTAGATTACAGTAAAAATTCATTTGTTAAGGGTTATGCAGGGTGACCAGGTAATTTTAACCAGTGGCGTGAATACCTTGTTTGTTGATATTGGTGCATTGAAAGTTGGAATATAAACCTTTTAAATCCAAAGTTGCATCCACCTCCAAATCAGAGCTTTTGAGATTTGGTCTAAACAGCAAATGCGTAGGGTTGTGGAGATATCCTCAATCATAGACACGAGCGTATTCGTTTTGGACACGAACTCGCACTTATGTGTCCATTTGAATACAAATGTAAAAACTGAAAACCAACACACATATTAATGAATATAGTCGCCAAGGAATACCTTTCTTTAGTCAAAATGCATTTACAAAAATACACCAAGCCAAGCACGAATGAGGACCTTTACGTTGCCTTGGGTATACAATAATGCTTGCTTCGTAGTAATATCGAGAGAGATGATGCAAAATGTATTTCATCCAAGCCATTGACATTGAGAGATAATTTACGTATCAATGCCCAGGAGAATTATTTCGCTAATGAATTACTTTTATCAGGCAGATGTAATTTAAACTTTTTGTGAGATCAAAAAGATGTCTCTTCAGGACTACATTCGTGAATCTGATTGTGAAGTTCAGTTTCAAATTTCTATCAAAATGTGTTCCTAAGCACGAGGTTTCTTGCTTGTACTTTGCTATGCTTTAGGAGCTTCCACAACAGCTTAGGCCAAAACTCAAAAGCTCTGCTTTGGAAGTGAACGCAAATTTGAAATTTCAACATTAATATTTCAACTGTATGCGGATTGATCCAAGCAAATAGTACATAGCCCTCTGCCACATAAAATGGCCGAGTGATTTTTTGTTGTAAATTTGTCGCAATATGCTTTTTTACCTTCTTTGGCAGTAGGTAAGAAAGTAAGAAAAATTGGCAGTTTGATAGTTTCCATGGTTACGAGTTCGAATATTCGTACAGTTGGATAGTTTCCATAGTTATGTGTGGTGCGGACAATCTCCGCATGCGGGTCAAGAGTGACGAGTATCGTTCGAATATTTGTAGAATGCTGGAATGAGACTCAACAGGTATGCGCACGCGCGTAGGAATGAAGCAAGTAAAAATGCGACTATTAATCGAATGCTATTGATTGAATGAACATTTAACTTGTACTTATCAATTGTTTAAAATGTTAGCGTTTATTGGAACTTCAATGTGTAGCTTGCGATGCTTCATGATTACTTCTGGGCCCCTCAAGTTTGCGAAGAAATCATCGTGACCTTCGAATAGGAATGCACGTCTGCAGGTGAAGCAATCAATGCATTGCTTGCAGCGTTTTTCTACCAGTGTTTTGCTCAACTCCCAAGAAACTTTCTCATTTAAGCAAGAACATCTATAGCATATTTTTCACTTGATTTTCACTTAATTTTCACTTGCTCTGTTTCTTGTATTTTAGGGTGCTCAGGGGCAAAATGGGTAGATTGGGGGCAAAATGAAGTGGATAATGTTAATTGCCAGAAAATGATATATCCCTGACTGTTCAGTCAGTGTTGGCTGAACATTCCAGGATCTAATAGACCTTTTAGCTATTCTGAAAAGAATCAGAATCGAACGATATTTTGCTACATTTTTTAGAATTTTCGAACGTGCACAATAGTGATCGAAGCTCTGTTGCCATTCGATCGAACGTCGCGCATAAAAATGTATAAAAATAACGCTCGATCCAGGCTCTTTTGCAGAATAGCTAAAAGGTCTATTCCATACCTCAAGGAGGGGAGTTCAACAGATGCAGCTACAGAAAATCTGTATCTGAAGATTTTTATAAACTCTATACTCATTTTTTTATAAGAAACTAAGGTCCGGGGCTGGTAGGCAGTTTCTTAAATTTTTGGGCCATTTTGCTACCAAAAGTTTCTTACATGTTTCTTATATCTTTAATGCAGGAAGTGTAGAGTTAATTTCGTTTTGTTTAAAGGGCTCCCAAATTACTTAGTATGATCTAAAAAAACAAGTAAATAACATAATTCGCACTCAAAATAATGTCCAAACAGTTGCTATAACTGTACAATGTCAAAACATTTATGTGTGCGATAGGAAAATTAAAACTGTAAATTACAAAAGTTTCTTAGCTCTTTCAATTCAGCTAGGGTTGTTTCTTAGCTTTCGAAATTGAGCCTACCGCTTCTTATAAGCAGTTTCTCATAAAAAAAAATGAGTGTATTCCCATTTTTGTCTTCCCATTTCACACCAGCAGACCCTATTACTTTGAAGGTACTTGAGTGATGTTTTGAAACTGAAAAAGTTCATAAACTTCAGTCTGAAACATTCAGAGAAATACTGGATGTAAACTTTAGAGAACACTATGTAATCACTCCTGAGAAACTTCCAGAATTCAAAACCTGATAATCTGATGAACTACGCTACATACACAGAAGAAAAGTTTCCACATGGCAAATTTTATCAAATTATCATCAAGCCGGAGTAATTAATCAACTGTCAAGTCTTGGTAAACATTCAGTTTTTTCAAAATATTCAGGAACACTTGTCTTATAGACTTGCCAGATTCGCATATCCTGCTGTCGGTATTTCTGCATGTAGTACTCGGTGGTTGAGAACAAACTTCAAATAAGTTGGCCTCTCTTGATTTGAGCATCTGCAAAAGGCAGTAGCGTAGCCAGGGGGGGCAAGAGGGGGCGGCCCCCCCCCCAATCATTGCCAAAGGTGGTTTTTGTGATTCGTCCAAATCCGTTGAGAAACTGAAGGGGGGGGGGGGTAAGTTGTATTTACCTCCAACAGTTGTCGCAGCGCTGTTTGTGAATGTCAAAAGGGGAAAAGGAAGTCAATCCTTTAACTAATACATGGCATCTTCGCATCATTTAAGTCAACAAGGATAGCAAAAATTTTTCCTCGCTTCGCTCGCAATTCCAAACATCTATCATAGTATGTCTCGTATAACATCTTACTACCGCTTGGCTTGTTATCACGTCCAGGCATTGCAGCTTTATTAGAATCAATGAACCCGACTTAGGCGCCTCTTTAACTGTGTATGTGTATTGCATCTCTTTGGGAAAGAATATAAATCAAATTAAGTGCTTCTCAGGAATTTCTGCTCGCTTCGCTCACACTTCTATGTGTATTTACACTTTTCGTATTTGGCAACATGCTGCCACTGGTCTACTTCATCGCGAAGTAGTCTTATGCCTTCCTTGAATTTTATCGACAGTGCCCCTCTTTTCGAAAATGCCATGAAAGTCAATATGTGCTTCTCAAAAATTTCAGCTCGCTTCGCTCGCATTCTCTCAGTGGCGAGTTGCCCCCCCCCCCTTTTGTCGATAGATGGTCCTCGAGATTCATCTAAAACCGAAGAGAAAATAGCTGGGTAGAGGTTGGGAAAGAATTTTCCGATAGATGTCAAATCTTGGCACTGGCAAGTATGATATTGGGAGACGCATTCTAAGCCAAAGTAAAGGATCCTTTTTCAAAAATTGTCCTCGTGCTCTGATTCATACGAAACCGTCACAAAACGATCAAGGTTTCCTTGTCGCTAAAGGCAAGCATGATATTTGGAGATGCATTCTAAGCCAAAGTAAAGAGTCTTTCTTCAAAAATTTCCTCGTGCTCTGATTCATAGGATAACTGTTACAAAACGATCAAGGTTTCTTTGTCGCTAAAGGCAAGCATGATATTGGGAGATGTATTCTAAGCCAAAGTAAAGGGCGTGGCCCCAAAAATTTTCCTGGAGGCTTCGCCCCCAGGCCCCCGCATTTTAATGCCCCCCACTTAATTTACCCTGGCCACCACGCTGCATTCTCTTTATGTTTCTTATGCTCACTAAACGTATTTCATTAGTTCCAGAAAATATTTTTAAGAGTAGAAAATTAATCTGTTCTGTTCTGCTTTCTGCAAGGGAAACACCCAGCAACAAGGCCGCGATTCCTACCAAAAACACCTTGATAAAAAATAATTCTACAAAAAAATCTACACCATGTAACAGTACGATTTTTTCAGAATGATTCAAGGAATGATTATGCTATCTCTTGGTATATTTCATTAGTTCCGGAAAATATTTTTAATTTATCTGTTCTGTTCTGCATTCTGCAAGAACCATACAACATACAACACCATACAACAGTATGAGATTTTCAGGGAGCTTTAAAGCATAACTAAGCTTGCTTCCTGTAAAATCCGCCAGTACCTAATAATTTCAGATTTAACAGAAAATGTCTCTGTAATCACTGAATGCCCTCTGCAGGAGAGCTCCCTGTCATAACAATTCGAAAAGTCCCCATGGACATTGCACTGTCTTTGTGTGTTCCCCTTTTGTTTGAGTTGTGTTTTGATCACAAAAGAACAGTGTTTATCACATTATTTTTGTTTATTTCTTTTATCTACGTTTGAATGAAAATGGCATAAAGCAACACTTCTGGTTGCACCAATTGTCTCTGCATGAACGTATAATTATGGAAGAAAAATTGAAGATGGCGCATAGTTCTCATATTCTTGACTCCCTGTCCTGATTCGCGCATGGCAAATACAAAATCCCCTCATCTTCTTTCGTATATGGCGCTTTGCTGCTGGTTTTCAGCCATTTTGCTGAGAAACTTTGAGAAAATGATTGATTTCGCGGGATTTTCTTTCAGAAAGTATATCCAACTAGTGTACATGTGCGTTTAAAGAAAATCAGGAAATAAAATAAGTCGAAAGCGACCCCGTGCAGACGGAACCACTAAGTGTGCAAACATTTGGCCGGCCTTTCGCGTGTGTGCAAATATTTGGCCACTCGAATATTTTACTGGCCCCGTGTAAACGGGGTCTAAGAGCTGGCAAACCAGCTTCGATCGATAAAGAGGAAGAAGAAGAGCAACCAATACCTGAAAGATTTACGAGGGGCTCTGCTCGCAATAGGGCAACGTTATAGAGCTGAACGGGCATTTTTAGTTCATTTTCGAAAATTTTCAAGGATTATGATATCCCCTGTGCCTCCGCCCCCCGGCTAGTAAGACTATACAAAAATTGCGAAGAAGATTTTTTTCTAAGAATCTTTCAAAAACGACCCCTTTTCTTATAAAAAGCTCACAAAAGCTCTTAATTATATAAAGAGGTTCCCGAGATTCAAATCCGATGAAAAGCAAGACACAAATGACGTTCATTAGATTTTCTCCTCTAAGAATATGACCATAAAGAATGGCGTTATCCATTCAATAAAGAGTTGGACATTTATAGCCTGCGTGCAGACTCTTGGATAGGACAGCACAGGAACGAGAGAGAAAAGTAGAGTCTGCGCAACCGATCCACATTTCTTGTTCACAGGTTCCGAGGATTGACGGAAACAAATTTGATTGGTTTAGGGAACTCAATCGTCTTTGTTAGTATATAAAGTGGCATTTTCAAAGCAAACAATGTTGAAGATCTGGAACCAGGAAATGCTGATGTCATTGAGCAAGAAGAGTGGCTCAGTTGCGCAGACGCTGCTTTTTCTTTCCTCTTTTCAATTTTCTGACAGAGTCTGCACGCAGGCTAGAAAAAATGTCATACTTCTCAGAAATGTATTCCCCAAGAATTAAAAACTCGAGAAAATAGCCACAAAACTGTTCACAAAAATTGCACCAATTTTTCATGGCATCATAAGGAACGTAGAAAAGTATAAATTTGAAGGCAGAAACACCGCAATACGACGAGAAAAAAACCGCAAATGAGTGTGAATTCAGAGAATATATATATTATCAATATTTAGTCCTCCTGCCATGCAAGACTTCTTCGTGGCTGTAATGTGACAGTTATATAGAAAAGTATGTTGCCAGAAATGTAAATCCAAAAAACACTCAGATCCATATGTTTCTGCAATATAAACTCTTACTACTACACCTGATCATATCAATTACCATTTTTGGGACACCCGGTATGTTGCATTAGAAATCACTTGGAATTCAAACATCACCTTACCTGCTACCTTGGTCTTGATATTTTCCGTTATTAAACTCTGGGCTATAATGTTAATGCAAGTTGAATGTGCCAACACTTGTGAACGACCATGCTAAGAGAAAGATGTGAAACGGCAAAACAGTTATAAAGCAATTTTAAAGAGAAAATCGGGGTGGCCAATTTAAGGACATTTGATGCATAGTTCTCTTCAGATGAATGCATCAACATTCCTGACATGTTTAGCCTTAATAAACTTTGAGCAATATTAGACCTTGTGTTATTCTGTCTTCCAGAAGTCACTCACCAGTCACCCATTGGGAAGTTTCTTAATTTTTCATTAATTTCAGTTCTTAATTTCGATGTGCTTCATGAATTTGCTTAGGCCAAAAGGCCAAAGTTCTGCTTTGCAAGTGCACGCAAATTTGAACTTTCAAGATTGATATTTCCACTCTCAAAGCACCAATACTAACGCACGAGTTATCTATGTTCAAGTTAACTATCGAGGAACATTTTGAGAGTGCTTAGCCATTGATTAAAGCAAAATTCACATAGCTGGAGTTAACCAAATCTGCATACATTTTTTGGGACACCCGGTATAAGTTATAAACTGCGCGCAGTAAATCCTGCAAAAATACTGCAATAAAGACAATCACACTCCCAGACTGTTGTACCGGTAAAGCCAAAGAATTCGTAGATGAATTTTTGCTATTCTTTTATGCATGTAACAGTTACATTCATAATTGATCTTTGTACACATCGCAAATGAAGTGATTGCTGAGACTGGGCTGAGAATGGGCTGAGAATACATGCTTGAAGAGATTTCACTGGTGGGGGGGGGGGGTGCTTAACTTGGATCTTATTGTTCCTTTCTTTCGTATTCTATATTTTATAAGGCACAGATGGAGAAATCAAGGGAACATGGAATTCTTAGAGAATTGACATTTTTTGCCAAATTTCCTGCAAGCTGAAATGATTCTGGACTAAGAGTGGAAACACAAAGCCCGCATGTTATTATGTTATGTTACTCGGAAACTCCCAGGGGGCACTCCCTAACATTCAGTACAGGAGGATCCTTGCCAATATTTGGAGTCTGAAATCTTACATTAAATTAATATTTTGAGACTGTCTGATAACAGCATAAACATAATTCAATGTTTGTGCTCTATGAATTCGTAAAAGGGGAGAATCGAGCTTAAGTGACCCATTCAATCAGCAGTACGCCCGGTGCTGTTGTGTTCATTTGTTGATATATTATGCAATAAACAACAACATTTGGAGTCTCCAAAACAAACCTTGAGCTAAAGTCAGGTGAAGTTTAAAAGCTTTGGCGAGGGGTGTATCACTCTTCCAAAGAGATGTACGAGATCTTTTAGAACAATAGCATTTTTAGGGAGTTTTTACAGATTTTTCCTGGAAAAAGTATATGAGATCTTTACAGAGTGATATACGCCCCTCGAGCTTTGGGTAGCTCTCAAAACCTGGTAATCGTAATTTCTCAACTGTATTTTGATTATATAGGCGGTTTTGTGCACTTTTTTAACCAACAAACATGCATTTTCTGAGTCTCGAGGACAGAAATGAAAGAAAAATACGGCAAGAATTTTATAAAAAACCATTTACTCTACGAGTAAAACATCCTACATAATTTTTGGTTGTACTTTAGTACAACTGTTTGAGTGCGGTCTTTTAAGAAGCTACAGATCTAGTCATGAAGCTAGCAGACCTCTGATACCATAGTATTTCAGTTTAGCCAGCAGACCTTGATGTGGTACCTTATCAAAGCATTTCGGAAATCTAACGATATCAGTTCAACTTGTTCTCCTTTATCCTTTATCAACGTCACCAATAAATAATAGCAGCTGAATTTCACAGAAGCGATTTTCCCGAAACCGTGCTGTACTTCAGACAGGCTGTTATATCTTTCAACATGGGCTGTTAAGCTGCGCTGGAACGGATGATGTGATCCATAACTTTGCAAATTATGCATGTCAGCGAGAGAAGCGTATAATTATTTGGGTCACATTTACTACCTTTCTTGGAAGTTGGTGTGACTTTGCGTTGGACCAGTATTTGAGCCAAGGAGTTCTTGAAGATCCTTGTTAATATTAGAGCCAATGCTCCAGCATTAGTCTTGCAGGTAGTTCGTCCGGGCCACCTGCTTTAATGTGCATCAAAATTCTCCAGCAATCCTGCACTCTTTTCTCTGATCCTTTATCATAGATTTATACCGATGCAAATCTTTTTCTTAGCCAGATTGTTTTACCCTATTGAACTGCCTCTTTTTCCGTGTTGAAAGACGTTTTATTCTTGCGTTTATCTAAGGCTGGTGGAAGCGATTTGAAGTTGTCTTTGTGAGAACATTTTCTGCAATAATTCTTTTGCAGTTTCTTTGAATGACTCCCACATTGCGTCAGTAGAACTTCTCTCATCATACTGCTCCATAAACTGTTCACGGAATGCATTCATCCCTACATCAAATTGGGTGGTCTTAGCTTTACTCCAGATGTAAACTTGTCTCTTTCCTCTCTTTCTCCTATGAGGTTCAACATTCATGTCTACAATCAACATAGGGCTCAAATCTTTCAAAAGGTCGGTGTAAAATTCTATTGCAGTTTTCTTTGAAATAAATGGCTTGGAAGGAACTTAGGGATTTTGCTGTAAGTCTGCAGTGGCAATTTATTCACATCTTGATTAGTTTCAATATGGCGGCATTTATCAAATTTGAGGCTATAACGTCATCAAATTTCTAAATCCTGAACTAGAAAAGTTACAGGTTTCTGTTTGCCACCATATTGTAGACCTTCATAAAGTATGATTTCTTTGACGGTAATATAATGTTTCCTTTATTAGTTTAGGATTTACGGTTGTTTAAATTTTTTTCAAAATTTTCCAAGAATTTTTTCAAAAATAATGAAATAGCCGCCATTTTGAAAAAAAATCAAGATACCAAACAATTTCCACGGCAGATTTATAGCAAAGTACCATAACACACACTATGATCCAGAATCACATAATTAAGGAAGAAATAGGAAAAAATTAAGTTATCGAAATGGCTCAAAAAAACATTGATACATAAAAAATACTATTTGACCGTTTCAGGAAAAAATATTTCATCAAATTCGGAGCTCTGAGTCCGAAGATATTCGCATTCAAAGTTTGGTGAAATTGACAACACTCAATTTCATAGCATTTCCTGTCAAATTCTAAACAACAACAACGCAAACATACAACTTCCTTTCTTAATATCTCCACCTGGCAATGTCCGATTTTCAAAATTTTTTTTTTATTTGATAGATCTGTGCTTCTGGTTATGCCGTGAAGCAGAGAAAACGACTTAACTGCCCTGATTACCTATTCTTAAGGGGGTTATCTAACTTAGCGTTTTTACACAAATCAACACAAAAATATCAATTTTTTAACTTTAGAGCTGAAAATAAAAAAATTGCATCATATTGCATCTAGCAAACCTTGATTTTCCCAAACTGCAACATATTGTGAAGCCACTCCTAAAGAGGGCTCGTCCAAACTCGTGCAGGGGGGCCGGTAAACTCTTTTTTTAGATATCAGCTTTTTCAGTAAATCTCAATATAATGGAATGAGGGAATAACATGTTGAAATAAACCTTCACATGGTCACCTGCTGATCTATAAGATGTGTTTTGGTTGATTTCCAGTAAATTAAAAAACAATTCTACAAAAGATAAGTTGGCTTAACAATCTTACATCTCCTCCGCAGAGGCCTTTCTTTGAATGTTCTGGCAGTATAGTACCAGTCATCTACATCCTCATCCTAACCACAACAACAATCCTCTGTACTGTCAAACGTCTAGCTACATCCCTGTTCATCAATTGCCTAAAAATCAAGCTGAAAAAAGTGGAGAAATATTAAAGAAATCCGGAGTTATTTGTATCTGGCGTCAACTCTGCGCTGTTCTAAGCTGCCCCATCCACGTGACTGCAGCATATTAGAAACGCTGGATGTATTATTATGACGTCCTGTCACCCATCTCGCAGCTCTACGTTGAACCATTTTAATTTGATTAACAAGGCGATGATTTCTCAGTGATCCTGTGAATTCGTCTGATGTTGCCTTAGGATCCCATACCGTCGCACAGTATTCCAACTTAGGCCTCACTAAAGCTTTGTAGGTTTGCTCTTTAACTTCTGCCGAATGGACTCTCCGATTTCTCTTTACAAAACCAAGTTTTCTATTGGCAGCTGCAGTAATGTTACTTATGTGGTTAATCCATTTCATATCTTGTGTGACAGTAAGACCAAGGTATTTAACAGATGACACTGCTTTCAGGGCCTGTTCATGTAGCCTTTATGTATACTTTATAGGATTCGTTGTTTGTTTCAACTTATTTTAATTCGATATTTTCTTTATAACAAATTTAAATCGAATATATGCACAAATAAACTAAAAACTATAAGAAAAGTAAACATTAAACAATGTTTTTTTTGCACATTATCATTCTATTTTGTACAAATCTACATATAAATATGTAGATTTCAGGAGTGCTATGGATTAGAAGCACGTAATAAATTCCAAAGCTAGTGGATGAGATATTTAGATGATTGCTTCATTTATTGGGAAACTACCGGGTGTGCCAAAATAAACTATGCACTTTTCGCAGGCCACGATAAATCGTCCACTCGACCGATTTTGAAGATATATCACTTAATCTTTAACAGAAAGCCTGAATTAGATTCTAAGATTTTTTGCAAATTTTTCCATTCTAAATTTTTAGAGCTAGAGGCGAGTTTCTTAAAATTTTCGTTTTCGAAAACACTTAAAACGATAAAAAAACGTTGATCAAATTTTCTAAAGACTCATCATGAATGGACAAAGAGAAAATGTTTTCAGCGTGATTTGGGGATTTGGAAATTGATCATTGTAAACTTCTGCACGAGTGATATTTCAAAGATTGGCTTGTTGCGAAATTCTGTAGTAGTTGCAATAAAGTGCCGCCCCAAAAAAAGCCGTCACAAATCAAAAATGTAACAAAACTGCATGCTTGCTGGCCCCATGACTCTTCCTCGCTTGTCTTTTAACCCCTTTGATACGGGAACACAGCCTGCAGCAAAGCATTAATTCAATGACATAACAAAAGAGAAGAAATTTTTTTATATTCTTGAAAATATTATTACATTTCTCACAAGAAAGTACAAACTCTCGTACAGCAGCTTACAATTAGTCAATTTCTAAATCCCAAATCACCACGAAAAAGTTTTCTCTTTGTCCATTTATGTCGATTCTTTAGAAAGCTTGATCGACGTTTTTTGATCGTTTTCAGTGTTTTCGAAAACAAAAATTTTAAGAAACTCGCTTGTAGCTCTAAAAACTGAAAACAGAAAAATTTGCAAAAAATCCTAGAATCTAATTCAGGCCTTCTGCTAAAGATCAAGTCATAAATTTTCCAAATCGGTCTTGTGTACGATTTATCGTGGCCTGCCAAAAGTGCATAGTTTATTTTGGCGCACCCGGGGTATGTCTGGGGTGAGCTGATTTGAATGGGACATAATTCTGAGTGTCGGTTAGCTTAAAATAAATGTCCGTAATGATTTGTATGTCTAAAAAGTTCATTTTCTCATAGTTTGTTTTTACAGTGAATTTGAAACTGTCATGCAAACTTTTAAGAATATTATGAAGTTCTGTAATTGGACCTATTCTACTAATAAACATTTCTTACAACCTAGCGAGAAAACTATGCACCATTGTCGATGAAAAGGCAACTCTGAATATAAAATTAAAGAAGTTAAAAGAAACATCAAGGCACCTTGGATACCCAACAACTTCGCACACCAAAAGAAAAACTCAAGAAGGAAAGATCTTAACTTTCGTTTCAACCAATAACCAAGCAACCCAAACTTCTACCCAATCATTTCAATTTTAAATGTAAGTCCTAAAATGAAACGTGAACTAAATAGAACTAATCTAATTCCAAGCAAACGCCAACCGCAAAATCTAAAAAGAATGTTGACAAGGGCAAAATTCACTTCACAAGTGACTGTCAATGACACACCAAAAGTTACAAAATGCAAAGACAAACGATGTGAAACCTTTAAAAAAGATTGTTGTCTGTAGTCAAATTGAAATAAACAAGCAAAGTAGACTATTACTTAATATAAAAAATTAGATGGATTGTAGTGTTAGAGATTTCATATACAGGGTGTCCCAAAAAAGTGTCCGACTTTTAAATTTGAATACGTCCGAGACTATTTGATGTATATGAACCATTTGGGCATTTTTTTGAAATCTGAAGGATGTAATATTCTGTTGAATCTATTGCCGTTTCAATTTGGGAATTTTTAGGAAACCAGAGGGTTCCTTAATTTTCACGCGAATTTTAAGTATTTTTCACATTTTTCTCTACTACTCTCCTATATCATTCTAGTTTCTGAAAAGAAGTGTCTAGATAGTCATGAAAGAACAATTTAGAAACTTGGGAACGTAATTCATCAAAATTGCAACATTTCCAAATCTTACAAATTGCAAGACAGACACCTGGAACTTAGCTATGAAGAACACAGTTTTTCTAGCCTAGCCCTTCTTTTCCACTAAGAAGAGGGCTAGTTTTGTTTTCCCAACAGTAAATATTACTGTAAATGTAGACAATAGTAGAGCACAGGTGAAGAAAATATGCAAATAAACTGGCCATAACCTTGAGAACCCCCTGGTTTATTAGTATTTATCAAATTTGAACTGCAATAGGCTCAAAAAAAAATTACATGTTTCACCTCTCAAATAATACCAGAACGGTTCATATATATCAAATATTTTCTGATTTATTCAAATTTAAAAGTCAGACACTTTTTCTGGGACACCCTGTATCCTGTATCGTGCAACGGTTGCGGTGAAAAATCCATTGGAGAATCGGGTGATACTTTGAGACAAAGGACAGCACTCCACAGAAATCACATCTCTCTTCCACAGTATCGGAATGCGCAAAAAGAAAATCGCCTATGTTTACTATTTGTCCGTTTTTTAAACTGCATAACCAAGACGAGACTTATCGAAAAGAGAAAGAGAACTATTTCATAATGAAATATAAACCTGCACTAAATCGGTAAGATTGGTAGAACTGCAATCTTTATTTAACCTCACTTGCAATCAGTACGAGATTGATGCGATCTATTGATATTACGTTAGATTACGTAAAATGTCTTTTGTATTCATTCACAGTAAAGTTAATGAGTAAGTAATGGGGCCTGAAGAGTCTAAGTGAACAGACGAAACTATTTACATGAAAATATATCATAATAGCGTTACATCTCAACGAGTTTGTTGTCATTTCTGTGTTTCGACTCATACATATACACTATAAATATATATATATATGATACATTTGATACAATGGCAATATTTCAGTGAAAGATGCAGGGTTTACCCATTTTCAAATCGGCAAAAATTACACTGACACTCATCCCAGCTTTTTATCAAACGTTTAAAAATGGTCAAATGTTCGGCTGTTTTCAAATCATTGGATAATCCATTCCAAATTTTTGCTCCAAGCGATCTATAGCTATTTGATCCAAAAGTGACTTGATTTGATCTGTAATTTACTAGGTCGAATTGGTTCCTGGAGGACATGGAGGATTTCTTTTCTTTGATATTGATACTACATGGCATTTTTCAGGATGGAAACACATTTGCCACTGATTCTCCCAGCGTTCCAAGTTGTGAAGGTCTTCTTGCATCCTTTGGCAGTCTCTTTTATTAGCAATAGTTACGTACAATCAGGCGTCATCAGCAAATAATCTCACAGTGCTATGCTCAACATACTGTGGAAGGTCAATTATGTATACAAGAAAAAGGGCAGTCCGGCAGTCTCTTTCATTAGCAATAGTTACGTACAATAAGGTGTCATCAGCAAATAATCTCACAGTGCTATGCTCAACATACTGTGGAAGGTCAATTATGTATACAAGAAAAAGTGCAGGGCCCAATACGGAGCCTTGAGGTACCCCAGATAACACAGGAATTGGTTTTGACTTGCATTTATCCAAAACCACACTTTGAGATCTTTCACTGAGAAATGAACTTATCCACCTCAATCTCTTTCCGCCTTTGTTTAGCTTATACAAAAGTCTGTTGCGGGCAACTTTATCAAAGCCTTAGAGAAGACTATTACGATTAGATAATTTTGATTATCATTCTGTATTGAGAATAGCATTTCATGTGAAATTCAAGAAGCTGTGTTTCACAACTGCGTTTCTACCTGAAACCATGCTGCAAGTTATATAAAATTCCTTTACTGTTAAGATGTTTCATCAGTTGGGAACAGATCACATGCTCCAACAATTTGCAGCATATACAAGTGAGGGAGATTGGTCTGTAGTTGACTGCTTCAGATCTATCTCCTTCTTAAAAATTGGAACTATATTGGCACTTTTCCATATTTTAGGAAGCTTTCCTTGCTCTAATGATGCATTAAAAATATGGCTGGGGAAATCTGATAAGAAAGTTCTTTCGGGACTCTTGGACTCAACTGATCTGAGCCTCCTGCTTTGTGAGGTTTCAGTCTATTTAGTAAGTTCTTTATTCCTGTGATGAAACATTAAATTGTGGCATAATCTTGTTATCATCACTTAAACTGGAGTTCTTGGCAAGACAGTCATGATATATATTATTCAGGGACATATGTGTTTGGTTAGAGAAAGCTGATTGGAATTGATCATTGAGCGCATTAGCTTTTGCATTTGGATCAGTCATCATATTATCACGGACTTTTAGACTTAGCAAGCCACTGCTGTAAGTCTTCTTGTGCTTAAAGAAGCTCCAAAACCGTTTAGACACCTCAAAAGTATTGGACTGTGGCACTTCCTTTCTTTCTGTGATGACGTTTTCTACATACGACCAATATGCTTTTCGACATGCTGACTGTATGGTTTGTTTAATCTTTTGGTCTTCACTTTTTCTTTCATTGGGTTTGCAGATTTCTTGGATTGTCTATGCAGCTTTCCCTTCTCCTAAAAAGCCTTTTGACCTCACTGCTAATCCAGGGTGGGCGATTCTTAGCACTTGTGGTTCTGTGTGGAATGTACGTCATGATACTTCTTTCCAGCTCATTTGCAAAATTTGTCCAGAGCATGTCCACATCATCTGCTACATCTGAACTATTTACAAAATTTAGTGAGAATGCATGCATATGTTCTTTTAGTGAATCCCAGTCTGCTTTTCTGTATAAGGGCACATTCCTTGGCTTTTGCTTGTTAATTATGGGTTTGACATCTATCTCTGCTTGCACAATGTCATGATCACTTAGACCTGAAATTAGCTGGACTGACTTGACCATGAAATAATTGTTGGTGATAAACAAGTCCAATGTATTTTCAAATCTTGTTGGTTCAATAACATGTTGGCTTAGGGCATGGTCATCAAGTAGATCCACAAATTTGTAAGTGATTGTTGGGTATTTGCAGTTTGGTTTCAATGCCTTTTAGGTGCCAGCCATATCCAGGAAAGTTCATATCTCCACCAATTATAACAAAAGAATTGGAACTTTGACCTTACTTTTGTAATGATTCTTCAAATTGCTGTACACTGTGCTCATCCCTTTCAGAAGGTTTATAATAGGAGCATACATGTAATGTTCTACATCCAGCTACCTCCATTCTTGCCCAAACAATTTCTTTCAGTGTTTAGTCTCGTCTAGTGACTTCGAAATGCATTTTATTTTTCGAACAGAGTATTCATATGAAATTGCAATGTCGTTTTGTCGGATTTAATTTCAAAAATTATTTCATTTTATGATTCAGTTTTGGCCTAACATATTCTTTCAAGAACAACGTAATATGGAAGTAAGGAAGTACCTAAATAGACAGGATATATAGTTTTTTTCTCCCTTAAAATGCAAATGTACGATGGCGGGCCAGCACGGCGCCGCAGGTGAACGTGGCCCAGAACAAATAGCTCAGGAAGGAATGAACTGAACACTTTTACAGAAGATAATAATAGTCGACTTACAGAATTATTCATAAGAGCTTTGAGGCATCCAATACAGGCTGTGTGAATAGCACTTTGACTAGGAAAGAAAACAAAATTAGAAATTCAAAATATGGATTATAAACAATACTGATCATTCCTTGAATAAATTACCAGCGAAGCGTGACTGAAGCATCACACTGTAATTGGATTTGTTTTGCAAATATTAAGGAATGGAACATAATGGCTTGCTATAATTGCTATTATTATCCTTCGTTTTAGCACCGCGCAGCTAACAGAAAACCAATACCACAAATGATGCTTTGAATACAAAAGGATGCAGTCACATAATATGCTACAAAAATAAATTCAACAAGGCGATAGAAATTATTTCCAGTAAGCATGACGATCTTCTTTGGATAAAATTCAAGAAAAAATATTTCTCCCTCAAAGAAGACATTTTCCTAGGAGTAGTGTATTTGATCCCATCTAATTCGTGCACACTAAAACACAGAACAGACTGTTTTGAAACGTTAAAGGAAGAAACAATAAGTTTTTCAAAATGTGGTAATGTAATCATAGGTGGGGATTTTAACAGTAGAACAGGTAACCTAAAAGACTTTATAGATAGTGACACAAATGACTTCGGAAATTCAGATCCTGAACAAGAAATTGACAATGGAATAAATAGATTCTCGCAAGATAAGAAAAGCAATAATGCTGGAAAAGATTTAATTGATCTTTGCACTACCAATAAACTAAAAATATTGAATGGGCGTACTTTAGGAGAATTTTCAGGTAAAATCACATGCTTTAAGTCAAATGGAACAAGTATAGTAGACTATGTACTATGCAGTGAAAAACTGTTAGATAAAGTGCAGATATTCAAAGTTAAACCAATAACTACATATTCTGACCACTGCCAACTACACCTAGAAATAAACTTAAAATTGAAGAAATGTAACTATTTAAAAAGAACTAAGAAATCAAACCTAGAAACAGTAAAGTGTAAATTCAAATGGAAAGCTGCATCAAATGAAACCCTTAAAAATTATCTTACAGACACACTATTGAAGGAATTGGAAACAAACATAAAAAATGAAATTAATGATCCACATGAAATAACAGAAAAGTTTACAAACTTTCTAGAAGTAGCAAGCAACAACTGCTTAGAAATAACTAAAATAAAAAGAAATAATAGATCCAAAAAGAATAGAATTAAGTTAAAAGCTTTTGATGAACAATGTTATAGAAAACGTGTGGAACTGAACAGAATTGGAAAACAAATGTGTGAAGAACCAAATAATCCTTACATCAGAAATGTATATCATCAAAACAAAGAGGAATACAAGCACATGTTTAAACTAAAACAACGCAATGAAAAGGAGAAACTACTTAAAAACTTAGATAATCTTAAATCACAGAGTATCAGAGAGAGATGGAACTCAATTAAGTCAATAATCCACGACAGTTCTACTGATCCAACCAGTGAGATTCCGCATGAAGAATGGATTCCCTACTTCAAATCATTAGGCTTTGTCGAAGAAGAACATTATCAAAGGTCAAAATCCTTTTTCCAACAAAAATCCATAAAAAATCCCTTAAAGTAATATTTTTTTTGATATCTCGTACGCCTTTTCGGAAGAATAATACACCCCTCGGTAATAGTAAATTTATGAACTAGCATCCCAAGGAAATTTTCGAAGTGAATTTCTTTTCTTCAGCTCAGAATGCCTCTCTTCCTCTCATATCTACCAGACAAAAATTTGAAACTTCAGAGGGAATGTAAGCAAAAAAGTGGCTCAAGCCACTTTGCGGTCAAAGTCTAGCCAATCAGATATCAGAATTTCATGTTGACGTAAATTACCCAAATATGGCACGGCACGTGTAACGGCCTGTTGTTTTGGTAATGTTATTTTTGTCAAAGGCTTGTATGTGCATAGATTTCCTTTAAAATTAGAAAAGATTTATGCAAAGTGTAGGTTGTCATAGGCCCTATCGTTGAGTAGATATTTTGATAAAAGCCTCAAAGCAGACGCTGAACAGTAATTGCAAGCAACCTTTACTATTGCTGCAAAGCTACCCCTTGTTCACCATCAGTGTCTTCACTCTCGATTGCAATAATTTCTTTTACTAAGTTTACTAACACGGAAGGATTCAATTGTAGGGATCTCCATCATTCGAAATTTAATATCCGATAAACAAACTCTCTTATTTTGCAGAAGGGGCCTTTTCCAGCAAAAAGGGACCTCATTTTTAAAATCACGATGGAAAACATTGCTTTTATGACTGGAGTGATGTTAAATTTCTGCCAAGATAGAACCAGAGATGGCGCCAGGGAAGAAATGCTATGGGGCAAATACTGTCAGAGTGCCGACAGTGAGCGAAGCGAGAAAATATTTATGAAACCACGCCTTTCAACTTCCATTCAAGTTCACTGAGATGGCACTATTTTCAACATTTTAAGTGCCAATGGGGGGTTTGATGAAATCGTGGGGGCTTCTGCCCCCGTGCCCCCCAGGCGCCATCCCTGGATAGAGCCAACGCTCGTGCAGCAGAATAAATCCAATCGATTTCTAAATCCCAAGCCAGTACGAAAAACTCGTTGACAAAATATTAAGAAACTCACATTTTGCTCTCAACACAGGAATGACACGAATGTGTAAAAAATCGAGAAGCAAAGTAAAAGCTTTTTGCAAACGTTTTACGTCATAACTCTTCAAAAACTGTCCAGTAGTGTATTTTTTATCGTAAACTATCGAAGTGAATAGCACACCCGGTAAATAAACATTTTCTCGGTGCTGGAGTTTCTTATTTTTGGCGATCTGAGAGTCGAGTTTCTTAAAAGCGGTTTCCTATAAAAATACGTGCAGTCAGAATATGCAGGCGTACCAATATTCAGGCATTTGGAAGCAAGTTCAGTTATGGTTATTTGTATCACTTTTGGTGTCAGTTAGACCACTTTTGTGACAATATTTTGAAAAACCTTGTTCATATTCGTAATCAGCTTGCTTGAAATAGGCTCTTTACTAATTTTGAGTCAATTCTACGCAATTTAAAGTTTTGGTCATTTGTGCCACTTTGTGTGTCATTTGGGCCACTTTGGTGACAATAGTTTCAAAATCTTTGTTCATATTTGTAATCAGTATGTTTGAAATAGGCTCGTTACTAATTTTAAGATAATTCCATGCCATTTAATTTGTTGGTCATTTGTGCCACTTTTTGTGCCATTTGGACCATTTTGGGGACAATATTTTCAAAATATTTGTTCATATTCGCAATCAGCATGTTTGAAATAGGCTCTTTCATTATTTTGAGATACTTCTGCGCAATCTAAAATTTAATCATTTGTGCCACTTTGTGTGCCATTTGGACCACTTCGGTGACAACATTTTCAAAATCTTTGTTCATATTCGTAATCAGCATGTTTAAAATAGGCTCTTTCATTATTTTGAGATAATTCTACGCAATTCAAAATTTTAATCATTTGTGCCACTTCGTGTGCCATTTGGACCACTTTGGTGACAACATTTTCAAAATATTTGTTGATATTCGTAATCAGTATGTTTGAAATAGGCTGTGTACCAATTTTGAAGCAATTTGACGAAATTTCAATTTTTAGATAAATTGTTGTTGGTGGGACCCCAACTGGGACACAAAGGGGGTACTCTGAAGTACCTTTCGAGTTGCTGTGAAATACCTTTAACGCCAGCGGTTCCTGTGATATGATATACAGTAGAAACCCGCATAAAAGAACCTGTTTTTATAAGAACCTAGAGGCTGAAATTCAATCTTTAAAACCCCCTAAATAAGAACCCCTAAAAGGCTGAAACTGGGAAAGGTTCTTATATAATAGCTTTAATGTAAATTATTAAAATGACAAGAATGTTTAGAATTCTTCACATCCTGATCAGACTTCTTCATGGGTACAAAAGATTTTTTCTCAAGAATTCTCAAGATATCTCAAGAATTCTTCGGCTGCAAAACAGTGTTAATGTGTGCAAGGCCTGCTCGTATATAAGAACCTTTTTAAGAACCTTACAGGCTGGAATTTAGAATAGCAGCCATTTAATTAAGAACCAATTCAGGCTGCCCAGAAAAAACCTAGGTTCTTTTATGCGGGTTTCTACTGTACTTAACTAGAATAGAGGAGGTGTGAATAACGAGGCATTGGATGGCAGTAATTGGGTCGTATCGGCTAATTATATTTCATAACAAGCAAATAAATAAGGAATTACAATTCCTTTTGATTTAATTGTATGCTACAAATAGGATTCATTGTTCTGAAGAATGCTTGACTTTGAATGACAGTTATTTGCAGAGCCATGTTTGATAATTAACAGTTTGGACTCTGGACTTTCAAGGTGAAATGGTTGATTAGATGGGACTTTGTTGTTTTCACAGGTTGGATTGTTATTACTAATCTGCCACCATTCTTGTATGGTGGCCATACCGCTTCTTGATATGATAGTATGCAATTGAGCAGTAAATGTTTGTCCTGTGATTTTTGCTTTGACACTTTTCTTTTGGTCTTGAAAATTAGTTTCCTTGGATTGACATGTACACTTCTTTATTGATGAGAATTTGCGCTTCTCTTCACTCTTCTTGATGCTTGCAAAACTACTCTTTCCAGATATTTTCTTTGCTCTTGAATTCCATTTTTCACAGCTGATTTCAACATTTGATTTTTCAAGGACCTCCCTGTTTACGCATACGCTCTTTGGGGGCTTCCCCTTTGATTAATCACTACCATTGATTTTTTACAAGGACTCTCTTGTTTACGCATACGCTTTTTGGGGGCATCCCCTTTGACTAACGATTTCTAATTTCATATTTCAAGGACTTCCTTGTTTTCATACACTTTTTGGGACTTCCCTTTTAATTAACAACTTCTATTTCAAGGACTTCCTTGTTTTCATACACTTTTGGGACTTCCCTTTTGATTAACAACTTCTAATTTCATATTTCAAGGACTTCCTTGTTTTCATACACTTTTTGGGACTTCCCTTTTAATTAACAACTTCTATTTCAAGGACTTCCTTGTTTTCATACACTCTTTGGGACTTCCCTTTTGATTAACAACTTCTATTTCAAGGACTTCCTTGTTTTCATAAACTTTTTGGGACTTCCCTTTTGATTAACAACTTCTAATTTAATATTTCAAGGACTTCCTTGTTTTCATACACTTTTTGGGACTTCCCTTTTTGATTAACAACTTCTAATTTCATATTTCAAGGACTTCCTTGTTTTCATACCCTTTTTGGGACTTCCCTTTTGATTAACAACTTCTATTTCAAGGACTTCCTTGTTTTTATACACTTTTTGGGACTTCCCTCATTAATCCACAATTTCTAATTTCATTCTTCAAAGACTTCCGTGTTTTTGTACACTTTCTGGGACTTCCCTTTTGATTAAACGATTTACAGTTTCCATTTCCAAGCTCAAAAAAGTTACATCTTTCCTTGTAATTGCGGTAAATGTACTTCTAGAGTGACTCTTCCCATTAACCTTTCTTAATGCTGTTCCAACGATTTCTTTGTTGTATACACTTTTTGGGGGGACCTTTCTTAATTTGATTCGGAGTAAAATATAAGTCCAGAGAAGCAGTTGATTCAAACATTGGATTCAGTTGATGCAATTGACACAAACAGTTTATATTACTGAGGGTCCTTCTTCTAATTTTTACCAACGTGTAGTTTGGCACCAAACCAAACCAAAAGGATGACATGGCTTTGCTTATTGGCTTTTGGTTGCAAAGTTTTTCCTTCCAATTATTTTCGTCAGGGGGGGGGGGGGGTGATCTAGTTAGAGCTACCCTAGGACAAGTTGACAAGTTACAAACATAATATATTGTATTAGACCACTTTGAATCCGGTTTCCTTTTGTGGCGAAGGAAATGAAGGATTTTCGGGCATTTCCTCAGCCTATGCAAAGAAGATTGTTTATTCCCTTTAAATGTGAGCTACAAAGCTACAATTGCACAAACTAACTACGATACGACCATGTTTGGGGCAGCAGGAACCCTTCCAGGCTTGCTGAAAAATGGGGCACCTGCAGCCCGATGGCTTACTAATATATAAGAGGGAGGGAGGGAATGGGGTTTGAAAAATCCATCCCATTTGAGAATTTTGCAAGGCAATGATAATTTGATTTCTTGCACGCTTTAAAGTTGCTGAAGGACTGGGAACTAATAGGAAGTATTTCACCTTGTGCGTCACCTTGTCGTTAAAACACATTTACGCAGGCGTAAATGTTCTGTTAACGCCAGCGGTTCCTGTGATATGATATACCTAACTAGAATAGAGGAGGTGTGAATAACGAGGCATTGGATGGTAGTAATTGGGTCGTATCGGCTAATTATATTTCATAACAAGCAAATAAATAAGGAATTACAATTCCTTTTGATTTAATTGTATGCTACAAATAGGATTCATTGTTCTGAAGAATGCTTGACTTTGAATGACAGTTATTTGCAGAGCCATGTTTGATAATTAACAGTTTGGACTCTGGACTTTCAAGGTGAAATGGTTGATTAGATGGGACTTTGTTGTTTTTACAGGTTGGATTGTTATTACTAATCTGCCACCATTCTTGTATGGTGGCCATACCGCCAAGATACGCCCAAAGACTACCACCCTGCTCAGTTTTCCGATGTGCAGCATTGTACTGGAATCTCCAGCATTTAAATGCTCCTAAATACTATTTGTTATAAAAAACTGAGTTGGTTGGTTTCTTTTCTCACTACTTGGGAGTATTACAGGGTTGCATTGGAAGAGAGCAGAAAATCAAAAAATACCCCATTCAAATCGAAGTTGCACAAATGACAACAAAGGGTAGCCTAAGAATGAGATTTTTATCTTGCTAAGAAACAATGGTGTGTCTGAGTTATTTCTTTGTTCTATTTATAGAGGAGCCTATTTATCTTTGCACACTTGCTTTTAAGCTTATGCTTTTGTTTGTTTCAGAGGCACCTCCTAGCGGATCTTGTTTGTTGTATTTTGCACAAGATTAGCTATGAAATGTATGTGACAGGTAACTTAGCTGATATCGGGGCTGTACATGGGTTCCTTGTGTAAAGTTAGACAAGATTGATGACAAGCTAGGACCTTGCCAAGGGCTGTAATAAAATTATTAACCCTGAAATAGAAGTGGTTAGGCCTGACAAGAAAGAGTTTATTTCGAAGTGCGTCCAATTTGAAAGATTCAAGCCTTGATTCAGCTTAGTTTTGTTTGCCATGATGGACTTGCTAGTTAGGATTTCCTTTTCTTTTAAGGACTTGCATGGGTGGCAGGAATGGAGGACATGTAAAGTGCTGGAAATAAATTGACTTTTGATCTATAAATGTTTCCCATTGATTCCGTTTCCTGGATATGGTTATGCTAAAACCCATTCTGTACTTATTTCAATGAGTTGGGTTGGAGCTATACAATTCCAGATCTGTATTGCCTCCCATTCCCGGTTGCCTGATCCAGCCTGGTTAATCTTATTCTGCTTCTTTGGTAGTAAACAAAATGTCAGATTACAAGTTTATTTTTATAGGCCATTTCGCAGATAACAGACTTTTCGCATGTTTCACCTGGATGCAGTCGAGTTGACTTGTATACAGTGATAACAAGGACCATGAAATAGGACAGCAACAGAAACAAAAATTTCTTAATTCCCTTTGTGATTGGTTTGTTGATAACAAAACTGTGCATTCACTCTGGAGAGGTCAAAACAGATTATATACTTCTTGGCGGGGCAAATAAAGAGTCGGCCATAACACTGGACATCAGAAGAGGTGACAATTAACTTAAACAATGCACCACAGAGATATATCTTGGCTGTGTTCTTGATGAAAACATCCCTGGTGAATTAAACGCTACTACCAGGACCTGGAGTTAGGGTATTCTTACCAAGCCAAGGAGGGATCACTCTAAATTATAGAGAGATACATATTCATTTCAGCACTTGACAACTCTGGCTTGTTTTGCCCATCAGCATCACCAGAAGACTGTTTTTAGATTTGTTATAAAATGACCTGCCTTCAGAGATGCTCTTTTCTTGTAGTTAAACTGGCAACGGACGGTGCAAACTGACCATTTTGCTAAAGAACTCGGAGTCATACGAATCTTCATCTCGTCTTCTACTGTGTTGGCATTATTTAAGCCTTCGACGTGATGTAATAATAGATGCTCCAGCCATAACCAATCCACATAGAATCGTTCCATACAGTTCATCGCGATAAACCTTTAGTAGTATGCGGTTATTAAACGATTACGAGGTCCATGCTGGAAAATATTTGGATCGTAGTTTGACGTACGGACCGAACGCAGTGAGGTCCGTACAATGAACTAAGGTCCAAATATTTTTCAGCATGGATCGAGTAATCGTTTAATAAAGGCTTTATTATATGGCAGAACCGTTTGAGAACGTTGTTTATAGCATCGTACTTTTCTGTTGTGTCTTTGATCCTGTGCATCACTGTAGTTGCGGGTAGTTGCTCGTTTCGACGTTAACTACATTGTCATTTTCTTCGTGTATAATTGCAAGTTCGTCTTCAAAGTTTACAGAAAAGAACTCTTCGATGAATAAGCTAAACTTTGGCTGACACTTCTTGCGGCCTAAGCCTACACAAGAAGCTCCTCCCTTGTTGTTGATTTTTAAGGCAACGCCCGGTCCAATACGGCTTCGAACGAAAAATACGGCTTTTACAGACCGATCAAGAACCAATCGAATTGCTCCGTTGCCGGTCCGAGGAGCTGTATTTTCGAACGCCATATAATAATACTCAATACAGCATAGGTTCCAAATCATTAACTTGGCGAAAAAAGGTCGGTGTAAAATTCAATGACCTATTTCTTCTGATTGAGTGACTTGAAAGAAATTTTAGATACTTATCTATAATTCTACCGTTGGACTTTTCAAAATGTTGAATATTTTTGGAAATTACGGTGTATCTTACATTTCAACTCATTTGAGGATGTGACGTCATCAAATTTCTAAATCGTAAACCAGATGAGTGACAGACTTTTGCTTGATACTATATTGTAGGCATTCATAAACTATGGTTTTCTTCGAAATTGTTTCATATTACGTCAAACAGTTTAGAAATTATGATGGTTTCAAGTTTTTTTGAAAATTTTTCTTGAATTCTTGAAAAAGAAGAAAAACACTCTAATTCTGAAAATATCGAAGACTTCCGAAAATTCCAACGGTAGAATTATAGAGAATTCGCTAAAGTTTCTTTGAAGTCATTCAGTTCAAAAAAATAGGTCACTCAATTTTGCACCAGCCTTTTTAAAGATTTGAAACCTATGCTACTCAATACCTTTATCTCTCTTTCTTCTTGTGCTCTTGAGCTCTGATATCAAACATAGGAATCATTCGTCGTACATAGCCGATTGCTCGTGTCCATGGCCGAAACCGCCAAAGCCTCATTTTCACAGACCAATCAGACGGCTAAAAAGCGAAGGAGACAAAAGAAACCCGCGAAGATTTTCCTCAATTTTACCTACCTCCATAAAACGCAACCAGGACAAAAAACTGCTAGAGATTTCCCGAATTTTTTTAAAGCATTCTACTGTCCAGATGTTAGGGAGTACAAGTTTGGATGCCGGTTTAAAATATCTCCAGGATTGGCGGAGATATTGCCTCTCCAATAGACAAAATCGGCGAAGGTTTGTCGAGACCTGTTTACGCCACTTCAAGTCAGGTGATAAAGCCTCTTGATAAAACCTCTTTTGAATTTTACAAGTTATTTCGGAACGAGCAAACTTGTGCCATGAATGCAAAAAGTTTACAATACAGAAACTTCCCTGGAGTATTGCCACATGACTTGAAATGCGCGAACAAGCCTTTGTAGACTTTTTCAATTCACATAGAAACTGTCGGGGCATTGAATCTCGAATAAAAGATAATTTAGCGAAAGACAATAACAAGAACAATTGAAAACGCAGATTGTGGCGTTTTCGGGTCGTTCTTACAACAATCACTATTGTTATTACTATTGTCTCTCGGCCAGAATTTCTATTGTTTAAGGTTCAGTGCCTTATCGGTTTGTTTGTGGCCATAACTCCGCCAATCCTGGAGATATTTTAACTGGCATCCAAACTTGTACTCCCAAACATCTGGAGAGTAGATTGCTTTAAAAAAATTCGGGAAATCTCAAGCAGTTTTTGTCCTGGTTGCGTTTTATGAAGGTAGGTAAAATTTAGAAAAATCTTCACGGGTTTCTTTTGTCTCCATCGCTTTTTAGCCGTCTGATTGGTCCGTGAAAATGAGGCTTTGGCGGTTCCAACCATGGGCCACGAGCAATCGCCTGTGTACGACGAATGATTCCTATGCTCTGATATCATAGAAGCATTCTGCCACCATGGTAACAGAATTGATGTTGTTGTTATTGTACTGGAATATCGACGCAACATTATAGGTTACCTTTAGGGGTTCTCTGAAGTAAATTTAGGAATACTCTGAAGTACCTTTTGGGGTTCTCTGAAGTAAATTTAGGAATACTCTGAAGTACCTTTAGGGGTTCTCTGAAGTAAATTTAGGAATACTATGAAGTACCTTTAGGGGTTCTCTGAAGTAAATTTAGGAATACTCTGAAGTACCTTTAGGGGTTCACTGAAGTAAATTTAGGAATACTCTGAAGTACCTTTAGGGGTTCTCTGAAGTAAATTTAGGAATACTATGAAGTACCTTTAGGGGTTCTCTGAAGTAAATTTAGGAATACTCTGAAGTACCTTTTGGGGTTCTCTGAAGTAAATTTAGGAATACTCTGAAGTACCTTTTGGGGGTTCTCTGAAGTACCCAACCTCGTTCCCAGGCCCCAAACGGTCTTCTCGCAATTTCAACCGTCGACTGATTTGGGCCTTGGTACGGATTCCCACTTCGTGATAATTTTTGCAACCATTATGGATTTTTAATTTATGCAAACCGTTAGTGCTTTGCGGGCTGTGATTCCTATGGAAACTCACTGAAAATTGAAGCAGAGACAGCATGTCACGTGACTTTCCCAACTTGCTTTCAGAAATGAGAGTTGCAAGAAATTTCAAAATAAATCACTTTCAAGAGCTGTGAAGCGAGTGCGAAGCAGCTCAAAACATTAACGAATTTTAGCGAAAAGACAAGCGAAATGTCAAGGAAGAGGAAGGTTGGCTGCAAACAAGCCACTTACAACTGTTGGAATTTCTTGCAAATTTCTTTAGCCGATGTAAAGTTTTGTTTTGCAGATCAAATACTTTCCTTTGACCGGCTTTTACTACAATTTTCTGAAGGGGGAAGGCTCGAAGTTTTGAATTTGTTGTGAAAGTTTCATATTGTGTTTCACTTGCAGTAGCTTGCCTCGTCTAATTGTGCTTGTCCCTAAATTTATCCAGTTTTCTACAATCTTGGCCAAAACACTTGGGACAAACCATAAAATTGCATTACTTCGGTCTTTGATTACATGCCCCCCCCGCTCCCCCCCTTTCAAAGTTGCTTGAATCAAACGCCTTTCGACCTTCTCAACATTGAAGTAGGGGGAAAGGGGATTAAAAGACTCTAAACGTATGTTTTCTCCTCGATATTTTAGAAAACATCATTAAGACACTGAAATTTGCCTGTGTCCCAGCTTCTTTTGGCCAAGATTGTCTGAAAATGATTGTTAACAAATAATAACTCATAGCTTGAGAACCCATAGAGATTTCTGTGTGAAATTTTAACACCGTCATCCCCAACACAAGAAGTGA
This sequence comes from Aurelia coerulea, assembly GCA_039566865.1. Taxonomy (NCBI): domain Eukaryota; kingdom Metazoa; phylum Cnidaria; class Scyphozoa; order Semaeostomeae; family Ulmaridae; genus Aurelia; species Aurelia coerulea. The sequence goes on from CM076945.1 coordinate 15,495,983, forward strand.
GTTCTCAGCTATCTATGCCGAAATAGACGTTGTTCGTTAAATTCGCTGAGCACCTTCTTAAAAATGGGCGTGGCAAAATTGCTGCAATTTTCACTCACATTAAGATTCGCTTATAAAAAGTGACATACATTAGGATTCTGAGCTTTCTTCCATTATCGTAAGATTGTGTACTCCGCTGCTCTTTGAAAATGACTTATCATTGCAAGAAAGCTTTTGTGGTCATTGTTTGAGGTCCGGTTTCTTGTGAATTCTTCGATTCTCCCAACGGCGCTCCAAAGAAAAATGCCCTATAATTTTGGGAAAAGTTACGTTTTTTTGGTAAATTTGTTTGATTCCACATTTGAACATCAAAGTCTTCCTATTCATGCAAAAAAACCGAGTAAAAATTGTCTGGAAGGTGGATATCTCACGGCGCTCCAAAACTAAAAAACTTAAAATAAACAGTTCCGGATAAGTTTCTTTTCAATTCTATTGAGAGCCGTCAGAAATCATATTTCAAGAAAACTTCGATGCAAATACTGCCTATAGGCTAATAAAACTCATTTTTCTCATTAGAATGAGACAAAATTTGTTAGAATAGGGCAAACGTTGCCGACGTTATTAATGTTTAAAGTAGGGAGAAGCGTTGACAAATTTTTCCCTTTCTCAATTTTCCAGACAGTGCAAATCCGCCTTGCTGCTATGCAACAAGTATATTCTTCTTCAACAAAAAGTTCTGGCCTACAATTCATCAAGCACAATAGACCATTCAATGCCGTCCAGGGTGAATGCAGGTTTGGTGGAGTGAATATAATCTCATTGAAAATAAATGAATAGTTCGAGAATTGACAAACGGTACATTTGAAAATAAGACAATTGCACTGCGGAGGCGCAGAATTTGCACTGATTCAAAAGGAACTTTGTTTTCCAGTTCTCTTTGATAACTGTGATGTTTTCAAACGAAAATCATTGGCAGGTTTCGTCCACAAGAGAAATTTCGCTGAACGTTATGGGAAAATTTTGCATAATTTGATGACATCATAGTTCTGATGGATGAACCAGTAACAATGAAAACATTAACATCTGAAGTACCCTGGAGTTAAGCCCACAGTTAGTGGCTATCCATTCATAGTAAAAGAGATTGTCTGATACAAGTAGATTTGAATTCATAGAAACATATATGATAGGTAGTGATAGCAATATTTCAGACAATGTGCGAAAACGCAGGAGTAATGGCCGTTGTACCAAGGTTGTGAAGTACCTTCAGAGTTACGCTGTGAAATGCCTTTAGCAGTACTCTCAAGTACCTTTAGGGGCTCTCTGAAGTACCTTTAGGAGTACTCTCAAGTACCTTTAGGGGTATTCTGAAGTAGCTTTAAGAGTACTCTCAAGTACCTTTAGTAGTACTCTCAAGTACCTTCAGAAGGAACTTTGAAATACCTTCAGGGGTTCTTTGAAGTACCATTAGCAATACCATCAGGGGTATTCTGAAGTACCTTCAGGGATATTCTGAAGTACCTTTAGGAGTACTCTCAAGTACCTTTAGAAGGAACTTTGAAATAACTTCAGGGGTTCTTTGAAGTACCATTAGCAATACCATCAGGGGTATTCTTAAGTACCTTCAGGGATATTCTGGAGTACCTTTAGGAGTACTCTCAAGTACCTTTAGAAGGAACTTTGAAATACCTTCAGGGGTTCTTTGAAGTGCCATTAGCAATACCATCAGGGGTATTCTGAAGTACCTTCAGGGATATTCTGAAGTACCTTTAGGAGTACTCTCAAGTACCTTTAGAAGGAACTTTGAAATACCTTCAGGGGTTCTTTGAAGTACCATTAGCAATACCATCAGGGGGCATTCTGAAGTACCTTTAGGGATATTCTGAAGTACCATACCTTGGGGTACTTCAAAGTACCCCTCGGTAGGGGTACTTCAAAGTACCTTTAGGGGTCCCAAATATGTATCTTGATCAAGTACCCTAAAAGGTACTCCAAAGACCACCATTTTTCTGTGAGTGTTGCTGGAGAATTGATGAAAATGATGAAGTGTGGTGGATTCAACCTGACAAAGTTCATCAGCAATTCAAAGAAAGTTATAGCAGCATTGCTGCGATCTACATTGGCCAAACCTGACCTCGACCTATGTCTGGATTCCCTCCCAACTGAACGAGTGTTTGGATTTCGATGTGCTTCAGGAATTTGCGTAGGCCAAAAGGCCAAAGCTCTGGTTTGCAATTGCACGCAAATTTGAGCTTTCAAGATTGATATTTCTGCTCTCAAAGCACCAATACCAACAAACTAGGTATTTATGTTCAAAATAACTATCGAGGAATATTTTCAGAGTGATTAGCCATTGATTAAATTTAAATTCACATCGCTCAAGTCAACCATTTTTTGGGACACCCAGTGCACTGTTTTGAAAAATATTGCACTAGTCTACATCATTTAGGCCAAAGAGAGAAGGCAAGTTGTTTAATTACATTGATCGAAAAACGTTCTGTCCAGTTTGAAAGAAATCGAAGGCAACTTATACTTCAATAAAGCACTTTGGCACAAAGAACAGCTGTTGAAACTAAGGCAAATGAGCCTTACATAAAGCAGAATAATAACATGCTAAGAACTACATGGACATATGTTGGCCATGACTACTTCAGTGAGAGTGATAAGCTAGGATCACACAAGAAGCAAGTTAGAAGTGACAACAAAAAAGAGCTATGAAGGAGGTGCTTCGCTGAGAGCCACGAAGGAGGTGTTTCGCTGCGGCCTAACAAATGCAACTGCTGCTTTGCTGCCGACTCCAAACCGTGAAAACTTATTGAGCACCAAACATAAAAAGTAGTAGCTTACTACCTGTAGGTTCCTCCAAACAACTTCTTCAAAGTCAGGGAGAAGAACTGGTCCGTTTTTGGACCAGCTCGGCGAACCTGTGCCTATTTTGTGTTCCTTTCTTAGCTTGTTCAATGGACACACCCAATATACCAGCAATCTTCAGCCATGGATCCCGAAAGTATTTCTTCGTAGCCTTTGCAAATAACAGTTTTTTGTGATGGAATTGTTCTCATGTCTACATACATGTGCGATGTATTTTAAGTATTGTGCATGTATGAATTCTCGCAGGGGAACTGTTTGAACTATATCTTGTACTTCTTCTTGTACTGGCCATGTCGATATTTCTCTCCTGCCATCCAGCCGTTCTTCCCATTCCATATTTCTTGCCAATCCCTCAGCTACTTCATGCTCATATCGACCCCATAAAATCCTACTGTGGCCTACTGTGCCTTCGTGTCCTCAGATAGCTTCTTGCCTTCTTTCTTCTTCTTCATCTGGAGTAACACTTTGTTCTGATCAAGTGGTGATATCCTCCCAATCAGAATCAGAACTGCTAGTCGACATGTCAAAAACTAATTTCACCAGCATACACTACAAATCAACGCAAATTCCACTGTCTGATCACGGATGAGAGAAGCACGTGTTTCTACATTGACGTCACAGAGAGGCTCGATCCAGCCTCCGCGCCGCGCATCATTTTTCAAAAGCGGGGAGTGTTCAGGGGGCTTTTGCGGAATAACTGGAGGTGTTGCCGAGGTTAAAACCGGTTTTTATTAATTCTCTAGCCTCATTTGACCATCGACCAAAAAATAAGAGTTGGTGTCATAGAAACTTTAAATGGGTATGAAGGTTATTGATCATAAATGAGAAGTCAATCATCGAAAGAAGCTTTGAAATTATGATAAGATCTAGACGTCCCAAAAAATATTCCTGTTTGAAAATGACCAACAAGGACCCATCTTTACATTCCTTTTTATGGCATGTAGATCAATGATCAAATTATTTTCCCATGCAAAGCTGATGTTCTGATTGGTTGTAAAATTAGCAAATTTAGCTGGTTTTAGGGCTGCCCAATTTTGAAGCATGCTGCAAAGCAATGGTGATTACCAGATCCATTTATTTCTTTATATTAAGCAGCTAGTTTTGGTCATATATGTGAGCAAAATATCATTGTAGATTTGGATCATTGACAAAAGAGAAAAAAGGATATTTCATGATAGGTCTGCGAATCAAGCTATGGCGATTCTTTAAGCGGGAGTACTTTTTGCGACACCCGGACACCCAAAAGATAATCTATTGCAAGGCAGCCCTCTGGGAATAACATCTATTTCCATTATACACAGAACCAAACTCTAAAACGGAGCTTGAATTTGAAGAATAGGTCAATGATTTGCATAGATGTTGCACATCTTTTGATAGGCTCGAAAATGCTGTAAACTACGTATCTTCTACAAGTTCTCAATGCAACCATGCCCGTTTTTAAAGAAATTCAAAATAATTTAGTGACAAGTGAAAGTAAAACTTAACAACTAAATGAAGCAAAAAATAGCACTTCGATATAAAATAAGTTAAGCCAAAGAATAAGTCTAAGGATAAGCTCTTCCTACCATGTTTCCCAGTCCATGCTTGCAAGAATATCGATAAGACACTGAAGGCCACCGAGATCGAGAAATCCAAGTACAAAACTGAAAAAATAAATGAAAACATATCAGGGCACATCAGCAGCAATGGTTAGAGCAGAATTTTTTTTAATTAAATGGTAAAAACCAAAGATTAAATCCAATTAGTTATATATTGGTGCGGAATCTTGTACAAGAAATCTACCATCAACGAATTTGCATACCACAAAGACGAAGGCGGAGCTGAGGCATTGAGATGTGGATATGACTCACTAGACTGTAAATAATATCATCACTTCATTTAACGTAGGAGAAGGTGTAAAAAAATTCTGCTATACAAGTAAGGTGAATTCAAGCCTGCTGTCAAAAAAAGTAAAATCACAATCTATCAGAGATACAAGACATCATAACTAGCTACAAATGCATCTGAAGTCGATTATACAGGTTTTTACAATATTTACAAATTTGTCTTTTTTGATTGCGTCGATATCTATCGCTTAAGAAGTCAACCTAAGCTACGAAGGGTCTACGTACTCCACAATTTCTTTCTAAAATTAAAGAAGGTATCTGATTGTTTGGTCATTGGGAAGTGCAAGCCATAATATGTAACCATCAAACGCGCGTGGCAACAATACTTATGGCAGCTAGTTAACCAATCAGTACCTCTTTCTCAGAGAAATTTCTTTCATAGGACTAGGATTAAGTTTCCATTTTGTTTCAAAGATCTCAAATAATCATAAATCGTTTTATATACCGGGTGTCCCAAAAAAGGTAACAGAGTTGATTGGGACCGAATACAGGAGTTTCTTAATTTTCTGGCGATCAGAGAGTTGAGTTTCCTACGGGCAGTTTCTTATAAAAAAAATACATGTATTTAGCACAGAGTTTACGATGACTTAAATGGTATCATAACTGCAAAATCCATTCAACAGGAAATCAAACGCACTTGAAACCTTTAACCTTTAGTTCTCAAACTTCCCTCGTAATATAAACAGCATGTACCTAGCTGCAAAGACCTTGCTTTAAATTGCTTATAATTCACTGAAAAATAAAGTAAAATTCCTTGAAATTATTAGAAGCTGTAGGTATATGTGTGTGCTATCAAATGATCTAAAAATCCAAAAATTCATCGGATAAAACATTTTATCGTAAAGTAACCTTAATCATCGTCGCTACAAATTATTTCAAAATTTGGAGAAATGCCAAAGTTCTGAATTTGACTTTACTGACCTCACTGTAGCTTGTCATAGTAAAAATCTCGGAGTGACTGAAACCACCTGAAACGTATTCATATGCTGCTTGGAAGGTCTTATTCTGCGTGTTTGAGTAGCTTCAAACCTTCGTCAAAAAATACCAAATTTAGAGCATTATCTGCATCTTTTTTCAGTTTGAAGCTAACATAAATACCCCCGGGGCTATTCAAGAGTTACTGGAAGGATGAACAACCGGAAAGATCCACTTCCTGACAAAACACCGCACCGTCGTTGTAAATAAGAGACGAATCAACTGGTAACCTTACAAAGAGAGGACCAGAAACTGAAAATGTGATGCGGCACAAATGCTAAACATACTTTAACTGGTTTGACAGCAAAAATCCACTTTTCCTACCGCAGTCTACTGCCAGTTTCATCAACAAATCGTTATCGGTCATATTTGCCTCTTGTAACAACATTGTCAACAAAAAGGGTGTGAAAACTTCGATGATGAGCTGCATGCTAGCCATCGTGAAATGGCATACAATTCCAATGACATTTTTCCCACGCCCAAGAGGGCTCAAGAATGGCAAGAGCTGTAACACCCAATGTGACTAGAACAAACGACTTCATGATGTCCTCTTCGATAACCATTGCCCCCATTCCTTTATCCAACTCTGCTCTCATCTTTGCGAGATGATAAGAGAGGGAGCCGGAAATTAAATTAGCCAAAACCTTATATAAATTCATGAATCGCGTCCCATCTGCTTTTAGCGCAAGAAATTGCTATCGGCTCGCCTTTCAGTGCAGCAGGTACATGAAATAGATATGAAATGCTGGGTTCAATGTACGAAAGAATATAATAACAAACAACGAAAGAAACATACATTTTGTTTTTAATGTGAGAATATAGATTGGTCATTGCGGCAAAATAATACTTTGAAATACTTTTTTTAAAGCTCCTTCATATCAATTTCACATTTTGTGCGGATATCATACAAGGTGTCCCAAAAAAATTTTGCCCCGTTTGTCTGAAGATTGCGACAAAACGACAAAAGATTCTTGCCAATCTTTTGCATGATGGTGCTCTTCAGATGTTCAATTAAATTTTCCTACAATTCCCATGAAAATCCGTTGAAAGATGATGGAGCTATGACGTTCAAAAGACCAAATTTGCCTGATCACTGAAACCAGCGGTCGGCCATTTTGTCTCACTATTTTGCAGGAATAAATAGCTTCATGGGTTGGAAATGAAACAGCTGCCTCCAATGTCATAGCTCGCATGAAAGTTCCGATAATCCTCAGAGAGTTCCACTATTTCTGACCTCACAGGAATTATTTCTTACCTCACGTACAGCTACTTATCACTGCAAAATAGTAAGACAAAATGGCCGACCGCTGGTTTCAGTCATAGAGCAAATTTGGTCTCCTGAAGGTCATAGCTCCATCATTTTTCAACAGATTTTTACAGGGATGGTTGCAAAATTTAACTGAATATCTGAAGAGCAACATCATGCAAAATTTTGGCGACAATCTTTCGCCGTTTTGGTGCAATCTTCAGGCAAACGGGGCACAATTTTTTTGGGACACCCTGTAGAAGAATATCTATCTTTGGACGACTTTGCATAAGAGGTCAGCCATTAGAAACTCACACCTTTACGGTGAAACAACACAGCAACATCGGGTAAGGCTAGACATTATTATAGCAATTTGTATTATTATTATCATTATCAATTTATTTAACAAGACATATATACATATAGATACAATAGCTATAACTAAGAGCTAATTCAATCCTACTATCTAAGAAAGTAAAATTTGTAAGAAAAAATAAAAAAAAAATAAAATTCCGAATAATTAAATACAGATACATTTTACAGATTTTTACAATGCTTTTAATATTTACAATGTTTTCTTTTTTCTCGGTAAATACAGAGCAGAAAATTTAATATCAGCTCAAGAACCCAACCTGTGCCACGAAAGGTCTGCATATTCTACAATTACATTCCTCTTCCCTCCAGGCTTTGATTTTCCTTTTGAAACTGGAGAGAGTATCTGACTGTTTTAGGTCATTGTGATCTCTTTTTTACCTAGGCCACCAGTGCGCTGGCCAGACTAAATAGCACAACAAATGTAAATTCATAAGTTAAAATCGTATGCAAACAATAAAGGTTTGGCGATGCTATTATGTTTGATATCTAAGCACACATCAGTTACTGTGCAGCATTAATCGGTGTTTCATCTGGTGTTCGGATATAACGCTCGAAACAATCAGAAGCCCAACGTCCCAAAGTTTTTATGAGCCATGGGGGTATATGGGCATTTGCAGCAGCTGTAGCTGCACCAATTCTAAAACTATGGCCAGCATATTCTTCAGCCTTGTAGCCAGCGGTAGAGAGTAGGTTTCTTATTTCTTTTGTAAAAAGTGATCTTGTCAGATCTTTTCCAGATCGGTATTGAAAAAGTGGGTCAGTGTTATTGGGAAAAGGCAAGACGTCATAATAGTTCAAAATTGCTTTGACAGGGCAAAAAATTGAGTTTGTTGCTCCGATTGTGAGAGTAATTCCTTGATGAAAGGGATCTGTTTTTGATGCTTTTAGTGTGACTTTCATGCAGCTAGGGGATGTCAATGAAGGCACAAAGCTTATATCGTCAGTGGACATATCTTCCTGGGGGTTGAAAGGTCCATCGCAAGTGAACTCGCTGATCCTCATAAAACCAAAGAAAGCCAAGCAAATTGCAGCCCAAATCATCTTGCTATCAAAATTCCCCAGTGAATAAGGTTGTAGCTGGTGGAGAAATTGTTCCAAATGCTTGGGAGTTATTGGTTTTCGAATATACTCCTGGTGTCCTTGGTAACGTTTTATTCCTCGTAGTAGATACTGAAGCCTGCTGAACTTTTGTAATTGTAATTCCATATTTTTATATTGAACTGTTTGTGCTAAATGCGTGGCAAAGTAGCATAGCGTGTTTTCATTGGTGGGGTAGATCGGGCCTAGTTTCCAGACTTCATATTTTGAGCAAAAGTGTAGAAATGCATCAGTACCAGTTTTGTATGATTTAAATGTTGCTGGAGCCAGAGAAAAAGAGGCAAATTTTTTCATTTCATGATCTAGTCCTGCAAGATGCTTGTAGGGATCTCCTCTGGGAGTTCGTTGGCCAACGGGGCTAGCTGGCGGAACCGATGGACCTGAAAACGAGAGAGAGAATCAGCGATTTCATTGGATGGACCAGGGATGTGTTGGGCTCTGAAATAGAAATTATGCTGCATGGTAATTAGAGTAAGCTTCCTTACAAGATGCATAATTTTCTTACAAGGTGACCTCTTAGAATTCACAATATGCACCACAGAAATGTTATCGCAGTGAAAAATAACCCGTTTGCGGACCCATTGTTTGCCCCATATTGCACATGCAACAACAATTGCATAAAGCTCCTGCCATGCAATTGATATTCCTTTAGAAGTAAGTGTTTGGTCTGGTTGCCAGGCCCCTTGAAACCACTGTTTGTCATAGATACCCCCAAAACCAAGTGACCCAGATGCATCTGTAAACAAATGAAGTTGGTCTGAAGTTTCCCAAAAATTATTGAGAAAGAAAGCCTTTCCATTCCAGGAGACCAAAAAGGTTTTCCACATTTCAATGTCTGCATGAAAATCTGCATTAAGCGTAGCATGGTGGCACGGTTTTGTCAGGCCAATGGTGAGGTGAATAATCCTTTGGAGAAAAGCTCTACCTGGGGGGATCACCTTGCATGCAAAGTTTAAGGTGCCAATCAATGATTGAAGCTCAACTAAGGTAGCCTTTTTCCTTTTTCCCCATTTAGTTAGTTCATCTTGTAACCTTTTGAGTTTATCCTGGGGTAGTCTGGCTTCAGCTTTTTGTGAATCCAAAATGATACCTAAAAACTCAAGCTCGGTAGCTGGCCCAACTGTTTTCCCTGGAGAAATTGGCACACCTAAATTTTGAAAGGTTAATAGCATGCTATTCAGGCTAGTTTGACAGCTATTTGGGGCTGTCGGGGAGGTTTGAGGCTCCATAATGAGGAAGTCATCAAGGAAATGACAAGCATATGTGATGCCACATTTTTCACGTAATACCCATTCCAGTGCATCGGACAGTTGGTTAAATAAGAAGGGCGCACTCCTTAGACCAAAGGGAAGGACCTTATCAAAGTAATATTTGCCCTGCCATTGCATCCCTAATAGTTCCCAGTCATCTGGATGTACTGGGTAAAGGCGAAAGGCGGATTCAATGTCTGTTTTTGCCATATAGACTGTTGCTGGTCCTAAGAGTTGGATATGCTTGATGGCTTCATCTATAGTGACATAGGATAGTGAAAAATCATCTTTGTTGATGAATGAATTGATTGAATCGCCTGTTTTAGGGTAAGACAAGTGAAAAATTGTCCGATATTTGTTAGAATGTTTCTTTGGGACAAGGCCAATAGGGGAAATCTGGAAATTAGGTAAAGGTACTTCATCAAATGGCCCAGCTGTTCTCCCCAGGGACACCTCTTTGGCAAGATTTTCTGAAACAATTTTTGGATTTATATTGGCAGTGGCAAGATTTTTTGCTCGTCTAGAAATGCGGGGACCATCATAGCCAATTTGAGCTCCCTCCCTGAGTTCTGTGCACAGTTTTTTAATGAATGGTTGGTCAGGATGATCCTTAAGTTGCCCTTCAAATTTATCTACCTGAATAGGGGTTGGGATACCTGTGGAAGGAAGATTATTAGGACCTGCGGAAGGAAGATTATTATCAACAACAGACAAATTATTGGAGCCTGTGGGTAAAAAATCTGAGATATTAGTAGAAAAAACTTGCTGAGCATCATCAGATTCTACATAAGCATCATAATATTTTACATTTGCTGTTGGTGAATTGATGCCAGGAGAAATCACATTATTGCTTGGGAGGGGGGCGGATACCTGCTCTTGAGGAAGCTGTGCTGGGGCCTGGCAAACTAACTTGGGACTTTCCCCCTTGCATGCACTGAAACCTTGGATGAGGCCCCCCACACCCAGGGAAGTTGCAAATATGGGTGTAGTGACATGGGTAGAAGGCACATGGTACGCCCTGTTAGAATTGCTACATTTTCCGTCCCTCCCTGTAGCGGCACCTCTTGGGGTTGGTGAGGGTCCTTCGGAAAAAAGAGAATGGTCAGACAACAATTTTGACTGATTAACCGTAAAGATCCGCATCCATAGTTGCAGATCGATTCTGGACCAACTTACAAACTTATCATTGGCTGCCTTCATTCTGAGTTTTTCATCATACAATAACCACCCAATTGACTGGTGGTATGCTGCTGCATAGCGGATAAGCTCCAAGTAAGCCACCAAATCTTTTGCTCGGGCTGGGAATTTATGGAGAATTATTCTTATGTACCAAGTGAAAGCAGTTGTCCAGCTTTCGATGTCCCTGATCTTTTTTCTTGGTTCCTTTCCTTGCTTGAAACACCATGTGGCATCTTCGCCCATGGAGAGATGATAAGAGTGTCCTTTAAGTATTGTACATAGTGGTTGGGTTTACAGAAGTTTACAAGACCTACAACTGCTACCGTTACTTAAGATACATGACACCAGAGAGAGTGTGAGACGAGCCAAAGAAACTTACTTCATTGGCTTAGCAAACACACTCAAACCCAACGGACTAAACAGAACCACAGACCGCTAACAAACACAATTATAAAGTAACCTCTACTCATTCTCTTATCTGACCTATCCCCCTCATCATCCCCATCGTTATTACTATTATTATCGCAATTACATTCTTACATTGCACTAACATGATCGGTATTATTATTATTATTATTATTATTATTATTATTATTATTATTATTATTATTATTATTATTTTTATATTTTCTACTTTAAGCACTGGCAGTTCTCATCGCCGAATTTACATCCCAAGGGAGCGGGTCACAACCCATGACCAAGGGTCCCTTGGGGTCATTCTCTTTTAGTACTCAAGTACTTTTCTCAATATCCTGGCTGTTCCTAATAGCGTCGTCTTCTGTAGGATTGCTGTATTTATTGTGATGTCCAGTTTTTCCAGCCATTCATCCAGTTTCTTGGTTACACTTCCAAGTGCACCGACAATCACAGGTACTACTATCACACTTCTCATGTTCCAAATCCTCTTGATTTCCCTTTTCAAATCTTGATATTTATCCACTTTCTCTTTTTCCTTGTCACTAGTCCTACTATCACCTGGCACAGCAATGTCAATTATAGTGCATTTTCTTTCACCTTTATTCACAACAACTATTCCGGTCTCCTTGCCTCGATTACATGATCACATTGAATGTTCACATCCCATAGTAGCTTTACCTCGTCAGTTTCAACTACACCGTCAGGGGAATGCTCATACCATTTGTCTGCCCTTTCTAGATCATATTTCTTGCATAAATGCCAATGCACCATTCTCGCAACATTGTCGTGTCTTCGTTTATATTCTTTCTGTGCCAACTTCTTGCACTCACTGACAATGTGATGTACAGTTTCGCCTTTCTCTTCGCACATCCTACAAAGTGGTGACTCTGCTGATTTGTCAATATGGTGTTTAACATAATTTGTTCGGAGGGCCTGTTCTTGTGCTGCACACAAAAGTGACTCCGTTTGTATCTTTAGATCAGCTTTTCTCAGCCACTTCCATGTCTCCTTTGCATCGATTGATTCCGGCATCTCTCTAACAAACTGACCATACATTCTTTTTTCCTTCCATCCTTGTTCTTTCTCATTCATCCATATCCTTTTGAACTCATCCTTACTGACAACATATTCAGTGTCTATCACTTTAGCAAGCCTAACACCTCGAATCAATGACTCAACAGAATTCCTGACATACCACCCCAAATTATTCTCCTCACTTCTAACGCAATCCTCGCAGCTAATCAGTCCACGTCCCCCTTTCTCTCTAGTCAAATATAACCTGTCTGTATCACTCTTAGGGTGAAATGCACCATGTATTGTCATGATCTTCCTCGATTTCCTATCCATTTTCTTTAATTCATCCTTTGTCCATTTCAGGATACCTGCTCCATATCTCAATACTGATACAGCCCACGTGTTAATTGCCAAGATCTTATTCCTGCCATTCAATTTCGATTTTAAAACCAATGTCAACCTCCTTTTATATTCGCTTCCAAACTTGTCTTTCATGTCCGTTTCTTTGATCTTATCCATTTCCACAATACCCAGATACTTGTATCCATTTTCATCGATTTCTTTCATAATTTGCCCATTCGGAAGCGCAATACCATTTTGGTTCACAACTTTTCCTCTCTTCATTACCAGCACTCCACACTTTTTTAAACCGAATTGCATCCCGATGTCTTCGCTGAAGAGATGTACAGTTTGTACTAGTGAATCTATTTGGTCCTGATTCTTTGCAAACAATTTGAGATCATCCATGAATAATAGATGATTGACTCTGAATTCCTTGTCACCCCATTCATAAAAAGCTGCTACTTTCCTCAAGATCAATGTCAGTGGAATCAGACATAACACAAACAGTAGTGGAGATAGGCTGTCCCCCTGGAAAATTCCACTCTGAATATGCACATCTCCCAACCTTTCACCAGCCGATGTTAATTCTAGCTTCCATGATCGCATACTGTCACTCATGAATGTTCTAACATTCTCTGCTATCCCGAATGTTTCCAGGCACTCTATAATCCAGCTATGGGGAACCATGTCGTATCCCTTTTTGTAGTCAATCCACGCCATAGCTAGATTAGTCTTTCTCCTTTTACAATCTTTCAGCACAGTTTTGTCTATCAATAGTTGGTCTTTTGTTCCACGACTCCCCTTTCGACAACCCTTCTGTTCATCTGGTAATATTTTCTCCCTTTCCAAGAAACCATATATCTCTTCTGCAATCATGCCCGTGAGTAACTTCCACATTAAGGGTAGGCAGGATATGGGAATTATTATTATTATTATTATTATTATTATTATTATTATTATTATTATCATTATTATTATTATTATTATTATTATTATTATTATTATTATTATTATTATTATTATTATTATTATTATTATTATTATTATTATTATTATTATTATTATCATTATTATTATTATAGCCCACCCTTCGATAAAATTCACAGCGGATTGGTCAAAGGAAAAGATAAATTTTCTCGATGTTCAGGTGATAAGGGAGGGTGATCGATTAATCACAGATTAGTTTACTAAGCCAACAGATACTCACCAACTCCTTCATCGTACCTCATGTCATCCTGGTCATACTAAAAAGGGTATACCGTATAGCCAGGCCCTGCGAATTAGGCGGATTCGTTCTGAGGATCGCTTTTTTAATGAGAGGGTAGGGGAACTTAAGGGGTGGCTGTTTAATAGGGGCTATGGTGAAAATGAGGATCTGGAGCACATCAGCAAAGTTCGCGGCCGCGATCGCTTAAGTCTTTTGGATAGGCAACCTAAAAATAAGGACGACAAGAGAATACCTCTGGTTCTTACGTACCATCCAGCTCTCAACAAAGTTTATGACATTTTAAAAGAAAATTCAAAACTCCTTTTGGTAGATAATAAACACAAAGCGTTGTTCCAAAACAAGGTATTTTGTCGTTTCGGAAGGCCAAAAGTCTTAAAGATGAACTTGTTAGAGCAAAATTGCCAGTTGTTGGTGAGACTCCGTTGGTTAAGGGTACCTACAGGTACAATGGCAGGAAGAGTTGCCAGATCTGCAATGTCATAACTGAGGGGGATAATTTTGAAAACTCGGACGAAAATCGATCTTTCAAAAATTTTTCGGGGAGGTATAACTGCAACTCAGAGAATGTAGTGTATTTGCTACAATGTGAGGTTTGCAACAAAAAGTATGTAGGTAGCACCAAAACAAAATTTAGGCAAAGATTCAATGTTTACAAATCATATTTCAGATCTTACGCACGCAAACATAACGAGGGATCACTCGGCAGGGGTAAATTAATCCCACAAGCAAACTTTTTCAGTCATTTCTTGAGGGGAGCCACAATGGTAAATTCACGGTTAGGGTTAAAATGATCGATGGGGCTGATGATGTCTTTTCATTGCGACGTAAGGAATTTTTCTGGCAATACAGGCTGGGAACTTTTTTACCCAAGGGTTTGAATGAACGGGCTGCAGATGTAGAACTCGATATGTTTGCGTGTGGCGTGGCCTAATTCCTGCCATTGTATCTGATGTCTCTGGGGGGTTTTACTGGCAGTGCTCTATGGTCTTCCTATTTGGCTTCATGTTTTTTTGCATGTGGCGCTAGGGTGGAATCCCCTATCAAGCCATTCCGGATTCAGCAATTTGCGAATCATTGAAAGGTTAGATGGGAGGGTCGTGGGGTTGCGGGCTGGATCCCTTGGAGGTTTGGTCTGTGACTATTTTGATCCTCCAGGGTGAACATTTGCTAATGTGCCAACCATTTCATTTTCTTGTTTACGCTACGCTAAAAAACAGTTTGGAACAAAACGTGATTTTCATTCCCACTTGGTTTTAATTTCGGGGGTAGTCATGTTTCCTGGGAATAGGGTTCTTTGCAGTAAAAATGTAATTTTACTTTATCTTTAGTTTTACCTTGCCTTGTTTATCACGTAGTATAAATTCTCGGTTGTCCTTTAGAAAGTAGTGCTGACGAAGATTTTTAATCGAAAGGTTCAAGATTTTAGCAGTTGTGTTTTTATTCATTTTATTTCTGTTAATTTTTGATGGTGGTTTAGTTCAATTTATTATTATTATTATTATTATTATTATTATTATTATTATTATTATTATTATTATTATTATTATTATTATTATTATTATTATTATTATTACTATTATTATTGTTATCACCATTATTATTATTATTATTATTATTATTACATTGCACTAACATAATCGGTATTATTATTATTATTATTATTATTATTATTATTATTATTATTATTATTATTATTATTATTATTATTATTATTATTATTAACATTAACATTGGAATATTTTGGAATGGGACCTCTGTATGGTTAGCTAGTGAAACGGATTGTTCCAATGTACAGCGCAACTTTCGTGAACTTGTCGGATACTTAGAAAGAATTAATCAAGACCTCAGGGATCGAAGAGACAAAAAACTATCAAGGTTAATTGGCAATATAAACTACAAAGGTAAAGAGAGTAATCTATGGGAGACCATTTCATTTTTCAAGGACGTAGCATTATTTTTGGACTGGGGTGAAGAAGATTCGGAGGGTGCAGATCAAGGTGTTGTCATTCGTAACGACAGTCTTAATCTTGATGCAGTGAGAATGCAATTACTGGAAGATAATTTTGAGAATCCACCCCCGAACTTATTAGAGAGATCAAGAACGCGAGGTGCAGCAAGCAACCAAGTGGAAGAGAGTGGTGAAGTTACTTATGTTTTTTAGCTAATATAGATAATAATGGTCGTATGGTAGGTCGTTTTGTAAATGACGAAGTTGTTAATCTTTCCAAACGTGCGTTAAGCGAGGCGGAAATATCAGTTTTATCCAAAGGTCTTAAGTTTGTTAGTACTCCAAAAGAGGTAGACTTTTCACAAATCAAAATAGATCTGGAAAATTTTGGGAGAAGATTAAGACTTAAGTGGTTCTTTAGGGATAGTGAAGAATTTTCAGAGATTCCTGCTTTTAGGCCTCGTAGTAAATTCAATCCTAAACATAAAGATGTAGCTATAGAGGTCTACCTGTCTAAATTAGAAGACGAGTTCATGAAAATATCGGTAGATGGTAGAAATTTTAGTAACCTTACGAAGGAGGAACTATCAGCTTTAAATAGTCTTAAATCGGACCGATCGATCGTTATCAAGGAGGCGGACAAGGGTTCTGGGGTGGTCGTGTGGGATCGGGAGGACTACGTCAAAGAGGCAGATGGCCAACTGGGGGACCCTGCAGTGTATTGCAAACTTGATAAGGATCCTTCGGACCACCTTCACGCTGTTGTCAATCAGGCAGTTGGTAAGGTTAGAGAGCGAGGGGAAATTGACGGATGGTCAATAATCCCAAGCTTGGAATATTTTACTTGCTGCCAAAGATCCACAAAAGGCTAAATAGTGCTCCAAGAAGGCCTGTCATTTCTAACTCTGGTTTTTACACAGAGAATGTATCGGAATTTTTGGATTACCATTTACAACCCCTTGCTAAAAGTGTCCGTTCATACATTAAAGACACGAACCACTTTTTGCAAAAAATTGCGTCATTAGACGGGCTTCCAGAGGACGCTATTCTTTGTACA
Organism: Aurelia coerulea; assembly: GCA_039566865.1. Taxonomy (NCBI): domain Eukaryota; kingdom Metazoa; phylum Cnidaria; class Scyphozoa; order Semaeostomeae; family Ulmaridae; genus Aurelia; species Aurelia coerulea. The sequence continues at coordinate 15,512,845 of CM076945.1, forward strand.
ATTGATGTTGTTGAGCTTTACCCAAGTATACCGCATGACGAGGGATTGAAAGCTCTACGTGACATTTTAAACTCTAGAAATAATCAGTCTGTTTCTACGGAATCCCTTGTAGAACTTGCAGAGGTAGTACTTAAAGATAACTTTTTTGAGTTTAATGGGGCGTTTTATCATCAGCTGAGGGGTACAGCAATAGGCACCAAATGTGCGCCATCATATGCGATTTTGTTCTTAGCAGACCTGGAGGAAAAACTTCTGAGTGGCTCCAGCTGCAAACCTTGGCTGTGGTGGCGGTACATTGACGACGTTTTCTTAATTTGGACCCATGGGGAAGAGAAGCTTTCGGAATTTGTAGAATACCTCAACACTGCACACCATTCCATTAAATTTACAGCTGAATGGTCTAAGGAGAGCATCAACTTTCTTGACACTAAGGTCATCAGAAAAGGTAGTAAGTTGGTTACAGATCTCTACACGAAACCGACTGATACGCATCAGCTCCTGCATCGTTCCTCTTGTCATCCTTACCACACCAAAAAGGGCATTCCATATGGTCAGGCCCTTCGCATTAGGCGCATTTGTTCTGAGGACTCATTTTTTAACGAACGGATGGGAAATTTAAAGTCATGGCTTATTGGGCGGGGGTATCAAGAAGGGGAAATCGACAGTCAACTAGACAAAGTTAGAAGCTTGGATAGAGAAAACCTGTTAAATAGAAATTCCAAGCAGAAGGATGACACGAGGATACCGTTGGTTCTAACTTACCATCCGGCACTTCAGGGGGTCAGCAATATTTTGCAAAATTGCGCAAATATTCTTCTTATCGATGACGAACATCGCAAACTATTTGCCGCAAAAATTTTCGTTTCATTCAGAAGGGCAAAAAACCTTAAAGATACTTTGGTTCGCGCTAAATTGCAAACTCAAGATCAGGAGCTGGTGCCAAAGGGAACTTTTAATTGCAATGGTAGGAGATGTCTAATCTGCCCTATCAGCAGAGAGGGTTCCAGTTTTTCTACTGCGAATGATTCGCGATCTTTTTTTCGAAATTACAGCATATTTTGTAGAATTCTTACGTTTTTTGTTATTACAGTAGGCCAATGGAATGGCTAGATTTAGGCTAGTTTAGGCCTACTTGTGATGAAAATAAGTTCTATGCTATTGATTATATTGTTGCACAAACAGTAATTTAAATTCTTAAAAGATTTTTTTTTCAAGATTCGAGACCATCCATTTCTTTTCGGGGGCGTACGATTGCAATTTTTCGTACGAAAGAATTTTTCGGGGGCGTACGATTGCAATTCGATAAACGTAGTTTATATGTTGCAATGTACATGTTGTAACAAAAAGTATGTTGGCAGCACAAAAACTAAATTTCGTCAAAGATTTAATGTTTACAAATCATATTTTCGGACGCAATACTGGTGCTCTACCTAAACGCAATACTGGTGCCCTAGGCCATCAGGGTGACTTCTCCGTCGTTATTCGTATCATTGACGGAGCACAGGATGTGTACTCGCTTCGTAGGAAAGAGCTCTTTTGGCAATACAAATTGGGTTTGTTTGCACCAAATGGCCTAAACGAGAGGGCAGCTGATGTTGAGCTGGATATGTTTGCTTGTGGTACTGCCTAGTTCTCATACCATTGCATTGAAAACCTTAGGCAACACAATGGTAGGGATGTCGGCTTGTTGACTTCGTGTATAGTTACACGTAGTGGTGGGGTGGAATTCCCTATCGAGCTATCCTGGATTTAGCAATTTAAGCAAATCTTTGGAGAGTCAATAATGGCCAATATCCCTTGCCTGTTGTCTCGGGTTGTAAAAGTTGTTGTCAAGAAGAGCTTTCAGTCCCTTGTCTATAAGATTTAGAGATCACTTCTTTCTATTCAAATCCAAAAAAGGGGGGAAAACATCTTCGAGTAAGGTCATTGGGGAGTTTTGTAGAAAGAAATTCATGCCTTGATTTTTGCGGCTTTGTCTATATGTAATATAAAAACATTCTTTTATGTTGATCTTGTTGATAGTATTCTAAAATAATATTCTTTTCTTTTATTTTATTTGTCTAGGGTATAGAAACTATTTTTATGTAAATTTTAGTATAAATACTTGGCTGTCTAGGGTTGTAAATACACTGAAGAAGATTTTATATTGAAACGTCTGCCCTGAAACAGTTGTGTTTTTATCATTTTATTTCTGTTTTACTTTGAAAGTGGTTTAGTTTATATTATTATTATTATTATTATTATTAGCATCCGTTGTAAACCTAACCGATATAACCTCTGTGTAGCCATCATATCTAACCAATCACGTGTTATTTCCCCTTTTCAAATCGCTGTACATATTCAAATTTTTCTTATAACTGTTACATTACAGCCCTGAAGAAGTCCTGCATGGCAGGACGAAATATTGGCATAAAATTTATTCAACCATTTGCTGTTGTTTTTTTTTTTTTGTAATGCGGTGTTTCTGCCTTTAAACTTAACAAGACAATACTGTTTGATAGTGTTTGCTCTTGACTTTCTTTAAAGATTTAAGTTGAAATAACTGAAGGTTTCCTAACCATGTGATAAGAAACCTTTCAGCCTGTTTCAAGATTAATGACCTTTTAATAGGAAACTAAACAGGCTGTTTTGGAAAAACTGGTTTCTATTTTGCGGGTTCTTACTGTAGATTGTTGTTGGTTTTTTGGGACAATTGTCACGACAATCATTTCCAATTTACACTAATGCACAAGGAATTGTTTCGAAAGATGTCTTGAGAAACAAATACCACGTTCTTGATCACAGATCAATACATGGATAATTTGAAAATAAATCAACTGATATCCATACCTCATTGGCTGTGTCCTCAACGCTGTCTTGACTTCTTCTAAAAATTTCGCTCGACCCTCTAGCTCATTGTCATCTCGAGTGAAAAAGACCTGATTAAATGAAACAGAAAAAAGCACCTCAACGATAGACAAGTTTCAAGACCAATCAATTTAAAAACTTAAATGTCTATATTTCATGTTATTACTTAAATTGTCCCTCGAGCCCAGTTATAAAGGTTAAGAAGAAGGAGGATGCCTCCACACTACACAGCAAATCCCGCGTATAAGAACATAGTGAATTAAGAACAAACAGCCTGAAATTGTCAAAACTCCCATTGTATTCATTATTCAAGAACCCAGGCTGACTTGCAAAATGGTAGGTTCTTAAACGCGGGTTTTTACTGTAGTTCACGTCCTACTCGAAAAATTACATTGAACTCGTGCAATATTTGTCCACAATTGAAGTGTCATTCCAAGCAGAAGGTTGAGTAATCAAATCTCATATTACATAGCAGGAAGGATGTGGTTCTAAGCCAGTCAACGAAAGTGTTTATCTCTTATGAGGCCTATCAATGTAAACGATAGCAACCTTGACGTTATAGATGATCAACAAGGTTGAAAAACAAACCTCCTTGCAGCTTCTCAATGCAAAACCACTACACTTTGGTGCCCTACCAAGATTATCATGAGTTAATCTGAGTTTTATCAAGCACATTCATATTATCTGCCACCGAAACAGAACAAACGTCAACTACAAATTAGGCATTGTAACGGTTTTTGATAAAGCCCATCGTAACGTCGCAGCTGTCCATTGTAACAGCGTGTTACAATTGCCCCTGACCTGGTCAGCTATCGTTATTTCCCATTTTCACGTCTCATAAGCTGTTGAGCTTAAAAGTGTTAACATAGTTTTGATTTTAAATAGATGCCATGTTTATGATGTGAAAATGACATTTTTACTCAAGAGCAAAACCTTTCAGATACAAATTTTCAGTGAAAGCACGTATTTACTTTCGTACTCAAAAAGATGTTTTTCCCCGAAAATGTTGCAAATTTGGCTGTAAATTCCTGTATCTCAAGTCGTATGTAGAGGGTTAGAATGAGCATGTTCTAAGCAAAATCAGATTTTTTGCACTTTTCTGCAAGGTGTGAGAGTCAGTGTGTCCGGTGAGAGTCAGTGTGTCAAGGTGTGAGAGTCAAGGTGTGAGAGTCAATTGCCCCGTGTGACAATTGTCCCCGGTCTCCCCTACTACTATGTGAATAATTCAAAGCAAGCAAATTCATGATTCTTTTGAAAATGGAACATTTTTGTAAATGTGAAACACAGAGTTGTTACAAGATGGTTGCATGGCTTTTCTTGGAACATTTTGACATTGGTACATATGGTACATTTTTATTGGCCAAAAAGATTTGACATTTACTCGTTTGGGTCATGTTGTGTGTCGTCTCCAAGGAAAAAACCCATTGGAAGAACGTTCTAATTACGTGGCTTTCCTTCAAACAATGTTGATAGCTTCCATTTTTCAATTGCCCTTTTCTTTTTTCGCCTTTGTCTCTTGCATTCTAACAGCCAGATCTAGACATGTAGAATCTTTGAAGCACCACATTTGAGAAATTGGATCTTCCTTGGGCTGTAACTGAATTTTCTCTTCGGTTCACACGAAACCTTGAAGCAATAAATGATAGTTTTCCATCAGGTGTTCATCAAATGCATTCAGTGCTGTCGTCAATCTTGCTTACATTGGGCGGTTGCCTTGTTTCAGGTTGTGAAGCATTGAAACTGATTTGATGGTAGCTGCTCAGCTAGAATAGCTGATTTAGAGGGGGACATGCTAAAAACTTACAAGTAACTAATAATTCAAAATAAGTACAATATTTTTTATCCTAACTAAACTATATTACAATTTTTCATAAATAAACAAAAGAAAAACGAAAGGAATATTTGACGTTCATTTTTGCACCTCCTTTTTGAATTTTCTCAGGGTTTAAGAATTTCTAACTACAGTGCCAAGACTGTTGCAAAGTTTGGTGCCTCGGTATGAGAAGCATTTCTGCCCCCTGCCGATTTTAATACTGGCAACCTGAGGTTCATTTCAGCGTCCCCAAAAGAACAAGCAGTAGGATTGTTGACTGCCGTAAACCTGTCTGTCACATAAGGAGCCCCCCCCCCCCCCCGGGATAAGAAGGCCCGTCACCCATTTTCTGATCTTCAAAATCAATACGCTTCCTAACAGTGGGTCATTTAAGCACCCAAATAAGTGGTAAAGCGGTCGCATCAAATGGACTGTTGGTCCCAATTTTGAAGTTTCTGAAATTGTTGAATGGCAGTCAAAAAAGCATTTCCCCCAGACAAGACAACAATATCTAAAGTATGGCTCCACTAAACTCTTATACATAGTCTTGACAGTTGAAATCGGAAGGTACTGCTTTGGATAACGAAGTACACTAATGACTCTAGATATCTTATTCGTTGTTAAAACCAATTGAGATGTCCATTTTAGTTGATGGTCAACCTGAACACCAAGGCATTTGGTCTCCTTAACCAACTTGATATGAGCTATAAAACGTTCTTATTTTCAGCGATTTACCAACCAATTTTTCCTTCTTGAGTGAACTGTCATGAATACCAGGTTTCCTCAAAATTAGCATAAGAATACCATGCGTCAAAGCCCATCAAGCTATAGCAAGGTTGCAGAAGTATGTACCAAAATACGTTTAGATCACATCCTTTTTGCAAGCAGAAATCCACTGATTCCCTTACCAATTGAATGTAATATGATTTGATATGAATGTGATATGATACGAATGATAGTGTTCTAATGAAATGAGATAAGTAAGAGAAACACGACAAAAGAAAAGAAGGGGGTTGATTTCAGTTTTGTTCATTATACAGTACAATTAAAACTTTGCTACATTCATAGCTACTAAAAACCACCCATGTAGCTACTTATAGTAAATACTAAAATTTCCAATATTAGAGGGATTATATCAACCAAATAAAATCATCAGCAGACTACAAAAAGAGAATACAAATAGGATAGAGAGACATTTAAAACTATTCTTTATGGTCTTAGAGCAGAACTTTAACTACCATTTTTACATTTTCATCTTAAAGAGTATTTTTACTTCACTTCAACTCTTGCAGTGAGGAGAAATGACTTTCTTAATGCAAAAGATATAAGAAAAATGCGTAAAGAAAAAATTGGTACTTTTGGGTCTAAAAATAAGAACATTAACTACCATTTTTTACACTTTCGAACTAAAGTGTATTATTATTATTCAAATCGAAGTTTAATTAAATTAAAGTGTATTTTTACTTTATTTCAACCCTTCCATCGAAGAGAAGGGACTCTGTTAGTATTCTATTATGATCAAAGATCCAAAAGATTTACGAAAAAAGCGTAAAGTAAAAATTGGTACTTTTGGTCTTAAAATAAGAACATTAACTACCATTTTTTACGCTTTCGAATTAAAGTGCATTTTCATTTTACTTCAACTCTTGCAGTGACGAAAAATGACTTTGTTTGTGTTCTATTATGATCAAAGATCTAAAAGATTTACGAAAAATGCGTAAAGTAAAAATTGGTACTTTTGGTCTTAAAATAAGAACATTAACTACCATTTTTTACGCTTTCGAATTAAAGTGTATTTTTACTTTATTTCAACCCTTCCAATGAAGAGAAGGGACTCTGTTAGTATTCTATTATGATCAAAGATCTAAAAGATTTACGAAAAATGCGTAGAGTAAAAATTGGTACTTTTGGTCTTAAAATAAGAACATTAACTACCATTTTTTAAGCTTTCGAATTAAAGTGTATTTCTATTATTCAAATTGAAGTTTATTTGAACTAAAGTGTATTTCTGCTTCACTTCAAATCTCACAGTGACGAGAAACGACTCTGTTAGTGTTTTATTATGATCAAAGATCTAAAAGATTTACGGAAAATGTGTAAAGTGAAAATTGATACTTTTGGTCTTAAAATAAGAACATTAACTACCATTTTTTAAGCTTTCGAATTAATGCAATTATATGCGCAATGAAATTGCTGGATTATTACTGTATTAATACATAAATCGGAAAGCTTCATCAGTAATGCATTGTTAAACGCTATGTAGATTGACGAGATCAAAATTGAAGAGATGAGGTCAAGGTATACAATTAGATTATGTCCATGCAATTGTAAGAATTTTCATTAATTGTTAATAATGTGCATTAATGTGGAAATACTCGGGAGTAAAATGAGTAGCAAAGTTCTTAAACAAGTGAACGAGAAGACAGTTTGAAGCAAGTTATTGGGAAAATGGCGTCCAATGGTCTTCGAAAGTCGACATGGGTGGAAACAGATGAAGCTGGAGTTGAATGTGAACGAGGGGATGACGAACAGGAGAATGAATCTGACACGGTGTTCCAACCTACTTGTCCAAGAACAGTATAGTTAGTGGGAACGAGGTTGCTGAATGATGTTTTTCCTTCGATGTCATCATATCATATGTCATGGACACTTCACGTCTCTTTGCAAGCGCTTGCCACCTTATAATGTTTTACCATACAACTTTCGATGATTTCTCTTGAAAGATTTTTGAGATTATTTGGGATTTTTACGATTCTTAAAGAGTTAGTAGGATTTTTTGGGATTTTTCTAAGATCGCCAAGAATCTTTTGAGATTTTCAGAAAATTTGGAATATTTGTAAGTTTTTGAGATTTTTAATTTTTTTTGGGATTTTCGAAGTTGTTTTGAGATTTTTTCGAAGGTGTACAAGATTTTGGGTGTGATTTGCCCCATTGGCTTCTCCCATTTCTTGCTGGACGGTCATGTGACTTCAACTGCACAGGCGCATCAAAACGCGCCGTAAAATTGAGGCAACGAGTAACACAACACGAGTGACACAACGATTGACAGTAGAAGGAATATTCCTTTACTTCGATCTTAAATTGTGCAAGTTAGGTTCCCTTCAGCTTCTAAGCTGTTCAAAGACGTAAACAGTGTACTAACATCCTCAAATAGTTTAAGACTGGGCGTACGCCAGAGTTACAGGGCTCATAAAAAGTGTCAACCTAAATTCTTGAAAAAGCTTCAGCATCAAATATCTTTTTAGCAGTGCTGTGTCAATCGTTACAGACCGCTTTTCTGCACTACTCATCATTAAGAGGGGCTCACCAATGAACCCAGCAAATAGGTTACATTAATGAACACCTCTCTGTAAGAAAGATTTTATAAAAAGCAGTCTCCGGGGGGCAAAGGGGCTGAAACGTACGACTGTCAATCAATGTGTCAATCGTGAAACCTCACGCAAGAAGGCTCATCACGTGCACAGTGAGAAGTTACGCCATCATCAAACGCATCATTTATCACGAACGATTGTTCAGAAACAAAAGATGACTATACATGAAGAGAAATTAATGATATGTAAATATCTCCTCTTGCAAAATGTTCATTGAAAATTCAATATTTGGTTCTATAGCCTTTGTTTTAAGCTAGGGCCTTCAATCGCTTGTCCATGTTCGCAATTGTTGTGTCAATTAATTGACGACTGAATTTGTGAAGGGTCGCAACCACCCTTTTCTCAAATGCTGCAACATTTTCTTGGACAAGCTTCTGCTCCAGGGCCTCTTTCCGTAACTCATGGCGAACATGTTAGACAACATTTTTGATTTGGATTGAGTTTAGGGGATCGTGGGGAATTTCTACGACGTTTGCACTAATTTCTTTCAGCAGCACTTTTCTCACAGGCATCGATGTCCATTACAAAATAGTTCATGCCCCTAGCGTTTCTGTCTATCACTTTGCCTCTCTTCAGAGCCTTTCCAAGGTCATTTTTTACAAACACTGCAAAGTACTTTCCAGTCATGTGCTCTACTTTTACCTACATCGTTCACCTATTCCCTATGAATTGCACGGTACCTACTATTTCATGGCAGTTGTACACGCCGTGAGACCTATTTGTAAGGTGTACTATGCCACTTTGCAAGATAACACATGTAAAACTCTTTTTCCCATGCCTTGCAAGTATTTCCGGTCATATGGCCAGTTTCCTGCAGTAATAACTGCGCATTTTCGCAAGAGCCCTGAAAAATGCACTTTTTGAAAAATTGCCCTCTCGGACAATCCTTGCCAAAACTCTTGAAAAAAATCACATATTTTTGCTCAGCTCTCCCCCCTTCCCCCCTACAATGTTGGTTTCTTGTGCGAATACGCATTTCTCACGGGCACAAAAACGCAGCCAAAGCCATTTTCTTCATATTTGGTGATCAGTGCTTCAGACCAACATTGTTCAGGGGGGCAGGGGGGGGGGGAAAGAGAAACAGTAAGTTTCCTGCAATGTATTCTGGATGCTTCGTCAGACAAGAAAGCAGAGAAATGACTTTTTTTTTTCAAGTTATTTTGGCAAGGATTGTAGGTTTGCAGAATGCGTTCGAGAATTTGGGGGCAGCCACTCGAGCTGGGGTAGGAGCGGGGAAACTTTTTGGCAGCCGTCCTATTTTCCAGTTTGACGTATGTCGAACGTCACGGAACAATCGAGGTGAGTCACTAACGACTCTTGATGGGGTCATCAAGGGTCGTCAACGGACAAAGTCGGTTTGTCAACAGAAAACAATGCTGGATTGTCAACAACCTAGGGGCTACGTAACACCGACGTCACGCAGAGACGTTCGCAGGGGCTCAGTTCCTCCTCCGTAACAGTTGGGGCTCACCTCTACAAAAACAATGGGAAAACTGACTGGGGGCAGTCACGTGATGGCACCCCATGTCACGTGACTCTCTTGGCACGTTGCCAAAATTGGTCATGTGACTCGGCACAACCTCAGTTTCTATCATGTGACTTGGCAAGTTCCTACGTTTCCAATCAGCGCAACATGGAAGTCAACACGAAGTACATAGGCCTATTCTCATCTGAAGCAAGAAGTAAAACCGCTCTGTCATGAAAAATACGCAAGTAGCATATAACTCCAGCTTTCTTCCTGCTCCAGCGAAAACATAGGCCTACTTACGTTTCACTTCCATGCTTTCGATTACTGAAACTTCCGTTGAATTCCCTTCACTCTTTCCCCAAGGTAATTTCATCCAATTTACATTTGATAATCGCTATCTTCGAAGATCTACCCCCCCCCCCCCCCAAACAAACACTCTTGTAGATATTTCTACTTGAGGAATCACTTTCCCAACATTCAGCGGTCAACTACAGATCTGCACGACCAAATCTTACGACGCAACAGATTTTGCAGGTAATTTTATCGTGCCAAGATCATTAGGTAGGAAGTTAATCGTGCCAAGATCATTAGGAAGCCACTTCTCCGGGAAACAATCGTTATAAGGACGATCACATCATTAGTTGCTCATTACTTCAATGCATAATGAATACGTTCACCTGCACAGAGGTTATTGTGCGCAGCATTCAGCACTTATCCAGCAAAGACAAAAGGTACTTCCTGTTAGCTATTTTCACATAACCTATCCCCTCTATCATATGCAGATTGCCATTGGCTAATTTCAATTGGTACAAACCCCATAGCGAAGCTACTAAAGATGAAAGCCGACTGTTATTAGCTAATTTCAAATGACCTATTATATACAACAAGGGGGTAACCCTGAGAGGACAGTCACACTATCTGATATTAGTTGGGGGCAGTTACGTGTCTGCCCCCACGTCACGTCATTTACTTGGCAACATGCCAAAATTGGTCATGTGACTTGGTACGGTGCCAAGTTCCGACCATGTGACTTGGCACTTTGCCAAATTATGTGACGTCATTTGGCAATGTGCCAACTTCCCCCAAAAATGCCCCTGCGCATGAGCACTCCATTTCGTTCACTATTTCCATAAATCCTTCGTCGAAGGGCTGAGTATAACTCTCGCAGTCTTCATACCTGATGTTATCTTCCACGAGGGAGACTGAGATCTACGGAAACACTCTGAACGGAAACGCAATGTAGTGCATCCCATAGATTTTAGAGGCCGCGGTTCTGCAGTGTGAAGCTGCCAGGAGGTTTGTTTACAATCTCGTTGATCATCTATGACATTAAGACCGCTATTGTTTACATTGTTTAAAGAAGCAATATAATTGGCTCCTTCAAAGATAATCGAAGTGGCTGACTGGCTTAAAAACAACTTCCTCTCTGTATATTACATAGAGTGGGAAAATTGGTAGCACAGTTTTCAACCAATAAGGAAGCAGACGTAAAGAACGGATTTCAACAGCAATGTATGATAAACGCTTTCAACTTGCCTTGCTAAAATCAACACTGAATTGAGCAAAACAAATATATCAATTCAAGGATTAACTAAGGCTTACATTTGTCATGTTTTTCAGCTGATCCACGTAGTAATCAGGCCATGCAGTTGTACTTTCCTGCTGACCCTACGAGAGAATATGCATGCGGATAAAAGTCTTATTGGATGTGGCCAAATAACTTTTTCAAGACTCGCTAATTAGGCCAAGGTCCAAGTCCACCGTAATGAGGGTTTCAATCCTTAAAATGGGATGCATGTCTTTGGTCAATCTTACAAATGGACAGGCGGTGGCTAAAGTTAAGATTTCTAAAATTAGAATCTCATGAAAATAAAATCACGCGCATCGTAGCAAAGCATATTTGATGTTTGTAAAATATCTGAAGTAATTGGAAAGTCCATATAATAACTATAACTGCAAACAAGAGATTTTACAGAGTGATATATTTAGTGCTCAAAATCACGTGCCTCACTAAGCAATGCGCGTGACTTACTGCGCACCAATAAAATAACTTACGGCCAGGTATGGTTCAACGCCGAGCTACGAGATGGGTGACAGGACGTCATAATAATACATCCAGCTTAGAACAGCGCAGAGTTGACGCCAGGCTGACAATGCTATATAAGATCATACATGGACTTTTGTCTACTCAACCAAAAGATCATCTGAAATAGTCTGTTAGAAATGAGAAACTTATACAGCTTAAACAAATAGATTATGTTAGATTCTCATTCCTGCCACGTACAGTCATACAATGGAGAGGCTTACATTCGAATGTGTAGTCAAACCCTAGAAGTTTTCAAAAACAGAATGCAGGAAATGCAACATGAAAGATTTGTACAATGAAATACTTTTATTTTCTTCGTCTTAAGAAAAAAGTCTTATTTTACTGTATTATAGCCTCAAAGGGAAACTAAGCATATAAAAGTTCCTAAAGCTTCACCCAATCCAAGTTCAAATGCTTGATATTTATATTCAAGGCCTACATATGCTTAGATTCGGCCAGGTCTAAAACGCGGACACCACGGACATCGCGGACATGTCCGCTCAATTTGCAAGTCCGCGTTTTAGGTTTTCACATACGGAAAAACCTAAAACGCAGACATAACAGGCATTTTCCAATTCTTCGAAATAAATAGTTGATAACCAAGCTTCCACGATCTTTATGCACACCGCTTCACAGAGAGCCACGGAGAGTTAGTTGTTGGCGATTTTCTTCATGTCCGCGAAATCAATGTTCATTTCATTTTCATTTTTCATTTTTCATTTTACAATATTTATACAGGTTAAAATAGGTTTCATATATAAATATGTTTTTCAACCTGACCTGTTAAAAAAAACCTAAGCACTAAAACTAAGAACAAAAGAAAATTACATGCCTAATTTACAATATTATACAAAACTAAGACTACTTATAAAATAAAAGTTGTCCCTGTCTATAGTTGTTCTTTGAAGGTTTTCAAGGAGGGTGCTAATTTTGTCTCTCTTTCTAGGTTGTTCCACAGTTTCGCACCGCGATAAGAAAAAGCTTTTTAGCCATTGATAGTTTTTAGGAACGGTATCTTAAGATCAGTTTCTGATGAGCGCAGAAACCGCTCTCTACCGTCCGAGCATTTATGAATAATTTTTTCAAGTAGTCTGGGGCAAGCGAATTCAAAGATTTATAAGTTAGCGTGGCTGACTCTTTTCTTACAAGATTTCTGATATTTGACCAGCCAAGATTCTCAATTATCGGAGCAGCAGAAGCATCGTATCGGCTGCTCGTTACAATTCTTGCAGCTCTATTTTGAATCTTTTGCAAGGCGTCAATTTTTGATTCACTACAGCAGCCCCAGATGGAACGACAGTAACTCAAATGGGGCTAAACAATTCCTCTATACATTTTGTTGAGTAAGTCAGATGGAAGATATTTCTTAGAATACTTAATAAGTCCAAGGGCTCGATTTGCCTTGGTCTTGATAGTATCAATATGACTGTCTATCTGAACACCTAGGTATCTTGTATTAGTAATCATTTCAATGTCCTGATCACCTATTGAAAAAGATGGTTGAGCATCAGGCTGGCTTTCGATCTTACGGATGTTTGGACCAGAGCTTATGATAAGTGCCTGCGTTTTCACAACGTTCAAAGAAAGTTTGTTTGCATGCAACCAATCCTGTAGCTTCAAAAGATCTGAGTTTAGGTCGTTTTGTAGGTCATCAATGCTTTTTGAAGAGAGGGAAATGGCCGTATCATCAGCATACATGCTGACATGAGATTTCTGCAGGGAAAAGGCAAATCATTGATGTAAATCAGAAATAAGAGTGGACCAAGACAAGGGCCTTGAGGAACTCCACAATTAATTCCCTTTATATCAGAGGAAGTGCCATCTACCCTGCAGAATTTTTTACGGTTATCCAAGTATGATATGAACCAGTCATGTTCCAGGCCAGTCACTCCATCCATTTTCAGTTTCTTTTAGTAGGATTTCATGATCAACCGTATCGAAAGCCTTCTTCAAGTCAAGTGTATTTTCCTTTATCTGTATTCAGGTACCAATCGTTGGTGCTTGCCATAAGGGTTGTGGCAACCGAATGTAAGAGTCGAAAACCAGACTGATGCTCATATAGCTAGTGATTTATTATAATGTCCGCGTTTTAGGTGTTCACATAGGTGTTATATCCTATGACCTCGGTACAGGACATTATTCAGACCAAGATTTGGAGACTCATAAAATACGTCTTGCTTCGACAAGGCGTGGCTACAACAATGGTTCCACAGGGTGACCATACTATATACATAGAGTGTCAATGCAACATTACTCCCCTTTTCGGAATGAGTGTTGTAACGAGTTATATTGGAACAGGATGATTTCCATATCGTTCAGGACATTTGCGTGCCCGAGTTTCTCTAGGCTGATTATCGTTCTCGATTAGTTGCGCTTGATCATCTGGTTCCTCAATCTGATCAGTTTGTTTCAACGGTTCATCTCTTCGATCTGTGTCTTCTAAATCACTGTCTGTCTCGAGTGAGTGATCTTTTCGATTGGTAATGTACTTCTTAAAATGAGATATGTTTCGTTTAGTGCGATGTTTGTTTGCATTTTCAGCTGTTATCATTGTTCCTTTTCGCTCAATAACGACGTTAGGAGTCTTGTTAAAACGAGAATATAATTTATTCTTTCGAATTTGCTTCACTAAAACAGTGTCTCCAACTTTAATATCACTCTCCTTTGCGTTTCGACGCGTGTCCGTGTATTCTTTCTGATATTTCTGTTTTTCAACCTCGTTAGCTCGTGCTTGTTTGTGTTTGTTTACAACAATCTTTCACTCGATAACTGGTAATTTCCCTCTAACTTGTCGATTGAAAAGAAGTTCACATGGTGCAACTTTTGTAACCGAGTGTGGAGTTGTTCTGTACTGCAGTAGAAATCGCTGTATTTCTTGTCTCCATGGTTTTCCTTCAATTAAGGCGGCTTGAATGACTTTGCCTAAAGGTTGGTTAAACCTTTCTACTCCTCCGTTAGCTTGTGGCCATACTGGAGAAATTGGATCGTGCTTTATTCCGAGTGCTGTAAGATATCTACTGAAATCATCGCTGTTAAAAGGCGGACCATTGTCTGTTTTGATTACTTCTGGTATTCCATGGACAGCAAATATACGATCAAATTTTGGTACTGAAACTGATACCTTTGTCGATTTAACGAACTCAACTTCAGGAAAGCAAGAATACCTGTCGATGACAACTAACAAATAATCTCCTGAAGGTAATGGGCCATACAAATCCGCATGCAGTTTTTCCAATGGTGCTCGTGGCATGTCACTCAACTTTACTGGTTCTGGAGGATTTTGTTTACCTGCAGCTTGGCAAGATGAGCATGAATCAAGCATTGCTTTAACTGCATCATCGATTTTGGAAACCACATTTTTTCCCGTATCATTGCTTTGGTCTTCGAAAGTCCTTGGTGACTTTCATGTGCAATGTCAATTGCTCGTTGCTGTAATGATTCTGGAATGATAATTCTTGATCCTCGCAGGATAAAATTTTATGCACCAATAGCCAATTCTTCTCTAATCATTTTGTACGGCTTAAGTACATCTGAATTCCAGATATCTGTGCTTATTGCAGCGCGGAGTAGTTGAAGTGTCTTATCTTCGTTTGTAGCCTGTGCAATTTTGCTTGATGACATCGCTTTTGGGACTGCATTCATTGGAACAAAGTTTACATACTGCTCCGTGTGTCTCTCTTTGTTAGTATACGAGTAAGATGGGTGTCTGGATAAGTAGTCTGCTGCGTTTTCTTTTCCAGCTTTGTATTTTACAGTGAATGTATACGGCTGTAAACGTAGAACCCATCGTTCTATTCTGGCAGAAGGCCTGGGCTTTGATGATCCATAAATAATCTCTAATGGCTTGTGATCAGTAAACAGCGTGAATGGCTGGCCATATAAAAACAAGTGAAAGTGTTCTATCGCCCATACGATGCTTAAAGCTTCTTTTTCAGTCTGCAAATATCTACGTTCGACATTTGACAATGAACGACTAGCATACGCAATAACTAGTATCTTTCTTCGTGTCAAAATAACTCATCACCGGGGCTGATACGAGCGCATGTTTGAGATTATCAAAAGCTCTCTGCTGTTCTTGCTCCCATGAAAATCGTGCATTTTTCTTCGTAAGCTCGCGTATGGGTGTTGTAATTGTAGCGTGGTGGTGTATGTATTTGGAGCTGTGATTTGACACACCAAGCAAGCTGCGAACTTCTTGTGCATTTGTAGGTTGTGCTGCATTTTGAAAATCTTCAATTCTCTTTGGATCAGGGCGTGTCCCATCTGCTGAGAATATTTGACCGAAAAAATCAAGTGTTGGCTGTAGGAATTTACATTTTTTGCATTTAATGTAAAGCCTTTTTCTTGTAATCGGTTAATACATTCTTTGAGTGCTGTGTCATGTTCTTTTCTTGTAGAACCATACACGATAATGTCGCCAGCTATGCTGCGTACAACTTTGATGCCTTGGAGGTTTTGCTGAAGAGCCTGTTGAAATATTTCTGCACTTGCGTTTATTCCATAGGCCAATCTTTTATATCGGTATAAACCAACATGTGGGCTGAAAGCCGTTATGTACCTGCTCTCCTCCGCAAGGGGTAGTTGGTGGTACGCCTGTGCTAAGTCAAGCTTTGAAAAATATTTAGCCCCATTGAGATCTAAGCTGATATCATTCACTGTTGGTATTGGATACTTGACTCTATTAATTGCCTGGTTGGCCATTATCATGTCTACATATATGCCCACAGAACCGTCCTTCTTCGGTACTGCTACGATAGGAGAAAGCCAAGGGGTGAGCTGATTTGCTGGTACAGGAAGGATGATATCCTGATTTTCCAGCTCCTTCAAAGCGTCCTTCACTTTCTTACGAATGTGAAACGGTATTCTTCTAGGTTGTTGTGCCTGTGGTATCGCCTCTTTGTCAATATTCAGTTTGACGGCATCATCTTTCAGCTTTCCTAATCCCTCGAATACTTGCTTGTATTCATCAATTATCCCACAAATGTTATCATCGTTTGTGTTGAGTGAATGAACGTTGCTAAGATTCAAGCTTATCAGACCAAGCTCTTGCGCTGTGTTTGCTGACAATATTGTTGGGGAGATGAAGTGCTGACCCTATTGTTTTGATACATTGCGGTTCAGCTTTGTTGAGAGCGAATCGACGTTGGGGCTCACGCTGTCATGCGCATCGCTGCTCTTGTTTCTTCCCTTGTTCTCAACGGTCAAGTTAATTTGCATATTACATAAGTGAAGTAAATCGTTACTGCGCATGCGATCTGGAGCCCTTTTGGGGGGATTCCTCGAGGCTGACAACTTAGCCTGTTCGTATCCCCAACAAAATAGACATCCTGCTTTCTGTTCTTTCATCACGTAGAATGATGCTAGGCAATACTTCTCCTTCGATTCTTCCAAAGTCTCGAATTTCCCTTGTATTGTATTGAAAGGAAATGCTTGGACCTTTGTTGGTTGCAACTTCATACCAGTCAACTTTTCAAAAGCTTGTTGATCCAATACATCAATTGAGGCTCCGGCATCTATCATGATCTCAATTGTACTGCCCCCAATATTGACTTTTGCTGTTGGACACCCAGTGGACTTTTGTTTGACAGCGTACATGTATTCTCCATCACTTGAATCGGTTTCTGAATGATGCAAAGGTTTCACTGTCTTCTGTTTTCTAAATTTAGACTTCTCAGATTTCTTTTGATTGTCCTGAGCAGAACTTCGGCATACGTTAGCAAAGTGATTATTCTTGGAACATTTTCGACATGTTTTCCCTTGTGCTGGACATTTATCTTTAGGATGCCATGCCCCTCCACAGTTACCACATTTTGAAGCTTTGTTGTTTTTCTTGTATTGCGTGTCTGCACGGATACGGTTTGTTTTGGGTCTTTCATCCTTTGATTCGATATCCTTTGCTTGGAATTTGCTCATCTCGTTTCGACGACCATCCAAGAGCATATCTCTCAGTTTGTATTCAGTATCTCGAAGCGCTTTCTTTCTGATTCGAGATGAAAGTCCTCCGATAATAATCTGTTCTTCTATTTCAAAACCTGCATCAGCGAATTCGCAATTCACGGATAGTTTGCGTAGCCTTGTGTAAAAGCTGTCCAGTGTCTCTCCAACTTCCTGTCGTGTTTGTCTGAATTTGTACACCTCGTAGCGTGTGTTCTTTTGCGGTTCGAAATATTCTGATAACTTGGTTCGAGCAGCGTTGTAATCGTCATCTTCCCCTGTATCTGGAAGTTGACCAAAAATTTCACGAACGCGTGAACCAGCTTGATATAAGAGTAATGCTCTCTTGCAACGATTATCTCGCATACCACCTGCGAGCAGAAACGTGTCGAAGTCGTTGAGCCATTGTCGCCATCTCGCCGAGATATTAGCGCCTACTTCTCTCTCTGGGTCAAATTCAAGAAATGGTTTCAAATTTAAACTGAACGCCATTCTCTCTTAAATTTCTGTTCAATCTTCGTCGCCAATGTTATAGCCTATGACCTCGGAACAGGACATTACGGGACAATACGTCTTGCTTCGAACGGAACATAACAAGAGTAAATAATCTAAACAAAGCGTGGCTACAACAATGGTTCCACAGGGTAACCATACTATATACATAGAGTGTCAATACAACAATAGGGAAGAACCTAAAACGCGGACATCGCGGACATTTTCTAATTCTTCGAAATAAAGTGTTGATAACCAAGCTTCCATGATCTTTATGCACATCCTTTCAAAGAGAGTCAAGGGGAGTTAGTTGTTGGCGATTCTCTTCATGTCCGCGAAATCTATGTCCGCGTTTTAGGTTTTCACATAGGGAAAAACCTAAAACGCAGACATCGCGGACATTTTCTAATTCTTTGAAATAAAGTGTTGATAACCAAGCTTCCATGATCTTTATGCACACCCATTCACTAAAATGCGGACATCGCGGACATTTTCCAATAGACCTTTCCCCTGATTACGTCACACACCTGTGAGCGCGCAGTGCATTCTGGGAGTTGTATTTAACACGCGATCAGCTGTTTATGTTTTTCTATGGTGATCGTACGGAGTTCTACTTTTATCTCAATGTATACTGCGAATATTCAACGAAATTATTGAAAATCTTTCAACTTTAGCCGACCAGCACATCCCTAGTTCTTTTTAAAACTCTTGCACGGGAACTGGTGCTTCAGAACGAGAAGAAAATGAAGATTCGTCCCAGAATAGCGGTGAGAATCCGATGCGGCCTAAAGTGTCTGGAATGGAAGGAAGTAAACAGAAACCGGTGGTTGGAGGGATCACTTGCTGTGTGCTAGCGTGTTTCAGCAATAGTCAGAGAGACAAAGAGCTATCATTTACACCATTCTGAATGGCAAAAAGCAAGGAAAAGCAAGAACTCAGAGAAAGATGGCTGCATATGATTTCTCGGCAGATTTCTCCAACTGTTGATCAGAAGGCGCTGCGCTGGTGACTCTTTGAACAGGTTCATATTTTGAAGCAACGATATTGCATGATCCTGCTCATCAAGTGACCTGTTCCTTGTTTTTGAAGTAGGCCTTCCTTTCGTCTCCCTTTTCCCCTTATTTTTGGGAACAATTGTTGGAACGTTGTTCATGTAGGTCTTTCGACCCCCAGTGGAATGTTTTGAGTGTACCCTGTGTCCTGGACCTGGAGTGAAATTCTGCCGAGAGAGCATATGCAGCCATCTCTTTCTGAGTTCTTGCTTTCCCTTGCTGTTTGCCATTCAGAATGGTGTAAATGATAGCCCTTTGTCTATTGCTGAAACACGCTAGCACACAACAAGTGATCCCTCCAACGATCGGCCTCTGTTTACTTCCTTCCATTCCAGACATTTTAGGTCGCATCGGATCCTCACCGCTATTCTGGGACAAATCTTCATTTTCTCCCCGTTCTGAAGCACCAGTTCCAGTGCAAGAGTTTTGAAAAAACAAAGGATGTGCTGGTTGGCTAAAGTTGAAAGACTTTCTACAATTTCGTTGAATATTCGCTGTATAATTTGAGATAAAAGTAGAACTCCTTACGATCACCATAGAAAAACATAAACAACTGATCGCGTGTTAAATACAACTCCCAAAATGCACTGCGCGCTCACAGGTGTGTGACGTAATCAGGGGAAAGGTCTATTCTTGAAAATACACGTATTTTTATATAAGAAACTAAGAATTTGGGCCAGTACTGAAAGTTTCAGTTTCAATTTTGGGCCAGCCCTCCTAGGACCATCAATATGTCACGCCTCTAATTGGGTGATGGTAGATGACAATACAAAAGGGAGAATTGAACAGCTACTCTGACAGTAGGAAATGACAACGATTAGCCTTCTTTTGTTTCAAATGCCACAGATTCATAAGGAGGAGGCTCCATCTGAATAAGTTATAAACAAGACTGTTCACACTTGTATTGTAGAAAATGATTATTTGGCTCGCACTTTTTCATTAGAAACTCATGGGCACCCAGGCCTATGGTGAAAACTCCCATGTTCCATCCCATATCCCAAAACTCCCTAAAAATGCTATTGTTTTAAAAATTATTGTACGCCTTTTCGGAAGAGTGACACACCCCTCGCCAAGGTCATTAAAATGTTTTGACACTGTACAGTTATAGCAACTCTTTGGACACTATTTTGAGTGCGAATTATGTTATTTACTTGCTTTGAGATCTTAATAACTAAGCAATTTGGGAGTCCTTTAGACAAAACAAAATTAAAGTGGAAATGAAATGAAATGCTCTTTGCACTAAATCGATGTAAAAAAGTGCCCTGATCTCGAAAATCTAATAAAAAAAATTAAATTTCGAGAAGAAACCCCTTTTAGGGGGGTACAAAAGTTATAGAGAAGCGGCGCGGTGGTCTGGGGCGAGAGTTGTAGCGTGACGTCAAGTGTTTTAATGATTGTAAACAAACAGATTGAATCAAAGCAAGATCAGTACGCAGTTCACCAAAATCGAAGCACGAAGTAAGCAAATAAGTAAGTTAAAATGTCTGATAGCAGCGACGATACCTCGATGACGGCACAGTCATCATCCAGTAACGAAGAAGAGTTGATCGGGGCGTATTGAGGACAGTATTTGCCCTATCAGTACGAGCCACTCGCGACTACTTCCGAGTCTAATGGTGAAAGTGATGATGGCAAAGACGAAGGGAGAGCAAGGGATAGAGAGGATCGAAGATGGGATACGACCGTCTCAATTTCGAGATCGATACAACGGAGTCGTTGCAATAGACCAGTGGTGAGTTTCAATCATTTTCTTATCTATTTACCTCCTTGGTCGTTTAACATTTGTTTTGAGAATTTCAAATCAGCCGTTTCCTCTCGGTCGCCATTTTTTAAAAGCTGGTTAGGCCTACAGCAGATCAGGCCAGTGCCTACAGCAAGCAACTCGGGAATGATACCTTGTGTTTCTTATCTTTTAGGTGTCAGTGTGGCAAATGCAGCACTGAGTTATTGGCCTCTGCAAGGGAATACCGCTGCTGCAGAGAAGTTCACGCGGCGTATGGCAAGGTCACGTTCGAAGGATTGCAAGACACGGCACCGTGCGTGATCGACCATCCCGACTACAAGGCCATGGTGAACAATGCCGTGCTGTTGCAAGTAGGCCCACTCCTCAAGGGACGAAAGACATTAAAGACATTCGAGGGGCATTTCACTCTTCAAAAAAGCGTACGAGATTTTTTTGGATTTAAAATCCGCTTGATTTTGCCCCGGATTTCCGGATTTTTTGCCAAAAATCCTTCGGATTTCTGGATTTTTCGGATTTTTGCTCCATTTCTATCAAAACAAGAAATACGAGGTTTTTCAATGACTGTTCTTTCAAACATGTGCTCAAGCAATGTAGTTTATGAGTTTATGTCCGAAAGTCTTTGAGACGTACAAAAATTTGCGGTCCACTTTGACAATACTTGTTCAAATGCCTTTGTCGGAACAGAGAAAGAAACTCTGCATTGAGGAGAAGCGTAGCCTGCGTGCAGACCCATTGGACAATGGGTCTGCACGCAGGCTAGGAGAAGCGTCGATTCATCAATTGTTGCAATACAATTTTCCATCGAAAGGTACCAAGGTATCCCTGAGTGAACAGGTTGAGTGGTTTGAAATTTGTAGACTCTCCTCTGCAATCTTCGTTTCCAGATTTCGTTCCTTGAAACCAATTAGTTAGCACTCCAATATTCGCCTTTGACTTTTTAGACATATCCGCATAGTTTGACGAATATTGTCTTGCTCTTTTATTGACGAATATTTTCGATCGTGTTATGTACAACTGAATATGTGGGAATTCCTGGCTGGTTATTTTTCTACACCTTCAAGAGAGACATATCTTCCTGAACTTTTATCAATTTTGACTGATCAAAAGCATTTTCTGCTGACATTTCATTTGAAGAAATTATCAATGCTTCTTCTGATGACTCCTTCAAAGTGGTGTTTTCAGTCGCACCGTAATCTATATCTTTGACCAACCGATGATCGTCATATGATGCTAATTCCATCCCGCAACGCTTTGACAGGACTATTGCATCATTTTTTGTCTGCAAGATTTCCTTGGTTCCATCCTATTCCTTGGTTCCATTCCATTCCTCAAAACGAGGCAGAATTTCGCAGCGCGTATAATCCGCGCAAGATTTGACAAACGATTGCTGATTCTGGAACGGATTTTCATTTAGGTTTCCCGTACTGGTGCGTATTTTAGGAATCATGGAAGGAAATAGAAGAGACAGAATTCCATTCAATTCGCTTTTCAGCGACTTTTCGGATTCACGAGATTTCTCACTGGATTTTTGGATTTTTCCCGGATTTTGCTGGATTTTCTTGGATTTTTTCGCAGGGTGTACGAAGATTTTTTGAGTGAAATGCCCCTCGAGGTACTTGAGGCATGTCTAAACATTGGAAAGAATAAAAAAACATTGTTTTGAAATGTTCACGAGGGCACAGGTAGGCAGGTAGTGAACATGAAGATTGTTATGGAACCTCTAAGAAACTCGTAAGAAACTCTGAATACTCAAAATCTGATAATTTTAAGAAACTTTCAGTACTGGACCAAAAAAAAATATGTGTATTTAGGTAGCAATAGAATAGGCCTTGCATATTGAGTTTATCATACGTTTGGTTTGTTGGTGATTGGAGAATTTGAAAAAATCCTCATTTCGAATGTTTATACCAGATGATACTGATCAAGCTACCAGGAGGAGATAATTTACGAACTTCTATGATGAGTTAAATTTCATTTCAGTATGTTTATGAGAAGATTCAGGATTCAGGCACATCACTTGATTTCTTTGACTACTTGAAAACTCTTCAAAGAAGCTCACAAATTTCTTTTTGAACCTCTTGAAGATGTTTGCTGCTCCCAAAAAGGATCAACAGCAGGGCAACATATATTGCTGGATGCATCAAGAAGCAACAAGAGCAAATTTTGTAACACAATAGCAACAGTTGCATTTGATTGACACCCCAATTCAAAGCGATTAGCGGATGCAGAGAAAGGAAATTCTCTCAACCAGTAATTCAAAACAAACAAAGCCGCAAAAGTTTCCCCGAAACTAGTAGGGCAAACTCTCGCCTTGTGCAAGTGAAAGATGGTTTTTAAAGGAAGTTATGTGCTTATAGCGAAAGAAGAAGGGTAAATCTAAAGTTCTGTCGCTTAGATTATATTTATTTGATTCAGGGGCGGAGCAGAAAGCATTGTAATTCTCGTGTCTTTAGGGCTTAAAATGAAACGATTACAAAACAGCTCCTAAATCAAATAAACATAATCTAAGCGACAGAACTTTAGATTTATCCTTCTTCTTTCGTTAAAAGCACACAACTCCTCTCGAGAACCATCTGTCGCTTGCACAAGGCGAGACTTTGCGCTACCAGTTTTGGGGAAACTTTTGCGGCTTTGTTTGCTTTGAATCACTGGTTGAGAGAATTTCCTTTGTGTGCAGCCGCTAATCGCTTTGAATTGAGGTGTCAATCAAACGCAACTGTTGCTATTGTTTTACAAAATCTGCTCTTGTTTCAAGAAGCCCTCTTTTTCACCGTAAAACTTTGGACACTCATTTTGAACACTTGGAAGTTGCAACAATGCAATTCTCAAATTTATCTTTTTTCTAGGATTTGACCCATACTCCAGACAGGAACAGTAGCATGTCTTTGATGACATAAGCGCATGAGCAAGAGGGATCACACCCAGCCCTAACACTGGAAAATGTGTAAAATCTGCCATATTCAGGCAAAAAAGCCAATAGACGATTGCGCTAAAGATGGCCGTGAGGAATTTTTTACCAAGACGCATTGCGTTCTAATTAAGACTCTAACCATTCTATAGGAATTCGATTAAAAAATGCAGTGCATCTTGGTAAAAAATTCCTCGCCGCCATCTTTAGCGCAATCGTCTATTTAAGTTGGGCAAAATGTTCATTATCAATAAATATTTTGGGCAGCCCCCCCCCCCCCCCCCCTTAGGCAAGGAGCTGTGGAATTTATCACTTGGCATCAGTTTCCTCTGTGGAAAAAAAGAAGAAAAGACACTTTACCACCACTACAAGCTACTGTACTTGACTTCGTCTTTTTGATGCACATGCAATATTTAACTGGTTTTTAACTGGTTTTGAGTTTTGTAACACGTGTCACAAAAGAAACATCTACACTAATTGATGTAATAGCAACTACGCACGAGCATAATGTCGCAAAACAAATAACGGAGCCATGCTCTATAAGTGATCATGACCTCACGGGAGTGGTCATAAAAAAGAATTGTCAAAAATTCCAACCGAGAAAAGCTTCACGCGTAATTATGCAAAATACAATGAAGCTAACTTCAAGAACGATCTCAAGAGTACCCCATGGGAACAGGTTTTTGCTGAAAGAGATATTAATACTGGCTGGAACAAATTCAAACAATTCCTAAAGAGTGCAATTGACAAGCATGTACCTGTTGTGGAAAGAACAATCAGAGGCCGAGAATGCTCATGGCGTTCTCATGATATCAAAGTAAAAATGAAAGAAAGAGATTATCATTTAAAAAGAGCGCGACGAACCGGTAAAGAGATCGACTGGTCTGCGTACCGCCACCTTAGAAACGCTGTAACGAGGTTAATAAGAAAAAGCAAGGCAACACACACAAGAGCTCTATTTCGAGAAAACATTAACAAGCCGAAAGATTTTTGGAAATAACTTAAGAAATGTTACCCTGTAAAGGACTCAAGATCAAAGCAAGCCACAGTTTTCAAAGTCAATGACAAGCAAACAGACGATAAAAAACAATCGTGAATGAATTCTGCCGATTTTTTACTGCTATTGGGAAGAACTTACAAAACAAGATTCTGTTTTTATCAGACATTGTATGGAAAACTCATGACCACTCAGAACTGCACCAGAAGATGAACCCCAATAAGAACCATTTTGAATTTACAGCTACAAGTTCCCGTGAGGTATTAGCAGTAATACAGAAGTTGAAAAGAAAAGTATCGAAAGGATATGATGAGATACCAGCATCCCTCGTCATAGATGGGGCAGAGGAGCTTGCTGCACCACTGTTACATTTGATAAACCGATGCTTAGCACATTCAGTTTTCCCAACCACAGAAAAATGTGCCAAAATAACTCCCATACACAAATCTGGTGACAAAGAAGTGATGGATAACTATCGCCCCATCTCAGTCTTACCAATGTTATCGAAGGTCTTCGAGCGAATCGTACATAACCAACTTTATACATATCTCGAAGAAAACAACCTCCTCTCCTCTCGGACTGTCAATTTGGTTTTCGACGGAGATCATCTACTGAGCATGCAATCACGTATTTTTCTGACTTCCTAAGGACCAGCATGGATGGTAAATAACAGGAGCAGCTTTCGTCGACCTAAGAAAAGCGTTCGACACAATAGATCATGCACTATTGCTAGCCAAATTGCCGATATATGGAGTACATGGAAAAGAACTCACATGGTTTGAAAGTTACCTATTCAACAGGCAACAGTTTGTATCTTTTCAAAGTACATACTCCGAAAGTCAGTCAGTCAGTTGTAGAGTTCCGCAAGGATCCATCTTGGGCCCACTGCTGTTTACAATTGTGATAAACGATATCACAGAACAGATTAAGAAGTGTAGGATTCTACTTAACGCTGATGACACTGTAATATTTACATCCGATAAAGACAGCAACAAAATTGAGGAATCGTTGAACACTGAATTTAACAACGTCGCAAAATGGTTCACAAGTAACAATCTCGTTCTTAACCTGAAGAAAACAAAAACTGAATTTGTGTTATTCGGAACTCACCAAAAACTCAAAAAGTCGGGAAAAGTAAGCATTTCGTTGAACGATGATTTGGTCAGCGAATCGGACTCGTACGAATATCTTGGTGTTAATTTGGATAAAAGTTTTACCATGAAAGAACATCTCTCAAAGACCTACAAAAAAGTCTTGTCAAGAACAAAATTACTTGCTCGTATACGACACAACGTCAGCCCATAGGTAGCAGAAACGATCTACAAAGTAATGATTTTGCCACAGATGTTGTACTGCAGCAATATCATGCTCTGTATGTCAAATACGCATAAAACACAATTTGAAAGAATCCGGAATAGAGTCTTAGCTATCATCAATGGAAATAGCCAAAGAGTTCAACTGCCAACTGTGAATCATGCAAGAAATAAGAGATGCCTTGTTGAGGTGTTTAAATGCCAAAACTGACTAACACCAAGACTGTTCGAAAGCTAATTCAAGAAAATTCAACATCACAAGGAAACCCGTGGGAACAACATCAATCTTTTGCTTCCAAAAGTTCGCACTGAAGCTGGCCGCAAATCATTCCTCTTTCAAGGGCCACTGATATTCAACAAACTGCCAAATGCGTTGAAAGGAGAGCATAGCCTCCAAATCTTTTCTTTTGTCCGAAGTTCCCCTGGGACGCTGACTCATCCTCCGATCAGATTGCGTTTTCTCCTAAAATTGACCAATCAGGTGCCGTCATTTCATTACTTCCGCGTTTCGCAGCTAGATTTAGGCCATTTTGGGTACCTCCCATTAAAAAAATATTGCACGCTCGAATAAATCGAATTTTTTGAAAATTTCAACGGGAAAAGGATGCTTATAAATAGGACCACAAGTGTTCATGTAACCCCCTTGCCATCACCTAAGGTTGAAAAATTACGTCGATTTGAATGTTTGTTTTTGGTATTTTTTCAAACAGGTAGCGGCATCCTGCTCGCCCTCCTCCCAAATATTACTTTTTTAGCAAAATTATCAAACATATACATATTTCCATGAACAATTCTTCCGAAATTTCCGAAATTTGCGCTTTACTTCGCCTTGACTTGCGAAATTGCGACACCTCCAAACTCTGTCCTTCTTCCCTGGATGACAACTTATGCCTCTCTCTGGTCTGGATGCAACATAACAGGAAAAGGCGGGAAAAGAAATCTTTAACGGTGGCGGTGTCGTCATGCTTTTGTTGGTAAAATCATTTATCGTCTCAAATATTTGTTCACAAATCTATAAGAAGATTGTCGATTACCATTGAAGTTGAAGCAAAGTATCGAAATAACTGCCAGTATCTGTATCTTTAATTCCCGCGCTTGGGATGGAGTGTGAGTGAAACCAAACCGACAGCATATTGCAAACAATTCTCAAAGAAGACGACGGCATTGCATCAGGAGCGATCAAGATCACGATTAAGTGAGTTTTCCTTCTACTTCGTCTTGCAGTGAGTGCATTTCAAATTTTTACATTCTTATCAAAAGACGATTTTGACAACGATTTCCGCTCAATTTTTACAAGAAAGAAGCCGCCTGTGCTGTGTGAAATTGTAAAATTCAATTTTGTAAAAAATTAAGAAATCTAGGAGAAACTTTTACCCCGGGAAGAACTGGGTGGGGTCAAGTTTGTTGTAAAAGTTAGTGCACGAGTTTATAAGAAAATAAAAATTTGGGCCAGTTGTGAAAGTAATATAAATGTTTCTTAAGATTATCAGATTTTGAGTAGCTACTCAAAGTTTACCTGTGCCCCCGTGAACATTTCAAAACAAAGGTTTTTGAAGCCTTTCCAATGTTTAGATATATAACAATCTTCATGTTTACTACCTGTGCCCCGTGAACATTTCGAGACAATGTTTTTGAAGCCTTTCTAATGTTTAGACTTTTCTCAAGTACCTTCCGAGCCCCTTCCGAGCAACATGATACAATAACCAAGTGAAAATAAAGTAAAAGTATCCCAAGGACTCCTCTATCATAACAAATAGTTTCTTCCCAGAACACGTATTTTTTTATAAGAAAGGGTAAAAAACTCAACTCTCAGATCGCCAAAAAATTGCAAAACTCCAGCACTGGGAAAATATAACTTAAGAAACAATCTATTTTTATAAAGATTTAGGAAATCCTTGACATATCTTTATTTTATTTTCACTTGTTTCCTGTAATGCTTAGCATTGGAAAGGCTTCAAAAACCTTGTTTTGAAATGTTCACGAGGCCACAAGTAAGGAACATGAAGATTGTTATGGAACCTCTAACAAACTCAAAGTACTGAAATTCTTTTAGGGAGCTTTCAGCACTGACCCAATTCTTAGTTTCTTATAAAAGAGTATGTGTACAGCAGTTTCTAATAATATTTGGCGATCTGAGGGTTGCGTTTCTTAAAAGCAGCTTCTTACAAAAAGGATACATGTAATGCAATTGTTGGTAATTGTTGTCTGTGAAATTTATTTTGTTTTTACAACTCCAACAAACCTTTTGATACAGGGGTAGACTTTTGATTTTAGTTGGCAAAATTATTGTATATTCTCTCTTGTCGAGACATATCATCAGGCAGTCAATGCAAAAAATTTGTTCATGGCGTGTTTCTTTCAATGATGTGAATGCTTTGAAGAAGACGTTGCCAAGTCCAAGACGTGCTTTCAGATTTTAATGAAACTGTTGTCAAGCTCTTCCAGCCAGCATGCATTGTATTTAAACGAGATTATTCTTTTCCTTTCCCCATTTTTAAAGAAACATTTGAGACGATAAATGATTTCACCAACAAAAACATGACGACACCGCCACCGTTAAAGATTTCTTTTCCCGCCTTTTCCTGTTATGTTGGATCCAGACAAGAGAGAGGCATAAGTTGCCATACAGGGGAGAAGGACAGAGTTTGGAGGTGTCGCAAATTCGCAAGTCAAGACGAAGTAAAGCGCAAATTTCGGAAATTTCGGATGAATTATTCATGGAAATATGTATATTTTTGATAATTTTGCTAAAAAACTAATTTTTGGGGGGAGGGCGAGCAGGATGCCGCTACCTGTTTGAAAAAATACCAAAGACAAACATTCAAATCGCCGTTATTTTTCAATCCTAGGTGATGGCAAGGGGGTTACATGAACACTTGTGGTCCTATGTATAAGCACCCTTTACCTGTTGAAATTTTCAAAAAATTCGATTTACTCGAGCGTGCAATATTTTTTTATTGGGGGGTACCCAAAATGGCCTAAATCTAGCTGCGAAACGCGGAAGTAATGAAATGACGGCACCTTATTGGTCAATTTTAGGAGAAAACGCAATCTGATCAGAGGATGAGTCAACGTCCCAGGGGAACTTCGGACAAAAGAAAAGATTTGGAGGCTATGCTTGTTTTGAAAGGTTCAGAGTGGAACAGGTAGTGAACATTAAGATTGTTATGGGAACCTCTAAGAAACTCATAAGAAACTCTGAGTACTGAAATCTGATAATTTTGAGAAACTTTCAGTACTGGCCCAAATTCTTAGTTTCTTATAAAGAAATACGTGTATTTCGAAGAGTAGGAAAATGTCCGCGATGTCCGCGTTTTAGGTTTTTCCCGATGTGAAAACCTAAAACGCGGACATTGATTTGATTTTTTTAAACAATAGGATTTTTAGGGATTTTTTACGGATAGACAAAAGGATTTTTGCCAAAGGTGTATGAGATTTTTACAGAGTGATACGCCCCTCGATCAACTATTTATTTCGAAGAATTGGGAAATGTCGGTGATGTCCACGTTTTAGGTTTTTCCCCATCTGAAAACCTAAAACGCGGACTTGCAAATGGCGCGGACATGTCCGCGATGTCCGCGTTTTAGACCTGGCCGCTTGGATTCCATTTAAATTAAAGCTTTTATGTCGCTATATAAAGCTAATGGCAGACATTTACTCTGTCGTGTGATTCCTGTGCAGTGGACGGTCATGGGGATTAGCGCGGTTTTCTTTGATGTTAGTTTATTGTAATTTTGCATAACACGGAAAACAAAAGGGATTGGATGACCGTTTCTCATGGCGTTGAAGGACAACTGATAAAGCGAGGCAAGGAATCATATTCATAACGACATAAAAGCTTTGAAATATCAAAACTAAAATATATACATAATTTTTTTTCTTTTCGTTATCATTTTAGAAACTGATGCTGAGCTTCTTTTTAGAAGGCATTCAGTATATTAGTAGAAGTAGAACATCCATCAAAGAGTATCAATATCACAAATACCTTTCTTCTTGAACAGTAGATCTGCCATTTCTTTTCAGCCGGTAAATCAAACATGGCCTTCCTGTGGACAGCAGTTAAGTCTAACTCATCCTGCAAAGCAAATGAACGAGGATGTTGCAACATTTAGAATTTCTTCTCTCATTCAGTTAGTATTCAAACCACAGTATTGTAGTATAGGATCATTACGTTAGGACCATTTCAAATTACAGCTTTGTGTGCCCTTTGTATGTCCTTAACCCTATTCCACCTGTAATAATCGTCCCCTCTGCTTATCAATTTTTGACAAATTTCCCAAACCCCTTGCTTTATTTGAACCCCCCTTTAATTAATTCTTGAAAAATGGAAATGATAGTCATGAAAAAAGATACGTGTTTACTAAGAAAACACTATTTCAAATTTTTCCAATCCCCCCCCCCCCCGGTCGTTCAAAGCCCCTGACTTTTATTAGATTGAATTACTCTAAACCCCTGATTATTCTCACCCCTCCCCGTTTATTCGGTACTCGAGAGTAGAAAGAAATCAACTTTTTTTTTTTGATCATGGTAGGTCATTGTGGGCCGTTGTGTGCTTCATTGTGGGTTGTTGTGGATCATTGTTGGTCGTTGTGGGTCATTGTGTAGGTCATTGTGGGTCGTTGTGGGTCATTGGGGATCGTTGTGGGTTGTTGCAGGTCGTTGTGTAGGTCATTGTGGGTCATTGTGAATCGTTGCAGGTCATTGTGGGTCATTCCTTACTTTAGTATGTACGGGGGGGGAGGGACATTAATCATGTAATATAACTACATAACTCATTGACCGAATAAACTTATCAGTTATTCTACAAAAGAGTCACAGAATAGATCTTTGGAGAGAACGATCTATTGGGGATATGAGGCAGCTCTCTCTTGGTGAAACGTTAGCCTTCAACATGAATTTTAAAATGTACAACTAACCTGCAATTCGTCAGTTGATTGAAGATCAGGAAATGTTGTAAAGGGCGAAATTTTGAGACACAAAGACGAAACTCAATGAAACTTTGACTTGATAGAACTTCAAATGGTAGATTGAACAACAACGTTTAGAAACTCAAAAGCTGAAAAAAAGTCATTTATGCAGGAGTGTCTCGAACCGAGTCACTACATCTTTTGTGTCTCCAGTAGTAAAGCTGTACTGTCTTCCAGTCGAAATGGATGTTGGAGGAACTAACAAGCTGATAATGTGAGCTGTTGGGACCCAGAGATGATGATTTCATGAGATTTTTAATTTGCTCCAACTGAAGAGAGTTTCCACAACATTAGCAATTTCTCAACAAACAGGCAGTCAACAATATTTTAATTACTGCCTTAAAATTCCATTTGAAGCATGAAATTCTTCTTAGCAGAAGGTAACAGAGTAGACTACTGGATGTAAAATTCTCATGACTCTGACAATACTGACCGGTACATTTTGTCATCTAAATAATGATTGACTGTTCTCTTGAAGGTAAATGATTTTGTAGTTGTATCCCTTGGAATAAAATAGACATTTGTTTCCATCGCATAGAACCAATTTTTGTGACGCTGTGATAGTTTCAAAATCATTGGTCAAGTGTTACAATTGCCCTGGTAATACGGGGCAATTGTAACAGAACAGATGGTTGGAGCAATGTTACATATGTTTAAAATCATCACAGATGATTATTGCGCGACTCAGCTTTTTCCTTACAAAAATTTTAGCACCAGGTGGCAGATTATTCCTGGCTTTAAAAAAAAACAAATTAAAAATTGGGTGTATCAGTTGAAAAAATTGAATCGATTTAAAAAAAATTTTTCGTTTTTCACAAATTTCATTTCTATACTCTTTAAAGGACAAGTCCAGGGTTGGTATGATTGATGATAAAATACAAGATAATATTGCAACAAATGATGTATGATACTTTTTCCATTATTTTTTGCCTTTTCCTTGTGAAATTACGTATTCAAATAAGCAATTTCAGCGAAGTGACGTCATATCGAGCAAACGAAAATGATTCTGCGTGATTGTTTGTTTGCCTCTTTATCGTAGCAAGCCACTTTATCGGGTTCTCGTGCCATTTTCAATGCATGAGTACATGATAAAGAGGCTAGCAACAATTCAGAGGTGACAAAACACAGCCTTGTTTTCGTTTGCACGATATGAATGTCACTTCACTCAAATTGCTTATTTGAATACATAATTTCACAAGGAGAAGGCGAAAAATAGTGGAAAAAATCATACATCATTCATAGCAGTATTATCTTGTATTGTACCATCAATCATACCAACCCCGGACTTGTCCTGCAAAGATGGGCATTGTTCGATCAGATTAGAAAATGAATAAATACCAAAGCACCAGACAGCTTACACCAGGGCAATTGTAATAGCGTGTTACAATTGCCCCTGACCTGGTCAGCTATCGTTATTTTCCATTTTCACATCTCATACTGTAAGTAGTGGAGCTTAAACGTTTTAGCATAGTTTTGATCCTAAATAGATGCCATGTCTGTGATGTGAAAATGAAATTTTTTACTCAAAAAAGCAAAACCTTTCAGACACAAATTTACAGTGAAAGCACGTATTTACTTTTCGCACTCAAAAACATGTTTTTCCTCCGAAAATCTTGCAAACTTGGCTGAATATTCCTGCATCTCAAGTCCTATGTAGAGGGTCAGAATGAGCATTATATATGTGCAAAAATCAAATTTTTGCACTTTTCTGCAAGGTGTGAGAGTCAGTGTTACAATTGTCCCCGGTCTCCCCTATATTTGATATTTTGATGATCAGATGCTCTTAATTCCAAAAGTGATGTTAATATCTCCTGGAGCTTATCCTACTTTCATATAATTTGACACCTCTGAAACTGCGTTTACTAAAAGAGAAATTAAAAGGATTTAAAGATTATATAGCAAAAGAGGATGTTTTCCAAGGATCTAAAGGACGTGGCTCCCAGAAATTCTCCGGGGGCTCCGCCCCCTGACCCCCTACTTGCCTGCACTCTAGGCCTCACTGAATTTGCTGCCACTTTGCACTAGCTTTTAACATGACATGATCAAAATATCAGCCCCCCCCCCTGCAGCTCTGTGATTATAATTGATTTGTGCATCTTTGAAGGTTTTTTAGACGGATTTGAGTGGGGACTGTATCAAGATTCTTGTGAATGTTCCTTCTTAGTACAATGTTTATCCTAAACTACTGTATATTTTGCATGCACAGCATCATCTAGAAACCCCCCCCCCCCCTCCCCTGAAACTGTAGTAGGAATGCTCATCTGAACATTCATCACGTGCACACCTTGAATCACGTGCACCTACTATCACGTGCACTTAGTGTCACATGTATTGTCATGTGTAGCTCCTTATATAGCTAATGATTAACACATTTAATTCTTTAAGAATCTTGTAAACTCATAATTTATTCAGAGTAGCACACTCATTAAAACCAACAACACCTCTCTTTGCTGCTCTCCGTTCTGCAACTTAACATCGGAACGTATCTCAAGTCCCCACCTATTATAAAACAAAATGTTATGATTTCCAGGGTGTGTGTGTGTGCAGCCCTATATTTTGGTGTTGTTGTTGTTGTCATCTTATTTTATTTCGAATAATTAAATATAGCTTCTATTTATAATATAAGAAACTAATCAAATTCGAAACTATTTCGAAACTATGTTATTCGAAACTGTGCATTGGACAAACCGCCGAAAAAATCTTGTGTGCACATGTCGAGATATATGGAAAAGCCACAGTTAGAATTAACAATGACCTCTTTTGTAATGTCACATTTCAGTCATTGTCCACTTGTTTGGATGTTTCATGATAGGAAATCGAATAACAAGATCAATAAGATCCATGAAAGAGCCCTAAGAATCATACACAAAGATAGTACTTCCTATTTTGAGGAACTGTTGATAAAAAGTAACTCAGTATCTGTTCACCAGAGGAATTTACAGCTGCTCCAGACTGGGATTTATAAAACCGTAAACAACTTGAATCCGGCTTTTATGGCAGAAGTATTTGTTAGCAAAGATATGCCATATAGCCTTCGTGGTAATAATAATCTTGTTTTGCCTAGAGCTAGGACGAATCAATATGGCATTGATACTATCAGGTTTGTTGGTCAAAAACTATGGCAGACTCTGCCAAGAGGAATCAAAGAGTCCCAATCATTGGAGATTTTTAAAAGAAATATTAAATCCATCAAAACTTTTGACTGCAGCTGAAAATTGTGTAAAATTTTTGTATCAAATCTAGGTTTTTTGTAATTAGACTTTTGTAAATATTCTGTATAGTTGGCCTTAATTAGCTTAACGCTACCAAATGAATTGTTTATTTATTATTATATGCCAATGAAGGTGAAGGTGAAGTTGCGTTTTTCAGCACCAAGCGCTGGGATCGCAGAAATAG
Organism: Aurelia coerulea; assembly: GCA_039566865.1. Lineage (NCBI taxonomy): Eukaryota > Metazoa > Cnidaria > Scyphozoa > Semaeostomeae > Ulmaridae > Aurelia > Aurelia coerulea. The sequence goes on from CM076945.1 coordinate 15,547,233, forward strand.
AGCAGACCTAATCGAGTCCGCGACCCCTTGTCATGACGCTCAAGTGGTGGGGTCCTACCGGGTATCGAACCCACTCCGCCTGACTGTTCTGGCTGCAAAGTCAGAGGATTACACCACTGCGCCACAACAATGCAGACTGGACCTCTTTGTCCCGAATGAACTGTGATATAAAATTGCATTTTAATCCAATTTAAAATCAATGAACTGAACTGTCTCCTACAACTGTAACCTTTCAAGGATCAGATGCAGCTATATTTCAATATATTATCATAGAAATTTGTAAACAAAATCAGTGGATAACTGTGGATAACTTGAAAACGAAATGAGATATCAAATAAATTTCAACAGGATACCGTACATTCGACAGTGCCATTGATTTGCATCAATAAAAAATTTCACTACTGGTCACCTGTAACTGTGACAAAAATCATTGCCAATGGCCCCTTACATTGCAAGAATTTAGTCAACTTTGGATGAAAAGATTTAAAAAGTTAAAAAAGCAGTTAGGTAGGCCTAAATTGTTCCTGCAACACCTACCACGATCTCAGAAAACTTTACATTCAGCTCGTTTTCTTCGGGCATAGGTAATGAAAACTCCAACTGTTGAAGGCCATCTTTATCCGGCTCATACTCAATTTCAGGCTGTCTACCACCCAACCCAAAGCAATTAAAGAAGCTTGATCTTCTCGGCATGTTTTCCTTCCCCTAAATGACATGGGCCTAAACGTTGATTTGATTGGTTTTGATTTCACGCTGCTGGCTTTATTTGCTTTGCAGCGACTTTGATTAGGATAGGATCACAGCAAAAAACAAACAGTTAAATGCTTAACATGTTCATAATCAATCGCCATTTTTGTTAGGAGTACAGTGGTAGAAAGCTACCCTCAGTGGATCCATAACTGCAGTAATTTCATCAAAAATAATGGTTGATTGAACTCCTGATATTCGTCGTGCTTGCGCTGGCCTGATATCCGTCCACAATCATCATCATCACATTGATTATGTTTTGGACGTTTGAAGCTTGAATGAATGCTGCGCCGCAAGCAAAGACCAGAAATGTTTCTTATGCGCGCGCAGGAGGGTCATGCATGGCTCCTGGAAACGAGGCGAAGTGATCACGTGACAATCACAACGGTGGAAAGCAGAAATTGAATCAGCTGATGCTATAGCTAGCAGCGACGATCGAAATGAAGAACTATTTGTAGCTTATTTCACAATGTCCAGCAAAAGATTGTTATAAATCAATTTTAGTTTCAATACTAGGCTCCTTTCAAATTCAACCAGAAACATCCAGACCAGTGATGGATGCAGACCAAACTCGAAGAGACAAGGAAGGGTGTCGGTTTGCTGAAATATCTCTCCAAGTACCTACCCAGACATACCCTAAACGAATTATTCAAGCTCTATGTGCGGCCCCACCTGGAATACGGAGATGTTATCTATCATATTCCGGCCAAAGTATGTGAATTTAGCGGTAACACTACTTTGTCAAGTTTGATGGAAAAGTTGGAGTCAGTTCAGTATTCTGCTGCTCTAGCCGTTACAGGAACGTGGAGGGGGACATCGCGAGAGAAGTTGTACGCAGAACTTGGTTGGGAATCATTGAGTTCCCGAAGATGGAGTAGACGCCTTACGTTGTTTTACAAAATGATACATAATCTGATGCCTGAATATACAGCTGATCCAATCCCCCAACTTCAGCAGTCGCATTACTCTCTTCGCAATCAGGATGTCATTGGGCGAATAAGGGCAAGGACAGAAAAATTCAAATCTAGCTTTTATCCCAATTGCCTGTCAGAATGGAATGAACTAGATCCGGAGGTTAGACTTGCACCATCGGTCGCTATCTTTAAGAGAAAGCTGATTTCAATTATCCGCCCCCCTGCTAAATCTGTCTTTGGGATTCACGATCCAATAGGATTATCCTATCTGACTCAACTTAGAGTGGGTCTTAGTAAGTTATGCTTTCACAAATTCAAGCACAATTTTAGGGATTCCATAAATCCAATGTGTCCTACAAACGATGGTATCGAGACTACGGAACACTTTTTGTTGCTCTGCCCCTCCTTCGAGGTTGAACGTCGAAATCTTCTCGCTAGAGTGTTTGATTTGCTGCGACCATTTGAACATATCGATCTTTCAAATGAGGTTTTGACGCAACTGTTATTATATGGCGATAAAAACCTTCCAAAGGACCTCAACAGAAATATACTCGAGTTGACTCTACATTACATCCAAGCAACTGGTCGCTTCAGTTGAGATCACCGTAAATCTAGTTAAACGTCACCAAACCACTAAGTCCATTTTCGTAAAGTTTTCTTGTCGTAGAGTCCTGTCCATATATTCCTTTGCAAGCCTGTTTCACATTGGATGTTAGGCTTATATTAGAAATCCAGACACGATAGCGGTGTCTCGAGCGATGGGGACCTTGGGTGGGGAGCAGTGACGGGGACAGTTGTTGTCGTTGTTGTTTCCTCGGCCGGCGTTCCGATTGTTCACTATTATATTTTGGCCTGATATCTAATGTGAAACCGGCTCAAATATTTATTTGTAAAATGTTTTTATAATTAGAATTTCTATCTGTATTAGTTGTAGCGTATGTATAGTAGTTAGTATTAGTTGTATTTTAGTTTATATTAATTCCAGGGGGTAGACATGACATTTTGCTCCTCCTGGTCCCCGTCCTTGTAGTGTGGTATAGTAGATTGTAGGTAGTGTTTAGGTAACTTTGTTGTAAATTTTTATATTGAATAAAAAAAAAAAAAAAAAAAAAAAAACTCGAAGAGGCAAAAATTGAATGATAGCGTGGCAATGGAGCACGAACATTTTTTACTGGATTTCCTCGATATAACAAAATAATTAGGTGATCATTGTACTGCATACTCCCTTTCATTTTGTGTGAAGCAGATAAAAGAGGAGATGGAGGCTAAGGCTCCTATCACAGTTCTGGGTGTATTTCTTGCCAAAATTTGGGCAACAAGCAGAAAGCAGAGTTCTCTTCTTGAAGGGGGGGGGGGCAAATCCCATCCCCTTAAATTCTAGCAACTGATTTAGACTGAATGTTGGTATTAAATGTGTGCTGGTGATTGACCCCTAAAAGCAAAATGACATCCTGTTGTGGTAAACTCTGTCACAATGTACTTCTGAGGTACAAAAGGGTGCCAGTTTTACAGCAATAGGATACAATTGTTTTTCTGAGCCAATGTGCTGCAATACAGTACTCCTTCAAACCAGAGCCGTAGGAAGCATCTTAAACTTGGGGGCATAACACTACAAGGACAGACACTTCCCGAAACAAAAAGGACACTTTTTCATCATAATTGCACAATTTGGGGGGCATGTGCTCCCAGTGCCCCCATGGTTCCTACACCTCTGCTTCAAACTCATCACCTTTTTCATCAGGCACTGACTACTTCAAAGATGGCAGTGAGGAATTATTACCATTTAATACATGGCATCCTGTTTGAATCCTTACAAAATCATTAAAATTCTTAATTGGAATACAATGCATCTTGATAAAAAGTTCCGCCCCTCCTCCCCTCCATCTTGGGCATAATTTTCTGTTCTGGATCTTTCAATCTAATGCCTAATGGTAAAGTACAGTTTCAACAAAATTCCAAATTTACAAGATCCTACTATTTATGGCTAGCTAAGGATTTCAAACAAGAAAATACAACAATGATCAGATGTAGTCACAGAAAAATACCTTAAGACTTTACAGCTGCATTCCACATCACCAACTTATTTAGAATCATTCAAACCTTGGGAGCAGGAGAGGAATCAATCTGAAATTCCTTGGAAATTTTTTACATACTTGGAAATTTTTACACAAGTTGAAATGGAGATATTTCAATGCCTCAAGATTTGCTAAAATTCACCCTATTCAAACAGTGTCCATTCTTCTTCTGGGAATCCTGTCTTGAACATCTTGCAGGGTCCAGCAAAAATTTGCAAATTGGAGGAGTTGTATCAGCAGCAAGCATATTTGATGTTGCAGTATCTGAGAAAAAGAAAGGAGAATTAGAGATTTCTCATCTAACTGTTCTTTCCACCAAGTGCCCAATTGTAAAAATCAGAGATAAAAAAAACTGGTGATGGGTAATAACTGTAATAACTGACACAACATTGTGGAATCATTGCTAAATTTGTAAAAGAACTGCATATGCTTTCATGCTAAGCAGCAACCAAATGTGGGTCATTTGAAGGTGAATCAATCACAAATGAATTCTGGTATTTTGATATAAAAATAGGAACTCAAAGCAAATAAGTCATAAGTTGACGATCTAAATTTTAATTTTATTGTGCATTAGTGAGGCAAATAGTCCTTGTAAAACATGATGAAACAAGGTAATAGAGCATCAGAGCACGAGGAGACTCTGTCTGAGTACAAAAAGGCAGGACTGAAAAACAAAAGGCCATCCATCGACAACAGCAGCAAGAATGCTAAGACAATAGAATGGCCTAGGCATGGATGCCGTATTTTGTTCAAATGTTTACAAACTAAAACATGAAAATTAACAATGTTAGCCAATTTTTCGACAAGAACTGGTTTGAGAAATTTGAAGCTGAACATCTCGCCAACACAGTGATGATAGTCTCATTTTGCGGCAGCCACTAGATTTTGCGCAAATTTCAGTTTTCTGGGGCTACTAAATCTTCCCTCTTTCCCATTAGAAAATGACCTGTGTTAAGAAATTAAATATTTTTGTGGTCAAAAAATGCCAGGATAAATGATCGGAATACGATTCATGAAATTATACATCCTAACGAAGCTGGGATAAAAATTTCCATGGCATATTCATTGTTTAGACCTTCCTACAAGCTGTCTGTTTACATGTAAACAAACAAGAGATATTTTTCGTCATCGAAAACAGCCCTAACTTTATGGCAAAAAATGAAACACTTAGCCAATTTTTCAAGAATACTGACCTGCCCCAAAATGATGCTCATATCCTGCAGATAAAATCCACAAACGTTCAGCTTGCGGCAGCCACTAGTTTTTCCACAAAATCCATATCTCTTTTTTGATTTTTCCTTGCTAAATATCGCCTTCAGCCCAAGAAAAGTAAAGCCAAATAATCCATTTTTATCGAAGCTTTCCAGGGTCGATGATTTTTTCAGCCATATTTGATCCCCTTCTCGACACATTCGGCGTGTTCTCAAACTCAAGCCGCGTCTCAAGAGGCCTGGATCACAATAGATTCCTTCGCAACTGCGTGCAGTCCCCAGAAATTCACCCCTCTCCCACCGTTCTGTTTTTGGCGGCTTGTGCAGACGCAAAAAGCACTTTGCACAGCGGTCGAAACATTTCTGGTCTTTGCTTGCGCCGCATGAAAAACTCGGACCAGGGTGTGAAAATTCGGAGCAAAGAAACATTTTCAAAGAATTTTCGAAAAATGCCAATCTCGTCCCGTGTGGGTATTATACGGTGGCCCACTGAGGCAATACAAACAGTTTTAATTAAACGGCTACAAATATTTTGAACGAATACAGGAATCTACCGGGTGCGCCAAAATAAACTATGCACGCCCGGGGGGGTTACTTGACCAGGTTTTGGTCGGGGACGTGCCATCGAAGCTTCAAAAACATACCCGTTCCTTATACTAATTTTCCGAAAAAGCATACCCGACTTTATACCAATTTTCAGAAAAAGTACACCCGACCTTATACCAATTTTCCGAACATGTATATCCGATCTTATACTTTAACCAAAATCGTGAAAATCGATACCGTTCCTTATACCAAAATCGTGAAAATCGATACCGTTCCTTATACCAAAATCGCGAAAATCGATACCCTTCCCGATGGCACGTCCCAGTACCCAAAATATGTGAAGTACTCCCCCCGGGTATGCACGTTTGGCAGGCCATCGTAGACTGATTACGATTGAGTCCTAGTAATCGCTACCACCCACCCACCCTACTCGCTCATAAATCGCTACCACCCACCCACCCTACTCGCTCATACCAGTATGAGTGAGTAGGGTGGGTGGGTGGCAGCGATTACTAGGACTCAATCGTAATCAGTCTAAGGCCATCGTACACTGGACGGATTTCGAAGATTTATGACTTAATCGTTAGCAGAAAGCCTGAAATAGACACTGGGATTTTTTTGCAAATTTTTTTCATTTTCAGTTGTTATAGCTAGAAATGAGTTTCCTAAAATTTTAGTTTTCGAAAACACTGAAAATGATCAAAAAAACATCTGTCAAGTTTTAGAATCGACATGAATGGACAAAGAGAGAACTTGCTCGTGGCCATTTGCAATTTAGAAATCGACCAATTGTAATCTGCGGTACGAGAGTTTGTACTAAACTCCAAAATTCCCCTGAAAACGTTTCCTCTTTGTTCATTCATATTGAATCTTTTAAATTTGATCAACGTTTTTTATCGTTATCAATGTTTTCGAAAAAGAACATTTTAAGAACCTCGCTTCTAGCTCTAAGAACTGAAAACGGAAACATTTGCAAAAAGTTCTAGAATCTAATTCAGGCTTTCTGCTAAAAATCAAGTCATAAATCTTCAAAATCGGTCCAGTGTGCGATTTATTGTGGCCTGCCGAACGTGCATAGTTTATTTTGGTGCACCCGGTATAACTTTTTTTTCTTTTTTTATCACAAATAAAAAAACAACTCGGTACCACAAGCATAAAATGGAGTAAGACTATCAAAGTTGTGTCTAAATTTGTGTTCATTCAGTATTAGAAAAACGATTGGTCCTAGCAACATGTACTTCATAATCCCGAGAGTGTTTAAGACTGTAGTTGAGTTGACGTTCAGTAGCCATTTCCCCCCGGGGGGGGGGTACTTGATTTTCCATTGTAATTTCAATTGTGCACTCCAAGAAAAAATTTTTCACACGGCTTTAGACATTTTCCCTCGAAGTGGTGGCCGGCTTTAGAACAAATCGGCGAAAAACGTACCCCAAAACGTAAAAATCGGCGAAAAGCATACCCCTAAACGAAAATTTCGTCGAAAAACAATGAAATAGCACTTTCAACAACCGGCTTTAGAAAAATTGCCTTCTTTTGATACCCGGCGTTAGAAAAAAGAGGCAAAAACGATACCCGGAAAGGAGTGCACATCGCATCAACAAACTAAACTAAGTAACCCCTCCCCTCCCCCTCCCCGGGGGGATATCATCAAAAGGTAGCCTCGTGATTGTGATTTCATTAAGTTAAAGAAATTACACAGCCTCCTGTACCATCTTCTGTGTCGTACAGACTTTTCCATCCTAATTCTTCATCACGGGGGGGGGAGGGGTTCATCCATAGTAAAGGTACCTGGGGATGTTCCGCGAGCAAGGGTATACTTTCTCGGGCTTCTAGTCTAGCCAAGGGTATACTTTTTTGCAATTTTGGCCTACAACGGTCTAGCCAAGGGTATCATTTTTGACAATATTGGTCTAGCGAATGATCATGATATCATATTTGGTACAATTTGACAATATTTGTCCAGGCAATGGTCAAAATTGGTCTAGCCAAGGGTACCATTTTCGCAAAGATTGGTCCAGAGAATGGTCAAATTGGTCTAGCCAAGGGTACCATTTTCGAAAAATTAGTCTAGCCTACGGTACCATTTTGAACATGCTCGCGGCAGACCCCTACCCAACATTTGGCCAAGAGCCTTTTCTTTCATAGGAAAATGAAAGTCATTGCCTAGGAAAATGTATGGATGGAATGGCTTTACTTTTTTGCAAGAGAAAACAACCTCTTCAATTTTCTTTACATTAAACTGCATTTTCCATTGCCATGCCCATAATCAAACTCTATCAAGATCTGCATTAAGTTCATCAGCAGACCTTCCTTCTTTCATCTTCGACAACCGAGAAGAGAGATGCATCATCCGCAAAAATTTTGACATCACAGTTCGCATTCTCAACAAGATCATTTATGTAGACAAGAAAAAACAGAGGCCCCAAGACAAAGCCCTGTGGCACATATCGGTGCCCATTTTGAGCTTTTCCTGTTCAGAACAACTCGCTGTTTTCGATTTGCTAAGTAGTTCTGGATCAAATTAAGGACGTTCCCATTTACACAATTGCACTTTAATTTGTATAGGAGGCCCTCGTGCCAAACCCTGTCAAAGGCTTTGGAAAGATCAAGAAAGACGGCCCTAGTTTCAAGGGTAGGACAAGCTTCAAATGCTTTGTAGATGTTGTGGGTGATGGGTAACAACTGATTAATAGTGGAATCTCCCGGCCGAAAGCCTGATTGTTGTTGGGCTAGAAGTCTATTCTCAGAAAGATGTTTATAAATTTCGTCAAACGTTACTTTTCAAATACCTTCCCAAATATAGGTAGAAGCGAGATGGGCCTATAGTTCGTTTTGTTCTGCCTGCTGTCTTTCTTGAAGATAGGAATTACGTTTGCCTTTTTCCAAACTGAAGGATAAGTTCCTGTCTCCAAAGATTTTTCAAAGATTAAACATAGGGGCTCAACTATCGAGGCATCGCATATCTTAATAATATGAACAAAAAAGTGAACGTAATTCAGTGGCTTATCCATTTGTTAAAGAACTATAATCTTATGTTTTCTGGGTGGTTTAGTTTGCTGTTTAGGCCATTTGGGGATAGAGTTTTAAGACGTAACATCCAGTTATCCTCGTGTGATTCTAAAATATAAGTTAATTCATCTGATACATTTTTTTCATTCTTTTCTATGATGGTAAATTTTGCATCTGTAGAGAAGTCATGGTTTGCTAGGCGAAAGTGTTGTTCGCCGGGGAGCAGTTTATCGTAGTCTGTTGTTTTGATTCTATGCCTATAGTTGTTGAGTCTAGAATTGAACGGCCATTCGGACTTTCCGACATATTGTTTTGAGTACCATGCGCATTCTAACAGATATATCACATTTTTGCTTTTACAGTTGGATTCGTGGTAGATTTTATATGTATTCTTAGATACAAACTAGTGAATGAGTTGGTAGATTTAAGGTGATTACAGCATAGACTGTTTCTAACATTACATGACTGTGTTATTTAAAATGTTGTTGCTTCCTACCATTTCTTTAAGGTTCTTTGGCCTACGGTAGACTAGCATATTGCATACCAGGTTCCTTAAAAATATCTTTTAAGTTTGGTTTTTGTTTTAAAATATCCCAGCGGTTTTGGATAATCTTAGCCATTGGAGGGAGGGTATTGTTAAATGCTGTTACAAGAGGGATGCGATTAGTCCGCTCTTTGGTCGTTTAAGAATTGTTGTTTTGATTTGTCACTGTGCTTACCAAGCTCGTTATCATCAGAGCAGATCTTTCTTAGTCTTAGTGCTTGGGGGTAGGGTAAGCTTTGTTTAAGATATTTAGGGTGGGAAGATTTAAAATGTAGATAGTTATGGGTATCTGTTGGTTTTGTGTAAAGTGTTGTTTGCAGTTGTCTTTTTTCATCGATGTATATTAAAGTGTCTAAAAATGCGACTGATTGTGTTGATTTTTCATGGTCAAATTTGATACAATCGTGTTTCATGTTGAGGTTTGTCAGGAATTCGTCGAATTGGGTTTCTAGGCCTGTGTATATAAGGAAGATGTCGTCTATGTATTTGGCATAAAAGAGACAATCATCGTAAATTTCTAGGTAGATGTTAGACTTATTACAGTTCGTCCCTAGTTTTCGCTCGCTATTGAGTAGAATTACTAATTGAATTGAATGGAATCGCTCTCTCAAACAGGGACTCATAATCAAACTATCTCAAAATCAGGACAAAAACTCGTTTTCACGTCAAGTTCTTGACGTTACAATCAGATTGCAGCATTCGGAGCTGCTCGGCTGTGATTGGTTCATTTAAATTTCCCGCGTAAATTTTTGAGTTTTCGGTAACATTTTCGGTAGTTTTCGGAATTTTCGGTGCCCACAGAGTTGGTCGCCCAGTCAAGAGGACAGCGCTTCGCGTCGCGTTGCTTTTTGCCAAAATGGAGGTTGTTATCATCGCAGCTACGGACAGAATAAAGACAAGGAATCTGACTGGCACTGTGCGAAAGAGTCAAAAGGCACTCCAAAGGTTCTCAAAAGGCACTGTACGAAAGAGTTTTGAAGGGAAATGATGCATTTGTTTGTTTACCAACTTGCTGTGGGAAGACTTACTGTTTGGCGAATTTAAATCGTGAAACACAGGATTCCTTTTTGGCCTGAGCAAAACAAAAAAGGAGCTTGAGGTAAGCACTTCGACTCGGCAAAAAGTTAAGAGAAAACTCACACATTCGATGTGGAAAAGATAACGAGATTTCTTGAAACATTCCTCTATAAACAGCAGAAGTATTCGTATTTGAAATTCTATGCAAATTATAGTAAATTTGTCAAAGAGGCTTGAACCTTGAAAATTAGTTTATTCGTTCTTGCAAAGTGCCGATCAATTTATCTTTCCTTATGAAGTTTAAAATCACAAAAGCTGCTTAAACAGAAACTATTTTCAATCTTACGAAACAAATGTGTCATAAGAGTTTTGTGGATAACTGCATATTTTTAGGAGAATTATTTGTAGTTTTGAGAAGCCTTTGTGGGTGTTTTTCTTTGCGAGAATAATTTGTGTTCGTTTCTTGAGCTTCCCCGACCGAAGAACATTCTAGAAAAAATTGCAAAGTTCCCCTGAAGATAACGCCAGAAAACTCGCGCATTTTAAGATAAAGAATAACCATGGAATAACCGAAACTTGATGAAACGTTTATGCTTTGTCAACCATAGTATTAACAGCAGAAATATTAGTGATTGAAATTATTACAAAATAGCTAGTGCAGGTTTTTTGCGTAAAACAGTCTCACAATAGGTTGCAGAAGGCTTCAGCAAAAAGTTTCTGAAATATACCTTGGGTTCCTTTGGCAATCAAAACAATCATGATTGTATTGTTTTAGATTTATCATTGTTTCATTTGAAAGAAATTAGATCCCGCTGGCTGGCTGAATTTGACGAAATCTTTATTGTTTTGATTGTCAAAGGAACGCAAGTTTGTCTGGTTCACTCACTCCGAAAAAGTTTGAAGGCGTGGAAAAGTCACATGACCTCCATCACAGCTAGGAGGTCTCCCTGCGGCACGACCGATCAATCGAATCCATCAATCAATCAATCGACCGACCAAGTCTCGGTCAAATTCTCGTACGTTAGTTTTGTCCTCGTTTTCACATAGCTTTTTTATGAGTCGTAGATTGAGCGAAAAGGTTAAAGTCAAAAATTTAAAAAACGAGCGAAATTTACGACGAATTGTAATCAGTCTAGGTAGATGTGGGTTTCTTCAAAATGTCCCATATAAATGGTGGCATATGATGGGGCTGCTACAGTGCCCATGGCACAACCTTTTGTTTGGAGAAAGTGTCTTCCATTAAAGTTAAAGTTGTTTAGTGTTAGTATGTGGTTCGTTAGGGTTGTTATTACTTCTGTAGGGGGTTGTTTTGATACTCTGTTTTCAAGGCATTCTTTTAAGGCAGATATTCCGTTGTTGTGCTTTATGTTTGAGTATAGAGATCGTACGTCCATTGTGACTAGAATTGCATTATGTGGTATTCTTTTGATGTGTTTTATTTTGTTTATGAGGTCTGTTGTATCACATATATAGGATTTAACTTTCTTAGCAAGGGGCTGTATGAAGTGGTCAACGTATTTTGATAGTTTTGTGGTGTGGCAGTTAACTGAGGAAATTACGAATTTTTACGAATTTACTTGTTATGTCACTGCTGCTGCGATCTAATTACAAGATTTAACATCATGTTTTAATAATAATGTCTTCTTAATAATAATAGTAACTTCATCTTAATAATATGAACAGATATATTGTCACAGCCGCCAACTTTTTGCAATCAAGGGCACGAATTGATAGTAGTACTTTATCCCTGTTAATGGCAATATTATATCCGTCAAAGGTGAATTGCACCGGGGTAAAAAGTTAGGGATGGCACTGCCGGTTGAAACTGCGGAACACTGTTGCACAAAGAAATCATTCAATATGTTAGCCGTGGTATCTATGTTAGTAACAATGATTCCATTTTCTAGAATTGGAGGAATTCCCGAAATGCTCTTCTTATTCATTAGTTTGCTCAAGGTAGACCAATACGTTTTGATACCACTGTTAGGATCAGACAATTTCCTACCTAGCTTTAAGTAATATTTTTCTTTGGCATCAAAAATCAGTGTTGAGGTTTCTTTCCTAACGTCCTTAACTTTGATCCAGTCCTCTTGCTTTCTACCACGCTGCAAAAATTTGTTGTAAACCCTTCCGGGTGTCCCAAAAAACGCAACAGATTTCAAAAATTCTACTGCAAACTGTTTCATACTCATTATCCAACAATTATTTTTCTTCAAATCTACAATAATTAGATTAAATTTTGATACATTTTTCAGTATTTTTGGTGACTTGGTTGTAGAGTTAAAAATCAGCAAACTTCAAAATTGCCCCCAGGTCAAAACCAGAGCTGCTGCATTAACAGTGATGAATCATAATGTCAAATTGTAAAACATGGCAATCCCTGCAATTGCAAAGAATTGTTGACAAACACGCAAACACATGATTTAAGGCACCTCTGCTTTCCGCTCTAGTGCACAGGGAGATGCAGTTTCGCAAAACCAATCTCCTCAGAAAACAGTTCATTTCTCCCGTATCATTTGGCCTATCGAAAATCGAAAAGGATGTTGTTCTGTATAGTCTGGGCAATCGAGAGATGTATAAATAGCAATGTTTCCGTCACCGTCGGCTTGGCAAATCCTAGTTCAAATATTTTTGTTGATTTCGGAAAAGTGGATTTATCTCCAAAACTACTCGAACAATGTTCGATTCTATTTTCATTCCATCTTTAGCTGGGTAGTTGATCTACAACTTTGCCAAGTCTGATTGAAAAAGCGAGGCTAGATGTCCTGTAATCGAATTTTATATTTCTGTTTACTTTTCGACAGCAAAGGGAGAAATTCCACTAGCACACATTTCCTAGACGTCACAGTAATTCAAGGGCGCCGGAGCCACGGGGGCAGTGCGGGGGCAGCAAAGTGCCCTTTCCAAAAAATGTATTTCAGAGAACTATTGATTAGTCGCATCTGTTAATTGGAAGAGAGTTGCTTCTCGTCCGCAGTCACAGTAATGGAACAATTCCTTCTGCTATCAAGATTACAGTACGTTCGAAGGACAGTAGCGTCGCCACGGGGTGGTCTTGTGTGGACATGTCGACCACAGTTTCAGTTTTCACAGAGTCAATGTTATAATTTCTCGAAATCAGTCAAAAAGATTGGGGAGGGTAGATTTTTACTGACTCGAAACTTTTGTGATGACTGAATTCTCTTGAATTCTCAATTCCTTTATTGAAGATTTCTTGAAAGGCCTTAAATTTCAATTCTAACCATATATTTTCCTTCCTCGTAAATAAATATATCATGTTCCTCTCTGTTTCGATTTTTGTTGCACAAAAATGCCCGCTGTTGTAAAAAGTACTGCTTGAGATGGTTGCTTTTCCAGAAATATCGAAAGAGATCAAAATAATAACAAAGGCATTCCCATCATGTTCTCCGAGTGTCTGAAGGGCGTTTCCCACGTTTTCCGAGGGTCTGAAGGGCATGGTTAGGAGAATTTTTCTGGGGGCTTCGCCCCCCGACCCCCTTCTACCTTTCCGCCCCAGCTTTTTGGGCTGGCGACGCCCGTGTCGAAATAGATGTTGAGCACAATATCCTAAACGACGATTCCCGATTATTTTCAACGGCAAACTTTGACACCCTAAAGTACCCTGTCTGCGATTGCTGCCCCGCCGCATCATGGAGCCTCCGGCACCTCTGGAATACTTAACGAAGACAACAGCATCTCGACAGACCTCTACGTCAAACCCACAGACACACACCAATACCTCCTCAGCACATCCGCCCACCCCAAACATACGAAAAAGTCCATACCATACAGCCTTGCACTACGATTACGACGCATATGCTCTAACAATGACACTCTTAAGAAACGCACAAATCAACTGCTAACATACCTTACAAACAGAGGATACAAACGCAAACACGTACGTAACGAAATACGGAAGACTTCAAAAATAACGCGACAATCCAGCTTACAAACGAAACAGAAAAAACGTAACAACAGAACGCCATTTGTGGTTACCTACCACCTACCCTGGGTACCAGCCTCTCTAACATAAAAACAGAGAGGTTTTTATGTTAGAGAGGCTGATACCCAGGGTACCTACCACGCTAGTGTACCACAATTAACGTCCATACTTAACAGCAACTTCCACATATTACAAAACTCGACAAACTGTAAGGAAGTCTTCCCAGACCCACCGATACTTAGTAACCGCAGACCAAAAAACCTCAGGGAATACCTGGTGCGCGCCAAAATGAAAAATGACGCCACCACCACTCCCAGAGGAATATCTAAATGTCCATCACGACGAGACTGCTACACATGCCAACACATACAAGACGGAACACGCACAGTTACATTCACAAACACCAACAAAAACCTTCAACATAAGACAAAGCCTCGACTGCATCTCCACAAACGTAATATACCTTACTGCAATGCAAACAATGCTTACGCGACAACAAGACTGACTGCCAATACATAGGACGACGCATAAGAGACAGACTCAACGAACACCGACGAGACATCTTAAACAAACGTTCCGACACATCCGGGGTTGCAGAACACTTCTGTAAACCCAATCACTCCGTACAAGACTTACAACTACTACCGCTACTTAAGATACATGACATCAGAGAGAGTGTTAGACGAGCCAAGGAAAATTACTTCATTGGCTTAGCGAACGCTCTCTCACCCAACGGACTAAACAGAACCACAGACCGCTAACAAACACAATTGTAAGTAACCTAATCTACTCACTCTCTGAGCCTTACCTATTCTCCTCGTCATCCCCATCGTTATTATTATCATTATATCGCAGTAACATAATTATTATTATTGTTATCATTATCATTATTATTATTATTATTATTATTATTATTATTATTATTATTATTATTATTATTGTTATTATTATTATTATTATTATTATTATTATTATTATTATTATTATTAACAGTTGTGTTTTTATTCATTTTATTTCTGTTAATTTTTGACGGTGGTTTAGTTCAATTTATTATTATTATTATTATTATTATTATCATTATTATTTTTATTATTATTATTATTATTTAGCAAAACGAATTAACCGCGTATTTCATTACGCCACATCACTAGAAACTTACATTCCATTATTTAGGAGAACGTTTAATTCTTTTTCCATTATAGAACGCAACATTCTCTCTTGTTAAACGTTTATTAACTATCAGATTTATAGAATGCTATCATTTAGTGACTGAAGAAGATCTACGATAGATAGAAAATTTTCACACAAGCAGTTTTGTTTTTTATTGGTTATTACTATTATCATTATTACCTCCATGTAAATGCAATTACAGATTAACAAAGGACTGTACTGAAGGCACAGATCTCACTCGAGTGAGCCGGCCCACTTGGGTGGGCTGGCCCACCTCATGTAAACATGCCCTAAGAGCTCCCAATCTCTCTTCTAAGTCACAAAGGACACTAAAAAATAGCTAAATTGGTGCAAAGCTAGACTGATTGCAAGTTCGTAGTTATTGCTATTGATAGGCTGATGGACGCTATAACTACGACTCATGGACTTTCACATTGAAAATTGGGACGAAATTGTTTTCCTCGATTTCATGTCCGATAGCAACCATAGCAACGCTGTATGAAAAGGCGACTAATGGCGGTGGGCCTAAATTGTCAGCTCAATCGTCAGATAATAAAACGGACACTAAGAAATAGCTAAATTGGTGCAAAGCAGGAAAAATTCTATTGTTTGTCAGTTGTAAAGGTATTAGGTTTTTTAGATAGATTCATTGTAAATATAGCATTATCGTCATGTAAATAATTTTAGGTCTAAACAACGTAATGTCTATAAATTCCCGGCTGCCTTGTAAAGTTTTTATACTGAAGAAGATTTTATATCGAAACGTTTTTGCGACATCCAACAGTTTTTGTTTTTATATATTATCATTAGTATTATTATCACCATCATCATTATTATTATGATCACCATCATCATTATTATTATCATTATTATTTTGATTAGCATCATCATCATTACTACATACATTACATAACCGTTGTAACCTCTGCGTAGCCATCATATCTAACCAATCACGTGTTGTTTCTCCTTTTCAAATCGCTGTACATATTCAAATTTAATTATAACTGTCACATTGCGGCTCTGAAGAAGTCCTGCATGGCAGGAGGAAATATTGGCAAAAAATAAATTCATCATATTTGCTGTTGTTTTTTGTCGCATTGCGGTGTTTCTGCCTTTAAACTTATTCATTTTTTCGTCACCGCAAGCATCTTCGGATCCGAAAATCGACGCTGGTATCGTGGCCTTTACTTTTTCAAATTATTTCAAAAGGGAGAAACCTTGGTCAACAGATTAAGGTAACTCTGCTTTCCGCTCTAGTGCACAGCGAAATGCCGTTTCGCAAAACCACTCTCCTCAGAAAACAGTCAATTTCTCCAATATTATTCGGCCTATCGAAAAGCGGTAAAAAGGATGTTGTTCTGTATAAGCTGGGCAATCGAAAGATGTATAAATCGCAATGTTTCCGTCAACCCTGGTTTCGCAAATCCTAGTTCAAATCTTTTTGCTAATTTCAGAAAAGTGGATTTATCTCCAAAACTACTCGAAAAATGTTCGATTTTTTTTCGTTCCATCTTTAGCTAGGTTGTTGATCTACAACTTTGCCAAGTCTGATTGAAAAAGCTAGGCTAGATTTCCTGCAATCGAATTTCGTATTTCTGTTTACTTTTCGACAGCGAAATGGAGAAACCTTGGTCAACAGATTACCATGCTATGAAGCACGCTTGCAAAAGCTCAGGCTTGAAATAACTTTCAGAAGTTTTTCCATTGGCAAACAAATGAACGTGCAAACAAATGAACGTCATCTTCTGGGAATACCATACGCAAGTCTCAAAAGACATCCTTAGTGCGCTTGTAAAAGTATCATTTGCATCTATTGATTAAAAATTACTGATTTAAACCAGCGATTTCACGAAACCATGCTTTGGGTGTCTTTCGTGACTTTCGTAAGCATTCACAGATTATCAATTTCTTTTAGAGTCCACAATGAGCATAGATCTTCGATCAACAACTACTTTTTTTAGCAAAAACATTCTACGGGCGTTCAAATTGTCTGCATGGGCTAAACTGTTGACCAACGCTTTTCCCCTTCGATGTCGAAAAGTAAACAGAAATGCAAAATTCGATTGCAGGAAATCTAGCCTAGCTTTTTCAATCAGACTTGACAAAGTTGTAGATCAACTACTTAGCTAAAGATGGAGCGAAAAAAAATCGAAACTTTTTCGAGTAGTTTTGGAGGTAAATCCATTTTTCTGAAATCAGCAAAAAGATTTGAGCAAGGATTTGCGAAGCCAGGGTGGACGGAAACATTGCAATTTATACATCTTTCGATTGCCCAGATTATACAGAACAACATCCTTTTTACCGCTTTTCGATAGACCGAATAATATTGGAGAAATTAACTGTTTTCTGAGGAGAGTGGTTTTGCGAAACGGCATCTCGCTGTGCACTAGAGCGGAAAGCAGAGTTACCTTAAGCAAGCTATGAAGCACGCTTGCAAAAGCTCAGCTTTGAAATAACTTTCAGAAATGTTTCCATTGGCAGACAAATGAACGTCATCTATTGGGAATACCATACCCAAGTCTCAATAGACATTCATAGTGCGCTCCTAAAAGTATAAGTTGCATCTATTGTTCAAAAGTTACTGACTGTTACCAGCAACTTCACAAAACCATGCTTTGAATGTCTTTCGAGACTTTCATTCACAAAATATCAATTTCTTTAAGATTCCACAATGAACATTGATCTAAAAGTAAACTTTTTGCAAAAGCATTCAACTCATTCTGAACATGGGGTTTTTCGTTTTTTATGCGCACGCACACTCGGTTTGAAGCAGAGGCGTCTTATTTTTGCAAGCTTGATACATCGAGGCAAGGCAAAGGCAAATTGTCATACTCGTAAGGGCAGTGCTAGACTCGCTACACAAGTCCTTCAGTGCTTTTCGAGAAAAATCGTGAAATTCTTTTTGGAGGGTCTGGAACACAGGCTAGAAATTCTTTGATTAGTTTTGCAATCAGAAATCTGTCAATTTATCCAATTCGATCTAACGCATTTTGTTAGAATGATTTCCCACGACTAACAAAACTTGAAAGATGTCTCTACTTCCAACATTGTCTTTGATCACTGCTGCTAGTAGAGTTTCTTAATTTCTTGAAAGGGCCTTCGCTTCTTATGAGAATAAGAATGCACTCTTCACAAACTGGTTTTGAAATACATTTTTTTATTTTCGACAGATTTTGCTTGCCCCTGAAATTTTAGGTGTACGTTCTTGAGGATACTAGCATCACTGTCCAAAAAAATCATGAAATTTGTCAAATTTGCTCATGTTGGTCAAAAATTTTTTCTGGTGACCCTTGACCTATTTCGTAAATAAAATCAGAAAAATTCAGTGAAAGCAACTTGAAAACACCTCTCAGAATTAAAATGCAGTTATCTAGCTAAAGATATCCTGCAATAATACTGTGTAGTCCAGTGGCGTACCCAAGGGGGGGGGAATGGGGGTCCGGTCCCCCCCCCACTTTTGAAAAAGATGGTCCGCGAGATTTTTCCAAAAATGCAATAAAATCGTTACCTCAGGGGGGGTTAGGCAGATCCAGTACATATTGAAGTCAGAGAACAATATTTTATTGCTCCATACGCTGTTGACGTGCACAACAAGGTGCGTATGACGTGCATGATGCATACAACGTGCATAACAAGGAAGTTCCTCCTATTACAGGACTGTGATTCATCTTATGTATGAATGAGTTTAATGAGTTTCACGTTTCATTTCATGCATTTTGTTTTATTTTAAAACTATATTTTATTTCCCTCAAACGCATTCTCCTTTGACGTCTTCATTTTCTTCTTTGGTTTACACTCACAGTGACCGACTGAATCTTCATTAGGTCACGACGCAATCAGTAATGTGTAACTGGATTTTTTTACGTAATTTTAAAACAGTACAAAAGTTGCTATGTTTCATTTAAATTCATACCTAATGCTCGTTTATCAAATACATGGACTAAGTTTTGATAAGATATGGCGTGCAACACAGTTCGTGATCCATGCAATGAGAATGTTGTAAATATCGATCAAGTGCTTGTACTTGGTCCTATTCGACCAGTTATCGACTTTCCAAAAACACATTTTGGAGGGAAACAATTGAAATTTCAAGAAAGATGGTACAATGCTCATGACTGGTTAGAGTATTCTGTTGAAAAAGACGCAATTTATTGCTTCCATTGCAGAGTTTTTGGAACACTTGGTGAGTTTTATTCAGGCTGCCTTACCGTAAAAGCTTTATTAAGCCCCCCTTTCTACTAAGCCCCCACTTATATAAATACCAGAGGTTACCAAAGATTCTCCAATGTTAATTTTGATGTGCTTTGAGATAAAACTTTGTTGAATTCATGTATTTAACTCGTAAAATTGTATGTGGTACAAAATGTGGTGCAAAAAGGACTAAAAAGTGTCCAAAATTGAGTAAGCCCCGCAGGGGCTTAATAGAGTTTTCAAGGTAATCATGGTTTATTCATATGTTAACTCTTCACTTAGAGCTGTGTATTTCTATACATATCCTTCGCCATCAAACTTCAAAGGTAGCAGCTTACACCATTAGGGATTAATACTGGATCAAGGATCCAAGAGTTTGTACAAACACCAATAAGAAGTTTGGCTCTAAAAAAGGTTCGTTTAGAAACATTTATCACCAGTGTAAGTCAATCAGTGGACCCTTCTATTTGTTGAATAAATAGTTAACGCAATAAACATTATTTCTGGTCGGGACCCGAAAAATGCTCCCACGTAGATGAAAGAAGGAGCCAATCTTCAGAGCCTAACGCTTTGAGCTCCCCAAGCATTCCCTTCGATGACTGAAACATGAATAAAAAATTGTACATTATTTCTAGGAATCATTAGGAAAATTCTAGCTGTTAATAATTTCATGTACACAGCATTTTCTTGTTACAGAAGAAAGCGGCTGAGCAATCCGGTAAATTATTCTAATGTTGTTTATTATTTTAGTTGGCTGCTCTGAAACGACGTTAATCAAGGAGGGTTTCAGAAACTGGAAAAAAGCAACTGGAAAGGAAGGAAAGCTCGAAAAACATGCCAGCTCAAGAATGCACCAACTGAGTGTGGAAAGAGCCATAACCCGTAAGACAGCAACGCCAGTCAATGCACTATTGTCTGAAGCAGAGGCTGCAACTGTTTCAAGAAGACAGAAACAGAAAGAAGAAAACAGGCCCATACCAGCTGTCATCTTTGACGTAGCTCGACACTTAGCCCTACAAAATGAAGCTTTCTGGGGCCATGATGAAACTGCAGCCTACTTCAATCAAGGAAAATTCCTCGAGGAGATAAAGTTTCTTGCCAAGTACCACGCACCACTCCGATCTTGGCTGGAGGGACATCCTCAAAACGTATCATGGCTTGGAGCTCGAATACAAAATGAAATGATTGACATAATTGCTTCTAAAACACTGGAAAAGATCATAGGACAAGTGAAGGAGGCACGATTTTACTCCGTTGAATGTGATGAGGTCACAAGCCACAAAAATTCGTACATGTCCATTGTACTCAGATACGTCTTCGAGAATACGATATATGAAAGAGTTGTAGGCCTTAAGCATGTAATGAGTTTGAAGGGAAAATCACTTTCGGATGTGTTAGTGGAAGAGCTTGGAAAAGTGCACTTACCGTTGAGTGACATGATTGGTAAAGCGTTTGATGGAGCAAGTAATATGTCCGGGAAAGACAAAGGCATGCAGCAGGAGCTCACCAAGGCAGGGGCAACATCGTCCCTATATTTCCATTGCTTTGCACATCGCCTAAATCTAGTGCTGGGGAAGTGTGCCGAGACGTTGCCTCTTGTAAAAGATGTCTTTGAAACTATTGGATCAATATATCGTGTGATGGAGGGATCCCCACAACGTAGTGCAGTCTATGAGGCAAAATTGGAAATGTTTGGTATCAAGGAAGGCAGAACCGCTCTTCGTTCTCTGTCAGATACGCGATGGACAGCTAGAACTGACAATCTTTCCGCCACACTTAACGTGCTACCCGCCCTTGCTGCAACATTAATGGAGCTTGAAGCTAGTGACAACGCCTGTGCAGGATTGCTCATAACCATTAACTCGTTTGAGTTCTTACTGAAAGTGGTGATCTTGGAAGAATGTTCTCAGATCTCCAGAGCTGCGTCTGAATACTTGCAGAGGGAGGACATGGATATGGTAACAGCTGTGGATGCAGTGCAAACCCTTGTCCGACAGCTCACATCATTCCGCAGTGATGCAAGATTCACCGAATTTCTAAAAGGTGCCCAAGATACTGCAAGCAAATGTGGCATTAAAGATGATTTCAGTAGTGAATCAGCGAAGCGTCGTCGTACCCTGCCAAGCCATCTTGGAGATGGTCAAGTTTTAATGGAGACAGCTTTCAGCCACAGAGTTGCTTCTTCAAACACAGAAGATAGGAGTGAGTCACCAGCAACAAAATTTCGCCGAAGTTTCTATTACTCATTCCTCGGGTCCTCGACCTTATGCTTAGTGAGCTGGAGAAAAGATTTTCTTCAAAAGCGCGTGAAGTGATAGTCCAGTTGTCTGCCCTCCATCCAAAAGAATGGGATTCAAGTGAATATGGGAAGCCTCCAGGTAGGATACTAGTAGTATTCTCGTTTTGGACCAAGGCCTTTTACATAGTATAAAAGTGCATGTGGACCAAGACCGCGTTGGGCGAGGAAGGACTAGGTACTAGATTATCACTTGCGAGAAGGAAGGCTGTAATGGCGGTCGAATTGTAAGAAGCTGTGTGTAGTAAACAAATCATGAGCAGTAAAGATGACACTCCGTTTGAGTTCGTTGAAGCTAAAGAGGGTAGGAGAACAAAATATAGAGCAAGTCGGCGACATGAAAAGAAAGTGAAAAAGAAGAAATGTGATGTCGGAGTATTTTACCCCCTTGATGAAGGTTCCACTCGTGGCTCTCCCAGCAGCGTCATTACAACCTTCGTCGGAAAACCAGTGCAAGGTCATACGGGAGGCCTCAGGGATGGATCGTTATGGGAAACGGGATCTCTCTTTCGTATGGACTCATCAATACCATCCCAGCTGGAAGACACTGCCTCCTCACAAGAACAACAAATGTCTAGTAGGCCTAGGCCTAGTACGTCTTTAACATCCATATCTTCAACGAGCAGACCTACTCTCCCTGAAGAAAACGATGTTGACTTGACTGACGAGGAAGCAGCTAACGACTGGTTTGATGTTGTAGATGTAAGTTTGACAATACTGCATTGCTTCCATTCCAATCCAGCACTTACCCCTATTCATTATTGCAGAACGTGTATCAACTGCTATTTAAAGCAATCAACATTTTAAAAACCCTTCTTTTGATTAAGAAAAAGATCAAGCTTGCACACGCTTGACAGAAGCAGGATTTTGGCATTAAGGAGCTTGAAATATATATAACTAGAAACTTTATGTAAAGAGATTTGATGACAAAAATACTAATATATGTTTTAACACACTGAGTGAGGCCTTTCAGACTGGTGTCCTCAACAGAGAGTAATTTTGAATGATTCTAAACTATCAATTATGTGTATATTTAAGCTTTTGCGAGGAAATTCTATATGTGGGGATTACAGGGAAACTCTATATGTGATGTACCGCGTCCGCTTTTCTTCTAGTACCTATTATTTAGTACGGTATACTTATACTACAAACAGTACCAAGTTGATGTATGTATGTATGGGGAATCCTTTAAAGAGGATCCCTCAGTAGCAAAGCTAGTTGAGGAGAGAGCCCCCCCCCCCCTCAATACACAGAAATATTTGAGCACTTCACAGAGATAAAGACTTGAAACTAAATTTCTTTTAAAAATGAAGGCATTTTGGATAAGGACTGGCCTGACCATTTGGATGGAGAGTTGTGAAATTTGTTGCATATAGGTGAACAAACCAGGAAAAGACCTTTTAGATCTATATGTAATTTTCATTTGGTTATTAAATATATGTCATATTTCTCAATGAGCAAGCCATGAGATATGTGCTTCCTTGAACAGTTATTCATCATGTTTTGGGCTAGACTTATGACGATGAGTCCCTTGTATCCCTGCGGTACCTTGCTCACAGGGACTCATAATGAAACAGTTAAAAACCTGACCCTATCTTCTGCATTCGATTGATCAAATCTGGATTGAACGACTGCTTCGGCTCTGTTCAACGGTCACTCCTCAGAAAGGAAATGCGATTTGTTTTTGAAATGATGGTTGTTTTTAGATTTCTAATAATATATGTAGATACTATCATTAAGATTTTGCAGATTTTTAAAGAATGGTCTTTGATCTTACAGTATGTTTGAAACTGTTGATGTTTGTTGCAGATTTAACTTCTGAGGGTAGGCTGTTCCATATTTTAGGTCCTAAATATGAGAGACCATTTTGTCCTGTGTTGCTTTTTTGGAAAGGTTGAATTAGTTTGTTTTTAGATTTCCTTAAAAAGTGAATATGATCATGGTATTTGGAATGCATCAATTTGCATTGCCAAAAGTATATTGGATATGAATGAAATAGCATTGCATGGGCATGTTTTATGCTTGATCTTTTGACACAAAAACAGCCTAATGCTACAACCACATGTAGCAGAGAATAATTCAGTAATATTGACAAATGTGATAAAATTTAATCTTGCCTGCCAGTAATTGTGTCACATTGCTTTCGAATCATCTGCCATTTGTACCCCAGTTACATAATTGGAACATCAAAGAGAAATATATTGGGGCCTCTTGAGCATAATGCTATGAAATTGTTTGTGGAACTTCTCTAGCTGTTACTCTTTAAGATATCATGAAAATATATGATGCTATTTATTTGTTTATCTTGGGAATCTTCATTTTTGTTTGCCTTCTTGTGTTTTTTGTTTTGTTAGACTGAAGTACACACAGAGGAGATCAGCTTGGAAGCACAATCACACCTCTACTTGATAGAGCTTCAAAGGCTGGAGGCAATAACTGCACTTGATAACCTGAGCACTGAATTTGCTGTTCCAGTTTGGGATAATGAAAGGAGAACCCTGTCTGTAAGTTGTGTACAGTGGTTTCTGTATCTTTCACATGAAAATTAATCCCCAAAAATCTTTACATTTGAAATAACTGTAACCAATGCACTTGAATCGAAAAATACCCACAAACGCTGTATGTTTTCCATATTTTACAGTGTCTACAGTATATTGCATTTGTGGGTTGTTTACCTTGAATCTGTTATTAAAGAAACTTTTTAAATTTTGTACTCATGCAAATAATTTGTTTAAATTGTTCATACTTTTGTAAGAATTCTTCAGTTGGCAATTTGATAAAGACTCATAAGAACATAAAAATCTGTAAGAATTCTTTGCAGGAAAGCACTGTTGATATCTGCAACTCCTGTACTGTAGTATGGAAGTCAAGGAACAATGCCTTGTGCACATAGGCAGGGGTTTTCTTCCTGATAAATCTAGCTTGGAAAGATCTGCAGTCTTTCATATATTATATTACTCCATGAATTTTATCATAGTGTGAAGAATTGTTGTCATGTTAGTGCGTATGTCTGTATCCTCAACAATAAACGTTACTGTGGAGATGCAGGAAAACGTTCTTACATAACTTAACCTAGCATTATTCTTTTCTCTATGCTTGGAAATTATCAGTACGTTTTTGCAGTATGTATTCTTTGCTGTTCCTTTAGATTCTTCAAAAGTGTTTGAAATTGTATATGTTTATATATACAATTTACAATTTATATATATATAGATATTGGTAATAAAGAAACAATAAAATGGATACTAAAAGTGCAGATGAAGAACAAACAAGAAATAGACAAAAAATTTATATTTTTAGCACACTGAGGCCTTTCAAGTTATTAGTATCATCACAGAGAGAGTGGGCAATCAATATATTTTATATAAGCTTTCTTCTGAAGAAACTGTTTTGAGAGCAGAGCCATTTTTTTACTGTTCAAAGGTTTGTCAGAAGTTAAAATTCTCAGAAAATATCCAGAAGTTACACAACGGGTGTACATAAAATCTGTTAGCAACTTTGAGAATTTTAACAACTGAACAATTACTGCGAAGAAGGAAGAGTGCTTTGACCCTGTTCATATTGATATGTTACTTTTTCTATGCTCACAAATGTGACTCTTTATCGTGCTCTCTCTTTTAGGCCAATAAACATGTTGTAATTGAGAGAAAAACTGCTACTTTTGGTGATACAGTTGAATGGGTGTATGGCTGCAGTTGTAACCCTGCTGATCAGACTTTCATCAGTAATCTTAATAGAAACTTAAATTGTACATTAGAAGGTGTGTGTCATAATAATTCTTAGAATAATACTTATTATAATTTTTGCACACATTTATGCAACATTTTTGTTGTTGTACTTTATGAGAAAGTGATGAATACCAATCATCCAATTACTTTTACAGGCAAAATTACAGATGTTTGAAAATTGTTCTCATCAATTTTTATCAGTTTTCATCATGGTGTTTTACCTTTAACAAATGCTAAGATACTTACAAAAAAAAGATCTTTTGCAAAACAAAAGACCACAAGTATTACACTTTGTGCAAGATAAATAGCTATTTATATTCCTTTCCAGAACTGCAAACTCTACGAGAGCAATGTCTACACGTATCTGTTGTATCCAAAATTCTCAGAGCTTTTGATATTCGCAATGATATTTCGCCTTATTCATGTGAGTATTCTCTACCAAGTTATTGCATATTTTGAATTAGTTGGAATTTCCTTGTCAATCTTTTTTCAAAGGTAGCTGTTGCTGGTTTTGAAATTTCACTCAAAGCTACTACTTGTTTATGTGTATAGAAGACGAGGAGGATGCATGAATTTATTTGCTACTGAATTTATATCAAACTAGGGTTGACTGATACCAGTACCCTCCATTGCAGGCAAGGTATCATAACTTGTTGAGGATACCGAGGATTGACCCTTTTGTCTGAACCTTTTGTTATGCTGGTAAAGTTCAAAGCAGATCAACACACTAGGAAACCTGTTACCATGCGCCAGAATTTCTTTGTTTCCTTGATAATTCTTGTTTGGATTGTGGCCGGATTATGCGTCCACATTTTTACCACAAAACCAAACATGCCCTCTGCGCATGATCACAGGTTTCCTTTTTGGGGGATAACCGTGTTGCTTTGAACTTTGAGGATTCGTATCCCCAACAAAACAGGGCAATCAATGTATACTTTTTAGACGCAATTTGTGATATTCAAAAGTGAAATGTAATTGCTTTCTGTTTATGCGCTTAAGGTAACATACAGTTTCTTAATTGAAGTTATTTCATGTATATACTGAACAGTATCATTTCAATGTGTTACCTGTAATTTTTTGTCTTTCTCTCTTAAAGCATCATTTGTCAATAATGAAGTGGTATGTACTGTATGTAGATACTTACATTTTGTTGAATCACACACTTTATTATGCTGAAACACTTAGATATTGTTGACCATTTATGTTGATTTTATGCCATTGCAGAACTGTTAAAGATCTATCTGCAATTTCAGCGTTACTTGATCATTTTAGAGTTCAATTCATGTTCTCTATCCCTATCCCTAACAGCTCAAATCACTTAATTTCAGTCAATTTCCCCTTGTTTGGATGTTAATTGTTTTGAAATACATTGGTTTTATTATATCACAACTTACTGTAGTTGAAGTCAGCATCTATTAAACAACTGTGCGAAGTCAGAATCTATTAAACATTTGTGAGCAACAAAAAGTGTTGCGAGATGAATTCAGGAATGAGCGACTTTTTCTGGTATAGAACATGTAAGCCTCTTAGATTGTGTGAATTTGGATTTAATCCTATTCAATTAGAACGTGTTATCTTTTCTCTTTCAAGGTCAAGTTTAATGTTGTTGAGCTGCAAAACGAGCCAAACAAAATATGTGTTCGATCTGATGGCAGAATAGGCTTCATAGGGATTGATCAAGGAAAGCTCAAATGTTTGACCTGCCGGTACGATGCAACTAAATGTCCTCACGTAAATTTCTTGCGTCAGGTGACATCTGGAGGGGCTAGTGATATCCCAGATGCTGCTTTTGAATTGATTTCTAAGGAGAGAGAATGGGAATCTACTGCATTCACGTTACTACAGCCAGTATCTTCAGAAAAGATCCCCTATGAACTTTCATCAGAATTAGGCAGTAAGCTGTCTGCTGGTTATACGAGTTTCCTCGAGAAGTCAGAGCAATTTTATCGACTTTCACCGCTGGCATCAAACTGTCCTGAATGTGGCTTCATCTTTGTCGAATCTTCTGCTGTTACCCGAATTTTGTACACTATCAGCTGTGCGATTTCATGCATAGGTAAGTTTTCTTTTAACCAAGAATGTATCAGGCTTTACTGTATCAGGCAGAGCTCAAGATTGTTTTTGAAGGTATGTTGCAGCATTCACTTAGTTAGGTCGTACTCGTTATCAAACAAAGATTATCTTTGGCATTCTGTATAATCTCCCAAGAGTGCGCCTTTTACCCTTCGGCGAGTTCAGTTAGATCAAATGACGAACAAAGAACTTCAGTGTAACTGTGATTTTCATCAAAGACACATTCAACAATTAACAAATTTTGGTTGCTCTTCCACATCTCTAGAGCTTCTTCCAGATTTCTAGAAATGGCTGTAAGAATGGTTTGAAAGTGATGAGATACCAAACGATCCGTTTTACTATCACTAAATCTTGTAAATTGTGTTATTGCTGACGGAAAAAAGGAAAAAAAGAATCTCGTCCAAGGTAAAGAAGATATTTTAAGTGATATTTCATTGTATCATTGAGTATTTTTTTGCAGTTGTCTCAAAAACATGCCCTAACTGTCTTTATGTGGAACAATACGATGGAGGCAATGACGGAGTACTGAACATGGGACGATTTTTAATTGGATATGATGTTCTCAGAGATTACTTGTATCACTTTGTCTTTAGCAACAGGTAAAATTACATAACATCGTCATTTAGTCTAGAATTACATTATGCATAAGAAGCAAGATATGATCATCTTAAATTGTTCATTGTTGATAGCTATTTGGAATTGAATTGGTCGCCAGAAACATATTATGAAATCGATACTTTGAGTTACTGTCTCTCGGACTTTGCTGTCTCTCGGACTTTGCAATATTTGAATCTTTTTGAAATGCAAATGAAGCTTTAAAAATAACCTAGCTATGTGTATGTGATAAACCAACCCATTTTTACAAATGTGGCTTTTGAAGTGGGTTTAAACTTGCTGTTTTGTTTTCAAAGTGAACTTTTATCAATGAATTCCTTTGCCCCATTTCATCAACTCAGGAAGGTAACTCGCGCTTGTTTATCTTGTTTTTTTCGGTATGCGCTACTACTTATTATTATTCAGAAACGAGGATGATGACCCAAGTTAGGTTCGAAACGTTCGAATAAAGTATGGGTATATCGAACGATTTTTTTCCTTGGAATGTCTTTAACCCGTTGTTTACCTTGAGTTGTCAAAATTTTGTAAACGTGAAATTTCGAATATATTAAAAAGGAGGTATATAGTCATATAAGATGATGGTGGTCCTTTGCCTCATCCTCCGTTTCGTAAGTAAACTGTATTTTCAAGATTTTTTCAATATAGTCTGTCTATGTTTTGCATGATTTCCGTTGTCTAAACTTTCACATGCTTTCCCCAGTATCTTATGGAATTGTTTTCATAACTGTAATTTTGTTTTTGAAATTTATCAGTTGCACACTCCATGGCTATTACGATATATGGCGTGAGAGATTTGCAGACTACTCAATTGCAGACTTCCGCAAAGATATGAGTTACCAGCACTGGAGAGCAAGTTGGTATGCATACCTCAGCCTACTAGACATTGATTTCGAGCAATGGAATGTATGTGATAAATGTGGAAGCAGTCCAGACATCATCATATGTGACGGGACGAGCCTTGGTTTCCGAAAGCAGCTGTTGTTAATGACGGCTGATGATCAAGACAACGATGGAAATGCCATTAAAAGAGCATCGTGAGTATTTTATAATTTGTGTTTCCTACCTCCTTGCCTAACCTTGCTTGTGGGGGTGCTGCTTGCACGATTTTGTAAAAATCTTTATTCTCAACATATGTCATGTTGCTAGTCAATATTGGTGGTTCTGAGCAATTCGATTGATTGCATTGCTGTGTTTATGGATTTTCAATCCTCCCAGCACTGACAAAACCTAAACCTTGATTTTCCTTCCTGCAGCTTTTTGCAACTGAAAGCACCACATCATTGGTCAATTTTTTCCGAAGTGCGTCATCTGCTGATGTGGTTTTTCATTCGCTGTACTTCTTTTCAGAGTCTGCAAACTAAAACGATAGTTTTCTTGTGACACTTCAAAATTAATTGCATGCTTATTGAAAAACTTGACATGATCATGATAGGCACTGAATTATCTAAAGAAATGTGCTCTTTAAAGCGAAAATTTCACCGATATTCTTAAATCTATTCGGCAGGAAGGATTGAGATTACGACAACACAAATTGCACCAGATTGTGTGCCTTCAATAACTCTTTGGATCTAGCTCTTTGCGGTATTGGTAATATTTTGTAGAATTGAATGTTCAATTTATTCAAATGTTTCAGATTTTTTAGAGACAGAATGGCAGTCGAAGATGCTCTTTGCCGAGAGCTTTTGGAGAAATGGGTGAAAGGACTCAAAAGTAATGTTCGTGGGATGCTATCAGTTCTTCAGAAAGAGAGCCTGGAAAGTTTATTAGAGGAGAAGTATCCACCCATTCTAAATATTTATCGTTGGGTCCAGGAAACCTATCCAAATGTACCTATAAAGGCTTTGAATACTCTCTTTTCTTGTCTATGCAGTAAAAGTCCAGTCTGCTCATATATACCACCTTCAATATGCTCCCAGGATCTAATTAGTAAACTCTGCACTGTCGATATTAAGTCTTTGCCGTCTCTTTTTAAATCTCTTCGCGATGAAATACCTGTTCTTTATGATATACTTTGTGGAATTGAAGGGAGACGCTTTCCTTTAAGTTGGCAATCCTTACTTACTTGGCTTTTTGAGAAATCTTCAAAGATATTCTGTGTAGATGATGCCCCTGCAGTCAGTGATGTTGTATCCAGAGATGACTCCCTTGCATTCTTTCCTACGCTACCAAAGCAGAGAGAGAGAGGAAAATATGAAATGGACGTCAAGACAACAAAGGAAGATTCTTGCACAAAGAAAAGTCATGGTCATCCTACGTTAACACCTGGAATATTCACGATTTATTGCCCACACGGTGAACGGATTTCTTTTACAAGCTTTCTTCGTTCCTCGATAAAGATGTGCCGATAGGGCAATAGACATTATTTAGCTAGAAGAGCCTGGATCGAGTGTCGTTGTTATAAATTTTTATAGGCGAGGCTCGATCGAGTGCCGTTAGAGCTTCCATCTCAGTTGCGCAGATCGTGCAGATTCTGATCTTTTTTCAGAATAGCTATAAAGTCTATTGTTTTGTTCAAGTTTAACAAGATAGCTGGAATTTATGAGGCTGTCTGCTGGTCGAAAGGTGTAACACTGAGCGAGGAATGAGAAAACGTTATCAGCTAATTCAACTTCATGTTGTACTTTCGCCAATTGAAGGCTACATTTTCACGATTCTTCGTATGTTTATCATGACGTTAAGCTACTGTTGATTAAGAAATCATGGAAAGAACAACATTGTCCTCATATTGTCCCCAAATTGTCCTCCTTACTTGTGTATGAACTGAAAATTTTACTTTTGCAGGGCTTAACTATGGATTTCAGGCAATGGAGTCACATGAATCCCCGAATGTACCATTTTCCGTTTTTAGGACGAGGTTCTTCAAAGGTAAGCTCTTTAATTCTTCATCTTCGATCTTTGAATTGAAACTTTGCATCAGATAAGTTGTAGAACTTCTTCTTTATCAAGATAAGATGTGAAACTACATAAGCTTTTTTGGTTCAGAAATTTTTTACCTGAAACTGTTTCTCTTGCTCGTCAAATTTCAACAGCTCTTCAAAGATAAGCTGAAGCGAAACGAAACGAAAGAGAAGAGTGCAATCTAAAGTGAAAAGAATGTAAGATTCAAAGGAATGATAGATTGTGAAGGAGCTATTATTTCAAATTGATGATCTAGATTACTACTACTGTAATTAGGGCGTTGCCAATGAGTTCTTTCTTAGGTGCAAGAAGATCTTGGCTCTGTTAGTGATTCAAGCTGGCTTCATATTTTTCCCTTCCCAAACTTGTCGCACTTAGAAACTGTGCCAAGTGATTTTCCTCCTTTTTACCGAAAACGCAAACGATATCTATCTATCTCATACACAAAGATGATAAACAAACATAACTTTCTTCCATTTCAGCCCCTGGTGTAATTGTATATGACAACTGCTGCAATCTTCATGCTTATTGCCTCAACCGTGATCCTGTTTTCTTCAAAGATACCAAATTTCTGGTTGATCGTTTTCACTGGAAAAATCACACTGGTATATTTCTTTCAAGCATTGTACTTTTTTGACTGGTTACTACTTGCGCATCATAATATCACATTTTCCAGACCTTTGGCGAGATTGACTCAGATAAAAGAGTTGCATCGAGTGCAACTTTCCTAAAAATTCAGAGTATATCACAGAATTCAAGAATGCTTCAAATTCGATCTGCTTCTTGAATACTAAGTTGCTTAAAGAACATCAAATCCTTTGTGGTGACAAAAGCATCCAATTCAATTTTCTTTGTAGGGTAAAAACCTAATACAACATACGCTTATCAAAAAGTTGTATTCTACGCGACCCAAGAAAAGCAAGCTTATCTAGCTTGGGCCGTTGGTGAATCAATTTTAAAAACGGAAGGCATCGGCACGAATCGTTTATTGAAGATGGATTAGATAGACTAATTGTTGATCATTTTTTGCGTCTATGGAGCTCTTGCTGGTTAAATAGGATGAATAGGTTAACCTGAGATCTTTTTAAAATCATCCACAATGCCATCTTTCATGCAATTGCAATAGACGACTACGCTAAAGATGGCGGCGAGGAACTTATTGCCGAAATGCATTGCGCTCTTATTACGAATCCTTAAAAATTCTATTGGAATTCGATCAAAGAACGCACTGCATCTTGGTACAAAGTTCCTTGCCGCTATCTTTTGCATAATTGTCTATTGCAGCTAGTTGCGGTAAATTTTTGGATACGGAAGTTGCGAAGTTTGATGTAACAAAATTAGTAAAATTTTCGTAGTGAAAATATTTGCTCGACAGTTAAATAAAGCATACCTTGTCTACCTTGCCTGTTTTAGGTTGCTGCTGTGCTTACAACATATCGTCATGGCCAAAATTTGACTGGATAAACAGCCAAGTAAATGAGCAACAAAATGCGACCATTAAAAGACTACGATCCCAGCTTTCCTACATGGGACCAGATAAATTCATGGATCACTGCAAACTATTTTTGTGGTTTAGGAATAAGTTAAACAAAAGATCGTAGAACTTCGTAATACCGGACCTTTCCCCTCAAGAGTCGCGATTGATAACCATTATGTAAATTATCTTTCAATGGAATCTGAATTAGAATCAGCTGCAAGACTAAAATATGAGGCAATATAAATAGGCAAAAACGAATCACTGTGATGGAGTAAGAATGAAAAGGGAATTATTAGATGAGAAAGATTAGCTTTTGAGGGATATATCATCATCTCAGTAACTTCGCTTTGAAAAGCTCTTTAACTGCAAATTGAAAACGTGGTCTAGTTTCATCTTGTAATGTTAATTGAGTGACATTTCGTCAGATCACTAAATGCGATTCTTTGCACAGAGACAACCGCGTTAAAAATCTGATTTAAAATCGTCTTTTGCTGTGTCTCATTCAAGATAAAATTGTTTAGATGGCCTTTTTCAAAATCATCTCCGTTACAGCAAGTGTAGTGATTAATCATACTTAAAAACCGCGGACCATGGCCTAGAACTGATAAATTAGATGTGGCAGAAATACGATATTTGAATTAGTAGTATTTTGCAGTTTAACACGAAAGAGCTGGTATACTCTTGTTGTTCAATTCGGTTGGTAATCGTGGCAAAAATGCGATATTCAAAGTAACTATAATCTAAATTAGAAGCAGGTGTCCATTGGAGTCATAGTTGCTGAAAACTGGTGAATGATTTCTCTTATATTCAGTAGTTTTCTGATATTTTATAATGGGTGATAAGACAACAGCAGGCTGGTTGAGTTATGTAAAACGAAGGTACAGGTCTCTGCAAGCACGAAGCAATTTACATTTCTCAAGTTCATTTTATCACAAAGCTCATTGCTGAAGAAGCAAGATTTGAAAAATTAACAAGACGTTTAATATTTGCCTTCCTCAAGAATAGATGTCAGACTTCTCGAGGGTTTCAGTTAAACTAATGTGAACGTTACAGCGAGCCAAACATTACATCTATAGTTGCAGTGAAGGTATGAAATATATTCCTCTGGACGGTATCTCAGTTTGGCATCGCAAAGACCCTAAATCTGTGGAATTACCAAATTCATCCGCATCTGTTTCTAATTCTTTTCAATGAATAAATGTTCTCTGTTCAAAGTTCTCATCAAGGCCTTCGTTCCCGTTTCTATAATGAAATACATCTTGTATCCAAAAATTAGTAAGAAGATGGAGACAAAGATGGCCTTAGTGTGCTGATTTCAAGTCTTTTTTTTGCTCCATCTTCTTACTAATTTCTAGTAGTTCACGCACCAAATATTGTATCAGAAATATTCAATGGAAATATTTCCCAGTTGATTGGTAAAAAGTTCTGGCAAGTAGCAAATTATGTTGCGTCACATAGTTAATGTAAGCGTTCCGTAAGGTGATTACCTTTATTGGAGCGTTAAATCAGTTCGTTTCAACTTATTTCTCCACTGTGTATTTAAATAGTTGACATTTGAATTGCCTTTCTCTCTCTTGGTCTTAATCTACAATTGGTCTTGTCCTCGCATCAAAAAAATGACTTGACAAGTCCGCGATTTGAAATTTTTTTGTAGCCAGTGTACACTCGACTGATCAATTATTTAGATTTTATGACCATATTACGAGAGCAAATTGGGAATGATGTCAAAGGTCAGTGGAGTTGATGTACACTGTAAAGGAAAGATTTCATAGTTTTTGACTTTTTGGTTTTGGATAATACCAAGGGGTATTTTGCTCTTTCAAAAAGCATACGAGATTTTCTCAAAGCAAAGAGATGTTTACGAATTTTGGTGGAGTTTCTTAAACGATGACTTCGGCCAAAGGGGTACGAGATTGTTTGAGAGTGAAATGCCCATCGTATAATCCTAATACACCAATCTGAAACTTGAATATGAAAATCGTTTGTAGGAAAACGGATACCGACTAAGTCAACCATTCAGTGCTCAAATGTGATGCATGAGCAAACGCATAATTGTAAAGCATCGAAGAAACAAACACGTCCTTGCAAGTAGAGTAAAAACGCGCATAAAAGAACCTACGTCGAATAAGTACATTCAGCCTTAATTTCTTCGACATTTACTCTTTCATGTAAGAACATTTTCACCTTGGTTTTGCCAGATTCTTGTTTTGAAGAACAGATACATTGATCGCATTGATCTAGTTTTCAGCTGTGACAATTCAAAGCATTGATTTGATTATTGTGTAAAATAGCAGATAAATCTTGCTCTTCAAACACTGATTCCACCCATTGGTAGTGTTTCGTTTCATCCTCTGTCACAGCATTACGATTTTAAACCA
Source organism: Aurelia coerulea (assembly GCA_039566865.1). Lineage (NCBI taxonomy): Eukaryota > Metazoa > Cnidaria > Scyphozoa > Semaeostomeae > Ulmaridae > Aurelia > Aurelia coerulea. The sequence continues at coordinate 15,582,065 of CM076945.1, forward strand.
ATTTGTTTTGTAAGACTTCTGTTTGAATTGTCACAGCTGAAAACTAGATCAATGCGATAAAGGAAATTTTATTGGAAAAAACCTTCTTGGCACAATTTAGGAAATCTAATTGAAGAATTCATGTCTTGAGATCATGAATTTTATCCATTGCATTAGCAAGGAGCTTGGTTTAAGAAATGTAGGTTCCTTCATGGGGGTTTTACTGTACTTCTATTGTTGTGCACTTGCCTTGGAATTTCGGCGAAGAAAGTCACAAAGCACAGGAACGTCTGTCACTAAGCAACGATTTCAGATAACTCAATTTCACGTGTACGGACGAAAGAAAGAACGAAAAGGGGATATCTACCGACGACAAACAAGGAAGCGAAGGACAACGAATATTTTGGTTTGAATCTGCAAAGGAATAATCTGATAGGTTTTGGTTTCTAAATTTACTTACAGATCATAATACCTTACAAGCTTTGCTATGACCGGTTTTTGCTAGGCCATATTATATCAAAATAAAATCTTCATTATATGAACACACACATTATATGCTTTACAGAAACCCGACAGAAACTGCATCCCTGCCCAGAAAGCTATCTCTATATCTGTTATTTAGAGACAGAATGTTAGTAAATATTGACAATGATTATGCATTGCCTCTAAATGTTTTGTGACTGTAATGTCTGCATGACAGGAACCTGATCCGCTTCTTGATGCTCTTGATCTGCCTGAGAGAAACATGCTATTCAAATTTCTCTCTAAAGTCCTCAACGTAGTAAGATAAATGTATTGCACGTATTTGATGATCTTGGAATGTGCTATTTCATTGTATTGGAAAAGAATCAATGGTTGGATTTTTGCATTTTCTACAGCATCTGTCTGCGTGCTGACTGAACTTACACGTGCTGACTGAACTTACAAAAACAACATAAGTCATTTGAGATTGATCATTTACTTTTAGTCATGGCAGATGAAATAATTGACCCCATGATCGAGGATCTTCTTGCGGAGCTTCTTGAAGAAGTTAAAAGACAGCCACCCTTCAAACGATTACCCTCAGAACCAAGAAGGAAAAAGATTGGGAGAATGTTAAAGTCATTAAGGGTAAGGTTTGCACAACTTCAAATCTGCTCCAGGCCTCTACAACTGAAGTTGAAAACAAATACATATGTATGATAATCATCGTTCTTGCGTTTTAAAGAGATGTTTCGTCTTGATTCTCCTTATTTGAATAAAAACATTGACTGCGAAATGAGAACAGATAATGGTTGATACATACATCTCTGATGATGCAAATAACAAATATTTATTTTAGTTTCAATTACAGGCTGCTCCAAAAACATGCTTGAAAAGATGAACGTGATTTGAAGACAGTTTATCTACTCTGGGTTGTGAGATTTGAAAATGATAACCTTTCTTGGGGAAGAAAATAAAAGAGGAATGAGTTGGAATACCTCAAACTTTGCTTTTGATTCCTTTATTTAAATTTCTTTATCGAGAATTGTTTTACAAGAAAACTATTTTGACTTAAAAATTTCCTGTACTTAATTATTCATGCAACTTCAACTCATGGCACTGAACATGGTATAAACGACTTAAATCTTGCATTATACAGAAACAAGTGAAACAGGAATACGAAGACGGAAAATCATTGGGCCAAGTAATGAGAGAGAAAATTGCAAGTTTGAATAACAGACATGGGGTTCGTATTGACAAAATAACTTTTTCAAATGTATTTCATGATAGAAAATTTAACTAAACGAAACTCTACAATATATATTACATAATTCTTTTTACAAGAAACTGTAAGTACTGACAACAATAAGATTATGAGTTCTCTGAGTTTCTCAAAAGTTCTTTACAAGCTTTACAAGTAGTCTGCATGCAGCCTCAACAATCCTACTGCACACAGGCTACTTACAAGCTCAATAAGAATCATCATTGTTTAATACAATTTTAGCTTTCGTCAACATTTCAACAAAATTTTTTCAAAGCCTTTCCAATGTTTTGACACCACTCAGTATGTATCTTCCAATTAGTGTGAAATAGAGTAAAAATGTGTCAAGAATTTCCTTCATTGAAATAGATGTCTTTGGGCTTCAAATATAATGAAAGGAGGGGGAGCTTTGGGAGGTACTAGAACCTGCAAACCCGGACCAAAATTTGCAAAAGCCAAAAGCCAAAAGAAAAGCAAAACAAAAACAAAACCCAAAAATGCACTTTTTGATCTTAGTCAGTCGTTTTTCATCAATATTTGATTATTTCCAGCAATTTTGTTTTCACTGACTCTCTGTCATTGTTTTAAGCATTCAGACTTTTTGAATGAAATACCTTGAAACCTGAGTACAAAAGTTGGTCAAACCAGCAGCCAGTGACACATCTCTAAACTCAAGAACATGTACAATATAAATGTAAACCCCAAAAAGCCCCCCTCCTCTCATTATATTTTCCCAGCACTGGAGCCTTTTTGCAATCTGAGAGTTGAGTGTCTTTCAAACAGTTTCTTACAAAAAATATGTGGCATATTTGAAAGCTTTCTGCCTTTGAAACTTTGAATGAAAGTCTTGCAAAACAAAATGAAATAGAATACACTGCAGAAGTATTATTCTGCAGTGATCTTCAAAGACTGATCTTCAAAGACTGAATGTTTACAAGGAAGTAAGCTTTCAAAAAATTTGTTTACAGTTGCAAATGCCTGTTGGCATGTTTCCTTGGCTTGATGACGATGAGGATTGTAGAGGATCAAATGAAGCTGACAGCCTTAATGAAGTTTGCTCTCCATTAACTGACAATGTAGTGACAATGTCCACTGAAACACAAGACCACAGAGCTGAAGAGGTAACTTGTTTCTGTGTCCTATATCATTTCTCATGATGGATACAGTATGCCAATTTTATTGATCACTGACAATTTTCTTGTATTATAGTGTGGATACCACAGTCTAAGAAACGATACTCTTCTCTCAATACAGGACAAGTTGGGACCTACTATAGCATTGCACTCAAAAATTGTTCGGCAAATTTGACTCTTTTGAGGGAAGAGCCACCTGCATAAAAACTGCATTTTGAAATATTGGACCAATTGATCAATGATAAGATCCCAATAGAAGTTTACGCTATGGGACAGAGAGACATTTTACCAAAAAGCACTGCTTTAATCAAATTCTTATAGAACTATTGAAAGCATCAAATTAGATGCCACCTGACATTTGCGATAATGCCAAAATTTCTTCTATTGTTTAAATTATTGTGTGAAAACTTCTATTGTTTAAATTCATGGGCATTGCCGGTGACATCTAATTTGAGCCAGACTATAAATTATTCAGCATCAATTCACAAATAGTGATTAAAGTAAAAACCCGAAAAAAAGAACCTGTGATTTTCAGTAACCGGCTGAATTAGCTATGCAATTACATATTGGTTCTAAATATAAAATATAAAATGTTTTCCTCGATATCCCATAGACTGCTGGAAACCAAGAGCCTAGCCAATGCATGTCAGCCTGCAAAAGCAAGCATTCTTCTCCTTCTTACATAGAGGAAAGCTACTTTGAAAGGAGCAGAGAGCTGTACTTTGCACAGGAGGAATTAAGACAAGCTGAGCAGGTGAAGTACAGGCTTTACCTGAAGGATGACGCAGTTAGTGGCCTGGTATCAAGAGAAGTTTTGGAGCAATCTGAGGGCTTTGTAAATGCCAGGGCACGTGGAATTGCTGCCATTGCAACCCTAGATAGGCGGCTATTGACACACAAGGAGCTGCTGAAATTTGGAGTTTCTTTCATCCAAGAGAATGAATTAGGGGAAGGAAGTAAAATTGCAAGTGGCGAGAGAAGCATTATTTTTAGTTCGGACTACAAGAACATACCAGTCACTGTAAAGCGGCTCCGTGCTCCCAATTTACTGAGGCTTAGCCAAGAGTTTCTCGTAATGCAGCACTTAAGCAGCCACCAAGCAGTACAGCATGCCTTTGGTATTGAGGTTGACAGTGTGGTCAATGGCTTGGTACTGTCCTTCGTTGACGGGAAGTCGCTATCAGTTTCTCGTTTTGAAAACAGCATCAAGCTAGCAGTTTTTCTTGTGAAATTCATAGAGGGATTAGCTCACCTCCACAAGCGTGGTGTGCTGCACAATAATCTCAGGCCATGTCATATCCTTGTCAAACGCCATGAAAATGTCCCTGTAATCACTGGGTTTGGGAATGCTTGTTTGGTCAGTGATGCATATAACATTCCCCAATCCCGCATTAAAGAATTCGGTGAGCACTGCCTGCACCCAAAAGAAGTTAGAGAAGGAAAGAAACCTCTCTCCATTGCCACCGACCTGCATTGTTTCGGACAGACATTGTCCATGATGAAATTGTCGGATGAAGGCAGAAAGACCAACGTCATCCACAGCTGGATCAGCAACTTTTGCAGTCTTTGCTGCTCTATGAGAAAGCAAAACGAGGACTTTCTGCTGCAACATGCTGGGGAGCTGATTAAACTCATTGGCAGCGTCGAGCCTGCATTGTTGACTTGAACATGACTTGATTGAAGCAGCAGCATTTGATTGATACTGTATATTGTTTGTTGAAAGGTTCTTTTTGTTGAGTCTTAGTCAGATCGGTAGCAGGCTTCTACTGTTGCACTCTATATGCACGATGTTCCAACAAAATGTTCTTGTTTCTTCAGTGATTTCCTCTCCATGGCTCCATCTTTCACCACAAAACATAATGTCTCTGTCGTGTTGTCATGTTTTGGTGCAACATTCAAATCGAGGCTTGCGTCAAATTCAATACGAGGTTTCTAGGGTTAGGGTTAGGGTTAGGGTTAGGGTTAGGGTTCAACGATTTGCAAATTGAAAATCAGTTCGAAAACACTCTAATACAGTTGCAGTGCTCGTTTTATTAGGATCTAAATTACTTCTTTACGTTGAAGTTCTCTTAGGTTTTCCTCCAGCCGTAAAATAGCAAAATTTTAAACTCGTGTTCAACGACGCAAAGAAGGAATTTAGATCATTTTCGTAATAAAACGAGCACTGTAACTGTATTAGAGTGTTTTCGAACTGATTTTCAATTTGCAAATCGTTGAAATTTCGCGCTATAAGACAGTCATATAAAATTTTGCTATTTTACGGCTGGAGGAAAACCTAAAGAGAACGCGAAATTCAAGAACGTAAAGAAGTAATTTAGATCATTTTCATAATAAAACGAGCACTGCAACTGTATTAGAGTGTTTTTGAACTGATTTTCAATTTGCAAATCGTTGAAATTTCGCGCTATAAGACAGTCATATAAAATTTTGCTATTTTACGGCTGGAGGAAAACCTAAAGAGAACGGGAAATTCAAGAACGTAAAGAAGTAATTTCTATCATTTTCGTAATAAAACGAGCACTGCAACTGTATTAGAGTGTTTTTGAACTGATTTTCAATTTGCAAATCGTTGAAATTTCGCGCTATAAGACAGTCATATAAAATTTTGCTATTTTACGGCTGGAGGAAAACCTAAAGAGAACGCGAAATTCAAGAACGTAAAGAAGTAATTTCTATCATTTTCATAATAAAACGAGCACTGCAACTGTATTAGAGTGTTTTCGAATGTTTTGGTGCAACATTCAAATCGGGTTGTCAAACGATCTATTGAGGGTTTTATTACAAATCTATTGATTTATCACCTTTTTAAAACGTTTTCATAATTCCTTTACACGTCCTTTTTTATAAGAAACTGCATAAGCGTATTTTTTTAAAGATACTGCTCCTAAAAAAGTCGGCTCTAGAGAATAAAATTTGATATACTATTAAATTATATATTAGTTACGTTGGTTTCATTCTTTCATGTATCAAAGTCCACAAAAATTGGCTTGGAAGCATTCACAAGAGGGCACAGCTAGTAGACACGAGGATCGTAAAAAACTCTTAGTACTCAAAATCGGATAATTCAAGAAATTCTTAGTAGTACTGACTCAAATTCTCGGTTTCTTATAAAAGATCAAGGCCCCCGACCAGATTAGCAAAAAATGGGGGGGGGGGCGCCATGCCCCCCCCCCCACTTTTTTGCAAATCATGCTGTACCGAAAGGCAGCTCATCATGTTGTGCTGTGTTGACTTTTTTGTATCAAGTTTGCCCCCCGCCCCCCCCCCGTCGTGGAGGCCCTGTAGATACGTGATTTCATTATATCTGGTCATTCTAAATTTGATCAGGATGATCTGTAGTATGGGAGAAATAGAAGAGGGCCATACTTCAAACAACTTCTATGAAAATGTTTCACTGAAATCCTTCACATATAGTCGTGGCAGTATTTTAATGCAAATATGATCTGTTGATGAATAATCTTTAAAATATAAGAAGGGTAGTTATTTATAGTAAGATTACCGTTGGTCTTAGTTTCTGTTAGCATTTTATTGTTAGCGTTCTTATGTGTCCACAAGTGGCTTAGACTCTTTCCTCTTCGATGTCGCATTTTTAGATAGCCTGGTACCCAGGGTAGGGGGCACATAAAACCACATTTAGTTTTGAAAATCGTGATTTGATATGAAAAAAGACATATTTTGATTAATCATTAACAATAATGATTTATAAAGTACCTTGCTCCGAAAACTGTCATTCAAATCATATCTATCTTTTGTTTTAGGGTATCCATAAAGTTCATACGCACATCTGGGTGGGGGGGGGGGGGTGGAGTGCAGGCAAAGCGGTTATATGAACTATATTATTCAAAATCATATAATACATAACATTACATATAATAACCTATCATTCTCCTAATCATAAAAGGAGAATGGATGGGGGAGACAGGTTTGGATATTAGAAATTGTAAATGAGTATTCTGTAGGTTGCCTTTCCAAAATTTGATGCTCGAACTTGATTTGATGACTGAATTCATGTTAACAGCAGGCCCAACCGTTTCACTTTTTGGCCCATGTACAATTCATTTCTACTTGTCAAACAGTTGTTACTTACTTGTTTACTTTCTTACTTCACACGGTACACTCTCTTACTAAATACATTCTTACTTAATTTCTTACTTCAGTTGTAAAGTGTTCAAAGATTGTATGATACATCGATTTTCTTAGTTCCTTTCATTAGCAAGTCGCTAATGTTAACTTATTTTGATATCTTCAATAATTTTGAAGCCTTTCAAAAACAAGATTAACTCTTCTCTAAAGGTATCAAGAATGTAAAAACATCTAAGAAGCTTTTGGAAGCAAAAATTGAAGAAACTATAGCTACAAGCCTCAGACTTTCATTTCTTATTAGAAACAAGTGAATCTGTTAAGCTGCCTTGTATGTATGCATATTTTTTGTCGTGAATTGAGAGCCACTGGACTATGTGCACAGTAACAAGTTCAAATGGATGATACGAACATTAGTAACGATTTCTCAGATCTTGTATCTGGTAGAAGGGGAAAGGCGGTAAATCGCGTATAGTTAACTTATAGTAACGATAATTAAAGAGCCAATTCTACCAAGCATATGAAATTATTAAAGGTAATTCAGAAAATATACTACGACTCCTTAAACGTTTCGATTTTCATATTTTTCATTAACTGTCTTGTAAGGCATAGTTTAGTATAGTATGGTATAGTAAGGACTGTTAGTAACGTTGATATCGTATTGCAGTATTTCCATTACTTGCATTTCATTCTTGTTTTCAGAGAACGTACAATGAACGAGTATTCTTGAATTCAAATACTTTCTTTCATAACAAACTTGCATCAACAGATAATTTCTTGATTTTCCTTATAGCACGAAAATAGACCAATGCATTAGTTTCTTTATTCGACATGCAACACTATGACTGGCAAAGAGAGAGTTGTTACGGGGCTGCAAATTGGATTTTTTGCAAATTTTGGCAATTTTGGTATATCGGGAGCAATTTGAATCTATTTACTAGATATTGACTTAAAGCACTACAATTGTTCGACTAATTCTTCGACAGCACTTAAATAGCCTCTAAAAGTATTGATTTCACTTTCCACTGAGCATTGAAACAAATTTCCAACTTGTGATCGTTTTAATAATAGCAAAACATACCTCGGAGACCCAAATTACATGTGATACTTAACACGAAGGCTTGACCAGCATGGGAAGCGCGGTATATGCGTGCAAACGAGCGAGCACCCATGTGATACTTAACCCGAAGGCTTGACCAGCATGGGAAGCGCGGTATATGCGTGCAAACGAGCGAGCACCCATGTGATACTTAACCCGAAGGCTTGACCAGCATGGGAAGCGCGGTATATTTGTGCAAACGAGCGAGCACCCATGTGATACTTAACCCGAAGGCTTGACCAGCATGGGAAGCGCGGTATATGCGTGCAAACGAGCGAGCACCCATGTGATACTTAACCCGAAGGCTTGACCAGCATGGGAAGCGCGGTATATGCGTGCAAACGAGCGAGCACCCATGTGATACTAAACCCGAAGGCTTGACCAGCATGGGAAGCGCAGTATATTTGTGCAAACGAGCGAGCACCCATGTGATACTTAACCCGAAGGCTTGACCAGCATGGGAAGCGCGGTATATTTGTGCAAACGAGCGAGCACCCATGTGATACTTAACCCGAAGGCTTGACCAGCATGGGAAGCGCGGTATATTTGTGCAAACGAGCGAGCACCCATGTGATACTTAACCCGAAGGCTTGACCAGCATGGGAAGCGCGGTATATGCGTGCATACGAGCGAGCACCCATGTGATACTTAACACGAAGGCTTGACCAGCATGGGAAGCGCGGTATATTTGTGCAAACGAGCGAGCACCCATGTGATACTTAACCCGAAGGCTTGACGAGTCTACCAGGACTAGAGAAGAAAACAAACTTAGCACTGTCTTTAGACGAAATTTTTATAGGAATATATTGCATTACACAGTGTTGATAGATACATATTGATGAATAATCATAAAGTACAGCACATTCGTTCAGGTTGCTTGATAAAGTCAGTTAAGTCGGAATAAGGAGAGCGATAAATATGCATGTTTATAAAGAATAAGGAAGCCGGCAGAAAATTCTTAGCTTCTGGCTTGTACACTTCAGTTTCAGGCTGATGGAATGTGTACCAGCATTTATATTGACCTGAAAACTTACACTGGCTGTTCAACAATGTCGCTCGTCTAAATTAAGCTAAACCAAGCACTTGAATTCAGAAAATATAATACAGAACGATGGTAAAGATAAAAAGTGTAAAAAAACTAACAGTCGAAGTAAAACTGATCATGGGAAGCAAACAAGCCATCTACAGTACTGTAGTAATAGTGATGTAGGTGATGACATAACAAAGGTTTGGATTGAAATCGTTCTCGCCATTCTAAAGCCACACGTCCAGGTTACATGGCGATAGTCCTTTTAGCTATTCTGAAAAGAATCAGAATCCAACAATATTTTATCAAATTTTGTAGAATTTTCGAAAGGGCACAATAGTGATAAGCTCTAAACCACTCGATCGAACCATAATCGAACGTTGCGTATGAAAAAGTATAGCAATATCGCTCGATCCAGACTCTTTTTGAGAATAGCTAAAAGTTCTATTATTCTTACTGCGGAGCGGAAGTAAACAAGTTTCTTGATTAAACGTAATTTTCTATGCCGCAAAAATATTTGGACGGAAGGGATCATGTAATGTTAGCCTATTTGCTCATAATATACCGGGTGAGTCAGAAAAAACGTGGGGTGTTTGGCGGATTGTGACGTCGCGTACAGCAACCCAATCGTAGCGAACTAATTGTTTTCTTGCAGCCAAAGGTCTAACTTAGATCATAAGCCTTTCCCCATCGAAATCGGTCACTTGATGTATTAATCAGGAAATATTTTCTTTGTAAGACGTTGTATGGGAGTTTTGAAAACTTATGAAATCTTTGATAGAGCCCCTTCAGCATTTTGCCCTTGCCAAAGCTGCAGGTACACGTGGTATTATCAGGGAAGAAAAAAATAGTTTTTGTTATGAAACATCGCGTTGATATTGTTGAAATAGATTTCTTTACAACACGAAGAAGCATGCGTTTTTACTGTCTCTCAAACATATTCTCTTTGCAGGACAAGTTATGACGTGACAAGGCATCCCAGAGGAGAAAACACTATTTCCTAACTGTTTCATGCTCCCCAGATAATACCACGTCTACCTGCAGCTTTGGCAAGGCTAAAATGCTGAAGGGACTTGGTTAAAGGTTCCTAAGTTTGCAAGACTCCCATACAAAGTTTTAGGAAGAAAATAGTTTTTAAATAATAAATCACATGACCGATTTCGATGGGGAAAAGTTTATGATCTAAGTCAGAGTTATGGATGCTCGGAATAATTTATTTCACAACGGTCGGGTGGCTAAACGCGACGTCACAGTCCGCCAAACACCCCACGTTTTTTCTGACTCACCCGGTAGAAAAGGGTTCCAACTATATTCTTTGCATTACAACAGAGGCTTTCATAGCAACTTCTGAGAAGATTAGCAAAGAACTTGTAGCAAAAGAACAGCACGGCTGAGTTTGTTAGGGAATGGTTAAATTCCACGTCTATAATACATTACATTTGATGGGTAATTAAAAAGTGCATAATTGATCAGAACAACGTATGCCAGTGCATAACTTTTGAAAATCTGCATAGTCTCGTTGCTTCTAGGTGCCGAGGTAGAATGCAATCCTTTCAGCTGTTAACTTCGAGACATTTGTGTCTCTCTGCATTAAAAGCACCAAAATCTGAAATAAGAAAAGACTATTTCAAACCCTGCACATTCGCAACTTGATTTTCTAGCTATGCATAAAACAATGCTCATTTAGTTAGTAACAAATAAATTTGTCGTGACTGCATTTTTTATTCAACAAATTATGACAAAAGATGTTCTCACACGTTCAGTTTCTACTGTAAACCATTGTACATAACAAACCATTTCCATATTCTAGATTCAGTATCTAATATGTGCTTCATAATTTGAAAGAATTGAAATGCTATTCAGTTTCTCTTGTGTGGATCAATACTAGCCTACGGTTAGTCCCTTTATTCATTATTCAAAAGGAGAAAAAGGTCTACATAACAAAGAACAAAATCTTGCAACTGCTGCTTCTAGATTTCTGGAACTTCACTTTTGTTGTCTTTGCTGACATACCATTTCACCCATTATTTGAATGAGGAATTAGAATGATAAGAAATAATTACTTGGGCGGCAAATTCAAGCTCTTTGTTTCGTGGACCCCGTCCTTCTTCTGAAAAATGGGTCTACTCGTAGGCTAATCCGTATTTAATTTGCAGAGTTTAAGCATGTTGCTGAAATAACAGAAACGAAGACAAAGCTATTCACCAGTGACGTGGCCTCGAATTGGAGAAATCGTGCAATGTTTGTATTTGATGTACTTTCATTTACAAGATGTAGCCTATGTCACTAGACCTCTGTCACTATTCTCTTGAACCGAACGTGATATATTGTTTTTGCAGTCACTACTGGTTCAACACTGCAATCGAATGCTTTCTGCCTCTAGCCTAATTGGAAAGAGATCTATATATTTTACGACCAATAGAAAAATGATGCATTGATTAGAATTGCAGCATAGGTCTGATATTTCGCATGATAAGTAACATAGATAAGTAACACGATAAGTAACATAAGTAACATATAACACGGGATCGGATCCGGTCCACTTTTTGAGGGATCCAGAACTGTTTGCGTTTCAATGGAATTGGAGCCCATGGGACTTCAATGAGCTCGTAGTAATGCTCTGGTACAACTTTTGTCTCCCTTGTAATTGGCTTCTTCGAGATTTTGCGCACTGGTAGACCCTTTGTCTCTTCTCCGATGCATTCTTTGATGCTCCTTTTTAATTTTCTTGTGTCACTTTCTATCCACACCAGTGTGGCACCTTTTTGGAATTTGGATTCACTTTCGAATGCGGAAAGCACGGATAACCGATAGCATATCCAAATGGAAATGGGGTCTTAGTCCACAAGCACTAACCTCTTGTATGATGACGTTGTTAAAATAAGAGTACCCATACAACATTTGATCCTCCTTGGATATGTCACTTCTTATCCAGTCAGTTAACTGATCCATCAAATAAGCAACCTAGGGGAAAGGCATCATCTTTCATCAACTAAGTTCTTCAAAATTTATTATTGACTTTAAACGTAAATTCCACGACCATAATGAAATTGAGGTAGAAGCCCCTCAAAATCAGTTCTTATCGGCTGACGGGACTACCGTGTTGAATGGAATAAAAATGAACAGATCAAAAAATGTCTTCATCACCCTACAGGATAGCCTTTCACTTATTGCTACATACATGGCTTGGAGAATTTGGGCTCTATTCGTGCTGGTGTACACCAACTTTGAAACGTCATCTTCACGATACAAATATTGTTGAGAGGCCCTTTTCCAGGAATAGAGCAAAGCTATATGTGTCATTTTGCAGAAGGCTTTTGACGTTGATGCAATGTTGATGCCACAGCAAATTAACCGATAAGATATTTCTATCAAGACTTCTGCGACAATCTAAAATCATATTGACATAGATAATTGCAGGCAGTCTCGTAAATGAATAGTCAAATGCCATGATCCAGTCGAGGTTTTTGGCAAGATAAATCATGTAATACACCTACGCAAATGATTTGGCAGGATCACTTGAATATCTTTTATTCCATACCCGAAGGAGGTAAGCAGCCTATTTCTCAGCGCACAGTAAGATAACGAAATAAAACTCACGATCTCATGGGATAACTCCCCAACAAATCCGTTAAGTTTTCTTAGGAGCGGTCTGTTGTTTGTTCCTCGGCAGCTGGCCAATCTTCCAGAGAATAATTCCTTGGTGAGTTGCTGTATGAAAATAAAATAAATCATCCATATCAATAGTAAAACGTCGCAGCTTTTCTCAAAAATGGAAACAAAGAGCACCAAGTCGCTGAGAAATGAGATGAATGCTGCATTGGTTAAATATTCAAAAAGACCAACTTTATGACGGTCTCTTTGGTGACAGGTCTAAACCCACCTTGAGATATCATTTAGGTTCGCAAGGAGAACTAGCCCCAGAGAATCATTGTTGTTTTATCTATTTCGTGGTTCTTGCAAGAGAAATAGCCCTTTCTTGGAGATGCCATGAGTGCTAAATTCTAAACCAAGCCACAGAGCACTGTTAAAGCTAGCGATATAGATATCCCTACATCAATGAACCCGAACTGTACATATGATTATAACGAACAAGAAAACTTATGCTACAAAAAAAGTTTGCTGGTAAGCATTCTATCAGATAGTTCAATTTCCAAATCCTTTCAAATATTGTAGCTACCATGGGATTTTGATGCACCTCTGGTATTCAGAAACCTGTCGTATTAGGAACTGGTTAAAACATAAACTGTAACAAATTACGTACCCGAACTTCGACCTCAGAGGTTCGTAGCAACGATTCAAAAGCCTCCAATGTTACAAACGAAGACAACCTACAAAGGTGTAAAATCAATACTGAGAATTTGAACTTAAATATTCAAAAATGGTCCCATGTCTAAATACACATCAAACACCAACATTCCCTCGTGTGGTAGAATCAGCGATAACTTGGAAATGACATGGAATCCTCCCAGGGTCTTCTTCAACACTTTTCATCACAACTCCTGTAGCCTAGATGACAACTGACAACTGGCAAATGGCTTTATAATGACATTTTCATATTCCATAATTTTGTCTTACTATTTAAATTTAAATTTCCCTATCATGCCAACTTCCTAAAACTTTAATTAGTCTACTTACTTGCCAATGTCCATCGCAATTCTGAATGATTTTACCTGCTTCCAGTCGACAAGCTTTCTGTACTTTATTTGTTGCTGTTATTATAATTATCACTGACGAATATCTAAAATCGAAACGGTCGCAACAGAACGGTTTTGCATTTTCATTGTGTCTTTTTTGTCTCAGGTTTAACGTCATCAATATCAGCACTCATTGTACAATCTTTGATGAGATGCGTTCTGGCCTATGCTTTGAAAGCAAGTTACAACATGTAATTAAATGTTTGAAAGTCATATCAGTTTCATCGTCATATATGTAAGCGGTGTCTCAAGCAATGGTGACGCTGGGTGGGGAGCAGTGAGGAGGACGGTTGTTGTCGTTATTGCTCTCGCAGCCGAGGTTTTGATTGTTCACCATTAATACCTATTTTTTTGTTTGATATCTAATGTGAAACCGGCTGAAGTATCTATTCGTAACAATGTATTCATATTTAACATTTTGTATCTGTATTAGTTGCAGTGTGGTATGGTGGTTTACATTACTTGTATTTTAAGATACGCCTGGATGACAAGATATTTTGCTCGTGGTACCGCCCTTGTGGTGTGGCATAGTAGATCGTAGGTAGTGTCTTAAGTAATCTATTTTTGTAAACTTGTATATTGAATAAGAAGAAAGAGAATTATTATGATGATGATTATTATTAGGTAGCTCTTCAATAATGCTGGTTTTCCATGTACGAACATAAAACGTGAAAAATAAAATATTAATGACAACTAAACAGTACACCACCACACACTTAAACAACACATTGAGAAAGACATGCTTGCTTTCCTATTTAATACTTTCTTAGCCCAATGTAGGTGTCATCGGTTGACTTTAAATTTACGCAATTGTGCCTCTTCAAATTGAAACTGCCGTCAGTTCTCTGGCAGATTAAGGGATCACAAAGTTTACAGCCGATTTATCATCATACATTTTACAAAAACTGATAACATTGACAGCATTTGTTATAATTTAAAGTTGCTTACCTGTTTCTCCCACACATCATTTCTCTACAGCCACAGTCATCTATATCGCCATCCAAATTCTCCTTGAAACGTTCCAAGCATCCTCCGTGATACAGCAGCAGACAGAATTTGCAACGTATGCGTTCAGCTCTCGGCTTGCTCTTATAAGAACAGAAAATGTCAGCACCACAGCGACCATTGGCAAATTCTAGCGGCAAATCAATATGCACTAGTGGCATAAAATGATTGGCTACAGCTTCTTTCGGAAGAAAGGGAACAAACAGCAAATTGACTGCCTCTTGGGAGGTTTCCGTGCTGCATGGGAAGGTCTTTGATGCAAAACTGTAGTGTTCCAGCGGGGATACAATATTGATAGCCCTCGAAATGAACCTTGCGGCAGCGTAGATGTGCAATAGACCTGAGGAGGGAAATATTAAATGTAAACCAATTGAAAAATGCATGCAACATTAGGTTAACTTGTAGCATAATCATTTAAATACTCTTACAGGCATCGTCTAAATACTTGCCTTTCTCCACGATGTAATAGTGAAAGGACCAACTCTCATATTCAGAAGTAAACACCTTCTCCAGACTAGTAATATAAACATGCCTTTGTTAACATCCGTTACTTTAACATATTTTTATGACGTAATACGATCCAGCTTGGGCTATTGTTTCGCATTGTTTTTCAATTTCGAGATCTATATGTCTGCTCAATCTAATTTTGAAAAGTTAGTACTGATGAAGGCTTACACAGAATGTGTTTAACGAAGGTATCTTTCTTGAGTACATATATATGTTGAACCTTAAGAAGATACAGGGTGCAAGTAAAGATATCTGTTAAAACTGATCAGAAGGCTAAAACAAAGACAACTCGTTTCAATTGCCACTAGTTTCACCTTATCAATGAAGATTCTTAAGGCATTTTGTACAAATACAAATACATGTACATATATAAATATAAATTGATACAAGTGAAGTTAAGGAAGTGCAGATGAAGAACGAACGAGAAATAAACACAAATTTGATATTTTTAGCGCACTATACTAAGGCCTTTCAAGTTAATACTACCAGCAGAGTGTGACTGACAAACTGAATTGAAATTTTTATAATAATACTGAGATTAATATGTTTACATAATAATTGACATATCCACTCGACACTATTCTCATTTGTGTGTCAATTTTCATGTAAACATCTTCATCTCAGTAATATTATAACAATTTCAATTCAGTTTGTCATGATGATAGCAATAACTTGAAAATTTCAATTCAGTTTGTCAGTCACGATCTGATGATAGCAGTAATTTGAAAGGAGGCCTTAGTGTGCTAGAAAATATCAATTTTTTGCCTATTTCTCGTGCGTTCTTCATCCGCACTTCTAGTATCCATCTTATTGTTTTTATTGCCAATATATATGGAGACCTTTTCATTATAAAAATGACCTGCAAACACAGAACAATATTGATTTCAAATGACCGACCAGGAAATTGATTTTGTTGCCATATAAATATACCAACCTCCCATCCTATTTGCAGACAGTGATTTATAAATTTCATCTTCAAATGCCTCCATCAAAAACTCCCTAGACGCGTCTTCCGGTTCTCCACCCTCAAAATCAAGCAATCTCACAAAAGAAATATCTGCAAACAGACCATCAATTCCATTTTCAATCTGGCAAATAAGATTTAGAAAAATAAGTATCATTAACTCAAAACAGTTGAACGAAGGATGCAGCATCACATAAACAAAGTATGTTTGGCAAATTGAAATCATCATAGACTGCGTGTAGTCTTTCTTTTCAAAACAAAATAAAGACTGCACGCAAGCTAGTATCAGTGGCAGACAAACATTGAGGGAGCAAAATTATTGTTTCAGTTGAAATAATTGCTTATTTATACCTTTTCTTCAAACAAAAAGATCTCTGCTCTAGCCAACATTTGGGAAGGGCAATCGTACCTCCTTGCCCCCCTCCATGTGTCCACCACTGCCTAGTATCATCATCGAAAGTAAATATTTCTTACACACAAAAACAATTGCATGCAGAGTGTAGAAACACTTTGTGAACACTGAATCCTCTAATCAATTTGCATAGAGCGATCAAATGATTCTTTTCCAATAGGCAAACAATGTCCCAGCACTACTTTAGTTCTTGCTGGACTTGAGGGAGCTAAAACTACGAGAACAACAACATTGCTTATATCCTAAAATATGAAACGGATGAATTCTCACTTTCTCTATCAAAACTGACTCATCGCTGACTGCTTTTGACAGAACACCCAGTTTAATAATGCCCCAGTTCTTTTCATCACCACTAACCACACGTGACAATGACCTGTATAGGCAATTTCCATCTCCAATCGTGATCATTGGGTTAAGATGTCGAAGGTGCTCTGGTATTCTATGTCTTTCCCTAGAAAGATTAAAAGGATCCAGAATTTGACTAAGTCTAGCTTGCACTTCAACATCCATTAGAAACCATGGCCTCTGAAATCCATCTGACGAAAAACGCTGATAAGTTATTGCAGCAACAACCCGTTCCAAGATAAAAAGTGATGAAAGCTGACTAAAAATGGTCAGTGGAGCTATAAAGCAGCACTGTTGTTATGGAAGAAAACACGTCTGGTAGGAGTATCATTGCACATCATAGACCGTTAATGGGAAATTTATCAAGTTGATTCATAAGTTGAAAACTCATTTGACATGGATTTGCTCCGATCATGTATTACCAAACCTTTGAAGCATAGGCATTATATATGGAATATGCTACTTCCTTAAATCTACACGATAGCACGAATCGTTTTTATAGCTGATAGACAACTAGCGTGTGTCATTGTTGTTTCGTTACGCTAGATAGGACAATTATATCTACGTTTATAATGTCTTTAACATCAGTATCTTACCACACAGATAATCCAGACAATTTTGGAACTGAAAACAAGCGAACTTCTACTTTATAATCAGAAGCATAATCTCACATGGGAATCAAGGCATTCGCAATCGGGGGGATTTTAGAAACTTGTTCTTGGACAGTGCGGTCGGCAGAAGCTAAAACAATTTGCATTAGTAAGAAAAAGTACCATATTGCGATTTCCTGAAGAGCTGACTTTTCTCCTTTGTTTAATGAAAAGGTCTTCAATGCTTCTAAGCACTTGACGGAAACATGACCACTGAACTCTGTCAGATACTCCCAAGCCATGGTTGCCATGTGCTCCATCAATGAAGTAGCATCTTCATTTTGCATTCCCTTGAAAAGAGATGTAAGTTTGGTCAGTTTTATACCATGTACCGGATGAGTCAATAAACAGCAATCCCAAGGGTTTTCAAAAGAAAGCCCGTTCAAGAAGCCTTCAAAAATAGCATGAAATCAATGACTTGTGCATACTTTAACACGTGTTATCCCTTTGGAAGGATGAAAGTGCCATACGTAGGAGCATAACAAGATTTATCCAGGCAATTTCGATCAAAACGTGTTGAAGTCATTGCTGTAGGGTAGAAATATTTGGGAAATTTGATCGTGATTCTTTGTATTGTTGTACATTTTCTCGAATGGGCTTTCTCTCGAAAGTCCCTTTTGATTTCAGAATGGACTGGTAAATTTCGCTCAGGTTAATAATGAAATATATTTGAACATCTTCATTATTATATAATATGTTTTGCAATGTCACTGCCTTGATATATTGGGAGCATCGATCTTGCAAACAGGGACTTTCTCCCACAGTATAACAAGGGTATGGCTATGCCAAAGAAACAAAAACACATCCTTATTGGCACAGACTCATTCAATGAAGCTTTTTTAAAGGGAATAGATATAGTTATATCTCGTAGCCCCTATAAAGAGGGCAAAGAGAGGCCTACACATCCATTGTTTCCTTAGCTACACAATGAGGCTGTACGTGTCAACATTGTCAAATACAATAGACTATATTTTTATCTTGGTCAGGACCAGCTTTTAACAATGTTTATATTCCGTTTAATTTCCCATCTTTTCTGTACATCTTTAACGAAATAATGCAACTAATTTATTGTTCGCTAGAATAACCCATGGTTTGGAATAGTCTTGACACTAAAATCAGGTATGCATCTAGCTTAGGAGCATAAAAAAGAACTGCAACATGAACATCTGGTAATTTTCAGTGTTTCTTTTGCTGTTAGTTAGGTAATCAGTCTTTTTATTCAGTTATCTATTTGGTTAGTAAGCTAGCTAGTTGCATGTTGCATCTGTGGTGATATTGAAAACCATTTAGCATTTGGTCCTTGTACCTCAATTTTCCAAGTGAGGTATGTCAATCACGTATACAAATTTCGGAAACGTTTTCAATAATTACCATCATTAAAGTTTTGAATACCTGGCAACATCCTAGTAGCTGTTGTAATAACTAGACATTATTGTCAGAAAATTAAGCTTACATGGAAAATGCCTTCTATCCGATCTCGATCCTCTACATCCAATTCATCAACCTCAGCTTCATCTGAAATACTTTCAGTATTGGCTTCTTCTGGCCGACTCTCTAAAAATGCCTCGATAATCCTGTTTAATTGAGATACGTTGGGTCTTGTACCTTTTTCCCCCCTGTTGTTGCTTGGGCATTTATAAGGTACTCCAACCGGATACCAGAAAGGCTTTTGGTCGTCTTTTCCCCACTGTGCATCAATAGTTCCTAGGAAAATTTTTAGAAATGTAAGAGTAGGATTGATTAAACTGAGTTATTTAAAAGTAGAATTACCAGCGATTGCTTTCCAATAAAACATTTTGGCAGCAAACAGTGAACGTGTGGATCCTAACTTTGCCACACATTTATGAAGTTTCACCAATATAATATGATTTAACTGTGTTCCAAGCGCAATACAAAACATCTGTTTTTGAGCCGTAGTCCAATAGAAAGTCAAGAGAAATCGCCAAGAAACCATGTTTTCAAAAGCACACTGGTTCATTCCTTAACAGTTTGGTGAATTTTTACAACCTATATTTACCAATGACATTACACAAAGGTTGGATAGTGTAACTGCGTTATCAGAAATAAATGCTAGGGGTTAAAATCGAATTTTCTACGCACTTTCAAAAATAAAGATAAGACGCTAGTCTGCAGATTCTTATAAGTCGAGTTCTTACTGTAAACTTACCATTTCTTGTAACAATCTCTTGGACCAGTTTACGCTTCTCCAATGCATTCAACTGCCTCCATCCAGTTGGAACAAAGACTGTTTCTCTCTCTGAATCTGCAATGAATGTCAAAACATATCGCTCAAGTTGCCCGATCATCATGATACATTGACATTTTATTACCTCAAGAGAGAATCAATTAAATGTGCAAATTTGTATTACAGAAAATAGCAACTATTCAATTATAAGTTTCTTGTTGTATGAAAATTGCCAAAAACACATTTATTATCTATGGATGCATTTGCAAACAGCTGCGAACCAACATAATATGTTTGACATCGCTTTACTCTTACCTTGTGCCTGAATTCTGCGAACGGGTGTTACATGTTGTTTCAACAAAATATGACCAGCGAAGAACACAAAGCTGGATTGTCTTCAAGTGTCGTAACAACGCATAAGGACTGTCTAGCTCTGTGTATTTTTGATTATTTCAGAAGAGTTCATCAGATGTTCTACAATGCTACATTGTATGAGCTAGCAATGGCACATTCAAACGTACAACTTAAATATGCTTACAGAGCTATGTATGATAAAAAGTAACATAATTTCATTATCATAATGTTTCGAAAATACCTTCTCTTTCTTTAAGTCCCTTGCGAATGTAAGACGACAATGTTTTCTGCACCATTTGATCCTTTGCGAAGGTTTTTAGACAAGGTGAAGCTGGTGAAGAATTGAATATCAATTTGTATGCGTTTTACTTCATAAGTTTCATATTCTGAAGGGTACTTAGGTTGCGGTCAGCCTTGGGTTTCCCGCATAGTTTTCAGGAAGATCCCACTTACAGATATTCGTACCAACTTTTATGAGGAATTTTTATCGCTTAGCCGAGAAGGACCCATGAAACAGAATTTTACACGTTCCATCCTACCCATATGGGTGGCACGTACCCGTACCATTAACATGTTAAGTGAAAGCTATATGAGTACGAGATAAAAAGATAGCTATTCCATACTGCAAATAGGAAACCTAATGGTTCCTTGGGGTTTCTTTGCGATTTCAGAAGTTATTCCTTTGTGACTAATAAAATTGGACATTGCTTTACCGCTATAATGTATTCTTCCACCAAGATACATGAAGCATAAAAGTGGTACTTTTGTCTTTTTATGCCACTCTGAAATCTAAAAGAGACGAGAAAAAGTTCTGATGTTCCTTCAAAATGTTCGAAGCTTTGAATAATTCTCTGCAAATAACCCGTAACATATATCAGTTAGTTAAGGTAACACAAGCTGAATCAACCAAAATTTTGCAATCCTGGTTTTATGCAATCTTCGTTTTGACTTTAAAGATCTCAGTGAAAGGTTGAAATCGACGCTTTTCAATTATAGACATGCCAAAAAGTTCTTCATCTATCTGAGAAGCAATCAAAAATGAATAAATAAAATTGTCTTTAAATCTTTTGGCTCGTCAACAAGACAAATTTACTTAAACATTGGCCTCCTAAGAATGATTGGTCTGCTGTAAATTCTGGTCCACCTTTTCACCTAAAGCATTTGATTATTTTTCAACTTGACTCTGATAGAAATATAAGTTCAATCACACAAAGTTATCCTAGTCAATTTTTTATCATGAAAAGCGGAATAATTTTAAAGATGTAGCAATCTATTTCTTCTTTGTTGGCTTTGTTGGTTGGCTTTTTGGTATACTAACGAGCAACCCTAATTCTATGCACAGTTAGCTACGAATTACGAGTAGATTCCATATATAGAGAGCATGATCTTCTTAAATTTTCATTAACAAACAATTTCACCAAAATCATTAGATGTCAGCAAGATTGAATTTTTGGGAATAACACTAACCTTCCTTTTCATTTGGGAAATATTGTCCCTGTCAAATCGTTTACGTTTGGTGTGGTCTGTGATGTATGTTCGCTGTGAAAAAGTTGGACAACATTTTCAGCAAATCAAATGCAATATGTTAGAAATGAATAAAATAATGTAGATCTATTAATGTAGATGTGTGCAATAATACCGGGTGAGTCAGAAAAAAGAATCCCCGTTTGAAAGGTCACGGCTCTCTGGATATCGAGACAATAATATCGGCAAATATAAAGTTTAATGGTAGAAATGTTCAAATCGACTACAAAGTTTACCTGACTGAAATCGGCCACTTCATTCTGAAATTATGAGGGATTTTCTCGAGAAGGCCTCTTCAAAAACCTTCAAAACGTGCCCAAAATCATGAACAAATTTACCTTACATTTCTGCCTTATAACGGCCTTACAGCAATGACTTGTGGACGCTTTAGCACGTAAGATCCTCTTGGGAGGACGAACAAGTCCTCTCCCAGGTATCGATAACCTATTCAGGGGGATTCCATTCTCCAAAGAGGACAAAATACATGAATTTATGTGAGTGTCATCAATTTTAGGAAGGAAAGTTTGCTCATTGTTTTCATTCGTTTTTGCAGGTTTTTGGAAGGGGCTTTCTGCAGAAAGTCACCCATATCCACGGGAAGGAATGGCCTATTAAGGCCAGGTAAATTACTGAAACTAATTGAATATATTGGCAATAAAACAAGCCAGGTTTCCATATTATTGCTTTGATATTCATGGAGCAGTGGCTTTCCAAGCAGGGATTCTTTTTTCTGACTCACCCATTATATATACCAGGTGCGCCAAAATAAACTATGCATGCACTTATGGCAGTCGACAATAAATCATACTCTGGACAGATTTGAAAGATTTATGATTTAATCTTTTGCAAAAGTTAACAATTTTTAAAATTTTCGTTTTCAAAAACAATGAAGACGATCAGAAGATCCTTTAGAAAATTTGATCAATGTTTTTTTATCGTCTTCAATGTTTCAAAAATGAACATTTTAAGAAATTCGCTTATAGCTTATGGGGTTTTAGAGCTTTTCGCTCTAAGTACTGAAAACAAATAATTTGCAAAAAATCCAAGAATCTAATGTTGTTGAAGATTTGTTGAAGATTTAAGTTATAAATCTTTAAAATTGGGCGATACATTGTGGACTGCCAAAAATACATAGTTTATTTTGGCACACCCGGTAGTATAAAGCAATAATTACATTTACTTTCAATTGAAACTGATAGCTGATACAGCAACGAAACACGTTTGATATTAAGCTGTCTTAAAACAAATTCTAAACATAGAAACTTGGAAACCCTGCAATGAATTGTCCAGTTAGAAATGATCCTACTCATTAAGGTGCTAAATGTGTATATTGTCTAAGGGTGAACATTTTCTAGCATATGAAAAATGTCAAAAAGAATTGCAAAAATCACTTGGATAACAAGAAATTTATTGTAAGCTAGCAATCTGGATCTTTTCAAAAACACAAAAAAATAAATAACATTAATGAGAAACACAATCATCATTTATGTCACATATTAATTACTATGTTCTTCTAATGTATGCACATGCAATACTCTACTAAAAATGTTTGTTAGCATCTGCAACGAAACGTCTATTGCAGCATAAATAATGAAGGTGTTACATTTAACTGAGAAATGTCAGTATGTTTAGTAAATCTATCAAAACAGAAACATAGCTTTTGATGTCTTTTTGTTGATACCAAATACCAAACTTCATATGATGGATGGGGGGTGAAGTTTTGAGGCATTTCTCGGCCTGTTTGCATTGAATATCTACAAAAAAGTGGAATTCTTATTCAACCAAAGCTCAATGGATTCTTGCATTGGGTCATTGACGTTTCTATTACTCCAGGCAACAAATGTTCATATGTGAATAAGAGCTTTGCTGATTAAGGTCTGTATGACAGTGACTATTGATACAGTATTTTGGCAAAGTTCTTAACTGAATTTAAAAGAATTATATACAGTAGCAAAACAACCATTTGCCAATAATAAATACAATCAAATACTGCCAACGGTTGAATGTAATGCAAAACTTGGGCCAATAATTTAATTCCTTTGATGATGATGATGATTTATGAAAACAATTGTTGTTAAAACTGACTACATACATTTTCATACACCCTAGAGAAGCATAGGTTATTGAGTCTAGGGCACTTACAAAAGTAACAAAACCTAAAAATAGCAATCTAAAAAGCATTAATAACATATAACGCAAGTTCAAATGTTATCAATGTAAGTGGTTTAATGCAAAGAACAATAATATAATGATATGATAATAATGACAATGATACTATGATATAAGGTAATTAATCACTAGCCTAACCAAACAAGAATGATGCTTTATTTGTTCTTATGTAACTACTGCAAAACAACTATTCGAAATTGATTAAAGGTAGGAGCCTAATTGGTAACCTTTGAGAGCTTTAACCCTTTGAGCCCTGCATTGTTTTCGCACGCACTCCCTGCCCACCTGGATTGTTTTGCAACGCATCGTCAAAATCGACCTGTTATTTTGAAATGTAAAATTCGGCGCGAAAAAATTATCAAATCACAAAATGAAGTATTGCAAATTTGTTCAAAATTGTTTGAAATTGTTGTTTATTACCACCAAACCTCACTTTAGGTATCTTCCTTCAAGTTGCAGGTGATTTTCTTAGTATTTTAGCTTCCAGCTTCTCAAGATCACCAAAAATGACACGATTTGGCGAAGAAGACGATCTCAAACTACAGCGAGAAGTTGGAGTAGGCCATCGTGTTCCTTCCTGCATGCAATTTATAGTGTTAAATGTCATAAGCCCTGCTTTGGTGAATGAAATAAACATGTTTTTGCCTCTCAGGTCTCTTCTCTCTTCATCAAACCTGCTTCAGATGTATGGCACATAGACTAACATTTGAACGAACCTGACCTTTGACCTCAAAGTGTTCCGTTGTTTCTCTACTCATTTCTCGCGTAAAATCCCTAAAATCTCATGCGAAACAGCACAATTCAACAGATATATCAACTAATTCGAAAGAACATACATTTTAGTAGCTTTAAGCCCATTTCAAGCTACCACTCTCAAGCAGCAGATCACTTTTTGTAAGATAAATTTCAAGATAAAAACTCAACTGTTGTGACTGTGTGATTGATGTTCGTTTTTCAAGATTCCTTCCTCATTTTACCTTACAGTTGCTGCTAGCTAATAAGTAATAGCAATAAAAATAAAGTCTCAGTCGTCCATTGGCCTCATCAGTATTACCATACAGTTGCAGATTGCTAACTAATAAGTAATGGCAGTAAAAAATAATCTCTCAGTTGTCTTGCAAATGTTGTTCAAATTATACATCGGCTTTCTCGGAATATCTCCAGCTCGGAACTGTCTACTTTGAGGCCAGTCCCTTCAGTATTCTTTTAGCCAGCCGTTGTAACGATATGCTCCAGCCAGCAGCTGCATCTATTTGACATCACGCACATCGTCTTCTGGCTCGATGTTTTCTGGGCCTAGACAAGGCCTAACTAAACTAAAGAGGCCTTCTTCTTTGGCCATAAAATAAAACCTTCGTTATTGCTGCTTCAATCACCAAACATCTCTCCGTACTGCTGTTCATTCAAAACGAAGCTCCATGATTCAAATCAGCTGATTCACACGCAATAATAATATGGAACTCTCAAAACTTTCAACTCGCCGTAGCTCCGAAATTTTCACTGGAACCAACATCGGTATTTCACATCATTCTGAAGCTTATTACATAACCTATCGAAAGAAGTCCCGTATGAATGAAAATGGCGACTTTTCTGCGATGAAAACGCGCGATAACGCGAGGAACTACGCTCGTCGCAAATCTGCGACTGCAGGCCTACGCGTGGGCGCTTTGTTGTCGCAGATTTGCGACTGCAGGGCTCAAAGGGTTAAGATAGCTTTTTAATGTCTGTCCTCTTCTCAAATGAGGGAGTTGACAATTCCACAACTTTGATCCTTTCACAGAAATGGCACCGTTACCAAATCAAGTTTCAGTTTTCGGCACTTTGAACAAATTGCTATGTCTCATTATGTAATTATGAAAGCACAATCTTGTTTTAAAAAGATATTGAAAGACTTCTGGTAGTTCATCTTTGTCATCAACATAAATGTGCATCAACTTCAGGATTTTATGTTCATATTGATCAGAGGTATTAAAAACTTGGAAACTTTTTCTTTGCATGACCACAAATTTTGAGAGCATAATCTATTCTAGACTGAATAATATAAAACATAGACTGCAAGCACTTCTTTGGAAGAAGATCACATATTTTTTTGGAAGATAGAGGCGCAACGGTTCATTTTGTTCCCTAGTTCAGCTATGTGTCTTCCCATGTTAGTTTTTCATCAATGATTAACCCTTGGTAACACTGTCAGATTTTTGAATGACATCACCTATGCGAACCTCTGGAGCGTTCATTTGTGTTTTCTTTTTTGGAGAATATATGCAGTAGGTTGTTTTGTCCACACTTAGCTTTAAATCATTAGCCTTCAACCATGATTTTTTCTGGTTCAGTGTTTGTGTTTTGGATAAGATGGGTTATGTTTTCAAAAAACTGCATTTGCAGTTATCAATAAATTGTGATAAATTTTGAAACTAAATTTGATGAAAATCTGGAAACTGCACAAGTCACTTTTACTATAAGAATTGGATCTTAACTTCTTCTAAATCAGGTAAGTCAGAAAGTCAGTGTTGGGCCTAAGCTGTCATATGACAATAGCAATAGAACAACAATACAATACAGTTACCAAACTCTACATCAAAATTAAAAATTAAGATTACAAAATTATCTTCTGAAACAATAACAATTGTGAGCATATACTTATAGAGTAGGATGAATTATAAAATTATCAAAATTATCACCCCCCCCCCCTCCAATCAAAAACTGGAATGAATGGTGAGGGAAATTCTTTCACATGACCAATAAGATGAAAACCACATTTAATAAATAAACTAAATACAAGATACAGTGCTTTTCACAATTAGTAATTGGAACATGGTTATCAAATTCTGACTATGAGCTGTGCAACAAAATTGGCAAGATTGCGGCATCAGAAAAAGGTGCATGATTTTGCCAGAGGGAATGTGTAGTAGTAAGTTAAGTACGCTAAATCGTATCATCTAAAAGGACCCTCAAGAACCATTGGACCACAATGAGGGTGGTAAAAGGTGGGTCAGGATCATGAATCATGGAAATAAAATGTTCAATTTCACGTTTTGCATCAAAGAATATAGTGTTTTCACAATTCACATAAATAAATACTGGCTTTTCAAATTTTATGAGAAGAAAATATGCTGAAAAATATGGCCAATCAAGTTTCACAAAATACTCTTTACCTCACTCCACAATAATGCAGTATGTTCTGAGCATAATATCGTTTATTTCATCGCAGGAACCTTTCAATCACTGTAGCTAAGCTCTTGCTTTATCAAATAAAATTTGTGCAACATTATTGCTAGAAACTGTCCAAGTGTGGATGGATAGGGCTAAGATTCTACTTAATTTGTGGCATCCTCTCACAGGCTTGCATTCTCCAACCAGGCTGCAAGGTGTGGCAGTTTTCAATGTCAGCAAGATATTGGGAGTGCCAGCTTGCTTTTGTTTCATATCATTAATTTTCTAAAGACCTATGGCTCTCCTTACTTTGGGTGGGTGTGTAAGTGCCACACTCTGTAGAGCATTATTCCTTTCCTTTTGTGGCATTCTGTCATGGACATATATTCTTATTAGCTCAGTGCATATACCTCCATCCACTGTCTTTGAACCCTATTCCATGCCAACAAAATCCCACCCATACTACACACAAGTACTGTATTTTTGCCCAATTCAATAATATATAATGGCCATATAATTATAAAAATGACTCCAAAAATTTTTCAGGAAAATGGGCTGGCTCCTCTCTGTTAAAGTTATTTCTATTATTGACAAAGTAGGGTAGTCCAACTCATATTGTCATGCGAAATAGGCAGGGTAGGTAGGGCAAGTACACGTTTACAATTTCCCGCCAAAATATCACCGTTTAGGCCTACTTGTATATTATGTTGGCTGGCTGGCGACACTCACATCACATCACACCATACACACACACACATTCATTGACCTGCTCAGTTCGATAAGTTCGGTTTTGGATTATAAGGAGAAACTCACCGTTTTTCGCCATGATTCCCGCCGGGCTTTTCTTGTTCGTACTTGAAAGGTTGATTGCTCTGGTACAGCTCCATCCTCTTCACCCGCCATTCCCGTAAGCCTCGCTTTGAAGGTCATCCTCTATTCCATATCAATTTTTGTTGCCTTGGTCCATATGAACTTTTGCTATACTAACTGGCCTTGGTCCAAAACGAGAATATCACTACTATCTTACCTCTGGGAAGATAGAGAAACTAGCGAAGAGATATGGCGTTCCCGAGCAAGCTGCTTGCAGAGAGTACTGTCTTTTCAAGGATTCAACCTTTTTGCAGATCTTGATTACAGAAATGGAAGAGAGAAACAAAAATGGTATCAGGAGTCCTTTTTTGCCATTACTCCTGAAACAATTTCGAGAAAGTGATTTGGAGACCCTGTACCCTAACCTCTACGAGATCATAACGATTGCAACAACCATTCCTGTGACAACCGCATCTTGCAAAAGATGTCATAGTAAAGTAAAAATAATAAACAGTTACCTTCGAGCAACAAAGAGTGAAGATAGACTTGATAATTTGGTACTGATAAGTATAGCTAGAGAGACATTTCCTCATGTATTGAACTGCCAGTACTTGCAAATCAATTTGCAATAAAGCCAAGAAAAGTAATATTGTAATTTGTACATGATATGCTGAACAGTTTTGATGAATCTGAAGTTTATTTTTGCTAATAAAGTATTTCAGTAGCACTTAGTCTTCTTGATGGATTTGCAATCATTGATGAAAATTTTTTTTCCCTGTTTCCAATTTAGGTCTCATTGTAGGCATCTTTCTCACACAAAATATTTAAAATATGGGCGTTGCCCCTCTTTTCCGAGAGTCTAGAGGGCGTGGTCGCAAAAATTTTTCTGGGGGCTCCGCCCCCAGACCCCCCCACTTCTCAAGGGCTGGGTACGCCGTACTGCTGCAAATGAGGCTAAAAATGTTCATGAAATGTTCTTTCTTTCAAACCTCTCAGTGATGTAGGAACCAGGAGGCACTGGGCGCGCATGCCACCCTTTCCTGAGATTTTGCAATAATTAAAAGAGTGCCTTTTCAATTTAGGAAGTCTCTCTTTAGCTTGATGAAAAACTCCTTTGATGTGCTGTGCCCCCCCCCCCCCCAAGTTCAAGATGCATCCTACAGCCCTGAAATCTCTTAATTGCAACTGTTAACATCTGCTGTATAGTCCAGTGCCATTTTTACATCTCTATGCCATCTACATATAAAAGCTAGTCAAGTTGGATGGGTTAAAGATATGCAAGCAAAATATCACTGTATACTGTATGTTGCATGCGTTGAAGGTGCATGGATCTGCAAGACAAAAGAATTAGCCATTTGACAAACAATTGTCACCCTTTTCACATTAATACCTATTCAGGGATGCCAAAAAGGTTAGTTGGACAAGGCAAAACAATAGAAAATAACATAGTCAGGTCATTTCTTAGATGGCAGCAGGGACAGTCACCCCTATGACCCCTTTCCAGCATTCCTGACCCCCTTCATAAAAAATGGAATTAAAACTAAAATGACACATTGCTCTCAGCAGCAATGCATCAAACAATTTGCACATGTTTTTGCATCAAAAAGGAATGTGGGTAAATTTCTGACTGTTAATTTGAGGATTCGTTACTTTTTTCATTCTCTAAAAAGACGTAAATAGTTGGATCATTTTGTAAAATCTTATGACATTAAGTACAAAAATCCCCTGTTACACGATGTATCAGGTACTGAGATATCGGCTTCTTATGACACATGACATGCAGCCCTGGCCCCGTATGTGATTGTTCAGGACAAAGCTTTTCCTTGACCAAATCGTTGTCGATGTATACAAAACCTTCCCCTAAAAAAATGAATATTGACGTTTAACGCAAAAAACAGTGCATATACCGACACTGGCACACT
Organism: Aurelia coerulea; assembly: GCA_039566865.1. Lineage (NCBI taxonomy): Eukaryota > Metazoa > Cnidaria > Scyphozoa > Semaeostomeae > Ulmaridae > Aurelia > Aurelia coerulea. Next base: position 15,611,800 of record CM076945.1, read on the forward strand.
GTTACTGAAGACATTGCAAGTGCACTGGCAAAGTTTGGTGATGTGGCACGGTGCCGATTTGGAGAAATAAACACCTCAAAATTGGTAATTTCAGATGACGACAGTAGAACCATTTTAGACTGCAGTTTGATAAATAACATTTTACCTGCCTTTCCGACCACTCACGAATGTAAGCTTCAGGATGTCAATTTTCCATAGGTAGTTTTATCAGCATAAACAAATGCCAGACTTCCAGCTTGAGTATTTCAATGCAAACAAAATATGGAAGAAATGGTTCCTTCTGCTACTTACCTAACATGGTTCTAGAGTAGTGTGCAGAAAACCTAGAATAACGTCGCAACGCAAAATCAGGAATAACCCACCTGATAGGTCATGTTCCTGACATCCTTGGCAAGGACTCCTGTAAAGTTCTTGATGTGGCACGGTGTAGTTTTGGAGAAATATCCTCTTTCATCAACAGGAATCTGCGCATGAATTAGGCCATTTTTTCATGGCAACGAGAAGTCTTCGAATAATGATTTAAATCAGAAAATTTCGTCGATTGATGTCTCCCAATGTTCACCAACCTTTCTTCAATCAAAATCAAATAGTGGATTTAACTGCGAACGGGTGAGCTCACGCTGGAATGCAAAAGCCGACGCCCGACCCATCTAGGCCAGTTGCCTCGCTCGTTTAGAAATCTAGCTGTGAGACTGGTGATTTTGAGTGGTCAGCGGTTTGTGAAACGAAATGTCACTGTGTTCTCATTTTGCATCCTAATCTGTTGACCATCGATTTTCCCCGTCGATATCGAAAATTCAACAGAAATATAAAATCCAATTGCAGGAAATCTAGCCTAGCTTTTTCAATCAGACTTTGTATAGCCCTCGAGTATACATAGGTTTGACAACCACATGCAAAGCAGGTTCGATACACAGACATTATGTTGTGTCCATATTTTACTCCAATCTCATCAACAGAACTCGAAGACTATATAAAAAGCTAATCAAAACCCAATACATATGCAACTCAAACACAATACAAAGACTAAGACCTATTCCCTTTACGACAGTTTACACAGCACATTAGCACAAGAACAAGATCAAAACATTCTCTGTTGTGACAACAGTTTGTTATGTTCGTGTTATCCACAACAGGGGGTTCACTCTGTTAGCAACAGAGCCCTACATACTTCCCCTCTAAAGAAATGTTGTCCCTGACATCTCTTGAGGACTTGTAGAAGGAGCTGCAAAGTTCAATCTTTTAGTGTTATCATGTTATGGCATTCGGCGTATTGCATGTTTGTTCTGAAAGTTCTTCATTCTTCATCTTGTGGGAATGTCACTGTAAGTCTACTTATATATATGAATTCAAAAGTTATATCTTTTTTTTCCCTTTCTGCCTTGGGAGTTCAGAAACTCAATTCGACTGCAATGTTCTTGAGGTACTCAATGAAAAGTCTGAAAACGACAAATGTTCTTATCTTGTTCAATCATATTCTAGTGACTATGGTTCAATCTTCCAAACTTCAACAGGATGTCTGTATCGCTGAAAAGTAATGTAAAAGAAACAAACAATCAAAAGAGAGTCGCTGTTCATTGAACAAGTTCCAACTTTGTATCACAATTGTCTCTCTTACGAACGTGTTCTTGGGTAACAATATGCATCTTGCTAACCGGACGAAACGTAACGACGTGACGGCGAATAATGAATTTAACGAATCTAATCAGTCGAGCGATAAATAGGGAAGGCTATTTCAAAATGTACGGCTGTACGGACTTTGTCTATGTGTAGGTAATGATGAAAAATGGTAAAACGATAAAAAATATATGTACACGATATTTGAAAGTCTTGAACGATATCAGTGGTATATTCGAAAACGACGTTTAGGAGTCAATGCTCAGAATCCTTAAAGTGCTTATGCAACCAAATAATCGATCTTTTGTTTTGCTGTTAAAATTGAAGACCATATCGTCCACATCAATATTCAAAAAACCAAATTCAAATATCTTACTCCAAAGTATTTTTATAAGCGTTCAAAGTTGCATCATTTCGTCATTTGCGTGCAACAAAAATTTTTCTCTTGTGACGTCATAAGTAGTAGGCACCAGTCTTTACGAGTCACGAAACACACAGCGAACATTTAATATTCAACGTGGCGAGTGGCATGCCGAAGAAACATGACGATGGGAAACGCCGTGTTGCGGGTGGAGTGAACGGGGAGAGCTGTGGAAACAGCCAACATGTTCCAGATAGATCAATTCATCATTTTCCTGATCGAGAAAAAGAGCTACAGTGATACATACAGTGGATACGCTTCGTTCGGCGGCATAGGCCTAAGTTGTTTCCTGGAAATAGGACAGGGGACTACGGCTTGATGCAGTCAACTATTAAGTCAGTTTCTTAGTGGCATGCTTTCAATGACTGACATTGCATATAAAAATGATGAACTTATAACTTGTATGTGAAAAGCTAAGTCCAGTTTCTATGGCTAGAATGATCTATTCCTACTGCCAAAGGACCAACTATACCTGTCTGTATGTTAGGTGAATGAAGGGAGGTCAAACATACACTAGGCCCAAAATATTTTGTAATCAAACTGCGAAAAAGCAACGGAAATAGTTTGTACTTCGAATTCATTTTTTAGAAAATACTAGAAATGCAGTTTTTCTCATATTTAAACTTGGTTACTTTTACCGTGACGCATTTGGTTAAATTTGACAAATTTGTAGGGTCCATGATGATGGATGGCAGACTGTTAGAAACCACATAGGCCCATCAAACTCAATTGGATCATAAACGATCAACGTATTTACGTTGCAATGCAAGGAAGAAGGAATATAATAATAACATTGCAGATCACGAACACTATAAATCAGAATAAAAAGCAAACCATTCTTGCCAACTATCAACGATAACTCAACTCGTCGGTCAAACCTCGCTTCAATCGTTGCCAGTAAAATGCCGTCTTTGTATTCGTCGAAACGATAGACTGGTGCTTGACCATGAACAGCGAGAGGCTCACCTAGTGGCGTTTGTGCCAAGATTGACGACACCATAATCCTCCTCACTCTCAGTATCTTCGTTTAAAATTGACCCAACATAGCTGAAGCTTAGCTCGATTCATATGACGACATTTTGACTGAGAACGATCGAAACGCAATGTAAATTGTTCGCGATCTTCCCATGTGGCCTAAATAACTTCTGACAGTGCAATTCAGTTAGCTACTACTTATGACGTCATTAACAAGTTCAACATTTCGCAACAGGTACTTGTTTTTACGGCCGCATTTTTCACACTTCCTGGTGGCAGAAATTTGTGAAAGTGTTACCAAAATGATCAGGAAAGATCAAATTTTCTAAAATTGGTGTTACCCCATTTTTGATAATTTGGTTGCATAAGCACTTTAAACCGTGTAAACAACGACTGGGTACGGTTGCGAGCGATAAGACGGTAGGGTAGGATGGGGTAATGTGGGTCTAAAATGAGCAAAATCTCAAAATGGATAGCTGATGGTAGCACGAGACGAAAATGAAAAACATTTCAAAAGTTTCGTTTAATTGACATTCAATGCTTCTTCTTTCTTAGGGGAAAATCTCAGCTCTGACAAAGGCAGCTAAATATTTTTAAAAATTTTCTCTTTCGGCTACTAAAATAGGCCCACTTTTTTCCACGAGCGGGAAAAGTGGGTCTATTTTCAAAACTTGTACAATCGGAATATGAAAGGCTAAATGATTAAAAAAATTAATGGACTTACATTTCCCAACTATTCTCTATTCAATAAAATCACAATCTTTGCCTTTTATCGCAAGCAATCCCGTTCCCGCGACGAAAATAAAACTACGGTCTTTATGCTGTGATCCACCATCGTTGCGACTTGCAACTCAGTGATCGAATTTGATAATAACAGTCAAATAAAGAAGTTTGCAGTATGTTTACTCCAATTTACTAGTTACAAGACAGTAACTGCGGCAATAGGAAACCCGTTTTCGCATTTTAGACAGAAAACAACGTGGCAGGATGAATACAAGTGCGAAAATTTTAAGCAATTCAAGGCTTCATTGAATTGGAATTATGGCTGAATTCTCAGTAGGCCCACATTACCCCACCTGTTGAAAAAATAAAAATAAAAAGAACGATCGCGTCAATGACTTCAAAATGAACTTTATTTCATTTGTAAAAGACCAAACTCTTACCTCATGGACATTAAATTGACCAGAAAAGAAAAACTACAGTGGCAGGAGAAAGTTTGTCTGGGCTTAGAAATTCTTGCACAATAGGCCGCTCAGTAAAGTTCTTTTATAAAACGAGTGGAGATACATCTGAGACAAATTTTTTATGTAAAAAGGCAGTTTATTATGCAGACATTAAAAGAAAAATAGCCAGCCATTCTTCCATTTAACGAGGAAGGATATTTCTAGCAAAAAGCTCAGTAGACCCACTTTACCCCGTAGACCCACATTACCCCACCCTACCCTATATAACGACGTATATAGAATCATTCGGCATCAGCTGACACGGTGAAATATATTAATCATGAGTGGGCTACCACAATTCGAGAATTAAAATGTGCCTCTGCCTGGGATCGAACCCGGGGTCTTCGTGTCAAAAGTATAACGGCGATATAATCTATGTAACGACGTATTGACGAAACGATATTTGAAAACACTGGAATATATGGAACCCAATGTACATTATTTACATTCGAAATCGATGACGCTTGTCCTGGTGCAAGCATGGGAATCATTCGTCGTACATAGCCGATTGCTCGTGGCCCATGGCCGAAACCGCCAAAGCCTCATTTTCACGGACCAATCAGACGGCTAAAAAGCGAGGGAGACAAAAGAACCCCGTGAAGATTTTCCTAAATTTTACTTACCTTCATAAAACGCAGCCAGGACAAAAAACTGCTTGAGATTTCCCGAATTGTTTTAAAGCAATCTACTCACCAGATGTTTGGGAGTAAAAGTTTGGATGCCGGTTAAAATATCTCCAGGATTGGTGGAGTTATGGCCACAAACAAACAGACAAGGCACTGAACCTTGAACAATAGAGATTCTGGCCGGGAGACAATAGTAATAACAATAGTGATTGTTGTAAGAACGACCCGAAAACGCCACAATCTGTGTTTTCAATTGTTCTTGTTATTGTCTTTCGCTAAATTATCTTTTATTCGAGATTCAATGCCCCGACAGTTTCTATGTGAATTGAAAAAGTCTACAAAGGCTTGTTCGCGCATTTCAAGTCATGTGGCAATACTCTAGGGAAGTTTCTGTATTGTACTACTTTTTACATTCATGGCAAAAGTTTGCTCGTTGCGAAATAACTTATAAAATTCAAAAGAGGTTTTATCAAGAGACTTTATCACCTGACTTGAAGTGGCGTAAACAGGTCTCGACAAGCCTTCGCCGATTTTGTCTATTGGAGAGGCAATAACTCCGCCAATCCTGAAGATATTTTAACCGGCATCCAAACTTTTACTCCCAAACATCTGGAGAGTAGATAGCTTTAAAAAAGATCGGGAAATCTCCAGCAGTTTTTGTCCTGGTTGCGTTTTATGAAGGTAGGTAAAATTGAGGAAAATCTTCACGGCTTTCTTTTGTCTCCTTCGCTTTTTAGCCGTCTGATTGGTCTGTGAAAATGAGGCTTTGGCGGTTTCGACCATGGGCCACGAGCAATCGGCTATGTACGACAAATGATTCCTATGCTCCTGGTGCATGGTAAGATAAACGGTTTGGTGGCTGTCGACTCCGGACGGAACGATGATATTCTGGCATTTCTGGTGGCACTTGCTCGATTGTGTGTTCTGGCACGACAGGATCTTGTATGTCCTGTTGTTGTACCAGCTGTTCTCCTTCTTGGCTTTCTACTTCCTCGTTCTCGTGTACGTTTGATAAATCCGATGGTGGTGTTGTATCCTCTTCTACTGACTCTGTTGGTACATCCGATATTTGTTGATGATTTGAAATCATAACAATTTCATCTTTTGAGTCACTATCAGAAGTCGCAAGGTCGGTTACATGACGGTAAAAGAGTCGAGGTTTCAAACGTTTACTACGAGTGTTACGGCTACGGCGTGCTGCAATAGGCTGTCGTGGAGGAGCATCTGAATCAACTGGAAGTTCATTGCATTGAAATAAGGGATTCCTATGTAAATCTCTAACAGGCCCTGTTCCACCTTCTCGTAGTACTTCGTAAACTGGAGACATGTTATCCTTGCGTCTAATGACTCGGTGAATATCTTTTTCCCAATGTGATCTTAATTTACCGGGCCCTCCCCTCTCCGACAAATTTCGAACGAGCACTCGGTCGTTTGGTTGAAGATCGATGGATCGGGCCTTCAAATCGTAACGAACTTTATTCCTTTCTCCAGCGGCAGATGAACGTTGGCTTGCAATAGCATAGGCTTCTTCCATAGCTTGCTTCCATTTTCGTACATATTCGCTGTGGTTACCTACTTGCGAATGGTGACCCATGTCGAAAATCAGGTCGATAGGCAAACGAGGGTGTCTTCCAAACAGCAAATAGAAAGGTGAAAAACCAGTAGAGTCATATGCGTGAGTTACTTTATTTAGATGCTCGTGCCAACTGCTTTTATACGATTCTGGTAAAGTACGCAGCATCGACAACAATGTACGATTAAAACGTTCTACTTGTCCGTTACCTTGCGGATGATAAGGTGTTGTACGCGAATGTTTGATGTTACAAAGTTTTGGAGATGATCGAAAAGCTCATTCTCAAATTCTCCACCTTACTCGTGATGAATCTTGGAAGGAAATCCAAAACGTAAGATAAAATCGTCATACAATTTTGAAGCAGCAGTTTTAGCGGATTTAGTTCGTGTAGCGTACGCTTGAGCCAATCGTTTGAAATGCTCTACAATAACAAAAATATATTCATGTCCTTCTTTGCTACGTTCCAAATATAAAAAGTCGCTTGACACCATTTCAAATTGAGATGTAGTAACAATTAGTTGCAAAGGAGCTCTGGCTTGAAACGTTGGACGTTTTTGTTTTATACTTTGTTTTATACTTGTTTTGTTTTTTACACACATTTTGAATAAAATATTCAATATCTTTTTTGCATCTGGGACCAAAAGAATCGTTGTCTGGCTAGATCTAAAACGCGTTCTGTCCCTAGATGACCCATTTCTTCATGAAGCTCTTTAAGCACTACCCTGGGTACCAGACTCTCTAACATATGTTAGAGAGTCTTGTACCCAGGGTAGGCTTCGATTAAGTCGTTTACGTTGATGGATACATCTTGTTGAGACGTTGTACTGTCAATAGCAAAAGCATTTGAATCGTATGTAAGTGGTGAAAACCAAGTTGATTTACCTTTAGCTATCAGATTTACAGCACACGTTACAGCAGATCTGGTTTGAGGCAACATTTCTTCGGTGCACGTGCTCATGTACGACTCAAAACCAGGAATTCTCATAAGGGTATCGGCATCGCTATTAGCTTTACCTGGTCGATACTTGATAGTAAAGTTAAAGTCGGCTAGCTCGTTGACCCCGGGGGGGCCACTTGGTACCTGATGTGTTATCATGCGCGTACAAAAAAACACGGGAAAGGGTGCCTCTCTTCAAAGTAGGCACGGGCCCGCGCGGGCCCGTGTTTAGGGGTGCCAAATCGACCATAATTTCAAAAAAGGGTGTCTTATTTTGCATTTGATTCTGGCATTTGATAAGTTCCTAATGTCAAACTCCTGTGCAATGATATTCTAATCAAAATTTCTAAAATAGAATTTGTAACGAGTCAAAGAACTTGAAAGGCAGACCAGCACAAGATGGGGTAGGAATTCGGGAGCAGTTTCTTTCTCTTTTACCCTGGGTACCAGACTCTATGAAATAACATCTGTAATATCATTTTAACATTATCAACATCATGGCAGTACAGTGGCATGGCCACGGGGGTATGGGTATGGGGGTCATTGCCCCACCACTTTTTTCGAAAGATGGTTCTCGAGATTCCTTTAAAACCGAAGAGAAAATGGCTTGGCATAGGCTGGGTAAGAATTTTCGGATAAATGTCAAAGCTTCTATTTTAGCACTGGCAAAAATGGAATCAGGGGATGCATTCTATGCCAAAGTAAAGGATGCATCTTCAAAAATTTTCCTCGTGCTCCGATGTATAGGATAAATGTCACAAAACTACAAAGGTTTTCTTGCCACTAATGGCAAGCATGATGTTGGGAGATGCTTTCTTTGCCAAAATAAAAATGTTTCTTCAAAATTTTCCTCGTGCTCTACTTTATTGGGCAACTGTCACAAAACTAACAAAGTTACCTTGTCGCTATTATCTATGCTATTGGTAAGCATGATAATAGGAGATGCATTATGCCAAAATAAAGGGCGTGACCAAACAAATTTCCTGAGGGCTTCGCCGCCAGACCCTTTCATTTCAATACCCCCACTTAATTTACCTTGGCCAAGCCACTGTGGTAGCATCTATAAAATTATATTTTAGCGAGTCTGGTACCCAGGATACTCCTCTTCAAATCACATCTGCAATATTAGCAATTTTAATAACTGGCTTGTCAGCGATTAGGGTACCTGAAATTGAGAAGCTCTATTTTGACGCGGGAAAGGGTATGTTCTGAAGAAAATTTTCCGCGATTAGGGTATGTATTTCGCTAAAACAGGTCAGCGTTTAGGGTGCATATGTTAAACCTTTGTACGAGCATGATACTATAGGAAACTATAGAAGTGGCCCCCCCGGGTCGTTGACCCATCGTAAAGCAGTAGCATTCAGTTTCGCAGATGTTAGTACATAGGTTAATGGATTATTATCAGTATATACAGTGAAACATGGTGCATAATATAAATAGACAAGAGAATTGATCACAAATCGCCCATTTCAACGCAAGAAACTCAAGTTTTCCAGAATGAAGATAATAATTTCTCTCTGCTGGTGATAAAGTACGAGAACCATACTCTTACAGATCCATTTTGTCGTTGATACAAAACTGCAACGAGTCCTACTTCAGATGCATCGGTATGGAGTATAAAGGGATCTGAATAGTTAGAGTATGCCATTATCGGAGGATTTATCAATTGATCACTTAATGTGTCTAAAATACGTTGATGTGCTTCTTTCCAAATAACCAAACTTTTGGTTTGATTTCGAGGATCGATTTGATGTTAGTTTGACTTTCTCAGAATTTGACAATAGATCATATAATGGCTTTGCTATCGACGAAAAGTTCTTAATGTATCTTCTGTAGTATCCAAGGAGACCAAGCAAACGTCGAACATAACCTACGGTTTTGGGAACTGATTTCTGTAAATGCAAGATTGGTTTAATACTTTCTGGATCTAACTTGTAACCTTCAGGAGATACAATTCTTCCTAAAAAGTTGACTTCTTCACGAAACATGTTACATTTACGTGGTTTTAATTTCACTCCGTGTTCTCTTAAACGTCATAATACCTTCCTCAAGTTTTCAATATGGCCATCAAAAGTTTTGCTAAAGACGATGACGTCATCCAAATATGGTATACAAATTTCGTCTCGCAAATCTCCTAAACAGTTTTCCATAAATCTTTGAAATGCGCCTGGCGCGTTGCAAAGTCTAAAGGGAATTCTGGTCCATTCCTATAGTCCCCAGGGAGTTATAAATGCTGTCAGAGGTTGACTCTCTTCGCTAACGAAACCTTGATGGTATGCCTTACCCTGGTCCAAAGCTGAGAACCATGCATTGCCACCTAAACTGTCGAGTGTTTCTTGAATTCGCTGAATGGGATGGCGGTCAGGAACTGTCTTTTGGTTTAAAGCTCGAAAATCAACACACAGTCTCAACGATTGATCCTTTTTCCGAACACACACTACAGGAGAACTGTAAGGTGATGAAATTTCGGTTTAATAAATCTTCGATGTAAGCTTCAGGGTAAAGTGGCCTAGGTACTGCAACGTAATTTTTCTGAACAGGAATATTATCTGTTAAATTGAGATGCAGTTTAAGATTTGGAACTGTACCAATGTCATCATCATTTTGAGAGAAAGAATCTCGTTCTTCGCATAATAATTCAGACCAGATTGTTTTTGAAGCACGGTAAGGTCATTCAAATCAATTTGTTTGATATAGTCTGGAATATCTTCGTTCGAAACAATATCATCCTTAACAGTATCGTTTGCACTAATGTCAGGACTTGCAACACCTTCTTTCAGCTTCACATCCAAAGGTGTTACAGACTGTACTAGCAGAATTCGACCAAGAAACGTACGTTTTGGTAAAACGATATTATGTTTCGAAACGTTTTTGACTTCAAACTTTATAAAGCTTGATTTTCCTGGCTTTAACCATAGTCAACGAAAGTAAGGATTCCGAAATGATTAGGCTACAAGGAAACTCTGCATTTTCTTCAGGCTCGAAAATTACTGGAATTTCAGAATCGATCGGTCCATGGTTAATTCGACACGAAATCTGGGAACATGGTCCATTTTTTATCAAACGATCTTTCTTGTTTGTTCGAACAGCACAGAGATAAGTATCAACGCTATCTTCGATGATATCGCGCAAAATATTTACATCATCAAGGCTCCCCTCTTCTCCCTCCAAGCATTGCGTTCTATACCAAACAATGAAAATGGGCTGTCTTTACCCAGTAGAGAACGCAATCCATAGGAAAGAAATTAGGGGCTCATACTCTATCCTTAACCTGAGTCCTAATCCCTGGGAAAGTTGAAAAAAAGCAGAAAAATTATGCATGGCCCCTCTTCTCCCTCCAAGCATTGCGTTCTATACCAAACAATGAAAATGGGCTGTCTTTACCCGTTAGAGAACGCAATCCATAGGAAAGAAATTAGGGGCTCATACTCTATCCTTAACCTGAGTCCTAAAGCCTGGAAAAGTTGAGAAAAAGCAGAAGAATTATGCATGGCCCCTCTTCTCCCTCCAAGCATTGCGTTCTATACCAAACAATGAAAATGGGCTGTCTTTACACGTTAGAGAGCGCAATCCATAGGAAAGAATTTAGGGGCTCATACTCTATCCTTAACCTGAGTCCTAAAACCTGGGAAAGTTGAGAAAAAACAGAAAAATTATGCATGGCCCTTTTTCTCCCTCCAAGCATTGCGTTCTATACCAAACAATGAAAATGGGCTGTCTTTACCCGTTAGAGAACGCAATCCATAGGAAAGAAATTAGGGGCTTATACTCTATCCTTAACCTGAGTCCTAAAACCTGGGAAAGTTGAGAAAAAGCAGAAAAACTATGCCCCTATTCTCCCTCCAAGCATTGCGTTCTATACCAAACAATGAAAATGGGCTGTCTTTACACGTTAGAGAACGCAATCCATAGGAAAGAAATTAAGGGCTCATACTCTATCCTTAACCTGAGTCCTAAAACCTGGGAAAGTTGAGAAAAAGCAGAAAAATTATGCATGGCCCCTCTTCTCCCTCCAAGCATTGCGTTCTATACCAAACAATGAAAATGGGCTGTCTTTACACGTTAGAGAGCGCAATCCATAGGAAAGAAGTTAGGGGCTCATACTCTATCCTTAACCTGAGTCCTAAAACCTGGGAAAGTTGAGAAAAAACAGAAAAATTATGCATGGCCCCTTTTCTCCCTCCAAGCATTGCGTTCTATACCAAACAATGAAAATGGGCTGTCTTTACCCGTTAGAGAACGCAATCCATAGGAAAGAAATTAGGGGCTTATACTCTATCCTTAACCTGAGTCCTAAAAGCTGGGAAAGTTGAGAAAAAGCAGAAAAACTATGCATGGCCCCTCTTCTCCCTCCAAGCATTGCATTCTGTACCAAACAATGAAAATGGGCTGTCTTTACACGTTAGAGAGCGCAATCCATAGGAAAGAAATTAGGGGCTCATACTCTATCCTTAACCTGAGCACTAATCCCTGGGAAAGTTGAGAAAAAGCAGAAAAATTAAGCATGGTCCCTCTTCTCCCTCCAAGCATTGCGTTCTATACCAAACAATGAAAATGGGCTGTCTTTACCAGTTAGAGAACGCAATCCATAGGAAAGAAATTAAGGTCTTATACTCTATCCTTAACCTGAGTCCTAAAACCTGGGAAAGTTGAGAAAGAGCAGAAAAACTATGCATGGCCCCTCTTCTCCCTCCAAGCATTGCGTTCTGTACCAAACAATGAAAATGGGCTGTCTTTACACGTTAGAGAGCGCAATCCATAGCAAAGAAATTTGGGGCTCATACTCTATCCTTAACCTGAGTCCTAAAACCTGGGAAAGTTGAGAAAAAGCAGAAAAATTATGCATGGCCCCTCTTCTCCCTCCAAGCATTGCGTTCTATACCAAACAATGAAAATGGGCTGTCTTTACCCGTTAGAGAACGCAATCCATAGGAAAGAAATTAGGGGCTCATACTCTATCCTTAACCTGAGCCCTAATCCCTGGGAAAGATGAGAAAAAGCAGAAAAATTAAGCATGGCCCCTCTTCTCCTTCCAAGCATTGCGTTCTATGCCAAACAATGAAAATGGGCTGTCTTTACCCGTTAGAGAACGCAATCCATAGGAAAGAAATTAGGGGCTCATACTCTATTCTTAACCTGAGCCCTAATCCCTGGGAAAGTTGAGAAAAAGCAGAACAATTATGCATGGCCCCTCTTCTCCCTCCAAGCATTGCGTTCTGTACCAAACAATGAAAATGGGCTGTCTTTACACGTTAGAGAGCGCAATCCATAGGAAAGAAATTAGGGGCTCATACTCTATCCTTAACCTGAGCACTAATCCCTGGGAAAGTTGAGAAAAAGCAGAAAAATTAAGCATGGTCCCTCTTCTCCCTCCAAGCATTGCGTTCTATACCAAACAATGAAAATGGGCTGTCTTTACACGTTAGACAGCGCAATCCATAGGAAAGAATTTAGGGGCTCATACTCTATCCTTAACCTGAGTCCTAAAACCTGGGAAAGTTGAGAAAAAACAGAAAAATTATGCATGGCCCTTTTTCTCCCTCCAAGCATTGCGTTCTATACCAAACAATGAAAATGGGCTGTCTTTACCCGTTAGAGAACGCAATCCATAGGAAAGAAATTAGGGGCTTATACTCTATCCTTAACCTGAGTCCTAAAACCTGGGAAAGTTGAGAAAAAGCAGAAAAACTATGTATTCTCCCTCCAAGCATTGCGTTCTATACCAAACAATGAAAATGGGCTGTCTTTACATGTTAGAGAACGCAATCCATAGGAAAGAAATTAGGGGCTCATACTCTATCCTTAACCTGAGCACTAATCCCTGGGAAAGTTGAGAAAAAGCAGAAAAATTAAGCATGGTCCCTCTTCTCCCTCCAAGCATTGCGTTCTATACCAAACAATGAAAATGGGCTGTCTTTACCCGTTAGAGAACGCAATCCATAGGAAAGAAATTAAGGTCTTATACTCTATCCTTAACCTGAGTCCTAAAACCTGGGAAAGTTGAGAAAGAGCAGAAAAACTATGCATGGCCCCTCTTCTCCCTCCAAGCATTGCGTTCTGTACCAAACAATGAAAATGGGCTGTCTTTACACGTTAGAGAGCGCAATCCATAGCAAAGAAATTTGGGGCTCATACTCTATCCTTAACCTGAGTCCTAAAACCTGGGAAAGTTGAGAGAAAGCAGAAAAATTATGCATGGCCCCTCTTCTCCCTCCAAGCATTGCGTTCTATACCAAACAATGAAAATGGGCTGTCTTTACCCGTTAGAGAACGCAATCCATAGGAAAGAAATTAGGGGCTCATACTCTATCCTTAACCTGAGCCCTAATCCCTGGGAAAGATGAGAAAAGGCAGAAAAATTAAGCATGGCCCCTCTTCTCCTTCCAAGCATTGCGTTCTATGCCAAACAATGAAAATGGGCTGTCTTCACCCTTTAGAGAACGCAATCCATAGGAAAGAAATTAGGGGCTCATACTCTATTCTTAACCTGAGCCCTAATCCCTGGGAAAGTTGAGAAAAAGCAGAACAATTATGCATGGCCCCTCTTCTCCCTCCAAGCATTGCGTTCTATACCAAACAATGAAAATGGGCTGTCTTTACACGTTAGAGAACGCAATCCATAGGAAAGAAATTAGGGGCTCATACTCTATCCTTAACCTGAGTCCTAAAGCCTGGGAAAGTTGAGAAAAAGCAGAAGAATTATGCATGGCCCCTCTTTTCCCTCCAAGCATTGCGTTCTATACCAAACAATGAAAATGGGCTGTCTTTAAACGTTAGAGAGCGCAATCCATAGGAAAGAATTTAGGGTGCTCATACTCTATCCTTAACCTGAGTCCTAAAACCTGGGAAAGTTGAGAAAAAACAGAAAAATTATGCATGGCCGCTTTTCTCCCTCCAAGCATTGCGTTCTATACCAAACAATGAAAATGGGCTGTCTTTACCCGTTAGAGAACGCAATCCATAGGAAAGAAATTAGGGGCTTATACTCTATCCTTAACCTGAGTCCTAAAACCTGGGAAAGTTGAGAAAAAGCAGAAAAACTATGTATTCTCCCTCCAAGCATTGCGTTCTATACCAAACAATGAAAATGGGCTGTCTTTACACGTTAGAGAAGGCAATCCATAGGAAAGAAATTAAGGGCTCATACTCTATCCTTAACCTGAGTCCTAAAACCTGGGAAAGTTGAGAAAAAGCAGAAAAATTATGCATGGCCCCTCTTCTCCCTCCAAGCATTGCGTTCTATACCAAACAATGAAAATGGGCTGTCTTTACACGTTAGAGAGCGCAATCCATAGGAAAGAAATTAGGGGCTCATACTCTATCCTTAACCTGAGTCCTAAAACCTGGGAAAGTTGAGAAAGAGCAGAAAAATTATGCATGGCCCCTTTTCTCCCTCCAAGCATTGCGTTCTATACCAAACAATGAAAATGGGCTGTCTTTACCCGTTAGAGAACGCAATCCATAGGAAAGAAATTTAGGGCTTATACTCTATCCTTAACCTGAGTCCTAAAAGCTGGGAAAGTTGAGAAAAAGCAGAAAAACTATGCATGGCCCCTCTTCTCGCTCCAAGCATTGCGTTCTGTACCAAACAATGAAAATGGGCTGTCTTTACACGTTAGAGAGCGCAATCCATAGGAAAGAAATTAGGGGCTCATACTCTATCCTTAACCTGAGCACTAATCCCTGGGAAAGTTGAGAAAAAGCAGAAAAATTATGCATGGCCCCTTTTCTCCCTCCAAGCATTGCGTTCCATACCAAACAATGAAAATGGGCTGTCTTTACCCGTTAGAGAACGCAAACCATAGGAAAGAAATTAGGGGCTTATACTCTATCCTTAACCTGAGTTCTAAAACCTGGGAAAGTTGAGAAAAAGCAGAAAAACTATGTATTCTCCCTCCAAGCATTGCGTTCTATACCAAACAATGAAAATGGGCTGTGTTTACACTTTAGAGAAGGCAATCCATAGGAAAGAAATTAAGGGCTCATACTCTATCCTTAACCTGAGTCCTAAAACCTGGGAAAGTTGAGACAAAGCAGAAAAATTATGCATGGCCCCTCTTCTCCCTCCAAGCATTGCGTTCTATACCAAACAATGAAAATGGGCTGTCTTTACACGTTAGAGAGCGCAATCCATAGGAAAGAAATTAGGGGCTCATACTCTATCCTTAACCTGAGTCCTAATACCTGGGAAAGTTGAGAAAAAACAGAAAAATTATGCATGGCCCCTTTTCTCCCTCCAAGCATTGCGTTCTATACCAAACAATGAAAATGGGCTGTCTTTACCCGTTAGAGAACGCAATCCATAGGAAAGAAATTAGGGGCTTATACTCTATCCTTAACCTGAGTCCTAAAACCTGGGAAAGTTGAGAAAAAACAGAAAAATTATGCATGGCCGCTTTTCTCCCTCCAAGCATTGCGTTCTATACCAAACAATGAAAATGGGATGTCTTTACCCGTTAGAGAACGCAATCCATAGGAAAGAAATTAGGGGCTTATACTCTATCCTTAACCTGAGTCCTAAAACCTGGGAAAGTTGAGAAAAAGCAGAAAAACTATGTATTCTCCCTCCAAGCATTGCGTTCTATACCAAACAATGAAAATGGGCTGTCTTTACACGTTAGAGAAGGCAATCCATAGGAAAGAAATTAAGGGCTCATACTCTATCCTTAACCTGAGTCCTAAAACCTGGGAAAGTTGAGAAAAAGCAGAAAAATTATGCATGGCCCCTCTTCTCCCTCCAAGCATTGCGTTCTATACCAAACAATGAAAATGGGCTGTCTTTACACGTTAGAGAGCGCAATCCATAGGAAAGAAATTAGGGGCTCATACTCTATCCTTAACCTGAGTCCTAAAACCTGGGAAAGTTGAGAAAAAACAGAAAAATTATGCATGGCCCCTTTTCTCCCTCCAAGCATTGCGTTCTATACCAAACAATGAAAATGGGCTGTCTTTACCCGTTAGAGAACGCAATCCATAGGAAAGAAATTTAGGGCTTATACTCTATCCTTAACCTGAGTCCTAAAAGCTGGGAAAGTTGAGAAAAAGCAGAAAAACTATGCATGGCCCCTCTTCTCGCTCCAAGCATTGCGTTCTGTACCAAACAATGAAAATGGGCTGTCTTTACACGTTAGAGAGCGCAATCCATAGGAAAGAAATTAGGGGCTCATACTCTATCCTTAACCTGAGCACTAATCCCTGGGAAAGTTGAGAAAAAGCAGAAAAATTATGCATGGCCCCTTTTCTCCCTCCAAGCATTGCGTTCCATACCAAACAATGAAAATGGGCTGTCTTTACCCGTTAGAGAACGCAAACCATAGGAAAGAAATTAGGGGCTTATACTCTATCCTTAACATGAGTTCTAAAACCTGGGAAAGTTGAGAAAAAGCAGAAAAACTATGTATTCTCCCTCCAAGCATTGCGTTCTATACCAAACAATGAAAATGGGCTGTGTTTACACTTTAGAGAAGGCAATCCATAGGAAAGAAATTAAGGGCTCATACTCTATCCTTAACCTGAGTCCTAAAACCTGGGAAAGTTGAGACAAAGCAGAAAAATTATGCATGGCCCCTCTTCTCCCTCCAAGCATTGCGTTCTATACCAAACAAAGAAAATGGGCTGTCTTTACACGTTAGAGAGCGCAATCCATAGGAAAGAAATTAGGGGCTCATACTCTATCCTTAACCTGAGTCCTAATACCTGGGAAAGTTGAGAAAAAACAGAAAAATTATGCATGGCCCCTTTTCTCCCTCCAAGCATTGCGTTCTATACCAAACAATGAAAATGGGCTGTCTTTACCCGTTAGAGAACGCAATCCATAGGAAAGAAATTAGGGGCTTATACTCTATCCTTAACCTGAGTCCTAAAACCTGGGAAAGTTGAGAAAAAGCAGAAAAACTATGCATGGCCCCTCTTCTCCCTCCAAGCATTGCGTTCTGTACCAAACAATGAAAATGGGCTGTCTTTACACGTTAGAGAGCGCAATCCATAGGAAAGAAATTAGGGGCTCATACTCTATCCTTAACCTGAGCACTAATCCCTGGGAAAGTTGAGAAAAAGCAGAAAAATTAAGCATGGTCCCTCTTCTCCCTCCAAGCATTGCGTTCTATACCAAACAATGAAAATGGGCTGTCTTTACACGTTAGAGAGCGCAATCCATAGGAAAGAATTTAGGGGCTCATACTCTATCCTTAACCTGAGTCCTAAAACCTGGGAAAGTTGAGAAAAAGCAGAAAAACTATGTATTCTCCCTCCAAGCATTGCGTTCTATACCAAACAATGAAAATGGGCTGTCTTTACACGTTAGAGAACGCAATCCATAGGAAAGAAATTAGGGGCTCATACTCTATCCTTAACCTGAGCACTAATCCCTGGGAAAGTTGAGAAAAAGCAGAAAAATTACGCATGGTCCCTCTTCTCCCTCCAAGCATTGCGTTCTATACCAAACAATGAAAATGGGCTGTCTTTACCCGTTAGAGAACGCAATCCATAGGAAAGAAATTAAGGTCTTATACTCTATCCTTAACCTGAGTCCTAAAACCTGGGAAAGTTGAGAAAGAGCAGAAAAACTATGCATGGCCCCTCTTCTCCCTCCAAGCATTGCGTTTTGTACCAAACAATGAAAATGGGCTGTCTTTACACGTTAGAGAGCGCAATCCATAGCAAAGAAATTTGGGGCTCATACTCTATCCTTAACCTGAGTCCTAAAACCTGGGAAAGTTGAGAAAAAGCAGAAAAATTATGCATGGCCCCTCTTCTCCCTCCAAGCATTGCGTTCTATACCAAACAATGAAAATGGGCTGTCTTTACCCGTTAGAGAACGCAATCCATAGGAAAGAAATTAGGGGCTCATACTCTATCCTTAACCTGAGCCCTAATCCCTGGGAAAGATGAGAAAAGGCAGAAAAATTAAGCATGGCCCCTCTTCTCCTTCCAAGCATTGCGTTCTATGCCAAACAATGAAAATGGGCTGTCTTTACCCGTTAGAGAACGCAATCCATAGGAAAGAAATTAGGGGCTCATACTCTATTCTTAACCTGAGCCCTAATCCCTGGGAAAGTTGAGAAAAAGCAGAACAATTATGCATGGCCCCTCTTCTCCCTCCAAGCATTGCGTTCTATACCAAACAATGAAAATGGGCTGTCTTTACACGTTAGAGAACGCAATCCATAGGAAAGAAATTAGGGGCTCATACTCTATCCTTAACCTGAGTCCTAAAGCCTGGGAAAGTTGAGAAAAAGCAGAAGAATTATGCATGGCCCCTCTTTTCCCTCCAAGCATTGCGTTCTATACCAAACAATGAAAATGGGCTGTCTTTAAACGTTAGAGAGCGCAATCCATAGGAAAGAATTTAGGGTGCTCATACTCTATCCTTAACCTGAGTCCTAAAACCTGGGAAAGTTGAGAAAAAACAGAAAAATTATGCATGGCCCCTTTTCTCCCTCCAAGCATTGCGTTCTATACCAAACAATGAAAATGGGCTGTCTTTACCCGTTAGAGAACGCAATCCATATGAAAGAAATTAGGGGCTTATACTCTATCCTTAACCTGAGTCCTAAAACCTGGGAAAGTTGAGAAAAAGCAGAAAAACTATGTATTCTCCCTCCAAGCATTGCGTTCTATACCAAACAATGAAAATGGGCTGTCTTTACACGTTAGAGAAGGCAATCCATAGGAAAGAAATTAAGGGCTCATACTCTATCCTTAACCTGAGTCCTAAAACCAGGGAAAGTTGAGAAAAAGCAGAAAAATTATGCATGGCCCCTCTTCTCCCTCCAAGCATTGCGTTCTATACCAAACAATGAAAATGGGCTGTCTTTACACGTTAGAGAGCGCAATCCATAGGAAAGAAATTAGGGGCTCATACTCTATCCTTAACCTGAGTCCTAAAACCTGGGAAAGTTGAGAAAAAACAGAAAAATTATGCATGGCCCCTTTTCTCCCTCCAAGCATTGCGTTCTATACCAAACAATGAAAATGGGCTGTCTTTACCCGTTAGAGAACGCAATCCATAGGAAAGAAATTTAGGGCTTATACTCTATCCTTAACCTGAGTCCTAAAAGCTGGGAAAGTTGAGAAAAAGCAGAAAAACTATGCATGGCCCCTCTTCTCGCTCCAAGCATTGCGTTCTGTACCAAACAATGAAAATGGGCTGTCTTTACACGTTAGAGAGCGCAATCCATAGGAAAGAAATTAGGGGCTCATACTCTATCCTTAACCTGAGCACTAATCCCTGGGAAAGTTGAGAAAAAGCAGAAAAATTATGCATGGCCCCTTTTCTCCCTCCAAGCATTGCGTTCCATACCAAACAATGAAAATGGGCTGTCTTTACCCGTTAGAGAACGCAAACCATAGGAAAGAAATTAGGGGCTTATACTCTATCCTTAACCTGAGTCCTAAAACCTGGGAAAGTTGAGAAAAAGCAGAAAAACTATGTATTCTCCCTCCAAGCATTGCGTTCTATACCAAACAATGAAAATGGGCTGTGTTTACACTTTAGAGAAGGCAATCCATAGGAAAGAAATTAAGGGCTCATACTCTATCCTTAACCTGAGTCCTAAAACCTGGGAAAGTTGAGACAAAGCAGAAAAATTATGCATGGCCCCTCTTCTCCCTCCAAGCATTGCGTTCTATACCAAACAATGAAAATGGGCTGTCTTTACACGTTAGAGAGCGCAATCCATAGGAAAGAAATTAGGGGCTCATACTCTATCCTTAACCTGAGTCCTAATACCTGGGAAAGTTGAGAAAAAACGGAAAAATTATGCATGGCCCCTTTTCTCCCTCCAAGCATTGCGTTCTATACCAAACAATGAAAATGGGCTGTCTTTACCCGTTAGAGAACGCAATCCATAGGAAAGAAATTTGGGGCTTATACTCTATCCTTAACCTGAGTCCTAAAACCTGGGAAAGTTGAGAAAAAGCAGAAAAACTATGCATGGCCCCTCTTCTCCCTCCAAGCATTGCGTTCTGTACCAAACAATGAAAATGGGCTGTCTTTACACGTTAGAGAGCGCAATCCATAGGAAAGAAATTAGGGGCTCATACTCTATCCTTAACCTGAGCACTAATCCCTGGGAAAGTTGAGAAAAAGCAGAAAAATTAAGCATGGTCCCTCTTCTCCCTCCAAGCATTGCGTTCTATACCAAACAATGAAAATGGGCTGTCTTTACCCGTTAGAGAACGTAATCCATAGGAAAGAAATTAAGGTCTTATACTCTATCCTTAACCTGAGTCCTAAAACCTGGGAAAGTTGAGAAAAAGCAGAAAAACTATGCATGGCCCCTCTTCTCCCTCCAAGCATTGCGTTCTGTACCAAACAATGAAAATGGGCTGTCTTTACACGTTAGAGAGCGCAATCCATAGGAAAGAAATTAGGGGCTCATACTATATCCTTAACCTGAGTCCTAAAACCTGGGAAAGTTGAGAAAAAGCAGAAAAGTTATGCATGGCCCCTCTTCTCCCTCCAAGCATTGCGTTCTATACCAAACAATGAAAATGGGCTGTCTTTACCCGTTAGAGAACGCAATCCATAGGAAAGAATTTAGGGGCTCATACTCTATCCTTAACCTGAGCCCTAATCCCTGGGAAAGTTGAGAAAAAGCAGAAAAATTAAGCATGGCCCCTCTTCTCTTCCAAGCATTGCGTTCTATGCCAAACAATGAAAATGGGCTATCTTTACCCGTTAGAGAACGCAATCCATAGGAAAGAAATTAGGGGCTCATACTCTATCCTTAACCTGAGCCCTAATCCCTGGGAAAGTTGAGAAAAAGCAGAAAAATTATGCATGGCCCCTCTTCTCCCTCTAAGCATTGCGTTCTATACCAAACAATGAAAATGGGCTCTCTTTACACGTTAGAGAACGCAATCCATAGGAAAGAAATTAGGGGCTCATACTCTATCCTTAACCTGAGCCCTAAAACCTGGCAAAGTTGAGAAAACGCAGAAAAATTATGCATGGCCCCTCTTCTCCCTCCAAGCATGGCGTTCTATACCAAACAATGAAAATAGGCTGTCTTTACCCGTTAGAGAACGCAATCCATAGGAAAGAAATTAGGGGCTCATACTCTATCCTTAACCTGAGTCCTAAAACCTGGGAAAGTTGAGAAAACGCAAAAAATTATGCATGGCCCCTCTTCTCCCTCCAAGCATTGCGTTCTATACCAAACAATGAAAATAGGCCGTCTTTACCCGTTAGAGAACGCAATCCATAGGAAAGAAATTAGGGGCTCATACTCTATCCTTAAACTGAGTCCTAAAACCTGGGAAAGTTGAGAAAACGCAAAAAATTATGCATGGCCCCTCTTCTCCCTCCAAGCATTGCGTTCTATACCAAACAATGAAAATAGGCCGTCTTTACCCGTTAGAGAACGCAATCCATAGGAAAGAAATTAGGGGCTCATACTCTATCCTTAACCTGAGCCTTAATCCCTGGGAAAGTTGAGAAAAAGCAGAAAAATTATGCATGGCCCCTCTTCTCCCTCCAAGCATTGCGTTCTATACCAAACAATGAAAATAGGCTGTCTTTACCCGTTAGAGAACGCAATCCATAGGAAAGAAATTAGGGGCTCATACTCTATCCTTAACCTGAGTCCTAAAACCTGGGAAAGTTGAGAAAACGCAAAAAATTATGCATGGCCCCTCTTCTCCCTCCAAGCATTGCGTTCTATACCAAACAATGAAAATAGGCCGTCTTTACCCGTTAGAGAACGCAATCCATAGGAAAGAAATTAGGGGCTCATACTCTATCCTTAACCTGAGCCCTAATCCCTGGGAAAGTTGAGAAAAAGCAGAAAAATTATGCATGGCCCCTCTTCTCCCTCCAAGCATTGCGTTCTATACGAAACAATGAAAATGGGCTGTCTTTACCCGTTAGAGAACGCAATACATAGGAAAGAAATTAGGGGCTCATACTCTATCCTTAACCTGAGTCCTAAAACCTGGGAAAGTTGAGAAAACGCAAAAAATTATGCATGGCCCCTCTTCTCCCTCCAAGCATTGCGTTCTATACGAAACAATGAAAATGGGCTGTCTTTACCCGTTAGAGAACGCAATCCATAGGAAAGAAATTAGGGGCTCATACTCTATCCTTAACCTGAGTCCTAAAACCTGGGAAAGTTGAGAAAAAGCAGAAAAATTATGCATGGCCCCTCTTCTCCCTCCAAGCATTGCGTTCTATACCAAACAATGAAAATGGGCTGTCTTTACCCGTTAGAGAACGCAATCCATAGGAAAGAAATTAGGGGCTCATACTCTATCCTTAACCCGAGTCCTAAAACCTGGGAAAGTTGAGAAAAAGCAGAAGAATGGTGCATGGCCCCTCTTCTCCCTCCAAGCATTGCGTTCTATACCAGCAATGAAAATGGGCTGTCTTTTTGTTATTTGTTATTTGCCTTATTCTCATTTCTGGCCAGATAAAGTAGAGAGAATTGCGTTTGAGCTTGAGCAACCCCCATCAGTGGCAATGAAATAAAGAGGACTTGATTCACATCAAGTGAAACAAACGGCTTGACGAAACCCCCGTCTGAAGACTCAGAGGATGAAAATTAAGAAGATCATGAATGCGTCTTTCGGAAAACGGAAACCCCCGTCATACCAACATAGTTTAATAGTAGGAGCCGCCGCGCGGCAAAATCCAATTCATCGTTTGCGGTAAATCGAGCCCGATATTTTATAGGGCCCCATTTTTTATCGGGCCCTATTTTTTATGGGATGCGATAGAATAATGGATCCGATAGTTTATGGGACCCGATGAAATATCGGATCCGATAAAAAATGGGGCCCGATTTTCTTGCTGTATATTTATAGAAGTCGGACCCGATAATTTTCATTTAAATGATTTATAAAAATGATTTAAATGTTTTATGCCAAAATTATTGCAATTGAAATCCAATACCTTTTAGATGAATATTATAAATATATAGCCCCATTGTTGATGAATATAGATGTTTTGCATAGAGAATATATAATCGGATCCGATCATTTTGCAACGGATCCGATGATATTTCAAAATCGGATCCGATGAGAGTATTGAAGAAATCGAGCTCGAAAAATGAATTCGAGCTAGAAAATCACTAAAAAAATAATGAACCGAATATTCCATCATAATGTTTAACATTGGAAAGGCTTAAAAACCTTGTTTTGAAATGTTCACGAAGACACACGTAGTGAACATGGAAGATTGCTATGCAACCTCTAAGAGATGATTTTAGGAAACTTTTAGTACTGGCCCAAACTCTTAGTTTCTTACAAAAAAATACGTGTAATCAGTTTCGAATGAAAGCGCAATATTTTTACAGAAGCGATTTTGAGCTGACGCGAGAGAGTTTCCTCAAAAAACGGATTTTCCTCCAAACATCTGGTCATGCCTAAAAGATGGCTTATAAGGCTTCTTGTTGATAAAATCTTTTCGAGGCAAAGCATGGATTTTTAAAATTTTCTGTTTCGTTGGATGTGTTTCTACTGTACCCCCTAGATTTACTCATTTTCGTTTCAAATTGCCACAGTTATTCAGATGTAATTTTGAGCTGACACGAGAAAAGTTTCCAAACAAAGAGCGGATTTTTCCCCAAACATCTGGTAATGCCTAAAAGATAGCTTATTTCTCGTTGAAAAAATCTTACCGAGGCCAACGGGGAATTGTTGGGATTGTTGGATATTTCATATTTTGAAATATCCAACTATGCAAATATGCATGGACTGGTTCAATTCAAATCATATGACAGCCAACCCATCTAAATTTCAGTCAATGATTGTTGGCAAAAATGATAACCAAATTAAAGAATTATAAATAAACAATAATTTCAAAATAAACGTGAGTAATGAAGTAACTCTACTTGGAATTCAAATTGACCAACAACTAAAATTTGACTCACATATCGATAATATCTGTAAAAAAGCTGCCATGCAGCTAAACGCAATCAAAAGACTAGCTAGATTCAGGGGTAACAAAGAGAGACAAGTAATCGTGAATTCTTTCATTCTTTGTCACTTCAATTACTGTCCCCTTATCTGGTTATTTTGCAGTAATTCAAGCCAAAAGAAAATCGAGAAAGTCAACGAGAGGGCCCTACGATGAGCACTCTCAGATTATGCTTCATCATATAGTAATCTCCTAATCAAGGGCGAATCTGCTACAATTCATATTCATTCTATTAGGCTATTGGCGCTTGAAATTTACAAAACTTTGCACAACTTAAATCCAGCATTTATGAAAGATTATTTTCTCCCAAAATCAACCAGCTATAATCTTCGAAGAAATGATATTCTATTTGTTCCTAAAGTCAAAAATGCAAATTATGGCATGAAATCGATTAGCTTTTTGGGCCCAAAGGTTTGGAATTCTCTTCCAAATGAAATAAAGTCATCCAAAAATGCATATCAATTCAAAATTCTCATAAAAGATTGGTTTTTCAACAATCAATGCGCCTGCAACGCTTGCAGTCAATAAGTTCCATAATGCAATCTCTAAAATTGCTTCATGTTAGTGTATATTAGTGCTCACACTATCGTAAAACTAACATTAAATAAGGTATTATTATTATTATTATTTTAATGGATGTGTTTCTACCTGATTTCCTTCCCGTAAATAGTTCCTTTCGAAGAGAAGTTCTTTTCGAAGAGATAAAGTCAAGCCAATCTATAGCCTCGTTCAAAATACTTGTCAAACAATGGAATGGAGACAGTTGCAATTGTAATATCTGTAAGTAGCTGAAATTGTAAATATTGTATTTTTGTAAATAGTTGGTTTGAATTAGTTGCCCTATTTATAGAGTAAACTAAACTTTGTATCCAACTTTAAATAGATTCTTTATTATCATTATTATTATTAGATAAGTAGATAAGCAGTATAGATAAGTATCTAAAGTTTCTTTCAAGCCATTCAATCAGAGGAAAAACTTATAGAATTTGTAGATTTTCTGAATTCCGCTCACCATTCCATAAAGTTCACCGTTGAATATTCCAAGGAAACGGTGAAATTTTTGGATGTTCAGGTTATTAGGCAAGGTAACAAAATAGTCACAGATCTGTATACGAAACCGACTGATACCATGGGTGAGAGGAAACAAAGTAAATGTATGATAAAATGTATAAACAAATCGTACCTGTGTCTTTATTTTTGTTGTTTTCGCCTCCAATTTACCTGCAGCAGCATGCTCAAATCAACTCCTAACTTCAAATCTGCAATGGCCTAAATTTTTCTGTGTTCTGTAAAAGCGAGGCCGTCCTCGTTTGCGATTTCTCCCTTGTTGACGGCGGGAAACTATTCCCGCCGTCAACAAGGGAGAAATCGCAAACGAGGACGGCCTCGCTTTTACAGAACACAGAAAAATTTAGGCCGTTGCAGATTTGAAGTTAGGAGTTGATTTGAGCATGCTGCTGCAGGTAAATTGGAGGCGAAAACAACAAAAATAAAGACACAGGTACGATTTGTTTATACATTTTATCATACATTTACTTTGTTTCCTCTCACCCATGGTCATCCAGGTCATACGAAAAAGGGCATTCCCTATGGGCAGGCCCTTCGAATTCGTCGTATCTGCTCAGAAGACCCAGAAGACTCATTTTTTGAAAATCGATTGGAAAACTTGGAAAATTTTCTTTTGGATCGGGGGTACAATAGGGGAGAAATAGAGGGACAGTTTAATAGGGTAAGGGGGTTGGATCGGAATACCCTCCTGGATCGGAACCAAAAGCACCTGGACGATACGAGGATACCCCTGGTTTTAACATTCCATCCAGCATTTCATAAAGTTTACGACATTTTGCAAACATGTTTGAATGCACTTTTTGTTGATAATGAACATCGACATATTTTCAAGGATAAGATTTTTGTTTCGTTCAGAAGGGCTAAAAATTTCAAGGATACTCTGGTTCGGGCCAAAGTTTACCAACAAACGGATGAACGAGCTGAAAAGGGCACTTTCAAATGTAATGGCAGGAGAAGCTGTCAAATTTGTGCACTCATTGTTGAAGGGGAGACATTTCGAAATTTTAATGACTCTCGACGCTTTACGATCTCCTCTGGTTCTTATCATTGCAACTCGGAGAATGTAGTCTACTTGTTGCAATGTGATTGCTGCAATAAAAAATATGTGGGCAGCACAAAAACCAAATTTCGGCAAAGATTTAATGTGTACAAATCATATTTTCGAACATATGCACGTAAATACAATGATGGCAGTCTTGACAGGGGTAAGGCGGTACCACAGGCGGGTTTCTTTGGGCATTTTTTTAGTGAAGGCCATCAGGGTGCTTTTTCGGTCAGCATAAAAATCATTGATGGGGCTTCAGATGTTTACTCACTTCGTAGAAAAGAATTAGCAATACAAATTGGGAACCTTTGCACCCAACGGTCTCAATGAAAGAGCGGCGGATGTTGAATTGGATATGTTCGCCTGTGGGGTCGCCTGAATACAGTCATTCCATTTGAATAAGTCTTAGGCTTATCTTGGGGGGGGGGCATGTTTCCTTTCGTATTTCGTGTCAGTGTGCACGTGGTGTCAGGGTGGAATTCCCTGTCTTGCCATCTAGGGATTTAGCAATTTAAGCAAATCCCAGGAGGGTCGTTGGGAGGCGTGCTTCTTCGTTTGCTTGAGACTTTATATACGCAGAGCTTCCATTCTGATGTCGAGAACTAAAGGATTAGGGAATTTACTATGAACTTTTATTTGAATTGGAAGTTTTGGCTGGCTAAGAAAACTTGAAATAGTCTAGGTGTGTTGTTTGGCATTGTTTTAAAGGGGGGCCACGGGGGGATTTTATCACGATTTTATGTTAATGTTATTTTGTCCTATAAATACTTGGCTGTCCTGTGGTTGTAAACAACTGATGAAGATTTTATAATCGAAGCGTTTTGCTTTTAACAGTTTTGGTTTTTCATATACTTTTTTCTGTTATTTTTGATGGTGGTTTTGTTTTAACATTATTATTATTATTATTAATTATCAGCAATCACATAATAATAATAAAAAATTACAGCAACTCTGATCATGTTGTTTATTTGTTGCAGTGTGAATCATGCAACAAGAAATACGTTGGTAGCACTAAGATGAAATTTCGGCAAAGGTTTAATGTTTACAAGTCCTATTTCAGAACATATGCACGCAAACACGACGAAAACTCTCTCGATAAAGGAAAACCTGTTTTACAAGCACGTTTTTCGGTCATTTTTTTGAAAACGGACATAATGGGAGCTTTCGGGTTGGTATTAAAATCATAGATAGGGCGGATGATGTTTTTTCACTTCGTAGGAAGGAGTTGTGTTGGCAATATCGACTTCAAACTTTTACACCCAAGGGTCTTAATGAAAGAGCTGCAGACGTGGAATTAGACGTATTTGTGTACGGGGGAACGGCTTAGATTCTGCCACTGCATCTGAAGGTCCTTAGAGGTTGTGTTGGCGTCCGCTTTGTGGTTGCCCTTTGTTACTTCGCGCTTTTATGCGTGTGGCGCACTGTGATCCAGACAGGGAATTAATCCCAAAAAATGAAAATACGAGTTTACACTATTTGAGGGTTTCATCATGGCGAAGAGACATTGAGCTATTCGATAAAACAAAAATTTCTTAAATCTGACTCATAAATCCAGAGATATGATTTTTTAAAGTTTGACTAAATTGCGAACTGTTGTTTACATTGCAATTTCCGGCCTTTTGTTTGTGTTGTCGTTGAAAATCCATACATTCAAGTTCTTGTAACTCTTCAACAAATGCACCGATTTTTTTAAACTTTTTTTTATTTTACAGATTAACACCTAAGCTATCTAAAAATACAAAGCCATTTGCAAAATCTCAAGTTGGTATATCAATATTTGTCAAAATGGTGTATGACCTTTTTAAGCACAAAAACCAGGCAAATTATCAAAATTCCGTTTGTTACAGTGAAAACAAAAAATCTAACTAAATCTAACTCTTCAAAAAAAATATCACAATTGAATATGATGTCTTGAGAGAATTTCTACCAAAGGATTTGTACAGCTTCGCACAGGAAAAAAAGTTATCACACATTTGGTATGATAGGCCCTTTTGGTTTAACGTTGATTTTTTGGCTTTGCACATGATTGAACTGTTCCGCATACGAACAGTGTTTATGCAAACTACTTTCAACTATCTTAGCTTTACTTGAGTAAAGCTTGTGTCTCTAAAGTATTTAGTTTTTGGTCGATAATCTAATTTTCATTGTACATGTCCTTGATAAGGCCTCTTCTCGGTTTAGTGTATCGATCACCTCACTTTAATGATAATTGACTGCCTGATCTTGGTCGGCTACGTTTTTTAACTCGTTCATCTACTTCATCACTGAACACTCTTTCTTTTACACGCCAGGCTTCATCCTTGACTTTAACTTGATACAATTTTTGGAGTACTAATTGAATTTTATATGCGTCTTCCTTCAGCCCCCCTTTCCTATATCAGTTTATCAGCTAGATCCTTAAATTTCGCAGTATATTTCGTGTTCTACCGGGTGAGCCAGAAAAAAGTTCCCACTTTTGACAGGCCAGGATAAATCACACACTAGGCCAATTTTAGTTGTGTTTGATTTAATCTTTTGCCAATATCCTATATTATTCTGGGTTATTTTTTGCAGATTTTTCAGACGCCAATTTATCGAAATATTTGCAATTTCTTGAAATTTTTTGGCCTGCAGACCGCCCAAAAAGATCGAAAAACAGTGATCAAATTTCCTACAGATTGAACTTGGCAAAACAAGGGAGTGCGCTCTTCGAAATGACTGGGAATTTGGAAATGGATCAGGTACAATCTGTCGCACGAGCGTGCGGTCATTCAATGATAGCGCAAGTTTAATTTCAAAGAAATGATAAAACAACTGAGAGTCTTTGTATCAATGAAAATGACATTAAACTTGCGTAATCATTGAATGACCGTGCGCTCGTGCGACAGATTGTACCTGATCCATTTCCAAATTCCCAGTCATTTCGAAGAGCACTCCCTTTGTTCTGCCAAGTTCAATCTGTAAGAAATTTGATCACTGTTTTTCGATCTTTTTGGACAGTCTGCAGGCCAAAAAATTTCAAGAAATTGCTAATATTTCGATAAATTGGCGTCTGAAAAATCTGCAAAGAACAATCTAGAATAATATAGGATATTGGCAAAAGATTAAATCAAAAACAACTAAATTTGGCCTAGTGTGTGATTTATCTTGGCCTGTCGAAAGTGGGAACTTTTTTCTGGCTCACCCGGTACTTCGTACTTTTATCCTTTAAATCACCGTTTTCAACTATGAAATCATAAAGCTCGACATTCGTTGTGATAAACGTGATTGATTTTGTGACACATAGCTAGCCTATTGGAATGGTTTAAAGACCACAGGCCAGCAGTTTTGTGTTTTAACAGTCATTGTTTTATTTTGTGGTAGGAACTGACTTGGAAATTAACATAGAAAAAATTCTGCTTCTCAATGAGGCATGTGAAACATACAGGCTTGGTTTGGGTCAGTCATAGTTACGAGAAAAAATTTTTTTTATTGTTTTGCAGTTTCATATCAGTTTATGTAAAGTTGCGTCATCCTGTAATTTGAGCACTCCCTGCATCCCATATACAGTATGGTGAGCTGTAGACACTCTCTACACGTTTTTTTTATAAGAAACTTGGATCAGCACTTAGTACTAAAAGTTTCTTAATTTCCCATGAAAATTTCGGTGTTTTAGTAGTAAAAGTTTCTTAATCAGTTTCTTATTTTTTTGGGCCTAAAATTGCGGTATTGTTCGAAGTTGAGCCTTCTTCTCGAGAAAGGGCTTCCATTTTGCATTGACATTGTCATCAAGAAGAAGCCATGCACATCAAGGCAAAAATTTACCAATTTTGCAGTTAAAAGGCAAGAAAAGACGAATATACCTTTGTTAGAGAGACATAGAATAAGAGAGACATACAGAAATAAAGTTTTAGAGTTTCTTAACTGTTCTTGAGCGTAGTACTAGAGTTTCTTAAATTTTTGGTCATCGTAGTACTAGTTTCTTATAAACCAGTTTCTTATAAAAAAAAAAACGTGTATGCGTACTATCAAAGTTTAAAAGTTGAATATATATTTTGAAATAACGAGGTAAAGTTGCCTTGCCTTAAACAAAGAGGCATTTAAGGCGAATAAGTGAATGGAAAAGTAGTGATAGGGGAATGTAGGCAGTTGTTATATTCCAATAAAAGTCGCCACAAGCATATCCGGACTATTGACGCCTCTTCCCTACCATATCGAAGCCCTTGAAGACAGTCAGTTGACATTTTCATTGACTATGGAATCAAGATAAAGATAAAAACCGAGTCGACAGACAAGAAGCATGAAAATGTTATACCAGAACGAGATCTTTATCAACAGTTGGTCGTCAAGGTTTCAGTGAGTACGACCATAACCAAACACAAACTGAAAAGGACCTACCATACCAAATGTATGATAACTTTTTTTCTTGTACGAAGCTGTACAAATCCTTTGGCAGAAATTCTCTCAAGACATCATATTCAATTTTAATATTTTTTTCGAAGAGTTAGATTTAGTTAGATTTTTGTTTTCACTATAACAGACGAAATGTTGATAATTTGCCTGGTTTTCGTGCTTAAAAAGGTCATACACCATTTTGACAAATATTGATATACCAACTTGAGATTTAAAAAAAAGCTTTGTATTTTTAGATAGCTTAGGTGTTTATCTGGAAGACAAAAAAAGTTTCAAAAAATCGGTGCATTTATTGAAGAGATACAAGAACTTGAATTTCTGGGTTTTCAACGATACAACAAACAAAAGGCCAGAAATTGCAATGTAAACAACAGTTCGCAATTTAGTCAAACTTTAAAAAATCATATCTCTGGATCTATTAGACGGATTTAAGAAATTTTTGTTTTATCGAATAGCTCAATGTCTCTTCGCCATGATGAAACCCTTAAATAGTGTATACTCGTATTTTCATTTTTTTGGGATTAATTCCACGATTTCTAAAGAGCTGGATCACAGTGTGGCGGTAGGGTGGAATTCCCTATCAGGCCATCGGGGATTCAGCAATTGCTAAAAAAAGTTTTAGCAGCGAGCGAATCTATCGGAGGGTCACTTGGGGTGACTGCAGAGTTGCCAAGGTTCAAAGGAATCAGTAGAACTTTAAAACGCCTCCAATCCCTTCTCAAATTTAAAAAGGACAAAAAGATTATGTAGAGTGGCATAAGTGGGAAAGGATGTTATTGCTTTTAATTGTAAATTTAACATTTTTATGTACTTTTTGTTTGTAAACAACTTCTTCTGTATAAATTCTCGGCTGCCCAGTAAAGTTGTATAGACTGATGATATGGTCGTAGTTATCGCTATTGAAATACTGCCGGACGCTCCTAACTACGACTCATAATCAAACGCCATTATTTTGAAATGACTATGCCTGCCTCGTTTCGATAAGGGCCTAGGCGCAGAAAAGCACAAAAATTTGTCGTTTTCAAATGAAACACATTGATTTGAAAACTTCACAATAAATCAGTTAATGCTTAGCGAAAGCAGCAAAATAGTACCTACGTACAAAATTTGATATTGTCGCCAACTGTTTTCATGGTATTTTTGTTCGTAAGACTTTGTTCTGTCCGGCCAAACTCCTTGAAACTCTGCTTTGAGCTTCGAGTTTCCGTTGGTCAATATCAATCAATCGAATCTGCAGAAATTCTAATGGCGTTGTATTTGTTGTATACTTTGTACATGACTGTGTATAGCAGCCTCGTTCCCAAGGGCGTTCAAAAGTGAAAAAAGTCAGTCCAAAAATATTGCCGTAATGATATGAGTCCCAGTAAGAGCGATCTCGGTCTGGCGTAATAGTCTCGTTTTGGATAGCGATTACTGGGACTCACTGTAATCAGCCTAAAAGTTGTAGACTCTGATGAAGATTTTTAATCGAAACGTATTTTTATGAAAACAGTTTAATTTTTTTTATTATTATTATTATTATTATTATTATTATAAACTAAACCACTTTCAAAGTAAAACAGAAATTAAAATGATAAAAAACACAACTGTTTCGGGGCAGACGTTTCGATATAAAATCTTCTTCAGTGTCAGTGTCTTCTTCAGTGTTCAGTGTCTTCAGTGTCTTCTTCAGTGTATTATTATTATTATTATTATTATTATTATTATTATTATCATTATAATCCACTGCAGTTATGCAGTTATCAGACGTATGGGTCATTTCACAGTTACATACTTGTGCTAAAAAGATAGCTACATTGATACTTTCTAATATCTAGAAAGGCAGCTAAGTAAGGTGGGGATTATGCATAGAAATGGGATTATGCTTCGATGTTCTACGCTTTTTCAGAGGTGTATTTTCCTCGCAGTATGACGTATGTTGTCTTCGAAGATCTGCCTCCAGTGCCTTCTGCTCGCGCGCGTTTTTTGCGCATGCGCAGACTATTTTTCCTCCTGTTTTGTTTGCGGACTTTGCGGACTTTGCGGACTTTGCGGGCTTGCGGACTTGCATGATGTAACCTAGCCTACGTGTAGACCCATTATCCCAAAGGAGGAAAGGGTCTACGAAACAAAGAGCAAAGGCTTGCTACTGAGGTTTCTAGATTTCTGGAAACTTAATTTATGCAGCCTTTGTTTCAACCATAGAAATATTTCTATTTCTATGGGTTCAACGCGTGTCACAAATCATTTGGGAAGGGGATTAGAATGGTTAATTATAGGCGGCCGTAGCAAGCCTTTGCTCTTTGTCTCGTAGACCCTTTCCTCCTTTGGGATAATGGGTCTACGCGTAGGCTAGATGTAACCGCATACGTCAGTATGGGTTGTGGTTGTTGTGGTTGTTTAGGTGTTATGTGAGGCTGACCTCTCTCTTCACTTAGGTTTGGCCTGGCCACTGCTTACAACAAGAAGAAGAGAGATTGTGGTGGCTTGGCTGCAAATTTATCAAGAACAATATGTCAAAAACTACGAAGAGGAAACATGTTACACAAGAAGCTCTCACAGAGTATTATGTGCCGGAGGGTGAAGAAGAGATTGTTAAGGTAACCAACATCCAGTTTGAGAAAAATCAACCCAAAAACTATGTATCGTAAAACTGTTTTTGGCCATGGAGCTGCGATTGTTTTCCAAAATAATGCAAACTAGATATCATTCGAAAGAGCTTAGTGAGTAGAACTTGATTCTAAGCCTTCTAAAATGGGGACAAGTGTGTGTGTGTGTAAAATTTTGCTATACAAATTAAAAGTAAACATTTACGGAATGAAAGAAAGGCTATTTACAAGCGTACAATATGATAAAAACTAAGATCTAGCATAAAAACACCCCTAGTTTAAAATGGCAGGGATAGCATTAAAAGGTCAGTACAACCTTGTTTCCATAATGGTCCCTCCAGGGGTATTATCATGGTATTATAGAAAAGAAAAGTTTTCATGAAAAAACGAGACAAGAATATTTTGTGTCAAAAGTAGAATGTAATGGCTCATTCCTAAGGAAGTTAAACAGCCTGTTTGGCCTGTTGTTTATGCAGTTTTTAGAAATTTAATAATATATGTAGGGACTGTTTTCTTGATTTTGGAGGTCTTTGAAGAAATTGTCCTTTATCTTATGTTTGAAACTGTTAACGTTTTCAGGAGACTTTAGGTCAGAGTGCAGACTGTTCCAGATTTTAGGTCCTAGGTAAGATATGCCACTTTGCCCTCTGTTGCTCTTTCGAAAAGGTTGATTTAATTTGTTTTTAGATCTTCGAGTAATCCGACTCTGGCCAACTGGTAAGCACATCTCCGACATATAGGATGGGGCTGAATTATCGAAAAATTTGTAAACGTTTGTAGCAGTACATTGTTTAAATCTCTCTTTAGTAGGGAGCCAATTTATGTTCTTAAATTCTTTGATTCCTACGTGTGCTCTGTTACTCATATTTAAGCAGAACCTGATACATTTATTTTGAGCTGTTTGAATTCTTTTTGTTAACCTTTTATTAATCAGTGGAAACCAAGCACTGCATGCATAGTCAAAGTGGGGCTGGATTAGTGCATTTGCTAGTAACCTACGAAGAGAGAAGTCAAGAAAATTTTGCTTTCTATAGAGGAACCTTAGCCTGCCATTGATTTTGCTTAGGGTCCTGGTAGCCATTGATTCTCCAGACAGGTTTCCATCAAGAATACAGCCCAGATAGGTCACTGAGGTGTACTGTTTAATCCTGATGTCACCCCTTCTGATGTCCAGATTTTGATTGCCGATTCTGCGGTTCTTTGAGTGCAGTTTAGTGGGCAGCGCTAAATGTCATATTCCAATCCTAACCCTAACTGACCCAAACCCTAACCCTAACTTACCCTTACTAACGCTAAATTGTGCCAAAAACACTTTTCTGAAAGTAACCCTAACCCTTACCGTATGACAAACAACAACACAACATTCGAATGCCGCCCGCTAAACTGCACTCTAACCCTAAAATGTTGTACCAATGTTTTAATTAAGGGGGCTTATAGGGTACTGGCGTCTGGTGGGATTTATCAGGCAGGTTAGGTTTTAAACTTACCAAGCAAAATCAATTCATCCACGGCGACCAAAGATATTTCATTAAACATATTTCAAACATTCCTCATGAAGTTTATGCTGCTTGTTGGTTGATCTTTTTTCACAAACGAAATCGTTTGCCACAAAATATTTTGACCACTTCTTGCAGAGGTTCAGGGTAATTCCATATAGCTTCATCAGATAGATGTAAAGTCATGTTTGAGAAATTTTCTTGAATTTTTTCTATAGCAAGGCAATGAGGAGTTGATCCTAGATATTTAATTTCAGCTCGATATCTCATTTGGTTGACTAGCAATGATTTATTGAACTTGTGGCCCATTTGTCAGTAAGGTGTCACTTTTCACATAGTCACAGGAGAAAGATAGTCTTGAAGCGAACAATGCGCCATTGTTCTAGCTCTTTGATAAAGATTTTGCTAGAGCCCGGACCTCCGAAGGTGCACACATTTGACGTGTTGTGCACTTTCAATGTGTGTTTCCAGTATTATTTGATTGTCTTCCTTGTATCTTCGCTGTTTTTTGCTATGCCTGGTGCAAATTGCTCAATCTTTGGATGTTCAACATCAAGAAGAAATAAAGAGCTAAGTATTTT
Organism: Aurelia coerulea; assembly: GCA_039566865.1. Classification (NCBI taxonomy): domain Eukaryota; kingdom Metazoa; phylum Cnidaria; class Scyphozoa; order Semaeostomeae; family Ulmaridae; genus Aurelia; species Aurelia coerulea. The sequence goes on from CM076945.1 coordinate 15,647,239, forward strand.
CAAGATTCCTTCGCCAAATACTAATGCAAACAAGAAGTGGAGAAGTGAATTGCTGAACGTTGTGACCAAAGATCGCATCATTGATCAGAACCTCCAGCGACAAATTGACACGAGCAAGATATATATTTGCGAAAGACATTTCTCCCAGGATCAACTTTGGATTTGTAAGTAATATTTATGTTTTCTACATCCGTACCTGCTCAAAGCTTTTGACATTTGCTTGGTAATCTTCCCAGTGATTTTGGATTCGCAGTAGAAGTAGGACTTGTTTAGGTTATGCCTAAATCAGCAAACTCCAGCCAAACTCCACTCCTCTGCCTTTTCCCTTTGTTTGCCCCTTTGTTTCATTGATAGCAGGGATACTGTATGTGCCCAAGACACAGTAAATGGTTAGTGATCCATTTTCTCGGCATTAATAGCTTATTTACAAATATTTTATATTCATTGCAGGCAGTTGATTTAAACCTTTTCAGATATTGTGAATGTTGCCTGTTCTTCAGGTTATCATGTTTACCAGATTTTTAGGCCTATGGAGGAAAACCAGGTATCCTGATGATAATTTATGTTTTATTTCATTTTATAGATCCAACACGAAAGGCACTTAAAGATGGAGTGTTACCATCTTTGCATCTTCCCAAGAAGAGCATCTCTGTTTCTTCCCCTCCCCCACATCCAACATCAGCGATCCAGAAGAGAGAAGAAAACATTTCTTCAACAGTCTTCCTATCTTCAATTCCTATGGCAGTTTACAAGAGCTTTCCTGAATTTCAGCAACGCGTTTCAAAGCTAAAGCTTGGTGATTCTTGGCACATTGATTTTTCCGAATCATTGGCAACCATTTCTTCCCATATCGATGAGTATGTGCTTCCTAAATCTGAAATCTTTGTGGACCCTTCTCTTCGATTTTCTTTGCGAGTTTTTGGTTGGATGCTAACCGAAGACCATGATTTGTATGGAAAATATGAGAGATCGTTTGCCAATGTTACCTTGTCCAATCTTATTCAAGAAATTGAACAATCTTTTTTGTGCAAAGGAATTGATATGCCGGATCCTAAAGCCACTGCAAGAATTCAAAGGCATGTGATCCCAAGAAAATTTTCCTTTCTTGAAGTTCAACAAAGCTCTTCCCCAAAAAGATTTCTTCAAGATGAATTTCTTCGATCTGGGAACTACTCTCTTTTAATATCTGCCAAAAATCAATGTTCTTCTTGCCTTGCTCATGGTGCAAATCTTATGTATGAAAGCAGACGCAAAGAAAGCCGATCGAATGAACCTGCTAAGCTATTTGCTCCAGTTAAATTTACATCCCCAGAGAGAATAAAGCTAACATTGCAACAAAACCGCCTTAAATGCAAGCAACTTGAGCAACAAATTGAAGAAATGAGGCAATCCTTGGCCAATCATAGCAAACCAGTTGATCCTCAACTTAACCAAGATCTTCTTTCCTTGTTCCTGGTTGTGACGAGAAAGACATGCCACCCTTCATGAAATTGTTTTGGGAGGAACAGCAAAGTTACATAAATTAGTCCAAATCAAGCAGCATTAGATATCATCCAATGGTCATCATATTTTGTCTTTCTCTTGCCGCAAAATCTTCTTCCACTTATTCTGATCTTCGCTATGTGTAGTGTAGTTGTGGTTGTTGTTGAAGTAGCTGAGAATCATGGCCACTGCGAGTGGAAACATGCCGTGTATTTCGTGAGTTAAATCTGTTGAATCCTGAGGCGGAATTCTAAATTTGGCGACGAGGATGGGATGAAAAACATTGTGAAAGGTTTTTCTTGCTGTTGAGATCAATATGGGTGATAAAATGAATCAGATGGATGTTTCCGGGCCTAAGTCGCAGTTAGCTGAAAAATGGCGTGTTTGGCTAAGAAACCTTACGTTTTTTGCAGAGGGCAGAGCTAATTTAAATAATGTTGAGAGAAAGAAAAATGAGCTTTTATTTAGAGCTGGCCCTGAAGTTCAAGATACATTTGAGAATTTAACAGAGGTTCCTGCTGCTGCGGGAGTAGCGGACAATAATTATTTGGGTTGTGTCCGTACCTTGAATAATTATTTTCATGTGGAGGAGAATGTGGCCTATGAGAGACACATTTTGCGTCAGCTAAAGCAAGAGCCTGGGGAAGATGTTGATTCATTTGTATTGCGGTTACGAAAGCAAGCTCGACATTGTGGTTATGATGAAGGAGGAGCTGCAGATGCTGTAAGAGATCAGTTATTGGAGAAAGTTGGCTCACAGGAGCTGAGAACAAAGCTTTTCGAAGTTCCTAATATTCAGTTACAACAAGCATTGGCTACTGCAAGAGCATGGGAAACCGCTAGGGTGCACGCAAGCAAAGTGGTAGTAGATACAAAAGAAGAAAGTATTAATGCAGTTTTTCAAAGAAGAAGAAGTGAGAAGGAAAGAAATAATGATAAGGCCTCAGTAAAATGTTTTTCTTGTGGGAAAAAGGGACACTATTCTCGGATCCTAAGTTCCCTGCAAAGGGACAGACATGTGCTAAATGTGGAGGTAAAAATCATTTTTTCAGTTTGTTGTAAAAGTAAGGCTGATGGGTTTAAAAAAAAGATGGTAGTAAACAAAGGGGCTTCCAAAGAAATAATCAAAGAGTGAATCAAGTAGAATGTGAAGAGGTTTTAGAGCCATTTGCCTTTCCTGTTATATTTTCACATGCAATGCAGGATAATGTTGTTTCAGTTGAGATAAATTGTATATCTGTTGATATGTTGGTTGATTCTGGAGCACAGGTGACAGTGATGGGAAAATCTGAGTTTGAAAAGTTGAAAAGGAAAGGTTTGAAAGTAAATATGGAGGTAGAAAACAGGAAGTTGAGAGTTTACGGAGATGGTTGCATACCTATTGTTGGTTCAGCTAATGTTGTGGCGGCAAAGAAGTTAGAGAGAGGGTTGTTATTGTCAGTGGAAATGGACATTGTTTGTTGAGTAGTCAGGCAGCCAAAAGTCTTGTATTGTTGAGAGTTGGTCCTGAAGTTTGCTTTGCTGGTTGTAGAATGGAGGATGTTGTGCAGAAGTTTCCAACAGTTTTCACTGGGGTTGGGAAATTAGCTGATTATAAGTTGAAACTTCACATTGATCCAAATGTTGTGCCTGTTGCGCAGAAACCAAGAAGGATTCCATATCCATTAAAGGATAGAGTCTTGAAGGAAATTTTAGAGCTACAAAATTTGGACATTATTGAAAAGGTGACTGGTCCTACTTCTTGGGTGAGCCCAGCAGTTTTTGCACCAAAGCCAAATAAAGATGACATCAGAATTTGTGTTGACATGAGATGTGCAAATCAAGCAATTTTGAGAGAAAAGTTACCAATGCCCACAGTTGATGATGTTCTTGAGGAGATGAATGGCAGTTCTGTATTTTCAAAGTTAGATTTGAAACTTGGTTTTCATCAAGTTGAATTGGATGAAGGTTCAAAAGTTATCACTACGTTTGCTGTGGGGGATTCATTGTATCGTTATAAGCGTCTAAGTTTTGGAATTTCTAGTGCGCCAGAGAAATATCATAACATAATCAGGCATGGCATATGTGACATTCCTGGGGTGACAAGTATAGCTGATGATATTGTGGTGCATGGAAAGAGTCTAGAGGAGCATGACAGGAGCCTGTACCTGTTGAGGAAAAGGCTTGAAGAAAAGAAGTTAACAGTGAATCAAGACAAGTGTAACATAGGAATGGATGAAATTCAGTTCATGGGGTTGCTGGTGAATAAACATGGCGTAGGCCCAACGGAGGAGAAGGTGAAAGCAATTAAAAGAGCAAAGGAACCCTTCACTGTTTCAGAGCTGAAGAGTTTTTTAGGCCTTGCTAGTTTTTGTTCAAGGTTTATTCCAGATTTTGCCACTATTGCAGAGCCTCTCGAGAAAACTCACTCGACAAGGGACTGAATGGAAATGGGGCTTAAGGGAACAAGAGGCCTTTATATGTTAAAAGATAAAGTTGGAAATGCTTCTATGATGGCTTTCTTTGACAAAAATGCACAAACTGAAATATGGACAGATGCAAGTCCTGTGGGATTGGGAGCTATTCTAGTTCAGGAGCAGAATGGAGTTAAAAGAGCAGTTTGTTTTGCAAGTAGAAGTCTGAGTGATGTTGAACGCAGATATAGTCAAACAGAAAAAGAAGAATTAGCTGTTGTTTGGGGGTGTAAAAGATTTCATTTGTACCTGTATGGCCTAGAAGAGTTCACTTTGGTAACAGATTGCAAAGCACTGGAGGCCATTTACAGTGTAAAATCAAAGCCTTCAGCAAGGATCGAAAGATGGGTTTTACGTTTAATATTCTTCAAATTCAAGGTTCATCATGTGTCCTCAACATAGAATATTGCTGATTGTTTAAGTAAGTTAAACAAAATTCCGGCTTTACCACATGAAGGAGAAGAGTTAGAAGAGTATGTAAGAGCTGTAGCAGTAATTGCAACACCACAGGCAATGAGCACTAGGGAAATCGAGAGAGAGTCTGCAACTGATGAGGATTTGTCTGTTGTGCGTCGATGTTGGAGATCTGATAATTGGAATGATGCTCCTAGAGAATATAGTCTTATAAGGAATGAGATAACGTTGATAGGAAATCTAGTTATGAGGGGTGTTCGTATAATTGTGCCAAAGAAATTAAGAGAAAGGGTTCTTCAGTTAGCACATGAGGGTCACCAGGGGGTTGTCAAGACAAAAGATAGACTTAGAACAAACGTTTGGTGGCCAGGAATGAACAATGATGTTGAAAGGTTTTGTCGGCGATGTCATGGGTGTCAAGCTAATACACCCTCTTTAACCCAGCCATTTGTAAAGAGTACTACAATGCCAATAAAACCATGGAGAGACTTAGCTTTGGATATTTTGGGACCATTGCCTAAAGGTGAATATCTACTGGTAACTGTAGATTATTATAGTAGATGGATGGAGGTTGATGTCTTAAAGAACATAAACAGTGAATCAGTCATTAAATGTGTGTAGAGAATCATTTTACAAGACATGGATTGCCTAAAACGTTGAAAACGGATAATGCTGCCAATTTAGTGAGTAAAGAGATGGGAATATTCCTTATGGAGAATGGTGTTGAGCACAAAAGGTTGATGCCTTTGTGGCCTCGTGCAAATGGAGAAGTAGAGCGTCAAAATAGAACTCTATTGAAAGCACTTCGAGTTGCACAAACAGAGGGAAAAGACTGGAAGAAAGAACTTTTCAAGTTCCGCATGGCTTACAGATCAACTCCGCATTCAACAACAGGGGTTAGTCCAGCAAAGTTAATGTTCAACAGAGAGATTAGAACAAAGCTACCAGAATTTGAAGATTATGAAGAGGAAGATGAAACACAAATGTCTGAAGCACGGGACACTGATGCCCAGAGAAAGCAAAGATACAGTGACAATGGCAATAAGAGAGCACAAGATTCACATATTCAAGAGGGGGATAAGGTTTTGTTGAAAAGAGACAAAGAGAATAAGTTGTCTTCCATTTATGATGAGTCATGGGTGTCATAGGTCTAGTTAAACAGCATACGTGGCCTTCTTTTTACCAACTTCATGTAGCCTAAGGGCCTGTAGTATTTCACTTTGCTTCACAAAGGAATCTTTATCCTCTACAAAAACACTTTTTAGTGTTTCTACTCGAGCAAGACTTTCCTCCTTTTCAGCTAAACTACTTCTTCTCTTTTTTGTACCTACAATCAATGTTTTCCAAAATATGAACAACATAACCAGTAACTAAGGGAAATGAAAAGAAATCTGCAGGGAAATTACAGTACTTCCAACATAGCATGCCAAGAAAGCTTGACTATGAATTTTCAAGGATTACTAAAATCACTTTATGTTGTGATCTGCATTTACAATAGTATTACAAAAAGCAAACCTTGAATTGACTTTTTTACATCTTCATTTTCACCTGTTCTTGGAGATTTTGGATTATCAAAGCACAAGGTTTGTCGAGACTTTGGTATTTTTTTAGGAGTTGCTCGTTGGTCTTGCTTCTTTCTATCTGGTTGATGAGTTGGTGTCAGAGCCTCATGACCCAGCCTCTTTGCTGAATGTCATGCATGCATTGCTTCATCTTTCTCTTTGCAGGAGAGGGATGAAAAGAAGGTGCTGTTGAAGAAGGTTTATCATGAATCGCGTGGAGACGGGTCGATTGACTGCCACTGCTCGACCTTAGGCCGTTCGCCATCATACGATATCTACACGTTACGTAATTTGATCATGGACTCATTACATGAGTCCCTCTTGCTTGATGAGCATGCGCGAGTGGCTAGCCAAAAAAGGTTGCAGGACAAAATAGTATGCTTGCTCCTTCGTCGCGCGCAACAAGGCGTGGCTGAAGCAATAGTTCCACAGGGTAACCATAAACTATATACATACAGTGTCAATACAACATACATCACATAACTTTGATTGGCGAAGAACATCTTTAAGTTTTTTCAAAGATGATAAACCACCGGCTATCTTTCCTAGCAGTGATTTATATTGACCCATCCATTTCATCCCTTCATCGATAATGACACCAGGAGACTTGGTTTTCCTCACTCGTTTTAGTTCACAATCATTGAGTTCGAGCGAAGGGAGGTCATCAATTTTATTTATTCTACGTTGGTGACCAATAACCATAAATTCACTTTTTTTGGGGTTCGCACTTAGTTTATTTACCCTCAGCCAGTCACTGATATTTGACATCTCTTTCTTTGTCATGCGTACGAACTTTTTAATGTCATCGGATGCGATTGTTGTGTGCGTATCATCGGCACACATGTTTACTTTGGAGAAGGCTAAGCAACCCTCGAAGTCATTAAGGTACACGATGAAAAGGAGGGGACCCAAGCATGATCCCCGAGGAATGCTGCACAAAACTTTCTCGGTCTCTGACCTTAGACTGTTTACAGAACAGAACTGCTTTCGTCCACTTAAGTACGACTTGAACTATTCTCTTTCTTTTCCTTTGATACCATATTTGACCAGTTTATCTATCAATATTTTGTGATCAACCGTATCAAAGGCTTTTTTCAAGTTCAGAAATATTATCATACTCAGCTTCCGATTATCAGCATTTTCAAGCCAATGTTCAGTACTATTTATCAAGGACATAATCGTGAAATAGAGTTTCCGAAATGCATATTGGTTATTAGTCAATGTACCATTTCATAACACATCAAACCAAAGGGCAGCAGTCGCCCATCCACGCAACAGGACTCACATCTACCCACTATCCCACACCCACACCCGCACCCGCACCCGCACCCGCACCCGCACCCTAAGATAACATTTTACAGTTATGTATTACCTAACATCAAATGAGAGACGGAATTTTCTACAAAAACTGCTAAATCACACAAAAGGATATATTGGGGGGGGGGGGAGATAGGGATGCTGCTTTGTTTACTTTTGAAGGACGCTTCAAAACTATCAAGACCGAATCCACCCCCAAAGTGCGCCCGCTTTTGGCGCCCTCAACATAAGAGGGAATCACAATGCAAAAAACGTCACAAGAAAAGCATCTGGCCCCAACAGGTCCAAAACACGCTTCAATGGAATCTCTTCGTTGCCTTGATATAACTAATTGTTCCAAAAAATTTGCCATTGCCCTTAAACAAGGAGAGCGTTTTTCCTCTAACTTCCAATAGTTTTGGTGTTTCTTTGAAGTCTCAAGTAGATAACATTTAAAAATAGAGCTTTGCAATTGGTCGTTAGGCAAAATATTCAAACCAACAACATGCAGATTTGCTAGAGTATTGTGCTCCTTCTGGACTGTCCACTATAATTTCCATAAGTAACTTATTTCACCCCTTACCCCCGTTCAATTTTGTCTCGATCCTTGCCCTTGCCCTTATAATATAAGCGTTTGTTTATGCTAGGTTGTTGGAAGTAGAGGGAACAATCTTCATGAAGTTGAATCTGCAGATGGAAAGAAATTCCTCGTCAGCATGCCAACAAAATTCCGACGGAACTTGTGGATAAAGAGAGGTATAGACTTATCACTTGACCTGTCCAGTTTCTTGCCTCGCTTTTGATCCATACTAGTTTGGATCCGATCCAGGCGTCTACACAGGACCCACATGAGATCAGGTCCAAGCCAGTTTATTGTCAAAAGTGATCCCAGAAAGTTCCCACTTTGGACAGGCCACTTTAGATTGGACACTGGGCTGATTCTGCAGATTGATAACTGGTTGGCATATACAATACATAATACAGTGCAGTAAATCCCCGCATGTAAGAACCTACTTTTTTGAGAGCCATGCTGAATTAGGTTCTTATGTCAAAGGTACTTAGATTTATATCAGGGTTCTAAATGGTTCTTATTTAAGGCCTCATTTTTGTAAATTCTTATCAAAAGATCATCAAAGGATTCATCACCAAGAGAATTTAAAACATTTTTATTTGTTTTGGCAATGTTATTATCAACCTTATATCTACTCTTAAGCTTACAAATATCAAGGGATGAGGTCCAAATTTTAACAGCAAGTCAAAAATTAACTTTATTGCCTTTGTTATAAGAACATTTGGTTTATCAAACTGAAACAGGCTCTTGATTAGAAGGTGCATAATTCAGTAAATACAGCATGCAGGTTCTTATTTTTTTAGGTTCTTATATGCGGGGATTTACTGCATACCGCTGAAGAAGGCCTGTCCACTCAAAGAAAACAGATATCAATTTGATCTTTTTCACATTTTATTTCATATTTCAACGCTGACTTGTTTCACCCACTAGGGCATCTTCAGAGCAATTGTAAACTGTGTGTCCATATACGTTTAATTAATTTGCAAGTATTATTTTGTCCTTCCTCATCAGGTAAAAATGTTCTTGTTTTGTCGTATCTTGTTTTGGTTGTTGGCCTCGTTCTCGTTGTTTTCAGTTAACCCTATTTTAACCGGGGGGGGGGGGCGTTTTTGTAATAACTCCCTAACGATGCTACCTACAATGCTGAAACGCCTTGATTTTTCCTAAAATTTAGTTTGCAGTCAGAAAATAGAAATTTCAAGACCTATTGTTCGACCACGTGACCACCACATGCCCATATTTGGAGAGTGGTCACAAAGAAATTATTTGAAACGGCTCTAATTTTTTTCTTTGTTACTAAATCTCAACAATATATATACCATTCGATTCGTATCAATGAGTGCTTTCATTTGATATATGATTTATTCATATTTGCTGACATAAGCAGTTTATTATTTCTATGACGTCATCAATCTTTATGACGTCATATTCCTAATGAATGAGTAATTTTTGCTGCAAAACTGATGGAATTACCTCAAATATCGATGAAGGTACTTGATTTCATCAATAATATGCGAAATTAATGGTTTTAAATCATAATTATTGAGCAAACAATTTTGCATTGAATCAAATTTTCATTATTTAATTAGTTAATTTATTAGAAACCACAAATATCCGTATGAAACCATATGAAACTACAAATTAATGGTGTAAAGCAGGTATTTGGATGGTTTTTTGCCAATTTTATCTAGCTATTTGCTGATAATGGGCCCTTTTTTGCAAATAGCTCGACTTTCACAAAATTTGCATTGTTTTGGTTGCCTAGCAACCAATCACGTGACTACTGATTGATTGATGCTATTTTTAGATTCTCCTATGTTCAATTATGACACAGTGCAAGTTTCATTGTCATAGCTGTTATACTTGCGGAGAAAAACAGGGGGGGGGGGGGGCGAAAAATGCCCCCCCTTGGTAGAAAATCACTTTTTTACCCGGTTAAAATGGGGTTAAGTCGTTATTACTGTCAGGAAACAGAGCGGAAACGATGCGTACGTGCGCACTAGTGTTTTTCAAATCGAAGAATGGAAGACATCTAGTTTCGATGAAAAAAGTCTTTTGTCGTTGCTGTTGTTCATTTATTTTAATTCGATATTTACATAGCTAACAATATATACAATATATACAAAGCTAACTAATCTAAATTGACTGAAATTAAAATGTATAAGAAACTTAATGCTGAATAAAATTAAAACTACTGCAAGCACGACATTTACATTCTGGGCCATTCCATTGCTTTATCAAAAAGTGTAAAGCTTTTCAAGTTTTCGGCGGAAAATGTCTTCATTTATTTCTATTAAAAACGGCAAAAACAGTTGGTACGAATAGACAATGTTTACAGCAACTATCAATATGTCTTATCAGGGGTTCCTCAAGGATCCGTGTAAGGCCCTCTTCTTTTAAACTCCAAAATAAACCCTATTCTACCTGGGTAAATCAAGCACCACTTTCTAATGGGGGGGGGGGCTAAAGAGGCCCCCCAGATTTTCTAAGCAACCGTAGTGCCTATGGCAACGCAACTTGGTTCACATGATTACCAAGCAGTGATGATTCTAAAAATAGCATCATATGCTAATTGGTCACATGATCCGTTGCTAGGCAACGCAAAAACAATGGAAATTTGCTGATTTTGGCTCTCCTCCTAAAAACGTAATATTTTCAACCAAAAATAGTGAATAAATAACTTTAAAGTTATAAATATGATACATATTGATTGTTCTTAATGAAAACTGTCAAAAATTCTATTTTTGGAATTCTATTGTTATCACAGCTGTCAATCAAAGTCATGGTTGATACCTAAACAAATTAGTTGATGCTTTATTGGCATTTTGAATACGTTTTTAGTAATAGCAACGATATGAAATTGATCTTTAACTGTTAATTAGTCAATTTCGATCATAATACACCAATTATTTCATATGTTTATCATAAAGATGACGTCATATATAAGTATGACGTCATATATCTTAAATTTTGCTGATGTCAGCAAAATACAAAAATTTATATATCGAATGAAAGTAGATTTCAAGACAAACTGATTGGTACCAATTGCATTGAAATTAGATGTGTACGAGAAAAGTTATGCATGTTTTACTGATTTTCTGAGAGACCTGTTGCCAAATATGGGCATGTAATTGTCACGTGACCAACTATATAACAATGAACTATTGTTAATTTGATGCAATATTAAATTTGATTAAAAGTCACCCAAGTTCCAGTGTTTTATCATGCTCAGTTTAAGAGTAATTACAGGAAGTATGGTTGGGGGGGCCTTTTTTGCCCCCCCCATGTAGAATAGGGTTAATGACCTGTTTGATGTCAGCAAAGAAGCATCTCTTGTCAATTACGCAGATGAAAATACTCTTACATATTTTTCCAACAGTCTCCCACAGCTAATTGACGTGTTAGAAAAGGAGGTATGCATTGCTCTCACATGGCTCGATCGAAATGAAATGATCGCAAACCCAGAAAAATTCCACGCACTCCTCGCAAAAAGAGATAAATCGGACATCACAGGGCATCACAGGGTGTCCCAGAAAAATTGTTCGACGTTTGATTAAATATTAAAACGTAACGATGACATTTACAGGCTCCTTGTTACATAACTCTGTTTCTAAGATTTCAAATTAATTTTTGACGCTAGAATCTTGCAAATCCGCTAAGAATTCAAGAATTCAATTAACTTTAGGCTTTCAATTTTGGAAAAACCACACTGGAAACCACAGGAGCATTCCAACTTTTGTTAGAATAATGCCACTTTGAAATTCCACAAGCAAACCCAACACAATGACCGAAGATACCGAAGTTTCTTTTTTTGTATTGTTGCCTGTTTTTGTTTTTAATGTTATAACGATATTGTTTTTCAATTGGTCTGATACACCAGTACAGGGGTCTTTTATCAAGAATGGCATGTTTCTATTCATCCTTTGTCTCAGCATTTCAATGACACAAGCGAGAGGTTTCCCAAATCGTGATGCAGGTTGGTATAAACCAGTGGCGCGCGGCAATTGGTTGTTTCCATATCCCCCTACACAGACGGGACAAATTTCCATGCATATTCAGTTTCTCTCGATGACTTGGCAAATTGCTAGGCTTTACTGGTTCTGTTTCTTCTCCATTTGTATTTTTATATTTATCTTACCTTTCATAGTAAGCATCCATTTCTTCGCTGTTCATTCCATCTGCCCTCAGCTCAATCTAATTTGGCTTTTCTCATTGGTATATTCTTATACTAGGATAGTCCTATATACAATTTTCGAACTTGTTAAAAGAGTTTCTTTTGCTTTTTATCATTCGTTTTGTTTGCAATATCGATCGCTGAGCTACTTTCTCTTAATCTACACTCAATGGTATGCTGTTTGTGAGTCAGTTCATCTGATCCATACTCTATGGGTGATGCAAAGGATCATTTTACTAAGTGGGGACATCGAATTAAATCCAGGCCCGGAGACTCTGGACTTTTGCTGCTGGAATTTGAATAGTATAACAGCATACGATTTTCTTCGTGTGTCTCTCATCGAGGTATACAATTCTGTATATGATTATGATCTGATAGGTGTTGTGGAAACTCACCTTGATAGTAGCATTGCCGTGGATAGGCTGGCACTGAATGGATATTCTTTCATCAAGCAGAATCATCCGCTAGATATTAAAAGGGGTGGTGTTAGGCCTTATATCAAGGAGACCCTTCCGAAAAAAGTGCGCTCTGACATTGCCACGCTTCCCGAATGTGTTGTTTGCGAAATCCAAATCAACAGGAGGAAATATTTTTTTGCTATTATGTACAGGAGTCCTTGCCAGAATCAAGAAGAATTTGATAGTTTTATGAATAATTTTGAGCTTATGTTATCAAAAATGGCTGCCGAAGATCCTTATGCAGTAATCATTTCAGGGGACTTCAACTGTCGCTCCTCTCAGTGGTGGGCAGATGACAATGAAAACGAAGAAGGAAAGTGCCTCGAGCCTTTAACGGCCGACCTTTAACGGCCGATTCATCAACTGATTAATCGATTAATTAACCAATCATCGAAAGCCTTATTTTCAGTCATGTGATCGGAATACAACGATATCATTGGCTTATAAGCGTGAAATTGGAAGATTTGCGGGTTTCCCTGTGCCCTATTGAAAGATTTGACTCATATGCTGCAAAAAGTATGTTGGCAGCACAAAAACTAAATTTCGTCAAAGATTTAATGTCTACAAATCATATTTTCGGACGTACAAGCAGAAACGCAATACTGGTGCTCTTGATACGGGAAAGGCAGTCCCACAGGCAAGTTTTTTCGCTCATTTTATCGAGGAAGGCCATCAGGGTGACTTCTCCGTCGTTATTCGTATCATCGACGGAGCACAGGATGTGTACTCGCTTCGTAGGAAAGAGCTCTTTTGGCAATACAAATTGGGTTTGTTTGCACCAAATGGCCTAAACGAGAGGGCGGCTGATGTTGAGCTGGATATGTTTGCTTGTGGTACTGCCTAGTTCTCATACCATTGCATTGAAAACCTTGGGCAACACAATGGCAGGGATGTCGGCTTGTTGACTTCGTGTATAATTACACGTAGTGGTGGGGTGGAATTCCCTATCGAGCTATCCTGGATTTAGCAATTTAAGCAAATCTTTGGAGGGTCAATGGCCGATATCCCTTGCCTGTTGTCTCGGGTTGTAAAAGTTGTTGTCGCGAAGAGCTTTCAGTCCCTTGTCTATAAGATTTAGAGATCGCTTCTTTCTAAGTTTAATAAAGTTTCGTCACATCAATCGTTCTCCGTTCTCTATTTCATTGTTAGAATTTTAGACTCCTTTTATTTATGGAACACAACATTCGCATTTGATAACGTTAGATTGTAAAACATTTATTCGAACATTAATTGACTGATGAAGGTCTACGATAGATCGAAAATTTTCAAACAAACTAGTCTTGTTTTCTCTGCGTATTATCGACCTGAAACAAGAATACTCAATCTTACTTGACGCTATATCAAAGAAACAGATTGCAATATGGATGACTTACAAAACTATCGACGAAGAATTGGTTTATTCGCCGCCAGCTCTCGTACAGTTAAAGTCAAAATGAAAGGAAGAAGAGACGGGGATGCTGGTTTACGATTTTCTTTATCAATCGTTTTCCTGGCAATCGTGAGTCTTTCTTCGCTATTAAACATTCAAGACAAAGGAATAGAAAAGAATCCTGGTCCTCCAACAGTTTTCACTAACTTTCACTATGAGAATGATATGGAACGAACATTGTTTTTGGAACTAAAGAATCAAAATAAATTGATCACTAAAATAGTTAGTCACAATAGTTTTTTGAAGGATTGCCGCGAAAAACAAATTGTCCCCAATGGTTTGACTACAAACCTACCAGTGTGTGCCTCACAGCCAAATGAAGAACTTATTAACAAGATAAATGCAATTACTCAGAAGAACTCTTTGGAAGCAATTGATGTCATCTCAAAACACTATGACAATCTAATACCTACAATTAATGAAAAAATCACAGAAAATCAAAGCAAACTTAGGAAATGTTGTAATTCTGAAGAACGCTTTCGATACTTGTTGCGATGCCTACAAGATTTCAAGAAAAAGGAAAACAAGAGATTCGGAAGGGTGAAAAACAAGAAAATCAAAAGACTCTCTACACATCATATTGAAAATTGCTTTAGTGATACGAAGACAAATCCGATATGGATCAATCATTTGAATTTGCGAAATACTGAAAAAGAATTTTTAACAAGTGGAAAAGAAATTTGCGACCGCCTTGTTGATGCTGGGATGTCTTTGCTACAAAAACAATTTCCCCATTTCAGTTTTCAATCTTCATGCCTTTCATCAGATTACCTGATATTCGATCCAGCACCTACGATTCACATTCATCACACTGGAAAAAACCATTTTGTTACATCAACTTCAATAGGAGGCCCAGTGCGAATATTTGATAGTCTCAATCTAAAACCAACAGATGAACTGACTCGTCAAATCACAGCAATTTACTCACCGGACAAACAAATAGTACCAACAACGATTCAAACACATATATCGTCAACGCAGCAAGGTCCTTACGACTGTGGTCTCTTTGCAATAGCTTACGCAGTTGAACTAGCTTCAAACAAAGACCCTTCTACAGTAACGTTTGATCAAACAAAGTTGCGAGATCACTATCGTTCATGCTTAGAGTCAGGACATATATCACCGTTTCCCAAACTAAGAATCAACTTTCTCAAGCGGCAAGAAAGTGAAATTACGAGATCAACAAGCAAACTTAGCAAATGGACATTTCCAAAAAAATTTTGCAAGTTGCCCACAAGCAAACTGAACAGTAACAGCATGAAACTAAGTAATCGTTTTTCTGCTTTGGAAGCAATTAATGCGAAACAAACATTTCCTGCCAAAAGATCGAGACATGATAAGCTCCACACCACTGAATATTACACTAAAGGACCAAACAATCCGTTCAAAAAAAATAACCAAAAATCTAATGTGTACAACCTTTCACAGCACAAATTAACAGAAGATGAAAAGTTAATTTTAGAACTTGGCCTCTCTTTTTGCCCTAGCCAAAAGAATTTTAACAGAGAGAAATTCGCCAATGATACGCATGCATTTATACGACGCCTTAAACTAAAAGAATACTTCTATGAAAGATCACAAACTGATGACAAATTCGATAATGAAAAGAAAAATCAATCAACCACTAGCAAAGATCGTTGTGCTCTTAATTGGAACATTAAGAATCCTCATTGGTATCCAGAAGCAGTACGAGAAGGACGTTCAGAAGGATTGGTTGACTTCATCAACAGTTGTACTAAAGACTTCAGTGAACATATCCATTCAAATAGGAACAAACACTGGAATAACCTAAAAGATAGCCAAAGACAAGCCATAAAATCATTGTCATCTGACGAATCGATTATAATCAAACCTGCAGATAAAGGGAGTGGGATTGTGATTATGAACACAAAAGACTATAATGAAGCATGTTTGAACACACTACAAGATAAAGAGTTCTATGAGACAGTCCATGATGATCCAAACCCAACGTATCGTAAATCCCTTGATAAAATTATCGACGAACTTAAAGTTAAGGGCTATATCAGCGAAACAGAAGAAATTAGACTTAAAGAAGGAAACAGGACACCTTGTTTCTATGGTCTTCCCAAAATCCATAAGGCCTTCGAAAAGTTCCCTCCTCTTCGCCCAATTTGCAGTGGGTATAACTCATGCTCCACAAGATTATCAGAATGGGTAGATAGTTTTCTGAAACCAGCAGCAATGCAGACAAGCTCATATGTCCGAGATACGACTGACTTCGTCAACAAAATAGAGCAATTCAAAATCGACAGTACTAAAAGCAAAGATCCCTACATCGTAACAATGGATGTATCCTCGTTGTATCCAAACATCGACCATGGAGAAGGTGTAGCTGCATGCGTAGAAGCACTTGAAAGACGCACAAATAAGTCTGTTCCTAGCGATGTTATAGCCGACCTCCTAATCTTCATCCTAAAAAGCAACACACTATCATTCGACGGCAAATTTTACCATCAAATCAAAGGGACTGCAATGGGTACACCCATGGCTGTTAGCTTTGCAAACTTATTTATGTCAAAATTTGAGACTGATTTGCTACACGAGTATGAAAGAGAATATCATAAAGGTCCTGCTATGTGGATACGATACATAGACGATGTATTTTTTGTATGGGATCATAATCAAGAAGAGCTGAAACATTTCCTGTCTTATTGCAACTCATTCGCTGCAAAGAATTCTTACAGATCTACTATTAAATTTACAATGGAATATTCCAAATCTGATGTTGTTTTTCTAGACACAAAAGTAAAGAAGCATGATGGAACATTGATAACAGAATTACATTGCAAACCAACAGCTACGCACACTTACCTCCACAAACTATCAGACCATCCAACGCATACACTTCGCTCAAATCCGTTGTCTCAGTTTATAAGAATAAGACGGATCTGTCACCTTTTGACTGACTATCGAAAACATGCAACGCAATTCATAAACTTTTATGCAAACCGAGGATATTCCGTGAAAACACTAACAAAAGTTGCAACCGAAGTAGAAGCACGAGATCGCAACTGTCTATTAAAACAGAAAGTTACTGAAAAGAATAAAGAAAACAGAGTTCCTCTAGTAATTGATTGGCACCAGAAGTTTAAGGGACTCTCCCAAATACTACAAAGACACTACCATTTCATGATAATTGAACATCCAGATCTCAAACAAGTATTCCCAGAACCACCAATAATTTCCTACCGAAGAAATCCAAACTTGCACAATCATCTGGTTCAAACAAAGCGACAAAAGAACAAAAAGGCCGGCTATTCTGTGCGCTGTACTTTAGAAAAATCAAAGAAAAGAGGACGTCCATGCAAATTGTGCTGCCACATGGGACAAACAAATGACATAACAAATACAAAGACTGGCAAAACATGTCGTATTGACGGTGGTTCCTGCAACAGCAAAAATGTGATTTATGCCGCTGAATGTATGAAGCATCAGCTAATATACATCGGATATACATCCACAGCTTTAAGCCAAAGGTTTAATAAGCACCGGAGTGATGCAAAGCATGATCCGGATGCAACGGAACTGGGCAAACATTTTCACGAGAGTGAATCATGCAATTTTGATAGGGATTTAAAGGTACATATCCTGCAGAGATTAGAGGGAGATCGTGATAAATTAGAACATTACGAAAACTTATGGATATCACGATTAGACTCCAGAGAACCAAACGGACTAAATTCTAGCCTTAATGAGCTCGGAAAGACATATTATAAACTATACAAGCATATGTAGCAGTTTAATAAAGTTTCGTCACATCAATCGTTCTCCGTTCTCTATTTCATTGTTAGAATTTTAGACTCCTTTTATTTATGGAACACAACATTCGCATTTGATAACGTTAGATTGTAAAACATTTATTCGAACATTAATTGACTGATGAAGGTCTACGATAGATCGAAAATTTTCAAACAAACTAGTCTTGTTTTCTCTGCGTATTATCGACCTGAAACAAGAATACTCAATCTTACTTGACGCTATATAATGATAATAATAATAATAATAATAATAATAATAATAAAACTTGTGAAGAAGAAAAATAATAGATGGCTTAGTAAACCATTGCATGGAAAGTACCCTTCACTTATATGGGAACCACATGTTGACCTTCCAAATACAAACAATTGGCTCAGATCAGACATCAAAGGAGAAACAGAGGGATTATTGATAGCAGCGCAAGACCAAGCTCTATACACACGAAATTATCAAAAACACATAGTTGGCAAAGAAATTGACAGCAGATGCTATACTCATTACATAAGTCTCAGCATCGCTCATATTGAATTGGATGGTATCGCTCATACTGAGAGAAAATAAAATATCAGATTAAAAATGTTGAACGGATACAAGGAATCACGTCGTAAGTCTAAGCAGATGCAGGATGTGTTACAAGCAGTCTGAAACAATTGATCATATAACATCAGGATGTGAAGTATTAGCAAAGTCAGATTACATCGAAAGACACAACAAAGCTGCAGCATATGTACACTGGAATATTTGTAATGATTTAGGAATCAAGACCTCAGACAAAGTGGTATGAGCACCAACCGAACACAGTAACTAACACTGAAACACATACAGTGCTATGGGACATGGCAGTGCATACAGACAGACATACATATAGGTGCGAACAGACCTGATATCATAATCAAGGACAAAGTGAATTCAACTTGCAAGCTGATAGACATGACTGTGCCATGTGATAAAAATGTTTCAATCAAAGAAATGGAAAAGAAAAGCAAATATCAAGATCTGGAAATTGAGATACAAAGGATGTGGAAAATGAAAACGGAAGTAATACCCATTGTGATAGGAGCCCTCGGTACCATCAGAAAAGGTCCAAAAGACATGCTTACTAGGAACTGCAAGGATCCTTCGTAAAGTACTTAGCATCTGAACTTCAACATGACATGCCTTAGGTGTATTGTTTACACCCGGCCAAAGAAAAAGCAACCAGTATGAACTGTGACATTTAGCACCACGTATAATAATAATAATAATAAAAACACAACTGTTAAAATCTTGGAACGTTTCGATTAAAAATCTTCGTCAGCACTACTTTCTTAAGGACAACCGAGAATTTATACTACGTGATAAACAAGGCAAGGTAAAACTAAAGATAAAGTAAAATTGTATTTTTACTACAAAGAACCCTATTCCCAGGAAACATGACTACCCCCGAAATTAAAACCAAGTGGGAATGAAAATCACGTTTTGTTCCAAACTGTTTTTTAGCGTAAACAAGAAAATGAAATGGTTGGCACATTAGCAAATGTTCACCCTGGAGGATCAAAATAGTCACAGACCAAACCTCCAAGGGATCCAGCCGGCAACCCCACGACCCTCCCATCTAACCTTTCAATGATTCGCAAATTGCTGAATCCTGAATGGCTTGATAGGGGATTCCACCCTAACGCCACATGCAAAAATACATGAAGCCAAATAGGAAGACCATAGAGCACCGCCAGCAAAACCCCCCAGAGACATCAGATACAATGGCAGGAATTAGGCCACGCCACACGCAAACATATCGAGTTCTACATCTGCAGCCCGTTCATTCAAACCCTTGGGTAAAAAAGTTCCCAGCCTGTATTGCCAAAAAAGTTCCTTACGTCGCAATGAAAAGACATCATCAGCCCCATCGATCATTTTAACCCTAACCGTGAATTTACCATTGTGGCTCCCCTCAAAGAAATGACTGAAAAAGTTTGCTTGTGTGATTAATTTACCCCTGCCGAGTGATCCCTCGTTATGTTTGCGTGCGTAAGATCTGAAATATGATTTGTAAACATTGAATCTTTGCCTAAATTTTGTTTTGGTGCTACCTACATACTTTTTGTTGCAAACCTCACATTGTAGCAAATACACTACATTCTCTGAGTTGCAGTTATACCTCCCCGAAAAATTTTTGAAAGATCGATTTTCGTCCGAGTTTTCAAAATTATCCCCCTCAGTTATGACGTTGCAGATCTGGCAACTCTTCCTGCCATTGCACCTGTAGGTACCCTTAACCAACGGAGTCTCACCAACAACTGGCAATTTTGCTCTAACAAGTTCATCTTTAAGACTTTTGGCCTTCCGAAACGACAAAAATACCTTGTTTTGGAACAACGCTTTGTGTTCATTATCTACCAAAAGGAGTTTTGAATTTTCTTTTAAAATGTCATAAACTTTGTTGAGAGCTGGATGGTACGTAAGAACCAGAGGTATTCTCTTGTCGTCCTTATTTTTAGGCTGCTTATCCAAAAGACTTAAGCGATCGCAGCCGCGAACTTTGCTGATTTGCTCCAGAACCTCATTTTCACCATAGCCCCTATTAAACAGCCACCCCTTAAGTTCCCCTACCCTCTCATTAAAAAAGCGATCCTCAGAGCAAATCCGCCTAATTCGCAGGGCCTGGCTATACGGTATACCCTTTTTAGTATGACCAGGATGACACGAGGTACGATGAAGGAGTTGGTGAGTATCCGTTGGCTTAGTAAACAAATCTGTGATTAATCGATCACCCTCCCTTATCACCTGAACATCGAGAAAATTTGTCTTTTCCTTTGACCAATCCGCTGTGAATTTTATCGAAGGGTGGGCTTGGTTAAGGAAGTCTATAAATCGATGCAATTTCTCCTCACCATGCTGCCAGATTAAGAAAATATCATCGATATACCGCCACCATAACCAAGGTCTATCCGGGGCTTGAGATAATAATTTTTCTTCCAATGCCGCCATAAAAAGAATCGCATAAGATGGAGCGCATTTCGTACCTATAGCTGTACCCCTCAACTGATGATAAAATTCACCATCAAACTCGAAAAAATTGTTCTATTAAAAATAATAATAATAATAAAGTCTTTGGGAGGAGTGAAAGGGAGATTGACAGCTTGGTAAAGACAGTGCAAGTGATCAGTAAAGATATAGGAATGGAATTCGGGATAAAGAAATGTGGTGTAGTGGTTATGAAAAGAGGAAAACTAAGCAATACAGAAGGTATAGTACTACCAAATGATGAGACGATTAAAGAAGTAGAAAAAGATGGCTATAGGTACCTTGGGATATTGGAACTTGACAAACTCAAGGAAAAAGAAATGAAAGACAATTTTGGAAATGAATATCCGAGAAGAACAAGATTGATAGTGAGGTCAAAATTGAATTGAAAAAATAAGGTAAAGGCAATAAATACGTGGGCGATTTCTCTCTTAAGATATGGAGCTGGTTTGCTGAAATGGACAAGGGAAGAGCTTGAATGGATGGATAGAAGAACTAGGAAATTGATGACAATGTATAAAATGCTACACCCGAAGAGTGATGTTGCACGGTTGTATATACCAAGGCACAAAGGAGGAAGGGGGCTAATTAGTTGCGAGGGGTGTATAAAGGGTGAAGAGAATAGCTTGGGTTGGTATGTAAAGCAAAGCCATGAACCAATGTTGAAAGTAGCAAGTATAAAAATGACCATCAAAACAGACGAAACAGTAAGACCTGAAGAATTCAAAAGAAAGCAGATCAACGCAAGAGAACAAGCGTGGAAAGAGAAAAGAATGCACGGACAATACATCAGAGAAATGGATGAAAACAGTGATAAAGATAAGACCTGGGAATGGCTCAAAAATGGTGACTTGAAAGCTTGTACAGAAGCATTAATATGTGCTGCACAAGACCAGGCATTGAGAACAAACTATGTGAAACATCATATTGATAACACCCTGGAGTCACCTCTGTGCAGGTTATGTGGCGAAAAAGGAGAGACGATCAACCATATTGTGAGTGAATGTAAAATGCTAGCCCAGCGAGAATACAAGAGGAGGCATGATAACATTGCAAGAAATATACACTGGGAGTTGTGTGGAGAGCTTGACATCGAAAGGGCAAAACCAGAGGGTGTTTCAAGAAAGGGAAATATCAAGGTATTGTGAGATTTCAACATCCAGTGCGACCATGAGATTGAAGCACGAAGACCAGACATTGTGGTGGTAAAGGAAGATGTAAAGGAATGCAAGATCATTGACGTAGCAGTGCCGTGGGATTCCCGAGTAAGAGCGAAAGAGCGAGAAAAGATGGAACAGTATGGAGACTTGAAAAGAGAAGTAGCCACTATGTGGGGCATGAAGAAAGTGATTGTCATACCTGTAGTTATTGGAGCACTGGGAGCTGTATCGAAATAATTTGATAAATGGATAGAGAAAATTGGGATTAATTTGAGGGTAGGACAGGTACAAAAAACAGCATTGTTAGGAACAGGAAGAATACTGAAGAAGGTGCTTGAAACCTGAAGAAGATGGACATTGACTTTGAAACCTTTAGTTGCTTGTTGTAACTTGCTTTGAAGGCATAAACCGGAAAACATCTAACCCGAGCATGTACAATTGTATAATAATAATAATAAAGCCTATTGATTCTCTTTATACTAATATTCTTCAGAAACCCGTGGTGGCCTTCTCCAGTAAAATGCCCGAAGAATTCCGCCTGGGGTACTGAGGCCCCCGAATTAAACTTATGACTGCACGCCTTGTAATTGTTAAACCTATGCATAAAGGGCGTGCAGGTGCTACCAACATATTGTACACCACAATCAGTACATTCCAACAAATACACAACATTTGACGAGTCACAATTAAACGAATAGTTTATCCTATATTCCCGGCTATCTATGTTTGAACGAAAATGTTCACTATTACTCATGACATTACACACTTGACAACGAGATTTACCACAACGAGAACATCCCTTCTTATCAGTCCCCCCATTTCCCTCATTACTAAGCCTAGCCCTAACAAGTATATCCTTGAGGTTCTTACATCTCCTAAATGCTACTAAAGGTGGCTCAGGAAACACCCCCCTATGCTCCTCCGAGTTTGTGAGCATATGATGAAGTCTCCTGGCAACCTTTCCCAAACTATTGAGTGCTTGATGGTATGTAACAACAAGTGGAACCCTTTCCGCCCTCCCTTGGTCATTGGTCCTATATATATATATCCAGATTCGTCGATGGGCAGATTAGCGTCTGCTGGGTCACAGGTCAAATGGCTAATAAATAAAACGAAGCTGCTATAAAGTTATCGGGGCAATTTTAATATTAAAAATCCTAAGCTACGACCGCAATATTTTCAGTGTACATTCCAAATTTTTCCTTACACTTATGAAATAACCCATGGATAGGGCACTTTTCCGTTCATAAAGTGCTATAAAGTGAAATACTTTGTTTCCCTGTGGCCTGTAATTTACTTGCACATAAAAAGTGATATTTAACTTCAATTAATGATTCATATATTCTGTACCCCCCAAGCAATTTGCTCAATGCTGTGGGCCTATCAAAAGTGGGAACATTTCTTTGGAGCACCCAGTAATGTTTCACCTATGTCCCACATTTTTCAATTGAGGGAGTAGTCTTCTAATTCCGTGCCTCCATTTTTTGCAGGAAACTTCGTAGTTATCAACCCCATCCAGGAAGGAAACAAAGTAATTGCAGAAATTGTTTATGTACTGTATGCCAAACAAATAAAATATCTTCAAGCGGAACAGCTTTGGTAAGTTCTGGTTATAATTATGAAATAGACTCAATGTGCTAAGTGTTGATTTATGGTGACTCTGCTTTCCGCTCTGATGAGCACGAAAATCCAGTTTTCAGATATATCCTTCCAGAAACTCATTAATTGCTCTGGAACCATTCGGTCTATCGAAATTCTGCTTTGGAGAAGGCTCATTTCAAAATATTTTACTGGTTTCAAAAGGAGTTAATTTACCACTCTGCTAGTCTAGAGATTTTGATCAAAATATTTCACCACTCACACTAAATGTTCACGGACATACGTATGCCAAACTTGAAGTCAAAAGCTCGGCTCGTTTTTCCGCAATAATATTCTAAAATTTGGTAGCCTACTTGACAACAAACACTAGAGAAACTAGTCAGTCGATTATGGATCTGTAGGTGCGTATGAATCAATGAAGCACTTGCAAGCATGTGTGAAACAAGGCAACGTTCCTTCGAGGCTGACATTACAAATCTATCTCAAGGCGAAGAAAAAAAGAGGTTTTCAAAACAGAGTGTGACTGAAAATGATAAAAAAAGTTCCTTGCATTGTAAGCAAGTGCAACATGATGCTATCAACCCCGTTCTCCATCGTTGCATCATTTTGTAATCACAATGTATGGAGCTTTTACGATAATTTTCTGTCACACACTGTTTTGCAAACGTCTCTCTTTGTTTTCGCCTTGGGACTCAAGCATGATATTTCATAGCTCGTGGAAGCGTATTTTACGAAAAAGGATAGATTCGTAGTGTCAGTCTCAAATGAATGTTGCTTTGTTTCGCACATTCTTGTAAGTGTTTCACTGATTCTTACGCATTTGCCGATCCATATTCGACAGACCAGTTTTTCTAGTGTCTGTTGTAGAGTAGGGTACCAACTTTTAGAATTTTATGCGGAAAAACTGGCCAAGCTTTTGACATCAAATTTGGCATGTGTGTCCGTGAACATGTAGTGTGAATGGTGAAAACTTTTCATCAAAATCTTTAGATTAGCGGAGTGGAAAATGAAGCTCTTCTGAAAGCCAGTAAAAATGTTTTGAAATGAGCCTTCTCCAAAGCTGTGAAAACAAACAGTTTTGTTTAATATATCTTTCGATTGCCAAGAATATGAGATCGATTGGTTCCAGAGTAATTGATAAGTTTCTGGAGGGGCGGATTTCTGAAAACTGGCTTTCCGTGCTCACCAGAGCAAAAAGCAGAGTCAACTTAATGTGCTAAATGTTGCTGTGGAATGAGTGGCCAAGCGGCTTATACAGTTTCCATCCGGTAACTGAGCTTAAGGATACTGTACCCCTTCAGGACGATAACATTTATTGTGCCATCAATTTTTGGATTTTTAAATATTTGGATAGCACACACTGTAGTGTGAAATTTTAGTATGACATTAACATTTTAGTAAAAGAATTTCAAGAGGTTTACAAAACGGGTTTTATGGCACGTTTTTTTTTAAATTCAAGATAAAAATTTACAATACAATGATACCTCCTACTATACTCTCTAATTACAACCATACGACACTACCGAGACGATACCAAGAGGAGCGAAGTGGCACGACTACCCCAAGGACAATATAACATATAACATGAAACAAAAAACAAGGACAATACCAGAACAGTGTGTAAAGGGGTCAAAGAACAGAACGAACAGCATACAAACATTAAACTAAGCTACAAGTCAGGACAGCCTGCAACCAAATAATTTGAATTTAATGAAGAGCTTAAACTTTAGACCAAGACATCATGGCTTGCAAGATGTCTTACTTGGTTGCAAGCTACCCCAATCTACTAGCTATTTAAACTAAAAAGGGACATTAAACAGATGGAGGGTTGGGATACGGAGGGTATTCATAAGAAAACGAACAAGTTAACTAAGGCGTTCTGTTTCCAAAATAAACTTAATTGTTAAGTTCAAGATTAATGCATTTCCTTCCGAAGGCTGGCTTTCATCTCCGTATAGTAAAAGCTGCAAAATATTGTTGCCCGGGGCTTCAGAATATCCGTACATTCGGAGCACATCATTTGCACCAGCGAGAAGACTTCGTATGTACATTGTGAAAGAATCGCAGAGCAGCAAAAAGTGTTCCTTAAGGTTATCTGTAAGGACAGCCCCTGCGACGCCTCCGCTGTCCATTGTCTTCTTGCAGGCTCCCACAAAACGTAGAAGTGCATGCTGTGTACCATAGCCCTCTCGAAACCCACAAAGGAGCGAGGACAGGAAACTTTGGACAAAAGGTAGCATTTGGTCTTGCACCAATCTTTCATAAATTTTTGATACCGATGGTAAGACTGTTATCGGTCAGTAGTTCTTTTTCGTAAAGGCATCTTCCTTTTTTGAAGAGCGAGCTTATATCTCCAGCTTTCAATTCTTTGGGAAATGTACCCTTGGATAAACCAGAGTTGAACAAGTTCTGTATGGCAACAGAGAATATGTCCAAATCTTCCTTTAGAATTGTTGCAGGGATACAGTCAACTGGAGAGGCTTTTCTTGGATTGAGTTGTCTAATCTTAATAGCAACCTCTTCGGTGGCGACCTTTCTGAAATCAAATTTGTCGGAACACTTGATAGTATTTTTAATTTTGCAAATACTTGGATGAGCTTCGTATTTCTTAACAGATTTGTCAATTGGATCTAGTATATCACTTGTTGGTAGCAAAAGTGAGTCATTTACAGAGATCCCTAAACTATCTGTGATGTTTGCGAAATACTGGTTGAAAATCTCTGCAATTTGAGAGTCCTGATTTACCATTTTTCCGTCTTCGATCAAAGAGATGGAAGAATTTACTTGCACTTTTTCTGAGAACAATGGCTTTACTGTCTTCCAAAACTTATGATTATCGGTAAGCTTACCAAGGTCGATGTCCCTATAGTAGTCAAATTTGGCCCTACGTAGTAATTTCACGCATTTGTTCCTCTGCTTTTTGAAAGCCTTGAGATTTTCCTCAGTGCTATCATTGTGATACTTATTACGCAGTCTAGTTCTATGCATGTTTTCTTTACGCAAGGCTTTAGTCATAAAAGGCCCATCGTTTGCGCGAATATACTTCTTCTTAACGGGTGCGTGTTCATTCAGCACGGCCATGACCACAGCTTTAAAAGCACCATAGTCCTCATTCCCACCCAACTCAGATGACAACATATGAATGAGATGAGTTCTAAGTCCACGGTGCCAAATCGGCTGTAGTCTCTATAGGAGATTATCTTAGGCCCCCTTTTGACATATCCACCCTTTAACCCTATTGTACCGGGGGGGGGGGGGGGCAAAAATGCCCCCCAACCAAACTTTTGAATATAAAACTGAGAGGAAATAGAAAAATGAGCTGAAACATCCATGAGTTTTCCTAATTTTTAATTGGCAATTAAATTTTAGACTTCCTATTGTCATAATTTAAGTCACGTGAGCAGTAGATACCCATATTTGGAAAGTAGTCACAAAGAAATTCACAAAAACAGTCATAATTCCTTTGTCTTAACCTTGATGAAGTTGTGATTGGTACCAAACGATTCCCCTTGCAAAGTACTTTCGTTTTTAAAATATATACATTATTCATATTTGCTGACATCAGCAAATTATAGATTCCATGACGTCATGCAAATCGATGACGTCATATCTCTAATAAAGAAAGACAAAATTTTTAAATTTTGATATAAATCGATGGATAAACATATTCTCTTCATTTTTAAATACTTTATTGAGGTTTTCATGCATTTTATTTGAATTGATTAGCACTTTGCGCTTTTTAAGTACTGAAGCTTATATCGGACATGGTCCCATTGTTTGGTCGATTGGCAACGAACCACGTGATCAATTAGCATTAAAATCTATGATTAGACTCTTAATAAATGTACTTACTACTGTGCGAAGTTACAATGGCATACTATTGATTGTTTTGGAGATAATTAGGGGATAATTTTTGCCCCCCCCACCGGGC
Source organism: Aurelia coerulea (assembly GCA_039566865.1). NCBI lineage: Eukaryota > Metazoa > Cnidaria > Scyphozoa > Semaeostomeae > Ulmaridae > Aurelia > Aurelia coerulea. The sequence goes on from CM076945.1 coordinate 15,674,548, forward strand.
AGTGGTCTGACCCAAGGAACACCGCAATACAACGAAAACAACTGCAGATGGTTGAATAAATTCTATGCCAATATTTCGTCCTGCCATGCAGGACTTCTTCAGGGCTGTAATGTGGTCCCGGCTCCTGGGTCCCGGGTTCCACCTGCGTCCCGGGTCATCAAATTCCAGTATGCCTTTTTCGTTAGAGCTATAAATCAATATGCTACATTTCATCCTTTAGGCCAGAATCTTTTAGAGACAAAGACATAGATGATATAATAGCAGATGATATAAGGTACTTCATTATTGTTTTCTCATTATTCTCAGCATGATTATCAATCTTCTGTTTCTGGTTTGGATCCAAATTTAGCCACTCACGGGGGAACCAACAAAGTTAAATCCTTTAAAGATTCGCGTAGATCACAGTGCACCCGGCCCGGTAGGGAAATCATCGATGTATCTGTCTTGACTATAACCATTTTTTATCATAAACAAATGATTCGTGGTACAAAATTTCAATATAGCGTTAAATAACGGGCTCGTCATATTAAACCCATAAACGCAACAAACCCCGAAATCTGCAGAAAGAAGACTGTTAACTCCTGTGAAAGAACAACAACCAAAAAATAAACATGTAACAAGAGGAAAAACTGTTAAATCCTGCAAGAGAAAAACGAATTAATCTTAAAACCTGGAAGGAGAGAAATAAGTTAGTAACTCACCAGTAACTGCGATAAAGACCAACATCGAATAACCAAAAACGTGTTTCCTTGGACACTTATAGCCCACAGCATGCTCTTCTTCGGTTCATAGGAAACTGCAGAAAGGCATTGGATAGTGGAAACACTGCTGGGGCGTGTTTATGGACCTTTCCAAAGCCTGTGACTGCGTGAATCATGATTTATTAATCGCAAAATTAGAAGCATATGGCTTTAGCAGAGGAGCACTGCAGCTCATCCGCAGCTATTTTGATAGGCGAAAGCAGAGAGTGAAGGTGAATGGGTCTTTCAGCTCGTAGAGAGAGACTAGCATCGGCGTACCATAGGGATCTGTTCTAGGGCCTGTCTCGTTTAAGATAAACCTGAATGACGTATTTATGTTTGTGACGGACACCAAAATATGCAACTATGCTGATGATACTACCAGAGATGTTTGCGATCACAATCATGAAAATATAATCAATCGTTTAGAAAACGAAACCCTAATCATTTCAGAATGGTTCGAGAATAACTGCATGAAACTGAATGGCGATATGTGCCACTTGATGATTTTCAGTGAAAAAGCAACGATCTATCGATAAAGATTTGAGATACAACCATCATGGAGAGCACAGAGAAAAAATTACTTGGCGTCACTTTGGACAAAAAACGTTCTTTTAAGACGCATGTATAATCGTCATTCAAGAAAGCATGCCAAAAGCTTTACGCTCTTTCGTATATTTCATATTTATTTCATATTTCATTCTTTTAAGGAGGGTTGCCCTTCAGCAGAAGCTGTTTTTCAAGGGGCCCTCCAATAAAAACTTAATTGCAAAATATACAGTCAAAATAACCTATCACTAAAAAACCATAACTTTAAAACCCTATTTACAATTATGCAATATTTACATTTGAAAGAAAAATTAACCCTTTGTTGACTTTTTAAAACCATTCAGGGAGGATGCCGTCTTAGATTCAGTTGGGAGGCTATTCCATAGTTTAGCTCCCCGGAAAGAAAAGCATTTTGCCCATTTGTTGACTTTTTCTTTGGCAACCTTAAATCATGCGTATGGTTTTCCCAAAAGATGACGTTCTTTTGTTTGCCAATGGAAAAACTTCTGAAAGTTACTTCAAGCCTGAGCTTTTGCAAGCCTGCTTCATAGCATGGTAATCTGTTGACCAAGGTTTCTCCATTTCACTGTCGAAAAGTAAACAGAAATACGAAATTCGATTGTAGGAAATCTAGCCTAGCTTTTTCAATCAGACTTGGCAAAGTTGTAGATCAACAACCTATGGCTGCGTTGTTGTGCCCTTGAGAAATGCGTAATCACGCAAGGAACCAACATTGTAAGGGGGAGGGGGGAGAGCTGAGCAAAAATATGTGATTTTTTTCAAGAGTTTTGGCAAGGATTGTCCGAGAGGGCAATTTTTGAAAAAGTTCATCAATCTGAACCAAAATTGGCACAAGTGTACAGTTTTGTGTACTTATCAACATGCAGGTGTAAAAAATTATCTCAAAACGTTTATGATGAAATGATGACGTCATCGATATGAGAAATGAAGGAATTGCAGGGCTCTTACGGAAATGATGGAGTTATTACTGCAGGAAACTTGTCACGTGACGGGAAATACTTGCAATACATGGGGAAAAGAGTTTTACGCGTGTTCTCATGGAAAGTGGCAAAGTACACCAAAAACATAGGTCTAACGGCGTGTACAACTTCCATAAAATAGTGGTCCCCTGCAATTCATAGGAAATGGGTGAAAGATGTAGGTAAAAGTGGAGCATTTATGCAAGGTTCTTCCATGGTGGCACTGGAACGGGCTGCGTCACGATTAGTTTGTGATGTCAGATTAGTGCGTGTAGAAAAGTTAGCTAATAATACGTTAAACGAAGGAGAGAGCTATCAGTTTTAAGAAAGATGGCTAAAAGTGCGGTAAGGAAAACGAAAGCGATAGATCCGAAAATTCGAGCCATGGCCTATGTTCTGCGGAGAAATGGCACGAAAATGGCAACGATTGCGAAAAAATTGCATATCTCCGTGGCATCAGTGTATCGGTGCTGGAAAGATGGTGAGCTGTCTTGCAAGGGTGAAAAGCGGGAGAAGATCTGTAAAGGCGGTAGGCCAAAGAAACTATCTGCAAGAACAAAGGCACGGTTCATACGGCAATTTTCAAAAGCAAGGGAGAAAAATGTGAATGTAAAAGTGATGGATGTGGTTAAAGAAGCAGAACTTCAAGGGCTAGCAAGCTACCGCACATTTGCTCGTATTTTGAACTGTGCAGGATTTAAACATCTGCAGCCAAGGAAAAAAGGTCTCCTATCGTGCAAAGACAAGCAGGCAAGACTGCAATATGCCCGGAAGATGCTAAGGAAACACCGCAGTAGTTTCTGGACCGAGGACGTTGCCATGTATTTAGATGGGGTGTCTTTTGTTCACAAATTTAACCCATTTCGTGACGCAAAGACACCAAGTGGGAGGGTGTGGAGGAAAGCAAGCGAAGGATTGCAATGGACGACGAAAGGGAGCAAGAATTTGCCTGGGGGGCGTCGTGTATATGTGCTGGTTGGAATTAAATTTGGAGTGGGGGTAACATTGGTGAAAACTTACAAGCACATGACTGGGAAATACTTCGCAGATTTTGTAAAAAATGACCTTGAAAAGGCTCTGAAAAGAGGCAAGGTGAAAGACAGAAAAGCTAGGGGCATGAAGTATTTTGTAATGGACAACGACCCCTGTCAGAAAAGTGCTGCTGCTAAGTCTGCATTGAAAGAAATTGGAGCAAACGTCGTAGAAATCCCCCCACGATCACCTGACCTCAACCCAATCGAAAATGTTTTCCACAATGTTCGCCGTGAGTTACGGAAACAGGCCCTGGAGCAGACACTTGTCCACGAAGATTTTGCAGCATTCGAGAAACGTGTCGTTGCGACCCTGCATAATTTTAGTCGTCAAGTCATTGACAGAACAATTGAGAATATGGACACACGATTGAAAGCCATAGTTCAAAACAAAGGCTATAGAACGAAGTATTGAATTTTAAATGAACATTTTGTATAACGAGATATTTACATAGCATTATTTTCTCTTCATGTATCGTAATCTTTTGTTTATGAACAATTGTTTATGAGCTAAATGATGCGTTTAATGTCGTAACGTCTCACTGTACACGTAATGAGCCTTCTGGTGTAAGGTTTCACGATTGACACATCGATTGACAGGCGTACGTTTCAACCCTTTCGCCCCCCGGAGACTGCTCTTTCTAAAAATATTTGTTACAGAGGGGTGTTCATTATCGTAACCTATCTGCTGGGCTCATTGGTAAACGCCTATTAATAATGAGTAGCGCAGAAAAGTGGGCTGTAACGATTGACACAGCACTGGTAAAAAGATATTTGATGCTCAAGTTCTTTTTAGGAAAATAGGTTGACACTTGTTATGAGCCCTGTAACTTTGGCGTACGCCAAATTGTAAACTATCTGAGGATGTTAGTACACTGTTTACGTCTTTGAACAGTTGAGAAGCTGAAAAGAAGCTAACTTGCACAATTCAACATCGAATTAAAGGAAGATTCCTTCTACTGTCAATCGTTGTGTCAACCGTTGTGTTACTTGTTGCCTCAATTTTGGGGAGCATTTTCATGCGCCTGTGCAGTTGAAGTCACATGACCGTCCAGCAAGAAATGGGAGAAGCAGTACGCGCATGGCTGAATGCACTTTTGCTTCTCAATTTCTATCTGATGACGGAATTCAATGTGTCTCCAACGCACGCGCATCATTTCACTCTCTCGGTCATCAATGGAACCTCCCTTTACATACAAAATTGGCCCTTTAGACGTGCAGAATACTGGGGTATCACTTTCAAGAACTATGTCCTTTGCAAAATGAGTTTTGGGTGTAGACAAGTGCATTGGTTGTCCCTCTAAAAGAAGAAGGAGATCTGCCCAGGGTATTATGATTGGATTAAATCTGAAGTCATTGAATATTATAACTTCGGCAGTCTCCACACCCATTAGTGCATAGGTGCATGTAGCTGGATTCACAAAGCATTTATATATTATTCGTAGCGGATCAAGAATAAATGTCTTTCCACAATTGGCTGGTCCAGTTATAAGGATGTTACGTCCCTTTCCGCGCCCCTTTTCCAACAAATCGACAAAATCATTCTTGAATTTCCCAGCATCCATGTGATTGAGCTGCAAGATCTCCTCTGCACACTCACGCCATTCTCCGTTACAAACACAATCAGCATTTAATGCATTATTCAAAATATCCATTCTTGATTGTCGCGCTCTCTCTATATTCTCTTCCGCAGTCTCAATTGCCCACACCGTCTCTATCAGTTCAGACACCGCCTTCTCTGATTTTGCAAGCAAGAAATCATACAGCAATGCGTCCCCTTTCCTCTGTTTGGTGTCTTTTGCAAGTGCCATTAGTTCCAGCCTCGATCTGACGTTTTCGTTCAAAATAAGATCGGCTACATCCTTGTTTGTATAACGTGTAGCTTTGGCTTTACGTCGTTTCTTTGCACTGCTGGCTCTCAATGTTTTAGGCGGCTGTATCTTCTTTGGATGGCCTGGACTACACACGAAATGTTTATCGTACTTTTTTGCATATTTATATGCAGTAAAATAGCATTTGTGTCCTGAAAAATGGACGCTGATGCCGTGTGTTTTTCCAATGTGCTCCTTCACCTTCTTCCAGCGCCTCTGCTTTCCTAGCAATATGGCTAAATGGAAATGTTTCCCGCCATCTTTGTGTTCTTCCATGCTGCAAGCCCATTGCTTTACGTCTACAAGCCCTGTTACTTGGAACGCACTCACAACTACAGCTGCAAATGACTGGCGATCAAATCTCTTGACATTTGCACGACTGTATGTGACTAAATATACTTTTCTTGCACAAGTACACTCACAGAAAAAAGGTGGTCTTTAAAGTACCTTTTAGGGTACTTGAGCAAAATACATATTTGGGACCCCTAAAGGTACTTTGAAGTACCCCTACCGAGGGGTACTTTGAAGTACCCCAAGGTATGGTACTTCAGAATATCCCTAAAGGTACTTCAGAAAACCCCTGGTAGTATTGCTAATGGTACTTCAATGGACCCCTGAAGGTATTTCAAAGTTCCTCCTAAAGGTACTTGAGAGTACTACTAAAGGTACTTGAAAATTATTCTAAAGGTACTTCAGAATATCCCTAAAGGTACTTGAGAGTGCGCTTAAAGGTACTTCAGATTTCTTCTAAAGGTAATTCAGAGAGCCCCTAGAGGTACTTCAGAGTACTACCAAAGGTAATTGAGAGAACTTCTAAAGGTACTTCCGAATACCCCTGAAGGTACTTGAGAGAGTGCCCTTAAAGGTACTTCAGAGAGCCCCTAAAGGTACTTGAGAGTATTCCTTTCAGAGTACTACTAAAGGTACTTCAGAGAACCCTTAAAGGTACTTCAGAGAGCCCCTAAAGGTACTTGAGAGTATTCCTTTCAGAGAACTACTAAAGGTACTTCAGAGAACCCTTAAAGGTACTTCAGAGAGCCCCTAAAGGTACTTGAGAGTATTCCTTTCAGAGTAGTACTAAAGGTACTTCAGAGAACCCTTAAAGGTACTTCACAGAGCCCCTAAAGGTACTTGAGAGTATTCCTTTCAGAGTACTACTAAAGGTACTTCAGAGAACCCCTAAAGGTACTTCAGAGAGCCCCTGAAGGTACTTGAGAGTATTCCTTTCAGAGTACTACTAAAGGTACTTCAAAGAACCCCTGAAGGTACTTCAGAGTACTACTAAAGGTATTTCAAAGAACCCCTGAAGGTACTTCAGAGTACTACTAAAGGTATTTCACAGCAACTCTAAAGGTACTTTAGTGAACCCCTAAAGGTACTTCAAAATACCTCCAAAGGTACTTCAGAGTACTACTAAAGGTACTTCAGAGAACCCTTAAAGGTACTTCAGAGAGCCCCTAAAGGTACTTGAGAGTATTCCTTTCAAAGAATTACTAAAGGTACTTCAGAGAACCCTTAAAGGTACTTCAGAGAGCCCCTGAAGGTACTTGAGAGTATTCCTTTCAGAGTACTACTAAAGGTACTTCAGAGAGCCCCTAAAGGTACTTGAGAGTATTCCTTTCAGAGAACTACTAAAGGCACTTCAGAGAACCCTTAAAGGTACTTCACAGAGCCCCTAAAGGTACTTGAGAGTATTCCTTTCAGAGTACTACTAAAGGTACTTCAGAGAACCCCTAAAGGTACTTCAGAGAACTCCCAAAAGGTACTTCATAGTATTCCTAAAGGTACTTCAAAGAACCCCTGAAGGTATTTTAGAGTACTACTAAAGGTACTTCAAAGAACCCCTGAAGGTATTTCAGAGTACTACTAAAGGTATTTCACAGCAACTCTAAAGGTACTTTAGTGAACCCCTAAAGGTACTTCAAAATACCTCCAAAGGTAGTTCAGAGTACTACTAAATGTATTTCACGGCAACTCTAAAGGTACTTGAGATGAGAGTACCCCTTTGTGTTCCAGTTGGGGTCCCACCAACAAAAATTTATCTAGAAATTGAAATTTCGTCAGATTGGTTCAAAATTGGTACACAGCCTATTTCAAACATGCTGATTACGAATATGAATAAAGATTTTGAAAATGTTGTCATCAAAGTGGTCCAAATGGCACACAAAGTGGCACAAATGATTGAAATTTTAAATTGCGTAGAATTAACTCAAAATTAGTAAAGAGCCTATTTCAAACATGCTGATTACGAATATGAACAAAGATTTTGAAAATGTTGTCCCAAAGTGGTCCAAATGGCACACAAAGAGGCACAAATGACCCAAAATTTAAATTGCATAGAATTATCTAAAGGTTAGGAAAGAGGCTATTTCAAACATGCTGATTATGAGAATATGAACAAAGATTTTGAAAATATTGTCACCACAGTGGTCCAAATGGCACACAAAGTGGCACAAATGACAAAAAATTTAGATTTCATAGAATTGTCTCAAAATTGGTAAACAGCCTATTTCAAACATGCTGATTACGAATATGAACAAATATTTTGAAAATATTGTCCCCAAAATTGTCCAAATGGCACAAAAAGTGGCACAAATGACCAAAAATTTAAATGGCATGGAATTATCTTAAAATTAGTAACGAGCCTATTTCAAACATGCTGATTACGAATATGAACAAACATTTTGAAGATATTGTCACCAAAATGGTCCAAATGGCACACAAAGTGGCACAAATGACCAAAACTTTAAATTGCGTAGAATTAACTCAAAATTAGTAAAGAGCCTATTTCAAAATGCTGATTACGAATATGAACAAAGATTTTGAAGATATTGTCACCAAAATGGTCCAAATGGCACACAAAGTGGCACAAATGATTGACATTTTAAATTGCGTAGAATTAACTCAAAATTAGTAAAGAGCCTATTTAAAACATGCTCATTACGAATATGAACAAGGTTTTTCAAAATATTGTCACCAAAGTGGTCCAACTGGCATCGAAAGTGACACAAATAACCATAACTGAACTTGCTTCCAAATGCCTGAATATTGGTACGCCTGCATATTTTGATTGCAAGTATTTTTATAAGAAACCGCTTTTAAGGAACTCGACACTATCGCCAAAAAATTAGAAACTCCAGCACCGAGAAAATGTTTATTTACCGGGTGTGCTATTCACTTCGATAGGTTACGATAAAGTTTTTGAAGAGTTATGACTTAAAACGTTTGCAAAAAGCTTTTACTTTGCTTCTGGATTTTTTACACATTCGTGTCATTCCTGTGTTCAGAGCAAAATGTGAATTTCTTAATATTTTGTCAACGAGTTTTTCGTACTGACTTGGGATTTAGAAATCGATTGGATGTATTCTGCTGCACGAGCGTTGGCTCTACCCAGGGATGGCGCCTGGGGGGCACGGGGGCAGAAGCCCCCACGACTTCATCAATCACCCCATTGGCACTTAAAATTTTGAAAATAGTGCCATCTCAGTGAACTTGAATGGAACTTGAAAGGCGTGGTTTCATAAATATTTTCTCGCATCGCTCACTGTCGGCACTCTGACAGTATTTGCCCCCAAGCATTTCTTCCGTGGCGCCATCTCTGGTTCTATCTTGGCAGAAATTTAACATTACTACAGTCATAAAAGCAATGTCTTCCCTCGTGATTTTGAAAATAGGGCCCTTTTTGCTGGAAAAGGCCCCTTTTGCAAAATAAGAGAGTTTGTTTATCTGATTTTGATTTTCGAATGATGGAGATCCCTACAATTGAATCCTTCCGTGTTATTAAACTTAGTAAAAGAAATAATTACGATCGAGAGTGAACACTGATGGTGAACAAGGGGCAGCTTTGCAGCAATAGTAAAGGTTGCTTGCAATTACTGTTCAGCGTGTGCTTTGAGGCTTTTATCAAAATATCTACTCAACGATAGGACCTATGACAACCTACACTTTGCATAAATCTTGTATAATTTTAAAGGAAATCTATGCATATACAAGCCTTTGACAAAAATAACATTACCAAAACAACAGGCCGTTACATGTGCCGTGCCATAGTTGGGTAATTTACGTCAACATGAAATTTTGATATCTGATTGGCTAGACTTTGACCGCAAAGTGGCTTGAGCCACTTTCTTGTTTACATTCCCTCTGAAGTTTCAAATTTTTGTCTGGTAGATATGGGATGAAGAGAGGCATTCTGAGCCAAGAAAAGGAATTCACTCGAAAATTTCCTTGGGATGCTAGTTCATAAATTTATTATTACCGAGGGGTGTATTATTCTTCCGAAAAGGATTTTAAGGGATTTTTTATTGATTTATGTTGGAAAAAGGATTTTGACCGGCAGTTTAGCAAAGCTGTACGATATTTTGACAGAGTGATTCGCCCCTTAGCTTTAAATGGTCAAGATTCTATTTTTAGTACATAAACGATCATGGGATCGGGGCAAAACTTGAAATTGCATTAAAAATGAAAAAAAGGAAAACTTTCTTTATCCTGTTCTATTATTTTTTTCAATCTTGTTTCACTTTTGAATTTATTGGGTCAGTACACTCTTCTCTTTTTATAAGAATAATGTTTATAAGAATATTCAGGCTCAGAATCATCCAATTTTTAAGAATATTATAAGAATATCTAGAGAATCGCACGACTGACATACTGTATCTCATTTTTCAAAAGCTAAGTTTCTATTCGGGGCGGCTATTTCCTTTGGAAGCTTTGAAAAAAATAAGAATACTTTCAGGCTCAAAAAGAAACTTTCTTAAGAATATCGAGGCTGGACAAAGTATAGGGTATTCTTATAAAAAAGAGTGTACCCAGCGTAGATTCAGGCGTCATTTCCCTTTCAGCAAAGAATGCTATTTCCTCCTTTGCAGTTTAAATCTACCTAAAGTGAAGATGTAAACTCAGTGTTAAAAGCAAGAACCTATCATTGATATTAGCCTGAACAAAGTTCTTGAATGAAGAACAAAATATTTTAACTTTCAGCCAGAAGAAATTAGGAACAATAAATTGTTTTTCGCGCCTTTTTTAATGTACTCAAAGTTTCTTGACGGTTTCTTATTGGTTTCATTAAATTCTTTAACAATGAAGTTTTATGACCTGGACACTTACTTAAGTACTCCTTGCCCAGGTACCATCTAAGTAATACAATACAGTAAAGTAAAGTACGGCCTTCAAGAAAATTATTTTTATCTCCTATTGTTCTCCCAGAATTACCCCATTCTCCAGTAAATGGTTCCTTAACGGCGGCACTTTACTGTACAAGAGAAAAGAGAAAATTATTTTAATGAAGACAAAACTGTTGCTGGAATGTTTGAGCTCCTTTAAAAAATTGTTTCTCTTATCCATTCTTCTCGATCATTCATTTTCCACTTTCCATTGAACACTCCATTCATCATTCAGTTTCGTCATTCTGTCTTACAGTTTCATCCCTTCATTTCACCCTATCATTACATTCTACAATTTCATATCATCAGTCCAGCCTTTCATACCTCTCTGACCACAACTCCTACGTTTTTAATATATCGACAATACTCAGAGTTCTGTTGAGATTTTGAGAAAATCAAACAGTCTTGTCTTCACTTTAAGTTTCGTGAAAAGCTAGTTTATCCTTAGGAGTGCAATTGCTTTGTTCCAATTTTCAAAACACAGAACGATATTTTGCTATTTTCATGTGATTGTCATGTGCCATCTTTCTGCTTGTCATGGGGTGCTTTTGATTTCTGCCTCGCCAACTCTAGATAGTCCGTCACTGTCAGTTTCTTGAAAACAGCAAGATAAATTCAATATCCATAACATCACCACAGGTGCAAAACCTAGCAAGAAAGTTGAGGAAAATAGCATTCTCAGAAACACATTTGCTACAAAGTCCTTGGAAGATTCTTGGATCCAAAAGACATCATTACCAAAACATGAATTAGATGTGAATAGAAGATACTAAAAAATTCTCGAAAAAATTCAGAAAAACTTGCTTCTCAGAACTAAATTTGGATCTATAGTCTAGGACTCACGGGAAAATATAAAAGTTTGTCAACCTTTCAGCCCATCCATCATATCTGCAGATCTGCAAAATCTCTTCTTCGAAACAGTTTCTTACCAAAACATTGCTTGTAGGAAATGCTAGGCAGGCTCGCCTAATGTTGTTTCAAGAAATTAAAAACTAGGAAAGGCAAGATTGCAGTGTCATCATTGAATATCTTTGACAATGCAAAGAAGCAGGTCGAGAATACTATTTCCAAGACAAAAAACGCACGAATTAGAAGTGTTTCTTGCTGCCTTAGGTCTATGTTATGTACCCGAGATCCTGGCAATAGCATTCGGTCAACTGTCGATGTCTCTTCAGCCAGATAATGTTTTGAAAGAGACAGGACATAAACCAAAACCCAAGGTAAAAATTTCACAAAGATGAATTTTGCCCACTAGTCTCGAAAGACCCGTAGCTAACCTTCTCGGGACTTTCTCCCTATATCAGATAAAGTTAATAAAACAATTCCGTTCAAATAGACTTCATCATCATACTCCTTAATCATATTTTGTTATTCGGTTGAAATAAATTCATTAAATCTTACCTTTTTCACAATACTGTAACTGCTTCTTTCTTTTCTTTCCTCCAAACCTTCGCCGCAGCAACAAAAACTTCAAAATTCAACCGTCGCAAAGAGAAGAAAAGAACGCGAATTGATTCCATTTTCGAGCGCTTTGCGTAAGTCACGTGATATTTGCAGTCGCAAGGGTGCTTTGAAGTACCTTTTTGACCTGAAGTACCCTAAGGTTTTCTAGAATACCCTCAAAGTACCCTATAGGGTACTTTAGAATACACTAGAATACCTCTTGGCCTTCAAATACCCTAGGGTACAATAAAGTACTTCTCAAAACCAGCTTATTTCTGTGAGTGTAGGTTGGAACACCGCGGCAAATTCAATGTCCTGTTCGTCATTCCCCCCTTCACACTCAACTTCAACTTCATTTGTTTCCACATCTATCGACTCTTGAAAAGTATTGGACGCCATTTTCCCAATAATTTACTTCAAACTGTCCTCTCATTCGGCAGTTTAAGAATTGTTTACCCTTTTATTCCCGAGTTTTTCTGTATTTAACGAAAATGATTGAAACTTAATGACTTTTCTTATAATTGCATGGCCATAATGAAAATGTATACTGTGACCTCATCTCTTCAATTTTGATCTCGCCAACCCACATAGCATCTAACTATACGTCATTCATAAAGTGTCCCTATTCATGTATCAATACAGTTCTAATCCAGGCATTTGATTGCACCTTTAATTGCTCCTTAGGGGCCAATAACAAGTACAAATATAATTCTAATTGTGCTCATTGTCTAGAATGATGAAATTCAAATTTGTAACTAATTGGAAAGCCCACTGTTCTCTTAAAATTGAATTATGACGTAGATTTCACCCATGCTATCAAGGAATTGTGAAAATGGGTATAATATGACGTCACAAATCCAGAACCCTAACAAATAACTGTTTTTTTCCTTCAGTTTCGTGATCTACACTATCGAATTACCCTGCAGCGCAAAAATCAGCTCAAACGACTGACTTTTAGAAATTCACCCCTTCAGACAATCCTTGCCAAAACAACTTGAAAAGAATTTCATTTCTCTCTTTTCTTCTCCGACCAAGCATCCAAAATACAGTGCAGGAAACTTCACGCTACTCTTTTCCCTTGCCCCCCTGCCCCCCCCCCCTGAACAATGTTGGTCCGAAGCACTGATCACCAGATATCACGAAAATCGCTTTGGCTGCGTTGTTGTGCCCTTGAGAAATGCGTAATCACGCAAGGAACCAACATTGTAAGGGGGAGGGGGGAGAGCTGAGCAAAAATATGTGATTTTTTTCAAGAGTTTTGGCAAGGATTGTAGCTAAAGATGGAACGAAAAAAAATCGAACATTTTTCGAGTAGTTTTGGAGATAAATCCACTTTTCTGAAATTAGCAAAAAGATTTGAACTAGGATTTGCGAAACCAGGGTTGACGGAAACATTGCGATTTATACATCTTTCGATTGCCCAGATTATACAGAACAACATCCTTTTTACCGCTTCTCGATAGGCCGAATAACATTGGAGAAATTAACTGTTTTCTGAGGAGAGTGGTTTTGCGAAACGGCATTTCGCTGTGCACTAGAGCGGAAAGCAGAGTTACCTTAAGGACGCTATGAAGAGTCTTTAGTTAACGAACAGATAGAAAGGGTACGTAGCAAATGCGGAAAAATGCGACCAATAACCAAGGGATGGGAGAAAGGGATAGGAGATTCCACTTTTTGTGATATACCTTCCAGCACTCAGTAGTTTGGGGTTTGTGGGTTTCCCTGTGCCCTATTGAAAGATTCGACTCATATGCTCATAAGAGCTCATGTGATGATTTGAGACAAAAGTCAGGAAGATGTACCATGCAGGTCTCGCGTCAAAGAACTCTTTGCATTGAAATTTACAAAACATTGAATAATCTAAATCCACCATTCATGAAAAATTTCTTCAAATTCAGATCTTCGCAATATTCTACCAGAAATCCTTATGACTTAAAACATATAAGACCAAATCAAGTAACTTTTGGTTCAAACAGTCTTGAGTCCGTTGGCCCTCAAATATGGAATGACCTACCAATCAAAATGAAATCCGCAGAAAACTTGAAAAGCTTTAAACTTTTGATAAAACAATGGAATGGCCCAGAATGTAAATGTAGTGCCTGCAGTAGTTTTAATTTTATTCAACATTAAGTTTCTTATACATTTTAATTTCATTCGATTTAGATTGGTTAACTTTGTATATATTGTATATATATTGTTTTGCTATGTAAATATCGAATTAAAATAAATGAACAACAACAACTGGGCACAAAATATCTGATGTTGCTTTCTGTATTATGGGGGAAAATGGGAATAACTTTTCGTTGACTGTTAATGTAAACTGATATGATTTCATTTGTGTAACGGGGGCGGTCTTTCCTCTGTAGAGCAGTCAATACAGAAGACTGAGCCTGGTTTGGCATGCTAACTTGCGCCACTTAATTCTTGCTTCAGATAAAAATAATGTGGCCCCTCAGATATGAACAATCACAAATAAAAAATTTGCCAGTGGCCAGATACCAATGGCAGTGTTCTCTCATCACCGGGGCCAAAGTTTGGGATTTCAAATGCACTGGCCAAATGTGCACTCCCGCAGCAACCGAAATAGTTGGGGGTTAGAGAAAAATGTTTAGATTTTTTCTCCACAAACCAGTGCACTCAATGTCCATGGCAGAGACAGACATCCCTGTCATGAAATAAAGGAGCATGGTACGATTTTAGGTTGTGGGTGGGCGGGTGAAAGAAATGGCAAAACCTTACGAAATGCCATATCTTCACCACGCCTTTCTGCTTTGCCTTCTACGTCCAAATGCGAAGGCAACTTGTCACAATTTTGGCTTTTAAACTGAATGCGAAAACCAAATCGAACGATTTCCAAACCTATTGTCTATGAAACGCATACTGCGAAAGATTGACTGCTTTGTTGGTCTCTACGCTTCTACTAAAAGTATTCTTTTGAAAACCAGCCAAATGCGAGGCACGCAGTGTTCCAAATAATTCGAAAAGTGAATAAACAATCTTCTGGGAATTGAGAGATACGTGTTTTTTACGCACGTAACAACGAATAATTTTACGAATCACCTAGCACAAAAACTGATTGCTGGAAACAGTTTTCGTTTGCAAAAAACAACAAGACGCAATGCATGCAGCATGCTAAATTATTAGAAAAGTGAATAAGACAATCTGGTGATAATTGAGTGATACGTGTAGTTACCCATGTCGTAACAAAATGAATCGTAGTCAAGGTTGTGGGACACCTTTTATAAACAAACGCTCGCAGCATCTTCTGCGAATCAACTGGGATATAAAATTTCATTCTTATCCCTATTTATATACCATTTTTAGTTCCTGACAAGCATACAAGCATTTATTTTCCATTTCTGCGACGAGTTTCTTGCATTTTTCGTTGTGCTTGTGCGATTCCAAAGTCAGTTGTGCGGCAGTGCCAATTAGTCACTTACAATAGGTTTCATTGCCAATTATGACGTCATCAGCATAAAATACTGGTAACGATGCTAAATATACTGAAGGCAGAACCGTATCATCAATTCAGCCTTTGTTGCTTAGGCATTCTATATAAAGATAGGCCTACTTGTTACTACCAGTACCACCAGCTGAGCTACATCTTCTGAACGATCATAATAAAGCAAATAATGATAGCTTTTTATGAAGATAAATCAGGAAGAAAGTTCATAAAAAAAATGAGAAAAATGTGAAAGGGAATTACCGTCCTATTTCTCTTTTACCAATTTTTGGGAAAATACTTGAAAAACTCATATACGATTCTCTTTATTCACATCTTGTATCACATGAACCCCTTAACCAAAATCAATCAGGATTTTGCCCAGGGGATTCAACAATCAATCAGTTACTCTCAATAACACATACAATTTTAAAAGCGTTTGACTGTAACCCTCCTCTATATGTTCGTTCTGTGTATCTGGACATCTCTAAAGCATTCGATAGGGTATGGCACGACGGTCTAATTTATAAATTAAAACGATGTGGTGTCTCGGGACAACTTCTTTCTTTAATCCAAAGTTTCCTCAAGGATCGAAAGCAGAGGACTGTACTGAATGGACAGAGTTCTAATTGGGGAGATATTTCGGCAGGGGTGCTCCAGGGCTCTATTCTGGGACTTTTGTTTTTCCTTGTGTATATAAATGATCTAGCCGTAAGCTTGAAGTGCAATGCTAAGTTATTTGCTGATGATACATCATTGTTCACAGTGGTAGAAGATTCCAATACAGCTGCCAATGATATGAATCATGACTTGGACTTGATAAGTCAGTGGGCTCACGCTTGGAGAATGTCATTTAATCCTGATCCGTTAAAACAAGCTGTTGAATTAAAATTTTCAAAAAAGAAAATTGAAATTGGACACCCAGTAATCCTTCTTAATGACATACCTGTGAAGAAGGTAAACGAACATAAACATTTAGGAATTATCCTTGACTCAAAACTATCTTTTTCAGCTCATATTAAATCAGCTATCTCTAAGACAAGAAAGGGCATTGGTTTGCTGAAATATCTCTTCAAATATCTGCCCAGGCATACCCTTAACGAAGTATATAAGCTCTACGTTCGACCACACCTGGACTATGGTGATGTCATTTACGATATTCCTGCCAAAGCATGTGAATTCAGTCAAAGTATCATTTTACCAAATGCCATGGAAAAGCTAGTCTTTTTTTTTTTATATACTCAATCTAAAAATTTTTACAAAGACGAATTACCTACGACACTACTTACATAACACTTTACCACACTACAAAGACGATACCCCTAGGAGCAAAATATCATGACTGTGCCGAGGCCATGCCATAGAAGACATAAAACTAAACTAAAATTAAAGATACGGTTACAAAAAGCTAAATACAAGCCAATTTACCGATGACTAAAGAAAGAAACTTGTTTTGCAGTAGATGTCGAGCTACGAATCCGAGAATGTTGGGAAACAGGGACCCCAACCGAGAGATACCAACGACAACAACAGCCGTCGTTGCTCCCTCGTCCAGTGAACCACCGGCCAAAACACTGAGCCAGTGCTAGTTAGGGTTTGGATATTGGAGATCAGCTGTGACGCTTGACATCAACTGCAAAACAGGCGTAAAGCACTCTAAAAGGGACAAAAAGGACTTAGTGACTTTTATGAGGGAAAATTTTGATATTAGCTTAATCAGTCAAATCGACCAGTTTTGTGAATGAAATTTAGAGTCAATTCGAGTATATTTTTGTTAATGTTATCCGAGAGGTTTTTATCACCGTACAGTAAAAGCTCTATCAGAACGATATTTGAAAGACTGTTGGTCTGAATAAACGGTCGTAATAATTGTGAAACTTCAGCGAGAAGATTTCGTCGTTGGACATCGAATGACGGACAGAGCAACAAAAAGACAGAGCAGCTAGAGTCTGCTCAGTATTCTGCTGCTTTGGCTGTAACAGGAACGTGGAGGGGAACATCTCGCGAGAAGTTTGTACAAGGAGCTTGGCTGGGAGTCATTAAGTTCCCGAAGATGGAGTAGACGCCTTACCTTGTTCTACAAGTTTGTAAATAATGTTAGCCCTGAGTATACAGTAGATCCAATTCCTCCTCTTCATCAGTCGCAGTACTGTCTTCGCGACCAGGATGTCATTGGGCGATTAAAGGCACGGACAGAAAAATTTAAGTCTAGTTTTTATCCCAATTGCCTATCCAGTTGGAATAAGCTCGAGCCTGAATTGAGACTTGCACCCTCAGTTGCTGTTTTTAAAGTGCTTATGCAACCAAATTATCAAAAATGGGGTAACAACAATTTTAGAAAATTTGATCTTTCCTGATCATTTTGGTAACACTTTCACAAATTTCTGCCACCAGGAAGTGTGAAAAATGCGGCCGTAAAAACAAGTACCTGTTGCGAAATGTTGAACTTGTTAATGACATCATAAGTAGTAGCCAACTGAATTGCACTGTCAGAAGTTATTTAGGCCACATGGGAAGATCGCGAACAATTTACATTGCGTTTCGATCGTTCTCAGTCAAAATGTCGTCATATGAATCGAGCTAAGCTTCAGCTATGTTGGGTCAATTTTAAACGAAGATACTGAGAGTGAGGAGGATTATGGTGTCGTCAATCTTGGCACAAACGCCACTAGGTGAGCCTCTCGCTGTTCATGGTCAAGCACCAGTCTATCGTTTCGACGAATACAAAGACGGCATTTTACTGGCAACGATTGAAGCGAGGTTTGACCGACGAGTTGAGTTATCGTTGATAGTTGGCAAGAATGGTTTGCTTTTTATTCTGATTTATAGTGTTCGTGATCTGCAATGTTATTATTATATTCCTTCTTCCTTGCATTGCAACGTAAATACGTTGATCGTTTATGATCCAATTGAGTTTGATGGGCCTATGTGGTTTCTAACAGTCTGCCATCCATCATCATGGACCCTACAAATTTGTCAAATTTAACCAAATGCGTCACGGTAAAAGTAACCAAGTTTAAATATGAGAAAAACTGCATTTCTAGTATTTTCTAAAAAATGAATTCGAAGTACAAACTATTTCCGTTGCTTTTTCGCAGTTTGATTACAAAATATTTTGGGCCTAGTGTATGTTTGACCTCCCTTCATTCACCTAACATACAGACAGGTATAGTTGGTCCTTTGGCAGTAGGAATAGATCATTCTAGCCATAGAAACTGGACTTAGCTTTTCACATACAAGTTATAAGTTCATCATTTTTATATGCAATGTCAGTCATTGAAAGCATGCCACTAAGAAACTGACTTAATAGTTGACTGCATCAAGCCGTAGTCCCCTGTCCTATTTCCAGGAAACAACTTAGGCCTATGCCGCCGAACGAAGCGTATCCACTGTATGTATCACTGTAGCTCTTTTTCTCGATCAGGAAAATGATGAATTGATCTATCTGGAACATGTTGGCTGTTTCCACAGCTCTCCCCGTTCACTCCACCCGCAACACGGCGTTTCCCATCGTCATGTTTCTTCGGCATGCCACTCGCCACGTTGAATATTAAATGTTCGCTGTGTGTTTCGTGACTCGTAAAGACTGGTGCCTACTACTTATGACGTCACAAGAGAAAAATTTTTGTCGCACGCAAATGACGAAATGATGCAACTTTGAACGCTTATAAAAATACTTTGGAGTAAGATATTTGAATTTGGTTTTTTGAATATTGATGTGGACGATATGGTCTTCAATTTTAACAGCAAAACAAAAGATCGATTATTTGGTTGCATAAGCACTTTAAGAAAAAGATCTTATCAATAATCGGACCCCCTGCAAAATCTGTTTTTGGAATACATGATCCAATAGGATTATCCTATCTTACTCAACGTAGGGTTGGTCTCAGTAAGTTAAATGTTCACAGTTTCAGTTTCAGTTTCATATAATTTAAATTCACTACATACAATTTATAATCCCCTAACTATATACGAATAAATAACTAAACTACACGGATAACAGATAATATTACAGAAAATTAATACAATGATACAGAAAATTAATACAATATGCAAATACAAAGAGGAGCTAAATAAATTGTATGCAGGGAATTACTTAAAGGAGGAGCTCTCTCAATAGGTAAACTAATCGAGGAGAGAGCCCCCCCCCCCCTATCCTTAATTATTACTAGGTAAATTTAGATGAATTTACATAATTGTGCATTTTCTCTTCATACCGGGTGACCCAGAAAAAAGTGACCCAACGCAATCTGTTACAGAAAATTAACTAAGTGGCCGATTGAGATGCTTCAAACGTTGTTCTGTCGCTAAAAGACTAGCCTATGCCATGAATATTTTTCGCAATTTTTTCGGCACGGTAAATTTCCAAAATTAAGGATTTCGAGGAAAAGAGCATGCCTGAAATCCTCAAAAAGTCGTCAAAAACAGGGCATCGATTTACAGCCATTTCAAATCTTCAAAACAACGAGGAGCGTGTTTCATTTCAAACTGGGAATAGGTAACACAGTCGGAAGTCTTCAGAGCAAGTTTATAGTCCCTAGGTACTTGAAAATATTCTCAGGAAGAAAGAAACACGCTCCTCGTTGTTTCGAAGATCTGAAATGGCTTCAAATCGATCCCTTGTTTTGACGACTTTTTGAGAATTTCAAGCCTGCCCTTTCCCTCAAAATCCTTAATTCGGAAACCTTCCCGTGCCCAAAAAAATTGCAAAAAATACTCATAATGTAGGCTGGTCTTTCAGCGACAAAACAACGTTTGAAATATTTCTATCTGCCACTTGCTTTTTTCTCTATAACAGATTGCGTTGGATCACTTTTTTCTGGGTCACCCGGTATAGATTAATAGGACTACTGCCAGTATCAAAATGGAATCATCGGTTGACTTTGTTCAATAAATGAATTTTCAGTTTAGTTTTGAAGGATGGTTTTGATGGAGAATTCCGGAGTTCCATGGGTAATGTATTCCAAAGTTTAGCACCAAGATATCGAATCGACTTTAGACCATATTGAAGACTGTTTTTTCGAGACATATATAAATCACTTTGACTGGCCTTTCTTGTGGAATATTGATGAACAGATGAACTAGATAAGAAAAAATCATGAAAGCAACTAGGTGAAGTTTTATTAACAGAATCAAAAACAAAAGTTAAGAGTCAGAGTTAAAAAATCTCAGAAAGTTTCAGAAGTTTAAGATAATTGAAAATTGGAAGAGAGGGAGACATGTGAGGCTGAAATGAGATAGCTCTGACTGCTTTTTTCCGTAATTTGAAAATTGGATCAATGTATGATGTATATGTTTGACCCCCGAACAATAAGACCATATTTTAAGAAGGACAGAAACAAAGCATTGTACAAGCAAAGTAAAACATCTAATGGAAGTAAGTTCCTAATTCTGAAAAACATTCCACATGTTCTAGCTAATTTTTTTGAGAGTTCACTGAGATGGTATTTCCAACTGAGATGCTCATCCAGGAGAAGACCTAAAAACTTAACAAACTTAACTCTTTTAATATGTTTCTTGCCTATTTTGATATCAGAATCAGAAGGAACTTTGACAGATGAAGAATGAAAGATGATATAGTTTGTCTTATCAATGTTTAATGATAGTTTATTAGCATCAAGCCATTTCTTTACTAATCTCAGCTCTTTGTTGACAATTTTGTTTAAAGTAGACCAATCTTTGGATTCATAGTAGATGTTAGTATCATCAGCAAAGAGATAAAAAGTTAGTTTCTTAGAAGCATTTGGTAGATCATTGATGTAGATGAGGAAAAGTAATGGGCCCAGTACAGAACCTTGTGGTACACCGCAAGTAATAGAGAGTAAGTTGGAATTACTTCCATTAACAGAAACATATTGTTTTCTATCAGATAGATATGATCTAAACCACTCAAGGGCACATCCACGAACACCATAATGTTCCAATTTTGACAGCAAAATTCTATGATTAACTGTATCAAAAGCTTTTTGTAAATCAATGAAAATACCACTACCAAGTCTTTTATTGTCAAGTGAATTTCTTACAGCTTCTGTCAAACTCACTAGGGCATGATCAATTGAGTGGTTTTCTTGAAATCCAAATTGTAAAGAATAAAGAATTTTGTGAATTTCAAGGAATCTGTAAAGACGTATGTACATTAGCTTCTCAAATATCTTGCTGAAGATAGGTAAAAGGGAAATTGGCCTATAGTTTGAGGGAAGCTCAGGATTTCCTTTTTTAAACAGAGAAATGACCTTGGCAATTTTAAGTTTATCAGGTAAAATACCAGACTGGAAAGGCTGATTCACAAGAAGAGCAAGAAATGGGGAAACAGAGTATCCAATAATTTTAAGTAATTTTATAGGTATACTATTAGGACCTACAGATTTGGAAGGATTTAAAATGTTGATTAGATCATTAACTTCTATCAAAGTAACTGGAGTAAGGAAATTGAACTGCAAGTTCTGTTAGATAAATAGTCAAGAAGAGACTTTGGAGTTGTTGGGATTGTCTTTGTTATGCCATCAGCAACATTGACAAAAGAGTCATTGAAAATATTAGACATTTTAGAAGTGTCTGATGTTACATTTCCATCTTTGCCTTTGATTTTGTTGATTGAAGAAGAAGTGGAAGACTTATGAGAAATTATTGTCTTGATACCTGACCATAATTTTTTCATATTTTGACTATTGGTAGAAAAATAATTATGAAAATGCCTTGCTTCACTTTCTTTTACTTCATTGGACACACGGTTTCTAAACTTCTTATACAACTTGAGATTATCAATCTTTCCATAGGGCACAGGGAAACCCGCAAATCTTCCAATGTCACGATAATATCGATGATAATATTTCCAATGATATCGTCGTATTCCGATCACATGACTGAAAATAAGGCTTTCGAGATAACTATTCGAGTACCTTCACAAAAATAAAAATGGATATTCGACTAATAAAGATACAGAGCTGGTTTTACCACGAATCGATTCGAGAGGCCCCACTCCACATTTGTGTTTTTGCATTTTGTTAGAATCGCATCATTGATCGGCGTTACATCGAATTTTATTCCTTCGAAAATTGGTCAATGTTCAAGAATTCTTCAGGAACGCTACAATTATGATATAGCTTTCAAAATTCCACATGTTACATGAATTATATCCAGGAATAACATGAAAATATTTGTTTGTTTGATTTTTGAAAATCATTGGCGAATTAAAGCTATTTGCTGCCAAGAAACTGATGGGCCTACCTTCACCCGCAGCAGAATACCACTAATCGGCATTAAGTCACTCCTTTTCACAATAATAACCAGCGGATACATTTACGAAAGACTTCACCACAAAATTAATTTCTTTCCTCCATTTTATCATCGATAATTTCGATAAAATGTGATAAAACTTTACAACCTCTGCAGCAAATCGTCCAACACCGTCGATTCAAAGTTTTCTTGTTGCAAACCATGGAAAGCTTGAATAAAACAAAAAGGTTGTGTAAGGTTCAAGTCTCCCATATGACACAGCAAATTGATACCTTTGATAATAGATTGTACACCTTTGAGAATAGATTGCAGTTGAAATTTCTTCACACAAATTCTGTACTTTTCCGATGTGACAAAGAAATTTGCAATCTTTGAGAAATGTATTATTTTCTCTTTATTTTGCAGCGATAGAATGCCTTCAGGAGTGTGCAATCTATTCTCAAAGGTGTCATTTTGCTGTGTCATATGAGAGACCTAAGTCGTGCAAAACCTTCTGTTTTATGCAAGTCTTGCAAGACTTCCAAGGTGTTTGCAACAAGAAAACTTTGAATTCGTTAGTGTATCCGCTGGTTATTATTACGAAAGAGTGATTTAATGCCGATTACTGGGATTCTGATGCGGGTGAAGGTATGTCCATCAGCTTTCTTGGCAGCAAATAGCTTTAACTCTACAAGGATTCTCAAATAATCACACAAAAAATCTTTTCAAGTTATTCCTGGACTTAATTCATGTAACATGTGAAATTGTGAAAGCTATATCTTATTTGTAGCGCATTCCTGCAAATTTCGTGAACATATGCCAATTCTCGAAGGAATGAAATTCGATGTGACGCCGATCCCTGATGAGATTTTAACCAAATGCAGAAAAACAAATATGGAGTGGGGCCTCTCCAATCGATTCGTGGTAAAACCAGCTCTGTATCTTTATTAGTCGAATATCCATTTTTATTTTCGTGAAGGTACTCGAAAAGTTATCTCGAAAGCCTTATTTTCAGTCATGTTATCGGAATACGGCGATATCATTGGCTTATAAGCGTGAAATTGGAAGATTTGCGGGTTCCCTGTGCCTATTGTAACTAGTGCCCTACCATGTCATTTGCTACTTTTTAGGCAACCAGAGAGAGACGAAAGTTCTTCCGATGAATGTGATTGCAATGAATGGCTACCCAGAAATCTGAACAGAAAAGAATTCGGCCACGTTGATGACACTAGTTCAAGCTCAAGTGAAGAAGAAATTCATGACTGTCGAGAAGTACTAGCAACTGAGGAAGATGGGCTGGAAGAAACATGTAGGCGCATTCAGCTTGTAGACTGACCATTAGTAAACCTGTCTTTGAAATTAAGGCGGTGGTATTGCTGATGTCGTATATAGAGAGGCTGCGCCCTGAATGGTCGGGTTTCGAAACAAGATTGATATAAAAGTAAGGGGGTGCGCTAGGACTAGGATGATTACAATAAAGCTTTACACATACTCCTTCTCAAAGTTTACCTTAAATAAAACGACTGTCCACTCATTTGCCCTGGTAAATTTTCGGCTATCTTTAAAACACGGAATATGGAATGATGGAATGGAATGATGGAATGATGGAGTGCCCGTTAAAAATATGGAATTTGTCTCTTAAACGTCAATGGGAGGCTAAGTTTGCTATTAAATAACACTGTGCCGGTGAGAAAATAAAGAAAATCGAGTAAATATTTCGTTTTCGAGCACTATTCCGTGTTTTCTCAAATCATTCCGTGTTTTCTTAAATCATTCCGTGTTTTCAAAATCATTTCGTGTTTTCAAAATCATTCCGTGTTTTCAAAATCATTCCGTGTTTTCAAAATCATTCCGTGTTTTCCTTGGGAATCCCTGATTTTTCCCTTCTCACTTCAGTTCAACAGTTAAGTGCCCCTGGAGGATTATAATGAAAAGACTGAATTGAAACGCATTATATGTTTGTTCTCAAAGCGTGATAATGGATTTTCATTCAGCCACGCGATTTTCATAAGAAACTTGTTTATCAGAAACTAGCACTAGGGTGGGGGAAATAAAAGCTATCCCCAATGAGCTCACTTCTTTCTCGTCGCCGAAACCTTTGAATAAAAAAACTGCATATTCTTGTACAATAGAAAAGATTGGGCTTGTACAGATTCCCAAAAAACCAACAATGTTTTTGTGCCCATTAAGTTTGTGCAGCAATCTCGCCTCCTTCAAAAATTCTCTTTCGTGGCCTGTGATATCATGCGGTTGCTTTATCACAATCTGC
Source organism: Aurelia coerulea (assembly GCA_039566865.1). Lineage (NCBI taxonomy): Eukaryota > Metazoa > Cnidaria > Scyphozoa > Semaeostomeae > Ulmaridae > Aurelia > Aurelia coerulea. The sequence goes on from CM076945.1 coordinate 15,699,250, forward strand.
CCTCCTTTCTTCCTCCCCGCCGAGTTTTGCTGTAGTGTGGCCAGAATCACAGAGCCAAAGCTCCCGTGACCAATAAATTGGCCTTGACTGATGTCGTACCGTCGCAACTTTGGCAGATCCTCTCCAAGTTCATCATTCTTTAAAACCTTTTTTCGTGACACTTTGAAATTGAAACTGCTAAATGCGGCCATGTTGATTCGCTTGCACTGCAGAAGACCAACAGCACGAGGTGATCTGGCGGATCTGGCCTTTAGGCCCATTTGATACATTTTTGACATATTCTACAGGTGCTGTGTACTTTACAAATTAATTAACAAGGAAAAAGATTTGTTTAGGTCGGCCGTGATATGATGTGATAAGACAGCTGTGTTCTGTGTTGAAGAAAAGGGGATTCCGAAGGAAAACACGGAATGATTTTGAAAACACGGAATGATTTGAGAAAACACGGAATGATTTGAGAAAACACGGAATGGTGCTCGAAAACGAAATATTTACTCGATTTTCTTGATTTTCTCACCGGCACAGTGTTATTTAAAAGCAAACTTAACCTCCCATTGACGTTTAAGAGAAAAATTCCATATTTTTAACGGGCATTCCATCATTCCATTCTATCATTCCATATTCCGTGTTTTAAAGATAGCCGTAAATTTTCAGCTCAAACGCAAATCATTCTGAGAGGCCTAAATGTTGGCATAGCGTCTAATTTGGACATTCCCTAAATTCATAACGATGCCTTTGCATATTCCATCAAAGAAAACCGTGACAAGAGTATGCAACTGTGGATTGCTTGTGGAAGGAATAGGAGGTCAGGAAGGAGGTCTGCGGAATTGTTTTTTTTTAATCTCACAATTTAAGGAGGTCTTTGCAAGGAGTATGGAATAACACAGTTGCATTTGAAAACCTTAATAAGTAAAACGATGAAACAGACAACAGGGAGAGTTAGTTCGGGAGTACAATCTATCGTAATTGAGATCAACAGTACTCTAACTGATAAAAAATTCAAGATTTACCATTTACAATCATCTACAGGATTATGATTGTGATCTTATGACTTTTAACAGTGTACTTGACGAGCATAGGGCTCAAATCTTTCAAATCTTTAAAAAGGTCGGTGTAAAATTCTATTATATTTTTCTTTGAATCGGATTGCTTGAAGGGAACTTATGGTACTTTCCTGTAAATCTGACGTGGACATTTTATGATATCTTTATTTTTTTCAAAATGGCGGCAATTCGATAATTTTTGAAAAAATTCATGGACAATTTTGAAAAAATTTAAATTATTGTAAATCCTAAACTAATAGAGGAAACATTACATAACTTTCAAGGAAACCATAGTTTATGGAGGTCTACAATATGGTTGCAAGCAGAAATCTGTAACTTTTCTAGTTTAGGATTTAGAAATTTGATGACGTCATAGCCTCAAATTTAATAAATGCCGCCATATTGAAGCTAGTCAAGATATCAATAAATTGCCACGGCAGATTTACAGCAAAAGCCCCCAAGATCCTTCCAAGCCATTTATTTCAAAGAAAACTGCAATAGAATTTTACACCGACCTTTTTGAAGATTTGAGCCTTATGTTTACTTGACGTAAGAGTCAGCGAGGGAATTCAGAATCTACAGGCCGACCAATGGGGGCGGAGGTAGGCCAGTCTAACTACTATTGAGAGAAAAGCCCTGCTTCTAAATGGGATAGAAAACGACTACTGACGAAGGACACGGAACGATACGTTACGTTAAGTTTCTATTTTCTATGGCGTTCGAAGTATTTTTTTTCGATTGAGCATTCAGTTGTTTTTTCTATAGGGGGGGGGGGGCGCGTGGTCAATTGTATTACTCTTGAAAAACCAACTATATCGTCTAAATAACGATTAATTGCGCTCTTGGAGGTAAATGATATTGTAGTTGCGTCTATCTCTTGGAATAAAATCGACCTTAGTTTCCATCACATGGAACCAACTTTTGCGATGCTGTGATAGTTTTACAATCAGTGGTCAAGTGTTACAATTGCCCCCGTAACATGGGGCAATTGTAAAACATGATTGGAGCAATTGTTACATATCTTTAAAATCATTACAGCTAATTATTGCCCGACTCTATTCTTTCCTTACACAAAATGTAGCACCAGGTAGCAGATTATTCATGGCTTTAAAAAATACAAATTAAGAATAAGACGTGGTTTTTATTTCTTTGTAACGTTGGGTGCATCAGTTGAAAAAATTGAATCAATTTAGAAAGGATTGTTTTTTGTTTACAAGCTTCAACTTTTAGCTCTTTAATACTGCATGGACGCACATTGTTCGACCAGATAACAAAATTAATCAAAACTAAGCTATCGGCCAGCTTACAATGGGCAATTGTAACAGCGTGCTACAACTGCCCCAATTTCCCCTTACCTGGTCAGCTATCGTTATTTCCTATTTTCACATCTCATACGCTGTGGAGCTTAAAAATTTCATGTAGTTTTGATCCTAAATAGATGCAAATTTACAGTGAAAGCACGCTTTTACTTTCGTGTTCAAAAACATGTTTTCCCCCAAAAATGTTGCAAACTTGGCTGAACATTCCTGTATCTCAAGCGTATGTAGAGGGTTAGAATGAGCATGTTCTGTGCAAAAATCAGATGTTTGCACTTTTCTGCAAGGCGTAAGGGCCAGTGTTACCATTGCCCATTGTTACAATTGTCCCCGGTCTCCCCCATTCATTGCAAATTTCTTTCACGTTTCTTCAAAAATTACATGTCGAGGGTTGGAGTTGTAAACAAACCGCAGTTGTCCTTTATTTAAAATGCTGAGGCAACAAGAAGAAAAAACATATTGGGCTTGGAAAACAGAAAGGATATCAAATCTCAAAGATGGAATCAGCAAGTAGTTTTGGCTTGCTTTCCTGCAAAAGCTTAGGGCCAAACTCCTTTAAAAACTAAGTGTTTGCAGCGCAGTTAGATTTGTTGAAAAACATTAGCCGACCATTTAGGGCGCTACCCCTCTAGTGCAGAAAACATGTGTACTTGACTTTTTTATGTAAATTTTTAACAGCAAACGTTTCTACGTTCTTTACAAAGCCAAGAAACAGAAATATGTTCGTACCTATTTTTCTTAGAACGTTTAAGGATATTTTTCTATACGTGAGTGAAGATATCCTTGAGAGGTATAACATTTTGAAACACATGACCATAGGCCGACAAAGTGTAGGAACCGGAGAACGCCGTTCCCAGAAAATTTTGGCAAGAGTCTTTGACTGCAGGAAACTTTCTGCAAAGAGGCTAATTTTATGCTGCCGTCAAAACAAAGCAGAACCTGAACCTGTCATACTTTTCATCTAGGAAACAAAATTGAATTTCTACAGCAACTTTAACTTAAGCAGAACCTTGACAGCATAGGTTTCAAATCTTTAAAAAGGCTGGAGTAAAATTGAGTGACCTCTTTCTTTGAACTGAATGACTTCGGAGAAACTTTAGCTGTCTCTCTATAATTCTACCGTTGGACTTTCTGAAATCTTCAATATTTTCGGAATTAGAGTGTTTTTCTTACTTTTCAAGAATTCAAGAAAAAATTTCAAAAACACTTTAAACCATCGTAGTTTCTAAACCATTTGACACAACGTGAAATAATTTCGAAGAAAACCATAGTTTATGAATGCCTACAATATGATATCAAGCAAAAGTCTGCCACTCATCTGGTTTATGATTTAGAAATTTGAAGACATCACATCCTCAAATGAGTTGAAATGTAAGATACACTGTAATTTCCAAAAATATTCAAAATTTCTGAAAAGTCCAACAATAGAATTATAGATAAGCATCTAAAGTTTCTTTCAAGCAATTCAATCAGAAGAAATAGGTCATTGAATTTTACACCCACCTTTTTACGCCGAGTTAAAGTTTTGAAACCTATGCTAACCTTGACCAAGATGCTTTTATCCAGAATTTGAGAAAAAGATTGGTTGTTGTAATTGTTAGATTTCGTCCAGGTCAATCTATCATCGAGCTGGTCTGTTGGTTTTTTGCCTACGTCGTGGATTTCATTGCAAGGAAGGAAGAAAGTGGCAACCAGGTTTGTATGTGCATGTTGATCGCTCATCTTCGTGACATAAATCATGTGCATTTTGACTGTTCACCTTCACTTACTGTACCTGCTTTAGATCCAGCTGCCAAGTAATCATTCTTAGACTGGTATGCAATATATGCACTTGCTTTATATTTTTGTTGAGTTTAAACTCAAGTTGTCGGTTCATGTACGTATTAAATTTCACTTAGTAGCCTGTGAACAATATTCTACCCACAACTTGCACCAACTTGTACTGTACAATCCAATAAACCAGTGTCAAATAAATAAAATATTGCAAGAAATTTAGGCGAATTTTTTGCTGTTCCCAGGAAGAAAATAATTTGTTTAGCCTCTGCACATGACTCTATTTTATTGTTGTTTCCCAAATTGATAACCAAGTTCATTATTTACCATGGCTGTCGAGGACAAAATGCTGCGATTTTCCTTTGCCATCTGTTATCCCTTAGACTTGAACTCAAGATCACTTTATCGAAATCGGGAGATGTTGAGGGGCTTTTATTAGAAAGAGGGTGGTTTTGTAGGAATTGCTAGCAAAATAAGCAGCTACGAAGTCATGATTTATGAGCTGAAGATCTAAAGAACCAATATACTAAATTCTTACAGAATATTTATATACGTCACTGTAAAAGTATTGAAGAGGGGCCGTTCTTGACTTAAGCCCCGGTTTGAAAATCCAACATATGATCCAACATTTCTCCCAACTTCACGTTGGATGACATGTTGCATAGTGGTATCTTCTCACAGACTGATTTCCCGACCAAATATATTTCAGCTTATTAAGGAGGGAGACCCTTCAGCCTAGTGACTGATTTTCGAGGGCTCTCCACATAAAAATTCCAAAATATACATATTAAAAGCATCTAAGAATAGACCTTTTCAAAGAGGTCTGGGACAGTGCGCTACTTTTCTGGAAGATGTCGGATAATCCGCGAAGGGGAATCCCCTTCTCATTGCAAACGTTTAAATGCAGTTGCAATGGGCGAAGTAATGCAAGGAAAAGCGAATTGAACTCCAGTTTCTGTGCGCTTAGTGAACCAGAAGAGCTTACGAACGCTTGCATGCAACTTGAAAATAAATAGCTACTTATCACATTTAAGTGATGTTTAGCATTTTTTACAAGAATTATTTATTTCTTCAAGTTCAGTGAATCTGGATTGATGATCGTTACTTGCCAATATTAGATTTTCTATAAATAAATGGAGCTTATCTATTGCCGTTTTAACCAAAGGAATTCGACGGTGCTTTAGGTACAAACATATGAATGTGGCTAAGGTCTCCTATGCTCCTTGAGCCTCGTAACAAAGGAGAGACTTTGGCGGGAAAATATTTGTGATCAAATATGTATTCGTCATTTCGTTGCTCTTTGCTTCTTGGGATTAAAGAAAAAGAAAACTGGTTTTCGAAAGATCATTAATAAATGTTAGAACAAAAGCATAGAAAAGTGTTGTTGGCTTTTAATTGTGCAATGTGGAAGAGATGCCAAGACAAAGATTTGCAATAGTATTTGCTTGGAGGAGGCACATATGGTTTTGGTGACATATTGGCAGAGAAGCGCAATTTATATGCAGTTTATGTTTCACTTTTTCAATCGGAGCAAAAGTTTTACAAATAAATGAGAACTCGCAGAAACTTGAAAGTTAAGCTGCTTGGAGTAGGTAGTGGCCTTATTTTATGAATATATACAGAGATGTGCTCTTTGGAAGCATCATTTAAGCTCAGCTTCGTCAATAAACGCACTCGCAGAAATTGAAAGATCGAAGAAACTGTTTATTCTTTATTTAGTTGACTTGATCTAGAAATGCTTGCCCCGGTAGCTTCAACATTGGAAGAAGTATGAATGTTTGTTTGTTTCTTGGCAGTTTTTGACATGCACGACTGTTAGTATTCCTGCAATTTATGGGAATAAGCCCCACTCATAAACATAAATCAAAAATTGTTGTGACCAAATCCGAGGCTTTCATCATCAATGATCATGTAGTCCAAACTTCGCTAAAGCAACTCAAGAAATAAACGTTTCCTCCTCGTAAAAAGTGCTAAACGTTGCGTTTATGTGGCAGGCAAGTATTTTTTTCATGCTGAAGCCTTACTGGTCTTTTATGAACCATGAAAATGTACTTAATATTTTCTTTTCAAATACTTGTTAACATATTTCTTTTGCAGAGGAAGTCCTCTTTTTTAATACCGGGTGAGTCAGAAAAAGAATCCCGGTTTAAGAGGTCATGGCTCCCTGGATAATCAGCAACTATATAGTTTAATGGTAGAGATGTTCAATCTACTATAATGTTCAAATCTACTATAAAATTTACCTGACTGAAATCCCGGGGGGGGGTACTTAGTATATTTGTCCGACGGGGATGTGCCGTTTTTAAGGGTATCGTTTTCACCAATTTTTTCTAGCACAGGGTATCAAAATGAGGCAATTTTTCTAGAGCAGGTTGTCAAAACAAGTCAGAGGGGAATATTCTGCTAGATTGGGTCGTTTTTCGGTCAAATTTCATTTTTTTGAGTATACTTTTCATCAATTTTTTCTAGAACAGGTTATCATTTTGAGCGAAAAATTCTGGAGCAGGGTAAAAAAAATTTTTTCGTGGGCACACCCCCGTACAAATTTAAGTCAAGTACCCCCCCCCCCCCGGGCTGAAATCGGCCACTCTATTCTGAAATTTTGAGGGTTTTTCTCGAGAAAGCCTCTTCAAAAAACGTTCAAAACGTGCCCAAACTCATGAAAAAATTTCCCTAACATTTCTACCTTATAATGGCCTTTCAGCAATGACTTGTGGACGCTTCAGCACGTGCTATCCTCTTGAGAGGATGAACAAGTCCTCTCCCTGGTATCGATTGCCTATTCTCACAGGTCCATGTGCGCAGATTTTCAAACTAATTCATAGGCACGAATTTTTCAACTGCTAAAACACGCCCGAGGGACTAGTGCCATACCCCTTCCGCTGAGACTGGGTATTTAAAGCTCTTACACGTGTCACTTCAGCCCTCTTTCAAGAAACAACGCAAATTTTGCAGACGAACAGAATCGACATCCCAGACGTTCACTGCCACTGACTCCACAAGATGCCTCAGGATACTTTCGATGTAGATATCGCGGAAATTCACGCTTTGGCGAGCGCTTTGGTACCGCAGATAGAGCAGCCTGGACAAATAGGCAACGCCCAATAGCCAGCAGAAAACCCTCCTCCTGTTGTGGCAGCTAGAAATGAAGGGAATGAAATAAGCTTAATATCTTCTTTTCCCAAAATTTTTCTGTGAGTTTGCATTCGCTTTCGGTGTCAGTTTGTTATTCCCTCATATTTCGACTCCTTGCAGCGACGGCCCCAAAATATTTTCCTCTCGTCCAAGTTACGCTCATTGTTGGTATCTACACGTTTTCTGTTTATCGCCCTTCAATTCTCAGTAGGTTTTAATTTTCAATTACTCCTTGTTCTTATTCTTTCAGGTTCATTTATTCTGCACAATGGGAATATTTGGTTGTTTTTTTGCTCACAGACGAGGCCTACACACTGTGCTTTGCTGACGGTCTTTGGGGATACTCAGTGTTCGCAACTTACAAGCACTTTGAAAATTTGTGATCGAATGTTATGGTCCCGACTAACGGGCTTCGAGCGATTTATCGCATAACCCGAATAACGGGCTTTGAGTGATTTGCATAAGTTGCAATATGTAACCGAATAACGGGCTTCTAGTAATTTTGCATGAGTTGCAATTATGTAACCCGAATAACGGGCTTCTACAGTGATTTTGCATGATAAAGATATGAGATCAGATTTTGATACGATGTTACTGAGAGACAATTCGGTCCCACTCCACATAAGGAATTTACAATTGCTAATGACTGAAGTCTTTAAGACAAAATTGAGCCTTAATCCCAGCTTCATGAAGGACATTTTCGTTGAAAAACAGGTTTCTTATGGGTTAAGAGGCTGCCATAACCTATCCTTGCCACAAGCACGCACTACGTGCTATGGCGAGGTTGGCCCAGCGAGGTTGGCCCAGTTGTTAAGGCGCCGGACTCACAACCGCAAGGTCGTGGGTTCGAATCCCACCAGGGTCATACTTGCTGCGAAAGTGTGAGGAGAGCTGCTAACTCTCTGTAATTCCAGGCAAAGGCAAAAGGAATCACGAGGTGTAGTCACATCGAGAGGAAGGACCGGGGTCGCCCTGATGGGCCCCCCCTGCGCCAAGCGCAGAAACCCATACCTTGCGAGAATAGCAAGTGTATGTGCCTAAAAAGTGAAAGGTTATGTATAACCCGAGTCCCCTGCTGGAAACAAGTCATCTCGAGACTTTCGCAGGCTAGGCATGTTAAATACAAATACTCACTCACTCACTCACTGGCTTAGAGACAATATCGTTTCTTGGGTGTAGATTATGGCAGGCACTTCCCAATGACCTAAAACAGTCAGATACTCTCTCCAGTTTCAAAAGGAAAATCAAAACCTGGAGGGGAGAGGAATGTAATTATAGAATATGCAGACCTTTCGTGGCACAGGTTGGGTTCTTGAGCTGATATCAAATTTTCTGCTCTGTATTTACCGAAAAAAAAAAGAAAGAAAACATTGTAAATATTAAAAGCATTGTAAAAATCTGTAAAATGTATCTGTATTTAATCATTCGGAATTTTATCTATTTTTTACTTTTTTCTTACAAATTTTACTTTTTTAGATAGTAGGCTTGAATTAGCTCTTAGTTATAGCTATTGAATCTATATGTATATATGTATTGTATGTATATATATATATATGTAGGCCTACTTTAAATAAATTGATAATAATAATAATAATGAGTTGCAATTATGTAACCCGAATAACGGGCTTTGAGTAATTTTGCATGAGTTGCAATTATGTAACCCGAATAACGGGCTTCTAGTAATTTTGCATGAGTTGCAATATGTAACCCGAATAACGGGCTTCTAGTAATTTTGCATGAGTTGCAATTATGTAACCCGAATAACGGGCTTTGAGTGATTTTGCATGAGTTGCAATTATGTAACCCGAATAACGGGCTTCTAGTAATTTTGCATGAGTTGCAATTATGTAACCCGAATAACGGGCTTTGAGTGATTTTGCATGAGTTGCAATTATGTAACCCGAATAACGGGCTTTTAATGATTTTTGCATGAGTTGCAATTATGTAACCATAACGGGCTTCTTGTAATTTTTGCATGAGTTGCAATTATGTAGTCCGAATAACGGGCTTTTGCTCTGAGTGTGTTTTGCATTAAGTTGCAGTCTTGTGTATCCCGAATAGCGGGCTTTGGGGTATTTTTGCATGAGTTGCAATATGTCGGATATTGAAGGGTGGACGCAGATAGTACGCCATTTGTTGTCTGCCTCGTGTTTCAACTCTAACTTATGATTCGGGGGGGGGGGGGGCTGGGTCTTACATACATAGTAATAATCATAACCATAACACATTACATCATTCCCCCTTTTTTGACAACATAAACGTAACATAACGTATTTGTTCTTTGAGTCCTGGTCTCTTTGCATAGTATATAAAAATAGAAATAAAGAAATAAAATAAATTCTCCTCTTAGTCTGTTGCTACAACTGTTCCATATCTTTCAGGCATTTCCCTTTATTTAACAGGATATCTGTTTTCTCTGGTGTTCTCATCAACTGTTTCAGTTCTTTTGTGATTGTCATCATCAGACAAATAATCATAATCATCATCTCTCTTGCTAAACTTCTTGAAAAAGCTAATATTTCTAGTGACTTTCCTTCCATCTTGTCTTTCTGCTGTTACTCTGGAACTTTTACGATTTTTAACTCTGTAAGTAGTGCTTTCAAAGTTTGCAGAAAACTTGTTCTTTTTATCTTGTTTTAACAAAACTGCATCACCAACTTTGATATCAGAAATCTTTGTGTGTCTTCTTTTGTCTGCATAGCTTTTCATCTTCTCTTTCCCTACAGCATCATTTTCCGGAGCTTCTCTGTGTCTTTTAGATTTGCTTTTCTTGACTAAACAGGGTACTTTCCCTCTAATGACCCTATTGTATAACAGTTCTGAAGGTGCAATCTTTGTGGTTGCATGTGGGGTAGATCTATAACTCAATAAAAATCTTTGAAGTTCTTGTCTCCAATTTCTATTTTCTATACATGCAGCTCTTATTGCTTTTCCTAGAGGCTGATTAAATCGCTCTACCTCTGAGTTCCCTTGGGGCCATAACGGTGTAGAAGGGTGAAACTTTATTCGTAGAGTCATCAAGTATCTTTCAAAATCATCACCATTAAATGGTGGACCATTGTCTGTTACTATTTCTTCAGGAAGTCCATGAATTGCAAAAACTTCATCTAATTTTGGAATAATGGTTGGAGCAGCAGTAGATCTTACAATTTCTGTTATGGGGAATCTAGAATAAGCATCTACAATATCAAGTGTTTACTCACTACTTGGAAGTTGTCCATAAAAGTCAATATGTAATTTTTTCCAAGGTCCAGATGGCATAGGTCTCATTCGTAATGGTTCTGGTGCCTTTTGTGTTCCTACTGCTTGACAAGGTAAACAGCTACTAATCTCTTCTGTTACCAATTTTTCAATAAATAGAAACCAAACTTGTTGGGGATATGAATCATCAAAGTTCCAAGCAGCGGTTATCCCCCATAAAGGAAACCTGTGATCATGCGCAGAAAGCATATTTGGTTTGTGAAAAGAATGTGGGCGGAGACTTTAACCACAACCCAAACAAGGATTAGCAAAGAAACAATGAGATTCTCGCGCATGGTAATAGGTTTCCCAGCTGTTGATCTGCTTAGAACTTTACCAGCATAGCAAAAGGCTAAGACAAAAGGGGCAATCCTCGGTATCCTCAACAAAAACTTTTTCTCTGATCAGGGCTTTAGTCTTAGCAAGGCCCTGGTGACCCTCATGTGCTAGTTTTACTGATCTTTTCCATAATGATTTAGGCATGACAATTTGGTTTCCACACAAAATAATTCAATTTGCATGATTAATTGTCAATGAATCTTTGGCTAGCTTGTAAGGTACTAAAAACTGTTTACTCCAATCTCCTGTTTCAATTGCCTTTATGACTGCTTGGAGTGTCCCATCTTTTTCTGTCTCTCTTTGTACTTCCTCTATGGTCATGGCTTTTTGTATCGCATTTATTGTTATATATCTCACATACTCATCTGCCATGTTTTTCTTTGACACTGACTTTTTTAGGATGTCTTGACATGAAGTCAGCCGGATTATCTTTTCCAGGCTTGTAAATAACTTTGAAACGATATTGCTGTAAGCGGAGTACCTATCTTTTAATGCGTAATGATCGTTTTGATTTAGGGTTCCCATAAATCACCTCCAAAGGCTTGTGATCTGTTATCAGGTTGAAACTTTTTCCATAAAGATATATATGAAAATGTTCAGTACCCCACACAATACTAAGTTCTTCTTTCTCAGTTTGTGAACATCGACGCTCCACTGGGGTAAGTGCTCTACTGGCATATGCAATCACTTTTTGAGGCTCATCTTTGTTTGATTGTGCAAGAATTGCAGAATTTTTCAATGGGACTGGCATCTACAATCAGGTAGGTATCTTTTTCAATATCAAAATATGTCATAACTGGACTGTCTGTCAGAACATCTTTGAGTTTCTTAAATGCTTGTGAGTGTTCTTTCTCCCATTTGAATAAAATATTTTTGTGAGTTAATCTTCTCAGTGGTTCTGTTATATCTGCAAAATTTGGTATGAACTTTGCACTGAAGTTTGCCATTCCTAATAAACTTCTCACTTCTGATGCATTGTTTGGTATTGGAGCATCTACTAAATCTGCAATCTTCTTTTGATCTGGTTTTACACTATCTTCTGAAAATACCATACCAAAGAATGAAAGTTCTGGTTGTAAAAATTTACATTTCTCTCTGTTTGCTGTGAGCTTTCTTGCCTTTAATCTTGCAAGACATTCATTCAATGCTTTATCATGTTCTGCTCTGGATTTGCCAAAAATGATAATTTCATCTGTTAAGTTTCTGACATTATCTATACCCTTTAGAGCTTCTTGTAATGTATGTTGAAATAACTCAGCAGCCGCATTTGTGCCATAGTTTAATCTTTTGTACTGGAATAAACCAATGTGCGTGCTGAACGTAGTGATGTATCTGCTATCTTTGTGCAATTCTAATTGATGTATGATGCTTGACTAATTTCTATCTTTGAAAAGAATTTAGCTCAATTTAATATGACATGTCTAACTCTTTTTATGGCTGTGTTTGCTGAACGCATATCAACACAAATCCTAATTGACTCATGGGTAGTTAGACATTGCTGGTGTGCTTCTATGGAGAAGAGCTGGATAATATGTATCTGCAGGGGAAATTTTTTGTAGTACTGCGGAGGAGATATCTGCGGGGGAAATTTTTATAGTACTGCGGAGGAGATATCTGCGGGGGAAATTTTTATAGTACTGCGGAGGAAATATCGGAAGCGAAGAGAGAAGGAGAGAGAAGAATGGGAAGGCAACCTCCAATGTCTTCCTACAGCGATTTTTCTCATGATGCTCGTAACAAAACACGCGACCGAAAACAAAGGATTGCCCTACCTCTGACGTCAGAGGTAGGGCAGCACTAGGAAACACTCTATGATTGACAGCTATAGAGACGGAGGCGTGAGCAAAAAAAGGCGGCAATTTCTAAAAATATCTATCACGCAGCAGATGTCGGCGAAAAAGAAAATATCGATGAAGGCCTAGACTAGACAGCGCACATGATGGCATTTTTAAAGGATTTAAAAAAGAGGTGAGTGAATTTAGCATCATAAGATAATTTGTAGGGAGAAGGAAGTTTATTATTCATAAAGTGCCATATCCATGCCATATCCATACCCCTGCCTAAAAGTGTCAGTGAAATTCAACCTGTTTAAATATGAACATCCCAAAAAGTTGCAGTAAAATCGATCAATGGGCAAGCTCCAAGCCCCAGTGGTGCATGCTCTGAACTGCATTAGAAATAATACCAAGAGCAAAGCAAAGCATGGAAAAGCAAAAGAACGAAGGTGTTTAAAGCCCTCAGTGCCTTAGAGAAGCTTCGTGAATGCACATCAAAGATTATCATAACTTTAAACAAAAAGGTTTAGTGTAAATAATGTGGACATTTAACTTCTGAATATTCCTATTTAGACCACATATCGAGATTTTGGAAACGCTGTTTTTATGTACTTAGGGGCATTCTCCCTAATTATTTCAAAAACCAATAGAGCTATGAAGTTGTAGCTTGGTACACAGTATGATCAACCTATTGTGATCCTAAATTAAGTAATTAAATTTTTTATTGTGACTTGTTGTTTGGCAACTTCTAGCAGTCAATGCTACCCATTTTACCCTTATCTTGCCCACTTTACCCCAGTATACCCTAATAAAAAGGATTTTCTATGATAGTGATTTGGTAAAAGAAAATGAATGACAATTCTATGTTAATGTAGTTATTTCTGATAGAAGTAACATTTGTTGAAAACCAGGAATTGAATATGATCTTGGTGCATGATGATCTTTGAAGTTAATCTGTGCTGGCCACTTGATTAACAAATTTACAATATTTCAAAACTTGGCAGTTTCTAAAACCTAGAGGAGATGCTCGATATGGTAGAAATTTGGCAGATATACTCTTCATGGATGTATTCATCCATTATAGTACCAATTTTAAATTCATGATTCTATAAATAGAATTATGCAGATTTGCGCACCATTGAGTCAATAGGTAAAGAATTGTTTCAACCGTAACTTTTTTAAAACAGAAGCTATCAAGTTGATTTTACTTCATTTGAAGCACATAGTAGTTTCCCAACTTCCTGCCAAATTTCAACCATTTTGATAACTCTCATGCTTCTTAATTAATTGTTTCAGTTTCAAAAATTGATGGTGCGCCTACCTTAATTTATGCATAAATTCTAAAAATAAAGTTTGCCAAAATTCTTCAAAAATTGTTGTCTTCAAGTTGTGAAGTTTTGGTTTTGATAACGTCCATGCTTCCTATCAAACTGGCATAGGCAAATAATTACCCATGTAGCACCTTAAGTTCATCTGCATTTTCAATGGACCTTGCCAATGAGAATATCATACTATCATGCTTGCCTTTAGCGACAAGGAAACCTTGACCGTTTTGTGACAGTTATCCTATGAATCAGAGCACAATGAAATTTTTTGGAGAAAGATCCCTTAACTTTGGCTTAGAATGCATCTCCCAATATCATACTTGCCTTTAGCGACAAGAAAACCTTGATCGTTTTGTGACAATTATCCTATGAATCCAAGGGCGATACAAATGCACAGTTCCGTTTCAATATTGATTTAGGCCCGATCGGAGAGCATGTATAGATTCTTAGTCCTAATTTGCTCACTCACATCTCACATGTATCGGTGCTTATTTCTAGCTTGGTTTCCTGTGGGGAATTGTCAGGGCCGTCGAGAGATGGGCCGGGTCCCAGGGCTAGGGCAGGAAGAGGGCCCCTGGCGCCGAAGGCACCGGAAAGTTTTTCGGACCACGCCCTTCTATCCTTGTGCAACACCCTCCTGTACACTGTTAAAACGCTGCTTTTAGATTTTATTTAGAATCTCAGTGGGCTAACGGGCCTGAAATCGTTCCCGAAAGAAAACTACAACAAAGAAAAGATACATACTTAATTTCTTGCGGGCCCCCAAAGGCCCCGGGCCCCCTGGTAACTACCCTGGCTACCCCCCCTCTCGACGGTCCGGGAATTGTTCATACGTTACTGGCATGCAGTACCTTTAAACTTTCCATGGCATATATTGTCTTCAAAGCTCTGTAAATATGATCTTTTTCCGCTTTTAATTGCCTGGAATTTGGTATCTGCAGACTGTTTTGTTTCTCTCGCAGCAGGCAGCATTTCCTAAAGTAAACGGCCACTCGAAATCCCCGCTCTCCTCCACAGCGGTTTTTCCCTCGCAGTAAATTTTATCTTCAACGGAACTACGCATTGGTTTGTCTTCGCATTTCATATCGCCCTTGATCAATCAGAGCACGAGGAAAATTTTTGAAGAAATATCCTTTACTAGGCTTAAAATGCATCTCCAAATATCATGCTTGCCAGTGCTAAAATGGAAGATTTGACATTTCTCGGAAAATTCTTGCCCAACCTATACCCAGCTATTTCTCTTCGGTTTAGAGGAATCTCGAGGACCATCTTTCCACAAAAGTGGGGAGGGGGTAACTGCCCACATACCCACTCCATGACCATGCCACCGACTACTCTTTAACCTCGTTTTAATGCAAATAGAAAAATCGGTGCACTCTTTGTTTCTTTTCGCCCCAATTTTTTTGTTTCAAAGTGAATCGCCGATGAATTACAACTTAATGAAAACCAGGCTATAATTACGAGTGATTTTAATAAAACCAAACGTTACAAGAATCCAAAAATAGGCCTTCCATTCGATTCATATTCAAGCACGTGTGAACTTGTAAACAATAACAAACAAGCCGTTTCTCTACCGACAAAAATAAAAGAGGCATGCATTGTGTTTAGGCACAAAAAAAGACAATTTTTGTCTATTGTTTACCCCTAAGGGGCAATTCATTCTTTCAAGTCGAAAGTATCTCAGATCAACGACACTGGGGATCAGAATCAAAAACCCCGACCTGACAGCATACGCATAGTGTGTTGGGCGGTGGAGACTGTGGAGGAGTATCAGTGGTGGTAGCAATTGCTGTCGCTGCTGTTCTCTCGTCCGGGGTTCCAGATCCCAGTATTTATCAGTAAGTAATCGTATTTGTAGTTTTTTGTAGTTGTAAACTTAATTTTCATCTATTTGCATGTTTTTATGTTAATGGCTACGGGGAAAGTCATTGTCTTTTGCTACCTGTGGTATCGTCCCTGTATTGTTGTATACCGGGTGTCCAAACAAAAAAAGCAACAGATTTGATCGGGACTAGCGACAAGATTTTAGATCCAATCAATCCATAATACTTTTTTATATAATCCTCGATAGCTAACTTGAAGTTTAATTTTCATGCTATCGACAAACTGCAGTTAGGAAAAGTATTTGGCAAATTGAAAACCTCGAAGGGCAGTGGTAACGATGGTATTGCTAGCTGCTTTCTGAAGATCGCACTTCCAGTTATTTCGGAATCACTTTGTGACATATTCAATCTTTCAATTGCTACTGGCTGTTTTCCAGAAAGCTGGAAAATTGCCAGAGTAGCTCCCATTTTTAAAAGCGGACAACCTGACGACCGATCTAACTACCGACCTATATCAGTGCTCCCAGTTTTAGCCAAGGTCTTTGAAAAGCTTATTTATAACCAACTGTACGATTACTTGGACAAAAACAAACATCTGTTTTCAAACCAGTCTGGCCTTAGAGCTCTTCATTCTGTTGTCATTTGCCTTCTTAATAACACAGATGACTGGTATGTGAACGTGGACAATGTGGCAAATACACTGCAAATATCTTTATTGATCTTAAAAAGGCATTTGATACTGTAGATCATGATATTTTGCTTGCGAAATTGAGAAAATCTGGTGTCGATAATCTAGAATTTGCTTGGTTCTCGTCCTATCTAACAAAGTGTACCACAGGGTTCATGTCTCGGCCCTCTCTTGTTTCTGATCTACATCAATGACCTTCCTTTTTCTCTCAAGAAAGGTAAAGTGACGATGTACGCAGACGATACCAGTATTTCATACTCTTCTAAAAGTTTGGAAGATATTAATCAAACGCTAAATAGCGAATTGGGTCATTTGAAGCAATGGTTGCTAGGCAATAAACTTTCTTTGAATGTCCTAAAAACTCAATCCCTGCTTGTGGGTTCAAAACCCAAAATTAGGAAAATTGCTGATAAAGTTGTTAATCCTCCACAGTTTCTCATTGGGGACTCTCAAGTTAAAAATGTAGATCAGACAAAATATCTGGGTGTAATAATCGACAAGAACTTAAACTGGGACGAGCAGATCAATAGTCTCCGTACTAAAGTTTCTCGTGGAATAGGGTTTCTGAAATATTCCAGAAAATTTTTACCTCAAAATACCCTAAGTAAGATGTATCGGGGCATCGTAGAGCCTCATTTTAGGTATTGCTGTTCCGTATGGGGGAACTGTGGGGTGACAAGACTGCAGACCCTTCAAAAGCTGCAGAATCGAGCAGCTAGAATTGTTACAAGAAGTAATTTTGATTCATCTGCTAAGCCATTGATACACAATCTAAAATGGCCAACTATAAGTGATATTATTAAGAGTGAAACTGCCACAATCATGTACAAATCGCTAAATGGTCTTGCTCCAGAATATCTTTCAAGATTGTTCGTCAAAAATTCTACTCGAAATATCAGGCAATTGCGAAATACGGAAACTGATCTTTTGTTACCTTCAAGGAAAACCAGCAATGGGCAAAAAGGTATATCTTTTCGTGGATCTAAATTATGGAACCAGCTTGATAATGACGTAAAACAGGCACCCTCCCTTGCCACTTTTAAAAGAAGATTGAAAAATAATTCATAAATAATTGGTTTTAATAAATTATTTTGGGTATTCAGTTTTTCATATTATGTATTTAATTATTTGCCACGGCCCCCTGAAAAGCAGTTCTTTAGGACTGATGGGGCTACCGTGCCTAAAAAAGTAAAAATAGAAATAGAATAGATCTTCGAAATATTATGAAAAAAGAAATCAATTATACCCAAGGAAAAATCATCCATGGACAAGATCCTTAAAGATGCCAATTCGTGCTTGGCTCTTTTGCAGGTGCACTATGGTTGAAGAAATATATTCTTTTGTGAATTTTCCCTTCGGCATTGCTATGTTTGTCAATTTTTAGCTTTCAAATCTCAATTGAACTGTGTGCCCAAACATGTGTGCCTTAACATGCTCACACTACTACACTTTGCATATGACTGAGGAGATTCCTCAAGCACGTTTTCAGTTAGGCCAAAACCTGAAACCTCTGGGCCGGGTTGCTCAAACCACGATTAGCGCTAATCTAGGATTAGAAGCATGATTCTGTAGTCATTTGCATAGTCCTAATCCGGTATTAGTCTTATACCAGTTTTGAACAACCGGGCCATGGTTTGGAGATGGAAGCAAATTTGGACTTTCAAGATTGATATTGACATGTGTGTCAATATCATTGACAGTGTATCAGTGTATCAGTGTATCAGTGTATCAGTGTATCAGTGTATCAGTGTATCAGTGTATCAGTGTATCAGTGTATCATTGACAGTGTATCAGTGTATCAGTGTATCAGTGTATCAGTGTATCAGTGTATCAGTGTATCAGTGTATCAGTGTATCAGTGTATCATTGACAGTGTATCAGTGTATCAGTGTATCAGTGCATCAGTGTATCAGTGTATCAGTGTATCAGTGTATCAGTGCATCAGTGTATCAGTGTATCAGTGTATCAGTGTATCATTGACAGTGTATAAGTGTATCAGTGTATCAGTGTATCAGTGTATCAGTGCATCAGTGTATCAGTGTATCAGTGTATCAGTGTATCAGTGTATCATTGACAGTGTATCAGTGTATCAGTGTATCAGTGTATCAGTGTATCAGTGTATCATTGACAGTGTATCAGTGTATCAGTGTATCAGTGTATCAGTGTATCAGTGTATCAGTGTATCAGTGTATCATTGACAGTGTATCAGTGTATCAGTGTATGAGTGTATCAGTGTATCAGTGCATCAGTGTATCAGTGTATCAGTGTATCAGTGTATCATTGACAGTGTATCAGTGTATCAGTGTATCAGTGCATCAGTGTATCAGTGTATCAGTGTATCAGTGTATCAGTGCATCAGTGTGACAGTGTATCATTGACAATATCATTGTCATTGACAGTGTTGACATGCACCGATATCAACAAACAAGGTATCTATCTTCAAGTTAGCTATCGAGGATTTTATAAAAAATTGTTTTCGATTGGTTGGACCTAAATTCTTGCCGCTAGTCCCGATAAAATCCGTTGCGTTTTTACACCCGCTCCGGTAGTCGTATAATAATTATAAGTATAGTAGGATTTAGATGTAACATATATTGTAATATTTTTTAGATCAATATAAAAAATAAACTTCTTTCAAATGGCATTGCTAGGAAGCAGAAAGTTCTTTAAAAGCGATACCTTGTTACCAAAATAGCAATATCACAAAATATAGAAATATAGGAACATATGACCGATTTCAACAAACTAAATTTCTATCACAAATTTAGTCTTTCTTCTGCAATATGAAATTTCAACGAACCCGATCTGACATTTTCCACGAAAATATCCTGGTGAGTCAGAAAAAGAATACCGGCTTGGAAGGCCACTGCTCCATCAATATCAAAGCAATAATATTGAAACTGTCTTGTTTTATTGCCAATATGTTCAATTAGGTTCAGTAATTTACCCGGCCTTAATCGGCCATTCCTTCCCGTCGATATGGGTGATTTTCTGCAGAAAGGCCCTTCCAAAAACCTGCAAAAACGAATGAAAACAATGAGCACATTTTCCTTCCTAAAATTGATACACTCACATAAGTTCATGTATTTTGTCCTCTTGGGAGAATGGACTCCCCTTGAATAGGTCATCGATACCAGGGGGAGGACTTGTTCATCCTCTCAAGAGGATAGCAGGTGCTAAAGCATCCACAAGTCATTGCTGTAAGGCAGAAATGTAAGGGAAATTTGTTCATGATTTTGGGTCACGTTTTGAAGGTTTTTTGAAGAGACCTTCTCGAGAAAATCCCTAATAATTTCAGAATGGAGTGGGCGATTTCAGTCTGGTAACTTTTATAGTAGATTTGAACATTTCTACCATTAAACTGTATATTTGCCGATATCATTGTCTTGATATCCAGGGAGCCGTGACCTTTCAAACGCAGATTCTTTTTTCTGACTCACCCGGTAGGAAAAACAGCTCATCAACGATTGGCAGTTTCCATGGCACTAGAATCAATAGACCTTTTAGCTATTCTGAAAAGAATCAGAGTCGAGCAACATTTTGCTATATTTCGTAGAATTTTCGAATGTGCACAATAGTGATGAAAGCTCTAACGCCACTCAATCGAACGTCGCGTATAAAAATGTGTAAAAATGACGCTCGAGCTAGGCTCTTTTGTAGAATAGTTAAAAGGTCTATTCAACATCCTCAAGAAGCCGTAATTTTGGCTATTTTTAGTTTAGCCTATTTTATAAAATAAATAAATGATGGTGATGATGATGATGATGATAATATGGACTTCAAATCGATCAATACCCAATTCGTTTAGAACAAAAAATAGGAGAATGGAGCAGCGCACGCTTACACGCTTAGACGCCATCACGTAGACAGACAATACATTTGTCAATAATAAAGCAGGAAATTATCCGCCAATTTGTCTGAAAGGTGTGTCGCAAATGAGGTGCTCTGCAAGTAAGAATGTTGGATAAAGAGGTATTCTGGTTCTAGCTCTTTCGTATGGGCTACAGAAAAAGAACCAAGCCATCTTTGATTCAGGAATCTAACATATATCAAACTCATTTGCTACAATAATACCTTTGCAAACATCTCAATAATTCACTAGAGCTTCGTCTAAGCATATCAACCATTGTAGGCTGCAAAGCTTTAGTTGATTTGTAAAATTCGCTTTGTTGTTTTGAAGAATCTCTTCGTGCAGATGCTTTCTCATTTTCAGATGATGACGAAGATGTTGTTGATCCACTATCTGATGAATCTTCACTCTCTTCGTTTTCAGTCATTTTTGCTACTTCTTTGTTTTCTTCATTCACTGTGTCAGTAGTTGGGAGACTCCTGACTTCAAAGGAAGTCTCTTCGTGCGCGTCCACGGTTGCCATCTTCTCCGACTCACCCTCCATGTGATTCTTAGCATTGCATTTTGGATCGGGTTGACTCACTTTCGTCTTTTTGGTAGGAGGCTCTAATGGTTCCGATTCTTCTATCACTTTTAATCCTTCCTTTGTATCTCCTACACCATAGCCAGAGGGTGTAGTCGGTCCCGTTGAGTGAGCTGGGCTATTGGATGAACATGATGCAACGGCTTCTATGGAATCTGCAGTTTTTAACATGGCAGAACCGTCTGAATGGATGAAAAATCTTGTTAGTAAGTTTGTAGGGAATAATAAATTTTAAAACATGTCGATTTTGAAGATTGATATTTTCATCTTCAGTCAAAATCTCAAATTTTCTTTTTCATTTGCTTTTGCTCTTCTAGTGTCAAAAGCAATCTCTTGAAAATTCTTCACCTGAAAACAGCAGATTGCAAAAATATCAATCAGATTTTCCAAAGACCGAGCTAGACATGCAATGAGAAACACTTGGAAACTACTGTTGGGAATTAAGAAGTTGATTAATCATTATCAGTTGTATGAGTGGTCGCTCTTGCACGTTATTAAGTATTTTCGTTAACCCTATCTGACCTGGGCGTTTTGAAACACTTAATGCCTGGGGGGATTCCGCCCCCTGTTTAACTCGGTTTTTATATGAGATATGGCAACTTAATTTGACACAAAGGTAGTTCATTATATAAACAATGAAAATTTGAAAGAATGTTTCAATTAACATTGTTGTTGTTTTTGCTGGAGCATGATTATCAATATCATGTCATATGACATCATATAAATGAAAGCATGTTAAATGGTCATGAAACTTGACTTTTCATAAAGAGATGAATTATGCAGATCAAAATATCGATGAATTCATAATTTAGACTTAATTGGACCAATTAAACAAGATTAAGAGAGAAACAGAGTATCCTTTTCATAGAGTGTGGCATGACAACTTGGTAACCATGGAGACAAGGCTCAAAGTAGAATGTCCAAATTGTTGCAGTTTTATTGCTCTATGATAGAAAGTTAAACTTACTAAATCTCAGAGGCCCTCTGCGTACACGGAAAAACGTGTAAACAAAAATATAGTAGGGGCAACATGTCAGATAGGGTTAAGCTGCTTGATTGGTTGTTAAGATTTTACTGATGATACATGTGAAAGACTCCACTACAGCTCCTAATGACATGAATCATGACTTGGGAGTTCATAAAACAGGTACAAATAGATTCAAGGATGTCATTCAATCCTGATGAACAAAAGCAAGCACTTGAATTAATATTTTCGAGAAAAAGAATTGATCATCCAGTGACCTTGTTTGATAAAATTCTGGTTATTGAACATAAACATAAAGGAATTATCTAAGACTCGAAGCTATCCTTTTCTGCTCATATCACATCAGCTAAAACAAGAAGGGGAAACAAGAAACAAGAAAACTTGCTGAAATATCTCTCCAACTATCTTCCCAGGCATACAATAATCGAATTATATAAGCTCTATGTCCGACCCTGTCTAGACTATGGCAATGTCATACCATGTCCCGGCTAACAAATGTGACTTCATTCAAAGTATCTCTTCATCAAACTTAATGGCAGAAATAGACCATCCTCAGCATTTGGCTGCTCGAGCTGTACCGGGAACATGGAGAGGAGCATCATGAAAAGCGGTATGCAAAGCTTGACTGGAAATCAGTAAGTTCCCGTACGTGAAGTAGATCTTGTTTGCAATCATGATGACATTGAGCGAGAAAAATTAAAACCTAGCTTTTACCCTCATTTCTTATCTGAACTGATGAGTTTGAAACTGAACTGAGACTTGCGCTATCTAGCGCTGTATTTTTAAGAAAGAGCTTTTGTGAATGATCCGCCCCGTGCAAAATCTTTCCTCGGGATTCATGACCAAATAAGTTTATCCTACCTGACTCTGATAAGCGGTGGTGCAAGCAAATTAAAATTTCGCAAATTGAAACACAATTTTAGGGATACTGTAGAGAGTGTAGACCCTTAGGGGGGATATATTAGAATGTAAGTGGTACGGGGATGAGCAATTGGCAACGATAAATGGATTGCAGGAAATATTTCAAATCTTGCGGAATTATGGCCCCAACCACAGGAAGCTCAGGCGGTTGATTGAACGATAGTAAGTTTAAAACTTCAAAATAGTTAATTGTAATACCTTTGTGTCGTATTTGTTGCACTTCTCTACGGCTGCATTGAGTTTCCTTTGTTGACTTCTGTACTGCGTAATTGTTCGAATACGAGAGTTCGATGTGAAGTAACACTACGCCTTCCAGCATAGGAATCATTCGTCGTACATAGCCGACTGCTCGTGGCCCATGGTCGAAACCGCCAAAGCCTCATTTTGACGGACCAATCAGACGGCTAAAAAGCGAGGGAGACAAAAGAAACCTGTGAAGATTTTCCTGAATTTTACCTACCTTCATAAAACGCAACCAGGACAAAAAACTGCTTGAGATTTCCCGAATTTTTTTAAAGCAATCTACTCTCCAGATGTTTGGGAGTAATAGTTTGGATGCCGGTTAAAATATCTCCAGGATTGGTGGAGTTATGGCCACAAACAAACCGACAAGGCACTGAACCTTGAACAATAGAGATTCTGGCCGGGAGACAATAGTAATAACAATAGTGATTGTTGTAAGAACGACCCGAAAACGCGACAATCTTGTGTTTTCAATTGTTCTTGCTATTGTCTTTCGCTAAATTTTCTTTTATTGAAGATTCAATGCCCCTACGGTTTCTATGTGAATTGAAAAAGTCTACAAAGGCATGTTCGCCAATTTCAAGTCATGTGGCAATACTCTAGGGAAGTTTCTGCATTGTACTACTTTTTACATTCATGGCAAAAGTTTGCTCGTTGCGAAATAACTTATGAAATTCAAAAGAGGTTTTATCAAGAGGCTTTATCACCTGACTTGAAGTGGCGTAAACAGGTCTCGACAACCCTTCGCCGATTTTGTCTATTGGAGAGGCAATAACTCCGACAATCCTGGAGATATTTTAACCGGCATCCAAACTTTTACTCCCAAACATCTGGAGAGTAGATTGCTTTAAAAAAATTCGGGAAATCGCAAGCAGTTTTTTGTCCTGGTTGCGTTTTATGAAGGTAGGTAAAATTTAGGAAAATCTTCATGGGTTTCTTTTGTCTCCCTCGCTTTTTACCCGCCTGATTGGTTCGTGAAAATGAGGCTTTGGCGGTTTCGACCATGGGCCACGAGCAATCGGCTATGTACGACGAATGATTCCTATGCTACGCCTTCCTACACTTACCTCACATAAGTATTGCACCACCTTACCCAAAATGGCGCCCAAAACTGTCTTTCAGCCCAATCTACAAAATTTGCATAACAAAAGCAGCAGCATTTAAGGGTTTCTCTACTGGGTGTTTTGGCAGGAAAATAATTGTTAATTCGTATGCTTTTCATTCATTAATAAATGAAACGTTGGTTTGTTGGTTTCTTTGACAAATTAGCAAAAACGTTTGGACAACACTGAACAAGATTTTGGCAGCATAACTGGAGGAGTAGGCCAAAACAAAATGAGAAACGGATAGATATCTGGGGGCAAAGACAACAACATTTTAGTGTTTTCAAATTTGGATTCTACAAACTTTATTGCTGTGACAAAAGTTTTCCGTGAGGAATGCCAGAAGGATAAACACAAAGAGAAAACGGAAAGAAACCATTCCAACGTAAGAATATCCTTGATATTACTTTTATCACATTAACATTAATTTTGCTTCCTGGAAGACTTTACGCAAGTGATTGACACTTAAATATATGGATTTTGATGTGCTTAACCAAATCGCTTAGTTTAATTTAGCTTTAAAGTAATTTTGAAATTTAACAAGTGAGCAGGAGCATGTTTTTTAACGTGACTCCTTCTTAGAGAAATTAAAGTTCAGTTACATTGAATGACGGCCTTGTTACTAATTTGAAATTTCTTCTTTTATCACATTCAAAGTGGAAAACTTTTATCAAGGCGATAAATTTTGTAGAATCCAAATTTGAAAACACTAAGACTTTGTTGTCTTTGCCCCCAGATATCTATCCGTTTCTCGTTTTGTTTTGGCCTACTCCTCCAGCTATGCTGCCAAAATCTTGTTCAGTGTTGTCCGAATGTTTTTGCTAATTTATCAAAGAAGCCAACAAAATAATGTTTCATTTTACTTTTGAATGAAAAGCAAACGAATTAACAATTATTTTCCGACCAAAATACCTGGTAGAGAAACCCTTAAATGCTGATGCTTCTATTCTGTAAATTTTTTTATTTGGTTGAAAGACACTTTTGGCCGCCATTTTGTGTTAGGTGGTGCAATACTTATGTGAGGTAAGTGTATAAAATTACAAGGAGTGAAACTCTTCTTCAAGCCAAATTCAATAAACTGTTTTAACTTCGCTCGCACTCCGCCATCCAAAGACTAAATTCGTAAGGCAACATATCAAAATGTTCCTCAATCATCGAACAATGCTTTCCAATACTTTGTTTCTTCATCTGCAATGTTTGAAATGCAAAAACTTGCCACTTTTTCTATGCAAGTCTAGTCAAATTCACTTTCTCACAAGGCTTACACCATCGAATGGTAACAGAGCGATCGAATTTCGAATGTTTTCGTCAGCTAGCATCGTATTGCTTTGCATAGAATATACGCAGAGTCCCCCTGTAAGACCAAAGAATGAGATGCTTCGGCTTTCGTTCATCAACTGAGAAACGGGAGGTCCCTGTGTAGAGTAATGCGATGCTTGTTGACGAAAACATTCGAAATTCGATCGCTCTGTTACCATTCGATGGTGCAAGCCTAGTGAGAAAATGAATTTGACTAGACTTGCATAGAAAGTGGCAGATTTTTGCACTTCAAACGTTGCAGATGAAGAACAAAGTATTGGAAAGCATAGTTCGATGATCGAGGAACATTTTGATATGTTACCTTACGAATTTAGTCTTTGGATGGCGGAGTGCGAGCGGAGTTAAAACAGTTTATTGAACTTGGCTAGAAGAAGAATTTCACTTCTTGTAATTTTATATACAGGTTGTCCCAAAAAACATGTGCGCTGTTTGAGTGGCTTCTGCGGAGCAACCTTAATTAAAATGTGTCTGTTTTAAGGTTCTTGACAGAAGAGACTTCAAATTAAAGGTTGACACCAAGTTTGAGTAAATCTGATCACTAGTTGCTGATTTATGGAGCAAGAAAACAAAATTATTGGCTGCCTCAAAACCAGAGGACTCATTATTCTGCATTGCGTTAAAATCAACGAAATTGATTGAAAAAACATGCCTAGCCCTGTTTTCTGATGGTCATAAGTAAAGCCTGGTTTCCATTAAATCGCAAAGTGTCGCAAGTGTCGCAGAGTGTCGCAGAATTTTGGTTTGCTGAACTCTGCGACTCTCTGCGACTCTCTGCGACAGGACGTTTCCATTGGTCGCCGAGTGTTGCAGAATTTCGGTGCCATGTTTCAAAGACAATAAGGCGGGAATTTTGGAAACAGATCAACATCACGTGACTCTTTTGTTCTGGGATCGCAATTGGTCGCAGAACTTTAGGACAGGTGTTTCCATTGATCGCAGAGTGTCGCAGAGTGTCGCAAAGTGTCGCAGAGATTGAAAATTTTCTATCTCTGCGACACCGATCGCAGAGTGTCGCAGAGTGTCGCAGCATTTTAGTACAGCAGTTTCCATTCGTCACAATGTGTTGCAGAACCAAAATTCTGCGACACATGCGACACTTGCGACACTTTGCGATTTAATGGAAACCAGGCTTAAGACAGATAGTCATACATTGAATTTTGTGACAACCAAAAATATTGGACATATTTAGGGTTGCTAGGAATGGTAATGTGCAACACAAGTGCTTCAGGCCATATGGCATGCGTCCATCCGATATGTTGCTTCTCAAAAGGGATGAAGTCGTTTTAAATCAACAGTATTGCGTTCAGCAGGCTGCTCGGTTAATATTCTTGAGTTATATGGTCATTAATTACTCCTAAATGCGCTTCCTGGCATAAGTGTAAAGTTTAAGTTCATTTAATATTAAAATTCAAGAAGGTTAAGTACGGAGATAAAATCCTCTGATTTTGAAGCAACGAATGAGTGTGACTTTCTTTCTCAATAAATCAGCAACCACTAGTCAGATTTACATAAACTCGGTGCCAAACTCTAAGGTGAAATCTCTTCTATTGACAAATCTGAAAAACATTTATAGCTCCTTCACAGTAGCCATTCAAACGGCGCACATGTTTTTTGGGACACCCTGTGGGAAGGCGTAGTGTTACTTCACATCGAGCTCTCGTATTCGAACAATTACGCATTACAGAAGTCAACAAAGGAAACAAAATGCAGCCGTAGAGAAGTGCGACAGATAAGACACAAAGGTATTACATGTAACTATTTTGAAGTTTTTTCAACTTATTATCGTTCAATCAACCGCCTGGGCTTCCTGTGCCCCAACCTCCATGAAATTTGCAGAATTATGGCCATAAAATTCTTAAAAATTTGGAGAATTATCGGTCCAATTTTTCGGGGGAAATGGCATGTCCCTGCCAGATAATAGGTTAAGATCCCCACTCCTGGGTATAAACCCAATGTGCCCTACGAACGACGTATTTCAGGATGTGGAATACTCTTTGTCGCTTTGCCCTTCTTTTGATGCTCAACGACAAGATCTTCTCGCTGGAGTGTTCAATGTATTACAACACAGTAATCTTTAAAAGAGGCTCTGAAGCAGCATCTACAATGTGGTGAAAAAGACTTTTCTAATTACCTTAACACAAAAATCTTCAATTTGATTCTACAGTTCATTCATAAAACTGGTCCGTTTGGTTACGGTAATTTCAAACTTATTTACGACGTGTATATGCAAAGTCCCAGTTCGTAAATTTCTTTTCGTTTTTAAAGTCTGTTACATATTATAAGGCAGGTGGAAATATAGAGCACCATCGCCCTGTTCCGATCACTGGCCGCTGTAAGCGCTTTGGTGTATGTAGTGTAGAGACTAACCCCGGTTTTGCGGTCACTAGGACCCAGCCCCTTATGTGGGGACTTCGAACACGAGGAGCTAAGATGGCGGACATAGTTTCATTAATACAAAGTTTCAAGCCTATTTGAAACACTATAATTGGCGACGAGGATGTCAAAAGAACTTTAAATCACAAGAAAGAAGTCTTCAGAGTTGTTTAGTGGCGTGTAGCAGCCATCAACGTTCCTGAGTGGAATGGCAATGTCCTCATTAGCTCCGATGGTCGCGTTCGACCCGAACGTAGACCCAGCAACCATCAGTGTACGATGGAAAGATTGGCTCAATCGTTTCAACAGATTCTTAGTGGCAGCCAATATTACTAACACGAGCAGAAAACGCACCATGCTATTGTATCAAGCTGGCCCTGCTGTCAATAAGATTTTCCAGACCCTGGAAGACACTAGCAATGAAGACGACTACGACACGGCTGTAGCCAGACTCACAGAATATTTCGAACCCCAGAAAAATGTATTGCATGCCACATACGTGTTTAGGCAGTGTAAACAGGCCCCTCAGGAATCCTTGGCCGAATATCACGTACGTTTACGAACCTTAGCAGAGAAGTGTGAATTCGAAGATCGTGTAGACATCAAGTTACAAATCGTTACAAATGGTACATTAACATATTTGAGAAAGAAAGCCCTTCGAAATCCAGATTTCACGTTGAAACAAATGCTGGAAGAAGGTCAACGAGTGGAAGCCAGTACTCAGCAGACAACTGAAATTGGAAATACATTGTGTGCAGCTGCAGATCAAGTCAATTTAGTTAAATGGAGGAAACAACCAGCCACCAAAAAGTGCAGAAATTATGGAGGATCATACCCACATCAGTCCAGCTGCCCAACTCAAGGTAAGAAATGTTATAAATGTGGTAAGAACAACCATTTTGCCAAATTTTGCATGTCAAATTCAAGTCATGGCTCTGACAGACCTAATCAAACAAGGCACTTTAGGCCCAAACAAGTCAGACAAGGAAAATTCCAGTGACTCAGAAGATAATTTGTATGTTTACCCAGTTTCATCACAATCAAAAACAACCAGCAACATGGTTAATGTAACCATAAAAGGTCATAACTTCAAAATTTTGATTGACACTGGGGCAAGTATTAATGTGATTGATGAAATAACTCATGCAAAAATGAAGAATGCACAGTTACGCGCAACAAAAACAAGAGTTTTTCCTTATCATGGTGATAGTCCAGTCAAACTTTTAGGATGTTTTCAGGCAATAATTGAAACAAAAAGAAAATATGCAGTTGCCATTTCTTATCTTGCTGAAGGAACTCTGGTTGTCTCATTAGTTCAGCTACTGCACAAGGGCAGGGTTTGATTAAATTCAATTTATGTGCTGTACAAACAACAAAGCCCAAAACAGAAACATAAGATCCTTTTGGATGATTACAAAGTCCGTCCTGAGCTAAGCAAGCATAAGAAAATCTGAATATTGATTTCTTCATAACCCCAAATGATCTTTTATGCTGTTTTAGCCAAATGATCTTTTATGCTGTTTTAGCTACAGTCAGAGAGATGAGTGTTGCTGCTAAAGTCGCCTTCAACAGAAAATCAAGCGCCTTGTATAAGGACAAGAATCGCCTGAAAAGCAATATTTTGATCTTTATGTCAAACGAGGATGATACGCAAAAAATCAAAAGTCATTACCCCTAGTTTGCTTAGTCTCTGCATGAAACTATTGGTGCATCTGTGTCATGTCAGATTTACGATAACGCAAAATTACTTATGTTTATGCAGAACCCTTCAGAACGTTTCTATTCCTGGGCATCTAGTTTGAGACCAGGGGGGGTTGGCAAAGCCCCCCGCGAAGTTTTTGAGCGCCGTTCTTCGAAATTTCGCAAATGGCAGAAAATTTTTCGTTCACTTCTGCACTGGGATTGAAAATTGGCATTGTAGAGACAGAACATTCAATCTAGGTAGGTGTATTGATTCGAATTATGACTAATGGGCATTTACACATAATTTTATTATGAATTGCAGTTATTGTCAGTTATCGATGAGCTTTAATCGGCCGTTTTTGTGGGAAGTTACTGTGGGCCTAAGTACCGCAGCTCGACCAATATTTATCAAATTTGTTGTTCGTTTTCTGACAGACGGGGAAGGGACTTAGCAATGTTTTGCTTTGATTCATACTTCGAAAGGCTTTGGCTGCCAGAAAAACATCTAAGTCCCGCTAAGTCCCAACATCTAATGCTCTATTTCACCTGAAAACAAGATGCGGTTTTCGTCCAATTTGTCCAAAGAAACTATACGTGCCCCACAACAACGCTGAACAATATTCTCGTCTGGTTTCACTGCTATATCTTCTCCTGGTAGTTGGTCAGTGCTATAAAGCTTTTGTGTGGATTTATTTTGTTTCAAAATCGGCGAATTGACATCTCGTAAAGCTTCCATTATTTTAGGCCAGTATCACAGCTTTGTCCTTTCGCGCTCGTGCAAAACTTCCGACTGATCGAATTTCAATGCGCAATTCCAATAATATGAATGGTACGCAAAGCATTGTGGGATACTATTCCGTCCCCCCCTGGTTTGAGACAAGCATTGACGAAAATAACCTATGTGCAGAATCATATGCATGAAGAAGTTTTGGTTTCGTGTGATCGCGTCCCTTCCCCCAGTCAATGGCGCCATTGTTTGCTGGGATTCTGCACCTTTCCTCTCAACTTCACCTGCGATGATTGCATCCGTTGCTGTGTAGGAGGGGGGTCCTTCTACCTTTGGTGATGCTGCGAATGCTAGCCTCTGTGCAGGCTGCCGGTTACATCATCCCCTAAAGTTGACTTATTTGCATAATGAATACTATCAATAAGTGGCTAATGATGCGTTCGTTCTAGAAAACGATTGTTTTAACGTAATTAAGCTGCTAATGAATTCAAGAACGTGCCAATTCTGCGTAAATTTGTTGTTGTGCCAGGGTAAACATCAAGGTGATTTATCCATCTTATGGTGTCAAATCTGTCTAACATGAAATAAGCCGACGTCAAATGTTACTATCGGATCGCGGGAAACTTCTGTCTTGTATGCGCTTTCTGTGCGCTTTCTTTATTTCAGGGCAAATTAGCAGAGATAAAACGTTAATCAATTGCTTTAACGAGCGTGACGGACTTTCTTTCTTTCTTTCTTTCTTTCTTTCTTTCTGACTTTCTGACTTTCTGACTGACCTGGAGCCCCCTCTTAGATTACAAAGTTGGACTTTGTAATCAAAAATGGGAATCTTCTTCCAACTCAAACAACATTCCAGCAGCTAAGGAAGTATATAACATTCCAGAAATTTCAGAAAACTCTAAGTTGTTTGAAGGCATGGGAAAATTGAAAAATTATCAATTGAAGTTAGACATTGATGAGACTGTAAAACCAGTTGCTCAAATCAAAGGCGAATCCCCTACCACTTAAGAAAACAAGTGAAAAAAGAGCTCAAAAAGTTGCAAGATCTAGACATAATTGAGAAAGTTCCTGATGATGTAGCGCCGTTGAAGTAGAATGTTGTGACGCTGAGGATGAACGCTATATCGCAGAACCATTCCCTGTTGTAGTTCCTGAGGATTCGGAGACAGAGGAAGACGAAGCTGCTAGACGGTATCCAGTGAGAAGGAGAAATCGAACAGAACTATTCGGTCCAGCAATATATTAAGTATTCTAGCTAGTAGCATTCGTTTGTCATTTTCATTCATTTTATCTTTTTTACCCATGGTAGCCCCTCAATAATGATAATTGATTTACAGGGGGCCATGCTAAAAACTTACAAATAACTACTAATTTACAATAAAAACGACATTTGCTATAAAACCTAATCCTAAACCTAAACCTAAACTAATTACAAATTGTCATAAATAAATAAAAGAAAACAGAAAAGAATTGGTGAGAAATTCATGGCTGCACCTTCTTTTTAAACGCTCTCAGGGTTGAAGTATTTCGGATCTCAGGGCCAAGACTGTTCCAAAGCTTGGCGCCTCGGTACGCGAAACATTTCTGCCCCCCTGCCGATTTTAATAATGGCAACCTGAGATTGACTTCGGCGTTTCTAAGAGAACGACTGGTAGAGTTGTTGACTCTCGTGAACATGTCTTTCATATAAGAAGGCACGTCACCATTAAGGGATTTAAAGACCATTTTCTGAGCTTCAAAATCAATAAGCTCCCTGACAGTCGGCCATTTAAGCGCCCGAATAACTGGTAAAGCAGTAGCATCAAATGGACTGTTGGAGACGAGTTTTGCAGCCCGATTTTGAAGTTTCTGCAATTTTTCAATGGCAGTCACCCCAGCATTTCCCCAGACAGGGCAGCAATATCTAAAGTAAGGCTCCACTAAACTCTTATACATTGTCTTGACAGTTGAAATAGGAAGGTACTGCTTGGCATAACGAAGCACACCAATACCTCTAGAGATCTTATTAGTTGTTAGGGCCAATTGAGATGTCCATTTAAGTTGATGGTCAACCTGAACACCAAGGTATTTGACCTCCTTTACCAACTTGATATCCTAGTGTCCTTGTAGTCTTCGTATTCGCTTGATTAGTTTTGTTGCGGAATGGACGCTTTATCAGTACACTGGTTTTGTTGTGGGAGGACACCGTGTATCGTTAGTTATAGTTCGTTTTTCTAAAAAGGGGATTATTGTAGTGTAGAGACTAACCCCCAGTTTTGCGGTCACTAGGTCCCAGCCCCCTCAGGTCGTGACTTCGAACACGAGGAGCAAAGATGGCGGACATAGTTTTATGAATACAAAGTTTCAAGCCTATTTGAAACACTATAGTGTACAATCTCGGGATGTTTGTTTACAAGAGGAATGGGTCCTTTAATAAAAAAAGCGCGCAAAAAAATGCTTTGCTGACGCCATGAAGTTGAGACGTGGTTTACTTTTTCTGGCGTGTGAATCCAGCGATATGGGAAGATGAACGAGGCCTACCTGTGATGGAATCGCAAGTAGTCGCCATTTTTCACTTCGTGTTTCCTTGCAGCAATTATATTTTCTCTCGTTTCTCTGCTACTGTTTACAAGAGCCACAGTAAAAACATTTCAAAATTTACTCCAACTCTCTTAGCGAATGTTTACAAAAAAAATTTCGATCATAATATCTCCTGCTTCCCAACCGGGGGGTAAAGTTCTAACTGCAGTCAGATGGGCTACAGATCGCCCTCTTCCGATGACGAGGTTTGGCTTCGAATTCTGGAATTCTCTCTCGATGAAGATCTTCTTCGAGGTTCTCAATAAGAAATCAAAAACGACTCAAATTCAGTCGCTTGATGTTGATGGTAAGCATGTTACCGATAATAATGCTGTTGCTCAGACAATGAATGATTTCTTTTGTGATATTGGCAAATCTCTTAGTGACAAAATTCCACAGAAAGCTAACCCCCTTGTTGAAGATAAGCTGGAAGTAAACCCTGAAAATTTACAGTTTAAATTACAAGCCTTTGATGTTCATCAGATAAAAAAGGTTTTTGGTAAATTCAAAACGTCCAAGGGTTTCGGTCCTGATGGCATTGCTAATCATTTCCTAAAGATCGCATTCTCTGTCATTGCAGAATCTCTCTGTGACATTTTCAACCTCTCAATTGCCACTGGAGTTTTTCCTGAAAATTGGAAAACTGCAAGGGTTGCCCCAATCTTTAAAAGTGGAGAAAAAAACAATTGTTCCAATTATAGACCAATTTCTGTGCTCCCATTTCTGGCAAGACTCTTTGAGAAATTGATTTACAACCACCTATATGATTATCTAGACAAAAATAAACTTCTGTATTCTGGCCAATCAGGTTTTAGAGCTCTGCATTCCACTGTAACTTGCTTGCTTTCTGGCACTAATGACTGGCACATTAATATTGAGCGTGGAAAATTTACAGGAAATATTTTCATTGATTTGAAAAAGGCTTTTGATACTGTTGATCATGCCATACTTATTCAAAAGCTATCTAAGTACGGAATTCAGGGTCTTGAGCTTCAATGGTTCAAATCATATCTCAGCAGTAGGCAGCAATTCACTAAGGTTAATGGAGTGGAATCTGACATCGGAAGCATCAGCTGTGGTGTTCCACAAGGCTCTTGTTTAGGTCCGCTACTCTTCCTAATCTATATAAATGATTTGCCATTCGCCTTGAAAAACTGCAAAGTTACGATGTACGCCGACGATACTAGCATATCCTATTCCTCTAAGAGCATTGAGGATCTAACTGAAACGCTCAACAACGAATTGAAATGTTTGAAAGAATGGCTTCAGGGCAATAAATTGTCTTTGAATGTAATCAAGACTCAGGCAATGGTAATCGGATCTAGACCAAATCTTAAAAAGATTGGTGAAAACACTGTGGATTCTCCTGCATTTGTTATCGATGATTCCCCTGTAGAACTCGTCGACAGTATTAAGTATCTTGGTGTCCAAGTTGACCAGTACCTCGTGTGGGACGAGCAAATTAAATCTGTTCAAGCCAAAGTCTCCCGCTCGTTAGGTTTTTTAAAATATGCAAAGAAATTTTTGCCAAAAACTGTACTTTGCAAATTATATAGAGGTATTGTAGAGCCACATTTTCGGTACTGCTGTTCTGTGTGGGGGAACTGTGCTGAGTTCCGACTGGCTAAGCTTCAGAAATTGCAGAATCGTGCCGCTAGAATTATTACAAATAGCAGCTACGATGCTCCTGCCGAAGCTTTGATTACAGAGTTAAAATGGCCAACTGTGAGGGATATGATCAGAAGTGAGACTGCAACAACTGTATATAAATCTGTTAATAGTCTCGCGCCTGATTATCTCTCGCATTTATTTGTTAGAAATTCTGATCGCAATATTATCAACCTTAGAAATGCCGAAACTGACTTGCTAGTGCCATTCATGAAAACTAGTAATGGACAGAAAGCGTTCGCATTTCGTGGAGCAAAAATCTGGAATGATCTCAGCCGCGAGGCCAAGCAAGCTCCCTCTTTATCTTCTTTTAAGAACAAGATAAAGGGTCGGTTGTAAATTTATTGTAAATAGTTGTAGATAAATTATGTATGATTGTAATTAGTTTTCTTTTCCCATTATTAATTTTAGTAGATTTTTTAATTTGTAAAGTTTTTGGCACGGCCCCCTGAAAATCAGTCATACTGACTGACGGGGCTACCGTGCATAAATAATTTTAAAATGAAATGAAAAAAAAAAAGATATGAGTTGGAAGGTGAAATAAACAAAGAAACCTCACCAGGGGGTTTCGTTGACTTTGGATGCGCGTGATGTAGGGTTTGAATTAATGCCAGGGGGGCATGGAAGTATGGGAAGGGGGCTATGCTAGAGTGTTGCCAGTAATTTAAAAGACTGTAAATTTCAATTGTAAATTGCTTATGGTGTCATTAAACGAATAAAGTGGCAAAATGTTACTTATCAAACGATAACATGAGATAAATATCTTTTGTTACGTGAATGGTATCCATGTCAATTAGAAACTGGGCTTTCCTGAGCCCTCTGCGGTGGTACCCTACGAAATTCATGCGCGAGCTTGCGTGATCGGAACAGGGCGATGGAATAAAGATATCATGATTTTATCGCTGTGTTTTCCGACAGCGATTTACAGAAGACGGTCGCTAACTGTACAATAACTGCTTTCTATATTTTAAACGACGAAATAAGGAATAATTCA
This sequence comes from Aurelia coerulea, assembly GCA_039566865.1. NCBI lineage: Eukaryota > Metazoa > Cnidaria > Scyphozoa > Semaeostomeae > Ulmaridae > Aurelia > Aurelia coerulea. Next base: position 15,734,715 of record CM076945.1, read on the forward strand.
TTAGCATTAACTTTTCCGATAAAATTTACTTAGGCCAGGTAACTCAAGGTTTCTTTTTCAGTGATCGGAACAGGGCGACGAGGCTCTATACATACTACCATCAGAGGGGCTTTTTCATAAGCGCAGGTTCACAAGGTCAGAATTTAGATTCCACCCGAAACAAGCGGTTTTGAAAAAGGGCCTAGCAATGATTTGTATCATGGAAATTTTCCAAAGCACCTGTAAACATTAATTTTGAAATTTGCTTTTGAAAAGAATAAAAGAAGGATGGATATGGCCCTGATTAAACAAATACAATAAAATTGCGGTAAGGATGATAAAGTCGGTGCTACATCTCCAAAATGTGCACCTTTTCGTCTTCTTTGATACAAAACAGTTGGGATGTAATGCAATGCAAGAACCGATTCCTAAAAAGAAAAGTCACCTCAAGAACAATTCAAGCAATTCAATGTATAAGTCTTTTCAAAAGTAAAAACTAAAGATAAAAGTTGAAAATTCTTTTGCAAAATGCCTGTGGTGTCAAATCATGGTCAGGCATTTTCTTAAAACCCCTGGTTTCAGGTGCACTCCAAATTTTGACCTTGTGAACTCAGATCTCCGGTGAGGTGTATGATGGACGTATTTAAAATGCAAGGTTTGTGCATTTCAGTTGAAGATCAACGAATGTAGCCATGAACTCAAAAAGTCCCGACATTTCATTGTTTTGTTCCTTGTTCAGTCATAATGGGGGTACCTTTTGAGACACCCAGTATATAACCACAGACATGAATAGCTCTCCTCCCAATTCACTCAAAATCTTGAGTAACTTCCAACCGGAATAGCGGAATTTCATGACCCGGGACGTAGGTGGAACCCGGGATCCTGGACGCAAGTGGGACTTGGGATTCAGGTGAGACCCGGGACCTGGGACTCAGGTGGGACCTGGGACTCGAGTGGGACCCATGACTCGGGACTCAGGTGGAACCCAGGACCCAGGTGGGACCTAGGGCTAATTCAATGTGTTTGTTTCTACAATATTATGTACTATAACTTTCAGGTAAGGATAACTCTGTCGAGTTTTCAGGTCAGGATAGTTCTGTTGAGCTCGGAGTTGACATAAGTAGTGCAGTCTTATAGTTTAAGGATCGTGCATCTCATAACACAAGAATGAAATTTGGTAGATATATGCAATTTGACATGCTGAAAACGATGCCAATGAGATAAAAGCCAAAAAATTCCTCCAAATCTATTTATAGAGTGGGGGCACTCGGGCCAGTCTTTCCTTAACCACTTGAGCAGGATGGAAAAATGTTTTCACATAAAATGGCGGCAAAGCTGCGGTGTAGCGGTGAGGGCGTGCATGGGCAGAATTAATATAAACTCACATGGTTGAAGAAAACATTTTTAGAATTAAACTCGAGATTGCAGACAAGATTATAAACAAAGATTTTTGTATGGCTGCTGATGGATTTGACAGAGAAGGTGTGCTATTGCACAGCTTTTTAAAAGATACGGTAAAGTGAAATATCACGAAAATTTTTGCTTCGCTGATGTTATAAAATCCTTTTGAAAATTCTGTAATGAAAATACGACCTGTGGCAGCATACAACAAGAACATTCAAAACCAGATCATTTAATTATGATGCAGTGCACCACATATTCACTTCTTAATAGAATACGAACAGCAAGTTTACTAAAGTACTGGGATACAATATGAATATAAGGGTTATGGTTTGGGGCCTAAGAGTAATGGTTGCGCTAGCGAGAAAACCCGTAGCTAAACCTGAACACTGTGGCAAAACTACTTGCAACACTTAGATTTTTCTAATTACCTTATTTACACCTCCATAAAATATATTTAATTCCCAAAAAGTTTGGGAACATTGGCGGAAGGCCCAAGCGAAACGACAAATATACCCCTTTCTAAATTCTCCAATTTATCGGGCCTAAGAGTCATGACTGTCCCAGCGAGAAAACTCTTCGCTAAACCCAAACACTGGGGCAAAATTACACCATGAAACATTTAGATTTTCCTAAATTACCTTATTTACCTTATTACCTTATTCAAAAATGCTAGATGAAGATGCTGTAAAAAGTCCAGTGTAAAGAAATGTTTTGACAGTTAACATAGCCCTGCATTTAAAATGCTGAGTCCAGAAGAGTAAAATGAGCTTGCTGGCATAAAGCATAATTGACAAACATTTTTTGCCATGGACAATGGAATTGGGCAATTACCAGGGGGTGGGGGTGCAGCACACATCTAATACAAATTGTTATTTTGTGATGAAAATTGAAATAGGCATCATTCACAATCAATTTCTGAAGAAAGCTCTTAATTAGAACTCTGCTCATTCATTACGGTTCTCTACTTTTGATCCTTGAGATAACTTTGGATTAGAGAAAGAAGTTGGCCTGAGACCGTTTTAATTCATAAATTAGACCATCGTACCATACCCTATCAAATGCCTTAGAAATGTCAAGACACACAGTTTCCGATACATAGGTGGTCGAGGCCAAAAAAATCATAATGTGCTATATCAATCGATTTTTCAAGGTAAATATACCATAGCGATGTCTGAAGCACTCCGTTTGCAAGCCTAGGTAAGAAGGTATTGCTGTTGTATGGCATGAAATATGCATGAAAAGGGCTTTATTTTTTTCAATAATTTATCGAAATTCTTGAAAATACTTTCTACATATCTATTGTTGCCGACAAAAGTATTAATACTAGAACAAATTGTATTCAATAGAAAATCATGATTCTTTACTAGCTGAAGGATATTTGGGCGTAAAAATAACAATGTATGAATGTAAAATGAAAGGAATTGCACATACCTTTTTCATTAGAAGAATTCAAATTCAAGCGACCATGTTTTGCATCGTCCGTTTTATTCAACTGCCGTTCTTTGTAAAGTTGGCATCTTTCGAGCAAGGTTCTCAGACTGCCGTTTAAAAGCGTCCCTACAGTCAGCTCATTTGGTGACGACACTGCAAATAGCAAGGTTAGGGCTCGAAGATCCTAAAAGATAAAGATACATTATTGACCTTGTACAATTACTGCCATCAATTAAGCATGTGAAATTTAGCAGTGAATGGAACCAATATGCACTACAGTTAATAAAGTTAATTGTTTCTATAAATGAAAGTGACACCACATGCAAACAGAATTCCCCAAAGGGAAGAATCACATCATCGAAAAACCATGATGCTGACGGACTGAGGAAGGAGGGTTCTGTTCATAAATCTGAGAGATCATGAAGTTGCTTCAGATATGCATACTTCGAAATGTTCGCTGAAGTTTACATCAGACATGAGTTAGGAATTTGATTGCGTAGGGAAAGTGACTTCTTGCTTTAAAAACTATGGTGGCCGATAAGGGCTGATCCTCATTTGAAATTCTAAATCCTCATTTCATTTTAGAGTCCTCATTTCAAATTCCAAATCCTCGTTTCAAATTCCAAATCCCCTTTTCACTTTTAGAATCACTTTTGAATGCAAATGTAACAAAATTATTCAATTCCAAATAATGTGTTCCAAAATTGCATATCGTATCTTTATGCCTGCGTAACAGACTGGTTTTGGCCTATTTGGTCTTGATGGCATTTGTTAGTTTGTCTAATTCGCATTGGAAATTTCTGTTTGCCACAATTGTGGAAATGAACCGTCATGCCATAACTATGGTCAGAATTTCACAAAATGGTCGCTACAGTTTTGAAAGCTTCTTTTGAGAAGCAAAAACCAAACGTTGTTAACTACGGAGACTAAATAAACTTTCGAGCAGATCTATCTTGAAAGGATCTTCAGACAGACCTTGCTGATCTTGATGTACAACGTTTGATTTATACGTCTTTTGGATATGTCATAGATAAGCATGCACCAATGAAAAGGAGATAAATTCGTGCTAATGACCGTCCATTAATGAGCTGAACTCTTAACACAGCGTTCATTCTACGCATAAGACTAAAGAATAGATATAATAAGAATAAAACAGTTGATAACTGAGATGCTTTCCGCAGACAGCGTAATCCTTGCGTTAAAATATCCCGTCAGGCAAGAGTAATTTCTATAATCAACTTGACATTTCAGCAGTTACAAGCAACAACAAATTTTGGAAACTGTCAAGCCTTTATTTCGGATAAGAGCTCATCAAAATCACGAATAATGTTGGCTTTGGAGAAGGCAAATTGTGTCGAACGAGTCTGATGTAGCTGAAAACTTTGACAAAGTCACGATCACTGATTTTCTTGAAATTATCGAAAAATAAATTATTATTCTTGGCTCTAAAATATCAATGATCTTCAGAGATCAAATATTGTTTAAATTTTCGAGACACCCAAGTATAAAAAAAATTCGTTCCCTCAATGAGAACAGTGGTTCCTTCTCATTTGAAATGGTTTCAATTAAAAATATCAAAAATGGAATTAGTGAACTAAACCCCTCTAAAGCAACCACTTTCAAGAGCATCCGTCCAAAGTTGCTAAAACCTGAGACGGAACTACAATCCTCGCCAAAACGTCAAATTGAACAATCAACATCACTAATCACAAAACAAATCTCATATCCGGAACGAGTGTCATCGAATTAGTACCATTCGAGTGAAAAAGTTTAAATTTGAGCTCTTGTAAAAAATTCTACCCTCAGACAATCCTCGCCAAAACCTCTTGTCACAAACTGAATTTTACAGCATTTTTCAACAAAAATCAAAGTGCCTACCACTTCAGCAGATATATCTCGTAAACCCCCCTTCCCTCTAAGTCAATGTTGTTTGTCTTCACTCAGGACACTTGCTGAATGATATTGTCCAAGTTAGAGAATTCAGCAACATTGACTTTGGGGGTAAAGGGGGGTATTTGCTCCTCAGATCTACATTTTCCATTTTGTGACAAGGGTTTTGGCGAGGATTGTCTGAGGTCGAGTGAGTGGATGTATGTATGTTTTGACGTGTAAAACAGGACTAAAACATAAATAAACGCGAAAATTCGAACAGGTATGTCTGTCTGTAAAACATATTCATCATAAAGTATTTTCATAATGCCCCTCTTCTCACTGGAGGGGGCTTTAACGGCAGCACCAAAAATCTGAAAAACAGCTGACAAAGTTTTTCTTATACATGGCGTAGAAGAACAGTGATGCTACGAGAATTGTATGTGGCTGTGAAAGTTTTTACAGTCATTTGGTCGAAGTTTTTAATGTTTCCATCAATTGAAGGTGGTTGGTTTAGTGTTCAAATTCGAATGAAGCATAGCCATTTAGGATAGAAGACTGGTCCCACCACGAGTTATACGACGGGTCACACCACGGGTCACAGCACGGGTCACACCCTTCTTACATGCCTCAGCACATATTTTACCAAAGAAAACCACGGGTCACACGGGTCACACGGGTCACACTTATTTTTTATAAAAAATATAGTATCTAATATTTTTTATAAAAAAATGACTGTGACCCGTGTGACCCGTGTGACCCGTGCCAATTTCTATACAATTTCAATAGATATCGCCCTTTAGTAGTGTGACCCGTGGTGTGACCCGTGGTGTGACCCGTCAATTTCTTGCAGTATCGCTATACTGGTCCACTAATAAATCGTTATTTCATAAAATCGATGATATTTGGCTGCCAGTACATTTGTTTAGTTCGATAGAAAGTGGAAATTCCATGATTTCAGAGCCAAAGGCCGTTTTGATTCATTTCGTGACGTCAAATTGAACAATCAACATCACTAATCACAAAACAAATCACATATCCGGAACGAGTGCCATCGAATTAGTACCATTCGAGTGAAAAAGTTTAAATTTGAGCTCTTGTAAAAAATTCTACCCTCAGACAATCCTCGCCAAAACCTTGGGGGGTAAAGGGGGGTATTTGCTCCTCAGATCTACATTTTTCCATTTTGTGACAAGGGTTTTGGCGAGGATTGTAGTTTGGAAACCTCTGCAAATCTTATTCTTTGCAATTCAGTAGAACATTCTTCCTTTCCGAATAACTTGAAACTAGCCGATGTATTTTCTCTTTTTAAAAAAGGAGGTAGAACCTTCAAGAGTAATCACAGACCAATTTGTGTGCTCCCAACAGTCTCAAAGGTATTTGAAAGGCTCCTGGTTTTCGCAAGGGCTGCAATGCTCAACATAAGTTGATGCAGGGAATCGAAATATGGAGAACGTGCCTCGACAATGGTGGGAAAGTCGGAGCTATTTTCACGGACCATTCTAAGATTGCATTCGACACGAGTTATTGATTGCTAAGTTACATGCATACAGTTTTAGCTCTGAAGCTTTATTGCTTGTCCACAGCTATCTGGAAAATCGGCAACAAAGAGTAAAACCAATGGATCTTTCAGTAACTATAAACATATTCAGCTTGGCGTTTGCCAAGCATCCATCTATGGACATCTCTTTTTCCATATCTACATCAATGACCTTCCGTTATCGATTCAAGATACGGATATAGGTAACTACGCCGATGATACACCATTTGTACGTGCGAAATGTTTAGGGGGTTAAGATTGATGGAGATATCAGTTTTGAATAGCATCTAAGCAATATTTGTAAAAAGGCCGGTAACAAACTATTTGCCTTGTCACGCATGTCCGCATATCTAGCAACTGATAAATTGAGACTTTTGATGAAAGCATTTGTAACTAGCCTGTTCCAATACGGTCCTTTGGTATGGATGTTCCATAGCAGAAAGATGAATAACAAGGTCAATAGGCTGCATAAGAAAGCCTTATGAATTGTGTATAAAGACTATACTTTCAGAGGTTGTAGCCTTATTAGAAAAAGATAGATCCGTAACAATACATCTGCAAAATGTGCAAGTGCTGATGACTGAAAGGTTCAAAACCAATAATGAATTAAACCCCCGTTTCATACTAATATATTCTTATTTCTTATGGCAGACAGTTAACCATGGTACTGAAACAATCCGGTATAGAGGGCAGCGTATTTGGCACTCTCTTCCACACGACGTTAAGAACTCAAAGTCCGTGCAACAATATAACGATAAAATCAAATATTGGAATAATGAAGGCTGCGACCGTAGACTTTGCAGGCAGTACATTACTCGACTCGGTTTTCTATAGTTTTACAGTCTCTAATATGAACTTTGTACGATGGCCAACAGGGGACATGCAACATTTGTTAAATTTTGCACACACAAAATCAGATTGCTGCACACAAAATTAAAAAGCATCTACAAAATTGATTTTGCATGTACAAATTCAAGCCTGCTGCATAAAAAGTGGATGCCGCAACGTTCAAATTCAGGCCTGCTGCATACAAAGTGAAAGTGGGTGTTGTAGCACACAAATTCTCAAGGTTGCTGCATTGCATGAAACAACATTTGCTGCATACTGCATGTCAGATTGCAAAATTACTTATTGCTCATGAAAAGGGCACGGGGCAAATTCTGTCCTTTATCTTGGGATCTGGAGATCTTTACAGTGCCTCGTATTGTAGGTCTAGTTGAAGGATCTCGGTTGGATTTTATCCCATCAGATTTTTGGGCATAGTTTGTTCATAATCTTGAAGGTTAGGAAAATAACCAGGTTTAACCAGGAATTAGACCAGCTAACAGGAAGCCCTTGGCTTAATAAGTTTTCAAGCACTCCTTTAATTTGGCAATGGAAAATAATGCCCACCAATGCAGAAAGGGCTACAGCACACAAATTATACGTTATGACTTGACTACAAATGATTTAATTTCCACTATTATGTCTGCAGCAGAGTGGATAAAGCGACATATTTTTAATCTGAGGGTACGTAGTTTAACCCGTCCGTCGACCCGCCCGTTCAACCCGTCCGACGAGCTGCGTCTGACAACCTTTAATATAGTTCAACTATGATGGGTTACACTTACATTAAAACATAAATCTTGGTGTTTTACCTTTTTAATGTATTCATTGATGATCTCGTGTTTTGAAAATATTTTTGACGGTTGTTCTTTCTGGCTTGTCTCTGTATTTAGATTTCCAATTGGTTAAAGATTAAATCTTCACATTTATTTTCTGTTAAAATGATACAAAAATTACTAAAAGATCATCATTAAAGCATATCAGATAATTACCCCAGTAGTCTGGTGAGCTGTTCTTTCCAAGTCTTTATCATTCTCGTTGTTCAGCACGGTGCAGTCTGCAATCATTTTACTGACTATAGTGTCCACAAGGCCCTGTTTCTGCCCACCAAGTATACGGGAATGAACCTTTGAAACAGAAATACAGGTATTATTCAAATAAGAATTCTTCTCAAGGAATCCGAAAAGTAGACTCACTACATAGTCCCAGTTATTGCAACAACAACAATGACAACAAAACTTTTTACATCTCTTTAATTGAATTATTTGTTCAAGCTGGAACTTTTGGCCCTTCGCATAGAAACTTGAGGCGGCCGCGAACACATTTTTCTGTGCGCACAGAAGCCAGGCTAAAGCGTAGTCTTCGCAACCTTCGATAGTTGGAAATGATAATTTCTGCGTAGAAAGTTATATAAGCTTACTCTCACCAGAAATGAAAAGCTAAAAATGGTTAAAAACGCAAATTTTGACCTGGTTAAATAATTTAAGAGTCCTAGGGAACGTGCACCCAGTCCCCATGGGAATTTACCCTATTCAAGAACTGCATCGGCCTGTTCTACACGTTTTCCAATCAACTAAGTGGTGTGAAGGAGAGCATAGGAAACAATCGTCTGAGCATGCGCGACTGTCCACTGTTCTATGCCTCGTCGATATCAGAGCAACCCAAATAGGACTTCCAAAGCTATTTAATTCTTGTAGCCGCTGTCAAAATATAGTTAGGAATGCAAGTATCTAAAAACATGGAATGAAAACGGGACGGGGTAATTCCAAATTATGCTGAACAGGATTCCCCCAAGCATCCATAACATTGATTCAATGTCATAAAATGCTAATTTATCGAAAATACTTTCGAAATTCCATTTGATTTGCTTTGAATAAACGAGATTCTACTTTCACAAATTTTGCAATTTAGGGGCGTCTTGTTTCAGCTTTCGCACAAACTTGATCTTCGAAAGCTCGTAACTCTGTGAATATTTGGCCGATTTGCTAGCTTCTGGTGTCTAAAATTAATCTAAAATCTCAGCAATATAGTTATCGCACCATGGAGCCCGTTCATTGTTTGTTATTTCTTAATATTTAATCAAACGTCGAACAATTTTTTTGGGACACCCTGTATGTAAACTTGAATCTTGAATGACTAATAGTTTGAAGAATTACTGTGTTTAACGTGTCATCTCTGCAGCGATGGAATGATCTGAAACAGGCTGGAAATTATGGCTGCTCGTTTTCATTGTTTTGTGGATGAATTAGGCCTATATCCAAATTTTCACCAAATTTCGTTGACCATATGAATTGCTTGCAGCACTGGAACATCTTACCACAACTCCAGTAACCAAGTTTGCTCCTGAAACGTCTTTGGTTTACTTTGGACCATACGTTGCTTTCCATCATATTCAAATTCAGAAGATAGGCCTACACGTACACGAGAATCATGACCACCAAGCCAAACAAGGCAACGCAACGCAGAGAAAAAAATTTATTTCACTTACCTTCGGTAAAAATTGTAACATGAAGCTAAACACAGCAGCGTTTGACAAAGAGTCTCTTTCTTCAGCAAGAATGGTATCAATGTACTACGAAAAACGAAAGAAGGCAATACTAACTTAACCCGGATCAAGTGAATGCGATGAACCCGATGAACAGATGATAAAACAGAAGGATGTTGTTGTTAATCTCTTCAGCTCCGTAATTTACGTTCGTTCTTTTTTGCTGAGGAGAGGAGCCTCTTTATTTTTAGGAATAGTATACGAAAGTTGGTGATTTCTTGTAAAGAATGAACTCTAGAGAATAAAACCATGCTTTGCCAAGGTGTAATCATTTTCCTTCGATGGGCCTATTAATCGAAACAAACTACAAACTATGATCTACAAATAAGAAAAAACAATAAATGGGGTATGGAGATGTAGCTATCTTGTGGCGCAAATGTCCTCTTTGTATTTTGAAAAACAGCTCCTACGCGGAAAGGAGCCATAACTGTGCACGCCCGATAGAAGTATCGCTCCGACCCCTGCGTGGATAGAAGGTTAATAGCCAGTGAAAATTATAATACAAGTAAAGGTATTTATCGGGAAGTTTAGATCACTGATGAAACGTAAGTCACGACGTGCACTAATGCTTTGCACCGGTCCCAGTGATCTAACCATAGAAATCCTACCTACTCCAACTACTGTGGGGGATCGCATACTGGTGATTGGCGGTTTGACATGTAAGTCACGACGTGCACCAGTGTTTCGCACTGGTCCCAGAAAGCATTTCCCCACGAATAGCGGGTAAAAGTTTTGCAATAATTCGAACGATTGTCTTACTTCTGTGTTTTTGAAGAGGTCTATGGGAATAATGTGTTACGAAGGACATATGCGCCGCAAGATAGGACAACTCACGCTAGCATATAGGATTTAGGTTTTTGTCGCTGACCAAACAGCACTGTGCACCTCCGCGTGTTGTTGGAGTCTGCAAATCTCGAAAGTTGCCAGGAAATTTGAGCAATGAATGTTAGAGGATTCCTGTCCCTTGGGTTCTACTGTCTTCCGTACACTGCGAGTTGCACAGCTTAGGAGTTGAACATTATTTGTGTCAAAGCCCAAATTCATCAAAGATCTAGAAATGCTTCAAAAAGTTAAAATGTTGGTCGTAGAAATTTCCAGAAAATTGAGCAAATTGATGGATATCTTTATTGGAAGATATTGACAAAACTGGCCGCAGCCTTTGGCTGAAGATCTTCTCCAAGTTGTCAGGAACAGGCCTAGCCAGGTGAGATATTCTGACAAAACTGGGATCATAGTTAAAATTTTAGTTGAAGTACCAGTGGTCCTTGTGTCCTATCGTCGTAAGAAATTTTGACCTTCTAAATTAAACCTTCGCCGTCTTTTTCATACTCAAATTTATGTGCAGGCCAGTGAAATAGTGGAAAATAGATTATTTAGTAAGTGTTTCATCAAATTCTGAGACCCATATGACTCCTGTGAGTGTCAGAAGGGAAGAAATTGAAAAGTTACCAGATTTTGCCTGAAAAATGTTGCCAGAAAAATTCCCGATTTTCTATGTCATTTGCGGAAAATCAGGCCGCAGCCTCATCGGGAAACTTTCTGTATTGGTGGGTAATTTACTTGGTTGTCAGAAAATCGTGCGGCAATGTCGGGAAAATCTGGATGCTCTTGCAAGGATGTTATATGTACTTGTTGCTTTTATATTGGTTGCAAAATCTGCCATCTTTCATGTCTGTTTAATTTCTCCCCTTCCAGAACAATCAAGGTAGACAGGCCCAAAAAGGAATCTTATCTTTCACCAGTCAGATCATCACATCATTTTCAGCTAATATATTCCAAGTCTCCGTTCTACTTCCATTATAAATCGCAGTTCTACTTCCATTATAAATCTCATGGTGTGCAAATGTGTGGGGAATGGAAACGCCTCGCAACGGTGAGGTGCCAGTAACCTAATAGAATAGAAACTCGAGGAATTTTGGCCTCGAGTGTAGTGCTGGTGGAGCTGGGACCCAATCGCCACTGGTGAGCCATGGAGGGAGCTGGGCCTCGACCTAGTCTGTCGGGAGATGGGCCTACAAGCCAGGGGCTCGATCCTTACCTATAAACGCGGTCCCCCACGAGGGAGATGGGCCTCGTGATTTTTTGCTGCGTGCATGCGGAAGAGATGGGCTCCGATTCGAAACACTGAATTTGGTGCGGGGGAGATGGGCCCCGACTCGAAATACTGAATTTGGGCTCCTACTGGAAACAGGAGCACATGACAACTGTGGAGGATTTTGGCTCCCAGCTTGTCATGAGGAACCATGAACGTTATTTTGATGTTAGACCATTTTTCGAGTTTGTGTTTGAAGTGTTTTGTTTAAACAGGCACTTCACCACTGAGCGAATAGGCGTTTCGAGTTCAAGTTTCATCGTTCGTGCAGTGCGTTACAATCAGTGAGTTACAATCAGTTAGTGAATAAATACAAACTACAGTCAAATCTGAAATGAAAGATAATAGCTACAATGCTTGATATAACTAACACTAAATCATGTGATAGAGTTCAGTTCAAGTGTTTAACATGATTATATACTAATAAGAATACACTAACATTACATAGGTAAGCAGAACAACGGTACTGGTGAGTTGTGCTGAGCAGTTTCTCTCAAAAGGGAGGGAGGGAGGGAATTTAATTCGTGACCGTACAGTTCGAATATTTCTCAAATGTGAGAGGGAAAGTACAGTGCATTAGCATTTGAGATGAGAGAGACAGAGGATCATCACGTGTCGTGATTAGGCATTTGCGTAAGGCTGATTGGTTGACCCAGAATCGCACCATTTGGCGGGCTTATGATTGGTTGCCTATTGATTCGCCAAGCAAATTCTTCTCAGATCTGCAGAAGATAGGAGCCAATGAAAATTATTGGTTGGCAAGGGGATCAATTAGACGCCGTCACTTGCAGATCGAAACGAGATGCATTATAAGATAAACAAGCTGAGAATTTAGTGATTTCCAGGGTCGAAATTAACCGAAGTAAGAGTCTTCCTTTCACTAAAATTTAAAATAAGAACACTTTAAGAATATGTTAAGGCTCAAAACGAAAAATTACTTAAGAATATTGAGGCTGGAAAAAATTTATAGTATTCTTATAAAAAAAAGAGAGTGTATTGGTGATATCAATCGTTATCCTTTAATTCATGAAGCATAATGGGGTGACATAGATTGGAATACTTGTTTGTGAGGATTGTGGCATTATCGTATTGGCGATATTGGTGATATCAATCGTTATCCTTTAATTCATGAAGCACAATGGGGTGACATAGATTGGAATACTTGTTTGTGAGGATTGTGGCATTATCGTATTATTGGTGATATCAATCGTTATCCTTTAATTCATGAAGCATAATGGGGTGACATAGATTGGAATACTTGTTTGTGAGGATCACGTGGAAAGAATTGAACAAGCAAAACATCTATCTTCTTGATCTTGTTCTTCTCGTTTGCTTGTTGGATGATCTTCCTCGATGCGTTCTGATTCTGTATTGGAAATCGAATCCCTCTGTTGTGTTTTAATGCTGTTACAATGTTTGGCAACCTTGTCTGTAAGTTTCATAAATCCACGACTCTTAAATTCCACAACATCAGAGCCAGAGCAAATTGTCCAAAAACAACGTTTGACCATGCCTTGGCCATGGATGGCCTAAACTTTGCCTTTGCAACAACAGCAACAAGAAACAAAGTGGCGGGAAAATATTCAGAATGAGGCTGAATTCTCTTTGCTTGTAAGAATGGAAAATGGTGGTGCTTGGCTGCCTGCTTGTCAAGCATTATACAATTACAAAACAAACATACTAGTAGGAGACGTCTTCTTACCTCCAACAGCAAAGATTGTTAGTTGTTAATGACAGAAACTAACACAACTTTAGTTTAGAATGGTAGCACCTACTGATACACAACATTGGCCTGCAAACGAGAAGTGCCCCACAATAAATAATTGTGGTAAAAAGGGTAAGCTTATTGATGCAAATTTATGTCATCTCCTGCCCCATGCTTGGCAATAACAGTCTTGTCACAAGCTGCCTTCTGAGAGAGCCTTCTCTACTGTAAACAGTTTTAATTTATCACACATTGACATTGTGGAACACATATAATAGACAAAACCTATAACTATTTTCCCCATGAAATTACCCCTTCCCCCATCCTATTGACCTGGTTGAAGCCTAAGCTAGACGAGCTGAGCTCAGAGACAGGGCTGGAAGCTCCATATGAGGTTATGAGAGATGCACGTGAACTGGGTGCCTATCCTTGTTTCATTGTGTTTCATTCTGATCATAGTCTACTTCTGTTTTCAGCTTAACAAATGAAGGAATTGTAAGATGCAATGTTTTATTGTAGATTTATTATTATCTAGCTAAATTATTTTGTTTGGAAATTATCATTTTGATTTTAACGAAGACTACAATCCCATTCTCATTTATATAAAATCATGGATGGCATTCTGTTCCAGCATTTTCAGTCAGAAAATGTAATTTCTTATCATATGAGCATTAAAGCACTCATACACAAATATTATGTATGTATAAATCCAAAGCATGTTTATTCTCATACTAGGAGTAACAAAGATACACATTACCTAAATTTTGGTTAATCAGAGTTTTTGAAAAAAACGGGGTCATATCACCAATAATTCTCAGAGATAGGGGTCTATATTGGCTCTTGAAAAATCAGAGAAAAGGGTCATTTTTTAAATCTTTGGACAAGCATGCCAGTACATTCAGTACCCAATTGCACCCGCCGGGGTTCATGTGAAAATCTGCCTATGGGAAATTTACGGGGAACTAATATCTTGCCACATGCATTGGGTCTAAAGTTTCATTCATAGACAAGTAATCGATGAAGGTATGCAGTTCAGATGAAAAGACATTACGCAATTGATTAGCAGAAAAAGAGCTCTATTGTATGATCCTAAGAAATTTCTATCAAAGGATCTGAATAATTTCCACCTTTCGCATCAAGTGAGTCGAAAGTACTGTCACACATTTATTGGTTTAAGTTGAGATACTAAAGTTATCTGATCATCGACAAATATTTCATAACATGAACTTGGTCTTTACAATGGTGGTATCTCCTTGAGAAAAGGAATAATTGCTGCCACTCCGACAAAGTTAATTGAGAATAATTGCTTGATAAGACATAACAATCAAGAAAAGAAAAGATGTCTGGGATATAAACCTATTTAAGTATTCCATGGAATGCTAATTGATATTCCATGGAATACTGGAATGCCATAGAAACATAATTGATATTCCATGGAATATCAATTAGCATTCCATGGAATATCAATTAGTATTCTATGGCATTCCAGTATTCCAGTATTCCATGTCATTCCAGTATTCCATTCCAGTATTCCACATTCCATGTTTTCAAGATAGCCATTAATATACTCTAAGAACATAGCAATATGGATAACGGATCTATTTTTCAATTCAGCGAGCGAGATTAGCCAGCTGTCTGTCTGTCTTTCTGTCTGGCTATGTAGAGGGGCCACCATAAGGCTAGCTCACGGCTGCGGTTCGCGGTTCGCGGCACACGGGCTCGCGACTGGTGAGCATTTATCCAACAAACAACAACAAAAGTTCTCCAACAAAAGATATTGAGTTCTTCCTACCTACGTCAATGGACGACAAGGGTTTATTCCTGACAATGCAGAACTCAATATTCTACATCATTTACCTTTTCAACCATAATACCCAACTGTAAATTCCAAACACAATATACGTTTCCTTAGCGATAATCATTCAACTAATTGCTATAAAATTGACCTCGCTACAATCGCATTCGGTACAAATACTAATCGGCAGCACTTGCTGACTGATGTTATATCTAGTTCTACTTTTAAAATTGTCACAAAGAGAACCACAAGAGAGTTTTTTAACTTATCATCATCAAGGTATAAAAAAAATGCTTACCTCCATGAAGGGATCACACTGCATCAACTTTTCTATGCAATTTCGAAATCTTGGATTCTAGTGCGGAAATAGAATCATATATGAACAACGGCTGGAAGTACCGGTTGTCCCAAAAAACGCAAAAGATTTGAAAAACTCTGACACAAGCTGTTTCAAATCAATGATCAAATGATAAATTACATGCATGTGGATTGATGAAGATGCACTGGTCCTTATCTATTCTTATCTCAAAAGACGAAAATAATGTGTTCGGATCAGCAGGGGTAAATTTTGTAACAATATCAGTTCTGGTTTGTTTACATTTTGCACCACAGCCAATCAACGAGCTCAATTTTTGACCACGTGATCAACAATTTCCCGCGTCGCGATCGTCGCGAGTCGAAGCTGTGGGGAAAACCACAGGAAAACTACTCTCTCGAATTTTGCTCGCCGCGAAAATGTACTTTTGAGGAACCTTTAGACATTTTTAATCTGAGTTTTCAGATAAATTTCCTAGCCAGGGTTGCTTCCCCATTGGTCTACTCTACCTGGTTTTTGAGCAATAATTTTTTTAAACATCGTCATTTCACGGACCTCTTACTTCCTTTGAGGGAGCTTAGGCCCAGCGCAAGGAAGTTAATCTTTGCCTCCAGGAACTACAAAACGGCACTTGCAACAGCCGAAAATCAATTCCAAACTGGAAATCAAGGTCCCAATACATTTAATTTTGATTTACACCAACTGAAGTGTTGCAGCAACTTATCCTTTGGCCACCAATTGGTCCTGTCAACAAAATTTGTATAACAAGGAAACTTGGCATGTAGGGGATTCTCTACTGGGTGTTTCGGGAGGAGTTTTTGTTTCTTATCATTCAAAACTGGAATGAAGCACCGTTTGGTTGCTTCGATGAAATGATGAAAAGTTGAGGCCCTTTAGGACAAAATTGAATACGATTTTGGCACCGTTTGGCGGCATAACGGGAGAAACAGAACATAAGATGAAGAAGAATTGATACAATTTATCAGCAGAAAGTAATATGCTGTGTTTGAAAGCTCTATTTTGCAAACTTTATTGCCACAACATAAGTTTTCCCCAAAGAATATCATAGAAGAAGGGAGCAAAAGATGAAATAAGTCAGTCTTTTTAAGGTAAGTCGATAATTTGCAGAAGTGGACATCACACATTAAATAAGTAATCTTGTCAAACACTAAACTAGACTAAATTTCGTTTAACCGTCAAGGAAACTGGAGAATAAATTGATAAAGATTTTTTTAAGTGTCTCCGAATTTATGAATTTAAATTTAAACAACTGGTCGGGTGCATTCTAGCTCGAAAGATTTGTGTGGACGATCAAATTGAAATTCAAAGTATTCTTTCCTTGGAATGGTTTCCTTACTTTTCCTTTTAGTGTTTACACACAGACGCACTAAGCTAAGAAACTCAACTCTCAGAACATCGCAAAACATATAAAAAAAACTCCAGAACTGGGAAAAATCTTTAAGAAACTACAGTATTCATTTTGGTAAAGGAAAGCCTTAGCATAGTTTACTTTATTTTCTTCACGTGTTCTGCTTGTTTCCTGTATCATATTACTCGGAAATCTACTCGAGTTAATGTCAAAACATTTTAAAACTATAAAACTTTGTTTTGAAATGTTCACGAGCGGAGCAGGGTACAAATATTATTTATGGAGCTCACAAAAAACTCTACTCTGGAGTACTGGAAATGTGATAATTTTGATAAACTTTCAATTCTAGGTTAAATTATTAGTCTATTAAAAAACATACCTGTTTCTTCAAGCATTCATCGAAGGAAACTTTATCGTAGCCATTAAATTTAAAGAATCCACATTAAAATAACACAATATTTCGTTGTCCTCTCTGTGTTGTGTAACTATGTCATGGTCTGCTCTTCCAGTTTGCCTACCAAAATCTTGTTTATGGAGTTTTATTTTTCTTTTCTTTAAACGTCCTGGAGTTTTATTTTTCGAAGAAACCAACAAATGATTCTGCAGTTTACTTTATGATCAGTGGACGAATTGACATTTATTGCCCCCGAAGTGTCCAGTAGAGAAACCCTTACATGCTGAGTTTTCTTGTTATGGAAATTTTGTTGATATGGGGGGGGGGGGCTAATTGGCGGCCAATTAGGATAAGTTGCTGCAACATTTCTGTTGGTTTTATGGGTAAATTGAACTTGAATGTATTGGAACCTTGATTTCCAGTCTGGAACTAATTTTCAACAACTGGGAGTGCCGTTCCTGGAGGCAAAGATTAACTTCCTTGCGCTGGGCCTAAGCCCCCTCAAAGGAAGTAAGAGGTCCATGAAATGACGACGTTTAAAAAAATTATTGCTCAAAAACCAGGTGGAGTAGACCAATGGGCAAGCAACCCTGGCTAGCAAATTTATCTGAAAACTCAGATTAAAAATTTCTAAAGGTTCCTCAAAAGTATATTTTCGCGGCGAGCAAAATTCGAGAGGGTAGTTTTCCTATGGTTTTCCCCACAGCTTCGACCCGCGACGATCGCGACGCGGGAAATTGTTGATCACGCTTTACTTGCGCTCAAATGGAGCTTAAAAAGTTTTTGGAGCAGTGGAGCACTGCAATGGAGCTTAAAAATGGAGCTCGTTGATTGGCTGTGGTGCAAAATGTAAACAAACCAGAACTGATATTGTTAAAAAAATTTACCCCTGCTGTTCCCCTGGTTGTGGTTTAGGCCGATGTCTTCATGTTGAAAAGAAGATCGATAAACCTGCTCAAATTCAAGCCTTATATTTGGCATGAAAAAGAAACGGCCTACTTTTCCAGTCAATATTTTAGAGGTGATGCAAAAGGCTGAACTTATTTGTCGTTCAGACAACATATGTCGTTCAGAGCATACGAATTCAGTTAATACTGAGTTCAGAGAATACGAATAAGAGTTCAGCCTTTTGTATCACATCTAAAATGTTGACTGGAAAAATAGGCCGTTTTTTCTCATGCCATCTAAGGCTTGAATTTGAGCAAGTTTATCGATTTTCTTTTCGACATGAAGTCATCGGCCTAAACCTCAACCAACATCTTAAAGTACAATTTAGCCTTTAGGCAATAAAAAAACAAAGTTTTGAAAATCGGTTCATTGGTTATGGACATGTAAGCAATCAAACAATGATACATCATTTTGGGACACCCGGAACAAGTTAAGTGCTGGCGGATAATTAGGAGCTTCTCAAAACAATGGTCATGTGACATGAAATCACCCTTTTCCTTATATGATAACTATCAATAAATTGCCAAATGTGTTATATAAAATGGAAAATGCGACTAACGTCACTGCTATATTTCCTTGGAACTACTTGCATCATTATCAATATACCAAATACTACGTAATAATTTACAGGAAAGTACCCCTAATACTCTTTCTCACTATTGTCGCCATTTTCCTCGAAATCATCAAAGGAAACGTCATCTTCCACTTCCACCAGCAACTCTTCAATGTCTTCTGAGAATACACTTTCAGTCCACTTGATTTCAACTGTTGTTTCCCGTCCATGCTGAGATATATGGGGCACCATATTGAGAGGTTCCTGACTCTTGTGATAAAAATTGCACGTAAAGTATGCAGTCGCAAAGATGATTGGTATGCAGGAAACAAAGATGTATCTGCTACTTGAGGGACCATTATGGAAACAAGGTCGCATTGACCTTTTAATGCTATCCCTGCCATCTTTAACCATGGGGTGTTTTCAAATTAGATTATTAAATTAGATATGTATTTTTTGCTTGTAATTATTCTAAATTTATAGATATTGTAATTAGATTTCCTTTCTTTTATGACTATTTATGACTATTTAGTTTGATGGCAAAATTATACATACATACATACATACTTTTTTCTTGAATGGGGTACTTTCTGTCGAAAAGCTTCTTACAAGCGATATTCAAATTTTTCTGACGACATCCATAAAATGTATGCACATTTAGCAAGTTCTTTTAGTACTCTTTCTGTGATACGCAACGAGATGACCCAAAGGCAGTAAAATACTGACAAATTTTAGATTTTTAACAACCCCTTTCCGACATGCTAATCTGCCATTTCGAAGAAAAGGAAGAGATTTAATAGTTGCCTGTAAATGCTTGGGATCCAGGAAAACATTTCTTTTGACACTCAAGCATCAAAATATCACTGGAGTTTGACTTCTTTTCTGCGGAATCCT
Source organism: Aurelia coerulea (assembly GCA_039566865.1). NCBI lineage: Eukaryota > Metazoa > Cnidaria > Scyphozoa > Semaeostomeae > Ulmaridae > Aurelia > Aurelia coerulea. The sequence goes on from CM076945.1 coordinate 15,754,374, forward strand.
GTTCCAAAACCCAAGTATACATTTGTCTTTCTTTGAACTTTTGACAAAACTAGCACCAAAATGTGTATATCAGCTGATAGTGACTTGATGGTTTCCTTTGGCGTCTTCTCCAAAGCATGAAGGCAATGCAAAAGCAACTCTCTGCATCTTCTTGGTTGGTTGCCATCATTTCTTCATTCGTTACATTCGACAACATTGTTTTAGAGCAATAATTTGGAAAATACAGTTCTGCGCAACAAAGAATATTCAAGGCTTTTTGACGGTTTGCTTAGATCGATTCGAAAATCAAATTGATCAGTTGACTCTTGCTTTCTCCATTTTTAAAAGGAATTTTTGATTTAGCTGATTTACTAATTATCCTGTCAAAACAACCTCTCTTACTCCTTTCGCTTGATTTGACAGAGTGCTCTAGGTACGTGTCTGCGACTATACCTACACTTTCATTTCTACTTGGTAAAGTTTTTAGGAACCTTCATGTTAGTAGGACTGCACGCATTTATAGGCAACGATTACATCTCTTCGTTTTCTTCGAAATGGCAAATTAGGACGTCGGAAAGTGGCTGTAAAAAACTAAAAATTTATCAGTACTTTTACTGACTAAGGATCATCTCATTGCATATCAAAGAAAGAGTAATAGAAGAACTTACTAGATGTTCCTACATTTTATACGGATGTTGTCAGAATAATGTCAATATCGCTTGTAAGAGGCATTTCGATAGAAAGTACCCCATTAAAGACAAAGTTGAAGATACATCTTTGCGACTGCATACCAATCATCTTTACGACTGCATACTTTGCGTGCAAATGTAATCACTAGAATCAGCAACCTCTTAAACCAAAGAATATTTATGGTACCTGATATATCTCAGCATGGACGGGAAAGAACATTTGAAATCAAGTGGACTGAAAGTGCATTCTCAGAAGAAATTGAAGAATTGCTGGTAGAAGTGGAAGATGACGTTTCCTTTGATGATTGCGAAGAAAATGGCGACAATCGTGACACAGAGTATTAGGGATACTTTCCTGTAAACTTTTACGTAGTATTTGGTATGTTGACCATGGTGCAAGTAGTTCCAAATAAAATATAGAAGTGACGCCAGTGACATTTTCATCTTTTGATAACACATTTGGTAATTATATTGATAGTTACCATACAAGCAAAAGGGTGATTTCATATGACGTGACCATTGTTTGGAGAAGCTGCTAATTATCTGCCAGCATCTAACTTCTATCTCTAGTTGTTTTCGGCTTAATTTAAGTCAGCCCGTCCGTCATTTATAAGGAAAACCTTGTTTCTCCTCCGCAGATGTACTTGTTCAGAGTGGTCAAACTTTAAAGGAGAATTCCGGGATAATTTTGACTTCGGCATTTTAGATGTATCTCGGGGCGCTGAAATCATTTCTGAAAAAAATTTTGCGAAATTCCTAACAGATTTGGAGTTATCGGCCCCCAAACACCACCCCGAGTCCATTTCCGAGAAAGCACGGGTTTGATTGCGCTTTTATCCCGCGGGACACTGTGACGTCAAATGTGATCAGTGGTATTGAGCAACATCTCAATCAGTACTGTGGCTGAGTGCGATAAATTTGTTTGGTTTGAATCCTTTCCAGTCTTATTCTTGCTGATAAAATGGCTCACAGTTCTGAAGAAGAACTATCCGAGGACGAAATAATTACAATCTATCGTTATCAACTGCAAGCTTTCATCTTTGAGCCTGGTGGAGAAGATACACGGACCGAGAAAGCGAACAGCAGTCAACTGAGAGGACAGCAGCTAAATTTTTCATCGAGGACAGCAGCGAAAGAGGAAGAACCAGATTTCAATCTGGAGCGAATTGGTAACACAGCATGGTAAGAAAACATGTTATCGATTAACTGAATTTATTTTTCTGATACAGGAGCGAGTAACGAAGCATTGATATGCAAACCAGGAGGCATTTTAAAGGCAACATCTGCAAGGGAGAGTTAGTTATCTAGGCTGCCTAGGCCTATCAACAACTATTTTCAGGAGTGAGTGTGGAAACTGTTCGCAAATGCCAACAGGTCGGGAAATTTTATGCCGTCGAGAGATATTGAGAGTCAGATTGAAAGCTGATGAAAATAATCCTGTCTGCATTTCTGACAATGGTGACTTCAAAGAAATCTGCTTGAACCAAGCTGTTGTCCTGACAGCATTGTATCAATACACTGAAGTTCTGTTTGGACATTATTTTGAGTGCAAATTAAGTTATTTACTTGTTTTGAGATCATACTAAGTGATTTGGGAGCCCTTCAGACAAAACAAAATTAATTCTACACTTCGGGTATTAAAAGTATAAGAAACACATAAAAAACTTTTGGCAGCAAAATCACCCACAAATTTAAGAAACTGCCTACCAGCCACGGACCTTGGTTTCTTATAAAAAATGAGTGTATAATGCCCAGGTCAAACCCATTGTAAACAGAACGAGAAGGGTAATGTTTTACAACTTCCACTGATAAAGAGGAATATAGAAAACCTGGCTTAGCCAAGTGCATTGCTTTTCGTTGCAGGTTGTACAGATCATACATCAGATACAAACAGTTTGTCAGGTGGATTTGGCACAGGCTTGGAAAGCACAGATGAGAGAAATCAAGTAACATTACTAAAATCAAAAAACTTAAATATCTAAATACATTATGAGAAATCTAATCAGTTGTGGCACTTTTTACCATGGGTGCCAGAGCCAAAAATTAGAAATAAAAGAACTAAAAAAAGGAGATAAGAAAAAAGGCCAAAAATTTAAAATAAAAGAAATAAAAAAGGAAATAAGAGAAAAAACATTCCTTCTTCCTTCCCTTTCTTAAATAATTTTCCTTGTTTTCTTTCTTTAATTTTGTTTTGGCTCTGGTACCCAGGGTAGGCACTTTTCTGCAGATTTTAGATACTGACTTCATAACTTTTGGGTATGGAAGGTCGGAAAAATTACTTTTTGCGTCTATTTTCATGGAAGAAATTATTTTTTTGGGTTGGTGCGTTGTACCTCAGCATGAGCACCCATATCCTAAATATACCTGAGTACCCCCCCCCCCCCCCTTGGTGACTGACAAGGTACCTCTGTTGACGTTCCTTGTTTGATCGACAAGAGGTGAACATCCAGCAACTCGGGACTCATCGCGTTTTGTCGTCGGGATTTAACCGCGTTTCAAGGAAGGGCGCTTGGTTCCTTTTAGTCTCAGCGATTCTATCAGTTTTGGGCCTTCTTCGAATTGGTGTTGGCATAATTTAGATTAAGCTTTGACTCTAAAATTAAAAGATTTAATGTTGCTACCTAAGCTTTCTGTGAAGCAGGATCCGATGGGAACTGGAAGAATGCTTTCTTTGGTGGTGGTCGGCTAGGCCCTGGCACTGAATCTCTCGTTGTAGCAGCATTTTCGGCATCACCGTGTTCTTTTTTCGACCTACTTTTCTCTTCCTGCTATCTTCTAAGCAGTTATGTGCACTACAGGCACTACAATGAACCATCTCAAAGGAAATCTCTTGCCAAGGGCTGTAGTGAAAACTTTTATCAACAACGCACACACCGCACTTATGTTGGCTTTTGGTCGCGTGCAGGAAACCACTGATCACAAATGACATCACAATAGGCGATTAATTCTCGGAAATGAGAACAACCGAGAATTGTCCCGCAGCAAAAAGACGATTTCAAAGCGCAATTACTTGGAAACTATACATCATTTACAAAAAATATTTTTACGATGATTTTTATCACCTTCAACTACCCCTTTTGAGATTGACATGAAATTATCCCGGAATTCTCCTTTAACTTTAACCCCCGATTTTACCCCCTAAACCCCAACAGATCGCTGATCACCATCAAGTTTCAAGATGCCTAGGGTAATAGGTACCTAAATATACCCATTTAAATTTCTCCACTTAGAAGTGACCTGTAGCTCATTCCTAGCCTGGTCATTCATTTCTCTTCATAAAACAGGCAACGCTTTAAAATTATCATACTAGATTCTAAACTTTCTTTCTCAGCTCATATACAAACAGCCATAAACAAGTCAAGAAAAGCGATTGGAAAGGCGAAGTGAATGTCCAAATATCTCCCTAGAAATACATTGAATGAGTTGTATAAATTGTATGTTCGACCCAACCTAGATTACGGCGATGTAATTTATCACATGGGATGGATGGTTCTGAAAATTACATGATGAAAAACTTGAATCTGTTCAATATTCTGCGGCCCTAGCAGTGACAGGAACTTGGAGAGGAACATCTCGGGAAAGGTTGTACAATGAACTTGGATGGGAATCGTTGAGCTCAAGAAGATGGAGTAGACGTCTTATTCTTTTTTATAAATTTGTCAATAATTTGACCCCTGATTATACAAGGGACCCTATTCCACCATTGCATGAAAATAACTACTCTTTTCGGAATCCGCCAGTAGTAGGGCAAATAAAGGCAAGAACAGACAAATTTAAATCTAGTTTCTACCCTGACTCTTTGACTGAATGGAATAAGCTTAATCCCGAAATAAGAGAATCCCCCTCTGTTAGCGTCTTTAGGAAAACATTATTTCCTCAAATTTCCTGCTAATTCTGTATATGGTATTCATAACCCAAAAGGGATTGCATGTTTAACACAGTTAAGGGTGGGGCTAAGCAAACTCAATTTCCACAAATTCAAACATAATTTCAAAGATACAATCAATCCAATGTGTCCAGTAAACGATGGCATAGAGGATACGGAGCATTTCTTGCTGCTCCGCAATTCTTTCAGAGAGCATAGATGCAGTCTTCTCGCTGGTGTCAATGATGTACTCCAAGCTTACGGATATTCTGAGGGTTCAGATATCAATATGTTGCAACTTCTTCTGCACGGAAACAAAAATTTGCCCTTGGAAGCCAACAAATTAATCTTAAATTTAACAAATAAGTACATTTCTGAAACGGAACGATTTGGTTCAAGGTTACTGGAATCCCTGAATATTGAATATTGGATCCCTGAATCCCTGAACTGGAATCTCTGAATCACCCAAATCCCTTTTGTATGTGTCTGTTTTTAGTAATTTGTTTTTGTTTTGTTTTTGTCTGTTTGTTTGTTTGTTTGTTTGTTTGTTTTCTTTCTGCAATTATGTGTCTTAAGGAAGCTTGCAACCAAATAATAGATTTTACATTGCCTTTCTTGGTTCTAAACCTTGCAAATCTTCACTCGAAATTGTTTGGTTGCAAGATGCCTTAGCTTGTAGCTCTGTTTGTCTGGTTTATATAAATGTACTTTCTCAATGTTTTTCTTCTTTTTAAAGCCTCGGGGTTGACATAGTATTTTGCTCCCCTTGGTATCGTAGTCGTAGTGTTGTAAAGTAGATTAAGTTAGTGTAGGTAGTAATCTGTCATGTACATTTTTTAGATTGAATATATCTAAGAAAAAAAAATTACGCCGATGACAATACACTTGCTTATTTTTCTAAAAGTATGCCCGATCTTGTGAATCCTTTGGAAAAAGAGACTGGAGTTGCCTTATCTTGGTTAGAGAATAATGAAACGATTGCCAACCCTGAAGAATTCCATGCTATATTGCTGAGGAAAAACCAGACAAATACTAGTGGAGAACAAATTAATATTAATGGCAAAACAATCAAATCTGAGGAGACTCTAAAACTTTTAGGCGTTGCGTTTGACTATAAACTTGTTTTTGACCCACATATTTCCAATCTTTGCAGAAAAGCTGCAACACAATTAAATGTTCTTAAAAGATTAAAGACGTTTATTGGCTTTAATGAGAAAAAGATTCTTGTGCAGAGCTTTGTATATGCTAATTTCAATTACTGCCCCTTGGTCTGGTAATTTTCATCTTCCAAATCATTGCATAAAATTGAACAATTACAAGAACATGCTCTATGTCTCTATAACAATCATACCAGTTCGTATAGCGATTTGCTCTTGCAGTCAGATAAATGCACTATGCACCTTTCTCGCCAAAGACTTCTTTGCATTGAAATATCCAAAACTGTAAAACAGTTAATCCCACCTTTCATGCAGAACATTTTAAAATTGCGGACTTCAAAATATTCATTAAGAAATCCAAATAACCTAGCCCACGTGAGGCCTAATCAAACAACACTTGGGTCCAACAGTCTGATGTCTATTGCGCGACAGAATTCTTTTTAATGACTCACCCGGTATAGAAAATATAAGCAGCGGTCCAGAAGTTGTAACTTTTTATACCCATCTTAATATCAAAGATTGATAGATAAATGAGAGAGTACCTCATGAGACTTGTTCTTCACTTCAACCCAAAGCTTTGGGAAAAGATGAAACCTCAACGGAATTGCTTCGACCCCAAGTATACAGCCTAGAAAAAAGTACAATATAAGATTTTCAATCCAAAATTCCGACTGACTTGAGCCCTTTATCATTGCTACTATGGCAATTTAGAAGTTGAGTATAGATGCAAAAGTTCATCATATTACATTATGCATGAATTACTTTTGAGATCAAATGCTGTCTTCAAAAGCCATTTTGGACGAGCTGAGTATTGGAGGATCACAGAAAATATGGCAGAGAAGGGCACTTTTGGAGAATGCTTGGCGCTGTATTGCAGATTCTCAGTATCCAATACAATTCAACAACATAATAAATTCTACGAAAATGCCCCTCGACGGAACTCGATGACATCATGTCCTTTCTAGCTATGGCATACACAGAATATTCGTATTTCGATGTAGTTTAGCTGTTGTTATCTGTGATGAAAAAAGATGCCATCGTTTCCGATCGGATCTATTGCTGTTTCTTTAATACGCAACATTAATATAGTAAGCTTTTGAAGAATAATATTTTGGCCAAATTCAATTTTATGACCTCCCAGGCGCTTTAGAAACATACAAAGTCAATAGCGGACACTTGCAAAATATTGGGGTTGGGAAGCAATTATTTTAGTTGAAAAGCATCGTTTGGCTCTTTTGTTTTCAAATTGCACCCCCTGGCAAAAACCTAAATTGAAACTAAAATGTCGGCACTACAGCCGACCTGCGTCGCCAATACAGACACGTTTCGCACTCTTTTCATCAAAAATAACCTTTGTAAAAAAAGGAGTAACCAGTCGTTAAGCAATGCCCGACTTCTGGTTCAAATGTAAGTAAGAATTTCTCCAAAAAGATTTGAACGATAGTGGCAAAGCTTTTAATTTTGGGCAGATCTTTGCGGAGCTGTTTGTGTGCTTTTATGAGGTAATTTTGGTATCTTCAATCAATTGGGATAGAGATCACGCCCGACAACACCTTTCTCGAGGAGTTCAGCCTTGTTTTAATGCCCCTATACAAATGTATAGGAAAATGACCAAAAGTGTGACGTTCTTATATTATGTTGTTGTTGCTGTTGTTCGGTTCGATTCGTATAATCATGGCAGACTAGGCCACGCGAATAGTTGATCTTCTTTGCGTCTATCTTGCACAATCTTACATGGTATCAGGCGTGGCGTGAATCATATTTTCACCATGACTCAACCTGAAGGAGCCCATAGTACAGCCAACATCGCTGAAACACAGCCAACAGCTTTCATCTCAAATGTTCCATTGCCTCAAAGACTCGAATTACGAGGGAATATTGCACAAAACTGGACAAAATGGCGGCAGGTCTGAACTGCATACGAAACTGTAACCAATTTGGCTTCACAGTCAACCCCCTTTCGAGTTGCTGCCTTCATAACTTGTATTGATCCAGATGCACTTGATATACACATTGACAAAATACTTGATTTATGGCACGCATACTGCCTAGGAGAGAAAAACGTAATTTATGAAAGATTTAAATTCAACAATCGAAGCCAAACACCAGAATAATCTATTGATGCTTATGCTGCTGCCCTCCGTGCCCTGGCTGGCACATGTATTTTAGTAATTTGAGAGATGAGCTTATTCGAGACAGAATTGTGTGTGGAATTTCAAATATTAAAGTACAACAAAAGCTCTTGCAAGAACCTAAACTTACTTTGAATAGATGTATTGATATTGCTCGGTCAGCTGAAACCACAACAGCCCAATTAAAAGTGATTACTGGACAAGTTGACTCAAACAATGAAGTTCATGCTGTAGGCAAGTGGAGAAGAAATCAAAACAATTATTGAACCAAGAGAAACATTATCTCTGATTGTAAATATTGTGGAGGTGAACATGGATGGAAAAAAGAGTATTGTCCTGCATTTGGCAAGATTTGTGGACATTGTGGTAAGAGAAACCATTTTGCTGACATGTGCCTCCAACGCAAAGATGCTGCTAAGAGAGATTACACTACTAAGCCTCGTGTGAATGCTGTTTCTAATGCATCTGATGATATTCTTTCTGTTGATTATGATGCAAATGGCCACCTACACATTCACACAGTTTCAAAATCTCAGTACAAGTCTAAGATTTTTGCTCAAATCACATTAAATGACCAGAATATCACCATGCAAATAGATTCTGGTGCATCTTGCAATATGTTACCAGCAAAGTATGTCCCTTTTGGGACCAAAATCCAACAATCTAAGCAGCCCCTTACTCTCTACAGCAAAGCTAGCCTGCCTGTAGTTGGTACTTGCACACTGCAGATCAAAACCCCAAAAATGATCTGTGTTATGAAATCCCTTTTGTCATTGTCAAGGGTAACTACATACCACTTTTAGTCTCACAGTCTTCTCAACAAATGCAACTGCTTACTGTAGAATATGATAACATTGATGAGCCTACTAACAATGATTGCTTTAGTTGCAGCAGCGATTTTCCTTCCCAGTCAGCTGCGAGGGAATCTTCCTCATCTCCACAAGCAAATATAGGCCAAACTGCACGGCACACTGCTGGCCTTACCCGTGACCATATTATGAAAAATTATGCAGATGTGTTTGACGGTCAGGGACACTCCATTTAAATATTGATGAAACAGTCAAACCAGTTGTCATGCCACCCCGTCGTGTTCCACTCACCCTGAAGAGTAGACTAAAAGTTGAGCTTGAAAGACTTGAAAGTCTTGGAGTTATCACAAAAGTGACAAAACCCACTGATTGGGTTTCCAATCTCGTTGTCGCAGAGAAACCCAATGGCAAATTGCGGGTATGCATTGACCTACAGCACCTAAATCAAGCCCTGAAAAGGAGCCATTATCCCCTGCCAATCACAGAGGATATCTTACCTGACCTGGATGATGTGAAAGTCTTCAGCAAAGTCGAACTAAAGGAAGGATACCTGCAAATTGAATTGGATGATGAATCAACAGACCTCACAACCTTTCACACGCTATGGGGAAGATGCAAATTCATCAGAATGCCATTTGGCATCAAGCCAGCCAGTGAGCACTTCCAACAACGTTTTGATCAAGCACTTGAGGGCCTCACTGGAATTTATGCTGTTGCTGATGATGCAATAGTGACAGGGAAAGGAAGAACATACTCAGAAGCCATGAAAAATCATGATGATATTGGCATGGCTAAATACCTTGGAAAATTCCCGAGGAAAATTATTATTGAAGGATGGCCTGCAAAGAAGGATGACCTACCAGCGAAAGTACACCCATATTTTCACATCAGAGATGAATTAGCGACGCAAGATGGAATCATATTCAAAGGGCCTAGAGCAGTCATTCCAGAGCACCATCGCAAAAAGATGAGAGAAAAGCTGCACGTAGCCCACACTGGGATCCAAAGCTGTCTACGACGAGCACGTGAAGTTGTGTACTGGCCTGGTATGAATAAAGATTTGACAGATTACATTGCAAAATGTGAAACCTGCAACACTTTTCAAAATAACCAGCAGAAAGAGCCACTGATATGCCGTGAAATCCCTGCACGCCCTTGGCAGTTCATTGCCGCTGATATCTTTACCACTGACAACAAAGATTTCTTGTGCACTGTGCTTCCAAATCTTTAACTCCATGCAAAAAGGAGGGTGTAAAATTCTGTAATCTATTTCTTCTGTTTGAGTGGCTTGAAACAAACTTTAGTTACTTGTCTTTAATTCTACCGTTGAAGTTCTGAATATTTTTCGAAATTTCAGCGTATGTTACATTTCAACGCATTTGAGCGTGTGACGTCATCAAATTTCTAAATCATAAACCAGAAAAGTGACAGACTTTTGCTTGATACCATATTGTAGACATACATAAACTATGGTTTTCTTCGAAATCATTTCATGTTGCTTCAAGCAGTTTAGAAATTACGATGGTTTTAGGTTTTTTTGGAAATTTTTCTTGAATTCTTGAAAAAGTAGAAAAACACTCTAATTTTGAAAATATTGAAGATTTCAGAAAAGTCCAACGGTAGAATTATTGAGAAACAGCTGAAGTTTCTTTGAAGTCATTCAGTTCAAAGAAATAAGTAACTGAATTCACTGTGGACTGTTACTCGAACTATTTTGAAGTTGACAGGTTATACCACAAGACAGCCGGAGAAATCATTCTTAAGCTAAAAAGACACTTCTCAGCCAATGGCATTCCTGAAAAGCTGATCAGTGATAACATGCCATTCTCATCCATGAATTTGATGAATTTGCCAAATCCTACGAATTCGAAAGAGCCCCGAGCTCACCTGAATATCCACAAAGCAATGGGAAAGCTGAAAATGCCGTTAAGACCACCAAGATGCTGATGAAAAAGGTGAAAGATGCAAAGACGGATTTCTACCTTGCACTTCTAGAATGGAGAAATACACCATCCGAAGGAATGGACTCCTCGCCAGCACAGAGAATGTTTGGCCGTCGCATGAGAACCTAAGTTGGGCCCATGATTGGAGGATGTCCTTTAATCCCGATCCGCAAAAACAAGCTGTTGAACTGCTACTTTCAAAGAAAAGATATGAAATAGATCATCCCGTTATCCTCTAACATACCGTGAAAAAAGTGAATGAACATAAACATCTAGGTATTGTCCTGGACTCGAAGCTGTCTTTCTCAGCTCATATTAAATCTGCTATCTCTAAAACGAGAAAGGGCATTGGTCTACTAAAATATCTCTCCAAATATCTGCCCAGACATACCCTGAACGAATTATATAAGCTCTATGTACGACCCCACCTGGACTATGGAGACGTTATCTATCATATTCCATCTAAAGTATCTGAATTCAGTCACAACATCATTCTACCAAATCTAATGGAAAAACTAGAATCTGTTCAGTATTCTGCTGCTCTATGTAACAGGTACATGGAGGGGATCATCACGTGAAAAGGAGCTTGGCTGGGAGTCACTAAGTTCCCGAAGGTGGAGCAGACGCCTGACTTTGTTCTATAAGAATGAATAATCTCACCCCATTGTATACAAAGGAACCAATGCACCATCCGAAGGAATGGACTCCTCGCCAGCACAGAGAATGTTTGGCCGTCGCATGAGAACCTTGCTGCCAACGTCAAAACAACTTCCTAAAGCCTGAAACACAGAAAGGAGTAAGTGACAAGCTCACAGAAAGGAAGCAAGTACAATCCAAGTACTATAACAGAGGCAGCAAAGAACTCCCAGAGCTTAAGAAAAATGATATTGTATGGATACAACCAAGTAAACAAGATCGCTCTGGTCGTTGGAAGAAAGGAAAAGTATTAAGAAAAGCCGAGATACGATCGAATATTGTGAAGAGAGAGGACGGGATGGTTCTCAGACGAAACAGAAGATTCCTGAGAACAGCCAAGGAAACATTTGATGACATTGATGGAGATGTCCTAGACGCCCCGTCCCCAACGAATGAGGAAATAAGACCTGGTAATGTAAACCACGAAAAGAAACTGAAACAGAAACCCAGATAGAGTCAGAGGAACAAGCAGACACATGCGAAGTATCCCAAAGCAATGCAACAGAGGGTCAAGAAAACTGCAAAGCCCAAGAAAAAGACAAACCCACGAAGACCAGGAGCGGACGAATAATCAATCGTCCGTACTACTATTAATATATGATGCAAACAGTACTAACATTTTAAGTTTTTAAATTAAGCCTGATTTTCTTTTGTCTTGTTGCTGTTAGAGAGCTAAAGAGCTCTCTTGTGTTTTTCTGCTTTTATTGAGAAGGGATGTGACGTTCTTATATTATGTTGTTGTCGCTGTTGTTGTGCTCGATTCGTATAATCATGGCGGACTAGGCCACGCGATTAGTTGATCTTTTTTGCGTCTATCTTGCACAATCTTACAAGAAGTGAATCTTTTCGACAACTTTGAACGTTTCTTGCAGGAACGCAATGCTACTTTTGGGTGTCAATTCGATTTCAAAAGATATAATAGTGAATTCATCTAAGAAAGGTGTAAAACTAACATTGTTTTGATTTAAACTTCTTGGTAAACTCCACGAAATTCGACAAGAGCAGTAGTCTTATTTCAAGAGAATCTTAATCCATATTTTGGCAATTTTTTCAAATTCATTGTCTTAGGTGGTGTAGGCAGCGCCTTGAAGACCATAGCATTTTGGAAAATGCCGTAGATCGTGGAAATCGTTTTGAAACGGGGTGGTCTCCCTGCTGCTTGCTTCAAGGAAACACTTTAATTTTGAACGAAACGAATCAATAAACCATTATGCAGAGCACCATCTGATGATCCTGTTACCATCGTCAAAGAAAGACACCAAAAAGAAGCAGAGCACGAGCTTGGGCCACAGCAATCCAGCAAAAGAACTCCGATGTTTGTGAATCAAAAACAAGAATCATTTTGCCTATGAAAACAGATATCTTTGATGGAAAAATGGACAACAGATGATAGAAAATAAACTTGGTCATATGGGTTAACAATTCAATGATGAGAGTCTGGAAACATCTGAAACTTCTCTGGAAACTTCCTCTTCTTGATGGCCTGGAAAACTGACAGACAAGGAGGATGCTGTCTATCGAAATGGCAATGACTATCGATTTCTGAATGAACAACGGTAATGGCTGCTATTTTGGTAATTTTCAGAAGCTCGTGAACAAGCATGGCAATAGGATCTACATGGTAAAATCGATGATCTTGGAGTAAATGTGAGGGCAAATAAATTGAATACAATTCTTAAAACTATTGATTCGCAGACTTTTCTCTAGCTTTTGAACCACCCTCCTTGATGTTCTCTGTGAAAGTTTACTAATAAGGGAAAACAATCTACTGTTTTCCAGCTGTCAACATTTACCCATATAACCCCCAGTCTACCCATTTTATCCCTGCAGATATGCAACAATGTGTGAGAAATTTTATATTTACTACTGATTTGGAAAGCACATTAACTTTTTTGTTATTTCTGCATATTTTTCATGAGATGCAGCTCTTGGATAAAGTGATTTCTATGCCTTTTTCTTTGCTTGGATTTTTAATTCTCTATATCACTTGCAAGGGCCTCATTTGGATGGATCTCATCCTTTTGGATGGAATGCCAACCACTATCTATGTGCAGCCAGGAGTAAGGTTTCAAGTCATGAATTGTTCCTGTTTTCTCCTTGAGTGACGTTAGAAAATGCTCACATGAATCATGAAAATTCGAAATTTTGATGCAGCCTTTGGTTTGGAGGGGTGGTGGAGTGGTTAAGACTTTTAAATTTGTGTCACTTAGTAATTTTTAGTCAAAAATTTCTGATTAAAGTTATGAAGAATCGGGCCAGGTGACAGTGGGCGAATTGGGTTTCAGTGGATAAAAAGCTAACAGACCAGGATCCGCAGGGGCAAAATGGGTAGGCTGGGGTCAAATGAGTACTGTTTGTAGCAGGAAAGTGGTAGATCATGAAAATCTTCATGTAGTCATGTTTGTAATGCCAATTTAGGCTGTTTCAAACAGACGTAGTCAAGGAAACTATGTAATTCATGATATTTACCAATTTAGTCACATTTTTCCTCTAACCCAATTGATCCTAAGGTTACCCCAGCAGACTCTACAGAAAGTGGATTGTTGGCATATCAAAATTGAAAACGACCAGCAAGATGTATCAAGCAGCTTTGGCAAAAGGAAATGTTTGATGGCTAGATATTTTGCATCAAAAATCTCCCACTTTTTACACTGGTAGTTGGTGCCCTTATTTCTTGGCAAATTCAAGTAAAATTTTATGAGAACAAAGGCTGAAGAATCCCATTATTCTCAATTGGATAGAGGTACTCTCCTTACCACGATAGAAAAATATTCTTTGCAGATCAAATTCAGAATAGGTTTCAGACTGTTTCAGAATTTGGAAGCATTAAAATTCCAATTTTGTGATGATTCAATTGCTATTATCTAGTTAACATCTTCACATCATCGAGTAAAATCACCAGCATCAATTACTGGATTACTCACAGTGCAAAGCTTTTGATCTATTGGTTTTTCAACTAATGATTTATTAGTAACATACATGTTCTATCAGTTTTACATCGGTCTTCGGACATTGAAACAGCAAGAATTCAATTCTTATTGTTGTCAAATGCTGATTAAAGGTCGGGCTTGATAATAGATAATCTTGTTCTTTTTGAGGTCCCAAAATGAAACAGAGACAACATTAACAACCCTCCTAAAAATGTCTGCTGCATTGCAAATTCCACTCAGTCTCACAGAGAACATTATGTGCAAAAGAAGCAAAACAAAAGAAGCAGCAAAACAAAATGGGAGATATCTTTACAGACAGGGACGTAAATCCCTGCTCAAGAGAAATAAAACAGATTTAAGGGCAAAGACTTGCAGTAAGCTTTTGTATTTATAGGCAAAAAAATCAAAGCTGAAGATTCTTTTGTAAGTACACAAATCTCCTATTTCTAGCCCAGAGCTTCCCCACTAGTCCGAATAAAATAAGCAACAATGCAAATTTATGGTTGTTTATATTTAGGCCAAACCCGACGAAAAGTTCTCTGAACAATGCAAAGTCAGACTTTTGTCATTATTCCCATTGCCCTGGTGGCTAAAACTGCTAGCAAGTACTCCAAAATACTTTCATTTCCGAAAACATCAAGTTAACTTCGACAGTGATACATTCAACCCGAGTTAACGTTTGTTTCCTGATTAGAAAGCAGACAAGTTTGTAAAAGAAAGCACGTAAAGTTAACGAAGATTAAAAGTGAGAATTCATGTCCTAGTTTGAAAAATATTGGAGTTTGAAAATTTTTTGTCTAAACTTTTTTCTTGAAACTGCGAGCCGAAGTTCAAGACGAGCAAAATACAAGCTTACTTCGTCAACAATTTGAGAAAGGTTGCAAAATAGGACAAAACAACATCGAGGAATCCAAAACTTTGAACAACATTTCCATGGAACAAAGGACAAACGTTAAATTTATGAAAAAGTCTGCTTACCTACTGTGCTGAATTCCGAGTTTGTACACAGAGTTGTCCACGGCCTTTGAAAATATGAAAAACCAAGAAGCTCCGAGTCCAAAATTCTCAAAGAATATGAAAGAGCAAAGATACAGCTATTGCGTTATATGTCGATATTTTGCGTTGGGACACTTGGCACGCCTGCTAACGCCATTTATCGCAAGATTTTACTTTTGCGCCACAGCTTTCTTGCAAGAGAGGCCGGAAGTGACGTCAGAATTCAGGCTTGGTGTTGTCGGGCGTGGAAATGATGATGGTGATCATGATGATGCAAAAAACTACCGATAACAGACCAGTTCGACATTTAGAAAATGGGACTGGGGACAACACAGCGAAGAATTGCAAAACGAAAACGAGGCCGTAATGGCTGACCATCCAGCTTCGGCTTTCAAAATCGGAAAGGTATGGCCTAAAGCGGACAACGCAACACGCGCTTTGATACTGGATGCATGTGCCTCTTTCATGAGATAATGAAAGGCTGGATTGAGTTGGAAAGGACGTCCTGGAGGCCACATGCAAATTTGGTTACTTGTTAGTCCAAACGAAGAAGAAATAGCTGCAAAGCAATGAAACTGAACTGAGCAAAGCACTTTTTTCAGGCCTCTCAATCCCGGGGGGGGGTACATGACTTGAGGATGGACGGGGGTCTGCCGCCCGGTTTTCAGAAAGCTACCCTCTTCTAATTACCGAAACTTGCTTTTGATACCCACTTCTATGATGAATTTTGGCGGAAAACTGCCCATTTTAACCATTTTTTGTGAATTTCAGCGAAACCCCACCCATGTTTATGGAAAATTTGCTGAAAAAGGACCCTTGATTAGAGAATTTTGGACCCAAAACCCCACCCATATGGGCGGCACATACCCGTACCCTAAATATGTTATGTACCCCCCCCGGGCTCTCAATGCACACACTTCGCAATTTTTTCATCGACGATAATAATGAAAGAACACGAAATATGTTTATGCGAGCACGTCCGCTTTCCCTCCCTTCAGTTCAGATTCAAAGATATTCTTGCTGCTCTTAACTTTTGCTGCTGTGGTATGAGTAGAATATGGGTGCTTAAGGCTGGGGAACAAATAGATCAATGCAAAACAACAATTTCCGGCATAAAAATTGACCCAAAACAAAATTTTCCAAATGACTACTGTAACCCAAAAATAACCTTTGCCAAAATGGTAGACCCAAAAGGTAACTTGAGTATCCCTATCCTAAACATACCAGAGTAGACCCCCTGGGGGGCTTAATATACCCCTTAATTCTGGGACAGGTTAGCCATGCAAAGGGAGGCCAAGGGAGGGTGCTCACTCAAGAAAATACAGTCACAAAGTATCACTTTTCTACACTAATAGTGTGTAAATAACAAGCTGCCTTTCTTAAAGAAATACTTGCTTGTCTCTCTACCTCTACTTTGATAAATGTTTGTTGGTAATTAAAGCTAATGGGTTGTGACGTTTACAAAGAGAAAATAGTCTGATAAAAATGTGATGATTTTAGATTGTTTTACTGCTGAAATCTAGAACATCCGTTCAAAGGGAAGCTGCACACAATCTTTAATCAGCAATCACAGGCAACAGAATGCAGCAGGTCATAGTTGCTGTCTGTAAATCAAAGATACAAACCACATTGAAGATATACAGTTGAAGATGCAAGTCCCACAAAATTTTACATGGGGATATCATCATGCAACTGGAAATTCTAGTTCTTTCTAAAAACCACTGAGCACTAAAAATGCTTTCATGACTGATTTCCAAATCCTGTACTGACATTTCTCTTAAGGGAGGGTGTGCTCAAGGGAGGGATGCAGGATCTTCCTTTCTTATTTCAAATATGCATTCATGAAAAATAATGCAAAATAAAGGAAATTCTACAGAGTGAAATATATGTATGCAAATATATCAAATAAAATGATTATTTATTTGCCATCCTCTTCCTCTACTTCTCAAATAAATTTTGTTAAATGCACAGGAAAACAAGAAAAAATGAAGAACAAGTACTGGATATAATAGTTGAAGTTTGCAGCTGTGCACTTAAGCTCAACCAAGAACATCAATTGGGTCAATGTTTTGATTAAAATGCTTCTTTTTGTTAAACAATTGTTTAAAATTAGCAGTCAACTTTATTTTCATTCATAATATGTGAAGTGATAATCAGTTTCCACCCTTTCATCTTGTTCTTAATTTATTTGAAGATAACATAAACAAGCCTACTTGCATCTGTTCAAAACATAGCAGTGCCTAGGCCCATAGGCCATTGTTTATAAGAGAAATTACCGTCAGAAATTAAATTTTTCAAAAGCGAAAATGACACATTTTGCAAATTTTCCTAGATAATCGCAGTACACTGCCATGTTAACCAACATGTTAATTTCAAAATTACGAAGTTTCTTCGTAGGGCCAGGAGTGGATTTGTTTTTACAACAATTTCCCTGAGGTCAGTGGAGGGGCTGCAATTTCAGGCATAAAAATGTTTATCTGCTACTTTTACATAAACATTTCAAACGGGAGGGAAAATATTCAATCCAGAAACAAAAATCAAATTAAGGGTCTTTCCACTGTTTTCTCGAACTATTCTCAGCCTCTAATTCCAAAAACTGATGGAGTAATGCCAATTTGACGAGGGAGTGGTACTGTTACGGGAAAATAGAGATATTGTGACTTGAGCAGAAGTAACAGGAATTTACAAATAGTTTGCAAATTTCCCCAGACATCCTACCTTGTCCACCATGTTTGTTGTATCCTGAAGTTTTGTTCCACCAAGTTAGATCGTAGGGCCAGGACCAGTTTTTCTTTTATTTCACTTTCAATAAATCGCTGTTATTGGACAAAATTGCACCTTTTTGGTAACAACAACTGATGCATTTCCTGAAGCTGCTTTGATAAATCTTTGGAGATCTTCTGCTCTGGCAGCTTCACCAACCTCCCATGAGACTGTTTTGATTTGAATCGGGCGCATATTTTGGCGCCAACACGGTGATAGGGTGCTAAAACCAGAGACTGGCATCCGCCGGCTCTAAACCGGTCCGCCATTAATTTTCTTTTGCGCAAGGTTTGTTCCTAGCCTCGTTTTGCATTTCTTCGCTGTGTTACTGGGGACAGCAACATCATTTCTGGTAAATGGCAAGATAAATGAAATTTTCTAAGGAAGTCTTGAAAACGATTATACCTTATTGTACAGTATTAGTACAGTATTCAGTACTGGAAAAGATGCAGATTCTAAAATTCATCAAATTTGTACAAAATATAAAAAAGGCTATCGATTCAAACTCTGCAAAATAGCCAAAACGTCTATTGAAACACTCACTGATCTCGATAATGACAAGAGGAACTTGATCAGAATTTAATGCATATCTGCACAATTTATCCACAAACTGGTGATAATCATAGAAGAACTCCGCTAAAGATTGATCGTAGAGATCATCGATGCCCTAAAAAGGAAATGTTGAAAGTTTATAACAAAGATGACGAAGATCCCTGACTTCCACCATACCGGGTGTCCCAAAAAAGTATACGGATTTGGTTGACTCTATAGCGCTGTGAATTTAGCTGCAATCGATGTATAATCACTCTAAACATGTTCCTCGATAGTTAACTTGAACATAGATACCTCGTTTGTTGATATTGGTACTTTGAGAGCAGACATGTTAATCTTGAAAGCTCAAATTGGCCTCTTCCTGCAAACCAGATCTTTAGCCTTTTGGCCTAAGTAATTTCCGTAGGTACAGCGTATAAATCAACGAAAGTTTTGACTAAATTTGAACAATATTAGATCTTGCGTTATTCTGTTTTCCAGAAGTCACCCACCAGTCACCCATTGGGAAATTTCTTGATTTTTCATTAATTTCGATGTGCTTCAGGAATTTGCTTAGGCCAAAAGGTCAAAGCTCTGGTTTGCAATTGGACGCAAATTGAAGCTTTCAAGGTCGATATTTTTGCTCTCAAAGCACCAATACCAACAAACAAGGTATCTATGTTCAAGTTAACTATCAAGGAATATTTTGAGAGTGATTAGCCATTGATTAAAGCTAAATTTACATCGCTAGAGTCAATCAAATCTGTATATATTTTTGGGACACCCGGTACATTTAAGTTATTTCCTCAGCATTGATCTTTCGTGATACAGTATTATTGCTGAGTAAGAGCACAGAACAATGCTTTTAGAAAGAATATCGCTTGGCAGATAGCCTGCGCAATGACGCCTCATCTACTTACTGTTTTCTTTGAAATGCTTCGTTTGCTTTCTATATTCAATTAAAACTTTTACAGAACAAAGTACTTGATCACTCCAAGCGTTAAAATGCAGTTGCAATGGTCGAAGTAGTGCAAGAAAAAGCGAATTAACTCCAGTTTATGTGCGCTTAGAGGACCAGGAGGCTTTACAAAGGCTTTCAGCTTGGAAATAAAGAGCTACCTGTCACATTTGAGTGATATTAAACATAGTTTACATTTATAAGGAAATGTTCATTTCTTCGAGTTCGGCAAATTTGAATTATATGATCGTTACTTGACATTTCTAGATTTTTTTTATGAATAAATGGAGCCTATTTATATCTATTGCCCTTTTAACTAAAGGAATACGATGGTATTTTTGGTAGAAACGTATGGAGGCAAAGGTCTCCTTTGCCCTTTGAACCTCGTAACAAAGGAGAGACTTTGGCGAGAAAACATTCGTGATCAACTATGTATTCTTCATTTCGTGCTCTGCTTCTCGGGATCAAAGGAAAAGAAAACTGGTTTGCGACAGATCATTAATAAATGTTAGAATGAAAACATAAACAAAACATTGTGGTTTTTTAATTGTACAATGCATGCATCGGTCTTAATTATAAACTAAAACGATGTGGCGTCACAGGACAGCTTCTTTCTCTTATCCAAAGTTTTCTTAAGGATCGGAAGCAGCGAACAGTTTTAAACGGAAAATGTTCTAATTGGGGAGATATTTTAGCAGGAGTGCCTCAAGGTTCTATATTAGGACCATTGTTTTTCCTTGTGTACATCAACGATCTCACCTGGGTTAAACTAACCCTGGTTCAACCCGCGTCTGTTCACACGAAAAGATCTTCAAAATGTGTGTGAACACAAAACTGGGGCGAACCTGGGTTAGTTTTAATTCCGCATGCGCAGTTGGTAAGATAATAAAGCAAGAATTTGAGAAAATGGCGGACAGAAACCAAGATGACAATGCTTTGTGCATGCTTATGTTTTGCCGGTAGATTTTTGTTTTAAAATGTATGGTTTTGGCATCGCATGTTTTTATGAAGAGGCGAGCACTAGCACGAAAAAGGCGGCTAGAAAAGAATCGAGTTTCTGCTCGAAATCATATGGCTTCGTATCTCAAGCGTATCATAAAAAACTTCTTCGTCCTCCCAAGTTGATCCACGGTCTGTCAATGTGAGTTTCTACAATGCCGATTAGGTCATAGTTATATAACGAGTTGTATGCCTCAATAAGCGAAACTCTTAGAAAGTCATGTGCAGCAATACTATTTAAATTCCAACAGCAAAAATCGAGTGTTTCTGGACCAGGATTAGTTTCAACATCGCCACTTAGCAGAATCATCCTGGAAAAACAAACCATTGTATGTGCAGTGTGTAACATACTACGCATGCTATATGAAAGTAGGCATACTGGGAGTGAAAGTACTTGTATCGAATAAGAACAACGATACCAAGAGGGATGCGCTGGAGAAGTTCCACGGAGACGTACGGTACTGTCTTCGCAAAATGATGTATGCGGGAGAACAAAGGCAAGAAACATAACTGTGTTGCAACAGAATGAACTGCTAAAAACTGCAGTATTAGAACAAAGGGCAGAACGAGGACCGAGACTGCAATAAACCAGCAGCAAAACCAATAAAGCTTAAAAACTTGAGAAATTATTGAAAATAACCGAAAGGCTATGCTCATGGGACCTTTTTCATGGTAGCTGTGGAAGAACAGTAACATAAATTGTTTCATGTATTGTATTGTGTGATAGGAAATCCCCAACATAGAATTTGAGACCTTGTCGGAGTAAATTGGAATGCTTACTTGCTTTTCCCATTTATTGCGAAAATAGCACCCCCTGGCTTGCAGCAACCTTCAATATGGACTTAATAAAACTCTGAGTTTAAGACTTTCCTTGGCATCAATTTAAAAAATGGGACAACTGAAGCACAGCTTCTCTACATCAGCAATTCAAACGGTGCAACAGTTTCTGGGACACCATGTGTAGATTTCGAAACCTTATTTGTATATTAAAAGATAATGGCTAAAGAAGTGGAACTTCGTTGAAATTTTCTCTCAACACAAGACCACACCAAGTGAGGTCTGTTGAGATTGTGGCACCTTTGTACAAATGAAATTCTAAAAATACCTTTTGAGCTTCGATGTATACTGGATGTAATACCATGTTCAGCTCTGGTATCCTCTGTGCTATTGAAAACTTTCTTGGTAAAGGTTTGTTGCTGCGTCGGGGAAAATATTGAGCAGGAATTGCTGCAAAATATATGCATCAATCATATTGCAATTAAAATTTACTTTGCATCAAACACATTGCAATTAAAATTTACTTAACCCTTTTCTACATGGGGGGGGGGGCAAAAAGGCCCCAACAAAACTTCCTTTAATTGCTCTCAAATTGACATTATAAAAGACTTGAAACCTGTGTGACTTTTAATCAAATTCAATATTATATCAAATTAACAATAGGTCATTATCATAAAATTGTTCACATGATTATGACATGTCCATGTTTGGCAACAGGTCTCGCAGAAAATCATTAAAACATTTCTTGTACGCATCTAGTTTCAATGAAATTGGTACCAATCAATTTCCCTTTAAGTCTACTTTCATTTGATATAAAATTGTTTGTGTTTTTCTAAAAAGCAACACAATTAAAATGTAAGATATATTACGTCATACTCAAGTATGACGTCATATTCATGATAAAGTTATGAAATAATTGGTGCACTATCGTCAAAATCGACCAATTAACATGTCAAGATCAAATTCATTAGTTTACATCACGAAAACTTGGTTTAAAATGCAAATATGGCATCAGCAAATTTGATTGGGTATCAAACATGACTTTGATTGGCAAGTTTCATAACAATACCAAGTGAATTCGATAATCAAGCACGACTTTGATTGGCCGCTTTTAAAATTTTTAAAACAACCTGAAGTAAACACGATAATTAATCAAGGTCAGGAATATGCCAAATATTTGTTTGTATAAAAGAGGTGCAACAATGGTTAAAGTTAAGGGCAAAAAATGGTTAAGGGTAAACAATGGTTAAGAAATATAGTCGAATCATTCTTGAAGCTACAATACTATTTATTGACAAAACGAATCGCTTTGATTATATTGCACAAGGTGAGTCGAAAATACCGGCCGGTGTTTGTGAAGTTATTGGATATTTGAAGGTGTTGTGGCACAGTGGTGTAATCCTCTGAAATTGCAGCCAGAACAGTCAGGTGGACAGGGTTCGATCCCAGGTAGAGTCTCACCACTTGAGCGTCATGAAAAGGGGTCGCGGACTCGATTAGGCCTATTCTACTTCTGTGATCCTAGCGCTTGGCGCTAAAAACCGCAATTTCACCTTCACTTCACCTATTACCTTCCAAGCGCTGCCACGTGCTGTGGCAAGGGTGTTGGCCTGGGTGTGAGGATTCTGTCTCACTGTCTACGGTGGGGTGGGTCTTTGCATCTTAGTGAGCATTTTTGCTGTGGGTCTGTGCATGGCGCGTGGAAATGGCTTTGTTTGTTTGTTCAGATTGTTTTATGTGCCAGACGTCGGCGGGCCTTTTCGACTCAGCCAGTATATCATGTCATAGCACCATGTAGCAACCCCTCTCCCTTTATGTGTTTATTTTTGTTTGTTTCTTTTTATATCTAGCATAGTTGAATTGTAAGTGCCAGCCATAGTGGGGACCAGAGGACACAGCGTCCTTCCTCGCTGTGGCTGGTACATAGAAATGTATCGATTTTTGTAGTTTTTAAATGTTTTTAAATCAATAAATGAAAAAAAACATATAGTCATGTGACGAAAGTGACTACAGCTACGCGATATGGATAAAAAATTCTGCAGGCTGATTTATAAACATTGCCGTTTGCTA
This sequence comes from Aurelia coerulea, assembly GCA_039566865.1. Taxonomy (NCBI): domain Eukaryota; kingdom Metazoa; phylum Cnidaria; class Scyphozoa; order Semaeostomeae; family Ulmaridae; genus Aurelia; species Aurelia coerulea. The sequence continues at coordinate 15,777,668 of CM076945.1, forward strand.
ACCATCATAAAACTTTAGAAATTCTAACAGTATCATGTAGACGGAAAGCAAAATTACAATCGCTGTGCCGTTTTCATATGGAATTTGTATCGTGTAACGGAATATCAAACACACTACGATAACTTACGGGGATTTCGGTGATTTCCGATGGTTATGTGGGACTGATAGATAACTGGTCCCATTGTATCGATCGTGTCTTCATTGTAAAGAACAAGGAGAATGGTCAAGAGATCTGTGAAAAAAGGCAATGACGTAAGACCATTTCAAAAGCAGATAAAACTTCCAACAGCAACGTTAACGATATTCGAGAATTTTGGATGATGTTTCAATGCGATTCATAAATTAGAGACTAACATAAATGGTAGTACCATTGCGTTTTACTAAAATGAGATCAAGGCTGGCGCTGCTTTTCATTTCATAGCAACGTGCCTAAATGTTTAATTTTCATTGCAGGAATTGATTGTATTCAGAAAGAACTATAGTTGTTGTCTTGCTGCTATCTCCCATGGAGTTGTTGCTGTTATTTGTCATCGAAATACAACTTATTTAAAACAATAGCTTGTTCAGCAAGTGTCAAAAATGTGATACTTCGATACCCAAAAAACCGAATGTTATGTTTCTATGGCCATGTACTTGCAGCAATAATTTGAACATTCTTTGCTTTGGTCAGTTTAGTTATCGGATTTAGCACAAGTTACCGAACAAGGCACCGGATGGGTCACAAAAAGTTTAACGACTTGCAAGCATCTATTTAGTTACCTTTCCATCAGATTTCTTCAAAGTGATTCCTGTTGAGCAACTGGCATGTTAACTTAGACAATACAATCAAGGGTCATATTGCCCTCGATTTACACGTGATTTTACAAAACTGTTTATCTCAGAATCGTTCAAAACAGGCCGAAACTTCTGGATCAAATTTTGCAACTTTTAACCTTCATTGCGATCAAAATGAGACTTAAAAAACAAAGTTGTTGTGCGTGTTGGACGTCGATTGTATCTAAAGTCATAAATCAATATAAAAATTCGACATCGTACAAAGAACTAAGATTTACACGACGTTTCGAGCATAACTCTTCATCAGCATAACTCTTCATAACTTCTTCATCAGCTAAAATGAGACTTAATCAGGCTTATTGCCTGGACCATCAGTTGCGTAGATACAGAGCCAGTCTTACTATTACTTTCACTTAGGAACTTATCTTAGCCATCTTTTTGAAATAGTTCTCAGTATGGTCATACTGCATTTTTTGCAAACTTGATGAAGGATCGTAGGCCTGTTTTGAAGGATTCCTAGCTTGAACAATTTTATAAAATCGCTCATAACTGGAGAACAATACAACCAATCTAAACCAAATACATTTTGCTATCTAAGTTCATATGCCACCCGCACAATGGTAGCAAGTTTTAAGGAATCTGATGAATGGGTAACAAGCTGCAGGCTTGCAAACGTTCAGCGTCTTTTTTACTCTCCCTGTAACGGAAAATTTGGGTTAGGTAAACATATATTTGGCCAAATTTTTTACTTTGTATTTCTAATTTAAAAATCATGCATTTTGTTATTCATTTCCGGAAAAGAAACCTATTCAATAAAAAAAACAGGGAAAAAATCTGCCTGTCAGAAGAGGCAATGACCGATTCCTGTATAAGCTCTATCATTTAAAACAAACAGAACTATAATCGGACAATCCTGGGCGGAGAAGTCAGCAAACTAATTTCCCGTTGCCGCTGTAGTGAGCATATTTACCAAAAATTATATGAAAAGTAAGCACTGTCGATTTTATCCAAATTTGAAAGCGAATATTTCTGGAATCAGAAATCCAAAAAGTCTTAGCTTTTGCTTTGTTTTGATCTTAATATCGCCTTTAGGACTGTGTATCATTATGACTGCTTCGACTGAATATATTTTTGTGATCTTTTGTATTTTAGTCCGTTAGCTAAATCCCAGTGCGGTGTCCTTGGCACATAGATTTATAGGAATGAGAGTGCAATCATAGCATGGACAAAGAAAATGCAAAGCGAGGAGAAAGGAAACCATCTTACCAGTACAATAATGTCTAATTTTCTTTGGTGAATAAGAATTAATCATTGATGCTAATTTCTGCATGACCTCCCGTCTTTCTTTCCAAGCAAACAAACCTCGCTTGATTTCTGAAAAAAATGATATTTTCTTTATATAATTTGTTAAAAAACTACCGGGTGTCCCAAAAAAAAGTATACAGATTTGGTAGACTCCAGCCATGTGAATTTAGCTTTCCTCCATGGTTAATCACTCTTAAAATGTTCCTCGATAGTTAACTTGAACATAGATACCTCGTTTGGTGGTATTGGTGCTTTGAGAGCAGAAATATCAATCGTGAAAGCTCAATTTGCGTCCACCTGCAGACCAGAGCTTTGGGCATTTGGCCTAAGCAAGTTCCTGAAGCACATCAAAATTAAGAACTGAAATTAATGTAAAATTATAAAACTGCGCCATAGATGATTTCTGAAAAACAAAATAACACAATATCTAATAATTTTCAAATTTTATCAAGGATATCGTTTATTTATACGATGTGCCTTAACAATTAGCTTAGGCTAAAAGGCTAAAGCCCTGGTTTGCAGGAAGAGGCAAACTTGAGCTTTCAAGATTAACATGTCTGTTCTCACAGCACCAATACCAACAAACGAGGTACCTATGTTTAAGTTAACTATGGAAGAACACTTTTAGAGTGCTTAGACATTGATTCAAGCTAAATTCACATCGCTGGAGTCAACCAAATCCGTATACATTTTTTTGGGACACCCGGTACTTTAACTACTATAACTATAAGACGATTCCTACAAACAAGTTACAAAAGGGATGGCTTATGAAGGGATGGGGGTAAGTGACTACGGAAATTCACTCGAATCGACCAGTTTCATGGATAAAATGTAGCGTAAGCTTAAGAATATGTCTTTTCAGTGAATTGGGAAAATCTTTATCGTCATACAATATAAGTCGTAATAAAGCTTCATTTGCAAGATTTACATATCCAAGTGGTAGTACTAATGAGGATTCCAACGAGGAGGTCTGGTCTTCGTACATCAAAGAAAGGCAGAGCAACAAGAAGTGTTCCGTATCTTCAATACCATCAATCGTCGGATATATAGGATTTGTGGTCTCTTTAAAATTGTGTTTAAATTTGCGAAAATTTAACTTGCTGAGACCGACTGTAAGTTGAGTTAGACAGGAAATATCCTTTGGGGTCATGAATCCCTTCGACGGGTTTTCCACAGGGCGGGGCAGGCGGATTTTTAATAGCATTTTTTTTAACGGCAACAGATAGTGGACAAACATTTTCTCGCTTATTCTTGAAAAACATGCCCCAACCCGTAACAGGCGTGTTTCTGACAAATTCTGTCCTTGGTTGACCAATGATTTCAAACTTATGTGCAAGGCAAGAGATAAGTTAAAAAAACAAGCTATTCGCTCAAAATCCGAACTATTGATGCAGTCCTATAGACATGCACGTAATCAAGTTAATAAATTAAATAACGAACTAAAGCGCGAGTATTTCACTCACAAGATTGCTTCCTGCGAAGGAGACCTCAAGAACACATGTAAGACTATCAATAATGTCTTAAATAAGAAATCCAAAACCACCAATATTTCTTCACTAAACATCGATGGGAAACATATCTCTACGAGTGCCGGCATTACAGAATCGATGAATAACTTCTTCTGTACCATCGGAGAGACACTTAGTAACAAATTGCCGAAGCAAAAAACCCTCTCCTCGAGAATGATTACGAGGTCAATCCACAAAAAACTAAGTTTAATTTTCATGTTATTGATATTCTCCAGTTACGTAAAGTTTTTGGCAAATTCAAAACCTCAAAGGGATGTGGTACTGATGGCATTGCTAGTTGTTTTCTAAAAATTGCACTTTCAGTTATTTCAGAATCTCTTTGAGGTATTTTCAATCTTTCAATTGCTACTGGTTGTTTTCCAGATAGCTGGAAAATAGCCAGAGTAGCCCCAATTTTCAAAAGTGGTCAACCTGATGACCGATCTAACTACCGACCTATATCAGTCTTGCCTGTTTTAGCCAGGGTCTTTGAAAAGCTTATTTATAACCAACTGTACGATTATTTGAACAAAAACAAACATCTATTTTCTAACCAATCTGGCTTCAGAGCTCTACACTCTGTTGTCACTTGCCTTCTTAACAACACAGATGACTGGTATGTGAACATGGACAATGGCAGATACACTGCAAATATTTTCATTGATCTCAAAAAAGCATTTGACACCGTAGATCATGACATTTTACTTGCTAAATTGAGGAAGTATGGTATTGATAATCTTGAACTTACTTGGTTTACGTCCTATCTAACCAATAGAAAGTAGTTCTGCAAAGTAAATGGGGTAGGTTCCAAAACCGAAGATATTTGCTGTGGTGTGCCACAGGGTTCTTGTCTTGGCCCTCTTTTGTTTCTGATTTATATCAATGATCTTCCGTTTTCTCTGAAGAAAGGTAAAGTGACCATGTACGCTGACGATACCAGTATTTCTTACTCTTCTTCGAGCTTAGCAGATATAAACCAAACTCTGAATAGTGAACTGAATGATTTGAAGCGATGGTTGCAGGGTAATAAACTTTCTTTGAATGTTTTAAAAACTCAAGCTTTGATTGTAGGTTCCCAGCCCAAAATTAAGAAAATTACCGACAAGGCTGTTGATCATCCACTATTTTTTATTGGTGACTCTCAGGTTGAAAATGTAGACCGAACAAAGTATCTGGGTGTGATAATCGATAGAAATTTGGATTGGGAAGAACACGTTTACAATCTCCGTACTAAGGTTTCTCGTGCAATTGGATTTTTGAAATATTCCAGGAAATTTTTACCTCAAAACACGTTGAGTGCAATGTATAGGGGTATCGTCGAGCCCCATTTTCGGTTCTGTTGTTCGGTGTGGGGGTGTTGTGGGGTGACTAAACTGCAAACCCTGCAGAAGCTGCAAAATCGAGCAGCTAGGATTGTAACTAAAAGTCGATTTGATACGCCTGCTATGGCATTAATTCGCAGTTTTAGGATTTGGGTTAAGTTTGTTCACCCTCATCCACTCAGAGAGATTGGAAAGCTCTTGATGTGCGTCCTCAATTAGTTTCGCTACATCGTTATATTGGTATCGTCAGCATAAATGCTAGCCTTGGAGAATTTAAGACACTTTTCCAAGTCATTCAAGTAAATGATGAAAAGAAGAGGGCCTGAACAAGAACCTTGGGGAATACCACAGGTTACATCTCTGGCTTTAGAATGCTGACCGTTAAGAGAGCAGAACTGTTTTCTATTATTTAAGTAGGATTCAAACCAATTCCCAGCTTTGCCTCTTATTCCATATGCACGTAATTTTTTGAGTAATATATCGTGATCAACCATATCGAAGGCTTTCTTAAGGTCGAGAAAAATAGTGAGATTAACATTGCCGCGATCTACGTTTTCGTACCAGAAGTCTGTGCTGCTTATGACTGATGTTATCGTGGAGTACAACTTGCGAAAAGCTGCTTGGTTGCAAGTAATAGTCTAATTAATTTTGAGAAACGCAAATAGTTGATCGTGCGTTAGTCGCTCTAGCATCCTTGAAAACACTGAGATTACAGAGATAGGTCTGTAGTTGTTTAGATCAGTTTTTGGGCCCGACTTGTAAATTGGGGCGACTCTCGCTAATTTCCAGATGTCAGGAAAAACACCATTCGTAAGTGATGAGTTATAAATCAGCATAAGGGGCTGAACTATAAATTCGCTCGCATCTCTTACCAGAGCTACGGTAACTTTGTCAGGACCAGACGCTTTTCCGTTCTTTAGCTGATTGATAGCATTCATCACATACTTTCTGTCGACGGTGAACAGCATTTCGTTGTTTACTGTCCCTAGTCTCCATCGATTAAGACGATGATATCGGCAAATATATAGGTTAATGGTAGACATATTCAAATCAGTTTATAAATTCATCTGACTGAAATCGGCCACTCTGTTCAGAAATTATGAGGGATTTTCTCGAAAAAACCTCTTCAAGAAACCTTCAAAACGTGTCAAAAATTAGGAACACATTTCCCCAACAGTTCTGTCTTACACGGGGCTTACTTCTGCACGCTTTAGCACCGGCTATCCTCTTGGGCGGATGAACATGCCTTCCCCCTGGTATCAATAACTTATTCAGGGGGATTCCATTCTCACAAGAGGAATGAATACACGAATACATGCGAGTATCACCATTTTTAGGAAGGAAAACCACGGAAAATTTGCTCATTGTTCTCACTCGTTTGCTCAGGTTTTTTGAAGGGTTTTCTGCAGAAAATCTCCCATATTGACGGGAAAGAATAGCCTATTAAAGCAGGGTAAATTAATGAACCTAATTTAACATATTGGAAATAAAACAAGACAGTTTTCAATGTTATTGCTTTGATATTCAGGAACCAGTAGCCTTCCAAACATGGATTATTTTTTAACTCACCCGGCTTACCCAGCTGTATTCATAGGGACCAAACAAGTCTAGCTTGGTTTACTTCTGGAAGAAGAAAAGCGTGTACCTTGGCGATCTCGAAATTTGACACAGCAATTGAGGACAGTGAACAAGATCTGGAATACTTCTGCAATGTCATCTTCCACATTGCAAGCAGTCGCTTCATAATACATTATGAACAGAGTGAAGAAGGCCTGTCGAAGAACAGCTATAGGTTAGTTACATAAAAAGGCAGATCTATCAACTTTGGCAACTACACAGTTGATATATTGGACTCTAACGCTGGATTTCTACCAGCTGCAAATATCGCGCGAGATAAATTTCTATCATTTAGCAACGAAGGATTTCGCTCTTTGGTTGACGTCTTCCCTGAGCAAGTGTGTTAGGCCACCCATGTTTTGATTAAAGGGAATAGACATAGCTATATCTCGTAGCCGCTATAATTAGGCAAAAGAAACGCCCACAAACCCATCGTTTCTTTACCTACACAATGAAACCGGATGCGTCAAAGTCGTCGAGTACAATAGATTATATTTTTGACCTGGCCCGGGCCAGCTTTTAACTATGTCGATTCCCTTTAAATATTCATTTACCTTGTTTTGATCCTTTTTTGTCTACTTTGTTTCGTCTTAACTCATGTCTTTAGTTGGCCTAACCGCTGTGTTGTTCCGTAATTCTAATCTAACGTCCTTGTATTTCTGTGTATTAGGGCGCCTTCACAAAAGAAAAGTAGACAGGGCGCAATAAAAAAAAAGCGAATGAACTATTTAGTCAAACTTCTAAACACTGATTTGGGGTTTTGAGACCTGTGCGACAGATTCAACCTGGAGCACATTCAAATTCTGACCAGAAGTCACACTTTTGATGACGTCACAAAAATCACATTTCCATTGATATTTCTGTTCTAATACTTTATATATTGGACTAAGTTAAATAAGATACACATTGTTAGATAGAGGACAGCAAGAACTTTTCAATGATATGTAACTTTTTTTGATTGTTTTAGAACCATTTCAGCTGACATTTTTTATTCATTTTAGGTAAATTGGCCATGTAGATTCCATGTCAATGAACAGTTATTTTGTCCAGAAATAACATTCCAAATAATTTAATTCTTTCATTGTTTAGAGGATGACCAATACGATGGGAAACTGGTATGGTATAAAACGTTATTTCTAGGCAAAATAACTGTTCATCAACATCAGATTCGGTATCTTCATGGCCAATAAACCATTTTGACATTTGAAAAAAGAGTCTGGGGAGAGCAATATTTTTCTGGTAAATGGCTGCCACAGGGCTTTTACGAACGATAAGTTGAACTCTACAAATCTATTGATTCAAATTCACGATAAAAAAAGGAAATAAATTGCCCAAATGTACCTGAAAAGCTGTCTTATGACCCATAAGCCTCGTAACAGAAGGGAGACTTTCTCTCCAATCCAGACCTCGAATCCAACAGCTTTTTGCGTTTGGCGGGAAAGTATTCGTCATTCTTTCTGTTTACCAAAATAAACAAAGCAAGTCTTGCTACAAGTGCAAGATGAATGTCTAGCAACAAAACCTTGGAATTATAGTTGCGTCGCTATGAGATGTGTAGACTGCATGATGATATCGGGAGGAAGGAGTTTGGACAACATATAGAAAGAACAAGAAATTTTATTTTCACAGGTGAGTTGAAATTTAGAGTTCCTTTTTTGCATAAACTGCTTGCCATATGTCACAATATTTTCCAGTAAACAGGGCAGAGAAGCCACCGATGATGGTCTTACTGTACTTTATATAGGTAGTGGCAGTTGAGCAATATCTTCCTGTCAAGCAGAACAATCTACGTAGGAAACAGTCTTGGATTTTATTGATAAGTGAATTGTGACATGAAAAAGTTCAACAAAGAAGATCCGACTTACCTGTCCTTGCAGTTTCCTCGACGGTAGGCTGGAATTCGTAAATGGACCTGTAAAGTTCTTTGCAAGTCACATCAATTTCAAGGCAAAAGAAACTTCGTAAAAAGCCGCTGCTTGAAGCAATATATCCACGGGTCGAGACATTATTTCTCGCAATACTGAATTTGTATCTTTCCAGAATGCCTAACTCAGAAAGAAATCATTATCTCCACGATTTCGTAATGAACCTTTATCTGATGCAACTTTTCAACTTGCTTCGGTTATTCTGGTAAACAGAAAGATTGACGAATACTTTCCCGCTTTCCCGCCAGACGCAAAAAGCCGTTGGATTCGAGGTCTGGGTTGGAGAGAGTCTCCCTTCTGTTACGAGGCTTATGGGTCATAGGACAGCTTTTCAGGTACATTTGGGCAGTTTATTTCCTTACTTTTGATCAGGAATTTGAAACCAATAGATTTGTAGAATTCAACTTATCGTTCGCAAAAGCCCTGTGGCAGCCATTTACCAGAAAAATGTTGCTCTCCCCAGACCCTTTTTTCAAATGTCAAAATGGTCTATTCCACGCCCGACAGCACCAGGCCTTAATTCTGACGTCACGCCTGGCCTCTGTTGCAAGAAAGCTGTGGCACGAAAGGGAAATTTTGCAATAATTGGCGTCAGTAGGCGTCCCAAAGCAAAATATCGACATATAACGCAATAGCTGTATCTTCGCTCTTTCAACTTCCTTGAGAATTTTGAACTAAAAGTTTCTTGGTTTTCCGTATTTCAAAGGCCGTGGAAAACTCTGTGTACAAACTCGGGATTCAGCACAGCAGGTAAGCAGACTTGTTCATAAATTTAATGTTTGTCCTTTGTTCCATGGAAATTTTGTCCAAAGTTTTGGATTCCTCGATGTTGCTTTGTCCTATTTGGCAACCTTTCTCCAATTGTTGACCGAATAAACTTGTATTTTTCTCGTCTTGAACTTCGGCTCGCAGTTTCAAGGAAATGAAATTTTGTTGGCCTAAATTTAGCCACAAATATTTCAATTTCCAATATTTTCTTAAACTAAGACAGGAATTTTCACTTTGGAGATACAACGCAATAGCTGCAAGCATCTAGTTTCTGAGAATGCTGCCAAGTTTGCAGTAGCCTTTGCCGGTTTTCAAAACTTTCAAAGGCAATTGTTCCTCAAGCGGGGCTCGAAAGCCATGCCTGTTAAATCTTCCTTAACTTTATGTGCTTCCTTCTACAAAATTGTCTGCTTTTAGTTAGAAAACAAACGTTAACCCTGGCTAAATGTATCAAATTCGAAGTTAATCTCATTTTTCGGAAATGAAAGTATTTTGGAATACTTGCTGACCGGTTTGGCTACAAGGGCAAGAAGAATAATAACAAAACATTGACTTAGAATGGCTTAAGAATAATGATATGATTGCAAATCCTGAGAAATTTCATGCACTTTTGATTAGAAAAGATCAGTCTAATACCAGTGGTGTTAATATCATCATCCAGGGTAAGATACAGGAAAGGGCATTGAAATTTCTATACAATGATCACATTAGCTGTGCCCTGCTAGTGAAGTCCGCCCGGCAGATGCTACATTCACGTTTCTAGGCTAAGATCCCTCTGTATCAAAATTTACATATCCGCATTCACTGACTTCAGTGACTTGTTGAGTTCGGCGATCTTCTTCGCATTGGCTTGGTTTTCGTCTCCATTCTTAATATTGCGTTTGATGATTTTAGAAATCACATTTTGACAATCTGGGAGGCTTTCAGAGATCTACTCCATGAGACGCATGATGCTTTTCAAGATATCGGCTACAGTTCGATGCTCTATATCACTGGTTCCCGCGACTAGGATGATTTTGTCTGGTATTTTTCGCAAAAGTTGTTTCAAATAATCCTCAAGGTCTGTCGTAGTTGGACCGGAGAAGCTACGCACTTTTGTTTGATACCTTTTGCCAAGTTTCCTTTCATCAACGTTATTGATCATACTGTCGCCAACCACAAGTATCGTATTCTTATTCCAAATTGCTGCTTTTGCTAGCTTCTCCGTTTGCAAATTTAAAGGGTTTTCATTGCCCCCTCCTGCTTGCTCATTCAGTTGGGCATTTCGATTTTTCTTATTCGTTTTCTTACCTGACTTGTTTGTTTTACTGCAACTGTTTACGTTTTCATTTCGTTCCAGCTCAATGCTTTCAGTTACGATGAAAGCCCCTTTGCTTTGATTCGCATGGGTCTTTTGATTACATTTGTTTGGCTTCTCAGTTATCTGAAACAAGCTATTGTTTACATCATCAGAAACAATGGTGTTATCATCCCTTGAAATAATACTAGAGCTGCATAGCTGCGGTTTCAGGGCAAAATTCTCGTCATTAAAGTGAATATGACGCGATAATGTTTAGTGTCTTATATTATGCAGTAAACATCGCTGATCATCATGGTGTATTTCAATTTTGAATTTAGACTTTCATTTCTTCAGAATATGGGGTTAAACAGCCCCCACTTTGCGTCGAAAAGTGGCGGCAATTCTGCTCGGTCAGACCATTGAGTACCAGTCCCCTGTGACGTAAAGTGTTTGGGTAAAGACAATACCGTGCAATGTTTTACACATGAAACCACGATTAAACCCCGGATAACGGTCAAGTTTGGCTTGTTCATTCGCCCTTTTCATCGAATGACACCAAGGAATTCACTCCTGGTTTCTTGAATACTTCAAGAACTAAATTTACAATTTTATTAAACATTTATCTTTCTTTTCAATGTGATAAAAGGGCCATTTGCAAAGTTGTAACGACAGCCCAAGGTTTGGAATAACAATTAATAGTCTGCGTTGCAACTTACAAAAAAGAAGGCGTTGTTCTCCATAGCATCTTTGCTCCTCATAAAACTTAGACAAATACGAAATAATTGTATTGCTTTAACAAGCAGAATATGCATGGCCTAAACCTAAACCTAAGATTGAAATGACTTAATGAAAAGATATTTTAACCGGCATCCAAACTTTTACTCCCAAACATCTGGAGAGTAGATTGCTTTAGAAGAATTCGGGAAATCTCAAGCAGTTTTTTGTCCTGGTTGCGTTTTATGAAGGTAGGTAAAATTCAGGAAAATCTTCACAGGTTTCTTTTGTCTCCCTCGCTTTTTAGCCGTCTGATTGGTCCGTCAAAATGAGGCTTTGGCGGTTTCGACCATGGGCCACGAGCAATCGGCTATGTACGACGAATGATTCCTATGCTAAGACAAGCGTTGTCCTCGCGTTGCTGCAAGGCCTGATGTGGACTTCATCACTTTCTTCACCCCATGGCAGAAAAGACTTCGAGCGCAGGAAAATGCTATGTCCATCACCGCTATGACTACACTATCGTGAGTCAAAAATGCCATTTGAAAAATTGTAACGACGGCACAAAAGCACGTCTTGCAGCAACCTTTATAACTATCCGACAGAGAGCCAGCCCAAGGAAGGTTTTGAAATAGAAGTTAATAGCCTGTATTGCAAATTTTTTGGACATTTGTAGCTTCATAAGGGATCAATTTCGGTACTTCATGGGACCAAACCGAAGGCCTTCAATATGGCGAAGGCGCTTATGACATAGATAGTTTTAGTCCGTTCCACTTCTTACTTCCATCTGCTACCAGGTTTGTCTTTAGTTTAGGCTGATAGCATCAGTAGCAAAATTAAAGCTTACCAAAAGCAAGGAGTTGTTCTCCAATCACCAGTATGAGCAGCTTTGCTCCTCATAAAACTTTGAAAAATGCGAAATAATTGTATTGCTGTACGAATCAGAACATGATGCATGGCCTAAATCTGCAAACTCAATAGCGCTCAATAGCGTCGTTAGGCTAGCTGGAATGCACTCTCCAAATTTTGGCCCCAACATCATGTTGAATTCTTTCCTTCCCTTCCAACAACAAAGATCCTTATTTCAGCTCTCTAAAACGAGTTGAGGAATTCCTTCTGTTCCTTCTTCGAATGCTACGACACGAGGAACCGCATGGAGGCATTTGTGTAGTCTGCGGTGCGACCTCTACGAGGGAGGAAAAATTGAAGGGTAGAGGTCGCACCGCAGACTAGCATTTGTGATAAAGGATTAAATTTTTCGATTGTATTTCATTGCTGTGTCATCTTGATAGCAAGATCAAATATACCCGTTGTTGAATAGGAAACCATGGCTGTTTTATCAAAGAAATTTAATTGAGTGCTAATCTGTTATTTCGTCGAATTTAGGTGCAAAACAGTCCCAAGTTGATTGCCAAAATAGTGTGACAATATAAATGCCGAGGTGGCATGAATATTTTCTACTGGGCTTCTTTGAAACCTAAAACCCCCTTCAACGACTGTATTGTTCCTTGATGTGTTAGTATTTCCATTCTGCACATCAAACACTTTGTGTCAATTCGAAATCAGCACAATCGAATGGACGTTTTTCATCAATAAAAATTTTCGTGTCATATTCACTTTAAGTATTTATTTTCGTGTTACTATATTTATAGATGGAGGGCCTCTTGAATACCAGCCTTTGCAGAAGGGTGACCCTCCCAAAATGAAAATCAATTACCAAAAGAAACAGCATATTTGCACATTCAACATTCATATGCAATGATGCATTCGTGCCCAACGGATACATTCAGCAAGTAATCCGATTCCATAGCGAAACTGGAAGACTTTGAAAATCTACATACCTCAGATAAAGTGTGCAGACCTTTGCTGGTCACCACGAGTAGCAAATCGTCTTCTGACTGGAGGAGAATCTTGTAAGCACTAAAATACAAGGAACTTACATCACCCTCGCAACTCAGTTTTGTCCTTGCAATAATCCATCAAATCAAATAATGTTTTATCTTCCAATTAGTGCAAACAAGAATGTTTCCATCATAGCATCAAAAACAATTCTACGAAGCGTTGGGTAAAGCTATGAATCACTTAAGGTTACTGTAACTGTTCAGACGACAAATTTTCGATTTTTCGGTTTTGTCATAGTCTGATGGTATAAGTATTCGAGGACTGTTTAAAGCAACTCAGTTCCAGAAATAGTCACAATTACTTGGAAATTTGAGCATTTTAAAAGGAGCATTCCTGTTTCTCAAAAATTGCGGGAATATACATTAGCAGATTAAAGTAAACTCACTTGACCTTGCAGCTATGTTCATGACATCCCGTGCTGCTGTGTTATTGACATAATGCTTTACCAATACCGCGCTTAAGCCTAATTGCTTGACATTTCATGCATAATCGTATTTCCCGCAATTTTTGCTTCATTTTGATAAAAGCCTGATTTCTCGAAACAGGATTCCCGAGTACTGGTGGGTAATAAAAAATCTTTGTGTACCCAACAGGCCAATCGAATCGCTTGAAACTTGGCACACAGAGTCACAATGCATATAACTACGAAACCGTGTCAGCGATTTGTGATAGATCCACTGGTCCGATTTTTACAAGGGTCTGAAAGTTAAAAAAGACATTTAAGACATTTACATTTATCTAAAATCATATCATTTCAAGGCAATACCTTTTATCAAAAATTCGCGACACGGTTTTGCAGTTCAGGGCCTTAAGTTTTTGGTAAATAGAAAGTCGTGGTCCAACGATTATCATTGGGGTACACAAAGATTTTTTCCCAAGGGTGGTCGATTTTTCCTAAAATCTCGAACAAATCATTCGCGATTTTATTGAATCAACTGAATATATTTTCATGATATTCTACGCTTAATTCTGCGTCGAATGATGCATAAGTTTGTTTGGTATATTTTGACGAACGGCCGTGGTAAACGGAGTTTCTTAATCGCCGCCTCAACGGTTACAGTAACCTTAAGTGATACCAATGCAAACTGTTTACTGAAGGCCTTCGATTGTAATCCTCCCCTCGATGTTCGCTCAATTGATCTTGATCTTTCTAAGGCATTTGACAGGGTATGGCATGATGGTCTAATTTACAAACTTAAGCGGTGTGGTGTCTCAGGGAACTTCTTTCCCTTATCGAAAACTTTCTGAGAGATCGAAAACAGCGAACTGTGCTGAATGGTCAATGCTCTGTTTGGGGAGATATTTCAGCTGGAGTGCCACAGGTTCCCCTCGTTTTTCCTTGTGTATATAAATGAGCTAACTGTAGACTTGAAGAGTAATGTTAAGCTTTTGCAGATGACACACTACTTTTTACGACGGTGAAAGATCCAAATACAGCTGCCAGTGACATGAATCATGACCTGGAGTACCCTGGGTACCAGAGCCAAAAAATAATAAAACAAAAAAATAAAAAAAAGTAAAGAAGGAGAGAAAGTTGGCTCTGGTCAAATGGTGACATCGATTGTAGGAATTGACCAATGAGAAGCCTTTATACCCAAACGGGTATGTAGATTTGGTTAGATTTGATTGGGTAGCGTGAGTCACATGACAAGGTTACGATTGTGATCAGAAAATATGATTCGGGCGGTTATCAGTCATATGATCGATTGCTTGATCACAGCAATGGTGGACGATTTGAGGCGAGCTGTGGATGTTGTACTGGTAAAGTTTTTCAGCAAAATCGAGAGTTAAACTCCACTGCAGTTTAAAATATTATTTGTGCAAGTCAAAGCTACATTTGCTATACTGCCAAATGGTCATGGAAAATCGTTGCCGTTTGAAGTTACACCTTTGTTGCAAATGAACGCTTGAGGGCCTACGTATACAATAGGTCAAGTGGAGGCGAGGGAGATATGAGGTGTAAACACCTTGACCTTGGTAACTGAAGAA
Source organism: Aurelia coerulea (assembly GCA_039566865.1). Lineage (NCBI taxonomy): Eukaryota > Metazoa > Cnidaria > Scyphozoa > Semaeostomeae > Ulmaridae > Aurelia > Aurelia coerulea. The sequence goes on from CM076945.1 coordinate 15,792,771, forward strand.
TTGTGATTGTTGTCTCCCCATTGTTGGCAATCATGGACAATCAGGCGAAAGAATTTAATATTGGAATTACCGATTGTTGCCTGCACGGCGTATCAGTGTTACTAAATTCCAAGGATGTGATTGAAGGACAATTTCATATCGTCTATTATGGCGCTCCCAAAGCATGGACACAGGGCAGGGGCAGTGGTAGAAAACGTTACAAAACAAACAAAGCGTATCAAGAAAAAGTCATCCTTATTGTTGCCGATGAGGCGCACTGCATTCCTTAATGGAAGGAATTTACAAACTTATTGCTGTCTGGTTTTTATTTGAATAAAATTTACCATGGTATTTACAGCATAATATAGCTTGGGTTGGGCCTACCAAGGAAAGCTTTGAATTTGATACCTGATGAAGGTGTTGTGGCGCAGTGGTGCAATCCTCTGACATTGCAGGCAGAACAGTCAAGCGGATAGGGTTCGATTCCAGGTAGAGCCCCATCACTTGAATGTGATGACAAAATGGGTCGCGGACTCGCACTCAAGTATTCTACTTCTGCAGTCCCAGCAGCACTTGACACTAAAAACTGCAACTTTACCTTTGAAACAGCCAGCTGTGAATTTTTCGCTGTTAGGATACCTTCAGTATATTGGAACATGTATGTCACTGAACCAAAATGAGAAAAAAATGTGCCTCCATGATCACTGAATGATTTACTTTGAAGCAACGAATAAAGGGGGTACACTTTTATCTTAGATTTACTTACAATCATATCTTCTGGTAGTAATTGGCAATTAAGGGAGGGCTTTACCATTACCCATTAAGGAAACTTGTTATCATCAGCAAGCATTATTGAATCTTGAAAGGCTTGAGCAGGGGTAGGGGCAGGGGCATGGTTGTCTGTTAATTACGGAATTCATATGGTTTGACTCGACATGTTCCAATATACTGATGGGATCATAATGAAAAAGGTCATGAGACAGTTCCTTTGTTGTCCTTTTCCTTGGTAATTTATTCGTTAATGCTCTGCAAGATCATCACAGCAATTTTAAGGAACCCTATGTTGTAAGTACAGTAGGGCTCTATATTGTAATGAAAGATACACTACTCATCTAAACTTGATGAGAAGTTTGTGTATACTGAATGTCAATTGTACAGAATTCACCTCATTTTGAATAGGTCTTAATGGGAAACATTGTTGATACAATGTTAGTCTAAATTTGGGGAGTCTCGGTTAGGCCAGAGTTGTTCATTGCAAGGCCAAGGCTTTGTCAGATTGCATGGCGTAAATCATCAGCAGTAGTTCTTGCATCAGATTTAAGCTGATGCAACCTGCATCCAATGCCTTCTAGGCTCCTAATTCCTTTTGGCCTTATTTTAGTAGTACAGAATCATATATATATGCTCCCCACAAAGTATTTCTCATTCTGGAGATCTGATGCCATCTGCTAGTGCCAGCTATGCCTAATATTGCAGAATTTTGTTAACCGCCCTCCCACCCCACTCAATGGCATATCTGCAAGAAAGCAAGGGAGGAATGTTTACATAATGTTGGATTACATGCAAGCTAAATATATCTTATTTCTATGTACAAGTAGTGTATAAGTTTCATGTATTGTATTGTTAGTAAGTGTAACATGTGGTTTTCTTGTGATGAACAATTTTGCCCCAAACCTGGATTTCTTTTGGCTCTCTTTATTTAGAAGTTCTTTCTGAGGTCATTCAACCAAATTATCAGTGATGATACATTAAGTGGTGCATGCAAATTTCTCTCAAATTTCTGAAAGTGTTCATGTTCTCTTCCAGGATTCAGCTTAAGCACTTTCTTAGATAACAAATTTTTAACTAGATTGCCGAAATCAGCCTTTTTGCTTTTAACTTTGTGATGTCCTCAGGCATTACCAGTATTTTCTGCAAGAAGTCCAATGCATGTGATTCATGCTTTGGATTGCAGCTCTTTCGTGAGGCATTTCATAACAATGTTTCTAACCATTTCCAGTGTTTAGACATCACTCGAATACCTTCCGAATAATATGATACAGGAAGCAAGTGAATACGAAGAAAGAATATGCAAAGTAGTTCCTAATTTTCTTAATTTTGGTGATTTGAGTGTTGTGATTTGAGTGTTAGCTTCTTATAAGCAGTTTCTTAAAAAAAATACACTTATTTTTTTATTAGAAACCGCTTATAAGAAATGGTAGGCTCAATTTTTCGAAAGTTAAGAAACAACCCTAACTGAATTGAAAAACTAAGAAACTTTTGTAATTGACAGATTTAATTCTCTATCGCACTCAAATATGTTTTGACACTGTACAGCTATAGCAACTGTTTGGAGTTGGACACTATTTTGAGTGCGAATTACATTATTTACTTGTTTTGAGACTTATAAAGTAATTTGGGAGCCCGTTAGACAAAAACAAAATTAACTCTGCACTTCCTGCATTAAAAATGTAAGAAACACGTCAGAAACTTTTGTTAGCAAAATGGCCCAAAAAGTCAAGAAACTGCCTACCAGCCCCAGACCTTAGTTTCTTATAAAAAAAACGAGTGTACATGTACTGCACAATGCCAAAACATTCTGACATAGCCAAGGAAATGTGAAGCTGCAAATTACAAAGTTTTGTATTAGCCTTTTATTAGTCCGGTTCTTCATTTTGTTCAAATTGAGCCTACAGTTTCTTATAATAAGTGTTTTTTTAAAAGATGCCACAATTTTGTACTGACTCGTAAATGTAAGTTTAGCAGGGCTCCAAACATAGCATTGCAAATTCTCCCATTTTTTCTCCTCTGGATATCGATTGTCTTTGACCATAACCAATATATAAATCTTGACTCCCGTCGTAAGGAAGTTTATTCCACAAATGCGGCATTCTGAGTCTGCAGTGCAGCTGATATTTTTCGACAAACTTTTACCAGTGTTCCTCCTTGATTTTTGATGGATTTTTGATGGATGTTTCTTCAAAACAAAAGGATTTTTGCCAAACGTGGAAACAAGTGAAAAAAAATGGAACAAACAAATCACAAGATAAAGATCTCATTCTTATGTTTCCCTTTGTTGACTTTGTTTGCAACTTCAATTTGAATGGGGGTGTTTTTAGATTTTCTGCTCTTTGCAAATCCCTTGCAAATGCAAGCTTTTAACCCTTTCTTTGAAATTTCTTACACAAAATACGCATAGCAACATCCCAAAACATAGATAACGCATGCAAGTATGAGTGCCTCAGTCTAAATGTGATTAATCACATCTTTTGTTGATCACTATGATTGGAGAATAGGTGATTGAATTGATTCATATCAATCAAATTTAAACCAAAACGAGGCTGTGTTATCATTTTACCAGAGCCTCCTTTCTTCCTTCTCTCTTCCTTTTCCAAATTTTCAATTTCTTTCTAATTTTGAGGCTCTGGTACCCAGGGTAGACCAGGAGTTGATAAGACGGTGGGCTCATGATTGGAGGATGTCATTCAATCCTGCTCTGCAAAAGTCAGCCGTTAAGTAATATTTTCAAGGAAAAACAAGGAAGTTGATCATCCAGTAATTCTCTTTAATAACACACCAGTGAAGGAAGTAGATGAACATAAGCATTTAGGAATGTTCCTTGACTCGCAACTCTCGTTTTCCACTCTCATCAAAGAAGTTATTTCTAAAATAAGAAAAGGCATTGGCATGCTGAAATACCTCTCCAAATATCTGCCTAGGCATACCTTAAACGAAATATATAAGCTATATGTTCGACCACATTTAGACTATGGGGATATGGGGACGTTATTTACCATAATCCAGCAAAAGTATGTGAATTTAGCCATACCATCATTTGTCCAATCAAATGGAAAAGTCAGTAGACGTTCAATATTCTGCTGCTCTAGCTGTAACAGGCGCATGGAGGGGGACATCACGAGGTAAGCTATACGCAGAGCTTGGTTGGGAATAACTAAGTCTCCGAAGATGGAGTCAGGGGCAGATCCAGCATTGGACTTTGGGGAGGGCCATTCGAAGGAAAATGGGGGTCTGGGGGCAGAGCCCCCAGGAAATCTTTTACGACCACGCCCTTCAGACTCTCGGAAAACGTGGGAAACGCCCTTTTTGCTTCATCTTAGGTCATTTAGCCCATCAGTTAATCCTTGCTTCTTCTCGAATACAAACTGGCATTCTTTTGCAAAAACCAACGAGCCATCATTTGGAAAGTGAGGGAGCATGAAATGTTTATCATAAGCACCAGTTGGAGAATGTTTATAGCTGAAATAAGCTCCACCTCAATGGAAATAAAAACTTCACATAAAAACGAGGTATATCTCAAATTCACAAGTCAGAGGCATTTCAATGTTAGGTGAAATTTCCAATTGTAAATTCCATAATTGGAGTCACTTCACAAGTAAGTTATCAAAATTCTCATAGCTCAACAAGTTTCTACATACAAGCTTCACTTGGGCTATCTGTAAAACATGGAGTGTGGAATGATGGAATGGAATGGTGGAATGGAATAATGGAATGGAATGATGGAATGGAATGGTATAGATGGAATGGTAGATATGGAATAGCCAAACTACTGATCGCTTTGGAAAAAAAATTACACCAATGTGTTCCTCAAGATCTTCTTAGTTTATTTTACATATGTTTTCTTGAAAGTCTCATGAAATTCCCTTAAATATCGACTGAAACAACAAGCATGATAACAGACTGTGTGTGGGCAGACATCAGTTAAGTCGTTTAATTGATGTGAGTTGTAGGGAAAAAATCTGTAAAACATGGAGTGATGGAATGGAATGGAATGGTCGACATGGAATAGCCAAACTATTGGTCGGTTTTGAAAAAAAATTACACCAATGTGTTCCTCACGATCTCTTCAGTTCATTTTGCGCATATTTTCTTGAAAATATGCTGGAATTCCTTCAGATTTCAACTGAAACAAAATTGGATCTATGCTAGGCTCGCGTGAACACAGCTGTGGAATGTTGAGAAGTGACAGGGATCAATGACAGTTTTAATCCTTATCCTGTAATGGCGCCAAGATCATTTTTATCATAAACGGGGGTTCATAAGAAACTTTAGACAACAGCAAATTGAGTTATTGCTGCCCTCATGCACTCACTCACTATTGTTTGAAAACAATGCCAAGTTGTTCATCATTTGCACAGTTTGTGGTATTGTTTAGATTTCATTTCAGGTTGTGCAACTGTGAACTGAACTGCGTCGATTTTTCAAAAGCTATGCTTCACCACGTTGTGACTCTCGTTTTCGTCGGAGAATCCATAGTTTTATGCTGCTGGCATATTTTGTCTTATCGGGTACCATTTTATTTTCAGAATTTTTAGGCACTAATGGTAATTTTGTCTGTGCAGCAGGCTTCACCATGGTGGGCTTTGCTTTACATACAGTCAAGCACGTGTGTGCTCCCAGAACTGTCTTGCAGAATTTCAGTAGCTGACGAAGCCAGATTTAATTTCCTCCGGGCTTGCTACTTGATAGAGGGAATGTTTGGGTTTTACGGTCACGGGGTTTCACCATATTTTGTAATCTTGTACGCTATGTTTCGGTTTGATGTAAAATATCGCAAAATGTTTTGCATTTTAAATTTTGAGCGGTTTTACGGTTTTGGGACCCCCAAACATCCCCTGTTGGTACTGTCAGAAAAATCACCAAATTCACATCAACAATCATGTGAAAGAAATCTACAAAAGTAACAAAGTTGTATGTGGTAGAAATGTTCGGTCACTGATCTGTACCTTCAGAGCTTTGGCTATGGGAGGTGAGCTTCTTTGACAGTTCGAAATATTTGCTTCAAAGAAGGTAAAAAATGCGTTGCAATGGTGACCATGCTAAAAAGGAAATAGTCCCCCAAATGCTATATTAGTCCCCCCAAGAGGTTCAAACAATTAGATTTTGAGTTTTCAAGTTTTTATGGCAAGGAGTCACTAAAATTTACTAAAGGCTGGCACCATCGATGTGTTGATTTTTCCAGGCACTTGCCACGCTATCCCCATGTGCAGAGATTCGATTGAAATTAGACGGGAAGTCAGAACATTATGATTCACAGCTGGTTTGATTCCGGAAGAAATTCTCAACAATAATACACTCATTTTTATAATAAAAGTGGTTCAAGTGGCTCTAGCCATATCGGATATCAGAATTTCCTGTTATTTTTGTCAAAGGTTTATAGATCCTGAGATTCCCTTTAAAAAACTAAACTATGAATTAAAAATACGAAACTTTTGTAATTTACCGTTATAATGTTCTCCGGTGACTCAAAATATGTTTTAACCATTTTAAAATTCTCTTGAGCGCAAATCACTTTATTACTAGTTTGAAATCTTATTACAAAGTGATTTAAGAGCTCTTCGAACAAAAATAAATCATTCCAGAATGGAAATTAAAACTCATTCAGAGACTTTAGGTAGCAAAAGTATCCTAACATTTAAGAGACTGTCTGGCAATCTTTGACCTTAGTTCTTAAAAAAAATTAGTTTAGACGTACTTTTCTTACAATTTCTTATTTTTGGGAAGTCCAAACATGACAAAGACTCTGGGGACTGAGGTTGAAGAAACGTTCTTTTTTAGCTCCCTAGCTCCCCTCTCTAATAAACCCCTCCCTCTCTGGTAAGCCCCTCCCTTCTAAGCTAAATGTTCTAAAGAAGCCCCACTTTCCATCCTCCTTCATTTGTATTAAACAGGATGTCAAATTTCAGTTTATTTAGCTAAAAAAGTGTGCAGGTTAATTTTGATACTGCTTTGATAAATATGTCGAATTTGTTCATTTGACTCGTAGTGAGGGCTGTTAGCACACAAAAAATGGGTGAATCGTGCAAATTGTGATACCAGCATGAAACTTGGTGGAGATGGGCTTGGTGGAGAAACTTGTGTCCACATCCCATCTTTTTCAGCGTATCAAACTGCCCATCTCCACCAAATTTCATGCTGGTATCACATTTTGCACGATTCATGTAATAAGCTCCCCCACTATCGGTAATATTGTATGTCATTCCTCAAAATTGGGGATAAAAGAGTTAAGATGCTTTAATTTATATCCTTTTCATTTGAGAATAAACCCCCTCTCTAGCTGACAAGCACCCTCTCCCTTAAAGCCCCCTCTGGAGCCTCCAAGATTGAGTAATAAGCACTTGGGGCTCAAAATAGCCTGTGTTCCAGACCATTACGCAAATATAATTTATTTTTCTGGAGTCTAGAACACAGGCTAGCTCAAAAAAGCTTCTTGCTACTAAGAGTTTCTTGGAGTCTATCAAATTTGCACTATTTTTCAGAATCATTCTGTTTTTTAAACAGGGCGTCCAACGTAACCAGTAAGATAAAACAATCTGTGGTACAATCTGCGTTAAAGTTATCCATTTTCATAGCATTTTGAAGGCAGTGTTCATGCTCTAAATGACAATCGTGTATGTAAAACCCACCATGGTGAAGCCTGCTGCACAGGCAAAATATGCTAGCAGCTTAAAGCTTTGAATTCTTCGACGAAAGTCACAACGTGGTGAAGCAAGAAGCATAGCTTTTGAAAAATCGACGCAGTTCAGTTCACAGTTGCACAACGCGAAATGAAATATAAACAATACCACAAACTGTGCAAATGATGAACAACTGGGCATTGTTTTCAAACAATAGCGAGTGAGTGCATGAGGGCAGCAATAACTCAATTTGCTGTTGTCTAAAGTTTCTTATGAACCCCCGTTTATGATAAAAATGATCTTGGCGCCATTACAGGATAAGGATTAAAACTGTCATTGATCCCTGTCACTTCTCGACATTCCACAGCTGTGTTCACGCGAGCCTAGCATAGATCCAATTTTGTTTCAGTTGAAATCTGAAGGAATTCCAGCATATTTTCAAGAAAATATGCGCTAAATGAACTGAAGAGATCGAGAGGAACACATTGGTGTAATTTTTTTTCAAAACCGACCAATAGTTTGGCTATTCCATGTCGACCATTCCATTCCATTCCATCACTCCATGTTTTACAGATTTTTTCCCTACAACTCACATCAATTAAACGACTTAACTGATGTCTGCCCACACAGTCTGTTATCATGCTAGTTGTTTCAGTCGATATTTAAGGGAATTTCATGAGACTTTCAAGAAAACATATGCAAAATAAACTAAGAAGACCTTGAGGAACACATTGATGTAATTTTTTTTCCAAAGCGACCAGTAGTTTGGCTATTCCATATCTACCATTCCATCTATACCATTCCATTCCATCATTCCATTCCATCATTCCATTCCATTATTCCATTCCATCATTCCATTCCATCATTCCACACTCCATGTTTTACAGATAGCCGCTTCACTTGTATTCTAAACTGTGTTACCGTAAATTAAAATGACTTGATTAACACTTTATAACTGTCACAACAGAAGATACGAGTCTTTGTGGAATCTATCACAAATAAATGTCAGCAGCTAAGTTCGCTGGAGCCACTGGAGGATCCTAACTCACAACGATAACTTGACAAAGTTAACAAAACAAATGATATTCAATTTTGATTTCGACTGAATGAAATTTTTTCTCAGAATCGCATCTTTTTCATATTTTTGATGAACTGTACTTTAGTTTGTGAGTTTGTTAGGCTGGTTTGTTGGTTTGCTGGTTTAGTTGACTTATCGTGTAGCTGTGCCATGGTTATTTCAGGAAGTAAAGGTTTGAAAATCGTTCGCTTCTTTATATAAGACAACGGCTTTTAAGAGAAGTTTTTAAGTTTGGGGGGCCATGGCCCCCCAGCCCCCCACTGGATCCGCGCCTGGGTGGAGTAGACGACTTACTCTATTTTACAAAATTATAAATGATCTGACTCCTGATTATACTAAGAATCAAGTCCCACCAATTCAGCAGTCGCTATATTCTTTTCGCAACCAGGATGTGATCGGGAGAATATGGGCAAGGACAGAAAAATTCCAATCTTGCTTCTATCCTAATTACTTATCTGAATGAAACAAACTTGATCTCGAGCTTAGATTTGCACCCTCAGTTGCTGTTTTTAAGAAAAAAATACTTGCAATAATCCACCCCCTTGCAAAATCTGTCTCTGGCATTCATGACCCAATAGGCCTTTCCCATCTTACTCAACTTGGGGTCGGCCTCAGTACATTGAACTTGCATAAATTCAAACACAATTTCAGGGATACGTTAAACCCAATGTGCCCTACAAATGATGGCATTGAGGATACTGAAAACTTCTTGTTGCTCTGCCCTTTCCTTTGATGTGCAACGATGAGATCTTCTTCTTGCTCATCGGGATGGGTTACCTGCTCAAAAGCCTCTTGCCAATGGAACATGTCGACACTTTTCCGTACAGAGAGAAAATCAGCCCTACCATAAAACCATAATTTGCGAGTGTAAAGGGGTGGGGTAAGAGATCAGACAGTTTACCGTGGATAATCTGATGATGGCATTGCTCAAGAAGGGAAGGGTGAATACCAGACTCAATAAACAGGTTTGGTTGATCAGTTAAGATCAAGTCAATGCAAGACTTTGATTGGCCAATCACATGGTTCGGTCCAGACACCAACTGATGTAATCCAAGGTCTGACGGTAATCGCTTACCCTCATCGTTTTCATTGTCTCTTTCCCACCACTGACGAGAGCGACTATTAAATCTCCAGTATTAATGACAACATATGGCTCCTCGGCAGAGACTTCAGATGGAATTAGTTCAAAATTAATCATGAAATTGTCAAATTCTTGCTGGTTTTGGCTAGGACTTCTATACATGACAACGAAAAAGTATCTGTTGTTACAGAAAAAAAGACTAAGTAAAGTGTATATTGATAATTCAAGGTTTTCATAGTTGTAGTCTGATTATGAATAGTATACTTTTTTGTAATCTAGATTTAATTTCGTAAGTAATAAACATGCATTTAGATTTTGGTTGGCGTTAATTAGCATTTTAGCTACACAAAGTCAACCTTAAATGAAGAAATTATTCTCGTTTTACTGTTACATTATCAAAATGAAGTCAGCATCTAACACGATGAATGTAAAAGTGACACGGATTAGCAAATAAAGCTTGATTTATCGATAGTATTCTTAGGTAAGATGCATGAACATCTGATTTGAGACGACTTTGGAGTTTCCGAATTGGAAAGAAAATTTGTCTCATTATATGTTCACAAGAAAAGCTCCTTCATTGGAAGTAAATCTCTTTGCAAATTTGTCCACACAGTTTAACAATCAATTTAATGCACAACATTCAATGCACAACATTCAATGCACAAGATTGGCATTGAATGTCAGGAGAAAAAGTTTTAGTTACCAAAAATGCACCTGTCTTCATCTACAAGAACTCATGCTGGAAGAGACTGCGAGAAAAGTATTCTAAAGAATCCTGTGCAATAAAATAAATCTGCCGCAAGACAGAGGAGAAATTATGGATGGGAACTACTATATTTGCCTGCACCTCTCACATCACGGGTCCTTTTGGTCAAAGTTTTCTGATGATTATCCCCACCAAACAACTGAAAATCTCCTTGTATTTGCTTGAGAAACGATAAAGTCAAGAAAGGACGACGCCTTTTGCAGCAACAACGACAACAAAAGAAGATTCCTACATTACCGAAAGATTCTTACCCTACAATACCACTATACCCAACTACTTTCTCCTCATTTGCTCTGTGAATAAAATCCCTTGACTTTTATATCCCACAAGCTATGTTGTTGAGATATGAAAGCTCGGAGGGTACACAGATCGGTGGTCTAGGGGCTTCACCATCAGAAAAAAATTCCAAGTCAGTGCCCTACAGATCTTCGGAAAATGCAATTGAGACAGCAAAATTGTACCAACCTATACTCACATTATAATTTCCAAGATCATCGCCCCCACCCCCAATAATTTTTACACCGGAATTAGAGGAATTAGAAAAGTGGTCCTGGAGAACATTGGGGGGGGGGGGGGCAACCTCAACGTTTTCAAGACAACGTCTTCGTTTGGCGGGCTGTGGAATAAAAAGGACGTGGCCTATATTCAAAACTTAAAGGTTAATGTATCAAACAAACGTTAACTTGGATGTGAAAATTTGTTTTGTAAAATCACTCATCACTTAGACCAAGAAATTAGGAAAATGCTGGCAAGGGGCTTGTATGGGAACGAGAACCTAACGTTCGATTCTGGTCCATGATTTACTTGCTTCTGAAATTTAAATTCAATAACAATGTCATTTTAAGAAATAGAATTTAAACTTCAATGGAAGGTAAATCGTGGACTAGAATTGAACATGGAATTCTAGTTCCCATACAAACCCCTTACCATCATTTTGTTTATTATTGGGTCTAAAAGATGAGTAATTTTACCACACATAGTTTTACACCTAAGTTAGCCTTTGACTGACATACTAACATTTTAGTTTTGAATATCGGCCGCATACTTCTATTCCACAGCCCACCAAACGCTTTGATGCTTTTTACTCACAGTTAAAATACAATGCTATCGTAAAATGTCGTGAAAAGACATCTTTTTGCGATTGCATATGAAATTTTGAGTCCCAGATGACGAAACAGCTTAATCACAAACATAGGGAAACAAAACTGAACAGTTTGATGAATCAATGATGAAATTTTATGACCAACTTCTGCAATTCAAGCATGTGCATCAAAGCCAGGTAGTTCTCAAAAGCAGGTATTCCAAGCAGCGCCAAATTACAAACAGAGTGTGCAAAATCTATTAAATTAGCGTGAACTTTGACACAAATGCATCAAAAGAAACTTTTTAAGACCGGCAACAAAACCAAATCTTTGCTATTTTTCAAAAGCTTCACTTTCTTTTGGGTTACCCGGTAGATTCAACCCTAAGGAACGAAACGTTCTTACAGCACTTCCAGTGAAGAAGAGCGGTGACATATATTTTTTCATTTGAAAAGGTATCTAGGCCAAGATGGCCTCTAACCTAATTACAACAAATAAAACTATAAGATGAAACTAAGTTATTACAATATCAAATTATTTACAAAACAAAGAAACCAATGTCAATTTTCCTTCCCCTACATAATAACTACATATTACATAGAATATAAGGCCTGGGTTACACGATACCGGATTGCTTTTCGCATCGGATTGGTTTCAACCCATTTTGCTCAAAATCGCACGCAGTTACACGACACCGGATTGCCATGAACCCATTTTGGATTGGAGATACATGACACTAAGTCATCCCCCACTGCGAAGTCTCAATCTATTGTCTTTGACAACTGCAAAGCCCAAATGGAGTGGGGTCACATCGGATTGGTGCAGTTACACGAGCAAGCGGAGCGGGGTCACGCCGGATTGGTGCAGTTACGCGAGATGGAATGCGGAGCGGAGTGAATCGGATTGATTTTCACCTCACCTCCAGAGCGGACATTAAATGGTAGACGCTTATTGCAAGCAGGATTCAGATTTCACTTTGGAACATTTTAATAAGAAAGTTGTTAACAAATTCCAACAGTGCTTGTCCTCTCGACTCAGTTACCAAATAAAATTATTCCACACACTTGAGTTGGATGAAATTGGGGTACACATTTGCAATTTTGGGTTCGAGGCATTTCCTGTCCTCTTTGATAGAATAAGATGGAAATACACAGTTTGATGTCACACGGCAGTGAAAGTGATGTATAATGAGAAAGAAAACTGCATACGAACCTGATCAAAGTAGTCCATGCCGACTGTCCATCAATGGAAGTGCTAAATAAAGAGATCGCTTTAGCTCTGAAAGCTTCGATCTGTTCTGGATTCTCCTCGCTTTGACGGTGACTTGTAAAAAGACCCAGCAGGTTAAACAATTCCTCGACAGCCTAAAACGAGAAGAATGGGCACGTCCATTTTACTGTTTTTGCAAAAGTGAAATGGATCGGGAAAGACTATCATGAATTGAGTTTCCTATCATGGATGAGTATCATGGATTGAATAAAAAATCTGAATTCAAATAAGGCTACAATTTTTGGCAATATTCCTCTAAAGCTACTCAAGACCAATTTATACTTTTGCGCTGAATCCTTGCAAAACGTTTTCAATGAGTGTGTGAGCAATTGTCATTTTCCTGATGAACTAAAAACCGCAGATGTTTCGTCCCTTTTTAAGAAAAACGTTTCTACCTCTAAGACTAATTATAGACCAATTAGTGTCTCGCCATTGTCTCTAAATCTATGAAAGACTCATGTTCAAGCAAATGATTGAACATATGACTGCTTACGTATCAAATTTGCTATGTGGATTCCGACAAGGATACAATGCACAGCATGCCTTAACTCATTTTCTAGAAAGATGTAAAACATACTTAGACACAGGAGGAGGGGCTGGGGCTGTCTTTATGGATCTTTCAAAGGCATTCGATTGTGTCAAGCACGATGTACTTATTGCTAAACTGCATGCCTATGGTTTCAACCATGATGCACAGATTTTTTAGTGTAGCTATTTAAGTGAAAAGGCAGCAACGAGTTAAAATAAATGGTTCGTTTAGTTCTAAAAATAAACTGAATTTGGGTGTTCCACAGGGATCGGTTTTAGAACCTCTACTTTTCAACATATATTTGAACGATATTTTACTTTCTGTTGATGAAATTGAGATCTGTAATTATGCTGATGACACCACTCTTTATACATGTGATCAAGATCTACAAAATGTAGTAGAGAGGCTGGAAAATGTCTCTTTAAAAGTGATAAAATGGTTCTCTGACAACTACCTCAAGCTAAATGAAGAAAAATGCCATTTTTTAACATAAGGCACATCTCGTGACGAATCTGTTACAATTAAGATGGGTAATGCATCTGTGCAGAACAGCACTCAGGAAAAGTTGCTAGGTATTACTATGGCCAATAAGCTGACATTTGAGCAACATGTTGCCGGGCTCTGTGAAAAGGCTTGCCATAAGTTGTATGCTCTATCACGTATTGCCCCATTAATGGATCAAGACAAATTACGATATTTAATGAGAGCTTTTATAAACAGCCAGTTTCAATATTGTCCCATGGCATGGATGTTCCACTGCCGCCAACTTCGTCAAAAAATTGATAAAATCCGAGACGGAGCACTAAGAGTTACTTATCAGGACTATGAATCCAGTTTTGAAGTTTTAATGGAAAAGGATAGATCAATAACTGTGCTCCAGAGAAACTTACAGCTTCCCATGACTGAAATGTACAGGACTAACATGGCTTGAATCCAGTTTTTATGAGAGAGATTTTTTGTCAAAATGTAATTCCATATAATCTGAGGAATACTAACGATTTTTCTCTTCCTAGATTTAGAACTGTTACATATGGCACAGAATTTTGATTCATAGGCCCGCAAGTCTGGGCTAATGTTCCATGATTTATCAAGGATTCTTCATATCTTGCCGAGTTTAAAAATCAAATCAAATCTTGGTCTGGAAAAACCTGCCACTGCCGATTGTGTCGAACTTTTGTTCCAAACTTAGGGTTTATCTGATTTTAATAGTTATGGTTTTTATACTGAAGGTATTTCAATTTCGTATATTTATTATATCTATTATTTTGCTACTTTTAACTATGTATTTATGTATATTTATGTACAGGGTGTCCCAAAAAACAAGTGCGCTGTTTGAGTGGCTTCTGCGGAGCAGCCATAAATCCAATTTTTCTGTTTTTAAGATTCTTTACTGGAGAGACTTCAAATTAAAGGTTGGCACCGAGTTTGAGTAAAGCTGATCACTAGTTGCTGATTTATGGAGCAAGAAAGCCAAAATTATTGGCTGCCTCAAAACCAGAGGATTCATAATTCTCCATTGCGTAAAAATCAACGAAATTGATTGAAAAAACATACCTAGCCCTGTCTTCTGATGTTTATAAGTGAGACAGATAGTCATACATTGAATTTTGTGACAACAAAGAATATTGGACATAGCTAGGGTTGCTAAGAATGGAAATGTGCAGCACAAGTGTTTCAGGCCATGTCATGCGTCCATCAGATATTTTGCTTCTCAAAAGTGATTAGTCCTTTTAAACCAACAATATTGCGTTAAGCATGCTGAAGGCAGATTACTGGTTAAGAAGGAAGATTTGAACTTTTAAACTCGTAGGTGTAAAACGAGAAAAAACAAATTTGGTGTTTGTTCCGGTAATCTACCTCAGCAATGCGGAACGACAAAGAAAGAAAAGGAGAACACAACATAAAACTAATAGGGAACTGCTGTTGCTAATATGGCATCGCTGGATCAATCAAATCGGCCAGAATTTTTGAGAAATGAGATCGTCGCATCCAGTATTACTCTATTTTCAATAGTACCACGGGATGGATTTCCAAACAAAAGTCGATCACAAAGAGTATCATCATCTATATTATTGATACTGACGATATCTAGTCCTGGGACATCAGAGAGCTGGTCAAAGAGATCTCTACGAAGTACATCGTATAAAGGGCAATGCAGGAGAAAGTGCTTGTTATTTTCATTGTCTTTACCACAAAAATAAACTGGGCTGAGGCAGTCAAAAGCATGTTTGAAGCGATGTTCGTTTAGAGCACTGAACTGGACATGGAGTTTTGTCAACAGCTTGACACCAGAAATGTCGCAAATTTTGTATGTAGAGTTTCTAATTGGTCTAACAATTGCAAGCAATTTATTTTTAAACCGAAGCGGGGATTTAGAATTTCTTGTCTCATCGTCGAGTAAATTCCATTCGAATAATGTATTATGAAAATACGTGCTAGCAAAACGGGCCGTTCTGCTGACTGGTTGTTCAAAACAAAAGGGATTTCTCAGACTATACTGCAACTGTCGCTCTTGGGATAGTTCACAATACAAGTATTCAGGTGATTTGGATTTGATAAGGGAGAAGAAATGACACAATCTACGATACCACCTACTATCATACAATGTTTCCCAACCTAGCTCATTAAACAGTCTCTGCCTGTTTGTACCTCTCCATGTTCCAGTCACTGCTAGTGCAGCAAGATATTGCGTTCGTTCAAGCTTTTGTGTGAAGGCCAAGCGCATGTCAGGGTCAAATTTGTGGTAGATTATATCGCCGTAGTCGAGATGTGGTCTTACATGTAGCTTATATATCATATCAAGAGCCTCTCTGGAAACATACCTGGAAAGATACTTTATCATCTCAATTCCTCTCCTTGCTTTAACAATAGCTTCATTAACATGACTTGTGGAAATCCAATTTAGAATCAAGTATCATACCAAGATGCTTATGTTCAATTTCGCAATTATATCACAGAATTTCTGGTATCTTCATCTAGCAGGTTCCATTCAAAGGGAGTACTTTGGAAGTACGTGTTGGAAAAACGAACTGTTCTGCTTACAGGTTGCGCGCATGAGCAATTTGACGTTAAGCAATATGGCACTTCTCGCTCTGAAGGGATTTCCTTGAACAAGTAAGCCGGGGAAATACTTTTACGCAGGTTGACAAAATGACACAGTCGTCGATACCATCTTCTTTGCTAAAGATTTTCCCAACCAAGTTCATTGAGAATCCTTTGCCCACTTGTACCTTTCCACGCTCCTGATACCACTAACGCGGCAGAGTATTGCACTTGCTCTAGCTTTTTAGTGAAGCCTTGCCTCATTTCAGGATCGTGCTTATGATACAAAATGTCACCATAGTCAAGGTGAGGTCTGACATGAAACTTATAAATTTGATCGAGTACTTTCCTATTGACGTACTTGGATAAGTATTTAATCATGCCAATGCCTCACCAAACCTTATCAATAGCTTCCTTGAGATGACTTTGGAAGTTTAATTTATCGTCAAGAATAATACCGAGATGCTTATGTTCGTTCTTCCTTGACACTTCATCATTTCCTAACATTAGTACAGGATGATATGGTTTATTTCTTTTCGTTGAGAAAATTACCTCTTCGGTTTTATCTGCATTGAATTGCATTTTCCATTGCCATGCCCATAGTCTAACTCTCTCTAGATCCCGATTTAGAGACTCTCTCTAGAACCTAGTACATTTTGGACCCATGTGTATGAAAGCCACACAAATGTGGACCATTTTTTAGCAAATTAACTGCTCTTCACAAATACGATCTATGTCTAGGGATTTGCTAACAAAGAAAGACATTTCCGGATTCAGGCATATCTCTGAGTTGATTGTTTTTTTCTTCTCATACTGAAGGGGTATTAAATCAGATAATAAATTTTGCTCAGGGCAATACAGAACATATCAAGCTCAGGGAGAAGTCAATATGATGACCGAGGATTGCCTTTGAAAGAGTTAAAGCTGGTATGAACTGGTTTTCCACAATGCATTGCTAGAACAAACAGCTCATCTTAATCGTTAATCGTTCTGCTGACACTATTTAAGTGCAATTAGCTGTAGATGTACAAGGTACTATGGCCTATCAAGTAAAACAAACATTCTAAGCCATTGAATCTCACCAGCAACCGATTTATTACAAATGATAAAAACACAAAGAATACCTGTGGGTATTGATTGATTCGTGGTGTCAAATGTTTGAAAGCCCAGTTCATATTTCGATGATGTGCCAATTGCTGGCAGAATTCACGAGAGAAATGGCAGGCAAGACGTAGTAAGCCATAATACACAGGAAGTGCATTTCTATTGAATGAGATAACTTCTGGCTCATCATTTGACCTGCAAATTGACGAAACAAAATGACACAAATGTTAGTAACAGTAACATACATCGCAAGCGAGATATGTTGTCCGATTACTACCTTAACGTTAAGCTGCAACATTGATGTCAGATGTGAAAATCATACAGTATCTTAACGTTCTTAGTGTTCTGGGAACAGTTTGGTCCTCCTAAATATACATGTCTTTGTTACGGGGATCAAGCAACAAAACAATTGGCTCCATGCTTAATGTTTGCAAAGAAACAGGAGAAAATACAAAATATATTTTAAGAAATCGACTAAAAAGGGCGTTGGCTTCATGTTTAAAATTAAAAATTAGGATTAAAAAAGCATTTTAAACACGATTGGGACAACAGAAATGTCTCATTTTGTCAATAAAAAGTGATTCCACACTATACAGGAAAGCTTTCCATCTTTTATTCTCAGTGTAGTAAGGGAAAATTGTTAAGAATCCGTGACCAAATCGCCGGGACTTTGGTTTGGCACTTGTTTTGACATCAGAACACATAGAAGATTAAAATAAAATTGGGGGTCCCTCTTGAAAATGCCAGGAACACCTCCACAGCGGCCCAAATAGCTAGGCTGCGCCTCATATAACGTCAAATGCTCAATTTGACGCCATTATGACAAAAAGGTGAGTAAATCATGTCATTAAGCATGTAGTAAATGGAAAGAAATCCATTTTGAACATCAGAGAGGGGATAAAACCGGTCTTACTGGCATTTAACAGAGCAAAAAAGCATATGCTCCTCCGCAGAGGCGAACAAATTGAATTTTCTGCATTTCTTGCCGCTAGAATGTTTCCAGTGCAGTCAGGGGGTCCAAGACAAGAGAGTTTCTAAGCATTAAGATTGGTTCATGATGATGATTAATTGTTGGTGTTGCATTATTGGCTATTGGTAGGAAAATAACAAAAAATTGGCCTGATTTTCCTTGCCTCCATCGTTGATTAATCATTCAGTAATCATCAACTTCCTCATCTTTATCTTCATTAGTATTTGCGCATTCTTTTTCAATCTTATTATTGTAATTTCTCCTTCATCATTAATGGCATCATCAACAACCGACTCATTATGTTCTGGAGCCTAAATCTTAGCGATGTCGATAGAGCCAAGTGCATCAGGCAGCATTTACCTAAAGTACTAGATCTTTGAATCGTAAAAATGTAAGCTGAGACTGTTAGAAGTCTGTAGTTAGCTAATCTGCCCATAGCCTTCTAGTTTGATGAATTTGTTCATTTGTATAGATACGAAGAATTCAGCTTCTTAGTTTAGTCCTTGTAGCCCTCCATCCTGATATCTTGCAATAGACAATAACAATTTCAAAGACAACATATTAATTGGGGCCGACACTTGAGATTGCACTAACATCATGTTTGGGCAGTGCAAAAAGCTCCACACACCGTTCGTGTCACACAATATGGGAACATAGCACGATGACCTGAAAATTATGGTCGATGACCTGAGCAAATCGGGACCTTCTAAAAGGCGCTTCATGAATTCGCAAAGAGTTTGATAACTCACCGTCAACAACAATTTCCATCTGCAAAGAAGAAATAGTACATATTTTTGCAAGAACTAGTTGTAATTTCAATAGAATTGATGTTGTTGAACAGTGTTGGGAAATTTCTCTCACCTTGATCTCAAGAATTTCCGCAATCGGAGAAACAGACTATGTATTTATCTTTATTAACGTTTGGAACATTATTTACATTGGCCCATGTTACTACCAACCACGGTGAAAATCCGATATCATATGATTTAATCATAGCTCCCAGCCCCCCCCCCCCCTGGAGCCTAAGGTAAATGGCAACTTCTACATACTACGTTCTTTCTCCTAGAATTGCTTGCTGCAACTGAGTTTGAGAAACAATCTATTCCCTACAAATACACGACTGCGCACCACATGCATGGCGATCTGATACGTCCTTATGTTATGGCCTTTGTGCATGATTATGTGTACCTAGAGACCCTTGACCTTGTGTCTTGAGGTATTACTGCAAATCCGACCAAATGTTCTCCAAACGCCTAAATGATTTGATGAATTCCAATTGATACTTCAAAGATTAGTTATAAGAAGTCAGGAGTACTAGTTCCTGATGCTGTCTAAGGCATCTCCTAAATCTGTAGGTCAAGAGGTCTTGCTGCATCTGATTGCCATTTTCATGGAGAAGGATAATCTTAATGATGGAGTTAGCGGGTGAAAACCTATGGTTGGTTCATAACTTCAATTGAACAAAGTGTTGGGTCCATTCCGCACCCAATGGTCCATCCTTTTTTCATCATTGCAATCAGCTAAGCTTTTTCTGGATCTGGTTTGTCTCATCTAGATAGCATTTCATAAGGTAGTATACGACTTGGTTGCTGTACAAAGGGACTCCATATTCCAATTCAACTAGCAGAAACAACGCTCTTCTAACTCGAAATGTGTCAAAACAATGCGCTGCAAGACAGACATTTATAAGAACTGATTTGTACCAAGAAACATAAGCGACTGGAATTCATTGCCTGACTCAGTGGTTCTAAACGAGAGAAATAATTACTTTAAAGCTGCATTGGCAAACTTTCTAAAATAGTTCGAAGCCTGATTTCTACTGGGTGACATTTTTCCAGTGGCGGAGCAACGGGAGGGTATGGGGGGGGGGGCGTAAATACCCACCACACCGTTTTGGAAATGCGGTATAGATTCGTCCAAAAATGTCATACAAATTCTAAGGTAGGGGTACGTCTGTGTTCAGTCTCGCTTTCTTGGTCATCTAATGCTAAATATCATTTCGTCATTCTGAGATCTTTTTGTGCCGTTTGTGATCGCATAGCAAAGTGATATTGATTAACACATACTTGCGTGAAAAAATGGGAGACGAACGACTTGAGCAGTTGGTGGTTGGTGTTCATTAGTAGTGAGCGGGATATTTCCAGTTCAATAGAGCTATCATCACTGCAGAAAATGTTTGCCATCAAGCCAAGAAAACTTCC
Source organism: Aurelia coerulea (assembly GCA_039566865.1). Classification (NCBI taxonomy): domain Eukaryota; kingdom Metazoa; phylum Cnidaria; class Scyphozoa; order Semaeostomeae; family Ulmaridae; genus Aurelia; species Aurelia coerulea. Next base: position 15,813,266 of record CM076945.1, read on the forward strand.
CAGTTGAGCATTATCAACGTTGCAGGCTGACTTCTTTAGACTACATACTTTGGCACTTGTGTTCAAGATCAAATGTATATTTCAAATACATTCTCATATAACTCATTTTAAGTTTTACGTTTTGTAATACTAGTTGTAATACAATTAAAAGCCTTGCATTGAAGTTTCTCACACTTCTATTCAATGATTTTATCCGTCGCTTTCTATCTAGATAGGTCGTATATATTGAAAAGGGCGTTTCCCTTAGAGCGAAAGGGTTAGCTAACCTAAGAAGCTGAATTCTTCGTATCTATACAAATGAACAAATTCATCAAACTAGAAGGCTATGGGCAGATTAGCTAACTACAGACTTCTAACAGTCTCAGCTTACATTTTTACGATTCAAAGATCTAGTACTTTAGGTAAATGCTGCCTGATGCACTTGGCTCTATCGACATCGCTAAGATTTAGGCTCCAGAACATAATGAGTCGGTTGTTGATGATGCCATTAATGATGAAGGAGAAATTACAATAATAAGATTGAAAAAGAATGCGCAAATACTAATGAAGATAAAGATGAGGAAGTTGATGATTACTGAATGATTAATCAACGATGGAGGCAAGGAAAATCAGGCCAATTTTTTGTTATTTTCCTACCAATAGCCAATAATGCAACACCAACAATTAATCATCATCATGAACCAATCTTAATGCTTAGAAACTCTCTTGTCTTGGACCCCCTGACTGCACTGGAAACATTCTAGCGGCAAGAAATGCAGAAAATTCAATTTGTTCGCCTCTGTGGAGGAGCATATGCTTTTTTGCTCTGTTAAATGCCAGTAAGACCGGTTTTATCCCCTCTCTGATGCTCAAAATGGATTTCTTTCCATTTACTACATGCTTAATGACATGATTTACTCACCTTTTTGTTATAATGGTGTCAAATTGAGCATTTGACGTTATATGAGGCGCAGCCTAGCTATTTGGGCCGCTGTGGAGGTGTTCCTGGCATTTTCAAGAGGGACCCCCAATTTTATTTTAATCTTCTATGTGTTCTGATGTCAAAACAAGTGCCAAACCAAAGTCCCGGCGATTTGGTCACGGATTCTTAACAATTTTCCCTTACTATGATGTTTACCAAAAATGAAAAATCATGTAAGTTTTATACTATGTGGCGATATCGGGTGCGCCAAAATAAACTATGCATTATTGACAGGCCACGATAAATTGTATACTGGACAGGTTTTAAAGATTTATGAGCTAATCTTTAGCTAAAAGCCTCAATTAGATGCCAGTATTTTTATACATTTGCTTGTCTTCTATTCATGGAGCTACAAGCAAGTTTCCTAAAATAATTTTCGATTTCGAAAACATTGAAAAGAGCCGAAAAACGTCATCTAAAGACTCAACATGAATGGACAAAGAGAGACAATTTTCGTGACGATTTGGGGATTTAGAAATTGATCAGTTATGATCAAATGCACGAGTGTCAGTTCTAAGTTGGAAGGAATGCAAAAATACATTTAATGATACAAAGAACTGTATTTCCTTTTGAAGTTCTATTTAATTTATGGTTTGTTGCAGGTTGCATTCCTGTGTCAAGGGGGCTAAAGAGACAAACGGGAAATTGTCATGAGGCCAGCAAGCATGGAGTCTTGTTGAATTTTCGATTTTGTGACGACTTGGGGTGGTACTTTATTGCAACTATTACAGACTTTCATAACAAGACAATCTTTGAAATAGTGCTCGTACAAAAGTTTACACTAATCAATCTCTAAATACTCAAATCACTCCCTTTCTCTTTGTCCATTTATGTCGAATCTTTAGAAATTTGGTCGACGTTTTTCTATCGTTTGCAGTGTTTTCGAAAACTAAAATTTTAAGAAACTCGCTTCTAGCTCTAAAAACTGAAAACAAACAAATTTGCAAAAAACCCTAGAATCTAATTCAGGTTTTCTGTAAAAGATTAAGTCATAAATCTTGAAAATCAGTTCAGTGTACAATTTATCCTGGCCTGCTAAAAATGCATTGTTTATTTTGGCGCACCCGGTAGTTCTCAAAACTCTTTCAGAAAGTTTCAGACATTCTTCGGATACGTAAGGCCCAAACTGAGGATTGAGAGCACGAGGAGGAAGAAGGGACTGGGCGAGGAAGTATTACTGCCAATTCTGAAGGACTGGGAACTATGAATACGCCATTGTCTTGGCGTTAAATTCAATTTACACATAAATTATACCCTTGCGTGTGCATTGAGCAGTACTAATTCGCAGATAACAGTAAGGTCCACTGTTCAGGGGGTTAATCAGGATTGCAAAGCTATTTATTCATATTTTTTGTGGGAACTTGGATGAGTTTCTAATATCAATATTCCCTTCACAAACCTGACATAATCGGGTAAATAAGGGCAAGCACTGCAAAGATCAAATCTAATTTTTATCCTCATTGTCTGTCCGAATGGAATGAACTTGAACCTGAAACTAGGCAGGCACCATCTATTGCCGTTTTCAAAAAAAATGTTATCAAAAAATCCATCCCCCACCCTGGAAAACCTGTATATGGGATTTATGACCCAAAAGGTCTGTCCTATCTAACTCAACTTAGAGTCGGTCTCAGCAAGTTAAATTTTCATACATTTAAACACAATTTCAAAGGTAACACAAATCCTGTGTGTCTGACAAATGATGGTATTGAAGATAAGGAACACTTCTTGTTGCTCTGCCCTTGATGTACAAAGACGAGACCTCCTCGCTGGAATATATGCATTAATACAACGACTGGGAAATGTAGATCTTGCATATTAAGCTTCATTACAACATTTATTGTATGGCAATAAAGATTTTCCCATTTCACTAAATAAACACATTCTTGAGCTTATGCTACATTTTATTCATGAAACTGGTCGATTCGAGTGAATCTCTGTAGCCACTTACCCATCCCTTCATAAGCCACCCGATATTGTTAAAATAATTTCTTTTCCTTTATTATCTTTATTCAATGGCCTCGGGGTAGACACAGCCTTTTGCTCCCTGGGGTTGATTGTCCTAGTAGTATTGTAGAGTAATTAAGTAAGTAATGTAGTTCGTAATGTGTATTGTAAATTTTATTTGGAATATAAAATATAAAAAAAAGTTTCTAATATGGTCTGATAGTATATATGTCTTTTCATAGAAGTTCTACGTAAGAAATTCAAATATTGAATGCCTTAAAAGCTAAGAAACCTCAACACTAGAATAAAATTATTCAAGAAACTTTATCTTTTATCCATGGTCTCCAAGGAGGTACCTGAGTAATGTCTATACACTGCACTGATTATAAATGCTATAAATTACGGTACGGGCATTGTTGTGTTTAGAACAGAATTATTCAGAAATGTTCTAAATCCTGCAGAATTTTTATTTCAAAATTTGTACTGTCTTGCATTTGAAGAATTCTTATCAGAGTGTAAAATATTTCTTGCAATTCTTAAGGATTCTTGCCTTGTCAATGCAAGGCCAAAATGCTGCATTGATAGATATATGTAAATACTTTAGCACATTGTACATTCAATGACTTGTCAGTTTCAGTAAACTTCACTGGGAATGAAAGATAATGACTTTTCCGTATAGTCGGGAGTCTCTCCTTCTGATATCAGAGGATGCTCTATGCTGTATACTAGAGTCATATTCTATCATTTTTACACGCAATAAGAGCATCTATTGCTACTTAGGCAACCATACGGTCCCCTTTGATTTTGCTAAATCGGTACAGTTGATAACAGGCTTATCGTGGCTGGTTCGAACTGGAATTGAGTTTAAAATGCTTCAAGTGGTCTTAAAACATTTTAAACTCAATTCCAGTTCAAACCAGCGGCAATAAGCCCGTTATCAGGTAAAATGTTTTTAGTACATACAAGAGACAATAAAGTACATACAGGATATAGTTATATGCGATGTTATTGAAAACCTCCGGCGTTTCAGTTATGAACTTGATGTTGTCCTCACACCCAATACAAACATGAAACCAAAATGTGAGCAGCGCCTGCAAATATCAATTGTTCCAAAATCATAATGAATCAACATTGTGCTACGGAGGTCTAAATTGAACGACTAACGCTAACGACATATCACTAATTTGATACATAGGCAGAGGACAGCCTTTCAAAAACAGCATATTTTTACAGGTAGGGGAGACCGGGGTCAATTGTAGCACCTTTTGAAAAACAACCATATCGTCAAAATAATGATTAATTGCACTCAATAAACCTTAGTTTCGATCACATGGAGCCAACATTTGTGGCGCTGTGATAGTTATAAAATCAGTGGTCATGTGTGACAATTGCCCTGGTAACACGGGGCACATTTTTGCTACGGAGGTCTAAATTGAACAACTAACGCTAACGACATATTACTAATTTGATACATAGGCAGATGACAGCCTTTCAACAACAGCATATTTTTACAGGTAGGGGAGACCGGGGTAAATTGTAGCACCTTTTGAAAATCAACCATATCGTCAAAATAATGATTAATTGCACTCAATAAACCTTAGTTTCGATCACATGGAGCCAACTTTTATGGCGCTGTGATAGTTATAAAATCAGTGGTCATGTGTGACAATTGCCCCGGTAACACGGGGCACATTGTAACACATAGTTGGAGCAATTGCAACATATCTTTAAAGTCATAACAGATAATCATTGCACGACTCTGTCTTTTCCTTCCACAAAATATAAGTACCAGGTAGCAGATTATTCATGGCTTTGAAAAGAACAAATTGAAAATATTACGTGGTCTTTATTTCTTTGTAAATTTGGGTGCATTAGTTGAAAAAGATTGAATCAATTGAGAAAAAATGTTCACAAATTTCAATCTGTAACTCTTTAATACTGCATGGATGCACATTGTTCGACCATCGACAAGATTAGAACATAAGATCCTTTTGGATGATTACAAAGTCCGTCCTGAGCTAAGCAAGCATAAGAAAATCTGAATATCGAGTTCTTCATAACCCCAAATGATCGTTGTGATGCTGTTTTTGATTACAAAGTACTTTGTAATCTAAGAGGGGGCTCCAGGTCAGTAAGAAAGAAAGAAAGAAAGAAAGAAAGAAAGAAAGAAAGAAAGTCCGTCACGCTCGTTAAAGCAATTGATTAACGTTTAATCTCTGCTAATTGGCACTGAAATAAAGAAAGCGCACAGAAAGCGCATACAAGACAGAAGTTTCCCGCGATCCTATAGCAACATTTGACGTCGGCTTATTTCATGTTAGACAGATTTGACACCACAAGATGGATAAATCACCACGATGTTTACCCTGGCATAACAACAAATTTACCCAGAATTGGCACGTTCTTGACTTCATTAGCAGTTTAATTATGTTGAAACAATCGTTTTCTAGAACGAACGCATCATTAGCCACTTATTGATAGTATTCATTATGCAAATAAGTCAAGTTTAGAGGATGATGTAACCGGCGGCCTGCACAGAGGCTAGCATTCGCAGCATCACCGAAGGTAGAAGGACCCCCCTCCTACACAGCTACAGATGCAAACGTCGCAGGTGAAGTTGAGAGGAAAGGTGCAGAATTACAGCAAACAATGAAGCATTGACTGGGGGAAGTCACATGGTCACACTGAACCAAAAGATCTCCATGCATATGATTCTGCACAGAGGTTATCTTCGTGACTGCTTGCCTCAAATTAGAAGCCCGCGAATAGAAACATTCTGCAGGGTTCCGCATAAGCAATTTTGCGTTATCGTAAATCTCACATGACATCTAATTTGAGACAGATGCACCAATAGTTTCATGCACGAACTAAGCAAACTGGGGGTAATGACTTTGGATTTTTTGCGTATCATCCTCGTTTGACATAAAGATCCAAATATTGCTTTCAAACGATTCTTGTCCTTATACAAGGCGCTTGATTTTCTATTGAAGGCAACTTTAGCAGCAACACTCATCTCTCTGACTGTAGCAGCATCAATGATCATTTGGGCTTATGGAGAAATCAATATTCAGTTTTCTTATGCTTACTTAGCTCAGGTCGTACTTTGTAAATAAGTCAAGTTTAGAGGATGATGTAACCGGCGGCCTGCACAGAGGCTAGCATTCGCAGCATCACCGAAGGTAGAAGGACCCCCCTCCTACACAGCTACAGATGCAAACGTCGCAGGTGAAGTTGAGAGGAAAGGTGCAGAATTACAGCAAACAATGGCGCATTGACTGGGGGAAGTCACATGGTCACACTGAACCAAAAGATCTCCATTGCATATGATTCTGCACAGAGGTTATCTTCGTGACTGCTTGCCTCAAATTAGAAGCCCGCGAATAGAAACATTCTGCAGGGTTCCGCATAAGCAATTTTGCGTTATCGTAAATCTCACATGACATCTAATTTGAGACAGATGCACCAATAGTTTCATGCACGAACTAAGCAAACTGGGGGTAATGACTTTGGATTTTTTGCGTATCATCCTCGTTTGACATAAAGATCCAAATATTGCTTTCAAACGATTCTTGTCCTTATACAAGGCGCTTGATTTTCTATTGAAGGCAACTTTAGCAGCAACACTCATCTCTCTGACTGTAGCAGCATCAATGATCATTTGGGCTTATGGAGAAATCAATATTCAGTTTTCTTATGCTTACTTAGCTCAGGTCGTACTTTGTAATCATCCAAAAGGATCTTATGTTTAGCTACAGTCAGAGGGATGAATGCCCGGGGGGGGGTACTTGACTAGGGAAGTGACGGGGGTGTGCGGAAAACCTCTCCACACCCTGTACCCTGTCGCATAAAAAATAGGCCAAAAGTATACCCTGTCGCATAAAAATTTTGCCTCTCAAATACAGTGTAGAACGCAATTTTTGCTTGTGATACCCTGTCGCATAGAAATTTTGCCTCTCAAATACAGTGTAGAACACAATTTTGCTTGTGATGCCCTGTCGCATAAAAATTTTGCCTCTCAAATACAGTGTAGAACGCAATTTTTGCTTGTGATACCCTGTCGCATAATTTTTTTACCTATTATAATACCCTGTCGCATAAATTTCGTTAGAAAAGGACACCCTGTCGCATAATTTTTACCGCAAAAGGACACCCTGTTGAGCGGCACATCCCGTCAGGTCAAGTATGGGAGTGCCCCCCCCCCCCCCCCCGGGGATGAATGTTGCTGCTACAGTCAGAGGGATGAATGTTGCTGCTAAAGTCGCCTTCAATAGCAAATCAAGCGCCTTGTAAAACGACAAGAATCGCCCGAAAAGCAATATTTTGATCTTTATGTCAAACGAAGATGATACGCAACAAATCAAAAATCATTACCCCTAGTTGGCTTGGTTCGTGCATGAAACTATTGGTGCATCGTCTAAAATTAGATGTCATGTGAGATTAACGATAACCCAAAATTACTTATGCAGAACTCTGCAGAACGTTTCTATTCGCGGGCATCTAATTTGAGACAAGCAGTCACGAAAATAACATATGTGCAGAATCGTATGCATGAAGATGTTTTGGTTCAGTGTGATCATGTGCCTTCCCTCAGTGAATGGCGCCATTGTTTGATGGGATTCTGCACCTTTCCTCTCAACTTCACCTGCGACGTTTGCATATTTGCATCTGTAGCTGTGCAGGAGGGGGTCCTTCTACGTTCGGTGAGGCTGCGAATGCTAGCCTCTGTGCAGGCCGCCGGTTACATCATCCTCTAAAGTTGACTTATTTGCATAATGAGTACTATCAACAAGTGGCTAATGATGCGTTCGTTCTAGAAAACGATTGTTTTAACGTAATTAAGCTGCTAATGAAGTCAAGAACGTGCCAATTCTGGGTAAATTTGTTGCTGTGCCAGGGGAAAGATCATGGTGATTTATCCATCTTATGGTGTCAAATCTGTCTAACATGAAACATGCCAACGTCAAATTTTTCTATCTGATCGCGGGAAACTTCTGTCTTGTGTGCGCTTTCTGTGCGCTTTCTTTATTTCAGTGCCAATTAGCAGAGGTAAAACGTTAATCAATTGCTTTAACGAGCGTGACGGACTTTCTTTCTTTCTTTCTTTCTTTCTTTCTTACTTTCTTTCTTTCTGACTTTCTGACTGACCCGGAGCCCCCTCTTAGATTACAAAGTTGGACTTTGTAATCAAAAATGAATCAAAATCAAGTCATTGTAACACTGGCTCCCACTCCTTGCAGAAAATTGCAAAAAATTTGATTTTTGTAAAGAATATTTTCATTCTTACCCTCTACCGGGTGCGCCAAAAATAAACGATGAACGTTTGGCAGGCCACAATAAATCGTAAATTGGAGCGATTTTAAAGATTTAGGACTTAATCGTTAGCAGAAAGCCTGAATTAGATACTGGGATTTTTTGCAAAATTTTTCATTTCAGTGCTTAGAGCTAGAAGCGAGTTTCCAAAAGAATCGACCAGGATGGACAAAGAGAGAGAGAAAGCTTTTTCGTGGTTATTTGCGTTTAGAAATCGACTTTTTGTAATTTGCTATACGAGAGGTCGTTTTAAACCCCCAAATCCCCCTGAAAACGTTTTCTCTTTGTTCATTCATGTTGAATCTTTTAAAATTTGATCGACGTTCTTTGATCGTTTTCAATGTTTTCGAAAACGAACATTTTAAGAAACTTGCTTCTAGCTCTACAAACTGAAAATAGAAAAATTTACAAAAAGTCCTAGAATCTAATTCAGGCTTTCTGCTAAAGATAAAGTCATAAATCTTCAAAATCGGTCCAGTGTACGATTTATTGTGGCCTGTCAAACGTGCATAGTTTTTTTGGCGCACCCGGTACATACCAATTGAGACACAGGATTATGTTCAGCCAAATTTGCGACATTTTTTGGGGAAAAGCATTATTTTGAGCACAAAAGTAAAAACGTGCTTCCATTGTAAATTTGTGTCTGAAAGATTTTGCTCTTGAGTAAAATATTTCATTTTTACATCACAGACAGGACATCAATTTAGGATCAAAACTAAATTAAAACTGATAAGCTCCACACCTTAAAGGTCAGATAAACCCAAATGACATTATTATTTATTTTCACTATTTATGACCCGGAGATTTCAACATTTCAAACGAAATTTCGAAATGAGCCGCGTAAACAAAAGAGCCTGGAACTAGCCGAGGCGTGACGCGAAGTGAGTCATAGAGCTGTGAGAGAATTGAAGAGTCAGTGTGTAATAACTGAAAGTCAAGTCACGAACGTTAGAAACAACAACTTGTATTAACATGTCACAGAGCACAACGCCGAGAAAATGTATAGTTTATCGTTGTGGAGAGTCAGCTTGTGCAGAGAAGAATGTATGTGCTCATTATTCCTAACTTTGGAGCTGACAGACCGCTTGCAGCGAGCTGTGGACTGACTCATGGAGAGAGGAGGACACAGAAGAACTGCAAAGAAACAAAAACATCGAGGATCTGCACAAAGTATTTCAATCCTAACGATTTTGAACAGTCCGCTACAAGTGCATCAGGTGGCTCCCAGAGTCCATGTTTGAGAATTCTTCGGCGTGCTGAACATGGAATTAGTTCATATCGAGCGATACACTCACCGAGATGACAGCGGAAATTGCCACATCAAGACTAGGCCAAGTGATCGTTCTCATGGACAGGTAAGGACATCCGTTCTTTCTGCACACTTAGTTTCCCTTTTCTTCGTAAACATTCTTGTTCTGCTTCTTCGCGGATTTTTGGTTGGCCTATGAATTCTATGTCTCATACGATATAATTTGTATTTACAGCTCATTCGTGAAGCCTTTTTGTTGCAAATGTCGACAGGCACTTGTGGGTGGGCCTAAGGAGAGTGGATGCTGATAATAACAATCACATTCTGGGTTGGCAAAGGCGTGTTTTCCTGTAGGTTTTGCAAATGCCACAATAGTGAATTGTTTGAGCAATTCACAGCTAAATATAATCATCATTAATTGCGAAGTCATCAGATTTGCATCAAAATAATGCTCCAAATTATGTTTTTTGTTTCCATTGCAGACTCAGTTCCAGTTGAGGAGAGAAGAACGCAGAAAACATGATGCTATCCGTTGCGCATAAAATTATTCATTATTCGTTATTCAACGATATACCAGGTGCACTAAAATAAACTATGCACATTTGGCAGGCCACAATAAATTGTACACTGGAACGATTTCGAAGATTATGAATTAATATTTGGCAGTCTCTTTAGCAGGAAGCCTGAATGAGACTCTGGGACTTTTTGCAAATTTTTCTGTTTTCAGTTTTCAGAGCTAGAAGCAAGTTTCTAAAAATTTTCATTTTCGAAAACATTGAAGACAAAACGTTTTCGGGGTGCTTTAGAGATTTAGTATGAACTCTGGTACAGCAGATTACAATTAATTAATTTCTAAATCCCAAATCACAACCACATAAGTTCTCTCTTTGTCCATTCATGTTCATTCTTTTGATGGTTTTCAGTGTTTTTGAGAATTAATATGTTAAGAAACTCGCGTATAGCTTTAAAAACTGAAAACGAACAAAGTTGCAAAAAATCCTGTCCTGGTATCTAATTCAGGCTTCCTGCTAAAGATTAAGTCATAAATCTTCAAAATCGGTCCAGGTTATGATTTATTGTGACCTGCCAAAAGTGCATAGTTTATTTTGGCGCACCCGGTAGATAATGTCTATCATGGTTACAAAGTAGTGAATATTGTTTAAATGATGATCAGTGTCAGTTTATCTCATGTTCATCCCGTTGAGTGTAACCTGTTGCTCTCTCATAGGAAAAGTTTAGTATCTCTCTGACTGCATTATAGATAGAGGCAGTAGGCACAGGCTAACAGTATGGTGGCAGGCATCTTTCTGAGGTTTCCAGGAATCAGCCCTGCAAATCCTTGGTAGACAACAGATTGCATAACTCTGGAAAGATAGGAAAAGTCATCTTTGATAAGCCATGTAGAACTGGGCATAAATGAGAGGGATATGCAAATGTAGAAAGCTAGCCAATTTACTTTGTGTAATGAATAGTTTGGTCTTGGAAGCTGCTGGCAATACGTTTTTCAACAATCCATAGTCATTATTATGTGTAATTATGTTTCATTAAGATTGAGCTCTCTGTTCTTCAGGATTGTTCACCATGCTTTTATGTTTTGACCCCGATACTACTCTTTTTTCTTGCTAAATTATCCTGTATTTCAAGAAAAAAAAAGGAAATTCTGGGTACGAATTACATCATAATTTATGCCCCACAAAACTGGAAATAACTTAAGAACTTTCAGTACCAAAATGCAGACATTTTTATGACATTAAGAAACTTTTACTACCATGGGCTGATCCAAGTTCTTTATGAAAGAAAACTTGCATGTCTCTATTTCAGAGATAATCATATCACTTTAAGTATTGTTGCGAGAATCATGATATCATCCATTCCATCAAGATATCTTCATGCTATTGTTCACTGAAAAACGGCATTGGTTGTATACATGGACCAAAGAGTAAAAATTTTGAAACTTCCTTACGTGCATCTTCGTTGATCCATACTTTCAGTAATGTGTTTGCAGTAGGCTTTTATACCGGTCAGTAACAAGTCGATCAATTCTACATTTGCCTCATCTGCACATAGAAAAATTGCAAAGTTTGATTTAGGAAGGTAGCAAGTGATTGGGGGCAAAAAAGGGCCTAATAAGCTATCCAAGCAATATGATTCTGCTAATCATAAAATATCAATCTCAGCCCAAAGTATAGTCTTTTAGAACCAGGCCTAATAAGACAAAAACAAGCTAGAAAAACAACATAACAACACAATATAAACCATACATATTTTTTTCAAAAACTGCAAATAATACGTGGTTATTCCTCTGTATGCATGGAAAATGTATCTTTGCTTTGTCTTTGTGAGGCACTTGGGACCGTTAAGTTTTATATTGATAGTTTAGGCTGAAAACAGCACCATATTTATCAGATGATCAACCACAAACAAGAGGATCAGCTGCCCTAGACCTAAACTAAATGTAGAGTTACAAATGCTAAAAAACGTACCTTGCATCAAACAACGGTTCTCTATCAGGGCGTCTGCTGAGTCATTCCCACCGTTCTCTTCCTTCTCTAGCCTTTGATAATAATTCTACAGCCATTATTCGTCTTCCAGAGGCTCCCAAAACGTTTAAGCATGCACTGACAAAATCGACCACAACGAAATTGAAGCAGCACCAGCTCCTAGTCCTAGTAGTAGGCCTAACTTGGCCTCACCGGGTTCTTCATTTTGCTCCTTCTACATCATCGAAAGAAAGCTCGGAAATTGCGTTGCTCCATGCTCGATCTTCGGAATTATCAGAGAACTCCTAGTATCCTACATTTTGTTGAAAATATACAGAGACAGCGATGTAAACTGATCGAGATGCGTCCGCCACGCCGTGCAGTTCTTCCTGTGCATCACTTGGAAGTTATGACTCACTTCGCGTCACGTCTTAGCTAGTTTTTCAAAACCCCCAAATCGACCCTTTTGAGCCCCAATAGTTCAAAATATTACTGCCATCGGATTCGTCATAGTTTATAGTTTATCATATAAAAAAATCGCTGTTGGGTTTATCTGACCTTTAAGAGAAGTGAAAATGGGCAATAACGGTAGCTGACCAGGTCAGGGGCAATTGTAACACGCTGTGACAATTGCCTCTAAGTAAGCTGGCCGATGGCTTGGTTTTCATTCAATTTCTAATCTGGACCAACAATGTGCAGCCATGCAGTATTCAAGAGTTAAAAGTTGAAATTTGTAAACAAAAAACAATTTTTTCTCAATCGATTCAATTTTTTTCAATTGATGCATCCAAATTTACAAAGAAATAACTACCAAGTCTTATTTTTAATTTGTTAGGTTTAAAGCTCTGCTACATGGTTTTATCAATTTGCATAAGGAAAAACCAAAGTCGTGCAATAATTAGCTGTAATGATTTAAAGATATGTGACAATTGCTCCAACGATGTGTTACAATTGCTCTGTGTTACGGGGGGCAATTGTAGCACTGAACCACTAATTCAAAAAAATTGGTTCCAAGTGATTGAAACTAAGGTAAATTACATTCCAAGAGATGTACCTACAATAAAATCTACCTTCAAGAGCACAATTGATCATTATTTAGATGATATGGCTGATTTTCCAAAAAGTGTTACAATTGACCCCGGCCTCCCATCCAGTCGTATTACAGTAGGTGCTTTAATTGTTTGAATTGTATTACAAAAGTAAAAGGAAAACAGTACCTGTTTGTTGAAATGAACTGCGATGTCAGGCTCTGTCATACCAGGATAAAAAAGCTTCCATAAATCCATGCTGTAAGGTGCAAACTAGAAGATAAATGCCACAACTCTATATGAATAACATGGCTAGTGAAATGTCTTCTCATGGCACAACATAGAGAATTACTTTGTGAAGAGAAACAATGATGAACCAAAGATACAGGAACCGTATGGACACTTTGCCATTGTACTTCCGTAGTCTGGATTAGGATATGGTGGCCCATTGTTCTCAGTGTTTTTTGTACAATTACGAACTAAGCTCTAAAATCAATTTCAAATACATAAAAATACAATTGAAAGTAAATCAAAAAAATCAAACCAAAGTAAAAACAAACAAAAAAACTAAAAAAAAGAAAAAATTAAACAAAACAAATTAAACAAGAATATATAATGAAATGAAAGCAAAAATAATCGCAAATAAACCATTGGTAATAAAATGAAAGCAAAATTAGGAGGAAAAGAACTCGAATAAATTTGATGCAAAAATATTTTTAAGAAAAACATTAAAACGTATTAAAATGAATTTAAAAATGTTTTAAAGATTGAAAAATTTGGAAATTGAAAACAACATTGAAAATTGAAATTAATTTGAAAATCACCATTAGCGGCCCAACGTTCTCATAGCAAATTAAAAGCAATCCGTATTTTAAATGTTCCCGACGTGGCCCATTGTTCTCATAGTGAGAGCAGGTGGAAGAGATTTGTCATTTTATGATCGAAAATGGTATCTTAGAGGCTTGTGAACAATATTTTGTTTGTTTTTACTTTGGTTTGATTTTTTTGATTTATTTTCAATTGTATTTTTATGTATTTGAAATTGATTTGGAGTTTCGTTCGTAATCGTACAAAAACACTATGAGAACAATGGGCCACCATATTAGGGCTCTATAAAAGCAAAGGTAGGATGAGAACTCCTCAAAGAAATACTATGTAGAAAACAATTAACGAGAATATGAAACAAGAAATACAAGTACATTTACCATTTGCTTTTCGTCTTGTGACACTAACATGTAATTCAAAACAGAGAAGAAACTGACCAGCTTCGTGGTGCCTTGCTGGCCTGCATCTGATAAGAAAACCGAAAAAAGTCAAGGACATGTGAAGATAAAAATATTTACCTCTGTCTCATCAGAGCTAATGGCTAATGGCTTCTTCAAAGTTTGTCAGTTGCAGGAGAATAATATTCAAAAATAAAACCAGCATTAGGTCTGACCTGCTATGTAATGCGTTTTATGAATACATCAGCTAAAAATTGGCAAAAAGGGAATTAAAACCGATTAACCACTGGGAGACCGGGTTAAATTTTAAGGTATTTTGCACAAAAAATTTTCCTCATTAGCAACAAACAAATTATTTGTAATAAACCTACTACATATGCTCAGCCATTGTTGTTGTTCACTTATTTTATATCGATTATGTACATTTAGCTTTTTTTTCATTTATCATTCTTTAAAATTGGTTATTTACAAACAGTTATCAGCATAATATATACATCAACTAATTTAAACCAACTACAACTAAAAATAATTACGTAATATAAAGTACCGGGTGTCCCAAAAAATGTATACGGATTTGATTCACTCCAGTGATCTTAATTTAGCTTCAATCAATGTCTAATTACTCTAAAAATGTTCCTCGATAGTTAACTTGAACATAGATACCTCGTTTGTTGATATTGGTACTTTGAGAGCAGACATGTTAAGCTTGAAAGCTCAAATTTGCCTCGCGTTGCAAACCAGAGCTTTAGCCTTTTGGCCTAAGCAATTTCTTAAGGCACAGCATATAAATCAACGACAGCCATGATCAAATTTGAACAATATTAGATCATGTGTTATTCTGTTTTCCAGAAGTCACCCTCAGTCACCCATTGGGAAGTTTCTTAATTTTTCATTAATTTCAGTTCATAATTTTGATGTGCTTCAAGAATTTTTTTTTTTTTTTTTTTTATATATCATCATCAAAACAATTAAAACACAAAAGATTACTTGTTACTGTGCCATCCAAAGCAGGAAAGGACACAAGGTCATCTAGTCCCTACTTTGGATGACACTTACAATTATAATACTTCAACAAACAAAAGGAACAATATAAGGTAGCTTGGTACCAAATTCCAAATGATGGAGAAAAACTTAAGATTTTCAAAATTTGGGATCCAATGTGGATAAAAATATATACGTTTCATTTGACTATTTGGTACCAAGTTACCCTGATAAATCTAACAAAGGTAGGGGGAGGGGTGCTGCTGTTTGCGTTCTACGTTTTGAATTAAAAACGCTCTGTTGCTTCAATGAAAGAAATTGTCGCTTCTATGATGATTCTGTTTTCAACTATGTTTAAATCCTGGTTCCCAAACAGAAGCAAATTGCAGAGTGTATTTGAATCCAGATCATTTATGTCTATACCAGAGGCAGTGAGCTGGCGAAAGAGATCTCTGCGCATCAAATCAAACTGGTGGCAGTGCAAGAGAAAGTGTTTGTTATCCTCGATACCTCTCCCACACACGCAAAGTGGGCTCCTACAATCAAAGTTGTGTCGATATCTGTGCTCATTTAACGCACTGAAGTTCACACGCAGCTTTGTCAACTTTTTGATACCTTCTATATCAAACACATCATAAACAGGGTTTTTAGGTGGTCTTATGATTGCAAGTAGTTTCCGTTTAAACTCAGATATGGATTGTGAATTTTTGATGTCACGGTCTAGCAGATTCCATTCATAAAGAACATTTTGAAAGTATGTATGCGAGAAACGAATGGTTCTTCCGTTATTCTGGTCGTATACTCGAGGATGTCTTAGGTTGTATGATTCCTCACGTTCAGGTGGTATTTTATCAAATAGGTACCCTGGTGAACCTGTGTTCCGTAGATTGTAAAAATGACACAAGCGTCTATACCATCTTCTGTGATATAGATCTTCCCAACCTAGTTCATCGTACAGTTTTTGCCTATTTGTACCTCTCCATGCTCCAGTTACGGCTAATGCAGCATGATACTGGGTTTGTTCGAGTCTTTTTGTGACGCTTAATCTCATATTTGGGTCATACCTATGGTAGATAATGTCACCATAGTCGAGATGGGGTCTTACATAAAGCTTGTAAACTTGATCAAGCACATTTCTAGACACGTATTTGGAAATGTACCTTATCATTCCTATCCCTCTCCTCGCCTTGAGTAAAGCCTCCCTGATATGGCTTTGAAAACTTAACTTAGAGTCAAGGATCATTCCGATGTGCTTGTGCTCTGTTTTTCTATCAATTTCTTCATTTCCTAGTTTTAAGACATCGTGGAAGGGTACATTCCTTTTAGTGGAGAATATCACTTCTTCTGTTTTTTCCGCATTGAAGTGCATTTTCCATTGCCAGGACCATAAACGCAATCTCTCAAGATCCATGTTTAGTTCCTCACTTGATCTATCATTCCGAACAACGGAGAAGAGTGACGTGTCGTCAGCAAAAAGCTTAATATCACAATGAACGTTGTCAACAATGTCATTTATGTAAACCAGGAAGAACAAAGGACCTAAGACAGAGCCTTGTGGAACCCCTGCAGATACTGTAGCCCATCGTGAGCTTTTCCCATTCAGCACAACTCGTTGCTGGCGATTAGTTAAAAAATTTTGGATTAAGGTCAAGAGATCTCCAGATACACCGCTACATTTGAGCTTATAAAGTAACCCCTCATGCCAAACTCTATCAAAGGCCTTCGACAAGTCCAGAAAGACTGCTCTTGTTTCTCTGGAAGGAATTTCCTCAAAAGCACAGTAAATTTTATGAGTGAGAGATAAAAGTTGGTTGATCGTTGAATCACCAGGTCGAAATCCAGACTGATGTGGTGTTATTAGCCCATGGTCACACAGATGACAATAAAGTACGTCAAAAATAATTTTTTCGAAGATTTTTCCAAAAATTGGTAATAGAGAGATTGGACGATAATTCTTTTTGCTCTGCCTACTCTCTTTTTTATGAACAGGGATAATGTTCGCTTTTTTCCATAGGGAGGGGTAGATTCCTGTTTCAAGGCATTTTTCAAAAATCAAGCACAATGGTTCAACGATTGAAGTATCACAGATCTTAATCATTGAAATTGACATGTCATCACATCCATGAGCCTTTGCGGTGTCCAGCGCACGAATTAATTTCGTTACTTTTTCCCTGTCTATGCCAAGAGTTTGCAGAAGAGCGTTGCACGTCGGTTGAAAGTTCGGAAGAGTGCTGCTGTTCGAGATAGTAGAGCACTGTTGGACAAAATACTCATTTAGGATATCTGCTTTTGTTTGTAAATTAGTCACGAAGATTCCATTTTCAAGTAACGGAGGGATATTCGAGGTTTTTTTCTTATTTATCAATCTGTTTAGAATCGCCCAGTAAGCCTTAATGCCTTGGTTAGGATCAGACAACTTACGGCCCATGGTCACAAAGTAGTTAACATACAGTTCAAATCCTTACTGGTTGCTGAAGCACGCGGAAATCATCCAATTTCACGGTGCTCAGCCAATCAAATCGCCTCTTTCTAACCACGTGATATCAAATCAGTCGTTGGAAGGGAATTCTTGAGTACCCTCACGAAAATTGAAATGGCTACTAAGTTACAATAATTACATGGAATTTTTTTTGAAAAATCGGTAGAAGGGATGCCCCTCTGCAGTTTGTAGCGTGCGTGGACAAATATCTCATTTGGAGCCGAAATTGTATTCATTTTCCGGTCGACGAATATTGACCTTCGTTAAATCATTGATAAAATTCGCTACAAATAAGTTATAAGGATAAAAATCTCAGCGATTATGGATATTGCCCTAAGAAATAACCCAAGCACTTTCCCTTCTTTTACATATCAAAATCACAGGCGATAATCAGCGATCTCTGTCAGAAATGTCATTTGGGCCTAAGCTTCGCACCGATTAAACCTCATACGTTGGCCCCAATAAGGCTTAGTTTGTTTTATTGAGCTAAACGATTCACTTACCAATGACTCCAGCATCAATTTGACTTCATTTTCAATTTAATGTCTCCACATTTTGTTCAAAAACATCCAATCTGGAGCAATTTCTGCAAATTTGTTTCGTTCTGTATTTCTCTGCAAGGGCAAGTAACCTGCTCGAATGTCGCAATCGCTAGGTTATTGTGATACAAAGTAAAGCGATTCGACACAGTTGATGCACTCATAAACAGATTTGGCACGTCTGTCTTTCTCAAATCATTCAAATGGAAACAAAAGGGATAAAACACTTTTTGGCTGTTTGGTACAGTGATGAATAGATTTTACACAAAACAACAAAGCAAGAAACAGTTTTGAAAGCAGCTTTGCCGAATCTATTCTCGAATCAATGCAATCAAACAAAAGGACCAAAGCTGTAAACGTGCATCGCAAAAAACAATTTGTCTGTTGTTTTGTGTAAAATCTATTCATTAATGACCCAAACATCCAAAAATATTTTATCCTTTTTGTTTCTATTTGAATGAATTGAGAAAGACAGACGTGCCAAATCTATTCATGAGTGCATCAACTGTTTCGAATCGCTTTATTTTGTATCACAATAACCTAGCGATTGCGACATTCGAGCAGGTTACTTGCGCTTGCAGAGAAATACGGAACGAAACAAATTTGCAGAAATTGCTCAAGATTGGATGTTTTTGAACAAAATTTGGAGACATTAAATTGAAAATGAAGTCAAATTGATGCTGGAGTCATTGGTGAGTGAATCGTTTAGCTCAATAATACAAACTAAGCCTTATTGGGGCCAACGTATGATGTTTAATCGGTGAGAAGCTTAGGCCCAAATGACATTTCTGACAGAGATCGCTGAATATCGCCTGTGATTTTGATATGTAAAAGAAGGGAAAGTGTTTGGGTTATTCCTTAGGGCAATATCTATAATCGCTGATATTTTTATCCTTATATCTTATTTGTAGCAAATTTTATCAATGATTTAACGAAGGTCAATATTCGTCGACCGGAAAATGAATACAATTTCGACTCCAAATGAGATATCTGTCCACGCACGCTACAAACTGCAGAGGGGCATCCCTTCTACGGATTTTTCAAAAAAAATTCCATGTAATTATTGTAACTTAGTAGCCATTTCAATTTTCGTGAGGGTACTCAAGAATTCCCTTCCAACGACTGATTTGATATCACGTGGTTAGAAAGAGGCGATTTGATTGGCTGAGCACCGTGAAATTGGATGATTTCCGCGTGCTTCAGCAACCAGTAAGGATTTGAACTGTATGTTCGGTATAATACAATATCCTATTTACAACATAGTTTGCAGCTGCAGTTTGCCCCTTCCATGTTTTTATTTTCCTTTTGATAGCTGCCACATTTTCACATGTTTTAATATCGTCACTTAGTGCATTCCAAAGGCTGCTGCCTCTGAAGGTCACAGAGTGTAGTCTAAAAGTGTGTGTTTTTATTTGAGGCAATTTTACCAAATTTTTGATCCTAAGGTTGTATTCCACTTGCTTAGTCCTGAAAAAATCCCAAAGGTATGATGGATTCAACGAATTCAGAGTTTTGAATACCACTAACATTAGTTTTTGGAGATTTTTGACGTATATACCACGTGTGAGCTTACTATATACAACTATATATGAACAAGCAAACTAATCCAAATCGATAAAAAAATAAATGGATAAATTTCAGTTTCATATATTTTAAATTCACTTCATACAATTTATAATTTACTATACTAACAGCTAACTAAATTAAAAAAAAAGAAAATATTACAGAAAATTAATACATTGGTACGGAAAATTTATACAATATACAAATACAGAGAAAAGAATAAATTGTATGGAGGGAATTACTTAAAGGAGGAGCTCTCTCAATAGGTAAACTAATCGAGGAGAGAGCCCCCCCCCCTGTCCTACGAAAATTTGAAATTATGATGGACACATTTGATTTTCGTATGATAAAGTAGAAATTGTGCTAGAATCAAACATAGCTTTGAATTACTCATTGACCTTGTTCAGTAAGTAAATTTTCAGTTGCTTTTTGAAGGATATTTTCGATGGAGCATTACGGAGTTCAACGGGTAATGAATTCCAAAGTTTAGCACCAAGATATCGAATTGATTTTAAACCATATTGAAGACTGTTTATTCGAGATAAGTATAGATTTCCTTGACTGGCCTGTCTCGTTGAATATTGATGAAAAGATGAATTGAATAGGAAGAAGTTGTGAAAGCAACTAGGTGAAGTTTTATTAACAGAGTCAAAGACAAAGGTTAAAAGTCGGAGTTCAAATATCTCAGAAAGTTTGAGAAATTTAAGATCTTTAAAGATTGGAAGAGAGGGTGACATGCGAGGCTGAAATGAGATAGCTCTGACTGCTTTTTTTGTAGTTTAAAAATTGGATCAACATATGATGCATATGTTTGACCCCAAACAATAAGACCATATTGTAAGAAGGACAGAAACAAAGCATTGTACAAGCAAAGTAAAACATCTAAGGGAAGTAAGTTTCTAATTTTGAAAAAGATTCCACAAGTTCTGGCTAATTTTTTAGAAAGTTCACTGAGATGGTATTTCCAGCTTAGATGCTCATCTAAGAGGAGTCCTAAGAATTTGACAAACTTGACCCTTTTAATATACTTTTTCCCTATTTTTATCGTAGAATCAGAAGGAACATTTTTAGAAGGAGAATGAAAGATAATATAGTTTGTCTTATCAATGTTTAATGATAATTTATTAGCATCAAGCCATTTCTTTATTGATCTAAGTTCTTTGTTAACGATTTTAACTAAGTTAGATAAATCATTTGATTCACAGTAGATGTTTGTATCATCAGCAAAGAGATAGAAATTAAGTTTCTTAGAAGCATTTGGTAGATCATTGATGTAGATAAGGAAGAAAAGTAATGGGCCTAGTACAGAACCTTGTGGTACACCACAAGTAATTGAAAGTAAGTTAGAATTATTTCCATTGACAGAGACATATTGCTTTCTGTCAGACAGATAAGATTTAAACCACTCAAGGGCACAACCGCGCACCCCATGGTGTTCCTATTTTGATAACAAAATTTTATGATTCACAGTATCAAAAGCCTTTTGTAAATCAATAAAAATACCACAACCAAATGTTTTATTATCAAGTGTGTTTCTAATAGCTTCTGTCAAACTCACCAGCGCATGATCAATAGAGTGGTTTTCTTGAAATCCAAATTGTAAGGAATAAAGAACATTATTTATTTCTAAAAATCTATACAGTCGCCTGTACATCAACTTCTCAAATATCTTACTGAAGATGGGTATTAATTAATTGTATTATTAGATAAATGTACATGAATAAACATTTTTACAGTGTTTTACAAATTAATAAGAATACACAAAACTAACTTTCGGAGACATACTTGCAAGCACTGCATTTACAGTTTGGGCCATTCCACATCTTTATCATACGTTTGAAACTACTTAAACCATCGGCGGATTCTATCTTATTCGGCAGTCCATTCCAGATTTGAGGTCCCAATGATTGTAGGCTATTCGAACCAAAGGTGACTTGATTTGGTCTATGATGTTGTAAATCATTTGGGTTTCGTGATGAGTATGTAGATGTTCTAATTTTGAAAATATCACGCATGAAAGATGTATTTAGATTTTTTAAAGTCTTAACAATCTCAATGTAGAGAACTCTCAGACGGGAAACATGCAATGTACACATTTCTGACTTCACAAGTAAGTCGCTGTAAGATGCATGGTGATCATTGCATAAAAATCTATGGGCACGTTCTTGAATCTTTTCCATTTTTTGCAAAGATTTAGCTGATGAGAAGTACCATACAAGAGGGCAATAATCAAAATTCGAGTATACAAAGCTTTGGACAAGAATTTTCCTTGTTTTAAATGCAATAAATGTTTTGAGTCGTTTCAAAAAATTAAGCTGCGACGCAGCTTTTCTGCAAAGTTCAGAGATATGCGGTTCAAAATTTAGTTTATAATCTACGGTAGTTGAATACCTATAAGGTACAATGCCTGCCAAAAGTCTTGGAACACCTTTGCTATTTTGCATTTTTTTGCGATTTCCCCCTCTCCCCAAATGGGGATGGCAGGACGATTCGTGACTCTGATGGAATGCTAGGACAATAACCTTGCAAATCAACATTGTTTTGGGGGTGAGGGGGTGTTTAAGCCTAATCGCTATGGTTAGAACTGCGGAAAGGACTTTTGGCAGGCATTGTAGACTGATACCCATTGGTCATCAGTCTCCCTTATTAAAACACAAGGCAACGGTCAATAACAGAAATCGTCATCAGTATCACCATTATCATCGTCAATCTATTTTCAATGTCAATGCTTAAAAAAGCATCGTCTTTTCACAACATTTTCCAGGGCCGTAGGAAGAAGCTTCGGATTGGGGGGGCAATTGTTCTTAAAACAATAGAGAACAATACATCTAATTAAGTCATGTGACGTAGCACCATTGTTTTAAAAAATTATTGGGGGGGCTTGAGCCCCCCCAACCCCCCCGCTTCCTACGGGCCTGACATTTTCATATGCACTTCATATGCAGCCATCTGAAACTCTCGCAAATTTACGACGAGCTTCTCTTCAATTGCAGTGATCAACTGTTCCTCATTTCGTGTAAAGACAACCTGCCCGGCGCAACAACCGAGCATAAAACAGAAATATTTGTCATACTTCGAACATTCAAGTTAGAATTTCCCGAAAATTGTCGTTCCGAGCCTCATTATCAATGGAACATGTCTGATTGGCTTGATATCAAATCGCTTTGATTTCATCACGAAATCCTGATCTCTGATTGGCGTAACAAAAAAAAAGTGCTACGAACGGCCTTTCCGGGCCAAGATTTGGTACATGTCATGAGTCCCAGTTAGAGCAATAAAAATTCAATCCAATTCAAAAACATGTTGTTGTTGTTGTTGTTGTTTTTGTTGCGAAAACTGGGACTTAGCATTGAGTCTAGTGAACTCATTCAAGCGCATGTGATATTTTGATGGTTGCAAATTGAAACAAAAGTACGGTAACCATACGAAAAAGTGCTTTGAAGGGATTGGATATCTGCTATTTGCGGCTCCCTGGGTATTACTGCACAGCGATGCATTGTTATTTGATGAAATGAACGAACAAAGATAGGGCAACTTATGATTCTATCTCAAACGCGACAAGAAAATGTTTAAACTTCACACTGAAAATGCCGGTTATATTTTCTGCGCAAAGATAATCATTTTCATATAAAAAAGACCCGCCAAAACTACTCTGTTCGCCTTCATGTGTACTTTTTTGATATCGCATACGTGGCTTATACAATATTGCAGATTTTGGGACATATCCTCGAACGCTGGAACGGACGCCGTACTGAAGCGCTCACGATCGCCGAGGAATTCTTGTTTAAAAGTCAAAATTGGCTGTTCGAAACTTGCAGAAAACGGAGAAATAAGTCATCCAATGAAATTATAGAGAATTTATTATGCCAAAATCAAGTGTACTTTTTCGATTTATGCTCACAGTTTTACTCAAAGGATGAACATTGTAAGAAATTTGCTGAAAATGATCGCTGCGGCCTATTCAAAACAGTGGGAGTTGCTTGATGAGTGAAAGCTATCATTATTTGTCCAAGCTCTTTTCCACATGCAACGAAAAAATTCGGACTAGTTTAATTTCAGACAAATGGGTTGTCTGAAAAATTAAGGGCCGAAAATTGTTCTGTCCGAATGTGTCGTGTTCAGAATTTTCAAACAATATTGCATTTAGACTGATATAAAACATGTTAATTGAGGTTTTAAGGTTACGGTAAACGTTTGTAACAAGATATTTGGTTTTCTCTCCCTAAATGCCAAACAAGTAACGGAATCTAGCGAAATTATACATCATTCGATGCACAAGAATGTGGGGATTCTAGCCATATCAAAATAATTGGCAAATATTGTAAAATAATATTTTCCAGACAAGTTCATTGCTCAAGAGTGTACCACCTTCAAAAGCTATTTTGTATCCTTGCGTTTGAGGTAATAAAATCTGACGTAGATCAAGAACAAGTACAGACCGTAAGCTTACAAACAATGTCTGGGATATTTCAAAATTCTCCTCCCCTGAAAACTTTACGCTGTCAAAAAATGGCAAATAATTTGTCTGCCCTCCCACAGTTGTAATTGGCTATAAAATATGGACTAAATGATACAAAACGATTTTGAGACACAGACACACTTTGCATGCTCAAAGTCCGTTCTGGCGGTGTGCAAATTTTTGGGCCATTTGCATGAATCAAAGGGTACAAAAAAGCTTTTTGTCCCTGTACATAGTGGATTTTTCTATCAGTGGAAACGGGACTTTTGGTCATGTTATTTCATTCGTAAACATCGACACCAAAGAAGCCACAAGATAATCCAGGTCAAGCAATCAGGGCTTACAAAGCAATTTACCCATTTAAACAAAGGAATTGATACAGATAGTGTGGTTTCATATTTGTTTTCAAGCAAGTGAGCGTATTAATAGGTCAAAAAAACTAGGATTAACATCAGAACCACATCGGAAAACTTAGTGTGACAAATTGTAGTTTCTTTCTTTCAATCAAGATTGCTCACTTTTCAACGTTTCTGTTACTTCCAAAGATGGTATGTCTGTGTTTTTCAAAATTTGAGCTATTGAAATTTGAGGAAATCCAAAAATCGACATTTTTGGCCCACAAACGTTTACCGTAACCTTAATCTGTTGATGTCTTGCACATCGCAAAGTGTCTCATTTTACCCAAAATCTAGTCCAAAATTACGAGCAATGTGGTCTATTACTCTGCCAAGATCCTCCGGAGTTTTAAGTCAGATAATCATTCCCTAAACTTTTTGGAACGATTTGTTGGTGAAGGTGAAGGTGAAGTTGCGTTTTTCAGCGCCAAGCGCTGGGATCGCAGAAATAGAGCAGACCTAATCGAGTCCGCGACCCCTTGTCATGACGCTCAAGTGGTGGGGTCCTACTGGGTATCGAACCCACTCCACCTGACTATTCTGGCTGCAAAGTCAGAGGATTGCACCACTGCGCCACAACACCTTGTTAATGTAACCCTGATAATACAAACAAAAACACACATACCAGCATACTTTCGTGACGTTTTCATCAAATTCAATAGGTACGTATAAATCTGAAACAAGACAGAAATTCAAACAGGGAAATGCTTGCGTAAAATTTCGAATATATACTGGGTGAGTCAGAAAAAACACACACCGCTTGAATGGCTACTGCTCCCTAAATATTTTTTTCTTTTTATTCATATCAAAATATTACAATAAATCTTACATTCTACTATACGTTCCTGATTACTATACTACACTACAGGGACGATACCATGGGGAGCGAAAGACTATGACTACCCCATGGCCAATATGAAAAGACACGCAACGTTAAACTAAATACAACTACACTACGAACGATTTAAAAACTACTGGATACTATACTAGATTCCGTCCCACATCAGATGTCAGGTCAGGGTTGCGATCAATGCGAGCGCAACTCGTTCTAGTTATTTAAGGTAAGTCAAATGCCTGTCATCTGATGTCAAACAGAATTTACAAAGAAAAGGAAACATTTACGTAAAGAGACTTGGTGGCTGCTTTGTGCATGACTGAGGTTTGGAAGATCTTAGTCAAACCGACCAGTTTCGTGAATGAAATGTAAAGTTAGGTCGAGTATATCTTTGTTCAAGTCATAAGAAAGGTCTTGATCACCATATAATAAAAGTTGCACCAAAGCATCATTTGAAAGATTGGTGATTGGTACAGATGGTCGTAATAATTCAACAATTCCAGCGAGAAGATCTCGGCGTTGAGCATCAAAAGAAGGGCAGAGCAACAAAAAGTGCTCCACGTCCTCAATACCATCGCTTGTTGGGCACATCGGGTTTATGGTATCCCTGAAACTATGCTCGAATTTGTGGAAATTTAACTTGCTGAGACCAACCCTAAATTGAGTAAGATAGGATAATCCCTTTGGATCGTGAATTCCAAAGACAGATTTTGCAGGGGGCGAATTATTGAAAGGAGCTTTTTCTTAAAAACAGCAATAGAAGGTGCAAGTCTCAATTCAGGCTCAAGCTTATTCCATTCAGATAAACAATTAGAATAAAAGGAAGACTTGGATTTT
Source organism: Aurelia coerulea (assembly GCA_039566865.1). Taxonomy (NCBI): domain Eukaryota; kingdom Metazoa; phylum Cnidaria; class Scyphozoa; order Semaeostomeae; family Ulmaridae; genus Aurelia; species Aurelia coerulea. Next base: position 15,839,549 of record CM076945.1, read on the forward strand.
TCTGTCCTTGCTTTTAATTGCCCAATGACATCCTGGTTGCGAAGGCGATACTGCGACTGACGAAGATGGGGAATTGGATCTACTGTATACTCAGGACTAAGATTATTTACAAACTTGTAGAACAAGGTAAGGCGTCTACTCCATCTTCTGGAACTCAGTGACTCCCAACCAAGCTCTGTGTACATCTTCTCACGAGATGTTCCCCTCCATGTTCCGGCTACCGCCAAAGCAGCAGAATACTGAACAGACTCTAGCTTTTCCATTAAATTTGGTAAAATGATGTTTTGACTGAATTCGCACACTTTAGTAGGGATATCGTAAATAACATCACCATAATCCAGGTGGGGTCGAACATAGAGCTTATATAATTCGTTTAGGGTATGCCTGGGCAGATATTTGGAGAGATATTTCAGCAAACCAATGCCCTTTCTTGTTTTAGAGATAGCTGATTTGATATGAGCTGAGAAAGATAGCTTTGAGTCCAGGATAAGTCCTAAATGTTTATGTTCGTTTACTTTTTTAACAGGTATGTCGTTAAAAAGGATCACTGGATGGTCAATTTCAATTTTCTTCCTTGAAAATGTCAATTCAACAGCTTGTTTTTGCGGGTCAGGATTAAATGACATTCTCCAAGCGTGAGCCCACTGACTTATTAAGTCCAAGTCATGGTTCATATCACTGGCTGCTGAATTTGAATCTTCTACCACTGTGGACAATGATGTATCATCAGCAAATAGTTTAACATTGCACTTCAAGCCTACAGCTAGATCATTTATGTACACAAGGAAAAACAAAGGTCCTAGAATAGAGCCCTGGGGAACCCCTGCCGAAATATCTCCCCAATTTGAACTCTGTCCATTCAATACAGTCCTCTGCTTTCGATCCTTGAGAAAACTTTGGATTAAAGAAAGAAGTTCTCCTGAGACACCACATCGTTTTAGTGTATAAATTAGAACGTCGTGCCATACCCCATCAAATGCCTTATAAATGTCAAGGTAAACTGATCCGTTAAAACAAGCTGTTGAATTAAAATTTTCAAAAAAGAAAATTGAAATTGAACATCCAGTAATCCTTTTTAATGACATACCTGTGAAGAAGGTAAACGAACATAAACATTTAGGAATTATCCTTGACTCAAAACTATCTTTTTCAGCTCATATTAAATCAGCTATCTCTAAGACAAGAAAGGGCATTGGTTTGCTGAAATATCTCTCCAAATATCTGCCCAGGTATACCCTTAACGAAGTATATAAGCTCTACGTTCGACCACACCTGGACTATGGTGATGTCATTTACCATATTCCTGCCAAAGCACGTGAATTCAGTCAAAGTATCATTTTACCAAATGCCATGCAAAAGCTAGAGTCCGTTCAGTATTCTGCTGCTTTGGCTGTAACAGGAACATGGAGGGGAACATCTCGCGAGAAGCTGTACAAGGAGCTTGGCTGGGAGTCATTAAGTTCCCGACGATGGAGTAGACGCCTTACCTTGTTCTACAAGTTTGTAAATAATCTTAGCCCTGAGTATACAGTAGATCCAATTCCTCCTCTTCATCAGTCGCAGTACTGTCTTCGCGACCAGGATGTCATTGGGCGATTAAAGGCACGGACAGAAAAATTTAAGTCTAGTTTTTATCCCAACTGCCTATCCGAATGGAATAAGCTCGAGCCTGAATTAAGATGTGCACCCTCAGTTGCTGTTTTCAAGAAAAAGATCTTATCAATAATCCGACCCCCTGCAAAATCTGTTTTTGGAATACACGATCCAATAGGATTGTCCTATCTTACTCAACTTAGGGTTGGTCTCAGTAAGTTAAATTTTCACAAGTTCAAGCATAATTTCAGGGATGCCATAAACCCAATGTGTCCAACAAACGATGGCATCGAGGATACGGAGCATTTTTTGTTGCTCTGCCCTTCTTTTGATGTTCAACGAAGAGATCTTCTCGCTGGAATTGTAGAATTATTGCAACCGTATGTACAAATCGCTAGCCTTTCAAATGATGCTTTGACGCAGCTTTTACTATATGGTGATCAAGACCTTTCTGATGACTTGAACAAAAATATACTCGAATTGACTTTACGTTTCATCCAAGAAACTGGTCGGTTTGCTTGAGATCCTTTGAAACTTCAGCTATGTTCTTAGCAACCACCAAGTCCCTTTACGTGAATGTTCTTTGTTTTCCTTGAAAATTCTGTTTGATATTAGATGTCATGCATCTTATGCATCTCAATTTCAAACGAGCCGCACTCGTGAAACTTTTGAGTTCTTCCCAACCTTGACACGACATCTAATACTTCATCGGAAGGTTATTTGCATAAACTAAGTTTATCAGAATAACTTTGATTATCACGTGATAATGGAGTTAGTGTGATAATCTAACTTTATCTGCGAGAGTATTAGTCCAGAGGGTGAAGGGGGAGTATTACCACCCGAGCGGGGGCTTTACGGGACAACGTTTTTCTAGATCACTTTTTTGCGTAGATTACGAATCTGGGTGTTGATCGACGGTTTTTGGGGGCTTTTCCGAGATATAAGGGGGTTTAGGCTAAAAATTCTGGGATTTTTACGAAATGGATACATGCATAGGAAAGGGTGATGCTCTTGCATGTTTTAAATGTAGAGGCTATAGTATAATACCAAATATACATATATTCTAACCAAAGGGGTTCATTAGGGGGATCAAGGGATTTATTGGGGGGTTGTGTCGAAAATTGTGCGTGAAGAATTGAAGCTTTTCAACGCATTCACGTAACTTCTATCAGAGCCGTAACTACATCGGGGTGCCAGGGGTCGGGTACCCCTCCTGGCCAAATCTCAGTCGGCAAATCAAGGGAACGTAACACTCAGTCAGCAAATTGAGGAAATCCCGGTGATCGGAAAAAGAGCAGTTCAGTTATGCCAAGTTACGTCACTATACAAAGTTTGTTAACGTTAATTTTGCTTAGCAGAAATTCTGCTCATTGGTTAGATTACGAGAACGAACATTAATTTAGCTTCATTATTTTTTATTTAAAATTTGTGAAGCTCTGTTGTTATCACATGTTTTATAACCGTCCAGGCACCAAGGAACAGACATTCCCTTACCACAGGGTACCCTACATGATTCCGGGGATCGGGAATGACCACTTTTTTGGAAGCGTGAACCGGGAATCGTCAAATTTTTCAAGCGGGATTTGGAAGTTTGGCGACAGCTTTCGGGAAGCAGGATTGACCCAGCTTGAAAAACTGATGCTAGATTCAGCTTCAGCCTTGTTTAATGTGCCTCATTTCAGCAGTTGCGTGGTCACAGATATGGTTGCCAAAAGATGGTCCTCAAGGATCTTTCAAAATGAAGAGAAAGTAGTTGGGTATAGGTAGGGAAGGGTAAGAATCTTTCTGGTAAATGCTGGATGTTGACTGGGAGAGTCATTTTAAGCCAAAGTAAAGGTTGGTGTTTCAAAAATTTTCACAGACAAACTATCATGTAATTGTCAAGGCTTCCATCATCATGGGCGCAGGCAAATAGATTGCGAGAATCGCTCTAAGACAAGGTAAAATGCGTTTGCACAAAGATCTTCCTGAATGTTGTGATTCATGGAAAATGGTTACAAATTGGTATTCCAAACCAAAGAAAACTGCATTTACTCAAACAGTTTCCTGGGGAAGCTATAATTTGTAAGAACATCTGTTACAAAATGATCAATTTCAATTTTAGTACCACTGACATTGGATCGCTAGAAGTGTTCTAAGCAAAAGTAGAGGGCGTTTCGTCAAAATTTAGCTGGGAGCTTCGCCCCTAGACCCCTTCATTTTAATACCCTCCCACATAATTTGCCCTGGCCACGACGCTGCTCATTGCATTTGATCACACATAAAAGTCCCTCATCATGCGTCATGAACTGCTCTAGAAGAGGATGCAAGGAACTTTGGAAATAATTGTAAAGAATGATAAAAAGACCTACTTAAAGTAAAAGCAAGATATTACACAGCTCTTTATGATATGTTTGGTTAAACTGGATGATAACTCTAGTGAAAAGCAGAATCCACGCCTCTGGGCACCATCAAACGTCGTGAAAATGATGAATCTACGCTTTGATGTACTTTAGGAAGGACAGCGGGAATTCCGTAAAAAATCATGATAGGAATCAGGAATTTAGCTGAAAACGTATCGGGTATTCGGAAATGATGGGGCCTATTGTGTACCCTCTTACTAGAAAAAGAACTCAATTCAGTGTTAGATATTGCCAAAGCTGATGAGAAATTTTAATTAGCGAAACAAGTTGGCTTCTTGTGTATCATGTTAGAGCCCTATCTTGTGAAAGGAAGGGGAAAGTAAAAATCGAAAGGTTTCTCTGTGGAGAGGAAATTGAGCCTCTGGAAATTGAGTTCTATTTCACTTCTTCCAATCTTTGGAAAATACTTGAAAGACTCATTTACGATTCTCTATATTCACATCTTGTGTCATCTGAATTACTAACCCGAATCAATCAGGTTTTCGTCCAGGTGACTCAACAGTCAACCAGCTAATCTCCATAATGCACACAGTTCTTTAAAAGCATTTGATTGTAACCCTCCTCTCGATGTTCGTTCTGTGTATCTTGATATTTCCAAAGCATTTTGACAGGGTTTGGCATTATGGTGTATCTTTAAATTAACACGATGTGGCGTCTCAGGAAATCTTCTCTCTCTTATCAAACGTTTTCTTACGGATAGAAAGCAGCGAACTGTTTTGAATGGGCAGAGTTCATCTTGGGGAGATATTTCGGCAACAGTATCCCAGGGCTCTATTCTAAGGCCCTTATTCTTCCTCGTGTATATAAATGACCTAACGTAAGACTTGAAGTGCCTGAAGTATCTCGAACCCTAAACCCCCTCATGTGCGACCTCATGTTAAGCTCTTCGCTGATGATACATCATTTTTTACGGTCGCCCAAGATTCTAATTCAGCCGCCAATGACATGAACCATGACTTGGAGTTGATAAGTCAGTGGGCTCATGACTGGAGGATGCCATTTAATCCTGATCCATGAAAACAAGCCGAGGAACTCATATTTTCAAGGAAAAAAATAAAGCTGATCATCCAGAAATCCTCTTTAACAAAACACTAGCAATGAAAGTAGATAAATATAAACAATTAGGAATTATACCAGATTCAAATGTGGCTTTTTCTGCCCATATCAAATCTGCTATCTCCAAATCAAGAAAGGGTATTGGCTTGCTAAAATATATCTCAAAATATCTGCCAGGCATACCCTGAACGAGTTATATAAGCTCTATGTGCGACCTCATCTTGACTACGGGGATATTACTTACCATATTCCGGCGAAAGTATGTGAGTTCAGTGGCAGCATCATTTTGCCGAGCTTAATGGAAAAATTAGAGTCCGTTCAGTATTCTGCTGCGCGAGTAATTACGGGAACACGGAGAGGAACACCTCGAGAATGGCTGTACACAGAACTTGGCTGGGAATCACTAAAGTGCCCAAAATGGAGAAGACGCCTTACTTTGTTCTACAAGATCATTAATAATCTAACTCCAGTTTATACTAATACTTGCACCGTCTGTTGCTGTTTTGAGAGGTTTTATCAAGTCTGTTGCTTTTATCAATAATAAGATCTATCTTTGACATTTTCGACACAACCCCCCAATAAATCCCTTGACCCCCCTAATTAACCCCTTTGGCTAGAATATATGTATATTTGGTATTATCCTATAGCCTCTACATTCAAAACATGCAACAGAATCACCAATTCCTATGCATGTATCCATTTCGCAAAAATCCCAGAATTTTTAGCTTAAACCCCCTTATATCTCGGAAAAGCCCCCCAAAACCGTCGATCAACACCCAGATTCGTAATCTACGCAAAAAAGTGATCTAGAAAAACGTTGTCCCGTAAAGTCCCCGCTCGGGTGGTAATACTCCCCCTTCACCCTCTGGACTATATACTGAGTTTATCAGCCTGATGGAGCATAACCTTGATTATCACGTGACAATTGGAGTTGCAGCTTGATAAACTAAATTAACTGTGGTCATCTTGGTTTATCAGGAAATTGTGATTCTCGCGTGCAATAAAAGTGATAAACTAAGATTATCAGCAGATAATTGCAATTCATTTTAATAAACCTAGTTTATCAGCAGATAAACTAAGTTTATATGTGATAATCCTAGTTTATCAGAAATTTGTGATTCTCGCGTGCCATAGATGGGTGTTGAACACCACGACAAAGGTTGCACTAACTAAAAGATAAGCTTATTGTGGCATAACGGAATAACCAGACCCAGGACCACTAGGACCGGACCCTAACGGACCAGACCCTAGGGGAATGCCCTCCCCTCTCTTTGGCGTGACGGCTAAGCCTCCAAGTTGCAAGTTCATCTCAGCGCTTAGAGTTCAAATTTATCAGGCACGCAGGTAACACTTAGGGACTTCGTTAGCTCCCATGGTGCCCCCAGAAAATCATTAGGGGGAGTTGGTCACATGTATCTCTGAAATATGGGTTACACTCATCTTTTTCGATAAGAAACTGTGGTCGGAGGTCGTTAGGTAGTTTCTTATATCTTAGGACATTTCGCTACTAAAGTTTGAAAAGTTGGTTTTTTTCAATTTTTAATACTGAAAATGTAGAATTAATTTCGTTTTGTTAGAAGGGCTTCCAAACTATTTAATAAGATCTAAAACAATGAGTAATAACATAATTGGCACTCAAAAATTGGACACGGTACGTAGCAACAGTAATAGTATTTTTGAATGAAAATTGCAAAAGTTTCTTAGCATTTTGATACAGGCGATGGGGTAGTATTTTTCGAAAATTTTAGCCCACTGTTTCTTATGAGCTGTTTCTTATAAAAATGCAGGTCCATAAGAAGCGGGGGGGGGGGGGCAGGGGCGTTAAGCCCCCCAATAATTTTGAAAACAATGGTGCCACGTCACAAGCATTAATTAGATGTATTGTTCTCTATTGTTCTAAGAACAATCAGAAGCTGCTTCCTACGGCCCTGTAAAAAGGTGAGTGCACATGCATGATACGAGAAAACAAATGCACACAAATGCACATTCTGAGATGCAATATTGTGATCATGGGATTTACCAAAGACAAGTGGGGTCAATGCCTGGCTCAATGCGTGGTTTGAGAGAATGGTTTTAACATTCCCAAAATTATCACTCTCTCTTTCGAGATCGCCTTACCCCATATATCTGCCAATTACCACCTTCACAATAAACATTACGAACAAATACGTTATCAAAAAGCTGCCTGCTAAATGATTTTGCTGTCCCAAACTAACTTGCAAAGAGAATGGAGAAGCCAGAATCAAGTCCAGAAATTGAGATTGTGGAGATGGAATACAACGTGGCTGGCATCACGATGTCATTGCAACAACTTGAATCACCAAGCAAGGCAGAAGAGGTAAAATGTTTAGGCCATGTAGTTAAATGCTTAGGCCCAGTGGGCAATGGGTTGAGGCTGGACCAAAGTTTGTCCCCTGGTTAGAAGATTTGAAATACCATCCTTTTTGCGTTTGTTGTGGAATCCAGAAGGTAGAATTTACATACAGCAGTGACTGCCTTATCTTACTTTGGAGCGAAACTTCTGTGTTGGCCGCCATTTAATCATTGCAAACAAACGCTGGAAGGAAAGTAATGGGTATTCCCCAAGGGTCTGGTCCGTTAGGGTCCGGTCCTACTGGTCCTGGGTCTGGTTATTCCGTTATGCCGCTTATTGTCGATCACATTGCATAAAAAAGCTATGGCTATTGGAAAATACCATACATCGTTCATCATTCAATTCAGCGTAGAAAAGTAATGTCTGGATTTAAATGTCATGCACTCTCTGATGTAGGACGTTGCTTCGCAATGGCGCCTTTTCGCATTGTTGGCAGGCTCATATCAACCGTCGTACCATGAAATAATAACTATTACCACGGTTAACACGAGATACAGAAAACAGAAGACCCGAAATTTTACGTATAATCTCTTTGACTCACTTCGTAAACTCCGTGAGTCAAAAATAAATAAACAGAACTGGAACAGGAATGTCCCAGGCTCACCACACCACGACACTGCAGCGACGGACGAGGCAGAAGACTTTTCATTAGAGCGAGTAGGCCCTTCAACAAAAGCGAGGAAACACTCCAAAATCGAAACTTTCAGCTCACACGGCCTGTCCCACAGCAAGTAGGGTGCTATTGCAAACTGTAGCTATACTTTCACGATCTTTAAACGACCAAGAAGATTCCAGCAAATGAGCGTAAACTGCACTGGTTAATTTTAACACCCTCTTCGCGTTAAAGATTAATAGCAATTGTGAATGACTTGTCGCATGCTTTCATCTGGGGACCTTCCCACCAAACCAAGGCTGTCCAAAAAGGAGGCTGTCCAAATGCCCCTGCGCAGCAACCAAGACCATTCTCCTTGGTGAATTAACTCCACTTAAATTGACATTTTATTGACACATAGAAAGACACTGATATGACTTTACGTCGTTTTTAAAGGGCTGCATTGGTGAAGATCAAGACTCCAAATGATGGGCCCTATTCAAAATCAGTTTTCTCCGAATTTACGCTTTCTGTTAGAAAAAGCCACGAGGAAAATTTAAACATATCAATACTGAGTTCAAAAATATAAATTTTTCCCGAATTTACCTCTTAGTCGCTTGAATGACCGGTCAAACGTAAAGGGTACTTTCTCCCGCCGATTCTTTTGTTTATGTGACATCATGGTCACATCTGATTGGCTAACGTGCAAATGTAAGCATCGGGTTCGGCTCTATTGAAAGATTATTTGTCCTTGTTAGTGGGCCTAACGCATAAGGCCATATTTTGGGACCGGCTTCCCCCATTTCTGCTTTTGTAAATGCAGTGTGAATGAAGCTAAACTAACTAGTCTGTTATTCACTCATGTTATGTAAAATGAGGATAAGTAAAATATTACAGAAGGACAATATTTAGAAACTGAACATATCAAACACCATAGCTCTTTATCGTTCACAGCGAGCGGCTAGTCCCCTTTCCCCCAACATCTTTTCTTCTCTTGGTTCCTTATGCGCCAACGCGGGTTATTTACGCAAGCGTAGACAATTTTCCGTCCTGTCAATACGAAATAAACTGATTTCTTAGGAGGGTGCTTCTGCAAAACGGCAATTTCTTGCTCACTAGAGCGGAAAGAAGAGTTACCATAAGCAACATTTCTCTCGGTTTACATTTTTTCTGGGTCACTCGGTATTCTGACACAGTTAATTTTGTGTCACCGCAGGGGGCTGGTCTAAAACATAAGCAGCTTGTCAATTTGATAAATTTAGTTACCTTGTGAAGAACAACTTTAGTTTCAGCTGACATCTGAAAATAGGAAGAAAATGTGAAAGCGAATTGTAATATCTTCTGATTCATGAGATTAAAATCAATATTTTTGGACGATCATCTTTGGTGAAAGGTCAATAGAAAGCTCTGGCGAAGCCGAAATCAAGGTTACTGTACCCCTTCAGGACGATAAAAATGTTTCATCCGATCAAATTTTGGATTTTTAGATCATTGGATAGCACACACATCTACATAAAATTTCTAACAATTTCAAGGAATTTACTTTATTTTTCAGCGAATTATAAGCAATTCAAAGTAAGGTATTTTCTGCTTGGCAAATGCTGTTTACATGACGAGGAATATTTGAGAACTAAAGGTTAAAGGTTTCAAGTGCCTTTGATTTCCTGTTGAATGGATTTTGCGGTTATGATACCAATTATGTCATTGTAAACTCTGCACTAAATACATACAGGATTACTCTGTTTACTCTTGTGGCCAGATTGATGTTAATCATTTTCAACTGTGGAACTGTACGCTAAGAAAGTGTTTTAGCGCTTTTCTCAAAATCAATTTTTCAGCAACCAATGGGTATTCATACAGCTCCCTGTACCCAACGGCTTGATATAATTGGCTGAAATTTGGCAGACAGAGAGAAAAGGCATAGGGGGACCAAAGCTTGTCTCACTTTTGAGAAAAAAATGCATGGTCCAAATTTAACATTTGAATGAATCTCAAAACGAGGCCAGGGAGCGAGGGGCAAAATTGTTTTATTATTAATTGTTCTGAAGCTAAGGCATGCAAAAGAAATTTGAGACAAACTTTGCTAGATTAATGTGTTGAGAATGCAAAAATCTCATTGAGATTTAAATGAAATATATCTGGGGGGACAGGGAGGTTCTAGAAGGGGGGAAGGTCTGATTTTCACGTCTTCGGATGTATAACGCCCAATTTTCGGATATTTGTATTCTTCTTGGCTTGTAAATACTCCCGATTTAATGACGAATAGAATGATGTATAGTTTATACATGTTACGTTGCGGGCGTGATAATCAAGAGAGAAAACACCGTGAGTGGTCACTGAAGGGGTATAGTAACCTTAAACATTCGAATCTCGAGAACAGAAAATCCGCTATTTGGAAAAGTTGGGAACTTCGTATTATTTGGAAATGTTTTTGGGAACTTTTACTCAAGCCATTTCATGTGTAAATATCGTAACCAAAGAAGCCACAAGATAATCCGGGTCAAGCAATTAGGGCTTAACAAACAATTTACCCTTTTAAACAAAAGAATTGATACATATAGTTTGGTTTCATATTGGTTTTCAAGCACGCGAGTGGCTTATTAGGTCAAAGAACTAGGATTAACAGTTGAGCTACATCGGAAAACGTTATGTCAAAATTGTAGTTTCTTTCTTTCAATCAAGATTTCTCCATTTCCAACGTTTCTGTTGCTTCCAAAGACGGTATCTTTGTTATTCTTAAAAGTTGAACTGTTAAGATTTGGGGAAATCCAAAAATAGACATTTTTGGCCCACAAACGTTTACCGTAACCTTAATTCATTCGAAAAGTTAATTCTTCTGATTTCCATTCCAAGAGCTAGCAAAGCCTTAAATCATGTGCCTCAGGTCAAAAAGTTTGAAGAGTAAGTTTTTGGTACAGTTTCCCCTACAGTTGATGAAATAAATTTCATCCTCGTTTCTGGATTTCTCGTTTCTAGGAGAAGGGGGAGGGCGTGTGCGTTAAAAGAAGTGGTCGATCAATAATAAATGAAAGCGAAGATAAATACCTAACAATCTGCTATGCAATGGACTACAAAGTTTTTATCGGACAATCTACGGTATCTACAGGGTGTCCCGAAATAATTGTGCCCCGTTTGCCTGAAGATTGCCACAGAACGGCAGTAGATTCTCAGAAAACTTTTGCATGATGTTGCTCTTCAGATATTCAATTAAAGTTTGCTACCAATCCCATAAAAATCCGTTGAAAATGATGGAGCTATGACCTTCAGGAGACCAAATTTGCCCAATGACTGAAACCAGCAGTTGGCCAGCTTGTCGTACTATTTTGCAGCGATAAATAGCTTCATGTATGGAAAATGAATTAGCAGCCTCCAATTTCATAGCTCTTGCGAGAATTCCGATAATCCTCAGAGAGTTCCACTATTTCTGACCTCACAGAAATTATTTCTTACCTCACGTAAAGCTACTTATCACTGGAAAATAGAAAGACAAAATGGCCGACCGCTGGTTTCAGTCATCAGGCAAATTTGGTCTTCCGAAGATCATAGCTCTATCATTTTTCAACGGATTTTTACGGGAATGGCAGCAAACTTTAACTGAACACCTGAAGAGCAACATCATATAAAAGTTTGCGAAAATCTTTTGCCGTTTTGTGGCAATCTTCAGGCAAACGGGGCACAATTTTTTTGGGACACCCTCTATGCCATTAGAAAATGACTAAAAATAGCTGGAATGATGGAAACTGTAAAGATCACATCGACATTACTGCAATAAAATTCCCAAAAAAGCTGATCTTCTTTTGTCAACTTTTTATAGTCAGATCCTAAAACACAATTTTCGGGAAGACCAATTAAAAAGAATATTGGCACTTGAGAAAAAGCACGGTCATAAGTTAACATAATAAATCAACGTTTAATTGTCCATAACCCCTTTTGCAGTGGACACGCGTTAGTCAATACATAGTATGCATATTGACGTCATGGTAGCCTGCGTGCAGCCTCAACTCCTCCTCAAAGGAAAAGTAGAGTATGCGCAACAACGAAGCAAAGCTACTACGCTGACGCTGCAAAACTGGTAGCCTCTGTCTGATATTCTCGACCCGCGGCAAAGCAGATGTGATATATTTGATATTTGATTCTTTTAAGGAGGGTTGTCCTTCAGCCGGAGCTGTTTTACAAGGGGCCCTCCACTTAAAAACACTACTTACAATATAAAATTACCAAGGAATACATTAAATACACTATAAAAACCATAACTTTAAAAACCTAATAACAATTTACAAAGTTTAAGATAAAAGAAAAGAAACGCAAACTTCTAAATAGACTGTTTAAAACTATTTAGGGAAGATGCCTGTTTGGTTTCTACAGGAAGGTCATTCCATATTTTTGCTCCTCGAAAAGAAAAACATTCTTGCCCATGACTTGAATTTTTCTTGGGTAGACTTAAAACTGTCTCTGTATTACGCAGGACATAAAAAGAGCACTTTGAGCTTCGGGTGAAGAGGCCACACAGGTATTGCAGAGCCAGTTCATGCAGGGACTTGAAGACCATTGTTTTAGATTCACCAGCTATAAGCTCTTCAAGGGTCTTCCAACCCAGCCTGTCAATAAGTGGTCTACTTGGGGTGTCAAAACTGCAATTGGTTATAATTCTAGCAGCTCGGTTTTGAAGTTTTTGCAACTGATTCAGCTCAGTCGATCCGGCACAACCCCAAACAGAGCAACAATATCGAAAGTGTGGCTCGACAATACCTGTGTAAAGAGTCTTCAGAGTTTCCTGCGGTAGGAAAGTTTTGTCATGCTTTAAAAAGCCTATAGCTCTAGAAACTTTAGTAGTAACAGTCTTGACGTGCTCTTTCCAGTTAAGAGAGTTATCAATCTGCACACCAAGGTATTTAATTTTTTTGATTACTTTGAGCTCGTTGTCACGAATTTTCAAATCCAAATCCTCATTTCGATTTTTGAGGATGTTATGCTTTTGCTTAGTGGAAACTAACATGGAATTTGTTTTTGCAACATTCAAAGAGAGTTTGTTGCCTTGAAGCCAAGTGTCCAGTTGTTTGAGATCATCATTGATGGCGTCATTCAGCAAACTTACATCTGAAGACTGGTAGCACAGACTTGTATCATCGGCATACATGGAAACAACTGAATTTCGGACAGCTTGTGGTAGATCATTGATATGAATAAGGAAGAGAAGGGGACCAAGACATGAGCCTTGGGGCACACCAACATCTATTCCCTCGGTTTTTGAATTGACACCATTAACCCGACAAAACTGTTTCCGGTTGCATAGGTATGATTTAAACCATGCGAGTTCCCGCTGTTGAATGCCATAGTGGGCCAGTTTTTGGCAAAGAATCTCATGGTCAACAGTGTCAAATGCTTTTTTTAGATCAATGAAAACTAGGCCCACAAGCTTCCCAAGATCCAGCCCATTGTACCAATCGTCGGTATTTTTAAGTAGGTGGGTTACAGTAGAATGAAGACGCAAATAGGCAGATTGGCCAGGTGAAAACAGACCGTTATCTTCCATATGCGTATACATCTGATTGGTTACAAGCTTTTCAAAGAGCCTTGAAATGACAGGTGAGACTGAAATGGGGCGATAATTTGACTTATCAGCCTTGTCCCGATCTCTGAAAATAGGAGTAACTCTTGCAATTTTCCATGAGCCGCTTCATAGCGCGTGATACCTATTGAATGCATCAATCCGTGAATAAAACCGCAGGAAATTCCACGAGATCCAAGATTGGTAATTGCTTGAAAATAATTTTTCTGATGAAACTGAAATAAATTGGCATCGACGCTCTTGCCTGAAGGAAGCCTATTATGATGAAATATAAACTGAATTTATAAAGCATGTGAAAGTAAATGCTGATGGCATAATTTGGTATTCAAAGTCAGCAGTGATAACATTCCGCCCTTTTCATTGAGAAGCCTAGTACATTAATCCCAATTGAAATGTTCTTGCCGTCCATAAACGACATTCACTTTTGTAATTTGAATTTACAATAGTTGTTTTGGAGAAACAGTACCCCTATTATCTATGAATTTCTTACATTCAAATATCGGTTTTGTCGCATCTCGCCAACAAGGCAAATTTCGAGTTGTTTCACTTCAAGAGACGAAGGATGTGGCCTTGACAAATAGAATAAACTGTGATGTGAGTTGTACGACTGAGCCTGACTCGTCCGGTCCTGCCTGGCCTTGCAGTGCTGCAGTTTCTTCGTTTACATTGAAGTTTTGGTTGATTGTGACGGCGAGCAAGCTTTAAGTGCGAAAGGCTGTTCTACTGTTGTTCTACTAGAGAAAGCGTCAAAACACAAGTACAAGAAACTGCAATTCAGAAAATTTGACACAAGCAGACTCTTGGCTATTTTAAAGTCTGTGAGGTTTGTTCATTGCTTTTTTTCGCACCGCGCAATTCGAAATTTGTATGCAGAAAGGCAGTGAACAATCAACAATAGAAACTACAATCAAACCTATCTGGCAGAAAGTTGCCGGATGGATTTGATTGGATCATACACAATCAATAAACAATAAAAATCAATTACCACCGTGGATCCAAGCGAGGCTAGTACGAGCTTTGTTTCGTTGTTGTGCAGACTCTACTTTTCCTTCGAGGAGGAGTTGAGGCTGCACGCAGGCTACGTCACGGATGTCGAATGAGTGGCAAATTGAGTCCATATTGGCGGCCGCGAGCTTCGAGGCTTCAGGAATCCCTGCTTCTGCCCCCAGGATCACATTCTCATAGTCGAAATTTTTGCAAGAAATCAGGTGAGGAGAAAGCCCAGGGGCAGATCCAGGGGGTGCAACGGGCGCGCAAGCACCTGTCAAAGTTGCAAGGAGATCATTTACTTTGGGAAAGGCAAACTTCCAACAATCTTCTGTTGTGAAATATTAGTGAGATATCACTTGTTAAAATCGTTGAATGACGAATTGCCATGAAATCACCGTATTCTCGTTTCTTAGGTCGCCCCCCCCCCCACCCCTCAAGCCTCATTCATCGACGATAAATTTATCGGAGGGCATCCTGCCGCAGCTTTGATCATCGCAAAGAAAGAGTCTTTAGTCATAAAGGGAATCTCCTCGTCTCCATGCCCAAATCCTCTTGCGCCGAGGCAGGCACAGTGTAACTCGCGTAAGGAAGGCGCCTTGGTGCAAACCAATCAGAGAGCTGCACGAGGGTTGCTTGAAATTGGCGGGAGCACCCGTAGTTTGAAACTGACAGGTGCAAGCCAATAGAAAAGAACCTTGAGGGGTGCAAGCCAACAGGAGAACGTCTGATAGAAATGACTAGACCATTAGCCAATCACCAGATGAAGAACAAACTGCTTACGAAATAGAATGCCGCGCAAAAACATGGCGGCCAATGTTCTCAAAGACGACGACTAGGCTATCCCTTCTACGAGGGAAAGAAGTTTCGATTGGGAAGACTTAAGATATATCAACGAATCCAAGAATGTTTCGAGATACCAGAAGTTATAAAGGAAAAGTTCAGCGACTGTGAGGCAATCTAGGTAGGCCCTTCATTTTTGTGTATGCAGTGCTGCTAGTGGCTAGGCCCTGTTATTTTACCATGAACTAAATCTGTATTTAACCATACGACATGGGCAAATTTTTTGATTTATGTTTGCTTTGGAAACAATAAATGGGTAGTAATCAAAATAAGTTAGAAATTGTTAGCTGTTGCTGTGAGTTGTTGATGGGTAGGGTTTATCATATTTGTATGGAATATCGGTTGGACAAAAGGGGTTTTGTAGCAGTAAATTGTCTTACGAATAATGGCTGTAATCACGAATTCCCAAATATATTTGGTTTGAATAAATTTGTTTTTTCCCTTTTGTGACGTGAAGAATGCACCATTCATTACCTTATTGGATCGAAATCCAACACCTTTCTTCAAATGAGACATGTTTTTCATCGTGCAAGTACTGTGGAGTTTGCCATATGTCCAACAGTTGTTTTTGCAGTTTGTCCTAAACTTTCATTGAAATAAAAAGTTCATACTGTCCATTTTCTGAAAAGTCTTACAGATATTGTCATTGATTTTCTAAATGAAAATTCAAACTTTCAAGCAAAATATAGGGCGTGGTCACGTTTTAAGCCAAGGTAAAGGGCGAGGCCCCAAATATTTTCCCGGGGGCTTCGTCCCCGGACCCCCATACTACATCCCTTCGGCACCCGTCAGATTTGGACTTGGATCCGCCCCTGAAAGCCGAGGCTTTAGAGAGCATAATCTTATTTCTACTTCTTGCTTTTATCTCCCAACAAAGAAGCGACTGACCAAATAAAATCAATCATGGGACCTAGGATTGTTCCGGACCCTTGAAATTCCCGCCAAACCGGAATGATCTGTGAAGCGCGCGCAGGCCTCCAGCAGGCATGGGGATGAAACAAACATTGGTCTAACAATTTCAACTCGGTTTCTTCGACATTCAGCCAGAAAAACACTTCCAGGGCTGCTGGTTGTATAAATACATTTCCTCAAAGAGGAGTGCTCAATTTCCACGGAATTCAAAAGAAGCATGCACGAGGTTTTAGTTCGTTTAACGAGGTAGAGATTGGGAGGTCTCCCGGCTTTGATACTCGTTGAATTTGCAAATCAGTGGTCTCTCAGGTAGGCCATGTCGTTTATATTTTGTTTTCAATCGTGTCTTTGTCGTTCTCCGTTGCTGTTACTCACTCAATATTCTTCAAACAGAGAAAAATATTTCACACAGCAAATATTTCACACAGAGAAAAGACTTGAAAATAGAACGCGTTTGACGATTTATTTTTACATTATTCAATATGTAGGAGAAAATGATGGCAAGCTGTCTATTTGCTCCTCATATTTGGAGAAATGACCTTTCAACTGAAAAAGCACACCAAGAAGACTCCAATTGAGCTGTTTACAATGGAAAGTGGCTACAGTAATGTTGCAATGTAACTGGTTTCCATTTTCTTGCATTCGGTATTAACTAGCATTAAAAGTAAAAAAGGAAAATGTGATTATGTACAGGATCTCGCATTTTTCAATCACGATTTGAATTGTGTGAAAGTACTGGCCATCATATTTTCTCTTTTTAGTTTGTTCCAAAGTTTGGCCCCTCTATATGAGAAGCATTTTTGGCCACATGCAGTTTTTAGTAATGGTACGTAAAGGTCACTGCTGGTATTACGAAGCTGTCTAGTGCTGGTTTCTGATAACCTTTCGAACAGTCATGTACGATAATCAGGCACTTCATGGTTTATAGACCTATAGACCATTTTCAAGGTTTCTGTTTCAATGAGATCGTTGACCCCCAACCTCCCACCCAACCTCTGCCTTGTCAAACGAACTAAAACCTCGTGCATGCTTCCTTCGAATTCCATGGAAATTGAGCACTCCACTTTGAGGCAATGTATTTATACAACCAGCAGCAGCCCTGAAAGTATTTCTCCAGCTGAATTTCGAAGAAACCCGAGTTGAAATTTGTTAGGCCTATGTATGTTTCATCTCCAGGCCTGCGTGCGCTTCGCAGATTAATCTGGTTTGGCGGTAATGTTAAGGGTTCGGAATAATCCTTAGGAATAATCCTTAGGCCGCATGATTGATTTTATATGGTAAGTCGCGTCTTTATTGGGAACCAAAAGCAAGTAGAAATAAAATTAGGCTCTCTAAAGCCTCAGATTTCTCCTCAGCTGATTCCTTGCAAAAACATTTTGACGATGTGAATTTGATGCTGGGGGCAGAAGCAGGGATGCCCGAAGCGTCGAAGCTCGCGGCCGCCATTATGGACTCAATTTGCCATTCACTCGGCATCCGAGACGTTAATTTGCATATCATGCATACGAAAATTCATTTCATTTGGCCATGCTGCTCCAAAATTGTTGGGAAGGCTGCTTAGGAGCTGTTACCGAAAGACTTAACAAATCACTACAAACTCACCATCAAATTATATCTAATTTTGAGCCTTCTTCAGGCATTACTTATCGTCCATGAAACTTAGAAAGACCATGCATAGATAATAACATACAAGGAACACTTATGCACTTATGTTAAGCGTATCCCCACCTAGAGAATAATAATGCTCGTTGGAATTTTTTGAAGTTCAAGCTTGACATAACTTTCCAGTCCTTCGGAATGCAGTTTCAACAAAAATTCACCGGCAAAATCGTTCAGAACTTAAAAAGTACATGGACAATTGCATAGAAGTATTTTTTTGCATTTGAATGTGCCTAATTAAGATATATTGAAATGGAAGCTCGACCCATTGTTGTAAATCTAGAAAAACACCAATATCGTTTTACTAAACCGTCATACACCATTAAAGAACTCCCTAAGATTCATCAGAAGTAAACGAATCAATTAAAAACTTATTACCTTCCATTCCTTTTGAGGCTGTGCAAAACTTCTCGCTCTGAAAGAATTAAGATCGAGGATGCATGAAGATAATACGGATTGTTGAAAACAAATGTTTTGGACAGTTTCGTTTTCTTGTGAGACAATTGGCAGCCATTCATCGCAATACAACAAGACTCTAAGCAGGATTTTGTTAAAAAGGTTTGACAGGCCATGTTGATGCAATATTGCATTGACAGTGTTGGGAATATCACGTCTGCAAATACCATAAAAGTGACAGAACAGCAAATAATGTTCCGTATCCTCAATGTCATCGCTTATTCAACACATTTCATCTATTGAATCCTTAAATTGTGCCTGAACTTATGAAGATTTCGTTTGCTAAGACCCATATGTAACTGTGTAAGAATTGTCAAACCTTTTGGATCGTGAATAATGAAAAGTGGCTTTACAGGGGGGCAAATAAAGAGGAGAAGAATAACCTGATAATTTCTTATACCTGAAGGCTTGTGGAAAATGTGGATTTGGAACCAATGAAACTAACAAGAAAGCAGCACCTATGAAACAAATGCAAAGTCACCTTAGTGCTGAAAATGGCAAAAAATTGCGAAGATTTCCAGGAGACAGAGTTAGTGGAGCTAAAGTAATATAATGGACATAATAAATACGCCTGATAATCTTTGATTCATCAACAGATTTCGCACAGCCAAAAAGAAATATACCGTTTTCATTGTAATTTTTATAGTACAGCGCAAAAGAATATACCAAATGACCCAAAACAAGTGAGCCAAGAAATCTTTTTACGCATACAAGAGTAATCATCATAAAAATTATCGATGATTTGTTGAAATTTGATTGCAGCTATTTTTGTATGCATAACCCTTTATTTAAGAGTTAAAATCTTAATGCAGCATGAAAAACCTGTCGATATTCATGACCCCTCTGGTTTAAACCAGTTTGCTATTTATTGCATCAAAATTGGTCCGCCTTTAATGCTTATAAAACTCACAAGAGAATTCATAACATACCGGGTGAGCCAGAAAAAAGTTCCCACTTTCGACAGGCCAGGATAAATCACACCCAAGGCGAATTTAGTTGTTTATGACATAATCTTTTGCCAAGATCCTATATTATTCTTGGCTATTTTTTTTAGATTTTTCTGACGACAATTTATCGATATATTAACGACTTCTTGAAATTTTTTGCCCTGCAGACTGCTCAAAAAGATCGAAAAACAGTGATCAAACTTCCTACAGATTGAACTTGGCAGAACAAAGGGAGTGCTCTTCGAAATGACTAGGGAATTTGGAAATGGGTTAGCTTTTCATTGATTGCGCAAGTTTAATTTCGAAGAAATGATAAAAGAACTGAGAGTCTTTGTATTAATAAAAATGGCATTAAACTTGCGCAATCATTGCACTACCGCTCATGCGACAGATTGTATTGTATAGATTGTATAGAGACTATACAGATTCCTATATAGATATTTCTTGGTATCCAAATGGCTTAGCTACTTTCCTATTAGATTTGTCTATTTCTTCGATACGGCAAATTGGCCAAAACCAGGATTTAATGAAACCAAGCAGAGCTAAAACTCGTCGAATTCGCATCGTTGGATCAAAGCGAGACACAAACGACTCCCAAACGACTACGTTTTGCACAAGCTGCATGTCAGGAGTAGCTCTACTCACAGCCCTTGGCCTAAGATCACATCAAGCGTACCAAAAGACTCAGTCCTTGGTCCTGTTCTATCAATATCTAATCAACAACGATCTCACCTTTCTATTGAGGACTCTCGTCTATGCAACTTTGTTGGTGATAATACTTTGGACGCAACTTTGGATGCCTCAAATCTCAAACTAGAAAATGCAATGTCAAGCCTACACGATGACATGCATAATACTCTTGGTCCGAATCAAAGACGAGGGTTAGCAAATCCATTAAAATGTCAGTTCATGTTTATGGGCTTGGGGTGTGACCGCAAACTTTGCATGGAGACACATAAGATGGTAAGTACTACTGCTGAACAAGTCAAATTACTAGGTGTTATCTGGACTCCAGGCTAAAATTTGATGAATCTCTCTGATTAGTGCCCTCTCGAGGAGATGCTACGGTGTTTGGCCCGTCTAAATGTTAAAATGTCTAAATGATAAAATATACTTAGGCCAAGTAACTCGAGGTTTCTTTTTCAGTGATCGGAACAGGGTGATGGGGCTCTAGTCATTGCAATTTCGATAGACAGCATTCTCCCCCATCCTCCTTGTCTATCAGTTTTTAGAGCCAGCAAGAGGAGGTTTCCAGCGACTCCATTGAGTTGCTCCATCAGTGAGAGGAATTTGCCCAGCACAAATAACATATTTTCTATAATTTGTTGTCCATTGTCCACCAAAGACGGCTGTCATCATAAACAAAATGATTCTGGTTCTTGATCCATAAATATCAGAGTTCTTTCGTTGGAAGCTGTGGCCTAAATAAGCTTGTGTTCTGCTTCTTCTTGGCTCTTTCTTTCTGGCCGGTTGGAGACTCGTGAAAACATGAAAGCATCTCAAAAAAAGAATCCAGATCTTGTCTTTCACTGGTAGTAAAAGGATCGCTATAGTGCTCTGCATAATGGTTTATTGCTTCATTTCGTTCATTAGTTAAAAAGTTTCCGTGAAAGCAAGTAGCAAGCAGACCACGCCGTTTTAAAACAACTTCTACAGTCAACGGCATTTTCTAAATGTCATAGTTTTCAAGGCGCTGCTTACGTCACCAAAGACAATGAATTCAAGAAACTACTGTAACATCTGATTTGATAATGCAAAGTTCCGTCGTAATTCGATTGATTCGTACTAACGGGAGGAAGTCAAGATCACCATAACGAGGCCTAAATCTGCCACATGAATTGGCGGTCACTTTCTTCATGCTTTCAATCTAAAAGCTGATGCCTTCTCCATTCAAAATCGTCAGTAAATCAAAACGTGAGGAAAGATGACAAGTGTGTCGGCTGAAGTCTAAACGAGCCAAATTCTGTACAAAACAAATACCTTTCAATTATATCAATTCGCTAACTAAAAGAGTAACGAAGCTTTATTAATTACCAATCCTGATCCTTGGGTTGTCATCAGCAATAAGATATCGCTCTACCCACTGGTCCAAATTCTTGAGAGTCCACTGATGTGCCTAAAAAAGATTGGTGTCAGTACAATCTGATAAGATTTTAGATGAGAGAGAAGCAAGAATAGGAAGATCGTAGGGGTCTATGCTGCAGAGAATAGGATGAACCGCAAAAAATCAAAAACCTTGCAGAAGGGAAGTAAAGAGCCTCACCTAGATAACTTTGGTCTATTTTCGAATCATTTATACATAAAGCAAATCATTCGACCATGTCTTAAATGCTTACCCTATAATGAACAAATTTTTATGTGAAGCAGCACTTACTTGATAGACTTCCTGTTTATATGTTTATATGTCGTCTCATCCGACGACAACACGCTTGCTTGTTTCTCTAGGACTCTACCAGATTTGGTGCGAGCCTTAGAGGCAGAAGCAGGCGTCGCACTAGATTGGTTAAAGGAAAACCATATGATTGCAAATCCATCAAAGTTTCATGCACTGTTAATTAAACAGACCAGACAACCACCAGTGGTGAGAAAATATGTATTCAAGGAAAAACAATCATGTCTGAAGATTCAGTCAAACTTCTCGGGATTCAACTTGACTATAAACTAAACTTTGATCCACACATTGCAGTACTTTGTAGAAAAGCTGCAACTCAACTTAATGTCCTCAAGAGGCTTAGAGCTTATATTGGTTTTGATGCGAGAGAAGTCCTTGTTCAGAGCTTTGTTTATTCTAATTTCAATTACTGTCCTTTGGTATGGCATTTTTGTTCAGCCAAATCAATGCATAAGATCGAGAATGTACAAGAACGTGCATTTAGGTTCCTTCATAATGATCATGTCAGTTCATATAATGACCTTCTACTGAAATCACAGCGATGCACCATGCATGTTTACTGACTTAGAGCTATCTCCATAGAAATTTTCAAGACTCTAAATGGTCTGAATCCATCCTTCATGAAAGACATTTTTCAAGTTAGATCCTCTAATCATTCATCGCGAAATCCTAATAGCCTTACTCATTACAGACCAAACCAGGTTACTTTCGGTACTCACAGTCTCAAGTTCTTAGGACCGCAGATTTGGAATTGCTTACCAAATGAGCTAAAATCGGCTGATAGCCTTAATACGTTAAAAAGGTTAATATCACAATGGGATGGCCCCGCGTGCAAATGCAACGCCTGTCGTTTTACTGTAAATAATGTACAAACCGTTTGGAAAAATTATTTGTTTTACTTTAATTATTGTATCCATGGATTTTGATTAGTTTCCATGTACATATGAACATAGCAGACCAGATGATTTTTTTCAATCGATGTAAAATAAAGATACAACAACATATGATAACAGCTGGTACCTTAGACGCATTATAAAAAACTTTTCAAAGAAAATCTGAGCTTATGATGGGGCAAGAAGAAGTCTGAGATAAACTAGAAGAAAGCCTCTTGTAGGACCTCTTTGTGGCCTTTTGTCTCGACTCAATTTCCAGCTTGATCAAAACGGCTGATCTTAGGCTGCGTTTACACGGGGCCGCTCGAGTACTTGGCCGGCCGAATATTTGGTTGCTTAGTTGTACCGTGCAAATATTTGGTCAGCATGGCTTCGCATTCACACGAGGCCGGTCATCTTTTTTGGGCATGCGTATTAGCAATGAACCGATATACTGACTGGGATTTGGCGACAGTTTCTCTGGCGACCATATTTCACTGGCCTCCTATTCAAAGCATTCCATCCAAGATGTGGTACCGTGCAAATTTTTGTTCGGCTGAGAGCGTTTACACGAGGCCGCCCACGAATTTGACCGGCTCAGTTCGCAAGAAGGCCACTTCCCTAGGTGACCAGTTAGGCAGGTCTCGTGTAAACGGGAAGGCTTAGTGGCCAAATATTGGGCCGGCCAAACATTCGGCCGGCCTCGTGCAAACGCAGCCTTAAATAAAGATGATTAATCATTGTGAAATGTTAAAGAATCTACACTGGCCCATTTGGTCATTGGAATAAATACAAAGATTCGCACGAATACTAGCCTGTGTTCCAGACCATTTAAAATGGAAAGTGGTCTGTGTAACGGAGTGGTAATCCGTGTTCATACGATGAATTGAATTGCGAAATAATTAAGGGCATTCTTTCACGCATCTAATTGGCTGCAATGGAGTCAGTGATCAACACAATGGACGTCTTTATGAATAAGTGTGTTTGAAACAAATTAGGGCTGATCGTTATCACTTTGTACGGTCGTAAAAGTCAATAGGATTAGCAGGCATTGCAATCTCCGATTCTAAGTATTGTAATGTGAGTTATTCGCATGAGACAGGCTTTTCTTTCTGATAACAAAACAAATAGTAATTATGCCAATTATTAGTTGCGTATACTAATTTTTCTTCAGATTCCGAATAAAATATCTGAACATGGATTAGCGCTCCGTTACACATACCACTTTCCTTTTCAAGTGGTCTGGAGCACAGGCTAACGAATACAAGAAAACAACTCGGCTCAATATCTGATTCAGAGACACCACAATATAGCAGCTTTCAAAAACAGGACATGATCCCTTTTAAAGAAGTAAGTTTCCCTGTTGTGTATAAGATAAAGTTTGTTAAAAAGTAACAGCTATAGTTGAAAATTCAATTCAAGTTGATTTGGAAATAATACCGTTTTGTTTCTTGGCACTTGAGATGTCAACCATTCAATGTATAATCCGGGATTGTGTTCTGCGAGCTAAAGAATATTGTTGTGAATTAATGAATAGTAATTTTGGTTTTTGATAGAAAATTTTACTTTTGATTTCGGAAGTGGGGACTTAGTTATTAGAATTGGGCGGTTGTGGGGGGGGGGGGGTTCTGAAACTTGTTTTAAATTGGCAGAGATAGCTTCCCACATTGCAAACAGCTTTTTATTGCCATTTATTTCAATAGGCATTTTTATCCTTGGTCACTGGCTCTCCAGAGAGATACTGACTAAATACAAAATAAAAAATAGTTTCCGGAGACAGTTGCTAAAGAAAAGATCAGGGTTACAGAAGCCGGGGCGTAGGTGGGGATGCTTTGTGTCATGTCTGACACTGTCCCTTCTAGTCATCCTCACCTACAATGGGAAGAGAAATGCAAAAATCAACCCTTTCCACACCCTTGAGTATCAACAGAACCAAGAACTTTTAACAAATGATTGTCTCTCCATAATGGAAGAAATTAGAGCTGAATGCCTAAAACAGCATCTATCAGATAGTGCCTTAATACACAATGATAATAATAATAATAATAATAATAATAATAATAACAATAATAATAATAATAATAATAATAATAATAATAATAATAATAATAATAAATTGAACTAAACCACCATCAAAAATTAACAGAAATAAAATGAATAAAAACACAACTGTTAAAATCTTGGAACGTTTCGATTAAAAATCTTCGTCAGCACTACTTTCTAAAGGACAACCGAGAATTTATACTACGTGATAAACAAGGCAAGGTAAAACTAAAGATAAAGTAAAATTATATTTTTACTACAAAGAACCCTATTCCCAGGAAACATGACTACCCCCGAAATTAAAACCAAGTGGGAATGAAAATCACGTTTTGTTCCAAACTGTTTTTTAGCGTAAACAAGAAAATGAAATGGTTGGCACATTAGCAAATGTTCACCCTGGAGGATCAAAATAGTCACAGACCAAACCTCCAAGGGATCCAGCCGGCAACCCCACGACCCTCCCATCTAACCTTTCAATGATTCGCAAATTGCTGAATCCTGAATGGCTTGATAGGGGATTCCACCCTAACGCCACATGCAAAAAAACATGAAGCCAAACAGGAAGACCATAGAGCACCGCCAGCAAAACCCCCCAGAGACATCAGATACAATGGCAGGAATTAGGCCACGCCACACGCAAACATATCGAGTTCTACATCTGCAGCCCGTTCATTCAAACCCTTGGGTAAAAAAGTTCCCAGCCTGTATTGCCAAAAAAGTTCCTTACGTCGCAATGAAAAGACATCATCAGCCCCATCGATCATTTTAACCCTAACCGTGAATTTACCATTGTGGCTCCCCTCAAAGAAATGACTGAAAAAGTTTGCTTGTGGGATTAATTTACCCCTGCCGAGTGATCCTTCGTTATGTTTGCGTGCGTAAGATCCGAAATATGATTTGTAAACATTGAATCTTTGCCTAAATTTTGTTTTGGTGCTACCTACATACTTTTTGTTGCAAACCTCACATTGTAGCAAATACACTACATTCTCTGAGTTGCAGTTATACCTCCCCGAAAAATTTTTGAAAGATCGATTTTCATCCGAGTTTTCAAAATTATCCCCCTCAGTTATGACGTTGCAGATCTGGCAACTCTTCCTGCCATTGCACCTGTAGGTACCCTTAACCAACGGAGTCTAACCAACAACTGGCAATTTTGCTCTAACAAGTTCATCTTTAAGATTTTTGGTCTTCCGAAACGACAAAAATACCTTGTTTTGGAACAACGCTTTGTGTTCATTATCTACCAAAAGGAGTTTTGAATTTTCTTTTAAAATGTCATAAACTTTGTTGAGAGCTGGATGGTACGTAAGAACCAGAGGTATTCTCTTGTCGTCCTTATTTTTAGGTTGCCTATCCAAAAGACTTAAGCGATCGCGGCCGCGAACTTTGCTGATTTGCTCCAGAACCTCATTTTAACCATAGCCCCTATTAAACAGCCACCCCTTAAGTTCCCCTACCCTCTCATTAAAAAAGCGATCCTCAGAACAAATCCGCCTAATTCGCAGGGCCTGGCTATACGGTATACCCTTTTTAGTATGACCAGGATGACATGAGGTACGATGAAGGAGTTGGTGAGTATAATAATAATAATAATAATAATAATAATAATAATAATAATAATAATAATGATAATGATAATAATAATAATAATAATAGTAATAATAATAATAATAATAATAAACTAAACCACCATCATGTGTTAACAGAAAATAAATATAAAAACACAACTGTTAAATGCCTCAAACGTTTCGATAAAAATCTTCGTCAGTGTGAGCTATTTACAGGGCAGCCAAGTATTTATAGTAAACAATTATTTACATCACAATACATACACTTTAAAATAAAATATAATTTACAATTGAATACATGATACATAAACAAGTTCTAAAAAAACACATAAGTCAGCCTAAAATCAATACCCAAAAGACCATTGTCGTTGTATTCTTAAGAAATGTTGCCATTTAAGAGATGTGCATTGAGCTTTTGGTAGTTTAATTGAAATGTGAAGAGGAACTGGGAGCCTTTATGAACCACTTGAGACTGTGCCAACTTATTTCTGTGGCTCCCCCAGGTAACTTTCCATGGATTCGCTAGCCGCTAAACTATTTTAGCAAATGCTGAATCCAGGATAGCCCGATAGGGGATTCCACCCTACCACCACGTGCAGAAAGGCACGAAGTTACAGAGGGAACCAAAAAAATCGCGTTAGCGCAGCCTCCCTTGACACCCTTCAGATGTAATGGTAAAATCTATGCTGTTCCACACGTCAACATGTCTAATTCCACATCTGCCGCACTTTCATTGAGACCATTTGGCGAGAACGTTCCAAGCCGATACTGCCAGTAAAGTTCTTTTCTCCGAAGTGAATAAACATCCTCTGCCCCGTCGATTATTTTTATCACAACCGTAAATGCCCCGTTGTGTCCGTTTTCAAAAAAATGCCCAAAAAAGCTTGCTTGTGGAATAGGTTTCCCCCTGTCAAGGGAGCCTTCGTTATGTTTGCGTGAATAAGACCTAAAGTATGACTTGTAAACATTAAATCTTTGCCGAAATTTTGTCTTAGTACTCCCCACATATTTTTGTTACAACGATCACATTGCAACAGATAAACCACGTATTCGGAATTACAGTCATACTTTCCAGAAAACGTTTGAAACGACCTTGTTGAGTTGAAATTTTGGAAAGTATCTCCCTCCCTCATTAAAGGACAAATCTGACAACTTCTTCTACCATTACAACTGAAGGTGCACTTTTCCATCAACTCTTCATCGAGATTTGCAAGTTTTGCCCTTACGAGTTTGTCCTTCAGACTTTTTGCCCTTCGGAACGAAACAAATATTTTGTCTTTGAAAACAATATTATGTTCATTATCCACCAAAAGAATATTATGATTACCACGAATGATTTCGTGTACCTTGTGCAGAGCTGGGTGATATGTTAGTACCAACGGTATCCTCGTGTCATCCTTGGTCTTGGGTTCGGTATCTAGTAAAGCAGCACGGTTTTTTAGACGAACGCGTTCAACTTGACTATCGACCTCGTTTTCGATATAACCCCTTGCCAGCAGCCAAGTTTTTAGACCCCCCACCCTATTTTCGAAAAAAGTTTCCTCTGAACAAATGCGCCGAATTCTGAGAGCCTGGCCGTAAGGAATACCCTTTTTGGTATGGCTAGGACGACATGAAGTGTGATGTAAGAGTTGATGGGTATCAGTAGGTTTTGTAAACAAATCAGTGACAATTTTGTTACCTTGTTTGATGACTTGAACATCGAGAAAATTAACCTTTTCCGAGGACCATTCTGCATTGAACTTAATCGAATCATGGGCCCCATTAAGGAAATTTACAAAATCCCTGAGTTTTTCCTCCCCGTGCAACCAAACCAAAAAGACGTCGTCTATATACCTCCACCACAGCCATGGTTTCCACTGAGCTTCCGAAAGTAACTTTTCCTCAAGAGCCGCCAAGTAAAGAATCGCATAACTTGGAGCACATTTTGTTCCTATAGCAGTACCCCTAAGTTGCTGGTAAAAGTCACCATTGAATTCAAAAAAGTTGTTTTTCAAAACCACGCGAGCAAGCTCCGTAAGGGAGTTCGTGGAAATGGTCTTATCTTCTCGATGTTCAAGTGCTTCCCGTAAGGCTTCCAATCCCTCTTCATGCGGAATGCTAGGGTAGAGCCCAACAACATCCACTGTACACAAAATAGCATTTTCAGGGAGTTGCCCCAAATTGTGGATTTTTTGAAGAAAATGGTTGGTGTCTTTAATGTACGACCTAACCTTTTTTGCCAATGGTTGCAAATGATGATCCAAAAATTCCGAAATATTCTCTGTAAAAAATCCACAATTGGAGATGACTGGTCTCCCTGGCACACTATTTAACCTTTTATGTATCTTAGGGAGGAGAGCATATGAGTCAAATCTTTCAATAGGGCACAGGGAAACCCGCAAATCTTCCAATTTCACGCTTATAAGCCAATGATATCGTCGTATTCCGATCACATGACTGAAAATAAGGCTTTCGAGATAAATTTTCGAGTACCTTCACGAAAATAGAAATGGATATTCGAGTAATAAAGATACAGAGCTGGTTTTACCACGAATCGATTGGAGAGGCCTTACTCCACAATTGTTTTCTGCATTTGGTTAAAATCTCGTCAGAGATCGGCGTTACATCGAATTTCATTCCTTCGAAAATTGGCCTATGTTCAAGAATTCTTCAGGAACGCTACAAATAAGATATAGCTTTCAAAAAATTTCACATGTTACGTGAATTATGTCCAGGAATAACATGAAAATATTTGTTTGTGTGATTTTCGAAAATCGTAGATGAATTAAAGCTATTTTCTGCGAAGAAAGCTAATGGGCCTACCTTCACCCGCAGCAAAATCCCAGTAATCAGCATTAAATCACTCTTTTTCGCAATAATAACCAGCGGATACATTAACGAATAACTTCACCACAAATCCAATTTCTTTCCACCATTCTATCATCGATAATTTCGATGAAATGTGACAAGACTTTACAGCCTCTGCAGCAAACCGTCCAACTACCGTCGATTCAAAGTTTTCTTGTTGCAAACACGTTGGAAGTCTTACAAGACTTCATAAAACAAAAGGTTTTGCAAGACTTAGGTCTCCCATATGACACAGCAAAATGACACCTTTGAGAATAGATTGCACACTCCTGGAGGCATTCTATCGTTGCAAAATAAAGAAAAATTAAAACATTTCTCAAAGATTGCAAATTTCTTTGTCACATCGGAGAAGTACATAAGTTGTGTAAAGAAATTTCCCCTGCAATCTATTCTCGAAGGTGTATAATCTATTATCAAAGGTAACAATTTGCTGTGTCATATGGGAGACCTGAGCCTTGCACAACCTTTTGTTTTATGCAAGCTTTCCTGGTGTTTGCAACAAGAAAACTTTGAATCGACGGTAGTTGGACGGTTTGCTGCAGAGGCTGTAAAGTATTGTCACATTTTATCGAAATTATCGATGATAAAATGGTGGAAAGAAATTGGATTTGTGGTGAAGTTATTCGTTTATGTATCCGCTGGTTATTATTGCGAAAAAGAGTAATTTAATGCCGATTACTGGGATTCCGCTGCGGGTGAAGGTAGGCCCATTAGCTTTCTTCGCAGCAAATAGCTTTAATTCGTCTAGGATTTCCGAAAATCACACAAACAAATATTTTCATGTTATTCTTGGACATAATTCACGTAACCTGTGAAATTTTGAAATCTATATCATATTTGTAGCGTTCCTGAAGAATTCTTGAACATAGGCCAATTTTCGAAGGAATTAAATTCGATGTAACGCCGATCCCTGACGAGATTTTAACCAAAAACAGAAAAATAAATGTGGAGTGAGGCCTCTCGAATCGACTCGTGGTAAAACCAGCTCTGTATCTTTATTACTCGAATATCCATTTTTATTTTCGTGAAGGTACTCGAAAATTTATCTTGAAAGCCTTATTTTCAGTCATGTGATCGGAATACAACGATATCATTGGCTTATAAGCCTGAAATTGGAAGATTTGCGGGTTTCCCTGTGCCCTATTGAAAGATGATACGCAACTCACCTCGCCGTCCGTCGGAAGGGACGTTAAACTAGGGGTTCCATGCCTGGGAGCAACATGCATAGTGCGCTTAGATTAGCTTTAAGTAGCTAGAAATACCTCCAGCCCACTCAAAATAACTTACTGGAAAAAAATGTTTGTTGGTCTATTAGGATGAGTTCGTTAATTAAGGCAATTTTGAAATTTACTTTGTTAAAATCTGTCATTTCTTTCAGTCTCTATTTGCACTTTCGGGACAGAACCACTTTGGTAAAAGTTTCGATGGTAAAATAATGTTCTGCTTCCTAACAATGAAAGTTAAACTAATAGTCTTCAAGGGATACAAAATATATAATAATAGTTTTCCTTTTAGGCCCTAATACAATACACGCCTTGCCTCATTATATTGGCAGATAAAGAGTTCACACGTGCATGAATATGAATCTAATTAAAGGCCTATTTTAGGACACCATTTTACTGAAATCACTAGTAATATGGAGTGGAAAGACCAATTTCGACCAGACAAATTTTCACATCTTACTTATGGAATTAGGGTTGTAAATGCATCAATAAAAATTGGCACACATAGCACATTTTTTCTGATTCACCCGTTAGCTAGAATTTATGACCCCTGAATTGTGCAAGCCTGGCCGCAATACTGATCAAACAATGGATAGAACGGGTCTTACCTGTGCCATCCTTGGCAGAATTAAATTGGTGAAAGAAGGAAGGCCAAGATTGGCAACTGAATCGTGTTCTGTGAGAAGTGACAGCAGCTTAAAGAAATGTTGCAATTGCTGGTTGAAGAGAAAAGAAAGATTTTAAAGAAATGTTAAATAAAAATGGCCAAGTGTCAAGCAAGTGACACATGATGCAAATTCAAATAAAGTAATCAAAGAAATACAAAGCCTCCAGAATCTCCTGTTGATAAGGTGGTATTTTTACATTAAACAATGCTATAAAAGCCGTTTCCGAGGGCAATACCAGAAAATACTAACCAACCGACGTGCTATAAATCTCATACACCAAGATGTATAGATCTTGTACTGACAAATCGAAACAGGAGCGTGCAACAAACTACCACATTTGAAACTGGTATATCAGATTTCCATAAAATGGTTGTTACTATCCTTAAAACTACTTTCCCCAAACGAGGACCAACGGTAATCAACTATAGAAATTATAGAAAATATAATGAGATTGCTTTCAGGAATAATCTTCGAGAGGAAGTAGGGAAAATAGAGCCATTGGACTTGAATTAAAGTTCATTTGAAACTACCGGGTGTCTCAGAAAAAAGTACCCCCTTTTGACTGGAAATAGGAACCAAGCAATAAGATATCATTGCTCCCCGACTTCACAGCTAAATTTATCAATGTTCAACTTAGATGCACGTACCTTGCATTTAGAAATTGTCCACCAAACACCGGAGATACAGGTCCGGAGATACAATTACCTGATGATCATTTATGTGATTTATTACTTTTTGGTAGCAAAACCTACAACACAATAGCCAACAAAATGATTCTACAATGTACTGTCAGGTACATCAAAAACACAAATCGATTTAGATAAGGAATCTAAAACAATATATTTTTACTTTAGACAGGGGATGTGCTCCAGCGGTCTGGAAATTCGCCTAATGTTTGTCTTTGTGGCATGGGGGATTGGGCGGATTCTCGGATTGTTGGACTATTCTCCTGTCTATTTGCCCTGAATACGTTGTCCGTTGACTTCATTCATTTCTGTGTGTATAGTTTAACTTTCCTTTGCTTGAAAATATAAATATTGTAAATAGGGTTGTGGTGTGAGAGGCAACACGATAACCTTGGTTTTTTGCCTCTCACCCCAACAGTTTAAATTGAAATTGTAGTGTTTTGTTTAATGTATTTTAAATCTTATTTGTAATAGAAAAAAAAAAAAAAAAAAAAAAAGATACAGGTCTGCAAAGTCAAAATTTACAGTACACCCAAAATCAGAGGTTTTGAAAAAGGGCCTAGTCATGCTTTGTATCGTGGACATTTTCCAAAGTACCTGTAGACTTTAAGTTTCCGTGTTTGGCTTTTGAAAAGAATAAAAGAGGCATGGCCATGGCGCTGACTAAACAAATATAGTAAAAATGTGGTAAGAGTGATAAAGTCGTGCCACATCTCCAAAATAAGCGTGCACATGCTCCTTTTCCTCTTCTTTAATACAAAAAATTGGGATCGAATGCAATGCAAAGACCGTTTCCTTAAAAGAAAGTCATTTCAAGAACAATTGAAGTAATTCATGATGTAAATCTTTTGAAAAATAAAAAGTAAAGGTCAAAGTCGAAAACTCGTTTGCAAAATGCCTGTTTGTTGTCAAATTATGGCTAGGCCATTTCTCAAAACCTCTGGTTTCAGGTGCACTCCGAATTTTGACCTTGTGAACTCATATCTCCGGTGTTGGGTGGTCGATTTCCAAATGCAAGGTATGTGCATTTAAGTTGAAGACCAACAAATGTAGCCATGAATTAAAGAAGTTCCGAAATATTATCGTTTTGTTGCCTTGTTGAGTCAAAAGGGGGTACTTTTTTTTGAGACACCCGGTACTTTTGATAGAGTTCTATATAAACATGCTCCTGTTAAGAAAAAAAGTCCAGGCAAATGATAAACCATTTATGACTCGTGCTCTGCGTAAAGCGACCATGCTACGTTCTAGATTACGTAATAAATTTAACAAAGATCGAACTGCTGAAAATTGGAACGAATTTCGCAAGCAACGAAACTCTTGTGTTAAGTTATTTCGAAAGGAAAACAAAAATTATTACAATAACCTAGACATCTCACTTGTCACTGACAATAAGAAATTCTGGAAAACTGTGAAAACTTTTTTCTCGGACAAATCACAATCTAAGAATAAAATAGTGTTGATTGAAGATGAAACCATTATTTCCGACGATGTTGAGGTAGCAGAAACTATGAACGAATTTTTCGTCACTGTGACGGATTCCCTTGGCATAAATGGAAACTCTAATTACGAAAATGCAACAGAAGGAATCACATATCATATTGATGAGGCCGTACATAAGTTTTCCAATCATCCTAGCATGTTGAAAATTAAAGATCGCTATCAAAATGCTGGTTCCTTTACTTTTCAGAAAGTTACCCCTGATACCGTTGACAAAGAGGTTAAGAATCTAAATCCTAAAAAAGCTAAAACGCACAAAAATATTCCTCCTAAAATTCTTAAATCCAATTCTGATGTATGTGTAGAACGTTTGACGAAAATATTTAATGATTGCCTAGAAAATTCGTCCTTTCCTGACGAGCTAAAGTGCGCTGATGTCACATCTCTTCCCAAGAATGGACCAACCAACTCTAGGACCAACTTTAGGCCAATTAGCGTTCTACCTACGGTCTCAAAGCTGTTTGAAAGAATAATGGATAAACAGATAGTTGCTTATATTATACCCTTTTTATCGCCACTTCTCTGTGGTTTTCGAAAAGGTTACAGTGCCCAGCATGCTCTCGTACGGCTCTTAGAAAAATCAAAAAGTTAGCCTTGATGAAGGTGGTAAAGCAGGGGCTGTATTGATGGATCTGTCAAAGGCATTTGATTGCATCAGACGCGATCTTTTGATTGCAACATTGGACGCTTACGGTTTCTCTCGCGAAGCATTAGCACTAATTAATGATTACCTCACAAATAGACAACAAAGAGTCAAAGTAAATGGGTCATTTAGTTCTTGGAAAAGCGTCACACGCGGTGTTCCTCAGGGGTCAGTCTTAGGGCCTCTGCTATTCAACATATACATTAATGATCTTCTACTCTTCA
This sequence comes from Aurelia coerulea, assembly GCA_039566865.1. Classification (NCBI taxonomy): domain Eukaryota; kingdom Metazoa; phylum Cnidaria; class Scyphozoa; order Semaeostomeae; family Ulmaridae; genus Aurelia; species Aurelia coerulea. Next base: position 15,873,608 of record CM076945.1, read on the forward strand.
TTCAAAACTCGGATAAATGTAATAGACGATTGCGCTAAAGATAGCGGACTCATATTTTACGCAAAGAATCACGGTAAAAAAATTCCTTATCAACAAGTTACGTCACAGTGCGGCCTTAGCAACACAAATTTCGAGTTGCAGCGATAAAATACAGAACGATATCCAATATTTTTTGCTTAGGCCATCGATAATGCCTTCTAAGCTGCAATGTATCGTTGCTTCCTGCACTACACGAGGAGTTTTTAAGGCGGACAGAAGCAACATAACTTTGTACAAATTCCCTGATGATGAACAGCTGTTACGACGATGGAAAGCAAAAATTTATCCACATAGAGAAGAAACAAATATAAGCGCATCAGAGACTGCAAATAGTTTTTCCTAGGTAGTTAAAGGCAGCGATAGAGTATGTAGTTTGCATTTTCGTGGTGGAAGAAAGCTCGGAAAAAATAATGTTCCAACTATTTTCGACAATAACAATGACACACCAAGAGAGAGGTTGCCGATAACAAAAAGAGATGAAGATGATCTGTTAGTCGTTGAAACGCAAATGAAGTCAACCCAGAAACAACAAAGCTTGCCACTACAAACAAACGAAGAAGATCTATTCGTTGTTAAAGCATTTGCAAAACCAGCCGAGGAACACAGATTGCCAATACAAACAAACGAAGAAGATCCATTAGTTGTTGAAACATTTACAAAACCAGCCGAGGAACAAGGCTTGGCAATACAAATAGCTGGAAATCAATTATTAGCCGATGAAACACCTAGGAAACCAGCCCCGAAACCAGTTGAAAAATCAAAGGATGAGTTTTTATTGTTTGATGAGCCTATGGATGAAGACAACAACGAACAGACAGAAATATGCATCCAGACAGAATGTAAACATCCAGATATGGACGAGCAACACATTATAACTGCTAATGGTGATGTCAGGTCTCTTTAATATTGAAGATTTTCGTGATGATGATGCTGGGATAAAACATTCTACGGGACTACCAGATTACCAATCATTTGTTGCCTTATTCAACTTCGTGAAACCAAGTGATGGCTATCAGCTGAATTATCACAACAACAAAAAGCAAAATGTTGCCAGAAAATCGTCAGTTAATGACAGAGGCCGTCCGAGAACACTTAGCGCTGAAAATGAATTGTTTCTGACATTGTGCCGACTACGAAGAAATCTATCTAAAATGGACTTACACTGCAGATTTGGTATATCAACAAAGTCAGTTTCTGAAGTATTTCTTACCTGGTTAGATCGCCTGGATTATTGCCTTGGTTTTCTTGACAAAATTCCTGGATTAGATGAGGGCTTAGCACAGTTACTTCCAGAGAGTTTCAAAGGAGATTTTGAAGATATTGATTTAATCATAGATTGTACCGAAGTATGGATCCAAAAGCCATCAGATCCTATAGGCCAAAGTGCAACGTGGTCGGAGTACAAGGAACACAATACCGGCAAAATCTTAGTTGGCGTAACTCCTGTCGGTTTCCCTCGATTTGTGTCTGATGTTTACCCTGGCAGTATTTCAGATGACGACATTACTGGTGCAAGTGGCATCCTTTCTCTTGCTCGGAGAAATAAGCGATGGCTAGCTGATAAAGGTTGGCAGTGCAACGGAGATAAATTTGGTTTGATCATTGAAACGCCAGATCGATTGGAAGGCAAAATGCAGTTCTCTGAAGCTGAAGATGTTGCAAATCGGAAGATATCTCGTTTGAGAATCCACGTTGAGCGCCTCATCAGGAGAATTAAAGTCTACAAAATGTGTAACTCGACAATTCCAATTCGTTATGTTAATGTTTCTTCAAAGATCTTCAAAGTTTGTGCCAGACTAACTGCCTTTCTCCCAACGTTGATCAGAGATACCGATATTTCAATTTTAAACGAAGAATAGCACGTGACTTCGCATTTTCATGTATTCGATTCAAATAATCAAAGAATGCAGGGGGTTAAGCTAGACAACGGCATTTCGCAACGTTAGGGGTGTTTGATGACGAGGTAAAAATTTAGCTTGGCAAAAGCCAGATCAACTGCACGGATCTACAATCCTCGCCAAAAACCTCTTGTCACAAACTGAATTTTTTTTCAGCATTTTTCAACAAAAATCAAAGTGCCTACCACTTCAGCGGAAATATCTCGTAAACCCCCCTTCCCCCCAAGTCAATGTTGTTTGTCTTCACGAAGGACACTTGCCGCATGATATTTTCCAAGTTGGAGAAATCAGCAACATTAACCTGGGGGGGGGGGGGGGGGGTATTTGCTCTTCAGATCTACCTTTTCTCATTTTGTGACAAGGTTTTTGGCGAGGATTGTAGTTTTACGGGAGGATTTTGTTTTGTGAGATTGTGAGATTCATCATTCAGGAAGAGGAAGCCAAATTTCGAAAGCAAAACAAGTTGTTTCAAAACCTTCTTTCATTCATCATTTTCATTTTGTCGTTTGGGGGAAACAGGAAACAGTGGTAAAAGTTCTTTTGTTATCAAGAAGAGCCCGTCGTCAAAAATATTTAAACATCCTCCAGCAAGCTGTTGAAATAATATTTTCGACGAAAAGAAATAAAATTGACCATCCAGTGATACTTTTTAACAACACACCTGTGAAGAAAGTAGATGAGCATAAACACTTAGGGCTCTTTCTTGATTCAAAATTGTCCTTCTCTGCACATATCAAAGCAGCCATCACTAAATCACGTAAGAGTATCGGTCTGCTGAAATATCTCTCCAGGTATCTCCCAAGACACACGCTGAAAGAATTATATAAGCTCTATGTTCGACCCCACCTGGATTACGGGGACGTTATTTACCATATCCCTCCTAAAGTATGTGAATTTAGTGGCAATGTAACTTTGCCAAGTCTCATGGAGAAGCTAGAGTCTGTTCAGTGTTCTGCTGCTTTAGCTGTATTAGGAACATGGAAGGGTACGTCGAGAGAAAAGCTGTATGCCGAGCTTGGCTAGTAATCGCTAAGCTCCCGTAGGTGGAGCAGACGCCTTGTTTTATTCTACAAGTTCATGAATAATCTGACTCCTGTATATACAACGGATCCAATACCACCACAGCGGCAGTCCAGATACACTCTTCGCAATCAGGATGCCATCGGGCGAATACGAACAAGGACTGATAAATTTAAATCCAGCTTCTATCCTCACTGTCTGTCTGAATGGAATAAGCTTGATCCAGAAATTAGACTTGCACCTTCTATTGCTGCTTTTAAAACAAAGCTGCTATCCAAAATTCGTCCCCTTCCAAAATCTGTCTTTCGGATACATGATCCGACCGGATTATTATATCTTACCCAACTTAGGGTTGGTCTCAGTAAATTAAATTTTCACAAATTCAAACACAATTTCAGGGATACTTTAAACCCAATGTGCCCTACCAACGATGGCATTGAGGATACGGAACACTTTTTGTTGCTCTGCCCTTCTTTTGAAGTACCACGTAGAGATCTTCTCGCAGGTGTTTCTGCTTTATTACGACCACCTGGACATACAAATCTTTCGAACGAATTTCTATTGCAGATTTTATTCTATGGTGATAAAGATTTTCCCGATGGTATCAATAAAGATATACTCTTGTTAACTCTCTGCTTTATCCATAAAACTGGTCGGTTTGATTAGAAATCTAAAACTCGGTAACAAGTCATATTTAACCACCTCGTCCCTTTTTTAAGTAAACGTTTTCTCATTTTTGTTGTAGTTACCTGTAGTTTCGTTTAATACTGTATACTTTTGATGAATTGTAAATATTTTATCCCCTTTTTCTGATGTAACATTCGTATTTTAAAATTTAACTAATGTTGGAATTAATTAGCTGATTACATTTAGCTATATTTTTTCTGTAATCCAACGGTAAAGAAATTGACTCTCTGAGTGAATGAATGAATGAACGAATGAATACTTAAGCCAGGATTCCGTGCGCATGAAATATCGATGCATGGCCGTCCCAAATATTTACAAGAAAGTCAATAAGTCCCAATTTGAGAAAACAATTTAATTCAATTGACAATGTAAAACATTCATAATTCAATGAATGCTAATGACAATTCAATCGATAATGTAAAGCATTGGGTGAAAAATTTCTGGTGCCCGCGGAAACAGTTAAGAAAGGCTTAAGATCTTTACAGTACTGCTTAAAGTCGATGTTGTACAACTTTTATGTTGAGGCAAAGGACGTTGTACAACTTTTATGTTGAGGCAAAGTTGAAAGATGGTAACTTAGACAGAGAGTCGTAGATTCTCAAACGGGTTAACCTGCATTCATCGTTTGAAACTTACTTCAGAAGGCAGCTTTTCAATTGCATTTATCATCATTAGCAGAATCTGAAAACAAAGAGAAAAATCAAAATTGAAGTGCTAGCAGGAAACCGTAATTTTCGTAAAACAAAACATAAAACAAAAACATGACTTAGTTTTGATTAATCAATAATTTGTTATCACTGGATTTGTCACTACCTACTGGATTTGTCTACTGCTATTATTTTATGGAAATGTCGTCAACCTGAATTTTTCTCTTCTTTCTGAACTTTCTCAACCTTATGATGATTGGGAAGGACTGACAATTAAATTTGAAATAATAATCGTCGCAATCTTGGCTCTTCGATTTTAAACATTAAAGTGCACATGAAGCGAAATTTTCATTCTCTGTTATAGCAAATTCGAGGTCGCTGATCACGAATGTAGCGATGAAATCTTCGAGAAATTGCTGCGAGAGAAGTAATAAGTGGGGGCCATCAGGGGGGTTAGAAATCCGCCGTTCCGCACGATTTTCAGTTAAAATTCGCCGTTCCGGTCATTTTTAGCTAAAATTCAGCGTCCCGCTATTCTTCATTTTCAAATGTGGGCACGAATCTAGTGTTGTCAGGCATTTCCATCCATCCAATATGGTGAATAGGCGGATAGAGGAGGAGACACAGGGGGGGGGGGGGGGTATTTACGGTAGGATATTTTGCCGACGGGATATGCACTCCTTTCTGGGTATCATTTTCGCCTCTTTTTTTTAACGCCAGGTATGAAAAGAAGGCAACTTTTTAAAGCCGGTTATCATAAATGTTATTTCGTTGTTTTTCGACGAAATTATTACGTTTTCGAGTATACTTCTTGCCGATATTTTCTAAAGCCGGCTATCATTTCGAGGAAAAAGTTTCAAGGCCACGTGAAATTGTTGTTGTTGGAGTGCACACTCCCATACAATTGAAAGTGAAGTACCCGCCCCCGCGGAGGAGAGTAGCAGTTAAAGTAGTTGAGTGAAGCTTGAAAATAATTTCATAGTGCAGGAAATAAAATTTTGTTTGCTTTTTCCAGCTAAAAAGTGGACCAAACTGTACCAGAGCATTGGGCAAACAGATCTTCACTCTATTTAGACAAAGACCATGTTTCAGCAGTAATATATTCAGTCTGTAGGGACAGGTGCAAGATAGAAAATTATCAAAGGGCAGTGGTATTTTGCTCTATCTGCGCCCAGGGCCGCCACCAGCCCGAAAAAAGAGGGTGACCAAAAATAAGGGGGTTTGGAAGCAAAGCCCCCAGAAACAATTTCCCGATCGCACCCTGCAGACTCTAGGAAAACGTGAAAAACGCCCTTATTAGCATTAACATCTAATTCAAATTTTTTTGAAAAGCAACAATCTCCAGCAGCATTTTTCGTAACGATGAGCGCATAAACAGAAAAGTACGTCATGCATCTATTTACGAGGAAGGAAAAGATTGATTTGAAATAAAAATTTTCAATGACAGAATTCAGCATTGAAAAGTAAAACTTGGTGAAAGACTTTTTGCAACACTGGAAAACCAGTAATCACAATACAAGTCAAGAAAAACTACGTAACTCCTCAGTCATCAGCCATATCTTCCAAGTCGATATAAATCAACCCCCCCCCCCCCACCAAGTTTTTCACGGATTTCGAGAAATTATCGGCCACTGTTGTTGTTGTTGTCAAATGCCACTCCTCAAAAATGTGAAGTTGCCTCAATCAATCAATCAATCAATCAATCAATCAATCAACCACTCAATTAATCAATTAATTAATTAATTAATTAATCAAAGGAGCATGTTTATCCACGAGTTTTCGGCAAGCAGATGAAAGATTCTTGTAAGATAAATCCGCATCATTTAAATCAGCATTAAAGTCAATATTTTTTCATCTTAGAGAAAATGCTCAGCATCAAATTTCTTATAGCTACGATATTTAATCATTTTAGGTTTGAGACGGGGAATGTGCGTTTTCATTTAAGTTAAGACAAGGCCATGAAAATCGCTTAGCCCAGTTTCAAAAATGGTGGTATTATGAAAAAATCTGCGTTTATTTGTTAGCATGACGTCAATTGATGAACTGGGATTTTTTGTGAAACACGTTTTATCCTTTACTAAATTTGACAGTCCAAAACATCGCAGAAGGAAATTAACTTAGGATATCCGGGATGCTGAATATCATGAGTGTCAATGTTGATATCGCCCATGATCATAACGTTGTCATATTTGTCCTTGGCTGAGTGTAAGGAAGAAGGCAGTTCTCTGAAAAATAGTTCCAGGTTGGAAGCATCTGGAGGTCGGTAAATGCTAAAAATAACTCATCTCTTTTCGCAAACCATCAGATCAGAATAAATGATCTCGATAGTTGGATTTTCAAAAGTAGAAAGTCTATTGTAAACAACCCCTTTCCGAACAAATTGCATTAGGCCCCCACCAAATTTATTCCTATCACGACGGATTGGTTTTTGGCAGTTATTTTTCAGAAAAATCTCACTTCTATAATCCGAATTTACTTTTGTTTCCTCCATTACCAAAAGATCAGGCAAGCATCTTTTCATCAACAATCTCAAATCAGTTATTTTGTTTCGAAGACTATTTATATTTAGGAATCCAATTAAAGGATTGTTCGGATATCTTGCTCTCAGATCAAAAAATTGTCCAGTGTCCAATATTATTTGTTGAAGACAAAGAGCTAACAGCTTGCAAAGCTATTTCAAACTCGTCTTGCCTATTTGATGACATTAATTTAAAATCTTCTCGCTGGAATTGTTGAACTATTACGACCATTTACACAAATCACCAATCTTTCAAACGATTCTTTGACGCATCTTTTATTGTATGGTGATCAAGACCTTTCTGATGAGTTGAATAGATATCTACTCGAATTAACTTTACGCTTCATCCACGAAACTAGTCGCTCTGATTAATCTATTGAGATTACAGCTACGTACTAAGCAACCACTAAGTCCTTTATCGTAAATAGCTCTTTTCTTTGTAAATTCTGTTTCACATCAGATGTCGGCCATTTTACTTTCCTGAATCAAAAATGAAATGATTTGCACTCGTGACATCTTTCAACCCATTGAAACCCTGACCTGACATCTGATATGAGGCAGAAGCTAGTATAGTATCCGTTAATCTTTAAATTGTTTCGAAATGTGTCTGGATACAGTTTAATGTTTCATGGTTTTATATATTGGCCATGGGGTAGTCATTTTATTTCGCTCACCATGGTATCGTACCTGTAGTGTTGTATAGTAATTTAGATAGGTAAAGTAGAATGTAAGATTATCGTAAAATTCTACATTTGAATAAAAAAATGACATTGCTCATGTTTCAGAAAGCTGATTAGCATACGAATGTTCAGTTGGGCTTTTGGTTAAGCATTCTAGACTAACAGTGCAATGAGTTATTGTCAACTTGTGTGGATGTTTCATGATAGGAAATCGAATAACAAGATCAACAAGATCCACGAAAGAGCCCTGAGAATCATACACAAAGATAGTACTTCCAATCTTGAGGAACTGTTAATTAAAAGTAACCCAGTATCTGTTCACCAGAGGTATTTACATCTGCTCCAGAGTGAGATTTACAAAACCGTAAACAACTTGAATCCGTCTTTTATGGCAGAAGTATTTGTTACCAAAGATGTGCCATATAACCTTCGAGGCAATAATAATCTTGTTTTGCCTAGAGCTAGGACGAATTTATATGGCATTGATACTATCAGTTTCGTTATTCAAAAATTATGGCAGACTCTGCCAAGAGAAATCAAAATCAAAGGGTCCCAATAAACTAGCTAGTTGGTTTATTCATTATACTTTTTGAGGACTCATTCCAAATCACGACAACATGGGCATAATGGGCGACACCACTATAGATATTTTCGTAGACTTTGTAATATTTGTCTCTATGTTAAATGTAGGATTTAGGGTTTTTATGTATTTCCATGCTCCCTTGGCTGTTGTTTTGTGATGTAGTAATTGTTTGTTATTGTACATTTTATGAGAATATGAAAAAGGGTCCCAATCATTGGAGATTTTCAAAAGAAATATTAAGTCCATTAAAACTTTTGACTGCAGCTGTAAATTGTGTAAATCTTTTTATTTAAAATTAGAGTTTTGTATATATTTTGTACAGTTGGCCTTAAATAGCTTAACACATTGTCTCTGCCAACTTTAAATGAATTGTTTATTATTATTAATATTATTCTGCTGGACAGACTAGGGCAACACCCCTTGAGGCTGGTCCACGAGACTCGCCTACACAGGACACTAAAGGACAAAATATTATACTGAGAAAAAAACTGGTTAAATGACTGATTTCTGGTCACTGAACTGTAGGCTGATTCATCTGATAAATGGTAAAAAGCAGAATTAAGTCACCCAAAAGTGAAAAATATACCTCCTCAAAGCATCTCCTAACTTTGCGGCCATATGTTTCAACATTTCTTGTTCATTCTCCAAATTTTTGTGAAGATCAGGAAGTTCAATGAAAACTGGGTTAAATGAAGCCAATCAACTTATGTTTCTTCCAAGCAAAATCATACATGGACACAATATTTGAGTTCCTTTCTCCCCCCTTTTGTAAGACTCCAGATAGAAGTTTTCATCTCAAAACTAGTAAATATCTGTCACAAATGTTTATTTCATGTTTTGATAAAGAGAAACAGGAACAAAAAATAGTGTAGCCAAAGATATTAACATTGATGTCCTGGCTGGAGAGAAAGTATCCCTTTTTGCTACGAGGCTCACAGGCTATTGGGACTTCCTTGCCGCCAAATTTTAAGGCAACCGTTTCAACAATTTTATGTCAAAGTGTGCATGCAAAGTTGCTCTTAAAACCTGTCTGTAATCTGTGAGGACGCGGCTTTGTAAAGTATGCTTGGTACATAGACTAACGACGTGATTCCTTGTATTCGTTCAACATGTTTATTCTGATGTCTGACGGTGTTGTGGCGCAGTGATGTAGTCGTCAGGCGGACATGGTTTGATACCCGGTAGGGCCCCACCACTTGAGCGTCATGACAGGGGGTCACGGACTCGATTAACGCTTAGCTACTCCTGTGATCCCAGCGCTTGGTGCTAAAAACCGCAACTTCACCTTCACCTTCACCATTTTCACTCATACAAGGACTCACGACCAAACAGATTCAAAACAGAGACAAAGATCTTGCGAGAGATCGGAAGAAAAATCGAATTTCTTCCATCCTTCGATCGTCGAAAGAAAAGTCGTACGTCGCTTCGAACGTCGTTTCGAACGTCATTTCGCTTCGAAAAGTCGTACTTTGATCTAATCAACCAATCAAACGCTAGAAACCTTATTAAGAAAGTAGTGATCTGATTGGTCCCGCCGTAAACACGGCGGAGATGGCCTAAATTAGTCTGCGTTTTGAAGCTGTATTGTCATGAGTCTCGGTTTAAAGCCATATAATCATCCAACAGACCTTTTAGCTATTCTCCAAAAGAACCAACGAGCGTTATTTTTATACATGATACGCGACGTTCGATCGAATGGCGTTAGAGCTTCTTTCACTATTGTGTACATTCGAAAATTCTACAAAATGTTGTTCGATTCTAATTCTTTTCAGAATAGCTAAAAGGTCTATTCATTGCGGAAAACTGAGACAAATGTAATCAATCTACTTAGTACATTGGCGTATCTGCTATTTGGTACATACACTCAAGCATAATATCTACTAGAACTAGCTCAACATTCTTTCCTTTGGGATCTGGCGCTACGACCACAATATGCCTAAACAGAAAACAAACATGGCTTTTGACAAACTGTCTTTGAATCTGGGAAATTACATTCACAAGACAGCTTTGCAGCAAAAAAGGAAGAACAAACTGAGGGACACACGGTTCCAGCATTTCGTTATGTGGTACCTAATGTAAGAGATAGATTATAAATACTATCGCACCCTTTCGGCCATTCCTTGGTTGTACTGACATAGGCTGAAGATGATATGAGCGGTTTGTTTCAAGTTTATGGCATCCTTCGTTATTTGGTAAATGAATGGAAAATCCTAGAATAACAAATTTGAGACATCATTACTTACAATATTAACATGAAAACCATCCCAGGGAAGCCAGACAAATTCTAACTTCGACAATTCATAGCACAAAACGTACCACATGTATCTGCATTAACGGAATTTTGCTCAGTAGCCGGAAGACTGAAGTATATTTTGTAGTTTTTCTCGCGTAATTGTTAGCAGCGAAAAATAAAGGCAATTTTGACTTAACATAAATTTCGTGGTTGTGGACTGCCTCAAAAAGCACCTGAAACATTTGATCAAATTGTGTAACTTCTCCTACAGAACAATGAAGACAATACAAGTTTTTACGGCTAAAAGATATCGTCTGCACATTTATTGCCATGGGACTGAAAACGTCCTTGCTTGTTTGAAAACCATTGTCCTGTAACTTGTGAGAGCGATGAAATGCCCTTGTCACTCCTTGTCATTTGGCTGGTATCTTAGGCCCTTTTCAGGCATTTCCCAGCCAAGAAATTTCGTTAAGTCGATTTCGTGTACATCTAAGAAATATAAAAAAAAAGATTTGGGGCTTTTAGCTTCAAGTAGATGATTCATTCAAATGCATTCAACACTTGTGGTGCTATGAATTTTCAGAAGTAGAAACTGTTTCTGGCTTACCCTGTGTACGAAAGCAGAGAACTACCTAATTTGCGGTGAATAGCATGCAACTGCTTTTTTCAACGGCTAAAATAGTAACAAGCATCACAATTCGAGACCTGTTGCTTCACAGAGGCAAAGTTTCAGCAAGGTGTTCCTAAAATGAACTTTCTATTTCGCAAACCATACATGCCTTTCAAACACAACCCCGAGCGCAACGAGCAATCTTTCACCGGTGAAGTCCAATCACAGGAAGCCCAATCGCGTAGTATAGCGGCCTAGCTAATAACCGTTGCTGCTGTTTCCTAACTGCAATATAAAGATAGCAGTATTTGCTCATTGAATCGAAGAAAATTAAATTCATACCGTAAATGGTTGATTGTTCTTTGTGTGTTTCTTCATGTGCTCTTGGGCTGCAGTCGATTTAGCGCCGTAGACTTTAAAACTCATCTTTTGTATATGCTCTCGTCTGAATTAAGTGAGAATGAGGACTATGGTGCTTTTAAAGCTGTGGTCATTGCCGTGCTGAATGAACATGCACCCGTTAAGAAAAAGTATATTCGTGCAAACGATGGACCTTTTATGACTAAAGCCTTGCGTAAAGAACACATGCATAGAACCAAGCTTCGCAATAAGTAGATAATCACAAGTTTTGGAAAATTGTAAAGCCACTATTCTCAGATAAAGTACAAGTAAATTCGTCCATTACTCTAATTGAAGACGACAAAATGATAAGTCAGGACTGTGAAATTGCAGAGATCTTCAATCATTACTTTGCAAATATCAAAAACAGCCAAGGGATCTCTGAAAGTGATTCACTTTTGCTGCCAACAAGTGATATACTAGAATATATATATACATTGACAAATCTATTGAGAAATATGAAGCTCATCCAAGTATTTGCAAAATAAATGAGTAAGCTATGCTTTCCAACAATTTTGAGTTCAGAGAGGTCAATATCGAAGAGGTTGCTGTCAAAATCAACCAACTTAATCAGAGTAAAGCCTCTCCAGTTGATTGCATCCCTGCAAAAATCCTGAAGGAAAATTCTGATGTATTTTCTGTTGCCATTCGAAATTTATTCAACTCTGGTTTATGTAAGGGTACTTTTCCCAAAGAATTAAAAGCTGGAGATTTAAGCCCACTCTTCAAAAAAGAGAATGCCTTTTCGAAGAAAAACTACCAACCTATTACAGTTTTGCCATCGGCATCAAAGATAAACGAAAGGTTGATGCAAGATCAAATGCTGCCCTTTGTCCAATGTTTCTTGTCTCCACTCCTCTGTGAATTTCGAGAGGGCAATGGTCCACAGCATGCACTTCTACGTTTAGTTGAAACCTGCAAAAAGTCGTTGGACAGCGGAGGCGTCGCAGGGGCTGCCCTGACGGACCTTTCGAAAGCCTTTGATTGTCTAAATCACGAATTATTGATTGCAAAATGAATGCATACGGTTTCAGTAGATCTGCATTGCAGTTCATCCATAGCTATCTCGTCGACAGGAAACAAAGGGTAAAGGTCAATGGTTCATTCAACACGTGGACAAAGACCACCCTAGGTGTACCGCAAGGTTCTGTTCTAGGCCCACTTTTGTTCAACATATACCTGAATGACTTGTTCCTGTTCCTAGGGGGGGGGGGCCGAAATATGTAACTATGCGGACGATACAACGATTGATGCGTATGGTCCAAAAATCGATAATGTAATTGCGCATTTAGAAAATGATGCCCTTCAGTTAACTGAGTGGTTTCTGAACAATCTCATGAAGCTAAATGAGGATAAATGCCATTTAATGATTTTCGGTGCAAAAGAAAATGAAGTATCGATCAAAATAGGAGGTGCTTGTTTGAAAGAATCTACAGAGGAGAATCTTCTTGGCATAAAGTTTGATCGATCTCTTTCCTTCAAACAACATGTCAAATCTCTATGTAAGAAAGCCAGCAAAAAACTTCATGCTCTTAACCAAATATTCTATTACATGGACAAAGAAAAACTGCAGAAACTAATGCGTGCTTTCATATTATCCCATTTTAGCTATTGTCCACTTGTTTGGATGTTCTGCGATAGAACCTTGAATGAAAGAATACATCACATCCACGAAAGGGCTTTGCGCATTGCACAGGAAGATTACGAACATGATTTTGGTTTTCTCCTGGAGCAAACAAATTCAGTGCCCATCCATATAAGAAACCTACAGTTACTTACGACTGAGATTTTTAAAACAAAATTAGATCTAAGTCCAACTTTTATGAAGGATATTTTCACGCAGCGGAACACTGGCTACGATTTGAGGCATGTGACCGACGCGCTGCTTCCAAAAGTACGCACTAGCTACGTCGTTTGGAATCGAGTCTGTAGCTTTCCTTGTGTACGAAAACCTGTAAATGAATCACGTCAGACCTAACCACTGCGATTAGGTATACAGGCTAGAATAGCCTCGAAAGGCTTCGAAACAACAAGAGAATCAAGGTTGTATTCACAACAAAAGAGGACTGTATATTTAGGCTCAATTTCAATCTAAAATAAACCAAAAGACTGCAATTCGCAACTTATATTTTGTTCCACAACAAACGAGATTAATCATAGACACAATTCACTAGTACTTCCCGTACTACAATCAGTTTAATAATTCAACAAGAAATAACTGGAAGTCTATCACCTGAGAGTTCGTTCAAATCTTTACGCAACGCCTCTTCTTCCTGCTTGCAATAATCCGAGTAACGATCCAAAATAAACAATTCGTAGTAAACAATTCGTAGTAAATAGTTCGTAGAGGCAATTCGTATCAAATAAGAGTAAATATCCAATATAGAGAGTATTCTTCAGAGCTCTTTCGTTAAAGTACACAGATTCTTCAATCTTTAATTCGAGATGTAAAATTTCTCCATTCTTGAGAATTTCCAGACGTCCACTCTCCTAAAAAACCAGACAACTTTCACCAAAACAACACCCCAATATCTAGACGTCACATGACGAATTCCATAGCAACACGCGGAACAATCAAACAATGAGCACAATGAGCCTAAAATACCTTCCTACCCATGCAAAATACAGCAACAACTAAAGATTGGGGCAACAATTTCGTACACCCCCCCCCCCTTGACCAGCCAGCCCCTTCTTAGTCCAGTTCGTCGTTCTCTAGCTGGTCAATAATCTTCATGGTTTCCTGAGCTGCGACTGCTGCTGCTCGTTTAGGTCGTCTTAGAGGTGTGTCACGTTCCTCGCCGCGAATGTTTTGGTCCACCAATTCATGGTTCTCTTCTTGCACTTCCAATGGGTAAAGTTTCTGGACTGGTCGTTCGATACTCTGTCCATTTGCCAGCAGCAATTGTGCACCTCTGGTTACATTGTCTCTTCCGATGACCAATTCCTGTACATTTCCCATTCTCCAAAATGAACGATTCTTGTGATTCTCACCCTGAATTGTCACGACGTCTCCCACGTTAGTTTGTTGTAACTTCTGATGGCTCTTTTTCATTCTGTGGTGCTCACGTAGATCAACAAGGTACTCATACTTCCAACGATTCCAATAATGATCGAGTAATCTTGATATGTATCTGGAGCGCTTGTGTAGTTTGTCTTGCCGGATGAAGTCCTCATCATCATCGTTTCCTTCGCCACTGGTCGGTAATTGTAATAATCGTCTTCCTGTAACCAAGTGAGAAGGTGTAAGGGGCTCGGTCAATGAATCTGGTAATTGATAGGTCAGAGGTCGTGAGTTCAATACACCTTCAATCTCCACAAGAACTGTATGTAACTCATCGGAGGAAATCTTTGCTGTTCCAATGCATTTCTTCAGGCAAAGTTTGACTCCCTTAATGAGCCTTTCGTAGAAACCACCCCGCCAGCTAGCCTTAGCCAGATTGAATTTCCATGTGACTCTCTTCTGTGCCAGGAATGCTTGAATTTCTGCAGTTTTGAAGATTCTGATCAATGTTTTCGAAAAGGCTTTGAATGTCTTCGCGTTGTCCGTAATAACGAGTCTTGGTGTACCACGTCGGCTAACGAATCTTCTAAAGCAGAGTAGAAATGTCTCAGCCGTGAGATCTGGCACCAATTCTAAATGTACTGCACGAGATGTTCCACATGTGAATAAGGCAACATAGGCTTTTCTAGATTCACCTGACGAATCTCGCACAAACAAAGGGCCCGCAAAGTCTATGTCGACGGATGAAAATGCGTGCTCTTCCTTCACTCTAAACTCAGAAAGTGGCCTTGCTTTGGTGTTCAATATGAAGCTCCTTGAATTCTCTTGTACAGCACACACCTTCGAATGACTTTCTTGACAAGTTGTCGTCCTTTGTACGATCCAGAATCGGGATATCAGCTCTTGCAGTGTTTCTTTCGTTCCGTTGTGTAATACTCTCTTGTGGCAATCCCATATGATTAAAGTCGTGATATAGTGTTCCTCTGGCAATAAGATAGGGTGTTTAGTCTCATAACTCAAATTAGATCTCGCAAGACGTCCTTGACATCGAATGATTTCATGATTATCCACAAAGTTTCCGAGATGTTTCTTTAGATCAGCTAGTTTCTGTGTGCTAAAATTTGAGTGCATGTCACAAATCCACATAGCTTCTGCTTCCTCGATTTCTTTGGCTGTCAGCTCTGTCCTTTTCTTATTCCTTTCTCTGCAGTTATTGATAAAGCGGAGGACATAAGCTGTTACACGTAACAACTTTGGATAACTGCTGTATCTTTCACAATCCATCAATTTGGAAATATGGTGTTCTCTTTCTGCTTGGATTCATAGGGTTGTGCTGTCCCTTTTCTTCGCTGCAGACTTCATTTCAGCTAGGCAATCCCTTGTTGGCTCAATCGAGGACTTCTGTTTCGGCCACTTTTCCTCATCTTCCGCAAGCCATTGTGGGCCTAAGAACCATCTTGAATCCATTGTCAACCTTGATGGATCGATATTTCTTGTAGGAATGTCTGCTGGGTTTTCTGTACCCGGACAGTGGTGCCACAAGTCTCCGTTGACTAATTTTCTTATTTCTTGCACACGATTGTCCACAAACAATTTCCATTCCTTCTCGATTCCCTTTATCCAATACATGGCTGTGATCGAGTCAGTCCAGCAGCTGACTATCTTTACATTACAAAACAGGGGAATTAGAGCTTCTTTGACAGATGTGATCAATCTCGCTATGTTGTTTTTGCTAGCGGAGCGACTCTTGATTTTGACATCACCAGACTGACACTTGACTTTCCATCAACTGTTATCTTTGCATAGACAACGGCCGCATCGCATAAGCTTGTTTAGAACTGTCACAGAAACCATACAGCTCTACTTCAGCTGGCTCTGCTTGAAGATTCCCAAAATAATATCTTGGAACAGAGATTTCTCTTGTCTTTATCAATTGAGCAAGTAAATTTCCCCATTCATCTGCTAAACCATCTTGAAGATGCTTATCCCAACCTATCTTCTGCTGAAATAGCTTCTGTAGAAATACCTTCAACGGTGCTTTGACGGGTGTAATTAGTCCCAAGGGATCAAATATCTTTGCTATCAAACTGAGGATTGTTCTTTTGGTTACTGGCTTTTCGGTGATAGTCGAGGCTAACTGAGACAAGTTGAAAACAATGTTGTCAGTATCACTGTTCCAATTTAATCCTAGAACTTTCACTCTTTCGCCTTCAGAGGTCTCGTTCACATTTAATGCTGTCTTAGCAAATGATTGATCTTCTTCCGCGACACTGGTTTCATTGGGTATTCCAGCTTCTCCGTCATTTTGTAGAGAATTTATTCGAGACATCACCTCCTTTGAATTTGAGAGCCATTTCCGGAGGTTGAAACCCCCTTCCCCCATCATCTGCTTTGAAACTCTAAAGAGATCCATAACCTCTTCAACACTATAGCCGCCTGTGTTTACATCATCAACATAGAGAGAGTTTACAAGCCTTTTGCAAACTTCTGGGTAATTCTCTGAATAGCTTTCAATGTGTCTTCTTAATGTTGCATTGAGTAGGAATGGGCTCCAGGACACTCCAAACACAACTGTAGTGAATCGATAAGTAACGATTTGTGGTGACAAGGAATTCACGTCATCCATCCATAAGTATCTCAAAACATTTCTGTCAGGTGGCCAAATAGAAATCATCAAGAATGCCTTCTCGATGTCCGAGGTCAGTGCAAATGGAAAGAGTCGGAACCTAGCCATTATCTCTGCAACGGTTTTCAGTAGACAAGGTCCAGTATAGAGGCAACTATTGAGAGATGTTCCGTTGCAATCCTTTGCTGAAGCATCGTAAACTATTCGAACCTTTGTAGTCGTCTTGTCTTGTCGTATGACTGGATGATGAGGAAGGTATGTTATTTGTCCCAATTCACCTTCATGTGTTGGATCTACTCTTTCAATGATGCCTCTGATTTCTTGCTCTCTTATGATCGAGTCATACTCGCTTAACAGTGTTGGATTTGCCTTCAATCTGGAGAAAATTCCCTCAAGCGTCTTCTTGCTCTGTAAGTAATTGTCTGACAGTGTTGGATGCCATGGCTTCCACGGAAGTTTGACTTCATACCTTCCATCTGAGAAGGTAACTTCATCTTTAAAGGACTTTTTTTATATATCATTCATTTAAAAAGTTTACAATGAGTTCTACAATCTACAATACTTATCTAATTACTATACAACACTACGGGAACGATACCAGGGGGAGCGAAAAACAATGACTACCCCATGGCCAAAAACAGACATATAACAGACATACATATATATATAACAGACATATAAGACATATAACGTTAACCTACATGCAACTAACTGTACACTACGAACGATTAGAAAACTAATGGATAAAGGATATAATATACTAGATTCTGTCTGATATTAGATGTCGTGTCAAGGTTGGGAAGAACTCAAAAATTTCACGAGTGCGGCTCGTTTGAAATTGAGATGCAGAAGATGCATGACATCTAATATCAAACAGAATTTACAAGGAAAACAAAGAACATTCACAAAGAACATTCACCTTTAAAGGACTCGTAGACTGTTGTTTCATTATTATAAATGCCAATGCCTTCTAGCTCCCAAAACTTACAGACTTGGCTTTCAAGACTGGCTTCATTATCCTCAGTTTTAGTGTCCAATTGCAACACATGTGTTTCTGCAATGTTTACATGTGTTGATCCTCCTTCAGAGCTGTCATGTACCGGGCCAGACAAAATCCAGCCTAAAGTTGACTCTAATGCAACTGGGCCACTTTCTCCCTTCATACATCGTCCAGTTAAGAAGTGCCAATAGAAATTTGAACCAATGAGTATCTCACAATTCAGCCCCTGATCTCTTTGAGCCGGAAAACCTGCAAGCCAAAGTCCTGCTAGATGTGAGTAGTTGCTTGCAGCCAATTCTATGGCCTGATCTGAGAGTGGAGCACACAAAACTGGAACGACATAGGCAGTCACATAGACATTTAGTCCATTGTAAGGACTTCGTACACAGAACTGGACTACATCACATGTCTGCAAGGTTCCTATTTCTTCTCCAAACACCTTGATTGTTAATGTCTCTTGGCCTACAGTTTGTAGGTTGAGAGCAGCTCTTAGATTTTCAGAAATGTATGAATGCTTGCTTCCTGAATCCAGTATTAACCGTGCAACAGCTACTTTTTCAGGATTTGTAGCTGACGAAATGTAGCCCTTTGCTGTCTGCAAAAGCACCGAGGTCTTCGTACCCACATGCATTGTCATAGTTGAGGGTCCTGGATTTTGTAGACGTGGTCCACCGCTACTTGTGGTTGCTGACACGCTTAGATTACGTTGCCCTGGCGGAGGAATATTTGTAGTTGTGGGATTACTCACTGGTGCTACTGGTGCAGTGGCAAATGGTCCATTTGACCGATCACAAATACTCGCATGATGACGTTCCCTGCAATTAAAGCAATAGATTCGACTTGGGCAGTCTTTTGCCAAATGTGCCTTCTTCGGACAGACATAACAGCGACCCTGCCTGCGCAAAATTGCCTTTCTTTGTTTTGGGTCTGTAACAATGTTGCATTTGGCAGAGGGGTGAGTACCTTTACAAAAACTGCATGAGACTCTACCAGTAGTATTCAACAAGGCTGATGTTGTTGGTAGCGGACTTCGACCCAGCTTGGGTGCTGAGCTATCTGTTGACTTGCCGCTTAAATATGCGCACTGTTCTCGCGCATCTAATTCCGCCTTTACGATGTCCAAAATTTTCCCCAGTTCCCACTCCTCCTTTCTAATTTGCTTGGTAATCACCAAGCGAATTTCCTCTGGTAATTTGTTCATAATAACTGGGTTGAGGAAAGGCCCACATTGGCTAAGATGGTATCCAAGATTTTGCAGACTTCTGATATTAATGTCAATGCTGCCCAAAAGTTTTCTGAGGCCCTTTATATCTTTATCTGTTGTTACCTTAGGCAAGTTATGTAGGGCGTCAATATGAGAATTTATGATAACTTGCTTTTGGCAAACCTGTCCTTGAGGTGGTCTATAGCTAATTGATAGTTTACTCCTGTGGTTTAGATTCCCGCAATTGCTGTGGCAGCCTGGCCTTCTAATAATGTTTTAAGGTGTCTAAACTTATTGACATCAGACAGCGAGGCATTTCCATCAATAATCCCGAAGGCGTCCCAAAATTCCTGCCATCTCTTTGGGTCCCCCGCAAATTTTGGTAATTGATCCGAAGGAGAATTTGCAGTGTGCGTGGCTAGAGAGGGAGATGAGCAACGTGAGCCCCCCCTGATTAACTTAGCTTGTAACGGGTGCCTTTTTGGCTTGGAGTTCAACCAAATAACCTTGAATTTCTGATTGCCAATCTTCAGCCTCAATTACTTCATTTTCAATTTCATCTTCTTCAATTGAAAAAAAAATTTCTTCATCCACCCTCCTTAACAGCTGCAATTTGTTCTTTAGACTGACGCACAAGCGTTCAATTTGAGTTTCCCTTGGATCTTGTGCTTCGAAAAGGGCTCTACATTCTCCAAATAATTTCTTACAGTGTGCTCGATAGCCACCCCTTACTCGTTTTTTCTTGGCAACTGTTGGGACAGACTGGCCTGGGGCAGTAGACAAAATAGAGCCCCCCTGGTCTTCAGTCATTTTAGAATATCCCCATCAAGAGAAACAGCTAAGAAAAGAGACACTAAATCCTACTGATTCAATTCTAAAAACAAAAACAAAAACAAAAAACAAAAAACAAACCATCCAGCTCGGTGTAGGGCCATGTACAAAAACCTGTAAATGAATCACGTCAGGCCTAACCACTGCGATTAGGTATACAGGCTAGAATAGCCTCAAAAGGCTTCGAAACAACAAGAGAATCAAGGTTCTATTCACAACAAAAGAGGACTGTATATTTAGGCTCAATTTCAATCTAAAATAAACCAAAAGACTGCAATTCGCAACTTATATTTTGTTCCACAACAAACGAGATTAATCATAGACACAATTCACTAGTACTTCCCGTACTACAATCAGTTTAATCATTCAACAAGAAATAACTGAAAGTCTATCACCTGAGAGTTCGTTCAAATCTTTACGCAACGCCTCTTCTTCCTGCTTAATCCGAGTAACGATCCAAAATAAACAATTCGTAGTAAACAATTCGTAGTAAATAGTTCGTAGAGGCAATTCGTATCAAATAAGAGTAAATATCCAATATAGAGAGTATTCTTCAGAGCTCTTTCGTTAAAGTACACAGATTCTTCAATCTTTAATTCGAGATGTAAAATTTCTCCATTCTTGAGAATTTCCAGACTTCCACTCTCCTAAAAAACCAGACAACCTTCACCAAAACAACACCCCAATATCTAGACGTCACATGACAAATTCCATAGCAACACGCGGAACAATCAAACAATGAGCACAATGAGCACAATGAGCCTAAAATACCTTCTTACCCACGCAAAATACAACAACAACTAAAGATTGGGGCAACAATTTCGTACACCTTGGAAATAGAATGTGGCAGCTGCTACAACACGAGATAAAAGACTCCAACACCCTTCCAATTTTCAAAAAGCAAATAAGGTACTGGACTGGTGATAAATGCAACTGTAGGCTTTGCAAAACATTTGTACAACAGGTTGGGTTCATAACAGGATAGTTATTGAAATTCTTGTAATTATACATATACATATACATATTATTTTTAGATAAGACTTGTAAATTTTGTAAATAAGTAGGCCTTAATTAGCTGTACTTTTAGCTATGGTTTTGTTTGAGCCTACTTTGTAAATGAATAGATGATGATGATGATGAGCTCCGATATCATTGAAGCATTCTGCCACCATGGTAACAGAATTGATGTTGTTGTTATTGTACTGGAATAACGACGCAACATTATAGCTTGCAATGGTTGAAGTATGTATATAAGAAATAAGAAGGAGCGCAGCTTTCTTATTTACATAAATCTAACAACAGTTTTGTTCTCGCTCAATCTCGGTGAATTTTGCATCAAACGCCCAGTTCTTTGCATGAAAATGTTACCCAGCTTTTAAACTTCACACTCAATGCATTTATCTTCACTTTCCTCCCCGAAATGATTTAAAGCAACGCAAAACAAAACTTATCACTTTGACAGTTTGAAATCTGCCCAAGCTTGGTCCCACCATCGTGGCCAGAATAAAAGGAGTCGACGTTCGAAATTCGAACAAAATTCGCAGCAAATCAAGGTTTTATCCCCCGGATGTTTGTGAGCAAGGATTATTGGCAGCAAATACGTTCGTTGAAGATCCGGGGCTCAGCGTTGATTTTCGTCGAGAATCTGACAAATTTCGAACGTCGGCGCCTTTTATCTTGGCCAAGATGGTGGGACCAAGCTTCGGCAGATTTCAAACTGCCAAAATGATACATTTTGTTTCGCGTTTCATTTCGGGGAGGAAAGTGAAGATAAATACATTGAGTGTGAAGTTTAAAAGCTGGGTAACATTTTCATGCAAAGAACTGGGCGTTTGATGCAAAATTCACCGAGATTGTGCGAGGATAAAACTGTTGTTAGATCTATGTCAGTAAGAAAGCTGCGCTCCTTGTTATTTCTTATATACACACTTAAACCATTGCAACCTATAATGTTGCGTCGATATTCCAGTACAATAACAACAACGTCAATTCTGTTACCATGGTGGCAGAATGCTTCAATGATATCGGAGCCCAAGAGCACAAGAAGAAAGACACAGGAAATAATCAACCATTTAAGGTATGAATTTAATTTTCTTTAATTCAAAGAACAAATACTGCTATCTTTATATTGCAGTCAGGAAACAGCAGCAACGGTTATTAGCTAGGCCGCCTATTACGCTATTGGGCTTCCTGTGGTCCAATAATCTGCCTTTCTCTAAGTAAATATCGAAGTATCAGCCAATAACACATATAATACGTTTCATAAAGACCGCAAATGACCAAAGAGCCTTTCATACCGAGTTGCAAAGTTGTGGAATGGGCTGAGTAGTCAGTCTATGCCGGAAACGTCTGGTATCCTCATTTATGGCAGTCAAAAAATCATTCTAGTGGAACTATAGCATCCAATTCGTCCTTTAATACTATTGTATTGATTCTAAGTAATATCCTGTTCATGTTACTTTTTAACATGAAACCCTAAAACCAGTGCTCCACATCATAAGGTGTCCAAGCATGGATGATTGATGGAAATCTGATTGGATGTGCTATGGGGCACCGCAGTAAACAGTTCGTAATTTGCTGTAAGACTGAAAGAAATATTGTATTCAGTGTCGCACGAACAATCCATAAATATCAAAACAACTATCAATGATAACAATAATTGTGAGTTACCTTTTTGCCCGTAAGACTTTGATAATCATTTTCTGACATCTGCAATCGGCTAAAAAAGTAAGAATTAACATTCAGTCAGGGCAAATATACAACAAGGAATCCTGAGCGAATAAAAAACTGATCTAATTATGAGACGACAGATAAACAAGATGCAACTTCCGAAAGTAATATCCAGTTCTTACCGAACACAAATAAAACTTCCAGCGCATTGACCTCAAAGGACAAGTCCGGGGTTGGCATGATTGACAATGAAATGCAAGATTATACTGTTATAAATGGTGTGTCGTACTTTTCCCAACCATTTTTAACCTTTGTCTGCGAAATTGCTTACTAAAATAAGCAACCAGAGCATCATGACGTCATAAAAGCGCAAATAATGTGTCTTCTGACGCCATTTTCGACGAAAACGAGGCTGTCATATTGTTTTCTCGCCTCTCACACGTTGCCAGCCTCTTAATCGTGTGCGCATGCAAGAAAATGGCGAAAAGATTGCCGTTTTTGGAATTTGGGACTCAATCAAACATAAATTCCGAGTCTACCAAGTCTACCGTTTTCAGAATTGTTACCAAGCAAACGCACCCTTAAATTCGATTAAACATAATAAGGTCGCTCCATGTCAAGAACTTGCCAATTCAGGCTATTTGTTGTTGTGTCAGGGTAAATATCATAGTGAATTATCGTTATGATCAATCTTACGGTGTCGAATCTTTCTAGCATGAAATTAGCCGACGTCAAATTTTGCTATATAATCGCGGAAAGATTGTGCATCGAACGCGCTTTCTATGCGCTTTCCTTATTTCAATGATACTTAGTAGAGATAAAACATTAATCAACTGCATAAGTGAACGCGACCGACTTACTTTCTTTCTTTCTTTCTCACTCACTAACTCATTTTCCCCTCATTTACTAACCTCAAAGCACCCTTCTTAAGCAAGTGAATAGACTAAGTTAAAAGATGAGATCTCATAGGTTTATGAATAGCTTACTGTGTTCAATAATTCAATATTTGGCGAAAGAAAGCAAAGCCAACGAATTCAATGGCATGTTTAGCTTTATCTTTGTCCTATTTATAGACGGATGCCATATAGCCATTTAACTTCCAAAGCGAAGAATTTCGGAAGTTAATAATGTACGTTACGTAAGGACGTTAATGATGTCCGAAATCTTTTTGAAGTCCGAGATATCTAGTGTCCGACATTCTAAGCAGCATTTAAAAGTCATAGGAAAGCATATCCACCATTTGACAGCGTAATGTCTCGCTCACAAAACGCTTGTATTGAATAGGTAAGGGGTTTATAGTGGAAAATATTGCATTTCTTAAACTAAATCTATCTACAATACCAGCCAAAAGTCTTGGAACACCTTTGCTAATATTGCCTTGTTTTGCGATTTCTCCCTCTCCCCACAGAACAACGTTGTTCTGTGATGATAAAATGGGGATGGCAGGACGATTCGCGACAATGATGGAATGCTGGAACAATAACCTTGCAAATCAACAATGTTTCAGGGGTGAAACGGCTGTTTTATACCTAATCGCTGTGGTTAGAACCGCGAATTGTCAAAAAATGGCCTAAGTGTTCCAAGGACTTTTGGCAGGCATTGTAGCAATCATTCTCATCATCCTCAGCAATAATCATTTGAAGACATTTCAGACCAAGAACCCCTAAGATGACGCACGATCTATGGATGTATGACTCTTTTAGTATGAAATAGGCAACAATTAATTGTAAATATATAGTCTCTATTCGTGCAAAATATGTTGTAAACGTCCGAATTCCGTGAAAAAACGTTCGAAAATTCCTGTCCGAACATGTTTTGAGTTGTCCGAAATTTATCCGCCCGAAATTGGCTTTTAATGTAGACTAAAAAGTGGACTTCGCAATAAAAAATGAAGATCGAACAGCTATATTACCATAATTTTTGGCGAAACATAAGTAAAGCGGCGTCGCAACAATTTAGCACCCTTCGAAGAAAATACTATGTATTGTTCCAAGCAAGTCGTTTCAAAAAAGGAACTTACAGCCAAAAGTTTCCTTCACCTTTGTGACGGATTGCTGTTTATGGCCAGCAACATACGGACGTTCTTAGCGACTTAAACACGAAGCAGTCTAAAGGGCCCAATTCTCCAAAATTCGCCCCGACAAATATCCGACAAATTTCTCCGACAAATATCCATAGAAAATAACAACATTGTTTCTTTGAATTAATTTTTCACAATATTCAATCCATTCTCGTTGAATTCAAAGCAGTTCCCCTTTCAATAAAATAAAAACTATATATGTAATGCAGTCGATCACCGTTCCCTCCTTTATCAACTTGCCGTCATGAAGCAAGGGAGGGGGCGTATCTTTGTTTTGAAAAAAAGCTAATGAGACTTTTTAACGCAATAGGATTTTGGGGATTTGTTCGGGTTATTTCGAGAATATGAAAATATTTCTTATGAAAGGCGCACGAGAGTTTCATGGAGTGACATAATTGCCTCGCAGATAATCTTACTACTACAGGGTGCTCAAAAGGGCGACAACTGACTTTCTAACTGCTTCCTAGTCACAAAACTCCGGAACACAAAATGAAAGCGGGATCTTGTCAATTTCTTTCTAAATTTAACCTGGAGAGGCAGGGAAGCTTTTGTGGCATAATGTTTTCATTTGCAGCAAAGTTTAAGCTTTTGACATTGTAAAAGAAAAACACATCTGCGAAAGACGAAGGAGAATTCAAAGGTACTTACAATTCCATTCGAAGAGTGTCTATTTGCAAAATTCACCATAATTACGTTTATGCATAAATGTTAAAGAAAATGGGCAGCCCAAGTCCTTTTTATATTTAATCTATTCAAGGCGGTCAACAGAAGGAAAATTCTTAGGGTGCTCATTTAAGTGCTTGTTGAAACCATTTCATTTCATGGCACCATTTCAACTTAATTTCAATAATGAGAATTCATTTGATACAAACAAAAAAGAATACCCTTCATCCCTTGATTCATCAAGAAGTACAGCTATGGTGGAGATCATTTTCTCAAGGGCACTTGGATTGTAACGCTCTTCGGGAAAGATAGAGAGAATGTCTTCTTCGTCGATATCGAGATCTTCGTCATCATCATTGGCCATATCTGCCTGTTATGGGAAACAAACACAAAGGCAAGTCAAGTATTATCTACCTCAAAATGCACATTCAAAACTATAGGAGATTCAATGGACCAGTTGGGATCGGAGGGGGGAGGAATTACATAAGTGAGGCTTACTGACAATTAACTGATAAGCAGATTTATGAAGAAACGGTGGTGGACCCCATGGTAGATTTTGGTTAAATCCAGGCTGAACAAGATTAGGGAGGACGTACCCGGATAAGAGGAAGTCACTGATTATTTGCAGTTAAAGATTCGAAGCTAGGCAGATTATATTTGCTACCTAAGATACCCAAGGGTCTTAGTCGTGTAAGGTGGCGGCCAGTCACTTCAAATGGTAGTGCTAGAGTAGAAGATATTTCCGAATATTTAGACTACCACCTTACCCCGTTGGTTAGCCATTGTCGGTCATATGTTAAGAACCCCAATTACCTTCAAGCCTAGGCTAAGTAAGTTAGATACGCTACCAAAGGGGCTTTTTTACGTACTATTGTCCTGTTGTTATGAATTCCAAGGGCACCTTTTTGTGGATAGTGCATTCTTGACAGGCAAGCAGAGCATGGGTGGCAGTTACAATACCGCTATTTGCTAAGCATATTGGATCGGTGGTATCAATGAAGTTGTGCCTAAACATGTGTTCTCGGAGATGACGTAAACCTACTACTCTCAATTGAATTAACATACGCACAACTGAATGGTCATTTATACCAAAGAAATATATTTCATTGGTCTTGGTAAGCTGATCAGTTTTGTCTTCATCAACGGTCGTCAACGGACAAAGTAGGTTTGTCAACAGGAAGCAATGCTGGATTGTCAACAACCTAGGGCCTACGTAACACCGACGTCAGGCAGTCTCCTTCACAGCGGCTCAGTTCTCAGGTAGGGCTCACACCCACATAAACAATGGGAAAACTGACTGGGGGGCAGTCACGTGATGGCACCCACTATCACGTGACTCACTTGGCACGCTGCCAACATTGGTCATGTGACTCGGCACAACCCCAGTTCCTATCATGTGACTTGGCAAGTTCCTACGTTTCCACTCAGCGCAACATGGATGTCAACACGAAGTACATAGGCCTATTCCCAACTGAAGCAAGAAGTAAAACTATTCTGTCATGAAAAATACGCAAGTAGCATATAACTCCAGTTTTCTTCCTGCTCCAGCGAAAACATAGGCCTACTTACGTTTCATTTCCATGCTTTCGATTACTGAAACTTCCGTTGAATTCCCTTCACTCTTTTCCCCAAGGCAATTTCATCCAATTTAAATTTGATAATCGCTATCTTCGAAGATCTACTCCGCAAACAAACACTCTTGTATATATTTCTACTTCAGGAATCATTTATTTATTTATTAATTCATTTATCAATTTATTTAAAGTTGGTTCATCATCAACTCTACTTTACATTATTACAATAATGGGAACTAATTTATACCAACTATGTACAAGAAAAATAAACCTATAATACAATGTAATGCAACTTACTAATAATCATTATCTACAAATTTTACACTGGCATTTGTCTCCACTCCAACTTTTTAAGTTTCTCTTAAATATAGCAGCTGATGAAGAAAATATATTTCTTTGTTTATTTTTGCCAAAATCCAAACCAATCCTAGTTGGCATCCTTTGCAGACCGCCTAACTCAAGTGGTTTTCTTAAAAAACTCAATATAGCCAACAACACTCAGAAATGGATGGACGAGGAAGTAATTGAAGGGATCAGTATTCGAGACAAGCTGCTTTCCAAACTTAAAAGGATAAAAAGGATACTGAACACTTCTTGCTGCAATGCCATGCATATGATGATCAAAGGCGTGATCTCCTAGGCGCGGTTAACGAAGTATTGCAACTACACAACATCTTAAACTTGCCAAATCAAACCCTTTAGCAAATAATGTTGTATGGTGATAAAATATTTTCTCATAACCAAAATAAAGAAATTTTGGAATCAACGCTAAAATTCATTCATACATCAGAGCGTTTCTTGTAGCACCAGCAATTACAAACCTAGATAAATTAATCTTCTGTCTCATCCTGTTCTATTAATCTTTAACGTCTTATAAAATAATATATGTATAGTAAATGTATCTATGTTACTAAAGACAATACCAAAATCTGTCAATTTCAACTTTGGCTGTGTCGCCATATCTTTCGATTAAGCCGGTTTCTCCCTTAGGAGAGACCAACAGAAACTTTGGTATAGCCTTTAGTATCTGTATTTTTATTTGTTAAGATCATTTAGGGTAGCCATGCCTATCATGCTCCCAATGGTATCGTCTTTTGTAACTATGTCTTTGTTAAATTGTATATTTTTAGATTGTGTACCGGGTGAGCCAGAAAAAAGTTCCCACTTTCAGCAGGCCAGGATAAATTACACACTAGGCCAATTTTAGTTATTTTTGATTTAATCTTTTGTCAATACCCTATAATATTCTGGGTTATTTTTTGTAGATTTTTCGGATGCCAATTTATCGATATATTAACCATTTCCTGAAATTTTTTGGCCTGCAGACTGCCCAAAAAGATCGAAAAACAGTGATCAAATTTCCTACAGATTTAACTTGGCAGAACAAAGGGAGTGCTCTTCGAAATGACTAGGGAATTTGGAAATGGATTACGTACAATCTGTCGCACGAGCGGTCGTTCAATGATTGCGCAAGTTTAATGTCATTTTTATTAACACAAAGACTCTCGGTTGTTTTATCATTTCTTTGAAATTATACTTGATAGCTATTGTAAATTAATGCATGTTGGGAATGGAAAGAATATTTCAAACAAGCGTGTAGATTTAGGACTTTGTGACTCGAAGACCTGCTTGCCGCGCGTCATTGTAACTATTCCTGACATATGCAAGCCTTTCATTCAAGGCGCCTAGCAAGTGCAGTTCTTCCGTGAAACATTTCAAGAACATTTTGCTTTATTGATGCGTTATTTGCTCTCATTTATACTTGAGTTCACTTTCTGTTTTGATATTCCTGTTGGCCTAAGAGCGGCAAATGTTACGTAGGCCGAAATTGACCAGTAGCAACTTTTGAACTCGAAAATTATGTTTATTATCGATTTGATGTGACCAATCCCAGACGAAAATAATCAAGAAATTGAGCCCTTTTCCTTACACTAAATTTGGGCATCTGATTATTCTTTCGTCAATTTTCGGCTCAAAATAATCATTCATTATTATCAGCACTGCAGCAGAAAGTAAAGAAACTTTCCAATGGAGAAACGACTTTGTCAGTTGCCCTTCACCCAGCTTTTCATCCGTTTTTTCCACAGTAAAATCGGTTGTGCCCCTCCGCTTCTCGCTGCCTAATTTAGAGAAGCATCGTTTTCAAAAGTTGCTACACGTTTTTTTTTTTGAGAAACTTGGATCAGCACATAGTACTAGAAGTTTCTTAATTTCGCATGAAAATTTCAGTGTTTTAGTGGTAAAATTTTCTTGATTAGTTTCTTATTTTTGGGGTCTAAAATTGTGTTATGGTTCGAAGTTGAGCCTTCTTTTCGATAAAAGGCTGTCTTTTTTTGCGTTTTTATTGTCACCACTAATAAGCCATATGCACATGAAGGCAAAAGTTGCTAATTTTGGTAGTCAAAACTTTATATTTACACACGCAATGCCGCGCGAACCGTAATCTACCGACTCGTATTCTAGAAGAAGAATTTTAGAGTTTCTTAATTGTTCTTGAACGTAGTGCTAGAGTTTCTTTAAATTTTATTCATCGTAGTACTTAGTTTCTTATAAACCAGTTTCTTATAAAAATATCGTGTACTGGCCAAATTTGGCCTACGTGATATTTGACGCTCTTAGGCCAACAGGAATATCAAAACAGAACGCGAACTCGAGTAAAAATGAGAGCAAATAACGCATCAATAAAGCAAAATGTTCTTGAAATACTTCAAGGAAGAACTGCACTTGCTAGGCGCCTTGAATGAATGGCTTGCATGCGTCAAGAATAGTTATAATAACGCGCGGCTAGCAGGTCTTCGCGTCACAAAGTCCTAAATCTACACGCTTGTTTGAAATATTTTTGAATTCCCAACATGCATTAATTTACATTAGCTATCGAGTATAATTTCAAAGAAATGATAAAACAACTGAGAGTCTTTGTACTAATAAAAGTGACATTAAACTTGTGCAATCATTGAACGACCGCTCGTGCGACAGATTGTACGTAATTTATTTCCAAATTCCCTAGTCATTTCGAAGAGCACTCCCTTTGTTCTGCCAAGCTCAATCTGTAGGAAATTTGATCACTGTTTTTCGATCTTTTTGGGCAGTCTGCAGGCCAAAAAATTTCAAGAAATCGTTAATATATCGGTAAATTGGCAACCGAAAAATCTACAAAAAATAACTCAGAATAATATAGGGTATTGACAAAAGATTAAAACAGAAACTACTAAAATTGGCCTAGTGTGTGATTTATCCTGGCCTGTCGAAAGTGGGAACTTTTTTCTGGCTCACCCGGTATTTAAGAATACAGTAAGTACCCGCAAATAAGAAACCCCCTTGTATAAGAAACAGGCCTCACTTTCTTCAAAAGGGGCTCCTTTAATAAGAAACAACTCTAGGTCTGAAATTTAAAAGTTTCTTATTTTCAGGTTTGTCATAGTTCCAAAATGCTAGAAAATAATGCCCATAAATGACTGTAATATAATGTAGCATTCTCTAAACAGAATTAACATTTTCAAAATTAAAGCTTCACACAACAAAAAGGTAACAAGGTGAACATGTAAAATGTACCAGTAATGTGCAATACACATGCATGTATGGTACAGTGATATACCTTCACTTGACTTGATTCCCTATCTATAAGAAACTTTGACCCTGATCATGAAAAGGTCTCTTTAAATAAGAAACTTTCTGGGGCCTCAATTCAAAAAGTGGTTTCTTATTTGCGGGTACCCGCTGTATAAGCCCTCAAGGATTTGTCTAAAAATGGATGGCCAGCACTGTTTCGATGATAAAATCAACTCTAACATTTTAAAGAATATATTCTCAAATTTCACATTTGGCTACAAAGCTTGTAAAGAAGCTACCAAACCCACCTCCAAGATTCGGTACTGAAAGTGTTAAAGAATACAACAAGAAAGTAAACCTTGAAAATTAACAATTCGAAACTTAACCATACCAATCATGATAAAGTCTTTAAGCTCCTGGAGGGAATAAATCCTTTAAAAGCAGCAGGACCTGATAATCTTGCAGGAAAATTCCACAAGGAGGGAGCATCAATATTAGCAACGCCAATTATGAAGCTATGCAATCTTTCAAATTCCTTAGCACGCTCTCCCGACAACTGCAAACAAGGTAAATCAAAACCTCTCTTTAAAAAGGGAAGCAATGATGAACCAAACAATTATCGACCAATTTCACTTTTGCCAAAGATTTCTTGAGTGATTGAAAAAATGGTCCATGAGCAGATACAAGAATACCTCGATGAAATTAAAATTCTCTATCGTTACCAATCCAGCTTTCCTCCTTACCACTCAACCGAAACATGTTTATCATATCTAATTGACAAACGCCAAGGAAAAAAAGATCAAATACATATAAGGAATTATATAAGATGGCGTGAAAATGCTACGAAACATCATTGAGTATAGATAAACTCGTAATTGGTCATTTTTACATCTACCAGGTGCAGCTGCTAGATATAATCAAGAAGCTACGTACCACTTCCGAGGCTTTCAGCCCCATGTAAAAATGTACAATTGCTGAAATGGCATCGATGCTGAGCATGAAAGTCCGCTGAAATTAAACAAACGATAGATAACACAACGTTTATACTGTATCGGTATTGTTTTAATCCGTTACAAAGTTGCTACGGTTCGACAGCATTTGCACTGCTACAGAGCAATATTTTTTCTGCAGAAAGAAGGAACAAAAATATTACGACTTAGCAACAACAGTTTCAACGCGAGGCTGCTCGGCTGCACCTTCGTTACAGATCCAAAGTTGTATCGGTACAGTGTAAACAGGGTCTGAAGCTGGTGCAGAGTTACGCTCTCGAAGCATTGACTTTTATCAATAACATTGATGAACCGTTTCTATATACATACAGGGTGTCCCAAAAAAGTGTCCGACTTTTAAATTTGAATATGTCCGAGACTATTTGATGTATAAAAATAACTTGGAAATTTCTTGAAAGCTTCAACATATAATTTTCTGTTGAGTCTATTGCTGTTTCAATATGGGAATTTTTAGGAAACCAGGGGGTTCCTTAAAATTGACGCTAATCTTTAAGCGTTTTTCACTCAATACTCTATTGTTTTCAAATGTCATTCTTATTTCTAAATAGACTGTCTAGATCATTCAGAAAAAAACAATGAAATTGCTTGTAGAAACTTGAGAACGTAATTTACTAACTTGCAAATTTTCCAAATCATAGATGTTGCAAGATGGGGGGACACCTAAAAATCAGCCATGAAGGACACAGTCTTTCTAGCCCGTTGGTAGTGGACATGTCAGCTTTGTCAAGTTTTGGTCCATTATGTAAACATTCCGCTTTGAAATTGAATGCATTTCGGACAGTTGGGCAATTTCTTTAATGGCAGTTGCAAATTTGTTCAATCATTCTTTCAAAACCAGGCAATGATCTTCTTTTTTCCAACTCTGTACATGTTGAGGTCAGTTTTGACATAATGCATCGCTGCGTTATCTGGGGTAACATACCTCCTTACCACTGGAAGTAATTAGATTTCTGGTAATTCGAGTAACTCAGGTTGAAAGAAAGAAACCTGTAGCCTTCTTTTCCACTAAGGATAGGGCTAGTTTGGTTTTCTAACAGTAGATATCACTGTAAAGTTAGAATAATAGTAGAGCAAAGGTCAAGAAAACTCGTAAAAATTGGCCATAACTTTGAAAACCCCCTGGCTTTTTTTTGTATTTGTCAAATGTGAAGTGCAATAGGCTCAAAAGAAAATTATATGTCTCAGCTTTCAAATAATACCAGAACGGTTCATATTGACCAAATATTTCCTGATTTATTAAAATTCAAAAGTCGGACACTTTTTTGGGACACCCTGTATATATCTTTAGTTAACGAGCAAATAAATAGGGTCCGTAGGTTGGATAGGACAACTCTTCTAGCAAATGCGGCAAATAGCACCAATAACCAAGGGAGGGGGGAAAGGGTCCCACTTGTTGCCACATATACCATCCAGCACTCAATAGTTTGGGGAAGGTTGCAAGGAGACTCCATTCTATGCTCACAAACTCGGAGGAGCACAGGGTGGTGTTTTCTGAGCCACCTTTGATAGCATTTAGGAGATGTAAGAACCTTAAAGGATAAGTCCGGGGTTGGTATCATTGATGATAAAATACAAGATAATACTGCTATGAATGATGCATGCTACTTTTTTCCACTATTCGACACCTTCATCCTTGTGAAATTACGTATTCAAATAAGCAATTTGAGCGAAGTGACGTCATATCGCACAAACGAAAACGAGGCTGTGTAATTGTTTTTCTGCCTCTTTATCGTAGCAAGCCTCATTATCGTGTTCTCATGCCAGTTTCAATGTACGAGTAATGGATAAAGAGGCTAGTAGCGATTGAGGCGAAAAAACAATTACGCAACCTCGTTTTCGTTTGCACGATATGACGTCACTTCGCTCAAATTGCTTATTTGAATACGTAATTTCACAAGGAGAAGGCGACAAATAGTGGAAAAAAGTATCATACATCATTCATAGCAGTATTATCTAGTATTTTATCATCAATCATACCAACCCCGGACTTGTCCTTTAAGGATATACTTGTTAGGGCTGGGCTCAGCAGTGAGGGAAATGGGGGGACTGATAAGAAGGGATGTTCTCGTTGTGGCAAATCTTGTTGTCAAGTGTGTAATGCTATGAGTAATAGCGAACATTTACATTCAAACATAGATAGCCGGGAATATAGAATAAACTATTCGTTTAAAGGGTCTGTTTCATCTAGCATGCCTTGCAAGTGTCGTCTCTTGGTTGGTCATTGTTGTTGCCATTTTCATGACCCTTTAATTGTGACTTGTCAAATGTCGTGTATTTCTTGGAATGTATTGTTTGTGGTGTACAATATGTTGGTAGCACCTTTTAGGCTCAGGTTTAACAATTACAAAGCGTGCAGTCATAAGTTTCATAGACCTTATGCGTAATTACGTCACACGCAACGCGGCACGCAATGCATTCTGGGATTTGTGCTCACGCGTGGCTCTGTTTGCTATCAGCTGTGTTGTTTTCAGTACGCAAAGATCAGATTCATCGATTGTTTATGCTGTCATTCACCCTAAAAACATGGAGAATACGGACAAAATCAATCATATACTCAAAGAAAATCATAGCTCTACTTTTTTTAAATTCTTGCCCGCGGCAACAGGCGTGAATAAGATTATTTTATTATTATTATTATTATTATCTCTTTCTTTAAAGTAGGTTTAAAATACACTAGATAGCAAAATTACTGCTAATTTAGGCCTACTATTTAGCAAACATATAAAATGAAATAAAATGAAATAAATGGTCCTATTTACACAACCGTTAAAAACATTAGAATTGAACATAATGATTATGAATATCACGTTAGATACCCAACCTGCGGAATGTATGTCTTGCATAGCCTACAGTTGCAGTTCTCGCCCTTCCAACATCTAATCAGGTTTTTAAAGATAGGAAGTGTGCTTGCTTGTTTCACTGCATTTGGCAAAGTGGACCAATGTCTGTTTCCAAGGAAGGATATAGTCTCAATTCCAAAGCTCGTCGTACGCACTTTTGGAAGCTGTGAGTCGTTACCATGTCTTAGATTGTAGCCAATATTGCGCTCACTGAAAATATCCTTCATGAAAGGTGGATTTAGACCAGACTTTGCTTTATAAACTTCTGTCATAAGCAACTGTAGATTCCTTTTTTTTTCTTTATTCACTTAAAAACAACAAGTATTTACAAAAACAACAAGGCTAATTAACTACGTGCCATCCAGAGTGGGAAAGGACTTATAGTCAGCGAGTTCCCACTATGTATGGCACTTACAATTTAAATTTAAATCGTTCAAAGAATAGTCGTAAGAGAGCGACAGCCCAAGAGCACACAATTCGCCATTGTGATTGGCATGGCACTTTAAGGTTTGACAAGCAACATGAACAACCCAAGATTCTACTGAGGTCCAGACTCGAGTAATCTATCAGCTCTGTAGATTCCTTACGTGGATGGATACCAAATTCCTTTCCTCGATAAGAGACTCAAAATCTGTTTGATGGTCTTTGTACACAAAACGCAATGCTCTTTCGTGGATATGATTTATTCTATTACTCAAGGTTCTGTCATAAAACATCCACACAAGTGGGCAGTAACTAAAACGAGACAAGACAAATGCTTGCATTACCTGCTTTAGCTTTTCCGTGTCCATGTAGCAGGATATTCTTGCAAGTGCATGAAGTTTTTAGCTGGCTTTTTTGCAAAGAGTTTTAACATGTTGTTTAAAGCTTAATGTTTGATCAAACTTTATCCCTAGAAGCTTCTCCTCCTTACTTTGTTTCACACTAGCTTCTCCTATTTTGACAGAGACTTCGTTACTCTTCCCACCAAAAATCATCAAATGACATTTATCTTCATTTAGTTTCATAAGATTGTTTGGAAACCATTCACTTATCTTAACGGCATCATTCTCTAGTTTTGCGATAACATTCTCGACATTAGGACCACATACATATATTGTTGTATCGTCCGCGTAATTGCAGACTTCGGTCTCTTCTAAGAACAGAAACAAGTCATTCAGATACAGAAGGGGCCCCAAGACTGAACCTTGTGGTACACCCTGATTGGTTTTTGTCTACGTACTGAACGAACCATTCACCTTTACCCTCTGCTTCCTGTTTTCGAGATAGCTATGCAAAAACAGCAAGGCAGATCTACTGAAACCATACGCATTCAATTTTGCGATTAGTAATTCGTGATCTAGACAATCAAAGGCCTTGGAGAGGTCTGTCAAAAGAGCCCCCGCAACACCTCCGTTGTTCATCGACTTGTTACAGGTTTCTATTAGACGTAGAAGTGCATGCTGTGTGTCATAGCCCTGCCGAAAACCACATAAAAGGAGAGAGTGAAGGTGGAGAAATCAAGTCGCAAGAAGACGAGAGATCTGACAGTAGACCGGTGAACGAAAACGAAAGCTGGATGAGAACGCTCAAGTACCTCTCCAATATAACCAACATTGTCATTGACAAACATTTGATTGAAGGATCAAGTACTCTACCAAATACATCAACAGGACCAAAATCACATCGGAATCAAAACACTGGTATCGACTGTGGAAAGAGAGGAACGTTCGCAGCTTTTCCGTAAAGCCAAACGTGAAGGCCAAGTGTATGCTGCGATTGGTAAAGCTAAAGTGCATGCTTCTTCTTCTTCCTGTCATCTTCTGTTATTTCAAACAGAACATCATTGAATTTCACAGCTTTCGTCAATGTCATATTAGCAGATGACGGAACGGAAAATGCCACCTCTGTGCAACCTAAGTGCAGGTCAAGTCAGGTGGTATTTCATTTGGATCCATATAACAGTTGGTGTTGCAAAAATAGGATCACAATACATGGTGATAAAACAGAGGCAATGCTTATTACCAGAGCACAAATTTGCGGACCATTATTACCCATCAAAATTGGGGAATAACTAATCAAATATGTTGAAACAACAAAATGTTTAGGAGTCATCATAGACAATCAATTGAAATGGCAATATCAGATTGATGCAGTCTGCAAATCATATGCAGCAGAGGTAAAGAAACTTAAGAGTTTAGAATTTCTCCCCTCAAGAATGTTGGAGGATATCTACTATAAAACAATTATTCCATCAGTCACCTATTGCATTGTAATCTGGGGGACAAGTAGTGATGCTGGTTATAAAAGGTTGGAGCACACAGGGACCGCGCAGCGGTTTCAAAGTGGGGGGCTGAACGGCGAGCGAAGCGAGGAAGATGGGGGTCCGGGGGCTTGCCCCCTGAAACTTTTTTGAGACCACGCCCTTCAGAACGTCGGAAAACGCCCTTTCCAATAAAAGACTTGCCTCTTAATACGTCCATATTTATACTGTATACAGTTTGGTTCAAAAAAGATTTCAATTACTATGAAAAGAGACATATCGTTACAAACCAACAAAATTAACAGCAAAGCATTTCTTCTCATAAAAACTATTACCACTGAAGATCTGTCAGAGCAAACCTGCCAAAGTAAACAGTTGGATGCCTATTCTTATTTTTAACGAAATCGTTAGCAATTTCTAAGAGGGACATCGTGTTTGCTCGTTGTTTGTGAAAGTTCAATATCGCTAGATTGTCGAAATTTGCTTGCTTCATATTTGAATGAAGTCAGGTTTTGAGACATCTAGCCACCGAGAAGGTCTCCCAGCATATGCATGTATGAAAATATTGAAAATTTCATATTTGTGAAAGTTTTTAGACCTATCTTTAAAAAAAGTGTGGGGGTCCCCCCTAGCCCAATGGCTGCGCGGTCCCTGGGAGCACATTCATGCCAGAGCAGCGAGAACTGTGAAGCACCTAGACAAAAGTCCATGGGATGACCAAATTGTTAAGACAGCTGGATGGCAGACCTTAAGTTATCTGTATAAAAAGCGCATGTTGATTATCATGAGTGACTGTTTCAATGAAAGGACAGATAAACGGCTAAATGAAATGATAGTGGAACATAGCAAACGTTCCAATAATAAACTGTTATTGCCAAGACAAAGAACAGAAATAGGGAGAATGACAGCGAAATTCAGAGGTACAAATCTGTGGAATAGTTTAAGCAATGAAGACAGGGACATAAAGAGTAGAAATGCATTTGAAGAAAAGATGAAGAAATTAAAGGAGAAGATAAACAATATAACTTTTGGAAAAGGAACAACAACAACACGGTTTAGAAATAATGATTATGTGTACTTTAAGAGTTTCTTTTTATTATAATAGTTTGGATTTTATTTTACTTATCAATTGTAGAAAGTAACTTTATTTTCAAAATATGTAAGTATTTTAGGTATTAGACAGCATGTCCACATCTGCAGTATTACAGCCATAAATAACCTGCTTTAACAAAAATAGATGATATGATTATATGATATGGTATGATATGATATGATATGATAGGATATGATATATGATATATGATATGATATGATATATGATATGATATTTGAATAATCCAGAAAAGTAAACAAGAGGGCAGTTCCCTACAGCACCCTCCTTCTTCAGCTTTACAGTTACATTTGGCTTCCATAACATCTCTACTCAGCTGAAGAAAATGAACATAGACCATATACTGCACATTTTTCACAGAATCATGCACTTTAGCTTTTACCAAGAACAGCATACTCTTTGCCTTCACGTTCGGCTTTAAAAAAATGCTGCGAACGTACCACTCTTTCCACAGTCGATACACATGGCTTTTCTTCCGGTGTGCTTTTGGTCCTGTTGATGTCTTTGGTAGAGTACCTGATCCTTCAATCAAATGTTTGTCAATGATGACATTGGTTATATTTTGGAGGTACTTAAGCGCTCTTATCCAGCCTTCCTTTCATTTTTGTTCATCGGCCTACGGTCAGATTTATTGTCTTCTTGCGCCGTGATTTCTCCACCTTCTCACTTCATTCTTCACGCCTGTTGCCCTGGCAAGAGTTTTGAAAAGATTAGAGCTTGATTTTCTTTGAGTATATGATTGACTCTATCCGTCTTTTCCATGTTTTCAGGGCGAATGACAACGTAAACAATCGATGAATCTGATTTTTGCGTACTGAAAACAACACAGCTGATAGCAAACAGAGCCACGCGTTACCACAAGTCCCATAATGCATTGCGCGCTTCGTCGTGTGTGACGTAATTACGCATAAGGTCTATTCGGGGGCCTCAGTACCCCAGGCGGAATTCTTCAGACATTTTACTGGAGAAGGCCACCACGGGTTTCTGAAGGATACTAGTGTTAGATAATCCATAGGCTAATGGGGGGAAATAAGATGCGGGAAAGCTTCTGGCAATATCGGCTGGAATGCTTTGCCCTAAGGGATTAAACACTAGGCAGGTTGATAAATAGATTTGATTTTTGTTTACATTTTGGTTGTTTCGCTATTTCTATTTTGCGGCCAGCTTCTCGTTAGGGACACACGCTGTTTTTTTGGGGATCTCTTTTCAGCCAATCCGCTCTTGGATCTTTCTATCGCTTCTTTTTTTATAACACACGTTTTCTTCAGATCCTGTGAGACATACACTGCCGCCGATTTTAGGAGCTCTTTACTCTGCTCTTTCTTTGATCTTCCTCTTGCCGCCTCTGGTAACATCCCTATTTTAACACCTTTTGTGGCTTATTGTAATAAGCAGGATCCCACTTAGGCTATTGTTTTTGTAT
The DNA here is from genome assembly GCA_039566865.1 of Aurelia coerulea. Classification (NCBI taxonomy): domain Eukaryota; kingdom Metazoa; phylum Cnidaria; class Scyphozoa; order Semaeostomeae; family Ulmaridae; genus Aurelia; species Aurelia coerulea. The sequence goes on from CM076945.1 coordinate 15,912,746, forward strand.
TGTTTCTGGATTTCAAAATTGATATGTATCCTCCTTCTGATTATGAGAACAGTCATTACTGATGAAGGCTTACGCCGCAACGCTTAACGGATGTTTTTTTCTGAGTTTATATATCTATTTTATTACATATTTAGTAGGAGCTTATGAGAATATTTATATATATAAAGAATATCTCATCATTAATATGCATACCGATGTATACCATTCACAATAGCACTGTCACTAAATGTAATTTTACTTTGTTCCTTCCAAATATTAGGTAACTTTTTTTCTAATATGAGCATCATTATAGTGTACACCACACTCATAAGAATATTAATGGAAACAACAAAATAACCTGTTAAACAAAAAACTGCATACCTCTTCCTGACCAATTGTGACAAACTGAAAAATGAAATTGAATAGTTCCCCAAGGTTTTTGCAGTGCGACCTTACGTTGTCTTCAAGCTAGAAAAAAAATAGTAAAAGTGGCATGGTATACGAAATAGCAGTGTCTTAAAATGGGTTTTGGGCAGGATGGAAATGAAGGGATCTTATGTGAATACAGTAAGTAAAATGGCCCAGGTGGGGTTCAAAGATGTGCTCCGAGCATTAGCTTTGCACGTACATGATTTATCGGATGATCGATCAAGAAACGGATGTTCGTGCCTGATCGCAGTTATTGGTCCCATGCCAGTATGAAAATGATTGGCAGAGTGGCCTATTCAAAGCCATAACAATTTTCCTTATACCGACCGGGTGTCCCAAAAAAGGTAACAGATTTGATTCGGCTGAGCAATACAAATTTAGCCTCAATCAATCCGTAATAATTTTCAAAATAATCCTCGATAGTCAATTTGAACATAGATACCTCATTCGTTGATATTAGTGCACTGAGAGTTGAAATATTAATCTTGAAAGTCCATATTTGCCTCCAACTCCAAACCAGAGCTTTTTGGGTATTCGACCACAGGAAGCCCAGGCGGTTGATTGAACGATAATAAGTTCAAAACTTCAAAAAAGTTAATTGTAATACCTTTGTATCTTATTTGTTGCACTTCTCTACGGCTGCATTGTGTTTCCTTTGTTGACTTCTGTACTGCGTAATTGTTCGAATACAATAGTTCGATGTGAAGTAATAGTACGCCTTCCTATATAAAATTACAAGGAGTGAAACTCTTTTTCAAACCAAATTCAATAAACTGTTTTGTCCTCGCTCGCACTCTGCCATCCAAAGACTAAATTCGTAAGGCAACATATCAAAATGTTCCTTAATCATCGAATTATGCTTTCCAATACTGTGTTTCTTCATCCGCAATGTTTGAAATGGAAAAATCTGCTACTTTTTCGATGCAAGTCTAGTCAAATTCACTTTCTCCACAGGCTTGCACCATCGAATGGTAACAGAGCGATCGAATTTCGAATGTTTTCGTCAGCTAGCATCGTATTGCTTTGCAGAGAATGTACGCAGAGTCCCCCTGTCAGACCAAAGAATAAAATGCTTCAGCTTTCGTTCATCAACTGAGAAACGGGAGGTCCCTGCGTAGAGTAATGCGATGCGAAATAATGAAAACATTCGAAATTCGATCGCTCTGTTACCATTTGATGGTGCAAGGCTATGGAAAAAGTGAATTTGACTAGAATTGCATCGAAAAAGTGGCAGATTTTTCCATTTCAAACATTGCGGATGAAGAAACAAAGTATCGGAAAGCATTGTTCAATGATTGAGGCACACTTTGATATGTTGCCTTACGAATTTAGTCTTTGGATGGCGGAGTGCAAGCGAGAACAAAACAGTTTAGTGAATTTGGCTTGAAGAAGAGTTTCACTCCTTGTAATTTTATATAGGAAGGCGTATAATTTCACATCGATCTCTCGTATTCGAAAAATTACGCTGTACAGAAGTCAACAAAGGAAATACAATGCAGCCGTAGAGAAGTGCAACAAATACGACACAAATGTATTACAATTAACTATTTTGAAGTTTTAAACTTATCATCGTTCAATCAACCGCCTGGGCTTCCTGTGATTGGCCTAAGCTGTTTACGCGCTGTGTTGCAGAATATCCTAAATCATAGGGAAGTACAAGCAAGGAATCTCATGCTTAGGAACACTTTGTAATAGAAGTCCAAAACTGAACTTTACATTTAGATTCACGAGTGCATTCTCGCAGAGACTTCGTTCTGCTCCTGATGTATTTCATAACCATTTCGAGAAGGTTGACCACCAAAAAGCTAAAAGAATCAATGGACGCAACTTAAAAGTTCCAAAAGTAAAAACAGAGAGTGCTAAAAGAGGATCTATACTGCATTGCCAGTCCAATGCATATAAAGATTACCTTCCTTTCAAGAGACTCAAGGAACATTTTATGGATGGATCAACTTTTTATGTAACATTAATAATATATTCTTAAGCTATAGTAACTATTTAACTATAAACTTTTAGATCTGACAATTTTATTTGCTTTTAAAAAACTGGGCTTCTCTTGATTGCAGCTATAGTGTAGCTGATTGAATCATCCTGTATAAATACCGTATTAGTATCATCATTATTATTATCATTCAACAAAAACTTTAAATTACATCTGCCAAATAAAAGTTATTCATCAGCAAAATAATTCCTTGGACTTTAACACATCAGTATCTTGCAATCTTCATTGCTTGAATGACACGTTTTTTGTATCATCGCTCTCGAAATTATTACAAAACAAGCAACCGTACATGCCCAAGGGAACATAAACATACTCACTCCTGCTTGGCTTCGTGTACTTTTGTAAAAGCATTTTTACCGCAGATATATATTCCTTGGTGACTACATTCATTAATTTCTTTGCCAGCTTTCAGGTTTTGCATTCTATTCAAATGAATACCCAAATAACGGTCCCTGGTCCAAAAAAGTCGATGACTGAGGAGATTCCTTTGACCAGGGCATTTGCAGTTTAGGCAAAAACCCAAAAGCTCTGGTTGGGGGTGGAAGCAGATCTAGCTTTCAAGATTAATATTGGAACTCCCGATGCAGCAGTATCAACAAACTAGGATTCAAGTGAACTTCAGCAGAATACTTCAAAACTTTTCAGAAATCGATTCCACATAAATTCTTTTCACTAGCCCAGATCAAATTTGTTACAATTTTTTGTGGGACACCCGGTATATGTGCCAAAAATTGGATGACCTTGAAATTTGTCATCAGTAATGGATGTGGCTGAATCAAAAATTCACTGTCAGAAGATAGGTCAAATAATTGTTTTGATTTTTTCACATGCTTTCCTCAAAGCAGGAAATTTAGATCCCGAAATGCGTCACAATTGGTGACTAGAACCTTGATAACTATGCATAAAATAAATAATTCACCTTTTTTGAAACCCTTTTAAAATAAGATAGGAATAGGTAAACGCTTATGCATGGTGAAGTTGCGGTTTTTAGCAAAGGTGAAGTTGCGATTTTTAGTACCAAGCACTGGGATCGCAGAAGTAGAAAAGATCCCATCGAGTCAGCGACCCTTTATCATGACGCTCAAGTGGTGGGGCAAAATCTAGAATCAACCCCATCCACCCGATCGTTCTGGCTGCAAAGTCACAGTATTACACAATTGCGCGACGACACCTTCAACTCAATTATATCGACATCAGTTAAACATAACTCGTCGTGACTTCTTAAAATCTCAGTTTTTCCTTTAAATCAGCCAAGGTTGATATCCGCCGTAAATTACAACTAAAATTGGAAGACATAATTGGTCTTTCTGCAATTAGCAAAGGTTAATTCTTCTAAGTCAGTTTACAGGTAATAACATTTTTCAGATTGGTTTCTATTTTTATGGTGTCATTCTGTTTATTGTTTAAAGCAAAACGTAGAAGCAGAAATCTATTATTAAACGGAATCTAATCATTATCAATCAGCTTAAAGCCAATGACAACAATAGTCATGTAAAGATAATAGCCGACATGACACGAACCAAATTTGGGTAACTGATAGCACGTCAACGGGGGATACCGCTGTAGAATAATGTTAATCAAAAATTTTTCAAACGATAAGATATTACCAGCGTAAGTGCAGTCTTTATGAATCTTGTGATAGGTGAGCAGGATCCAACCTCGCCATCATTAGCACCATTTGAATCGCTCTCACTGCAATGTAATTGAAGCATATCAAACCTTTTCAAAAAACTACTGTCCTTTAGTTTGGTATTTTTCATCTTCAAAATCAGTCCGGAAAATTGAAAGAATACAGGAACGCGCGCTTAGATTTCTGTACAATGATCATAAAAGCTCCTATGATGATCTTCTTATTAGGTCAAAAAGATGCACAATGCAAGTTGCTCGGCAAAGAACCCTCTGTGTTGAAATATTTAAGACAATAAAAAACTTGAATCCATCTTTTATGCATAACATTTTTAATTCAAGGAGTTCAAAGCATCCATCTCGGAATCCCAACAATTTAAATCATTTTCGACCAAATCAGGTAACTTTCGGTTCCAAGAGCCTTAAAGCTATGGGACCTCAGATCTGGAACTGTTTGCCAAATGAACTAAAATCAGCTGAAAATCTTAACAGTTTCAAGGGTATGATAAAACAATGGAATGGCCCTACCTGTAAATGCAATGCTTGTAAATTTAATGATATCCTGTAGATTTTGTCCATTTATGTCCACTTAGTTTCTAATATTTAGCTTATGTATAAATTTCCTTTATTTCATTTTTCATTCTGCTGCTAGATTCGATTTAGATTAGTTGTATGTATGTATATATGTATGTATAGCTAGATAATAAAAAATAGAATTAAAATAAGGATACAAACAAACAAACAAACAAACAAACAAAGCAAAATTGCAAACTGCAGACTGACAGTGACTGATGGAAACACAATGCTTCTGATCGCAGATGGATGATGGAAGAAGAGATTGCTGGCAATGGCAGATACCGTCGCCAGTTCCATTACGATTTGTTGGAAACCAGCTTAAAGCGACACATCAGTTGTTAGCCACTCTGCATAAAGACCGAATGCTTGGCATCTAGATCATTGGACGTTAGAAAGGTTGTCAGATAATAGTCTTAGAGTGCTTCGAAATACAGATGTAAACCTCAAGCTGCCTATCATTAAAAATATTTAATTCATTATTATTTAGAGGGCAGTTTGGAAACAAGCATTTAACTGTATACTTAATCATGCGCAAAGAATACAAAATCAACCAATCAATCAATTAATCAATCAGTCAATCAATCAGTCCAATAAATGGTGCAAGCAAAAGCGTGTTGGTCACTTACCTGTCTGATACATGACAATATTTATTCACTTGCATTGGACGAATTATCTTTATTGCGTGCAGGCACAATTGGCCAAACATCTAAAAACAATATGATGAAACAGCTCAGTCGCTAGATTCGAATTACAAAGCATACGTTCAAAAACAGATGCCAAGCCCGAATTCCGACCAATCGATGCAGAATAATTCCATACTTCTTGCTTCAAAAATACAGTACATTTGAACAGGTCCAGCGATGTGTATTGAGCTGCTTGAATCAATCATAACCAATTTTCCGTCTCCCTCCGAACTAGAGCCCCATCGCCCTGTTCCGATCACTGGCTGCTGTGAGCACTTTTTGTGTACATCTCGCGATATTTGATTACAAGGGGAATGGGTCCTACAATTAAAAAAGCGTGCAAAAAATACTTTGCTGTCACCATGAGCTTCATACTCAGGCGTTGTTTTCTTTTTTCTGGCGTGTGAATCCAGCAACACGGGAAGCTGAAAAAGGCCTACCTGTGATGGAATCGTAAGTAGTCGCCATTTCCCCTTTCGTGTTTCCTTGCGGCAATTATATTTTCCCTTGTTTCTCTGCTACTGTTCGCCTGAACCCCAGTCAAAACGTTTGAACCTTTATTCCAACTCTCTAAACGGATATTTAAAAAAAATCTCGCTCATAACATCTCCTGCTTCCCAGCCGGGGGTACAGTTCTAACTGTAGTCATATAAGTCAATAGATCGCCCTCTTCCGATCACGAGGAGTGAATGGATTCTCTCTCAACAAAGAGACGGGGTGGAAAGTGAAATAAACAAAACAACCTTTATTGACTTTAGATGCGCCTGAGGAAGGGCCTGAATGAATGCCAGGGGGATATTGAAGTATGGGAGGGGGGCTGTGCTAGAGCGTTGCCAATTATCTTGTAAAAACCTGTGACATTCAATTGCAAATTGTTTATGGTTTTATCAAACGAATAAAGAGGCAAAATGTTACTTATCAAACAATAACACTTGCGGCGATGGAATGCAGATATCGCGATTTTAGCTAAACACCTGAATCAGCCTGCATTTTAAAAGCAGCAGAGTAATAGACAGCATATGAGTCAAATCCTTCAATCTGCTCGAGTACCTTCACGAAAATAAAAATGGATATTCGAGTAATAAAGATACAGAGCTGGTTTTACCACGAATCGATTCGAGAGGCCTCACTCCACATTTGTTTTTCTATGTTGAAATCTCATCAGGGATCGGCGCATCCATTTCAATTGGAAACTGCGCTTTCTTCAGCCTTCTGCGGTGGTGCTGTTGGAAATTCGTGCATGAACTTGCGTGATCAGAACAGGGCGATGGAATGCAGATATCGCGATTTTATCGCTGTGAAGAAGGTGGCTAAAGCTACAATAAGTGGTTTCTATGCTATAAACTATGAAATTAGGAATAATTCAATAGTAATAACTTATCCGATAATATTTTCTTGGGCCAAGTAACTCAAGGTTTCTTTTTCGGTGATCGGAACTGAACTGAACCAGCCTGCATTAATAGCAGCACAGTTTTAAAAGCAGCAGAGTAATAGACTCTGTTAGGATTTTGGATATATTAAGAAACTAACTAGTGAACATCATTGCCAAGAAACTTCTCAATATTCGATGTCATGCTAAAACGTTCAATGTCCTGCTTAAGAGTAACAGTACAACATATTCAACATAATCAACAGTTAATGATCTCCTGTGAGATTTTAACAAGTGAAATTGAATAACCAAAAGCACAATTGTTTCTTTGGTTTAGTTTTCTCTGGGCATGCGTCTATTCTAAAACCTGTGAGATCTCATTTTTTTTAACTCAGGTCATTCATTTTATTCTGTGATGTTTTGCTGCTACGTCAATGAGCATAGAAAAGAAAGCTAGGTAATTGCGAAAGACGAACCTGTCTGAGAGGTTGCGCAGGACATTTAATAAACATCTGCTGCAGCCACCAATCATCACCACCCATTGCATCTAGAAACCATTCACAAGCAGGATGACATCTTTCTAAACCGCTTAGCAGGAGCTCCATCCAGCTTTTCATATGGGGTTTCTCCCGTGAATGTACAAAGGTTTCAAGCAGAAATGATGTGGCAAGCTTGATGCTGAAATAAGTGACTGGCACACTCGTACTGATTGACTTGGGGATCGTGTTACAGAATTGCCAAATGAAATTGAAATAACTGATATCAAAAACAAGTTTATCACGAAGAAACTGTGCGTTATCTTCCCATATCCAGTCCTGCAAATCTTGCCCAAGCGCTACTTTCTCAATTGGATGAACCTCCTCTGTCATTGAAACATGTTCATAAAATAGCATGTACGCGCTGTGCGTTTTCTCAAATGATACATCCATGTATTTCTCAGTCACTGCATCGTAAGTCTTCGTCTGTAAAACAATCAAGACTAACACATAACCAACTGAAATTAAATAACATCTTCCAACTACACACTTACTTAGGACTGTTTATATGTCGTGCTGCGCTGTGCCGAACCATAGGAATTTGAGTTCGACTAAAGTTCGACTTGGAGCGCCCCTGTTTTATTAGAATAGGCTTTTGCCGTGCCGTGCTGCGCCGAGCCACAGTGACGCATGCGCATGTTGGATATGGTTGGGTTGCACATCCACAGCAAACAATTGCTTTTGTCATTGTGCGCATGTGTGAAAATGCTGCGACACGGCGCGACTGAAATATGGTTTTATAAGACGCACAGGGTCGACCCAGTCGAGCCAAGTGTCAATTTTGGCTTTATAAGAGTCGCACCGTCCGAAGCAGACAAAATTGTTCAAACATATGCATCACACATTGAACCAATTTTCAAACTACAGAAGAAAGCTGTCAGAGCCATATCATTTCAGCCTCGCTTGTCACCCTCTCTGCCAATCTTCAAAGATCTTAAACTTCTCAAACTTTCTGAAATTTTTGAACTCCGATTTTTAACTTTTGTTTTTGATTCTGTTAATAAAACTTCACCTAGTTGCCTTCATGACTTCTTCTTATTCAGTTCATCTGTTCATCAATATTCCACTAGACAGGCCAGTCATGGGGATCTATACTTAACACGAAAAAACAGTCTTCAATATGGTCTAAAGTCGATTCGTTATCTTGGTGCTAAACTCTGGAATACATTACCCGTGGAACTCCGAAACGCTCCATCAAAAATATCCTTCAAAAAGCAACTGAAAATTTACTTATTTAACAAGGCTAGTTTTTGATAATTGCACAACTTCTATTTTATAGTATGAAAAGCAAATGCGTGTATTTCTTGGAATCATTCAAGTCCAACCAAATTCATTCGAAATTATTATAGGATAGGGGGGGGGGGGGCTCTCTCCTCGATTAGTATACCTATTGAGAGAGCTCCTCTTTTAAGTAATTCCCTCCATACAATTTATCTCGTCTCTCTGTATTTGTATATTGTATTAATTTTCCGTATCAATGTATTAATTCTCTGTAATATTGTCTTATTCCTTTGTAGTTTAGTTATTTGTTGGTATTGTTAATTATGAAATTGTATGTAGTGGAATTTAAAATATGAACTGAAACTGAAACTGAACTGAATTGTTCGAAAGTCACTCGATTCGGCACGGCGCGGCACGACTTTTAAAACGGGCTTTATTTTTCTGTGCGTCACAAATAGTTGTAACAAACTGATCAAATGTCACAATAAAGGTATTGTTTCGCTCATACTATCCGCTATCTTCAATTCTTCTTCTGCAAATTGTCAGTTAACGGACAGACAATTGGCGCGGCGCAAGCAGAAATGCTACTTTATGCAACTTTTATTCAAATATAGATAAAAGAAATCGTTAGGCAAGTTTTGTGATTAACAATTTCTCTTGTGATCAATAAGACAACTCAAACAAAACGGGGAACACAAAAACAGTGCAGTGTCCACGGGGACTTGGTCAACATGAATATGAGGATGAAATTAGTGCTGTGCTGTGAAAAAGATATTTACGCTGCTCAGGAAACGTTATCACACGTCACTTCTCCTTTTTTTTTATTTCATTTTATCATTCTTTAAAGTTGGTTATTTACAATAGTTATCAGCATAATAAATACATCAACTAATTTAAACCAACTACAACTAAAAATAATTACATAATATAAAGTATAATACAATATCCTATTTACAACATAGTTTACAGCTGCAGTTTGCCCCCTTCCATGTTTTTATTTTCCTTTTGAAAGCTGCCACTTTTTCACATGTTTTAATATCGTCACTTAGTGCATTCCAAAGGATGCTGCCTCTGAAGGTTACAGAGTGTAGTCCAAAAGTGTGTGTTTTTATTTGAGGCAATTTTACCAAATTTTTGATCCTAAGGTTGTATTCCACTTGCATAGTACTGAAAAAATCCCAAAGGTATGATGGATTCAACGAATTCAGAGTTTTGAATACTTCTAACATCAGTTTTTGGAGATTTTTGACGTGGATTGTTGTATCTGCCTCTCTCCTTAGACACATATCAAACGATGCATCATAATCCTTATGGAGCACCCTTAGTGCACGTTTATGTGTTCTATTAATCTCTTTGTTTGCAGCTTTAGAAGAGAACATCCAAATCAAAGGGCAATAATTGAAATTTGCCAACACCGTTGTATTACATAAGAGTTTAGCTTGTGTATCATCAAGATAGTTCCGAAGTCTTGAGAATGCACTCACATTTTTGTTTATTTTACCGCACAATTAAGTAATATGCTTAACTGAATATCCTGAAGATGGCAAATTGCGTTCACCGACTACAGATAAATTTCTGCTAAATCCAAAATTATTAGGAACTAACGGATTTTATGGGAACCTAGCTCAGTTCAACCTACAATCAGTTGCAAAATTGTTGAGCCATTGACAAAAATAAGATTTTTTGCCTCCCCCTCCCCCCGTTGCAATGTTGATTGGAAACAAACGCGACTTTTCTCTTGGCAGCTAACGATTTACAACTATTCCGACTGATTTTAACATTGCAAAGGGGGGACGGGGGCACAGTGCCAAAAAAACATATTTTTTAGAATGGCTCAACAATTTTGCAACTGATTGTCTGAAAGGGCTAAATTTTCAAAGGCGCATTACTCAAAAGGTTCTTGTGCCATTGTGTTCTAATTTAGTCAGCATTTGTAATCTAACGAGGTCTTCATGGCAACAAACTTTGAAGATTCTAATGCAAGAAATAAAATATTTTGGAGCTTTTAAAAAAACCATATTTTTTAGAATGACTCAACAATTTTGCAACTGATTGCAACTAGATCAAAGATCAGTGGTCTAGTGACTGGTTGACGGTAGAACAACTAATCAAATTTGACCGATCGGTTATGACCTAGAAAGATGATGAATAAGATTTGCTCTGAAAGCCTTTGGGATAGATATCAAACAAGAAACACGCACTCAAATTATAAAACAAGAAACTGTACGGATATTCAAATTCCAAGATATAATCTTGAGTATTCAAAGAAAAGCTTTCATTATTCGGGTCTGAAAGCTTGAAACGAGATCCCTACTACCATCAGGGAGCTCTCTACTTTGCAACAATTTAAAAAACACCTAAAAATACATTTGAGGAGCTGAATTCAACTCAAACACGACTCCCTGGAAGATCAGCCCCACCCTAGAACGATGAATTTTATTTTCTATATATTTTTTGTAGGGTTTTGCAGTTTTGTATATTAAGTTTTGCTGAAGGGATTTTATCGTGTATAAATAATGTATATAATAATAATATAATAATAATAAAAGTTATGCTTTAAAGCTCCCTGAAAATCTCATAGTGTTACATGCTGTAGTTTTTTTCTACAACTATTTTCAATCAAGGTGTTTTGGTAGGGAGTTGTTTTTTGCTGGGTGCTTCCATTAGGGAATGCAGATTGCTCTTGAAAATATTTTTTAACAAACGTATTTTTTAAGAAACTAAGATCCGGGGCTAGTAGGCAGTTTCTTAAATTTTTGGACCATTTTGCTGCAAGAAATTTCTTACGTGTTTCTTACCTTTCTAATGCTGGAAGTGTAGAGTTAATTTATCTTTGTCAACAGGGCTCCCAAATTACTTAGTAAGATCTCAAAATAAGTAAATAACATAATTCACACTCAAAATAGTGTCCAAACAGTTGCTTTAACTGTACAGTGTCAAAATATTTTTGAGTGCGCTGGGAAAATTAGGACTGAAAATTAAAAAAGTTTCTTAGCTTTTTAAATCCAGGTAGGGTTGTTTCTTAACTTTCGAAAAATTGAGCATACTGTTTCTCATAAGCTGTTTCTAATAAAAAAAAGTATGTGTATACCAGGAGATACCATAATCATTCCTTGAATCATTCTGAAAAAATCGTACTTGGGGTAGTTTTCTTATATGATACTTTTAATCAAGGTATTTTTTGGTAGGGAGTCACGGCCTTGTTGCAGGGTCTTTCCCCTGCGGAAAGCAGAACAGAACAGATAACTGTTCTGCTCTTCAAAATATCATTATGAACTAATTAAGTATACCAGGAGATAGCATAATCATTGCTTGAATCTGAAAATATTGTACTGTTACATAGTGTAACTTTTTGTAGATTCTGGAAAGGGTGGAAAGGGCTCCTTTCGCTGTGAGATCGACTCAAATGAAATCGTCGTAAAATCATTGTAGTTGCAAATGTCATTAAAATCAAGCTTTCCGTTGAAACTGACTTCTTTCCATCTCTGTTTGTTTCTTAAATATGAATTGGGAGATAGACAAATATTGTACGTAACATAATTTGGTTGACAAGATGACTGAACGAGCATCGACCATTTTTTTCGCACAAAGCCAATCACTATATTTTCGCCGCGGAGCCATTGGACAGCGGTATACAAAATTTCCTCATCTTGTGGTGAGCTGAGGGTAATGAAAATGCAGAAGGCATTGAATTGAAATAAAAAACTGAAAGTCTTTATCGGATTCAACTTATTGACAAGTCGATACACTTTCTCGAAAATTCTAAGAGCTGCGTTGACTTGATATTTACAGACCAACCAAACCTACTTGTGAATTCTGGTACTAACCCTTTCCTATTTGAAAGTTGTCACAACGACATAATACACTGGTCGGTTAAGCCAAATATCTCATCGCCACACCAGTCTTGTGTGGAAATACAAAAAAGCTAACGTTCAGTCACTAAAATTGGAAACGCTCAAAATCAACTGGGAAGATGAATTTAGAAGTTGCAACTGCACCAAGGCTCCCGATATATTTACAAAAAGTTTCTTTGCCTGTATTCGTTTCACATTCCAACTAGCTCAGAGGAGTAACCTGCTTGATGAAGTATCTGATATAGTTGGTAATGATATTTCCCAATTACCTGATGACCATTTATGTGATCTGCCTAACAAGGACAGACTTTGTAACACAATATCATCAGTTGCTTTAGATGGACACCTCAATTCAAAGCGATTAGCGATTGAAGACAAAGGAAATTCTCTCAACCAGTAATTCAAAACAAACAAGGCCGCAAAATATTTTTGCTATGCCTTCTTCTAATTTCGACATATATTTCACTTGCGTACAATACTTCTTTTCGTTTCGACATATATTTGTCCTTACCCATAAGAGATGGCAGAAAGCAAACAACAGAAAGGTTTTGATGACCAAGAAGATGAAACAAGATTTCGATCAGGTCAAGCATCCTTTATTCTCGTCGTTATAAGACAAATTAGGGAGATAGCAACCCTCTTTCAGAAAGCTACCTCACAGAAGAAATTGATTTGGCGGGAAATATCGCGAAAATGTCTAAAATCCTTGAAGATTACGTCCAGAGCGACCAAACAAAAGCTACAACCAAAGAACAGAAACCATTAGAATATTAGAAAAATTATACGAAAGATGAAGAAAAAGAGAAAGCTAGCATATTACTACTTCTTAAAGAACAAGAAAATCACCGAGATTTACGAGGAATGTTACAATAGAAATGAAATAACAGTACCGAAGAACCTATTTCCTAGGCATCATCCAGAAGACACCGAACAAGATTATGAAACACGAACAAAACACGCCAGACAAAAGTTAAAGCAAGAAATTGAATATCACAACCAAAAAGAGGTACATACGAGGAAAAAATCAAGACAATCGTCCATAACATTGATAAGCTAATTGAGATAAAGTGTGGTGAATATCCTTTCAAGGTGGAATCGCTAAGAAACAAATGGAAAAAATAACGTGAAAAGGAAGAAGTCAAATCTAGACAAGTATGGCAAGTGAATGAAGCAAAATGAAAATGCGTACATTCAAAATACCTTCCCATTCAATGATAGAGAAAATGGATAAAAATAATCGTATCGTTACGAAAACAGTGTCAAAAAAGACGGCCATAACAGAACACCCAATTAAGAAAACGAAGTACAAAGTTGGCCATGGTGATAATATAAGCAACATTAGAGAGCTTGAATACAAATACATTACAGAATTTGAAAAAATGATGCAGGCTGAGGAAAATAGGGAACTTTTTGACAAATCTACACTCGAAAGGATTGGCGCAGATATAGATAAACAAGAGAAGGAGCTTGGAACTACTACTCATGAAAACGACTATTGTGAAATTGAAACTGCATCGAACTCTGATATTGACTATGACTATAACTGTGGAAAAAATGATGAGAAATACCGGGTGAGTCAGTAAAAAGAATCCCCGTTTGAAAAATCACAGCTCCCTGGATATCAAGACGATAATATCGGCAAATATAAAGTTAAATGGTAGAAATGTTCAAATCTACTTTAAATTCACCTGACTGAAATCGGCCATTCCATTCTCAAATTATGAAGGATTTTCTCGAGAAAGCCTCTTCAAAAAACCTTCAAAACGTGCCCAAAATCATGAAGAAATTTCCCTTACATTTCTGCCTTACAATGGCCTTACAGCAATGACATGTGGACGCTTTAGCACGTGCTATCTTCTTGGGAGGATGCACAAGTCTGGTATCGATGAACTATTTTCAAGGGAATTCCATTCTCCCAAGAGGACAACATATATGAATTTATGTGAGTGTAATCAATTTTAGGAAGGACAATTTGCTCATTGTTTTCGTTCGTTTTGCAGGTTTTTGGAAGGGGCCTTCTGCAGAAAATCACCCATATCGACGGGAAGGAATGTGTTAACGTCAGAAACAATATCCTTGTATGCGATGCTCAGTGCCTTTTTGTGAATGTGGTTGATCTTGTTATCAAGATGTCTGTCACAATGAAGGAACTGGATAGGAAAATCAAAGATCAGGAGAAGGTTTTACTCGTGTCATGAATACATTTATCTTTTCAATACAGAAGCAGAACCTTACTTTGGAAAAAATTGCTATTAACGAAATAGCATTAATAGCACAGTCCGCCGCTTCATAAAGAAAATCTAACTTGAAAGAAAGAGATAAAATACCAACATAAATTTTTGTGATGACTAATCTTTAATACAAGAAATAAAAGACAATAAACGTATCAGGCATAACCCTTCATTGATATTTATTTGTCAAGTGAAATACGACTACAAACAACACGATCAAGCAAAAATGCCTCTGTCTGAACATTTGATTCTTACGCAAAAACTTAATTGAGTTGATAAGGAAGTGAATACAGGCGGACAGCTTTGCTGGTAGACCAAGATTTGACCTAAGTCGAACAGGATTCAGTTGATCAATATCAATGCAATATAAAAACGCACTAATTGCTTACCATCATTTCACCACCAAAACACTCAGCTCCAATTTGTGAAGGGTCAAATGGTTTCACTTCAGCATCATTAAAAAGATACCAACTTCCCGATTTTGAATATCTGTCCCGAATAAAACTGTAGTAATGACCTCCATCGGCAGTGCCCGTGTGCACAACAACACCTGCAAGGTTGTACCAGTACCTTGGGTCATCATCAGGATCTATATAACAAATACAAACTCTGGCTTTAGCTTATTTTGAAGTCACCACTCAAGTATGGGATTGAAAAGAAAAATTGTTGGATGTTTGTTTAAATATTTAAATATATTTCAAACAAGCAGATTCCAAGATAAAAGATTTGCGATCCTATGATTCTAATGTATGTATGTAGGTATCAATTTGTCACAAGAATAGTCAAAATTTTACATTGTTTTAAAAGCTAAAAAATAGATATATTTCAAATTTAATACAAATTAAAATAAATACTTATAAAAACACCCCGAATTGTAGTGGCAGGGGTAGCATCAAAGGGTCGAATTGACTTTGTTTCCATAATGGTCCACTCAGAGCAAATGTAAGATTGTCAGAAAGAAAAATAAAAGATAAAAAAGTGCTTCTTGACGAAATATACTTAGTAGGGCCGAATCATGACTGTAAGAGAGCATATGATGTGCCAGTAGTACACATATGCGTCATCTTCCTCTCTTTTTATATTTTGTTTATATTGTTTTTTATTTCTCAGTATCAGTCTTGACTATTTGTTATCATTTTATCTTCTGCCGTATAGTTTAAATTTAACGCAAATAAAAACAAACTCCTTTTCCTCCTAGTTTGAAATGAACAGTACTTAAATCAATTTCTAATATTGACAAATATGTATACAGTCTATTGATAGAATCAAGCTGTTTTGTCCCGGGGGTACTTGACTTAAATCTAAACAGGGGTGTGCCCACGACATATAACGGATTCTGGAAAAAATTGGTCAAAAGTATACTCCAAAACACGAAAATTTGACCGAAAAACGATCCGATCTAGCAAAATCTCCCCTTTTGGCATGTTTTGACCAGGGATCTTTACACGGAAGAGGAAACGCGCGCTGGTGCTGTCTGCGATGTGATATGCGACCTCGTTTGTGTGTCGACATAGCAACGGAGCAACGATAATTTGGCTTACCTAGCAACGAAATTTCAACTGTGGAGAACGACCGGGAAAAAGACGAGAAGGTGGATTGAAATGGGTTCGCCTAGGAAACCAAGGTTGCACAGCATTTCCACTTGCCTGGCTATTTCATAAACCGTCCATCTATAAGTCTCATCATGTTGCTGAGGCACGAGAATAGGACAAAAACACAATCGGTGCAAGTACCCCGAAAGAAAACTAAAATACCTCGCGAGTCTCATACTATCTCAGAAACATTTTTCACTAGATTTATTGCCAATAGCTATCCACAAATATCATAAATTGCTCAGAGTTGGGCGGGGTTGGGCAGGATAAAATTTTCACAAATGCGTGATAGAAGCGTGATGCAAAAGATGAGCTGGCATAAGCACCGCTGCAGCCAATTCCTGGCACCAAATGGCTAAATTAATCTCACTAAGCAAAGATAAAACATTAAAGAGTCAAAAGAATGTCTAACACAGCCTAAAATGCTTATCATTGTTGTTGAAATTCAATCCAAAAATGAGATGCACTTTCCGTCCAAACATCAGCTTTCATCTTGTTTTCTCTACAAAGTGCGCGATGCGCTGTGAAGGAGGCGCATATCACATCGCAGAATACAACTCAATGCGCGATTCCTCTCCCGTGTATAGCTCCCTGGTTTTGACAACCTGCTCTAGAAAAATCGCCTTATTTTGATACCCCATGCTAGAAACAATTGGTAAAAACGATACCCTGAAAAACGGCACATCCCCGTCGGACAAATATACTAGGTAACACCCGGGGGTTTTGTACCGTAAATTGCCCTTTTACCACAAATATTAGTCGCCTGTCGTGCGTTAGCTGGGCAAATTGTGTTCGAAAACCGGAAGATACCATAGGGTTCTCAACCAGGGCGACTTTAGGCCAATCAGACG
Source organism: Aurelia coerulea (assembly GCA_039566865.1). NCBI lineage: Eukaryota > Metazoa > Cnidaria > Scyphozoa > Semaeostomeae > Ulmaridae > Aurelia > Aurelia coerulea. The sequence continues at coordinate 15,929,695 of CM076945.1, forward strand.
GCTGATGAAGATAAACCGGTCGCGGCGAAAACGGATGTTGTATTTCAAATGTTACGTGAACTACTTATTTTAGACACGCTTAGGCTCGGTCCAGACGGCGTATTTTTCATGTGACGAATATAATGCCTTCAATTAACTACATGAAAAGTACGGCGTCTGAATCAAATAGCTACTGAAGTTATTATTAACGTCGACCCAAATCAATAAATTCGACCGATCCCGTCGAATTAAACGACGTAAGCACAGCAGTGATTCAGACACCGTATTTTTCATGTGTCGAATCAAATACATAAATTATGTTAATGAAATATGATGTCACTCTATTGTTTTTATCTGCCCACGTGACCCAAAACCCGCGAAGCACAACTTCAAAGATGGCGTCTGTCAAGGTAGTCGATGAATGTCTGTGTGTTTCCTGCCTAGTATTAACGAAGTACCGTTGTATCGGTTGTGAGACGCCTATATGTTTGAAGTGCTCACATTTTGAGCACAATGAAGAGACAGCGGGCTGGATGGTCTGCAAGGCAGTCAGCTATTGTAGGTTTTGCTATGAAGAACATCATCAAGGATAACCGGAGGCCGATGTGGAGCCAAATACGTACACGATGCACATGACTGACAGAGAATCGTCAAGCCCAAGATCACCATCACCACCCCCTAAACGGTACACAGATATCTATATTTTGATACTGAATTATTCCTTTTTTTTATCAGTGCAAAATTAATCAGAAACCTCTTTTTGTTTTGTTTGCACAAAGGAAGTTTTTTTAAACACGAACAAAACATTGTGCAGGATATACTTTTGCATGTTTCCACTGGAAGGCAAACAAAAGGGTAATTTTGCAGAATTTCTAGGTGCTCTTTGTCAAAATACAAAACAGAGTATATATATTCATTCATATATTTTACTCAAAAGCAGAACAGAGAGATAGTTAAATATTATAGTGGCATCTGTACCCAGCCATATTTACCCACCTGCGGCTTGAATATGAAACTTCCAATGGCCCATGTTTCATTTTTTCGTTTCATTTCATTTTACAATAATTATACAGGTTAATAGGATTCATATATAAATATGTTTTTCAACCTGACCTTTTTAAACAAAAAGAAAAAACCCACCACTAAAACTAAGAACAAAAGAAATTTACATGCCAAATTTACAATATTATACAAAACTAAGACTAATTAATAAAATAAAAGTTGTCCCTGTCTATAGTTGTCCTTTGAAGGTTTTTAGGGAGGGTGCCAATTTTGTCTCTCTTTCTAGGTTGTTCCACAGTTTCGCACCGCGATAAGAAAAAGCCTTTTGGCCATTGATAGTTTTTAGGAACGGTATCTTAAGATCAGTTTCTGATGAGCGCAGAAACCGCTCTCTACTGTCCGAACATTTTCATGAATAATTTGTTCAAGTAGTCTGGGCAAGCGAATTCAAAGATTTATAAGTTAGCGTGACCAGCTTATTTGACCAGCCAAGATTCTCAATTATCGGAGCAGCAGAAGCATCGTATCGGCTGCTCGTTACAATTCTTGCAGCTCTATTTTGGATCTTTTGCAAGGCGTCAATTTTTGATTCACTACAGCAGCCCCAAACGGAACAACAGTAACTCAAATGGGGCTCAACAATTCCTCTATACATTTTGTTGAGTACGTCAGATGGAAGATATTTCTTAGAATATTTAATAAATCCAAGGGCTCGATTTGCCATGGTCTTGATAGTGTCAATATGTTTGTCCCAATTAAGTTGACTGTCTATCTGAACACCTAGGTATCTTGTATTAGTTCTCCGTGATAACCAGTTCAGTTTTCATTTTAAAATTCACTCAACATACAATTTTTAATACAAAATACATTAAATACAATAATACAGATAATAACAAACGATACAAGCACCTAGAATTAAACTAAGGAAGAGAACATATGAAAACTGTATGTGGGGAATTCCTTAAAGGAGGAGCTCTCTCAGTAGATAGACTAATCGAGGAGAGAGCACCCCCGTATTTTCAGTAATCAGTATGATTCCAAAAGATGCGTTATGTGCAAGAGACCCAGAATGACCACAGTGACCCCAAGCCCACGGATCCCACTCCAGGCAAAAAACCCAAATCCACAGCTAACGCCACGGAAGGGTTTTGTACCCAGAACAGGCCCCAAAAGCAAGAGCCCACCAAAGCCACTCCAAAGTCATCATGCTTTAAGGAATTTTGAGATTTACAGCCTTGACTGAAAAATGCAACCAAAATCGTGGATTTAAATACTACTATTTAATATTTTGTTGCGAACAAATGAATTTTCAATTGCCGGCGAAAACTTAATTTCGAGGGGCATTGCTTGATGATGATAGGAATGTCATTCCAGGATTTAGCACCTGTGTATCTGACAGATCTTATTCCATATTGCATAGTATTTTTACGATTTAAAAAAATACCATCCATACATGCCAGCCTTGTATCATATTGATGAACAGAGGACAACAAAGTAAAATAATCATGAAAATATGAGGGAGAAATTTTGTTAACACATTCATACACAAAAGAAAGGAGCTTTAAATAAAATAAATCATATAACTTAAGAATTTTCAACTCGGAAAAGATTGGGGTAGAAGGAGCAGCAAAATTATTGAAAGTGATAGCTCTAACAATTTTCTTTTGTAAAACATAAATGGGCTTAGTGTGGATGTCATAGGTTAGACCCCACACAACAATCCCATACTGAATAAATGAGCCAAATAAGGAATGGTACAGGGAGACTAAGACACTAGAAGGGCGAAGATGCCTTATTTTGAAGAACACACCAGATGTTCTTGCTAACTTTTTAGAGAGTTCATTCAAGTGATATTTCCAGGTAAGGTTTTCATCCAGCAGAAGACCAAGAAATTTAACCCATTTGCTCCGTGATAACACATTTGCTCTAGCCCCACTGATAATGATCTGCACTTACACATTTCTCATAATGTCTACAAAATAATGAATAGAGTGGCACATATAAATACAAGAGGGATATTTGTGACGAAGCGTATCATCAGCAACAATTGAATAACTTTAAACAAACATGAACAAAACAAAAGTAACAAGTCTTTGTGCCTGCTGATGCCTACCTTATAATTTGTATCAACAGTGATCAAATTTAGAGTTATGCCCTTATAACTTCATTCTAATAAGCATTTGTTTCTTTTTTCTAAATATTAGGATGAAACATGATCTGGATATCAATGATTTGGACAGGATGAAGAGCCAGAAAGCCAAACAAGGAAGAAGAAAAGTGGTCGAAAAGGGCGCTGGTCAACAGATGCTCTCAATGACTTAATAGACATTGTTATCAGCAATGAATCTTACAAACAAAAATTTATCTTCTGAAACACAAAGAACCAGCAAAATGGCATGATATATGAGAAGATACTGAAAGAGCTGAAAGGAAGGGGGGCAAACAGGGAAGAGGCTATCAGCTTCACAGTCGCTCAAATGCGAACCAAATTCAAAAAGTGTGTATTAGACTGCAAGAAAGCTGCACTAACCATAAAAACAGCAACAGGAATAAAGAGATTCCAAGAACAGAAAGGCTTTGGAGAATGGTTTCAAAAAGTTTTTGCCCTTGTACGAACCAGAGACTCTTGCAAGGCCGAGGAAGCAATTGAGCCTTCTGCTAAGTTGACTACCAGTGAAGATGCAGATGATGATGATTCAATAGAAAAAGTCTTTGTTCCCCTGATGTCAAAGAAAAAGCCAAGGAGGAGTGATAGCTCAGAAACAGCAGGCCAGCTGATGTAACTGGTCAAGTCAATGATAGAAAATGATCCTATGAAGGAAATGTGTGAAGAGAGGAGCTCAAAGAGAGTAGAGAGCATGAAATGCGCATGTTTCAGTTAATTATGAACACAATGAATCCTCCATCTAATGCGCAAGGGTTTCAAAATCCACAGGGGATTCCTTGTAGCTCGCCTGTAAGTGGATATGTGCAAATGGTACAAGGCTGGCAACAGAATCACACCTTGGCAAACAGTCATGAGGGATATCATCATCTGTATATATAATGTAATGTTTTGTTGTATAATCAGTCAGTTTTGCACCTCAATCCGAGTCACACGTTAATCGACTTCGCTCTACTCATACATCTACTCAAAGTAACAGGGAACATTGTCTCCCAACTTCAAGCCCTGTTATAGTTGGTGGAGGACCCAATAGTGTCATTACACTAGCATCGATCACGGATACACTCCTTGCACTCTCAGTAGACTTTTCAACGCCGAACGTCCCGCTTCTACACGTCAAAAGCAGAGACAAGATGTTTTTCTTGTGCACTTATTGCCATGGACAAGGACACAGCAAAGAAACATGTTTGAAGCGCATCACAAAGAATTGTCCTCAGCACATTTGCCGAGACTTCAATCGTTTTCGACAGCAAAATGTGAACTCAATGGTTCTTGTATCTACAATCGTTTACATGCGTGTATGATTTGCAATGTAACAGACTGCAAAGCCTTTTTACACGTGCATGAGAGAACAGAAATTCTTGCAAAAACTCTTAAGAAGTCAACGGAAAATTCGAAACTCCTCAATGAATTGGTTGCAGTGGTCCAAAAGGTTGTTCATACGCTGAAAAGTTTCACTGACAATGCCCACAGTCCAGCTACGAAGACTGAAACTGTGAAAGGTACCCCAGCGGAAGACATGCAAAATCTTGTTGTTGAATCTCTTCCAACATCATTGACGCATGAGAAGTTGAACATAATTGCCTCAAATGGCATATTAGCGTCGCCAATTGTTTCAGCTGAAAAGGAGATACCAATGCCTATATCAACGGGATATCCTTTGTCTTCAGTTTCATTACAACATGCCAATAAGGTCATTACATCCCTAGGCAACAGAAGATCAATAGTTCAAATGAGAGAAAACATCCCGTGAATCAAAGCAGCCGATGGATCTTCTATAAAACCTTGTGGGACGCTGAATGTTCCCATCACATTTGCAAATAAAAGAACGTTCCAATTTCAAATGACTGTTGTCCCAATTCTGACCTGTGATTTGATATTTGGAAACAATCACCTTGTCAAAACAGATGCACTGATAAATCATTCAAAACGAAGCATTTCTTTCAATCATGAGGCAATGAATTTTGAAGTTAATTGCACAGTGCTGACAGACGTTGACAGCCTACACGCTTTTGCATCGAACATAGATTTCACTTAGATTCTTTTTGCCAGACAAATAAAAAAAAAAGAAAATCCTTTTCTTTTTTTACGTAGAAGGGGTGGACTGTAGTAGGACTGTAGGACTAATTATGTGTGGTTTAATTTATGTAATTATTCTTTTATCTAACTGTAGCCTCGTTTCTATCTGTATATATAATGTAATGTTTTGTTGTATAATCAGTCAGTTTTGCACCTCAATCCGAGTCACACGTTAATCGACTTCGCTCTACTCATACATCTACTCAAAGTAACAGGGAACATTGTCTCCCAACTTCAAGCCCTGTTATAGTGGGACACTTTATGGGGATGTGGCATCCATCAAGGGCAGACCAGCAACACGGAAATTGCCAGAGTTCTTGCATTTCATTGACCCTTTGACAAAGTTCATTTTTATTCTTTGGCATGTGCTTGTCTACCTCTGAATCCCAAAATGTATCAAGTATGAGTTGAGAAATTTCTGAAACTATAGAACAGATAGTAGATGTTCCTAGTCCTGTCATCTCAGCAATGGTATATAGATAATCTCCCCTACCTAGCCTAAAATGGCATATAGCTAGTCTTTGTTCGGGAGAAATTGGAATTTCATTAACAGTATTGCGCTCAATAATATGTCTTACTTTCCCCAAAATGTACAGAAATGTTTCATTTGTTATTCTGAAAGCCTTCTTGAACCTTGAATCATCATATACATTCCACACTAGATCCCACCACCCACTATTTCGCTGTAATCTGCGGCAAGATCGATTCAAGTGGCCTCTATCCTTTTTCCCATTGCGAATAAGAAGGAGGATAATTAAGCAGGCCTTCAGCAACGATTTGCGTTTTGCAATTGCTAAATTCAAAAATATGCTCAGAGCAAATCTTTTCTTCCTGTTTCTCTCAATACTATTTTTAATTAATCCTAGTCTTACGATCCTTGAACTGCTGCGATTCATTTTGAAATGCTCATGGCCAAGACCCGCCAAAATTTCATTTTTAGAATTAGGCGCCAGATTTTAGTGGTCTCGATATGAATCCGAGGCCAACGATTTGAATTATATTCGATGCATGAAAAATACTCCGTCTGAATCAAAGCCGGATTTAATCGCATTTGAGTCGAATAAAATGCTGATTATATTCGGCGCATGAAAAATACGCCGTCTGAACCGGGCCTTAGCTTGCTGTGAGGCCATTAATTGGGAAATTTCAAATAACGTAAAGAAAACAAAGAAAAGCAAAACACTGCAACAACATTTGAAATGAAAAATGGCCGATACTTGCAGCTCAGTTCTCAGGTGAACTTCTGTGAACACTCCCCTCTGTTTGTGGATGGAATTTCATTTAACAAAATCGAGCAAAGATTTAGCAAATGTTGTCAATGAGATATTTTCAGGAACATCATGGTTCTAGCATGGCACAACTCGCGTTATTCTGCAACAAACACACAATATAGCGACAACCGGTCAACATACGTTCACCTTCAACCTGGGAGAAACCCCTGTAAGTGTAAACAAAGTCAAAAATTTGCCAAAATATACATTGATGATAATACCTTGTTCTTTATTTTGCATCAAATATTCTTCAGCATAAGGTGCCATATTCAATCTCATTGGAAACGAAAAGTGCGTGTTTACTTTCTCTTTCATCATGGTTACCATATTGAATGTGTATCTCATTGTGTTAAAGCAAAGGATTTTGGGAAACGTTTTGAAGCAAGCCCTGCAACAAAAATATCTTCTTTAGCATAAAAAAGTAGAAGAACGTGTCCATTGAGAGATAAGCCAAATGAAGTCATTTTTCCAATTAAAATACATGTATAATAATACTTTAGATATATCAGCAGCAAATAACACAAAGTTGCTCAAACCGCGGCTCGAACTGTGATATTGCTCAAATAACTTGTTTACTACTAGGTGAGTCAAAAAAGAGTTACTATTAATATCAATATTATTATAAAAACAAAAACTGTTGGATGTCGCAAAAACGTTTCGATATAAAATCTCCTTCATTATCTTTCGATATAAAATCTTCTTCAGTATCAATCAATATATCAATATTATCATTATTATTAGTATTATTATTATAAAAACACCACTGTTTATTTGAATACGTTTCGATAAAAATCTTCTTCGTGAACTGAAGAAGATTTTTATCGAAACGTATTCAAATAAACAGTGGCGTTTTTATATTTTATTTTTTGTTTATACATGATGGTGGTTTAGTTTACATAGTATTATTATTATTATTATCATCATTATTATTATTATTATTATTATTATTATTATTATTATCATTATTATAAACTAAACCACTTTCAAAGTAAAACAGAAATTAAAATGATAAAAAACACAACTGTTTCAGGGCAGACGTTTCGATATAAAATCTTCTTCAGTGTATTTACAATCCTAGACAGCCAAGTATTTATACTAAAATTTACCTAAAAATAGTTTCTATACCCTAGACAAATAAAAGAAAAGAAAAGAATATTATTTTAGAATACTATCAACAAGATAAACATAAAAGAATGTTTTTATATTACATATAGACAAAGCCGCAAAAAAACAAGGCATGAATTTCTTTCCACAAAACTCCCCAATGACCTTACTCGAAGATGTTTTCCCCCTTTTTTTGGATTTGAATAGAAAGACACGATCTCTACATCTTATAGACAAGGGACTGAAAGCTCTTCGCGACAACAACTTTTACAACCCAAGACAACAGGCAAGGGATATCGGCCATTGACCCTCCAAAGATTTGCTTAAATTGCTAAATCCAGGATAGCTCGATAGGGAATTCCACCCCACCACTACGTGTAATTATACACGAAGTCAACAAGCCAACATCCCTGCCATTGTGTTGCCCAAGGTTTTCAATGCAATGGTATGAGAACTAGGCAGTACCACAAGCAAACATATCCAGCTCAACGTCAGCCGCCCTCTCGTTTAGGCCATTTGGTGCAAACAAACCCAAGTTGTATTGCCAAAAGAGCTCTTTCCTACGAAGCGAGTACACATCCTGTGCTCTGTCGATGAAACGAATAACGACGGAGAAGTCACCCTGATGGCCTTCCTCGAAAAAATGAGCGAAAAAACTTGCCTGTGGGACTGCCTTTCCCGTATCAAGAGCACCAGCATTGCGTTTCTGCTTGTACGTCCGAAAATATGATTTGTAGACATTAAATCTTTGACGAAATTTAGTTTTTGTGCTGCCAACATACTTTTTGTTACAACATGTACATTGCAACATATAAACTACGTTTATCGAATTGCAATCGTACGCCCCCGAAAAATTCTTAAAAGATCGCGAATCATTCGCATTAGAAAAACTGGAGCCCCCTTTGATGATAGGGCAGATTAGACATCTCCTACCATTGCATTTAAAAGTTCCCTTTGGCATCAGCTCCTGATCTTGAGTTTGCAATTTAGCGCGAACCAAAGTATCTTTAAGGTTTTTTGCCCTTCTGAATGAAACGAAAATTTTTCCGGCAAATAGTTTGCGATGTTCGTCATCGATAAGAAGAATATTTGCGCAATTTTGCAAAATATTGCTGACCCCCTGAAGTGCCGGATGGTAAGTTAGAACCAACGGTATTATTATTATTATTATTATTATAATTATTATTATTAATTATTAATACTATTATTAATAATATTATTAATATTCATTCTTTCATTTAAAGTTGGCTAAAAAATTATAGCTATCATTGCAAATTAAGGCCAACTATTTACAAAAATATATAATGCGTTACAAGGAAAATATAATTTACAATTAAAAACCTAAACCATGGTGTCATTTTTTACATAATCTGCAGTTGCAGGCTTGGCATTCATGGGCTTTAATAATTTTGTTGAATATCTGAAAGGAGTCTGAACTTTTCAGTTCTGGTCGTATAGTTTTCTCCCCATAAATCTGACCGTATCTATTCCAAGGCAAGTTGTTTTTGCCTTCGGTAGTGGTAGTTAATCAGAAAGGTGGGTAGTTTATTCGCTGTTCGGAGGATGGGCGGGTCGGGGGGATTGAGGGTGGTTCGTTTCAGGGCATCGGGCTCGGGAGCGCATTGGTGTTTCTAATTTCGATTATTGCCCCTTGGTGTGGTATTTCACATCCTCCAAGTCATTACAGAAAATTGAAAAGTTACAAGAACGTGCCCTAAGGTTTCTCTATAACGATCATACAAGTTCACATAACGATTTGCTTTCGAAATCGAGTAAATGCACGATGCAGGTTGCTCGCCAAAGACTCCTTTGCATTGAAATATTCAAAACTCTGAATCATTTGAATCCACCATTTATGAAGAGCATTTTTGAATTACGCTCTTCAAATTATTTAACTTAGTCCAACATTTGGGTCTAAAAACTAAGTCTATCGTGCCACAGATTTGGAATGGCTTACCAAATGAAATAGAATCAACAGAAAATTTGAAAAGTGTTAAGGTTTAATAAAACAATAGGATGTTCCAAACTGCAAATGTAGTGCATGTAAGTGCCAACCAATTTAGCTATACAGTTTAGAAAATGTTTGTTTTTATCATTAGCTATTTAATTCGATTTAGATTAGTTAACTTGTTTATATTATTGAATAGCGTATATATTGTCAGCTACTTTGTAAATAATCGAATTAAAATAGAGTTACACATAAAGAAGACTGTCAACTCCTGTAAAAGAGCAATAACCAACATAAACCTGTAACTAGAAAGAAATCCGTTGAATCCTGCAAGAGAAGAACGAGCTAATCTTAAAACCTGAAAGGAAAGAAATAAGCTAGTAACTCACCAGTAACTGCAATAAAGAGCAACGTTGAATAACCAAAAACGCGTTTCATCGCATACTCGTCAGTTCGGTTCATGCGAAGAACAAATTAACGATACAAACAGGCCACTTTTATTACCAGACGAACAAAAGAAAATTGAAAATCACATGGAAATAACACCTAAGCCAATCATTGGCTAAACTCAATCAACAGCCACCAAAGATGAAAGCCTTTGGCACCAACTCAAAACAATTGCAACATGAAAAAAGACTCCTTCTGTCGGCAGAACTGAAGAACCGACGAAACGCGTTTTTGGTTCTTCATCGTTGCTCTTTATTGCAGGTACTGGTGAGTTACTAACTTATTTATTTCCTTTCAGGTTTCAAGATTATCTCGTTTTTCTCTTGCAAGATTCAACAGACTTCTCAGGTTTATGTTGTTTATTGTTCTTTTACAGGAGTTAACAGTCTTCTTTCTACAGATTACGGTGTCTTGTTGCGTTACGGGTTTAGTACGATGAGTCCACTATTTAAGGCAAATTTTGTACTGCAAATCATTTGTTTAGTATTTTGTGTCGTCCAGCCTCTCTACATCAAGATTTTAGTTACATACCGGGTGCGCCAAAATAAACTATGCAATTTTGGCAGTCCACGACACTGGACCCATTTTTAAACTTACGACTTTAGCAGAAAGCCTGAATCAGATTCTAGGATTTTTTGCAAATTTTTTATTTCCAGATTTTGGAACTTTTAGCGAGTTTCTTAAAATGTTCATTCACAAATCACTTGCAACGATCACAAAATGTCGATCAATTTTTTTAAGACTTGAAATGAATGGGCAAAGAGAAAACTTTTTCGTGGTGATTAAAAATTCAGAAATCGATCAATTGTAATCTGCTGCACGAGCACTGATTTGGGAGAAAGGAAAATCATTTTCAGTGCTACAAAGAAATGTCTTTCCTTTTGTAATTTAACTGAATGTATGCTTTGCTGCAGGTTGCGTTCCTGTGTCATGGGGGTTAGAAGGACAAACAGGGAAGCGTCATCAGGCCAAGAAAGCATGGAGTTTTGTTGAATTTATGATACGTGGGACAGCTTAGCGTTGCATTTTATTGCAACTGCTACAGAATTTCGCAACAGGCCAGTCGTCAAACTAATGCTCTTGCATAAGTTTACGCTACTCAATTTCTAAATCCCCAAATCACCACAAAATGTTTTCTCTTTGTCCATTCATGCCGAGTCTTTAGAAAGTTTGATCGACGTTTTATGGTTGTTTTCAGTATTTTCGAAAACGTAGATTTCCAGAAACTTGCTTGAGAACAAAAGCATTTTCAAAAAATCCTAGAATTTAATTTAGGCTTTTTGCTAAAGATTAAGTCATAAATCTTCAAAATCGGTCTTGCTTACGATTGATCGTCGACTGCCAAAGTTGCATAGTTTATTTTGGAGCACCCGTTATATTTGACGAAAATAAAAAGAGAATATGTACCGGGTGTCCCAAAAAAGGTAACAGATTTGATTGGGGCTAGCGATAAGAGTTTAAGTTGAATCGATCCCTGGTAAGTTTTGAAGTACTCTTAGATAGTTAACTTGAAGATTGATACTTTATTTGTTGATATTGGTGCATCAAGAGTTGGAATATTAATCTTGAAAGTCCAAATTTGCCTCCTACTCCAAACCAGAGCTTTTAGGGTTTGGTCTAAGCTGTTAACTCGCTGTACTGTGGAATCTCCTTAATCATAGCCAAGTACAAACAAGAAACCTCGTGCTTAGGAACACATTTTAGTGGAAATCTGACTCGGAACTTTACAATCAGATTCAAGAATTTAGCCCCGAAGAGACCCCTTTCTTGATTCTACAAACACTTTGAATTACACCTGCCTGAGAAAAGTTATTCATCAGCGAAATAAGTCCCGTAGATTTTAACACATAGACCATCTCGCAATCTTCATTGCTTGAATGAAATGTTTCTTGCATCATCTCTCACGAAATTATTACGAAACAAGCAATCGTATATGCCCAAGGGAACATAAAAAATGCTCATTCGTGCTTGGCTTGGTGTACTTTTTTAAATGCATTTTGACTGGAGAAAAATATTCCTTGGTGACTATATTCATCAAGTTGTTTGTTAGTTTTCAGTTTTTTACGTTCTTTTCAAATGGGTACCCAAAGGACCGATCCTTGTCCAAAAAATGTCTTTGACTGAGGAGATTCCCCTAACCAGCGCGTTAGCAGTTTAGGCCAAAACCCAAAAGCTCTGGTTTGTAGATGGACGCAAACTTTGGCTTTCGAGATCAATATTTCAACTCTTGATGCGCCAATATCAACAAATGAGGTGTTAATCTTCAAGTTAACTATCGAAGAGTACTCCAAAACTTATTTGGGATCGATTCGACTTATACTCTCATCGCTAGTCCCCATCAAATCTGTTACCATTTTTTGGGACACCCGGTAGTACTATTTCTGAGAAATACAAAAGGATCAATTAAACCTCTTTTCAGCTCTGACTTTCTCTTGGCACTGTGAACAAGTGTACTTGTTGTCACCTTCTAGAACATCCTTTACGGTTTCTTCGTCGAGTGATTCCTGAAAGTGAGTCCAAAAAAGTGTTATTATCCAAAAATATCACAAAAGTAAATACAACGTAAGCTTTGTATCTTAGATGTTATGCTTTCTTCAAAATGCCTTGAAGTTATGGCTTCTCACCACCAAAATGCCAAGTGGGATACGAGAAATTGGAGAATAAAACTTTAAAAGGTATTTGATCACTGGAACCAACTAACAAAGAAATATCACCCATTTTAGGCTCAAAATATAAACTTGTTGAGGATAGATACTATAAGAGGCAGATACAAAAAACGGACACTTTTCTTAGCACACTGAGTCCTTTCAATCTTATGTTATCTTATGTTTCCACTTCAGACAGGCAAGGATAAATCACACTGGACCAACTGAAAATATTTTTGACACAATCTTTTGTCAATATCCTTTATTCTTCTTGGTATTCTTTTGTCAATTTTTCGGATGCATACTTATCGATATATTGAAGATTTCTTGATAGAAGATTTCTTGATATTTTTGCCTGAAGACTGCCCAAAAAGATCGAAAAACAGCTAGAGTCGGATTTGGAAGTAGATCATGTCGCACAGGCGGTCGCTTGATGATTGCACAACCTTAGGATCACTTTTATCAACGCAAAGACTCAGTTTTTTATCATTTCTTTGAAATGACACTTGCTAGCTACTGTAGTTTGTGGAAGTAGGGAATTAAGAAATGTTCAAACATGCGTGTAGATTTAGGACTTTTTGATGTGAAAACTAACTACCTATTTCCCTACATGCACAAACTACAGTAGCTAGCAAGTATCATTTCGAAGAAATGATAAAAGACTGAAAGTCTTTGTATCGATGCAAATGATAACAAACTTGTAAAACCATCAAATGACCCCTCGTCCGACATCATCCATTTCCAAATTCACTAGTCATTTTCGAAGAGCCCTGCCTTTATTTTGCCAAGTTCAGTCTTTACGGACAGGTCATCATTCCTTGCTGGGGAGGGAGTGGAAGAGATCTGGGAGGGGGGACCAAAATGTTAACAACTTGAAGAGAAGAGTGAATAGAAATAACACACATTTTAGGGAGGGGGCATGAAAAATGTTTGAGGTTAATCATGTAAACATCTAAAAGCTTGTTCTTCAGGAAGTAAGTTCATTTCTACCACAGTAAGTACCCGCAAATAAGAAACCACTTTGTTAAATTGATACCTCAGAAAGTTTCTTATTAAACAGAGACTTTGTCATAATCAGGGTCAAAGTTTCTTATACATAGGTACAGTCAAGTTAAATCAAGCCAATGTATATGACAGTATCGTGCCTGCATGTGTATAGAATATCACTGGTAGTTGTGTGCAATACATACTGTACAGTAGAATGTTCTAATATCAATAGAATACGTAAACTACTATAAACCGTCTTCCAGCATAAATAGAAAATAAAATATTAAAGCACAACTTTTGATATTAAAATAAGTCATCTAAACGTATTTTATATTAACAGTTATGTTTTAGATCAAGCTTGCATTGCAAAGAACAGGAAATGCCTTGGGATTTGGAACATGTAAAAAGTCACTGTAATCTGATTCAACCGAACAGAAATGTTCTGAAGATGTTAAAATGTCGTTAAATTACTCTGATACAACCAAACAGAAATTTAACTTATGAAAGAAATGTCTGAGTACTGTAGTGTCAGTGCTCTTTATACAGTTTCTTTAAATTTCTCATCATAGAACTCCTTCTAGAGAAGAAAGAATATTGCACCATTTATTCCATCAGGTTAAACTAGTATAGCAAAATGATTAGCAGCAAACAGGCCAGCAAATATCATTTCAAAGTGCAGTGTAATAATTTAAAACTTTAACTGCACTCTAAAAGTATAGATCTGTTTTATTTCTTTCAGAATGGATCCTAATATGAAAGTCAAGGACCTATCTTGGAGATGGAAGATAAATCTTCTTTGAATGATTATGACAATGATTTGATTGAAAGTAGCGGTAGGCCTAGGCCTGCCCTGTCTTCCACGTGGGGAAAATTTATCTCGCTCTTTATTAGCTAGTTCGAACCCGCCTACTACAGATCAATCTAAGTTGGAAATAAACCATGAGAGCACTCGGTTTGACATAGAAGAGGGTCTTATGGCCCTTACTGGCTGTTTTCAAAGATTTGTAAATGCGAACACGTGCAGTGTCGAACAGGACAACGAACAACCCTTTACTATTGGTAGGCCAGAGATGAGTCGCGTTACAAATCCCCGTACACAATCTCGAGAGTATCTAAAGGAGTAAATTTAAAGGCAGAAACACCGCAATACGACAAAAAACAACAACAAATATGATTAATTTACTAAAGGAGTCCTTCTCACAACTCATTCATTGGGAATGAAGAGGAGGCGTTGTCTGCCATTGTCTCAGAGAACCCTAAACGTGCACGTGCAAAGACCAGCACATCTGATGCTGGAGGCATTGATTTGCCTCCCTCTTCTCAGAAAAAAGGCAATCAAATGCACCTGAGGATAATACTCCGCCTCAACTGAATATGGAAGATGACATTTTTGATTCCATCAATGATGACTTGCCTTCAGAGTATGACTCTGAGCTTGATGATCCTCTCAAATCAGAGAACGTTGCAACTAAAATGGCTAAGATCTGGTCTAACCCAAACGTAAAGGACCTAAATAAGATATTTAAGAGGGGTGAACAACCGGCCAATGTATGAAGCCGTTTTCTACACCTTCAATGCCAAAATTAATTAGAAAAATGTCCAGTTCCTTTTAAAAATCCTTTTAAGGTACCTGTAACGGTTCAAACGAAAATCTTTCGATTTAAGAGTACCGTTTTAGCCACCTCTCTTCACAAAACGAACCAAATTACTTGCAAATTTGAGCATTTCAAAAGGAGCACTCTTGTTTCTCAAAAATTGCGCGAACAGGCACTACGGGATTAATGTAAACTCACTTGACCTTGTGAATAGTTCAGATACTTGTGTGTAGTTTAGAAGGCAATAATTTTAATCCCCACGGGCGTAATATTTGTTCTTCGTTAAAAAAACCTCCTTTGCTCTCGGACCTGATTGATTCGCGATGGGCCGTTTTCGAAAAGCCGACTTGGCGCAGAAAAAGCGACCAAAGTTTAAGAAAACAATTAAAAAGCCTTTTGAAAATGAAGCGACAACGAATCTTGCGTCATCAGATAAAGGGTCGTGGTTTGATCGGGAAAGTTTGTATGCTGAGGAACTGGTTACTTTATAAAATTTATCATTACTAAAACCCCAACTGAACGAGACCTCAGTTGACAAGGAAAGCCAAATCGATTTGAAAAATTTTGACGATGAAAAGAAGCGCCAGGGCCTCGGTGCCAGGTGGGAAATTTACTGCATTAATAATGACTGTCCACCAAAAAGCACAAAGAAGTCATTCCCAAGAAGTCCTAGATATGGTCGATCGTTTGCTGTGAATAGCAAAGCTGTTATAGCGTTTTGGCTAATAGGGAAGGGCATGCGCAATAAGAAACATATAATGTACTCCTTTCATTTATTTCAACAGGGTTATACATTCAGTAGAATTAAATACACTGATTTTCAATGTGCCCTGCTTAAAAACCTAACTAACCTAATTACATGAATAAATTACAAAGCAACCTGTATTACATAGAAAAAGAAAAATTTATATACAATATGTTCTGGTTAGAAAAGAAAAAGTTTGATGCTGTACGAGAACTTTCACACCCTTTGATTCTTCAAAGCTTGTTTCAGCAAATTTTTGAAAGTGGCCAGTGAAGGGGCACTTTTTATTTCTGTGTTAAGTTTATTCCACACAGTTACACCTCGATATGAGAAACTACGTTGCCCGTAAGAGGTTGTAAAGCGAGGTATTCTGAGATCCGTGTCGGTATTACGGAGAGACCGTGAATTGTTTTCCGACAGTTTGTAAACATTAGCTGCATATATTCAGGAGCTAAACCATGGAGAGACTTATAAACCATAGTTGCAGTTTCAAATTCTATCATTTCTTTTATAGTTAACCACTCTAGCCTTCCAATCAAAGGAAGAGATGATGCATCATATGAGCTGTTAGTAACAATTCGTGCGGCACGGTTTTGTAGCTTCTGCAGCTTATCGAGCGGGTTTCTCCACAACAACCCCACACCGAGCAGCAGTTTCTGAAATGTGGTTCAACTATACTCGTATACATGTTTTTTACTATTTCCAATGGGAGATATTTTCTTGTCCTTGTACTATCCTTGACCGGACGTATTTTTGTGTCATTATATGTTTCTTATTGCGCATGGGAAGGGCTATTCAGCAGCAAGGAAATTTTGCAGTGTTCTCGGCTTGCACGAACCAATAAATAGAAAATATTGGCATGATCACACAACATCTATCTGTGAAAAAGCGCAAGAAGTCTTGTGAGAAATCATTAAAGGGCATAGACATAGCTATATCGACAAGCTGCTATAAATAGTCTGAAGAAACGCCCACAAACTCATTGTTTCTTCCGCCACACAATGACACAGCAGGTGTCTAAGTTGTCAAATACAATAGATTATATTTTTAACTTGGCCCGGGCCAGCTTTTAACTATGTCGATTCCCTTTAAATGAATTGAAAGAGTTTAAGAATGAGTCGGAAGGACTGATTAAGAAGATGGTAGCTCATTCTCTGTAATGACAAGTGTTGATGGATTTTCGTGACAGCCATATTCGCAAATCTCTCGTTGCTGTTTTATTGACAAAAATATTCACGAAGACCGCGTTTAAGCCTTCTTGCTTGACATGTGGTTTCATGTTTGCAGTTATTTGATAGAAGCCTGATTTTTCGAAACAAAATTCTGGAGTACTGGTGCGGTGGGTAATAAAAAATAATTGTGTACCCAATGGACCAATCAAATTGCTTGAAACTTGGCATACAAGGTCACAAAGCATATAATTATGAAAACGAGTCAGTGATTTTCGATAGATCCACTGGTCCGAGTTTTACAGAGGTTTGGAAGTTAAAAACAACATTTCAGAAATTAACACAAATTTAAAAATGGCATCACTTCTAGACAGTACGTCTTATCAAAATTTCATGACATGGTTTTGCAGTTCAGGACCTTAATTCTTTGGTAAATAGATAACTGTGGCCCAACAATGCTCGCTGGGGTGCAGAAAGACATGCTTTTACATGTTTTACAAAAGACATGTTTTACATGCTTTTGATATAGCTAATCTACTTGCGAGTGCCAATCTTAGCATCACAAACAAACGTAAATCAAATGTTACGCCTATCCTTGATCAAGATTGTCAAGGAATGTGTGACGCTTCCAACACCGTTAATGAGCAACTTTTTGGTGATGATGTTAAATTATTATTATTATTATTATTATTATTATTAAATTCTTTACAGTTGGTACTTACAATAGTTAATATACAATAGCTAATTCAAACAAACTATCTACAAAGGAAAATATATCAAGATAACAAGTATATTTACATCGATTTATATGATTTCTGTTCACGGAGAGATTTCCGAAGATATTGTTTCTACAAGCAATCTTTGCAGGTGCAATTTTCACCCTTCCATTCTTATTCCTTTATCGATATTTTGAAACATACAACAGATGGTGAGCTTTTTATAGTGTCAGGTAGGCTGTTCCAGAGGATGCTACCTCTAAAGGTCAACAAACTGGTCCCATAGGTTGTAGTTGTCGCTTGTGGTAGCATTAATAGTGAACCTGATCTTAGATTTTATGTTAGCTCCTTTCGCTGGAAAATATTCCACATAAAGGATGGATTTTCGCACGATAGGCACTTATATATTTTATCTTAAGTTGCTTAGATTGTTTACATGGACCCTAATGTCATCTATCTTTTGTAGAAGCTCACCAAAGCTCGATGTATAGTCTTCAAGAAGTTATGGGAATATTTTTTAGCATTTAGGAATAAATTATGTCAAATTTGAAAAAATGACATTTTAATTTCAGACCTAAAATTGCTTCTTATAAAATGAGCCCCTTCTGAAGAAGATAAGACCTGTTTCTTGTGCAAGGGGTTTCTTATTTGCGAATGCAACTGCTTTCCTTTTCTCATCACATTTGAAATGGTGTGATTCTTTGATGTGCTAACAGCTGTGATTGTAAAGCAATAAAAATCATGACAGTATAGTGATATGGTTACCATGGGCATGCATACGTGTACTGGGAGAGGAGGGCTGAACAGATTTTCTGTAATGTTAGAGGGGGTATCGAAACTTTCTGGAAAATCAAAAAGAGTTTACGAAGATTCGATCAAATATCTGTAAATGTCTTCCACCCCCTCCCCAGCAAGAATCAATGGCTCGTGCCTTAGAAAATTTGATCGATGATAGTCGATCTGATGTCGACAGGCATAACAAGAATTACAAGAAATCGTAAATATATCGATAAATAGGCGTCTGAAAAATCTACTACAAATAAACAAGAATATTATGGGATATTGACAAAAGATTTAATCAAAATATTTGAAATTGGTCCAGTGTATGATTAAACCAGGCCTGTCGGAAGTGCGAACTTTTTCTGGCTCACCCGGTAGTTCAGACAATGCATTCCGCATAAAGCCACGTAATCTATTTAGTAGCAAAACATCTTAAAACCTATTTCTAAATTTCTTGTCAGAAAATCAGTTTCCTCCAAACCATCTTAACCCGCAAGTGCTTCCAAAATACCTTCATACAAGAATAACTATATCTTGCAATGAATTTTTACAAACATGATAACTAACGTCATAATTAGCAATTCCACATTCAGGGGATTATAAATCACGTGCTGTGCTCTACAATCAAGAAGAACTTTCTTACGTAAAGATTTTTCATATCAGCGACTGTACACCTCACAGAATAAAATTCTTCTTCCCTTTTGCTGACATGCTCGCAGTCCTGAAACGCAAATATAAATCTACAAAGGCTACTTTTAGCGATCAAAAAAGTCGTATGATATAAATAATCAAGATTTTTTTAAATAAGTTATGTTAAATAAATCGGTTAATATCTGTTTCCTTTTGCTTATCACCAAATCAACATTTATGACTATGTGTCACACTTGTGAAAATTAAACAATATCAAATCATAGCATAGGCTCCAAATCTTTATCTCGGCGTAAAAAGGTGGGTGTAAAATTCAATGACCTATTTCTTCTGATTGAATGGCTTGAAAGAAATTTTAGATACTTATCTATAATTCTACCGTTGGACTTTTCAGAAATTTTGAATAGTTTTGGAAATTACAGCGTACCTTACATTTCAACTCATTTGAAGATGTGACGTCATCAAATTTCTAAATCATAAACCAGATGAGTGACAGATTTTTGCTGGGGCTTTTGCTTGATACCATATTGCAGGCATCCTTAAACTATGGTTTTCTTCGAAACTATTTTATGTTACGTCAAACAGTCTAGATATTACGACGGTTTTCAGTTTTTCTGAAAATTTTTCTTGAATTCTTGAAAAAGAAGAAAAACACTTTAATTCTCAAAATATTGAAGATTTCAAAAAATTCCAACGGTAGAATTATAGAGAATTAGCTAAAGTTTCTTTAAAATCATATAGTTCAAAGAAGTAGGTCACTCAATTTCACACCAGCCTTTTTAAAGATTTGGAACCTATGGCTCAAATCATCTGGTCTTGAGAAACCTGTTATCTCAATGTTCGTGCTCCATAAGTCAGCAACTACAACTACTAACCAGATTTACACAAATAAGGTCCCAAACTCCTAGTTGAAATCTCTTCTCTTGAAAAGCCTAAGGCTACATAATACTAATTGGTGGTAGTACAATGGATCTGCTTCAAAAGAGAAAATCGTATTATTCCAGAAAATAGTTTAGTCTCCCCTAAAAACTACACGGATCGAAACTTTCTACTACTGTATTTGTGTATTAAAAAAGTGTTACTTCACGTACCAGAGAGACAACATTATTTGTAATCACACCACAAAATAGCTCCCTCATCGTATGTTTCTAAAAAAGGAAGCAATGTGAAGGGGATACATTTAAACGAAAAGAATCAGAAACGGAAGCCTAATTTTCTTCTTTATATATTCTTATCAATATACACATGCGATTCTTAAATGGCTCAATTGGTGAAAATAATCTTGAATCAAAGATTGATAGAACTATAGATGCCTTGATTGTTGTGATCGTCCAAGTCACTGTATCAACCCCGTTACAAATAGTTCCAGCTAAATTCCCAGTTGGACTGAGTACAGTCGAAGCCGGCGATTTCGAACACTACCGGGTGTCCCAAAAAAATGTATACGGATTTGGTTGACTCCAGCGATGTGAATTTGGCTATAATCAATGGCAAATCACTCTCAAAATATTCCTCGATAGTTAATTTGAACATAAATAGCTCGTTTGTTGGTATTGGTGGTATTGGAGCCTTTTCTAAATTTAAAGTACATACACTTTCTTCCTTCAAAATAATTAACTTAAAAAGTTACAAAGAAATATTTAGCCTTTCCCACAAATTGATTAACAAGATCAAGTGCGTAGTAAGAAGTCGCAAAATAGAAACCACTTTATAAGAAACCTCACTCAGGTTATTTTTAGAAATGGTGCCCCTATGTACGAAACTTCTCAGCCTGATTTGGGGAAGGTTTCTTATAGGAGGGTCCCAAATAAATTCATATTTGATAATTTTTTTTCAAAATCAGATGCTAAATGTTTTAGAGATGTTATGCAAAAGCATCTCCATCTATACTTGGCATATATGCTATGGTTCAGTAAATTTAGAGCGAATGCTAGGTAACAAGAACATACTCTTCGATAGTGTTTGTTCTGGGTTTTCTTTCAAGAATTAATCAATTGAAATAACCGAAGGTTTCTTGCCCATGTGACCTTTCAGCCTGTTTCCATATTAATGTCTTTTAATAAGAAACTAAACAGCCTGTTTGAAAAAAAACTGGTTTCTATTTTGCGGGTTCTTACTGCAATCACCATTTTCATGCGTCATGTATGTGACACTAAAAACCTATGAAAGATAAAATGCGATAAACTAACCAGATTATCGTCCATTTCTTCCAATTTGCTGATAAGATCAGTGAAAAATTCAGCCATATCTTTTTGTTCCCCTGTGTTCAAGGGCTGCTTATCCATCGTGTACGTTTTGCAGAACGACCTTGGGTTGTATGCTTTTCGATAACTCTCCTGTTGAGTTAACAAGGATCTTTAGTAATGAGAAGGTGTGTCAAGTTGGTAGGAAAATGGAAAGTAAAATCAAAGCTAGAAGAATTTAACCCATCCAATAACATATACTTGCAGCTGTTTCAGTTTGTTAAAAATGATTATTTTTAGTAAAGGATTTTCACATCAAGTAAACATACTGAAACTTGGACGTGGAGTACATCGAAGCTAACAACCCATTATTGGCCAACGAAAACAATTGGCACAATTTCCGTTCAACACAGGCCTCATTAATGTCCTCGAGCCCGCAATCGCCGCTCACAGGCACAACATATGGTTTGATATTAGTTGCTAGCACCGTTATTGTACTGAGCGTGCTTTGATTGCAGGCACATTTTTACGAACCATTTGCTCGCAGGCACAGAATACCTTTAATGACGCCCGGTTCACCATACTTAAACAATTTGCTATTCTTCTTTAAGATATATTTAACAATAATTTCAAAAACTGGTTGAGTTCCCCTGCAATCCATGAGGCCCAAAACACTGAATTCTAGGTCAGTAATAGCGAATTCTCTAACGATTCATTCACTGTCAATGAGATTAAATCGGCTCCACCAAACTTGCATTCACCCAAGGACCGGATTGAATCATTTAATGTGACCGACAAATTGTAGTGCAGAACTTTTTGTTGAAGAAGAATGCCGATGTCGAGTGCAGACAAGACGGATTTGCGATGGGTGGAATATTAAGAAAGTGATCAAATCTGTCAACGGTGCTCCCTAACTTTAAACATTAATAACGTCGGCTTCGTTTGCGCTACTCTAACCACGGGAGGCCCAAACTATTGTGGTGAGGGGGCCTTCGTACGTTCTAACGCATAATGTATCAAGATCTTATCTTTCCTTACAATCTCTTACTGAAATGAAAAGGACTTACATATGAAGTTTTCTTGTCTATATTTCATATGACAGCCGTTTCGTTTGTTTCTTGCGTCCTTGCTCTTGGTCAATCAAATACGACGCCTCGATACTAGCCATAAATGCATTATGATGATAATGATTGAGACCCCGCCTGCATTTGTACTGCAGGGAAAAGGAACGCAACTTATTTCCAAACAGATCCCCAGCAACTGTTTTCTTTTCACCCGCGATGCATCACTATCTATCCAAACATGCAAAGCAACACATCAAAATATTGCTCATTTATCAGGCAACATTCTCAGATAACTTTCTGCTTGAACGTTTTATCAAAACTTAACTAATTTAGCCGAGAAAGCTCATGTACTTGGCCTTATTTATCTTTCTCGGTAGGCTCTGTAGGTAACGTTAAGCCCAATATTCGAAATTCGAACGCGACGGCACCTGCTGGATCTATTACGGAAATCAGCATCAACCCCCGTTAATTTGTTACAAAATTCAAATTTATTTCATGCCCATAGCATCAAGTACACTCTGAATGTTTATGAAACGCAAAAATTTTAAAAATTGGACAACAGATAGCCAAGAAAATTATATTTGAAGTTGGGCCTAATTGCTTCATTTGTTTATATAAGCACTTCCCGAATAACGCTGCCTGGATTGAATTTTCAAAGCAATATTTCTCTGACAAACAAGTAAATAAAGTAAAATATAAGCACTTTGATGCTAATTGAAGTAAGCACGACGTTTCGAGCATAGCCCGTTATCAAGCCAATATTTCTCTGCTCAGAAAGTTCCGACAATTTTCGTTTTGATCTTATTTCAATCCTCTAGTCATGTACTTTCAAGTAATTGCAACAATGATTGGAAATATTTATATTTTGGTTCATTTCTATGTGATTCATAATGGCGGAAATTTGCAAAATTCATATCTTTAAAAATCATTTTAAAAATTCAACATTTTAAATGTAAAAATTGGGGCAAAATGTATTTACCAAAAAAATACAAATTTAAAGCAAATATTTGTGCAAGTTTCTACCAAAGGGTTTGTTCTAAATCGTACCCAAAATAGAACTATGGCCATTCTTATTTTTGTGGTACAACGGAGATTTTTGAGATTTTTGCAATGTTTTCTGCAATAAAAATAAATAAAGGCCTGCTAAAGCCTTCAAAACTGACTCAACTCTTTGACAAAGTGTCATATTTTTCAATTGATATCCGCACAAAATGTGAAATTTATATGAAGGTGCTTTAGAAATACCGGGAGTCCCAAAATGATGTAATATCATTTGATTGCTGATATGTCCATAACCGATGAACCGATTTAAAAAAATTTTCCCCCATCCGATTGCCGAAAGGCCAAATTATATTTAATGATTTTGGCTGTGGTTCAGGCCGATGTGTTCATGTTGAAAAGAAGTTCGATAAACCTGCTTAAATTCAAGCCTTATATGGCATGAAGAAGAAGCGGCCTACTTTCTCAATCAATATTTTAGATGAGATGCAAAAGTCTGAACTAATATGTCGTTCAGAGAATATGTGTCGTTCAGAGAATCCGAATTCAGTTAATTCTGAGTTCAGAGAATACGAATAGGATTTCAGCCTAAAGAATCACATCCAAAACGTTGACTGGAAAAATAGGCCGTTTCTTTCTCATGCCATCTAAGGCTTCAAATTGAGCAGGTTTATCGATCTTCTTTTCGACATGAAGAGGCCGTGGGAAGACCAACAACATCTTAAAATACAATTTAACCTTTACGCAATCAAATAAAACAAAGTCTTTAAATAATCGGTTCATTGGTTATGGACATGTAATAAATCAAACAATAATAGAGGCGCATCGCCCTAAATGGTCGGCTAACGTTTTTCATCATATCTGACCGCGCTACAAAAACTTCGTTTCAAAAGGAGTTTGGGCCTGGATTTTGCAGGAAAACGCGTTAAAATTATTTACTAATGCCATTTCTCACATTCTGTCTCGTTGTTTTCATTTTGTACCGCATATCCTTGTCCTGAAGGATGTTTTTAAAACACTTACCTGAAATGGATAAAGGTAAGAGTATTTTATGTCCTTGTTGTTTTCCAAGCCCAATATTCGTTTTCTTCGCGTTGCCTGAGGATTTTGTATAAAGTACAACTAAAGTTTATTTACTGGGAACTCCAACCCTCCAAAGGTTATTTTTGAAGAAAAATCTCAGAACTTTGCATTGAGTGTAAAAGCCGGGGGTTTTACCTCGGTTGTGGTCAGACTGGCCTACCTGCGCCCCTATTGGTCAGCCTGTGGATTCTGACTTCCCTTACCAACTCCCCTGTCAACCACACTGTTAGAAGTCATGAGAAGTCATAATCCTCAAGATAATGGTAACATTGTAAATCTTGACTTTTTTGTCAATTACAAACTTGTTGATTTCATTTGTGTAAGGTTTCATTCACGAACTGATTTCCCCTGTAGTCAATTTCATCATTTTATCTACCAATATTTTGAAATGTAACGATATCAATTCATGCTTCATGCAAATGTCTCTTTGTCGGAAAATTCTGACCCTTGGCCCCCCCTAAAATCCTGATTTTATCTACCAATATTTTGAAATGTAACGATATCAATTCATGCTTCATGCAAACCCCTCCTCCACTTGCTTCATTTTCAAAAATATCCCGTAGACCTCCTTATTCCTTCCCCCGGCACTCACAGTTTAATAATCCTGCTTAGGTTGGCTGCGACGAGATAAGTTCAACCAGGTAACTGCGAAGGCGTCGTTATGAATTTAGGGTACGTCCAAATTAGACGCCATGCCAAAGATTAGCCCATTCAGACCGGCTTGCGTTTGAACTGACAATTTTACCAAGACAAACAAGAAGCGAGTCGTGACATTTAAGTTTAGCTTTCAGAAAGAGTTAATGAACATTTTTATCGTGATTTGCCCAGTCCTAAGGCGTTCCTTATTTTTAAATCAATTTTGTTGCGAAACCTGACCATTTAGGGCGAAGCCTCTCTACATCATTTTTGGACACCCGGTAGTATTCTAAATGTTATTCTAACGAAATGGTCAATCTATTTTTCACATTAAAAACAAGATGTACATTTCTTCCATTTGTTATTTTATTCTTACGTACATTGAATTCAGCATTTCATCTCTATTTCACGTACCTGCTAGACTGTAGTGTAGAACGATACAACAACCATTTCTTGCACCAAAAGCAAGGGACACGGTTGATATGAATTTAAACGAGGTTTTGGTTTTGGTTTTGGTTTTGGTTGTAAAAACTCCTAGGGAACTTCTTGTACTCGGTGTGTATTCAGTTAATAAGAATTTCTAAGAAACTTTCGATAGTGGGTCAACGTTTCATTATATTACAGAAAATATATGTGTGCTTCCATGAGTTTACAAAGTGCCATACTTTGCTCGATGCAGCTGTGTTGTTTGACCGTATAGGGGTGAGTTTCTAATGGATAACCTCAAATGCAAGTCTTCGAAAAATAAAAATTTTTCTATGGATATCCGCACAAAATGTGAAATGGATATGAAGGAGCTTTAAAAATAGTATTTCAAATGATATTTGACGAAGTGGCCAATCTGTTTTTCCCATTGAAAATAAGATATACATTTCTTCCGTTTGTTATTTCATTTCATTCTTACGTACATTGAATTCAGCATTTCATATCTATTTCATGTACGATACGACAACCATTTCTTGCGCCAAAAGCAGGGGACACGATTGATGAATTTAAACGAGGTTTTGGTTAATTTAATTGCTGATTCCCACTCTATGATCACACAACGACGACGATTGGGAGCAAAGGTTTGGTTTAGAGAAGAACATCACGAAATCCTTCTTTCTGGCCACGTTGGATTTTACAGCTCTTGCAATTCCTGAGCGTGGCTAAGTCATATATTTGATATTGATTCAAAGTTAATTGGAATTATATGTTATTTGACGATGGCTGGCATGTAGCTATCATTGAAGTTTTCGCACTCTATTTGTTGACAATGTTGTTGGAAGAGGAAAATGTGAGCGATGAACTGGTGGTGACAGAAAGTGGCAGCTGACTGCGGTAAAAAAAGTGAACTTTTACTATCAAAACCAGTTAAAGTACGTTCAGCATTTGTGCTGCTTCACAATTTCAGTTTGAGGTCCTCCTCTTGCAAGATAGAAAGGTAAGTACCTGTTAATTCGTCTCTAATTTGTAACCACGCTGAGGTACTTTGTTAGGCCCGTAAAGTGAACTTTTCCTGTTGTTCATCCTACCCCTCAGCATTAAATCTTGAATATATCTCGATATGTTTATGTTAGCTTCAAACTGAAAAAAGATCCAGATGTTGCTCTAATTTGTCATCTTTTCAAGAAGTTTTGAAGATACTTAAACACACCGAATAAGACCTTCAAAACAAATTATTAATTCTCCATGTGCATACATTTCAGCCATTACTGAGATCTTTACTATAGCAAGCCACAGTGAGGTCAGAGAGGTCAAATTCAAAACTGTGGCATTTCTCCAAATCTTGAAATAATTTGTAGCGACGATGATTAACTGTGTATTACAGTATTGGGAACAGGTCTGTGACAGTGGCGGACTGGCCCACCGGGATACCGGGAAATTTCCCGGTGGGCCCTTGTCAAGACAATAGCAAATTTTTGCCTTGGGTCCTGTTTTGGACTCAAATGCTTACTGGCGGCCCACAGTAAAAAAATTAGCAATTGTAAATGATATCTTAACACTGTTCAAGCCCATATATGCCCTAAAATTTTCAGCTCACTTCGCTCGCACTTCAAGACGTATGTATTCCTGGCTACTGTCAGCCACTTTGTGCAACTTTGTATGCCAGTGCCGTGGCGAGGCCACGGATGAGGATGGGGGCATTTGCCACCCCCTACTTCTGTCAAAAGATAATCTTCGAGTTTCTTTCAAAAACGAGGAGAAATTGGTTTGTATAGGTAGGGAAGGGAAGGAATCTATCCGAAAAATACTGGAGAGTGATTGAGGGCATTGGGAGAGTCACTCTAAGCCAAAGGTACGCTTTTACAAAATTTTCCCAAGCGAACTATGATAAATTGTGACAAACCATGATAGCCTTGAAATAAGAAAATTTAAGACAATATAAAATTCTGTTTCGTCAAAAACTTTACTGTGGATGCTAATTTGAAAAACAATTGTTACGAAATGATCAAATTCTATTTTAGCACCGCTAATATCAGATTGCAAGAAGTGTTCTAAGCCAAAGTAAGCGGCGTATGCTCTAAAAATTTCTCCCTAGACCCCTTATTTCGATACCCTACCACTTAATTTGTCATGGCTGTTGTATGCTTTATTTAGGTTCTCATTACGTCCACATGAAAAAATTTTCTTGGAAGTTAAACGAAGTGGTATTTCAAATGTTCAGCTCGTTTTGCTTGTTTTTTTATTTTAGCTGTGCCATAATCAATCGAGAATTTGATAAAAAAAAGTATAATTTGTTTTAAAGCTGCAACGTAACTAGCCGTCGCTTGTGAAATGTGAATTCACTTTTTCCAAAACATCTCAATTACTTGATTGCTTGTAAATTGTAAAATTGTAAACTTACAAATTTTCCTGGACCGAGGCCCAGGCCCTCGTTTCACTTGATTTGCCCAAAGTTGCCTCCTTTTAAGGTAAAAATCTGGCTACACCACTAGAAACACTACGAAGCAACTTTCAAACATGCTAGCTAGTTTACAAATTAAATTTGAGCTTCTACAAATATGGGGCCCCTAACAGCTAATTTCCCGGTAAGGAATTGATGCCCAGTCCGCCCCTGGTCTGTGAAGACATTTTTGAAATCTTCATGCCCCTGCTGTCGATTTATATTTTGGTGAAGGGTGGTAAAATCGTCCAAAAGCGGCCTAAAATCCAAAAACGTGGCCCAAAATCTGATATTTCAAATTTCCCGGTTGGCTGTTGGTTCCATTTGTTTGGATAGGGCATGTCAGGGGTCAATTTTGTTAGCCAGTTAGGATTTAGTGGCTATCTTATGTATGTATGTATGTATGTATGTAGGCATTTGCTACATAATAAATAAAACATTTACTGGAAATAAATTAAATTTACAAGTGTTAAAAGCTAAAAATAAATAAAATACAATGACAATGCACATTAAATAAATACCGGTAAAAACACCTCTAATTATAGTGGCAGGGATAGCATTAAAAGGTCATGTTGACCATATTTCCATAATGGTCCCCTTGGAGGTGGTTGCAAAAAATAATAATAACAATAAACAACAGATGTTAAAGTGATTTTTGGATGAAGCATAATTTAGTAACGCCGAATCATGAATGTGAGAGAGGACGCGTGGTTTTAGTAGAACACATATACGTCGTTTTCTTCTCTCTGTCTATTTTGGAAAAAATTGTCCCTGATCTTGTGTTTGAACAAGTTGATATTGTTTGCAGATTTTAAATCAGAAAAAAGGCTATTCCATATTTTTGGCCCCAAGTAGGACAGGCATTTTTGGCCAGTGTTACTTTCACGAAGTGGGAGTTTTAATTTAAACTAGACCTTCTTGTTACTCGGTTTTGGTCGATTGAATGGAATATTTCACCAGTATTAGCTGGAGCCCTTCCTTTGAAAAATTTCATTATGTTTACACATGTATGTTGATCAACTCTGTTCTTTGTGGGGAGTCAATTTATAGCTTTGAATTCTGTAGCTCCAAAATGTGCTATATTTTTTAAATTCAAATAGAAGCGAATGCATTTGTTCTGTGCTGATTGGATGTTTTTTGCACTTTTAGATTGGATATTTTTGGCCAAGTTTCACGGCTCTAGGTTGCACAGAACAGAAATAAAATAGGGAACTCCCCTAGTCTTCCTAGAGCATCAAATACCCTAGGCCTGATAGGGTTAAACAATAAAAATTGTGGCGGGAAGAAAATGGTAAAAAAAATTGAAAAAAAAAAACAGATTTTTGGCGGTTTTTCTTTTCAAGACAAGGAACCTGCGATTCGAAGCAATATGAAGAAGAAAAAGCTTAAAATCTAAAGCTCTACTAAGGAAAACGTACTGGTGAAAATAAAAATTTCAGTACCTGGAGGTAGGTGAACATTCTCTGGAGTTCTTTCAAGATCATAGGGAACTTCATTTGATTTGAAGGTGTAGCCTCTAACAACGCAGCCCTTGCTTTTGGTATCATGAACAACTGTTGCACGCAAGATGCCATGTAACATGTAGCGCCAAGGTTGACAAGACCGACGTAACCAGCAGAAGATCTTTCAAGCTCATGTGGCCAGTAATTCCATCCATATGTTGTATGAGTACCTGTCTTTGCATCCATCGAGTGATGCTATGGAAATAAGCAGCATTTTAAGCAAGGGAGTAACACAATCTTGGAACGATTAAAATTTGTTTGTTAAAATTACGAACAGAGAAGAAAGTCCCAACTGCTAATGGACTTGAAACAAGATAAGAAATATATTTTGGGGAATCTCACATCAGAGACCTGAACTTTTTGTCATACAAAATTCATCATAAAGAAAACAAAGTGTTTGACAAGTTTCTTGAAATATGAGTAGAATGGGAATCATTTTCGACGCATGCTTCAACAAATGTTAATCATTTCCTGTCCCCATGGTATTTCCCATTTACTTGCGAATGCACTGAAGCAGGAATACTACCAAAAAGCTGCCTTGTTTGAAAATCGTGATATGAGAAAAAAGCCATTAACTACCTGAACAATGACTGAATTTTTGCTTTATCATTATTATAATTGTATTTTTACAATGCTCAGCAAAATAGAAGAAAATAACAAAAACTATTTCCGACTTTCGGCTATCAATCAAACTTTGATTCATTCCAGTAGCATAAGTCCAGTAGCATAAGTATTCTCCATATTACAAATTTTGAAACAGTTGAAGGTGAAAGTGAAGTTGCGTGTATTAGCGCCAAACGTTCTTCAAGAAGTTCCTTTCGTTCTATCCGGTACATCATTCGGACGCCTTGTATGTATATGCATTCTGTTTGGCAGTAAGTCCCATGTCAGCATCGCTTGTCTCCCTCTCTTCCAATCTTCAATGATTTTAAACTTCTGAAACTTTCTGAGATATTTGAACTCCGATTCTTAACTTTTGTTTTTGATTCTGTTAACAAAACTTCACCTGGTTGCTTTCATGACTTTTTCTCATTTAGTTCATCTGTTCATCAATATTCCACCAAGACAGGCCAGTCAAGGTGACTTATATATGTCCCGAAAAAAAAGTCTTCAATATGGTCTAAAGTCAATTCGATATCTTGGTGCTAAACTTTGGAATACATTACCAGTGGAACTCCGAAATGCTCCATCAAAAATATTGTTCAAAACAAAACAGAAAATTTACTTATTGAAAAAGGTCAACCGATAAATCTACACTACCACAATTTCTATTAATCTATGAAAAGAAAATGCATAATTATTTAACATCATCTAAATTTACCTGATAATATCTTAGGATAGGAGGGGGGGGTCTCTCATCGATTAGTTTACCTATTGGGAGAGCTCCTCCCTTAAGTAATTCCCCGAATACAATTTATATAGCTCCTCTTTGTATTTGTATATTGTATCAATTTTCTGTATTATTATAATAAGTTTCTGTAACTTATCTTTTATCTCTGTAGTTTAGTTATTCATTTGTATGGTTAGCAGTTGGGATTATAAATTGTATGTAGTGGAATTTAAAATATATGAAACTGAAACTGAACTGAACAGGGGATTCGAATTGAGTTTCCGAGAGGATAGGAGAATTTTGTTTTTATCCAATCTGCGAATTTATTATGATCTACATCGGCCAATCAGATCGCTAGAAATAACAATGGAAAATGCGGGCGTCAGCGTTTTTCTTCAAAAGTAAACGAACGGAGCTGTGGGAAAATGCCCAAAACACTATCCTTTCGAAGGACGTGATGCAGTCCTTTTTCAGCGAATTTGATGGGGTTTGGAACTTTTTTGTGATGAACAGGACTTTTTCTGGAATGTGACCAGATCTATTTTTGATATCTACAGCGGTTCACCCTGAATGAAAGCTGCGAAGCGGGGGTTTCCCTAACGGCTTACTACGCCTCATGACACACAAAGCAAAGTGAACAGGGCAACCGACGGCACGAAAATGGATGAAGAATGAAAGTAAATTGGGACAACTCGGATCAGATACCTATTTTGTTGGAGCTGATGATCTATTTTAGGAAGACGTCTCAACGAACATGCTACAGATCCCATCGTTATCACTGTTTGAGTTTGGTTCATCTTCAAATTGACCGATTGCCTTCCGCTGTTCCTTGGTCTCATGCCTTCATGCATAAGCCTAGCAGTCGCGTTCACCTGAAACAGAATCGCATCCATCCTCAGCTATGCTTCATTCGATTTCTTTGCAAGAATATCCATTTGCCTCTACAGAAATTGATCACATACTATGGGACACATTTGCTGTTTGGTATGATCCATTTTACATGACATGGTAATGGCAGGAATGGCCACATCCACGAGAATGGCACCATATTGGATTCGTTCTTGATCTTAACACTGAACAGTGCTTCCGTGGTTATTCTTGTCGCAATGACACAATTTCTTAGCATTTTCAATGCAGTCAGCCACTCAGCCTGGTTAAATTTTGAGAGTTTTGGCCTATCTACAGGAGTAAAATTTCAGCAAGAAATCGAAATGAAGAATATAAATGTTGTTAATCTAAATGCACACAACATTCATAGACAAGTCAAAGGATTGCCTTTAAATGTATTTTAGATCTTTGTTGTTTGCTTTAATTCTAACATGGAACCTTATCATATTTGCACCTGTTTTAAATTAATAGATGCTAATGACCAATTCATTCCCACAATGCCTCCCATTCCTTTTCATTGTCAGTCATTTTTAATTTGGTCTTGTTAATGCCAAACACATTCTGAATTGATATGCAAATTTACAATATAACCATTGATCAGTGGCATCTCTGGCACTTATTATTATTATCATTAGTATTATTATCATCATTAGTATTATCATATTATTATTTGTACTCTGAGCATTATACTGATATTCGATCCTGCTCAGTATTGATGTAGAAGTTCAGGGTCTACTGTTTCTCAGAAATAACACAAACAATTTTACCACAACCTACCCACAACCCTGCGGACCTTTATCAATATGAAAGCCCTGGAAATATAATGTACAGCAAGCTATTGATGTTTGTTTAATCAGAATAATTAGAAGAGGATTCATCTTGTTGTATAGAAACTTGGTCCAACCAAAAGCTTCTTGCATGGTTTATTAATCTTGATGCTAAAAAATCAGACAGTGGTTTTAGTCTGTATCACAATGTCGGAAAAAGAGGTCCCGTGCAACTTTCGTGTTAAAATTGATCTTTCAACGGATTCCTATGTAACTTTTGATGCTGAATCCGAAAATCAATGTTCCCAAGCCGAAAAATGCCTGGAAACATCATTTTTTGGCATGCATAAATGCATTTGATGCCATATTGGTATTAAAATCATAAGATCCATTGTGTTTACTTTAAGATGTAGGTCTTAGAGCGTAAATACTATATTTGAGGTGCTGAATCCAAAAAATTATGTTCCAGAGCCAAAAAATTTCAGGAAGCATCAATTTCCGGCATGCATCGTTGCCTTAGGATGCTATAATGGTGAAAATATCACAAAATTTGCCACGTTTATCAAAAGATTCAGCTTTAAGAGCGTAAATGCTATAATTGAGGTGCTGAATCCGAAGATCGATGTACCAGAGCCAAAAAATTCCAGGAAGCATCAGTTTCCGGCATGCATCGATGCCTTTGGATGATATAATGGTGTAAATATCACAAAATTAACTACGTTTATCAAAAGATGCAGCTTTAAGAGCGTAAATGCTATTTTTGAGGTGCTGAGTCCGAAAATCAATGTTCCAGAGCCAAAAAATTCCAGGAAGCATCAATTTCCGGTATACATCGATGCCTTTGATGCTACAATAGTATCAAATCGTAAAACCTTTCATTTTTCTTTTAACATGCAGGTTGCACAGCGAAAATACTATATTTGAGGTGCTGAATCCGTAAATCGATGTTGCAGAGCAAACAAATTCCAGGAAACATCAATTTCCGGCATGCATCGATGCCTTTGTTGCCATAATAGTGTCAAAATCATAAAAATCTTCTATGTTTACTTTGTAGCGTTGTTTAGAGAGCGTAAATGCTATATTTGAGGTGTTGAATCCGAAAATCAATGTTCCAGAGCCAAAAAATTCCAGGAAGCATCAATTTCCGGTATGCATCGATGCCTTTGATGCTACAATAGTATCAAATCGTAAAACCTTTCATTTTTCTTTTAACATGCAGGTTGCACAGCGAAAATACTATATTTGAGGTGTTGAATCCGAAAAACAATGTTCCAGAGCCAAAAAAAATTCCAGGAAGCATCAATTTCTGGCATGCATCGATGCCTTTGATGCTATGATGGGGTAAATATCACTAAACGTTCTACGTTCATTAAAAGATGCAGCTTTCATAGTGTAAATGCTATATTCGAGGTGCTGAATCCGAAAATCGATGTTCCAGAGCCAAAAAGTCCAGGAATCATCAATTTCTGGCATGCATCGAAGCCTTTGATGCCATAATAGGATCAAAATCATAAAATCTTTTATGTTTACTTTAAAATTTCAGTCTTTACAGCAAATGTAATATTTTTGATAAACTGAAACAAAAAATCAGCATGTCAGATGGAAAATTTTCTAGAAAATGCAAATAGCTGGCTCTTTGTTTTTGCCATTGCTAGCGTCATACCTGTTTCTCAAAAAGCAACCGTTTTGCACTTATTGCTACCGGGTGTCGAAAAAAATGTGTACGGATTTCGTTGATTCCAGCGCTGTGAATTTAGCTTCAATCAATGGATAATCACTCTAAAGATATTCCTCAATAGTTAGCTTGAACATAGATACCTTGTTTGTTGGTATTAGAGCTTTGAGAGCAGACAAGTTAATCTTGAAAGCTCAAAGTTGCCTCTTCCTGCAAACCGGAGCTTTAGCCTTTTGGCCTAAGCAAATTTTGAAGGCACAGCATATAATTCAACGATAGCCTTGATAAAATTTGAACAATATTAGATCTTGTCTTGTGTTATTCTGTTTTCCAGAAGTCACCCTCTAGTCACCCATTGGGAGGTTTCTTTATTTTTCATTAATTTCAGTTCTTAATTTCGATAAAAAGGCCAAAGTTCTGGTTTGCAAGTGGACGCAAATTTGAGCATTCAAGATTGATATTTCTGCTCTCAAAGCACCAATACCAACTACCGAGGTATCTATGTTCAAGTTAACTATCGAGGAACGTTTTGAGAGTGATAGGCCATTGATTAAAGAGAATCAACGGAGATAAAAGCCCCGCGCGGAAGGAGTCTGGGTATTCTATTAATAGCCTATTGAATTTGATAGGTTGGAGATGTTCGTAGATATTGTTTAGCAAGCAGAACAATAACGTGCATAGGAGTTTCCTTTGTCCTATTTATAGATTGCCTCTCCTTAGCTCCGTTCATTCACTTTAAAGCTAAATTCACATCACTGGAGTCAACCAAATCTGTATACATTTTTTGGAACACCCGGTATTTGTATATTTTTCTAAGAAATTGCTGGCCTTTCTTTAAATTTGGACAACCCAAAAATTTATTCACAAAAGCGAAACGGTGCGCAGACGTGTGCAGATGTGAAGAGTTCAAAAACATGAGTGTGGAACTAGACAAAATTTGTGGACTCTGATGAAGATATCGAGGAACAAGAGCAGCAATAAACTCAAAGTAATCGATTGAGGCTTTATTTTGATTGTAAAAATCTATTTTGATTCCTTAAGCTACGTCTTTCTCATTCAAATGTACTGCAACAAGGAAGCTGGTTAAATTGGGCTATGGCGTAATTAATTTTTCGGTTTCAGCACCTCAAATAAAGCATTTACGCTCTCTGAGCTACCTTATAAGGTAAACATAGAAGATTTTTAGAATTTTAATACTATTATATGGCATCAAAGGCATCGAAACATGCCGGAAATTGATGTTTCCTGGCACTTTTTGGCTCTGCGACATTGATTTTCAGATTTAGCACCTCGAATATAATATTTTCGCTCTAATACCTGCATCTTAAAAGAAAACTGAAAGGTTTTATGATTTGATACTATTATGGCATCAAAGGCATCGATGCATGCCGGAAATTAATGCTTCCTGGAATTTTTTGGCTCTGGAACATTGTTTTTCGGATTCAGCAATTCAAATATAGCATTTACGCTCTCTAAACAGCGCTACAAAGTAAACATTGAATATGTTTATGATTTGGATACTATTGTGTGGCATCAAAGTCATTTACGCATGCCAAAAAATACGTAGATACGTAGCTTGGATGCTCAGAGGTCCAGTTAAGTTTTCATCGCGTTCCAATTTGTTTACGCAAAGAAATCTTGCAAAATATAACGATAACCAAATTTCACGCAGCATGGTCTCGAAAACTCGATTCGAGTCCCCTGTTCGATTTACTGTGAATGGGTCTATTAGTAGAGTAACTTTGTAATCACTGTAACTATAGTTTTAATCGCTTGCAGTGTAGTTGTATGTATTGTAAATGTTGGGTGTCTTTATGTTTTGGCCATGGGGTAGCCATTGTCTTTCGCTCCCCTTGGTATCGTCCCGGGTATCGTTCCTGTGATGTTGTATATTAATTAAATACGTACATATACCGGGTGCGCCAAAATAAACTATGCACTTTTGGCAGCCCAGGATAAATCGTAAACAGGAGCGATTTTGAAGATTTATGACTTTATCTTTAGCAGAAAGCCTGAATTAGATTCTAGGAATTTTTGCAAATTTTTTTGTTTTCGGTTTTTAGAGCTACAAGCGAGTTTCTTAAGATTTTCGTTTTCGAAAACACCGAAAACGATCAAAAAACGTCGATCAAGCTTTCTAAAGAATCGACATGAATGGACAAAGTGAACACGTTTTCGTGGTGATTTGGGATTTCGAAATCAACTAATTGTAAGCTGCTGTAAGAGAGTTCGTACTATATTGGGAGAAATGTAATAATATTTTCAAGGATATAAAGAAATTTCTCTTCTTTTGTAATGTCATTGAATTTATGCTTTGGTGCAGGTAGTGTTCCTGTGTCAAGAGGGTTAAAAAGACAAGCGAGGAAGCGTTATGGGGCCAGCAAGCATGGAGTTTTGTTACATTTTTGATTTTATGACGGCTTTTGGGGCGGCACTTTATTGTAACTACTACATAATTTCGCAACAGGCCAATCGTTGAAATAACGCTCGTGCAGAAGTTTACAATAATCATTTTACAAATTCCCAAATCACGCTGAAAACGTTTTCTCTTTGTCCATTCATGTTGAGTCTTTAGAAAATTCGATCAACTTTTTTTGATTGTTTTCAGTGTTTTTGGAAACGAAAATTTTTAAGAAACTCGCTTGTGGCTCTAAAATGTGAAAACGGAAAAAATTGTAAAAAATCCTAGAATCTAATTCAGGCTTTCTGCTAAAGATTAAGTCATAGATCTTCAAAATCGGTCCAGTATACGATTTATTGTGGCCTGCCAAAAATGCATAGTTTATTTTGGCGCACCCAGTAGTAGATAAGTGAGAACAGTAATTAGATAAGTACAATAGAAAGTAAGATTTATTGTAAGTATTTCATAAAGATAGAAAAGAAGATTTAATAGAAGGCTTTATCTTTTTTTATCAATTCATATTTTTACACGATATCCCATCAGTACAAAATTAAACTACAAAAGTTACAAAAGTTAAATGAATAATGAAAAACAAAATTTGAAATTTGGTATTAGCTAGGATTGGATCCAGGCTGAGATCTGATCTTCCTGGGAGTCGTGTTTTAGTTAGGGTTTACTGAGCTCTTTAACTGCGTTTTTAATTTTCTTTTAAACTGATAGAGCGAGGGGATTTCCCTTATTTCGATTGGTATTTCATTCCAAGCCTTAAGCCCGGAAAGGTGGAAACCTTTTTTTGTACAATCAAGGTTTGTTATGTTTTCCTAAACTTGGCCTAGCCAAACGAAACATAAAAAAAACAACGCGTCTACTTTCCAAAACACTCAACTTAGAACAAACACAGAAAAGTCGTAAACAACTTTACAACGCATGGCTACGAGTTTCCTTTGGGTTAGTCAATTGGGATTATTCCAAACAATTAAATAATAACACAATATCATCTCATCTCCCCTGTTATTCCATCTAATTCCGTCCTCCCAAAATGTCATAGTCCAGTCTTTCTGGCTGTCTCCTGGCACGATTTGAGCGACGTTGAACCAGTACATTTTCCTCCTCCGCATTGGTTTCTGGAATATTCCTTGCATTGTCATTTAACGAAGGAAACGGTTGGTCATCTTCATCTGCAATTGGCTCTAACACGAGATTTGAGTTGCTGAGAGTGTCGTCGCCAAATCAAGCCGTCACGAGCAAACACTCGATAAGACAACGGGCTTATCTCGTGATGAATCTTGGCACGAACGAATTTGGGTCCTTTTTTACTGTAGTTACGTGCCCATACATGATCTCCTTCTCCAAATTCTCGCATTTTCGCCGTACGATCATGATACGCTTTCTGCTTCTTCTGTGACTGATGAACTCTTCTTTGGACAACAGCGCGAGTTTGATAATCATTGACATTTCCTTGTACTCGAGTATGAATCAAATCTAAACGAGTACGTAATTTTCTTCCCATTAGCAGTTGGCTTGGAGCAACAGCAGTTGTTGCATGTACGGTAACTCGATATGTACGCAAGAAATTATTCACGTTGTAATCAATATTCTTGCTATTCTTTGCCATCTTGTTCATGCACTTCTTGAAAGTTTGAATGAATCTCTCCGCCTGACCATTTGCTTGTGGGTGATATGGTGTAACGTAGCAGTTATTGATTCCCCTAAGCTTGCAAAATTCCTTGAATTCCTCTGAAGTGAATTGTGATCCATTATCAGAAACAAGCTGCTCAGGTAGTCCTTGAACCGTGAATATCTTCATAAGGGCTGCTGCTAAAGTTGCTGATGTTGCAGTTCTCAATTTGATCACTTCGGGCCACTTAGAGTACGCATCTTCAACAACTAACCACATAAAACCAAAATATGGACCTGCTAGATCAATATGCAACCTTTCCCAAGGCCTATCTGGAAACTGCCAAGGATGGAGAGGCACCTTTTGAAGATCATTCCCACCTTCTTGACATTCACAACAACTACGAGTGATATTTTCATCCATACCATGCCACCAAAAATGTTCCCTTGATAACGATTTCATACGAACAATACCTGAATGAACAGCATGCAATTCCTTCAACAATCTTCCCCTCAGCTCCTTAGGTACAACAACACGAGATCCCCAAATCAAAACTCCATCACATACAGTCGGTTCAGTCTCACGTCTACTAAAAGAATTTACTTCATCATCTTTGAAATTAATATTTTTGTTCACTTTCCTCCCCTTGCAAACATCATCAATAACACTCGACAGTACAGCATCCCTCCTTGAAGCATCCTTCACCACATCAAATGAGACTGGCAAAGTTCCAAACACCTCATATTCTACTAGATCCACCAAAGCATGTCCAGATTCGAACTGTGGGTTAAAGCCACAAGGCAATCGAGACAAACCATCAGTTGGCTTGCATGCCTATCAGTTGGCTTGTAAACAATCTCATAGGTATACGCAGACAATATGATTGACCACCTTTGTAAACGTCTTGCAACTATTGTTGGAATACCTTTCTTCGATGCAAAGATGGTTACAAGTGGTTTGTGATCCGTCACTAACTGGAAAGTATGTCCCCATAAGAACTGATGAAATTTCTTCACACCAAACACTATGCTCAAACCTCCCTCTCAATTTGCGAGTAATTCTTTTCTGCAGGGGTCAACGACTTTGAAGCATAGGCTATAGGACGTTCCTCTCCACTTGGAAGAATATGAAATAACACTGCACCAATTCCAAAACCACTTGCATCACAGGCAAGTCCTAAGGGCATGCTAGGATCGAAATGGGTCAACACTGGTATTGATATAAGATCATCTTTTAAACCATTAAAAGCAGCTGATTTTTCGTAAGTCCAGTTCCTTGGAATACCTTTCTTCAACACCTCAATCAAAGGAGATGCACGCTCAGATAACTGAGGCAAAAATTTGGCAAAATAAACCACCATTCCTAAGAAACTCTTTAGCTCAGTGACATTTGTCGACTCAGCAATCTTCTGTATTGCTTCTTTCTTCTTGGGAGATGGATGTATACCTTGACGTGAAATAACATGACCAAGACATTCAACTGACTCTTGAAGAAAACTGCATTTCTCTTTACGTAATCTCAAACCATATTCCTTGATTCTTTGAAGAACAGCTTGTACATTTTGCATGTGTTCCTCTTCCGTTTTCCCTGTGACAATAATGTCATTTAAATAACACTGTACTCCATTCAATCCTTGGAATATCTGATCCATAACTTGCTGAAAGATTGCCGGAGCAGAGCTGATCCCAAAAGGCAATCTAGAATATTGGAACAATCCTTTGTGTGTATTAATAACCACTAATTTCTGAGATTCTTTATCCAGCTCTATTTGCAAATATGCTTCAAAGAAATCAAGCTTGCTAAACAACACACCACCAGTCAGATTCGTAAACATTTCATTTGGTTGAGGCAGAGGATACTGATTAACTTCCATTCTTAGGATTAATCGTTACTGAAAAGTCACCACACAGTCGTACTGATACATCACGCTTCAGAACTGGAACAACAGGAGCTGCCCAGTCTGAATATTGCACTTGTGTAATAATTCCCTTCAGCTCTAAACGATAAAGCTCGTTCTCAACCTTCTTTTTCATAGCATATGGTAATGAGCGTGCTTTACGAAACGTTGGGGTTGCATCACTTTTCATGTTGATTCTTTCTTTAACACCCTTGCATAATCCTGATTCTTCCACAAAAATTTCATCGTATTCGTCCAATACAGCTTTCAATTTCCTTTCCTTTGGAATAAAAACAGTAAAAATCGATTGCCAGTCAAGGCGAACTTGACACAATAAATCTCTTCCCAAGAGATTTCGAGCATTTCCTTTGACCACTCTTGCACACAATTCTGTCCATTGTCCGTTAATTTCGACGGTTGCATTGAACTCTTCCAATAATGGAACCTTTCCATGGGAATAACTCTTTAGTTCCAAAGATGAAGGTCTCAATATTGGGGCATCAAGTAAGTTGCACCATGTAACCTAATGGATAAGCGTAACGACAGAGCCAGTGTCAACTTCCAAAGTGACCGGGTGTCCGTTAGTCATAGCTTCAACTTTTGGACATGGTTTCAAATTTTCTGCAACATGATTTGTTTCCTTTGAATCAACAGACAATGTTTTAAAATCCAAGGTTTCTTCAGAAATATGCTTGACTTGGTTCTGCGAGAACTTACGAGGGGCACAAAGGGCTTTTCGGGGGGCTCTGCAGTCTCTTGCATAGTGTCCCTCTTTACAGCAATTATAGCATTTCACTGATTTCGCTGCACTGGAAAAGTTTTGTCTTCCTTTAGAAACTTCTTCCCTTCGATTTTTGGTTTCCTTATTAAGCGGCTTTACAGCATGAACATCACTAGATCATCTCGCTGGAAAAGTGTTGAACTGATGAGAGTCCTTTTGTGGAGCTTCGGCAGCTTTCGTTATTTCGACCGCTCTCGTAAAGGTCAAAACCCCAGCTTCTTGCAATAATCGACGCTGCCACGCTTCGTTATCAAACCAAAAACAAATTTATCCCTCAGTGACTGTAGCAATGGTGTCAAAGCCGGTTCTTGCGAGGCTGTAAATTCGCATGTTTTTGCTAATCTTCTCAGTTCTGCTTCATATCCAGCTACTGACTCATCTGGCATCTGCTTCCTGTTATAAAACTTGTAACGTTCGGCCATAATCGAAGGTTTGGGCTAATAATATTTCCTCAAAAGGTTTAGGAGTTCTTGTAATGACTTTTCTTCTGGTTCCTCTGGCGAACAGAGCATTGCCAATTTTTCGAAAGCATCACGTCTAACGAAAAGCAAGAATTGATCGGTTTTCTCCTCTTCGGCGACTTGGTTTACTCTCCAAAAAAATTTTACACGCGCAACGTCACTATCAAAGTCTTCTCTTTCGTCGAATTCCCCCTGAATTCCGATGTACTGACCCCTCCTTGGGTGAGGAGCTTGTCCAGGATTGTCATCGTCCGACATCTTCGAAAAAAACAGTTGTCAACTGCGCCAAAATGTTATGTTTTCCTAAACTTGGCCTAGCCAAACAAAACATAAAAAAAACAACGCGTCTACTTTCCAAAACACTCAACTTAGAACAAACACAGAAAAGTCGTAAACAACTTTACAACGCATGGCTACGAGTTCCCTTGGGGTTAGTCAATTGGGATTATTCCAAACAATTAAATAATAACACAATATCATCTCAAGTTTCAACTTTGGGATGTCGAGATTTCTATTGTTCCTTGTGTTATACCTAGAAATTTCATTCCTCTGACTATACTTGTTCCAGAGGCTATCAGGGCACTGCTTGTTGACTATTTTTTGTGTCATGATAGATCTATCAAAATAGATGATCTGATCAACAGGGCAACATTTCGTTTTCAATAGACCGAGGAACTTTGTTTTGATTTGGGGATTGACCAATCAGATCACGCTATTTTCAAAGATGGCGGCCCGCTGTAAACAAGCAAATCTCCGAAAAAGGGCTAAAACCTATCTTTTTTTTTGTTCCACGGATTTGCGGTTTTCGAATATTTTCAAACAATAACAACGAATTTCTCAAATATGAATTCTGATGCACACTTCCAATGTGCATTTTCCCGATATTCGGCCTAAATCAAGAGTAACAGGGTGTTGAAACTAACGAAAAAAATCGCACGGTTTCAGACCGTACCCTCGCCATTACTTGTTGAAATAATTTGCAGGAAAATTACTTGGAAATCAAAACAAGCCCGAAAAGATTATTTTACATGTCATACGACCTTGAAATTGACACTTTCAAATTAATTTTTTAATCCTAACTTGTGAAGGAGTCCACAAAGGTCAAGTGGCTTTTTATTGCTTATAGAAACAGGGTATCTCTAGCCTATCTAACATTTTACAAAACATGTTCTGACAAGGGGACTCGATCTCTTTGCTGTAAGAACCAAAGTGCGTTTTTCACTCTTCACATACCCCTTCACTGTTCAGCTCAGCTCTCCAAGGGGGCGAAATTTTATAGGAATGTTTCGGCGGGAAAGTCTTGGCGGGAAAATCTTAGTTCTTCTGCCGGCTAAATTTTGGCCTAATGTTGTAGGCTGAAGTATGCCTGTGTTTACGGGAAAAGTTCGCGAGATGCCTGGAGGATTTTCACAGAAATGTGGGAATCCCTTTCCCTTACATGAAGTATGAATAAAGAATGATACAGAAACGGAGATTGTTAACATCAAATCTAATGGCCTTCAAAAGCAACTGAACGTGTTCAAAAAATTGGCAAAAGATGGTCAAACTTCAACGAGAGCAATGACCAAATTGGTTGATCCGGTTTGTAGAATTTCATCGTGATCGCCATAATGGCTTTTTTGATTAAAATCATTGATCACAGCACACTATGAGCGGTTACACAAATTTTTTAGCCAGTTTCTTAAATTTTAGGCCATTTTACTCGAAAAGTTTGTGACTAGTCTCTTTATGTCTTGGGAGTACCTTGTGATGAAATTCCAAAGCAAGTATTAACAGAAATTGCACTAAAAATATTCAGAAACATTTCGGTACTGCACAGTACCAAAATTTTTTCAGGTGACCTAGGAAAATTTTAACTTCAAATTAAAATCGTTCGTAGCTTTTTGAATCCGAGTGTGTAGTTTGGTTCCATAATGTTTGAAAAAACAAACAAAGCCTGCAGTTTCTCACAAGCAGTTTCTTGCATTAAAATGATACGCGTATACCCTTTAGATATTCTAGTTGTAAATTTTAGTTCAACCTTTTTGTTATACAAATTTCGTTGCGAATGTGGCCCTTGGAATGCAAAATCTCATTTTTCCAACGATTTCAATTGAGTCAAATTGGTTCAACAACTTTGATTCAACGAAATATAATTCTTATTGCGTCCTCCACTCTGCTGATTTGGTGTACTTTTAACTGCGATTTCAAAATTGTTTACCATGAATGGGACTACTTTGCCCACTATTACGAAAAAACTTTCATCAAAGTAAATGTAAAACTTACCCGTCCTTGTTTTTGTACATTAGACTGCATGTCTGTTGTAGCTATAGCTCTCAAGGCTTTCTAAACTTTAAGAATACTACCATGCATCTCACAGAAAATATGACAAACCCGGATATTATGTGATGAGTCCTGCTGTGAATCTATCATGGTTGTGGCCACTCATTTCACACTGAATGCATTTTGCCAGCAATCAGCGAGTGCCCTATTTGTTGCGAATTCTTGAGTGGGAGATGGTAACAATGGCGATGGAGGCAAACTCGTCAAATTTTAATG
Source organism: Aurelia coerulea (assembly GCA_039566865.1). Taxonomy (NCBI): domain Eukaryota; kingdom Metazoa; phylum Cnidaria; class Scyphozoa; order Semaeostomeae; family Ulmaridae; genus Aurelia; species Aurelia coerulea. The sequence goes on from CM076945.1 coordinate 15,973,663, forward strand.
TGGCTTCCAACTCACTGAAGACGATGATATCTTGAAAGGACAACGAGATGACGATAACGATGGAACAGTGCCAGATGAATTCGTTGGGTTGGAGGCAACAGACTATCAAAGGCCGCTGATGCTGGAGGACAGAATCTTGAGATGGTGCCAATCTGATATGCTAGAGCAATGGTTGTAAGAATTGCCAATCTTAGTTCAGTTAAAGTTTAGCTTTGATAGTTTATTTTTTTTAACATTGTTTTTGCAAAGCGCTTGCCATTTCAGTTCATCGCAAATGTCCAACTGATATGGTTCTATGACCCTTAACATAAAATAGCAACACGCCCCCTTCCTGGAAATCTACACTTTTGATAGACGAAGCAGTCAACCCCTTTGACATGACTTTAACTCATTAGGACTAAAGATCTATTTTTATTTGTCAATTTCAAAGTGGAATGACTTGTAAAATAATCTTTTCGGGCTTGATTTGATTTCCAAGTAATTTTCCTGCAAATTATTTGAACAAGTAATGGCGAGGGTATGGTCCGAAACCGTGCGATTTTTTCGTTAGTTTCAACACCCTGTTACTCTTGATTTAGGCCGAATATCGGGAAAATGCACATTGGAAGTGTACATCAGAATTTATATTTGAGAAATTCGTTGTTATTGTTTGAAAATATTCGAAAACCGCAAATCCGTGGAACAAAAACAAAGATAGGTTTTAGCCCTTTTTCGGAGGTTTGCTTGTTTACAGCGGGCCGCCATCTTTGAAAATAGCGTGATCTGATTGGTCAATCTCCAAATCAAAACAAACTTCTCGGTCTATTGAAAACGAAATGTTGCCCTGTTGATCTGATCAACGTTCAGCCCATTATTGACCCAGGGGTCCTTTATTCTAGCATTTTAAATAATCGAGAAGGTCCTGTTCTGTAGACGCTGAAGCGTTTGCAGCTTCGTATTGGGCAGGCTACCCCAGATAACATTCCCATATCGGAGATGACTTTCAACCAGCGCATGGCAAACCTCACATAGCTTAGATTGCGGAAGAATGTTTCAAAGTTTTTTCAATGCAGACAAACTACTTGTTAGTTTACCTTTCAAGGATTTGAAGTGTTCCTTCCAACTTAGGAGTTAGACTAGGACTTAAAAGGCTAATTTCCAGTTAGTGGAATTTTCCGAGTGGGTGGAATTTTAGACAATAACAGGTCGCTCAGCCGTAACTTTCCATTAAATGCCAGAGCGACATTATCTCTCGAATACAATAGAAATTGCGCCCGCTCCGAAAATTTCACTGACTGGAAATCAGCCTTTACAACAAAATTCTTAAAGCGGATCAAAGCGCATTTTTTTAAATTGATGACGTCATCAAAAATCTACTTCCGGTCAAAATATTGTTTGGTCCATCTTTGATTTCAAATCTCCGTGTTCGATTCAAGGCCCCCGACCAGATCAGAAAAGTGGGGGGGGGGGGGGCAAACATGATGCAAAAAAATTACCACAGCACAACATGATGAGCTGCCTTTCAGAACGGCATGAGTTGCAAAAAAGTGGGGGGATGGGGCATGGCCCCCCCAGCCCCCCGTCGTCGGAGGCCCTGCGATTAGTAGAAAAATGTAATAAAATTTGAGGATAGCTACTTTGACATTATTTTTCAAACCTTGTCTTTACACAAAATGCTTTCTTGAAATTTGTATTTATTTCAAAATAAGCCGACATAATTCATGACGGTTTGCTTTCCAAAACTCTTGAAAAGTCTTCCAGACGAGACAGTTTCAACGGGAGAAATTTTACAGCACATCGGGCAGCATCTGAATTTCAATTGCAAATACAAAGTAAATACCGGCTGCCAGGAATTCCAATGCCGCTTAAATGTCATGACTCAAAATCACTTTCTCCAAGACGCATTTGCATGATCTTTCATTCACATGAAAACAAGTATTGCATGGCTAGCTAAATTCAATTTCATCCTGTTCACATATTCGTAAATAAAAATGTACCCCCAGGTAAACAAATAAATTGCTAGCTAAACTTTGAACTCGTAGCAAGTTCCCTTAGCAAAATCTGATCATAACTTTCTTATGAATACAAAAAAGATAGCATACCTTCAAAAACAACTTCTGCAGTTCTTTGTAGTTATCCTCACTGCCGTGAGCAACCTTGAGGAGGAGGTCAAATGCCGCTCCACGTGCAGTTTTGGTTTCGCACGTTGGTCTAGCTGTCTGGCCATCACATGGCGACAGAGGCATACGAAATAAGCAGTCAGAAAACACTTTCGCTAATAGCGTTCGTCCATCTGTACTAAATTTGAACTGCGGTTCATGGCGTAAAAGTGACGCACACGTCTGCAATAGCCCTATGAGGCAATAATCAGAGGTGGGAGTCGGTTCCTTCGTTGAGGAATGATCAGCAATGAATTTTGAAACCATGATCGTTGCTTCTTCGATGTTAACACGACCAGTCAGCTCGGGTGACACTTCCAACTTATCAATCAAGCGAGACAACAACCAGAAGTAATCTTTGTAGCTAGAAGTAGCAGATTTTGATGACTGGTATTTTTGAAGAAGAATTGGATGCGAAGCGACCAAATGTGGAAGATTTTGTAGTAAGAGCTTCAACACATCATTTAGCATGCTAAATTTACCACTGACACACATCTTGTAGATCCCACGAGATGCCTCAGAACGAACAGATTTCTGCAAAGAATGATAGCGCAGTTAGGCAAAGGGAATGTATGCTGTGCCAGAAGCAAAATGGATGCAACTAATTGCTTTTTATATGAGGAGGCACCCTGAGGGAAGGGGTACTTCACTTAAAATTCGTACAGGGGTGTGCGCCGCTAGGATTTCTGTTATGACCCATTCCCAGAATTGATACCCTATCCCATAATATAGGTTCACAGAATTTTCAGGCCAAAAACCATCCAAAACTGGCGCACATCCCCGTCTGACGCGATAGTGAAATACCCCCCCCCCCGGGAAGGCCCTTTACATCGAGATGACATTTACATCCTAGGAGGGTTAGCCCTCCTCTCATTTCAATAAAAAGGAGTTTAATGATGGATTGACCAGAAGGCGAGAGCTTGGCAAAGAGCGATGGTATGTCTCGGGATCAACATTGATGACTGATTCGTAACTCAAGCTTTCCTCTCAGATCTCATTGAGGTCGATTGGGAGGCACTCGTAGCTAATGCTCAAGACATTGATGATGCAGTACGCAAGTGGACCCAAATTTTTGCGCTCATTCTAGAAAAGCATGCTCCTACTCTAAGAAGACGCGTGTCGGAGAGATATACGCCTTGGCTGAATGCTGATGATTTCAAATTGGCTAAAACGAGGGATAAATTAAAAACTTAAGCTGTGAGAAGCAACTCAAAATTGTTTATGGAATCCTACAAGCAAATTCGTAACAGGTTAAAAAAAACTTGAATACACAACTTAAACGTGAATATTTCTCTTAAAAAATCACGCATTTTCAAGGTGACCTCAAGAAAACTTGGAAAACCATCAACCAAGTTATCAACAAAAAGTCTAACACTACAGTTATACCTAATCTTACTGTGGACGGCCAAACGGTTGAGGGTAACAAGGCAATTGCATCATCAATGAATGAGTACTTCTGCGGCATTGGGAATAAACTCAGCGAGAATATTCCCAAAAGGGCTAACCCACTCTTGTCCGGTGAATACCCGCTCGAAACTCCTCCGTTCAGTTTTTCTTTTTTTCTGCCATCATGACAGATAAATTATCATCAACCTTGAACAAGATGAAAACATCGCATGGTTCAGGCCACGATTGCATTGCGAGCTTTTATTTGAAGATAGCTTTGCCAGTTGTTGGCGGGTCCTTATGTGATCTTTTCAATAAATCATTGTTTGCGGGAAAATTTCCGGAGGACTGGAAGATAGCGCGTATTGCACCCATTTTCAAAAGTGGCGCAAAGGATGACAGGTCGAGCTACAGGCCAATATCAGTTCTTCCTTTCATATCTCGGCTGTTTGAGAAGTTAGTTTTCAATCAGTTTATGAACATCTGGACGCAAATAAATCACTATATGAGCATCAGTCTGGTTTTCGACTCTTACATTCGGTTGCCACAGCCCTTATGGCAAGCACCAACGATTGGTACCTGAATATAGATAAAGGAAAATACACTGGTCTAATTTTTATTGACTTGAAGAAGGCTTTCGATACAGTTAATGATGAAATCCTACTAAAAAACTGAAAATGTATGGAGTGACTGGCCTGGAACATGACTGGTTCATATCATACTTGGATAATCGTAAACAATTCTGCAGGGTAAATGGCACTTCCTCTGATGTAAAGGGAATAAATTTTGGAGTTCCTCAAGGCTCTTGTCTTGGTCCACTCTTATTTCTGATTTACATCAATGATTTGCCTTTTTTACCTGGAGAAATCTCATGTCAGCATGTATGCTGATGATACGGCCATTTCCCTCTCTTCAAAAAGCATTGATTACCTACAAAATGACATAAACTCAGATCTTTTGAAGCTACAGGATTGGTTGCATGCAAACAAACTTTCTTTGAACGTTGTGAAAACGCAGGCACTTATCATAGGTTCTGGTCCAAACATCCGTAAGATCAAAAGCCAGCCTGATGCTCAACCATCTTTTTCAATAGGTGATCAGGACATTGAAATGATTACTAATACAAGATACCTAGGTGTTCAGATAGACAGTCAACTTAATTGGGACAAACATATTGACACTATCAAGACCAAGGCAAATCGAGCCCTTGGACTTATTAAGTATTCTAAGAAATATCTTCCATCTGACGTACTCAACAAAATGTAGAGAGGAATTGTTGAGCCCCATTTGAGTTACTGTTGTTCCGTTTGGGGTTGCTGCAGTGAATCAAAAATTGACGCCTTGCAAAGATCAAAAATAGAGCTGCAAGAATTACAACGAGCAGCCGATACGATGCTTCTGCTGCTCCGATAATTGAGAATCTTGGCTGGTCAAATATCAGAGATCTTGTAGGAAAAGAGGCAGCCACGCTAACTTATAAATCTTTGAATTCGCTTGCCCCAGACTACTTGAACAAATTATTCACAAAATGTTCGGACGGTAGAGAGCGGTTTCTGCGCTCATCAGAAACTGATCTTAAGATACCGTTCCTAAAAACTATCAATGGCCAAAAGGCTTTTCTTATCGCGGTGCGAAACTGTGGAACAACCTAGAAAGAGAGACAAAATCGGCACACTCCCTAAAAACATTTAAAGGACAACTATAGACAGGGACAACTTCTATTTTATTAATTAGTCTTAATTTTGTATAATATTGTAAATTAGGCATGTACATTTCTTTTGTTCTTAGTTTTAGTTGTTAGGTTTCTTCTTTTTGTTTAAAAAGGTCAGGTTGAAAAACATATTTATATATGAATCCTATTAACCTGTATAAATATTGTAAAATGAAAGCATGAAAAAACATGGAAATCATGCCAAAAACCATTTTCATTTTCAGGCCAAAAACCACCCAAAACTGACGCACATCCCCCTCTAACCCGATAGTGAAGTACCCCCCCCCCCCCCGGGAGGCACTTTACATCGAGATGACATTTACATCCTAGGAGGGTTAGCCCTCCTCTAATTTCAATGAAAATGAGTTTAATGATGGATTGACCAGAAGGTGAGAGCTTGGCAAAGAGCGCTGGGATGGGGTCACCTGCAGATGCAATGTATGCCTTCGAAATTAATCCTGCATATACTTTATCTAAAATATTTATTAATTTGTAATTATTTAAATAATCGAATTCGACTAGTTGCTTTAGTAGCTAAAATTTTTTCGATTTAAAATAAAAGACACACACACACACACACACACACACAGCGCTGGTATGTCTCGGGATCAACATGGAAATCATCAAGTCCATACGAATTGAAGATAAGTTTGTCATCATCATTTACATTTTCCTAGAAATAGAAAGCAAGCTCGTTGCTAATGTTGCTTTAATCTTTAGCTTTAAAATGATATATAAACATTGCCCTTTGCTATCTGTTTTGACAAAAAAGTTTGTTCACTAAGCATTCGCACTCTATGAAAAAACAAGTTTTGAGTAAAATGAGTTTGAAATTTAACATTGTGTTCAAAGTTGACTGAATTGTCAAGAATGATCAACAAAGTTACAAAACCATATCATTAACAACTCATATCTATGGTTTTTTCATCTAACTGTTATCTGAGGCAGTTTCCTCTAATTTATTTACTATTTCCAGCCGTTACATTGAATTACAGACGCGTAAGTTGTTCCTTCATAAGATTGTTTCTTTTGTTCCTGTGCACTCTTTTGTATTTTATTGCTCTTCTCCATTTTTTGTAAATTCTTTGCTAGCATTCTCTGCTACCATTCTCTGCTTTCTTTAGTATACTAATATCCTTCTCACTGAATGACTTTTGGAGGAAATTACCCGGCTCAATCCCCAGTAGCTTGCAGACAGTGTGACAGAATCAAGCGGAATGAAGCACCCAATGTGAACTGTCACACAGAAAATGCCACTGCTGTTTCCAATGTCTGCCTGCCTGCAAATGTGGCTTTGGGGCATATTTTCCAAATACATTGGTGCAGGGACTAATTAGGATTCTGTGTACTACTTCTTGAGCACCTTTTGAGGAGATATGAGTGGGTATTCCATGCCAGCCCATTATGTGGGGAGTGCCCTCTCCTATAAGCCATGCACCATCGAATGAGCTAGAGCCCCATTCTTATCAGGAAGAACACCAATGTCTTTGTATGCATCTCTGATTGGCTTAACAGGGTTATCTTGTACAATGTTTGCCATTTCGATACTTGCATTGTGAATTTTGCTGTGGTGTGCAGTGTAAGCATCTTGGCTTGTTGCATAGGGTATGTTCATATGTAACACCACATCATTTTTTCATGGCACTGAATCCACATCCAATTTTGTCAACTTTGCTCCCCAACTCTTTGAAACAAACAGCCCTTATCAATACTCTCACTGCAAGTTGTACAAAACAATTTACCTTTCACCACAAAGCCATTGGCATTGTGCTATTTGACAACTCAAATTTGCAAATGGGGCACAAGACTTTATTATTCAAAAGACAATGAAGGAAGGTAACTGCACAATGAAAAAACAGTCCTCTATTTCATTGACAGAATCTTCATTTCTTTTCTCTCACACTGGATGCTGTCTAAAGTTATCCTAAAGAAAGCCATCTGTCTTGCGAATGCAGAAGATGACCCTTCCTGTGTCTGTGTGGATCTATCCTTTGATTGAGGATGAGGGGTAGGCCTAGACAAGAGTTCTTGCTTCCTCTTCATGATTCGAAGCTTCTTTCTCCGCCCAAGGTACGGTTTCATCGATCTCTGCTTTGTCCAGGCCATTGAAAAACCAAGGGAAACAACTGTATGAGAGAAACACAGCAAATACGAGAAGAACTTTCGAATTCTGGCAAACAAACCGATGATGATTCACGATTGCCTCGACGTTGTAAGTTGTGTTGTTGGAGTGGGCCGCCATCTTGAGGATCTAAACAGCCAATCAGATAGCGCATCTAGATATATCATCCAATCAAATGTAAGGAATGGTTGCTATGCAAGGTAGCAACGGAGATCTTTTGTTTTGTAAGTTCAGAAAAATCGTCTTTCGTAGCGCATAGGTAAACCATATTCCAATGGTATCCTCGTAATCGAATAGAGAAGAAACAGGGCATTCAAACGATGTATTGGTCTTCGATGTTTGGAGGCAGGAATTTTTTAGAAATCAGCCATCAAATAGCAACAAAATTTTGTTCCGTTTTTGATTTTTCGACTTCTTTTCAACTACCTACTTCACGAAAACTTTAAATATTTCTATTTTAGCAAACTTTCTTCACTAAAATTTTTTCAAATTCAGATTCTACAATGTTTGAAATACCTAATGCAAATGAAAACAAGAAATTGATTTTTTGGAAAAATTCTCGTGATTTTCGACCAGTGACCTACCTTAACTCTTGTGAGCAAAATCAATAAATCAACGAAACATTTTTGTGACTACCTGTCGAATTATTCTATTCTAGATAAAAATAGAGGCCTTTGGGTTGCTTGGGGACCCTATCAAAAAAGATATGAAAAAATTTGATCTCTGAAGCAAAAATTTGATCTTCAATCAATTGTCCTCTGTGACAACACAGAATCTTTCCAGACAAGTCTAAATTTCTAAATTTGCATGTGTAACCCCCAGGCCCGTCGGAAGCAGGGGGGGGGCTGGGAGCCCCCCCCAATAATTTGCTGAAGTTCATTCACTTTTGTATTCGAGGAAGTTAACAGAATTTATCAAGCCATCACTTTTGATATCATGCAATTAAACAATAATCCATATTCTAGTGAAATTGAAGTCATATTTTCATAATTTTCACGGAAAGACCCTCATCAGTCATGATCCTGTCATCAGCCATGAAATTCTCCAAAAATGGGGCATTTTCCAACGTTCTAAAGGGCCTGGTCAAATTTTCCCGGGGGCAAGCCCCCATACCCCCATTTTCGTTCGCTATGCTCATTTCATTTCATTTTATCTTTTTCACCCATGGTAGCCCCTCAATAATAATAATTGATTTACAGGGGGCCATGCTAAAAACTTACAAATAACTACTAATTTACAATAAGAGCGAAATTTGCTATAAAACCGAAAAACAAAACCTAAACTAATTACAATTTGTCATAAATAAATAAATAAATCTCGCATTGAGTTTCAGCCCCCCCCCCCCTAATATGAATTTCGTTCCGACGGGCCTGGAACCCCAATCAATAAAGGTAAACTCAAAGTGACAAACTACTGATCAATATCGATGTTTTGCTCGTCCAATTCAAAAAGGCTAATCAAGAACTGGGATGGGGCCACCTGCAGATGCAATGTATGCCTTCGAAACCAATCCTGTAAATCATTAACTTATTAATTTTCTTCAAAACATTCATTAATTTGTATTTTGTTTTAATTTAAATAATCGAAATAGATTAGAGCTTTGGTAGCGAAAAAACATTTCGATTTAAAATAAAAGACAAACACCTACACGCTTTTGCAAAAGCTTTGATACCGTTAATCACGATAAACTAGAGCATTATGGAATCAAAGGCGTTGCAAACAAATGGTTTTTGCTGACGATACGACATTCTATTATATTGGGCAAAATATTGAAGAGGTCGTCGATACACTGAATGAAATTGGGGTAGAGATAAAACAGTGGTGCGAGAAAAATCGGCTAACAATCCATAGTGACAAATCTGAAGTAATGATGATAACAAGGCAAGATTTCGTTGGTCCTTTGCGCCCAGTAAGGATTGGCGATAATATCATAAAGTATAAAAACAGCGTAACATCTTTGGGAGTTACCATAGACAATCATCTAAAATGGGATCAACAAATAAAGAAAGGTACACAATCTTACAGAGCAAAAATGAGCCAATTTGATGCGGATAAACGGCGCTGTCGGGTGGTGGAGCAACCTGCTTGGATTTCTTTGGTATCTCGTTTCGTTTTCGGGTTATCCACTGATTCTGAGTGCCGGCTGATGACGTCATTTTGTTGGCAAATCATTACGGTAATATATGGAAATATAGCTGTATCTGATCTTTGAAAGATTACAGTTGTAGGAGACAAAAATAAATGTAACAGAAATTGTCTCATGAATTGATATGATGTTTAGAAAGGCATTTCAACTGAAAAAAAGTTCTTAGAGTCAATTTCCCTTTGGAAACATAGTCCACCTTGTATACTTTCTTACTTTTTGCGGAAAAAGTGACGTCATTAGCCAATCATACAGAATAGTGGATAGCTCGGGGATGGAGCGGGGTATTGAAGAGTTTTTGACGGTATTCTTTGTCATTCGACATTCATGTTCGTTTGCGTCAATGGGAATTTTCGCTTCAGATCACCTTTAAAAGAGTGTGGCATTTCAATTATCATAAAATTAGTTATATTTTCCGTTGTAAATATTTTCGAAATGGATTAGCTTCTCTTATTTTATATATTTAGAAGCTATCTATTTGTATCAAAATTTGTTTCTCGAAATAAAATAAGATGACACACGCACAGAAAAAAAGTATGTGAAATTTCTCGTTCTATACATGTGTAAAAAATTTGACTTTTTGCGAAAGTATATTTTCGTCGCGAGGAAAAGACGAGGGTGTGGTTTTCTTCAAAGCAAACCCCTCTTTCCGTCATTATCATCAGATGACGCCATAGACATGAGAGAGACATGAGAGCTCTCTGATTGCCTAGCCAACCAAGATGGCATCATTTGTAAACAAACCAAAGATTCTATCGTTACAAAATCTGCCCTTGTTCATAAGACCAAGAAGCATTTGTCAGATTGTGTTTGATGTCCTTTTTAAGTGTCTTCTGCGTATGATCTAATATAATATAGTTATGAGTGGAATGTTCAAACCCTGAGTAACAGAAAACATTAGGAGCTTCATGAGATCATGTTCCTTCTCTCACAAGATGAAGAAAACAACTCTTGCGTAGTTAATGTTCCGTAGTTAATGTTCCCTTTTTGTAGTTCAGTTCAGTTCAGTTTAATTTTAAAATTCCACTACATACAAAAATCTCTTTAAAACAACATACAACTAACAAATTATCAATTAAACAGGAAATAAAACATAACTAATAGGATTATACACATAGATTTTTGTATGGGGAGGAATTTCTTAAGGAGGAGCTCTCTCAGTAGGTAAACTAATCGAGGAGAGAGCACCCCTTAAACTAAAAACTTATTCTTCAAATTTCAAGGATAGATATGAGGATATTAGGATTGATTTCAGATGTGGTTTTTGATAGAGGTATTCATGACTGGTATTTGATGGAAAATAGATGTTGTTTCAGTTCACGACGGAAAATCACTACAGAAAGAGACTGTTTGATTTTGGATGGAGTTTCATTCCAGGATTTAGCGCCAGCATATCTAATAGACCTTAAACAATATTGCAAAGTATTTTTACGCGTCATAAAAATATCACCCTTGCGAGCCTGCCTGGTATCATACTGATGAACAAATGACAAGGTTTCAAAAAAATTGTGGAAGAAAGTAGGAGAAATAAAATTAACACATTCATACACAAAGGCAAGTAGCTTTAGATAAAATAAATCATATAACTTAAGAATCTTTAGTTCAGAGAAAATTGGTGTAGATGGAGAAGTAAAAGTCTTAAAAGTAATAGCTCTAAGAACTTTATTTTGAAGAAGGTATATTGGTTTAGTATGGATGTCGTAAGTAAGACCCCATACAATGATTCCATATTGAAGAAGAGGCAAATAGTGAGTGATACAAGGAAACTAGAACACTAGTTGGTAGGAGATGCCTTATCTTAAAGAATATACCACTTTTTCTTGCTAACTTTTTTGATAGTTCATTCAAGTGATACTTCCAACTGAGGTTTTCATCCAATAAAAGGCCAAGAAATTTGACATATTTAGCCTGATTAACATATTCCTTGCCAATCTTGATGCTAACTGTTTTATTTAAAGAATGTTGCCGAGAATGGAAAATGATGAAGTTAGTTTTTTCTACATTAAGTGCAAGTTTATTAGCATCAAGCCATTTTTTAACATATTTAAGTTCATTGTTTACCACTTTTTCAAGTTGGTTAAGATTGTCAGATTCAAAGTAGATGTTAGTGTCATCAGCAAAGAGATAAAAGGATAATTTTTTAGATGAATTTGGAAGATCATTTATGTAGATAAGGAAAAGAAGTGGACCAAGGACAGACCCCTGGGGAACACCACAGCTAACATTGAGGTGACTAGAGTTGTGGCCATTTACAGATACATACTGACTTCTGTTGCTAAGATAGGAGCTGAACCATGCTAGAGCTGTACCTCTTATACCATAATGTTGAAGTTTATTGAGGAGAATCTGGTGATTGACTGTATCAAAAGCTTTTTGTAGGTCAATAAAGATTCCACATCCAAAACGTTTATTATCTAGACTATTTTTGATAGATTCTGTTAGACAAATCAAAGCGTGAATTATTGAATAAGAAGCACGAAAACCAAACTGAAGATTGTAGAGGATTTTGTGAACCTCCAAGAAATTGTATAAACGATAGTACATCAATTTCTCTGTAATTTTACTGAAAACAGACAAGAGAGATATTGGTCTATAGTTGGAAACTGTTACAGGACAACCTTTTTTGAATAATGGTATGACCTTTGCATGTTGCATTTTTGTAGTGTGTCTGATGATGTTTTTGCAAATATCTTTCTTCTGGACACCCCCTCTTTTAGTGACACAATACCAACGTTTGATGTATGTTCAAGGCTTACCAATCTGCCAAATCTATAATCCTTGCCAAAACAACTTGAAAAAACATGTCATTTCTCTGCTTTCTTGTCTGACGAAGCATCCAAAATACATTGCAGGAAACTTATTGCTACTCTTTTTCCCTGCCCCCCCCCTGCCCCCCTAAACAATGTTGGTCTGAAGCACTGATCATCAATTATGAAGAAAATGGCTTTGGCTGCATTGCTTGTTCCCGTGAGAAATGCGTAATCGCACAAGGGACCAACATTGTAAGGGAGAAGGGGGGAGAGCTGAGTAAAATATGTGATTTTTTTCAAGAGTTTTGGCAAGGATTGTCCGAGAGGGCACTTTTTGAAAAAGTGCATCAATGTGAGCCAAAATTGGCATAAGTATACAGTTTGTGTGTACTTATCAACATGCATGTGGAAAAAATTATCTCAAAACGTTAAAGTGCCTCTTCACCAAAATATTTAAAGGCCTTGCTTTGTACTTTAGAATGCGCTGATAACGAATCTGCAAATAAATTTTTCATTGGGTTGTTGGGTGCTGAGCTAGGGGGGTTTTTCTTACCCCCACTCGTGATTCAGTACCGCGTTTCCTAGAAAGCTGGGAAGGAGCGTGCCCCGACGTCATAGTAGGAAACCAAATTCTTTGTTCAAATTCAAATCAACTCAACTTTCAATTGGCACGCTTAGCAATTTAAGATGTCTTCCTCGGAGAGTGATATTTCAAATGATAGTGATCGCCATTTACTGTGACTCTGAAGAACATTACTCGGCTGTTGAAGTAGAAGAAGGAATTGAGACTTTGGGTGCTTGCGCTGCAGCGAGAATCATGACTGATGTCGATGAAGACGACTTCGATAACGACGAAGGACCTCCTCAATTCGACCCAGTCAGTGGCAGACGAAGCCTACACCGCTGCATATCGTAGGGAAGTTGCTGAAGCTAGGGAAGAGGACCTTAGATTAATGCGTTGTTTCAAAGGTGTCGAGCTGCTGGAATCTTGGTATGTATTATTTGTGAATCATTCAAACATATGGGCCTAATAAGCGAAGTCTGACCACTGAAGACAATCGTAATACACAATTTACTACGGTTTCATGGTGGGGTAGGTCATTATTATTTCAGCTTCATGTTTCAACTAAATTGTGGAATGAAATGTTTTCCTTTTTTGGATTTTTTAGCTGTCCTGCCATTTGTTTTAGTGATCATGAATTTACCCCCCCCCCCCCAGCCAGACAGAACCTCACTTGTCAAAGGAAATGCATCCTGGCTAAAATCCCTAATCATAACCAGCATTTATTCCTCATTCCAACCCAGGTGCAAATGTGGTAATTGTTCGACAGAAAGATTAGACAACTTTCAGGAATGTCAATGTTGCACAGAGATTGATGGATGCATGCATCCATGAAATCCATAGCTTTGAAGTCTAGTTGAGGAAGTTGGTAATTTTCATTGTGTTACTGAACATCTTGGATTTGAACCAGTGTGCCTAAACAAGTGGTGTCTGAGGTTGTCAGCAGCAAATTATAAAACGAGAAGAGGAAGAGGAACAAGGTACTGTCAAACAGGATTTGAAAACCGGTAAGGAAATGATGCTAAGTTACATCACAGGTAATGGGGAAATTTAGTATAAAAGTAACAAGTACCTACATTGTCCTGGTTGGCCTGATCTAATCTAGGCAAAATTGGCAAATTTGGTAAATACTGAAGTAAAGATAGAGGTTACTTTTATACTAATTTTCCCTGTTACCTGTGGTTACATTACACAACTTTCTATCATGAATAGTCACCAAAGGTTGAATATGATCTACTGTATGGACACTTGTTGTTTATATAAGAAACTAAGGCCCAGGGCTGGTAGATAGTTTCTTAAATTTTAGGGTGGTACATAAGCTGACAAAAGCTTCTAAAATGTTCTTATATTTTTAATTGAGGAAGTGTAGAGTTGATTCAGTTTTGTTAGAAAGTTATAGATTATGTGGTAAGATGTCAAAACAAGTAATTACCTAATTCATACTTAAAACAAGGTCAAACAGTTGTTATTACTGCACATTTTGAGTGTAAATCACAAAAGTCCCTTTAATTCAGGTAACGTAGTTTCTTTATTCTCAAAAATTGTGAAAACAAGTCCAATTCAGTTTTGATAATAATTATCTGACTCTGAATATTTTATCTTGAATGCGGTAAAAACCTGCAAAATAAAACAATTTTTTAAGAAACCTTACCACGGGCAATTTTTGTGATCAAGGATCCTAGAATTTCCTTGCTTTTCCTTGAGAAAACCTTGATCTGATAAAGGAATCCCCAGGAACCTTGAACAGGTAGATCTGAACTGACAAAAAACCTTGAAATTAGTAGATCAAGGTCCTTGAGAATCCTTGAGCTGAGTTATAATTTCAAGGTTTATTTCCAAACCTTGAGAAAATCGTACACACCCGAGGACCTTGAAAAACCTTGAAATGTCCCCAGGTTCCTAGAATTTCCTTGATCAATCACACGAGCTCAAGGTCCATGATAAATCCTTGAGCTTTTTCCAATTCACATGGCAGCGATTCACATTTGTGATTGGGCGATACTTTCGCACCTTGGCGACTCTTGGATGGCGTGAGTATTTCGATGTGAGACGGACAGAATTTTCTGAAGACGGAGAGGCCTAACTCTTTCCGTTGCTGTTATGGCTGGCAGTTGTTACATTTAATTTTCCGATGGAGAAAGTCAATTGTATAACTTGTTACAAAGATTTGCAAGAATTTGATGGAAGAAAATATTGGTTAACAATTGAAAGGTTTGTTTGTGTTTGTGTTGGTGTTGAAATTGCCAAGAAAGACAAAATGAGACTAAAGATTTTCCGCGGCATCAAAAAGTTTTGATTTGAAAAACTGTACGAGTCTCGAGAAACTTGAAGCGAGGAAACATCGTTATCTATCTTGGGCTTTTAAAAAGAGGATGCCGTGCTTCTAATGTTTGCATTCTTTTTGTTGCATCTATTTTTCATATGATGCTCTTCATCAGAAAGGTAGACGTAAAAACATCCGCGAAATCCGTCTTCTTGTCTACAAAATACGTAGCCTCTCGTATATTTCATTAATTTTTGACTTATTTCCTGTACTATATATTCAGCTAAGGGGTGATGGACAATTTAACAGATATTTTGAAAGAACATTGAATTGATAGCGGGGTCAACTTCTAAGTTTCTAACGAAAAATACATATGAGGACAGTTTGAGGATGCTACGGATGTAACGATTTTGAATCAGATTGCATGAAAAGTCTGGTTAATCCGGTTCCAACCGGTAAACCCCTAGGTTAAACCTAGGTTAAACCTAAGTTTCGACGTGTTGAAGGAGAGGCTTAATAACCTAGGTTAACCTTGAGAAAACCTAAATCTTCCAACGTCCATATATGGCATCCTTGAGCATACCTAGGTTTCCCTTGAGCTTTCCTATCTTCCGATACAGCTACGTTGTTCCAATTTGAAACCTAGGATTACCTAGGTCTCTGCCTTAAGTACTTGTTCAGGCTGATGAATGTACCATTTCTCAGCCTTTTCAAATCCCATTTTCCACACAGCTTCCAGTGAATTACTTTGGCCACATTGTCATGCCTCAAATTCTTATGTATGGTTTGTAATCCTACAGATTTTGAAGCCTCCTTTCAACCTGAAAGAATGTAGGTTAAATAAATAGGTTGAATGTAAGAATAATGTAGAACTGAAAATTTCATAAATTTTGAATTCACCTGTGAGAAAAATATCCTTGTATGTTGTCAACTATGAAATATAGCTTTCCATTTATTTTGGTGATTCTAGCCAAACTCACCCAAGTTTTTTGAAAAATCTGCCAACGAATCACCCTTATTTAGAGAATTTTTGGCCCAAAACCCACCCATATGGGTGGCACAAGCACATGCCTTCATCTCACAGTACATCTGAAAACTGTATATACACATTTTTTTTATAAGAAACTATGAATTTGGGCCAGTAATAAAAGTTTCTTAGAATTATGAGATTTTCAGTACTCGGAGTTTCTTACAAGTTTCCTAGAGGTTCCATAACAATCTTCAGGTTCACTACCTGTGCCCCTGTGAACATTTCAAAACAACACATTTCAATACTTTCCACTGTTTATAAGTAATCTGATACAAGGAACAAGTAAAATAAAGCAAAAATATGTCAAAGATTTCCTTTATCAAAATAAATGGTTTCTTAATTTGCATTTTCCCAGTACTGGAGTTTCTTAATTTTTCTTGGTGATTTGAGGGTTGAGTTTCTCAAGGCAATCTTATAAAAAATACGTGTTTTGAATTTGAACCAACCTATAAGTAGGCATAAGGAGAGAAAGAAATTTACATCCAGATTTAGGAAGGAAGTGTAAGCCCCATTTACCCAATGACGTTTTCATTGTATCATAGTCCCTGGTCGTGGACTAACAGATCTTGGCTTGAAACTGATGCTGATAGTTTTTTGATCAGATTGCTGCAAATCCTTCACAACCAAATAAACAAAAATTTGAATTCCATAAATACATGGTAATTCGACACTAAAACAATCAGAAATCTATAAATTCGATAAAAACGACGATCTGGGTTTTGGTGAATGAAAAGTTCATGGCTGTATCCAAAGTAATGGGAATGGGCCTAGCGACAACGTACCTTTCTCCATGTTCGTTCAGATATTTCATCGACGATCTTCTTTTCCAATATTGTCGGAAATGGAACCACATCATTGTTGTCGCGAATTAGTCTTGGGGCAGTACCGGGCACAAATACTTTCCGAACTAAACTCTCCTGCGAGAATTGTTCAGAGCAGACTGCAGTTATCTTTTGAGAGCTGCCATGGGTCTGCTCGTTTCGAATATATGAAATCAACCCATCTCTTCCTTCGTCTCTTTGCTTTGAGACGATCGTCGTTGAAAAACGGAATTTTGTGAAGTGCTATGCAGCTTTCCTCGTCGGGATTGTTGCTACAAGTTGGTAAAATGGATCGTAAAGGCATTTCGATTTCAGTGTTTCATCCGTGTGTCTTGAATGTTTTCACACAAAGCATGTGAGTGAATAGAGACTACAAGGAAGTAACCATTGTAAGTTCCTTTCCTACTATGACGTCAACGCCCACTCGACCGACGCTTCTCGATATCAATTCGCTGCGCGGTCGTGAATCAAAAGATAGACGTAATTGTTCAGATTTCGCAACTTTGATGCGTCATAGAAAATTAACGGCTTAGTTTATCCAAAAAAAAATTTCGTTCTCAAAACGTCTGTATCAAATACTATCGAAAGAAGTTAAAAAATTTTTCTGTGCAGAGGCACTTTAATGATGAAATTATGACGTCATCGATATGAGAAATGAAGGAATTTCAGGGCTCTTGCGGAAATGCGCAGTTATTACTGCAGGAAACTTGTCATATGACCGGAAATACTTGCAAGGCATGGGAAAAAGAGTTTTACACGTGTTATCTTGGAAAGTGGCAAAGTACACCTTAAAAATAGGTCTTACGGCGTGTAAAACTGCCATGAAATGAAATAGTAGGTACCGTGCAATTCATAGGGAATGGGTGAAAGATGTAGGTAAAAGTAGAGCACATGACTGGAGAGTACATTACAGAGTTTGTAAAAGATGACCCTGGAAAGGCTCTGAAGAGAGGCAAAGTGACAGACAGAAACGCTAGGGACATGAGATGTTTTGTAATGGACATCGACGCCAGTGAGAAAAGTGCTGCGCTAAGTCTGCATTGAAAGAAAATAGTGCAAACGTCGTAGAAATTCCCCCACGATCCCCCGAACTCAACCTAATCGAAAACGTTTTCTACAATGTTCGACATAAGTTACGGAAACAGGCCCTGGAGCAGAAACTTGTCCAAGAAAATGTTGCAGCATTTGAGAAACGGGTGGTTGCGACCCCTCATAATACTTCAGTCGTCAAGTAATTGACAGAACAATTACGAACATCGACAAGCGATTGAAGGTCATAGTTTAAAACAAAGGCTATAGAACAAAATATTGAATTTTCAATGAACATTTGCAAGACGAGATATTTACATATAATTAATTTCTCTTCATGTATAGGAATCTTTTGTTTCTGAACAATAGTTCGTGATAAATGATGCGTTTAAAGGCGCAACTTCTCACTGTGCAAGTGATGAGCCTTCTAGTGTGAGGTTTCACGAGTGACACATCGATTGAGAGGCGTGCGTGTCTGCCCCTTGCCCCCGGAGACTGCTTTTTATAAAAATCTTGTTTACAGGATTCCTCAGGAGTTCCACAGGGCTCTATTTTAGGACCCCTACTTTTCAACATCTTTATAAATGACCTCGTTTTCTTCATAAAAGAGTCTAAAATATGCAACTTTGCAGATGATAATACCATCTTTGCCTCTGGGCTAAACATAGAACAAGTAGCTGTATCTTTAGCAATTGACCTAACGCACACCCTTGAATGGTTTGATTCTAATCGTATGGTAGCGAACCCCGGAAGATTCCAGGCAATGTTTCTAGGTCTGAATACAAACCAAATCCACGTAAAAAATCTCCAGAACCTTTTGATTGAGGTTTACAAGTCCCTCAACTGCCAAAATCCTATTTGTATGTGGGATATGTTCAAAAGGAGAGAAATGACATATGATCTCCGAGTAAAGGATCTCTTACAAGTACCTAACACGAAAACAACCTCCTATGGAATTAACTCCATAATATTCAGGGGGAGCATTCTGTGGAACTCCATACCTGATGTGATAAAGAACAAGCAAAACATAGCCTCATTCCAAAAAAATTATCAAAACGTGGAACGGGGACAAATGCAATTGTACAATATGTAAATAATTTGTTAGATTTAGTTTTGTAGTTAAATAGTTGGTTTTGATTAGTTACTCTTCCCTTTAGAGAAAACTATTTGTATTATTAACCAACTTTAAAGAAATTCATTATTATTATTATTATTATTATTATTATTATTATTATTATTATTATTATTATTATTATTATTATTATCACCGAGTTGATTCCATGACTTTTTCCTATTGAATTCATCCATACATCAGTATAACACTAGACAGGCTAGTAAATGTGATTTGTTTCTTGCACGAAAGAACACCCTTCAATATGGGCTCAACTCCATTCGATATAAAGGAGCTAAGCTTTGGAATGAAATCCCTTTTGAATTAAGAAACCCTCACTCGAAAGCTTCATTCAAAACCAAGGTAAAGATCTACTTTTTGTGCCACAATTACACCCAGTAATTCACTCTTTATTATATGTGTCTTTCTGCACCAGTTTCAAATAACATCTAGAAAAGTCAATTTTCATTTTAGATAGGGGGTGTTCCCTCCTCGATTAGCTTGCCTATTGAGGGAGCCCCTCCTTTAAGAAATTCCCCTAATCTCATTATGGTTCTTCATACTTACCTATTTAGTCTGTTTACATTTAGCCTTAAGTACCATCCTGTGTTTTTTTTAATGTTATATGTTGTATTTTATTTTAAATTCATCTTTGTTAATTAGATAGGTAGGTATGTAGAGTTATAAAATGTATTAGATGGATTTTTAAAATGAAATGAACTAAACTGAACTGAACTGAACTGGTTAATGAACAACATTATTTGCATACCTGAGGTGATTCGAAGACAAGCCTCTTGAGCAGGAGTTCAAAGGTTGCATGATGAACCAGGGAAACTTTTACACGATTATCCATATATGTCCAACAAACGAGAAATGACAGGCAATGGTAAACAACTGCAACAGGATCAAAACATTAGTTTCTATTCGATATCATTACATTGAGCTGAATTCTTTGTAAGGGTAAAGCTTACATTCATAAATTGATCTAAATACTCACCAGTTAAAACATAATTACGTAATTTATTGGTAGGATCATTATAGAAACAAACGTACATTGCAAAATAAAATGGAAAAAACCTGTAACAAAAAATTGATAAATGTCCGAATTTCAGTCAGTACATAAATCACACTTGATTGAATGACGAGAAGGTACTGTTACCATCGTCTTGGGTTGATCCAGAACCCGTGCCACTCAGCATGCAAAGTATATTCCGCTTAAATGCGTCCTCAGCAGAGGAAAGCACAAATAACTGTTCCTGTCTCTAAATTGAGTTCGCGCAATATTGGCTCAGAAAGATAGTAATAAGAACTGTTATCAGCGCAGTAAATGGCTAAGTACAAATAGCAATAACAGCTGATATAAAATACTTGAATCACCACAGAAAATATACACCAAACGTATCGGATCCCCAGGGGGGGGGGCATTTCTATACTTTCCTATAGTATCATGCTCGTACAAAGGTTTAACATACGCACCCTGAACGTTGACCTGTTTTAGCGAAATACGTACCCTAATCGCGGAAAATTTTCTTCGAAACATACCCTTTCCCGTGTCAAATAGAGCTTCTCAATTTCAGGTACCCTAATCGCAGACAAGTCAGTTACTAAAATTGCTACTATTGCCGGTGTGATTTGAAGAGGACGAGCTAAACATTCAAGAAAATTCCTTGAAAATTTTGCGTCAAATATGCTAATCCCTGTTCGGATTTATAAGAAACGAAAATGTTCGCAGCAAAAAGAAAACTGCTGGACGAGCTACAAAATCAGACACTATTTCCTAAAAACTTCTACAGCAAAAAATGATAACTGCTGTACGGATTTATGACAACAACATTCTTGCAGCAAAAATAAAACTGCTTGACGAGACATAAAATTGAAAGTTATTTCCTAAAATTTCCGCAGCAAAATGCTAACTGCTGTACAGATTTACAACAATGAGATTCTCGCAGAAAAATAATTCTGATGGACGAGCTGCAAAATTCAAGGCTATATCGTAAAATTCCGCAGCAAAAATGCAAACTGCCGTACGGACTTACAGCAACAAAATGCTCGCAGTAAAAACCGTTAGACGAGTTCTAAAAAATTCGGTAGGAAAGATACAAACTGCTGTACGGATTTCCAACGAAATTCTCGCAGCAAAAAACCGCCAGACGAGTTAGAAGGATCAAGGCTATTTCCAAAAAAGAAAACTGTTGGGCGAATTACAAAATCACATACTATTTCCTAAAAACTTCTACAGCAAAAGATTATAATTGCTGTAAGGATTTATGACAATGACATTCTTGCAGCAAAAATAAAACTGCTGGACGAGCCATAAAATTCAAGGTTATTTCCAAAAATTCTCGCAGCATAAATGTTAACTGCTATACGGATTTACAACGATAAAATTCTCGCAGCAAAAAACCACTGGACGAGTTGAAAAGATCAAGATGTTGTCACTGAGTGTCTCTCCGATGGTACAGAAGAAGTTATTCATCGATTCTGCAATGCCGGCACTGGTAGAGATATGTTTCCCATCGATGCTTAATGATGAAATATTGGTGGTTTCTTATTCAAGACATTATTGATAGTCTTCCGTGTCGTCTTAAGGTCTCCTTCGCAGGAATGAAATACTCGCGCTTGAGTTCACCATTTAATTTATTAACTTGATTACGTGCATGTCTATAGGACTGCATCAACTTGTTTTTTAACTTATCTCTTGCCTTGCACATAAGTTTGAAATCATTGGTCAACCAAGGACAGAATTTGTCAGAAACACGCCTGTTACGGGTTGGGGCATGTCTTTCAAGAATAAGCGAGAAAATGTTTGTCCATTTGTTAACTACAACATTAACATAGCCTGTATTCCACACGATGTCTCTCCAGTCTACCCCTACAAGGCTCTCTGAAATAAATTTGCGCCTTTTCTCATCATTCCTTGCAAGAAGTTTTAGTGTAGCTACAATCAACACATATCCCTCAGCAGTACAATTACAAAATATCGAACTTGGGTTCAATTCACAGAAGGACATGCCTCTCCTCAGCCTACTATTGCGAGGGATTAAACGGGCAAAAGGCGCCTAAGCCAGGGATAAGCGCCAACCAATCACGATCGAGATATTGAAGCATATAAAGCAAAACATACGTGCCTCAAATTTATCTCCAAAAGATCAGTTAATGCTATGGCCAGCCTGCACAACGGCCTTCATTGGGTTCCTGAGAGCTTCAGAATTTTGTGCCAGCTCAAAAGAGTCATACAATCCAGCTTCAACGTTATTTGTGAAGGATGTTAGTAGTTATCCAAACGTTCTTGTAGTTAACATAAAAATGTCTAAAACGGATCAGTCTCAGGAAGGGCACAAATTAAGGTTAGCTCCATCAGGATCAAGTGTATGCCGCTACAGGGCTTTATCAAAACACTTGCGTAGTTGCACAGCTCCAAACAAACCGCTATTTATGTTTGAGAACCAGTCCTTTTTAACGCACCAAGAATTCTCAGAGCACATTAAGCAGTTTCTTCCCGCCTCCTGTGATGCATCATGCTTCTCCTCGCACAGCTTTAAGATAGGCGCGGCAACAAGTGCAGCAAGTGCAAACAGCCCAGATTGGTTGATTAAAACCCTAGGTCGCTGATCGAGCTCATGCTACCACCGCTACATTAGGGGCCCGACTGACGCCATTGACAAGTTCCCAGCGCAGCTAGCTAAGGCGTCAAAATCTTAACGGAAAGCAGTGCTCCGTTATGGGGATGGCAGTTTTGGGCGTATTTTGGCGAAATGGCTACCAACCAAATTGGTAGCAAAACAAGTAGTTTATTGTTCTTAGATTTAGAGTCAAGTTGACTCGTATTCTTAACTTAATTAGTTTGGGCTTGTCGTTCAAGCCCCTTGTTAGTTCATGTTATCGTTGATAATCAGTCGTTATCTTTCAATTGGACCTGAATTTCAACAAAGTTTGTCCGAAAATCTATTGGTCCGAAATACCAAAAATGTGTCGAAAATATTTTCGCCGAAGTTTATTGTCCAAAATTTTATCCGCCGAAAATGTTTTGCACATTAAATGTACAAGACCAAATATCGGGAGCGCCAAAATGAATTATGCACTTTTGACAGGCCACGATAAATCGTGTAATGGACCAATTTTGAGGATTTATGAGATAATCTTTAGCTAAGATCCTTAATTAAATGCCAGTATATTTTTAGTCTTTTGTTTATGGAGCTACAAGCGAGTTTCTTAAAATTTTTGAATTCGAAAACACTGAAAACGGTCAAAAAACGTCTATCATATTTTCCAAAGGCTCAACATGAATGGACAAAGAGAGAACGTTTTCATGACGATTTGGGGATTTAGAAATTGTTCAGTTATGATCCAATGAACCAGTAGTGTTAGTTCTAAGTTGGAAGGAATGTATAAATACTTTCAATGATACAAAGGAATGTATTTCCTTTTGAAGTTTCATTGAATTTATGCTTTGGTGCATGCTGCATTCCTGTTAAAAATACAAACAGGGAAGCGTCGCGAGGCCAAGCATGGAGTCTTGTTGAATTTTTGATTTTGTGACGGCTTGCGGCGGTACTTAATTGCAACTACTGCAGAGTTTCGTAACAGGCCAATCTTTGAAATAATGCTAGTGCAAAAGATTACACGGATCAATTTCTAAATCTCGAAATCATCCCGAAAACGTTTTCTCTTTTTCCATTCATACCGAGTTTTTAGAAAATTTGATAGACGTTTTTTGATCGTTTTCAGTGTTTTCGAAAACGAAAAATTTTAAGAAACTCGCTTCTAGCTCTAAAAAATTAAAATAAAAACATTTTCAAAAAATCCTAGAATCTAATTCAGGCTTTCTACTAAAGATTAAGTCATAAATCTTGAAAATCGGTCCAGTGCACGATTTATCGTGGCCTGCCAAAAATGCATAGTTTATTTTGGCGCACCCTAGCAATGGCAAAAGCGATTGAAATCTGCCTACCAGCAGCGTGAACGTCTTGACTTCCCGCGGCATACTGATTTGTGTTTTCTGACACGTCACAGAGAAGGGCAATGAGTTTCTCGAGGAGAATATCTTCTTTGATCAGATCCAGTAACGACTGTGATAGAAAAGGAATTTGAGTTCATAGAAATTCTGTGCGAAAAAGATTGATAAATGGACCAAAAAAGGTTCGGCCAAATGTTCTCTTTTTGTCATCAAAGCAACATTCAATCGATTATACAAATACAAATTTTGTCGGTTCATTCTCACTCATAACAGCTTTCTTACCTCTCCACTAGGGACTAAAGCACATTTTCCATATCTTGTTCAGATGAACAGATTGCAACAAAACAGATAGATCTGCATGCCTAATCATGAAAAAATATCTTAACCATTTCAGGCATGCTTGAAAAGCAAGGATCACGATACACCATGGTCATTTGTGGGCAGATGGCCCATTTCTTTGACCCGTCTAGAGATAGTATCCCATACATCCACCTTATGTTTCAAAAATTAAAACATTATGGGGGTGTTTGACCTGATAGCAATATCTATGTGGCACTCAAACTTTGATAACCAATTATTTCGAGAAATTTTCTAGGCTTAATACCGATAAAATCGACGAGCCAGAAAATATAAATGTTATGCGAGATTCACTATGAAAATCAAAATTATTAGGGAGGGATTCCCCCTTAAACTCCACTGGAAAGCTAATGAATCCTTTTTGTAACAAAAGACGGAATACCATTAGATGTTAATGTTGAGGTTACGGACATATGCGTAGGGGAGACCGGGGTCAATGGTAACACTTTTTGGAAAATCAGCCATATCGTCTAAAAAATTATTGATTATGCTCTTGAAGGTAAATGATATTGTAGTTGCATCCCTTGGAATAAAATAGACATTAGTTTCCATCACATAGAACAAATTTTTGTGATCCTGTGATAGTTTCAAAATCAGTAGTCAAGCGTTACAATTGCCCCGGTAACATGGGGCAATTGTAACAGATGGTTGGAGCAATTGTTACGTATTTTTAAAATCATCACAGATGATTATTGCACGGCTGCACGACTCTGCTTTTTCCTTACACAAAATGTAGCACCATGTGGCAGATTATTCATGGCTTTCAAAAGAACAAATTAAAATAAGATGTAGTTTTTATTTCTTTGTAAAGTAGGGTGCATCAGTTGAAAAAAATTGAACAATTGAGAAAAAGTTTGATTTTTTTATAAATTTCAATTCTGATCTCTTTAACACTGCACAGATGAACATTGTTCGACCAGATTAGAAAATGAATCAAAACCAAAGCATACACCATACATACATACAACTTACACCGGGGCAATTGTAACAACGTGTTACAATTGTCCCTGACCTGGTCATCTATCGTTATTTTCCATTTTCACGTCTCATAAGATGTGGAGCTTAAAAGTTTTAACGTAGTTTTGATCCTAAATAGATGCCATGTCTGTGATATGAAAATGAAATTTTTTTTTACTCAAGAGCAAAATCTTTCATACAGTGAAAGCACGTATTTACATTCGTACTCAAAAACATGTTTTCCCCCAAAAATCTTGCAAACTTAGCTGAATATTCCTGTATCTCAAGTCGTATGTAGAGGTTTAGAATGAGCATGTTCTGTACAAAAATCAGATTGTTTGCACTTTTCTGCAGAGCGTGAGAGCCAGTGTTACAATTGTCCCGTTTACTTTCCATATTGAAAATATTTTCGTAAACCTGGCCAAAACTCAGAAATATGCTTGGAAACTACTACAAGAAAGAAGGCTGGTCAAAGTTGGTAGATCTTTAATTCTCTACATTTATTCTTGACTTGAATAGAAAATGCCCCAAATATCTCACAAAATATCTTACAGTTTACATCAAATCGCAGGCCTTAGATTTACGAGCTAATGAAAACAAGTTTCTGAAAAGATGATACTTCAAAATTGGTGGTTCCTAGAAATATCAATGAAATGGTAGAAAATATATCTGTCAACAATATTTGATGAAAAAATCGGCAATGCAAGGGCTTCTTTTGCTTTGTAAGAAATTTAACTCAGGTTCTGTAAAGATACTTATAGTCGAAACTTTTCATCTCGAAGAACGATATGTGATCTGAGCTGTCTGACCTCCCTGCATTCGTATGCGTTTAGACAACAGCCTGCAAATTTCTATCCGACTTCAGAGACAAATGAAGTGCTTACACCATTAACCTTTCGTTTTCTTCATATAAAAATATTTCGAGGAAGCAGATCAAAAAAACTTAATGCTATTTCGCAGTCTCTGAAGTCTAAGGATTTTATCGATATGCACACAAAATATCAAGCATTTTTGCTCGTGCGTAGGAGAGAGGTTTTGTTGTGAAAATAAGCCTCGCCAAACCTGGCGAAATTCGAAGCTGCGTGGTGTCGAAATCTCGAAAATTTTCCCTTTTTCCCAGCATGCTTTTCTTTCCGTGAAAAGGCCTATTATTAAACATCTTTAATTGCAAATAAAATGAGACAAGGGCTTCTCCAATGAACATACCTGGTTAAAACCTTGAATGACAACAACATTATCGCCTTCTATACTCTTGTATCGTGCCCTGAACACATGCCTCTTTTGCTTTCCTTCAGGTGCCCTTCTCTTCTCTTCCCTCTCACCGCTGTCCTCCTTTTCTTCTTTAGACAAAGACACACAACCAAACCTTGTCAAAAGTTTAAGAAGATAGCCAACACAGTCTAGGGTCCAGTCATCAGATGACCGTTTCACTGACAATGAATCACATAACAATCTGTCATAAAGATGTTTCAGCCCTCCATACTTGATGAACTTCTTAACCCATCCAAGTGGCTCCGTCGATCTGCTCACCGTCTGCTCATTTTCTGAAGACGAACTCTCCGAGTCCGTGCTCGTGTCATCTTGGGAATTACTTTGAAGCACATCTTGATCATTAGTACTAAGTGCATCAATAATATGCAGAACATAAAGAAGTTTGAACATACTATCAGTGTTGATAAACTGGCTGCATTGAGCCTCAGAAGAATCACACCTCTCTGCATCAAACGATTCGAATTTCTGCTTAATTTCACGGTTAGTAGGTAAGATCATCAATAATTCCCATAAACTGTGCACAAGATCATTTGACGACAATTTTCTAGCTCCTACATTCAATCTTTGACTGCGATCACGTGCAGAAATAGTAGCAACAATCTGCATGGGCATCTCCTCTGTAATGGATATCGCTTTATGCAATACATCTAGTAAACGGAAGAACAATGAGAAATTTTCTTCACGGAGTAATTGAACCATAGGTGAAGCGTCCATCTCTGGAGAGGGTTGTAACGAGGCTGGCACTTGGCTTTGAGAGCGATCTTTACGTGGATGCGAAACAGAAACGAACACCAGCTGCGGGAAAATGAATATCAGTTAGCAAAATGATACATAACATTAACCTATTTGATTCAATGATACGTTCAAAGGATAAATTCAGGGTTGTCTGAAATGACATCATGAAGCAAGATTACATTCTGTTTTTTTTATATCAATTCTCCTAAAATTTACAACATTAACATTGACATTACGAGACGATAGCGCAAGGAGCATGAAAATACATTGCAACCCAGCAGCTATTACATTTAACCTAAATACTAATACAAACACTAATACGGGACTAATACTAAGGATAATAATTTAAATACAAGAAAATAAACTAACAAGGAATTACACGAATACAAGAACCGATCTACAGTGATCTCTCCATACAACAGACCCTCAAAGAAACCATGAAGAAGTCATATCTCGTTAGACAAGGGTTCATTGGGCCACGAATATGTGTTCAATGGATTATGTCCTTGAAAATGGGTCTTTATAAAAAAAACGAGAGTTCATTAGGATTTGCTATATGGAGAGCTCACTGTGCGTTACGTTAAAGAAAAAGAAAATGGCGTTGGTTCATTCAAAGCGCTCTGTTGCGTATACATACTTCAATGTAGCCTCAAGGATCATCGTATTTGGCATGAGTGGCAACCTTGCATCACCATATAAAAGGATTTTGAGAAGCGCTTCATTAGAGAGGTTTGATAAGCCTTGAGGTTGTAATATGGTGTTAATGGCATCGAGAAGACCCGGTCTTTGCACATCATAGTTATGGCAGAGCAGCAAAAAGTGTTCCGTATCCTCAACTCCATCGTTGATCGAGCACATTGGATTTACTGTGTCTTTAAAGTTGTGTTTAAATTTGTGAAAATTTAGCTTACTTAGACCCAAACGAAGTTGTGTTAGAATTGCCAAGCCTTTCGGGTCATGAATGTTGTAGACTGGACGGCGTAGGGGATGAATGAGTGAAAAAAGCTTCTTTTTGAACATGCCCAGAGTTGGCGATCGTCTTATTATTATTATTATTATTATTATTATTA
Organism: Aurelia coerulea; assembly: GCA_039566865.1. Lineage (NCBI taxonomy): Eukaryota > Metazoa > Cnidaria > Scyphozoa > Semaeostomeae > Ulmaridae > Aurelia > Aurelia coerulea. Next base: position 16,002,077 of record CM076945.1, read on the forward strand.
TTATTATTATTATTATTATTATTATTATTATTATTATTATTATTATTATTATTATCAATTTCTTTACCGTTGGATACATAAAAAATATAGCTAAAAGTAGTCAGCTAATTAATTCCAACGTTAGTTAAAATTTTAAAATACAAATGTTACATCAGAAAAAAGGGGATAAAATATTTACAATTCATCGAAAGTATACAGTATAAAGGCATAAAAGTGTATAAAAGCAGATATTCAAATATTATCATCATAAAAAGCCGAAGTTCGGAATAAAAACGCGGCATAATTTACATGGGCAATTTTCTCCGTTCCAATTTTTTATTTTTGTTTTAAACTGACAAAGAGATTCTGAATTTCGTATAGTTGGTGGTAACGTTTGCCACAGCTGTGGACCTTTAAATCGGATGCTTTCTGTTCCGTTGTTGACAGATCTCACCCTAGGTTGGAAGAATTCGTTATTTTTACGCAAATTGTAATGACTTTCATTTTCGCTGAAAATTTCGTGCATGAATGAAGGGCTCAGGTTATTTTTTGTTTTGTACATCTCAGTCATAAGTAACTGCAAGTTCTTTGCATGAATCGTAACGGCACAGTCCTTCTCTAATAGCTCACTATAAGTAGATTCAGTATCCTTTTAAGTAATTCTCAGAGCCCTTTCCTGTATTTTGTTAATTTTTTGGCTGAGCTGCCTGCTGTGAAACATCCAGATTAAAGGACAGTATTGAAACTGACTGGTAATAAATGCCCTCATGAGTGTTCTTAGTTTGCTCTGATCCATGTAAGGGGATATGCGAGCAAGTGCATAAAGTTTATTGCTAGCCTTTTGACACAATTTGGAAACATGATTACCGAAGGAAAGTTTGCTATCAATTTGAACTCCGAGTAGCTTCTCTTCGGAGCTTCTGAGTCAAGTTTATTCCATTCCGAAAGACAGTTTGGGTAAAAAATTGCACCAAAGCTCACTGTTCTTGCACGTATTTGCCCGATTATAGCTGGTTTACGAAGGCGATAGTTAGATTGTGGAAGGGGTGGAATAGGGTGCCTCGTATAATCCGGTGCTTGGTTGTTAACAAATTTGAAAAATAGAACAAGACACCTGCTCCAACGTCTGAGGTTAAGCGATTCTCATCCAAGTTCGTTATACAGCTTCTCTCGAGATGTACCTTTCCATGTACCAGTTACTGCTAGTGCAGCAGAGTGTTGAACGGATTCAAGTTTTTCCATCAGATGATTCAATTTTAGACTTTCACTATATTCGCACTTAGTGGCCGGTATGTGATAGATAACGTCCCCATAGTCTAGATGCGGTCTCACATATAATTTATAAAGCTCATTAAGGGTACGTCGAGGTAGATACTTCGAAAGATATTTAATCATTCCTATTCCTCGTCTAGATTTGGATATAGCTGACTTGATATGACCATTGAATGATAACTTCGAATCAAGTACAAGACCTAGATGTTTGTGCTCTTCAACCTTTGAAACTGAGGTACCATTGAATAGGATAGGTGGATGGTCAAGAGGTTTCCTCTTTCTTGAAAATGTTATTTCGACCGCTTGTTTCGTAGGGTCTGGGTTAAAAGACTTTTTCCATTTGTTTGCGCATTATGTAATCAGACTCAAATCATGGTTCATATCATTCGCAGCGGACACAGGGTCACGGACAACGGTGAAAAGAGATGTATCATCTGCAAAAAGTTTTACGTTCATATTAGGTTATCTGTTAGGTCGTTAATATATACCAAAAAGAAAAGAGGGCCTAATATAGACCCTTGGGGGACACCGGCAGAGATTTTTCCCCAGTCAGATGCTTTGCCGTTCAACACTGTACGTTGTTTCCTGGCTGCGAGAAAACTTCGAATCAGAGACAGTAATTGACCAGAGATACCACAGCGACGTAGTTTAAAGACATTCTGTTTGAGCAATACTTAAACATTGTTTTGCATTTTCACGCTCTCGACTGCAGTCTGCAGCCAAAACTCTTGATAACTTAGGCATCAAAGTAATTTGATTCGGGGCGCCATTTTGTACTGTTGCAAGACGAGACAGCTAAGAAAAGATTTGAAAGCAAACTTGTGTCATCAAACGTACCCCCAAACGATAGAGTTTTCAAAGAGGTCTGGGACTGCGCACTACTTTCTGGAAGATGGTGGATAATCTTGCAAACGTTGAAATGCAGTTGCAATGGGCGAAGTAATGCAAGGAAAAGCGAACTTAACTCCCGTTTCTGTGCGCTTAGTGGCCCAGAAGGGCTTCAAACACTTGCAACTTGAAAATAAATAGTTACTTATCACATTTAAGTGATGTTTAACATTGTTTTCAAGGGAACATTTATTCCTTCGAGTTTGGCGAATTTGGATTGAATGATCGTTACTTGCCAATGTTAGATTTTTATTTATGAATAAATGGAGCTTATTTATTGCCCTTTTAGCCAAAATAATACGAAGGCACTTTTAGTACAAACGTATGAAGGCGGCAAAGGTCTCCAATGCTCTTTGGGTCTCGTAACAAAAGAGACTTTGGTGGGAAAATCTTTAAGATCTAAGGTTTCTCGTGCTATTGGATTTCTTAAATATGCCAAGAAGTTACTTCCAAAAGACACTCTCTGTAAAATGTATCGTGGTATCGTTGCAGCGCATTTCCGCTACTGCTGTTCAGTCTGGGGGGCATGTGGGGGACCAGGTTGCAGGTGCTGCAAAACTTCCAAACCGCGCAGCTAGAATTGTAAACAACAGCAGTTATGATTCTTCTGCTAGTGCTTTGATTAAAAGTCTGAATTGGCCTACTGTATCGGATATGATAAAAACCGAGACAGCTTGGATGGTTTACAAATAAAAACCGCAACTGATCTTCAAGTCATACTAATGAGAACAAGTAATGGTCAGCGAGCATTCTCATATCGTGGTGCTGGAGTTTGGAACCTCTTGGATTGTGAAGTCAAGCAGGCATCCTCTTTCAAAGCATTTAAAGAAGCTTTGATATAGGTTATTTATTTATTCATTCATTTATCTATCATTGTAGCTAAATTAGGGTTTTACTTTGTATTTATTTTAACTTAATTTGTAAGGTTTTTTTTACGGCCCCCTGAAAAGCAGTCTATTGATTGACGGGGTTACCGTGGTTAAAGAAATTAAAAAGAAATGAAATGAATGAATGTATAACTTTTGTGTGATCCTATATCAAGGACCACAGGAATGTATGGAATATACTTTGGCCCTACGTAGCGTATACTGCTACTATACGCAGAAGTATACTATATGTCTACTGTGACCCTCGGTTTGTGTAAACAGAAGACAATTCAATCCGTCGTTGATGACATCAGAAAATAGCCTAACTTTACTTTGTACAAAATTCTAAATATATCTTGATCCTACAGATAATTAAAGCTATGCCTTAGTGCATGATATCAAATTTGGCGCTGGAGAACACAGCTGAAGAAGATCACTCTAAAGACTTCAAGTAACCTACTTGTTGATCTTTCATTCCCAGTTCCCCAATCGCCTTCTGATCAAGATCTGGTGTGAGCTCATGCCCATGTGAAATCAACCGAAAGGGAGGCTGTAAAGGAGGAGTTCCTTGGGGCTGGCCGGTTTCTTCCTGTTCTCTCTGTAATTGTACGCACCAATGAGTGACTTCGGCACGAAGTTTTGCTAACAAGTCATGTGATGATAGACGAAATGAAACCTGCAAATTCATAAATGCAAAGTAAATTTTCTTATATTCACATAAAATTTTTACAATTCTATTTTTGAGATTTTTCAAACAGTGGATACATTTTAATTTGAAAATATAAATTGGCTTCCTACTAAAGAGAGATTTAAACAATGTACTGCTACAAACGTTCAGAAATTTTTTGATAATTCAGCCCCATCCTGTATGTGGGAGATGTTCTTACCAGTTGGCCAAGAGTCGGATTACTCGAAGATCTAAAAACAAATTAAGCTAGCAATAGTAAAAACTAAGTGCCCCCACTCTGGAAATAGATACCCAATAGGGGGGGGGGGGGGTACAGCTCAGGCTGAGGTACAACGGATCACCCAAAAAATAATCTCTAGCATGAAAATAGACACCAAAAAATAATTTTTCTGCCGCTATATACCCAAAAGTTATGAATCAGTATCTTAAATCTGTAAAAAGTGCCCTAACTGATTAGATTTCTCCGTATTGTATTTGGATATTCAAGGTTTTGGTTTTAGTAACGTTATTTGATTTTGATTTCGTTTGTAAATTATATTTTTTCCTAATTTTTGAATTTGTCCCATATTCTAGACCCAAAAAAGTAAACCAGAATCTTAGGAACCCAAAAAAATAACTGTAAAAATCATCGACCCAAAAAATAACTCTTGCCCAAATTTTAGACGCAAAAAAGTAACCTGAGCACCCCTATCCTGTGTATACCAGAATGTCCCCCCTGGGAATAGATATTGAGTGAATTTGAAGTACTTCTCTATCTATTACACACCCATTGAGGGGCCCGTGTGCAGAGTATGGCACTTGCACACCGGAGATTTCAATGGGCTATTCAAAATGAACGATAGAGAACAAAAGAAATATCTCCTTGCACACCATCGGAGATCTCGTAGAAAAGAGCCATACTTGCAGAGTGGTGGTGATTGAGAGGCAAATGTTTCTGCCCTGATTTGATGAGTGAGGGTGGCCTAAATGGTTCTGCTGAATCACGTATAATGGAGCCTGTCTGGTGACTACTTGCTTGCTTTTTCATGCTAAAAGACTGCTTTAAATGTCTCAAAAAAATAAATAGGAAAGAAAGGCCTATTGACAATCTTCTGGCTGGTTTGAAATGCCAAAAAGTCGATAAGAAAACAAAAAAAAACGAACAATACTCAGTCGTCTAGTCTGCTAGTGAGGGGATAAATAGCTGTAACTTGCCTTATGTTAGTTTTCTTTGTTTTTTGTCTGCTATTATATAAACAAATGTGCACAAAAAAGCGATTACACGTGCAGCTTCACATATCTCTGCATTTTCTTGGAACGGCGCGATCTTGAAAAATGTATGAACGGACCGAAATCGAGGCTGTCCAAACCGGTTTCAACAAAAAGCAGGAATTGTTCACGTGACTTTCAAGCCACCAATCAAAATGATGTTCCTTTAAACCTGTTCGACGACGAAAAATTTTGGAGGATTTGAGATATGAAGCCCCATCTCCATACATACGCACGGACAGCTAAGAATGCCCCAATCGGTGTGGGGCAATCAACCTTTTCGAAAGAGTAACACAGGGCAAAGTGGTCTCTCCTCCCTAGGACCTAAAATCTGGACCAATCTACACTCTGACCTAAAGTCTGCTAAGAACGTTAACAGTTTCAAACATAAGATAAAGGACAATTTCATTAAAACCTCCAAAATCAAGAAAACAGCCCCTATATATTTTAATAAATTTCTAAAAACTGCAAAAATGACAGGCCAAACAGGCTGTTTAACATTCTTAAGAATGTGCCATTATTTTCTACTTTTGTACTCAAAATATGTTTGTCTCTTTTTTTCATGAAAACTTTTCTTTTCTATAATACCTCTGGAGGGACCATTATGGAAACAAGGTTGCATTGACCTTTTAATGCTATCCCTGCCATTTTAAACTAGGGGTGTTCTTATACTAGATTTTAGTTTTTCATTACATTGTACACACGTAAATAGCCTTCTTCTTTTCGGTAATTTGCATATGATATTTAATTTTCAGTTGTATGGCAAAATATTACATACATACATACATACATACATACATTTCATGGCTCGCCTGAAATGTTACCTGTCATTCCAGCGAGTGCAGTATCCCACAGCATGGTTGGTTATCACAGTATCAGCAGAAATTGTGAGTATTCCCTTTCCTTAACCTCCTCAAAAAATCTGAATGCTAAAATGTTCATTATCTAAATGTATAACAGAATACAATACTTATTTCTCGAAGTGCAGTACAATTCTTGTTTGGTGTATCAGATGAAACCAATGTCTCTTGATGATAAAATCACTGCTGCTAAAAAACAAGAGTGAAATCTGACTTACCTTTTCGGAGATACCAGCGGGTTGGCAAATAATGCGAATAACTTGCTCTTTGCCATGTGATCTAACGTTTGGTTGATGCCCTTCAAAATCATGACCAGTTAGTTGCCACAAATGAATATGATAAGCAAACCTTGAAGAAAAGAGAAGATATATAACTTAATTCGTCCATTTATGATTTCAGAAAATATCGATAGATCTCACATATCATTTCATTTTTCATTTCATTTTATAATATTTATACAGGTTAAATAGGTTTCATATATAAATATGTTTCTAAACCAGACCTTTTCAAACGAAAATCCTAAGCACTAAACTAAGAATAAAAGAAACTTACATGCCAAATTTACAATATTATACAAAACTAAGTCTATTTATAAAACAAAAGTTGTCCCCGTCTATAGTTGTTCTTTGAAGGTATTCAGGGAAGGGTGCCAATTTTTTCTCTTTCTAGATTGTTCCAGTTTCACACCGCGATAAGAAAACGCCTTTTGGCCATTGATAGTTTTTAGGAGTGGTATCTTAAGATCAGTTTCTGATGAGCGCAGAAACCGTTCTCTACCGTCTGAACATTTTATGAATAATTCTTTCAGGTAGTCTGGGGCAAGCGAATTCAAAGATTTGTAAGTTAGCGTGGCTGTCTCTGTCTCTTTGTGGCTATCTCTTTTCTTACAAGATTACTGATATTTTGACCAGCCAAGGTTCTCGATTATCGGAGCAGCAGAAGCATCGTATCATCTGACATGAGATTTCTGCAGGGAAAAGGCAAATCATTGATGTAAATCAGAAATAAGAGTGGACCAAGACAAGAGCCTTGAGGAACTCCACAATTTATTCCCTTTACATCAGAGAAAGTGTCATCTACCCTGCAGAATTTTTTACGGTTATCCAAGTGTGATATGAACCAGTCATGTTCCAGGCTAGTCACTCCATACATTTTCAGTTGTTTTAGTAGGATTTCATGATCAACTGTGTCGAAAGCCTTCTTCAAGTCAATAAAAGTTAGATGCAATTACACCCATCGCGAGGGGACCAGCGCATGCAACAGCTATTGATCTATTGAGCAACCGCTACTAAAGTAAGAGGCCTTTTACATGAGACCCAACATGAAACCCATGCCGCCATGAGTTTCATATCGGGTGCTGGTCTGACCTACTGTTCTGTGTAAATGATGTTGGGGCGACATGAAACTCATGCTGACATGAAACTCATGCTGGCATGAAAGTCATGCCGGTATGAAAACTTATGTGAAAATCTCATGCCCAAATCGACTTAGTTTTCTTTCTCAAATATTGACGCCAAATCAAGTGAATGATGCATCATATATGTGGCAGATCTGATATCGGGTCAATATCGGGCCTCATGTAAACAGGAGTGCATTTTCTCAAATTTTCATACCAGCATGACTTCATGTCGCCCAATAGTTTCATGTTGGGTCTCATGTAAAGGACCTCTAACTGTGAACAAATGGACACTTTTTCTGTCGTGTGCAAACGGAAACAAAACACACGACAAAATAAACTAATATGCGAGACCTTCACTCCTTGCACAATGAAAATCCTAGAGTATGCCAACAGCAATGGTGATTTCATAATAAGACAACTTAAGTTAAGGGCCTGGGCAATCCAAATAAAGCCTATTGTATTCCATTTTATTTGATTTTCTCGAGAAATTATCGAATCAATTGGACAAATGAAGGCACTCAGCCATCTTTTCTTCTAGTTTTAAAGTGCACTTCCAGCGCTCAATCTTTATTATTGAATATGATAACAGATGTTGGGCTGACATGAAAACCGAAAACAGAATTGAATTCCGATGCCTAGGTCCTGAGTTGTGCCCCTCCAAAGTTGCGATTTTGGGCAAAGTTTGGTTCCACGGCCGGGCTTTTTTGGCCAGTTTTTGAGACTGGGGAGAGAGCGGGTGTGATGTAGACCCAGGAAGGCGCTAACGTGGCTTGAAGGATTCCACAATGATTTCAAGGTGATTAAAGGCAGCTATTAAGGCTGATTTCCAGTCAGCGGAATTTTCCGATCAGGCGGAATTTCTATTGTATGCGAGAGAAAAAGTCGCTCTGGAATTGAATAGAAAGTTACGGCTGAGCAACCTTTTATTGTCTAAAATTCAGCCCGCTCGGAAAATTCTACTGACTGGAAATTAGCCTTTAGCGATCTTTTCAAGTTAAATATGGCACAAAGCAGCATTATGGTAAAGTTTGGCTAATTCTTGACTTCGGGAGAATACTTTGCTTCACTCATAAAAGCTTTGCAAGCTGGAAGAAGAACCTTGAAGTGGCGACGGTTCACTCAACGCTCAAGCATGGCAAAGATCACGGGAAGGCATGTCATGGCCTCATTTGCCTGCCATCAGGATTTATTTGTCGGCCAAGCATTGAACACTTGGGAACAAACAATCATTAAAGAGTTCAGTAGCTTACAAAGCTCAGAAATGCATCGGCTTTATGCAGGCTTTGGATTGGAAGGATATGCATTATCAAATATCAACAGATCAAACAACGCCACCGTTTCATTCAGTTGTTCATTCAAATTCATTCAGTCATTCAAATGGTATGAACAAGCACTGTCTGTAGTGTATGAGGTAAGAATTGTTACCGTTTGCTATTCCTTATTTCTGTGTGATAGAAACTTTATCTGATTGTTTTGGGGTAGAACTAGTTTAGGCTTAGTGGCATAAAGTGAAGTGAGATGTTTATCTATTCTCACAGGACCGAATGCTCGGAAATTTTAATATTTTAGTCGCACGGGCCTAACTTTTGCAAAATCGCCTATCTTGGGACTAGTCCTAGTCCCCCACAGTCCAAGGGTCATATTTAAACCTTTGTAGCAGTCAGTTTCAGCCCTCTTCAAGAAACAACTCAATCAGTGAACTCTGGAAATTTTTTTCTGAAACGTGCGCTGCCACTGACTGAGCCAAATTAGGCCTAAGCAGATTACTAAGTGGTATTATGCAACACAGTTAAAATTGAAGGTTTTTTGCTCCCATGATGTAGGAGACAGTGCAAACACTCGACGGATAAAACTTCGAGGGGAAAGAAAGTAAGTTTGTGTCGATTGCAAATGCTTCGGCAATTGCTGTTGCACCTCGTGCAGATTTCTTCCTGCGTTTTGGTGTAGCTTTACTGTAGGCCTAAACTTTTCTCCTGGATATAGTTGCTTTGCCATGCTTTCCTAAATATGTTTATCCTCACACAGTTCGTACCTCGTCTTCCGGTGCTATTGCATATTGCCTTGAGATATCTACTTCAATTTCGTCTCCTTATAGGAAGTTTATGATCATGATTTGCTTTGTTTTCTATTCTTAGGTATCCAAAACCTATTTAAGTCTGGCTCTTAAGTATGACCGATTATCCCCATACTGTTCATAACCATGAGACTTTTTAAGGTTTATATACATACTGTGGGAGAAATCAAGTAAAGTATAAAAACAGCGATTATTGCCATAGACATTTCGACGGAGAGCCCCCTAGCTCGACTCTTCGGAATTCAGCGTTCAAAAGTATTGGAGCATGGCTTGATGGTATTATTTTTACAATCTATCGACAATTTTTTGTGGGAAAGTGTATAAGGTTTTATTTCTACATTCTCAGCGAATATTATACTTATATACAGTGTAACTATGTACTATATATCAGGAGCGCATTATTGCTCCTCTCATGAATTGCAATTTTCAATACATCACTACGGAGTATACGATAAAATATCATTGTCCCGTGCTATACAAACCTAAAAGGGATACCGCTTTAAGATTTATTATGTATCAAATGTGAATTTCGCAACTTTGCTTTTGTGGGTCTGATGAAACTAAGCAGCCCGAATTATTGCAAAAGTGGGTTGATCTGCATGCCTGTCGCTCAGAAAAAGCGACTATTCTCACGGAATTTTATGAGATATCGTCTAATAGATCCTATGGCTGTTAAGTTCGCGCCATTACAGTTAAATAGGTTACAGTTGGCGTGAGCACAAAGAATGAATTTGCATCATGTCTCTACAAGGTATGAACAAATCTAAAAAAATCTTTATAGAATTCTATTAGGTGTTCACGGAAGAATATTTTCTTTCTTGAAATTTTAGTTGCAGATATTATCATTGTAAGTAAGGTTTTTCTGTATCAGCACCTGGAAATTGCGGGACATTCTAGGAGTGTCGTTTTGTAAATTTGTACTTTGAATGATTCATTGTCAATTTTTCAACCATTGCATTTATCTATTTTTTGTATTTGCTATCTGTTTGCTGCTCGTTTCCTGAATCAAACTTTAACAACAGTGTATTTTCAAAAACGACAAAGATTTAGATAAGACCTGCTTAATACCACCTATTTCCTAGTTTCTGAGTGTTGGAGAGGGTATTTCCTAGCATATTTCTCCCTTCTATGAGCATTATGTTTCCTTTTGGGAATTCTTGCTTCATGTTAACTACAAGTAGTCTCAGAAGCACTCCCCATATCTAAATATTTGGTAAGGAGAGCATAAGGTCTGTGAGAATATAACACTATTCTCACAGGACCGAATGCTCGGAAATTTTAATATTTTAGTCCCACGGGCCTAACTTTTGCAAAATCGCCTATCTTGGGACTAGTCCTAGTCCCCCACAGTCCAAGGGTCATATTTAAACCTTTGTAGCAGTCAGTTTCAGCCCTCTTCAAGAAACAACGAACATCGGTGAACTCGAAATCGACCCACCCTCCTCCATCAGTGGCAGCGCACGTTTAAAACCACTCTCCTTACCACAACAGCAAAGTCTCCTTCGCACTCCCAATATCTAAATATTTGGTAAGGAGAGCATAAGGTCTGTGAGAATATAACACTATTCTGATAAATAACATAATGTGTGTTCTTGTTGTGGAATATGGATTACAACAACATCCAGTTCTTTTAAGTTTTGGGGATAGACCTTCCATTACCATTCCCTTGAATGACTTGGTGATTTTACTCTTAATTTTTTGCTCACTGTAGTCCAAATCTGTACTCACTGTTACAAAATGAGAGACTGCATTTTTACACTGATTTTAAACACTAACATTGAGATTGAGCAATTTCAAATTTTTTTTTTAGGATATTGAAAACAATGCAAATGGTCTTTCCATACATGCAGTCACATGAAGTCTTCCACTGTTAATTATGATTAAATTATATTCGTTTCTCTCCTTTGTTAGTTCTTCAACCTTGTCACATCTATGACACAGAACACTAACATATCTTTGACTGATGAGCAGCAATAGAAAAATGGCTTGTTTACAATGGCAATTGACCAGAACTTATCATGTTTTACAGTTGCGGTCAAAGAGTTAAACTCTGACAGTTATGACTTTGCTGTGGCAGAGCAATGTATTTGACATGGTGCACAAGATATGCAAATTTTGACATTTTCGGTGTATTTCTTAGGGGTCATCAACAAATAGTTTTTTGTGACAGTTAATGGAATTGGGCCATTAACAGCTCAACACCCCTTGCAATCTTAATGGACCACTAGATTTATCATCAAATTCATTCATGTTGTTGTGAGCCTACCACCATTAGCACCACTACCACCACTCCTTTTAAAATAATGTGCATAGGATTTGGGACAAAGCTAAAGGCAACTTCTTCAGTCAGATCACAATTAAGTAGTGTAAACTGCCTGAATACCAATGGTTACCAGTTAGGGTCTGCAAGGGAAAATGGTAAGCAACCAAATAAAGTAAGGTAATAAACTGCGTTGATGTGAATTAAACTATAGGCCATTCTCAAGCCAAATGGATAGGCTGCGGTGCAATGGGTAATGATGATTGCCAGAGGGTGGACTTAAATCAACATTCAATATTTCAAGGAGTGTGGTTCTGACACATGTAGCTTGAGAAGACTTGTATCTCAAGATTTTATGAAATTTGTCCATATTTTTTTCTTGCTCATTTTACCACAAGATTATCCACTCTATCCCACTTTATTCTTTAAAAATTGAAAATATGTTTCACTTCTCGTTGCAAAAATACTATTTTAGCTGAATCCATCCCCCTAACAGCCCAATTCTGTTGAATGTGATGAAAATTGTCCGTCAAGGACCCCTTGCTGTAAATAATATCTCTAACTATCAAAGTAAATTCTACCATCTGGAAGGTATCGTAAATATTTGCAAGAGATGCAATCGCCACCACTCGAACTCCAGAAAGGGTCAACCTTTTCCTTCCTTCTCAATTGTATGGCTCTGAATCCTTGCTGTTATGGGGAACAGCAATTTGAGCAGTCTGTTTTCCAAAACTGACTCTAACAAGCAACAAGATCATTCTCATACCCATCTGGAATCCTTTTCTAAGGAATGATTGATTTAGGCCATCATCGCTATTTTGTTGTTGTTGCTGCTGTTGTTATTGCCCCTCAATGTGCATTTAGATTTGCTACCTGAGTCATGTATTGCAATTCTTTTTGAAAAAAGGTACTGAAGAGAACATAAACTCATGTAGTAAGTCTATAACGTTCCAAAAACTGGAGGAAGGTTTTGGTAGGACCGAACAACAGAACAATTGTTGATGGAGATTCATGAACTCATTTTCCTAAATTCTCAAAATAAATTTAGGAACAATCGAAAGAAGATTATTACTGGATCTGTTTTACCTCTGAGATCATGAGGACACAAGAAGATGAAATTTATGGGGGGGGGCTGCTAGATAAAGAAAATAATCTATATTGTTTATCAAAATTCTGCCCGACTCGAGACTAGATCAATCTTTGCCTGATTATGGTTGGTTTTGGTGAATTGTTCAAAGAGTGGGGGCTGTAGCCCCCGCTTCCTACATTTGTATCTGAGATGAGACAAGTGTCATATTTCCCAGTTCTTGCTTTTCCTCGCATACCGAAGTGTCTAGAATCATTTCGGAAAAGAGTGCCACATATAAAGTCAAAATTTCAGAAATTGTCTTGTCCTTCAATTCACAGAAACAGGATGGTTTTGATAAAAACAAGTTTAACATACTTGAGTTATTCATAGTAGACAAATATAGTTTCATTTAAATGTGAAGAATGTGAAAGTCAAATCCCAGTCAAATATCTTTGTCTTTGTCTTTATTTGTACATTCCTCCTACTACAACATAATGTGCTTGGCATTGTCCACTCAGGAATCTAAAAAAACAACATACGTTTTTAGACCCCGTTTACACGGGGCCGGTAAAATATTCGAGCGGCCAAATATTTGCACACAAGAAGAGCCGGCCAAATATTTGCACACTTAGTGGTTCCGTCTACACGGGGTCGCTTTCGACTCATTTTATTTTTATTTCCATAGTTTCTTGAAACGCACATGCGCACTAGTTGGATATACTGTCTGAAAGAAAATCCCGCGAAATTAATCATTTTCTCAAAGTCTTCTTAGAAGTACCAATCAAAGTTTCTCAGCACAAACGCCTAAAAACCAGCAGCAAGGCGCCCGGAAAGGCGCCATAAATGAAAGGAGTCAAGAAGGAGACAAGAAGAGGGTGGATAAAATTTATACATGAACGGAAGACTACACAGAAGAAGAAACTGCACTTCTGATGAAAGTTGTGCTGGACTACAATACAAAGCAGCAAAAAGTGCTCCCTTGGTCTAGACGGGGAGACAATCACGAACAGGTACGAGAAGCTGGAAGAAAAATTGCAAGAAAATTATCCCAGGGACTATTGAAGGCTTCCCAAAATATATCTATAATGAATTATGAAGTCATCAAATTTTGTAAATGATTTTGCGAGGCTGATTTGGTGCCATAAACCTTAAGGTGTTGCCTCATTATCAAAATTGATTCCCTCATTACCTTACTGGCCATAAATTTGGGCGGTCAAAAGCGTGTACACGGGGCCGTTCAAAATTATGGCCGGCCAAGTGACAATTCGGTCGCTTTCTCAGGCGTTCAAAAAATTTACGGAGCTTCCCAACATGGCATCATCTTGATTGTCACCAGAAAGTTGCTGATGTTTGCCATGGGATACGGACCCATCTCCTGTCATTACTGAAGATGTTACTTTTGCTTCTGCAGGGATGCCTTTCAACTGCTCTTCAGCTGTTGAATCATTGGTGATTATTGCATGGAGAGTAGAGTGGAAGAACTCTTTACTAACAGATGCTGAGTAGTCGGTAAACTGTTACCGTATGATAAAGGTTTGCCTTGAATGCATCGACTTCAGATCGTGGCACTAATGCATGGATGCCTTACTTCAAATTTTACATCAGATTTCATTTCCACTTTCCTTGAAGAAGGCGAACACTTGAAAAAATAAAAATACTAGGAAATGGGGCTTTTCTCTTGAGACAACAAAATCTTTCAAGAAAATCTTCCGTCCTGCAAGATTAACAGAAGAGATTCAATGGGCTTACACCATCATTTAGCATGCAGCGCAAAAAATGGATCAGAGTAAACAACATCCCCAAGTGAAAAGAAAAGGCTTCAACACAATGAACCAAAAGAAAAACGTAATATTTGATCTCATAGGATCAAATCAACAACACAGATTTCGCCAAAGCAATTTAGGCCAATTTAGGCCATTTCGGTATCTGGTAATAAAATGTCGAAAAAACGCTCCAAATCACGATCTGGCACGAGCCTTTTGGCAGGCTGCTTTGTAAAGTCCTATACTTTGAATTTAAATGACTTATAAGGACATAGCAAAACATATATTTTTTGTTTTCAACTTTACGTTGGGTTTTCACCGACATTCGGCCTTCATTTTCTTAAAAAAGATACCATGGTGAAATCTTTAAATATAGGAAAATTTTGAGTAGATATTGCATCAAGCTGCCATTTGTAATGATTGCCAATAAATTGCCTTTCAAACAACGCAAAAAGCTTTAAAATCGCACAGAAGATGGTGGAGTTACACAATTTTTAAAATCATCGAGTTCAAAGAAAAGGGGTGTGATTTTTCCAAAAGTTAGGACGTAAACATACATTTCTGAAAAGGCCTAAGTTTAAGGTACCATAAATCAGCAACCAGTGGACCGATTTTGAAATTTTTTGTTTCGTTTTGACCCTCAGGTATCTGAGAACAAAGCTGCACTAATCATTTGACTCAAAATGAGATTTCATTTTTAGCCTTAAATTAGATGCCCTGGATCACAGTGCGCCAGTGTTCTTTCAGTTCTTTCCCGATGTTTAATTTGTTCAATAATAGATGTAAATGGCATTGAATACCGTTGGAAGTATACTTCCCGGAGACTATGAACTAACTATATTTGAAAACGGCTTACCTCAAATACACTGCCAATCAAGGAATTACTTTGCTTGCGAAGAGATTCCGTCACAACAGTCGATCACAAATGATGGCGAACGACGGTCTGCAGATAGGCCCGTTATCAAACTGTCCCGCAGCTCGGCTTGCCGTTGAGGTTTCTTGGCCCTTCTTTTGACTTCATGTCAATTCTGTTAACGTCCATCTGCTTTGCAAACTATTTGCTGTTGATAAGGATACTAAGTACCATCGTTATTAGGTTTTCTTCTCGATGAAACAGCCGAGCAACTTCAGTCTTCGGTCTCGTGGAAGTACTGTTAACCTTTGTTCACATTGAAAGTTTGCTGAAAGTCAATATTTGTCTTCCTGGGTAGGCGTCACTAGTACCCAGGACTGAGGAGCGCGGTCATGGAACCGACCAAGCTGCACAAAATCCGCTGTAAAAGTGGTTTGGAAAATGATTTCAAAAAATTTTTTGGCAGAATAGCATTACTTGAATGGTTCTATCAGAAAATGAAATAAAAGTTTTGCGCTGGATGTGCACTTTAAACAAGACACCATATATCTGTCATTTGTCTTTAAACTGTTATGCCAATTCCCTTGCGTCTGTTCCCTAAATCAAGCACCACTCCCCTAAAAACTCAAACCCTCTCCTTCATTCAGATCATTTTAAATCTCTCGTACGTCATTTTTTAATTAAGAAATTATTTCATAGTTTCATTTGTCGCAATCATCGGCATCATTGATTGTGATTTTCTTCCTGAATGAAATCTAGCACAAGTTGATAATAGTAGTAAGGTAACAATCTGAAGCATGCTTCTACTTTTGAATGATACTCACTTACCTTTTCCAATAGGCATCCAAATGAGACTTCAAAATCGTAAGAATTTGCTGAATAACTCTCAAAGCTTCTTCGCGTTTCTATAAAAAAATATCACAAAACTTTATCATTCAACGGTACGATTAAAGTTGACTGGCGTTTTTAACAACGACGAGAACGTTGTTACCTCATCATGCATTAAACCAACGGAAAATAGAATATGCTTGGATAAAAATTGAAAAGCTAAATCACACCAGCATAGGTTTTAAATCTTTAAAAAGGCTGGTGTAAAATTCAATGACCTGTTTCTTTGAACTGAATGACTTAAAAGAAACTTTGGCTATTTTGCTACAATTCTGCCGTTGGACTTTTCTGAAATCTTTAATATTTTCAAAATTAGGGCCTGTTCATATGGAGAAAGTTTCCTCGGCATTTTCCCGTTTCACCGGGAAACTCGCTCAGCCGAGGTAATATTCCTTGACCTTTTACATGAGAGAAGTTTCCGCGGCAATCCAGGGAATTAAAACAATAGCGCTTTGTCTCTGACGACAAAGAATTCGAAAGTATTAACGATAAACGAAGTTTCCCCGCCTAACCGGGAAAATATGTTCATATGGGAAAATATTTCCTCAGCTAGGCGGGATCCCGGTAGAGTTCAAGCGAGATCTCGGCTATTTGTTTTCATTACACCCAAAAAAAGAAGAGAATTGAATCGCCTCCCAATCGGCTTTTGAAGCAAACATATGAAATGCCTGAGGCAGATATGTGGATATATCCTTCTTCTTTCGATATATGCCCATGTTTGCTCTTAAAAACAATTTTTGGAATGCACAACGATCGCGCTAGCTACCTGGGTTTCAGAGCAACTTTTGCGGCTTCGTTTGTTTTGATTTACTGGTTGAGAGAATTTCCTTTGTCTGCGATCGATAATTGCTTTGAATTGCAGTGTCAATCAAAAGCAACTCATGCTATTGTCTTACAAAATCTGTCCTTGTTATATCCGACGTATATTAGCTTATGCTTCATACATTCAGCGGCATAAATCACATTTTTGCTGTTGCAGGAACCACCGTCAATACGACATGTTTTGCCAGTCTTAGCATTTGTTATGTCATTTCTTTGTCCCATGTGGCAACACAATTTGCATGGACGTCCTCTTTTCTTTGTTTTTTCTAACGTACAGCGCACAGAATAGCCGGCCTTTGTGTTTTTTGTCGCTTTGTTTGAACCAGATGATTGTGCAAATTTGGATTTCTTCGGTAGGAAACTATTGGTGGTTCTGGGAATACCTGTTTGAGATCTGGATGTTCAATTATCATGAAATGGTAGTGTCTTTGTAGTATTTGGGAGAGTCCCTTAAACTTCTGGTGCCAATCAATTACTAGAGGAACTCTGTTGTCTTTATTCTTTTCAGTAACTTTCTGTTATAATAGACAGTTGCGATCTCGTGCTTCTACTTCGGTTGCAACATTTGTTAGTGTTTTCACGGAATATCCTCGGTTTGCATAAAAGTTTATGAATTGCGTTGCATGTTTTCGATAGTCAGTCAAAAGATGACAGATCCGTTTTATTTCTTATAAACTGAGACAACGGATTTGAGCGAAGTGTATGCGTTGGATGGTCTGATAGTTTGTGGAGGTAGGTGTGCGTAGCTACGAGATAACAAGAGTTTAAATAATAGATGTCTACCATATGGTTTCAAGAAAAAGTCTGTCACTCTTCCGGTTTATGACATAGAAACTTGATGACGTCACATCCTTAAATGAATAGACGATTACGTTAAAGATGGCGGCATGGAACTTTTTACCAAGATGCATTGCGCTCGAATTACGAATTTTCAACGATTCTATAGGAATTCCATTAAAGAACGCGGTGCATCTTGGTAAAAAGTTCCTCGCCACCATCTTTAGCGTAATCGTCTATTGAAATGTAAGATACGCTGTAATTTCGAAAAATATTCAAAAATTTCTGAAAAGTCCAACGGTAGAATTATAGATTAAGTATCTATAGTTTCTTTCAAGCCATTCAATCAGAAGAAATAGGTCATTGAATTTTGGAACCTATGCTGATCGCGCCTAACATCCTGAAATCAAGAGTTAACATTTGCTCTATTCTTGCATCTGTTCTTGCAATATTTTTGTGAAAGTCTTTGCATTGGCTTCCAGAAACTGCACGGCTGCTTTAAGCTACAAATATCCTTCGAAAACCGTACTGGAAAGAGGGTGAGATTTTCCTTTTGACTGAGAAGTAAACCAATCAATATGTTTTGATGAGCCCTGTTTGAGGGAAGTCATAGCTTAAACCGACCTGAGGTCAATCTAGCTCGTGACATATTATGGAATCAGACATTGATCTACAATCCTGGCCATAACTGTCGGGAATATTTGGCAGATTGCTAAATTTTCCATTTAGCGACCCCCTGCTCCCCCAATTCAATGTTGTTTGTGGAGATACTGTAAAATCTGATACATGCAATGACTACTCATCACAAAAAACCAACCTTGAGATAAGGGGAAGAGGAAAAGTGAACATTTTGACAGAATTTTTGTTGTGAGGTCTAAAAAGTAGGGGAAAGTCGCTTTTTTCTCAACACCTTATGTCCAGCATTGTAGATCATAACATCATAATTTAGTAAAGGTAATATACCGCTGCCACAATCAACACCTAGAAGCACTTCACATGTTATCGAACAAATCCTAGCGCTTACTTTACTTGTCTTTGATTTGAAAATTGCAATAAGGAGATCATTTTAGTTACGAACCTCAGATATGTCGTCCATTGATTTGAGAAGGTACATCATACACTTGTCCAGAAATTCTTTTTCTTTCTCCATTGAACCATTTCCAACTAGGTGGAAAAGAATTTCAGAACGTCTACATTAGAGAACTGCAAAAATAAGCAATCTACAATACCTTGGCCCGCAACAAGAAAAACATTTTTAGTCCTAGGCTTATCAAAAGAAGAGCCTTTGCTACCTTAGGAATACGCTGTGGAGGCCAGTCATTAGAAATTGGCTTAAAACTTAAAAACTGTCAAATCAGTCTGTAACCAATTTGCTGCAAGCAAAACCAAGATAATTGCTATTCTTCTCATAGTAGGAAGACACAACACACTTCAAAATTGGTCCACGGAAATATCTTATTGTGACACATTGTGGTGTCTTGCTGTGAACATAGCCGTCAAATGTTTTCTTTTGTCCAAGGCTCCCGTGGGGTTCTGACTCACGCTCTGATCAGATCGCATTTTTCTCCTATGATTGACCAATCAGGTGCAGTCGTTGTGTTTACTTCCGCGTTTCGCAGCAAAACTTAGGCCATTTTTGGCCGTTTTGACCACCATCCCCAAAAAAGCATTGCACGATCGGATGCCGGTTACAAGTTTGGATGCCGGTTAAAATATCTCTAGGATTGGCGGAGTTATTGCGTCTCCAATAGACAAAATCAGCGAAGGCTTGTCGAGACCTGTTTACGCCACTCCAAGTCAGGTGATAAAGCCTCTTAATAGAACCTCTTTTGAATTTTATAAGTTATTTCGCAACGAGGAAACTTGTGCCATGAATGGAAAAAGTACCGGGTGTCCCAAGAAAAAGTACTCCCGTTTGAAAAATCACCAAAATATGCTCCCCGATCTCTATGAAAGTTCGTAAATCAAGGGCCTAACTTTGCGCGCTTCTCGCAAACGGAGTGCCCTTCCTCAAAGCGAAATGAAACGGCCAACCCATATGGATAAAAGAGTAAAACAGAACAGAAGAATGCAAAATACATTCATTTTAATATTTTCTATTTAAACAATTCCGAGCCTGTTTCAAAAATTTATTTGTTTGCACCGCACCTGAGTGAGAGTTCTGTCATCAGTATTTTGTTTCCGAGAAATTTCGAGTAATGTGTCATGGCGTTCGAGAAGACTTCGAATTTGTACCCATTGATTGAAGATATGACATACAAACTGTCGCACTGGCTCTGCGACATGCGCGCGCATAAAAACGTATCTGCTTCTTGTTATTTTTCACTCATTACTCTACTATTCTCCAATGTTATTTTTCTCAGTGGCGGACACTTGGGGGGCAAGGGGGTGCGATGGCCCCCCCCCAATGTTGGCTATAACAAAGATCTTTTGTTCGAAAACAATAGAAATAAACAATGCTTTTAAACTGAAACAATAGCTTTGCCCCTCCCCCTCAATATTTCCGCCACTGATTTTTCTTTCTAAATAGACTGTCTAGATAGTCAAGAAAAAAGAGTTAACGTGCTTGTAGAAACCTGAGAACGTAATTTCCTAACTTGCAACATTTCCAAATCTTAGATGTTGCAAGACGGGGGGACACCTAAAACTTAGCTATGAAGGACGCAGTCTTTCTAGCCCGTTGGTAGTGAACATGTCAGCTTTGTCAAGTTTTGGTCCTTCGTGCAAACATTTCGCTTTGAAATTGAATGCATCTCGGACAGTTGGACACTTTCTTTAATGGCAGTTGCAAATTTGTTCAATCATTCTTTCAAAACCAGGCAATGATCTTCTTTTCTCCAACTCTGTACATGTTGAGGTCAATTTGAAATAATGCATCGCTGCGTTATCTGGTGTATCATACCTCTTTACCATTGGAAGTAATTAGATTTCTGGTAATTTGAGTAACTCAGGTTCAAAGAAAGAGACCTGTAGCCTTCTTTTCTACTAAGAATAGGGCTAGTTTGGTTTTCCAACAGTAAATATCACTGTAAAGTTAGACAATAGTAGAGCAACGGTCAAGAAAACTTGTAAAAATTGTCCATAACTTTGAGAACCTCCTGGTTTCCTTGTATTTGTAAATTGGAAGTGCAATAGGCTCAAAAGAAAATTATATTGTCTCAGCTGTCAAATAATACCAGAACGGTTCATATTCCGGGTGAGCCAGAAAAAAGTTCCCACTTTCGACAGGCCAGGATAAATCACACACTAGGCCAATTTTAGTTGTTTTTGATTTAATCTTTTGCCAATATCCTATATTATTCTGGGTTATTTTTTGTAGATTTTTCGGACGCAAATTTATCGATATATTAACGATTTCTTGAAATTTTTTGGCCTGCAGATTGCCTGAAAAGATCGAAAAACAGTGATCAAATTTCCTACAGATTGAACTTGGCAGAACAAAGGGAGTGCGCTTCGAAATGACTAGGGAATTGGGAAAGGATTAGGTACAATCTGCCGCACGAGCGCGCGGTCGTTCAACGATTGCGCAAGTTTAATTTTAAAGAAATGATAAAACAACTGAGAGTCTTTGTATTGATAAAAATGACATTAAACTTGCGCAATCATTGAACGACCGCTCGTGCGACAAATTGTACTAAATCCATTTCCAAAATCCATTTCGCAGAGCACTCCCCTTTGTTCTGCCAAGCTCAATCTGTAGGATATTTGATCACTGTTTTTCGATCTTTTTGGGCAGTCTGCAGGCCAAACAATTTCATGAAATCGTTAATATATCGATAAATTGGCATCCGAAAAATCTACAAAAAAAATCCAGAATAATATAGGATATTGACAAAAGATTAAATCAAAAACAGCTAAAATTGGCTTAGTGTGTGATTTATCCTGGCATGTCGAAAGTGGGAACTTTTTTCTGGCTCACCCGGTATATTGAATATTTCCTGATTTATTCACATTTAAAAGTCGGACACATTTTTGGGACACCCTGTATATCATTGCTAAATCAAAACTAAAAGTTGAAGAGCAAACTATCACTTCAAAAAATAAACACAGCCTTACGAAAGTAATACTCAAAGTATAATGAAAGTATTAAGATAATAACTTCTTACTTTGAATGTAAAGGAAGTTGAGATATGCCATTGCTTCGTCAGCAACTTGATCCCGCTGTGCATTTAGCACAATTTTCCACAAATAATCAATACCAGGAATCTAGAAAATGCCAAATTTAGTCTGTTTGTGTCTAGTGAAATAAAGCTTCTAATTCAAAATCTAAAGGTCCTTTGAAGATGTGCAGGGACCTTGATTCGGGAAACGGAATTCCAGACTCTTACATGGCATGAGAAGCAACATTAACGAAAACTATACCGGGTGAACCAGAAAAAATTTCCCACTTTTGAAAATGCATCGCATCAAGAGTACTGGATGGATTGAAATGAATCAATATTTGATCGACAGCCAAAAGATCGAAGGGTTTTTTGGGATTTTTTCGCCTTCCTACGAGCACTGGAAAAAATGGTAAATTCAAGTTTACAAAAACATGGTGGTCATTTATTGCCATGGGATTGAAAATCTTTAGTATCTGTTTGAGAAGCTATGTCTTATAACTCTTGAGAGAGGTGAAACGCCCGTGCGTATTGTTCTGCGTGAGGAGAGTCCTAACGATTTGATCAAGTGTTTTAGGCCCTTTTTCACTCATTTTGCAACAATGAAATTTTTGTAAAGTTGAAATTTACCTATATTTGCAGTGCTCAAAACAAGGCGAATAAAATCACAAAAATACTTCAATCTTTTGGCTTTTAACTAGAATTTGAATCATACAAATTCAGTAATTTATTTTGAGTGGGCAGGAAGTATTTCTAGCTACTGAAAGCTAATTTAAGCCCACTGTGCATGCCGCATCCAGGCACGGGACCCCTAGTTTAACGTCCCTTCCGAAGGACGGCAAGGTGAGTTGCGAAGCCAAGCCTCCGTGGTCACCCATCCGGAGTTTGACCTCACTCGACCGAGCTTAACTTCAGTCTCCTGACGGAAACTGATTAAGCCGCTCGGCCACTCACCCCACTTCATTCATGAAGTAATTGTGGTGCTACGAATTTTCGAAAGTGGGAACTTTTTTCTGGCTCACCCGGTAGTCATCCCTCATATTTCACATTTCGTACATTTATTTCAAATTTATTTCTTATCATCACTCAAAGTTTGATCAGAAATACTTGAAGGGTTCGAGAGATTAACAGTAAGGCACGAAATGGCAAACTGTAAGGCACATGAAATAGATCCATTACAATAGGCAGCAAAATTTTACATTTCAAAATGACATTAGAAGCTGGCTGACTGAACAAATTTGAATGGTTATTATTAAAAGTGGATCGGAAAATTATATCTGTCGTAAGCATTGATATATGAGTCTTAGGTGCACCAAACATATCCATTTTGGAAGGCCACGATAAATCATACACTGGGCAGATTTTAAAATGTTTTAATTCAAATGGATTGTTGGAGCAAAAATCTAGAATTAAGACTTTTAGTAGATATTTAGTTTCTATTTCTTGAGCTATAAGCGAGTTTCTTCAAATTTTCAGTCTCGAAAACATTAAAAACAATCAAAATTCTTGATAACATTTGCTAGAGACTCGACATGGATGGACGATAAGAAAGCTGTTCTGTGGTTATTTCGGGATTTAGAAATTGATTAGTTATAATCTGCGGCATGAGCGTTAGTTGAACGTCAAGAGACATTTACCATTATTTTTAATGATACAAAGAAATGTGCTTCCTTTCGTAATTTCATTGAATACACATTTTTGTGCAGGTATGGGTTCAAGGGGGTTAGCAAAACAAAAACAGTAAAGCGTTGTGAGGTCTAGCAAGCATGGCATCTCCTTGAATTGTCTTGGAGGGCACTGCTTGGCGAGGCGCATCATTACTCTATAATTATGCAACAGGCTGGTCACGCTCAGGCAGCAGGCTATAACTAATTGATTTCTAAAGCCCAAAATCATCCCGAAAAAGTTGGTTCTTTGTTTCCAATTGCTACCAAACTTGATCATGGATTTTAGGTCTGTTTTGGAGGATTTGGAATGAACTGAATTTCTAAAATATCTTATAGTTCATGAATGAAACAACCAATTTTTGAAAAATTAAATTTTTGCATCTCAGTTGACACCTTAGCTACACAAATGCTGGCAGCTTACAGTCACCCCGAAGCAAAAATTTGCATTACAACAATTGAAAAACTCTTAACAAACGTCAACCACAAAAAACTAGAACGACACATTATAACACAGCTGTACTTTACATGAAATGATAAAAGACAACTTTTGACTAACACTGGAAAGTACGATAAATATCTTGAACGGCAATACCTCTTCATTCTGTGAGTCTTCTGCGAATGGTGAAGCATTGGACAATCTTGTGAGACTAAACAGCTGCTGAAAGAGCCCCAGTCCAGTAAATGTGATTGTGACTGGATTTACCTCTGGAAGCTTCAAAACAATATTCAAAGTTAGCAAGTCTCGTCAAGTAGACTAAACCAATGATTTGTGGTACAAAATTTGAAAATAGCCTTGACTAACGGACTCATCGTACCATACCAGGTAATAAACATCGTACCAAACCAAAAAACGGATTTGTCGTACGTAAGGAAACCTTAAATAAAGGACTCATCGTAAAAGTAGACTACATAACGAGACCTCCCTGAAAAAGTGATACACTATCTGAATATTTCCGACGAACTATCTTATCCTACAAAATCATAATGCCAATAGCAGCGAGGAACAAAGCCTTCTTATTCCTTATTCCATTATTTCAGGAATTTCTTTGAATGGATTTTGAATAGGAATAACACAACAACGATTGTTTGATGGTTGAAAAATTCGTACCATAGTGATGATACTTTCCAGGCTTCCGTAACTACTTTGATGAGAACTAGGATTGAAGGTGTTTTCTTGAGCGGGGATACACTTTGAGATTTGGTGGGGAAAACTTTGAAGAGGGACATGAAGAAAAACCAAGCTAACCCACCTGCATTTGAGTGTACAATACAATACATTAGCTTCATGGTAATCACTTTTTTAAAGATTGATATGCCCTGATCAAGTCATGAAATATATTGTGAGGGGCTTGTGGTGCGCTGATGGTCAAACAAATGGAAATACCCTTGGACAAAATTTTTATTCAACAGTGTGAAGCCCTTTATTTAGAACATTCTTTTTAGAAATTGACTAAGTGTTCTGAATGAGACTTACTTCAATGTATCATATTTTAAATGTTTCTCTTCTAACGATGTCAAAAATTTTGCATGTAAAATGCTTAATGTGCCACTGAACTACTTTACTAAAAATTTTGGTGATGTGATTTTGTTCACGATTCGGAATAAACAAGAGCTGCTGAATCGAATGGTGTAATTATTTCCTGTGTATTGTTCTTATAACGTTGTTTTTTAAGCACTAAAGTGCCAATTCTTTAGTCTTTTTGTGCGAAAAATAATGCGCGGTCAAACAGGAATTTATGGAATGTGTGACGCAATGTGATTTATTAATCGCCATGGCGTGGTATGTTTACAACTGCAAGTCAAACTTGAAGTCGCACGGAGCCTCTGGTAAACTGTTTAAAAAGTAGAAAATATCACTTTTCTGGTAACTCTGGCCTTTCCAGCTGTATGAGGTATAGTCACAAGCTCGAAATTTCTCCGCATAACTTATATAACACCAGCAAAAGCATCGAGAACGTTGTACAAGGAGAGGAGGTGCGGGGCATCGGAAGTGGGCCTACCTGAGGTAGCAAAAACTATGAACTAATTTTTCAGCACTGTAACGGATTCCCTTGGCATAAATGAAAACTCTAATCACGAAAATGCAACAGAAGGAATAATAGATCCTCTTAATAAGGCCGTACGCAAATTTTCCAATCATCCTAGCATTCTAAAAATTAGAGATCACTATCAAAATGCTGGTTCCTTTCATTTTCAGAAAGTTACTCCTGATGATGTGGATAAAGAGGTTAGGAATCTAAATCCTAAGAAAGCGACAACACACAAAAACAATCCTCCTAAAATTCTTAAATCTAGTTCTGATGTATGTGTAGCACCTTTGACGAAAATATCTAATGATTGTATAGAAAATTCGTCCTTTCCTGATGAACTAAAGTGAGCGGATATCAAATCTCTTTGCAAGAATGGACCAACCAACTCTAGGACTAACTTTAGGCTAATTAGCGCTCTTCCTACGGTCTCAAACCTGTTTGAAAGGTTAATAGATAAACAAATATTTGCTTATACTACAACCTTTTCATCGTCATTATCTGTGGTTTTTGAAAAGGTTACAGTGCTCAGCATGCTCTCCTAAGGCTGCTAGAAAAGGTCAAAATTAGCCTTGATGACGGGTGGTAAGGCAGGAGCAGTGGCGTAGCTAGGGTCCTGTTGCTGAGGGGCAAGTTGCGAGCGAAGCGAGCAAAGATGGGGGTCCGGGGGCTTGCCCCCGGAAAAAGTTTTGAGGGCCAGGCTCTTTAGAATGCCGGAAACACCCTTTTTCAGACAAAGCCACCCAGAATCGAAGGGTCAAGTTCA
This sequence comes from Aurelia coerulea, assembly GCA_039566865.1. Taxonomy (NCBI): domain Eukaryota; kingdom Metazoa; phylum Cnidaria; class Scyphozoa; order Semaeostomeae; family Ulmaridae; genus Aurelia; species Aurelia coerulea. The sequence continues at coordinate 16,028,343 of CM076945.1, forward strand.
ATAAAGTTGCAGATAAAAATTTAGCTACTTGGAAATGCCTGCTCGCAAGAGCAACAAGAACGTGCCTGAACAACAAAAGCAGATGAAACAGGTTTCACTAATACTTTCAATGCCGCTTTAGAAAGCCATCGATGACAACTTCCCTTCCTCTGTTAGTTTTATTTGAATTCTCATTAAACGTTTGTAGTTTAGAAACTCCAATGGCATTGCTAACATAAGAGTACCCATGTCATGCGTGGCAGATTGATTAGAACATTTTTCAGCGGAAGGTTTGATTAAGCCATCGAGGGCCCATGAGGAATGCTAAGAGTTTGGGCCCATGAAGAAGGTTTTATGTCATCGTTTGCTAATTTCAATTTTTATTCGTCTTTCATCTTTAAACTCTTATCAAAACGCTAGAATAACAGCAAATACTCGTGCAATTGAATGGTGAAGTTTAGTGAGCATAAGAAACATAAAGAGAATGCGAGCGAAGCGAGTGGAAAAGTTTTGAGAAGCACACATTGACTTTCATGGCATTTTTTAAAAGAGGGACATCGTCGATGAAAATTAAAGAAGGCATAAGTGGTATAACTAAATGCTGGATGCATGTGGAAGTGTAGAAATCGCGATGAAGTGGACAAGTGGCACCATGTTGCCAAAAACGAAAAGTGTAAATACACATAAAAGTGGGAGCGAAGCGAGCAGAAATTTCTGAGAAGCACTTAATATAATTTATATTCTTTCCCAAATAGATGCAATGCACGTACAGTCAAAGGGCCGCCTAAGTTGGATTTATTGATTCGAGAGTAGCAAACAAGTCAAATCTTTCAATAGGGCACAGGGAAACCAGCAAATCTTCCAATTTCACGCTTATAAGCCAATGATATCGCCGTATTCCGATCACATGACTGAAAATAAGGCTTTCGAGATAACTTGTCGAGTACCTTCACAGAGCTGGTTTCACCACGAATCGATTGGAGAGGCCCCACTCCACATTTGTTTTTCTGCATTTGGTTAAAATCTCATCAGGGATCAGCGTTACATCGAATTTCATTCCTTCGAAAATTCGACTATGTTCAAGAATTCTTCAGGAACGCTACAAATAAGACATAGCTTTCAAAATTTCACATGTTACGTGAATTCTTTCCAGGAATAACAGGAAAATATTTGTTAGTGTGATGTTCGAAAATCCTTGACGAATTAAAGCTATTTGCTGCCAAGAAAGCTGATGGGCCTACCTTCACCCGCAGCAGAATCCCAGTAATCGGCATTAAATCACTCTTTTTCGTAATAATAACCAGCGGATACATTAACTAATAACTTAACCACAGTTCTAATTTCTTTCCAGCAATATATCATCCATAATTTCGATAAAATGAGAGAAGACTTTACAGCCTCTGCAGCAAACTGTCCAACTACCGTCGATTCAAAGTTTTCTTGTTGCAAACACCTTGAAAGTCTTGCAAGACTTCCATAAAACAAAAGGTTTTGCAAGACTTATTAGGTATTCCTTATGACACAGCAAAATGACACCTTTGAGAATAGATTGCACTCTCCTGAAGGCATTCCAATTTCTCAAAGATTGCAAATTTTTTTGTCACATCGCAAAAGTACATAATTTGTGTAAAGAAATTTCCCCTGCAATCTATTCTCAAAGGTGTACAATCTATTAGAAAAATTATCAATTTGCTGTGTCATATGGGAGACCTGAGTCATGCACAACCTTTTGTTTTATGCAAGCTTTCAATGTGTTTGCAACAAGAAAACTTTGAATCGACGGTAGTTGGACGGTTTGCTGCAGAGGCTGTAAAGTCTTATCACATTTTATCGAAATTATCGATGATGAATTGGTGGAAAGAAATTGGATGTGTGGTTAAGTTATTCGTTATCCGCTGGTCATTATTGCGAAAAGGAGTGACTTAATGCCGATTACTGGGACTCTGCTGCGGATGAAAGTCCCAGCTTTCTTGGCAGCAAATAGCTCTAATTCGTCAAGAATTTTCAAAAATCAAACAAACAAATAAATATTTTCATGTCATTCTGGGACATAATTCACGTAACATGTGAAATTTTGAAAGCTATATCCTATTTGTAGAGTTCCTGAAGAATTCTTGAACATCGACCAATTTACGAAGGAATGAAATTCGATGTAACGCCGAGCCATGATGAGATTTTAAACAAATGCAGAAAAACAAATGTGGAGTGGGGCCTCTCCAATCGATTCGTGGTGAAACCAGCTCTGTATCTTTATTAGTCGAATATGCATTTTTATTTTCGTGAAGGTACTCGACAAGTTATCTCGAAAGCCTTATTTTCAGTCATGTGATCGGAATACAGCGATATCATTGGCTTATAAGCGTGAAATTGAAAGATTTGCGGGCTTCCCTGTGCCCTATTGAAAGATTTGACTCGTATGCTGGCGAGAGTAAGATGTTATACGAGACATACTACGACATTTTTTGTATCTTTGTTACCAAAATAATGCGAAGATGTCGTTTAAAAGTTAAAGGATGGACTTCCTTTCCCCCTTTTTACCTTTACAAACAGCGCTGCTACAGCTGTTGGCGAAAATACAATACTATTTTCATCCTTTCACAATCATAATCATGGGGACCTCTTCGGGGCATTTCAAAATCTCAAGATGTTGATTTGTTGTCAGGGTGATGATTTCAGGTTCATCTGTTGAAATATTTTGCGGCTTTAGGAGCCCTCTTTTCTCCAACGTTTCTTTGAGGAAAAATGTAAGTTTCTTGTTTGACTAATCAACACCACAGATATCAAAATAACATGGGCATTGAATCTTTAATAAACCCCAAGACCAATCGCGCAAAATGCCAAGCCCCTCTCCCGAATGAGCCACCCGAAGAGAACCCCAGGCAACCCGCCACCATCCCAAAGAGACGACACTCCCAGAATCACCACGATCCCCAGAAACACAGCACCTTGATCAATTTATTTTCAAAAAGCTTCAAAAATCAACAAAAATATTAGTGAAGTGCTGCAATTCAGAAAAAAGCGATGACTCCAAGAAGCACCTCCCCAGGGACCATAGCAAGCCACCTAAAGTCCCCCCCCCCCAAGCCACCCACGAAGAAAAAAAGGGCAGGAACATCCCACACAACAAGCCCCAGAGCCAAAAAAGTTCCAAAGCCCATGTTTGGCAAATACTTCAAGCAACTAAGGTGTTTTGACCTAACATCCTTACTGATAAAAATGTGTGGGATACAGAAGGCTCTGCTTGTGATAAAATTTCCCATGTTTCACCTTTGCAGCCTTATCGTGAGAAGATTGGTTTCACTTTTGAGCATAGAAAACGTATTTCAACACAATGAGTTTGTAATAAATGACCCAAGCAATAAATGACCCAAGCAACAAACAAACAGCAACAGAACAAATACTATAACGCCGAACAAGGAACAAAACCAGTACCATAACGCAAGAAGGGTTTTATTAAATAAGGTCTACTCATCAGAAGAGTCAACCAATTCTTCTCTCTTGTCATTTTCCTCAAAGTACAGGATCTGCTTGAGGTCTTCTTCATTTGAGAAGAAACGGAATCCATCTTCTAACTAGAGGCATGGTCGACAAATTACGTCCGCAAAAGCAAAGCACTTGTTTCTCCCAGCATCTTCCAACAGGTCATTCGCAGTGTTGATCAAGTTCAGTCTGCTGCTAGTCAGGTCAAGGCGGATTTTGTACTTTCTTGATGTTTCTCTTGCACGGTAAACATGGGTTCTGAATCTCCAAGAGGTGAAACGCACTATCATCTGACGTTGGGCTTTCCCTCTGTCATCACGCTTGACTTTGCCAATACGATGAGCACGATCAATGGCAACCTCGGGAACTTCAACTTTGATGTCATCAAAGACCTTTTTGACTTTATCAAAGCAATCTTCACCTGACTCATTATCACTCATTTCAATACCATCTATACGAAGGCAGAGTCTCCTCTGATATTGCTCATTTTCCTCGTTCCTATCCTCGATCCGTTCAATGTACTTTTCCAACATGACTACTCTGGCTTCAAGAATGGATATTCGGAGATCTTGTTGTGACACAGTTTTCTTGAGGCTCTCAATGCAGTCCTTCGTTGCTAAATTCTTTAAATGCTCCGTTAATTTTCGATCGAGAACGTCCTCCAAAGAGCTCATGGAGAGACTTTGGTCTTGCTCATCCACTTCATCCTCGCTAGTTTCATGGCCTAACTCCTCGTGCTCCTCTTCATTGGAGGCGTGGCCGATTGAGATAGCTCCCGTTCTGGTGTGTGGCATATTTCACTAGATTTAGCTTCAAAATTTCAAGGTTGTTATTCTGATTCAATTTACAGCTCTTACATTACCAAGTTTGAAATCATTTCACAGCAACTATGGCGCTAGCCTCAAACATTTAGCAGCAGCGAAACGTGCGTGCGGCCGCCATGACACCTCAACTTGCGGCTACTTGATAGGGATTCAGAGATCAGTTTTATGCCCTACCCAAAAAATCTTATTTCTGGGCCTCATCTCAGATTAAGTCGCCCAGACTTTTACTTTACCACAGGAAAAGGAAGAGAAGTTTGCTCATATTACTTCTCAGTCTGTTTCAACTAAAACACTACAAAGGTTCGCGGGAAAAGTAATTTCATTCTTCCTCGCCGTTCCCGCGGCAAGGCTCTACATTCGTGAAGTAATTGCAGGCATAAGCAGAGGGATTAGATCATCAAAACAGATTCCCATGTCAGAAAGCCTCAAAAGCGAGCTCCAATACTGGAGGTTCCTAGACACCTGGCAAGATTCTCTCCCATGGAAAACAGAGAGACACATTTCGATTTCACTCTCTTCCGATGCATCAAACACTGGATGGGGTGGTATCATTTCTCTACTAAATGGGGATAAGATTACAAGGGATTATTGGTCCGAAGAAGAAAGGGCTACTCCCATTGCTATTAGAGAAGCAAAACCTCTCGTAAACACCTTGATCACATTCTCGAAATACTTATGCAATGCTCGTGTGGATGCTTACATCGACAGTCAGAACCTCTTGCATTTTTGGAACAACCAAGGAGGAAAGAATATTGCACTAACTGACGAAATTAAGAGTCTTTTCAATTTGACACTAAAGCTCAACGTTCTCTTGAATCTCTACTATACCCTTTCAGCTTCACTGCTTGCCGATGCTCCGTCACGATTCACATCTGACCTGGATTGCTGTCTCTCTGATGACGCATACAGTAGACCTCATGGCAATCCCTTCAAATGTACGAAAAAACATAGAAGGAGAAATTTTAAAATTCTACTCCCCATACCAATGCAACGGCTCCAGTGGAGTAAATTTTTTTGCTCAGAATCTCAACCCAACGGAAACCTTCTACGTGTTTCCCCCTTTTGTGCTGATTGGCTCACTGCTTCGATTCCTACATAAATCAGGATGCACTATAACCATAGTTGTTCCTGATGTATCCCCAAGAAAGTACTGGTGGCCTTTACTGTCGTCGATATCTGCAGATAAAATTTTAATTGCCAGGAAAAATCAACCAGGTATTCTCCTTTTCCCTCCAACAAAAAGCGATGTTGGCTGACAAAACCTCTCCCATGGTATCTTTATGCCTTTAAGATAATGCTTCATTGATGCCCTAGGTAACTGCCCAAATTCCAAGAATCTGAAAGCCTGCAAGCCGATGCAAATCCTGTGAATATGCAAACGACTATGATCACCACTTCTGCCAAAAGTGTGGCGTACAAAGGGCCACTTCTGAAACCCTCACGAAAATTGAAATGGCTACTAAGTTACAATAATTACATGGATTTTTTTTTGAAAAATTGGTAGAAGGGAGGCCCCTCTGGCAGTTCGTAGCGAGCGTGGACAAATATCTCATTTGGAGCCGAAATTGTATTCATTTTCCGGTCGACGAATATTGACCTTCGTTAAAACATTGATAAACATTGATAAACATTAATTTATTTATTTGTATGCTCGATTTAGATTAGTTGTACCGGGTGGGTCAAAAGAAAGTTATCACGTTTGACGAACTATGGAATAAAAAGTATGTGGCTGATATTTAAAACTAAAAGTTTCATCTGTCAATCAAAGGTTAAATTAGATAAGAAAATTTTGTTTGGAAAAAATTACTCATCTTTACGACCCAAAAATTGGAAAAAGCCTTTAAGGGGAATGTATGGGAATCAATAAATTCCACATTCTATTCCTGCCCATGATTTGCTTCGTATTGAAATTTAAATGCAATTCAGTAGTCAGTTCAGAAATATAATTTTGATTCCACGTTTAAAATCATAGACCATAAGATATAAATCATAGACCAGCATGGAAGGTGGAACTCTCGATTCCCAAACAAACCCCTTACAGGCATTTTTCTAATTTTTAAGTCTTAAAAATGAGTGATTTTACAAAACAAAATTCTGTAATCTAAGGTAACCTTTGTCTGTAGATTAACATCTTAGTTTGAATATCGGCCACATACCTTTTATTCCACAGACCGTCAAACATGTAAAAAGGTGGTGGTGTAGGTGGTGGTGTAGACGGTGGTGGTGTAGTTCCCGAAGATGGTGTAGACGCCTTACGTTGTTTTACAAAATGATAAATAATCTGATGCCTGAATATACAATAGATCCAATCCCACAGCTTCATCAGTCACAGTACCCTCTTCGCAATCAGGATGTCGTTGGACGAATAAGGGCAAGGACAGAAAAATTCAAATCTAGCTTTTATCCAAATTGGCTGTCTGAGTGGAATGAACTATGTCCGGAAATTAGAATTTCACCATCAGTTGCTATCTTCAAGAAAAAGTTGCTTTCGACAATTCGCCCCCCTACTAAATCTGTCTTTGGAATCCATGACCCAACAGGCTTATCTTATCTTACTCAACTTAGAGTGGGTCTTAGCAAATTAAGCCTTCACAAATTTAAGCACAATTTTAGGGATACCATAAATCCAATGTGCACTACTAACGATGGTATTGAGAGCACGGAGCACTTTTTGTTGCTTTGCCCCTCGTTTGAGGATCAGCGTCGAGACCTTCTCGCTGGAGTTTTTGCATTACTACGACCATTCGGATATATCGACCTTACAAATGAAGTTTTGACGCAGCTTTTATTGTATGGTGATAAAGATGACGTCAACAGAAATATACTCGATTTGACTCTACAATACATCCACACAAGCGGTCGATTCAATTAAGATCACAGAAATCTAGCTAAATGCAACTCAACCACCATACCAAGTCCATATTCGTAAAGTATCCTGTTCGCCGAGTCCCGTTCCTCTATTCTTTTGTTCTTTTGTTTGTAAGTAGCTTTTCGTAACACACCCTTTAGCTATTCTACAAAAGAGCCTGGATTGAGCGTCTTTCTTATACATTTCAAATGCGACTTTCGATTGAGTGGCGATAAAGCTTCTATCACTATTGCGTACATTCGAAAATTCCATTTGCAAAATATCGTTCAATTCTAATTCTTTTCTGAATAGCTAGGGGGCTTCTTATATATTTAGTTGTATTTTAGTTTATCTCCTTCATGTGATGGCCCTGGGGTAGTCATGATCTTTTGCTCCCCTTGGTATCGTTTCTGTAGTATTGTATGGTAGCTTGTTTGTAATCTTAGGTAATTCGTAAATTGTAAATTTTTAACATTGAATTTATAGAAAAAAAAAAAAAAAAACGTAAAAAAAATTTTGATTCACCAAACCCGGCATATATGTAAATATATATCGCTAGATAAAAATCAAATTGATATAAGATGAAAACAAATAGCATCGAAAGAATTGTGTGCGGCCTTTAGATCCGCCAATGCTCATGGTGAAGGACAAGTTACGCAGTTTTCAAGGAGCGCATTCATTTGAAGGAAAAGCGACAATTAGTAAAAGCATCATAAGTTGAAGAAAACATCTGTACAATATTTTGGCTTCATGAACAACGCTGTGTCTCTCTACATGAGTTTTTCCATTGGCCAGTTTCTCTCTGCATAACATAACCTTGGGACAGCCGACAATATCATGTTCATATATGTATAAGAAAAACACTCTATCAACTATCTACTCTATTCAACTATATGATTATCTAGACAAAAATAAACTTCTGTATTCTGGCCAATCAGGTTTTAGAGCTCTGCATTCCACTGTAACTTGCTTGCTTTCTGGCACTAATGACTGGCACATTAACATTGAGCGTGGAAAATTTACAGGAAATATTTTCATTGATTTGAAAAAGGCTTTTGATACTGTTGATCATGCCATACTTATTCAAAAGCTATCTAAGTACGGAATTCAGGGTCTTGAGCTTCAATGGTTCAAATCATATCTCAGCAGTAGGCAGCAATTCACTAAGGTTAATGGAGTGGAATCTGACATCGGAAGCATCAACTGTGGTGTTCCACAAGGCTCTTGTTTAGGTCCGCTACTCTTCCTAATCTATATAAATGATCTGCCATTCGCCTTGAAAAACTGCAAAGTTACGATGTACGCCGACGATACTAGCATATCCTATTCCTCTAAGAGCATTGAGGATCTAACTGAAACGCTCAACAACGAATTGAAATGTTTGAAAGAATGGCTTCAGGGCAATAAATTGTCTTTGAATGTAGTCAAGACTCAGGCAATGGTAATCGGATCTAGACCAAATCTTAAAAAGATTGGTGAAAACACTGTGGATTCTCCTGCATTCGTTATCGATGATTCCCCTGTAGAACTCGTCGACAGTATTAAGTATCTTGGTGTCCAAGTTGACCAGTACCTCGTGTGGGACGAGCAAATTAAATCTGTTCAAGCCAAAGTCTCCCGCTCGTTAGGTTTTTTAAAATATGCAAAGAAATTTTTGCCAAAAACTGTACTTTGCAAATTATATAGAGGTATTGTAGAGCCACATTTTCGGTACTGCTGTTCTGTGTGGGGGAGCTGTGCAGAGTTCCGACTGGTTAAGCTTCAAAAATTGCAGAATCGTGCCGCTAGAATTATTACAAATAGCAGCTACGATGCTCCTGCCGAAGCTTTGATTACAGAGTTAAAATGGCCAACTGTGAGGGATATGATCAGAAGTGAGACTGCAACAACTGTATATAAATCTGTTAATAGTCTCGCGCCTGATTATCTCTCGCATTTATTTGTTAGAAATTCTGATCGCAATATTATCAACCTTAGAAATGCCGAAACTGACTTGCTAGTGCCATTCATGAAAACTAGTAATGGACAGAAAGCGTTCGCATTTCGTGGAGCAAAAATCTGGAATGATCTCAGCCGCGAGGCCAAGCAAGCTCCCTCTTTATCTTCTTTTAAGAACAAGATAAAGGGTTTGTTGTAAATCTATTGTAAATAGTTGTAGATAAATTATTTATGATTGTAATTAGTTTCCTTTTCCCGTTATTAATTTTAGTAGATTTTTTAATTTGTAAAGTTTTTGGCACGGCCCCCTGAAAATCAATCATACTGACTGACGGGGCTACCGTGCATAAATAATTTTAAAATGAAATGAAAATGAAAAATAAATATCAAATGACAAGCATGCTCACCTTGTTCATAAAGATATGTTTATAGTTGTCAAGACCAAGAGCATGCAATTCCTTGTTGTTAGTTTGTTTCAAAAGCCAACTTAGAAGGAGGTAATGAAACCTGTCTGGTATTCTGGTAATGAGGCAAGACCACAAGCAGTCAACTTGGTCTATGGTCAGTCCTAAAACAAACAAGATAGAGACACTGACAACTACCGGGTGCGCCAAAATAAACAATGCATTTTTGGCAGGCCACGATAAATTGAAGACTTGACCCATTTTGAAGATTTAAGACTTAATCTTTAGCAGAAAGCCTGAATTCGATTCTAGGATTTTTTGGAGATTTTTTGTTATCAGCTTTTAGAGCTTGAAGCAAGTTTCTTAAAAAATTTTCCTTTTCAAAAACACTGAAAACGATTAAAAAACGTCGATCTAGTTTTTTAAAGAACCGACATAAATGAACAAAGAGAAAACGTTTTCGGGATGATTTGCAATATCAAGTGTAAACTTCTGCACAAACGTTATTTCAACGATTGGTATGTTGTGAAATTCTGTAGTGGTTGCAATAAAAAGTGATGCCCAAGCCGTCACAAATTCAACAAGACTCCATGCTTGCTGACCTCATGATACTTCCCTGTTTGTCATTTTAACCCATTGACACAGGAATGCAACCTGCACCAAGCATAAATTTAATGAAAGTACAAAAGGAAAGAAATTTCTTATATCATTAAAAATAATGTTACTTTTTTCCTAAGATAGAACCAACTCTCGTGCAGCAGATTACAATTAATCGATTTCTAAATCGCAAATCACTACAAAAAAGTTTTCTCTTTGTCCATTCATGATGATCCTTTAGAAAACTTGATCGATGTTTTTTTATCGTTTTCAATGTTTTCGAAAACGAAAATGTTAAGAAACTCGCTTACAGCTCTGAAAACTTAAAACAAAAAAGGAAACAATTCTAGAATCTAATTCAGGCTTTCTGCAAAAGATTAAATCATAAATTTTCAAAATCGGTCGGGTGTACGATTTATCATGGCCTGCCAAAATTGCATAGTTTATTTTGGCGCACCCAGTATTATTATAATCACCCGGTATTATTGTCAGTAAGATTTACAGAGTGTTTTTTTTTTAGTTCAAATTCAAAAAGGGGGAAAAACTCCTTCGAGGAAGGCCACTGGAGGGTTTTGTAGCGAGAAATAAATTGCTTCTGTGCGGCTTTGTCTTTATGTAAGATAAAACAATTCATTTATGTTGATAGTATTTTAAAATAATAATCATTTCTTTCCTTTTATTTGTCTAGGGTATAGAAAAACAAACTATTTTTATGTAAATTTTAGGTTTAGCATATAAATATTTGGCTATCTAGGATTGTAAATACACTGACGAAGATTTTATATCGAAACGTTTGCCCTGAAACAGTTGTGTTTTTATTAATTTATTTCTATTTTACTTTGATTGTAGTTAAGTTTTTATTATTATTATTATTATTATTATTATTATTATTATTATTATTATTATTATTATTATTATTATTATTATGAATTGAGATTGTCCTTTGATTTCGGCTATTTACAGTCAAGCTGCCGGGAATCCTCCCGATACCTGTGGCAGCAAGAAGGTTTGTTACTTGCAAGCTAACATTAATATGCAGTTCAATACTCGTGTACACTGATACTGTTCAGAATCTTCCTTTATATTGACAGTGCTTTGCGAAGAAGGTGTGATGTACTTGTAAGGACTATTTTTGTATTTCTTGTTAGTTTACCTCTCCAGGGATTGAATTGAGATGGTTTTGGGTTCCCTTTTTTACCATTCGAAGCAGGGGCGCACATTCAAATTTTGTTTGGGGGGGGGGTGCTCTGGACCGACTAAATTTTTTCGGACCAAATGAACGTATAGCAAGCAGCGGTGTGGCCAGGGTAATTAAGTGGAGGTATTGAAACGAGGGGTTCCCCAAGAAAATTTTTGGGGCAACGCCATTTATTTTAGCTTAGAATGCATCTCCCAATATCATGCTTGCCTTTAGCGACAAGGAAACCTGAATCGTTTAGTGATTATGCTATGAATCAGCGAACGAGGAAAATTTTGTTTACTCCAAAAAAGTTCAAACTTTAGCATCATTTATATCCCCATTTGGGTCTTATTTCAATGGTAGTCACGCTTACTTAGGATGGATTTTAAAGTTTTTGGCTTTGAAGTGTAATCTAGGTTGTTTACCGTAGGATATAAAATGCTCGGTTGCTCTGTAAAGTTTAGCGGAAGAAGATTTTTAAATCTAAACGTACGAAATTTTAACAGTGTTGTTTTTATACTTTTATTTTCTGTTATAATAAGATCGTGGTTTAGTTCATATATTATTATTATTATTATCATAATTATTATTATTATCATTATTGTTATTATTACTATTATTATCATTATCATTATTGTTATTCTTATGGTGGTTTAGTTCATATATTATTATTATTATTATAATTATTATTATGAAAAACAAAACTGTTAAAAGCAATACGTTTCGATTATAAAATCTTCATCAGTTGTTTACAACCACAGGACAGCCAAGTATTTATAGGACAAAATAACATTAACATAAAATCGTGATAAAATCCCCCCGAGGCCCCCCTTAACCCTAATCCATACGGGCTTTTTTCGCGCTACCATTTAAGGGGGGGTGCTTTCCACCCCCCCCTCTGAAAACTGCCTTAGACTCATTCGAATTCAATACAACTTGGCACAGTTATAGAACAGGTAATTTGTAGCTCGTAGCGTAATTTGGGTGTAGCTGCCACACCTTGTGACGTCACAGTGACGTCACGAAGCGGAAAATCTGTGAAAATCAGGCTTCCAAGTTGAATTTAAGTTTAATGAAGATTTTGCATGAACTCTATGCAGTTTTTGGTTCAGTTTGTCAACATATTTGGTGATAAAATATTATTTTATTGAAAATAAAGATTTTGGAGTGATATTTTGGCAGAAATTAGCCGATTCTTATGACGTCATTTGTGCGATTAATGTATTCTATGTAAAAAGAGACCAAAAGAACCTGAAAATTGGTGATTAACTATAACAAATGTATCCTTAGAGTGTTTTTTATTGAAAAAGTTCGAAAAAACTTGAAAAAATTGCTAATTAGTCCAAAATGGCGGCCAAAATGACGTCATTGTCAAAAAATGCTGACATGATCAAATTCCAGAAATTCCGGTATAAAATTGAAGCCCTTTGTTTGCTGATTCGTTTGCTGTATAATACTTCATAATTCAATCAAATAATTCCATTGAAATCATTGAAAACAATGATTTTGCTGCTACCTCCTTCCAAATATGGGCATGTCACGTGACCTGTGAGTCCTATTGTTCAAAAATTTTTCCATCAAAATGTGGCTAATAGATAATTAGTAAAAGTCAGGGAGGCTAGGGGACATAGCAAACGTCGTTTAAAAACGCGGCAAATAAAACCTCGAGGGGGGGGGTGGAATCCACCCCCCCCCCATGTGGATTAGGGTTAAAAACAATGCCAAACAACACACCTAGATTATTTCAAGTTTTCTTAGCCAGCCAAAACTTCCAATTCAAATAAAAGTTCATAGTAAATTCCCTAATCCTTTAGTTCTCGACATCGGAATGGAAGCTCTGCGTATATAAAGTCTCAAGCCAAATAAGAAGCACGCCTCCCAACGACCCTCGTGGGATTTGCTTAAATTTATCACAGCGTACGCTTAGTCAGCATGAAATTTCAGTTTTGTCAAAGGGACTTAAATTTGTAGCGACTCCAAAAGAGATTGATTATTCACAGGTTAAAATCGATTTAGAAAACTTCGGTAGAAGGTTGCGACTTAAATGGTCTTTTAAAGAGAATGATGATTTTTCAGAAGTGCCAGCATTTAGACCCAAAAGCAAATTTAACCCTAGGAATAAGGACGTGGCAATCGAGGTATTTTTATCTAAATTAGAAGACGAGCTTGTGAAAGTATCACCAGAAGGTTGTAACTATAGTAATTTGACTAGAGAAGAAAGAGTAGCTTTAAATAATCTTAGATCAGATCGAACAATTATTATTAAGGAAGCGGACAAGGGTTCAGGGGTCGTAGTGTGGGATAGGGAAGACTATATTTTGGAAGCGGAGAACCAGCTTGGGGATCCTAAGGTTTATCAGAAACTCGACAATGACCCTTCAGCTCTGGTACAACGTGTCGTCCAGGACGCAATTAGTAAGATTGAGGGGCAACGGGACATTGATGAGAAAACTCTGGAATATTTTATGGTCAACAACCCAAAGCTGGGTAGGTTTTATCTTTTACCGAAAATCCACAAAAGACTCAATAGTGTCCCAGGGAGACCTGTTATTTCGAATTCAGGCTGTTTCACCGAAAATATTTCAGCAGTTTTGGACCATCATCTCCAACCTTTAGCAAAAAGAGTCCGGTCATATGTCAAAGATACTAACGATTTTCTGCAAAAGCTAGCCAGCATGGAGGACCTTCCTCGGGATGCTATTCTGTGTACGATTGATGTGGTCGGTCTATATCCTAGTATACCCCATGACGAAGGACTAGAAGCTCTGCGTACTGCTCTTAATTCAAGGGAGAATCAATCGGTTTCTACGGATACCTTAGTGGAACTGGCTAATTTAGTGCTAACAAATAAATTCTTTGAGTTTAATGGTGATTTTTTTAAGCAAATTAGGGGGACAGCTATTGGTACCAAATGTGCACCATCATATGCTATTCTATTTTTGGCGGCTTTGGAAGAAAAACTTCTTGAACAATCACAATATAAGCCTTGGTTATGGTGGCGTTATATTGATGATGTATTTTTAGTTTGGACACACGGGGAGGAAAAACTTACAGAATTTGTAGATTTTCTTAATTCCGCTCACCATTCCATAAAGTTCACCGTTGAATATTCCAAGGAAACGGTGAACTTTTTGGATGTTCAGGTTATTAGGCAAGGTAACAAAATAGTCACAGATCTGTATACGAAACCGACTGATACTCATCAGCTTCTTCATCGTTCCTCGTGTCATCCAGGTCATACGAAAAAGGGCATTCCCTATGGGCAGGCCCTTCGAATTCGTCGTATCTGCTCAGAAGACTCATTTTTTGAAAATCGATTGGAAAACTTGGAAAATTTTCTTTTGGATCGGGGGTACAATAAGGGAGAAATAGAGGGACAGTTTAATAGGGTAAGGGGGTAGGATCGGAATACCCTCCTGGATCGGAACCAAAAGCACCGGGATGATACGAGGATTCCCCTGGTTTTAACATTCCATCCAGCATTTCATAAAGTTTACGACATTTTGCAAACTTGTTTGAATGCACTCTTTGTTGATAATGAACATCGACATATTTTCAAGGATAAGATTTTTGTTTCGTTCAGAAGGGCTAAAAATTTTAAGGATATTCTGGTTCGGGCCAAAGTTTACCAACAAACGGATGAACAAGCTGAAAAGGGCACTTTCAAATGTAATGGCAGGAGAAGCTGTCAAATTTGTGCACTCATTGTTGAAGGGGAGACATTTCGAAATCTTAATGACTCTCGACGCTTTACGATCTCCTCTGGTGCTTATCATTGCAACTCGGAGAATGTAGTCTACTTGTTGCAATGTGATTGCTGCAATAAAAAATATGTGGGCAGCACAAAAACCAAATTTCGGCAAAGATTCAATGTGGACAAATCATATTTTCGAACATATGCACGTAAATACAATGATGGCAGTCTTGACAGGGGTAAGGCGGTACCACAGGCGGGTTTCTTTGGGCATTTTTTTAGTGAAGGCCATCAGGGTGCTTTTTCGGTCAGCATAAAAATCATTGATGGGGCTTCAGATGTTTACTCACTTCGTAGAAAAGAATTATTTTGGCAATACAAATTGGGAACCTTTGCACCCAACGGTCTCAATGAAAGAGCGGCTGATGTTGAATTGGAAATGTTCGCCTGTGGGGTCGCCTGAATACAGTCATTCCATTTGAATAAGTCTTAGGCTTTATCTTGGGGGCATGCTTCCTTTCATATTTCGTGTCAGTGTGCACGTGGTGTCAGGGTGGAATTACCTGTCTTGCCATCTAGGGATTTAGCAATTTAAGCAAATCCCAGGAGGGTCGTTGGGAGGCGTGCTTCTTCGTTGGCTTGAGACTTTATATACGCAGAGCTTCCATTCCGATGTCGAGAACTAAAGGATTAGGGAATTTACTATGAACTTTTATTTGAATTGGAAGTTTTGGCTGGCTAAGAAAACTTGAAATAGTCTAGGTGTGTTGTTTGGCATTGTTTTTAAGGGGGGCCTCGGGGGGATTTTATCACGATTTTATGTTAATGTTATTTTGTCCTATAAATACTTGGCTGTCCTGTGGTTGTAAACAACTGATGAAGATTTTATAATCGAATCGTATTGCTTTTAACAGTTTTGTTTTTCATATACTTTTTTCTGTTATTTTTGATGGTGGTTTTGTTTTAATATTATAATTATTATAATTATTATAATTATTATTATTATTATTATTACTATTATCATAATAATCATTATTATCATCATCATTGTTGTTATCATTAATTTATTTATAGTAGGCGTTTAATAATAGCTAGGTTACAGCTAATTGATGCCTACCTACAAACAAAAATAAAATCATAATTAAATGCAAAGTAAAATGGTTTTAATTAGTTAGGTTAACACTAAACTGTTGCCACTTCCTAGTTTCAACGATACAAATCGCTGTCAAAAATGTCAAGGAAACTGTTTAGAGCACCATAAAAAAATGCAGGCGTGATTCCTACTTCTGCTTTTCCTACTTCTGCTCTGTTGACATACGCTCTCCGCTAACTTAACCCGTGTTGGGGGTGCACAAAAATTTGTCATCAGTTCAAGAATGCTTTCATTTGCTGAATGCCGGAGAAAAGAGACGAGACTCTAAAAATCTAAATATTGTCCAACCATAAGGCCTATCAAAAATTTCAAACGAGCAAAATGATTTCTCTTCATCAAATAATGTATCCTTGCCCTCGATTATGACAGTTCTCGACACCCCTAAATTGAAATGAAACATCACACAAACCATCATAAAATTGTCTCAAGAACTTAAACTTTTCATTAACTGTTAACAGGTAGGTGCCACGGTGGCTTCCGATAGTAATTGGAATACAGCTCAGCCAACAGCTCCAGCTCTTTGCTGCTTCTGTTGAAACAGTGTAAAACCTCAGGCTAACATAGACAAAAGGTGTAAACTGACTTTTAAACTGTGTACCGAAAATTGTAAGGCTAGACTTTGTGGTAATACAGTGCAGCTAACAGATCTAGCTCTGTGAAACATTGTTGCTCCTGCTGAGACAATGTAAAACTATTCGGCCAACTAAGACAAAAAAAAGTAAACTGACTTGCGAACTGTGAACCGAAAATGGTAAGGCAAGAGTTCGTTGGAATACAGCTCACTTCACTTCATCGATTTTAAATCCACTACAAACAAGCACTCTAATATTGAACAACTTACAACAATCTAAATAACCATATATCAAATTAAAAAGAAAATACACGTGAAATAAAAGAAAGATACATGACACTTCAGGATTTGTATGAAGGGGAATTCTTAAGGAGGAACTCTCTCGTTAGCAAAGCTGCTTGAGGAGAAAGCACCCCCTTTTAAGATAATAATTCAAGAAACTATAGGTAAATGGTGACTATCAATAATCTGCTTTAATAGTTACGTTCAAACAGGAAGGTTTTAAGCTTGTGATGAAAACTCTTGACCGATGTTGACCATTTTATGTCAACAGGAATGTCATTTTAGCATTTTGCTCCATAGTAAACGTACTGATCTGAGACGATATTGACAGGTATTTTTCTGAGGTAGGATAATATCATCCTTGCCAGCCTGTTCTGAACCTACATACAGTACAGTTAACGAGTCCAAACTGGCAAAATTTTCTCTAAACCATATGAGCAAAAAGGCTAACTATGGAGTGGATTAAAAAAAAACTCACGAAAATGGTCAGGCGATAGTTCATTGGAATATAGTGCAGTCAGCAAGTCGAGTCTGGCCAAAATTTGCTGTTCCCTGTGGTGTGTACGACCTGTATCATCATCAGCTGATAACGCTTGCCAAGTATCAACAAAGTCTCTCAGGTTAGAAAAGAAGATGTCCATCATACTCAGTTTCTTGACAGCCCATTCCAACAACCAATGACTCTCACTGCTGTTCTTGCTTGGATAGCCATTGATGATTTTCGGAAGTATTTGCAAAGATATCACCACCGAGCTATTGACAAAAAACAAATGTATGAGAAAATACACATACACACACATACACACATACACACACACACACATACACAGGATCATTCGATGAGTTCGGAGCAACAGCAAGAGCAAAAGCAACAAACTGATAAGATATCGGGACTTTCCGAAAACAAAATAAGTTCGTCAACCTTCAAATTAAATGCACATACCTTGCATTTAAAAATCATCCACCAAATACCGGAGATACGAGCTGGTAAATTCAAAACTTAAGGTTCACAGTTTTAAGCATCCATTCTTAGTTTTTGCTTTGAAAACCAAATGGTGCAACCCCTTGGGAAAGAAATTAATCAAACATAAATGATGCACAGCCGCTGATGGAATACTATTTCATACCTGTTCATTGCAATATTGTCAAGACAACCTTTGATAAAAGCCATAACAACGTTTTTATTGCCAGTGTAGCAAACCAGCTGCCACAGTAGCTTTTGCACTTCTTGCACCATTCCATCCCCAAGTTCTTCCTAAAGGGGAATTCAGGAGAATGAATCTTAATGTCGCACAAGATGTATCCTTTAAACGGAATCAAAAATCAAGAGAAACTGTTTTTAGCTATAACACAAAACCTTCAATCCCACTTCCATTGGAACATGAGACAGAGTGCAATTTTCCAACTGGAACTAGGTCTGATGATTCCAGTCACTATCGGGTGCGCCAAAAGAAGTTCGGAAGTTTGAAAAATCGTAGTACCTAGAGAACTGGATGGATTTTAATGAATCAAGTTTTGGATGACAACAGAAAGATTGACGTATTTTTGTGATTTTTCTTAGATCTTTATGAGTTCTGAAAATATACCAGGTAAAATCGAATTTAAGAAAATCCCTTCCCTGCAAGATGCCTGAAAAGGGGCCTAAAGCACTTGATCAATCGTAACGAAACTTGTCACTGCAAACAATAGAAAAGTAAAGTTCTTTACGGATGTTGAATGTCACCTGTACTGCACATTCATAATCGTCAGTCATTCTTTAAAAAATCTATTTTCTAGAACTCTTGAGAGAGATTAAATGCCCTTGAATTGTGTTCTGTGTGAGCAACTCCTTACAATTCGATCGAGTCACATCAACCATTTCTGCCATTTCAGCCCGGGGGGGGGGGGGGTACTTAGTATATTTTTCCGACGGGGATGTGCCGTTTTTCAAGGTATCGCTGCCACCTACCTTTTCTAGAGCGGAGTATCAAAAGAAGGCAATTTTTCTAAAGCCAGTTGTCAAAATATGTCAAAAGGGGAAATATAGGTAGATGGGGTTGTTATTCAGTCCAATTTTTTTGAGTACACGTTAGACCGATTTCGTCTAGAATCGGGTATCGTTTGGAGAGAAAAATTCTGGAGCCGGAGAAAAATTGTTGTCGTCGGCACACCCCCGCACAAATTTAGGTCAAGTATCCCCCCAGGCATTTCGACCCTTTTTGGAAGAGGCCCTTTCACTGTCATTTCGCAACAAACGAATTTTCCGAAAGCTGAATTCAGCAATGTTTTCTTTGCCGAGAAGAATGTGAGAAAAATCAGAGAAATACTTTAGTCTTTCTGCTATAAAGCAAAATTCGATTCCTTCAAGTCCATCCAGTACTTTTTTATGCTATCTAACCCTACTTACTAACTACTTTATTATACTACAAGTACGTTGCCACGGAGAACAAAAGTCTTTAACAAGTTTGCGTTGCCCTTATCACGTGTGACATCCAATTTAAGATATACTTTAACACTACAAATAATTACTTGAAACGACTACAAAAAAGGAAAATATACGAGAAGGCACTTGGTAACTTAGCGACTGTGTTGCGAAAAACCGTGCTTGAAATTTCATTAATCAAACCAACACGTGTTGTGGATGTAACGCAGCGTAAACTCGATTATCTTTAGATCGACATTTCAATCGACATTTAGATCGACAACCTTTCAAATGTTAGATCGACATTTGAAAGGCTAATATATCCAAATGGCCGTACAAAAACAAGGATGCTGGTAAAAATATCTCGTCGATGTATCTCGAAAGAAGGGCAGAGCAATTAAAAGTGCTCCGCATCCTCCTAAATCACGAACTATTGATTGCAAAGCTGAATGCATACGGTTTCAATAGATCTGCATTGCTTTTCATCCATAGCTATCTTATCACCCGGGGGGGGGGGGGGGGGTACTTGACTTTCAATTGTACGGGGAGGGTACACTCCAAGAAAAAAAATTTTCAACCGGCTTTAGAAATTTTCCCTCGAAATGATAGCCGGTTTTGGAAAAAGCATACCCCTAAACGTAAAAATTCGTGGAAAAACAATGAAATAACACGTTTGAGCAACCGGCTTTAGAAAAATTGCCTTCTTTTGATACCCGGCGTTAGAAAAAAGAGGCGAAAACGATACCCGGAAAGGAGTGCACATGGCGTCAGCAAAATATACTAAGTACCCCCCCCCCGGGTCTTACCGATAGGAAGCAGAGGGTAAAGGTCAATGGTTCATTCAGCATGTGGACAAAAACTGTCCTGGGAGTACCACAGGGTTCAGTCTTGGGACCCCTTTTGTTCAACATATACCTGAATGACCTATTCATGTTCTTGGAGAAAACGAAAATCTGTAACTATGCGGACGATACAACAATTTATGCGTGTGGTCCTAGGATCGAAACCGTCATTGCGCATTTAGAACATGATGCCTTTAAAATACCTGAGTGGTTTCCAAACAATTGTATGAAGCTAAATGAAGACAAATGACATTTAATGATTTTTGGTGCGAAGGGAGATAATGAAATAACCATCAAAATAGGCGAGGCCTGTGTGAAAGAAAGTACGGAGGAAACTCTTCTCAGTATAACTTTTGATCGATCATCTTTCAAAGGGCATGTGAAGACCCTATGTAGAAAGGCCGACCAAAAACTCCATGCTCTTGACTGTATATCCTGCTACATGGACACTGAAAAATTTTGGTTATTCTTTTTGAACGGATTGTTTGGTCATTTTGATAATGTTGTTAATTTCTGCTTTGGAAGCAATTAATGCGAAAAAAGCATTTTCTGCCAAAAGATCAAGACATGATAAGCTCCACACCACTGAAGATTACACTAAAGGACCAAACAATCCGTTCAAAAAGAATAACCAAAAATCTAATGTGTACAACCTTTCACAGCACAAATTAACAGAAAATGAAAAGTTGATTTAGAACTTGGCCTCTCTTTTTGCCCTAGCCAAAAGAATTTTAACAGAGAGAAATTCGCTAATGATACGCATGCATTTATACGACGCCTTAAACTAAAAGAATTCTTCTATGAAAGATCACAAACTGATGACAAATTCGATAATGAAAAGAAAAATCAATCAATCACTAACAAAGATCGTTGTGCTCTTAATTGGAACATTAAGAATCCTCATTGGTATCCAGAAGCAGTACGAGAAGGACGTTCAGAAGGATTGGTTGACTTCATCGACAGTTGTACTAAAGACTTCAGTGAACATATCCATTCAAAAAGGAACAAACACTGGAATAACCTAAAAGATAGTCAAAGACAAGCCATAAAATCATTGTCATCTGACGAATCGATTATAATCAAACCTGCAGATAAAGGGAGTGGGATTGTGATTAAGAACACAAAAGACTACAATGAAGCATGTTTGAACACACTACAAGATAAAGAGTTCTATGAGACAGTCCATGATGATCCAAACCCAACGTATCGTAAATCCCTTGATAAAATTATCGACGAACTTAAAGTTAAGGGCTATATCAACGAAACAGAAGAAATTAGACTTAAAGAAGGAAACAGGACACCTTGTTTCTATGGTCTTCCCAAAATCCATAAGGCCTTCGAAAAGTTCCCTCCTCTTCGCCCAATTTGCAGTGGGTATAACTCATGCTCCACAAGATTATCAGAATGGGTAGATAGTTTTCTGAAACCAGCAGCAATGCAGACAAGCTCATATGTCCGAGATACGACTGACTTCGTCAACAAAATACAGCAATTCAAAATCGACAGTACTGAAAGCAAAGATCCCTACATCGTAACAATGGATGTATCCTCGTTGTATCCAAACATTGACCATGGAGAAGGTGTAGCTGCATGCGTAGAAGCACTTGAAAGACGCAAAAATAAGTCTGTTCCTAGCGATGTTATCGCCGACCTCCTAATCTTCATCCTTAAAAGCAACACACTATCATTCGACGGCAAATTTTACCATCAAATCAAAGGGACTGAAATGGGTACACCAATGGCTGTTAGCTTTGCAAACTTATTTATGTCAAAATTTGAGACTGATTTGCTACACGACTATGAAAGAGAATATCATAAAGGTCCTGCTATGTGGATACGATACATAGACGATGTATTTTTTGTACGGGATCATAATCAAGAAGAGCTGAAACATTTCCTGTCTTATTGCAACTCATTCGCTGCAAAGAATTCTTACAGATCTACTATTAAATTTACAATGGAATATTCCAAATCTGATGTTGTTTTTCTAGACACAAAAGTAAAGAAGCATGATGAAACATTGATAACAGAATTACATTGCAAACCAACAGCTACGCACACCTACCTCCACAAACTATCAGACCATCCAACGCACACACTTCGCTCAAATCCGTTGTCTCAGTTTATAAGAATAAGACGGATCTGTCATCTTTTGACTGACTATCGAAAACATGCAACGCAATTCATAAACTTTTATGCAAACCGAGGATATTCCGTGAAAACACTAACAAAAGTTGCAACCGAAGTAGAAGCACGAGATCGCAACGGTCTATTATAACAGAAAGTTACTGAAAAGAATAAAGACAGCAGAGTTCCTCTAGTAATTGATTGGCACCAGAAGTTTAAGGGACTCTCCCAAATACTACAAAGACACTACCATTTCATGATAATTGAACATCCAGATCTCAAACAGGTATTCCCAGAACCACCAATAATTTCCTATCGAAGAAATCCAAATTTGCACAATCATCTGGTTTAAACAAAGCGACAAAAAACACAAAGGCCGGCTATTCTGTGCGCTGTACGTCAGAAAAAAACAAAGAAAAGAGGACGTCCATGCAAATTGTGTTGCCACATGGGACAAAGAAATGACATAACAAATGCTAAGAAGCAAAACATGTCGTATTGACGGTGGTTCCTGCAACAGTAAAAACGTGATTTATGCCGCTGAATGTATGAAGCATAAGCTAATATACGTCGGGTATACATCCACTGCTTTGAGCCAAAGATTTAATAAACACCGGAGTGATGCTAGGCACGATCCAGATGCAACAGAACTGGGCAGACATTTTCACGAGAGTGAATCTTGCAATTTTGACAGGGATTTAAAAGTACATATCCTACAGAGATTAGACGGAGATCGTGATAAACTGGAACATTACGAAAACTTGTGGATATCGCGATTAGACTCCAGAGAACCAAACGGACTAAATTCTAGCCTTAATGAGCTCGGAAAGACATTTTATAAACTATTCAAGCATATCTAGCAGTTTAATAAAGTTTCGTCACATCAATCGTTCTCCATTCTCTATTTCATTGTTAGAATTTTAGACTCCTTTTATTTATAGAACACAACATTCGCATTTGATAATGTTACATTGTAAAACATTTATTCGATCATTATTTGACTGATGAAGGTCTACGATACATCGAAAATTTTCAAACAAACTAGTCTTGTTTTCTCTGCGTATCATCAACCTGAAACAAGAATACTCAATCTTACTTGACGCTATAATAATAATAATAGTAATGATAATAATAATAATAATAATAATAATAATAGTAATAATAATAATAATAATGTATGGCGACTGTTCTCCTCAACTACCACTAACGGGGAGATGTCCTGAAGATATATCAACCATTGTGTTTCTGCTTTGATGACATGCACCATTTTAATGTTCGTAAGAAAGTTTTATGATTCTGATAAAACCCCCTAGCATATCTTTTCCTAATAACCCTAGCTGTATCAATTTTGAAGAGTTTATCTCTACGACAATTCTGGAACGCCTCCACAACGGTTCATTTTCAATCTGGGGTGAACATGGAGACTGTATTCCACCACGACTATTACAATAAAAACCAGAAAAGCCAAGAATGTGCCATCATGAGCTTTTTTCTCCTTTCATGGATGAAAATGTTGACCAGGGACTTTCTTAGACAAAACTGGACGCTAAGTCAGGCTACGACCACGTAAAAATTACACAAGATAGTAGAGAATATTTTGATTTGTTTTGGAAAGGAAGGTATTTCAGTTATAATACGCTATGTTTTGGGTGGAACCCAAGCTCCTAAGTATATCAAACGATCGGCCTTGGAGCCTCCCAATTTATTCGATCGCAGGGAGTACCTTTAACGCAGTACATCGACGACACGCACATTGGCCAGTTGCAGTCACCAAGGAATCTAAGGAGTCATGATCAAATTTAGATGTTGCTGAATCAGCCCCTTTTTATCATCACAGCGTTAACATTAGTTTCATGTGTCTACTTTATAGGCCTTCTAGAGTCTATCCTGCAACCACAGCAACGTATTTTTGTTGTTGGGGCTAATCTCTTGCGTTGTTTCGAGAGTCTATCTTGAGTTCAAAGTACGTCTGCCTTCATACACTTCAGTCCTTTACAGGAAAAGCAACATTATTTGCTCTTGCCGTACCAGCAGTGAGGCTCTACACCAGACAAATAATGCAAGCTTCGGCAAATGCTAAACAAAAAACAAACAAAAACAAAAAACAAAAAACCCGAACTGTAAAACGGAAAAAAAGCTTTCAACATTAAAATCTCTACAGATGCATCTAACACGGGCTGGGGAAGAGAATCTTACTTGACGCTATAATAATAATAATAGTAATGATAATAATAATATTAATAATAATACTCATTTACTTAGTGAAGAACAGTCATATTATTGTGCCACTTGTAAAATGACGTTTGCCTCATTGGATATATTTATTGAGCACGAAAGGAGACACAGAAAGGGGAAGAGAAACTTTCGGAATTTGTAGAATACCTCAACACTGCACACCATTCCATTAAATTTACAGCTGAATGGTCTAAGGAGAGCATCAACTTTCTCGACACTAAGGTCATCAGAGAAGGTAGTAAGTTGGTTACAGATCTCTACACGAAACCGACTGATACGCATCAGCTCCTGCATCGTTCCTCTTGTCATCCTTACCACACCAAAAAGGGCATTCCATATGGTCAGGCCCTTCGCATTAGGCGCATTTGTTCTGAGGACTCATTTTTTAACGAACGGATGGGAAATTTAAAGTCATGGCTTATTGGGCGGGGGTATCAAGAAGGGGAAATCGACAGTCAACTAGACAAAGTTAGAAGCTTGGATAGAGAAAACCTGTTAAATAGAAATTCCAAGCAGAAGGATGACACGAAGATACCGTTGGTTCTAACCTACCATCCGGCACTTCAGGGGGTCAGCAATACTTTGCAAAATTGCGCAAATATTCTTCTTATCGATGACGAACATCGCAAACTATTTGCCGGAAAAATTTTCGTTTCATTCAGAAGGGCAAAAAACCTTAAAGATACTTTGGTTCGCGCTAAATTGCAAACTCAAGATCAGGAGCTGATGCCAAAGGGAACTTTTAAATGCAATGGTAGGAGATGTCTAATCTGCCCTATCATCAGAGAGGGCTCCAGTTTTTCTAATGCGAATGATTCGCGATCTTTTAAGAATTTTTCGGGGGCGTACGATTGCAATTCGATAAACGTAGTTTATATGTTGCAATGTACATGTTGTAACAAAAAGTATGTTGGCAGCACAAAAACAAAATTTCGTCAAAGATTTAATGTCTACAAATCATATTTTCGGACGTACAAACAGAAACGCAATACTGGTGCTCTTGATACGGGAAAGGCAGTCCCACAGGCAAGTTTTTTCGCTCATTTTTTCGAGGAAGGCCATCAGGGTGACTTCTCCGTCATTATTCGTATCATCGACGGAGCACAGGATGTGTACTCGCTTCGTAGGAAAGAGCTCTTTTGGCAATACAAATTGGGTTTGTTTGCACCAAATGGCCTAAACGAGAGGGCGGCTGATGTTGAGCTGGATATGTTTGCTTGTGGTACTGCCTAGTTCTCATACCATTGCATTTAAAACCTTGGGCAACACAATGGCAGGGATGTCGGCTTGTTGACTTCGTGTATAATTACACGTAGTGGTGGGGTGGAATTCCCTATCGAGCTATCCTGGATTTAGCAATTTAAGCAAATCTTTGGAGGGTCAATGGCCGATATCCCTTGCCTGTTGTCTCGGGTTGTAAAAGTTGTTGTCGCGGAGAGCTTTCAGTCCCTTGTCTATAAGATTTAGAGATCGTTTCTTTCTATTCAAATCCAAAAAAAAGGGGGCAAAACATCTTCGAGTAAGGTCATTGGGGAGTTTTGTGGAAAGAAATTCATGCCTTGTTTTTTGCGGCTTTGTCTATATGTAATATAAAAACATTCTTTTATGTTTATCTTGTTGATAGTATTCTAAAATAATATTCTTTTCTTTTCTTTTATTTGTCTAGGGTATAGAAACTATTTTTATGTAAATTTTAGTATAAATACTTGGCTGTCTAGGATTGTAAATACACTGAAGAAGATTTTATATCGAAACGTCTGCCCTGAAACAGTTGTGTTTTTTATAATAATAATAATAATAATAATAGTAATAATAATGTCGAGGCTGTTAGCAAAAATGTTGTGCAAAATCGGATACCAGTATGAAACTTGGGTCACTGTGGTAGTTTTGAACGCTGAAAAAGATAAGATGCAGACCCCAGCTGAAAAATGCCCCCAAGGGCTATTTTAAGACGGGGGTACAAGGTCCCAAACCCCCAAAAGCGATTATTATAATACTTTTGCTGCAAATAGTGATGCCAGCATGAAAATTGGTAGAAATGGAAAATTTGATATGTTGAAAAAGATAAGATGTAGACCCCAGCTGAAAAATGCCCCCCAAGTGCTATTTCTAGACGGGGGTACTAGGTACCAGGCCCCCAAAAGTGGTTATTGTAATACTTTTGCAGCAATATGCGATACCAGCATGAAAATTGGTAGAAATGGACAATTAGATATGCTGAAAAAGATAAGATGTAGACCCCAGCTGAAAAATGCCCCCAAGTGCTATTTTTAGATGGGGTACTAGGTACCAAGCCCCCAAAGGCGATTATTGTAATACTTTTAATGCAAATAGTGATACCAGCATGAAAATTGGTAGAAATGGACAATTTGATATGCTGAAAAGAATAAGGTGTAGACCCCAGCTGCAAGGAGGCCCCCAAGTGCTATTTTAAGACGGGGGTTCTAGGTCCCAAGCCCCCAAAAGCGATTATTGTAATACTTTTGCTTCAAAAAGTGATACCAGCATGAAAATTGGTAGAAATGGACAATTTGATATGCTGAAAAGAATAAGGTGTAGACCCCAGCTGCAAGGAGGCCCCCAAGTGCTATTTTAAGACGGGGGTTCTAGGTCCCAAGCCCCCAAAAGCGATTATTGTAATACTTTTACTGCAAATAGTGACCCCAGCATGAAAATTGGTAGAAATGGACAATTTGATATGCTGAAAAAGATAAGATGTAGACCCCAGCTGAAAAAATGCCCCCAAGTGCTATTTTTAGACGGGGGTACTAGGTCCCAGGCCCCCAAAAGTGGTTATTGTAATACTTTTGCAGCAAAATGTGATACCAACGTGAAATTAGGTATCGATGGAGTGTTTGATATGCTGAAAAGGATTGGATGTAGATGCACGCTAAAAATGCCCCTTCCTGTACGAAGATACCAGACCATATAATAGCCATGTGCAAGCCTTGTAGTTATATGGCCTTGCAACCTTGTTCTTCTAGCCTAGTAAAGCCTTGCTGTAACCTGTAACCTTGTAAATGGCTCGAAAGATGCTAATTAGTCTTGTGGAAACCTAGTGGAAGCCTTGTGTTAGACTGGTTGTAACTTGGAATCTTACTGATAGCCTTGTAATTCCCCTCAAAGGTTAGTGCATAGTCATAACAAGGTCATAATTCCTGCTACAAGGCTAAAACTTGGCCTGTACACGGCCAAGTTTAGCCTTGTATTTTTTTACAGGTTGTACTATTTTTAGACTCAATTTATTAATTTGTTGGGTTCAGCTATTGACGCTATTTAGAAAACTCAAAAAGGCAAGTTTCTTACAGCTCTTTTACACTGTAATTTTCTGTTTGCTTATCTTTTAAATGGTTCAAGCTTGACTAAAAACTGCTCACTACCCTTTTCCTTCTCAATATTCTGAGGGGAAATAAAAAGCAACTTTTACGTCCCTTTGTAAATTCCCTGTTGAAGTCTTAAAAAACTAGATGTACCAAGGGTGTTAGGACACGGAAATTTTAACTACGTATTTATTTACCTTGTTTTGATCTTCGTCTTGTTTTCTTGTCTTGTTTTCTTCTCTGTTCTGTTTCCTCTTGCTGATGTAAATGCCTCGTGTTATTTGAATGTATCTTCCTTGTATTCCTGTGTCTTAGCGCGCCTTCGTATAAGAAAGGTTTTTAAACCGAAATATGGCACTGCGGTGTAAAAACCTTTCTTCTACGAAGGCGCGCTAAGACACAGGAATACAAGGAAGATATATTCAAATAACACGAGGCATTTACATCAGCAAGAGGAAACAGAACAGAGAAGAAAACAAGACAAGAAAACAAGACGAAGATTAAAACAAGGTAAATAAATACGTAATTAAAATATCCGTGTCCTAACACCCTTGGATGTACCAAAGTTATTAGGCAGGCGTGGATTAGCCCACCGGCCCCGATAGTTATCACTATCAAGTAAAACCAAAGATCTTTCGTATTTTGATTTGGTTGTAGCTAGTATTTTCCCTTCTCGCCAGTCCTCTCCTGAGATTCTCTGAAAAATGAGAAGAAACGCGAAAAATCCGTTGTTTATAAACTTATTGGGGATAAGAATCTGATAAATATTGTTTGAGTTTCCATTTTACCAATAGCAAATACTGGATCGATGGAGGCGTTCTTAGCGAAAGTCAAGAATGTCCCCCTAGAATGTTCCTGTTAATGATAGTATAGGAATAAGTAACTACGAAATTTTCTGAACTTTTATTTTAGAAATGGCAAAGATTTTTCAACAGTGGCGTCCTAAGCCAAAGTATAGTAAAAAGGTTGCTCACGAAATTTTCCTGTAGGTGCTCAATTCTTTACTGCGAAAATTCTTTAAATTCATATTTTAGCAATGGCAAACACGGAAAGGGAGAGTGTTCTATACTAAAATAAAAGGCGTGGCCTTTTAAAATTTTCAGGGGTCTTCCCCCCCCCAGCCTCCCATTTTTCTCATGCAATCTAAGTTCAAGATAATGAAGCCAACGTTTCATTGTATGGTAACAGACGAACCTGCAAAGCCTTTTATGTTGAAAAATGTCGAGAACGAGTTGTTGGAAGCAAAGATAAATCCTGAAGCCATCATTGATGCAGGGGAAAGCTCCCAAGAACTTTGTTCCGTTCTGTTCTCTTATTTATTGCATGTCTTATAAGATATATATCAATTTACCTCGGCCAGTGGCGTGGCTACTGTTAGGGATAGGCCCCCCCCCCCAACTTCTGACGAAAGATGATTTTCGAGATTCTTTCAAAAATGAGAAGAAAGTAGTTGGCGATAGGTAGGTTAGGGTAAGAGGGCAAGAAGCTACTAAAAGACTGAACAATTTTTTCTAAGCATAAGTAAAGGTTGTCGTTTCCAAAAATGTTTATTGGATTGTGAGAAGCGTTCAAAGACAAAGTACTAATAGTTGTTAGTACAAACATTTTCCTCAGGGGGATGATCGATATAAAACTGTGACAGAATTGTGAGTTGCCACTTTGACAGTTCTAAGGATGGGATGAAGCGAAGCATTTTAAGCCAAAGAAATGTATTTTTGCTTAAACATTTTCGCGGAGATGCTAATTCATAGTAGTGCTGTTGAAAATGGTCTTTCCATCGGCAATCATGGGTTCTGGAAATAGTTCTAATAGGTCAAAGTCGAGTGCATGTCCTCCAAAATGTTCCTGGTGGCTTTACTCGTCCCTCATTTTGTTCCCAGGAATTTGGTTTGCCCTAGTGACAACTGGCTTGGCGAAAAAGGGCCCTAAGGGAGAACGCCCTTTTTGAGAGCTAATCCGTGCCTGCTAGAATGGCGGTTTTTTGGGTTCTGGTACCAGTTACCGCCGTCTAAAAATAACACTTGGAGGCATTCTTTAGCTGGGGTCGGCGTTCCTTTTCAGCATATCAAACTGCCCATCTTTGCCAATTTTCATGCTGGTAACACAATTTGCAGCAAAAGTATTACAATAATCACATTTTCGGGGCTACCTAGTACCCCCGTCTTAAAATAGAACTTGAGAGCATTTTTCAGCTGGGGTCCACATCTTCTCTTTTTCAGCATATCAAGCTGCCCATCTAAACCAATTGTCATCCTCGCATCGCATTTTGCAGCAAAAGTATTACAATAACCACTTTTGGAGGCCCGGTACCTAGTATCCCGTCTGAAACTTGGGGGTTTTTTCAGCTGGGGTCTACATCTTATTTTTTCAGCATATCAAATTGTCCATTTCTACCAATTTTCATGCTGGTATCACTATTTGCAGTAAAAGTATTACAATAATCGCTTTTGGGGGCTTGGTACCTAGTACCCCCGTCTAAAAATAGCACTTGGGGGCATTTTTCAGCTGGGGTCTGCATCTTATCTTTTTCAGCGCTCAAAACTACCCCAGTAACCCAAGTTTCATGCTGGTATCCGATTTTGCACAACACTCCTGATATCTGAGACTGACTGATGAAGGTCTACGATACATCGAAAATTTTCAAACAAACTAGTCTTGTTTTCTCTGCGTATCATCAACCTGAAACAAGAATACTCAATCTTACTTGACGCTATAATAATAATAATAGTAATGATAATAATAATAATAATAATAATAGTAATAATAATAATAATAATGTATGGCGACTGTTCTCCTCAACTACCACTAACGGGGAGATGTCCTGAAGATATATCAACCATTGTGTTTCTGCTTTGATGACATGCACCATTTTAATGTTCGTAAGAAAGTTTTATGATTCTGATAAAACCCCCTAGCATATCTTTTCCTAATAACCCTAGCTGTATCAATTTTGAAGAGTTTATCTCTACGACAATTCTGGAACGCCTCCACAACGGTTCATTTTCAATCTGGGGTGAACATGGAGACTGTATTCCACCACGACTATTACAATAAAAACCAGAAAAGCCAAGAATGTGCCATCATGAGCTTTTTTCTCCTTTCATGGATGAAAATGTTGACCAGGGACTTTCTTAGACAAAACTGGACGCTAAGTCAGGCTACGACCACGTAAAAATTACACAAGATAGTAGAGAATATTTTGATTTGTTTTGGAAAGGAAGGTATTTCAGTTATAATACGCTATGTTTTGGGTGGAACCCAAGCTCCTACGTATATCAAACGATCGGCCTTGGAGCCTCCCAATTTATTCGATCGCAGGGAGTACCTTTAACGCAGTACATCGACGACACGCACATTGGCCAGTTGCAGTCACCAAGGAATCTAAGGAGTCATGATCAAATTTAGATGTTGCTGAATCAGCCCCTTTTTATCATCACAGCGTTAACATTAGTTTCATGTGTCTACTTTATAGGCCTTCTAGAGTCTATCCTGCAACCACAGCAACGTATTTTTGTTGTTGGGGCTAATCTCTTGCGTTGTTTCGAGAGTCTATCTTGAGTTCAAAGTACGTCTGCCTTCATACACTTCAGTCCTTTACAGGAAAAGCAACATTATTTGCTCTTGCCGTACCAGCAGTGAGGCTCTACACCAGACAAATAATGCAAGCTTCGGCAAATGCTAAACAAAAAACAAACAAAAACAAAAAACAAAAAACCCGAACTGTAAAACGGAAAAAAAGCTTTCAACATTAAAATCTCTACAGATGCATCTAACACGGGCTGGGGAAGAGTTCTCATTCTAGGAAACAAAGCTCTTCTTTTGAGTCACATGACTATTTGGTCGGATAAAGATTCTTACTAATCGCCGAACAGAGAAGCAATAGCCTTCCACAAATCGTTAATCACTTTCTCCAAGGAGATCTATCAATATAGTGATGATGTTATTGTCGATAACAATAATTTATGACACTTTTGGAACAACTGGGTGGAAAAGATATCCCACTTAACAAAAAACACCTCTTCAATCTTAGTCAAAAGCTGAACGTCACCTGATCATAAAACGATGTTTGCTCCTTGTTCTTCAATTCTTCTACTGCAGCGGAAGAGGCTGGACAGAATTTTAGAGAAAAACTGCCTTTGCGGCTGCAAACAACTGTTTCCTTGGAGCACATATTTAACAACAGATTGTATTGTGCAAAAAAATAAAAAATAAAATACAATGCCAGATGGAAAATTGTCTCCTGGGCCGGGTTGTTCAAACCACGATTGGCGCTAATCTTGGATTAAAGGCATGATTCGGTAGTTATTTGTACTGTTCCAATCTGGTATTAGCCTTATATCAGTTTTAAACATTCGGGCCCTGGTATATATTGGTGACCAACTTCTAAACCTACTCTTGAGTTATGGATAGTATATGCTAGGATCAACGTATTTATCATCATGATACTTATTGATTGTATACAAAGATCACAGTTTCACTTTGTGTGCCCGGTAAAAACAGCAATTGATGGTGCGCTCTCCATATCTTAGTCGGTTTTGGTAGCAGTGGTGCGTAATCCAGTGTAAATACGTTACTACCAGTAGTCTGGTGGTGTCGCACATAAAGCTAATATAGTTAATTTAGGGTACTCTAGGTGCTACTCTACTCTATGGTTCATCCAGTCCTACCGGATGTCCAAAACAAAAGTACGTCGGTAGACATGGTTGTTGCTCCCCGCGGTTCTTTCCTAGAAGTAGAATAGAGTAGCTTGTAAGTAGAGCAATTCAGTAAATACGTATTGTAAATTTTTAGCACAATGCATAAAGAACAAAGAAACAAAAGTATAATCTTTCGTTCATCTTTCAATTTATGACTGAACAATCACAACTGAAACGAAACTTGTGTGAGACATTCCTTTAGTAGTATAGGACCCTACCTGACCTCGTTCCTTCAGTCCTAGAAAGTTGCGCTGTCAACTGTCAAGTGTAGCTGCATTTTCTCTTAACATTTTTTCTAATAACACTTTAATTGATCTAGAAACTTTATTGTAATGGTTGATCTGCCTCAGAACTTATTCTGCGACCATAATGCCAATCTGAAAATGCGAGGTCACGAAATCTAAGTTAAGATCTCATCTATATGATAAAGTTAAAATAAAAAAAGTTAGAAGTAAGGCTCCTCCGCATGAACTGTTTAAACGCTTATACAGGGTGTCCCAAAAAACGCGTACGCAGTTTGAATGGCTACTGTAGAGGAGCCATAAATCCAACTTGACCTATTTTTCAAATTTTGAACAGTTGGGACTTAGCCCTTTTGTTATTCGGAGTTTGTAATCCAGTGAAAATATGTGATTTATCATATTACTGGAAAGATATGTTATGTCAGTTCAAGGGTGTTAGGACACGGATATTTTAATTACGTATTTATATTTATTTACCTTGTTTTGATATTCGTCTTGTTTTCTTCTCTGTTCTGTTTCCTCTTGCTGATGTAAATGCCTCGTGTTATTTGAATATATCTTCCTTGTATTCCTGTGTCTTAGCGCGCCTTCGTAGAAGAAAGGTTTTTAAACTGCAATGCCATTTTAAATACTTATTATGGGAGAGTCATCACCGCAAACTCTCATAAAGCCTTTTCGTCCAATGCGCGACACTTTTTGATGACGTCTGCCCGGGCACACGTCATCAGTCATGTGATAGGTTTTGACTTTCGAGCTTGGATTTCAGGAGGTTTCAACTAGAGGGTTTCGGTGTGCGGGAAATTTTGAATTGTATCCAAAGCATGATAGGAGCCACAGGTGTGCTTTGAGGTTTCTGCAATGATGATCAGGTAACGATAAATATGGAGAATTTGACCAAATATGAGTTTGATAGCATGCAAGCTGCGAGAGTAATATCATTCACGATCAAATACTGTAGCCAAACCACGAAGTGGTACGGTCAAGCTGGTTTGATACTTTGAGTTCAAGGAAACGAGAGCATTTGTCTTGTCTCCCGTCGAAGTGTGAAAATCGAGACCATGCTCATGCAGAAAATGCAAGTTGCGCTTTTTTATGATATCACGGCAAAGACCAAAATAAGATGACCAGAGTATGAGCAGCCTTACGTTAATTTCTATTAGAAACTGCGCTTTTGACCCAGTGCTGAAAGTTTCCTAAATTATCAGATTTTGAAGCCTGAGAGACAGAGTTTCTCCCAATCTTTCTTGTCTGTTTCCTTGTGCCCTTCCAGAATATTTCTTAGCGCACATTTATTTCTCCATAAGAAATCTTATGTGAAAGTCAACTCTGGGGTCCTTGATATAAAACAGAAAATTCGAGAAGGAATGTAAGAATTAGTTCAAGGAATCTGAAAGACACATCCACTATGTATTGTAATTTGTTACTCAGCACTTGAGTATTGTATAAACAGAGGCGTGGTTTCAAGTCAAAGTAGCCACTTTGTTTTTACTTGTTAGCACAGCTATGGTTTTGCAAGAGCCAGCCCCCTGAAATGTTATGAGTGGAAGTGGTCTTTTCTCCTCCGCTCAAGCAACATTGCGAAGCCAAAATGTGTTGCGCATTCGACGATGGATTACAATGGAAATTTGCGGTGATGACTCTCCCATAAGTATTTAATATGGCATTGCTGTTTAAAAATCTTTCTTCTACGAAGGCGCGCTAAGACACAGGAATACAAGGAAGATATATTCAAATAACACGAGGCATTTATATTAGCAAGAGGAAACAGAACAGAGAAGAAAACAAGACAAGAAAACAAGACGAAGATCAAAACAAGGTAAATAAATACGTAATTAGAATATCCGTGTCCTAACACCCTTGGTCAGTTGTCAAATTTGGTGGGAAAATTGGAATCTGTTCAGTAGTCTGCTCCACGAGCTGTAACGGGAACATGGCGGGGATCAATGCGGCTGTACGTAGAGCTTGGATGGGAATCACTGCACTAAATTTGGGAAGGTGGAGCAGACACCTTTTTTTGTTCTACAATATTACAAGAAACGAGTAAAAGTGCTCGATTCGCTCGCACTTTAACATTCCTAGCTCATGCGGAGAGCTCTTTAGCCATATCTGATCATACTCCTGAAATATGGTTCCTTATCGGAGAGTTAAACATTATACTTTATGAGTTAAGTTGTGGGTGCTACAGACTGTCAAAATCTGTTATATTGATGCACTCATGAAAGGGCCACAGGGCAGAGTTTTGTGCAGTCCCGCTTTGTGATACTGCAACAAAAGGTAGCATTAAAAATGTCAAAAGTTGCTAACCTCTTCAGCTTATCAACATTTCAACAAGCACCGAATGATTTTATCCAGGCAAAGAAGAGACTGACTGAAGCCTGTTTTGGAGCTTATGGGGCCAGATCCTCTTCTCTTGGCGTGTTTGCTTTGGGATTCCCTCCTATTTTGAAGGGGCCCAATGCGGATGTGCTTCGGGGGTGGTTTCGGTCTCGGTAGTTTGAGGCCTGCTTCAAAAGTAAACAAAGCAGCATCCCTTCCCAACTTATTGTTTGTGTACTTGAGTAGTTTTTGTAGATATTTTGTTGTGTTTGTAGATAATTTAGTATGTTTTGTAGATAATTCTGTCTCACATTTGATGTTAGGTGATATTTATGTAATTCTAAAATGTCATCTTGGATGCAGGTGCGGTATCATGGGTGGATTGGGTTCCTGCTGTGCGAATGGGTGGCTGCTGCCCTTTGGTTTGGTGTCTAATCCCGGTTGGGGTGGTGCATGTGGCAGGAGGCAGGAGGCAGCGGCTGTCCTTCAGGGCATGGGGGCCCTCTGTCTTGCACTTGTGGTCTCCCAAATTTTCAAATGGTTCTTATTGGCAGATATTATTGCCTGACATCAGATGTGAGACAGACATTAACGTTTTCTTTGTAGTTTTCCCTTCTTGCGTATTATAATTCTGGAATTGCAAGTGCCTCTCATGGTGGGAACTTTGATGATATACCGCAATGACAGGCAGAGTACATTAGTTTCACGTTACGAGTTCTTGTGATAATTGATTATATTATATTATACCGGGTGTCCCAAAAAAAAGTATACAGATTTGGTTGACTCCAGTGATGTGAATTTAGCTTTAATCCATGGCTAATTACTCTCAAAATGTTCCACGATAGTTAACTTGAGCACAGATACCTCTTTTGTTGGTATTGGTGCTTTGAGAGCAGAAATATCAATCTTGAAAGCTCAATTTTGCGTCCAGACGCAAACCAGAGCTTTGGCCTTTTGGCCTAAGCCAGTTCCTGAAGCACATCAAAATTAAGAACTGAAATTAATGAAAAATTAAGAAACTGCCCAATGGGTGACTTGGGGGTGACTTCTGGAAAACAAAATAGCACAATATCTAATATTGTTCAAATTTTCTCAAGGATATTGTTAAGTTATACGATGTGCCTTAACAATTTGCTTAGGCCAAAAGGCTAAAGCTCTGGTTTGCAGGAAGATGCAAATTTGAGCTTTCAAGATTAATATGTCTGCTCTCACAGCACCAATACCAACAAACGAGGTACCTATGTTCAAGTTAACTATCGAGGAACATTTTTAGAGTAATTAGACATTGATTGAGGCAAAATTCACATCGCTGGAATCAACCAAATCCGTATACATTTTTTTGGGACACCCGGTACTATACTATATTATATTATATTATATTATATTATATTATATTATATTATATCATATTATATTATAATATATTATATTATGTTATATTATTTATATGTATAGAAAACATTTCAGCTTATCAACAAATTGTTCAACCTCACATCATATTTGTTCGTTCTGAGACTGATCCTGAAGTAATTATTCCATAATGTTACAAATAGAAAGGAATAAGAATATTTCTGGACAATGTATCAATGGTCTACTGACGAAGGGCACGGCCCGATAGGTTTAGTTTCATTTTTCTATGGCGATAGAAGTGTTATTTTTGATGAGTAATCCGTTATTTTTGCTAATGTATCAATGTATAATGCATCAGCACAACTCAAAAGGGCTATAAAAGGTCAACTTGCAAAACTTATGAGGTGTTAATTGACCTAATTGAGTAAGGTTTGTTTTCACCCACTTCAAGTCAAGCGATTAATCTCCTGATAAAATATCTTTTGACATTTCAACATATCTCGTGCGCAGGAGATTTGCACCAAAAATGCAAAAAGTAGAATAATACTAAAACTTTCCAGGAGTATGGTCACATGACTCAAAATGGGCTAAACAAACCTTAGCTGATTTTTCTCAGTTTACTCACTGCCTAATGTATGCTTTTGTACTTTATATATTTGTGCATACCCTACATCTTGCTCTACTGCACTGCACTCATTTCTTATTGCACCCATCAACCAGCACCCCAACAAACATGAGAATAGTCCTGTTCTGATTTTACTGTCCTAAACCTTCTCCTTTGTTTACAGTTTTCCCAATTAACAGAAAGTGCTTATGGAACACATATTAGCCTGTGTGCAGCCTCGACAATGCGAGCAGGCTAGACCTAAATAGAAAATATAGTTCAAATTCTCACTGTTCTTCCAATACGCTTTAAACGCCAAAAATTTCTGCTGTTCATGTAGCTGCACTTCAATTCTGACTGCCTGCTGTCTACCTGCTGTGGGAAATTGTTTTGGTTACTCCCGTTGTAGTTATATCTCCCTCTTCCCCTGTCGATTCGACCATTGCCTCTGCTGCCTCTTGGTGCATAGGTCGGGCGTCTAAATTGGCCATTTTCATTTTGTCTTGTTTCCTCTTTGTTGGTTTGGAGGGTTATTGAAGTTGTTGTTATATCCTATTTCCCGAGGGGACTGTTGACTATTGTTACTGTCTGCCTGCTCGGGCTGAAATTCCTGATTGAGAAACCATTCTCCCTTTTCCTTCCACGTTTCCTCTGAAATTGCCTCCTCAGATTTGCAGTCATTCATCCAGATTTGTCGTAGTATAGCCTTTGTTGCGTCATTGTTGGATGATGTTTCTATTTCTGAAAATAGCGTCTGATCTACGGCTTCGTACTTGGACTTAAAATTGTTTACCTTTGCTTCCATCATACCCATTTCATATTTCATCGTTTCTTTGGCATGACGCATCCTTGTCTCTTTTTGCTCTTCTGCTTCACCGGGTATTGTCTTTGGGAGGAACTTGTTCGGGAGTTTTGTTGGTGCTGTATTGTATCATTCATCGTAAATATTTGCAAGTTTGGTGTTTTTTAAGTACAACCAGTAAATCTTCTTTCGGTCGTTGAGGGTGTTCTTCCATTGTTTGAATTTTGCTTTTAATTTTTCATGGTCTTGCTGTTGAAGTAGGTTGGTTGTTGTTTCTGCTTGCTCAGCTATAGTAGAGAAGCCCTTTGCCATTACGTCCCTCGTTTCTTTAAATTCAGACTTGATGATGTTCCAGACCATTATGACCTATTGGACCAATATGACCCTGGAGTCATATTGGTCCGGACCAATATAGACCTCGACAAAATTTGGGTCATATTGGTCCATAGAGGGTCATATTGGTCCAATCAGAAATGCCGAATACGAGGCTATCGAGCACATGACAACAGGGGCTGGAAAATAATTGACGTGAGCATGCGCGATAGTATGAATGGAAAGGTAAAGCGTGTCGTGTGTGCATGCGTGTTTCATTTCGGCGCCAAAATTAAATAACGGTCATGAAGCAGGATTGCGGACAGAGACTTGCAGAAACAACACCATGAGCAAAGCTTTGGAAACTGGCCACTCATTATTAGATACGGAGGAATATGATAGACTTATGACTATGAGTTTCTTGTTTCCCTGTGCTCTTTCACTTAAAGATGAGGCTTCGGTCAACAGAGACTCATATTGGGCTCATAGTTTGACTCTGAAAACAGTGGTGGATTTAGGGGGGCAATTGCCCCCACTTGCCCCCCCCCTTCACGATGAAAACTCAGCTGGGCGCCCCTATTTCGGCGAGAAAAGCGCCCCTCATCCTGACTCTAACGCACAATTTTCTAACTGTTTCGATTTAAATATGGGGGAAACACATAAATCAAGGCCTTACTTAGTAATGAATCAAAGAATTTTCTTTAAAAAACGCCCAAAAAATTGCGGAAATGTTGCCATCCCAACGATTTAAATCACACTCACGGAGTGCAAATTGCTTACATGACGTTACGGCGTTACGGAGTCAATTATAGGAAATATCTACTTATATCGCCCCAGTAGGGGAGACCGGGGACAAACTAATTCCAATGACCTTTCTCTGCACAGAAACCAAACGACTGAATTATTAACAGCCAATAATTCGTGCTTTCTTTATGTAGCGACAGTAACACTTTAACACAATCGTGAACCAAGTATTATTATTCTGATCTAAAAATGTGCAGATTTCAGTTCAGTTTTGTTAGGATTAAGTTCTGATTTCAATTTTGGTATCTCTTAAACGAATTTCAGGATGATTTGAAGTTTAACAAAGAAGTAAAGGGTGTCCAAAAAAAAACGCAACAGATTTGATCGGGATTAGCAACAAGCATTTAGGTCTGACCCATCCATAATAATTCTTTATATAATCCTCGATAGCTAACTTGAAGATAGATACCTTGTTTGCTGATATTGGTGCATTGAGAGTGGGAATATTAATCTTCAAAGTTGAAATTTGCCTGAACCTCCAAACCAGAGCTTTTGGGTTTAGGCCTAAACTGCAAACGCGCTATTTTGGGGAATCTCCTGAATTACCGAGAAATAAGAGAATAAAGCCTCATGCTGAGGAAAATATTTGAATAGAAATTCAATCAAATTCATCAATTTTGTCATGAAAAGACATCTTTTCTCATGCTTCAAAAGTTTCGAAAAGTTAGCATTGCATCTGTCTCATAAAAAGAAAGTAATATGCGAAATAGTTTGCTTGGGTATGAAAGATGAATTATTTCTTGCAATTTCCATGACTTTAATGAAATGCATTTTGTTTAATCTTTCTTCGAATTATTACGAAACAAAAAATCAAAAATACTCAAGGTAAAATTATCAATGGATAAGATCCTTAAAATTGCTCATTCGTGTTTAGCTCTTTTGCAGGTGCACTATGATTGAAGAATGGTATGCCTTTGTGAATTTTCCCTTCGACATTGTTATGTTTGTTAATTTTTAGCTTTCAAATTTCAATTGAAATGTGTGCCTAAACATGAGTGCCTTAGCATGTTCACACTACTACACTATGCAATGACTGAGGAGATTCCTCGAGACGTTTTCAGTTAGGCCAAAACCCGAAACCTCTGGTTTGGAGATGGAAGCAAATTTGGACTTTCAAGATTGATATTCCAAGTCTCTATGCACCAATATCAACAAACAAGGTATTTATCTTCAAGTTAGCTATCGAGGACTATGTCAAAAATTATTTTGGATCGATTGGACCTAAATTATTGTCGCTAGTCCCGATCAAATCCGTTGCGTTTTTGGGACACCCGGTATATTGATATGATCTTCGTCATATTTCAAATGACCAACAAGACTCCTGCAACCAAGAGATTACAAAAGTGCTCTCTGTGTCAAAGTTAAAATATCTGAATTATTAGAATGTGATGACTTACGATGTTCTCTTCTTGCAATAGATCCCACAGAAGAGTTCTTCCCTCCCTGCAAAGGCTATCCGCATCAAGTTCCCCTCTATTTGTTTGTGGGGATTTTGTTTGTTGACTTTCTGGAACACAACTTGTTAGAGAAACCACTTCTTCCTCTGATTCTTCGCTTTCATGTTCTCTTTCAGACACGGGGCTGACATTCATGTAATTAATTTCATCTTCATCGAAGTCGCCGTCCGCGTGATCATTTTGAAATGAAGAAGCCGGCAATAGATCATCTGAATCTTCAAAATCACGTGGTGATACCTCCAATGGCTCTTCATTTGACAACGGATGCATCTCTGTATCTTTCATCCTCAGATCGAGGCTGCTAAAGAGATATATCAACCTGATATCAAGTACAGGTAAAACTCGCGTACAAAACCTCTTCGATTTTAAGGAATTACAAGCTGAATTCAACTGATGCAGATGACAATATTCAAAACAATCATTTTCATGTTGAAAAAGATGGCTAAACGAGCAACATTGCACCTTTCAACAGCAATTTCCTAATCACATCATGTCATATGTTCATTATTTAACGGTGGTTTACAATAGTATTAATCAATACTAATTAAGACCAACCAACATAAATACACTTAAAATCCAAAAAAACAACTAGTACCACATCCTGTTTTGTTAACAGCATATTCTTCAGGCGCAATGTTCTCCGGCCCAATCTTTTTCTTCTCTTTAAAACGTGCGAGTGTCGGTTCTTCTTTTATACTATCACCAAGAGTATTCCAAAGAAAACTTCCCATGAAAGATAAAAATTCTACTCTACAAGATGTTGTCTTTGCCTTTGGGAGTATGCAAAGATTTTTTTCCTTAGGTCGTAGGCCACATATTTCTTCTCGTGAAATTCTCATACAATCGATGGATTCATATTATTCAATGAGATGTATATTTCAGGCATAAATCTTTGCTATTTTCTCAGTGAATGACGAAGCTGTTACTGCGAGAGAGTAACAACTGAAACGAAGATTCATAGTCATTGTGGAGGATCTTTAGTGCACGTTTAAAAGTGTGATCTACTTTCTTGTTTGCACCATTATTGCAGAATAGCCATATCAAAGGGCAATAATTAAAATTTCACAGAATCACCGCATTGCAAATTGATAATGTTTGCTCTCTGGAAATGTAGATACTTAGCATAGAAAAAGCTCTGCACTTTTTGTTAACTTTTTGGCACAAAGTTTGCACACGCTCTTCAAACTTTAGTTTCTTGTAAATTTCAATCCCAAAAAATTTAACATGCTCTTTTGCTAGTATTTTACTGCACTGAATATTTAAGCGCAGTCCTTGCTCTCTTTTCAGACCAAGAAACACTAACTGGAATTGTTTAGGGTTCACTACCACGTCATTGCATGTGAACCATTCCAATAGCTTGCTCAGACCGTTTCCAAAACAGTCGCTATTTCGTGTAACTCATTTCCACAGGAATAAAGTCTGCAAGTAAGAATTTGTTATTTTCAAGCTTGATGTTCTTATGTGCCAGTTGTTACTGCATTGATTTCATTAAAAGAAAATTTCGTATTATAAACAATATTGCCCAATTCAAGTTGCCAAGTTGTGAGTGCCCATTAACTATTTCTTAAATTGCCTCACTGAATGAATTCTCTGCAAATCATCCTTGACGCTTACATCCAATCACTTATGAAACATAAAGAGCATAGTGAAACAGGACTTTGCATTTTACCAATACATGTTTTACAATCAGTTGACTCAAACATTTCGGCTCATTAATGCAATCCAATGAATTGAAAAGATAGCATTAAAATTCACTTGCATTGCAACTGATTCTGTAGCATATCAGTAAATCAAAGAGAATATACCTTATTGGGGTAAAGTCTGGTCTCTTTTTCCTTAAACAAAGAAAAGACGCGATTAAACAACGATTACAACATTTGTGGATTTAGAAAAAGGGACCGAGAAAAGCGGACTCAAATTCCGACAGTCCTGCAAACAAGTGAGGAATCAAAAACAGTATGCCTTGCTGGATCGTTGCGTCACTTTACAAGCTTGGAGGATCATTTCACTCATGTTTTCGTTTATTTTCATCATATCCATTGAAGTGTTCCCCAAGCCTTAAGGTGGCTCAGTTTACTCCAAGGGAAGTCCGAGGATACTTGAATCAAGATTTATCTTACAATTTAAAGAATAGGAACTTAATAGTCAATTCCAACAGTGGACAAAGTAGGCCGGGAAGAGGGGGTCGTTCTGGTAAATGGTGGACTCAAATCTGGTAAATGACTGCCATGGAGCTTCAAAGAATTATAGATGTCTCTCCACGCTACTGTTGGCATTGAATGCATGGTTGAAATTCAGTGACCCTTGAGAAATAATTGACCAAAAGGTAGCCCGAAGGATCTCCTAAAACGCACGAGCCTCGTAACGAAAGGAGGACATTGCCTCAAGCAGCTTTGGTGGGAGAGTATTCGTCATTTCCTTCGGAGTTGATCGATTAGATCAGAGTAACAAAGCAAGATTAACTAACGTTTTGGTAAATTTCAAGACAATTTTGAGAAGGTTCCTTGTGAAAAGGTTTGCCTATCTGAGTGCTGCAAACTTGTAAAGATATGAATTCAAAATTATGGGGAATTATTGTTTAACTGGAGCATGGAAGAAAACGAAGTAAAGTCATTTAGCGCAGTTGTTATGTCGTGGAAAGGTTGGAATCGAAAGAATTCTTTAGAGAATTTTTGAAAACAATCTAGCAAATTTAAAACAAAAGCCTCACAGACGTAAATTGTGGCTGTTTGTTGCCCATATTTTTCTGACACAAGCACCGGCATGGCTACAAAAGCAACGCAGTTTTCATTCAAAAAAACTCTCTCAAACAGCAAGCAAAATAACAACAAATTTTCAGTTTTATGAATGAACTGGAACATAAAAAGCATACCACAAATGAATATGCAACTTAACTGTGGAAAAGGTCTATGGTCGAAAATGCTGGCGTCGTTACCAGGATAATTTCTACTCTGGTCTGTTAATAGACAAATCTGGCAAGCTGTGTTGAAAGAGCAATGTACCTACGTCTAATGCGCAGTGCTTTCATTAAAACGCGAAGTTCTCCAAATAAATAATTTTACGTTTGAGTAAGATATAACCAAAACATTGATATGTTGAACAAACCTTCTTGCCTGTCTTGTTTGGCATTCATCCTCCACTAAATTACTGGTATGAATAATTGCAACTTCTTCATCCGTAGATCCATCACTACTCAAACTGGCACTTTCACTTTCGACAGGGCTAACATCAACAGGCTTTTTCGCTACAACGGAGTAAAGTTAATCACTTCAGCATTCCTTGATTTCATATCAAGGAAACAACAAAATTTCTCCACTGTTTAAAAATTTCGATGTTAAAATATCACATAGAGACTTTGATGTAATTTTGTCATCTATTTAACATTTAAAAGGCAAAAATTTGCTCTCAAATGAACAATTTCTCGAGAATTGGTTTCCTTTGGCTAAAAGATAAACGTGAGTAAATCCTTTCCAAACATCGGAATGGAAAAAGTGTTTCCGGCTAGGATTATTGCTTTATCATTACAAAGTAACTGATAAAAAGTAAAGGTTCTTCCCAATCAATACTTAGAACGAAAAAGAAATTTGTTGGGAAGATCTGCATCAGATTCAACAGCACTTGATTCTCTTTCTGTTCTGATTCAGCAGCTTGCAGGGGGTAGTAGTGTTTGCTAACGTAGTCTTATAAACGACACTGTAGCTTAAGAAAGATATTTACATTGCTTTCCAGGAACGCTCGTTTCTTTAACTTTGCTTTGCTTTACTCTGACTCCAGTTGCCAAAGTAGAAGACCACACTCTTCTTGTTAGTAACGATGCTAGTAATAGCGTCTGTTTTGTATGGGAACCGACGGCTAGATTTCCAACTAATGACAGCAAGTATTGAATTGATTTCAGGTCCATGTGTTTGGT
Organism: Aurelia coerulea; assembly: GCA_039566865.1. Classification (NCBI taxonomy): domain Eukaryota; kingdom Metazoa; phylum Cnidaria; class Scyphozoa; order Semaeostomeae; family Ulmaridae; genus Aurelia; species Aurelia coerulea. Next base: position 16,072,712 of record CM076945.1, read on the forward strand.
TAACGAAATTAGCAAATCTAGCACAAATTTCCCGGTATGCTTCAGCTGGAAAAAGAAACGGTATCAGTTGAAAGAGACGTCATCACATTTTCCTGTGATTCATGTAAAAGAATGTATTTGCACACAACTGGTCAAATAACCAATGTCCAGGCCCATCGTTAATGTGAAACTAACAAAAACATCTGGCATTGGAAAAAGACACGAAAAGAAGTACAGTTTTCCATAAATTTTGAAGATGATCGTCACCTTTGTATATTAAGGATTTCAGGAGAATGTTAACTCTAAACTGCTACAAAAAGCATGGTAACACAGCTCGAAGTTTATCAAACTAGCACGATTCATTTCAATCGATATGCATATATTGAGATATCTGATCCATATTTTGGAGCTCCTAATGAAGACTTTCTCGTCGAGACGGCTTTAATAACTCTCATACAATGTCATTAGAGGAAAACGAAGCAGGCATTCCACTCATAGCTAGAAGTAAATTGGATTAGTTATTGATAACGGAGAAATCAGGCAATAAATAAGACAAAGAAAACACATGCATCATTTTTGTCTTTGTCCATAGTCTCTTTAATCACCTGCCAAGATCAAATACAAATAATTTAGCAGTTGACTTGTTCAAACTGCGTTTATTTCTCTATAAAAAAGTAATATCCATATACCCTTACTACAAGAACTTGTACCGCATTTATAAACGTATAGTAAATGTATGTCCCCAGGTGCAAACCACAACAATTAAAACAAGATCGGCAAAGGAAATACATTTTATACGAAGCACACACATCGTATGAAATGTTTAAGAACAACTTGCAACCAACATAAGCTAATGAATTAGATGTTGGAATTGTGATAAATGCAACTGTAAGCTCTGCAAAACATATATTCCAAGAGTTGGGGATCTAACATGATAAGCGTTTCATGGGCCTTCTCGCAAGGATGGCGGCGGTGCGCTGCTTCTCATTGGGATGTCGGATGTGCTGTGCGGGATGTGAGGTCCCCTCCACGATGCAGGCACTGGGCTGCGGTTGAACTGGGGAATTGTGCCCCAGCGGCGACTGCAGCTTAGGATATGCGTGTGGGGGTTCCCTCGCGCGGTGTGTCCGCCGTCTCTCTGGGAGGTGGGCGTCGCTCCGTACCTTGTAGGGAAGGCATGATTATTTCTATCTTGTAAATAATCCACTACATGTTTTTAATTGATTAACTTTAGTAATTTGTTAATTTTGTAAAGTAGGCCTAAATTAGCCGTAATTTAGCTATTCTTCTTATGTTATGTAGCATACGTTAAATAAATTGATGATGATTATGATGATAATGATGAACCATAATCATCGTCATCATCATCATCATCACAATCATCATCTTCATCACTAATTTATTTACAGTAGGCAAGAACCAAAAATAGCTAACTTACAGCTAATCAAGGCTTACTTTATTACATATTTACAATTTAAAATTTAGGAAGAGAAAGAACTACTAAATGGGCAATATCTATTATAGGATAAATAACAGCTAATTTTCTGTCCTATTAGAAACCCAACTTTCGGGATATGTGTTTTGCAGAGCCTACAGTTGCACCCATCACCATTCCAAATCTAGTTTGTTTTAGTCTGTTCCAACAGACAGCCAAGATAAATTCGGTAATCCGGTCACGCTATGCGTAATTCTCTTTCGTGCACATGATTTATTCTATGATCCAAAGTTCTATCATAAAACATCTAAACAAGTGAACAATAACTGAAGTGAGTTCAGACAAATGCCCTCATTAACTGCTGTAATTATTCAATAACCATACCTGAGCAGCATTCCATACACATTCCAAATGTTTTGGCTTTAAGTGTCGTTCTTGAGCCAGAAAGTTTAGTAGAAATTGCGATTGTTTGAGAAGCTTCAATAAAGGGAAAAAACATCTGCTTAAAGATTCAGATTTATCCTAGCAATGCAAATGATGGAAAAAATTCTTCCCGGCAACGACAACAGAGAAGCCGGTGCCCAGGCTTATTCCAGAAAAAAACAGAGGAAGTAAATATGGTATGGTGCTACAATATGATCAATGGTCAAAATATTTGTCTTCGGCTGTACACTAAAAAATAGCTGACTTTGGATTCATACCGGGTGTCTCAAAAAAGTAAAAACTTTTGATTGGAAAAAACGAACAAAACGATAAGATATCGGAATATCAACAAAATTAGTTTGTTTTCGGAAACTCCTGATAACTTGACAATTTTGTTCCTTTAAATAGCCAAAAGGTGGACATCCTTTTAGACATCTGGTATTTCCATGACGATCACTCTAACGCAATTTACTGGAAATGATGAGCCGAGATATTTCCAACAGTTTGGATGCAGGATACAGGAACAAGAACAAGATAGACGCAATATGTATAACATAAACAACAGCAAGTTTTCCTGACAACATGAAATTTGTTTTTCCTCATAATAAAAATATCTCATAAGGACGTTAAAAACAATTTTGGGTGATGAAAACTAGAAATATGTTATCTACCATAAAATAGAAATATATTGGAGAGAAAAACAACGTGTAGGCTCACCAATATCATAAACAACAGAGAGCTGGACAGGACACGAGGCCTAAATTATACAGTTAATTATGATAATTTATTACAATGATAACACTATCCCCCCTCCTGTCAATAATAGACTTTATGTTACGGATTGTGATCTTGTCCTTGGTTGGATAATGTTTCCTTGGTTCATATTACACCACCCTCCTGTTATGATGGGAGGGTCTTCATTGACTGGTGCTTCTCTCTCTGGTTCTTCTCTGTTAACATTTCTATTTTGCACCATCTCTGCATTCCCTTCCCTGTTAACATTTAAATTTGGCTCATCTTGTTCATTGTTTGGTGTCTGTTCAGTAACGAGGGATTCAAATATGTCAGTTGTGGTTTGTTGTTGTTGTTGTGTTGCTGTTTTGACTGATACGCGTTCAGCTTGTAAATGATCAAATCGAGGTACAATATACTTTAACTGATTGACGTGGACGATAGGGGTTGCATTGCTTTGTGAGTTAGCAAGCTGGCAATTCAAATCTCCAATCAATCGAGTTATTGTCCAGGGACCTGACCAGTTTGGCTGCCAGCAGCGTGAAATTCCTTTCTTCTTGTTGGGGTGCCACAACATTACTGTATCGTGGACTTGATAGTGGTGTTCTTTTGCATGTTTATCATACTGTTTCTTCATCTTGTTTCGAGAAGCTGCAAGAGAGGCTTGAACCTGAGAAACAGTTTTCTTTATGTTTTCACCTAGTTCGTTGGCAAAAATCTGTGCTTGCTTGACATGGTTGGGGAGTGATGGTGGAATAGGTCTAGGTGATGGTGTGGTCAATAGTTGTACTGGTGTAGATATTTTGGCGCCAAACACTAATTCAGCAGGAGTGACTTTAGTACTTGTGCTTACACTAGTGCGAATGGCGTAAGCAGATGATTGCAAATGTTCATCCCAGTTACGGCCATGTATGTCAACTTGTTTCTGGATACATGATTTAATTTGCTTCACCATGGCTTCAGATAACCCATCTCCTTGCGGATGAAGACGTGACGATTTGGATTTGCCGATACCTAACAGATTACAAACTTCATGCATTATACAACCATCCACATTAGATGCGCCATCACTATGAAGGCGTTGCATCAATCCATATCTGCAAATCCATTGATTATGGATTGCAAGCGCGATGGTAGGAGCACGTGTGTCTTTTAATGGAATCACTTCAAGCCATTTTGTAAAATGGTCAACCAGGATTAATGCGTAAGTGTTTCCACTGTCTGATGCAGGGATAAAAGGGCCGGCGAGGTCGTAGCAAACAATTTGGAATCGTTCCGATGACTCAATTGGTTGTAGGGGTGCTTTGTTGTATCCCTGCGGAGGAGAATTGAATGAGGAGCAAGTATGACAACTTTTGACCCAATTGTTGACGTCATTGCGTGCATTTGGCCAAAAATAGGCAGTGGAGAGACGTGTCCATGTGCGATCTATCCCAAAATGTCCTGAAGAGGCATGATCGTGGCAGATTCGAAGGACTGTTGAATGTAATTGCTCTGGAATGACAGGATAGGATTTCCATTTCAAGATACCTTCGGTAGATAAGGTGAGATGTTTACGGTATCGCTTGAGAGAACCCAATCGACTGATATCGAAATTTTGCTTTGATAGGAGATACTCTTTTGCTTCACAGATCGAACGGTCTTTTGATTGGTGCTCAATAAGGTCTGCATTGTTGAATTCTGGTTGGAGATCCATGGTGATAGTATTGACTGAATACATACGACTAAGACAGTCGCTAATCGCATTGTTCTTGGATGGAATATGTTGGATTTCATAATCGAATTCTGATAGTTCAAGGGCCCAGTTGAGAAGTTTTCTGCTTTTCGGCGATCGTTTTGATTGAATGTATGTGTTTACACGATTGTCAGTGCGCAATAAGAATGGCTTTCCAAAAAGGTAATGTCGAAACTTCTGGGTGGCAAAGATGATTGCGTGTGCTTCTTTTTCAACTATGTTCCATTTGGCTTCTGTGGTGTTGAATTTGCGACTTGCATAAGCAACGATGTATTCCTTTCCATCAGCATAACTGCGGGCTTTGAGGCAAACACCTTCTCCTTTGTCAGATGCATCAGTTTCTAAGATAAAGAAATCTCGACTATCAGGGGCACGCACAAGTGGGGCAGCAGTAAGAAGTTGCTTGATTGTGTTGAACGCTGTTTCACACTCTTGTGTCCAGTTGAATGGTGCTTCGTTTTCGGTGAGATGATGAAGTGGAGATGCAATTTCTGAGTAATGGGGAAGAAAACGGTCACAAAATTGAGCCATGCCTAGGAATTCTTTCAATTTACGAGCAGTTTTAGGGACTGGAAGGTCAACAATAGATTGCACGCGTGTAGGGTCTAAACGAATTTGACCGCGGTCAATGATATGTCCAAGATAAGGCAATGTTGTTTGAAAAAAACAGCACTTTAAGGCATTGAGAGTGAGACCAGCATCCCTAATTCTTGTAAGCACTTTGCGGACATTGCATAGATGCTCTTCAAAGCTTGTTCCTTTTATCACTACATCATCAAAGAACGGCGGTAAAATGCAGTCGGAAAGATCTGAAAATGTTTGCTCCATGGTCTTTTGAAAGTGATTTGAAGCTGGTTTGATGCCCTGAGGCATGACGGTCCATGTCCATTGACCAAAACCGTAGCCAGGTGAGAAGGCAAGTAGTGGTTTGCAATGGTCAGTGCACGGAATCTGATGGTATCCACTATTAAAATCTATAGAGCTGACAAATGTGGATCCAGTGACAGAATCAAGACATTGCTGAAGGGAGGGTGCAGGCCATCCTGAATCGGTGAGGGCATTGTTGAGGAAACGATAGTCAACTACGAGGCGGTAACGATCGGTAACATGAGCACTGTTAGCAACATTTTTCTTTTCCACTAGAAGGGTGGCAGCACGATAGGGTGAATCTATGTGTTCAATGAGACCCAGGTCTTGATAATGGTTGAGAAGTTCTTTCACAATAGGTTGCTGGTGGAGAGGTACCCGGCGTAGGGGGGTGGAAATAGGTGTTGGGTGTTCCAGTTGCACATCAAATGGGGGTACATTAGCTCTTCCAATCTTGGAATTTGATAAGGAGAAGACATCACGAAAGTCTGTCAGTAGTTGCGTGGCTTGCTGTAGTTGTGGAGGAGAAAGATGTTGCATTTTTCCTGTTAATATGTCTACACAGTCCGGGGAAGATTGTTCAGATGATGGCGAAATTAAATTGACATTGTCGAAAGATTCAGAAGTAATTTCCTCAAAGGCACAAGTTCCATTTGCTATTTTAGTTCCTTTGCCAATTGTTTTAGATGTAGGCGAATTGTTAATGACGAGGACCTCTGCGCAGGCGTTTTGATGTGAGATAACTTGAATGGTGGGGAGAATGCTTATTCTGAGACGTTCTTCGAATGGCTTGTGTCCGTCAATAAGAGATGGGAGGTCAGTCATGGGACGAAGAGAATTTAAAGCTGACCCACTGGCGATCACAGAGACTTTTAATGACTGTCCAGGGGGGATCGCAAATTTCTGATTGGTTGTAAGTGATAAAATATCTTGATGAGGGGGATCGTGGGACACTTTGACAAAAGATTGATCGAGAAAAAGTGTTTGGTTGGTGTTATCAATACCCCATTTCTGAAGTCGGTTAAGAAAACTCAAGCCAAGAATACATGAGTAAGGCAGATCATGTATAATAATGAATTCAACTGTATAACAAATTGCAGGATTGCCAACAGTTATAGGCAGGTTTACAAGTCCATAGGGTTTAAGTAATGTCCCATTTGCACTCATAATTCCAGGGCCTAAATATGGCTTTACTGAGAGGTTGCGAAGGTTTGGACTTGAAGTGAAGCAACGCTTGGCAAGGCAGCAGACAGTGGCTCCAGAGTCTAGCAGCATATCAATGGGCTGTCCATTTAATTTTCCAGTCAGCCAGAGAAGGGGGGCTGGTTGCTGATTTTCACTAAAATTGTCATTGGCTTTGGGGGTCGAAGGGAAGGGTGGGCTCTGTCGGTATGACCCTCTACCGGGAGCCCCAGAAGTTTTCCGACTGCTGGTTTGTTTGGCTTTGGCTATAGCGTTTGAAGGCAAGGCAATCTCGTTTGAAATGGTTTAGGCCATGACAAAAATGGCAGCGAAGGCTGGCATCGGAAGCTTGTTGTTTCTGAAAGTCACCAGATTGAAACTGTGCAGCAGAGCGTTGGAACTGCCCGCGGGAATTCGGCGTGAACCGTGGGTGTTGTTGTCTGCTTGGCTGATGATACTGTGAGGTAGGCTGAGAATGCGGAAGTTGGTTTTTCAAAGCATTGATTTGATCTTGTTGTGTTTCTAATTTCATGCTCGTAATTTTGGCTTGTTCATCAAATTTCGAAGACAGCATCATGATGGCGTCCAGGGTAGGATCTGCAAGGGGTGCTGGAGAGGCTGGGAGGCAAATTGGGCTGGCAGCAAGGACTTTGGGGGGAGAGTGCTCATCAGTTGTGGAGGTGGGAGTGGAGAGATGAACAATGGCGTCTCGGCTGGCTTTGAGGAGATCTTGGGGAGTGACTTTCTCATCATAAGGATTTTGGCAGAAAATGAACAGATTTCGTCGCAAAGACACAGGTATCCCTTGTAGAAATTTCCTTTTCACTGCCCGATCGATTTCTTCATCCTTTGCTGATGGATTTGCGGCGCGGAAGGTCTGTAGGAGGCTGGTCATGAACTCCTCTTCGCTTTCGTTGACGTGTTGAATGCGTTGCTCAAAATCGGACATTTTGGCTTCACGATCGGAGGCAGAGTCGAAGATTTCTTGAAGCTGCTTTTTAAGGACGGTAAATTTTTGTGGTTCGTTTTTAGCATCCTCGAATTGATCCAGGCAAGCTTTCGCGCGGCCATCAACGCATAACATCAAAATCTGGCCTATAACAAGGTCATCTTTCTTTTCGGCGATTACGCAGCAACGCTCAAAACTTTTGAGCCATTGATTGAGGTTGACGTTCCCGTTTCCAGTGAACTTTTCTAATTTGCTGAACACAATATTTAATGCGGACATGGTAGCAGGGTTCGAAAGCTACTGTCACCAGTGTTATCTACCATAAAATAGAAATATATTGGAGAGAAAAACAACGTGTAGGCTCACCAATATCATAAACAACAGAGAGCTGGACAGGACACGAGGCCTAAATTATACAGTTAATTATGATAATTTATTACAATGATAACATTACAAGGCAAATGGGTCATACAATTAAAAAAGCGCGCATAAAAGATACTTTGCTGTTACCATGAGCTTCAAGTTCACACGTGGTTCACTTTTTCTGGCGTGTGAACCCAGCGAATCGGAAAGCTGAAAAAGGCGTACCTGTGACGTATATGTGACGTACCTGACGTACCTGTACTGAAAGTTTCTAAGAATTATCAGATTTTGAGTACTCAGAGTTTCTTACAAGTTTCTTAGAGGCTCCATAACAATCTTCATGCTCACTGCCTTTGCCCTCCCGAACATTTCAAAACAAGGTTTTTTAAGGCTTTCCTGTGTTTAGACATTACTCAAGTACCTTACGAGTGACAGTTTTTTTATTCAAATATAAAATTTTACAATATATCTTACATTCTACTATACCTATTTAAATTACTATACAACACTACAGCTACGATACCATGGGGAGCGAAAGACAATGACTGCCCCATGCGATGGCCAGTATATAAAAACATGACGTTAAACTGTATACAGTCACATTACGAAACAATTAAAAATTAATGGATACTATACTAGATTCTGTCTCATATCAAATGTCAGGTCAGGGTTGCAATGAGTTGAAAGATGTCACGAGTGCAAATCATTTTATTGTTGAATTAGGTGAGTAAAATGAATGACATCTGATGTGAAACAGAATTTACAAAGAAAAGAACTATTTACAATAAAGGACTTGGTGGTTGCTTAGTACATAGCTGAAGCCTCAATAGATCTTAATCAAAGCGACCAGTTTCGTGAATGAAGCGTAAAGTTAATTCCAGTAGATTTCTGTTCAACTCATCAGAAATGTATTATATTGATCACCATACAATAAAAGATGCGTCACAGAATCGAGTAACATGATATAGGAAACAGGTGAAATTAAAATAAAAATATGTGAAGGATTTCCTTTATCAAAATAAATAGTTTCTTAACTTATATTTTCCCAGTACGGGAGTTTCTTATTTTTTGGCGATCTGAGAGTTGAGTTTCTTATGGGCAGTTTCTTGTAAAAAAAATACGTGTATTTTCTCTTGTTTCGCTGCTATTGTTCACAAGACACGAACACGAAGTGAGGAGAGTTTGGGGTGGTATGTCAGGAATTCCGTTGAGTCATCGATTTGAGGTGTTAGGTGATGGACACTGAAGATGTTGTCAGTAAGAATGAGTTCAAAGGATATGGATGAATGAAAAAGAACAAGAATGAAAGGAAAAAAGAATGTATGGTCAGTTTGATAGAGGGATGCCGGAATCAATCGATGCAAAGGAGACATGGAAGTGGCTGAGAAAAGCTGATCTAAAGATACAAACGGTGACACTTTTGTGTGCAGCACAAGAACAGGCTCTCCCAACAAACTATGTTAAACACCATATTGACAAATCAGCAGAGTCACCACTTTGTAGGATGTGCGAAGAGAAAGGTGAAACTGTACATCACATTGTCAGTGAGTACAAGAAGATGGCACAGAAAGAATATAAACGAAGACACGACAATGTTGCGAGGATAGTGCACTGGCATTTATGCAAGAAATACAATCTAGAAAGGACAGACAAATGGTATGAGCATTCCCCTGAGGGTGTAGTTGAAACTGACGAGGTAAACCTACTATGGGATGTGAATATTCAATGTGATCATTTAATCGAGGCAAGGAGACTGGACACAGTTGTTGTGAAAGAAAATGCATTATAATTGACATTGCTGTGCCAGGTGATAGTAGGACTAGTGACAAGGAAAAAGAGAAAAAGGAGAAATATCAAGATTTGAAAAGGGAAATCAAGAAGATTTGGAAGATGAGAAATGTGATAGTAGTACCTGTGATTGTGGGTGCACTGGGAAGTATAACGAATAAATTGGATGAATGGTTAGAAAAACAAGATTTCTCATTGAACACAGCACTATTGCAGAAGACGACAGTATTAAGGCGCTGTATAACTTTATTCTAAAGTAAAAAGTAAAATCATATTGAGTATAGTTTTAAAAAGATGTAGAGGTCAAATGCTGAAAGAAAATGTCAAAGGATAAAATCACTCATTGGTTAAACGCGGTGGAAACTAAATGTGTTTTTAATCTTGATTCAAAAGTTTCAATGTCATGAGATTTCATAACTTGAACTGGTAAATTATTCCAGAGTTTTGGAGCTGCAGCCGCGAAAGATCTATCTCCACGTGTTTTGAATTTTGTTTTTGGAATCACCAACATCATAGATTCTGTTGACCTCAAAGCGTATCTTCCTCTTTGAATATGTAGCATGTTTTGCAAGTATGATGGTGCCATATCATTGAGTGCTTTATATGTCAACAATAAAACTTTAAATTCTATTCTTTCTTTTACTGGCAACCAGTGTAGGTCTCGTAATAAGGGTGTGACATGATCGTATTTCCGTGCACCATTTACAATCTTTGCAGCTGCGTTTTGGACTCTTTGCAGCTTCTGTATCTGGGAGTTTGGCAAACCATACATAAGGCTGTTGCAATAATCTATCTTACTCGTGATAAAGGCGTGTACCATTCTTTCAGTTGATTCTTGGCTGAGATATTTCCTTACTTGTTTAATGTTATAGATATGGTAAAACGCTGCATTACATGTCTTTGTTACTATCAATGATTGGATCAATATTTTTCACAGAAGCTGCTGGCTGAATGACTGACTCTCCAATTCTTATAGAGTCTATTCTAACTTTGTTAAGCTGGTTCTTTGAACATATAAGAAGAAACTCTGTTTTTCCATCATTTATTTTCAACTTTTTTGCCAGCATCCACTTCCTTACATCATTTACGCAATTTTGAACGGCCTGAAGTGCTTTTTCTCCAGTCGTTTGGTCCACAGGTTTAAAAGAAAAATAAATCTGGTGATCGTCAGCATATCCATGAGCATTGGGGAGATGGTGCTCATCCACATCAAATAATGTACTGGCATAAATAAGGAATAATATAGCGCCTAACCAAGAACCTTGCGGTTTCAGTTTCAGTTTCAGTTTTCATTCATTTATCAATCAATTTTAAATACAATTCAATACAAAATACTCTACAACTAAACACATCACAACACTAAGAACCAAAATGACAAAGATTACTAGAGTAAATTAAGAAAAAATATATACTTTACATGATTGTATTTCAAATTGATCGATTAAGGAGGAGCTCTCTAAATAGGTAAACTTAAATACCAGATGACCCCCCCCCCCCCCCCCACCCACATAAAACAAAAACTAAAAAAGGACTTTACATTAAAAACAAAAATACCAGATAATATACCAATAATAACCAGATGAGCCTTTGATAGGGCTTGTCAAGTTTGGTTCACATAACTAGTTAATTTTGAGAGTATGAATCAAGGAAATAAGTTTTCAATTTTGAACGAAAAACCGCAGTAGAGCTAGCAACGCGAATGAACAGTGGAAGAGTGTTCCAGAGTTTTGAACCAAAATACTGTACTGTTTGTAGACCGTACAAAGTGGTATTTTCAAGAGATTTGAATAAGTCACCTCTGGTAGCCTGACGAGTCCCAATCCTATGAACAGCTGCATTTGGCTGAAAGTAATCATGAAAGCAATACGGAAAAATCTTATTGATAGCTTTATAGACAAAGGTTAATACATTTAGGTGCAGAACATCCTCAAGTTTTAACATTTTTAATGATAGGAAAATGGGTGAGCAAGGAGAAGAGAAGGGCTCAAATTTGATGCTCCTGAGAATTTTCTTCTGAAGTCGGAAGAGTGGGTTCAGGTAGGATTCGTAAGTCAAACCCCAGACTGAAATGCCATAGCTGGGGAAAGAAGAGAACAGGGAGTTATAGAGTGATATAAGAGTATCCAAGGAAACAAAGTGGCGTACCTTAAAGAAAATACCTGCGATTCTAGAAAGTTTTTTGCATAGTTCAGTTGTGTGATATTTCCAGGACAGATGTTCATCCATGAGAGCTCCTAGAAACTTTACATACGTGTTCCTTTGAATATTCTGTTTACCAATTTTGAGATTGATGAAATTTGTCAATTTCTTTCTGGGAGAGTGAAATAATACAAAATTTGTCTTCTCTATGTTAAGTGCAAGCTTGTTTGAGTCAAGCCATAGCTTAACTTTCTTAAGTTCTTTATTGACCTTCTGTGTAAGTAGGTCAAGGTCATCAGAGTCACAGAATATGTTAGTGTCATCAGCAAAGAGGAAAAAAGATAGTAATTTTGATGAATTTGGTAGGTCATTAATGTAGATAAGAAATAATAATGGACCAAGAACGGATCCTTGTGGGACACCACATGATATGTTACAAAGAGAAGAAGAGTGTTCAATTATTGAGACAAACTGCTTGCGATTGCTAAGATAAGATTGGAACCAATTTAGAGCTGTTCCTCTGATACCATAATGTTCCAATTTTTCAGAAGTATATCATGATTAACAGTATCAAAAGCTTTTTGAAGATCCACAAATATTCCACAGCCAAATCTATTTTTGTCCAGTGAGGATTTTATGGTTTCAGTTAAACTGATAAGGGCATGATCAGTTGAGTGACATGTGCGAAATCCAAACTGCATAAAAAATAAAACCTCACAAACTTCAAGAAATCGGGATAAGCGCTGACGCATCAATTTCTCAATTATTTTGCTAAAGATGGAAAGGAGCGAATTTTGATTTACTTGTTGCAATTCCTTTTTTAAAAATTGGAATAACCTTTGCAATCTTAAGCTTGTCATGAAAGGTCCCAGTGTGGAAGGATTCATTGATCAAAACTGAGAGATCTTTTGAAATGGGAAAATTGAGAATTTTCAGAAGCTTAACTGGAATGCTGTTTGGTCCACTAGATTTGCCATTTTTTAATGAAAGAAAAAGAGTGGATACTTCTTCCATAGTGCATGGGGAGATAAAAAATGAATCCTAATTGGGAATAGATAAATAATCTAAGGGAGATTTGGTGTCCTTGGAATTTTCTTTGTAATGGTACTTGCCACATTAGTGAAATAGTCATTAAATTCATTGGCTATTTTTATTGGGTCTGCGATTTTGGAGCCATAAACAACCATCCGAAACTTAGGTGCGTGCGGAACGCCATACTCCAGCTTTACTCTGTCTGATAATTCTCCGGAAACCTGCACGCGCTCATACCTGTTGCTGAGGTACGAACAAAACCAATCAAGAGCTTTCCCTAAAACCTACTTTTTTCTGGAGCGTCTCTAACAAAATGGCATGGTCAATTGTATCCGAAAACTGCACTGAGATCTAGCATAACCAGTGAGGTAACCTTGATATGGACAATAACGTTGGACAATAACACTGCACATGTTTCATGACTCGACAGTTGTTTTGGTATTTAAGTTTCAGATGGTTGTTTATCGCGTCAGGTAGTAAACACGAGATTAGAATAAAAGTCTTGTCTCTGATGTCTCTGGCTCATCTAACTCAGCATTAACTCAACATGGCGACAGGAGCGGGATGACAGGAAAACATGGTGACAGGAAAACTGCAGGTGAAGGTTTTGCAGGTGAAGGGGTTTACAGAATCTTCAAAACACTCCCCGACACTGGAGAGCCCCAAGATTTTGAAACAGCGCTCGAGAAACTTACTGGTTATTTTGCACCAAAACAGAACAAAGAGTATGAACGTTACATGCTTAGGCAGGCCCAGTAAGGTTCTGCAGAAAGCTTAGATGCCTTTCACACAAGTCTGAGGAATTTATCACTGACATGCCAGTTTCCAGAGGCAGATTCAGAAATCATAACCCAAATAATTCAAGGTTGTTCATCAGGAGCCCTGAGGAGAAGAATTTTGAGAGAGCCTACAATGCAATTGTCTGATATTCTGGATCTTGGTAGAGCTATGGAATCATCAAATAGACAAGCATCTGAAATTGAAAGTAATACTGCAGAATCAGTCAATAAAATTGGGAAAAAGCCACGTATCCAAGGAAAGGAGAACATGAAAAGCCCACAAAATCATGCTACAACCGTGGAGGGTCATATCCCCATTCAGGAGGCAGAATGTGCCCTGCCAAAGGAAAGAAATGCCATAATTGTGAAAAGTATGATCATTTTAGTAAAGTCTGCAGAAGCAAACGAAAGAGTGATTACGATGAATCTAAAGTTCATAATATAGCAAGTTCTACTAAAGAGAATACAGTTGACTCTAGCTCTGATGATGAATTTGTTTACACAGTTACCAGACACAACCAATGCAATGCAAGACCAAAACCAGAAGCAACCATCAGTATTGGAAAATCCAAGATTAGCATGCTCATTGATTCAGGTGCAAGTGTAAATATCATGGACATGGACATATTCAACAAACTATCTCCAGCAATTCATCTTTTTTTTATAATCATTTAAAATGTTACAATACATGTTACATCTACATCCTACCATACTTTCTAATTACTTTACAGACTATACAACACTACAGGGACGGGACCACAAGGAGCAAAAGACAATGACTACCCGGTGGACATTAACATAAAGACATGCAAAAAAGAGCAACTAAATAAACAACTACAAAAATTCCTTTTGGTTAGTCTTTCCCGAAAACCTGTCAAATGATTGCAGTCATGTTTTTTCCGATCGTTTTGATAGGGTGGGGTTGGGGTAATGTGGGTCTAAAATATTTTTGAATCATATTCGAAACAAAGTCTTGAAAATTAACGACAAAGACCTACCTTGGATAAATCAAGGTATTAGAACTGCAATCAGTTTTTACTACTGGTCAACCCCCAAAGGATTGGAGGAAAATAATAGTTAGAACAATTTATAAGAAAAAAGGCAACAGAAAGTTGCTTAAAAACTGGAGAGGAATATTTCTAACAGTAATCATTAGTAAGATCTATGAAAAATTAATGCTTATCAGACAGATAAGTGTTATTGAGAAAGGATTTTCAGAGGCAGCCGCAGGGGGAAGAAAAGGGAGGTCAAAATTAGGTCATTTTTTCATTTGGCAAGCAATAAATGATTATTACAAGTATCTAAAATGTGCAGTGAAGTTTGTTTATTTGGACCTGGAGAAAGCTTTTGATAAGCTATGGTTGAAATCTTGCATTATAGATATGTATAGAAGTGGGGTCAAGGGAAACTTTCTTAAAAATGTTTACGAACTAAACAATGAAGGATACATTCAAATCCATACACCTAGTGGAATAACAAGAGAAGTTAAAATTGAAGAAAATTTGAAACAAGGAGCCATTTTGGCAGCCCCTATTTGTGTCGATCATATTGATAAAGGTATGCAAGTAGCCAAAAGAGAAAACTTAGGGATAAATTTTGGGAACATTTTGATACCTCCATTGCTCTATCAGGATGATATATTGATTGCTTCCATATCTCATAAGAAAATGCAGGAAATGGTAACTATTGCTGAAGAATATAAAAAGAAAAACCTCTTGAATTTTAGCTTGGATAAAAGTGAACAAATGGTGATGCAGTATAGCAAAAGTAAGCAAGCTCAAAAAGAAAATTTAATGTTAAATGGCCAAATTATTAAAGAAGTAGAGTCATATAAGTATCTAGGAGACTTGAAAAACACCAAAGGAAGCTTAGATTTGTGCATCAATAAACGAATAAATTCTGCTATGGGGGTTATTAATGAAATAAAATTCCTTACTAAGCAAGAGGCATTCAAACAACAAAGTTTTGAAATCAGTATAAAGTTGACTGAAGCAATTTTGATGCCCAAAGTTCTGTATGCATGTGAAACATGGACTAATTTAACTAAGAAGCAAATTAAAAACTTAGAAAAATTGCAAAAAGATGCAGTTACAATAATTGACTCTCTACCCCAATCAATGCCATATGACGGAATAGTCCTTGAATGTGGCTTGATGCATATGGAATTTAGAATTAAAGAGAAAAGATTGATATACTTCCATAAGATATTAAACATGAATAAAAGTAGATTGACTAAGATAGTTTATGAAGAGCAAAAAAGGTTAAATTTCCCAAATTGTTGGTATAAAGAAGTAATCAGTGACCTAGAAATGATTGATATTAACCTCAAAGAATGTCAGATCAAAGACCTAACTAAAGAACAATGGAAACAAATTATTAGAGAAAAATTGTCATAATCATAGAAAATAATATTAAAATAATAAAAAGACCAAACTCAGATTTATCAAGGGTAGTAAGTTTGAAATGAAAGAGTACCTGAGTTGTGAAGAAGCCTCATCCCTACTGAAATTAAAACTAAACATGGTTGACCTAAGAGCAAACTACAAAGGAAAGTACACTGATTCTCTTTGCAGGAGATGTGGGTCCCATGAGGAATACATCGAACACTTATGGGATTGTCCAAATTTCTCTCAAAAACCCAAGATGAAGAAGACTCGTTTGGCTAAAAACAAATCCGAAGTACTCAAAAGTATCAACAAAACGCTACAAAATTTCTACAAATAAGGATTGGCCAAAAAATATTAGCACCAACTTGTGTACCCAGCTGTTGGGTAACTGCTCCGAAATGGAGATTTAGCTTCAAATTATTATTATTATTATTATTATTATTATTATTATTTTCATTATTATTATTATTATCATTATCATTATCATTATCATTATCATTATTATTATTATTATTATTATTATTATTATTATTATTATCTTATCTTTCTATTCAAATCCAAAAAAAAAAAGGGGGCAAAACATCTTCGAGTAAGGTCATTGGGGAGTTTTGTGGAAAGAAATTCATGCCTTGTTTTTTTGCGGCTTTGTCTATATGTAATATAAAAACATTCTTTTATGTTTATCTTGTTGATAGTATTCTAAAATAATATTCTTTTCTTTTCTTTTATTTGTCTAGGGTATAGAAACTATTTTTATGTAAATTTTAGTATAAATACTTGGCTGTCTAGGATTGTAAATACACTGAAGAAGATTTTATATCGAAACGTCTGCCCTGAAACAGTTGTGTTTTTTATCATTTTAATTTCTGTTTTACTTTGAAAGTGGTTTAGTTTATATTATTATCTTATTATTATTAATCAAACACCAACATAGGGTTCACAGAAAATTTCTAGGAGGTTTGTTATGAGGTATCAACAATGATCATTGATGCAAAAGACAAGTATTTTCGGAATTTAGGTCGCAAGTTCGCAGATCCTAACAAAGGATCTAAGACGTACTGGTCAACATTAAATACATTAATAAATAAAAAGAGTACAGTGAACATTCCATCGCTACTTGAAAATGGATTACTAGTCACGAATTTTGAAAGTAAAGCCACTATCTTTAATGAGTATTTTGTTTCTCAGTGCTCTGAAACAACTGCTAGAAGCACCCTTGCTACTTTTTTACCAAGGGGTAGCTAACTTTTAGGAAGCGTTGATATTGCTGCTGGAAAAGCATTAAAGTTGATTCGATCCCTTGATTCTAAGAAAGCAAATGTGATGCAATATCAGTGTCTATGATAAAGATTTGCGATAGCTCTGTTGTTAAACCTCTGTGTACCATATTTAAAAAAGGGTCGAAACTTGTGTCTGCCTATCCATGTGGAACAAGGCGAATATAATTTCGATTCACAAGAAAATTAATAAACAATGCAAAAATAATTATAGGCCTATTTCTTCAAACTACGAAAATTTCAATCTCCTTACTTCCTGTTTGCTGAGGTACCACCTGTCAGGCCAGTGTCACACAACTTAAGACACTCGCGCACAAATGCCCAAAGTGTAGCTAAAACTGCGCGCTTTTCAAACACATACTTCTATAATAAATGGAACTCCCTTAACGAAGAACTGAAAAATCCTTCGACGCTCACAGAGTTTAAGCACTCGTCATATTACAATTAATCGATTTTTAAATCCTAAATCACCCCAAACAAGTTTTCGCTTTGCCCATTCATGTCAAGTCTTTAGAAAATTTGATCGACGTTCTTTGCTCGTTTTCAATGTTTTGGAAAACAAAAAATGTAAGAAACTCGCTTCTGGCTCTAAAAATTGGAAACAAAGAAAATCGCAAACAAATCATAGAATCTAATAAAGGCTTCTTGCTAATGATTCAGTCATAAATCTTTAATATCGGTCTAATGTACGATTTACCATGGACTGCCAAAAGTGGATAGTCTATTTGGCGCACCTGGCAGGAGAAAACATCATTGCAGAAAAGGTCATTACATGAAAAATTGCACATGAAATACAGGGTGTCTCAGAAAACATGCAACCCAACTATAATTGAAAATGTCAAAAAATGATAAGATTTGAAAAAATTTACTATATACCGTCTGAAAGTACAGTCTTTCTTCTTTCTGATGAGGAATTATTTATCATGAAATTGTTTTTAGTACACATGGCCGATTTCAAATGCAGCATGCTGTACAGCAAAATCAACACCTTTTTCACTGCAAAATCACAAACAAAAACATATTTTACCAAAACATTTCAGGCCTAAAAGCATTTTAAGGTGATGCCCTCGGATCGGAAAAAGACAAATTCATTCCCACGAGATGCATTCATCAGGAATGATGAAACAAGCTCTCCCCAAGATGTGTTTTCGTCTGTGTTAATGTCCTATCACTTTCCTAAATCTAAATTAGGCCATACTTACTAAAAAGTCAGTTAGTTGATGAATAATCCAAGTAATAAGACCAACCTGGATATCATGGGAAAGAGGATAGATTGCGCTTTCCGATAATATGCATCAATTGATTCAAATATTACTATTTCCTGAAAAATCTTGAATAAAACTGGGTTTGCGTTTTTTTTCTGAAACACTCTGTAGATGCGTTGGATTTCAACTGAATTTGGTTGACAAGCGATAACAAGGGATACGAGATTATGATTATAATTATGACTACCTCAATATGATGATTTGGACCAAACAAGTGCTCTATCATCTCCTTCTCTATCAACCATCTTGCCAAATCTTGGCACAAGCTAAAAAAGAGTTTCAATAACATAAAGCATAGCAAATGATTTTCTTTAGTAGCAAAAGCGGTGTTTCTATGCGTGTGTAAAGGAGAAAGGAAAGGCTTTGTGAATGACAATACTTTGCGAAACTTATACCGCTTTTAGACTACCGGTAGAGTCCTGATTCGCTACAAAGTTGTTACAGTTAACAAGCGTTTACACTGGGCGAGAACAACATTTTTATAGATGGAAGAAGCAAAAATGTTCTGGCATAGTAGTGTAAACAGAAGGCTGATCCAAAGTTGAACCTGTCGCAAAAGTAGCTGAGTGATTTTTGTATGTAAATTTGTGGCAACATGATTTTATACCTTCTTTGGCATGCTGAGAAAGAGAAAAAACGATGGTGCCGATTTTTCTGACCACGCTTAACGGTATTTTTTCGAGCTTTTGTGCCATTATCTGCAGTTGCTGCAGTCATGACATCAACTCTTTGCAACACCTTATACACCGGCGGCATTCAACCAGCCTTGTTTACAGCATGCATATATATTTTTACTAACTTTCCATTTCAATACTGTTTCCTTTCATTTCTTTTCTTTTCAAGAGGGTGACAGCAACACTTCTTCCATAACGTTTTCATGAAACGACAGTAATTTAAGACAATCGCACAAACATTTATGGATTTAGTGACTCTAAAAATCGAAATAGGGCAGGGTCTCGAAAAATTAACGCAGTAAGAGGATGCGATGAGAGAGCTTTGCTTGCACTACTAGTTTTACATTCTAAATGGTAAAAAGGAAAAATTGATGTTGAGTTAGGTATGAGATGCTCGACGCAAAGTAACATAGTAAAATCTCCAGACCCTGATTTGTTCGACAAATTTTTACATGCTGTCACGGAGCAAGCAAGTTACTGTAATCATGATTTTGCCATCTTAAAATAATTGCCTGGGAAGTATCAGTCCCAGGGGAGGTAGCACGAGGGGTCTTAGCACAAGGACTCATGATGAAAGTTTAATATAAATCTACAGAGGTTACACAAGAATATAAAAATACCACTTACCTGTCAATATCGCCAAAGCTATCATTTTGAGATAATTCTATCAGGTTGTGGATTTGATTCTGATGGAAGATTAAATTGTGCGTTTAGTAACTAAAACTAAGGCAATAGTTGCTCTTGAAGCGCACCAGAATCAGATCATAATTATCGAAAACACCAATGCAACTACAAAAATGTCAAAAAGGAAAATATTTCATTCCCCAAAAAACAGGGAACTT
This sequence comes from Aurelia coerulea, assembly GCA_039566865.1. Classification (NCBI taxonomy): domain Eukaryota; kingdom Metazoa; phylum Cnidaria; class Scyphozoa; order Semaeostomeae; family Ulmaridae; genus Aurelia; species Aurelia coerulea. The sequence continues at coordinate 16,092,560 of CM076945.1, forward strand.
TGGGGATTGCCATTGAATTTTTGGGTATTTCACAGAACTGGCTGTTTTACCGCGTGTGAAGCATCTGAAGGCCAACCTCCATTTGTCCTTGTATTTCATGCTGAAAAAACCTTGGGTTCAAAGCAATAGACAACAAATTTGCAAAACAGTCCTATATACGATAAAACATCAGGAAACGCTTCCAAACATTTAACAACAGAGTAAGCCGGTGTAAAGTGACTAAAAGTGCATGTTTTAAGAATACCTTAAGATATGGCGGGGTGAGTAGCCGAGCGGCTTATACAGTTTCCATCAGGGGGGCTGAAGTTGAGCTCGGTCGAGTGAGGTCAAACTCCAGATGGGTGACCTCTCTGAGGCCTGACCATGCAACTCACTTCGCTGTCCTTCGGAAAGGATGTTAACTCTATCAGGCCTGGAGTATTTGATACTCTATCCCATAGTCATTAATGTGCAGACGGCAGTATGTATTATGAATACTTTAAAAGGATATGTACATTTCAGCTTAATAAAAAACTGCTATCAACATGTGTCCTTTTAAATCTAAATAAAGAGAACATAAAGACATTAAATGAAGAAGTAAATAAGTAGAGATATACTAACAATTCAATCCAAGCCTATAAAATGTCACGCGATGTAGAATTTACTTAAAAAATGAATTAACTTTGTTCTCAAAATCATCTGCACTTTCTCTTATATCTTTAGGGAGTGAGTTGTATAATCTTGCACCCATAAAGAAAAAGTCATCCTTGGCAAACTCTAGTCTAACTTTGGGAACGTGTAATAGAATATTACCGTCCTTGTCCTCACTTTGTGTTCGTTGATCATGAAATAATCCTGAAAGTTTGTACATACATTTCCATTTAGACACTAGACAGTCGTTCGACTATCAACAAATTTTCGATTCATTCGAATCCATCCAGCACTTTAGGTCTGAAAGTTTTTGAACACCCCATGGACAAGTTCTCTGGGTACTGCGAATTTGCTGGAGGATAGAAGAGAATGAAATGAAGTCACTTCACGTATTTATATTATGTCGCGGAAAGGTTGGCTCCGAAAAACCAGCTTTTAGAAATTGTGATTTTTTCAAGCTGAAATATGAAGGACTGAAGAAGGTGAACTGTTTATCGCACATCATTTTTAAGATGAGAATTCAATAAAAATCTTAAGGAGTTCACTCTACACGGTCATTCACTTTATTCCGTCTTACACCTAATCGTCTGAAACCATTTCTCGCACACTCTTAAAAATATGCTGTTTTGGTATACGACTCAAAGCACTGTTTTAAAACATTTTGAATGAATCAGAACATTTTCGGATCAAGTGCAGCAACTAACTTCTGTCGTAGCTTCAATATCTTGAAATAAGTAATCCTTTTTGTTCTTTTGACTCAATATCTAAGAATTAATCCTCAACAAACTTATTGCGGCGAAGCTGCAACAGCCAGATGAGTTCAATAAAATGTTCGAGACATCTGTGGAGATTAATAATCTAGCCTCGGTTCTATGTTTCAAAAGGACTGCACTCCAGCAGGGGGGTTGGCAAAGCCTCCCGCGAAGTTTTTGAGCGCCGTTCTTCGAAACTTCGCAAATGGCAGAAAAATTTTCGTTCACTTCTGCACTGGGATTGAAAATTGGCACTGTATAGACAGCACATTCAATCTAGGTAGGTGTATTGATTCGAATTATGACTAATGGGCATTTACACATAATTTTATTATGAATTGCAGTTATTGTCAGTTATCGATAAGCTTTAATCGGCCGTTTTTGTGGGAAGTTACTGTGGGCCTGAGTACCGCAGTTCGACCAATATTTATCAAATTTGTTGTTCGTTTTCTGACAGACGGGGAAGGGACTTAGCAATGTTTTGCTTTGATTTATACTTCGAAAGGCTTTGGCTGCCAGAAAAACATCTAAGTCCCGCTAAGTCCAAACATCTAAAGCTTTATTTTTCCAAAGAAACTATACGTGCCCCACAACGACGCTGAACAATATTCTCGTCTGGTTTCACTGCTATATCTTCTCCTGGTAGTTGGTCAATGCTATAAAGCTTTTGGGTGGATTTATTTTGTTTCAAAATCGGCGAATTGACATCTCGAAAAGCTTCCACTATTTTAGGCCACCATCACAGCTTCGTCCTTTCGCGCTCGTGCAAAACTTCCGACTGATCAAATTCCAATGCGCAATTCCAATAATATGAATGGTACGCAAAGCATTGTGGGATACTATTCTAACCCCCCCCCCCCTGGCACTCCAGGCAGGAAGGGTCATTCATGAAAAGTCAAAGGGAATTATTGTGACAAAACTCTCTGAATCTGTCTCTTGTTTTGTGGAGTGTAGATTTATTCAATTGCAGTTGTCGTCAAAAACAACTTTCATGGGTGATAGAAATTGTCACTATGCCATTTGCCAATTAGGAAAAAGGATTGGCGCGAGCGAAGGCAATTCCGACAACCCTAGTAACAGTCGGAAATCTGGCGAATCCTCTTCACTACAGTATAAATAGCAAGCCGGCCCCACCCGATTTCCCAAACCGAGGCTGCGTTTGGAGTCTATGCTCAATGGTTAGGGTAGGATAGAGTAACGTGGGTCTACGGGGTACAGTGGGTCTACTGAGCTTTTTGCTAGAAATATCCTTCCTCGTTAAATAGAAGAAAGGTTGGCTATCTTTCTCGCAATGTCTACATAATAAGCTGCCTTTTTATATAAAACATTCGTCTTAGATGTATCTCCATTCGTTTTATAAAATAACTTTACTGAACAGCCTACTGTGCAAAAATCTAAAAGCCCAGAAAAACTTTCTCCTGCCAGTGTTGTTTTACTTGTCTGGTCCATCTAATGAACATGAAGTGAGAGTTTGGTCTTTTATGATTAAAATAACGTTTATTTCGAAGTCATTGAGGTAATGGTTCTTTTTAAATTTAGTCTTTCACCAGGTAGGGTAATGAGGGCATATTCAGAATTCAGTCACAATTCAAATTCAACAAAGCCTTAAATTGCTTAAAATTTTCGCACTTGTATTCTTCCTGCCACGTTGTTTTGAAACTAAAATGTGAAAAAGGGCTTACTGGTACTGCGGTTGCTGTTTTGTAACCAGTAAATTGGAGTAAACGTACTACAAACATTTTATTTCATTGCTACTATCAAATTCGGTCACTGACTTGCAAGTCAGAACGAAGGTGGATCACCGCATAAGGACGGTAGCTCTATTTTCGTCGCGGGAACAGGATTGCTTATGTATGTATGTAGGCAAGTATCAATTTGCCACAATAAATATTTACAAGTTTTAGAGGAGTATCGCCCTAAATGGTCGGATAACGTTTTTCATCATATCTGACCGCGCTGCAAAAACTTCGTTTCAAAACAGATTTGGCCGTTCCTCATCGCAAATCGGCCTTCGGACAAAAGAGCTTCTCGTATAAGGGTGCTAAATTGTGGAACGATCTTTCCATTGAAATCAAATCATCAAAAACATATGAAACATTCAAAAAAAGAATCAGCAATACCAACAGCGAATGTTGATTCTCTCTTTCATGCATTACTTTCAATTTGCTTATCAGATTGTTTTGTAAATAAGATTATTTAATTTTGTATGCTTTTCTTTTAATTTAGTTATTGTATGTATTTGCACGGCCCACTGTAAATCAATCCTTTGACTGACGTGGCTACCGTGCCTAAAGAAGTTAAAATCAAATCAAATCAATCAAATCAAATCAAAAAGGAGTTCGGGCCTGGATTTTGCAGGAAAGTGCGTTTAATTTATTCGCTGATGCCAGTTCTGAGATTTTGTCTTGTTGTTTTCGATTTGTACCGCCTATCCGTGTCCTGAAGGATGTTTTTAAAACACTTACCTGAAATGGATAAAGGTAAGTGTACTTTATGTCCTTGTTGTTTTCCAAGCCCAATATTTGTTTTCTTCGCGTTGCCTCAGGATTTTGTATCAAGTACAACTAAAGTTTGTTTACAGGCAACTCCAACCCTCCAAAGGTTATTTTTGAAGAAAAATCTCAGAAATTTGCATTGAATGTAAAAGCCGGGGCTTTATTTCGGTTGTCGTCAGACTGGCCTACCTGCGCCCTTATTGGTCGGCCTGTTGATTCTGACTTCCCTTATTGACCCCCCCCCGTCAACCATCCTGTTAGAAGTCAAGATATTGTAAAATTATAAATCTTGACTTTTTTGTCAATTACTGCCTTGTTGATTTCATTTGGGTAAGGTTTCATTCACGAACTAACTTCCCGTTGTAGTCAATTTCATCATTTTATCTACCAATAATTGGAAATGTATCCATATCAATTCATGCTTCTTGCAAACCCCTCCTCCCTTGGCTTCATTTTCAAAAATATCCCGTAGACCTCCTTATTCCTTCCCCCGGCACTCACAGTTTAATAATCCTGCTCAGGTTTCCTGCGACGAGATAAATTCAACCAGGTAACTGCGAAGGCATCGTTATGAATTAAGGGTACGTCCAAATTAGACGCCATGCCAAAAATTAGGCCGTTCAGACCGGCTTGCGTTTGAACTGAAAATTTACCAAGACAAACAAGAAGCTAGTCGTTATATTTAAGTTTAGCTTTCAGAAAGAGTTAATGAGCATGTTTATCGTGATTTGCCCAGTATTAGGGCGTTTCCTTATTTTCAAATCGATTTTGTTGCGAAACCCGACCATTTAGGGCGAAGCCTCTCTGTAAGTAAAATAGATACAATACAATATTAAATGTAAAAAACGTAAAGATAAACACCCCTAATTACGGTGGCAGGGATTGCACTGAAAGGTCAAGCTGACCTTATTTCCATAATGGTCCCCTTAGAGCAGCAGCTGGTCTGATTAAAAGGCTGAAATGGCCAACTATCTCGGACATTATTCAAAGTGAAACAGCAACTATAATGTACAAATCAACAAATAGTCTTGTGCCCGAATATCTGTCTGAGTTATTTGTACAAAATTCAGCTATTAACACAATGAGACTAAGAAATACCGAAGCTGACTTGCGTGTTCCTTTCTTCAAAACATCAAATGGGCAGAAGTCTATTTCATTTCGTGGGCCTAGGATTTGGAACCAATTAAGTTCAGATGTCAAACATGCACCCTCTCTTCTAACCTTCAAAAAGAGGCTAAAAAAGAAATTGTAGAGGGTTTTTGGTTTTTCTTTTAGTTTTCTTTTGATAAATTTAGGAACATTTCTATTTGTATTAATTTATATTATAGTAATAAGATTAACTGTAAATAAGGTTTTAAATTTGTTTTGTAGTATTTTGCAACGCCCCCTGAAAAGCAGTCTCTGCAGGCTGACTGGGCTCTGGTGGTTAAAAAATTAAAATGAAATGAACAAAATGAAAATGAAAAGAGGTGCTGTATAACGGAAATACATAGAAAAAAGGAAATACAGAGCTGCATGCGTATTTTCAATATGGTCCTTAGTACAAGACATATACGTCATCTTCCTCTTTCTGTATATTTCGGAAAAAGTGTTTTTTGATCCTATGACTAGTGATATGAGATACGAAGTTAGAAGTTTTTGTTATATATTTATATCTTGAAGTTTTATTTGCAAATTGTAAGTACCATTCTTGGTGTAAGCCAGATGACCTTGTGTCTTCTTACACCAAGAGCGGTACAGTAGTAATGTATTTAATTTAGTTTTAATTTATTATGAGTAGAAAAAAAGTTAGAACCCAGTTTCCCTCCGGGCCAATTTCAAATTTTTTGTGTGTAAGAAATTTAAAATGAAAATAAAATGAAAATCCCAGGGGCTACGTGCGGGCGCCTTGAAAACGGGGTTAATTTTTGGCCCACACCATTTTGAGCGGTAACTCCAATTTGCGCAAGGCAAACGGCCTCGGCGTATCAAAATTCGACGGGAAACCACATTCTTTACCTATTTCAAGGATAATTTGCTCCGACATTCGGAGAATAGGGAGCCATTTCATTTTGAAGCTGCGGTGAAATCTTCGAAAATTTCGTCTTAGGCCCATTTTCAAACCAAAACAAATCGTGCTTAATGCACTTGCTAACTCCGGATTAATGTTCAAATACCATCAAAAGGGTTGAAATAAGGTCCTCGCAGTGTTTGATTTTAGTTTGACGTAGGCCTAAATCAGCAGTAATCTTGCTATCTCGTGTATTTTAAGCTTACTTTAAAGAAATAATTGATTGATTGATTGATTGATTGATTGAGAGCGCGTGGCCGAGTGGATAAGGTGACTGCTCGCAATCCAAAGGTCAGAACGGCCGAGGTTCGAATCCCGCGCTGGACAGTTTGGTCGCTGTCCGTAACTCTAGCCCGGGTCGACCAGAGCCATGTGAGGGAAATCTGGTAGCTGCGGCGGGTTGATGGTAAAACATCCGTGGCCCCTGCTGGAAATAAGTCTCTCTCAGACTTTCGCAGGCTAGCCACGTTAAATATGATACCTACTATTGATTGCTTGATTGATTGATTGATTGATTGATTGATTGATTAATTGATTTCTTGATTTATCCACTTCAGAATTAGCGCTAGAGGAACGGCTATTTTTCGTCGATTGATTGAATTTTCTCCAAGCTTTGGACTTATCACATGCGAAATATGGGGTCAAAATCAGCTGATCGTTTATTTATGTACCCTACCCCATAAATCGAGCAACCTTACGATCGTGGGAAATACGTCGAAAAAAGTGCCTTGAAATACACTCCATAATGAGTGAAAGAACGAAAAATCGGCTTGAAAATCGAGGGAAAATACTTACCATACTAGAAAAGTAACAAATAACTCTTGGAAGGGGTAAATAAATAATAAAACATTAAAGCTGCAGAGCAGCGACTAGACCACACAGTACGGCTTGCCGTGTATACTGAAGTGGAGAGGATTCCCCGGATTTCCGACTGTTACTAGGGCTGTTAGAATTGCCCACGCTCGCCTCAATCTCTTTTTCCTAATTGTCAAATGATATATTCCAAATGAACAATAATTGAAGTATGGTCCTTGATCCTTGTATGCTCCTTGATCCTTGTATGGTTCAATGATCCTTGAGATGGAGGGAGACGGGCATTGATCTTTTCATCTCAACAAAAGTGACTGCAAAAACGAGTAGTTGGAAGACAGGCGTCGATCTTCGGATCTAATAATCCCAACAGAGCAAGAAAGGCCTATTATGAAGTTTTATTCCACACGTCGGTTCAGTTTTTTGTCAATGCTTAAAATGCCACACTCACTGATTAATGTCATTTCTAATTATAGTAATTATTTTCATAGCAATAGACTTTTTCACAATAGACCTTTTAGTTATTCCAAAAAAGAACCTGGATCGAGCGTTATTTTTATACATTTTGATACGCGACGTTCGATTGAGTGGCTTTAGAGCTTCTATCAGTATTGTACACATTCGAAAATTCTACAAAATGTAGCAAAATGTTGTTCGGTTCTGATTCCTTTCAGAATAGCTAAAAGGTCTATTGGGAAGAGAGAATGAGGAGAGTGCCGCCAATTCTGACAGCCCTAGTAACAGTCGGAAATCCTGGGAATCCCCTCCTTTACATTAATTTATCTACACTTGTCAGGAGTTGCACGATACTTGTGTAGTATGGCAAGTATTTTATCTGGAATATGTAGCCATTTTTTCATCCTTTTATCCATTGGTGAGTGTATTTTGAGCCACTAAATTTCAGATATTTACCCTCAACTTTAAAGCGGCTAGATAAAGGCCCAGCTGAACTACGATGAAGTTTTGCTTTTTCGCTAGACGGTTGAACAGATTTACAGTTATGCAAGCAAATGAAAAGTATTGTTTGGAATCATCTAAAGCTTCCTAATGAAACTGTATACCGTTATGACAAATTCAACAAGCAATAAATTGCTGAACCAAGCGAACTGAAGGTAAAGGAAGGTCACTATTGAGGTCTAACTTGAGCCGGCCTCAAACTTGAGTGAAACACCTGAAACAAAATATCTCAAAAATACACTTACGAATGGGCGGAAGGATGACAAGATAGCTAAATAATCCAGAAAAATACTTACCATACTAAACAAGCATCGTCTAGCTCTTGAAAAGGTGTAAATAATTAAGAAATAACTCGAGTTTGCAGAGAGACGCAACCGAGCTGTGAGCCGTACACTAGTGATTTCCCAGCTTTCCCGCTTGTTACCAAGGCTGTCGGAATTTGCCGCGCTCTCCTCAGTCCCTTTCTCCAATGTGCGAAATGGTCTATTGTACAGCAATTTCCGATAAATTGGTCAAGATTACACCTTACACCAAGAAGACCTAACATCATTCTGAAAATGATGAGAATCGGGGTTGAATAGCTTTGGTGAATTTATTAGAAGTCCTTTTTCATCTGCTGCCATGACTGCACCAACTATGCTAAATCTGACACATTACGAACAATGGGTATTGAAACATAAGAAAAAAACAACCACTATAACTGATGGATGTAATTAATCAGGATGTTTAACAGTGTGCTTTTTCTGCATCACAGTTTTCAGCCCTACTGCATAAAATAAATAATCACAATATTTGTATTTCACAAAAAGTCTGAAGTTTCGAAACAACAGAAAAAGTTGGAGACTTCAACAAAACCTGGTCATATCTAAGCAAGCCGGGTCTACCTTCTGGGGACGAAAAATTGGTCATAAAAACTCACTCTATGGCCTAAAAATTGATTGGTGGACTATTTACGTTCTTCAATCTTGAAATCATTGCAGTTTAGCATACATGGCAAAACAAGTAAAACATAGTAATAAGCACAATAGAATGACTGCAAGTTATTTGATAGCTAAACGAATAACCTGCATCAAGACATTTTCAAGATTTTTACAAGACATTATGAATCAATGACTTACGGTGATTTGATTGAGTCCCTCCATCCGAACAGTTAGTGTTGAAGACATGAAGTAAGTGAGTGAAAGTTCCAGTGAATTCCTAAATAAACATTAATGTTGATCATTTTACATATAGAACGCCTGTGATGCTGACCAAAATTTTACAACAATGATTCGAACTACTAGTTGTCAAGCACCAATTACGCCTCTTGCAGGGCTGCTGTGATGCAGCAAGATGCTTTACATCAACGTGAGTTTAACGCATTTGGAATAGGATGGATGTAAGCGGCCTTGTTGTAGTTTCTCGAGAAAAGGTATAGCTACCTGTTAAAGTGGGGCTCTTAGAGTAATCCCACTGGATTTCTTTGCCTAAATTGAATATTGGCATAAATCCCATTTTTGAGGTGTGCTTCTCACGATAAAGGTAGGTGCCATTTTTTTATTACAAAGTCCACATTGTAATCGAAAAGGGGGCTCCAGGTCAGTAAGTAAGTGAGTGAGTAAGTAAGTAAGTAAGTAAGAAAGAAAGCAAGTCCGTCGAGCTCGTTAAAGCAATTGATTGACGTTTTATCTTCGAAGTTTTATCTAACTGGCACTGAAATGAAGAGAGCGCACAGAAAGCGCATACAAGACAGAACTTTCTCGCGATCCAAAAGCAAAATTTGACGTCGGCCTATTTCATGTTAGACAGATTTTACACCATAAGATGGATAGATCGTCAAGATGTTTACCCTGACACAACAACAAATTTAAGATTACTGTAACACGAATCCTGGCCTCTCCTAACATCAACCGGTCAATGAATAGCAAGTCTGCAGTTCCCATCGATTTTCTTTTGCAACCTTTATATTCCTCGGGTAGTAGTTTCTCTGTTTCTAAGAAACCATAAATTTCATCAGTTATCAATCCAGTCAGTAACTTCCAAACCAGTGGTAGGCAGGTTATTGGTCTGTAAGTTCTTGATTCTATCCCTTTTGACTTATCCTTTTGAATTAGAACTGTTCTGCCTTCGTCATCCATTCAGGTGTATCTCCTTCAAGACAACGAGCAAGATTTTATCCTGCAGTGTATCTTTCTTCCTACCTTGTCATGCCTGCGTTTAAACTCTTTTTGTGCCATTTTACTACATCTACTGTCTTCTTGAGTCTTATGAATTTTTGCTTTCAATAAATTTGTTCTCACTGCCTGTTCTTAAGCTGCCATAATGAGGGTCTCGGTTTCTCTCTTCAAGCTTCCCTCTTTTAGCCACAACCATTGATCTTTATCTGCCACATCCTCATATCATTATCAGGGCCGTAGGAAGAAGCTTCGGATTGGGGGGGGGGGCAATTGTTCTTGAAACAATAGAGAACAATACATCTAATTAATTCGTGTGATGTAGCACCTTTGTTTTCAAAATTATGGGGGGGATGAAGCCCCCCTGCACCCCCCTCTTCCTACGGAGCCTGTCATTATCTGCCATAACCATTAATTTCTATCTGATCTTTATCTGCCACAACCATTTGTCTTTATCTGCCGCATTATTACTATTATTATTATTTGGATCATTATCACAGTACAACTGGTAATGCATAGTCCACTTTCAGGTTACATCCCGTTGCTTGAGAAAGTGTGCATGCTGTCTCTGTAGAAAACATAAATAGTTCTTCCTGCTATTTATTTGGTCCCTGTGTCCAGTACTTTTCTAACAATCCTGGCCGTGCCTATGAGACATGCTTCCTGTAATGGCTGTATTCCCGGTTCAAAGTGATAATTCCAGGTGATAATTGACAAGCATGCTCCTTTAAGAAAACGTCGGGTAGCCGAAAGATACACTCCTTGGTACACCTCTGAACTAAGCAAGCTTTCGCAAATAAGAGACAAGGTAAAGAAAGCTGCAGTTAAAAACCAATCTGATTTGTTATTTGCTGCATATAAACATATCAGAAACAAAGTTACTAATACGAACCAAAAGCTAAAAAGGGACTTTTTCTCTGATAGAATAAGAACCTTTGAGGGCAACCTGAAACAAACTTGGAAAACGATTAACCAGATGATAAATAAGAGATCAAAAACTACTCATATTTCTTCTCTTAAGGATGGTGACAAAGATATTACAGACTCTCAACAGATTGCTGATGCTATGAACCAATACTTTTGTAACATAGGAGAAAACTCAGCAATAAAATTCCACCAAGGAGAAATCCCCTACTATCAGGGGATGCTAACATGAATCAGCATTCTAAAATCTTCAAGTTTAAGAATGTTGATGAAGTCCAGATAAGCAAAGCAATGAAGCGCCTCAAAACATCAAATGGATTTGGTTTAGACGATATTTCAAGCTACTTTTTGAAAGTCGGCATGCCTGTCCTAGCTAGTTCATTGAGTATCATATTCAATACTTCTTTGAGGCAGGGTGTATTTCCTGACTGTTGGAAAACAGCGAGGATTGCACCTATCTTCAAAGAAGGCCCTGCCAATGTCAAATCTAACTACCGCCCTATTTCGGTCCTGCCAACGGTGGCACGTTTATTTGAGAAAGTCTTGTATGGCCAACTATACCAATATTTGGATGAAAATAAGTTGCTCTACTTGCACCAGTCTGGTTTCCGATCATTACACTCTTGTGTTACATGTCTGCTCAAGAGCACTAATGATTGGTAGACAGACATCGATGGAGGCAATGTTAATGCGGTCGTTTTCATCGACCTGAAAAAGGCTTTCGACACAGCAGACCATAGTATCCTGTTGGAAAAGTTATCCCATTATGGCATAAGGGGTCTTGAACTTGGTGGTTCAAATCTTATCTAAGTGGGAGAAAACAATGCTGTGAGGTCAATGGGTACATATCAAATATTGAAAGTATTCGGTATGGAGTTCCCCGTGGATCTTGCTTTTTCTAATGTATGTAAATGACCTGCCATTTGCACTTGACAATGCCAAGGTTACTATGTATGCGAATGATACCAGCATCTCTTATTCCTCTAAATCAGTCGATGCAATTAATTCAGCAATTAACGATGATTTGACCAATCTTAAATTATGGTTAGAAGGTAATAAGTTGTCTTTAAACGTTGCAAAAACTCAACCCATTCTTATCGGTAGTAGGGCAAAACTCCAGAATATTTCAAACACTGATGGCATTAGCCCTAAGTTTGTTATTGGTGATGAAGTTGTGCCGATGATAAACGAGGCTAAGTATCTCGGAGTACAGATCGACAAAACATTAAGTTGGAAGGAACATATCAACATTATTGCTTTGAAGATTTCACGAGGGATAGGGATGCTGAGATATGCAAAGAGGTACGTTCCACTCAGTACAGTAAAAACCATGTACAGAAGTACAGTCGAAATTACGTGTTCATGCCATTTTCAATGCAAGAGAACACGATAAAGAGGCTTGCTACGATAAAGAGGTGAAAAAACAGTCACACAGCCTCGATTTTGTTTGCGCGATACAACGTCACTCAGCTCAAATTGCTTCTTTGAATACGTAATTTCACAAGGAGAAGGCGAAAAATAGTGGAAAAAAGTATCATACATCATTCATAGCAGTATTATCTTGTATTTTATCATCAATCATACCAACCCCGGACTTGTCCTTTAATGATATGAAGGATGGCTATCATCTTGGAAAGAACAGGCCAAAAGTGAATCATTTACTTTACATGGACGACCTGAAGCTGTATGGAAAAGATCGAAAGGAGTTAGACACTCTCATCCAAACAGTCAGGGTGTTCAGTAAAGACAAAGGATTGAGCTTTGGAATCGAAAAGTGTGCAATGATTCAGATGAAGAGAGGAAAATTTGTAATAAGTGAAGGAATTGAATTGCCTGACGGTAAAAAGATAAGATCGTTGGATGACCAAGAAGGGTATAAATATTTAGGAATTCTTCAGTTTGATGATATAAAGCACAAGGAAGTGAAAGAAAATTTAAAGAAAGAATATGCTAGAAGAGTGAGAAAAATACTAAATCACAACTGAATGCTGGAAATGTAATCCAGGCCATAAATGCAAGGGCGGTATCCATAATACGATACAGTGCAGGAATACTGGATTGGACAAAATTAGAATCACAAGAACTGGACAAGAAAACAAGGAAGTTACTAAATATCTATAGAGCATTACATTCCCAGGCTGACATACCGGGTGAGTCAGAAAAAACGTGGGGTGTTTGGCGGACTGTGACGTTGCGTTTAGCCACCCGACCTTTGTGAACTAAATTATTCCGTGCAGCCATAAATCTAACTTAGATCATAAACTTTTCCCCATCGAAATTGGTCATGTGATTCATTATTTAAAAAAAAGTTTTCTTCCTAATACTTTGTATGGGAGTCTTGCAAACTGAGGAAACATTTAACCAAGCCCCTTCAGCATTTTAGCCTTGCCAAGGCTGCAGGTACACGTGGTATTATCTGGGGAGCATGAAACAGTTCGGAAATAGGATTTTCTCCCCTGGGATGCCTTGTCACGTCATAACTTGTCCTGAGAAGAGAATATGTTTGAGAGACAGTAAAAACCCATGCTTCTTTGTGTTGTAATTTCAACAAGATCAACGCGATGTTTCATGACAAAATTATTGCAGCTTTGGCAAGGGTAAAATGCTGAAGGGGCTCTATCAAAGATTTCATAAGTTTGCAAAACTCCCACACAACGTCGTACGAGGAAAATATTTCTGATTAATACATCAAGTGACCGATTTCGGTGGGGAAAGGCTTATGATCTAAGTTAGACCTCTAGCTGCAAGAAAAAAATTAGTTCGCTACGATCGGGTGGCTGAACGCGACGTCACAATCCGCCAAACACCCTACGTTTTTTCTGACTCACCCGGTAGACAGATTATACTGGAAGCGAGCAGAGGGAGGCAGAGGATTGTTAAGTGTTGAAGAATGTGTAAAGATCGAGAAAACTAGCATTGGCTATTACATCAGCAACAGCAATGAAAGGCTATTGGCAAAATTTTGGAGAGAGGGTATTGTATCTGATGGAGTGACCCGAAAGATAAGAACATAAGATCCTTTTGGATGATTACAAAGTCTGTCCTGAGCTAAACAAGCATAAGAATATCTGAATGTTGATTTCTTCATAACCCCAAATGACCGTAGATGCTGTTTTTAGCTACAGTCAGAGAGATGAGTGTTGCTGCTAAAGTCGCCTTCAATGGAAAATCGAGCGCCTCAAAGGCAATATTTTGGTCTTTATGTCAAACGAGAATGATATGCAAAAATCAAAAGTCATTACCCCTAGTTTGCTTTGTTCGTGCACGAAACTATTGGTGCATCAGTGTCAAATGAGATGTCATGTGAGATTTACGATAACGCAAAAATACTTATGCAGAACCCTACAGAACGTTTCAATTGTTGCTATTCGCGGGCATCTAATTTGAGACAAGCAGTCACGAAGATAACCTCTGTGCAGAATGATATGCATGAAGATGTTTTGGTTCAGTGTGATCTCGTGCCTTCCCCCAGTCAATGGCACCATAGACCTTTTTACTATTCAGGAAAGAATCAGAATCGAACAAACTTTTGCTACACTTTGTAGAATTTTCGAATGTGCACAATAGTGATAGAAGCTCTAACGCCACTCGATCGAACGTAACGTATAAAAATGTATAAAAATAACGTTCGATCCAGGCTCCTTTTAGAATAGCTAAAAGGTCTATTGTTTGCTGGGATTCTGCACCTTTCTGTAGCTGTGTAGGAAGGGGATCCTTCTATCTTCGGTGATGCTGCGAATGCTAGCCTCTGTGCAGGCCACCAGTTACATCATCCCCTAAAGTTGACTTATTTGCATAATGAGTACTATCAATAAGTGGCTAATGATTCGTTCGTTCTAGAAAACGATTGTTTTGACATAATTAAGCTGCTACTGAAGTCAAGAACGTGCCAATTCTGGGTAAATTTGTTGTTGTGCCAGGGTAAACATCATGGTAATTTATCCATCTTATGGTGTCAAATCTGTCTAACATGAAATAAGCCGACGTCAAATGTTGCTATAGGATCGCGGGAAACTTCTGTCTTGTATGCGCTTTATGTGCGCTTTCTTTATTTCAGTGCCAATTAGCAGAGATAAGACGTTAATCAATCGCTTTAACGAGCGTCACGGAAGTGGGTTACTTACTTTCTTTCTGACAGCCTGACATCGAAGCCCCTTCTTAGATTACAAAGTTGGACTTTGTAATCAATAAGAAAAAGAACCGCATCAAAGGCAATATTTTGGTCTTTATGTCAAACGAGAATGATACGCAAAAATCAAAGTCATTACCCCTAGTTTGCTTAGTTCGTGCACAAAACTATAGGTGCATTTGTGTCAAATGAGATGTCATGTGAGATTTACGATAACGCAAAATTACTTATGCAGAACCCAACAGAACGTTTCAAATTGTTGCTATTCGCGGGCATCTAATTTGAGACAAGCAATCACGAAGATAACCTCTGTGCAGAATGATATGCATGAAGATGGTTTGGTTCAGTGTGATCTCGTGCCTTCCCCCTGTCAATGGCGCCATTGTTTGCTGGGATTCTGCAACTTTCTGTAGCTGTGTAGGAGGGGGATCCTTCTACCTTCGGTGATGCTGCGAATGCTAGCCTCTGTGCAGGCCACCGGTTACATCATCCTCTAAAGTTGACTTATTTGCATAATGAGTACTATCAATAAGGCTAATGATTCGTTCCTTCTAGAAAACGATTGTTTTGACATAATTGAGCTGCTAATGAAGTCAAGAACGTGCCAATTCTGGGTAAATTTGTTGTTGCGTCAGGGTAAATATCATGGTGATTTATCCATCTTAAGGTGTCAAATCTGTCTAACATGAAATAAGCCGACGTCAAATGTTCCTATAGGATCGCGGGAAACTTCTGTCTTGTATGCGCTTTATGTGCGCTTTCTTTATTTCAGTGCCATTTAGCTGAGATAAAACGTTAATCAATTGCTTTAACGAGCGTGACGGAAGTGGGTTACTTACTTACTTACTTTCTTTCTTTCTTTCTTTCTCACTGACTGACATCGAAGCCCCTTCTTAGATTACAAAGTGGACTTTGTAATCAAAAAAAGAGCTAACTAAGGAAAGGAAGAATAGATATCTCCAAAAGAAACTTCGTCCGGTATTCTACAAGGAGACAAAGGACATAAGAGATGACGAGAATTCATGGAGTTGTCTTCTAAAGAAAGAAACGGAGGGGGTGAATTTAGCGGAACAAGACTAAGCCTTGAGAAAGAACTAGGTAAAAAGCAATATTGATAGGGAAGACGTATCTTCAAAATGCAGAATGTGCGGGGAAAGGGACGAAACCATTGCTCATGTTGTATCTGAATGCCAAAAATTAGCACAGAGAGAATATAAAAGCTGGAGACATGACAAGGCGGCAGCCGTCGTTCACTGGTATCTATGCAAGAAATTCGGATTCGAATGCGACGATAAATACTACAACCATATGTCGATGTTGACTGCCGGTTAACTGCTGGATAGCAGGCCAAATCCCTTGGTCTTAGGTATCCCGTACTTTTCTCAGGATCTTGCTGCGTGGGGAGTCAAGTTCGGTCTTACCCTGGACAATAAGTTGACTCTCGAGCTTGCCTTTTTAAGAGTTTTTTCGATGTTTTCTGCATACGTCAGGCTTTTATCCATCATGGCACCTAAATATTTATAGGCTGCTGATTCAGCAATTTTCAATCCATTCAGCTTGACTTTAAATGCGGTCGATTTAGATGTTTTTGGTGTGTCCCGTAAAGAACACACCCTGTTCTTTATTTCTTTAGATTTATAACTATGTTATTTTCATTGAACCAGCAAGCAATCTGTTCTAATTCACTGCTCAAGATATTTTCAATTTCAGTACTTGTCTTTCCAGCATAGAACAAAACAGGTCATCAGCACAGAGAATCATATTACATAATTTTAGATTTGTCTCAATGTCATTTATTAGTAATATAAACATCAATGGACCAAGGAAAGATCCTTGCAGAACCCCACAAAATATTGGTTGCATTTCAGAGCTCTGTCCATCGTGTACAACAAATTGCTTTCTGTTAAACAAATAACTACTAAACCATGACATTTCTCTGTCTTTGATGTCATAAATCGATAATTTGGACAGAAGTCGCGCATGATCCAAAGCATCCAATTGGATGAATATCAAGTTTGTTAATCTTGTAATGACAACTGTTGGGATATACTCAAGAGAATCAGATCAATTCTTTAAAATGTTAAAAGAACTAAATGTTGATGACACTGCTATTAAAAACATGTTGCTTCTAAGCTGATTGAGACTTGTATAAGATCTTCGTTTTACATAGTCCGCATGAGAATGAAAGATTGGACTGACCCTGAGCTCATGGACTTTCGAATGATTTTACAGAACCTTTAGAAACACCTTTGTGTAAACAGCCATACTATGCATTAAAGAGAGTAGTTTGGTCCGATTAGGGTATCTTTTAGCTTTTAAATTGTATGTATTTAAGTTCGAATTTTATTAATGAAAGTTTCCATTAATATTTATATGGTCAAAATTGTTTCTGTTATTGTTTTCTTGTGTCCACTATACTGCTGGCAAATGCCTAGGCAGATTTCTTAGTATAGCTGTTGTTGAATATATATTTTTTTTCTGCATTCTCTAAAATAATATATAATTTTTTCCCATGGTAAAGATATTTCTGGGTGGAAGCAATGAGCTTCAGTGAAGCTTCAGCAATTCCGATATTGTTCATGTTTCACATTCTAGTTTGTTACTGTGGAGAGCAGCCTACAGCACAAGTGCTACTTTTCAAGATCAAGGGGTCCTCCCATAAAGCTCAAAGTGGTTTCACCTTCCAGTGGACACATAATATCACTGGTTTGTTGTCAGCGTTTCGATGTTATTTTTCAGCTGCATGTATAACGCAGCATCTATAAAAACAATAACTGAACAAATTTAACCCAGCTTGCCGCCCTTCCATGTCTGTTAAACGAAAATTGTAAAGTTCCGAAAATCATCTCCAATTTCTAACAAGTTTGCTCGAAGTCGTGTAACCTGCCAATAGACACCGAATATCACTGGCTTCGTTGTCAGCGTTTCGATGTTATCTGCTATTCTTATGTAATTCGCAAAATCGCAAAATTACAAAATAGCAAAATGGAAGAAGCTAATCCAGGTAAGCCCTTTGTTGCCAGAGGCATCCTGCCCTTCCATTGGTTTCGCAAAAACGGTTAAATAATTACCTTTCTCAATCAAGGACCGCAATGTCATGTTGTAATTTCCAGAATACGTCAACGAACGCGGCAAGAAGGACAAAAAATGTTACGCTTTTTCGCATTAATAGAACCGAGAATGCTATTCCCCGAAGAAAACAAACTATTCAAAGCCGGACATAGCCTACTCAACAGATAAAACATAATTTCGTCATCAATCACCGAATAGGAAACATAAAAATAGTTTTACAGCTTGTATATAAGTCGTTACGACAGGTTACACTTTCAAATGTTAGTCACACTCTGAAGAGAATATAAGTTCGAGAGGCCTTAGTAGTAGATTTACAGCCTTCTTTTTTTGCCTCCATCTTCTTGCAAATTTATAATATTTCACCTACCAAATGTAAGCTAACGTGTAGCTCTATCAATTAAAACGAATGTACGAAAATCGTACAATCTTGGGCAGAGATATCAGCAAATGAATTGGCCGCTGTAGTGAGCATTCTGTAAATATTTGAACCAAAAATGATATGAAAAGTAAACATTGTCAAAATCATCCACCTTTGCAACAAATATCTCCGAACTCAGAAGTCACAAAAGTCTACTTTTTGCTTTGCTTAAGATATCCTCTTTAATATCATGTATCATAATGACTATTTTCATTAAATTAAATTTTTGCGATATTTCGTATTTTCCTCCTCATTTTTCCATTCTGGATTACTGCGGCTAGGGGCTATGGAGAAAATATTGCAACATGCCTCATAACTAATGCATGGCATGGCCTCTTAGCCACATCCACACCAAACATCTTAACCCTTGATTTTGTCCCGCTTAACGTTGCTACATGAAATAATTCAACATATAAACTTTTACCATTCTTTTTTTTACATACAAGCAAATCATAACTAACTACAAAATAATATACATCATACATTACCTATATGCCATTCAAAGCGGGAAAAGACACGTGGTCATCTAGTTCCCACCGAGAATGGCATATACATTTCTTTAACTATTCAACAGTTAACAAAAAATAAATAAAAAAGGGAAAGGGGAGTCGTTGCGACGGTATTATCATGCGCATGAAGAAACGTGCGCAGGCATCATTTACAACATTGTTATCTGAACCGCTTCGTCATTTCAATGAACAAAATTGTAGCTTCAATTATCATTCTGTTTGTTATGATATTCAGATCAGCATTTCCATATAAAAGTAGATTGAATTAAAATTTTGATTCCATGTCTGTAATATCTAAATCTGCGACTTCTGCAAGATGACGGAAGAGATCTATGCGTTCCAGACCAAATTGGCGACAGTGCAGGAAAAAGTGCTCATTATCCTCATCTCCTGTTCCACATAAACAACTGGGGCTAAAGCAGTCAAAATGGTGCCGAAATCTGTGCTCATTCAGTGGACTAAATTGTAGGCGCAGTTTTGTTAAATTCTTGATACCCATTCTGTCATAAACATTATAAACTGAACTTTGCTTTGGTCTTATTGCTGCTGGTAGTTTACGGTTGAATTCAGAAATTGTTTCAGATTCTTTTATATTCTTGTCCAACGAATGCCATTCAGAAAGGATGTTTTGAAAATATGTATTTGAGAAGCGAACTGTACGCGAAGCCATTGTTTCATATTCACGCTGATGTCTTAAATTGTATGCAACAGGACGTTCGGGGGGGAATTTCATCAAATAGATATATTGGCGCTTGCGTCTGCCTCAGTTTGAAGAAGTGACATAATCAACTGTACCACCTTCTCTGATAGAGACCCTCCCAGCCAAATTCCTCATACAACCTACGCCTGCTGGTACCCCTCCATGTACCTGTAACCGCTAATCCAGCTGCATATTGGGTTTGCTCCAACCTTTTGGTTATGTAAAGCTTCATTTCCGGATCAGGTTTGTGATAAATTATATCACCATAGTCAAGATGAGGTCTCACATAAAGTTTGTAAATTTGGTCCAACACATATCTAGAGACATACTTTGAAAGGTATCTGATCATACCAATACATCTCCTAGCTTTAGTGATAGCTTCCTTGAAATCACTTTGAAAGCTAAGTTTGGAGTCAAGGATCATACCAAGATGTTTATGTTCCGACTTTTTCATTACCTCATCAGCTCCTAACATCAGCACAGGATGTTCTTGCCTCGTTTTTTTGAAGAAAAAATAACCTCTTCCGTTTTATCAGTGTTGAATTTCTTTTTTCATTGCATGCCCACAAACGAACTTTTTCCAGATCTCAATTTAGACCATCTGCAGTTCTGATCTTGCTTTCAACAATGGAAAAAAGTGAAGTATCGTCAGCAAAAAGTTTGACCTCACTATGTATATCATCAGCAATGTCATTGATATGTATTTAAGAACAATAAGGGATCTAGAACAGAGCCTTGAGGCACTCCCGACGATATTCTTTTCCATTCAAAGCTCTTTCCATTCAACAGCACACGCTGCTCACGATTAGATAGGAAATTAGAAATCAAATGAAGGAGATTGCCAGAAATACCACTGCATTTAAGTTTATATAATAAACCTTCATGCCACACCCTATCAAACGCTTTAGATAAATCTAAAAACACTGCTCTGCTTCCTTACAAGGCATTTATTCAAGCCCCACTGTATATCCTGTGGGTAATGGCTAGTAGTTGGTTGATGGTTGAATCGCCGGGACGAAAACCAGACTGATGAATGCTTAGTAGGTCATTGTCACAAAGATGACAATAGATTTCTTCAAAAATAATATTTTCAAAGATTTTCCCAAAGATAGGCAACAGAGATATAGGACGATAATTTTGTTTGGATTGTCTGCTACCTTTTTGTGAACTGGGATAACATTGGCTCTCTTCCAGACAGCAGGGTAGACGCCACTCTCAAGGTATTTTTCCTAAATCATGCACAAAGGCATGATATTGACTTTATTTTACCATTCTTTGTAAAAGTGATATGGACACGAACAGAAAATAACAAAAAATAAATGAAAACTATTGTGATTAAAAATTTGAAACAAATTTTGAAAGAAGAAAGAGTATTGTAATATAGTGATCACGTGATGGACACTAAGCACGTGACATGACATTTTGATAACTGTGAGGAAGGCAAGAAAATGGTACCAGATTGTAAATATGAGCAAGGGAGCATGAGGTGATTCTTGATCTAAACATCCGTCCTCCTTTGCCTCACCCCACAGTCACAAGATACTATAAGGACAATAAAGAGTTTCTAAAAAGATTTCCCAAACTTGTCCCAAACACTTGGGTGCATACTTCGTCAAAGGGGCTAGGGATTACCGCAAGATTTAAAGGAATCGCAAAGATACGGCGATAACTTAAATTACCCTGAATCTTCCACTCAAAGAAGTAGTAACTGGTCGCAGTAAAAATCTTTGATGAAAACAAAATATATTGGTATGCATCTGGATTTTACATTACTTGCTTCTAATGTGTTTTTGCCAACTTAGGTAACCCAGACAAAAAAGGGGCCACCACACAATGAGGAAAACTTGGCTTGAGGAATTGTATGTTCCTAAAGGCTTGATCCACTATAAGCCAATGGGCAAAATAATTCATTACCTGTCTAACCTTGATCCACCATCACACTCCACTTTAATTGTGCTAAGCATGAGGTCGGCCATTGCTCTTGTGTTAGGCATCCTAATTTCTTCTTCAGATAAATTGCAAAGATACCTGGAAGGACAATAGATATCAACCGATTTCAAAAGAAGCAATCGCAATCTTATACTTGCAGGCTCGCGAAAACCGTCTTATCTGCGGGAATATAAACTAGGCTTGTACCAAAGATTTTTTCCAGCGACATAAGGTAGCAAAATGGTCTAACTAGTAACGCATACTATAGTCTTCATTTTCTTGGGAAAATTGCATGGCAAAAACATTCTTAGTGTGGGAAACTCTGCTCAGCATAAAAATGCCAATTAACTCAAAATACTAGCAACATCTATTGTAGCCTGGTTGCTAAAAACTCCCCTGTATATATCGTTTGGCAAAATAAGATCCTGCTAAGAAAAAACATGTTCATCGACAGAATGATATGGGATGGATTTCCCTATGAAACCATAGTCAACCTGGCACAATATTCTGGCTTTGCGCAAACAAAATGATACCCTGGGTACCAGATTCTCTCTAACATAAAATGGAGAGTCTGGAACAGTGCGCCCCTCTCCTCGCTCTGATGTGCCCATGTTGACCAATCAGGAGCCAGTATACATATCCGTGCAAGTGTAAAAGGTCACAGCGAAACAATGGCGAGCACTTGAAATAAGCTTCGATGTAAAACACAGAACATTAATTTGGTTGTGGGACTGAAGAAGGCCACTATCTTCGAATACGGATTGCGAATAAGTTTAAAGATAATGTCACGAATTCAGTCATTAGAGCATTTACAGGCAAACGGGACATACTTGCCCAACTGCTGATGGGTTTGAAAAATCAACGATATTTTGTCATGCTGCAGCTCTCATCATATCGCAACGAAGTTGGGCATAAATTTCATTCGCATGCAGTTGACAAACATCATTGTCATCGGGTCTCCCGTGATGTTGATAAAGCCTTTTGCCCTTCATCTAATATGCAGCAAGTCATCTCAATTAGACCATAGAAAGGGCATTTGTATCAATATACAGGAAAAAGGTACGCTTGATTTGTTATTCTTTACTCACTGACCTCCAATCAATGTACTTTGTGCTCAATGTCGACTTGACTCAAGACTAGATGTTAAAATGGAGGCTAATCTGAGTATTGAGCATATACGCATAATCTAAAAACGACAACAAACTTGAACAGTAAGAGTAACTTCGCACTAAACTGTCTATAATTGGTACGAAATTTGGACTAGGCCAGCCTGCCTGTGGAGAGTATTTTGGCAATTCCACACTTGACAATTTGCACAAGACATTTTTGGCACACTTCAGAACAACAGCTTTGCAAACCGGATGTGTGATCATGTTGAAAACTGTCGTACTGTGCAGGGGGCAGAGACAAGTATCCTTCCCATGGTACTGTTGCCTCTGGAGGATATCTTAAGGGTCACAGGGTTGTGCCATTCTTAGAGTGCCTGTTTCAAGGCACCAATGAATTTTTGGGTATGCTTTTTCTGTCATTACAGTATTTTTAAGTATCCTTTTCTTCAGCTTTCCTGAATTTAATTGCAATAGGGTAAGATCGTCTAACCCTCAATAATGACTCATCTCTATCATTATCTAGGTTGTCTAACAATGAAGAACACATCCATCTGTTCTACCAAATGATCATCAGCTTACCAAACTATCAATGCCATTGCCAGATCTTAGCTACGGAGTATGTTGATAAAGAAATCAGAGTCATATATCAATTTGTTCTGAAGACATGCAGCTTGGATCTACAGAAAGATGGCTACATTGTCAGAAAAAAGCTGCACTAAGTGATGTTCACTTATTGGCCTTTTTTAATCATAAATTCACTGTACAGACCTTGTGTACATGGAAGTGTTCTGTTGCCTAACAATTCTAAAGATATCCATGAATAGACCATTTTGACATTTAGAAAAAGGATCTGGGGAGAGCAATATTTTTCTGGCAAATGGCTTTTCACCAACGATAAATTGAACTGTGGCAGCCACTTACCAGAAAAATGTTGCTCTCCCCAGGACCTCTTCTAAATGTCAAAATGGTCTATTGCCAAATCCTTTTACACTCCTCAAAAATTCTTAAAAGAACGTGAAAAATCCTTGAGGATCACTTAGAAGTCTTGTGGTATCAATGTATACACGGTATAATAGTAACATCTAGCAACTGTCAATGCAGAGGTATTGAAGTAATGACTCCTCAAATGAGAAACTAAGACACTAGAACTTCATTTGATATCATACAGATAAGAAACTTTCAGGCTACACTCAGATATATATCTTTAAGAGAAACCATATTTCAATTTTCCGCCCCCCTGCTAAATCTGTCTTTGGGATTCATGATCCAATAGGATGTATTAAGAACAATTGCCCCCCCCCCCCTTAATCAGAAGCTGCTTCCTACGGCCCTGTTCCTTGGGCAGCCATCCCTGCTCCTGATGACTGTAAGCTATATTACATTAACTAGTGCATTAATTTCTATATTTCAAGGACTTGTGTGTGCTTTAGAACTTCAACAGTTGCTTAAAATATACTCAGCCAAGTTTGTAAGTTGTCAACTTGTCCTTTTCATTTGCTAAGTTCAGAGTTTATAACATGTTGTGAATATCGCAGTCCAATTTCCCTGAGTTCAAGCTTCAGACCTGTAAAGTTTTTAAATCGATCCACATCACAATAATAATAATAACAGCAAGGAAAAGCACATATCTGTTGGTTCTTTGCATGAGCGTGCAAGCGCCCCATGCGCCCATTTCCCTATCTTTGCACTGAATGAAGAAAAACATTTGGCAGTTCATCATTTCTCTTAGGCCCATTTCGTTGAATTTCATTTTCAGCAACATGAGAAGACCTCTTTGACTGTGGTCTGTGATTCATGACTCCTTAGCGATTCTGTGACAATGATAGATAGATGAAAACTTCTTGCAAAATCCTCCCACAACTATTGCTCATCCCGATAAGTTTGGTTTGGCAAATGGTGAAAAGGTTCTTCCTTCGTCTTCGATGTTATTCCAGCTAGCCTGAGTAGGAGGCTCTTGTGTAGTCTGGCTCCAGGGTTCCAAGATTCCAGTCCGTAGAATAGGCTAAGCTACTTTTCAGATGAACTCAGACGATTTGCATAGGAACGAGGTTAGGGCGCACTTTACCCACTTTACCAGACTCTCCATTTTGTGTTAGAGAGGGTAACAAAATGACATCATCAGAAAATCTTACAGAATGGTAGATAACTCGCCAATGGCATGAAATACTAAACAACTTCAAACGGTACTTTTATCACGCTCAAATCAAGTGTTTTTACTTCGCACCAATAAAACTTTTATGTCCAGGTCTCCTTCGATAATGTTTAGCGTTACTACCAACTGAGTGAGTCAAAAACATGAACGGAGTATAAAAGCCTATACCGTAAAAGCTATATTAAGCCCCATATGACCAGGCGTGCATAATGTTCAAACCTGCCTGGGAGCGGTAGAAATTCTCTGAAAACCTGCCTGCATATCAATTTTGTACAGCCAGAAAAGCCTATTACAAGAACCAGTAATAATGCAGGTATCAAACAGTTTTTACACATGGAGCAACAAAACGATTAATCATATATCAACAGCAGAACATGAGCAATTTGTACCATTTGATTGCTATTATTCATCATCTTCCTGCAATCACATTTCATCAAAAACTATTTTAGAAAAACTGCCTGCAAAATATTGCTTTGGTAAAAGCTGCCTGGGAACTTTGTTCCCACGTTCCCATGTTTATGCACGCCTGCATATGACACAGCAAAATGATATCTTTGATAATAGATTATACACCTTTGAGAATAGATTGCAAGGGAAATTTCTTCACAAAATAATGTAGTTTTCCGATGTGACAAAGAGATTTGCAATTTTTGAGAAACATTTTGTGTTCTCTTTATTTTGCTATGATAGAATGCCTTCAGGAGTGTGCATTCTATTCTCAAAGGTATCATTTTTCTCTGTGTATTATAGGAGACCTAAGCCTTGCAAAATCGTTTGTTTTATGCAAGTCTTCCAAGGTGTTTGCAACAAGAAAACTTTGAATCGACGGCAGTTGGATGGTTTGCTGTAGAGGCTGTCAAATCTTATCAAATTTTTTTTTTAATTATCGATGATAAAATGGTGGAAAGAAATTGGATTTGTGGCGATATTATTGGTAAATGTATTCATTGGTTATTACTGCGAAATAGACTGACTTAATCCCGATAACTGGGATTCTGCTGCGGGTGAAGCTAGGTCAATTAGCTTTCTTGGTAGCAAATAGTTTTAATTCATAAAGGATTTTCGAAAATCACAAAAACAAATATTTTCATGTTAATCCTGGACATAATTCACGTAACATGTGAAATTTTGAAAGCTATATCTTATTTGTGGCGTTCCTGAAAAATTCTCGAGCATGGGCCAATTTTCGAAGGAGTGAAATTCGATGTAACGCCGATCCCTGATGAGATTCTAACCAAATCCAGAAAAACAAATATGGGAGTGGGGCCTGTAGAATCGATTCGTGGTAAAACCAGCTCTGTATCTTTATAAGTCGAATATCCATTTTCATTTTCGTGAAGGTACTCGAAAAGTTGTCTCAAAATCCTTATTTTCAATCATGCGATCAGGATACGACTGTATCATTGGCTAATAAGCGTGAAATCGGAAGGTTTGCAGGTTTCCCTATGCCCTATTGAAAGATTTGACATGTATGCTCACAAAATCAAATGGCAAGGATATATATGATAGTTTTTTAGTTCTTTTATACCATATTTTGCGGATTCGACGAACAAATTTGCGTTCAAATGCGTAAATTCGACACACTTTTATTCTCAAACCATATCTAAATTAACATGCCAAATTATTTAGCTCAATAAATGGAAAATCTTTGGTAACCTCTGGAATTTGATATAAGTGGGGAGGGGCTTAATAAAGAGGGGGGCATATTCAAAACATGGGCTCAGATAAGGGGGGCTTATTAGAGAGGGGGGCTTCATAGAGAGGGGGCTTCATAGAGCTTTTACGGTATCCCCTGAATATCATGACAATAATAGATGTCATTATTTTGATGAATAGCTGATATATCAACTTCATTTCAGGAATTTTCCCGTCTGAAATTGACACTCTTTCCCGGAAAATAAGACGGATTTTTCGAGAATTTATATAGCTTTCATTGTGACGTCATAGCAAAATGGCGCAAATATTAAAAAACAACATCGAAATTTGGAAGCTACATGCAAAGTTGACCTAAACAAACCCCAAGATAGCACAATAGCAGAGCGTTAGGGCTCGATCTAGTTACAACAAGAAGCGTTATTGACAAAAATGTGGTCTTAAATTTTTGGCCATGACTGTAGCTATTAATAGATTGATAATGCAGAGAAAACTTACCTTAAAACGGGGGCCGCCAGTGGCTTGATGACCTTTTTTATCGCATCCCTGCTAAGCCACACACGTAGCTGTGAGGAAAATAAAAACACATAGCACAATTGATACAATTTAGCGCGAATGGTAGAATTCAGTTGCGTTTAGTATCCCTTTTGCAGTGACAGATAGGATCCCTTTGAAAGAAACATACTTCGGGCTAATAGTCATATTTGGCACCAAACGTGTAAAGCAAAATACAGTAAAGCCAAGAAATTCAAGCAAGATTAAATAACATATATAAAGTAATCGACCACTACTTGGACAAACTATAGGCAGGAGCAAGTATAATGCGTTACTATTATTTGACATTACGTAGAATACAGTAAAAACCCGCGCATAAGAACCTTAGATTTTGAAGGTTCTTATGCAATGAGGCACATCCAGTAATCAGGGTGTAGGTTCTTAACAAAGGGAAATATTTGAATCTATATCTTAGCTAAACTTATTTACACTTTTAGAGTTCACAAAAGAGGTTGATTGGCAAAAAGATATCATTTATTTCCCAATGTATGAACAAAACGCTTTATTAAGAACCTTGTTAAGATATTAGCTTGAAATGGTTCTTATCTATTAGGTACAAAATATATTATTTCAGGCTGTAGGTTCTTAACAGATGAAGGTTCTTATGTGCGGGTTTTTACTGCACTTATACTTGTTTTAAATAGCATTGACGCCTGCATCAAGACCACTGAGCAGCAATGCAATTGAGCCATTTGATTATGAATTAATTCTGATCTGCATCTATCAAGGGCGTTTCTTAGATCATCGTTTAAATTTCATAGAATTTTCCTGACAGACCATGCCAAAATTGTTTGGAAACAAAACGATACAGCATGTGAAATCAACAGCATACCATTAAAATTTCATTTATAGTAAGCTAAGGCCATGTGAGATTATTGATCATACATCTTTGCACGCATACAAACGCGATCATACCATCTACAATCCTGGACCAAATTGTTGAGAAAAATTGACGAGGTCATAGTGTGCAAACGCATTGTGACAGCACTTAGAAATGATACCCGGTTACCGTCCCCCCCCCTCCCCCCATTCAATGTTGGGTAATTTTTGGAGCAGGCAGCAAACGCCCTCTGATCGTAAACAACATTGAACGGGGGGAAAGGGAGGCGCAGATTTTCTCAACATATTATGTGCAGGATTGTCTGAATTTTTCATAGAAGAGACTTCAGTAGGTTACTCTGCAAACTATCAATAAGAGGAACATTTAAATGTTCCATTGCTGCAAAGTCCCATAGATCAGCACCTACTTTGTTTTCAGTTTCATTGTGTATTTGTAACCAATATTTGTTTTAGCTTAGTTAATATCCTTTGTATTTTTGTTTAACATTGTGCATCTTTATGTATTGGCCATGGGGTAGTCATTGTCTTTTGCTCCTCATGGTATCGTCCCCGTATTGTTGTATAGTAATTAGATAGTATGGTAGAACGTATTGATGTATTTTAATATTTTATATGAATACAAAAAAAAATAAGAGGAAGAAGAACATGACTTTATTACGCTCTATATGGTAATACCGTAGGGAAATCGCTGTCTGATCGTTGTCCAACAAAAAATTTGCTGATTGGCAGCCAATCTAATGGTTTCATAGGCATTAATTTATTTGATATGTTCATTTGAACAATCAGAAGGCAACAGTTCTTTCAAATATGTGCACCTGTGCAAGATGGCAACATCATACCAGATGTCCTATAATATAATAGCAAAGTTTATGTGCATGTTCAATATATTCAGAGACTGCTGTTATAGTTGGGGTTTCAGGTGGGAAGAGGTGGGTGGGTCATGATGGGGGCCTTTATGCCCCCATCATCTTATGACATTGAAACCTATGTGCACAGCACATTTTTATATATCAACTCAAATCTGTCTCATACCTCAACTGTATATGCTATCCCGTACATACTTGTCTGCATTATTGTTTGTGTAGGTGGGGTTTGGGGGCAGCTATCTTCTAAAATTAGTTTGTGATCTAATCAGCATACATGATTTAACAGTGCATGACGCAGTTTACTTAGGCCAAAATGGCGTTCGCAAGATCCGTTCCAGAACAGTTATCAATTTACTGGAGGTTCTTGTTTGCTGAAAAGGGACTTTATTTTTTAGTAAAATCCTTCAACCATTCTGGTCTTTTCTTTACTCTATGAGAACGTCTCGGTGGCTGTGTATCAACAGTCCTATCACTATCAGTTATAACGTTTGACTCTGTTTGCACTGGTGGTTCAGTCTCTTTACTTTCCTTTAGCCTGTTGTCCTCTCTTGGAGCTTCTACAATCTCTGATCTAATCTCTGCTCTTGATGGCTCTTCTAATCTATGCTCTACTCTCATAGGCTCTATAATCTCTCTGTGTCTTTCTCTAAGTTCTACTCTGTCAAATTCTCTCTCTACTTGGTTCTCTGCTGGAATCTCTGACTGCATGAAGTGTTTCACATGAGCAACATTTCTCTTATACAACGTGTTTCCTCTCTCCACAATCAACATATCCCCTTTCCTTGCCAATACCTTAAATGGGTCTGGGTCATAAATGGAAGACAACTTATTCTCTTTGTCTCTTTTCAACAAAACCTTATCCCCCTCTTGAATATGTGAATCTTGTGCTCTCTTATTAGCATTGTCACTGTATCTTTGCTTTCTGGGCATCAGTGTCCCGTGCTTCAGACATTTGTGTTTCATCTTCCTCCTCATAATCTTCAAATTCTTGTAGCTTTGTTCTAATCTCTCTGTTGAACATTAACTTTGCTGGACTAACCCCTGTTGTTGAATGCGGAGTTGATCTGTAAGCCATGAGGAACTTGAAAAGTTCTTTCTTCCAGTCTTTTCCCTCTGTTTGTGCAACTCGAAGTGCTTTCAATAGAGTTCTATTTTGACGCTCTACTTCTCCATTTGCACGAGGCCACAAAGCTATCAACCTTTTGTGCTCAACACCATTCTCCATGAGGAATATTCCTATCTCTTTACTCACTAAATTGGCAGCATTATCCGTTTTCAACGTTTTAGGCAATCCATCTCTTGTAAAATGATTCTCTACGCATTTAATGACTGATTCACTGTTTACGTTCTTTAAGACATCAACCTCCATCCATCTACTATAATAATCTACAGTTACCAGTAGATATTCACCTTTAGGCAATGGTCCCAAAAGATCCAAAGCTAAGTCTCTCCATGGTTTTATTAGCATTGTAGTACTCTTTACAAATGGCTGGGTTAAAGAGGGTGTATTAGCTTGACACCCATGACATCGGCGACAAAACCTTTCAACATCATTGTTCATTCCTGGCCACCAAACTTTTGTTCTAAGTCTATCTTTTGTCTTGACAACCCCCTGGTGACCCTCATGAGCTAACTGAAGAACTCTTTCTCTTAATTTCTTTGGCACAATTATACGAACACCCCTCATAACTAGATTTCCTATCAACGTTATCTCATTCCTTATAAGACTATATTCTCTAGGAGCATCATTCCAATTATCAGATCTCCAACATCTCTCAGTTTCTCTAGTGCTCATTGCATGTGGTGTTGCAATCACTGCTACAGCTCTTACATACTCTTCTAACACTTCTCCTTCATGTGGTAAAGCCGGAATTTTGTTTAACCTACATAAACAATCAGCAATATTCTGTGTTGAGGACACATGAAAAACCTTGAATTTGAAGGGCATTAAACGTAAAACCCATCTTTCGATCCTTGCTGAAGGCTTTGATTTTACACTGTAAATGGCCTCCAGTGCTTTGCAATCTGTTACCAAAGTGAACTCTTCTAGACCATACAAGTACAAATGAAATCTTTCACACCCCCAAACAACAGCTAATGCTTCTTTTTCTGTTTGACTATATCTGCGTCCAACATCACTCAGACTTCTACTTGCAAAACGAACTGCTCTTTTAACTCCATTCTGCTCCTGAACTAGAATAGCCCCCAATCCCATAGGACTTGCATCTGTCCATATTTCAGTTTGTGCATTTTTGTCAAAGAAAGCCATCATAGAAGCATTTCCAACTTTATCTTTTAACATGTCAAAGGCCTCTTGTTCCCTTAAGCCCCATTTCCATTCAGTCCCTTGTCGAGTGAGTTTTCTCAGAGGCTCTGCAATAGTGGCAAAATCTGGAATAAACCTTGAACAAAAACTAGCAAGGCCTAAAAAACTCTTCAGCTCTGAAACAGTGAAGGGTTCCTTTGCTCTTTTAATTGCTTTCACCTTCTCCTCCGTTGGGCCTACGCCATGTTTATTCACCAGCAACCCCATGAACTGAATTTCATCCATTCCTATGTTACACTTGTCTTGCTTCACTGTTAACTGCTTTTCTTCAAGCCTTTTCATCAACATGTACAGGCTCCTGACATGCTCCTCTAGACTCTTTCCATGCACCACAATATCATCAGCTATACTTGTCACCCCAGGAATGTCACATATGCTCTGCCTGATTATGTTATGATATTTCTCTGGCGCACTAGAAATTCCAAAACTTAGACGCTTATAACAATACAATGAATCCCCCATTTTGAACCTTCATCCAATTCAACTTGATGAAACCCAAGTTTCAAATCTAACTTTGAAAACACAGAACTGCCATTCATCTCCTCAAGAACATCATCAACTGTGGGCATTGGTAACTTTTCTCTCAAAATTGCTTGGTTTGCACATCTCATGTCAACACAAATTCTGATGTCATCTTTATTTGGCTTTGGTGCAAAAACTGCTGGGCTCACCCAAGAAGTAGGACCAGTCACCTTTTCAATGATGTCCAAATTTTCTAGCTCTAAAATTTTCTTCAAGACTCTATCCTTTAATGGATATGGAATCCTTCTTGGGTTCTGCGCAACAGGCACAACATTTGGATCAATGTGAAGTTTCAACTTATAATCAGCTAATTTCCCAAACAACAGTGAAAACTGTTGGAAATTTCTGCACAACATCCTCCATTCTACAACCAACAAAGCAAACTTCAGGACCAACTCTCAACAATCCAAGACTTTTGGCTGCTTGACTACTCAACAAACAATGTCCATTTCCACTCACAATAACAACCCTCTCTCTAACTTCTTTGCCACCACATCCAATCACAACATTAGCTGAACCAACAATAGGTATGCGCCCATCTCCATAAACTCTCAACTTCCTGTGTTCTACCTCCATATTTACTTTCAAACCTTTTCTTTTCAACTTTTCAAACTCAGATTTTCCCACCACTGTCACCTGTGCTCCAGAATCAAACAACATGTCAACAGATATACAATCACTTTAAAATCAATTAGCTTAACAAACTCTTCTCGCACGGCAGCGTCTCTTAAAGCTTTCACAGATTTTATTTAAATGTGGAGTCGAATGATGATGATGATAATGATTCATGAAATATCATGTTTATTAGTTAAAATTAACTACATATGACTTCATGCGCCCCAGAGGAAGCAGAGCTTATCGAGTCTGGGGCACTTACAAACAAAACAGAACCGTTGATTATACAACTATGAGGTTATACAATATGAGGTTAGAAAACATTACAACATAAAATAACTACTCATGTAAGCAATACACTACTTACAAATTAACTAATCTGATAACACATGTAAGGGGAAAATACGCAGAAAGATGACAATCTCGCTCATACTGGGACTCACATTATTACAACAATATTTTTGGACTGACTTTTTTCACTTTTGAACGCCCTTGTGAACGAGGCTGCTATACACGGCCATGTACAAAGTATGCAACAAATACAACGCCATTAGAATTTCTGCTAATTCGATTGATTGATGTTGACCAACGGAAACTCGAAGCTCAAAGTAGAGTTTCAAGCAGTTTGGCCGGACAGAACAAAGTCTTACGATGAAGAATACCATGAAAACAGTTGGCGACAATATCAAATCTTGTACTATTTTGCTGCTTTCGCTAAACATTAACTGATCTATTGTGAAGTTTTCAAATCAATGTGTTTCATTTGAAAACTACAAATGTTTGTGCTTTTCTGCCTATGCCCTTATCGAAACGAGGCAGTCATAGTCATTTCAAAATAATGGCGTTTTATTATGAGTCGTAGTTAGGAGCGTCCGGCAGTATTTCAATAGCGATAACTACGACCATATCATCAGTCTATCCATCGGTATCTTCCTACATTGTTCTTGATTTTCAAATTTATAATGATGATTAATTGGTAAATTCAACTCATTCCATTACTTCGATACCCTCATCTGCTACGCTTGGAAGTCCTTGCTGAAACTATCAAAGCAAGGTAAAATCTCCAAAATCTTAAAAACTGTGGAACCTTAAATTAATCCATTCTCGAATAAAAACCTGAGCTTTGGGTACGAATCTTGTCTGCTTGTTTACATGAAGTTGGTATCTGCAGCTCCTTTCTACCAGACTTCCGTTTCGGTAAAGAATGATTGTTGTTAGAAAGCATGAAAACGTGAGCAAGAAGAACACTAACCTGAGCAATGATACTTATGAAGCAACTTGCAAGGGAAATTGGCATTTCACTTTTTTCTGAATCAAAACAATCCTTAATGGCATCAAGTCCTCCACTCTCGCAAAAGAATGCAACGTTCTCTAGCATCTGTGCTGGTGCCTCTTCATTCTGCAAACGAAAGAAAGTCAAATTATGGAACAAAAATGTGAGCCTTTCACTGGTTGATCACTTCTGATTGATCAATGTAATATCGAACTTCGAACTCGGAAGCATACCCCAAGTGTAAGTTAATGATGCTGCCATTGCGGTAGGTAAACGTCAAATCTGACAATGAACATCAAAATCGACAAACAACTTGCTCTCAAAAGGTGCACTCTTGCGTTTCTACGCAGAAAGCCTTGCCGCTGTAAAAGCGATGCAGTTCTGACATCAATCGTTGGCAGAGTTTTAGGGTAAGGATTACTGCCTCCAAACAGGAAAATCCTTGAATTTATCTCCATCAGATCTTTGTTGCTCCATTTCAGATGTGTGACATGTATTGAAAAGACTTTGCTCTACAACGGGGGTGTTGTGCTACAACAAAATATGGGAATCAGCCATTTTCAGTGGCACATTTCATACATTTTAGGGCTGCAAATAAAGATAGCTACAAAAATTCCACTTTGTTGATCGTCAGCTAAGGCGCAATAGGTTTCTGATTGTACGTCAGCAAGCACTTCATAACTTGGTTATTCTCCCTAATAAATGTGGTGATATTAGGTACAATGAACCTGGGGGGTACACCCATGCTTGATCTGACGGGATGTGCCGCTCAACAGGGTGTCCTTTTGTAGTAAAAATGATAATAATAATAATAATAATAATAAGAATATTATTTATTTCAAGTTGGAGACAAGAGTAGCTGAACAGCTAATTAAAGCCAACTATGTACAAAAAAAACCTATTTTACACACTTTCTAAAATCTAAAATATAATTACAAATTTAAACTAAATATAGCCAAGATTCTTGACATATGTCTTGCAAAGATTGCAGTTGCATTTGTCTGTAACCCAACTTTTAATACGACCCTAGGCTGGAAGACTCTTTAGTTTCACTTGGTAAAGTTTGCTAAAGTCTACATCCAACATATCGTATGGTTTCTATACCATTTGCCCTTGGTACCAGAAGACAATCGTTATTTCTAAGATTGTACTTATTCGTTCTTTCGACAAAGATATCTTCCATGAAAGCTGGACTTAAATTGTTTTTGGTTTTATAAATCTCTATCATAAGCAACTGCAAGTTTCTTTGGTGAACTGATACTGAGTTATCTTTTACCAAAAGTTAATCAAAGGAGAATTTTTTTTTATATTCAATTTTTTATATTTTTTTTATAGTAACATTTACGACAAAATTACCTAAACTCTACCTACAATCTACTATACCACACTACAAGGACGGGGACCATGAGGAGCAAAATGTCATGTCTACCCCCTGGAATTAACATAAACTAAAATACAACTACTACAAACTACTATACATACGCTACAACTAATACAGATAGAAATGCTAATTATAAAAACATTTTACAAATAAATATTTGAGCCGGTTTCACATTAGATTTCAGGCCAAAATATAATAGTGAACAATCGGAACGCCGGCTGAGGAAACAACAACGACAACAACCGTCCCCGTCACTGCTCCCCACCCAAGGTCCCCATGGCTCGAGACACCGCTATCGGGTATAGATTTCTAATATAAGCCTAACATCCAATGTGAAACAGGCTTGCAAAGGAATATATGGACAGGACTCTACGACAAGAAACTTTACGAAAATGGACTTAGTGGTTTGGTGACGTTTAACTAGATTTACGGTGATCTCAACTGAAGCGACCAGTTGCGTGGATGTAATGTAGAATCAGCTCGAGTATATTTCTGTTGAGGTCCTTTGGAAGGTCTTTATTACCATATAATAAAAAGGAGGAGGATTCAGTGTCTCCGTATACAATTCGCAAAGCCCTTTCATGAATTCTATTTATTCGATTATTTGCAGCTCTGTCATGAAATATCCAAATTAACGGACAATAGCTGAAATATGACATAATGAAAGACCTCATTATCAGTTTGAGTTTGTCCGCATCCATGTAATTGGATACCCTTGCTAAGGCATAAAGTTTCTGACTTGCTTTCACACAGAGCTGATTAACATGATGATTAAAATTTAACTTGGAATCTAATGTTATACCAAGTAATTTTTCAGATTCAGATTCTGATATTTCTGAGGCACCGATATTTAGTGTCACTCCATCATTTTTTGCTCCGAAAGACTCTTTTCTTCATTTAGTTTCATGAAATTGTCAGAGAACCATTTTGAAAGTAAAAGCGTGTCCTTTTCTAATTTTAAGATCACTGTCCTAAGATTCTTATCTCCAACATATAACGTAGTATCGTCAGCGTAATTACATACCTCAGTATCATTCACCAGATAAAAAATATCATTAATAAAGATATTGAAGAGGAGGGGCCCTAATACTGATCCTTGTGGTACTCCTATTTTTGAGTAACACAAGGTGCTGAATGTTCCATTTACCTTCACCCGTTGCCTCCCATCAGAGACATAGCTACATATCAAATTTAGAGCGTTTCGGCTAAATCCATAGGCATCTAGTTTTGCTATGAGTAGGTCGTGATCTAAGCAATCAAAGGCCTTCGAAAGGTCCATCTAACGGCACATACATATCCTTTTTATCGAGAAACTCTCTACACTTCTCCAGCAGTCTAAGAAGAGCATGCTGGGTACTATAGCCTTCACGAAAACTACACAAATATTGCTAAAATGGAATGAACACTTTTATTTGGTCATACATGATTCGCTCGAATATTTTGGATTCGGATGTAAGGATAGTGATGGGGCGATAATTCTTTTTTATCATAGCATCTTGATTTTTGTAAATTGACGTGATCTCACCCTCTTTAAGTTCGCCAGGAAATTCACAACATTCATCCATGTTGTTAAAGAAGAATGTCAGACATATTGAAAAGATATCTGAAATTTGTTTTACTATCTTAGCTGGAACTCTTGCATACAGAGAGGCCTTTTTTGGCTGCAATTTCCCAATCTGCTTTTCAACCTCCATGACCGAAGTCTTTTGAAAGTTAAATTCATAGGCCTCACTAACATTAGCTCTTATTCGTTGAATACTCGAATGAGATCGATATTTTCTTATAGCCTTCTCAACAGGGTCAATGTATACTTCAGTTTCCTCGATAAAAGGGGAAATATTTTCTGCATTTTTTGAGATTCCTAATGTTTCCGTAATGTTTACAAAGTAATTATTCATTATTTCTGCAACTTTGTAATCATCAGAGATAAGGGCTCCATTTTCAACAAGGGTGATGTCATGCGACAGGGTGTCTCTTTCTGAAAACTTTATGCACAGGGTATCATAATTGATAAGAAATAATGCGACAGGGTATATAAAGAAAGGAAAATTTTCAGAATTTTCTTGGAACAATTGGCTATGGGTGATTTTAGCAAAATGTTTATGTGACAGGGTATACTTTTGGGACATCTTTTATGGGACAGGGCGTGAAGAGGTTTTGCACACATCCCGACCCTGTCGCTTCCCTAGTCAAGCACCCTCCTCCAGGACCATGAAGTAGTACGATTTGTACCGCTCAGAGATAATTGAATAATTTTGCCTCTGTGAGATGTCAATCTATTGAGTCAACTTACCGATATATCACAATAGGTCCACACGGAATCGTGTTTCACAGACATCAGCCCCTATAATAGACAGTGTAATCAACTGTTAGGCTACATTTTAAAGAAAAATTTTTACAGTAGACAAACAATTTATCAGAAGCTCAACACATGATCCAATTCATGAGCAATGAGTTGCATGAAACCTACAAATTTCCTTACTTTGGGATGTTGATCCAAGAATTAAAGGCAATAATAGATTACAACATGTGAGATATTTCAAAAGTAGAACAAAATTACGTTGTGAGATTTTGTTTCCAAAATCTTTCAGTTGATCCAGTGTCTTGTACGACAAGTTGTAATTTGGTAATTTTGTTTTGGTGACCATTGTTTTTAAGACACGCGCAATTATCTAACTTTAAAACTAAACATATTGTTACCTCAAATATTTCGCTGCCCATCTGCAGCCTCATCAGTGAGTTAATGAGTCGAATCGATAGCTTGCCAGTTGTTGATAATGTTCGATTCATTTGATCTTTGATCGAATCGAGTTCTAGGAACGTTCGAATTTCCCCACACCTCCTTAGCATTTCAATTTCGTAAACGTCTTTTCGACTTCAGCTTTAGTGGCAATACTTTGCAGCTTTGGATAGATGAGCCTTCAACAACGAATTAAAGATAAAGAAATAGTTTGCTTTCCAACAGACAAATCGGGCCGTTTATCATTTGATACTACAAGTAACTAATAACAAAGCCTTCATTCAATGTAGCTGAACTTGAATTTCTCTAAGAAGGAGTCACGTTAAAAAAACATGCTCCAGTCACTTGTTAAATTCAAAATTATCTTCAAACTAAATTAAACCGTAGCGATTTCGTTCAGCACATCAAAATCCATATATTTAAGTGTCAACTACCTGCCTAAAGTGTTCCAGGAAGCAAAATTAATGTTAATGTGATAAAAGTGATATCAAAGATATTCTTACCTTGGAATGGTTTCTTTCCGATTTCCCTTTGTGTTTATCCTTCTTGCATTCCTCACGGAAAACTTTTGTCACAGCGATAAAGTTTGTAGAATCATAATTTGAAAACTATAAAATGTTGTTGTCTTTGCCCCCAGATATCTATCCATTTCTCATTTTGTTTTGGCCTACTCCTCCAGCTACGCTCCCAAAATCTTGTGCAGTGTTGTCCGGAGGTTTTTGCTAATTTATCAAAGAAACCAACAAAATAACGTTTCATTTTACTTATATAGAAAGTATGAAAGGGCATCTAACAGCAGTAATAGAGGTCGACCAAAAGGAATATGAGCATGTAGAGATACACTTAAATGCCCATATGTCTGCATGGTGCAATATCTTACAAGGCAGTGAGAGAGTGCAATCAAACTATCAAGCAACGAACAATGCAATACCACCTCTATATGGATTAAGAAAAGATCACAAAAGCCACGACAACATCGAAAAGGGACCACCAACTAGGCCAGTATGTGGAGCAGTAGTGTCCTCAAATTACAGAATATCGCACTTTCTATCTTCATTCCTAAGACCACTTATCAAACGAGCCCCAGTAGTTTGCGATAGTACTGAAGACCTATTAAGTCGCATTAAGTCATGTAACGAAACAAAGGATTTAAAAACATCGATCATTGGAAGCATGGATGTAGTAGCCTTATACCCGTCCATTGACATTGACTTCTCCATAGATAAATGCATAGAACTGATGGTCGAGGATGCCCAAGAGTACAACAACGTAGATGTACACGAATTAGGACTATTCCTTGCCCTCACTGCTACCAAGACAGAATTAGAAGCACGCAACTTACACAAATATTGCCCAACAAGACCAACGAAAGGAAGACCACCAACAATCACATCGTCTGGAACGAGCAAAAGTGAAGGGAAACGCTGGCTAGGCTGGATAGAAAGTGAGGAAAAACCAACGACAGAAGAGGAGATCAGGATAATGAGGTCGTTTGCAATTGGGGTGAGCTTACGCCTTGTACTAAAGAACCACATCTTCAGGTTCACCAACAAACTGTACAAGCAGGCGAAAGGAGGAACCATTGGAGTTGGTATAGCAGGCGATGTTGCAAACGTTGTCATGATCTGGTGGGATAGAAGATTAAATGAAATGCTCCAACGAAATGGAATCGAATTGCAGCTATATTCACGCTATGTCGACGACATTAACATCGTAGCAAAGGCAATCCGGCATAAAACAGAAGAATTAAAGGACAAGGCAACCATGGCCAAGATCAAAGAAATTGCAAATGGCATACATGAAAGCATCAAAGTAACAATCGACTTTCCCTCAAAGCACGAAAATGACAGGATGCCTGTGCTAGATATAGAGCAATGGATTGCACCTGTAAAGTGCGGGAATACAACCAAAATTTCAAGTCCTGCATTCACACTTCATGAAACCAATTAATAGCAAACATGTTATCAATAAAAATTTTGCCCTATCACAAGAAACCAAGATCAATATCCTTGTGGCTGATCTTGTCAGAA
The DNA here is from genome assembly GCA_039566865.1 of Aurelia coerulea. Taxonomy (NCBI): domain Eukaryota; kingdom Metazoa; phylum Cnidaria; class Scyphozoa; order Semaeostomeae; family Ulmaridae; genus Aurelia; species Aurelia coerulea. The sequence continues at coordinate 16,132,150 of CM076945.1, forward strand.
TCATGCGCAATGTCTCGTCACTTTGTTGCAGCACTGAGAGAACTGAGCATGTCCAGCAATTTGTAAACCGCTTGCAGTCCTCAGGGTATCCACAAAAGGACAGAATAACGATTGTTCAGAAAGCAAATCAAAAATATAAGAGAATTGTTGAGAATGATAACAATGGAAAATGTCCAATGTGTAGAGGGAAATTCTGGAACAGGCAAATAAGAGATGAGGAAAAGAGCAAGAAACGAACACGTGGTTCGCAAAAGGAGGTTCTGAAACAGTTCTTTTCGTGGATGCTACGCCTCGTAGCGAACTAGCAAAGGAATGCAGAAAAATTATGAAAGAAGCAGAGCTAAAGATAAGGGTTGTAGAGAGGTCAGGAAATCTCCTGAAGAGATATCTAGCAAGATCAGATCCATTTAAATCGCCTAATTGTGACAGCGAAGAATGCCGTGTGTGCAAGATAAATCCAGCTATAAACTGCAAAACCAGAGATGCCGTATACGAAATTAAATGTACTTGTGGAGAAAGCTACATTGGAGAAACAGCACGCAGCTTGGGAGAAAGGTGCAATGAACACATCGAGAAACTTGAAAGAAGAGAGAACTCGTCTGTATTCCATCAGCATATGCTTGAAAAACACAAAGGAATAAAACAAGCACTGTCTCAGGGTATTTTTTAACGTACTGACTGGTGGGACATTTGTCCTAGTGGGCCCTTTGCTTGTCCCAGTAGTGAAGGAAAAATTAGTACTTTTGCCCCAGCGGCCTAAGTCAAAATTGGGCCCTTTTTCATTTTCCCTTGTAAACAAAACGTTGTTATTGATGTTGCTATTAAATGCTACAAAGCTACAAAGCTATTATTGAAATGAATTGTATGAGAACAATCGACCATTTTGTTATTTGTGCGGGCGATCGATGATCATTCATTTCATGCTTCATGCTTGTCAGGCTCATGAAGAATGTTCGACATGAAAAGAAAATATAGGCCTAAGTCTGGGAATGAAAAACGTATCGATTATTTTTTGGACTTAGATTTGGTAAATTTATGTTTCTAGAATTGGATAGATTGTATATAAGCATTTGAATTTTGCTACCCTGGTAAGTGAATTCCATATATAGTCCACTCCACTGAATTGCAAAAATCAAAAAACAAGCACTGTCTGCAAAGCTTCTAAGAACATGTCAAAACGATGCAATCCCATTGCTAAGGCAACACCACCGGTAAGTAACAGAGGCGACGGATACATCAATGCGGAGAATCCGGAACTTAATGCTAAGGAGGTGTGAACGGGGAAATTGCTGAGATTTTAAATTAATTTTAGAACGTTCCTAGAACTCGATTCGATCAAGGATCAAACGAATCGAACATTATCAACAACTGGCAAGCTATCGATTCTTAAGCAAACTCATTAACCTGAAGCCCGATGGGCAGCGAAATATTTGAGGTAACAATATGTTTAGTTTTAAAGTTAGATAATTGCGCGTGTCTTAAAAACAATGGTCACCAAAACAAAATTACCAAATTAGAACAAAATTAACAAAAGCAAAACATTGGCTGTAAGTTGAGATCTCCAGTGATATGATTAGTTAAAATTATAAAATCTTCAAAAGTTAGTGGTTCAAGCACCCTTTTATAATGGTTGACTGCTTTTAACGAATATAATTGCACATGTTGCACCCAAAACTCTAATCGTGAAAAAAATCTGCAATGCCAAGTGTCAATTTTAACAAAACATTCCTGGGCATATACCGGGTGTCCCAAAAAAACGCAACGGATTTGATCGGGACTAGCGACAAGAATTTAGCTCCAGTCAATCGACATTAATTTTTTATGTAATCCTCGATAGCTAACTTGAAGATAGATACCTTGTTTGTTGATATTGGTGCATGGAGAGTTGGAATATTAATACTGAAAGTCCAACTTTGCCTGAACCTCCAAACCAGAGCTTGTAGCTTTTGGCCTCAACTGCAAACGCGCTATTTTGGGGGAATCTCCTGAATTACCGTGAAATAAGAGAATAAAGCCTCATGCTGAGGAAAATAGTTGAATAGAAATTCAATCAAATTCATCAACTTTGTCCTGAAAAGACATACTTTTTTATGCTTCAAAAGTTTATAAAAGTTAGCATTATATGTCTCATGAAAGAAAGTAATCCCCGAAATAGTTTGCTTGGGTGTGAAAAATGAATAAATTCTTGCAATCTTCATGACTTTAATGAAATGCATCTTGCACAATCTTTCTTCGAATTATTACGAAACAAGAAATCAAATATACCCAAGAGAAAATTATCCATGGATAAGATCCTGAAAATTGCTCATTCGTGCTTGGCTCTTTTGCAGGTGCACTATGATTGGAGAAACATATTCCTTTGTGAATTTTCCCTTCGGCATTGTTATGTTTGTCAATTTTTAGCTTTCAAATTTCAATTGAAATGTGCGCCTAAACATGTGTGCCTTAGCATGCTCATACTACTACACTATGCAGACGACTGAGGAGATTCCTCCAGCGTGCGTTTGCAGCTAGGTCGAAACCAGAACCTCTGGTTTGCAGATGGAAGCAAACGTGGACTTTCAAGATTGATATTCCAACTCTCCATGCACCAATATCAACAAACAAGGTATTTATCTTCACGTTAGCTGTCGAGGATTATATTAAAAATTATTTTGGATTGATTGGACCTAAATTTTTGTCGCTAGTCCCGATCGAATCCCTGGCGTTTATTTTGGGACACACGGTATACCAGCTAGAACCGCCTCCTTATTTGTTGAGTGGTCACTCTTCATTCTCTCCAATAGTGAATGAGGTGCACAATAGGCTATTGGGTATTCATTCACAAAATTTGAAATTCTAACATCTTAAATATTCTACCAAATTCAAAGCATGGATAAATTCCAGATCTAACAAAAAAGATCTTTTTTTATGCAAGCATATCATAGCTAACTACAAAACAATATACAGTACTGTTATGCCATTCACAGCGAGAAAATACACGCGGTCATCTAGTTCCCACCAAGAATGACATTTACATTTCTCTAACAATTCAACAGTTAAAAAACAATAAAAAGGGAAAGGGGAGTCGCTGCGACGGTATTATTATCATGCGCACGGAGAAACATGCGCAGGCAATATTTACAACAATGTTATCTGAACCGCTTCGTCTTTTTAATGAACGAAATTGTAGCTTCAGTTAACATTCTGTTTGTTATGATATTCAGATCAGCATTTCCATATCAAAGTAAATCGCACAAAAAAATTTGATTCCATGTCTGTAGTATCTAAATATGGGACTTCTGCAAGCTGACGGAAGAGATCTATGCGTTCCAGACCAAATTGGGGGCAGTGCAGGAGAAAGTGCTCATTATCTTCATCTCCTGTTCCACAAAAACAACGGGGGCTAAAGCAGTCAAAATGGTGCCGAAATCTGTGCTCATTCAGTGGACTAAATTGAAGGCGCAGTTTTGTTAAATTCTTGATACCTGTTCTGTCATAAACATTGTAAACTGATCTTTGCTTTGGTCTTATTACTGCTAGTAGTTTACGCTTGAATTCAGAAATTGTTTGGGATTCCTTGATATTCTTGTCCAACGATTGCCATTCAGAAAAAACGTTTTAAAAATATGTATTTGAGAAGCGAAATGTACGCACAGCCATTGGTTCATAATCACGCTGATGCCTTAGATTGTATGGAACAGGACGTTCGGGGGGAATTTCATCAAATAGTTATATTGGCGCTTGCGTCTGCCTCAGTTTGAAGAAATGACATAATCGCCTGTACTACTTTCTCTGATAGAGACTCTCCCAGCCAAGCTCCTCATACACCCTACGCCTGCTGGTACCTCTCCATGCACCTGTAACCGCTAATGCAGCTGCATATTGGGTTTGCTCCAACCTTTGGTTATGTAAAGTTTCATTTCCGGATCAGGTTTGTGATAAATTATATCACCATAGTCAAGATGAGGTCTCACATAAAGTTTGTAAATTTGGTGCAACACATATCTAGAGACATACTTTGAAAGGTATCTGATCATACCAATACCTCTCCTAGCTTTAGTGATCGCTTCCTTCACATGACTTTGAAAGTTCAGTTTGGGGTCAAGGATCATACCAAGATGTTTATGTTCCGACTTATTCGTTACCTCATCAGCTCCTAACATCAGCACAGGATGTTCTTGCCTTGTTTTTTTTTGAAGAAAAAATAACCTCTTCCGTTTTATCAGTGTTGAATTTCATTTTTCATTGCATGCCCACAAACGAACTTTCCAGATCTCTATTTAGATCATCTGCAGTTCTGATCTTGCTTTCAACAATGGAAAAAAGTGAAGTATCGCCAGCAAAAAGTTTGATCTTACTATGTATATTATCAGCAATGTCATTGATATGCACTTAAGAACAATAAGGGATCTAGAACAGAGCCTTGAGGCAAGTCATTGCTGTTTTTAAGGCAGAATTTATGGGGAATTTGCCACTTTTTAAGGTTTTTCGAGAAATAGTGCAGAGACATCTGTATCTGAGTATTTTTTGAATGTAAATTTGTGACAACAAACTTTCGTCTGTTCTTTATGATGCCAAGAAACAGAAAAACATTGTTGGCAGTTTTTTCTAAACAGTTTTATGTCTATCTTATCGAGTTTTTATTCTTGGGGAACACATCATTGAGTAGTATGACATTTTAAAAACAGGCCTAAATTAACAGCTCTGTACAGAATGGATAACGCTATTTTCTGTTTGTCATGTTCCTAGAGGATTATGAGAATCTTTTGATCGTCTTTTGTCTACTGTTTGGCCTTAGACTTGAATGTCAGTAACCTTGCTCTAGAATTTAGAGCTATTGGGGGCCTATTAGTAGGAAAGCGGTCATCTTTAAAAGATTTTTAGAAAGTTGAAGGAAACTTGCTATTTGTGTATAGACATAGGAGAACAGAAGAAACAAACTTTTTCAAGATCCTGCTGGGGTTTTACGACCTCGTCAATCTTTAAGGCGTTGGTTGCTCTGTTTTTCCTCCTTAACGATTGAAGCTGGTCTGCCAGGTTTTACACGCCACTTCAAAAGTTCGTTATTTTCTGGAAAAAATCTGTTTCTCTTACCATTTCTTGGTCCTAAGAATTTTCTCTGGATAATCTATGTCTTGGTAACATTCCCTGTGCCAGGAGGCATGATTTCTTACAAGGTCTTCAGCACTGACACTTCCCAGGCAATTTTTTTAAGATGGCAAAATCATGATTACAGTAGCTTGCTCGCTCCGTGACAGCATGTAAAAATTTGTCAAACGAATCAGGGTCTGGAGATACTTCCCGTCTAGCATCTCATACATAACTAAAAATCAAGTTTTCCTTTTTATCATTTAGAATGTAAAACTAGCAGCTCGAGCAAAGCTCTCGCCTCGCATTCTCTTACTGCGTTAATTATTCGAGACCCTGCCCTATTTCGATTTTTTAGAGTCTAGATCCATAAATGTTTGTGAGATTGTTTTAAATCATCATCCATTTGTAAAAACATTATTAACACATTCGCCTTAAAAAAATTCTTGCTGTCACTCTCAAAAGAAAAGAAATGAAAGGAAAAAGATAATGAAATGGAAAGTTAGTGAAAAGAAATATACATGGCTGATTGAAAGTCGCAGGTATATAAGGTGTTTGGAGCTATAAACAATATTTTTAGCATATACTAAACATAAAACAAAAGAATTGGATGCTTAAAACGATATGTTTGTAAAGCAATTCTTTAAAAACTGAAAAACTGATTTGCGTGACGAAAATTCAACGCATGGGCCTTTTATACTGTATCTCTTAGAGCTATGACATATAAGGACGGCATTCTCTTTGTTCTTAATAGAAAATAGAGCCATGTACAAAGAGTTGATGTCATGACTCTGCAGCAACCGCAGATAACGGCACAAAAACTCCAAAAAAATACCTTAAACGTGGTCAGAAAAGTTGGCACAAATGTTTTTCTCTTTCTCGGCATGCTAAAGAAGGTAGAAAAGCATGTTGCCACACATTTACATCAAAAAATCACTCGGCTACTTTTTGTGACATAGGGCTCTGCACTAAAGGCTTTCTTGGGAAATTTCCTAATATTTTCAAAAGAAAGTGGCTGACTCCAGCCAGGAAACTTCCAAAAAATCAAGTTAACATATTGGCTATTCAACAAGATAATAGCAATTATCATTGTGCTGTTCAGGGGATAGTAGCCTTTCAAAACGCCATGGGTTATTTCTGACTCATCTCGTATAACAGCAAAATTTTTTGCCAAGATATTTGCGAATCGTAACTACAAATTGGCCCACTATGAGGCGATTATGAATACAACACTATTAAATGACCAGAATACCTGTAACTTTTTGCCAGTGTCTGTCAAATAGAAATGGACTTGAAAAAGCTTTGTGAGGCCTTGGAAGAAGAGGTCTATTTCATTGAAAGGGTTTGATCTGCTTTCTTGCCTGAAGCATCCATTTGAAACATTGTGCATTTGCTTGATGCAGAACTGGATAAACAAATTGGTAACGTTCCCAATTTTCTCTTGAAACACTGCATCGCTTGGTTGACAGCTGCACTGCCTAAAAATACAACAAAATTACTTACAACCATAAATTTACAATGCAGTGATCAATGAAGTAAGAGCTACTATAGATATAATACAAACTTCTTTTTCAAAATTTTTGTGTGTTGGTCATTGTTGTTGTTGTTGTTGTTGTTGTTATCAGAGATTGGGCCCAGGCCTTTGTTGTGTAGTGAAGTTATCATGACGGAATAGCCAAAAGTGTTTGGTAACAGTGGGGGTAACTAAAAGTATGCAGTGATGAAGCAGCAGAGCACTAGATGCTAGAGACAGCACTGGCTTTGACTTGTAATAATAGCGTTGCAGTTGGGCCTAAGAAGCAGAGAGATTCAGTTGGGTGTGCCTAAGTCATACATTTGCAATGGCAGCTGCAATGATGTGGGCAGCACCAAAGGAGCTGATCTTTGAAGTTAACTTGGCCGCTAATTATAATGCTTTGGGGAACATTTCAAGCTCTTGGAACGAACAGAATTGAAAAATAAAAGCAAGATGGAGAAAGTCTCGTATTTCTTATTATGTGCAGGAGAGAGGGCGAGGGAACTGTACAGAATTTTGGAATTTGCAAACCCTGAGTTTGAAACAGGTGAAAAAGAAGAGGTGTGGAAAAGGACCTTAACAGAAGTGAAGGAGAAGTTCAGAGATCATTGTAATCCAAAGAAAAATTTGATTTATGAAAGATATATATTTACTTCCAGAAGTCAAAATGAGTCTGAGACAATTATTTCAAATGTTACAGAGTTAAGAAATCTCGCTGCCAGTTGTGAATCTGCGGATTTTAGGGACAGCCTCATTAGAGATCGCGTTGTGCTTGGAATTAGAGATCAAGCAATGAGAGAAAGGTTACTTAGGGTAGAAGATTTAACTCTAGAGAGGGCAATTAGTATGATTCGTTCTGCTGAAATTACCAGGCAGCAAACAGCAGAAATAAAGACAGCTGAGACTCCAAGTGAAGGATCAAAAGAAGAGATAGCCAGAAAATACAAAAAGCTTCAAACAAAATTTAAGAAATCACAAAAGCAAACTGAATCAATCATGCAAATGGTGTGGATTGAAACATGAGCCACGTAAATGTCCTGCATTTGGGGAAATTTGTTCTAAACGCAAGAGCCGGAATCATTTTGCGAAATGATGCTGGAGAAAAGATGTTCAGGAAGTTCACGAGTCTGATGATGATTAAGATTTTGGGGAAATAGACAAAATTATTATTGATGGAGTTGAGAAATCTAAAGAAACTACTAAGATTCAAATTAATGGACATATCATTGAGCCATTTGTTTCTGAACTTGGCCTTCATCAATTAATTTCAGAACCAACTCACCTCATGGGTGATTCTAAATCTTGCATTGATTTAATTTTTACTGATCAGCCCAACCTTGTTATCGATTCTGATGTTCGTCCATCACTACATGAGCAATGTCATCATCAAATTGTTTATGGAAAATTGTCTGTATCGAATATAGCACTTCCTCCTCACACTCGAAAGGTTTGGTATTATAACAAGGCGGACATTTTCGCAATCATAAAATGTATTGAAATGTTCCGTTGGGAGCATCTCGACAAAATTACATGCCCCAATGAACAGGTCGAATTTCTCAATGAAGTTCTTCTAAATATTTATTCCAGCTTCATACCGTACAAGGTAAAAACGATCAGACCACGCCAAGCTCCCTGGGTAACTCAAACTGTTAAAAATGTTCTGAGGAAAAAGAATCATGCTTACAAAAGCTTCGTTAGGAGTGGTCAGCCAGACGATAAGCTAGAAGGAATACAAAAAATGATAACTGAAGGTTCGAGGCTGATTGAAGATGCTAACCGAAATTATTTTCTTAAAGCAGGGAAAACCTTAGCAAATCCGGGAAATTCGAACAGAACCTATTGGTCTTTAATTAACACCGTTCTAAACAAGGCTAAGATCCCTATAATACCACCCCTTCTAGAGAACGGGTTATTTGTAACTGATTTCACTGAAAAGGCACAATTATTCAATGACTATTTTATACTTCAATGTACAACGATTGACACCGGCAATGAAGTCCCGCAATATATTCCTCCAGTAGCTACTACTCTTATAAACGACTTCGTTATTTCTGATGAAAAGATACTGAATATTATAAGATCACTTAATTCTAATAAGGCACATGGCTGGGATGAAATATCTGTGAGAATGATAAAAATAAGTGATGCTGCATTAGTTGTTCCGCTTAAGATGATATTCACAAATTGTTTGAGGTGTGGTCTTTTCCCCCAAATATGGAAATGTGCAAATGTTGTGCCTGTGCACAAAAAAAATGTGAAAAATATGAAAAGTAACTACCGTCCAATTTCTCTTCTCCCTATTTTTGGGAAAATTCTTGAAAAGCTAATTTACGATTCTTTATACTCGCACCTTGTCTCGTGTGAGCTATTAAATCCAAATCAATCAGGTTTTTGTCCAGGTGACTCGACAATCAATCAACTAATCTCGATAACGCACACCATCTTTAAAGCATTCGACTGTAATCCCCCGCTTGAAGTTCGTTCTGTTTATCTTAAAATTTTCTCCTTTGACAGGGTATGGCATGATGGTCTTGTATACCGGGTGACCCAGAAAAGTGACCCAACGCAATCTGTTACAGAAAATTAACTAAGTGGCCGATTGAGATGCTTCAAACGTTGTTCTGTCGCTAAAAGACTAGTGCCATGAATATTTTTCGCATTTTTTTTGGCACGGTAAATTTCCAAAATTAAGGATTTCGAGGAAAAGAGCATGCCTGAAATCCTCAAAAAGTCGTCAAAAACAGGGCATCGATTTACAGCCATTTCAAATCTTCAAAACAACGAGGAGCGTGTTTCATTTCAAACTGGGAATAGGTAACAAAGTCGAAAGTCTTCAGAGCAAGTTTATAGATACTTGAAAATATTCTCAGGCAGAAAGAAACACGCTCCTCGTTGTTTCGAAGATCTGAAATGGCTTCAAATCGATCCCTTGTTTTTGACGACTTTTTGAGAAATTCAAGCCTGCTCTTTTCCTCAAAATCCTTAATTCGGAAACCTTCCCGTGCCCAAAAAAATTGCAAAAAATACTCATAATGTAGGCTGGTCTTTTGTTTGAAATATTTTAATCTGCCGCTCACTTTTTTCTCTATAACAGATTGCGTTGGGTCACTTTTTTCTGGGTCACCCGGTATAAACTTGATGTGGAGTTTCAGGGCAACTCCTTTCTCTTATTCAAAGCTTTCTTAAGGATCGAAAACAGCGAACTGTTCTGAACGGAAAATATTCTGTCTGGGGAGATATTTCGGCAGGAGTACCACAGGGTTCTATTCTAGGACCATTGTTTTTTCTTGTGTACATAAAGGATCTAACGGAAAACTTGAAGTGTAATGTCAAACTTTTCGCAGATGATACGTTGTTCTTTACGGTCGTCAAAAACTCCAATACAGCTGCAAATGATATGAACCATGACTTAGAGTTGATAAAGAAGTGGGCTCATGACTGGAGGATGTCGTTTAATCCTGACCTACAAAAGCAAGCTGTTGAAATAGTATTTTCGACGAAAAGAAATAAAATTGACCATCCAGTGATACTTTTTAACAACACACCTGTGAAGAAAGTAGATGAGCATAAACACTTAGGGCTTTTTCTTGATTCAAAATTGTCCTTCTCTGCTCATATCAAAGCAGCCATCACTAAATCACGTAAGAGTATCGGTCTGCTGAAATATCTCTCCAGGTATCTCCCAAGACAAACGCTGAACGAATTATATAAGCTCTATGTTCGACCCCACCTGGATTACGGGGACGTTATTTACCATATCCCTGCTGAAGTATATGAATTTAGTGGCAATGTAACTTTGCCAAGTCTCATGGAGAAGCTAGAGCCTGTTCAGTATTCTGCTGCTTTAGCTGTATCAGGAACATGGAAGGGTACGTCGAGAGAAAAGATGTATGCTGAGCTTGGGTGGGAATCGCTAAGCTCCCGTAGATGGAGCAGACGCCTTGTTTTAATCTACAAGTTCATGAATAATCTGACTCCTGAATATACAACGGATCCAATACCACCACTGCGGCAGTCCAGATACACTCTTCGCAATCAGGATGCCATCGGGCGAATAAGAACAAGGACTGATAAATTTAAATCCAGCTTCTATCCTCACTGTCTGTCTGAATGGAATAAGCTTGATCCAGAAATTAGACTTGCACCTTCTATTGCTGCTTTTAAAACAAAGCTGCTATCCAAAATTCGTCCCCTTCCAAAATCTGTCTTTCGGATACATGATCCGACAGGATTATCATATCTTACCCAACTTAGGGTTGGTCTCAGTAAATTAAATTTTCACAAATTCAAACACAATTTCAGGGATACTTTAAACCCAATGTGCCCTACCAACGATGGCATTGAGGATACGGAACACTTTTTGTTGCTCTGCCCTTCTTTTGAAGTACCACGTAGAGATCTTCTCGCTGGTGCTTCTGCTTTATTACGGCCACTTGGACATACAAATCTTTCGAACGAATTTCTAATGCAGACTTTATTTTATGGTGATAAAGATTTTCCCGATGGTATCAATAAAGATATACTCTTGTTAACTCTCTGCTTTATCCACAAAACTGGTCGGTTTGATTAGAAATCTAAAACTCGGCAACATGTCATATATAACCACCTCGTCCCTTTTAAGTAAACGTTCTCTCATATTTGTTGTAGTTACCTGTAGTTTCGTGTCTTTTTTCTATTGTTTCTTTATCTAAATAGCCACGTGGGTAGACATAGTTATTGCTCCCCGTGGTCTTGTCCTTGTAGTAGAGTAGAGTAGCTTGTAAGTATAGTAATTAAGTAAATAAGTATTGTAAATTTTTAGCGGAATGTATAAAAAAAAGCTGAATTTCATTACTTTTGATGTGGATGGCGTACACAAGGGTATAACAGAGGACCCAGATGCACTCATAGGCATGACAAATCAGGAGATTTTTCAGGGAAACAAGCCGATTTTTGAAGGAATAAGGTGCATAGCAGAACCCTATCATATCAAGATCAAAGAGGGGGCAGTACCTGTTGCACATGCACCAAGGAAAACCCCTGCTACATTAAGAAAGAGAGTTCAAGATGAACTATCAAATATGGAGAAATGGGGTATCATCAAGAAAGTTGAAGAGCAAACACCATGGGTAAATAGCTTGGTGGTTTACGAGAAGAAGTCTGGAAAGCTCAGGATTTGTATTGATCCTCTTCACCTAAATAAAGTGATTGAAAGAGAACCTTACCAGTTGCCAACTCAACAAGAAATTACAATCAGACTTGCTGGAGCACGCTATTGCAGTAAGCTTGACGCTACATCAGGATATTGGCAAATTCCTTTAGATGAAGAATCATCATATCTAACAACTTTCAACTCACCAATGGGTAGATACAGATTTCAGGTAGTACCCGTTGGAATTATTTTTGCACAAGAAGTACTTCACAGAACAATTGATGAGAAATTCAGAGATATGAGGAGAGTTGATATCTTTATGAGATAATTCATAAGAAGAGGAAAGAAATGTATGTTGCTGATGCGTTTAGTAGAGCTTATTCATAGGAAATTATTGAAGAGCAATTTGAGAGAGACATAGAGCAAGAAAAATTTATACATTTGATGTCAAAGAAAGCATGTATCACTGACAGACGATTGAAAGAAATAGTCAAGGAAAATAAGGTTGACAACTCCATTCAAAAACTTATTGAGCAAATAAAGTTAGGATGGCCAGAGAGAAGAGAGTATGTAGCTCCAGAAATAAGATGCTATTATGACTATCGATTTGAATTTCTAGAGGAAGAAGGGTTAGTTTACAAAGGCCACAGGATTTTGGTTCCTCAAAGTCTTAGGAAGGATATACTGCAAAATTTAAACATCAGTCATCAAGGGATTGTAAAATCGAAACAAATAGCTCGTGACACTGTCTTCTGGCCTGGTTTAGCTCAACAAATTGAATCCATGATACAGAAATGTGATCCATACCAACAGCTAAAGAACAGCAAACAGAAAGAACCCCTACAACCGCATGAGCTGCCAGAGAGACCTTGGGTAAAGGTGGGAACAGACCTTTTTCATTGTAACAAGAAAGATTATTTGATTGTTGCAGATTACTACAGTCGATATTTTGAAGTATGTGAATTACGCAGCACATTATCGCCTGCAGTGATAAACAAAACAAAGTTGTTTTTCGCTCGTCATGGAATACCAGAGACTGTTGTGAGTGACAATGGGTCAAAATTTATTGCAGAAGAGTATAAGAGCTTTGTAGACATTTATGGGTTTTATTACGACCCTTCAAGCCCTAGATACCCACAAAGCAATGGGTTTATTGAACGTGTTATAAAAACAGAAAATGTTCAATTCATGATGTTCTGCAGGAAAATTTTTCAAATCTATCCCTTTTTGTGTATATATCACTCTGTTTCTCATTTTTCAAAAATAAGAAAAACAACTTACAAAGTCAAACAAAAGTTACTTGAAATAAATAGTATAGGATACTTTGTAGTCCTATTGTATACAGTACAAACGATACAAGATCAATTAAGTACTGGATTTCCTCCATGCTTCTTAGAAATCATAAATGATTTTCATTGGGTCCTAGCGCCATTGCTCCTGACCTCATACAAATTCATTCTTCTCGATGTCCTATGTGCATTGAAATAAATCCGGTTACACAAACTTGCACAGCTATCTTTGGATCCTGACATATTTTAAGAAAGCTAGATGTTTTGACTTTCCTTTTCATTGCAGGAATTTAAGCATGATCCTTTGTCCGGTCGCAGGAAGGAAATACTTTTTCATGTCATGGTAGAAGTCCAGCACAGGTGCTCAATAGTAGGGTACAAAGAACAAATGTTCCTGTAAAGCAAAATGTTCTGAAGCCTAAGGCTATAGGCTATAAGAAATTCAAAGAAATTTGTCAAGGGGTGCAGAACAAAATGAAAGATAACTCTGACAGATGTACAAAGAAATTGCAAAGGTTGCAGTGTGGTCAAACAGTAAGAGTTCATAGTTAAGCCAAGCGGCAGATGGAGAAGAGGGACTGTGAAGAAACCACAAGGTATAAATAGCTATGTAATTGAAACAGAGAGAGGAACTATCGACGAAAAAGAAAGGCACATACGTAAAACATATGAGGATATCATTCCGGAACAGATTGAACCAGGAGATGAACCAGGAGACAAGTCGAGAACAATAAGGAGTACATTAGAGTTAATGAAGAGAACAATTCAGCAGATAATGTTGAAAATAGTCCTGTTCAAGATGAGGGTAATCAAGTTCAAGGGGAAGGTACATTATACAGGGTGTCCCAAAAAAGTGTCCAACTTCTAAATTTGAACAAATCAGGAAATATTTTATCTATATGAACCGTTCTGGTGCTACTTAAGAGCTGAGACATGTAATTTTTTTTGAGCCTATTACATTTCAAATTTAACAAATACAAAGAAACCAGGGGGTTCTCAAAGTTATGGCCAATTTTTGAAAGTTTTCTTTACCTTTCCTCTACTATTGTCGAACTTTACAGTGATACTTACTGTTGGAAAACCAAACTAGCCTTATTGTTAGTGGAAAAGAAGGATACAGGCTTCTTTCTTTGAACCCGAGTTACTCGAATCACCAGAAATCTAATTGCTACCACTGGTAAGAAGGTATGTTACCCCAGATAACGCAGCGATGCATTATGTCAATATTGACCTCGACATGTACAGAGTTGGAGAAAAGAAGATCATTGCCTGGTTTTGAAAGAATGATCGAACAAATTCGCAACTGCCATTAAATAATCTGCCCAACTGTCCGAGGGAGACGAAGGCGGAATTGTTTCGTCCCGACCTTCGCAGTTAGGCCCTGGGATGCCCCAGCCATGAGACTCATGCGGTTCGTGGCAGCCCAAACAACGACGTACACGTCTTTCAATTGAGGCAGTGTCAGCTGGAAGGCTTTTTTGTGGGTGAGTAACAGTAGCAATATCCTCGTGGCCAGTTTGCGAAGCAGTTGGTTGCGATTCGTCGGTAATAGCGGTGGTCGAAGCATTACGATCCATACCGATACGATAAATAAAATCTGCTTTGATGCCAGGCCATGAGAACTAAACTGTGACTAAAACCTCGGGTGTAGCCCTATCTATATGAAATTCTAGTACCTAAACAAACCTGAAGGGAGTGCTACGAATCCTTTAAGGTACACGGGTATGGAGAATCTTCAATACACAGATGGAGTGCCACATACCTATGTATGTGGCAGGAAATCAAGGTATGAATAGGAACTGCGAAGTATCCCTATAGGCTTAGGCCCACCTTATCCCCAAGGAGACTGATTATCCCCAACACTCGAAGTATTTAGACTAACAAGGACAGATAATGTTGCAATAGGACTTGCTACTCTTTATTGACACCTAGATACAAAGCAATTTGTGACTGCAGACAAAGAGAATTCCATGCTCGGTTGGTCAAGACATAAACAAAAACAAACCAAGTTGCAAAAATTGCCCTGAAACCCGGGTCTTAGTTAGGTCGCTAGTTCGGTCGTTGTGCATTCCAGAAATGGTTTTAAAGAGTAGATATTAGCACATATCGAAAGAAGAAGGATATATCTAAACTTCTGCCACGGGCTTTTATTTTTTTCGTACAGAAGCTGAGCAGTAAGTGCTTTAATTACACCTAAAAAGTACGAGAATTGGATCCCCTCCCAATTGGCTTCTACACAAAATAAATAAAATGCCCGAGACAGAAGATTAGATATATCCTTCTTCTTTCCATATGTGCTTATATTTGCTCTTAAAAACCATTTCTGGAATGCACAACGAGCGCGCTAGCGACCCGAGTTTCAGGGCAATTTTTGCGGCTTGCTTTGATTTTGTTTATGTCTTGACCAACCGAGCATGGAATTCCCTTTGTCTGCAATCACACATTGTTTTGTATCTAGGTGTTAATGAAAAGTAGCGAGTTCTATTGTAACATTATCTGTCCTTGTTATTTAGACTTACATTGAGGCAAGCCAAAACGACCACGACAGGAACTTTTTGGAAATTGTGTGCCTTAATTTGTAAGTCTTATCTGCAGTAAGAACTAGGTGACCCCGTGTCTTTTCCCGCTGTGGATGGGACCAATAATGTATTATAGTTAGTTTTAGATTTTACTTGATACATAAAAAAAATGACCACGACATGAACAGAGTTGGAGAAAAGAAGATCATTGCCTGGTTTTGAAAGAATGATTGAACAAATTTGCAGCTGCCATTAAAGAAACTGATGCATTCAATTGCAAAGCGGACTGTTTGCATAACAGACCAAAACTTATGCTCACTACCAACGGGCTAGTAAGAGTGTGTCCTTCATAGCTAAGTTTTAGGTGTCCCCCCGTCTTAAGACTCAACCGAAACTTATGTTTAAGCTTTCAAAAAATGTCCAAGTGGTTCATATACATAAAATAGTCGCGGAAATATTCAAAGTCGGACACTTTTTTTGGGACACCCTGTATAAGACCAGAAGTGGACGCTCAGTTAAACCCAACCGCAGGTTCACTGAAAACTTTGTTTGAACAATAGAGTTGTTGTGTATTGGTCATTGTTGTCAGAGATTGGGCCCAGGCCTTTGTTGTGTAGCGAAGTTATCATGGCAGAACATTACTGCTAAAAGTTATAAACAAATATCACAAACCGTAAAAGCTCTATTAAGCCCCCGAGGACTTAATAGAATTCCGAGAATTTCGGACACAACAGAGAGGGGATTAAAAAGAGGGGCTTATTAGAGAGGGGAGCTTATTCACAAAATCAAATGGCAAGGATACAAATGACGGCTTTTTAGTTCTTTCATACCATATTTGCAGATTCAACATGCAATTTTGCAGTCGAATTCATAAATTAGACACACTTATCGCAAACCATATCTACGTTAACATGCAAATTTATTTAGCTCAATAAATGAAAAATCTTTGGTAACCTCTGGAATTTGATATATAAGTGGGGGCTTAATAGAGAAAGGGGTTTATCTAAAATATTGGCTCAGATGGGAGGGGCTTATTAGACAGGGGGCCCAGTAGAGAGGGGGCTGAATGGAGCTTTTACGGCAATATCAATTCAATGAGTCATAAATAATAAAGGAATTATTCCCGGGGGGGTAACTCATATATGTAGCTGAACGGGGACGTGCCGCCCATAAGGATGGGTTCGAAAGCTTCAAAATCCCTAAATATGGGTCTCAAAATGCAGTGATTCCAATAGAAATGGGTTGGTTTTACTGTCCTGAAACCTTAATAATGGGTTTTGAAGAAATGATATTGATATTGGGAGATGTATTCTGAGCCAAAGTAAAGGATTTTTCTTCAAAAATTTTCCTCATGCTCTAATTCATGGGATAACTGTCACAAAACTATCAAAGTTTTTCTTGTCGCTAATGGCAAGCGTGATATTGGGAGATGCATTCTAAGCCAAAGTAAAGGATCTTTCTTCAAAAATTTTCCTCATGCTCTAATTCATAGGATAACGGTCACAAACTATCAAAGTTTTTCTTGTCACTGATGGTAAGCGTGGGAGCGTGATATTAGGAGATGCATTCTAAGCCAAAGTAAAGGATCTTTTTTCTAAAATTTTCCTCATGCTCTAATTCATAGAATAACTGTCACAAAACTATCAAAGTTTTTCTTGTCGCTAATGGCAAGCGTGATATTGGGAGATGCATTCTGAGCCAAAGTAAAGGATCTTTCTTCAAAAAATTTCCTCATGCTCTAATTCATAGGATAACGGTCACAAACTATCAAAGTTTTTCTTGTCGCTAATGGCAAGCGTGATATTGGGAGATGCATTCTAAGTAAAGGATCTTTCTTCTAAAATTTTCCTCATGCTCTAATTCATAGGATAACTGTCACAAAACTATCAAAGTTTTTCTTGTCGCTAATGGCAAGCGTGATATTGGGAGATGCATTCTGAGCCGAAATAAAGGATCTTTCTTCAAAAATTTTCCTCATGCTCTAATTCATGGGATAACTGTCACAAAACTATCAACGTTTTTCTTGTCGCTAATGGCAAGCGTGATATTGGGAGATGCATTCTGAGCCAAAGTAAAGGATATTTCTTCTAAAATTTTCCTCGCGCTCTCAATCATAGGATAACTGTCACAAAACTATCAAAGTTTTTCTTGTCGCTAATGGCAAGCGTGATATTGGGAGATGCATTCTGAGCCAAAGTGAAGGATATTTCTTCAAAAATTTTCCTCATGCTCTAATTCATAGGATAACGGTCACAAAACTATCAAAGTTTTTCTTGTCGCTAATGGCAAGCATGATATTGAGAGATGCATCCTAAGCCAAAGTAAAAGATCTTTCTTCAAAAATTTTCCTCGTGCATCGTGCTCTTATTCATAGGATAACTGTCACAAAACTATCAAAGTTTTCTTGTCGCTAGTGGCAAGTATGATATTGGGAGATGCATTCTAAGCCAAAGTAAAGGACGTGGCCCCAAAAATTTTCCTGGGGGCTTTGCCCCCAGACCCCCTCATTTCAATCCTCCCTCTTAATTTACCCTGGCCACGCAAAACGATTGTAAGCAAAAGTAAAGGATGTTTCTTCAAAAATTTTCCTCGTGCCTTGATTTATAGGATGATAGCTGTCACAAAACTATCAGGTTTCCTCGTCGCTAAAGGCAAGCAGGATATTAGGCTATGAATTTTAAGCCAAAGTAAAGGATGTTTCTTCAAAAATAATCCTCGTAGTATTTGAAGATGCATTCTAAGCCTAAGTAAATGGTGTGGTCCAAAATTTTTTCCTAACGCCTTGCCCTCAGACCCCTCATTTAATTTGCCCCTATTGTAATAAATTTTCTTGTGAGCTTCGTCCCCAGACCGTCACGATTTACATTAGTCGCACTCGATGTCTGAATCTAGCCTTGGGGCAGGTCAGGGTCTCAAAAGAGTAAGCGGAAGAAAGTTGCAACATTGCCAATCTCGTCAGAAACTTGACGACTATGCTTGATATAAGGGGGCGCCATTTCGCTGCCGGCCCCACCGGACGAAAAAAGCCAGGCCGCCACTGTAGATCTCAAGAAACATATCTGCAGCAAATTAAGAAGCTGCCTAGTACTAAAATGCGAAAATTTGCTTGTTGAATTATGAAACGTTTAGTGCTATGGCCAGATCCAAGTTTCTTATAAAGAAAAAACATATAAAATGTTAGTTGTAGTTTATTTACGTTCTTATTCAATCCCTTGCATGTTACATACAGTTCAATTTGGAAACCATAAAACTGGGTATGTTTTTCTCCAAATCCTTAAGAGTGGGTATGAAAATATTATGTGAATTGATAAGGGTGGGTATGACGCTACAATTTGGGCGGCACGTCCCCGTCATCTTTTGGTCCAAGTTAACCCCCCGGGGAATTATTTCGCATACAGTAAAATCCAGCGTATAAGAGCCTAGTGGATTAAGAATTCCTGCAGGCTGAAATTATCTCAGTTTCAATTGTTTTATAAGAACCAATCCATTGCATTCATTATTTAAGAATTGCAAAATTGTAATGCAGGGGTTATTACTGTAGATCCTTAGAAGGTGCTGTGGCGCAGTGGTGTAATCCTCTGACTTTCACGCCAGAACAGTCAGGCAGACAATGTTTGATACCCAGTAGAGCCCCACCACTCGAGCGTCATGACAAGGGGTTGCGGACTCAATTAGGTCTTCTCTACTTCTGCACTTGGGGCTAAAAAAGGCAACTCACCTTACCATCCTTTAGCATTCTGGGGGACAAGTTGTGAAGATTTTAAAGGACACAATTTGAAAAAACACATTTGACAATAGGACTTCAGCAAGAAGTACAGTAATTGCAAAGTAATTAAGATATCAAAAATAGGTGCCCAATGGGAATGTGCGAAGAATTCTGGTGCATGTACAAGATTGGGGCGAGAATGGATATTTCTGTGTTGTGAAAAGAGTATATTTACTGAAAGATCCAGCTCGTAGTTGCTGCGAAGCAGCATAATATTCTGCAGCAATAGGTTTGGTTTGTAATGTCTGTCTGTCTGCCTCTCTGTCAGCATAGGAATCATTCGTTGTACATAGCCGATTGCTTGTGGCCCATAGCCGAAACCGCCAAAGCCTCATTTTCACGGACCAATCAGATGGCTGAAAAGCGAAGGAGACAAAAGAAACCAGTGAAGATTTTTCTAAGTTTAACCTACCTTCATAAAACGCAACCAGGACAAAAAACTGCTCGAGATTTCCTGAATTTTTTGAAGCAATCTACTCTCCAGGTGTTTGGGTTTTATCACCTGACTTGAAGTGGCGTAAACAGGCCTCGACAAGCCTTCGCCGACATTGTCTATTGGAGAGGCGATAACTCCGCCAATCCTGGAGATATTTTAACCGGCATCCAATCTAGTACACCCAATCATCTGGAGAGTAGACTTCTTAAAAAAAATTCAGGGAAATTTCAAAATTTTATGAAGGAAGGCAAAATTTTAAAACAATCTTCACAGGTTTCTTTTGTCTCCTTCGTTCTTTAGCCATCTTGATTAGTCTGTGAAAATGAGGCTTTAGCAGTTTCGGCCATGGGCCACGAGCATTCGGCTATGTACAACAAATGATTCCTATGCTCTTCCTGTCTGCCTGTTTGTTTTCAACAATTTATGCAGACCTTATTGGAGCTGTCCGGCTGTCAAATGATATCATCGCAGTTACCCTAGAGATCAGTTTATGCACAGTATGGAAAGTATAAAAATGATACTTCATTTTTGCTTAACAAAAACAGCGTTACTTGCAAGGTCAATTGACTAAATTAAAAGGCAATATACCAACCAATTTGTCACACAACTGTTACAATTTCTGAAGTTTCATGATTTCAGGACTTTAGAGAATTCTTATATGAAGGCATTGCCTTAATTAGTTGCTACTGACCACAATCGCAAACATTTTGACAACAAATTTTCTGAGTGAAGACAGTGTGCAGCACTCCCTGACTATTGTTTTTGCAAGGTTACATCATAAACCTGCTTGTCAAGTTGCCAGATAAAAGCTCGAAATTTGCTGTCATTAAGAAATTCCTCTCGCCTAATTATGGCTCTAATGAACCAAAATTTCAATCAAAAGCCTTTAATTCAATGGTTACACTATTTCAGATATGCCTAACCTACTGTTACATTTTTTGCACGAAAAGCGTCCATAGATACCTACCTACCTTGTGGCCTTCCTCTACACCAAATCTGCCCCATCACATAATGTGCTCATTCTTCGAACATTAAAATCACAACAGTAAAGTTACAGTAAAGCATGATTCCCATGAAATGAAAGGATGGTTAATAAATGTGCTAATTGTTTGAACGTATTGAAGGGAAGGTGAAGTTGCAGCTTTTAGCATCAACTACCGGGATCGCAAAAGTAGAGAAGACCTTAAGGGGCATATGTGATCAACCTGATTGGTTCATGCAATACAATTATCTCCATATTTATTGCAAAGCACAGAATTGAGGCTAAAAAAACTCATGAAGCAGATTCAAAAAGTAAAAAAACAATGGAATTACACTCCAAACTTGTTTGTTGTATTAACCAATTGCTAATGTGACATAGGTCCTTTAATCAAGTCAACAACCCCTTGTCCTGATGCTCAAATGGTGGGGCTCTACATTTAGGATCGAACACTTTATGCCTGACTCTGGTTACAAAATCAGAGGATGACACCAAAACCACGAAACCTTTACACTTATTTTCAATTTTTTTCTGACCAATTTCCCTAATCAATATCAAATGAAAATTTTGAGCTAAAAGTAATTCTTACCATCCAACATGATTATTAAATTGAACAGGAAAAATTAAATAATTGGTTGAAAAAGCAACAATATGCAAAAAGGAATAGATACCTTGAATTTAGGGTGAATTCAACCAACTTTGACCAGTCTTTCCTTTCAAAAGCTTCAGCTCCATCATCAACTTTACAAAGGAAAAAAGAATTTATCAACCAACAACCTGAGAACAAAATGGCTTGCCTTTTGATTCACAATTGGCGCAAACCTTTTCATTGATCCTCCTTTTCCAAACTGAATCTCACATTGATATTGATCAAAACTGTCATGCTAGCTTTCAATTACAAGGGCCAGGTGAAAAGCACCAGACTTTGTGGACTTTTTGTGGCTGTAGGTCCACAACTTTTGAAGTCCTTGTTTTTCACTTCTGTATCAAGCATGAAGTGAAAAACTTGCACTTTGCATACATACATACATACATACATACACACACACATAAGTTATTTGTTTAAGCAGGTTAAAACTACGGCAGCACTAGCTGATGTGGACCTGCTATCTAGCTACTTTTACAGTCCATTTAAAATTGTCAGTTCTAAAATTTATGAAAAACGGAATGCAATATAAAAAAGGTCTTAAAAAAGAATCACTTAAAAGAGTTAATAATAGATAAAATCTTGCTGTTTGAAAGTTATTACAAATGCTTCTTTTCGAAAACTTGATGTTGTTATGACTTGTTTTGCAGTCTTAATGTTCCTTTTAAAAGTTTCTTGGTTATGACTTGATCTTAGAGCCTCTGGCAACTGATTCCACAGATTTGGACCACGAAACCTTGTTGACATCCTTCCTTGTTCCGTTGCTACTCACGGTACAACAAATGAATTATTTCGCGCATAACGGCCACAGTTTTTGTCAAAGAGCTGTTTAAAGTCTTCTGGACAATCATCATTACATACTTTGTGCATTATCGTCAGGATTCGTCTTTTGTAGATGTAATCTAGTCTATCCCAATTCGCATGTGACAACGCTTCCTCATCTGAAATGATCTTTGGTAATTTGTGAATGAGTTTAGCAGCCCTAGCGTGAATTCTTTCAAGTTGCGATAAAAGTGCTTGAGAACATGTTCC
Source organism: Aurelia coerulea (assembly GCA_039566865.1). NCBI lineage: Eukaryota > Metazoa > Cnidaria > Scyphozoa > Semaeostomeae > Ulmaridae > Aurelia > Aurelia coerulea. The sequence goes on from CM076945.1 coordinate 16,154,534, forward strand.
CCAAACTGCTATTCCATACGTTACTGCAGCAATTACGGTTTTGAAATATATCTCTTCGTGGGTGGCGACTGGGCGGTATGTCATTCTCCTAAATTGGCTCATTTTTGCTCTGTGAGATTTTGTAACTTTCTTTATTTGTTGATCCCATTTTAGATGATTGTCTATGGTAACTCCCAAAGATGTTACGCTGTTTTTGTACTTTATGATATTATCGCCAATCCTTACTGGGCGCAAAGGACCAACGATACTTCAGATTTGTCACTATGGATTGTTAGCCGATTTTTCTCGCACCACTGTTTTATCTCTAATTTTGCAGACTTGAACAGTTGCAAATTTGTGATATATACTCCAGAAGGATGTTTGTTTTTCCTTCGTACACAAAAGCCAAACAATATCGCAAAGATGAATGCAAGTCGAGGGAAGTGCCTGAAAACCTAACTAAAACACCGTTAATTTCATTAAAATGAGCTCAGACCCCAAAGTAGAGCAAAAAGTTCTGGAAACAAAACTTTGGCGAACTTTGAGCAAGAAATAAAAGGGATCGCTGAGATCAATTGGCCGTATATGGGAGAGCCTCTCACCAATGAGAACTGGTTTAAAACTAATATAACTGGAGTGAGGAGGAAACAACAAAACGAAATTCTAGTTGATTCTAGTGAGATGACTCAAAAGATACTTTTCCAGTTGAACCTTTAATGGGAACGCTAAAAGGACGAATGACCCAAAAACACCCAAAACAAAACGACCCCCAATGACCCACAACCACATGATGACCACCCAAAACGACCCAAAATGTCTATAATTAAACATCAGATCAGCTACGCAGCCAGGACAAAAAACTGCTTGAAATTTCCCAAACTTTTTTGAAGAAATCTACTCCCCAGATGTTTGGGTGTACAAGTTAGGATGCCGGTTAAAATATCTCCAGGATTTGTGGAGTTATTGCCTCTTCAATAGGCAAAATCGGCCAAGGCTTGTGGAGGCCTGTTTACACCACTTCAAGTCAGGTGACAAAACCTCTTGATAAAACCTCTTTTGAATTTTATAAGTTATTTTATAAGTCCATTCAAGGAGCACATCCTTTATTCTGCCAAATTAATTCAGTCTTTAGAAAATTTAACACTTTTTTATCTTTTTGGGCAGTCTGAAGACAAACAAATTTCAAGAAATCATAAATATATCAATAAATAGGCATCCAAAAATTGACAAAAATAACCAAGAATAATATAGGATATTGGCAAAAGATTAAACTAAAAATATTTGAAATTGGTCTAATGTATGATTTATCGTGACCTGTTGAAAGTGGGAACTTTTTTCTGGCTCATCCGGTACATTGTGCTGATAAATAATTAATGTGATAGAAACCAATGTCTCATTCAATTCCTACCGGCTACCCCCCCCCCCCCCCCAGAACACCCCCAGGCATTTGCTCAAAAAATATTCCTGGTTCTTGGGGATTTGACCATAAATTTTTCCCCAGCCCCGGGCATTTGAGTAACATTTGACAAGAACAGGAGCTTTTGCTTATTATACAATGTGGAAATATGGCCCTTTCTCAGTGCCCGGCCCCCAGGCATTCACCACATAAAAATTTGCCTAGCCTTGTGGCATTTGTGCAAGAAATTTTTGTTGACCTGCGGGCTGCCCAGGGGAGTCAAGGTAGGAATTTAATGAGACGTAAGTGCTCTGTGCAGGCTTATTATATTCAACGAAATGAAACGAAACGAAACCGAACGAAACCAAACAATTTTATCGATTTAGCGATTTAAATAGCAAATTTATTATTTCTTATCGTTACGATGGATGTAAACAATTAATTATGATCAAAAACCAACAATTTAGCTTTGTTTCATTCCCAAGAGAACGAAATGCAGCCGTTTCGTTCTCCAGGGAACGAAACGAATTGTTTCCATGTGATGAAAGAAAAGATTACGAAGTGCGAATCTTTTGTGATTAGCAACTCATGGAGACACATTTTCTTGAGAAATTTTTATTTAAAAGCAATCTGTCCCCTATTGTCCTGACCTTGGTTACTGCTTTATTTACCTTATTTACGCTGCAGCTAAATTAATGCATCACTGAGTCTCTATGACCCTGATTTCTTTGGATAAAGCGAATTAACACCAACTTCTGAAATATACCATTGAGATCTTTATCGATTATATTTTCATTCATCAAAGGAGACAGATTGCCTTTAAATCAATTGTGCAGAAGTTGCGTCAGAATTGGATAAGGATGCATGCAGTAATGAAATTAACAATTAACAATTCATAAAGTCAGTGGCGGCTGGCACGAAAAATAAGATGGTACTAGAAAAACAAAAATTTGTGAGCGAAGCGAACAAATTTTTGTCTCGTGACCAGCTGGGGGCATGGGGGGGCGCTGTGAGCTCCCCATTGGGGTCCAGGGGCGAAGCCCCTGGAAAGCTTTGCATTTTAAAGCAAATTTCTTCGTGGATTGTCTCTAAATTGCAAGATAAATGCTTTCCCCAATAGATTTTTGAGAAAGTTGTGTAGGGAGATTTCTAAGTCAAACATAGCAGAGAAAGCATAAAATTTTATTGATGAAACTGCAAAACGCTATTTATCTGGACATTATAGAATACTTCTTTTTTGCAAACCATGCTACTTACTTTTGATGAATTCATTTTCTATCTTTTCAAACATTGCTAGGCTAAGACCGTTCCACCGAAATGCAGTGAGTCATGTCGATCATTGGCTGCGGCCACTTAAGAGGCACGTAAGCAGGCCTGGCCATTTAAGGCGGGCGATCGCCCGCGCCCACCTCCACGCCCGCCTCGGGTTGGTGAGGTGAGCGATTCATCGCTCGCCTCAATTCATCGCACATGAACCGCCCGCCTCAATGTCATTCACTCATTCATGTATTCATCACCTCTTGAAGTAAAACTAAACTATTGATAGGAAATTAATCCTTATAGTTTGACCTCAAAATAAACTTCAACCTTTTAATCTCTCAGGAAATCTCCTCCTGTAAAATCGTTAACTACTTCACAAGTCAAACGAAAAACGAAGCGCGCTTTGATATTTGAATGGCTTTTGTTATTTATCTCCTCCTGATCGTTAACTACTTCCAAGTCAAAACAGTTCAAAACTTTGTTGGTGAAAGTGTGGTTGATTTGCGACTATATAAAATCGGAGAATCGCCTTCTCGTTTTGCAAAGTTAGCTGTTTTCAGGCCAATAGTGCATTCCTCGTTTATTCAACTACTTTTATTGAGGATTTTCGGGAGACTGAAAATCGCCCGCCTGACTTTACCGAGGAGAGCGATGTATCGCTCGCCTGCTAAAATGCTCACGGCCAGGCCTGCGTAAGCAATACATTTAGAAAGTTAAACTTGCGGCACCAAGTTTTGCAGTTCACGGAAGTACTAGAAATGAAATCTAGTAACGTGGGTTTCTTGTTCCATTTGTGGTGTGCACAAAAATGTTTACATATAGAACGATTTGAATGGTTCCACTTGCACCAGTAATGTATTGGAACATTATGGTGTTCGTGGATGTGCCCTTGAGTAGTTTAGATCATATCTGTCTGATAGAAAACAATATTTTCCTGTTAAGGGAAGCAATTCTAACTTACTTTCAATTACTTGTGGTGTACCACAAGGTTCTGTACTGGGTCCATTACTCTTCCTCCTTTATATCAATGATTTACCAAATGCTTCTAAGAAACTTAACTTTTATCTCTTTGCTGATGATACAAACATCTACTATGAATCCAAAGATTTATCTTATTTGATTAAAATTGTCAACAAAGAACTGAGATTAGTAAAGAAGTGGCTTGATGCTAATAAATCATCATTAAACATTGATAACACAAATTATATGATTTTTCATTCTTCATCTTTCAAAGTTCCCTCTGATTCTGATGTCAAAATAGGCAAGAAACATATTAAAAGAGTATAGTTTGTTAAGTTCTTTGGTCTCCTCCTGGATGAGCATCTTAGCTGGAAATACCATCTCAGTGAACTCTCTAAGGAATTAGCTAGAACATGTGGAATATTTTTCAAAATTAGGAATTTACTTCCATTAGATGTTTTACTTTGCTTGTACAATGCTTTGTTTCTGTCCTTCTTACAATATGGTCTTATTGTTTGGGGTCAAAATTGTTATCATTGATTTGTTTTGTTACTTTTGGCTTAAACTGAGAGCTTATTTGGAATCATTGTGATTTGCAAGGTATGACAATGAGTTAGCAATGGCTAAATTGTTGGAAATATTCTGAAATAATGTGCTTTTAGGCAAATTTGTAGTGAATTTACTACATGTCCGCAGACTGGAGGTCATGGCCGCCAACTGGAAAGAAACAACACTGAGACGACAAGACAAAGAAGAGCCAAGATTTTTGTGTGGAGAAATTAACTAGAATTTCATTTCGATATTCTGATAGCACATGTTTTAAACTATTTTTGTTGTGAGTCATTCATAGGTTCGTACGCAATTTCTAAGTGGTGAAAATTACCAATTAAATAATAGTGTCCGCAGACTGGAGGTGTGACACTATAATTTTTATGTTTTTCAACACATCATAGGGTCATACCTCCAGTCTGCGGACACCTCCAGTATGCGGACAACAAGCGAAAACTGTTGTTTTCGTCAATAAAATGACCGTAAATCCACCCAATTTTCTGGTCACTGAAACCTCGTTTTATTCTCATTCGAAAATTTCCCTCAAGAATTTCATCAGGCAAAGCAGATCATCTTCTGAGCAAATTGAAAATTGACAGCCAAGAATCCTTTCCATTGCCAGCATCAGTCAATAAACCAGTGAATTCAAACTTTGTGTTTTAAATCATTGCAAAATGTTCCGTAGAGACTTTTTTCACGCTCCGATTGTTTGACCATGCTTTGTTTTCGAATTCCCTTGGGAGCTCTGATGATTCCGTCTCGTATTCAGGATTCAGGGGGGTTAAAGTTCAACCCATTACTGACACGCCCCATCTCCAGTCTGTGGACACGCGTTTTCCATTTGTTTCTTGTGCGCTTTGAGGCCCTGTGAAAAGCAGGGATTTAGGCCCAATTTTTACGGGATGTTATCATTGATTTGTTTTGTTACTTTTGGCTTAAATCGAAAGCTTATTTGGAATCATTGTGATTTGCAAGGTATGACAATGAGTTAGCAATGGCTTAATTGTTGGAAATATTCTGAAATAATGCGCTTTTAGGCAAATTTGTAGTGAATTTATTTCATGTCCGCAGACTGGAGGTCACACAGTGATCCAGAAATGAGAAAATAGTCCAGAAATACCAAAAAACAAATTTTGAAAAATGATTTTTGCTCTATTTTTACTCCAAAGATAACACATGGATTAGTTTAACACAAAAAACCTCATTCTAATCGAAGTTGTACTCGTAGAGCTAAAAATTCACAAAGTTAACGTAAACAAATGAAATGCAAAATTTAGTCAATTTCAGGATGAAATCCACTATTGCCTGCAATAAAGTAAATTTTCAAATGTCTGTAGAATCACTTTGCCATATCGGATCTTTACAAACTTTTTTTTACTTGAATGAGAAACACTTTGACTATATTGTGACTTAAAAAATAAATGTTCGCGTTTTTCGTTCCTTTCAATTTTTGCGAATGCTGAGATGTACTTTTTGTGAATGCTTAGGCCTGAAAATTGTTCATATTTTGAAATTTGAGTTAAAACATGAAATACATGTCAAAACATGTCTTCACAACATACTTTGTCGCTAAATTTGAAGCATTAGCTGCACTTTTACCGAAGGTTTCGTACATATTCGTACGCAAAAATTTTTCATGCAATTTTCTTCTTTTCTGGTATTTTCGGGGAAATTGGCAACTTTCTGCAACAATTGTCATATGAGATGAAATATGTTTCTGAAGTTGTGATATACGTAAAACCGTGGATGAACCAAATGAAGATATACTTGCAGACAATCTAAATGCCCTTTTATGCTACTTTTATCAGCCTATTATACTCATTTTGTTCGCGAGGCAGTGTTTTAAAATCGTAACATGCAATGGTGATACATAGGGTGCATCAAAACAAAGGGTTACTTCAAGACTGACACTCTCCGGAACAAAAGCTCTGAGCGGAAATAAATTGAATAATGATGCTCTGAAAATTCAATTTGTATGGTTTCATATGATTTGTAAGTTTTGCAAAATACAGTACAGGCCATTCGTAACTTAACTCTTGCGAAATTCGTAAGAAGTCTTGCGATGTCGCAAGACCTCGTACGATTTCGCGCGAATGAAAGCGATTTCGTAATACGAAGTTGGATATCATGCGGTCTCGTACGAATGAAAGTGAATTCGTAATGCGAAGTCGCATGCCAAATCATATGCGATCTCATACGAATGAAAGTGAATTCGTAATGCGAAGTTGCATGCCAAATTGTGCGATCTCATAGTCAAAGTTGTTCGCACGGGAGAACCAAAAGTATGTTGGATGCGAAGTTATTGACAAGTTCATAAAATACGAATAACGAATGACGAAATACGAATGACGAAACGTCAAGAGAATTTATTGTTCATTAAACGACTGACTTTGTAAACAGTCCGGGTTTTCCTGCATCTCATGGAGGGGCATTTCACTTATTCCAAAAGTGTACGAGATTTGTCAAAACAAAAATATGTTTACGGATTTTTGATAGAGTTTTCTTAAAAAATGAAGGATTTTTGGGAAAGGTGTACGAGATTTTTGGAAGTGAAATAACGCTGGGATCTTTATTCATTTACTTACGATGGAAAACATTTGTTAGAACGGCCCTTATAACAACTGAAAATTAGCCAGTAAGTGATATTTGCCTGTTTCGAATGAAGAGACAAGCCAGCAGACAATTTGTCGTACTCTCTCTTTTTTGCAGCAGCGGCTATCGAACTTCGGTTAAAATAAGACACCAAAGTTATTCTATCAGTTCGTTGGAAAGCAAGTTGAATAAGCAAGAAGGAAACTGATCTTTCAAAAGAATTAACAGCAGGTCAAAGAAATATCTCTTCAGCCTTTAAGTAATATTAAGTGATATTAACATCCTGCAGGATTATCTTTTGTAAACAATTCAATGATAACTATCAAATCATCAAGGGTTTTGGATTTAGGACTTCCTGTTTGGTATTTGGCCCCAGAGGAAATACAAGATTTAAATCATCACTTGGAAAAACAAGGCGTTGGGAAGAGAAGGAGTTCACCAAGGAGTGCGGGATCGCTTCATTCTTTTTCTCCATTTTAGTGTCGATAAAATCACTATGATGAAGCAGGGCCTCCGACGACGGGAGGCATTGCAAATTATACCTTTCACGAATTGTTCATAAGAACAGGCGATAAATTAACCATGCTTTAACTCGATCCTCTGCCTCTAACTGCCGTTTAAGGTCTACGATCCGTAAGACGGCTTTCGTTCCATGAGATTCTTCACGAGCGGCATTCTTGCATAAATGCTCAGTCTGACCATGATTGCCCTCCAAGATATGTCTAGTGTGGATTAAATCGAGGGGCGTATCACTCTTCCGAAAAGGCGTACGAGACTTTTTTAAACAATAGGATTTTTAGGGATTTTTAAGGATTTTTCTTGAAAACAAAAGAATTTTTGCCAAAGGTGTACGAGATTTTTACAGAGTGATTCGCCCCTCGGATTAAATAAGCAATCTTCCTTTCCCTGCTAAAAAAATGCTGTTCAAAGAAACTTCCCGTACAAGTTTCGCATCACGCCTTCGCTCTACGATTTCGTACGAAAGAAAGGTCCTGTTTGAGTGTGGCTATTCCGCTTTCGCCCAACGATTTCGTACGAAAGATGGTTCTCTTGCTTCGTACGAAATCTTGCGACTTCGCACGAGATCGTACGACGTCGTGCGACATCGCGCGACTTCTTGAGTGCGAAAATGATGTTAAGTTACGAATGGCCTGTACTGTATGTCTCTTTGGAATTCATAAGGAGAGAAATATAAAAATTGGTCAATATGAAGTGACTTATCTTTTTGTGTTCGATTTCTGCAATCAGCAAAGAAGCTTTCATAGTAACATCTATTAATCATTAAATTATTTTGGACCAAAGCCAAGCAGTTGTTGGTTGAAACTTCTCAAGAATAAAACATTTTCGAGTAGCTTTAGCTGCACCATGTTTTTTTCGAAAGAAGTTGTTGAAGTAAAACATTTCCATTTATGTGAGACAGTTTCTAATGAAGGTTTGCTTTATTCAGCGCTGCCTCATTTACTGCGTGCTTTCTAACTTACGAACACGATTTGCGGGATGAAAGGACAAAAATTTGATTTACATGAAACGATATACAATTGGACAAAGAAACAGCTCAAAATTTAATAAGGCTGAAACTGTATACAAATAGTTAATGGGTACTATTGTAGAGATATAGCCAAAGGACATCAGAAGGTTTTAAAACGTAAATTCTCTATACTTTAACCGAGAATTAAATGATTAAAACTCCATGTATATTTGCTGACTGAAACGGTTACAGTATACGTTCAAAAATATATCTGTTCTTTTCTTGCTAGTTTCCATATCTCCATTCATAATTTTGGATTTTTGAACGCTGCTCACTAACAAAATGAGTACAATATGCTGATAAAAGTAGCATAAAAGGGCATTTAGATTGTCTGAAAGTATATCTTCATTTGGTTCATCCACGGTTTTACGTATATCACAACTTCAGAAATACATTTCATATCATATCACAATTGTTGCAGAAAGTTGCCAATTTCCCCGAAAATACCAGGAAAGAAGAAAATTGCATGAAAAATTTTTGCGTGCGAATATGTACGAAACCTTCGGTAAAAGTGCAGCCAATGCTTCAGGTCATGGCCGCCAACTGGAAAGAGACAAGAAGAGACAACAAGACAAAGAGCCAAGATTTTTGTGTGGAGAAATTGACTGCAATTTCATTTCGATATTCTGATAGCACATGTTTTAAACTATTTTTGTTGTGAGTCATAGGTTCGTACGCGATTTCTAAGTGGTGAAAATTACCAATTAAATAATAGTGTCCGCAGACTGGAGGTGTGACCAGATTTCCAGAGGATCGACTAGAGATGAACACAAAAGTTCTGCAGCCAAGTTCTTCTTCCCTTTCCAAATAGCAATTTAAAGAAGGAGAGACTGCAGTAGTAGGTGGAGATGTGACCGCAACCGAGAAGGATCGCTGCGCCGCATGCGCCATTTTTTGCCTCATTCTTCTTCCCCCCAGCTCAGCTCCTCAAATACTTACACATTGACACCAGCTTATGCAGTGTTTTGCAACATTCTGGATCCATCTTGTTTTGTCGTTCAAGACTTTAAGTAATCAACAAAATAGTTTCTTTTATTCGGCTATCAGTCTGCACACAACTGGCGTCATATTCCAGTGTACTTCAATAACAACAGTACACGATGAAAATTGTCCGCCATTTTCGTTTTCTCCATATGTTATCTCGGTGGTTTATCTCCCGCGCAAACAAAGGTCTGGGCACTAATCCTGGCCAAGATAGGTACTAAATCCTTACTAGCTAAAAAAATAGCATGTGACAAGCTCTAAACCAATCAAAGAGAGCCAAGAATCAACCGGGAAATTTGAAATCTCAGATTTAGGCCCTTTTTAGACGATTTACCATCCTTCGTCAAAATATCATTCGACAGAAGGGAAATGAAGATTTTCAAAAAATTTCTTCCCAATGCCCTAATGCATAGTCAATCAAGGGCGCCACAAATTATTTCAAAATTTGAAGAAATGCCAAAACTTTGAATTCAACCTCATTGTCACTGTAGTTTGTCAGCTATTTGATGACTGAAACGCATACTCATGGAGATTAAATATTTTGATTCGAAGGTCTCTTTCTGTGTGTTGAAGTATTCAGAGGGCGATTACCCTCCCTTGGTGTTTTTTGCTTATATCATCTTTATTTCTCAGTATCAGTTTTCACTATTTGTTATCATTTTATCTTCTGTAGTATCAAAATTTTTGAGAATACAAACAATGCGTTCGGCTCACATGAAAATTTCAGATCGACCTAAAAAATCTGACCGACCTCAGAAACCGAGTTTCAGTTCATTTTGCCTGCGTCGTGTAAGCGTTCCAAGGGCTTCGAGAGCAGACGGAAATGAGTTTCGAACTGACTAGAAACTCAGACCAGTTAAATCATCTCAAGTAATCCTCGGGTTTAAACAGGGGCGCAAATGAGGGGGTGTGGGGGGGTGTGACACCCCCCCAATAATTTCAAAACTCGGTCCCAATCGCGATAAAATCGGTCCCGATCTGGCTCTGAACTTGAACCGGAATTTTTCAGGACGTCGATACTCGAAATGCAAAGATTTCTGTGTTAGCTGTCAGAGAATGGCTGGGTTAAGTCGGGTAAGGGATGCCTTCTGAGCCAAAGTAGAGGATGTTTCTTCAAAAATTTTCTTCGTGCTCCAATCTATGGGATAACTGTCACAAAACTATCAAAGTTCCCTTGTTGCTAATGGTAAGCATGATATTGGGAGATGCATTCTAAGCCAAAGTAGAGACTGTTTCTTCGAAAATTTTCTTCATGCTCCGATTTTTAGGATAACTACCGGGTGCGCCAGAAAAAACTATGCACGTTTGGCAGGCCACAATAAATCGTACACTGGACCGATTTTGAAGATTTATGACTCATTCGTTAGCAGAAAGCCAGAATTGGATACCGGGTTTTTTGCAAATTTTTTCTTTTTCAGCTTTTAGAGCTAGAAGCGAGTTTCCTAAGATTTTGTTTTCGAAAACACTGAAGGCGATCAAAAAGCATCGATCAAATTTTTTAACGAATCGACTTGAATGGACAAAGAGAGAACTTTTTCGTGGTGATTTGCGATCTAAAAATCGACCAATTGTAATCTGCTGTACGAGAGTTCATACTGAACCCCCAAATCCCCCTGAAAACGTTTTCTCTTTGTTTATTCATGTTGGATCTTTTAAGATTTGATCGACGTTTTTTCATCGTTTTCAATATTTTCGAAAATGAACATTTAAGAAACTCGCTTCTAGCTCTAAGAACGGTAAAAACGGAAAAATTTGCAAAAAGTCCTAGAATCTAATTCAGGCTCTCTGCTAAATATTTAGGTCATAAATCTTCAAAATCGGTCCAGTGTTCAAAATATTGGGGCCTGCCAAACGTGCATAGTTTATTTTGGCGCACCCGGTATCACAAAACTATCAAGGTTTACTCGCTGCTAATGGCAAGCATGATATTGGGAGATGCATTCTACGCCAAAGTAAAGGGTGTGGCCCCAAAAAATTTCCTGGCCCCTAGGCCCATGCATTTCACTGCCTCCCTCTTAATTTACCCTGGCCACGCCACTTATTGATTCCATATGAGCAAGCGTGCATGCCTAAAAACATGGCTATTCTGTGAAGCTTTGACTGGATCATTAAGGGAAGATGGCTAAGATGCTAGCCAGAGACAAATTGATGTCGAAAACTGTTTGTTTAATTCTGTTTCAATCGTTGGGAAAACACTGTCTGTTATAGTTGTATTTTCGGTAAATTGTGGCAGATAGGAAAACTTTATTTTTCATACATTTGCAACAACATTTATTTCGCAAAAATCGGTCCCGCGTGGAAGAAACTCGGTCCTTTGAGCACACACCCCCCTCAAAAAAATTTGCATTTGTGCCCCTGGGTTTAGAATGTTTTGAGCACAAGCAAGATGCTGTCGAAGCTTCCCATTTGGCACGTTTTTGTTTCACGAACGGTATTCATTAGCGTAGTCTCTCCTTTGCAGTTGGATTTTCTTTGCCATTAAACGAAATAGCATGCAATGTTATACCATTCTTTAAATCTGAAGTATTTCCACAATTAGCAGCCACGTATCTGTTTACCATATTTGCGTTGTTTCTTGCCTTCCTTCCTTCTGCAACCACCACTGACACTCATTTCATTCATTTTTCATTCATTTTTAATTATTTATACACGGTGGCCCCATCAATCAACGACTGCTTTACAGGGGGCCATGTTAAAAAGCTTACAAAATTAACATTAACACAAAAATTGACTGCGAAATCACTTAAGCTACATTGAGACCTGAGTATGTATACCAAAGTCGACGTCACATCCGCTATCGCCCCAGATTCCAGACTGGTCAAAATAGCCCGGCAGTGTCCACAAAAGATTGTCCAAAAACGCGACTTTAGTAAGGCATAACTTCGGAACCACACGCATCGGAATTCAATTCGGTTTTCGGTTTTCAACTCAGCTCAACGCCCCAGGGGGGGACTTGGTAGTTCAAGGTGACGTACCCGTTGCAAAATTTAGGGTCCTGAATTTTGCAATTTACTACCCTTTAGGGTAGAAAATTTTCAAATTTACTATCGCTTAGGGTTGTGAAAATCGATATGATTAGCTCGCGGAGTTTTAACAAAGTTTGATGAATTGAATTTTTGTTAGTAAGACTCTGTAACAACAGAAATCAACCAGTTATCCAGTTATTCACTATCTTCAGCAGCACCTCAGGTTATTGCAATTAATTTTTATCAATGATCTACGATTGACCACACTGCCATATGCCCACAGAGTTGGAGAAAGTTCTCCAAATCCCACCTTTACTTCTACAGTATTAAACTTGCCTACTTTTGGTTTTGTTACTAATAATCACAGAAATCATGCTCTTAACTTTTGGCATCTACTTAATAACAAGCAGAGTCAATAATTTGGAGAGGAGGAAAGACAAATCTCCACTTTCTCTGTTATAATAATGCAGCCAATAATACCTAATCACTCAGGGCCTAATCATCATAATATAGATAGGAGCATCCTCAACGCCCTCTATCATAATCAAGAATAAATCATTTTGGGTTTAGGTGCACTTTAACTTCTCAAACAAAACAAATTTTTTTCATAAAAGATATGGATTAGAGTAATTTAGTATGTACAATTTAGAGTGTGAATGGTGTTGCACTCTTCATTCTTGAAAGCTTTATTTCTGTTGTTAACTTCTCTTAAAACTCTGTATTAGTGCTGTAGCTACCATTCTTAGAACAATTACCATAGCCAATTCTTTCTTGTCAAATCTTATGATACCTTTACCGAGCTACAGAAAACGACTAATTAAATGCCTATTTTCTCAAGCAAAACAAATTTTCTAGATAAAAAGTATCGATTAGAGTAATTTAGAAGGTACAATTTAGTGGGTAAAGAGTGTTGAATCCATCGTTCTTCAAAAATTTTAGTTCTGTTATTAACCTCTTTAAGAGCACTATATTAGTGTTTCAGCTACCATTCTTTGAAATTTTACCGTAGACATTAGTTCCTTGATAAGTATTATCTTAGCTTAACCGCTGTAACAAACCGCGATTAATTAAATATTTATTTTCTCAAAGGAATACTAAATATCCACATAAAATGTGTGGATTGAAGTAATTTAGTAACGAAAAATGAAAGTGTAAACAGTGTTGAACTTACCATTTATCAAAACTTTAGATGAGCTATTAACTTCAAAGCAAATTTTCCACCCAAAATTTGTGGAATAGAGTAATTTAGTAAGTACAATTTAAAGTGTAAATGGCTTTGCACCAATCATTCTTGAAAACTTTATTACTGCTATTAACTTCTTTCAGAGCACTATATTAGTGTTGCAGCTACAAATATTTGATACCTGACCATAGCCATTAGCTTCTTCCTAAGTCCTGCAGCTCTTTATAAAATATTGACTAGAGTGGTGTCGCCCATTATGCCCATGTTGTCGCGAAGTTCTGAGTTAGATCCAAATTAAGCAATTAATGAAAAAATCAAATAGCCAGATTATATCACCAACTAATGGAGAAAAACAGATTCTTTTCTTTTTTTCTAAAAATTCTTTACAGATTCCTTGAAATTCACAAAATTCTTTATTCTTTACAATTTGGATTTCAAGAAAACCACTCAATTGATCATGCCCTAGTGAGTTTGACAGAAGCTGTAAGAAATACACTTGACAATAAAAGACTTGGTTGTGGTATTTTCATTGATTTACAGAAAGCTTTTGATACAGTTAATCATAGAATTTTGCTGTCAAAATTGGAACATTATGGTGTTCGTGGATGTGCCCTTGAGTAGTTTAGATCATATCTATCTGATAGAAAACAATATGTTTCTGTTAATGGAAGTAATTCCAACTTACTCTCTATTACTTGCGGTGTACCACAAGGTTCTGTACTGGGCCCATTACTTTTCCTCATCTACATCAATGATCTACCAAATGCTTCTAAGAAACTAAATTTTTATCTCTTTGCTGATGATACTAACATCTACTATGAATCCAAAGATTGGTCTACTTTAAACAAAATTGTCAATAAAGAGCTGAAATTAGTAAAGAAATGGCTTGATGCTAATAAACTATCATTAAACATTGATAAGACAAACTATATCATCTTTCATTCTTCATCTGTCAAAGTTCCTTCTGATTCTGATATCAAAATAGGCAAGAAACATATTAAAAGAGTTAAGTTTGTTAAGTTTTTAGGTCTTCTCCTGGATGAGCATCTCAGTTGGAAATACCATCTCAGTGAACTCTCAAAAAAATTAGCTAGAACATGTGGAATATTTTTCAGAATTAGGAACTTACTTCCATTAGATGTTTTAATTTGCTTGTACAATGCTTTGTTTCTGTCCTTCTTACAATATGGTCTTATTGTTTGGGGTCAAACATATGCATCATACATTGATCCAATTTTCAAATTACAGAAAAAAGCAGTCAGGGCTATCTCATTTCAGCCTCGCATGTCTCCCTCTCTTCCAATCTTCAATGATTTTAAGCTCCTGAAACTTTCTGAGATTTTTGAACTCCGACTCTTAATTTTTGTTTTTGATTCTGTTAATAAAACTTCACCTAGTTGCTTTCATGACTTTTTCTTATTCAGTTCATCTGTTCATCAGTATTCTACAAGACAGGCCAGTCAAGGTGATTTATATATGTCTCGAAAAAACAGTCTTCAATATGGTCTAAAGTCGATTCGATATCTTGGTGCTAAACTTTGGAATACATTACCCATGGAACTCCGAAATTCTCCATCAAAACTATCCTTCAAAACTAAACTGAAAATTCATTTATTGAACAAAGTCAACCGATGATTCCATTTTGATACTGGCAGAAGTTCTATTAATCTATATGAAGAGAAAATGCACAATTATGTAAATTCATCTAAATTTACCTAGTAATAATTAAGGATAGGGGGGGCTCTCTCCTCGATTAGTTTACCTATTGAGAGAGCTCCTCCTTTAAGTAATTCCCTGCATACAATTTATTTAGCTCCTCTTTGTATTTGTATATTGTATTAATTTTCTGTATCATTGTATTAATTTTCTGTAATATTATCTGTTATCCGTGTAGTTTAGTTATTTATTCGTATATAGTTAGGGGATTATAAATTGTATGTAGTGAATTTAAATTATATGAAACTGAAACTGAAACTGAAAAAGATCTCAGAGTATTGATTTTTTACGTAAACTCTTTATACTGATTTGAGAAGATTTTAAAGAAGGGAGTAAAAACGTCGTTTTCTTCTGGCGTCGCCCATTATGGCCGCAGGAGAAACAATGAACGCTACTCTCCGGTAAAAAGTTTTAATAAGAAAAACAGCTTTAATTACTGTTCTTTGTTTATCATTTGGTACTTTAAGCCTAAAAATATCAATAAGAATTGACCTGAACTTCGAATTTTGGCAATTGAAATACATGCTTTGAGTTGTTCTAAATCCTGCCTTATCTCTTGTGCATGGATGGATGAGATTTGACATAGTTTCTAAAATGAAAATAGACTTAATATAATGCTGCGTTTTTTGGGTTTCGATGATTTTCCAAGTCAGTAAGTAAGATTTTAACTCAAATTGGTGTTTTTTTTAATAAATGTTGCATTTTAATATTTTGAAGCGATTGGAAACTTCTCTGGTAAACTGATGGGCATAATGGGCGACGAAAATGGCAATTAGCAGCACTCAGACTAAGATAAGGCTCAAATCCTTACTGGTTGCCAGAGCATGCGGAAATCATCCAATTTCATGCTTGTCAGCCAATGAGATCACCGCTTTCTAGCACCTGGAGACAAAATCGGTCGTTTGAGGTAAATTTTCTAGTACCCTCACTAAAACTGAAATGGATGCTAAAATACTTCAGTTATTTGCAATTTTTTTTAATAAATCAGTTGTGGGGATGTCCGTCCAGAGTTGTTTACATGTTTAGGCACACAGCTTGTTTGGGGCCGGAGCTGCGTTCATTTTCCGGTCGAAGAATATTGACCTTCGTTGAAATATCTATAGAAATCGCTACAAATGAGATAAACAGATAAGAATTTCAGCGATTACGCATACTGACCTGAGCAATAACCGAAACTCTTTCACTGCTATCATATCTCAAAATTGGAGGCAATTTCTAACGATTTCTGGTAGAGACATCATTTGGGCCTAAGCTTGTCCTCGCTTAAAACTCATTCCATTGCACTTAAAAAGTAATGGTACAGTTCTTGAGCTAGATAATGCGCTTACCCATGACTCAGACACCAGTTTGACTTCGTTTGCCTTCTTTAATTTGCCAAATTTTTGTAAGAAACAACCAGTTGTGGGCGAATTGCAAAAACTTTCCTCGGTCCATATTTTTCTCTACACACAGATTCTCCGCTTCAAACAACAAACAGTGAACTTTGACATTGTATCATAAAAGTCTTGCATCACAGAACATTCCTTTTGAACGATTCCATGCGCCTTAGCGAGGCACTCGTGAATTGTATTCACGCATTTCGTTCTTTTCGTTCTTATTTCAATCAATGCAAAACATAAAAAGAACAAAACATTGTTTTGGGTTCGCTAAAAAAGATACCCGGTTTTGCACTTTTGTTTATTTGCATTGACTGATTGAACCAAATGCGTGAAAACAATTCACGAGTGCCTCGCTAAGGCGCATGGAATCGTTCTATAGGAATGTTTTGTGATGCAAGACTTTTATGATGCAAAGTTCACTGTTTGTTGTTTGAAGCGGATAGACTGTGCAGATAAAAATATGGACCGAGGAAAGTTTTTGCAATTCACCCACAACTGGTCGTTTCTTATAAAAATTTGCTAATGTAAAAAAGGCAAACGAAGTCAAACTGGTGCCTGAGTCATGGGTAAGTGCATTATTCAGCTCTAGAATTTTACCATTACTTTTTAAGTGCAATGGAATGAGTTTTAAGCGAGGACAAGCTTAGGCCCAAATGATATCTCTACCAGAAATCATTAGAAATTGCCTCCAATTTTGAGATATGATAGCAGTAAAGGAGTTTGGGTTATTGCTGAAGTCAGTATGCATAATTGCTGAAATTCTTATCTGTATATCTCATTTGTAGCGATTTCTATAGATATTTCAACGAAGGTCAATATTCTTCGACCGGAAAATGAACGCAGCTCCGGCCCCAAACAAGCTATGTGCCTAAACATGTAAACAACTCTGGACGGACATCCCCACAACTGATTTATCAAAAAAAATTGCGAATAACTGAAGTATTCTAGCATCCATTTCAGTTTTAGTGAGGGTACTAGAAAATTTACCTCAAACGACCGATTTTGTCTCCAGGGGCAAGAAAGCGGTGATCTCATTGGCTGACAAGCATGAACTTGGATGATTTCCGCATGCTCTGGCAACCAGTAAGGATTTGAGCCTTATCTTACTCAGACTGCATAACATTAAATCTGAATCAGAAGTCACTTTGATTTGGTTTCATTGTAGATTTCCTCTCAAGAGACAGGACTTTTGAGAAATATAAACCATATTTGAACAATTTCAAACCTCAAGGTGCCGAGCAAACGAAAAAGAAGGGAAGAATGTAAATAGAATCATGAAATTTGCAATACTTGAAAGAATCAATTAGAGATATGCACAAACCATCTCGTCGGGTTTCAATGCAAATGAACTGAAACTTCAGTGAAGGTCAAGTCATGATAAAACCGATGTCAGCGAAGATTTTCCGCGAAATTGCAATTTTATTACTAGTCGTCAGTCGCCTGAAATTTAATTTCTCTTGCTAGCCGGCCATAATGGGCGACCGGCCATAATGGGCGACGCTACTCTAATTCAATGTTTATTTTCTCAAAGAAAACAAAATATTCCTATAAAAATTGTGAAGTAAAGAAACTTAGTAGCTAAAAAAAAGATTTTGAATAGTATTGAACTCTTAATTCATGAAAACTTTAGATGAGCTATTAACTTCTCTCAAAATTCTGTATTAGTGCTGTAGCTACCAATCTTAGAACAATTATCATAGCCAATACTTTCTTGTTAAATGTTATGATACCTTTATCACGTTACAAACAACGACTAATTAAATCCTTATTTTCCCAAGCAAACCAAGTTTTCTACATAAAAAGTGTGGATTAGAGTAATTTAGTAAGTACAATTTAAAATGTAAATGGCTTTGCACGAATCATTCTTGAAAACTTTATTTCTGCTATTAACTTCTTTCATAGCACTATATTAGTATTGCACCGACAAATAAATGATACTTTACCATAGCCATTAGTTTCTTGATAAGTATTATCTTAGCTTTATTGCTGGAACAAACAGCGACTAGTTAAATGTTTATTTTCTCAAGGAATACTAAACATCCACATAAAATGTGTGGATTGAAGTAATTTAGTAGCTAAAAATAAGAGTGTAGAGAGGGTTGATTTTACCATTTATCAAAACTTTAATCAAGCTATCAACTTCTCTCAAAACTCTGTATTAGTAGTGTAGCTACCATTTTTAGAACAACTACCATAGCCAATTGTTTTTTGATAAAACTTATGATACCTTTACCCCGTTACAAACAACGATTAATTAAATGCTTATTTTCTTAAGGAAAACAAATTTTCTACATAAAAGGTATGGATTAGAGTAATTTGATGGGTATAATTTAGAGTGTTGCACCAATCATTCTTGAAAACTTTATTTCTGCTATTAACTTCTTTCAGAGCACTATATTAGTGCTGCAGCCACGATATTTGAAATTTGCCACCGCCATTAGCTTCTTAGCATAGAAGAATTAAAGAAGTTTATCAAATCTGAAATAAAAAGTGAAATTGATAGCAGCCAAAATAAAGGAAGAGAAGATAGCCCTGAATTCGCTGTGTGGGATGACAAACAGAAATTTACAGATATTTTCTCTGCAAAGCTGAAAGATTTCATTTCTGTTGAGATCAAGAAAGCCTTGACACACACGCCCCTGAGCACGTCCCCGAGCACGCCCCCTTCAAATCTCACTGGGGATTTTCTCCCACATATCCAGAAAATGCAGGAAGAAGAGATAAAATTTTTGAGAGAAGAAATGAAAAATAAGAACGAAATTATTAAAAGTCTCCTGGATGGTCCCAGTCATACTCCCAGCAAAAGTTCTCGTCCCAATCCCTATCCTTTGCATCATTTTGAAGGTTTCGAAGTTTTTGATAGGCCTACACCCGACGTAAACAAATGTCTAGGAGAATGGCAGACAGTAAAGCCCAGGGGACCAAGTCAAATATTGAAGCCGTCCCAGAAGAATCAAAATCCTGGAAAACAAAGTAACAGATACGAAGTATTGTCTCAATACATTGATGCAAAAGAAGAGATGTTAGGTGACATCTATTCAAATGGTGAAGAGAGAAATGCTACAAAATGTTTTGGGAAACTGGAGAAGGCAAAACATGAAAAGAGATAGCCTACAGGGAAAAATGTGGGTGTACATGGCTTAAAGTCCGAGGAGAATGAGGAGGCAAGGAGGCTATTTTTTAACCCCGAGGATCCGAGGATTGGCATTTTTCGTGCGAGGGAGGAATCCCAAAAAAATTGCTTAAACCAATGAGGTGCGAGAAAAAATTAAGTTTAGAGATTGAAAATCGAGGAGCTCAGGTTCCTTTACATTGAAAAGCGAGGAGGAACAACGATCTGAAGACATGTCGTCAGAATTTCTTGCCCGAAATCTGATACAATTAGGCTGCATTGCGCAGAGCGCTGCACAGTGTCATTTGTATGGAAGCGAGCCTTCAAAAGTTCAGTGATGAGTTGCACAGATTACTCTTGGTACTTTTGTCGGAAGATTGTCCTCGAGATCCCTCGAAAACCGAAGTGAAAAAGCTGGATATAATAACCCATCCAGTATAAGATCATAACCCACCCAGTATAAGATCGTAGTCCACCCAGAATAGGATCAACCACCCAGGCGCATAGGTTCCATAGCGTGTATAGGTTGGGTAAGAATGTCAAATCTTTCACTGGCAAATATGGAATCAGGGGAAGCATTCTAAGCCAAAGTAGAGCATGTTTTTTCAAAAATGTTCCTCATACTCCAATTGATAGGATAACTGTCACAAAACTATCAAAGTTTCATTGTCACTAATCGCAAGCATAATATTGGGAGATTGTAGGAGATTACACTCTCCTGTCTCGCTAGTTCATACTAATAACTGAAACGCAGGTACACTCAAAAGAAACACATTTTCTGGTCGAAGATAGCCATCTCAATCTCAATTTTCCTTTACATTCATACAGACATCCTGCTCATACCATTCAAGGTGCGGTCACTGATCTATTTCTAAATTCACATGTCTTACATTACGTTCGATGACTAAGCTTTAACCAATAGGATTTTAACAAATATAGCGTGATGCAAGTTCTTGGCATGATACAATTAGTATTTACTCATTGATGATACATATAAGCCATACCGCTTCCTAATTACCTGAGAACCTCTTACCGGTGCTATTGCATGCGAGGCTATTACGCATTTTGGCATCTGAACAATACTAAAGTAAAATTCCAATGACTCCAATGTGTCAACACTATAGAATGAATTAAACTTTAAACTACAGCAACATTCTAAAATCAATAATAATTAAACATGTGATTAAACTGAGTCTACAAAGCAGCGTGGCGCTTACTGGGTTTCCGGACACTCCCCCCTCCTTGACTTGTTAAGAGTCAAGCATAAGTCGAGTGCGCCAACGCGCATCCATAGATGCTGCCCTGCGAGGTCTATCTCCCCTGGATTTCACATTTTCCTCCCGCACTCCTAACACATGTTCTTCCATCCCCTTTTCTTCCCTTCTTTCCTTACCATCCTCTCTTTCCTGACTAATTTTACCCGCAGTCTCTAAAGGTATAAGTTTCTGAAGAGGTCTATTAAGAAACTCTGGCTTACCTCTTCCCTTTTTGCGTACCTTTGCTCCTCTGATCTGTTGATCTCTTCCTTTTATGACCTCCTCAACTACACCCATTTTCCACATTCCTCTTTTTGCATTTTCATCTTGAATAAGTACCACATCTCCTGTTTTCACTTCCGTTAGTTGTTTGTTGTTCATTCTGTGCGCTTCCCTTAAATCTGTGAGATATTCTCGCCTCCACCTGTTCCAAAAATGACTAAGTTTTCTCGTTAAGTACAAGAATCGTTTGGAAAGGTTTAATTGAGGGTCATTATCTTCCAATTTTGAATAATTTGCAAAACCTGTGGTAAGAGGTGACAGTCTTCGTCCAACTAACAAATGAGAAGGGGTTAGAACTTCTTCACCAAATTCTGAATAACAATAAGTGAGGGGACGAGAATTCAATGTACTCTCTACTTCTGTCAATACGGTACTTAATTCATCAACAGAAAGTTTGGCATTTCCCAGAACTTTGCGAAGGCATCGTTTTACGCAGCCTACCATGCGCTCAAAATGGCCACCTTGCCACGGACTTACCTCCAAGTTGAATTTCCACTCAATTCTCCTGGACTGCAAATAATCTAAGACATCAGGATCCTTAGCAAGTTTCTTCAACAATTTTGCAGTGGATTTAAACGTTTTCGCGTTGTCTGAATTAATCAACCATGGCGTTCCTCTTCTTGCACAAAAACGTCTCAGACAATTCAAAAAAGTGGGTGCTGATAGATCCGTAACAAGTTCTAAATGCAAGGCTCTAGTCACACAACATGAAAATAAACAAACATAGCTTTTGACCATCTTACCCTTGGCTCCTTTCACATAAAGTGGTCCTGCAAAATCCACACCAACATTGGAGAAGGGTGGTGCTTCACTCACTCTATATTCAGGTAGTGGTGCTGTTGGCGGTTCATTGAATGGTCTTCCTTCCAGTTTCCTGCAAACAAAACATTTGTTTAGAATCTTTTTAACATGTTGCCTACCTTTAGAAATCCAAAACCTTGATCTTAATTCAGCTAAAGTAGATTTTACCCCACAATGATGTGATATAACATGGCAATCTATTACTATCAGCTCTGTAAGTTTGTGTTCTTTAGGAAGATATATTGGATACTTTGATTCAATTGGCATGTCTGCATTCTCAAATCTTCCTTTGCACACAAGAACTCCATCTATTTCTATGATGTTTAGCTGTCTAACAACTTTCTTGAAGTTTTCCTCATTTCTAACAGTTGACTGTGCTTGCTTTATCCAATGCTTTTCTGCTTCCCTAATTTCTGGCACACTCAATCTTCCTTCATTCAGGTCATTTCCTTCTTTTTTACTCTTCAGATTCCTGATAAATCTCAAAACAAATGCTGTTACCCTGAGCAACTTTCCTAAAGTGCTGTATCTGTTTGCATCTATAACCTGGCTGATTTCTTTCGGTTGTTCAACAATTGTTGTAAAAACATTCACTTTCTTTCTCTCTTGGCTTACATCATCTGACTCATCAATGACCAAGCTCTTAGGCCACTCACTCCTCCCTTTTTTGAGCCAGTGTGGTCCATTCCACCACAACTTACTGTCACGTAAGTGACTGGCAGAAACTCCTCTAGAACCAAGATCAGCAGGGTTATCAATTCCCCCTACATGACCCCAATTCTCTTTGTTTGAAAGCTTCAAAATTTCTGAGACCCTGTACTGAACCCACTGCTTCCATTCTCCATTATTAAAGATCCAGTAAAGGGCCGTCTTGCTGTCAAGCCAGTAGCGGACACAATCTATTTTAATTTGTGACTTCAAAGCATTGTGCACAGTGTCCATCAATACAGCTAGAATTCTGGCACTCAATAATTCTAACCTGGGTATGCTCAGTCCTTTTAATGGTGCTACCCTAGTCTTTGAGCATAGTAGTGTGACATGTATACCCTTTGTGGTCTCACATACAAGATAAATAACTGCACAATACGCCTTCATGCTAGCATCACCAAACCCATGTAACTGGCAGCTAATTACCTCCCCTTCACTCCCATCATATAAGCATCTGGGTAAAACAACAGATTTAACCTGGTTTAAATCATCCAGCCATGCCTTCCACTGAATTGATTTGTCTTCTGGTACTGGGTCATCCCATCCTAGTTTGTCCTTACACAATTCTTGAAATAAGACCTTTGCAGTGACCCCTATTGAACTTATCAGGCCTAAGGGATCAAAAAGGCTAGCCAGTGTGCTTAAAATGCCTCTTTTTGTTGGTCTTTCTCTGTTGCATTCACTGACCATTTTGCTTAGATTGAATTCTAGCTCATCCTTCTGACTATCCCAAGCTATCCCTAAAACTTTGGTCTTGCCCCCCAAGTCCTTAGTTGGGCCTAAAGTTTCCTTTGCATATGACATATCTTCTTGGCTAGATTTCTCTTGTCTCTCCTCACTCTCTCTTTTCTGTATCTCTTTCAACAATTCCACATCATTTGTCTTCCATTTTCTCAACTTGAAACCTCCCTCTAACATTCTTTCTTTTGCATTCTCATAAAGGCCTAAAGCTTTCTCAGTACTCTCACATCCCGACACAAGATCATCTACGTAGAAACTATGCAATAATTTGGCTACAAATTCAGGGTCTTGTTCCTGGTACGTCTTAATGTGATGTTGCAAAACTGCATTTAATAGGAACGGTGATGAGCTGACTCCAAATACAACAGTCCTATAACGATAAACAATGATTTCCGGCTCCTTAGCAGTTATATCCTTGACCCAAAGAAATCTGAGACAGTCTCTATCAGCAGGGTTGATTTCTATGTTCAGAAAAGCCTTCTCTATGTCACCTACAAGAGCTATTCTGTTCTCCCTGAACCTCAACAAGATATCAAACAAAAAAGGTGTCAGTGATGGGCCTACATGAAGACAATCATTAAGAGAAGTCCCAGCTTTTCTGTCCTTACATGAAGCATCAAAAACAAGTCTCACCTTTGTTGTTTCTGCCTCTGCCCTCACAACCGTCTGACTAGGCAGATAATGAAATGTTTCTGCTTCATCCAGTTCTGAAACCTGCTCAATTATTCCCATTTTTACCTGCTCAGTAATGATTTTATTGCATTCATCAAATACATGGGGGTCTTTCCTAAATTTTCTAATCTGTCCTTGCAGTCTCATTAGGCAATTTCCATAATTAGAGGGCAATTTGCTATGTCCTATTTTCCAAGGCAATCCTACAGAGTATCTTGTACCTGTGAAAAGAATATCATCAATGACAGTTTCATGCACCTCGTCTTCTTGCCTTATTCCTAAGGTATCAAGGTCCCATAGCCTGTTAACACATTCTTCAATCTTCATTTCCTCTGAAGTTTTCTTGACATGAGGCAAAAAGTTAACATTAGATTTGTCAAATGAATCAAAACTCTTACCTTCTACCTTGAGTGGTCCAGACAACACCCATCCAAGCTTTGTTTTGACAGCGACAGGTTCACCTGGCCCCCCTCGTTTTGTTTCACCTTCATGAAACTCCCAAAGTGCATCTGAGCCAATCAAAATATCGACACAGAGTGTATCTTCTGACCTAGAAACATCTGAAAACCAGATTTCATGCAAGTGGGGGTAATGTTTCTTAGCAATTTCAACATGAGAATTTGAAATATCAGCAATATCATCTACAACATAACATTCAAGGTTAACTCTCTTTTCCCCACACAAAGAATACAATGAAATTTCTACAATATCTCTCATGCTGAATTCTGCTTCTCTACTCCCAAATGGCTTTATTCCCAATCTTTCACTTCTGACTGGCCTCAAATCTAACTTACTTACAGCCTTGGCAGAGATAAAAGACTTGTGACTACCTGTGTCGAACAACACCCGTACTTTACTCTCTTTTTTGGCATTCACTTTTGCCAAGGCTGTCTGTAAGGCCACTCTGTCCCCAGAGCCCGTACTTCCCACCCAAGAGGCAGCATTTACGTTGAGTGTTGGTGCACTAAGGATAGGCTTGGGTTGCTGTTGGGGTAGCGCTTCCTTATTCGCAGAATTAGGCCCTACGCAAATTGATACATGATGTTTCCCCTTACAGATCTTACAAGGAACCTTATTTCTACATTCAAAGGCTCTGTGTCTTGAATTGAGACACACAAAACACCTGGCATATTTGATAAGGATACTTTTTCGTTCTGAAATGTCCTTCACATTACTGCAATCTTCTGGGGCATGTTCTTTCAAGCAATAAACACATTTGCGTTTACCATCTTTCCCGCCAACAACAAACAATGAACTCGCCGTTGCTGTATCATCTCGCTTAGGCCGTGCGCCTTTGTTTTCCTGATTTCCGCCAGTTTTAAACAATGAAACTTGAGTTTCCCGAATTTCTAACTCCTTTCCAAGTGCTGCAAGAAGGTCGTCGAGTCCCCAATTAATCTGCTTCTTCTCCGTCGATCTTATCATGTTGAATCGAATTCCCTCTGGTATTTTCTCCATCAACATCGGAACAACAATGGTGGAGTACGTAATCTGATCTACGCTGAGAGCCTCCAACCCACGATAGTGTGTCTCGATTTGATCGTGAAGAGAACGCAATCTTGAAACATTCTTTTCGCTGTAGACTGGAGAAAGGTACACTAACTGATTAATGTGTGCTCTTTGGATAACTACCGGATCTCCGTATCTGTCCTGGAGCAATTTTACGGCTATTTCGTAGTCACTGGAAGTGAGTGGTATCCCTGCTACGACACTTTTAGCCGGTTCCTCCAAAAGGCTTCTGAGGTACTTAAATTTATCGACATTAGCAAGGTCCTCATTCTCATGCACTGCACTACAAAATCCATCCCAAAACTCTTGCCAGCAGTGAATTTTTCCTCCAAATTTGGTAAGCTCCAATTTTGGCAAATTTACTTTCACCCTTCTTTCTGCAGAACTGCCCGCTGATGAAATAGAAGCTATGCTTTCCAATGAACCACTCAGTTGTCGCTTGGGCTTGCTCTTCTCCAAGGCGTCTTCGATTAAGCTCAGTGCTCTCGTTATCTTTTCTTTGTATTCACTCGCTTCGTCCATTTCCTTGTCTACTACTTCATCCTCGGCTTTTTCGTACAATAACTCCAAAATTTCGTTATCAAACTCTTTTAAATCACTCCGTTTCTCTTTCAGTTCGTTCATGTAGTGTTTCAACTTTATCGTATCGATTCCATCCACGCCATCTGCAATCAAGTCGTCGACTTTACCCACGAGCTTCGTGACATTCCTTCGATAGGTTGCTCGCTTTTTCTTCGCTTTATCCATTCTGCGTTTACAGCCACAATCCCGAATACGGTGGACCAAAATGTAGGAGATTACACTCTCCTGTCTCGCTAGTTCATACTAATAACTGAAACGCAGGTACACTCAAAAGAAACACATTTTCTGGTCGAAGATAGCCATCTCAATTTTCCTTTACATTCATACAGACATCCTGCTCATACCATTCAAGGTGCGGTCACTGATCTATTTCTAAATTCACATGTCTTACATTACGTTCGATGACTAAGCTTTAACCAATAGGATTTTAACAAATATAGCGTGATGCAAGTTCTTGGCATGATACAATTAGTATTTACTCATTGATGATACATATAAGCCATACCGCTTCCTAATTACCTGAGAACCTCTTACCGGTGCTATTGTATGCGAGGCTATTACGCATTTTGGCATCTGAACAATACTAAAGTAAAATTCCAATGACTCCAATGTGTCAACACTATAGAATGAATTAAACTTTAAACATAACACGCCCGACAACACCAAGCCTGAATTCTGACGTCACTTCCGGCCTCTCTTGCAAGAAAGCTGTGGCGCGAAAGTAAAATTTTGTGATAAATGGCGTCAGCAGGCGTCCCAAGTGTCCCAAAGCAAAATATCGAGATATAACGCAATAGCTGTATCTTCGCTCTTTCAAGTTCTTTGAGCATTTTGGACTCAGAGCTTCTTGGTTTTTCATATTTTTCAAAGGCCCTGGACAACTCTGTTTACAAACTCGGGATTCAGCACAGCAGGTAAGCAGACTTTATCATAAATTTAACGTTTTTCCTTTGTTTCATGGAAATTTTGTTGAAAGTTTTGGATTCCTCGATGTCGTTTTGTCCTATATTGCCACCTTTCGCCAATTGTTGACGAAATAAACTTGTCTTTTTCTCGTCTTGAACTTCGGCTTGCAGTTTCAAGAAAATGAACTTTTGTTGGCCTAAATTTAACCAAAATTTTTTCAAACTCCAATATTTTCTAAACTAAGACAGGAATTCTCATTTTGGAGATATAACGCAATAGCTGTAAGCATCTAGTTTGTAGGAATGTTGCCTGTTTTGCTGTAGCCTTTGCCGGTTTCCCACAATTTTCAAAGGCAATTTTTCCTCGAGAGCCATGACCATCTAATCTTCGTTAACTTTACGTGCTTCCTTTCACAAACTTGTCTGCTTTTTAGTCAGAAAACAAACGTTAACCTTGGTTGAATGTATCACTTTCGAACTTAATCTGATGTTTTCAGAAATGAAAGTATTTTAGAGTACTTGCTAGCTGTTTTGGCCACCAGAGCAATGAGAATAATAACAAATCTTTGACTTCGCTCTCAGAAAACTTTTCGTCGGGTTTGGCCTAACTGTAAACAAACATAAAGTTGCATTGTTGCTTATTTTCTTCAAGACTAATGGGGAAGCTCTGACCTAGAAATAGGAGATTTGCTTACTAAAACAATGTTATCAAGGCTACCTTGTACAAAAAATTATCAGCTTTGATTATTTTGCCTATAAATACGATAGTTTACTGCAATTATTTGCCCTTAAATCTGTTTTCTTTTTCTTGAGCAGGGTATTGCTGCTCTGATTTAAGCTTGCAAAGACATCTCCTATTTTTGGTTTGCTGCTCTTTTTTGTACATGCAATTCTCTATGAGACAAAGTGAAATTTGCTATGCAGCAAACATTTTTAGTAGGAGGAAATAATATTGTCTCTGTTTTATTTTAGGACCCAAACAGAACAAGATTATCCTTTACCAATCAAGCCCAACCTTGAAGCAGCATTTGACAACAACCACAAAAGACTGCAATTCTTGCTTTTTCAATGCCTGAGGACTTATGCAAAACTGATGGAACATGACTGTTGCAAACAAAGCATTCAATGAAAAACAATATTATGATATATAAAAAAAATTGAGTAATCCAATAATTGATACTCTGATGATTTTACTCTGATGATAGGAAGATGGTAAGATAATAGCAATTGAATCATCACAAAATTGAAATTTTAATGCTTCCAATTCTGAAACAGTCTGAAACTTATTCTGAATTTGATCTGCAAAGACAATTGTTTGCAAAGACAATTGTTTGCAAAGACAAAGACAAAGCTCGCCTGTTTCACCCTGTAGGTGAAATGCCATGCTTATTCATGAGTTTCTGAAAATTACCAAAAAGCAGTTATTGCCGTTGTCCATTCAGAAATAGTCTGTGAGTTTTTAGAGCCAACAAGAGAAGATTTCCAGACTGCATTGAGTTGCTCCATCAATGAGAGGAACTTGCCCAGTACAAATAACATATTTTCTATAATTTGCTATCCATTTGTCCATCAAAGACATATGCCATCATAAACAAAACGGTTTTAGTTCTTGATCCATAAATATCCGAGTTCTTTCGTTGGAAGCTGCTTCTTCTTGTCTCTTTCTTTCTGGCGGGTTGGAGAATTATTTGAAAACATGAAAGCATCTCTTGTCCTTCACTGGCAGTAAAAGGATCGCTAGTGCTCTGCATATTGGTTTATTGCTTCGTTTCCTATCAGAATTAAAGGGTTTTCTTGAAAGCAAGCAGCAAGCAGACCACGCCGCTTCAAAACAATTTCTACGATCTACGAGATTTTCTAAATGTCATGGCTTTCAAGGCGCTTTTTACTTCAACAAAGACAATGAATTCGAAAAATTTGCCCAAATACGGATGAAAATCTCTTAAAATAAGACCATCACTCCTGTCAAATTGCGTGGAGTTTACCGGGAAGTTTAAATCAAAACGATTTTAGTTTTAAACATTTCTTAGATAAATTCACTACCTTTTAAGATTAAATTAACGCGGAAAAATCACACCGCATCACTGCATGAAACGTTCAAAGTCGACGAAAATATTCACTTCCGGTCATTTTCCTATACATTTGTATAGGGGCATCAAAGCGAGGCTGAACTCCTCGAGAAAGGTGTTGTCGGGCGTGGATAAGGGGGCATCGCCCAAGAAGATTTTCCGGGGGGCTTCGCCCCCGGACCCCCTTAGTCTTTACGCTTACGGCGCGAGTTAGTGCCCCCCCCCCTCTTTAATCTGAAAAACGCTCCTATGGACCTGTGGAGCTAGAAGATAAACCAAGTAAAGAACAAGAGAAAAAAGAAACGAAGGGGTGATGATTGTTATCTGCCAAAGAAGAAATAGAAAAAGAGAATGAGGGGAACATAAAATGTATTTATTTATATCCGACGGATATTTCTTTCCAAAAATGTTCCAACATGAAAACTCCTGTTTACATAAAGATTTATATGTTGGTTGCAAATTTATTTTGGATCTAGTTAAAGGCACATTCAAAAGTCTCATTTTCAAATCTTTTCATTTTACGCCGGTATTTAGCGTGTCCTTGATTTGTTAGATTTGTTTCGTTGTGACATCGAGGAGCGAGGAGTCAACTTACTAATTTTTGTGATGCGAGGAGGAAACAATTGGAGAAAAACGTATTTGCGAGGAGAGCTGATGGCGTTAAATGCGAGGTAGGGAGGAGGGGTTGATTTTTCAACCCCATGTACACCCACAAAAATAAGATTAAAGTAAGCAATGACAGTTCAAATAACAAGAAAAGGAGTGTAGTTATTGTCGGGGATTCGATTGTCAAACATGCTGAAGGGAAAAAACTTAAGCAGTCGCTGAAACACGAACAGTATGTTCAGGGGCGCACATTCAAATTTTTTTTGGGGGGGTGTTAGCATGCTCTGGACCGACTAAATTTTTTCGGACCGACTGAACGTATAGCAAGCAGCGGTGTGGTCAGGGTAAATTAAGTGGAGGTATTGAAACGAGGGGGTCCCCAGGAAAATTTTTGGGGCTACGCCCTTTATTCTGGCTCAAAATGCATCTCCCAATATCATGCTTGCCTTTAGCGACAAGGAAACTGGATCGTTTTGTGACAATTATGCTAAAAATCAGCGCATGAGGAAAATTTTTGAAGAAAGATCCTTTAATTTGGCTTAGAATGCATCTCCCAATATCATGCTTGCCTTTAGCGACAAGGAAACCAGGATCGTTTTGTGACAATTATGCTTTAAATCAGCGCACTAGTAAAATTTTTGAAGAAAGATCCTTTACTTTGGCTTAGAACGCATCTCCCAATATCATGCTTGCCTTTAGCGACAAGGGAACCTTGATCGTTATGTGACAATTATGCTATAAATTATCGCACGAGGAAAATTTTTGAAGAAAAATTCTTTACTTTGGCCGGAATGACATTCATAAAATTGGGAGGAGGCTTAAAATAGATGCAGGAGTAGCGAGGAAACAGCGATATGTTTGAAAAGAAATCTGCTTGAATTCCATTTGCAAAAGAATTTTTGAAATTGTATTCCACCTACGTTCTTCAAGTTTCGTAAACAAGTTTAATTTTCCTCTTTGCCTGTTTTTTCCTATTTTTCATATTATCCCAAAATCGCACAATATACTTGAGAAGAAAAAGATGCCTGTTTACGAAACTTGAAGAAGGTATGTGGAATACAATTTCCAAAATTCTTTTGTAGATGGATTTAACCAGACTTCTTTCGAAAATGTTGCAAACTCCTTGCAACTAACTTTTCCTTCTGTTCTTTCTCCTCGCAGATACAAAACTTACTGCGTTGATAAATAAGGATTTATAGTTTGATTTAATTAATGGCTTTTTACTTTGTTATAGTAGATTTTGATTAAAAAATTAAACAAGGTAAAGTGTGGTTTGCGCAAATTTTTGCCCTAAAGGTTTCATGGAAAACTGCTGCAAAATTGTGAACGCTTCCAATTAGGCACAGGAAGAGATGGGTTGAAGACATGAATTCTAAGTCAATGAAAATGAAGGTTGCTAAAATATTTTCCTTTGGCCGCTAATTTATAAAAAACATCCATTACAAAATGCTCAACAATTCTGTTTAGCATCAACTAACTTGGTAAGCCAAACAAAAGGGCGTATCCTTAAAGAAATTTCCAGGGGCTTCGCCTCCTTTTAACACTCTTCTACTTTATTTGCCCTGGCCATGTCGCTGCAGTGAAGTAGCTTTTTAAACATGCTAGTTTACGAATAGAATTAAAAACATAAACAAATTTGGGCCCTTGGTGGCTAATTTCCCGGTAAGGAAATGTTCTCCCAGTCCGACCCTGCATCTCCCAATATCATGCTTGCCTTTAGTGACAAGGAAACCTTTATCGTTTGTGACATTTATGCTATAAATCAGCGAACGAGAAAATTGTTGAAGAAAGATCCTTTCCGTTGGTTTAGAATGCATCAAAGACTTGGAGTTTTAAGTATAGGCATAATCTTAAGAACAACGACTTCTTCACGGCCAAGCCTAGCAAAACCGACTTGTTTTAGTGTGTTTGTCCTCTAAGAAGGTTTTCCCTTATGATCATAGTGTCTTTGCACAACAAACACCTTCCATTTTGTGTTAGACCGCTTTTTACAAGCCAATGATTGCTTGCCCCTAAAAATGGAAGCCTGTGCAATTTTGTAATGCATCTAAGAATTTTTTTAAAATGCCATCCTCTGCTTTGGCTTAGAACGACTCTCCCAGTTATTGCCATGCACTTCTTGTGAATATTCTAACTGTCGTCATTGGTCGACCTTTGCCCAAAACATTTAAAATCGGACCAACTTTGATTCAAACTATTGTGGACCTTTCGAGCTTCGTCGTGGTTGGACGGTCCATGAAAAGTCGGTCCACGAAGTTGGTCCATCCGATTTTGTCGTGGACCGACTTTTCCCTTTTGAGAGCATTTTTGGACCGACTCAGAAATTATTGGGGGGGGGGGGGGTGTCTCACCCCCCCCCCCACACCCCCCCTAATGTGCGCCCTTGAGTATCTTCATGTTAAGTGTTTCCCTGGAGCGAAAACCAGCCACATGACCCATTACATCAAGCCCCACCTGGAACAAAATCCCGATATTGTTATACTACACACAGGATGCAGCAACATTAATTCAGAGAAGACCCCAACTCAAATCGCTGTGGAAATCTGTAACTTGGCCGCCAAAGCAAAAACAAAGGACCGTGGAGTTGCTGTGTCAAGTCTGATACCTCGTGGCGATAGTGATGAACTGAATGAGAAAACGATGAACGTGAATGAGGAGTTGAAATATCTATGTAAAGCAAAGAAAATTGATTTTATCGATCGTGTTAGCATTGACGGAGAAAAGCACCTTAACAACAGCAAAATTCACCTGAACAGGTTTGGAACGATTGCTTTTGCAAAGGATTTTTTGAATTATTTGAAACACTGACACTATGCTGAAGGTAATGTAGAAAATTCTTTTATGTCAAAGCACTGAGTTTATAATCCCACAAGAAGTTGCTGATAATGAATCGGAAACCGATGAAAGTACCCCGGAAATTTTGAAGAGAATTAAGCTAAAAAACCGAAATGGCCTTAGTATTGGGTACCTCAACATTAATTCTATAAGAAATAAATTTGAATCTCTGAAACTTTTGACGTCATCAACCATCGACATTTTAGTAGTTGCCGAGACAAAATCAGACTGCTCCTTCACTACGAGCCAGTTTACTATGGACGGCTTTCACAAACCCTATCGGTATGATTGAAACAAAAATGGCGGTGGTCTGTTAATTTATGTTAGAGAGGGGGTACTAGTGAAAGAGCTCAAAGCACACCGATTCCCAAATGACATTGAATGCGGTGCGATTGAGATCAATGTCAAAAAGAAAAAATGGCTCATTTTTGGAATTTATCGCCCTCTAAAACAGTGCGAAAAATATTTTTTGACAGAAATTGGGAAAGCACTAGATTATTATAGCACAGATTATGAAAACATTCTGATAATGGGTGATTTCAATTCGGAAGAAAAATGTGAAAATATCAGCAACTTCCTGGATACGTATAGTTTAAGAAATTTAGTCAAAGTACCAACATGTTTTAAATCTGACAATCCTCGATCAATAGATCTTATGTTGACAACAGAAATTAAATCTTTTCGAAATTAAACTGCAATTGAAACAGGATTGTCGGATTTTCATAGTATGATAATGACAGTATTAAAGGATGGTTGTATAAAGAGGAGTCATAAGATAGTAATGTATAGGGACTATAGGAACTTTGATGTTCAGTCATTTAGAAAAGACCTAAAAGAAAAAATCTAGGTGCACACCAAAATAACCATTTTGATTACAGTGCATTTGAATCTGTAGTCGAAACTGTTTTAAATAGGCACGCCCCTCTAAAGAAAAAGTACGTTAGGGCAGACGATGGCCCTTTTATGACAAAAGCTTTGCGGAAAGCTATCATGTTACGCACACAATTGCGAAATAAATATAACAAGGAAAGGACTCAGAGTAATTTAAATACTTTCAAAAAAACAGAGAAATAAATGTGTCAAATTACTTCGAAAGGCATAATTCGAATATTATAGGAATTTGAACTTAAAAGATATTTCAGACAATCGGAAATTTTGGAAAACCGTGAAACCCCTTTTTTCAGATAAGGTGCAAACAAATTCTAGCATTACCCTCAATGAGGACGGTAAGATACTTACTAATGAACTAGAAATAGCCGAGGTTTTCAATACCTTTTTCATAAATATCACTGATTCTCTTGGAATTTTGCGAGAAGAAAACAGCCGATCTCCTGTGCAAACTGAAGATCCTACTGATATTGCCACTAAGAAATACGTTTCACATCCCAGTATCATCGCGATACGGGAGAATTTCAAATTCAACCAAAAATTTGACTTCAGGGAAGTCACACTAGGTGAAATGTATCTGCAGCTTACTAAGCTTGATCTTAAAAAAGTAGCCCCCAAAGGGAGCATCCCAGCAAAAATATTAAAAGAAAATGCCGATATTTTTTCAGAAGTTTTACAATCAAATCTGAACAGCTGCTTGGCAAAGTTAGAGTTCCCTAAAGAACTTAAGGCTGGCGACGTCAGTGCTCTCTTTAAGAGCACTGATACATTAAGCAAGAAGAACTACAGACCTATTACTGTACTTCCCCCTATTTCTAAGGTATTTGAAAGAATTATGTATGAGCAAATGATGACTTTTGTCACAAGTTTCTTGTCAAATTTTCTTTGCGGATTTAGAAAGGGGTATAATACACAGCACGCACTTCTAAATCTGATAGAGAATGTAAAAGGGTTTTAGACAAAAATGGTTACGCTGGCGCAATTTTGATGGATCTCTCAAAAGCGTTTGATTGCCTTGACCATGAACTCCTGTTAGCAAAACTTGACGCATATGGCTTCAGCAAAATGCGCTGCATTTTATCCACAGCTATCTCACTGGTAGAAAGCAAAGGGTAAAAGTGAATGGAGCATTTAGTGAATGGCAAGAGACAAAACTAGGTGTCCCCCAAGGCTCTGTCTTAGGACCCCTCCTCTTTAATATTTATATTAATGACCTGTTTTATCTACTAAAGGACACAGATATTTGTAATTATGCCGATGATACGACTATCAATGTATGCGATAATCAGCTTGAAAACATTCAGAATCGGTTAGAACAGGATGCTTTAAAACTCTCTGGATGGTTTCATGAAAACTACATGAAGCTAAATGATGACAAATGCCACTTGCTAGTATTTGGTGACAAAACAAATGATGTCTCTGTGACAGTTGGCAATTCTCTGATAAGAGAGAGCATTGAAGAAAAACTTCTTGGTGTTACCATCGATAAAGATCTTAGTTTCAAACCCCACCTAGATTCTCTCTGTAAGAAGGCCAGTCAGAAACTTCATGCACTAGCGCGGATATCAAAGTTTATGGATACAGATAAAATAGTTCTGATGATGAATACGTTTGTCATGTCACAGTTCAGCTACTGTCCCCTGATTTGGATGTTTCATGACAGACGTATCAATAGTAAAGTAAATAAGATTCATGAACGAGCTCTACGGATCGCATACAAAGATAGTCACTCTTGTTTTGAATCCCTTTCAGAAAGGAATAATTCTGTGTCTGTTCATCAGAAAAATCTGCAGTTGTTGTTGGTCGAAATTTTTAAAACTAAGGAAAACCTGAATCCAAGCTTCATGAAAGATATCTTTGTTGAAAGAATGGTAAACTATAATCTAAGAAGTGGGAATACTCTGCAGTTGCCAAAAGCCAGAACAACAACATACGGAATCGAATCTGTATCATTTCTAGGCTCACTGCTTTGGCATGCATTGCCAGAAAGTTTGAAAAAATCAGAAAAATTGCAGTATTCAAACAAAAATTAAGGAGCTGGAAAGGACTGGACTGCAATTGTCGACTTTGTAAAATATACATCGCAGATTTGGGATATTTATAGTTGATTTTTAAGATTTTGTATTTGTAGAAATTATCATGTAAATAGGTAAATAGTTGGCTTTAATTAGCTGTAGTTAGCTATCATTTTTCTGTTACTTGCCAACTGTAAATAAATCATTTATTATTATTATTACTATAGCTTCTTCTAAAGACTTATGTTAACTTTACCGCTGTAACAAACAACGACTAATTAAATATTTGTTTTCTCCAGCAAAACAAATTTTCCACATAAAAAGTGTGGATTACAGTAGTTTAAAGGTACAAATTAAAGTGTATAGATTGTTGCACCAATCATTCTTGAAAAGTCTATTTGTGCTATTAACTTCTTTCAAAGCACTATATTAGTGTTGCAGCTACAAATATTTGATACTTTACCATAGCCATTAGTATCTTGATAAGTATTATCTTAGCTTTATTGCTGGAACAAACAGCGACTATAGTTAAATGTTTATTTTCTCAAGGAATACTAAATATCCACATAAAAAGTGTGGATTGAAGTAATTTAGTAGCTAAAAATAAGAATGTAGAGAGGGTTGATTTTACCATTTATCAAAACTTTAATTAAGCTAATTAGCTTCTTCCTATGTCCGGCAGCGCTTTATAAAACATTAACTAATTCAATGTTTTCTTTTCAAAGAAAACAAAATATCTATACAAAAGTTGTGAATTGAAGCAATTTAGTAGCTACAAAAAAGAGTTTAAAAAGCTCTCTATTCATCAAAACTTTAGTTGAGTTATTAACTTCTCTCAGGACTCTGTATAAGTGCTGTAGCTACCGTTCTTATATATTTAACCGTAGCCATTAGTTTCTTGATAAGTATTATCTAGCTTTACCGCTGTAACAAACTGCGACTAATTAAATATTTATTTTCTCAAAAAATGCTTAATATCCTCATAAAAAGTGCAAATTGAAGTAATTTAATTGCTAAAAATGAGAGTGTAAAGAGTGTTGAACTTACCATTCAACAAAACTTTAGATGAGCTATAAACTTCTCTTGAAACTCTGTAGGTACCATTCTTAGAATTATTTCCATAGCCAATGATTTCATGTTAAATCTTATGATACCTTTACCCCGTTAAAAATTACAACTAATCAAACGATATTTTCTCAAGCAAAACAAATTTTCCACATAAAAAGTATGGAGTAGAGTAATTTAGTAGATACAACTTAGAGTATTGCGCTAATCATTCTTGAAAACTTTATTTCTCTTATTAACTTCTTTCAGAGCACTATATTAGTGTTGTACCTACAAATAAATGATACTTTACCATAGCCATTAGATCTTTGATAAGTATTATGCTAGCTTTACCGCTGTAAAAAACTGCGATTAATTAAATTTTTATTTCCTCAAAGGAATACTAAATATCCACATAAAAGGTGTGGATTGAAGTAATTTAGTAGCAAAAAATGAGAGTGTAAAAGTATTGAACTTACCATTTATCAATAGTTTAGATGAGCTATTAACTTCTCTCAAAACTCCGTATAAATGTTGTAGCTACCATTCTTTGAACAATTACCATAGCTAATTCTTTCTTGATAAATCTTATGATACCCTTACCACGTTACAAATAACGACTAATTAAATATTTATTTTCTCTAGCAAAAGCAAATCCTCCGGATAAAAAGTTTGGATTAGAGTAATTTAGAAGGTACAATTTAGAGTGTTGAACGAATCACTCTTGAAAGCTTTATTTCTGCTAATAACTTCTTTTAGAGCACTATATATGAGCTGCAGCTACCATTCTTTGAAATTTTTCCACCGCAATTAGCTTCTTCAAAAGTCTTATGCTAGTTACACCACTATAACGAAAAACGACTAATCAAATATTTGTTTTCTCCAACAAAACAAATCTCCCACAAAAAAAGTGTGGATAAGAGTAATTTAGTATGTTCTTTTTAAAGTGTAGAGAGTTATGCACTAATCATTCTTGGAAACTTTATTTCTCTTATTAATTTCTTTCAGAGGACTATATTTGTGTTGCAGCAACAAATAATTGATACTTTACCATAGCCAATACTTTCTTGTTAAATGTTATGATACCTTTACCACGTTACAAACAACAACTAATTAAATGCTTATTTTCTCAAGCAAACCAAATTTTCTACATAAAAAGTATGGATTAGAGTTATTTAGAAGGTTCAATTAAGAGTGTAAAGAGTGTTTTATCCACCGTTCTTCAAAAAAAATTTTAGTTCTGCTATCAACTTCTTTCAAAGCACTATATTAGTGCTCCAGCTACTTTTCTTTGAAACTTTGCCACTGCCATTTGCTTCTTCTAAAGTCTTATGTTAGCTTTACGGCTGTAACAAACAACGACTAATTCAATATTTATTTTCTCCAGCAAAAAACATTTTCCACATAAAAAGTGTGGATTAGAGTAATTTAGTAGGTACAAATTAAAGTGTATAGAATGTTGAACCAAACAATCTTGAAAAGTCTATTTGTGCTATTAACTTCTTTCAGAGCACTATATGAGTGTTGCAGCTACAAAAATGTGATACTTTACCATAGCAATTAGCTTCTTCCTAAGTCCTGCAGCGCTTTATAAAACATCAACTAATTAAAAACATATTTTCTCAAGAAATATTTGATATCCACATAAAAAGTTTGGATTGAAGTAACTTAATAGCTACAAATAAGAGTGTAAAGAGTATTGAACTTACCATTCAACAAAACTTTAGATGAGCTATTAATTTCTCTCAAACCTCTGTAAAAGTGCTGTAGCTAAAATCCTTAGAACAACTTCAGTTGCCAATTCTTTCTTGATAAATCTTATGACACCCTTTCCACGCTACAATCAACGACTAATTAAATATTTATTTTTTCAAGCAAAACAAATCTTCCACATAAAAAGTGTGGATTAGAGTGATTTAGTAGGTACAAATTAAAGTGTATAGATCGTTGCACCAATCATTCTCGAAAACTTTATTTCTGTTATCAATTTCTTTCAGAGCACTTTTTTAGTGTTGCACCTACAAATAATTGATACTTTACCATAGCCATTAGTTTCTTGATAAGTATTATCTTAGCTTTATTGCTGCAACAAACAGCGACTAACTAAGTGTTTACTTTCTCAAGGAATACTAAATATCCACATAAAATGTGTGCATTGAAGTAATTTTATAGCAAAAATGAGAGTGCAAACAATGTTGAACTTACAATTTATCAAAACTTTAGATGAGCTATCAAATCTTCTCAAAACTATGTATAAGTGCTGTTGCTACCATTCTTAGAACAACTACTATAGCCAATTCTTTCTTGATAAATCTTATGATACCTTTACCAAGTTACAAACAGCGATTAATTAAAAGCCTATTTTCTCCAGCAAAACAAATTTTCCACATACAATGTATGGATTAGAGTAATTTAGTAGGTATAATTTAGAGTGTTGCACCAATCATTCTTGAAAACTTTATTTCAACTACCAACTTATTTCAGAGCACTATATTATTGTTCCAGCTAAAAGTAACTGATGCTTTAAAAAAGCCGTTAGTTCCTTGATAAGTATTATCTTAGCTCTACCACTGTAACAAACCGCGACTAATTAAATGTTTATTTTCTCAAAGGAATACTAAATATCCACATAAAAAGTAGGGATTGAAGTGATTTAGTAGTGAAAAATGAGATTGTAAACAGTGTTGAACTTACCATTTATCCAAACTTTAGATGAGCTATTAACTTTTCTCAGAACTCCGTATTAGTGCTGTAGGTACCATTCTTATAACAATTTCCATAGCCAATGACTTCTTGTTAAATCTTGTGATACCTTTAGAGCATTAAAAAAAAAGGAATTAAAAGATATTTTCTCAAGAAAAAACAATTTCCACATAAAAAGTGTGGATTAAGGTAATGTATAAGTACAAATTAAAGTGTATAGAGTGTTGCACCAGTCATTTTTGAAAAGTCTATTTGTGCTATTAACTTCTTTCAGAGCACTATATTAGTGTTCACTAGTGAGCACTATATTTCAGTTGCAGCTACAAAAATTTGATATTTTACCATAGCCATTAGCTTCTTCCTAAGTCCTGCAGCGCTTTATGAAACATCAACTAATTAAAAACATATTTTCTCAAGAAATACTTAATATCCACATAAAAAGTGTGGATTAAAGTAACTTAATAGCTACAAATAGGAGTGTAAAGAGTATTGAACTTACCATTGAAGAAAACTTTAGATGAGCTATTAATATCTCTCAAACCTCTGTAAAAGTGCTGCAGCTACCATCCTTAGAACAACTTCAGTAGCCAATTCTTTCTTGATAAATGTTATGATGCCCTTTCCACGTTACAATCAATGACTAATTAAATATTTATTTTTTCAAACAAAACCATTCTTCCACATAAAAAGTGTGGATTAGAGTGATTTAGTAGGTACAAATTAAAGTGTATAGATCGTTGCACCAATCATTCTCGAAAACTTTATTTCTGTTATTAATTTCTTTCAGAGCACTATTTTAGTGTTGCACCTACAAATAATTGATACTTTACCATAGCAATTAGTTTCTTGATATGTATTATCTTAGCTTTATTGCTGCAACAAACAGCGACTAATTAAATGTTTACTTTCTCAAGGAATACTAAATATCCAAATAAAATGTGTGCATTGAAGTAATTCAATAGTGAAAAATAAGAGTGCAAAAATGTTGAACTTAAAATTTATCAAAACTTTAGATGAGCTATTAACTCTTCACAAAACTCTATAATTGCTGTAGTTACCATTCTTAGAACAACTACTATAGCCAATTCTTTCTTGATAAATCTTATGATACCTTTACCAAGTTACAAACAACGATTAATTAAGAGCCTATTTTCTCAAGCAAAACAAATTTTCAACATAAGAAGTATTGATTAGAGTAATTTAGTAGGTATAATTTAGAGTAGTGCACCAATCATTCCTGAAAACTTTATTTGTGCTATTAACGTCTTTCAGAGCACTTTATTAGTGTTGCAGCTAAAAGTAATTGATGCTCTACCATAGCCATTAGTTCCTTGATAAGTATTAACTTAGCTCTACCACTGTAACAAACAGCGATCAATTAAATTTTTATTTTCTCAAAAGAATACTAAATATCCACATAAAATGTGTGGATTGAAGTAATTTAGTAGCGAAAAATGAGATTGTAAACAGTGTTGAACTTACCATTTATCAAAACTTTAGGTGAGCTATTAACTTCTCTCAAAACTCTGTATAAGTGTTGTAGCTACCATTCTTAGAACAATTACCATAGCCAATACTTGATGGTTAAATGTTATGATACCTTTACCACGTTACAAACAGCGACAAATTAAATGCCTATTTTCTCAAGCAAACCAAATTTTCTACATAAAAAGTATGGATTAGAGTAATTTAGAAGGTTCAATTTAGAGTGTAAAGAGTGTTGAGCAAAATCATTCTTGAAAACTTTATATGGTTTATTAACTTCGTTCAGAGCACTATATTAGTGTAGCACCAACAAATAAATAATACTTTACCATAGCCATTAGTTCCTTGATAAGCATTATCTTAGCTCTACAACAGAAACAAACTGCGACTAACTAAATGTTTATTTTCTCAAAGGAATACTAAATATCCACATAACAAGTGTAGATTGAAGTAATTAAGTAGCGAAAAATGAGAGTGTAAAAGTCAGGGCTGGAAAAAAGGTTTTTCTTCCTGGCAGCAAAATTCAAAAATCAGAATTTCCTGCGAAATCTAGCGGAAATTTCCTGCAAGTAGGATTATAAGATATTTCACTGGTTCAAGCAGCATCCTTGAATTTTCTCCAGAATGAACTTGCATTCTAACTAAAGTCCCGGGGGGGGGGGGTACATAACATATTTAGGGTACGGGTATGTGCCGCCCATATGGGTGGGTTTTTGGCCCAAAATTCTCTAAACAAGGGTCCCTTTTTGGCAGATTTTCCATAAACAAGGGTGGGCTTTCGCTGAAATTTGCAAAAAATGGTTAAAATGGGCAGTTTTCCGCCAAAATTCATCATAAAAGTGGGT
Organism: Aurelia coerulea; assembly: GCA_039566865.1. Taxonomy (NCBI): domain Eukaryota; kingdom Metazoa; phylum Cnidaria; class Scyphozoa; order Semaeostomeae; family Ulmaridae; genus Aurelia; species Aurelia coerulea. The sequence continues at coordinate 16,196,084 of CM076945.1, forward strand.
ACCAAAAGCAAGTTTCGGTAATTAGAAGAGGGTAGCTTTCTGAAAACCGGGCGGCAGACCCCCGTCCATCCTCAAGTCATGTACCCCCCCCCCGGGACTAAAGTACTAACTTGTACTTGAAAAACAGCCCATCAAATTAAAATGTTACTTGAAAACAAGGTGACTATTTACATAGAATGGTATAGCATGGTCATGGAAAGTCTTTTGACCACACATCTAGTCTTCAACGGGAAAGCTTAATCTTACATAACTATAAACCAAGGTAATGTTTAGTGAATCATCTATTTGCTTTGGGTTTCATGGTTGCTGTTCCATTTGAGGATCTAATGAAAGACTCAGTTACATGGATAAAAGCTTTATTTTGTGCTTTGATGGCCAAAAAAGGTTTTTAATCAATGAAATGATACTTCCTATCTTCATCAGGGGTTCAAAGCTTAAATTAGCAAAGACCTCAATTGTTGCCAAATGTTTGGTTCATAAAACATTATCAAGAGGAAACAGTTTCGTTGGATCTTCTCTCCTTTAAAATTTGTTTTCATTGATGCTATCTCAACCCGATTTACGTTGGAGAGGAACATTCACATTGACCGTCATTCATTAAGTACAGATTGCAAAATTTATGGAAATGAATTTCAGACTTTCAGTTCGTGATTGATTCCACCCTTACACGTGATTTTCATAAGAAGATAAGAATTGACCAGTTACTGAATAAAGCTTGTTCATTCTAGCAGATTTTGAGTACTGAAAGTTTCGGTTTCATAAAGGCTCTTCAAATTGATGTTGTAGTTAATTGTTGGGGATCTCCTGCACCTTCGTGAATACATCATAGCCAATTTTATAAAACTACGCCTCTGTTTATATGCATGTAATAAAGTAGAACAAAAAGCGGAAGCATGCCTCAATGAAAATGTTTCTTAACTGATATTTTTCCAGTACCTGAGTTTCTTAATGCTTTTGGCGATATCAGAGAGGTTGGTTTCCCATGAAGAGTCTTTTGAAAACGGGGCACCGGCTGACCAAGAAAGAAGCTTCGGAAGCTGGATCACGTCTAGGTTTTTGAAAGCAAATTTTATGAACACAAACAAGGTGTCAGCATGTAGCTGAAAGGCTAAGATATTTTTGAGATATTGCTTCGTTAAGCTTAAGACTACCCTCTGAAAAACCAGTCCTAAAATATGGTGATTGAGTCATTTCATGGAATCTTTCCTCCTTCTCCCGTCCATGTTTTGGAAGAGGCAACAAAGCTAAATTCCAAATTTTGGATGGTAGCACGATTTTTGAATAAGGAACAGATATCGATTGTTTTTCAAACAACAAATTTCCCCAGATGACCTCAAGTCCACCTCTTGCGTTAAGTTTTCACAAACTGTTGACTGGAAAAGGAGTCTTTATTATTTCACTGAAAATGAGAAATAGTGGATTCGAAATTTTCTATAGATCTCCTTTATCGAACAGTAATCATAGCCTGAAAAGCCTATGCAGCAACTCAAAAGATAGTTAAGCCTTTTGAATAAACAAACCTTGTTCGATAACTTTTGTTTTCAGAAAGCTACCTATGATCTAGCTTTTGAAGTTTTTTTTTGGTCCACCGGCGACCGGTATTTGTATTGTACAAATAGTGTGAAATAGTGGCAAGACGTCATTCAAACAAAAACTATCGCGAAAATTGTGTTGCAAATAAAAGGAATATAGAACAAGAAAATAACATGATAATGAGGAATATGCCAGAATATGCCAGAAATTTCCTGCGAAAAAGTGACAAATTTCCTGCGAACCATCTTCGTCAAAAATTTCCTGGCAGCGCCGCTGCCGGCGCTGCCGGACTTTTTCAAGCCCTGGTAAAAGTATTGAACTTATCATTCATCAAAACTTTAGATGAGCAATTAACTTCTCTTAAAACTCTGTATTAATGCTGTAGCTGCAATTCTCATAAAATTAGCCATAGCCAATACTTTCTTGTTAAATGTTATGATACCTTTAGCACGTTACAAACAACGACTAATTAAATGCTTATTTTCTCAAAGAATCAAAGTTTTCTACATAAAAAGTGTGGATTAGAGTAATTTAGCAAGTTCTTTTTAAAGTGTAGAGAGTTATGCACTAATCATTCTTGAAAACTTTATTTCTCTTATAAACTACTTTCAGAGCACTATATTAGTGTTGCACCAACAAATAAATGATACTTTACCATAGCCATTAGTTCCTTGATAAGTATTATCTTAGCTTTAAAATAGAAACAAACTGCGACTACTTAAATGTTTATTTTCTCAAAGGAATACTAAATATCCACATAAAAAATGTGGATTGAAGTAATTTAGTAGCGAAAAATGAGAGTGTAAAAGCATTCAACTTACCATTCATCAAAACTTTAGATGAGCAATTAACTTCTCTTAAAACTCTGTATTAATGCTGTTGTCATTCTTATAACAACTACCATAGCCAACTCTTTCTTGATAAATCTTATGATAACTTTACCAAGTTACAAACAATGATCAATTAAAAGCCTTATTTCTCATGCCAAACAAATTTTCCACAAAAAAAAGTATGGATAAGAGTAATTTAATATGTATAATTTAGAGTGTTGCACCAATCATTCTTGAAAACTTTATTTCAACTACTAACTTACTTCAGAGCACTACATTAGTGTTGTAGCTAAAAGTAATTGATGCTTTACCATAGCCATTAGTTCCTTGATAAGTATTAACTTAGCTCTACCACTGTAACAAACCGCGATTAACTAAATGTTTATTTTCTCAAAGGAATGCTAAATATCAACTTAAAAAGTGTGGATTGAAGTAATTTAGTAGCGAAAAATGAGAGTGTAAAAGTATTGAACTTACCATTCATCAAAACTTTAGATGAGCAATTAACTTCTCTTAAAACTCTGTATTAATGCTGTAGCTACAATTCTCATAAAACTAGCCATAGCCAATACTTTCTTGTTAAATCTTATGATAACTTCACCAAGTCACAAATAACGACTAATTAAATGCTTATTTTCTCAAAGAATCAAAGTTTTCTACATAAAAAGTGTGGATTAAAGTAATTTAGTAAGTTCTTTTTAAAGTGTAGAGAGTTATGCACTAATCCTTCTTGAAAACTTTATTTCCCTTATTAACTTCTTTCAAAGCACTATATTAGTTTTGCACCTACAAATAAATGATATTTTACCATAGCCATTAGTTTTTTTGATAAGTATTATCTTAGCTCTACCACTGTAACAAACCGCCATTAATTAAAGTTTTATTTTCTCAATATATACTAAATTTCCAAATAAAAAATGTGGATTGAAATAATTTAGTAGCGAAAAATGAAAGTGTAAATAGTGTTGAACTTACCAATTCATCAAAACTTTAGATGAGCTATTAATTTATGTCAAAACTCTGTAAAAGTGCTGTAGCTACCATTCTTATAACAACTACCATAGCCAACTCTTTCTTTATCAATCTTATGAAACTTTTACCAAGTTACGAACAACGATTAATTAAAAGACTTTTTTCTCAAGCAAAACAAATTCCCCACATAAAAAGTATGGATAAGAATAATTCAGTAGGTAAAATTTAGAGTGTTGCACAAATCATTCTTGAAAACTATATTTCAACTACTAAGTTATTTCAGAGCACTATATTTCTGTTGCAGCTAGAAGTAATTGATGCTTTACAAAAGCCATTAGTTCCTTGATAAGTATTGTCTTAGCTCTACCACCGTAACAAACAACGACTAATTAAATGCTTATTTTGTCAAGGAAACCAAGTTTTCTACAAAAAAAGTGTGGATTAGAGTAATTTAGTAAGTTTTTTTTAAAGTGTAGAGATTTAAAGTGTAAAGTGTACTGGGTGTCCCAAAAAAAAGTTCTGGCGTTTGATTGAACGCAAACAAAAAAGTTCGTTATCTAGTAATTTCTATTCGTTCTACGTACATGCTGGACATTTCAACTTACAGTTTGGCATATCGTAGGAAGAAATCAGTAATCTGAAAATGGAGTTATTAGTCCTAACATCGCATCTTCATGTTGAAGGCAAAACCAGAGAGATTAGTATGCCTTTCTGCATCATCATGGTGGAGGGGGAATCTCCGGATGAGCAACACAAAAGCTGGGTTGACACTTTGTTTCATTGCCTTGACGACGTTCAAGAGTTCCGCTCATTGAGCATATTGAACTAAAGGTCTGAAAATCGAATCTAATAGGTCTCAGGGGGAAAATACTACGTTCATACCTGGCCACTCAATTCGGACTGGACGAACACAGAAAAATGCATTATTGCATAATATGGCAGGTCGAAAAAGCAATTGAAACTATTCTGTAGTTAAGAAAAGACAGTTTATTCTACTCCGTGCCGTGAAACCGTGAAACAGTAAAAATTCCCATTTTAAATTCCCAGTTGGCACAAGACAACAATAACGGCAGCAAACAGTTGTTTTGAGACCTATTTGTTTCAATTCTTCACACCTTAGGCTAATTCACACAATCAAAAATGATTTAAATCTAAAATCCGTTCAATTACAAAGCAACGCTTTCTCTTGTGAATAAAATTTCTGCCCGCTCGGGACGTCAAGTTAATGAACGAATTATCAACTCAATTTTTGTGTTGCTCGTCGAGGGAGTCCCCACCATCACGGAGCAGGAAGGCGTAATAATCTCTCTGGTTTTGCCTTGAACATGAAAGTGAAATGTTAGAGCTCAAAACTCCATTTTCAGATTACTAATTTCTTCCTACGACATGCCAAACTGTAAGTTGAAATATCTAGCACGTAACTAGAATGAATAGAAATTGCCAGAATAAAAAGATTTTTCTCTGTGCTCAATTAAACGTCGGAACTTTTTTCTGGGACACCCGGTAGACTAATCATTTTTGAAAACTTTATTTCTCTTATTAACTTCTTTCAGAGCACTATATTAGTTTTGCACCTACAAATAAATGATACTTTACCATAGCCATTAGTTCCTTGATAAGTATTATCTTAGCTCTACCACTGTAACAAACCGAATCTAATTAAATATTTATTTTCTCAAAGGAATACTAAATATCCACATAAAAAGTGTGTATTGAAGTAATTTAGTAGCGAAAAATGAGATTGTAAAAGTATTGAACTTACCATTCATCAAAACTTTAGATGAGCAATTAACTTCTCTTAAAACTCTGTATTAATGCTGTTGTCATTCACATAACAACTACCATAGCAAACTCTTTCTTGATAAATCTTATGATGCCTTTACCAAGTTACAAACAACGATTGATTAAAAGCCTTTTTTCTCAAGCAAAACGAATTTTCCACATAAAAAGTATTGATTAGAGTAATTTAGTAGGTATAATTTAGAGTGTTGCACCAATCATTCTTGAAAACTTTATTTGTGCTATTAACATCTTTCAGAGCACTATGTTAGTGTTGTAGGTAAAAGTAGTTGATGCTTTACCATAGCCATTAGTTCCTTGATAAGTATTCACTTAGCTCTACCACTGTAACAAACCACGATTAATTAAAGTTTTATTTTCTCAATGTATACTAAATATCTACATAAAGAGTGTGGATTGAAGTAATTTTGTAGCGAAAAATGAGAGTGTAAACAGTGTTGAACCTACCATTTATCAAAACTTTAGATGAGCCGTGACTTCCCTTAAAACTCTGTATTAATGCTGTAGCTACCATTCTTATAAAGTTAACCATAGCCAATACTTTCTTGTTAAATGTTATGATACTTTTAGCACTTTACAAAGAACTAATTAAAAGCCTATTTTCTCAAAGAATCAAAGTTTTCTACATAAAAAGTGTTATTTAGAGTAATTTAGTAAGTTCTTTTTAAAGTGTAGAGAGTTATGAACTAATCATTCTTGAAAACTTTATTTTTCTTATTGTTTTCTTTCAGAGCACTATATTAGTTTTGAACCTTCAAATAAATGATACTTTAACATAGACATTAGTTCCTTGATGAGTATTATCTTAGCTCTACAACAGTAACAAAGTGCGACTAATTTATTGTTTATTTTCTCAAAGGATTACTAAATATCCACATAAAAAGTGTGGATTGAAGTAATTTAGTAGCGAATAATGAGAGTGTAAAAGTATTGAACTTACCATTCATCAAAACTTTAGATGAGCCATTAACTTCTCCTAAAACTCTGTATTAATGCTTTAGCTACAATTCTTGCAAAATTAACCATAGCCAATACTTTCTTGTTAAATGTTATGATAACTTTACCAAGTTACAAACAATGATCAATTAAAAGCCTTATTTCTCAAGCCAAACAAATTTTCCACAAAAAAAGTATGGATTAGAATAATTTAGCAGGTATAATTTAGAGCATTGCACCAATCACTCTTGAAAACTTTATTTGTGCTACTAACGTCTTTCAGAGCACTATATTAGTGTTGTAACTAAAGGTATTTGTTGCTTTACCATAGCCTTTAGTTCCTTGATGAGTATTATCTTAGCTCTACAACAGTAACAAAGTGCGACTAATTTATTGTATATTTTCTCAAAGGATTACTAAATATCTACATAAAAAGTGTGGATTGAAGGAATTTAATAGCGAAAAACGAGAGTATAAAGAGTACTGAACTGACCATTTATCAAAACTCTAGATGATCCAATAACTTTAGTTCCTTGATGAGTATTATCTTATCTACAACAGTAACAAAGTGCGACTAATTTATTGTATATTTTCTCAAAGGATTACTAAATATCTACATAAAAAGTGTGGATTGAAGGAATTTAATAGCGAAAAACGAGAGTATAAAGAGTACTGAACTGACCATTTATCAAAACTCTAGATGATCCATTAAATTTTCTTCAAACTCTACATTAATGCTGTTGTCATTCTTATAACAACTATCATAGCCAAATCTTTCTTGATAAATCTTATGATGCCTTTACCAAGTTACAAACAACGATTGATTAAAAGCCTTTTTTCTCAAGCAAAACGAATTTTCCACATAAAAAGTATTGATTAGAGTAATTTAGTAGGTATAATTTAGAGTGTTGCACCAATCATTCTTGAAAACTTTATTTGTGCTATTAACATCTTTCAGAGCACTATGTTAGTGTTGTAGGTAAAAGTAGTTGATGCTTTACCATAGCCATTAGTTCCTTGATAAGTATTCACTTAGCTCTACCACTGTAACAAACCGTGATTAATTAAAGTTTTGTTTTCTCAATGTATACTAAATATCAACATAAAAAGTGTGGATTGAAGTAATTTAGTAGCGAAAAATGAGAGTGTAAAAGTATTGAACTTACCATTCATCAAAACTTTAGATGAGCCATTAACTTCTCTTAAAACCCTGTATTAATGCTTTAGCTACAATTCTTGCAAAATTAACCATAGCCTATACTTTCTTGTTAAATGTTATGATAACTTTGTATGTTTCAAAAAATGATCAATTAAAAGCCTTATTTCTCAAGCCAAACAAATTTTCCACAAAAAAAGTATGGATTAGAGTAATTTAGCAGGTATAATTTAGAGTATTGCACCAATCACTCTTGAAAACTTTATTTGTGCTACTAACGTCTTTCAGAGCACTATATTAGTGTTGTAACTAAAGGTATTTGTTGCTTTACCATAGCCATTAGTTCCTTGATGAGTATTATCTTAGCTCTACAACAGTAACAAAGTGCGACTAATTTATTGTTTATTTTCTCAAAGGATTGCTAAATATCTACATAAAAAGTGTGGGTTGAAGGAATTTTATAGCGAAAAACGAGAGTATAAAGAGTACTGAACTTACCATTTATCAAAACTTTAGATGATCCAATAACTTCTCTTAAAACTCTGTATTAATGCTGTTGTCATTCTTATAACAACTATCATAGCCAAATCTTTCTTGATAAATCTTATGATGCCTTTACCAAGTTACAAACAACGATTGATTAAAAGCCTTTTTTCTCAAGCAAAACGAATTTTCCACATAAAAAGTATTGATTAGAGTAATTTAGTAGGTATAATTTAGAGTGTTGCACCAATCATTCTTGAAAACTTTATTTGTGCTATTAACATCTTTCAGAGCACTATGTTATTGTTGTAGGTAAAAGTAGTTGATGCTTTACCATAGCCATTAGTTCCTTGATAAGTATTCACTTAGCTCTACCACTGTAACAAACCGCGATTAATTAAAGTTTTGTTTTCTCAATGTATACTAAATATCAACATAAAAAGTGTGGATTGAAGTAATTTAGTAGCGAAAAATGAGAGTGTAAAAGTATTGAACTTACCATTCATCAAAACTTTAGATGAGCCATTAACTTCTCTTAAAAGATGCTGTAGCTACCTATGTTAGTGTTGTAGGTAAAAGTAGTTGATGCTTTACCATAGCCATTAGTTCCTTGATAAGTATTCACTTAGCTCTACCACTGTAACAAACCGCGATTAATTAAAGTTTTGTTTTCTCAATGTATACTAAATATCAACATAAAAAGTGTGGATTGAAGTAATTTAGTAGCGAAAAATGAGAGTGTAAAAGTATTGAACTTACCATTCATCAAAACTTTAGATGAGCCATTAACTTCTCTTAAAACTCTGTAATAATGCTGTAGCTACCATTCTTATAAAATTAACCATAGCCGATAGTTTCTTGTTAAATGTTATGATACCTTTAGCACGTTGCAAACAACGACTAATTAAATGCTTATTTTCTCAAAGAATCAAAGTTTTCTACATAAAAAGTGTTGATTAGAGTAATTTAGTAAGTTCTTTTTAAAGTGTAGAGAGTTATGCACTAATCATTCTTGAAAACTTTATTTCTCTTATTAACTTGTTTCATAGCACTATATTAATTTTGAACCTACAAATAAATGATACTTTGCCATAGCCATTAGTTCCTTGATAAGCATTATCTTAGCTCTACAACAGAAACAAACTGCGACTAATTAAATGTTTATTTTCTCAAAGCAATACTAAATATCCACATAAAAAGTGTGGATTGAAGTAATTTAGTAGCGAAAAATGAGATTGTAAAAGTGTTGAACTTACCATTCATCAAAACTTTAGATGAGCAATTAACTTCTCTTAAAACTCTGTATTAATGCTGTAGCTACCAATCTTTTAAAATAAACCATAGCCAATACATTCTTGTTAAATGTTATGATAACTTTACCAAGTTACAAACAATGATCAATTAAAAGCCTTACTTCTCAAGCCAAACAAATTTTCCACAAAAAAAGTATGGATTAGAGTAATTTAGCAGGTATAATTTAGAGTATTGCACCAATCAATCTTGAAAACTTTATTTGTGCTACTAACGTCTTTCAGAGCACTATATTAGTGTTGTAACTAAAGGTATTTGTTGCTTTACCATAGCCTTTAGTTCCTTGATGAGTATTATCTTAGCTCTACAACAGTAACAAAGTGCGACTAATTTATTGTTTATTTTCTCAAAGGATTGCTAAATATCTACATAAAAAGTGTGGGTTGAAGGAATTTTATAGCGAAAAACGAGAGTATAAAGAGTACTGAACTTACCATTTATCAAAACTTTAGATGATCCATTAACTTCTCTTAAAACTCTGTATTAATGCTGTAGCTACCAATCTTTTAAAATAAACCATAGCCAATACATTCTTGTTAAATGTTATGATAACTTTACCAAGTTACAAACAATGATCAATTAAAAGCCTTACTTCTCAAGCCAAACAAATTTTCCACAAAAAAAGTATGGATTAGAGTAATTTAGCAGGTATAATTTAGAGTATTGCACCAATCAATCTTGAAAACTTTATTTGTGCTACTAACGTCTTTCAGAGCACTATATTAGTGTTGTAACTAAAGGTATTTGTTGCTTTACCATAGCCATTAGTTCCTTGATGAGTATTATCTTAGCTCTACAACAGTAACAAAGTGCGACTAATTTATTGTTTATTTTCTCAAAGGATTGCTAAATATCTACATAAAAAGTGTGGGTTGAAGGAATTTTATAGCGAAAAACGAGAGTATAAAGAGTACTGAACTTACCATTCATCAAAACTTTAGATGAGCAATTAACTTCTCTTAAAACTCTGTATTAATGCTGTAGCTACCAATCTTTTAAAATAAACCATAGCCAATACATTCTTGTTAAATGTTATGATAACTTTACCAAGTTACAAACAATGATCAATTAAAAGCCTTACTTCTCAAGCCAAACAAATTTTCCACAAAAAAAGTATGGATTAGAGTAATTTAGCAGGTATAATTTAGAGTATTGCACCAATCAATCTTGAAAACTTTATTTGTGCTACTAACGTCTTTCAGAGCACTATATTAGTGTTGTAACTAAAGGTATTTGTTGCTTTACCATAGCCATTAACTCCTTGATGAGTATTATCTTAGCTCTACAACAGTAACAAAGTGCGACTAATTTATTGTTTATTTTCTCAAAGGATTACTAAATATCTACATAAAAAGTGTGGATTGAAGGAGTTTAATAGCGAAAAATGAGAGTGTAAAGAGTACTGAACTTACCATTTATCAATACTTTAGATGATCCATTAACTTCTCTTAAAACTCTGTATTAATGCTGTTGTCATTCTTATAACAACTACCATAGCCAAATCTTTCTTGATAAATCTTATGATGCCTTTACCAAGTCACAAACAACGATTGATTAAAAGCCTTTTTTCTCAACCAAAACGAATTTTCCACATAAAAAGTATTGATTAGAGTAATTTAGTAGGTATAATTTAGAGTGTTGCACCAATCATTCTTGAAAACTTTATTTGTGCTATTAACATCTTTCAGAGCACTATGTTAGTGTTGTAGGTAAAAGTAGTTGATGCTTTACCATAGCCATTAGTTCCTTGATAAGTATTCACTTAGCTCTACCACTGTAACAAACCGTGATTAATTAAAGTTTTGTTTTTCTCAATGTATACTAAATATCAACATAAAGAGTGTGGATTGAAGTAATTTAGTAGCGAAAAATGAGAGTGTAAACAGTGTTAAACTTACCATTTATCAAAACTTTAGATGATCCATTAACTTCTCTTAAAACTCTGTATTAATGCTTTAGCTACCATTCTTGCAAAATTAACCATAGCCAATACTTTCTTGTTAACTGTTATGATACCTTTAGCATGTTAAAAACAACAGCTAATTTAATGCTTATTGTCTGAAGGAAACAAAGTTTTCTACATAAAAAGTGTTATTTAGAGTAATTTAGTAAGTTCTTTTTAAAGTGTAGAGAGTTATGAACTAATCATTCTTGAAAACTTTATTTTTCTTATTGTTTTCTTTCAGAGCACTATATTAGTTTTGCACCAACAAATAAATGATACTTTACCATAGCCATCAGTTCCTTGATAAGTATTACCTTAGCTCTACAACAGAAACAAACTGCGACTGATCAAATGTTTATTTTCTCAAAGGAATACTAAATATCCACATAAAAAGTGTTGATTGAAGTAATTTAGTAGCGAAAAATGAGAGTGTAAAAGTATTGAACTTACCATTCATCAAAACTTTAGATGAGCAATTAACTTCTCTTAAAACTCTGTATTAATGCTGTTGTCATTCTTATAACAACTACTATAGCCAACTCTTTCTTGATAAATCTTATGATACATTTACCAGGTTGTAAACAATGATCAATTAAAAGCCTTATTTCTCAAACCAAACAAATTTTCCACACAAAAAAGTATGGATAAGAGTAATTTAGTAGGTATAATTTAGAGTGTTGCACCAATCATTCTTGAAAACTTTATTTCAACTACTAACTTATTTCAAAGCACTATATTAGTGTTGTTGGTAAAAGTAATTGATGCTTTATCATAGCCATTAGTTCCTTGATAAGTATTAACACTGTAACAAACCGCGATTAATTAAAGTTTTATTTTCTCAATATATACTATATATTCACATAAAGAGTGTGGGTTGAAGTAATTTAGTAGCGAAAAATGAGAGTGTAAAGAGTATTGAACTTACCATTCATCAAATCTTGAGATGATCCATTAAATTCTCTTAAAACTCTGTATTAATGCTGTTGTCATTCTTATAACAACTACCATAGCCAAATCTTTCTTGATAAATCTTATGATGCCTTTACCAAGTTACAAACAACGATTGATTAAAAGCCTTTTTTCTCAAGCAAAACGAATTTTCCACATAAAAAGTATTGATTAGAGTAATTTAATAGGTATAATTTAGAGTGTTGCACAAATCATTCTTGAAAACTTTATTTTTGCTAATATCATCTTTCAGAGCACTATGTTAGTGTTGTAGGTAAAAGTAGTTGATGCTTTACCATAACCATTAGTTCCTTGATAATTATTCACTTAGCTCTACCATTGTAACAAACCGCGATTAATTAAAGTTTTTTTTTTCAATGTATACTAAATATCAACATAAAGAGTGTGGATTGAAGTAATTTAGTAGCGAAAAATGAGAGTGTAAACAGTGTTAAACTTACCATTTATCAAAACTTTAGATGAGCCATTGACTTCTCTTAAAACTCTGTATTAATGCTTTAGCTACCATTCTTGCAAAATTAACCATAGCCAATACTTTCTTGTTAAATGTTATGATTCCTTTAGCATGTTAGAAACAACAGCTAATTAAATGCTTATTGTCTGAAGGAAACAAAGTTTTCTACATAAAAAGTGTTATTTAGAGTAATTTAGTAAGTTCTTTTTAAAGTGTAGAGAGTTATGAACTAATCATTCTTGAAAACTTTATTTTTCTTATTGTTTTCTTTCAGAGCACTATATTAGTTTTGCATCAACAAATAAATGATACTTTACCATAGCCATCAGTTCCTTGATAACTATTACCTTAGCTCTACAACAGAAACAAACTGCGACTAATCAAATGTTTATTTTCTCAAAGGAATACTAAATATCCACATAAAAAGTGTTGATTGAAGTAATTTAGTAGCGAAAAATGAAAGTGTTAAGACTATTGAACTTACCATTCATCAAAACTTTAGATGATCCATTAACTTCTCTTAAAACTCTGTATTAATGCTGTTGTCATTCTTATAACAACTACCATAGCCAAATCTTTCTTGATAAACCTTATGATACCTTTACCAGGTTACAAACACTGATTGAATAAAACTTTTTTTTCTCAAGCAAAACAAATTCTCCATATAAAAAGGATGGATAAGAGTATTTTAGTAGGTATAATTTAGAGTGTTGCACCAATCATTCTTGAAAACTTTATTACAACTACTAACTTATTTCAAAGCACTATATTAGTGTTGTAACTAAAGGTATTTGTTACTTTACCATAGCCATTAGTTCCTTGATGAGTATTATCTTAGCTCTACAACAGTAACCAAGTGCGACTAATTTATTGTTTATTTTCTCAAAGGAATACTAAATATCCACATAAAAAGTGTGGATTGAAGTAATATAGTAGCGAAAAATGAAAGTGTAAAGAGTATTGAACTTTCCATTAATCAAAACTTGAGCAATTAACTTCTCTTAAAACTCTATTCTAATGCTGTAGCTACCATTTTTAGAACAATTACCATAGCCAATACTTGATGGTTAAATGTTATGATACCTTTACCACGTTACAAACAACGACTAATTAAATGCTTATTTTCTCAAGGAAACCAAGTTTTCTGCATAAAAGTTTGGATTAGAGTAATTTAGAAGGTTCAATTTAGAGTGTAAAGAATGTTGAACCAATCATTCTTGAAAACTTTATATGGGTTATATTAACTTCTATCATAGCACTATATTAGTGTTGCAGCTACAAATATTTCATACTTTGAAATAGCCATCCGCTTCTTCCTAAGTCCTGCAGTGCTTTATAAAATATTAACTAATTCAATGTTTATTTTCTCAAAGGAAAACTAAATATCCACATTAAAAGTGTGGATTGAAGTAATTTAGTAGCGAAAAATGAGAGTGTAAATAATATTGAACTTACCATTCATCAAAACTTTAGATGAGCTATTAACTTCTGTTACAATTACCATAGCCAATACTTTTTTGTTAAATGTTACGATACCTTTACCACGTTACAAACAGCGACTAATTAGATGCTTATTTTCTAAAGCAAATCAAATTTTTTACATAAAAAGTACGGATTAGAGTAATTTAGAAGGTTCAATTTAGAGTGTAAAGAGTGTTGAGCCAATCATTCTTGAAAACTTATATGGTTTATTAACTTCGTTCAGAGCACTATATTAGTGTTTCACCTACAAATAAATAATATTTTACCATAGCCATTAGTTCCTTGATAAGCATAATCTTAGCTCTACAACAGAAATAAACTGCGACTAATCAAATGTTTATTTTCTCAAAGGAATACTAAATATCCACATAAAAAGTGTTGATTGAAGTAATATAGTAGCGAAAAATGAAAGTGTTAAGAGTATTGAACTTACCATTCATCAAAACTTTAGATGATCCATTAACTTCTCTTAAAACTCTGTATTAATGCTGTTGTCATTCTTATAACAACTACCATAGCCAACTCTTTCTTGATAAATCTTATGATACTTTTACCAGGTTACAAACACTGATTGAATAAAACTTTTTTTTCTCAAGCAAAACAAGTTCTCCATATAAAAAGGATGGATAAGAGTATTTTAGTAGGTATAATTTAGAGTGTTGCACCAATCATTCTTGAAAACTTTATTACAACTACTAACTTATTTCAAAGCACTATATTAGTGTTGTAACTAAAGGTATTTGTTACTTTACCATAGCCATTAGTTCCTTGATGAGTATTACCTTAGCTCTACAACAGTAACAAAGTGCGACTAATTTATTGTTTATTTTCTCAAAGGATTACTAAATATCTACATAAAAAGTGTGGATTGAAGGAATTTAATAGCGAAAAATGAGAGTGTAAAGAGTATTGGACTTTGCATTAATCAAAACTTTAGATGAGCCATTATCTTCTCTTAAAACTCTATACTTATGCTGTAGCTACCATTCTTAGAACAATTACCATAGCCAATACTTTCATGTTAGATTTTATGATACCTTTACCACGTTGCAAACAACGACTAATTAAATGCTTTTTTTCTCAAGGAAACCAAGTTTTCTACATAAAAAGTGTGGGTTAGAGTAATTTAGTAAGTTCTTTTTAAAGTGTAGAGAGTTATGCACTTATCATTCTTGAAAACTTTATTTCTCTTATTAACTTCTTTCAGAGCACTATATTAGTTTTATAACTACAAATAAATGATACTTTACCATAGCCATTAGTTCCTTGAAAAGTATTATCTCAGATCTACAACTGTAACACACCCCGACTAGTTAAATGTTTTTTTTCTCAAAGGAATACTAAATATCCACATAAAAAGTGTGGATTGAAGTAATATAGTAGCGAAAAATGAAAGTGTAAAGAGTATTGAACTTTCCATTAATCAAAACTTGAGCAATTAACTTCTCTTAAAACTCTATTCTAATGCTGTAGCTACCATTTTTAGAACAATTACCATAGCCAATACTTGATGGTTAAATGTTATGATACCTTTACCACGTTACAAACAACGACTAATTAAATGCTTATTTTCTCAAGGAAACCAAGTTTTCTGCATAAAAGTTTGGATTAGAGTAATTTAGAAGGTTCAATTTAGAGTGTAAAGAATGTTGAACCAATCATTCTTGAAAACTTTATATGGGTTATATTAACTTCTATCATAGCACTATATTAGTGTTGCAGCTACAAATATTTCATACTTTGAAATAGCCATCCGCTTCTTCCTAAGTCCTGCAGTGCTTTATAAAATATTAACTAATTCAATGTTTATTTTCTCAAAGGAAAACTAAATATCCACATTAAAAGTGTGGATTGAAGTAATTTAGTAGCGAAAAATGAGAGTGTAAATAATATTGAACTTACCATTCATCAAAACTTTAGATGAGCTATTAACTTCTGTTACAATTACCATAGCCAATACTTTTTTGTTAAATGTTACGATACCTTTACCACGTTACAAACAGCGACTAATTAAATGCTTATTTTCTAAAGCAAACCAAATTTTCTACATAAAAAGTATGGATTAGAGTAATTTATAAGGTTCAATTTAGAGTGTAAAGAGTGTTGCACCAATCATTCTTGAAAACTTATATGGTTTATTAACTTCGTTCAGAGCACTATATTAGTGTTGCACCTACAAATAAATAATACTTTACCATAGCCATTAGTTCCTTGATAAGCATAACCTTAGCTCTACAACTGTAACAAACTGCGACAAATTAAATGTTTATTTTCTCAAAGGAATTCTAAATATCCATATAAAAAGTGTGGGTTGAAGTCATTTAGTAGCGAAAAATGAGATTGTAAAGAGTATTGAACTTACCATTCATCAAAACTTTTGAGGAACTCAAAACCTCTCTTAAAACTCTGTATTAATGCTGTGGCTACCATTTTTAGAACAATTACCATAGCCAATACTCTCTTGTTAAATGTTATGATACCTTTACCAGTTTACAAAAAACCACTAATGAAATGCTTATTTTCTCAAGCAAACCAAATTTTCTACATAAAAAGTATGGATTTAAGAGGTTCAATTTAGGAGGTTCAATTTAGGAGGTTCAATTTAGGAGGTTCAATTTAGGAGGTTCAATTTAGGAGGCTCAATTTAGACTGTAGCTACCATTCTTAGAACAATTACCATAGCCAATACTTTCTTGTTAAATTTTATGATAACTTTACCACGTTTTAAACAACGACTAATTAAATATTTATTTTCTCAAGGAAACCAAGTTCTCTACATAAAAAATGTGGATTAGAGTAATTTAGTAAGTTCTTTTGAAAGTGCAGAGAGTTATGCACTTATCATTCTTGAAAACTTTATTTCTCTTATTAACTTCTTTCAGAGCACTATATTAGTTTTATACCTACAAATAAATGATACTTTACCATAGCAATTAGTTCCTTGATAAGTATTATCTCAGCTCTACAACTGTAACAAACCCCGACTAATTAAATGTTTATTTTCTCAAAGGAATACTAAATATCCACATAAAAAGTGTGGATTGAAGTAATTTAGTAGCGAAAAATGAGAATGTAAAGAGTATTGAACTTACCATTCATCAAAACTTTTGAGGAACTCAAAACCTCTCTTAAAACTCTGTATTAATGCTGTGGCTACCATTTTTAGAACAATTACCATAGCCAGTACTTTCTTGTTAAATGTTATGATACCTTTACCACTTTACAAAAAACGACTAATTAAATGCTTATTTTCTCAAGGAAACCAAGTTTTCTACATAAAAAATGTGGATTAGAGTAATTTAGTAAGTTCTTTTTAAAGTGTAGAGAGTTATGCACTTATCATTCTTGAAAACGTTATTTCTCTTATTAACTTCTTTCAGAGCACTGTATTAGTTTTGAACCTTCAAATAAATGATACTTTACCATAGCCATTAGGTCCTTGATAAGTATTATCTTAGCTCTACAACAGAAACAAACTGCGACTAATTAAATGTTTATATTCTCAAAGGAATACTAAATATCCACATAAAAAGTGTGGATTGAAGTGATTTAGTAGCGAAAAATGAGAGTGTAAAGAGTATTGAACTTTCCATTCATCAAAACTTTAGACGATCTATTTAGTAGATCATTTGGTGGTCAGATAAGCTCAAGTTGAGAACACCATGTTGGGAAACTTTTTGAGCCGAATTAGAAATTATATGATCTAATAGGGTTTCAGATTGGTCAGTTATATGTGTTGGTTCTTGGATTAGTTGTTCAAGTCCGTGGAGGGAGCAGAATTCTTTGTAGCGCTTGATCCCATTAGAGTTTCTCACTCTACTGCCCGTCAGGTCGATATTCAAGTCCCCCAGGATAAAGACTTCTTGATTTGATTGTCAAATTTTTTTGTTTTTGAGATAGCAACATTAAGTTTTTTGAGGAAACCACTTGAGTCGGGCGGTCTGTAAAGGATGCCAGCTAGGGTTGGTTTAGATTTCGGCAAAAGTAAATTAAAAATATATCTTCTAGGTCTGGTGCAAAACCTTCTGTTGAGTTGAAAGATTAATCTTTTCTGATGTAACAAGCAACACTCCCACCTTGCCGATTTCTGTCGGATCTTTTTAATTCATAGCCATCAATTTTAGCCTCATTGTCTAATACAGTTTTTTCAAGTTTTGATTCTGTTATTCCAATGATTGCAGCATTTGAGTTCTTAGCAATGAGGCGCAATTCATCAATTTTAGGCATTTTGAAAACTCTATTCCACGATCATGTCCTTGATAAATAGTACTATGCATGGGCTTAAAAATGCCAATAATCGGAATTTGAATTTGAAAATATTTTTGGACTTGAAAAAAGCCTTTGATACTGTTGATCACAAAATATTGATAGATAAACTGGTCAAATATGGTATCAAAGGAAAAGAAAGAGAATAGTTCAAGTCGTACTTAAGTGGACGAAAGCAGTTCTGTTCTGTAAACGGTCAAAGGTCAGAGACCGAGGAAGTTTTGTGCGGCAGTCCTTAGGGATCATGCTTAGGCTCCCTCCCTTTCATTGTGTACCTTATTGACTTCGAGGGTTGCTTGGACTTCTCCAAAGCAAACTTGTACCGGGTGAGCCAGAAAAAAGTTCCCACTTTCGACAGGCCAGGATAAATCAAACACTAGGACAATATTAGTTGTTTTCGATTTAATCTTTTGTCAATATCCTATATTATTCTGGATCATTTTTTGTAGATTCTTCGGATGCCAATTTATCGATATATTAACGATTTCTTGAAATTTTTTGGCCTGCAGACTGCCCAAAAAAATCGAAAAACATTGATCAAATTTCCTACTGATTGAACTTGGCAGAACAAAGGGAGTGCTCTTCGAAATGACCAGGGACTTTGAAAATGGAAATGATTGCGCAAGTTTAATGTCATTTTTATTATAACAAAGACTCTCAGTTGTTTTATCATTTCTTTGAAATTAAACTTGCGCAATCATTGAACGACCGCGCGCTCGTGCGACAGATTGTACCTAATCTATTTCCAAATTCCCTGGTCATTTCGAAGAGCACTCCCTTTGTCCTGCCAAGCTCAATCTTTAGGAAGTTTGATCACTGTTTTTCGATCTTTTTGGGCAGTCTGCAGGCCAAAAAATTTCAAGAAATCATTAATATATCAATGAATTGGCGTCCGAAAAATCTACAAAAATAACCCAGAATAATAAAGGATATTGGCAAAAAGATTAAATCAAAAACAATTAAGAGTGGCTTAGTGTGTGATTTATCCTGGCCTTTCGAAAGTGGGAACTTTTTTCTGGCTCACCCGGTATGCCGATGATACGCAAACAACAATCGCATCTGATGACATTAAAGAGCTCATACGCATGACAAAGAAAGAGATGTTAAATATCAGTGACTGGCTGAGGGTAAATAAACTAAGTGCGAACCCCAAAAAACTGAATTTATGGTTATTGGTCACCAACGTAGAATAAATGAAATTGATGGCCTCCCTTCACTCGAAATCAATCATTGTGAATTAAAACGAATGGAGAAAACCAAGTCTCTTGGTGTCATTATCGATGAAAGGCTGAAATGGTGGGATCAATATAAATCACTGACAGGCAAGTTAGCAGGTGGTTCATCATCTTTGAAAAAACTTAAAGACATTCTTCCTCAATCAAAGTTATGTGATGTGACACCGTAGATCATGACATTTTGCTTGCTAAATTGAGGAAGTATGGTATTGAAAATCTTGAACATACTTGGTTTACGTCCTATCTAACCGATAGAAAGCAATTCTGCAAAGCAAATGGGGTATGTTCCAAAACCAAAGATATTCCCTGTGGTGTGCCGCAGGGTTCTTGTCTTGGCCCTTTTTTGTTTCTGTTTCTTTCTTTTCTGTCTGTTCTTTTCTGTTTTGTTTGTATGTAAGTCCATTAATTTTTTTAATCATTTAGCCTTTCATATGCCGATTTTGTGCAAGTTTTGAAAATAGACCCACTTTTCCTGCTCGTCGAAAAAAGTGGGCCTATTTTAGTTGCCAAAAGAGAAAATTTTTTAAAAATATTTAACTGCCTTTGTCAGAGCTGAGATTTTTTCCCAAGAAAGAAGAAGCACTGAATGTCAATTAAACGAAATTTTTGAAATGTTTTGCATTTTAGTCTCGTTTTACCAGCTATCCATTTTGAGATTTTGCTCATTTTCGACCCACATTACCCCACCCTACCCTAATGCTTCAATGATGCGCTGCTTGTCCTCGAGTTGTTTCTCTAACGATGTTATGCGCTGTTCGAGGCTTCTCAACAATAGTTTCAGGGGGGTATCATCTTTTTCATTTTTTGCAATTTTTTCTGCATGACTATTCCTGTAGCATGTTTGGGCCTTTAGCTATAGGATTTCATTGTTCGCGAAGCGTTTAAATTCTTCAAATTCGTTTTTGAGATTGGCAAATTCTCTGTTATCAGTGAATGTTGCTTTGGTTTGTGTGTCTACTGATTTGACATTGTCTTGTGTGATGATCCTTTGATTTTTTTTCCTATACGAAATGCTGTTGTTACTTTGCGCCGTGTAGATGAATCCAGCCTTAATCGCATGCTCCAGAACTGCTTAGGTTTTTTTTTTATACCAATTGTACTCTTTTTGGCAAAAATCTGTTATATATTCCAGATATTGACCAGTGCGTCTCTGTTTGAGGCTATCTAGGGTGTTAATTATCCTATTTATGTCAGAGTTTGCATCCATATTCAATATAAAATTAGAAACTTCGCTCGCAGAATAAACACATCTTGTCTCCTGCAGAGGACAGATTGCATTCAGTGATTACAGATGCATTTTCTGTTAAATCTGAAATTATTAGGTACTGGCGGATTTTACGATAAGCAAGCTTAGTTATGCTTTAAAGCTCCCTGAAAATCTCATACTGTTGTATGGTGTCGTTTTTTTTGTAAAATTATTTTTAATCAAGGTGTTTTTGGTCGGAATCGCGGCCTTGTTGAAGGTGTTTCCCTCGCAAAATGCAGAACAGAACAGATAAATTTTCTGCCCTTAAAAATATTTTCCGGAACCAATGAAGTATTTCAGAAGATAGCATGATCATTCCTTGAATCATCCTGAATGTTTCGTACTGTTACATCGATTGGTTTTTTTGTAGAAATATTATTAATCAAGGTGTTTTTAGTAGGCATCTCGGCCTTGTTGCTGGGTGTTTCCCTTGCAGAATGCAGAACAGGACAGATAAATTTTCTGCCCTTAAAAATATTTTCCGAAACTAATGGAGTATACCGGGAGATAGCATAATCATTTCTTGAATCATCCACAGGAAGCCCAAATGGATAAATTGATAGATGTCATTGTTGGCCGACTGCTGATGTATGTGCAGCTCTATTCAATGATGATCAGTAAATTTTTCAGAATGAAGTTAAACATTATGTTTTACCTTTTGAAAGCATCAGTGTTGTGTCTTTGTGTATCTAACTCTTGTATTAATTGTAAAACAAAGCAGCATTCTTTTCACCCTAAACTCCGTCAGGTCCGCTACTTCTTATTCCGATTCTGAAGTCAAGGTAACCAGCCGTACTCCATCTGAAGTCGAGGCAACTTTACTACGTCACATAACGCTGCTGATAAACGGTTGCAGTGTGACTGTACCATTGTTATTAATATAACAAGGAAGGAAGGTTTTTCAAAGACCAATCCCGAAACTCGCTTTTATTGGCTCTCTAACGCAGCATCTCATGCTTGAAATGCACTTTATCGTACATCAAAATGAAGCTCATTTATTCCTTAACAGACTGTAATATAATTTGTCGGAGATAGCTTCAGGAAAAAGAAAAAATTAATGCTAAAACGAGGGCTAGTCATTGCCAAGTTGCTTTCCAACCATCCTCTGCATTAGTATCTTGGCTTCGAACTCGAAATTCGCACTCGAAAATCGAGCAGCTTGCAAAAGAACTTAATGGATAAACACCCGTTTTTCGTAATGAAAAACTCTGTTTGGAAATTCAAATACGGGTGTTTATTCATTAAGTTAGCATTAATCTTTTCTTTTTCCTGAAGCTACAATCCTGGACAAAATATTTGGAACAAACTCGATTTTTTGGTGATTATCTCAGTTCTTCTCACTCTTACATTTGCACCACCCCCTTTTACCCCCGAAACAATGTTGGTTGGCATCTTGAAGCTGAAAACATCCAAGCAACATTGTATCGGGGGTAAAAGGGGGGCTGTTCAATTGAAATTGTAGAATCGTACGTTGTTCCAATATATTTTGTCCACGATTGTCTGAATGAAGAATCTTGTAGGGTTGGTCAAAGAAAGGGGGAAATGCGAAAAATAATTAGAATCTTTACCAGTAAGATGGCACCAGTGAAAAAAAAATGTAACATTTGACACTTTTAACAGGATAAATGATCAAATTAGCAAGGAAGGGCTCAGTATTGACGATGGAATTGGCAAATCTTCACACATTGTCAGAACAACATATCATAAACCAATTTTATAGTACATACGACGAGTACGGTCATGTCTGACTGTTCTTTATAATTTGATAGAGAAATAAATTCAGGCCAGTCATTCATAATTCCAATAAACAAACTGATATTCAGAAATAATGGCGTCTTTTGGCATGAAAAATCTCTATGGTAACAAATATGGTAGCCTGCGTGCAGACTCAACTCCTCGAAAAAAACACTTTCGAGGAGTTGAGTCTGCACGCAGGCTACAAATATGGCAGCTTCTCGCAAAGATGGCCGATCTTAGGACTATGTGGTATTTGCGATTCTGCATCACAATTATCTTATGTATACACTGATGGGCTTTGGCACGGGTAACCACACGGGTAACCACAAGGGTAACCATGAGTTCATACGATTTTGCATTGAATAAACACGGGTAACCACGGGTAACCACGGGTAACCATGATATTTAAAAGGAAAGTTATATTTCCTTATACATATTATGGTTACCCGTGGTTACCCGTGCTTATTCAACGAAAAATAGTTCTCTATTTGGATTCCAATAGTTTTTAAAGGAGCATAAAATCATAGTGTCCTAATTCAATCATTACTGCAGATTTAGTTGAATTCTATAATCATTCTTTTGTGTTAGTTGGGTGTGTCACTTGAGGTGTGGCACAATATCATTTCTCCATGTAGATGATGGCTACATGTTTGATCGAAAAAGAAGCAAGTTAAACGTTATACAATGTTCACTGTTTTCAGGCAAAGTCTAATAAATCAGTCTTTTTGCCAGACAATCCTGGACAAAATATTTGGAACAAACTTGATTTTTTGGTGATTATCTCAGTTCTTCTCACTCTTACATTTGCACCACCCCCTTTTACCCCCGAAACAATGTTGGTTGGCATCTTGAAGCTGAAAACATCCAAGCAACATTGTATCGGGGGTAAAAGGGGGGCTGTTCAATTGAAATTGTAGAATCTTACGTTGTTCCAATATATTTTGTCCACGATTGTCTGAATGAAGAATCTTGTAGGGTTGGTCAAAGAAAGGGGGAAATGCGAAAAATAATTAGAATCTTTACCAGTAAGATGGCATCAGTGAAAAAAAAATGTAACATTTGACACTTTTAACAGGATAAATGATCAAATTAGCAAGGAAGGGCTCAGTATTGACGATGGAATTGGCAAATCTTCACACATTGTCAGAACAACATATCATAAACCAATTTTATAGTACATACGACGAGTACGGTCATGTCTGACTGTTCTTTATAATTTGATAGAGAAATAAATTCAGGCCAGTCATTCATAATTCCAATAAACAAACTGATATTCAGAAATAATGGCGTCTTTTGGCATGAAAAATCTCTATGGTAACAAATATGGTAGCCTGCGTGCAGACTCAACTCCTCGAAAAAAACACTTTCGAGGAGTTGAGTCTGCACGCAGGCTACAAATATGGCAGCTTCTCGCAAAGATGGCCGATCTTAGGACTATGTGGTATTTGCGATTCTGCATCACAATTATCTTATGTATACACTGATGGGCTTTGGCACGGGTAACCACACGGGTAACCACAAGGGTAACCATGAGTTCATACGATTTTGCATTGAATAAACACGGGTAACCACGGGTAACCACGGGTAACCATGATATTTAAAAGGAAAGTTATATTTCCTTATACATATTATGGTTACCCGTGGTTACCCGTGCTTATTCAACGAAAAATAGTTCTCTATTTGGATTCCAATAGTTTTTAAAGGAGCATAAAATCATAGTGTCCTAATTCAATCATTACTGCAGATTTAGTTGAATTCTATAATCATTCTTGTGTGTTAGTTGGGTGTGTCACTTGAGGTGTGGCACAATATCATTTCTCCATGTAGATGATGGCTACATGTTTGATCGAAAAAGAAGCAAGTTAAACGTTATACAATGTTCACTGTTTTCAGGCAAAGTCTAATAAATCAGTCTTTTTGGCAGACAATCCTGGACAAAATATTTGGAACAAACTTGATTTTTTGGTGATTATCTCAGTTCTTCTCACTCTTACATTTGCACCACCCCCTTTTACCCCCGAAACAATGTTGGTTGGCATCTTGAAGCTGGAAACATCCAAGCAACATTGTATCGGGGGTAAAAGGGGGGCTGTTCAATTGAAATTGTAGAATCTTACGTTGTTCCAATATATTTTGTCCACGGTTGTAGCTCCAAGAAATTATATTACAGTCTGTTAAGGAATAAATGAGCTTCATTTTAATGTACGATAAAGCGCATTTCAAGCATGAGATGTTGCATTAGGGAGCCAATAAAAACGATTTTCGGGTTTGGTCTTTGAAAAACTTTCCTTCCTTGTTATATTCATAACAATGGTACAGTCAATGCAACCGTTTATTAGCAGCGTTATGTGACGTAGCATAGTTACCTCGACTTCAGATGGAGTACGGCTGGTTGCCTTGATTTAGGAATAAGAAATAGCAGACCTGACAGAGGTTAGGTTGAAGAGAATGCTGCTTTGTTTTACAATTAATACAAGAGTTAGATACACAAAGAAACAACATTGATGCTTTAAAAAGGTAAATCATAATGTTTGACTTCATTCTGAAAATTTATTCGTTTTGTCAGTTTCAGAGGAATAGTAGACTTGCTCCAAGTCTATTTCTTTTTTCGTCAGTGATAGTTGGTAAATGTTGGTAAATGCGAAATATAGAGGAATGCGAAGGAGCATGCGACGGGGGTAAAGGAACGAAAGAAAGGAGGGAGGAATTTCCTCTCCCTCCTTCCTACCCTCGTCCGGCCTCGTTTTCAATCATCAACATGCTCCTTCGCATTTACTAACGAAGAATCACTGACGAAAAAAGAGGAATCACTGACGAAAAAAGAAATAAACTTGAGTAAGTCTAGAGGAATAGCGGAAATAAACATCGATTTGTATAAGATGTCCTCAGAACGGTTCGAAGATTATGAAGAAGAGTTTCGAACAACGTACGAGTCTTTGCAAAATGTCTCTAAGAACAAACTCCCAAGACTATCTGGAGGTAAGGATGAGCCATTTTGTTCGAAAATATTTTTGTGCGAGGCAAATGTGAAGACGAACGAAAGGTGAAGGTAAGGGGAGTCTTTTTAGGCCAGGCCCATTGCTGTTTCTCACGGTCTCGGCGACCTTACTTTTTTCGGTTACATTATTAGGCCATTGTTCTTTAGATCAGGCGGAGAAAGGGGGTATCGCAGGGCCGTAGGAAGAAGCTTCGGATTGGGGGGGCAATTGTTCTTAAAACAATAGAGAACAATACATCTGATTAAGTCATGTGACGTAGCACCATTGTTTTAAGAAATTATTGGGGGGGCTTGAGCCCCCCCTACCCCCACTTCCTACGGGCCTGGGGTATCGTCCCCCTATGAAGTGAGATTATTAAGGCCAAAATTAAAAGTTGAATGCTGAAAGACATTTTTACATCCAAACATACAAAATGATATTCAAACATGCAATTTGACAAGACAATCTCTAATGCAAAAGGGTCATTCCATATAATTTGAACAAAGGCTTGTCAAGTCATGTTTGAGAATCGCCCTCAAATTTTTTTCATGTAATTGTTACCTAAAGACAAGGTTGACTTTCAAATTTCAGCTTCATAACTTGAACGGTTAATTTTCTATAGCTGATTGAAGTTTTTAAAGACAGCTCGATCAAAGATGAAGTGACACTTTCAATGATTTTTAATTTCAATTACAGGACTCTGTAAAAAATTCTGTTGAGTGAAAATCATTTCAGATGCAGCATATCATCAGCAAAAAAAAATATTTGCAAGTCGAAGCTGACAACCTTGCACAGATGCTTGTCAAAATCCTGCCATGATAATGAAAAATTCTGAATTAAGCCACTTTGGAAGGAACTTGCATGAATTTTCCTGTTAAAACGGCAAAAGCAAATTAACTACAAATGATACTCTTGTGCTACCATGCTGTTAGAAGTCAGAATAAAATGAATAAAAAATTCCACGAGCTTCTACTTGAAAAAAAATTAAGTATCAAAATGGCACAAGCTTGTATGTTTGTGCAATTTTAGCAGATTTGAAAAATATTTTACAAATTTTGGTATGAATAATTCCAAATTGCTTCGTCTCTTGTTAATGTATACTAGTTGAAGTTTGCCTAGACGGAATAGTTTTGATTGAATCCACTTGCTAGTCAGTGAATTTGCCTTTTGAAAGTAGCTCAGAGACCAAAATGGCCGATATGGGGCATGTTCAGTGGCTGCAAAATGTACCGGTCAGTAATGTCAGAGTCTTGAGAATTTTACAACCAGTAGTCTACTCTGTTACCTTCTGCTGAGAAGAATTTCATGCTTCAAATGGAATTTTAAGGCAGTAATTAAAATATTTTTGACTGCCTGTTTGTCGAGAAATTGGTAATGTTGTGGAAACTCTCTTCAGTTGGAGCAAGGTCAAAATCTCATGAAATCATCATTGAATAACCTTCAAGGATTAAAATGCAGAGATATGTCCCAAATATTGGGTTCCCATGAATTTAAGGGGGGAGGGACATTAATCATGTAATGTAACTACATAACTCATTGACCGAATAAACTTATCAGTTATTCTACAAAGGAGTCACAGAAAAGATCTTTGGAGAGAATGATCTATTGGGGATATGAGGCAGTTTCTTCTAGGTCAAATGTTAGCCTTCAACATGAATTCTAAAATGTACAACTAACTTGCAATTTGTCAGTTGATTGAAGATCAGGAAACGTTCTAGTGGGCAAAATTTTGAGACACAAAAACGAAACTCAGTGAAACTTTGACTTGATAGAACTTCAAATGGTAGATTGAACAACAACGTTCAGGAACTCAAAAGCTGAAAAAAGTCATTTATGCACGAGTGTCTAGAACCGAGTCACTACATCTTTTATCTCTCCAGTTGTAAAGTTGTACTGTCTTCCAGCCGAATTGGATGTTGGAGGAACTAACAAGCTGATAATGTGAGCTGTTGGGACCCAGAGATGATGATTTCATGAGATTTTGACCTTGCTCCAACTGAAGAGAGTTTCCACAACATTACCAATTTCTCGACAAACAGGCAGTCAAAAATATTTTAATTACTGCCTTAAAATTCCATTTGAAGCATGAAATTCTTCTCAGCAGAAGGTAACAGAGTAGACTACTGGT
Source organism: Aurelia coerulea (assembly GCA_039566865.1). Lineage (NCBI taxonomy): Eukaryota > Metazoa > Cnidaria > Scyphozoa > Semaeostomeae > Ulmaridae > Aurelia > Aurelia coerulea. Next base: position 16,223,545 of record CM076945.1, read on the forward strand.
TGTAAAATTCTCAAGACTCTGACATTACTGACCGGTACATTTTGCAGCCACTGAACATGCCCCATATCGGCCATTTTGGTGTCTGAGCTACTTTCAAAAGGCAAATTCACTGACTAGAAAGTGGATTCAATCAAAAATATTCAGTCTAGGCAAACTTCAACTAGTATACATTAACAAGTGACGAAGCAATTTGGAATTCTTCATACCAAAATTTGTAAAATATTTTTCAAATCTGCTAAAATTGCACAAACATACAAGCTTGTGCCATTTTGATACTTAATTTTTTTTCAAGTAGAAGCTCGTGGAATTTTTCATTTATTTTATTCTGACTTCTAACAGCATGGTAGCACAAGAGTATCATTTGTAGTTAATTTGCTTTTGCCGTTTTAACAGGAAAATTCATGCAAGTTCCTTCCAAAGTGACTTAATTCAGAATTTTTCATTATCAAGGCAGGATTTTGACAAGCACCTGCACAAGTTTGTGAGCATCGACTTGCAAATAAATTCTTTTTGCCGATGATATGCTGCATCTGAAATGATTTTCACTCAACAGAATTTGTTACAGAGTCCTGTAATTGAAATTAAAAATCATTGAAAGTGTCACTTCATCGTTGATCGAGCTGTCATCAAAAACTTCAATCACCCATAGAAAATTAACCGTTCAAGTTATGAAGCTGAAATTTGAAATTCAACCTTGTCTTTAGGTAACAATTACATGAAAAAAATTTGAGGGCGTTTCTAGAACATGACTTGACATGCCTTTGTTCAAATTATATGGAATGACCCAAAAGGCAATTTAACATCTAAAACGCATTTTGATATGCCAATACGATATGCCATTTCGATATTCCAACACGATATGCCAAAACAATATCCCATTTCGATATGACAAAACGAGATGACAAAACGAGATGACAAAGCGACATGACAAAACAAGATGACAAAGCGAGATGACAAAACGATATGACAAAACGATATGCCAAAACGATAACCCATTCGATATGCTAAATCAGAATTTGAAATGATATTGCGTAATGTTTAAATCTGAAATCATTCAACCCCTAAGTGATAGGCCAAAATCTACATCCGAAAATGTCAGACCACTGGTTATAGAATTAGGCTCTCGGACGCAAAGGAGTAGTCAACTCTTAAACAAGTTCTTTGAGAAAACTAACAATAGTAAAACCCAGCTAGCAATACTTCACAACAAGGGAAGCCCTGAAGGCAGATTTTCCCAGGGACATCTGAATGGGAAGTAAATGCTTTGTTTTTGTAGAAACATATGCAATGATGCATTGAGATCGCTATCATTTTCTATGCGTAGCTACCCATTGAATTTTTCCAGTGTGCTGCACCCATGAAGAGTGGGTGTACATGGCTTAAGTCCGAGGAGAATGAGGAGGCGAGGAGGCTATTTTTTAACCCCGAGGAGCCGAGGATTGGTATTTTTCGTGCGAGGGAGGAATCCCAAAAAATTGCTTAAACCAATGAGGTGCAAGGAAAAAATAAGTTTAGAGATTGAAAATCGAGGAGCTCAGGTTCCTTTGCATTGAAAAGCGAGGAGGAACAACGATCTGAAGACATATCGTCAGAATTTCTTGCGCGAAATCTGATACAATTACGCTGCATTGCGCATAGCGCTGCACAGTATCATTTGTATGGAAACGAGCCTTCAAAAGTTCAGTGATGAGTTGCACAGATTACTCTTGGTACTTTTGTCAAAAGATTGTCCTCAAGATCCCTCAAAAACCAAAGAGAAAAAGTTGGATAAAATAACCCATCCAGTATAAGATCATAACCCACCCAGTATAAGATCGTAGCCCACCCAGTAAAGGATCATCCACCCATTTAGGCGCATAGGTTCCTTAGCATGTATAGGTTGGGTAAGAATGTCAAATCTTTCACTGGCAAATATGGAATCAGGGGTTGCATTCTAGGCCAAAGTAGAGGATGTTTTTTTCAAAAATGTTACTCATACTCAAATTGATAGGATAACTGTCACAAAACTATCAAAGTTTCATTGCCACTAATCGCAAGCATAATATTGGGAGATGCATTGTAAGCCAAAGTCAAGGATGTTTCTTCAAAAAAGTTACTCGCGCATAGGATAACTGTCACAAAACTATCACAAAGTTACTTGTCGTTAATGGCAAGCATGATATTGGAAGATGAATTTTTTTTTTTTTTTTTACAGGTACATGTACCCCAAAAACCACAAAAAAAGCAAGTTGCTATAATTTTCTTCTACTGTTTTCATTTCAAAAATGGTTTTGTGTCAATGCTGGGCTGCCAAAACGAGCTCTTCCCATAGGTTATTGCTATTTTTTACTTGGGATTGACCGAGTACTGATGCCAAAGTTGCTTGTTTTTCACAATATGTACCCCAAAAGCCGCACAAACAAAAAAGTCAAGAAGATTGCAGTTGATGCACCTATGATTGTGTTATTTGGGAACAAGCCATCATTATAAATCAGTGATGGATAGAAACTATAGCTGCAAACTTATTTTCAGTGGAAGTATCTATTGCACCACAAAACCCACATGACATGTACCCCAAAAACCACATTGGTTTTTTACTTATCAGACCTTTTGGTCCATAGCAATCTTTAAAAGTGTTATTTTTCATGATTCTACATATATTTTGAAATCTGCTGACAACCCAAGCTTAACGAGAGCCATTGTGTTTTTGATTCCTTAGCAATTACAAAGTGCATGTATTTTCCAAGTATCAAAATATTGAAAATGCGAATTTTCCCTTATAATTTTTTCCATTATCATTACAAATTTTGATGTTTCTACCAGGTGCATCAAAATAAACTATGCACTTTTGACAGGCCATGATAAATTGTATACGCGACCGATTTTGAAGATTATAAGCTCTTTAGCCAAGATCTTCAATTGATGCCAGTAATTTTTGTACATTTTTTAGTCTTCTTTTTACGGAGGTATAAGCAAGTTTCTTCAAATTTTCAATTTCTAAAGACTCAACGTGAATGGACAAAGAGAGGACGTTTTTGCCATGGTTTGGGGATTTAGAAATTGATCATTTATGATCCAATGCATGAGTATTTGTTCTAATTTGGAAGGAATTTAAAAAATTTCCTGTTGAAGTTTCATTGAATTCATTCTTTGGTACAGGTTGCATTCCCAGTGTCAAGGGGGTTAAAAAGACAAACAGGGAAGCGTTGTGAGGCCAGCAAGCATGGAGTCTTGCTGAATTTTGTGGGATGGCACTTTATTCCAGCTACTACTACAGAATTTCGCAACAGGCCAAGCTTTGAAATAATGCTTGTGCAGAAGTTTACACTGATCAATTTCTAAATCCCCAAGTCACCCTGAAATGTTTTCTCTTTCATGTCGAGTCTTTGGAAAATTTGATTCACAGTTATTGATTATTTTCAGTGCTTTCAAAAACGTAAATTTTAAGAAACTTGATTCTAGCTCTAAACTCTGAAAACAAAAAAAATGTGCAAATAATCCTTGAATCTAATTCAGGCTTTCTGCTAAAGATTAAGTCATACACCTTCAAAATCAGTCCAGGGTACTATTTATCGTGGCCTGCCAAAAGTGCATAGTTTATTTTGGCCCACCAAGTACTTCACATGCATCCTTGATTAAGTTAATTCGTAAAAGGAAAGACCATGATACCAGCATTGATCGTCGGATCCCAAGATGCTTGCAGTGACGCATTTGTGAATAAATTTGTCGGCAGAAACACCGCAACATGATGAAAAAACAACTGCAAATATGTGCAAATTTATATTATACTTGATTACTTGATTAAGCTGTTGTGTCTGGAAAATATTATTTGTTTCATTTGGTTTTCTCCGTCATGTTTTAGTTAAATGTACCCCAAAACCACACAAAGATTCGCCAAAGTCAGGATGCCCATTCTATAGGTTCATCATATTGCATGATGACAGTTGTGCTTTACTGATAAGAGGACACATGAAAGATACTGAAAAACGTTAGCTTGCAAACTTAATGTAAGAATTTCCGACTTGCAACGCGTTCAAGCAAACAATCTGTAAAATTTTAAGTTCAATATTTTTTCTTTTGCATCCCAGAATTTTTTTTAATCCAATATATTCATGGCAAACTTATATTTTTAGGTAGCCTAGTTGTCTGAGCATTATAAATCAGCAAGAGTTTTATGTCTTATGTTGTTCTTCTATAGATATTGCCTTTCAACTGACTTTGTGGTTTTTGGGGTACCTTAGTTTTTGGGGTAATGTACCTGTATATGCTCATAATATTTACAATATATCTAAACTACAAATACAACCTACATACACACAATCACATACGATTACACAACGATGCCACAGGGAGCATGGAATTTCACAACAACCCTGCGGCCATTTAAAATTAGCTCAAAGTTTGTCCCAAAATAGACGCCAGGCCAGACATTCGGAAAATTTCGATGAATATCAAGATATGCATGAGTAATAGTGATTGTCGGAGGAGAAAGCCTTACCTGTTACTATTTTGGAACAGACTTTGACAACAAATGTAAAAGAAACAAATAACAAGACTATAAAAGAAAAATCACGTAATGAAAAAAAAAAGGAAACTGTTTGCGAGAGGAAACAATTGCAGCGATTTATCGGAAACGTTCTGATGCATGAATGTATTTCAGAGTTGCCTTGATGATTTCTGTATTCGAGACAATTGGCAGCCTTTCATCGCCATACAACAAAACTCTAAGCATAATTTTGTTAGAAAGGTTTGACAGGCCATGTTGGTGCAATATTGCATTGACACTGTTGAGAAGATCACGTCTGCAAACAACATACAAGTGACAGAACAGCAAATAATGCTCCGTATCCTCAATGCCATCGTTTATTGAGCACATTGGATCTATTGTATCCTTAAAATTGTGCCTGAACTTGTGGAGATTTAGTTTGCTAAGACCCACACGTAACTGTGTAAGAATTGCTAAACCTTTTGGATCGTGAATACTGAAAACCGATTTTACAGGGGGACGAATAAGAGATGATAATTTGTTCTTGAATGCACTTACTGTGGGTAATGATCTGATTTCAGGATCAAGCATATTCCACTCAGATAGACAATGAGGATAAAAACTTGCACCATAACTGACTGTTCTTGCACAGATTCGCCCAACTACGTTGCGTTTGCGAAAAGGGTAAGACGGTTCTAGCAAAGGTGGAATTGGCACTCTTGTATAATCTGGTGTTAGGTTGTTAACAAACTTATAAAAAAGAACAAGACGCCTACTCCATCGACGGAGGTTGAGCGATTCCCACCCAAGTTCATCGTAGAGTTTCTCACGTGATGTGCCATTCCATGCTCCACTTACCGCTAACGCAGCGGAGTATTGAACGGATTCGAGCTTTTCCATGTGATTATTCAATGTTATAAGTTGACTGAAATCGCAAGTCTTATGTGGAATGTGATATATAACATCGCCATAATCCAGATGTGGTCGAACGTATAGTTTGTACAATTCTATGAGAGTTTGCCGGGGCAGGTACTTGGAGAGAAAGCGTAGCATTCCGATTGCCTTTCTGGATTTGGTAATGGCTGCCTGGATATGACTAGAGAAAGATAATTTTGTGTCGAGAACAAGCCCTAGGTGTTTGTGCTCACTAACGTTCATAACTGGGGTATCATTGAAAAGGATTACTGGATGGTCTACTGAGGTCCTTTTCCTTGAGAAGATGACTTGAACTGCTTGCTTAGTCGGATCAGGATTAAAGGACATTCGCCAATTGTGTGCCCATCGCGTAATGATATCTAGGTCATGGTTCATGTCGAGAGCAGCTCTATTTGGGTCGTGAACAACTGTGAAAAGTGATGTATCATCTGCAAAAAGCTTAACATTGCACCTCAGGTTATCTGTCAGATCATTTATGTATATTAAGAAGAATAGGGGACCTAAAATAGAGCCTTGAGGGACACCAGCTGCAATGTTTCCCCACTCTGACATTTTGCCATTTAAAACTGTACGTTGTTTGCGATCACTAAGAAAGTTTTTGATTAAAAGAAGCAGTTCACCTGATACACCACAATGACGAAGTTTGAAGATAAGACCTTGGTGCCACACTCTGTCAAATGCTTTGGATATATCTAGATACACTGAGCGAACATCGAGTGGAGGGTTACAATCAAAGGCTTCCAAGATGGTATGAACTATTGATAATAATTGGTTTATAGTAGAATCACCAGGGCGAAAACCCGACTGATTAGGGTTTAGTAGATTATTTGATGTCAAGTGTTCATAAAGGGTATCAAATATTAGCTTCTCCAGCATTTTCCCAAATATTGGAAGCAGGGATATCGGACGATAATTTGTTTTCAAGTTTTTGTCATTTTTTTGTGAATTGGTACTACATGAGCTCGTTTCCAAATGTCGGAAAAGGTACCTTGCATCATGCATGCTTCAAAAATCAGTTTAAGAGGTGTTACAAGTGAACAATCACATATCTTTATCATACGTATTGAAATTTCGTCCCATCCATGGGCCTTGTTGGGATTTAATGACCGAATGATCCGAAGTATCTTGTCCTCTGATATTTGGAAGCAATTCAACGGAGGAGCACACACTGGCACATCACGTGGGATTTCACTACCAGTATCCAGGGTTGTGCATTGGAGTATGAAATAGTCGTTAAATATTTGCGCCTTCGCTGTAAAATCTAAGACAAATATGTCGTTTTCTAATAGGGGAGGAATTATTGGGATTTTGCTTTTATTTAGAACTTTATTAATTAAAGACCAATAGGACTTGATACCTGTTGTTGGACTAGAAAGTTTCCCCCCTATTTTTATGAAATAGTTATTCTTGGCATCCTCAATAAGCTTTGAACCTTGAGATATCATGTTCTCAATAGCCTCTCGCCTGTCCTCTGGTTGACCATTTTTGATGAATGTGCTATATGCCTTATTCTTTTTACGAATGAAGTTTTTGATAGACTGTGTTATCCAAGGTGCCTGCCGTGGCCTTACTGTGGTTGACTTGTTTGGAATGAAATTAGAGAAGATATTTAGAAGAACATCGTTAAGTAACTTCACTTTTAGGTTGGTGCAATCGATTTCTGACAATACTTCGCGCCATCGAAACAGTTCCATACTTTTCCTAATTGAACTGATGTCAGCTCGGTCGTAGAACCAAATTTTTCGACTGAATGGGGGTGGAGCTAAATTATCGATCGATACCTTGCCATGAATAATTTGATGGTGACATTGCTCATGCAAAGAAGGGTGAACACCAGATTCAATGAAAAGATTTGGCTGATCGGTGAAAGTTAAATCGATACAAGACTTGGATTCGCCCATGACGTGCGTTGGCTCAGAAATTAGTTGTTCGAGTCCAAGATCAGCTGTAAATGGTTCAAAAAGTCTGCCCGCATCATTTTCTAAGTCATTTTCCCACCATTGAGCAGAACGAGCATTGAAATCCCCGGTTATGATTACACAGTAAGGATTCTCGGCAGCCATCTTGGATACCATTAGGTCAAAATTATTCATGAAATCTTCAAGCTCTGCTTGATTTTGGCTAGGGCTTCTATAGAGAACAGCAAAGAAGTACTTTTTCCTTTTGATCTGAATTTCGCATACAATGCATTCTGAAAGAGTGTTGAGGTCATTTCGCTCCCTAGCTGGAAAAGATTCTTTGACATAGAGCCCAACCCCTCCCCGTTTTACGTTTTGAGGATGGTTACTTGTGTGAAAGGAATAGCCATCAAGAGCCAGCTTGGTTTCATCAACAGTGTTGTCAAAGTGAGTTTCAAAAATACCTATTAAGTCATAATTGTATACTGAATTGTACGCCTCGATCAGAGAAACCCTGAGAAAATCGTGTGCACAAATACTGTTCAAGTTCCAGGAGCAAAAGTTAAAACTACCGAAAGGTGGACCCGGATTTGTCTCAATATCACCACTTAACAAGATTGTTCTATATACAGTCCATTGCGCATGGAGCATATGACACGTTACACAAATGCCGTTTATATATGCATAATTAATGACAACTGATTTTAGGAGTCTTCGTTTGTGAGGCTGATTGAGGACGAGGGGAAGCCTTTTAGTCAACTCGAATGAAATGTAAAACAAGACTTTAGTGAACGAATATAGTTGAGCGAATATGTGCAAGAAGTGGGATTTCGGGTAAAATGAGTGGATGGCCAATACCTGGAAAGTCATTGCAATAGGTAAAAGAGGGATTGAGATTAGAATAAATATGGAGCAAAAAAGATATAATTTTGATAGCAAAAGAATTGTCAAAAAAATTGAGGCTTTGTTATGTACCACCCATCTCTTTGTGATTAGGAGAGATCGAAACGTTCCAATTGCTGCCCGCCACTGACTTACATCAATTTGCATTTGGGAAGTTAAACCTTCTCAACCGTGCCGTGCAAAGATGTGCATCGTCGTCCGACAAAACACAGCGTTTCCCCTTCGCAAACAAGACAAACACATATGAAGTAGTTAACAAAAACAAACACAAAGTATAAAAGCTATGCATGCGGGAATAACAAGCAAATGCTTACAACGCAAATGACGAAATGGTATTTTCTTTTTAACTTGCTGTTTCAATACATGGACTGCGCTGCGGGTCATTTTCTTTGTAATCACATAATAGGCAACAGAAGTAATGTGAATTCGATTGGGAGAAAAGGTCTATTTTGTTCAATTGAAAGTTCTCTCGGGACTGTTGTTGATTTGTCACGGGGAATGAAAATTTATATCAATAGGTGCAGTCAATTGTAATATATGAGATAACCAATGTATTACTTCTGGTTTATTGGGTCTCAAAAGGATTGGGAATTCCTATCAGCGAATGCAACTTTCAACGAGTTGGGTTGAATCGAAGGGTTCTTTTTCCTTACCTATTCCTACTTTTTGAAATACTCTTGGGGATAACTTATCCTTGCAGCGGGAATTGTGAATTTTTATTGAATGATAAACATAAGATAAACATTTGCAATTAGCCTACTCATTTTAAATTCTTTATACACGGTGGCCCCATCAACCAAGAGTGGCTGCTTGGGGGCCGTGGCAAAAACCTACTTACAATACTACCAAAATTAAAAATAAAAAGAATATTTACAATGTTAAATTAGAATAAATGAAAAATTAAAAGCTATTTACATTTCAGTCTACATTTGAAAGTAGACAGAGAGGGGGCTAGCTTGACTTCATGCTCCAACTCATTCCAAAGCTTTGATCCACGGAACGAAAATGCTTTTTGGCCATTGCTTGTTTTCATTCGTGGAGCAAGCAAGTCAGTCTCAGAATTTCTCAAATTTACAATCTCCCTTGTCGAGTTTCTCGTGAATAGAGTAGAGAGGTAAGTGGGCGCGAGACCACTTATTGATTTGAAAACAATGGTAGCCGTCTCTTGTTTGATCATGTCGTGGACTGTCGGCCATTTGAGCTCTTTTATCAAGTTTGCTGCTGGTGCATCATAGCTACTGTTGGTAACTATTCTCGCAGCACGATTTTGTAACTTTTGTAGCGCCAACAGGCGAGAGTCTCCACAGCTACCCCACACAGAGCAACAGTAGCGAAAATGGGGCTCAACGATACCTCTATACATTTGACTAAGGGTATGCTTTGGAAGCAATTTCTTAGCATATTTTAGGAAACCTAAAGAGCAAGATATCTTTGAACGTAAAGCCTTGGTATGCTCATCCCACACAAGATGTTTATCAAGTTGTACTCCCAAGTATTTCGCATTATCTACAACATCAATATGCGAATTGCCAATGGCGAAAGATGGGGTCGGTACTGATTTGTCTGATATCTTCTTGATATTAGGCCTAGAGCCTATAACCATTGCTTGTGTTTTGATTACATTCAGAGACAGCTTATTACCTTCAAGCCACTGTTTCAAGGAGTCTAAGTCACTGTTAAGGGTTTCATTAAGCTCGTTGATATCCTTAGAAGAATATGATATACTTGTATCATCGGCATACATCGTTACTTCACTGTTTTTAAGAGAAAACGGCAGATCATTTATGTATATGAGGAACAAAAGGGGCCCAAGGCAAGAGCCTTGAGGAACTCCACATTTTATTTCTTCCATATTTGAGGCTACCCCATTCACTCTACAAAGCTGCCGCCTATTTTTCAGGTAGGACGAAAACCAGGTATGTTCAAGGCCAATCACTCCATACTTTTCTAACTTTTGGAGTAGAATATCGTGATCTACAGTATCGAATGCCTTTTTCAAGTCAATAAAAACTGTAGCAGTGAATCTACCTTTGTCCATGTTAACATACCAGTCATTTGTAGACTTCAGCAGACAAGTGACAGCGGAGTGTAATGACCTAAACCCAGACTGTTTATAGTATATGAGCTTGTTTTTATCTAGATACTCATAAAGCTGGTTAAAAACCAATTTTTCAAATACCCTAGACAAGAAAGGGAGGACTGAAATCGGCCTATAATTTGATCGATCATCAGATTGACCACTTTTAAAAATGGGGGCAACTCTAGCAATCTTCCAACAGTCTGGGAATACACCAGTTGCTATAGAAAGATTGAAAATGTTGCAAAGTGATTCACCGATGACAGGAAGCGCAATTTTCAAGAAATGATTGGCAATTCCATCAGTGCCAAAACCCAAGGACTTTTTGAATTTTCCAAAGACCTTCTCCACCTGAGCAATATTTACAGCTTGAAATTCAAACCGCAAATTATGCTCGTCAACAGAGAACCTATTTAGAACTATTTAGAACCAGAGAACTAACCTACTCAGGTAAATATAAAATCAAAACTAGGTTTATTATGGAACCCAAGAAATCTAAAGTTGGGGATCAACCAAGAAAGTTCATGGAGCTAAGCCACATCACAGTAAGTCTTCCAGTTCTTCTTCAGAATTAAAAAACTCTAGCTTTCCTTTTTCAGTTTTGAGGCCTAAGCGACAGTTTATGTCCACGAAGGCAAAGTCGATTGTGTCAGTAGCCTTTGCTTTTTCACGAGCAGCAGCAAACAGCTTGGCCCTTCGAGGAGTCAAATCAAGTTGAATTGCGATGTCGTTCAGTTCTTTTCTAGCACGATATACTGCAACACGCTTCTCCCACGAATTAAACTTGACGATGACTGCCTGTTCACGCTCTTGATTTCCAGAGTTCGTTTTAACCTGGCCAATTCTATGAGCTCTGTCTATGCTATCTGCCGGCACTTTCACACTTAATTGGTCAAATACTTCCTTGACTTTGGGAAGACATTGAGCGGCTGTTTCTTTCTCCGAAAGAGGAATGCCATAAATACGGAGGCAGGATCGCCGACTGTATTGTTCCGCATCATCTACTCTCTTTTCGAGCTCTCTGAGATGCGCCTCGTACACTTCCATTCTCCCTTCGAGGATTTCAACTTTTTCAACCAGGGGTTTAGTCACCAATTCAATTTCATTTTTGAAAGATTCCATAATCTTTTTCTCGAGATTTGATATGATATCAGATAAATCATCTTTTGTTGGCAAACCAGCATTCGAAAGAGCTTCCACAACTGCATTCTTTATCTTGCCATCCATGTCATGTGCGACTCTCGTCTTCGTCGTCATTTAGGCCCGCAACAGCGTGGACGTTCAAAATTTCAATATTAGCTCGTAATAAGCTGCAGGATTCCAAGCAAGATGTTATTCATCCAAGATATACTTATTTATTGCAATCCAGCACCAAACATATGTAAATTAATTCATCACTAGCGCAGAAAGAGAAGTTTTCTTCAAGGCATTCCAAAAGCGTGACCGCTCCCGACACCTCACATGCGCGAAAAAAGATGAATTCTAAGCCAAAGTAAAGGGCGTGGCCCTAAAGATTTTCCTGGGGGCCCTGCCCCCAGACCCCTTCATTTCGATGTTTTCCCACTTAAAGTTTACACTAATCACCGCTGCTTACGAGAATGCACGACGAGTTTTGTAAATTAAATAAGTCGAATATTAAGTAAATCTTACACAACAGTCTTGACAAAGTATCCTTATCCTGTCGTAGTTTGATTTTAGCTAGCCCGTTTGATATATATTTGGATTCGTAAATTTCCTATTTTTTCTCCAGAACCTCCGAGCATAAAATTCTATTAGCAATGCACAGAAGGGCGTTGCCAAAAGAAAAGAGGGCATCGCCCAAGCAGATTTTCCGGGTGCTTCGCCCCTGGACCCCCGTGGTCTTTACACTTTCGGCGCGAATTAGTGCCCCCCCTTTAATCTGAAAAACGCTCCTATGGGCCTGTGGAGTTAGAAGATAAACCAAGTAGCGAACAAGAGAAAAAAGGAAACGAAAGGGTGATGATTGTTATCTGCCAAAGAAGAAAAAGAAAAAGAGAAAGAGTAAAACATAAAATGTATTTATTTATATCCGACGGATATTTCTTTCCAAAAATGTTCCAACATGAAAACTCCTGTTTACATAAAGATTTATATGTTGGTTGCAAATTTATTTTGGATCTAGTTAAAGGCACATTCAAAAGTCTCATTTTCAAATCTTTTCATTTTACGCCGGTATTTAGCGTGTCCTTGATTTGTTAGATTTGTTTCGTTGTGACATTTCATTTTTTTTTTTTTTTTTTTTCATTTTAAATTATTTATACACAATATCCCTTCAGCATAATAAAACTACAAAAAACATACAATGCAATTAATCAATATATTTATATAAACAAAAAGAAAAACATCGAGGGCTAAAGATTATATTGCTGTTCTCCCAGGGAGTTGTGTTTCAAATTGCTTTCAGCTCATCAAATGTATTTTTAGTTGTTTTTTGAATCGGCACAAGGTAGGTAGTTCCCTGATATTTAAAGGGATTTCATTCCAGACCTTAAGAGCTGAATAGGAAAATCCTTTTTTGGCATACTCCAGATTGTACCTTGGAATCTGAAGATCTCTACAGAACCGCGTGTTATAACTGGAGTATTGGGATCTTTGTTGAAATTTGTTCCAGAGATTTTCCGGGCTGAGTCTGTTCATGATCTTATAGGCCATAACTGCACGATCAAACGTGACAAGTTGTCCAACCTGAAGGAAGTTATTCGACCATTCATCTTTTATCCTGGACGTATCGATCATGGAAATGGCTCTGTTTTGAAGACGTTGAAGGGACTCCTTTCTTGAATTAGAGAGGCTGCCCCAGATTACATCTGCATATCGCATGTGACTTTCTACGAGAGCACGATATACATTGCTTAACTGAGATTGTGGGAGGATGTTCTTCAATTTTTTTAAAGATGCGAGACCTCCGCGAACTTTCCCTTTGACAGTTTTGAATTGTTCTTCCCAGTTAAGCCCTTCGTCTACAATGACTCCAAGTGATTTGGTTTTTTTCACTCGTTTATATCTGAACCATTCAGTCTCAATGTATCGTGTATCTCCACTTTATTAGTTTTACGAGGGTGCCCAATTACCATATACTCTATTTTTTGTGCATTTGCACTTAATTTATTTATCCGCATCCATTCAGAAATATGGGTCAACTCCTCTTGAGCCTTATGAACAAGTTCTTCGACATTCTTTGATGTTAAGGTCACGTGAGTATCATCAGCATACATACCGGCCTTTGAGACTTTCAAACATTTTTCAAAGTCATTGAGGTACATTATGAAGAGAAGGGGGCCAAGACAGGAACCTTGGGGAATGCTACATGTAACTGTCCTAGGCCTTGATTCATAACCGTTGGCGGCACAGTACTGCTTTCTGTTTTCAAGGTATGATTTAAACCAGTCTCCGGAAAGTTCTCGAATACCGTATTTCCTCAATTTTTCTAACAACATCTTATGGCCAACAGTATCGAAAGCCTTTTTGGAGTCAACATTACTAATTTTTGAGGAGCGAGGAGTCAACTTACTAATTTTTGTAGTGCGAGGAGGAAACAATTGGAGAAAAACGTATTTGCGAGGAGAGCTGATGGCGTTAAATGCGAGGTAGGGAGGAAGGGTTAATTATTTAACCCCATGTACACCCACTGAAGACAATCATTGCTTTGTGTGCTTTGGGCATACCATTTTCAAAGTAGCGTTTCTTGCGATGCACGACGGCGAGGCACTGGCTGGCTGTGATTTGATGGTATTTACTAAAGTAAGGAATGACCCACAATGACCTGCAACAACCCACAATGATCCACAATGATCCACAACGATCCACGATGATCGACAACAACCCACAATGACCTACAATGACCTACACAACCACCCACAACCACCAACAACAATCAACAACAAAAGGATTTTACCATGAAAGATAATGATTACTAGCCTCAATTCCATTATTTGTTGACTCTTTTCGATTTTAAGACTTGTCTTCATTTCTCAGCCTGTACTTGTGGTCTTCATTTCGTGCTGAAGAACAAAGTGCTCATTTTCAGAACGTTTTGACATTTTCATTTAGCCCCCCTTCCCTCAAAAAATCTCAAGGTCCTACATTGTGATGTAAACAAAACTTACAGATGACTATCAGGCAAAAATTGCGTACAGAGTAGATGTTACACATTTTTTTATGAGAAATTGATTTATAATAAACAAGTGCATTAGAATTGTCAAAAATCAAATATGTATTCTATTACTAATGAAGGAGCGACAAGAGAATTGGAGGGTGTGGGGGCATGCATGTATTTTTTTCAACTGCCCATAAGAAATTCAACTCTCAGATCGCTATAAGTTAAGAGACTGTGGTACTGGGAAAGTATATGTTGAGAAACAATTCATCAGTTATGTCATAGTCAACTCATACGGCCTTCTTTTGTTTTCTTTAGAAACTAGATTGCTTGTCACATGCATTTGATGGCCTCTTTCAAAATATTTTGTGTTTTCAAATGTACTCTCAAGTACCAAATAATCGTCCCCTCTGCTTATCAATTTTTGAAAAATTTCCCAAACCCCTCGCTTTATTCCAACCCCCTTTTAATTAATTTTTGAAAAATTGAAATGATAGTGAACATAATTTGTGAATACATATGAAAAAAGATACGTGTTTACTAAGAAACACTATTTCCAATTTTCCAATTCCTTATTCCATTACAAGAAGCCCATGCGTCGTGACAAGACACAATTTGGTGAGGGGTTAATGCAGTTTGTCAGGGAAGGGGTTATTTGCAATAGACTTCCTGTTTATGAAAGGTCCTCTCTTGAGCTCATATGTTCTGAATTTCTCATAAACAAGAAAAAATGGGTAATTTTTAGTATTTATCAGCCACCAGATTAAAATATTGATACATTTTTTAGAGAACTCTCGACCTCCCTTAATTCTGCTTTGAATAAATTTGACAATGTAGTTATAATGGGTGACATCAACGTTGACACCCATGATCACGAACATCCTGTATTTGGTAAGTTGAGTTCTTTCTGTGATATTTTTAGGCTGACAAATCTAGTATCTAGTAAAACTTGCTTTACTGGCAGCCATAGTTCATCGATAGACGTCATTCTAACTAATCGCCCTAGGTCCTTTCAAGCTACCTCAGTGTTTGAAACTGTTTTTAGTAATTGTCATTCTTTTGTAACGACTGCTATGAAGAGACACATTCCCCGCCTTAAAAAAAAGTGAAGTACCGGTACTATACGAATTTTAATGCAGATAGTTTCTTAGTTGACGTTCGTAGGTTAGATTTTGGAAGTAGATTTGATGATGCTAATCAGTTATATGATAACCTGACACAGCGTTTTCGAAAAGTGATTGGTAAACATGCTCCCCTTAAAACTAGAATTAAAAGAGGAAATAGTGCCCCATTCATGAATCGTGAGCTAAATAAAGCTATTTATGTTAGATCAAATCTGAAGAAGAAATTTAATTAGGGTTTAGGAAGGGTATGGTTATAGCCTCTCTCAATGTAAACAGTCTTCCCGCTCACATTGATGAAATAAGACTTCTTCTTCACGAGAAAAATATCCATATATTAGCGCTAAATGAAACTAAAATAGATTCTGACTACTCGAGTGAGCTTCTAAATATCGAAGTATACAGGTTTGACAGACTTGACCGTAACCGTAGAGGGGGTGGTATAGGTTTTTATATTAGAGACACTTTTGTTGTAGATGCACGGGATGACATTCCTGTCTCTAATCTCGAGCTTAAATGCATAGAGGTGAAGCCACTCCTAGCTAAGCCTTTTCTTGTGGTTTCTTGGTACCGACCTCCTTCTGATCCGGTAGAAGTATTTGATAAGTTAGAAGACGTTTTCAGTTATCTAGAGTCTGAGGAAAAAGAGATCATCTTATTAGGTGACACAAATTGTGACCTTAGCTCTGCTTTGAATCCCTTAGAATGCCTAAATTCTGATGTTCCAAGTTGCACTAAATGCATGTTGGATTTCTATAACTCCTTTGGACTGAAGCAACTTATTACCGAACCTACCAGAGAGACAGTCGATACTGCCACTATAATTGATCATGTCGCAATCAGCAACCCTTCAAATATTGTCGAATCTGGCGTTGTAAAAACATGCATTAGCGATCATTATTTGGTATATGTGACTCGTAAGTTTCGGGGATCTATCAAAGCCAACCATAAAGTAATAGCGTCTAGACAGATGAAAAATTTTGACAAGGACCTGTTTTTAATTGACCTTGCCGAAACTGACTGGTCTGCTATTGTACACAACTAGCATGGCCCCCTGTAAATCAATTATTATTATTGAGGGGCTACCATGGGTAAAAAAGATAAAATGAAAATGAAATGAATAAAAATGAACAAGAATCCCAGTAAGGAAAACGAGCTGAAGTTTAAGAAGCAACGAAATAGATGTGTTTCTTTCAGGAAAAAGGCGATCAAAACTCACTTCAAGAAGGCCACGGAAAATGGCCATATGTCGAATAAAGAATTTTGGAATCTTGTAAAACCTTTCCTGTCCAACAAAGGTGGGTTAGCTAAAAACGACATAATGCTTGTAACGGATGAGAAAATTGTCACGGATGAATTGGAACTTTCAGAAATATTTAACAATCACTATGTAAATATCGTAGAAAAAACTAGTGGTAGGAAGCCGACTAGTTTAGCAGACACGATCGGTAGTGATGATGATCGAGAAATTGTTCAGGAAATTATAGAAAAATATAAAGAGCATCCAAGCATAGTAGCGATCAAACAACATTCACATGAGTTTTTTGAACCTTTTTTGTTCCAAGAAGTTGGAATATATGATATTTGGCAATTGCTAAGGTCTATTGATTGCTGGAAATCAACTGGAGAAGACCAAATCCCTCCTAGGCTTTTGTCTTTAGCGGGCAACGACTTAGCATTAACGCCAGCGGTTCCTGCACTATCAAGTACGTTATTAAGACAGATTAACTATGAATAAGAGGCGCTGAGTGGCAGTATTTGGGTCGTATCGACTAATTAACTTTAAATACAACAATGAAGGAATCGCAATTCCTTTTCATTAATTTGAATGCTACAAATAACTTCATTGTTCTGAAAATGGTTGACTTTCAATGAGTGGTATTTTTAGAGTCATGTTTGGTAATTCACAGTTTGAACTCTGGACTTGAAGATGAAATGGTTGATAAGATGGGGCTTTTGTTGTTTTCAACCTCTGAATTGTTACTATTAATCTGCCACCATCTTGTATGGTGGCCTTACCGCTACTTTTTGAAACTTTCACACACTGCTTTGACAAGACATACACTGCTGCTGGCTTACTGACACCCCAGACACTGGACTTTGGTAGTGATTATTGTAGAACTTCACCTCCTTTTGACTTTATCATTTGCTGGACAGGCAATTTATTTATTCAATGGATAGCAGAGTAACAAGATTGGCGATTCTCCTAAAAGGAACTACCAACCCAGTAACATTTTAATTTACGACATAAACCACGATAATATACTATGTTGTAAAACCTATAACAACTTTCAACGATTTTTTCGATAGCTGTCTCTTTTCGGACACCCTTCCCCGCTTGGGGATACTTTGGAGGCTTCTCCAGATATTTATAAATACACCATATATATCCACATAACAACTTTCAATCACTTTTTTTTTTATTTTTTGTTTTTGGATGCGCTTCGCCGCTTGGGGATTTTTTCTTCTTTTCTTTTGGAGGATTCTCCTGTTATTTATAAATATACCATATATATCAACATATCAACTTTCAATCACTCTTTTTTTAATTTTTTGTTTTTGGATGCGCTTCGCCGCTTGGGGATTTCTTCTTCTTTTCTTTTGGAGGATTCTCCTGTTATTTATAAATATACCATATATATCCACATAACAACTTTCAATCACTTTTTTTTTAATTTTTTGTTTTTGGATGCGCTTCGCCGCTTGGGGATTTCTTCTTCTTTTCTTTTGGAGGATTCTCCTGTTATTTATAAATATACCATATATATCAACATATCAACTTTCAATCACTCTTTTTTTTGTTTTGTTTGTTTTTTTGTTTTTGGATGCGCTTCGCCGCTTGGGGATTTTTTTCAAATACACCATGTAAATCCACATAACAACTTTCAATCACTTTTTGTCTTTGATTTGTTTGTTTTTGTTTTTGGACGCGCTTCGCCGCTTGGGGATTTTTTTTCTTTAAATACACCATGTATATCCACATAACAACTTTCAATCACTTTTTGTTTTTGTTTTTTGTTTTTGTTTTTGGACGCGCTTCGCCACTTGGGGATTTTTTTGGAGGCTTCTCCGTTTATTTTCAAATACACCGTGTATATCCACATAACAACTTTCAATCATTTTTTGTTTTTGTTTTTGTTTTTTGTTTTTGGACGCGCTTCGCCGCTTGGGAGGTTTCTCCTGTTATTCATAATTACATCATATATATCCACATAACAACTTTCAATCACCTTTGTTTTTAGTTTTTGGGCGCACTTCGCCGCTTGGGTATATTTTTTGGAGGCTTTTGGTGTGCTTTTGTTGTGCTTTTGGACAAAAACATTAGATTTATAACGACTTCTTACATTATAATGCAGAAAGCTTCAAAAGCAAGATAGCTGTGAAATCAAAAATTATCATCCACCCAATTCTATTTGAAGACTCTACTGGAATATGGCTCAAATTTAACCGTAGCTGTGATACAAATTCACACAGATAATTTTCATGGTCAGCAATATGATCAAACTTTGATGATTTTTTTAACTGTTTCACTTGATTGGGTCACTGGTATGTGCTGCTACTTCACAGTTTTATACTTTTGGGTAAGGAGTGTTCCAAAGATAAACGAAAAATTGATTACAACTCTAATATTGTCATTTTCTGCAAAGGCTAATGGTAACAATTAAAAATACACTTGAAGCATCTTGGTATGTCCTTCAACCCCTATTCCAGTTTTGAAACATTACAGTTTTGACTTCCCTTCATTCATTTGGTCTGGCACACTGTATTTTGGTTGATTGATCTTTATCGTTTGTAGCTTACTTATTACAATAAGATAAATGTACTTTGTTTATAATTCTATGCCGAGTTACTGGAAAATAACCAACGTTCTTTGCTTACTTAATTGCAGTGATGAAATATTAGTGTTGTGTTTAGTTTGATACATGAACTAGTCCACAGCTTCGCACATAATTCAGCTGCCATGGCACTGAGCCAGCTTCACTGTTAAAGTAATCTTTGAAAGATTTTTGGGTCTTTTCTGCCTCAAAAGTGTATCTGTTGCCACCTATCTTTGGGTGGTTGGTTAAGCTGATGTTGTCTTCCCTCACTACATTACGCCATGAGCCAGGTATGATGATCCCTGAACTATCTTCAGAGTCAATGAACCCAGAAGGGATGTAGCTTGCATTTTCAGTGAGCCTCAAGTAGTTGTGTGCGCATAGGCATGCTCGTGTGATATTGTCTACAAGATCAACATTGGCTTTTATTGGTCGTCGAAAAATTCGCCACCTTGCGGCAAGTATGCCAAAGGCATTTTCATTGGTACGTCTTGCCCTTGAAAGCCTGTAATTGTAAACCCTCTGTTCTTCTTGCAGTTTCTTTCCAGGATAAGGCTTTATTAGCCAAGGTTTTAGGGGGAATATGTCATCACCAATAAGGACATAGGGCAGTGTCCTGCCTCCATAATTTGATCCAGCTGGAATACCAAACTTCGTAGGAATCTGATCAAATGCTCTTCCAAACTCAGACTGCTGAAACACAGATGAATCATTTTCCCCGCCATATGAACCAATGTTGACAAAGGTGAAACAGTATCTTGCATCACATATGGCCATCAACACAAGACTGTGACAATTCTTGTAGTTAAAAAAGGCTGATCCTGCATTCTGTGGGAATTCTGTGGAGATGTGTTTCCCATCAAGAGCACCAAGACAATTTGGAACAGCCCATTCTTGGTAAAATTCTTCTCCATGATTTACCCAATCGGCAGTGGTTTTTGGGTGAGTCAGGAATGTTGCATTTAGTGCCTCCCAAAGAGCAACACATCCTTCTCTGACTATTTTACAAACAGTTGCTTTTCCAACTCGAAATGCAAATGATAGAGACTGTTGACTTTCGCCTGAGGCTAGGTATCGAAGGGTGATCATCAACCTCTCTGCAGGTCCAATAGGTTTTCTTGATCTGCAATGCTTTTTCAGAAGCAGGGGACCCACAAAGCCAAGCAGGTTCTCAAACCTCTCTGGGGACATTCTTGTGTACCTATAATGAGAACGTAATATTTTTGTAATATTTGATTTTCAGCAAACATTTTGTAACTTGAAAACTCCACAGGCTCAATGAACTGCAGCATGTAGAATGTACATAACAGGGAGCCTATTTTTGATTAGAAAAGAAACGATATACTGTATTTTCCAGTTTTTGCCTGGGGTTTGCACCCCTCACCAGGGTCCCCCCCCCTGGAGCTCAGTCTCTACTTCAACCTTAGCAAAAAGACAAATGAATAATTGACATAGATCCGCACACCAACGTTACATATATGGCAAAACGAATAGGGTTGTTTCTATTTATCAAAATTAGGCCCATGCTTAGGCCTTCTCACCTGAAAAAGTATTCTCTGTCGTGGATTCTGAGTTCTTGTACTAAGGTATGGAAAGCCCCATACCGTTCCCGAAGACGCAGAAATTTCCGTACCCAAAACCTTGGTTTTCTTCTCACTTGTCTCTCTCTTACACGGTGCAATAATGTGACTACAATATAATTTCTAGCTTGCGTTAAGAATTCCTCATAGTTTGCCGCCATTTTATTTGCAATTCAAGTTTGGCGCTAATTTGCATTTAATTGAGGTCACAAAAATTGCAACTCCTTGTGACTCACTGCGACTCCTTGCGATTATATGGAAACCAATCTTTCGGGTCACAAAAATTGCAACTCCTTGCGACTCGCTGCGACTCATTACGACTCTTTGCGACTCCTTGCGACTCCTTGCGATTATATGGAAACCAGGCTTTATGCACTGTTTGCTTTTGCCAAAACATCAAAGCTCTGGTTTACAGGTTGAGGCAAATTTGTCCTTTGAAGATTAATATCTTAACCCTCAACGCACCAATATCAACAAACGAGGTATCTGTGTTCAAGTTAGCTATTGAAGTTTGTTTTAAGAATTATTTCGGATTGATTCCCACTATGTTCCTATCGCATGGGTCGACCAAATCTGTATACTTTTTTGGGACACCCGGTATATGCCAGTACATTATTTGATATGGTTGAGCACCACCTTCCTGATGCTTATAGATGTGCTGATGACCCTCAGATTTCTTTTTCTATTGAACCTACCAACCAAACGACTCAAGAAGAGGCACTTTTCACAGAAGCTCCTGACTTAATTTCTGACTCTCCAATTCTTATTGAGTCTATTGTAACTTTGTTAAACTGGTTCTTTGAACCTATCAGGAGAAAATCTGTTTTCCCATCATTCATTTTCAACTTTTGTCAGCATCCACTTCCTTACGTCATTTACACAATTATGAACAGAATGAAGTAAGGAAGTGAATGCTGACAAAAGTTGAAAATGAAGAATGAAAAACGGATTTTCTCCTGATAGGTTCAAGGAACCAGTTTAACAAAGTTACAATAGACTCAATGAGAATTGGAGAGTCAGAAATTAAGTCAGGAGCTTCTGTAAAAAGTCTTGGTGCAATCATTGATTAACTTCAGATATATGAGTAACCTTAGATATTTGCAGTTTTGTTACTGTGTTTTTAGAGCAACGGAAAGCAGAGCTTCGAAATATGGACAAACAAAGGGAAGATACAACAGCATTGGTGAGTTCCTTCTTCCAGTTTTCGAGACTTCGCAAATATATGTGATGGTTTGTAACTTTGTATACAGTGCTGAAGTTAGTAACTTTGTATGAAACAGGCAGCTGCCCTATTTTTGAATGTTCAGATTTTTTGAATCTCAAGGGCAAGTGAAAGATCAGCTTTTGAAAAATTCCCATGAATGCAACTTTTTTAAAGTATTAACCCAAATCCTACTACCGGAGGGGTGGGGGGGGGGGTGTTTTCCACCCCCTGTCGGTTTTTTTGCAGAGCATTCTTTAATGACAAAAGCTATGACCCTCAAACTCTCTGACAATTACTAATTATCTATTAGCTACATTTTGACAATTAAATTATTGAACAATAGATGTCACGTGACAGGTGACACTACCATATTTGGAACAAGGTATTTGAAAAATTAATGATTTTGATATTTTTACTCCCAGAATTAGTTCCAAATGTTGACTATTGTACTTTAAAAGAATCAGCAAACAATTAGCTTTCCATTGTTATAAATAACAATGGAATTTGCTGACATCGGCATTCTTAAATGATGACGTCACTAGGGCCACCATTTTGGGTCATTTTGGCAAATTTTGAAGTTTTTTCCAACAGATTTCGTTAAAAATGCACAGAATTGCGTTATGCAATACTTTAAGGATATTTAGAGCCAATTATTATCAATTTTTGGCGGAAAACGCAGTTTTTAGTTATGCGGTCATCAATTTTTGTCATGTTCTTCCAAAATAACAGTCTAAAAACACCTCTGCATCAAATTTGAATTGGAAATGAATAATACGCCAAATAAGAATGGAAAAAGTCATTCACATTACCTTGATTCCGTTTTTAGAACAAATAAGCCGGAAAACCATATATTTTTACATTTCCCAGCATTATGACGTCATAGTGAAGTCACTTAATGAGGTGGCCACGCCC
The DNA here is from genome assembly GCA_039566865.1 of Aurelia coerulea. Classification (NCBI taxonomy): domain Eukaryota; kingdom Metazoa; phylum Cnidaria; class Scyphozoa; order Semaeostomeae; family Ulmaridae; genus Aurelia; species Aurelia coerulea. The sequence goes on from CM076945.1 coordinate 16,246,576, forward strand.
AAAAACTACCAATCGGCTAAGAATAGTTAGGACTACGCCCTTGCCAAGTTGCAATGATTTCCCATTAGTCTACGGCTATTTATTGAGGGGGGGGGGGTGGAATACACCCCTCCCCCCGGCTATGTTAGATAAAAAAAAGCCCGGTAGGATTAGGGTTAAAGGACGGGATGGGACGCCATTTATTACAGTGTGTCCAATAAAACTTCTTCGCCATTTGGACAGCCACTATAGCGTCTATTGCAGCAATATAGCGTCTGTTGCAGCTTTCAAAAAGGAAATTAAAACTTCGGATGGAACCAGTCGCCTTTGTAAAATTTGAAAATAGACCCTGAATTCCTTTTGATTGTAAATTAGCATGTATTACTTTAGGTTTTTGTAAATGTTTGGTGTAAATGAGCTTTATTCTTTTAAAACTACGCAAATACCAACTTTAAATAGATATATGAATGAATGAATGAATGAATGAATGAATGAATGAATGAATGAATGCATGAATACTGTGAAGGTACCATTGGCCGAACTCTCCCGTTTTTCAGATTTCTGAGCAGAAGAGATGCCAGTACATGTGCACAGTAGACTTGATACCGGTCCATTCGTTGCATTCACACATCAATGATCTCTCTAGCAAAAAATCACGTTCTCTGAAAGCTGGATTCCTTTCAACTTTTTATTAAGCTTTTGTGGAATATTTTAGCTCAAATGAAAACCAGAAGTTGTTAAAAAAAATAAGTCAACCAATTTAACAGTTGATGTATTATTGTATCTTCACAGTTAAATTCAATGATGGAAGAGGCGCAAGCAGCACCAGGCGCATACAGAACAGGAATGATGTCAAAAGTGAGAGGCTATCGCTATCAACTGGACAGACTAAATAAAGATATTGTAAGTTACTGTCCTTTGGTAGTATAGACCATTTGCAAATTAAGAAAAAGGGATTGGCGCGAGCGCGGCCAATTCTGACAGCCCTAGTAACAGTCGGAAATCCGGGGAGTCCTCTCCATTACAGTATAAACGGCAAGCCGACCCGGCCCGATTTTCTGACCTGAAGCTGCATTTGGAGCCGATGCTGGATGGTTACTCAACCAATTTTAAAACAGAAAAAATGTACAAGAGGTGACTCGTTTGCGAGTCTTATCGCGCTATTTTGGGTTCAATATTGCCCCCAGGGGCCGAGGAAAGGGGGGAAATCTTTGGCCGACCCCATTTCGGGCCGTAACTCCGTTTTGCGAGGGGAAAACGGCCTTGGCATGTCAAAAATTGACGGGAAACCGTATTTTTTCACCAAAAAACTTTTAATCTCGAATTTACTCCGTAAACGGCAGATTAACTCCCCTATCGCCCTGAGACCATTTCGGAACCCCCTTTGCACCGAACCTGAAGATAGGACTAAGAAAAGAGACACAGTTTGGCAGCTTTTGGGGTCGCATCTGGCATTCGATATGTAAACAATTAAGAAACTTTAAGATCCCCTAGGTCAGCATAGGAGGTACATTTTGTCCTGCCATGAAGTACCTGAGGTATCAGTTGCCCCAGCTGATTGTGTTATTTTTCTTTTTCTTTTTCCTTTGAATTTTTTCTTTGCATCTTTCTTGGTCCCCCTTAGTGGGTACTTGTGAGGCCAGCTGCAGGGATTTTTCCTGCCCTCAGGTCCTCTGTCCCAACAGCGAGGGTACCAGACTTAGTAGATTCAAAAAACAATTGAAAAGTTATTATATGAGCTGAACACAAACTAAAACACGACGCCCTGGAAGAGCAGCTGCTACTACATAGATTACTGTACATAATTTTGCTTTAACTGTATATAGACTATATTAATGTAATTAGGATATTTATTTTCTTATTTACGTATTGCGTTTGTTAGCTGAAGGGTTTTTGTGTATAAATAATTTAAAATGAAATGAAAAATGAAAAAGACATGCCTCTTTTCGTAAACATAAGCTTTGAAGATGGCGACTCATAATGAGCCACAAGAACTACACTACAAATAATATAGACTTAGGCCTAAACTAGATGATAATGTTATATATCGGGCCTAAGGACTGATAAATTGTAAATTTTCGCCACCATATTTGGTGGCCTAACCGCCAAGATACGCCAAGATACGCCCCAAAGCTCAACGGAACCTGGTGCTGGTGGGGGGGGGGGGGGGGGGGGCTAATGTAGGTCGAGCTCAAGTTATTGTTATAAAAACAAAACAAGTTAAGTTATCAAAACAAAACAAACATCCTGGACGCGACTTGGTCAGCTCTACAGTTTCCACGTCTCGTTTGAAACTTCTATTAGATCCTAACTGGCCACAGGCTTCAGTTTGAAGAATGTGCTGAAGAAATTGTCTTATTTTATCTTGCAATCAGCTATGACATTGACGACTCCCGGTATATGCTTGTGATTTTGAATCTGTGATTGTCAGGAATGGAGAGTGATCTTCGCAGGACGGCCATGATTTCTGATGATTTTCAAGATTGGGCTGACCAAATGTCCAAGCTGAGGTTACCGCTGAGAGGGGGTACAAGATTGTTCTTCGCACAAGCCGAACCGACGAATGTGCGACCAAAACGCATTTTGGTTATTACACGTTGCTCTTTACTGTAGCTACAAGTTATTATTTTGTTTTTCTTCAGGGTTGTTGAGTAAGTCGTTTTCTCTTGCAGAATGTATAACAGCTTTTCACTAGTCAGGAGTTCATTTTGGTTGTTGCTCCTTGAGTTGCATTTATCGTTTCACAGGTTACGTGTGTTTGTTGCGGTTATAGGTTTGAACGTTTGCCCTATAATTTATTTAAAATCATTTTTCCACAAGCAACACGGACTCAGACAAGGAAATTTCCTTCCAGTGGATCGATTTCAGTTCGTTCACATACAGGTGCACACACCCATTGATTGTTGTTGTGGGAACCAAAGCCGACATCCCTTGAAACAGCAGTGAAAATGAGCAGTTGGTGGGACAGTTAAAGGCTCAACGATCTGATAACTTTCCTTCCAGGTATGAAAGTATTCTGCCTATCAGGGTGATCTTTCAAGGATTTCTTATTTGCATTACAAAACGAGACTGGAGGGGAGACAGGGGTGGGCGTAGACCCATGGTACAGACCATGACCTTGCAGTTGTGTTTCATAACCATAGGGGTGTATGTATCCGGATTACTGTGTAAAACGCTCAATAAGAACCTCGCGGAAGGCGCAGAAGAACAACGGCGGGTCCCTGACCAACAACACAATTAAATAACAAAATTAAATGGTAATAAAATCGAAACATTTAGGTAATAAATAGGAATATCGAATGATAATATGATAATTATAGCTAAATGAATAATAAATAAATGTATTCAACTATTTTGTATTTGCTGGAGAGGTATGAAACCATATTATGTATCGCCGGATGTGCTCTTACGTAAATCATAGTCATGGTTTAATTTAGCCGTGAGTGAAGCTAGACGCAAATGAAAACCGAAAATTCCAGGTTTTGAAATACACGGAAACTGCAGAGAGAGAGCGCATCTAAACCCTTTGGTGAAGACAGTTCGGTCACCATGGGAGTAAATTTAATGATGTGTTTTTTAATAATGTGGCACCACTCCGCATGGACGAAGACGGACAATTATCTGCAATATTTGAAAAGATTCCGGGCTTCAATGACCCTCATAAAAACACAGATAAACACGAATCTGGTGATTGATAAAGAACAGGCGACTAAATATTGACGCAATAATGGGGTAGGCGTTTTTTACCTGAAAAATAAGAGGGGGGTTACTGGCAATAGAGAAGGGGGGGGTTTGCTGGTGAATTAGTTGCCTTGAAAAAAAAATGGTGCCCTGGGAGGGATGGTGTTCCCGTCTTGTAGCTTTGATTTACGCTGTGTGCCACAAAGTGATCAGACACATGACATTTGAGTTGCAGGCCTACTCGGGAGGCCTAAGCTATTGGGACCCTCACAGTGCTGACACAGTATGTCACGCCTGAAATTTGTTGATGTGGCTTAGCCAAGCAAGGGTATTCTAGGTGTGCAAAAAATCGAGGAGCCAAGAAAGGGGGGGGGGGGCCGAGAAAGGGTTAAGGAATGCACCATACAAGAACTCATATCTATGTCTCCTTGCTCGCCATATAAAAATTGTTCAGGCTTTTATACATTGTTTTTTTTTTTTTTTTTTTTTTTTGGCTGATGAATACAGAGAGGTGATCAATTCGATATAAATCTTTTGGGCGTAACGTCGGGAAAGTGCAATAATGAGCAACGAGGCAATGGGCGACGAGGCAACTGAAATAAAGAAGGAATGTTACCTTGGTTAAAGGACAAATGGAACTGCAGTGGCTGTTGTGGCTTACATGGCTGTTTCAGGCTCTGTGTGAGGGGGGTGGCAACTGGATCTGCTTGGGGCGTGTTGGGTTCACGTGTTCCTTCGCTTTGGAGAGAAAAACTTCTGTCATTCGATTTTGCACGACTTCTAGGCTCAATTTGACTGGCGAATTCCCTTTATTTGACGCCTGCAGTAAGGGTAGGTGGGCATCAAGAATGTTGTTGCCAACTCGGGCGATTGTCCAGCTTTGCTGCTTGTGGTTCAGTTTCAGAATTTATTGATTCATTATCGGCAGCAAGCATATCAAATGGGCTATAAATGCACCATTCCGATGTTTACTCTTTCGTTTGCTAATTGTCATACACACATTGATTGGCTGGCTTGTTGATTTGCCAAGTAATTCTGATCTTGATAGATCCTTCTAGTGTCTGTGCACGAATTGAACGGGCAAATCTTTTATCTGTGCGATGGTTCGGTTAAACAGTAGTCGACATCTCGTTACTAGAAGCCAGTATACAGCAAAAATCTTCAGTACAACAAGAAACTTTGATGACTGTCTTGAACCATATACGAGAACAACTGACGGGATAGCGGAAACAGTTTGACGTATGAGTGAGATTCCTTTATCAAACCAGGGGACTGGGATCTACCCTGAGATTCGGGCTTGGGGCGTTAATCTCACATTTATCTCTAAAATTCGCAGAATAACGAGCCTTTATTTTTCAAAGGTGTGGGGAAAATCCCGAAAATTTCCATTTAAGCCCTTTTTCCTCTCAAGTGGATCGTGCTCGTTTTCCTACTAAATGCACTTGCTAACTCCAGATTAATGATTAAATACCTTAAAAGGGTTGAAATAAGGTTCTCCAAAGGTTTGTTTTCAGTTACTCGATTTATCCATTTCAGAATCAGCCCAAGACGATCGGCCAGTTTTCGTTGATTTTTCAAACTTTTTTCCCAAGTTTTGGACTTATTACATTTGAAGTAAGGGGTCAAAATCAGCTGATCGTTTGTTTATGTGCCCTACTCTACAAATCGATCGTGGGAAATGCATCGAATAAGAAATTCTGAAGTGGAGAGGATTCCCCGAATTTCCGACTGTTACTAGGGCACAGTGGGCCAAAATGGCGATTTTGCAGACATTCGTGGATATCTGCAGGGAAATAAATGTTACAGGAGCAGTTGGTAGCTCATTTTCAACCTATGAGGAGGATAAATCAAATGGTTCACAAAAAAATTAAAATTTTCATATTTAGGGGGGCTGGGGCCCAGTATTCTAATTGCAGACTCTGAGCCAAAAATCCCTTTTATACTCCTCGGTCTAAAGAAAATTAGCAATGGTGACTGATGGCTCTTTTCAACATATTCTGTTGGAACAATGAATAAAGTTGAATATTTCTCCACATTTAGTGGACTGGGACCTATATTTCAGTTTCAGGAATTCTAACCAAAAATCTCCTTTCTGTTACATTTCAATATATGCCTAAGCTATGTAGAAGGTTCTTATGCACATAATACTACCTCAATATTACCTAGCGGATGCTCCTTGATTATAATATTTTGTAGCATTCTGAAAGAAATGAATCTTGTCTCAATCTCTTTCCTTGGGACACCCAAAATGTCCCAAAAAGGCCTTTCCCCCCTGTTTATTTGAATTTTCCGAGGAGAAACAAAATGAAAGCTTCAAAAATAAACTTATCAAGAGCTTCTCTTTCAGAAAATGTATTGGTGTTGATGTTTCTCCTCGTACTTTTAGAGATATTCTCGATTTAAGGCAAATTTTACCCTCTGAATGAGACGACAAATCTGACAAAGTGTCTGAAGAAAGTTGTTGCTGTGGTAAAAGTGGACTTGATAAAACATTTTCATCTTGCTTTTCAACAAACAGTGACAATTTACGTTCTTGTAATACCGATTAAAAATCTGCAAGCCATTTTTCTAGCCGATAAACGATTATCCACATTATCTGCCACTAGAATGCTGGGTGTAGCATTTTCAAAGATTTTATCCAATTTACTCAGATTCAAAAATCTATAACTCTGTGATAACAGAAGATAAATAAATACTTTAAAAAGCGTCCTAAAGCTTGATTATTTAGCTTTCTAGAACTGCATAACAAGCAGTGATTTAGAAATTTCAAAATTTTCGAATGTCTGTCTGCCTCTAACCCACTGTGTAGGGCTGTCGGAATCGGCCGCGCTCGCCTCAATCCCTTCTTCCAAATTGGCAAATGGTCTATTGCATTGCTGATAGTGCATTATCCATTGAAGGCTCCTGTACGTGTTTTTTTTCTCTATAAATTCAATGTTAAAAATTTACAATTTACGAATTACCTAAGATTACAAACGAGCTACCATACAATACTACAGAAACATACCAAGCGGAGCAAAAGATCATGACTACCCCAGGGCCATTACATGAAGGAGATAAACTAAAATACAACTAAATATATAAGAAGCCCCCTAGCTATTCAGAAAAGAATTAGAATTGAACGATATTTTGCAAATGGAATTTTCGAATGTACGCAATAGTGATAGAAGCTTTGTCGCCACTCAATCGAAAGTCGCATTTGAAATGTATAAGAAAGACGCTCAATCCAGGCTCTTTTGTAGAATAGCTAAAGGGTGTGTTACGAAAAGCTACTTACAAACAAAAGAACAAAAGAATAGAGGAACGGGACTCGGCGAACAGGATACTTTACGAATATGGACTTGGTATGGTGGTTGAGTTGCATTTAGCTAGATTTCTGTGATCTTAATTGAATCGACCGCTTGTGTGGATGTATTGTAGAGTCAAATCGAGTATATTTCTGTTGACGTCATTTAGGAGGTCTTTGTCACCATACAATAAAAGCTGCGTCAAAACTTCATTTGAAATGTCGATATATCCGAATGGTCGTAGTAATGCAAAAACTCCAGCGAGAAGGTCTCGACGCTGATCCTCAAACGAGGGGCAAAGCAACAAAAAGTGCTCCGTGCTCTCAATACCATCGTTAGTAGGGCACATTGGATTTATGGTATCCCTAAAATTGTGCTTAAATTTGTGAAAGCTTAATTTGCTAAGACCCACTCTAAGTTGAGTAAGATAAGATAAGCCTGTTGGGTCATGGATTCCAAAGACAGATTTAGTAGGGGGGCGAATTTTCGAAAGCAACTTTTTCTTGAAGATAGCAACTGATGGTGAAATTCTAATTTCCGGACATAGTTCATTCCACTCAGACAGGCAATTTGGATAAAAGCTAGATTTGAATTTTTCTGTCCTTGCCCTTATTCGTCCAACGACATCCTGATTGCGAATGTACGTGTTTGGATGGGCAACTGTAATGATTGATATGAAGTTCAAGAACAGTTTCATTAAATTCGCACGAGAATGCAAGTTTGTGATAAAGTCATTATTATGTGACAAATTCAATGTTTGAATCACCCCTTCCTTATACAACAACACAAGAGTTCTGGATGCGAGAAAGAGGAATACTGAATATGATTAAAGAATCGACGCTTAGGAGCACGTGAATGATAATGAAAATGACAAAAAATCGTTTTTAATTTAATTATGTAACTGTGTCCTGTGACCCGTGATATTGCGTAACTTGTTTGTACTGATTGGATCGTTTCCTGTATTGTATAGTCTTTTGTGCTACGTCCGTCTTTCGAAAGAGCCTTTTGTGTTTTCGTGTATTCATTTATATTCTTGTGTAGAATTAGGCGCGGCGAAGCGATGCGTGGTCGATGAGACTTGAGCTTGTTTATTTTGATGGTTGTTTATGGATATCGCGTAAGGAACGCTATTTTTTGAACGCTGATCTAATGGACACTAATGTATTCCAGTAAGTAGTATTATCGGGTTATTTTCATCGCTTTACAAAGCTTCGTTTATAGTATTAGTTTTGTTCTGTTTTGTCTGTTTTTGTTACATGTCTGTTTGTTTGGGTTTAATTTGTTTTCGTTTTATTTTTAGCAAATCGTAGCATCAAAGAATACCTAATAAAAATGCTGATTTCACAAACTTTGGAATTTGATTATTTCGGCTGCTACATTTGGTGGAAATAAGATTTGCCATATCAAAATATTATATTTCAGTAGAAGGAAAAGGTTCCGCATTCATATGTCAAAGACTGGATTACCCAAAAGAGAGATGGCACCAATTATCCTCGTCTTCTGCAGAGAGAAAGAATCGAGCCCCCTCGAGTGCACCTTGGAAATTGGGGATTCGTATAGAATTTCTGCTGCGTACATGCAAGAGCTATGGAGATGGCCACAAATCAAATATGCTGATGCACTGGCATTTAGAACTTTCTATAGATTTCTGGTTAAATGCCAAAGCAGTATGAAATCTGGCCCCAATTTACAAATATTAAACACACCAGAAATTCTGCAAGTTCTCCAGTCAAAACTTCCTGGTAATCTACAAGAAAGATGGAATCGAAAAGCTTTTGGTATCAAAAGAGACGAATTGAGAGCAGCTGTATTCTCAGACTTTGTTAGCCTAATTGAAGAAGAGATGAGGCTGGTCAGTGACCCATTGTATTCAAGAGGAGCTTTTTCCGAAGTACAAAGCCCCTTCAAAGACAGATTTAGAAGAGAAACGCCAAAAGATACGAAGATGAGTGTTTACAGTACAGAGATGTCCTCAGCAGAGACGAATAGAGTTTATGAATCTAAATCAAGTTGCCCATCATGTGAAGGATTGCATGATTTGGACAGATGTTCAGATTATCTAAAGCTTGATGTGAAAGAAAGAAGCAAGTTTCTTTATGTGAAAAGATTATGCTATGCATGCTATAAGCCTACATCCCCAACCCATGTGTCGAAGAGTTGCAATCAACGAAGAACGTGTAATATTTGTGCTGGATCTCATCCAACTGGTTTACATGGATTTAAATTTGCAAAGAGATCGGAGAGTAATGAAACAAAACGAGATGATGTGGTCTGTAATTTGACTTTTCTCGATGCTCAAGTCATAAGTTTATCGGTAATCCCAGTGAAACTTGGTGTCAAAGGTGAGAACCAAGAATTGGTAGTATATGCTATGCTTGACAATTGCAGTCAGGGAACTTTCATACACGAGGATATATTAGATGCATTGAAGGTGAGAGGCGTGAAGACCACAGTAACTGTGAAGACCATGACTGGTGAAGATACAGAAGGATCAGTTTGTCTCGATAATTTGACTGTGTCTGGTTTGGGCCCTGCAGACAGAGAGACTATCTCATTGCCAAAAACCTACAGCAGAAGAGAACTTCCGATTCAAAGAGATGATATACCAACACCCGATAAATTACGTCATTGGCCCCACCCGAGAGAGATCATGAAAGATGTGCACAAAGAAGATTCTGAAATTCCTATTGGTTTGTTGATTGATGCAAATTGCCCATTAGCGTTAGAACCACATGAAATAATTCCTAGTCAAGATGGTGGCCCTTACGCTTTCAGATCCTGCCTTGGCTGGTGCATTTCAGGCCCAATCATTAAATGCGCAGAGAATGGAAAAGCTGTTAGATGCAATCGAATCACAGTCACTGATGCTGGTTCTGCAAAGATCGCTGACCATCATTTTGTCGTAGAAGATACAGTAAAGGATGTCACAACCAATAAAACGTTAAAAAAGATGTATCATACGGATTTCAGTGAAACCAAGCTCGATGATGGCAAATTAGACCTTTCACAAGAAGACAAGAAATTCTTAAAAATGATGAAAGAACAGAGTATCAAAGCAGATGGTCATTATGTGCTACCATTGCCATTTCGTAACCCAAATTTTTACATGCCAAATAACAAAGAACAAGCAATGAAAAGAGCAGTGTGGACAAAAAGAAGGTTGCAAAATCCAAAATAACAATAGAGCAATTCAATGCAATGCAAAGTTTTGCAAGCTCAAGTACTGAATAATTGTCCCCCCTGCTTCTTAATTTTTGAAAATGTTTTCCAAGCCTCCCCCTTTTACTACTCCTTTTATCGATTCTTAATTCTTGAAGAATTGATATGATAGTGAACATAATAAGTGAACATAAATATAAAATGGATACGTGTTTAAGGTAACTCTGCTTTCCGCTGTAGTGCACAGCGAGATGCCGTTTTGCAAAACCACTCTCGTCAGAAAACAGTTAATTTCTCCTATATTATTCGGCCTAGTGAAAAGCAGTAAAAAGGATGTTGTTCTGTATAATCTGGGCAATCGAAAGATGTATAAATCGCAATGCTTCCGTCAACCCTGGTTTCGCAAATCCTAGTTCAAATCTTTTTGCTAATTTCAGAAAAGTGGATTTATCTCCAAAACTACTCGAAAAAGGTTCGATTTTTTTCGTTCCATCTTTAGCTATGTTTTTTATCTACAACTTTGCCAAGTCTGATTGAAAAGGCTAGGCTAGATTTTCTGCAATCGAATTTCATATTTCTGTTTACTTTTCGACATCTAAATGGAGAAACCTTGGTCAACAGATTACCATGCTATGAAGAACGCTTGCTAAAGCTCAGGCTTGAAATAATTTTCAGAAATTTTTTCATTGGCAAACAAATGAACGTCTTCTTTTGGGAATACCATATGCAAGTCTCAAAAGACATCCTTAGTGCTCTTGTAAAAGTATTATTTGCATCTATTGATAAAAATTACTGATTTTTACCAGCAACTTCACGAAACCATGCTTTGGGTGTCTTTCGAGACTTTCGTAAGCATTCACAAATTATCAATTTCTTTTAGAGTCCACAATGAGCATAAATCTTAGATCAAGAACTAATTTTTGCAAATACATTCTACGTGCGTTCAAATGGTTCTTCATGGGCTAAATTGTTGACCAACGCTTTTCCCCTTCGATGTCGAAAAGTAAACAGAAATGTAAAATTCGATTGCAGGAAATCTAGTCTAGCTTTTTCAATCAGACTTGGCAAAGTTGTATATCAACTACCTAGCTAAAGATGGAACGAAAAGATCGAACATTTTTCGAGTAGTTTTGGAGATAAATCTACATTTCTGAAATTAGCAAAAAGATTTGAACTAGGATTTGCGAAGCCAGGGTTGACGGAAACATTGCAATTTATACATCTTTCGATTGCCCAGATTATACAGAACAACATCCTTTTTACCGCTTTTCGATAGGCCGAATAATATTGGAGAAATTAACTCTTTATGAGGAGACTGGTTTTGTGAAACGGTATTTCGCTGTGCACTAGAGCTGAAAGCAGAGTTACCTTAAGTAAGAAAATAACTATTTTCAAATTTTCCAGTCCCCCATTGTTCCAATGCCCCAATTATTATTATTTTAAACCATTTACAACCCCCTGATTATTCTCACCACTTGTACCCGAGAGTTAGTTAAAAAATGAGGTATAATTCAAATTTTAATGTCCAGTTTCCAGAACAGATTGCCGCACATTATTGCAGGAAATATATCCCAAATAATTTCATAGACCATGGAATGATTAGAATACATTTTACAATTAAAGAGTAAAGTCAACCTTACAAAAATAGGAGTTGCATACTGCATGAGTGTGAGGCACCCACAGAGTACCCTTTGACATTTCTTCACCAAATTTGGTATTTTTAAATGATATTTTTTATGCCAGTGAAGAAACTAAAACATTAGAAAATTTACTACAAAAACCTAATTCTGTGATTAAAACTTCCTCTTTCATAGAAAGTAGTTGAAATACAATGAAGGCTGGCTGATAGATTTGCCTAAGTGAATGGCAGTTCTCAATTGATTGAAAGTTACTTGCTATACGTAAAGCAATATATGAACCATACATAACTTGGATCATTTTCCAAATCTGCAGAAATCTGAGTAGATTTTGCACAAAGGCGCAGTTTGCAACCGTGTGTTTAAAGTTTTTCGTTAATTACAGATTTCTACAAACTCAAAACCAGGTTGCAAAATCCAAAATAACAATAGAGCAATTCAATGCAATGCAAAGTTTTTTGAAAATTAGTTTTATATTCAAGGCTAAACTCATGATACGCGCAGAGGCACTGTGCACATGGATCTCCAATAGGTTTGCAATAAGCAGATTTGCAATAATGTATATTAATAACATGCAAATCACCTGTTGACTGTTTTAGGCACAGAATTTTCATTTACATCTATTCTGAGAGACAGTAGCGGATTTAGGGAGCAAATGAGGGCAACTTCTTCGTTCATGATGAAACTTCTTAGCGGGAAGGGCGCCTGTCCTCATCATGACCCTAACACGCTCTTTTAATTTTTCAACCTGAGTGTGAGGGAAGCATATAAATTAAGGTGATAGTTAGCACTTAAATGGAAGTCCAAAAAATGTTTACATGCCTTAGGCATGCTCACTTTCTCTCATACTTACGGCACCCTCTTTGCAGGCACCCTCTTCAACTTAGGGCTGCATCCACCGCTGGTGAAACAGATTCACTGTATGTATGCATTTATGTATGTATCAATTTGCCACAAGAATAATTTAAAAGGTTTACAATATTTTAAGAGCTGAAAATTTTCCATAATGGTCCCCTTAGAGGTGGTTTCTTGAGCAGAAAATGTAAGATTGTCCGGAAAAAATAAACGAATAAACTCTGGTTCACATATTTGCAGCATTATGGAATTTATGAAGTTAGAGGTTCAGTACATTGGAGGACTGCTACTGATTAACTTCTACAGCATTGAACACCTCCACAGAAAATCACAACCTCCACAGTACCGAAAGTACCGTACTGTTTTGCTACTCAGTTGTCCTTTACTGACCCTCTGTTTGATTGCTTTGATCAAAATTGTGTTGTACCGGGTGTGCCAAAATAAACTATGCACGTTTGGCAGGCCACGATAAATCGTACACAGGACCGATTTTGAAGATTTATGACTTGATCTTTAGCAGAAGGCCTGAATTAGATTCTGGGATTTTTTGCAAATTTTTCTGCTTTCAGTTTTTAGAGCTACAAGCGAGTTTCTTAAAATTTTTGTTTTCGAAAACACTGAAAACGATCAAAAAACGTCGATCAAGCTTTCTAAAGAATTGACATGAATGGACAAAGAGAAAACTTGTTCGTGGTGATTTGGGATTTTGAAATCGACTAATTGTAAGCTGCTGTACGAGAGTTTGTACTATCTTGTGAAAAATGTAATAATATTTTCAAGAATATAAAGAAATGTCTTTTCTTTTGTAATGTCATTGAATGTATGCTTTGCTGCAGGCTGTGTTCCTGTATCAAGGGGGTTAAAAGACAAGCGAGGAAGAGTCATGGGGCCAGCAAGCAGGGAGTTTTGTTACATTTTTGATTTGTGACGGCTTTTGGGGCGGCACTTTATTGAAACTACTACAGAATTTCGCAACAAGCCAATCTTTGAAATAACACTCGTGCAGAAGTTTACAATGATCAATTTCCACATCCCCAAATCACGCTGAAAACATTTTCTCTTTGTCCATTCATGATGAATCTTTAGAAAATTGATCAACGTTTTTTGATCGTTTTCATTGTTTTCGAAAACGAAAATTTTAAGAAACTCGCCTGTAGCTCTAAAAATTGAAAATGGAAAAATTTGCAAAAACATTTAGAATCTAATTCAGGCTTTCTGCTAAAGATTAAGTGATATATCTTCAAAATCGGTCTAGTGTACGATTTATCGTGGCCTGCCAAACGTGCATAGTTTATTTTGGCGCACCCGGTAGCTCACATGATGATATTTGAACTTTATTGTCTAGCTCACATGAAAATTTGCAGCAAATCTTTCCATATGTAATGTGATGGTTAGATAGCTTTTACTTAATTACGTCATCTTGAACATTTACATATTTTGAAAAAGTTTTGATTTCTTCTTGTAAGGATTTCTTATGAAGTGCTGCCATTAACTGGAACACATTAATCAATTTCTCAAACAGATTTTAATTTCTCACATAGAGTTCAGGGCAACAAATGACTCGTTTTTGGTTCACAAAATCCTGCACTTTAGTTTTTGGTTTAGAAAATCTGACTCGTAACCAGAGGACACCATGCCCTTTTTTGCATGTCCAATGCAGTATAAATTTTTTAATCTTTTCTTCAAACATATTCGTATATGTCAGAAGATGCTTGTATTTTCTTACCTTGAGGTATCACAAAGCCGTTTTAAAAATATTGGGCTATTTCTGGAGAGTACAAAAACAGCACATTCTTAGGGTGCGTAGGCCCTTGTAAAAAGGACACCCGGAACAACATTTATTGTATGCGCAATGCACGATAAAGTTTTATTTTTGTTGAAATCCATTCATATAAGTCAAAAGATGCTTGTGTTTTCTTATATTGAGGTATCATAAAGCCGATTTAGAGATATTGGGCTATTTCTGGAGAGGACAAAAACAACACATTCTTAGGGCGCGCAGGCCCTCCTAAAAAGGACACCCGGTAAAACATTTATTGTATGCGCAATGCACAATGAATTTTTAAGTTTTTTGTTGAAATCCATTCATATATGTCAGAAGATGCTTGTGTTTTCTTATCTTGAGGTATCATAAAGCCGTTTTGAAAATATTGGGCTATTTCTGGAGAGGACAAAAACAACACATTACTTGGACACGTAGGCCTAGAAGAGTCTTTTCCAGGAGTTACAGCCTGATCAATGCTTCCATTGGGTAAAGTGTGACGACGAGCATTAGTAGTAGTAGTAGTAGTAGAAGACAGTGCAACTTTCATTGAATGGACTTTTGATGTCGAGGCATAGCCAGTCGTTAAGGTGACAGATCTCCTGTTTGAATTAAGCGAAAGTGGATTGATAGTTGGATTTTGTCATCTCAGAATGCTTCGACACGAAACTATCTCATCTTCAGCAAATAATCAAAACAACTTTTCAAACTTATGATCTAGAGTAGTCAGACTGTGTACTGAAGCGACATTGATGGAATTTAATCATGTATATTTTCAGAACAAGGTGACAACTCCAGCTGTTGGTGGAAGAGATGACCTGTTTGGAGAGCCTCCAGATCCTATGGTCAGTAACTCATTCAAGATTTTCTAACCGCTATTTTCTAAAGGTCTGTTTCATGATATTTTCTGCCCCTGCTGAAACTTCACCCTGTTTACTCGAGATCAAATTATTTTTCCATTATATGAAAACAAGCTGAAAGTCTGCCAAGCACCAAAATTATACAAAAAATGTACGTGCCATCGAATTGGCGGCCTGGCCTGAAAAAATATTTTCCATTACATGGGCGCGTTTATTGCAAAATAAAAGGAGTAACACCCTAGTTGAGGGATTAACGCCTCATCTCGGCTGTACAAGGTGGGTTGAAATCGGGGCTTTACTCCTTCATTCCAAGCTAATGTGTTTGCGTAAAATGAGCGATGACTGGTACAACGGGCTTGATTTGTGTAAGCTTGTGGGATTAGTATTTATTGACCTGAAAAAGGCATTTGACACTGTTGATAATGATGTTCTCTGTAAAGAGCTTGAACTTTATGGCGTTCAGCAGCGAGAGCTGTGCTGGTTTAGATCGTACGTACCCGACTGGAAGCAATTTTTTAGGGTTAACGGTGTTGATTCATATGTCAGGGACATAGAAGTTGGAGTTCCAAGGCCCTCTTATCTTCCCCCATCTATATCCATGATCTCCCCCGGGCTGTCCGAGATTCCTCTGTGGCCATATATGCTGATGATACCAGTTTGTGTCATCTCTCATCAGTCTTTCGATTTGACTCAGCTGAATGGGGCTATAAGCTGGTTTTAAAGTTTTAAAGGTAACCCCACCACAAAGCACAAAGCACAAGAGTTCAGCTGTTCAAAAAAAGTATACACCAGCATATAATAACTGTGCTATGTAGATATTTGAGATATGCTGCATATTCATAGCATACAGTTCAAATCCTTACTGGTTGCTGAAGCACGCGGAAATCATCCAATTTCACGGTACTCAGCCAATCAAATCGCCTCTTTCCTCTTTCTAGCCCCTTGATATAAAATGGGTCGTTGGAAGGGAATTCTTGAGTACCCTCACGAAAATTGAAATGGCTACTAAGTTACAATAATTACATGGATTTTTTTGAAAAATCGGTAGAAAGGAGGCCCCTCTGCAGTTTGTAGCGTGCTCAGAAAAATATCTCATTTGAAGGCGATATTGTAATCATATTCCGGTCGATGAATATTGACCTTCGTATAAAAATTGATAAAATTCGCTACAAGTATGATATAAGGATAAAAATCTCAGCGATTATTGATATTGCCCTAAGAAATAACCCAAACACTTTCCCTTCTTTTACATATCAAAATTGCTGCGATTTTCAACGATTTCTGTCAGAAATGTAATTTGGGCTTAAGCTTCTCACCGATTAAAACTCATACGTTGTCTCCAATAAGGCTTAGTTTGTATTCTTGAGCTAAACGATTCACTTACCAATGACTCAAGCATCAATTTGACTTCATTTTCAATTTAATGTCTCCAAATTTTGTTCAAAAACATCCAATCTTGAGCAATTTCTGCAAATTTGTTTCATTCCGTATTTCTCTGCAAGCGAAAGTAACCTGCTCAAATATGCATTGCTAGGTTATTGTGATACAAAGTAAAGCGATTCGACACAGTTGACGCACTCATAAAACTCATAAACAGATTTGGCGTGTCTGTCTTTCTCAACTCATTCATATGGAAACAAAAGGGATAAAACACTTTTTAGCTTTTTGGCACATTAATGAATAGATTTTACTCAAAACAACAGACAATTTGTTTTTTGCGCTGAACGTTTACAGCTTTGTTCCTTTTGTTTGATTGTATTGATTCAAGAATAGTTTAGACGAAAGCTGCTTTCAAAACTGTTTCTTGCTTTGCTGTTTTGTGTAAAATCTATTCATGATTTCCGCGTGCTTCAGCAACCAGTAAGGATTTGAACTGTATGCTCATATTCATATTATGTTTTTACGCCATTTGATAGGCATGCACTCGCCCGGGGGGGGGGGGTGGGGGGTAATCCTATTGTTGGCCGGGGGGGGGGGGTCCAGTGAGGGTTAAAGAAGGCCAGAGCAAAAATTTTGAAAACTGGTAGTATCGTTTTAAAGAAACCTCCAAATGGTAGTTCGTGGACCCAAAATTGGGCCATTTGGTAGCATCTCGTAGTGAAAATTTTCTGCAGTTTTTCAATATTTAATGTAATATGTAATATGAATATAGATAATCATAGATATTTTACAATTGAATCATTAAACCATATAACCAACATAAGTAAAGCAGATATATCTACCGGGTGAGCCAGAAAAAAGTTCCCACTTTTGAAAATTCATAGCACCAAGAGTACTTTGCAGATTCGAATGATTCAAATCTTAGTTAAAAGCTGAAAGATCGACATATTTTTGTGATTTTTCTCGCCGTCTTACCAGCACTAGAAGTATAGATAAATTCAACTTTATAAAAATTTCATGGTTACAGAATGACTGAAAAAGGGCCTAAAACATTGATCAAATCGTTAATACTCTCCTCAAGCAGAACAATACGCAATGGGCATTTCACCTCTCTCATAGGTTATAATACATTGATTTTCAAACAAACACTAAAGATTTTAAATCCCATGGCAATAAATTTGCACAGGATATCTCTCACACATAAGAGAATGCAGTTTCTTTATTGCTCTGTGTAAGGAGTGCCTTATGATTTGATCAATGTTTTAGGCCCTTTTTTAGTCCTTTTGCAACCATGAAATTTTTGTAAAGTTGAATTTACCTGCATTTCTAGTGCTCGCAAGACAGCGAGAAAAATCACAAAACTACTTTGATCTTTCGGCTTTTAATTAGAATTTGAATCATTTAAATCTGTGAAGTACTCTTGATGCTATGAATTTTCAAAAGTGGGAACTTTTTTATGGCTCACCCGGTATTTTGCATTTAAACATTAGGAGAACAAGGACAAATAACCCTTCAATAGAGCCGAACCGGATTTTTACATTTGCACGTTAGCCAATCAGATGTGACCATGACGTCATGCAAACAGAAGAAACGGCGTGAGAAAGTACCCGTCATATTTGGCTCGTCGTGCAAGCGACCATAAGACAAATTCAGGAAAATTTGTATTTTGCAGTTCAGTACTAATATCTTTAAATTTTCCTCGCGGCGTTTTCTAAAAGAACGCGTTAATTTGGAGAAAACTGATTTTGAATAAGGCCCATCATTTGGGTCCTTGATCCTCACCAATGAAGCCCTTCAAAAACGACATAAAGTCAGGTCAGTGTCTTGTATTTGCTAAATATCATTGCAACTACATTATAAAAGCGCTAGCTGGCTTTTGAACGGTACTGAACTTTTATTACCGAGGCAGTGGCAACAGAGAAGGTAGCGTACGATATTAACCTTGGGTCCCCCTCATGGTTGTGTTCCTAGGGAATCAATTCACCCCAACAACACAGCTATACTTTCTTTGCTGAATTTTAATGACTCATATTGTCGATTTCACTTGATTTAAAAATAGCATTTTATTTATAAACAGTTTTATAAATTTTCGATTTCGATCATCAATTTCTGAGCTTGACCTAAGCCCTCTTCTATCATTGGTCAAAATCTGGAGTGGCAGGAAAATTTTTGACCTGACGTAAGTTGCGGCCGTTGAGTAAACCAAGATTACTCTGCTGTTGTTTCTGCGTAAACCGTCCACAAGAACATCCAAAATTAAGAGGAATTGTTGATAATAGCCACTGCAGTGCTTGGGACTGGACCCGTATGGACTCTGTGAAATACCAGAAGATTTGCTCACAAGAAGATGATCTGAATAACATACTTGGCAAGCAGGGGGTACTGGAGCAAATTGCCGTATGGACTCTGTGTTAACAATCATATTTCTCTTCCTTAATGCTTTGGAGGTGGGGGTGGGGGGGGGGGGGGGTATTCCGTTGCTTCCCGAGAGGAGATTTGCTAAATGATCTGAATAACATACTTGGCAAGCAGGGCTTGCCCAAGTCAGATGCTTGGATAGCAAATTGCTTGACGAGTTATATCAAGAAGCGCCATTCCACGAGTGAAGTTCCCAGGAAATATCCAGGTATAACAATTATATTTCTTTCCTTTACATATGCTTGGGGGGGGGGTACCTTGTGCCCTTTTTGGTCTGAACGGTATATTAATTTAATTTTGTTTTAATTCTTTTGCAGGGAAACCACATTCAGAAATTACAGACACTTTCAATCAACGAAAAATAACATTTTCACTGCAAAAATAGCAAAAAGCTACAGTTTATAACGGAATGCATTGCGTTCCTTGGCTACATTACACCCCTGGGTCTGTTTAATCATTTTACTCTCTAATTTTGGCATCCTACACTCCTCTAAACAAATTGGGAGGGATGATCAGTATCTGGCCTCTTTATTAGTTTGTTGTTATGGGCTGAAACGTGAATTCTTGTGTTTATTATTCTTAGCTATCCAAACATGAACATGCAGCTTTCCTCATACTGTACCTGTGACAAGGTATTTTCTTAGCTTCAAAATACAACGTTTGAGAGATCGATAGTAGGCAGGTAAGAGCATTTACGTTGCGTTTGGAATACCCAACCGCATAGTTCTGAAGACTTTACGCTGACAGAATATTTCACTGGATTGGCCAGTAAAAATAAAGATCAGTATTTTCAAGATTCTTCAGATTCAAGGTTTTGAAAAGCAAGATGAAAACTATCTCGGTTCACACGGCTTTACCCACATTTAGAAGATCCACTGTTGTGCGCATATCAAAGACGCAAAGTTTGGCATTGCCACTGCCTTCGGTAATGAAATTTCAGTACCGTTTAAAAGCCAGCTGTTGTTGTTGTTGTAAATTTATTTCAATTCGATTTAACACTGAACTAACAATATATACACATATACATACAGGGTGTCCCAAAAAAATTGTGCCCTGTTTGTCTGAAGATTGCAACAAAACGGCAAAAGATTCTCACCAAACTTTTGCATGATGGTGCTCTCCTGATGTTCAATTAAAGTTTGCCACCATCCCCGTAAAAATCCGTTGAAAAATGGTGGAGCTACGACTCTCAGGAGACCAATTTTGCCTGACGACTGAAACCAGCAGTCGGCCATTTTGCCTTACTATTTTGCAGTGATAAGTGTCTTCATGTAAGGGAAAAAATAATTTCTGTGAGGTCAGAAATATCTGAGGATATGAGGAACTCTCTGATGATTATCGGAATTTTCACGAGAGCTATGACATTGGGGATGCTGCTTCATTTTCATTCCATAAAGCTATTTATCGCTGCAAATTAGTAAAACAAAATGGCCGACCGTCTCCTGAAGGTCATATCTCCATCACTTTTCAACGGATTTTTATGGGGATGGTTGCAAGCTTTAATTGAACATCTGAAGAGCACCATTATGCAAAAGTTTGGCGAGAATCTTTTGCCGCTTTGTCCCAATCTTCAGACAAACGGGGCACAATTTTTTTGGGACACCCTGTACATATATACAAAGTTAACTAATCAAAATCGAATATGTACACGGAAACAAATTAAATGTTTTTATAAATTTTAATTGCACTGGCAAAACTAAATTAAAACATTAAATTGAACCGACAGGCAGGCACTGACAGGCACTACATTTGCAGGTCGGTCCGTCCCATTGTTTTATTAAACTCTTAAAACTTTTCAAGTTTTCTGCAGATTTCAGCCCGTTTGGTAGGTCATTCCAAATCTGTGGCCCAATAGACATTAAACTGTTGGATCCAAATGTTGTTTGATTAGGCCTAACATGGGCTAAGTTATTTGAATTTCTTAATGAATAATTTGAAGACCGTAATTTATATTTTTCTGCATAAAAGGTGGGTTTAACTGTTTCACTGTTTTGAATATTTCAATGCAAAATGTTCTTTGACGAGCAATAAGCATCGTGCATTTGTCTGACTTGAAGAGCAACTCGTTGTACGAACTGGTATGATCATTATAGAGAAATCTTAAAACGCGTTCTTGTAACTTTTCAATTAACGCCTAGGAGTTTCACGGTCTCCTCAGATTTTATCATTTTGCCGTTAATGTTAATTTGTTCTCCACTGGTATCTGTCCGGTCCTTCTTGAGCAAGATAGCATGGAATTTTTCAGGGTTGGCAATCATTTCATTTTTTTCTAACCATGATAAGGCAACTCCTGTTTCTTTTCCAAAATATTCACAAGATCGGGCATGCTTTTAGAAAAATAAGCAAGTGTATTGTCATCAGCGTAATTATAAAGTGTTGCATGTTTTATGAAAAGAAATAAATCATTTATGTTAAAATTGAACAGGATAGGTCCCAGCACGGAGCCCTGGGGTACACCAGATATAACCTCTTGAAAAGAATTATATGTATTTTTTATCCGAACACATTGTTCTCGTCTTTTGAGATAAGAATAGATAAGGATATCGCTTTTTTAATGTAGTTGCAATTATATCTAGCAAGTAGAAAGAAACTGATATGACTTCAGGTCGTCTTTGAAGGGTTTTATTGGCGAGGATCAAGACCTCAAAATGGGCCTTATTAAAGATCAGTTTTTTCTGAATTTACGCGTTCTTTTAGAAAAAGCCGCGAGGAAAATTTAAAGATATTAGTACTGAGTTGAAAAATATAAATTTTTCCTGAATTTACCTTATGGTCGCTTGCACGACGAGCCAAATGTGAGGGATACTTTCTCCCGCTGTTTCTTTTGTTTGTGTGTAATCTTATTTTAATTCGATAATTTTTACATATAGCTAACAATATATACATCATTTAAATATATACAAGTTAACTAATCAAAATCGAATATACAGAACTAATAAACAAAATTAATATTTTCTAAATAATACAATTAAGTTGGTAGGCAAGCACAAGCACTACATTTGCAGTTGGGACCGTCCCATTGTTTTATTAAAACCTTAAAACTTTTCAGATTTCCTGCCGATTTTAGTTCATTTGGTAGGCCATTCCAAATTTGTGGCCCAATGGACTTGAGACTCTTGGACCCGAAAGTTGTTTGATTAGGCCTAAAATGTGCTAAATTATTTGGATTTCTTGAAGAATAAATTGAAGAACGTAATTCAAAAATGCTCTGCATAAATGGTGGATTCAAATGATTCAAAGTTTTAAATATTTCAATGCAAAGGAGTCTTTGGCGGGCAACATGCATCGTGCATTTACTCGATCTCGAAAGCAAATCATTATACGAACTCGTATGATCATTATAAAGAAATCTTAGAGCACGTTCTTGTAATTTTTCTATTTTCTGCAATGATTTGGAAGATGAGAAATACCAAACCAAAGGACAATAGTCAAAATTAGAATATACGAAACTCTGAACAAGGATCTTCTTCTCCTGAAAGCCAATGAATGTCTTTAATCTTTTGAGAACATTTAATTGCGTTGCAGCCTTTTTGCAAAGATTCGAAATATGTGGGTCGAAATCAAGTCTATAATCCAAAGTGACTCCTAAAAGTTTCACAGTCTCCTCAGATTTGATTATTTTACCGTTAATGTTAATTTGTTCTCCACTAGTATTTGTTTGGTTTTTTCTGAGCAGTAAAGCATGGAATTTTTCAGGATTAGCAATCATTTCATTTTGTTCTAGCCAAGCTAGAGCAACTCCAGATTCTTTTTCCAAAATATTGATAAGATCGGGCATACTTTTAGAGAAATAAGCAAGAGTATTGTCGTCAGCATAGTTATAGAGAGTTGCCTGTTTTATGAAAAGAAACAAATCATTTATATAAAAGTTAAACAGGATTGGGCCCAGCACAGATCCTTGGGGTACACCAGAAATAACCTCTAGGAAGGAACTGTAAGTATTATTTATCCGAACGCTTTGTTTACGTCGCTTGAGATAAGAATAGGTAAGGACAAGCGCATCTTCATCGAATCCGTATGCATGTAGTTTGGCAATAAGCAAGTCATGTGGAATGCAATCAAAAGCTTTAGAAAGATCCATCAGGACTGCACCTACGAGGTAATCGTTGTCGAGGTTAGACCTCCAATCTTCAATCATTCGTATTAATACATGATGGGTGCCGTAAGCTCGTCTATAGGCCGCAATGAAAACAGAAAGTGTGTTATCTAAGTGTTGAGTCAGTTGTTGTTTCAGGACTTTTTCATATATCTTAGAAAAGGTATTAAGAACACTAACTGGGCGGAAATTTCTTTCCACCGTGCGAATTGGTTCCCCCTTATCTAAAGGGCAGACCGCAGCCTTTTTTGCATCGTCTGGGAATCTAGAATTTCGAATGCTACAGTTTATTGCCATGGTTAGTGCGACTGAGAGTTCGTTAGAAGCTAGAGATACTAGCTTTGGGGGTATTTGATCCTCACCAGTAGATTTTTTTCCATCAAGGGATTTTAATAGTTCCATAATTTCTTGATTGCCTATTTCATGAAAGGAAAAGGTATTCAATACTTGTTCTGGGTTTTGAATGATAGCTAGGACGCTAGGATGGTTTTTATACTTGTCAAGAATTAATCTAACAATTTGTCGGTCATCAGAAATTCCAGTATATTCAGCAAGGTTAACGGGCTTCTTGCCGCTGGATTTCTCTACTATGTTTACATAGTGATCGTTGAAGATCTCTGTCAATTCTTGGTCATCTGTTACAACAGTATCGTTTTTCACAAGAGAAATATCGCTACTTGTAAGTCCCCCTTTATTTGAAAGAAAGGGTTTTACGAGATCCCAAAATTCTTTATTTGAAAGTGTACCATTTTTTGTCGCTTCTTTAAAGTGGGTTTTCATAGCTTTCTTCCTTAGGGAAACACATTTGTTTCGCTGCTTTTTGAATTTTCTTCTATTTTCTTGTGTAGGGTTCTTATTTAGTCTTTTTTTGAGCCTTGATCTAGTGTAGATTGCCTTTTGTAATTGCTGATTCATAAAAGGGGCGGTATTTCCTCTCTGAAACTTAGTTTTCAAAGGAGCATGTTTATCTACAAGTTTTCGAAAAGTAGATGAAAGATTCCTATAAGACAAATCTGCATCATTTGAATCTGCTTTAAAATCAGTATTCTTCACATCTTGCAAAAAATTTTCAGGGTCAAACTTTTTATAGCTACGGTACTTAACAATCTTGGGTTTTAGGCGAGGTATGTGTATTTTCATTAAAGTTAAAACAAGGCCATGAAAGTCACTCAGACCGGTTTCAAAAACAGACGTATTTTGAAAACATCTTGGTTTATTTGTGAGCATAACGTCAATTGACGAACAATGATTCTTTGTGAAACAGGTTTTATCCTTTACCAAATTGGATAGTCCAAAAACATCACAAAACGAAATTAACTTTGTATATCCTGGATGCTGAAAATCATGAGTGTCAATGTTTATATCGCCCATAATCATAACATTATCGTATTTGTCCAAGGCCGAGTTTAAGAAAAAAGATAGTTCCCTGAAAAATAGTTCCAGGTTGCTAGCATCTGGGGGTCGGTAAATGCTAAAAATAGCCCATCTCTTTTTACAAACCATCAGATCAGAGCAAATGATCTCGATATAGGGACTCTCAAAAGCAGAAACTCTATTGCAGACAACTCCTTTCCTAACAAATTGCATCAGGCCCCCACCAAATTCATTCCTATCACGACGAATCGGTTTTTGGTAGTTTTTTATTAGAAAGGCCTCGGTTTTGAAATCTGAATTTAGTTTTGTTTCTTCTATTACCAAAATATCAGGCAAGCATCTTTCCACCACCATTCTCAGATCAGTTATTTTGTTTCGAAGACTGTTTATATTTAAGAAACCAATTAAAGGATTATTTGGATTTTTTGCTCTCAGATTAAAAATCTCCCCAATATCACTCGAAATATTCTGTTGTGTGGATCCGATTGAAGATGCAGAAAAAGAAAGTTCACTGCGCGCATTAGAAGTATTTGAGGTAAGATTTGAAGGAGAGGAAGGTAAAAAGTGTTGGACGGGTGACCTACAACCATGTGAGGGTTCTATTCGTGAAATGCTACCTAAACTTGGGCTTAAAGCCAATGGGCATGTTAATGTATCAGACATTTGTGAAAGTGTTGAAAAGGAATTGTAATATGTACTGGATTTACTTTCAATTATTGGCACCGAAGGTTTTATATCCGATAAGCAGTTTCGATCATGTTCAAAATAATTAGAAAGTAGTCATACATTGTTGATATAGTTGACAAAATCATTTCCTAAAACGTTTGTACCATCATCATTCAAATGGATTCCATCATCATATAATAAGAATCGCCAATCATTGTCAAAGACTTCGTGCTCGATGAAGTCAATTTCGTTATCTGCAAGTGATTTCTTTAGCGTCATATTTACCTGTACTCGTTTCCTTTCCAAAAGATCAGAGTCTCCTCGTGCCAGTATACTGGAAACAGCCACTTTATTGACGGTCTTTTTCGCTTGTATTGCAACTCTTGTTATTTTGTTGGCTATTTTTCCAGGATCTTCCTTCCTTAAATCGTTAGTTCCACAATGTATAATCAAAACATCAGGATTTCTTTTCAAAGTAGGAATAATGTACGATTCCATGTCCTCGGTTGTCGCTCCGGGAAACGTTTTTACGAACGAATTATATTGATGCACATTTCGATTTATTTCTTGCTTTCGTATTCCCCTTATGATGGAGTCTCCAACCACAGTGATGACTGGCTTTCTGCGATGTTCGTAAGGCTCTTGGATTCGTGATTTTACTGATCTTGCATGATTCTTTGGTACAGGGCTTGACAGCCCTCCAGTATTTGTCGCAAAACCTTTTAAATCAACGTGGAAGACTTCTTGCTCTTCAGTAATGTTGCTTGCGGGCTGTTGGGCATTTGACGATGTTACTTGCCTTTGCGGACTTGACCTATCAACATTGGGTTTGCGTTGTTTTGCTGCAGTGGCCTCAGCGAAACTAAGTTCTCCAGGGACAATGTTTCGAACAGTTTTCTTTGGTGTCGTCGTTGACTTTTCAATCCCTAAACCATCGAATCTATTATCAGTTTTAACTGGCATTTCAATACTCTGACGCGACTTGGCAGTACGTTTAGGGAATTGCCAATGGTCTTCCTCTATTATGAAGTCGGCAGTACGACGTTGTACGGACGATCTATCCTCCCTCGGGATTATAAAATTGTTTTTGTTTACATACGTGGTTTTTTTATCTTGTTTTTCACAATTTTCTCCAGTTAATTTTTTTCCAAGAATTTCTTTTAAATCTACAATTTCTAGTCTTAAAGCGAAATTTTCATCTTTTAGATCTCTTTTTTCTCTTTCCAATGAGTTAATTTTCGTCAACATTTCATAAAAATCAGTGTGCCTACTTTCAATGTTTACACTCTCTTCGCTGTCTTTATCGAGTCGTTCAAAAATCGTTGCAATTTGCTTTTCTAGTCTTTCGAAACGTTCGTCGACTCCATAGTTTCCTTCCACCTTTTCATTTTTGTTTTGAAAATATGCATCATTTTTTTCAGTGGAAAATTTTTCCTTTGCATCTGGCTTGTGCAGTGCCTTCTTTCTCTGAGGTTTGGGAGTGGCAGCAACAGACAGGAGTTCATCTCTACATTCAGCGAGTCTCTCCTCATCACCAGAAATGTTTCTAGCTTTTTCTTTTTGCTTCTCTGTTTTATCTGACTCACACACTCGAAATGATTCACTGCCTCCAGTCCTGGTATCTTCTATCTTCCCTTCAGCTAGCATCATTGCTAGCTGCAGCGAGGTTGCGGAATCGTTTAGGCCATGCGTCTTCAGCAAAGATTTGCAAACTGAAATCGAATTCGCACGCTTCTTTTTAACTTGTATATCTTGTATTGCATCCAATATAAGTTCTTCTACTTCCCCAGGTTCAATAATCATTTTCGCTGCCATAACAAACTTTATCCATTTTCAAATCTATAATCTAAGACAGGAGCGCGATGTGACACGTCCGCACTCCGTGAAGACAACAGCAGGAAGGGATTTGATGCCTTTGAGCTACGAATTTAGACATGTACGCGTCACTGCTGCAAGGTTATGTGTTCCATAAGATTCCCCCAAATAACTGTTCTCGTGGGGGCGTTGGCATTTACATTAAATCCTCTCTAAAACTAGAAGATAAACCTAATTTAAAGACCCATGACTGACCAGCAGCCTCAGCGCGCCTTTGTTTTTGTTTACAACAGTTAATAGACTGATAACAATGAGTCCCACTTATCATTCATCAAAGGGAGACTCTCACTGAACTGTCATTATTGATATATACGATGGTGTAATAATTCAAATTTTAAACGACCGCCAAACGGTCATTGGCTGTGCTGCATGTAAGCATCTTTAACATCCTGAACCTTGAGTGCAACAACAACGCAGCTACCATACTTGAGGTTGAGGATGTTAGAAGATGCTTACATGCGGGGTTTTCAAGAATGTAGGAAAGCACGAAATCGCACAGAAATCGCGTGGCAGAATTGATGAAGAATGGTCTTTAGATCTCGACACAGCTCCAAGTGGACATCGGAAAAATAACTATTGATCTATTATTTCATGGTTCTTTCGACGAAGGAGACCAACAGACCAGGTTAAGTCTGTAAATTTTTGCCCAACGGCTCGCGTCTTGCTGTGCTTCTCGACTGCCCGATCAAAAATGATGAGGTACAGTTCCTTCTTTATTTACTTGTAATTTGATGTTTGGCTTTTCCAATGCAATTCTTTGTTGAGTTCAAGGCTTGATGGTGATGCCTGTTTGTCTGCAGATAAGCAAAATTTCCTCTGCTTTTCTCGGGTTTTCTCCTTCCTATTGTGAGATTATTTCGTCTAATTTGCGTAGCCCTGATTATTTAGAACGAAAATACATCCCTAAATGAATTGTTTATGGACTAAAGAAACCATTGATGTAATTTTTTTTCCATTTACGCTATTTTGGTTGAAGATTGAAGCGGATTACGAACGTTGCTATTTTCTGTATGCAGAAATTAATGGAAGCTGTGGGGAAGAAGATTCGAGGGTCGCAAAGGATGCTGGTCAGTCATGGGTCTTTAACAATTAAATGCAATGAACCATGTGAAAATAAATGGGTTCATCTCTGTAAAGGCAAAAACGAAATCCTCCTTGGTGTAGTATACAGGCACCCAAATGGAAACATTGGAAACTTCAACGATAACCTCGAAATTACAGTATCTGAAATTGATAAGGCCAAGTATGATAAAGTAATTATCCTTGGTGAAATCAATATTGATCTACTAAAGTTCAACAAAGCAGGAAAAGCTCGACATAAGCAATACTTGGATATGATGCTTAGTCATGGTTACAATCCTGGGATTACTTTACCATATCGTGTTGGTGACCACTCAGCTACACTCATCGACCATATTTTTATGAAAGAAAAAAAGGCAAGCGAGGAGATAATTTCAGGTAACCTCTATTCTGATATCTCTGATCATTTTGCTTCGGTGCTCTTTATATTCAAAAGCAGAAATCCACGAAACTATTTGAAAAATTTAAGGTCGTAATTTTTGGAACAAAAAATGCCAATGCATTTGACTCATTGATAAAAGAAGCAAACTGGGAAGAAATTCACAATAGCAACGATGTTAACAAATGCACGAATGCTTTTCCAGTGAATTTTATCGAATTCCTAAAAGAAAGCTTTCCCAGTTAAGCTCATCTCAAACTCTCGCATAAAAGATAAACCTTGGGTAACTACCAATTTAAACATAAGATCCTTTTGGATGATTATACAAAGTCCGTCCTGAGCTAAACAAGCATAAGAATATCTGATTATTGATTTCTTCATAACCCCAAATGATCGTTGATTCTGTTTTTTGCTACAGTCAGAGAGATGAGTGTTGCTGCTAAAGTCGCCTTCAATGGAAAATCGAGCGCCTTGTATAAGGACAAGAATCGCCTCAAAGTCAAAGGCAATATTTTGGTCTTTATGTCAAACGAGAATGATACGCAAAAATCAAAAGTCATTACCCCTAGTTTGCTTATAGTTCGTGCACGAAACTATTGGTGCATCTGTGTCAAATGAGATGTCATGTGAGATTTACGATAACGCAAAATTACTTATGCAGAACCCTACAGAACGTTTCAATTGTTGCTATTCGTGGGCATCTAATTTGAGACAAGCAGTCACGAAGATAACCTCTGTGCAGAATGATATGCATGAAGATGTTTTGGTTCAGTGTGATCTCGTGTCTTCCCCCAGTCAATGGCGCCATAGACCTTTTAGCTATTCAGGAAAGAATCAGAATCGAACAAACTTTTGCTACACTTTGTAGAATTTTCGAATGTGCACAATAGTGATAGAAGCTCTAACGCCACTCGATCGAACGTAACGTATAAAATGTATAAAAATAACGTTCGATCCAGGCTCCTTTTAGAATAGCTAAAAGGTCTATTGTTTGCTGGGATTCTGCACCTTTCTGTAGCTGTGTAGGAAGGGGATCCTTCTATCTTCGGTGATGCTGCGAGTGCTAGCCTCTGTGCAGGCCACCAGTTACATCATCCTCTAAAGTTGACTTATTTGCATAATGAGTACTATCAATAAGTGGCTAATGATTCGTTCGTTCTAGAAAACGATTGTTTTGACATAATTAAGCTGCTAATGAAGTCAAGAACGTGCCAATTATGGGTAAATTTGTTGTTGTGCCAGGGTAAACATCATGGTAATTTATCCATCTTATGGTGTCAAATCTGTCTAACATGAAATAAGCCGACGTCAAATGTTGCTATAGGATCGCGGGAAACTTCTGTCTTATATGCGCTTTATGTGCGCTTTCTTTATTTCAGTGCCAATTAGCAGAGATAAAACGTTAATCAATCGCTTTAACGAGCGTGACGGAAGTGGGTTACTTACTTTCTTTCTTTCTTTCTTTCTGACAGCCTGACATCGAAGCCCCTTCTTAGATTACGAAGTTGGACTTTGTAATCAAAAAGGTGCGTTGTAAAGAAAAAATAAGATATTTGCAAACTTTAATCCTATTTTGGTTCGGGGGCATCCCCTAGTAGACTTTTTGTTATAACTCTGCCAGGAGAACAATTACAACCTTGAAACTTGCTGACTTTTGCTGCTACTTATTATGCAACGACTCAAGAAGTTTCATGAAAATATTTTAACAAATGAGAGGGAGGGAGACAATTTTCCGGACCTGACCCTGTCAAAATCGCCAATTCTCAAATATTGATTTTCGCGAAAAAAGTAGCAAAATTACAATATTGTCCAAAGATATTGTGCAGTGTAGTGCTTTTTGATGTAATCTACCATAATTTTCATGTTTGGATGAAAGTTACGCCCCAAATTATATTTTATCGCATTTTTCCTGATTTTGACCGATTTGGCCACTATTCTTGACCACATAAAGGAAAATGCTACACAAAGGAAAATGCTGACGCAAGCAATTATTGCGGCTAACGTTAGGTTAATTTTTATATTTCCATGAAGTACATGCCTGGGGCTATTAGTACACCAAATTTGGTTGCTCTATCTATATCCAGTCAAGAGTTAGGTAGGGGGGAGGGCTTCCCCCCAACCAAAATAGGACGTGTCAGATAGCCCAACCACTATAGGGTTAAGAATAAGAAAACACTGTGATGGGAAACATAGTGAATCCTAAAAAAAGAAAATCTAACGATCTCATCAAGAGAATTACCACCGATGAAGATCAATAGTATTTTGACGATATCAACATTGCTAACGCACTAAATAAGCACTTCTGTACAGTAGGCAAGAAAACTGCCGCAATGATAGGAAATAGCTCAGCGAATTTTGTCAGGTACTTAGAAAATCCTGTCGAAAAATCTTTTTTTTTCCAGCCAATAGAAGAACATGAAATCGTTACTGAAATAAAAGCTCTAAAAGGCAACAAATCTCCAGGACATGACGGTATTAAACCATCGATTATAAAAGCTACCTTTGAACTTCTCGTTAGCCCACTCTCTCACATCTACAACCTTTCCATTAATTCTGGAATATTTCCAGATATTTGGAAAGTCGCAAAAGTAATTCCTGTTTTCAAAAAGGGTGAAAGATACCTTGCAGAAAACTACAGACCAATCTCCCTCCTGTCTTGCCTTGAAAAAATATTTGAACGTCTGGTTGTAAAACGTATGATGACTTTCATAAAAAAACACAAACTATTGTATGAACTCCAGTTCGGATTCAAAGAAAACGACTCAACAGTGCATGCTCTCTTAGAAATTACCGACCAAATATACAGTAAATTAGATCAAGATAACTGTGCACTTGGTGTATTTCTCGACCTATCAAAAGCATTTGATACTATTATTGACCATGAGATTCTTCTTCACAAACTCCATCATTATGGATTTAGAGGGATTGTTGTCTCAGTAACCGTAAACAATACACATGCGGCAATAAACACAACCTGCCTTAGAAACCATTGAAACAGGAGTACCACAAGGGTCAGTCCTAGGCCCAATTCTTTTCACAATATTCGTAAATGACATGGCAAACGCTATGAAGAATTTATACCAAGACTCTTTGATGATGACACAAACATATTTTGCTTTAGCAAAATAGGAACGACTTAGCTAGAGTAATTAACAGCGAACTAGCCAAATTAGATGAGTGGTTCAAAGCAAACAAACTGCTTATTAACACCAGTAAAACAAATCATTGTCTTTTTAAACCAAATCGAAATAAAATCATCAACAACGATTTCACATTCGAAATGGGTCTTCAGTCTAAAATATCTTGGAATGCTAACAGATTGCAACTTAAACTGGAATGACCATATAGACATACTTGCAAGCAGCTTAGTTAAATATTGCTCGATGTTTGCTAACCAGCGATACTTGGTCCCAGCTGAATGTTTAAAGGCTTTATTTCTCAGCTTAGTGCAATCAAAAATAAGCTACGCCTTAGAAGTTTCTGGAGTGGCTAAAGAATTTCATTTAAAGCCACTCCATGTACTACAAAATATAATGTTTAAAATCTTACAGTTCAAATATTATAGATACTCTACAAACATTCTGCATAAATCGTATGGAATTTTAAAAGTAAAAGATCTCTATGAAGCAACAATTCTTAACTTCATGCATAAAGTGCATCATAACCAGAAAAACTTCCATCTGCATTTCGTAACTATCTAGAAACCAATAAGGGTAAATATAAATACGAAACAAGACAAAGAAAAGACTATAAACTATGCAGAACACGCAAACATTGGGGTGAACAAACGCTTAAAAACAAAGAGGCAAGACTCTGGAATAACCTCCCAGATAAAATAAAACATATCAATAACGTAAAATCATTTTCTAACGAAATAAAAAGTCTTAGACTCCTTCAATACCAATAAAAAGGAAACAAAAAACAACAAATTAAATGAAATACAAAATGCCTTAACCTTTAACATTTTATACTTTTACCAGTTAGCTACTACTATTCTTCTCGTTACGTTTTGTGTATATTTTGCTTGTTTTGTTCTCCAAGCGGCTCAGACTTGACAAGCTGTGCTTTTTCTGAGTCGTATAAGTTTTACAGTACATTGTATAATGTATTATGTATTTTATATGAATAAAGTTTGAATTTGAATTGAAACTGAATTGAATTTGAATTAAATATTTACTATTTTAAAAACTGATTGAACGGAGCAAGAAGGCTTCAAAATTCAGTGATAATTATTGCTGCAATGACCATATTGCCATGCAGAAAAGCCTACTGAGTTGAAATCTTATAACTGGCCAAGAATCTTAGAATGCCCCCAATAGGCAGTAGGTGTTTGACAAATAGGGCCATTTGGTAGCCATTTTGTAAGACCCTCAAACCGACTGGACCCCCCTCTTAGGCCACAATGGGAGTACTACAGACTGTTTCAGCGTGTAAGGAATCGCTGAATAGTCAATTTCTACTCTTATTGCCATCAGAGAGGGACCTAAGGACAAAATACAGTTATGTCATCTCACCGTGTTATCATTAAATCCACTAACAGTATAAAGTGACTTGTTTTGCTTGTCGCACTCTACTATTGGCCACTTTGCTGCTGGACCACGTCTTCCTGTGCTTCTTTCATCTTCGCCTCGTCTTCGCCACTCCTTGCAAGCGCTGCCAACTGTTAGCGTTATTTTGCTGGAATTGTGGACGTTTCTCTCTGTTACTCTTGCAGCACGTCGCGTTTTAACAACAGGAGCGAACATATTTTTACATGACAGGAATGAGAGGAAGAACTTTGAAGCACATCGTATGTGAAGTATTCGCTAGAAACCCTTTAGCCTTTGGATCCCCTGGACCCCCTGGTAGATGCACCATTAATGAAACGTTATCTCTGAGTGTTAATTAGTTTTGAAAATGGGTTAAAATACCATTTCATAGGATTACTCCATTTTCACCTTGGAGAGGAAAATTACGGTCTGACTATATGGAAGCCGGCTAGCTCGGTAGACGGGCTGGCTCGTTTGCCGAGATGGAATTTAGAGCGTGATTATATGGAACGGGGTGGCTCGTTTGCCGAGGTGTAATTTAGGTTGGTATTATATGGGAAAAGAACTGTGACATGTCGTGTTATATCCTGTGACCCCGGTACAGGACATTATTCAGACCAAGATTTGGAGACTCATAAAATGCTTCTTGCTTCGAACCGAACATAACAAGAGTAAATAATGTAAACTAAGGCGTGGCTACAACAATGGTTCCACAGGGTAGCCATACTATATACATAGAGTGTCAATACAACATTACTCCCCTTTTCGGAATGAGTGTTGTAACGAGTTATATTGGAACAGGATTTCCATATCGTTCAGGACATTTGCGTGTCCGAGTTTCTCTGGGCTGATTATCGTTCTCGATTGGTTGCGCTTGATCATCTGGTTCCTCAATCTGATCAGTTTGTTTCAACGGTTCATCTCTTCGATCTGTGTCTTCTAAATCACTGTCTGTCTCGAGTGAGTGATCTTTTCGATTGGTAATGTACTTCTTAAAATGAGATATGTTTCGTTTAATGCGATGTTTGTTTGCATTTTCAGCGGTTATCATTGTTCCTTTTCGCTCAATAACGACGTTAGGAGTCTTGTTAAAACGAGAATATAACTTATTCTTTCGAATTTGCTTCACTAAAACAGTGTCTCCAACTTTAATATCACTCTCCTTTGCGTTTCGACGCGTGTCCGTGTATTCTTTCTGATATTTCTGTTTTTCAACCTCGTTAGCTCGTGCTTGTTTGTGTTTGTTTACAACAATCTTTCTTTCGATAACTGGTAATTTCCCTCCAACTTGTCGATTGAAAAGAAGTTCACATGGTGCAACTTTTGTAACCGAGTGTGGAGTTGTTCTGTACTGCAGTAGAAATCGCTGTATTTCTTGTCTCCATAGTTTTCCTTCAATTAAGGCGGCTTGAATGACTTTGCCTAAAGGTTGGTTAAACGTTTCTACTTCTCCGTTAGCTTGTGGCCATATTGGAGTAATTGGATCATGCTTTATTCCGAGTGCTGTAAGATATCTACTGAAATCATCGCTGTTAAATGGCGGACCATTGTCTGTTTTCATGACCTCTGGTATTCCATGCACAGCAAATATACGATCAAATTTTGGGACTAAAACTGATATTTTTGTCGATTTAACGAACTCAACTTCAGGAAAGCGAGAATACCTGTCAATGACAACTAACAAATAATCTCCTGAAGGTAATGGGCCATAAATATCCGCATGCAGTTTTTCCCATGGTGCTCGTGGCATGTCACTCAACTTTACTGGTTCTGGAGGATTGTGTTTAACTGTAGCTTGGCAAGCTAGGCATGAATCAAGCGTTGCTTTGACTGCATCATCGATTTTTGGAAACCACATCTTTTCCCGTATCATTGCTTTGGTCTTCGAGAGTCCTTGATGACTTTCATGTGCAATGTCTATTGCTCGTTGTTGTAATGATTCTGGAATGATAATTCTTGATCCTCGCAGAATAACATTTTGTGCACCGATAGTCAATTCTTCTTTAATCATTTTGTACGGCTTAAATACATCTGAATTCCAGATATCTGTGCTTATTGCAGCGTGGAGTAGTTGAAGTGTCTTATCTTCGTTTGTAGCCTGTGCAATTTCGCTTAATGACATCGCTTTTGGGACTGCATTCATTGTAACAAAGTTTACATACTGTTCTGTGTGTCTCTCTTTGTTAGTATGCGAGTAAGATGGGTGTCTGGATAAGTAATCTGCTGCGTTTTCTTTTCCAGCTTTGTATTTTACAGTGAATGTATACGGCTGTAAACGTAGAACCCATCGTTCTATTCTGGCAGAAGGCTTGGACTTTGGTGATCCATAAATGATCTCTAATGGCTTGTGATCAGTAAACAGAATGAATGGCTGGCCATCTAAAACAAGTGAAAATGTTCTATCGCCCATACGATGCTTAAAGCTTCTTTTTCAGTCTGCGAAATCTACGTTCAACATTTGACAATGAACGACTAGCATACGCAATAACTCTATAGTCCGATTCATCTCTTGCACTTTGGGCTAAAATAGCTGAAACTCCTACAGGGCTTGCATCGACTGTGAGCATCGTATCTTTCTTCGTGTCAAAATAACTCATCACCGGGGCTGATACTAGCGCCTGTTTGAGTTTATCTAAAGCTCTCTGGTGTTCTTGCTCCCATGAAAATCGTGCATTTTTCTTCGTAAGCTCACGTAAGGGTGCTTTAATTGAGCGTAGTCGTGTATGTATTTGGAGCTGTAATTTGACATACAAAGCAAGCTGCGAACTTCTTGTGCATTTGTAGGTTGTGCTGCATTTTGAAAATCTTCAATTCTCTTTGGATCAGGGCGTGTCCCATCTGCTGAGAATATTTGAACAAAAAAATCAAGTGTTGGCTGTAGGAATTTACATTTTTTTTTAAATTTAATGTAAAGCCTTTTTCTTGTAATCGGCTAAGACATTCTTTGAGTGCTGTGTCTTGTTCTTTTCTTGTAGAACCATACACGATAATATCGTCAGCTATGTTGTGTACACCTTTGATGCCTTGCAGGTTTTGCTGAAGAGCATGTTGAAATATTT
Organism: Aurelia coerulea; assembly: GCA_039566865.1. Lineage (NCBI taxonomy): Eukaryota > Metazoa > Cnidaria > Scyphozoa > Semaeostomeae > Ulmaridae > Aurelia > Aurelia coerulea. The sequence goes on from CM076945.1 coordinate 16,282,652, forward strand.
TTGCACTTGCATTTATTCCATATGCCAATCTTTTATATCGGTATAAACCAACAAATGTGCTGAAAGCCGTTATGTACCTGCTCTCCTCCGCAAGGGATAGTTGGTGGTACGCCTGTGCTAAGTCAAGCTTTGAAAAATACTTAGCCCCATGAGATCTAAGCTGATATCATTCACTGTTGGTATTGGATACCTGACTCTATTAATTGCCTGGTTGGCCATTCTCATGTCTACACATATGCGCACAGAACCGTCCTTCTTCGGTACTGCTACGATAGGAGAAAGCCAAGGGGTGAGCTGATTTGCTGGTACAGGTTGGATGATATCCTGATTTTCCAGCTCCTTCAAAGCGTCCTTCACTTTCTTACGAATGTGAAACGGTATTCTTCTCGGTTGTTGTGCCTGTGGTATTGCCTCTTTGTCAATATTCAGTTTGACGGCATCATCTTTCAGCTTTCCTAATCCCTAAAAAAAAATTGCTTATATTCATCAATTATCCCACAAATGTTTTCATCGTTTGTGTTGAGTGAATGAACGTTGCTAAGATTCAAGCTTATCAGACCAAGCTCTTGCGCTGTGTTTGCTGACAATATTGTTGGGGAGATGAAGTGCTGACCCTATTGTTTTGATACATTGTGGTTCAGCTTTGTTGAGAGCGAATCGACGTTGGGGCTCACGCTGTCATGCGCATCGCTGCTCTTGTTTCTTCCCTTGTTCTCAACGGTCAAGTTAATTTGCATATTACATAAGTGAAGTAAATCGTTACTGCGCATGCGATCTGGAGCCCTTTTGGGGGGATTCCTCGAGGCTGACAACTTAGCCTGTTCGTATCCCCAACAAAATAGACATCCTGCTTTCTGTTCTTTCATCACGTAGAATGTTGCTAGGCAATACTTCTCCTTCGATTCTACCAAAGTCTCGAATTTCCCTTGTATTGTATTGAAAGGAAATGCTTGGACCTTTGTTGGTTGCAACTTCATACCGGTCAACTTTTCAAAAGCTTGTTGATCCAATACATTAATTGAGGCTCCGGTATCTATCATAATCTCAATTGTACTGCCCCCAATATTGACTTTTGCTGTTGGACACCCAGTTGACTTTTGTTTGACAGCGTACATGTATTCTTCATCACTCGAATCGGTTTCTGAATGATGCAAAGGTTTCACTGTCTTCTGTTTTCTAAATTTAGACTTTTCGGATTTTTTTTATTGTCCTGGGCAGAGCTTCGGCTTACGTTAGCAAAATGATTATTCTTGGAACATTTTCGACATGTTTTCCCTTGTGCTGCACATTTATCTTTAGGATGCCATGCCCCTCCACAGTTACCACATTTTGAAGCTTGGTTGTTTTTCTTGTATTGCGTGTCAGCACGAATACGGTTTGTTATGGGTCTTTAATCCTTTGATTCGATATCTTTTGCTTGGACTTCGCTCATCTCGTTTCGACGACCATCCAAGAGCATATCTCTCAGTTTGTACTCAGGCTCTCGAAGCGCTTTCTTTCTGATTCGAGATGAAAATCCTCCGATAATAATCTGTTCTTCTATTTCAAAATCTGCATCAGCGAATTCGCAATTCACGGATAGTTTGCGTAGCCTTGTGTAAAAGCTGTCAAGTGTCTCTCCAACTTCCTGTCGTGTTTGTCTGAATTTGTACACCTCATAGCGTGTGTTCTTTTGTGGTTCAAAAAAGATAAGGCTCAAATCCTTGTTTGAAGCGGAGAGACTGTGCAGATAAAAATATGGACCGAGGAAAGTTTTTGCAATTCACCCACAACTGGTCGTTTCTTATAAAAATTTGCTAATGTAAAAAAGGCAAACGAAGTTAAACTGGTGCCTGAGTCATGGGTAAGTGCATTATTCAGCTCTAGAATTTTACCATTACTTTTTAAGTGCAATGGAATGAGTTTTAAGCGAGGACAAGCTTAGGCCCAAATGATGTCTCTACCAGAAATCGTTAGAAATTGCCTCCAATTTTGAGATATGATAGCAGTGAAGGAGTTTGGGTTATTGCTCAGGTCAGTATGCATAATCGCTGATATTTTTATCTGTATAACTCATTTGTAGCGATTTCTATAGATATTTCAAGGAAGGTCAATATTCTTCAACCGGAAAATGAACACAGCTCCGGCCCCAAACAAGCTATGTGCCTAAACATGTAAACAACTCTGGACGGACATCCCCACAACTGATTTATCAAAAAAAATTGCGAATAAGTGAAGTATTCTAGCATCCATTTCAGTTTTAGTGAGGGTACTAGAAAATTTACCTCAAACGACCGATTTTGTCTCCAGGGGCAAGAAAGCGGTGATCTCATTGGCTGACAAGCATGAAATTGGATGATTTCTGCATGCTCTGGCAACCAATAAGGATTTGAGCCTTATCTTGGTTCAAAATATTCTGATAACTTGGTTCGAGCAGCGTTGTAATCGTTATCTTCCCCTGTATCTGGAAGTTGACCAAAAATTTCACGAACGCGTGAACCAGCTTGATATAAGAGTAGTGCTCTCTTGCGACGATTATCTCGTATACCAGTTGCGAGCAGAAACGTGTCGAAGTCATTGAGCCATTGTCGCCATCTCGCCGAGATATTAGCGCCTACCTCTCTCTCTGGGTCAAATTCAAGAAGCGGTTTCAAATTTAAACTGAACGCCATCCTCTCTTACATTTCTGTTGCATCTTCGTCGCCAATGTTATATCCTATGACCTCTGTACAGGACATTATTCAGACCAAGATTTGGAGACTCATAAAATACGTCTTGCTTCGAACCGAACATAACAAGAGTAAATAATCTAAACAAGGCGTGGCTACAACAATGGTTGCACAGGGTAACCATACTATATACATAGAGTGTCAATACAACACGTCGATGAAGGGAAACCAGGCCAGTTCGGTTTGGTGCGATTACGTGGAGACGAGCCAGCCCGTTTAGCCAGCCAACCTGCTTGCATCAAAGAGGGCTAGCTCGCTTAATGGGCTGGGTCACTTGCATGTAATAGCAACTGACATTTTATGTGTTTAAAAGAATGGAAGTGAGCTGGCTTGTATGCCGAGCCAACCCGCTTAGCGAGCCAGCTCGCCTCATATGATCAGGCCCTTACTCCATTTGCACCCTACTCCATGTTTGTCTTCTGCGAGCCACTATGTATGCAATAATTAGGATTTTCAAAAAAAATATGAAACCTTTGTCCGAAAAGTTGTTGTATCTATTATTTCCAATGATGTTTGGGCTGCTGAGAATTAATCAAATATTTTTCGGCTTACAAACGTTTACCGTGGCCTTTTCTCTTGAACTTCTGCAAAATTTGTGTTGACAGAAAGCATTTGAAAGCCTGGTGTTACTTTTACTTTCTGTCACTTGTGATTTTATTAATTTTTCCCTTGTGTAAGTTATATCGGATGTCTCATAGTAAAGTATACTACAGATGTCTTTGGGTCCCGTGATGAGAATTTACCTTGTAATGGCTACTCAATTCAAAATGTTCCTTGATAGATAGGATAAAGTTGAATCCCTCCATGCCTCTACATTTAAGAAACTCGACACTGATGTGGTAGATCTTTGCCTGAAACGTGAAAACTAACTTATTCATTTTCTTAGGGACAAATTATTGAAACAGAATTCAATTCCAGCCCCGGGTGTAAATTGTCCAGTGAGGCCCATCCTTTTGGCTATAGGCAACTTGAATTTTAAGTTAGCTAAATTTTTCGTTCCTATCTTGCAGCCGTACACGGTAACTGAATATTTTGTAAAGGATTCCTTTTCGTTTGTTTCTGAAATTACAGCATTTAGTTCGGGTGAGGAACTCGTTATGGCCAGTTTTGATGTTTCTGGTTTGTTTACGAACATCCCATTAGAAGAAGCTATCGATCTATGTACCGACTTAGTATTCGATGAAACTAATATATTACATTATAAGGATTGTTCCTTGGACCGCACTCAGTTTCGCAAATTGTTAGGCTTTGCTGTCCAAGAAAATCATTTTGTCTCAACACCAATCAGGTTTTCAGCCAGGCGATTCAACAATCAATCAGTTGTTGGCGATAACCCACAACATTCACAGAGCCTTTGAGGAGGTGCCTAGCAAAGAAATGCGTGCTATCTTTCTGGATTTGTCGAAGGCTTTCAACAGGGTATGGCACGGCGGTCTTCTCTATAAGTTGGAAGTCAATGGCATATCTGGCAATATTCTCCAGCTTTTTCAAAACTTTCAAAGGACCGCAAACAACGCGTTGTTTTAAATGGGAAAAGTTTAAAGTGGGAATCGATCTCTGCAGGGGTACCTCAAGGATCAGTCCTTGGTCCGCTGTTCTTTCTTATGTACATTAATGATATAGTCAGCAACGCTACGTGTGGAATTAAGCTTTATGCCGATGACACATCCCTATTCTCAGTTGTGGATGATGAAAATGCTACCGCTCAAGTGTTGAATTGCGATCTTGAAAAGATAAATTTGTGGGCGTGGCCGTGGAAAATGCAGTTTTAATGCTAATAAAACGGGAGAAGTTATCTTTTCTAAACCTTTGATTAGGAAATGACGAAATAGCTCCTAAGAATGAACATAAGCACCTAGGACTGATTCTTGACTCAAAACTTGATTTCCAAAGTCGTATAAGAGAGGCTATCCTAAAGGCGCGCAGAGGGATTGGTATGATTAAATGCCTTTCAAAATACGTTTGTAGAGAAATTCTTGAACAAATCTATAAGCTTTATGTTCGACCGCATTTGGGTTATGGAGATATCATATACCATAAACATGACCCTGAGATGCATCTTCATTTCACACAAAGTTAGAACAGACCCAATACTCTGCTGCATTAGCTGTCACAGGAGCTTGGAGAGGTACAAGTAGGCAAAGACTCTATGACGAATTCGGACGGGAAACCCTGTACCATCGTAGATGGTATCCAAGATTATGCCATTTCTATTCTCTGTGCAAATCCAAAGCACCTTTATTTTGAGATACCCCAGCAGCGAAACTTGATCTATAATCTAAGAAACCCACATTGGTACTAACAACCTATGGGAAGAACAATTCGGTACTAAACTCGTATTTCCAAAATACCATATCTGAATGGAATCTACTTGAGAATAAAGTAAGAAATTCTCCCTCGATTTCTCAGTTTAAAAAGAATCTGCTTGCTATCATAAGGCCAAGAAGTAACCCTACCTATAACCTTCGTGACATCCTGGGTATAAGACTTTTAACAAAGCTTCAGACTGAATTCAGTGCTTTGAATGGGCATAGATGCAAACATAACTTCGCTTGTTTAAGTCCAATGTGTATCTGCGGCACTGGTAAAGAGGATAATTGGAATTCTCTCCTGCACTGCCCCCCGTACAGCATATTGCGCCAAGATCTCTTTGACCAGCTCTCATATATTGATGGCTTCAATGTTGCTGATGCAAATCCGAAAGAACTTTGTCCTTTACTCCTGTTTGGTGATCAAAATTTGGGTACAGTTGCAAACAGAATCATATTAGAAGCAACAATTTCCTTCATCAAAGCCTCGGCAAGGTGAAACTAATGTTGAAATATAAACAGCAGCACCCCCTCCTTATTTCCTTCTACCTGATTTTTCTTTTATAGTGTAACCATTAGTTTGGAATGTAAGTGGCATTCATGGTGAGGACTCAGTGACCTCGTGTCTTTCCTCGCCATGAATGAAAATCATTTTGTTTATAATGGGCAACTTTTTGATCAAATTGATGGTGTAGCAATGGGATCTCCTTTGGGACCTTCCTTTGCTAATATATCTATAAGCCACCTTTAAAAACGCTATTTAGCGAATTGCCCTTCCGAGTTTACACCTGTTCTGTATCGTAGATATGTGGATGATACTTATTGTTTATCTAAGGACAGGGACCATATTACTATGTTCTTAGAGTATATTGATTGTCAGCACCCTAACATCAATTTCACAACTGATATTGAGTCGGAAAACTCCTTACCATTTATGGATGTCCTCGTTACCCATGATGGGTCCAATTTTACTACGAGTTTGTATAGGAAGAAGACATTTACTGGTCTTTATACGGATTTTTCAAGCCTTGCTTCCGATCAATATAAGAACTACTTGATTAGTGTTTTAGTTTTTACCGGGTGTCTCAGAAAAAAGTCCCCCTTTTGACTGGAAATAGGAACGATAAGATATTATTACTCTCAGAGCTTACAGCTAAATTTATCAATCTTCAACTTAGATGCACATACCTTGTATTTAAAAATCGCAGATACAAGATACAAGTTTGCAAGTCAAAATCTACAGTTCATCCAAAACCAGAGGTTTTGAAAAAGGGCCTAGCCATGATTTGTATCATGAACATTTCCCAAAGCACCTGTAAACCCTAATGTTCAGTTTTTGATTTTAAAAAGAATGAAAGATGCATGGGCATGGCCCTGATTAAACAAATATAGAAAGAAATTTGGTAAGAATCGTGCCATATTCGTGCCTCACAGTCGTGCCTCATCTCATCAATAAGCGTGCATGTGCTCCTTTTCCTCGTCTTTGATACAAAACACTTGGGATGGAATACAATGCAAGGACTGATTCATCAAAGGGAAAATCATTTCAAGAACAATGGAAGCATTTCAAGGCATAATTCTCTTCAAAAGTAAAAACTTAGGTTCAAAGTTGAACATTATTTTGCAAAAGGTATTTGATGTAAAATCATGGCCAGGCCATTTCTCAAAACCTCTGGTTTCAGGTGCACTGCAAATTTTGAACTTGTGAACTCATATCTCCGGTATTTGGTGGACGATTTTAAAATGCAAGGTATGTGCATTTAAGTTGAAGATTGACAAATGAACTGAACTGAAGAAATCCCGAAATTTCATCGTTTTTTCCCTTGTTAGTTCAAAATGGGGTACTTTTTTGACACACCCGGAAGAGCATTTCATATTTGCCCATCGTATCAAAACTTCCACAACGAAATTGTTCGAATTAAGGAGATCTTATCAAAAACAGTTTTCCTAGGGCAATGACTGATCGTATTATTAAATCTTTTCTGGATAAATGGTTCGCACCTAGGCCCCTGCCCTTGATGAAGCCAAACGGCCCTATTGTTTTGTATGCCATATCTATGCAGGTATAGCATATGAGTCAAATCTTTCAATAGGGCACAGGGAAACCCGCAAATCTTCCAATTTCACGCTTATAAGCCAATGATATCGTCGTATTCCGATCACATGACTGAAAATAAGGCTTTCGAGATAAATTTTCGAGTACCTTCACGAAAATGAAAAATGGATATTCGAGCAATAAAGATACAGAGCTGGTTTTACCACGAATCGATTTGAGAGGCCTCACTCCACATTTGTTTTTCTGCATTTGGTTAAAATCTCATCAGGGATCGGCGTTACATCGAATTTCATTCCTTCGAAAATTGGCCTATGTTCAAGAATTCTTCAGCAACGCTACAAATAAGATATAGCTTTCAAAATTTCACATGTTACGTGAATTATGTCCAGCAATAACATGAAAATATTTGTTTGTGTGATTTTCGAAAATCCTAGACGAATTAAAGCTATTTGCTGCGAAGAAAGCTAATTGGCCTACCTTCACCCGCAGCAAAATCCCAGTAATCGGCATTAAATCACTCTTTTTCGCAATAATAACCGGCGGATACATTAATGAATAACTTCACCTCAAATCCAATTTCTTTCCACCATTTTATCATCGATAATTTCGATGAAATGTGACAAGACTTTACAGCCTCTGCAGCAAACCGTCCAACTACCGTCGATTCAAAGTTTTCTTGTTGCAAACACCAGGAAAGCTTGCATAAAACAAAAGGTTGTGCAAGGCTCAGGTCTCCCATATGACACAGCAAATTGTTACCTTTGATAATAGATTGTACACCTTTGAGAATAGATTGCAGGGGAAATTTCTTTACACAAATTATGTACTTTTCCGATGTGACAAAGAAATTTGCAATCTTTGAGAAATGTTTTAATTTCTCTTTATTTAGCAACGATAGAATGCCTCCAGGAGTGTGCAATCTATTCTCAAAGGTGTCATTTTGCTGTGTCATATGGGACACCTAATAAGTCTTGCAAAACCTTTTGTTTTATGCAAGTCTTGCAAGACTTCCAACGTGTTTACAACAGGAAAACTTTGAATCAACGGTAGTTGGACGGTTTGCTGCAGAGGCTGTAAAGTCTTGTCACATTTTATCGAAATTATCGATGATAAAATGGTGGAAAGAAATTGGATTTGAGGTGAAGTTATTCGTTAATGCATCAGCTGGTTATTATTGCGAAAAAGAGTGATTTAATGCCGATTACTGGGATTCTGCTGCGGGTGAAGGTAGGCCAATTAGCTTTCTTCGCAGCAAATAGCTTTAATTCGTCTAGGATTTTCGAAAATCTCACAAACAAATATTTTCATGTTGTTCCTGCACATAATTCACGTAACATGTGAAATTTTGAAAGCTATATCTTATTTGTAGCGTTGCTGAAGAATTCTTGAACATAGGCCAATTTTCGAAGGAATGAAATTCGATGTAACGCCGATCCCTGGTGAGATTTTAACCAAATGCAGAAAAGCAAATGTGGAGTGAGGCCTCTCGAATCGATTCGTGGTAAAACCAGCTCTGTATCTTTATTACTCGAATATCCATTTTTATTTTCGTGAAGGTACTCGACAAGTTATCTCGAAAGCCTTATTTTCAGTCATGTGATCGGAATACAGCGATATCATTGGCTTATAAGTGTGAAATTGGAAGATTTGCGGGTTTCCCTGTGCCCTATTGAAAGATTTGACTCATGTGCTGGCAGGTATAGTTTGCAGATTAAAACTAAAATATGTAGAATAATTAAGCAATGATATCCAAGTATTCAGCTCAAGGTTATTTTTCGGTCTCCTAAACGAATTCAGTCATTTTTGCCATTTAAAGACCGCTTTTCAACTCTTATATGCTCCTCTGTTGTTTACAAGTTTCAGTGTCCTGGCTGCCATGCTTCAGAACTTGACTGATTACATGCCATCGTCGAATAACAACAACATCTCATTCCAATGAACGGAAATATGAATAAATCAATTGTGAATAACGAATATATGAACTTGCCACGCTGAAGAATATGTGAAGAGATGTGCCTCCAATCTGGCCCAGAAAGAACATTTTCGTGAAATCTTTTTCGATAAACCGTGCCACCATTCCTTTATAGGTGGAAACCGGCAATAACATTAGCCAAAACGATGTACGAATTTATCGGTCACATTCCATGTTTTAGTGCAGGAAAAATGTATGTCGTCTTATGGTCTAGCAGCTTCATGAAACAGAGCTGAAATGCTAGGATTAATAAGTTAATAACGTTCTTACGAATACGAATAACAAGAAGAAATGTACATCTTATTTCCATAACGAGTAAAATAGATTGATCTTTTCGACATTTGAAATACTATTTATGGAAACTCCTAATATAAATTTCACATTTTGTGCGGATATTATTATTATTATTATTATTATTATTATTATTATTATTATTATGAATTTATTACAGTGTCTATGTATTTAGCATACTGTGCTAATTGGGGACACTATTTATTACTACAATGAAATTAAAACACTAAAATAAGTTCGCCTACAAAAGCAAAGTTCTAAAATAGAGCAGGATATTGTTTCAACAGAATAACAACCCAAGAGACACGACAAGCTATCAAACTACCCCCCCCTCGCCAAAAACCCTTCCCTAAGCCAAACCTTTCCCCCAAGAACCCTGCCCCAAACCAAACCTTATCTCCCCATAGCCCTGCCCCAAGCCAAACCTTATCCCCAAAACCCTGCCCCAAGCATGTATACTTGTCATATCTCTGTGGTTGCTATTCTGCTGAAACAATATCCACAAGTGTGGAATAAAAGAAAAATATTATGTAAAATCATTAAAAGTATTATATAATAGTTTAAAATTTTTTGTTTTCTTTTAAAAACCGAGTTTACAGCCATCTGAGCACGTTTTTCCCACAAAGTCTCCCAGTTCTCTCTTCCTGATGTGTTTTTTAAAAGTATTCATATTATTACTATTTCTCAGTTCTTTGTCCAGCTTGGACCAAATGAATGGCCCCAAGTATCTTATAGAATGTTTTCCATATCTTACTGTGTTGAATCTTGGAATTACAAAATCATTGTTCCTTAGTGTATAATTAGCAGTTGGTCTTTTGAATAATTCTTGTATGTATGAGGGGCACAAATGGTTCTTGACTTTGAACATTAAAATTGCTATATTTTGAAGCCTCTGATTTTGAAGTGTCCTCAATCCTGATTTATGTAAAAGTATTTCATATGTGCTCGATTTATCACAGTAAACTGCTCTCAATGCACGTTCTTGTATTCTTTCTAACTTTTTAAGATATCATGTTATCTTATCTTTTAGAAGTCCTTCATTAGAAAATCACCCCTTGAAGGTCAAGCAACACAGTAGCATCAAAGCAAAGTTGGGCAGTTTGCAAACTCATTGCCCATTCATGGAAGCACAACCCTATTTTTGTAAGATTCTATAACTTTGATCCAATATAAAAACCTCCTCAAAATTCGCATTATCTGAGTGCGAAATGTTTCGTAAAATTCTCTCAAGATTCTACGCGTATTTCTTTGTAAGAAACTGGCCATAATAAACTCAACCCTGTCGCCTAAAGAATTAAGAAACTCTACATGGAAAATATATGTTAAAAAACTGTTTATTTGGATAAAGGAAATCCTTGACATATTTTTACTCTATTTTCATTTGTTTTCTGTATATATTACTTGTAAGGCCCTTGAGTGATGTCTAAAAATTGGAAAGGCTGCTAAAACATTATTTCAAATGTCCACAATGGCACAGGCAGTGAACATGAATACAGTAAAAACCCGCACATAAGAACCTAAGATTTTGAACTCAGCCTGTTTAGGTTCTTATACAATGAGGAGCATCCAGTAATCAGGGTATAGGTTCTTAACACAGGGAAATATGCGAATCTAAATCTTAGCCAAATTTATTTACATTCTTGGCCCTATCCACTTCAACCCAAGCTTACCCAGTTTACCCCTACAGGCCCTGCCTATCACAGTTCTGTAAGTAATGTTTTGGAGTCCATGAAGGAGGTTGATTGGCAAAAAGTTGCATTTATTTCCCAATGAATGAATGCAACGCTTTATTAATAACCAAGTTAAGATATCAGCCTGAAATGGTTCTTATTTATTGAGTACAAACTATATTATTTCAGGCTGTAGGTTCTTAATAGATGAAGGTTCTTATGTGCGGGTTTTTGCTGTATTGTTATGGAGCCTCTAAGAAACTCGTAAGAAACCATGAGTACTGAAAATCTGATAATTTTAAGAAACTTTCAGTACTGGCCCGAGTTCTTAGTTTCTTCTAAAAAAATACGTGTATCGGTTATCGGTGGTAGGATCTCTGGGGTCTCCTGTGCCTTCGATAAAATTGTACAGCAATTTATGAAATCGTGCCACAGTGTAGATCACGTACGAAATCTCATGTAAGAAAATTATCAAGTGGAAAACGAAAAAATTAATTTTTTCCAGTTTCCAAAATGTTATATTTACTTTGGGCCTGATTCTAATAGAAAAGTTTCTTGTATGGTTCCCAAATTTTCAAAAATTTAAAACTTCCTACTACAGAAAAAGTGTGTGCAGTTGCATTGATAGAGGTCCGCTATCATAGGAAATAGTTTCAAGAAACTGAACTCTCAAGTCACCTAGAATATGAAATCTTGGATACTGGAACAAATTCATTTCACTTTTCACTTGGTAATTTCTTACATGAAATTTCGTACGTGATCTACTATGTGGCATATTTTATTGAAGGTACAGGAGATCCCAGAGATCCTACACCACAGAAACTTGAGAGAACTTTTGAGAAAATCTTACGAAACAATTTGTACTCAGATAATGAGAATTTTGAGGAGCTTTCTGTATTGGATCAAAGTTGTAGAATCTTACAAAAAATAGGGTTGTGCTTCCATGAATGGGCAATGAGTTTGCAAACTGCCCAACTTTGCCTTGTTTTGTTGGGGAGACGAGACAGGTTTTTTCCCGAGAACCTTATGTGTCCCCCCGTGCAGTAGGTTAATGCTCATGCGCTCGGCAGAGTACCGTGCATGAGCTTTAACCCACTGCACGGGGGGACACATACGTTTCCTCGGACAAACTTTATTTTGTCTCCCCAACAATTGATGCTACTGTGTTGCTTGACCTTCAAGGGGTGATTTTCTAATTAAGGATTTCCTAAAAGATAAGATAACATGATATCCGCACAAAATGTGAAATTGACATGAGGAGTTTCCATAAATAGTATTTCAAATGTCGAAAAGATCAATCTATTTTACTCGTTATGGAAATAAGATGTACATTTCTTCTTGTTATTCATATTCGTAAGAACGTTATTAATCCTAGCATTTCAGCTCTGTTTCATGAAGCTGCTAGACCATAAGACGACATACATTTTTCCTGCACTAAAACATGGAATATGACCGATAAATTCGTACATCGTTTTGGCTAATGTTATTTCCGGTTTCCACCTATAAAGGAATGGTGGCACGGTTTATTGAAAAAGACTTCACGAAATTGTTCTTTCTGGGCCAGATTGGAGGCAGAGCTCTTCCCATATTCTTCAGCGTGGCAAGTTCATATATTCGTTATTCACCGTTGATTTATTCATATTTCCGTTCATTGGAATGGGATGTTGTTGTTATTCGACGATGGCATATAATCAGTCAAGTTCTCGCCTCCATTTTTGATTACAAAGTCCAACTTTGTAATCTAAGAGCTCAATTGATGAAACCTCTGCTAATTGGCACTGTTCTAAGATGGATAAATCACCGCTGCATAACCAAAGGTAGAAGGACCCCCCTCCTACACAGCAACGGATGCAATCATCGCAGGTGAAGTTGAGACGAAAGGTGCAGAATCCCAGCAAACAGTGGCGCCATTGACTGGGGGAAGGGACGTGATCACACTAAACCAAAACATCTTCATGCATATGATTCTCATAGGTTATTTTCGTCAATGCTTGTCTCAAACTAGATGCCCACGATAGAAACGTTCTGCAGGGTTCTGCATAAACATAAGTAATTTTGCGTTATCGTAAATCTGACATGACATCAGTGGCGCGGCCAGGGTAAATTAAGTGGGGGGAATCTAAATTATCAGGAAAATTTTTGGGGCCACGCCCTTTACTTTGGCTTAGAATGCATCTCCCATTTTTGTTGACTGTGTTGTTTGCTGACGAAACTGGCTGTTGATCGCCGCAGAAAAAATGCATGTTTGTTATTAAAATCATCTGATATATGTGTATGCACTAGTTCTTCTTCAGGTTTTCAGTTTTCTACTCTTCTTTTTGCTAATCATAGAGTCTGTAACCGATGAATGACTGCATTGAGCTTAAAAATGCCACAATTCTGCTATTTTTAGTGATCGCAAAGCCATACAGAAAACACTTATGGTCTAAAGCATGGAGAATCTTCTCCAATTGCAATTTTGACGAAAATCGATTTATCCGAGCGTGCAATGATTTTTGGGGATGGTGGTCAAAACGGCCAAAAATGGCCTAAGTTTTGCTACGAAACGCGGAAGTAAACACAACGACGGCACCTAATTGGTCAATCATGGGAGAAAATGCGATCTGATCAGAGCGTGAGCCAGAACCCCACGGGAGCCTTGGACAAAAGAAAACATTTGACGGCTATGCTAATCAGGTCACATCGTGTCGTTGAAAAATTTCTCTGTGTTGGACAGAGCTAACAATGACTTTGATTTACTTTTCCAAGAAAGTCTATTTATTTTGCGTGATCGTCCTTCACCAAGGGTGTTAGGACACGGATATTTTGATTACGTATTTATTTACCTTGTTTTGATCTTTTATCTTGTTTTCTTCTCTGTTCTGTTTCCTCTTGCTGATGTAAATGCCTCGTGTTATTTGAATATATCTTCCTTGCATTCCTGTGTCTTAGCGCGCCTTCGCGGAAGAAAGGTTTCAAACCGCAATGCCATATTAGATACTTATGGGAGAGCCATCACCGCAAAATTTCCATTGTTTTCCATCGTCGAATGCGCAACACATTTTGGCTTCGCAATATTGCTTGAGCGGAGGAGAAAAGACCACTTCCACTCATAACATTTCAGGGGGCTGCATATTGCAAAACTACAGCTGTGCAAACAAAGTAAAAACAAAGTGGCTACTTAGCCTTGAAACCACGCCTCTGTTTATACAATACTTAAGTGCTGAGTAACAACTTACAATACAGAGCGGATGTGTCTTTCAGATTCCTTGAACTAATTCTTACAGTTCCTTCTCGAATTTTCTATTTTATATCAAGGACCCCAGAGTTGACTTTCTCATAAGATTTTCTTCTGGAGAAATAAATGTGCGCTAGGAAATATTCTGGAAGGGCACAAGGAAACAGACAAGAAAGATTGGAAGAAACTCTGTCTCTCAGGCTTCAAAATCTGATAATTTAGGAAACTTTCAGCACTGGGTCAAAAGCTCAGTTTCTAATAGAAATAAACGTAACGCTGCTCATACTCTGGTCATCTTATTTTGGTCTTTGCCGTGATATCATAAAAAGCGCAACTTGCATTTTCAACCTGAGCCTGGTCTCGATTTTCACACTTCGACGGGAGACAAGACAAATGCTCTCGTTTCCTTGAACTAAAAGTATCAAACCAGCTAGGCCATGCCTCTTCGTAGTTTGGCTATTTGGTCGTGAATGATATTGCTCTCGCAGCTTGCATGCTATCAAACTCATATTTGGTCAAATTCTCATTATATTTATCGTTACCTGATCATCATTGCCGAAACCAAAAAGCACACCTGTGGCTCCTATCATGCGTTGGATACAATTCAAAATTTCCCGCACACTGAAACCCTCCAGTTGAAACCTCCTGAAATCCAAGCTCGAAAGCCAGAACCTATCACATGACTGATGGCGTCTGCCCGGGCAGACGTCATCAAAAATGTCGCGCATTGGACGAAAAGGCTTTATGAGAGTTTGCGGTGATGTCTCTCCCATAAGTATTTAATATGGCATTGCGGTTTGAAACCTTTCTTCCGCGAAGGCGCGCTAAGACACAGGAACACAAGGAAGATATATTCAAATAACACGAGGCATTTACATCAGCAAGAGGAAACAGAACAGAGAAGAAAACAAGACAAGAAAACAAGATGAAGATCAAAACAAGGTAAATAAATACGTCATTAAAATATCCGTGTCCTAACATCATTGCCTTCACTTGACTCCCAACAGTTTTCCATCCCCCTAGCTTTGTTTTCATCATTATTCCTTTGGGCTTGCCGTTTCACTTTTTTTACGCGTAGGAACTGTAAACATGCACTTTTAGCTGTGCTTTGTCCTTATGAGTATAAATATAGCCTGGTACTCTTGGAACATTTAATTCTGATATTGAAGCACAGAATTGCTTAGAAACGTCAAAAAATAATAATAACCATGAACTAGTCTAACATCAATTTATCTAAATTATTTATCAGATTTGTTATAACCTGGAAATGTCTCAAACTTAACTTGGAATTCTCAAACTTGGAATGTCTTTTTAAAAATGAATATGATTATCGTCGCAATTTTTGTACTCCGTTTTTTTGTGAAGCCTCGATTTCCTGCCAATACCCCGATTCCTTGATAGTTAACTCGAAGATCTATACCTTATCTGTTGATCTGGTGCTTTTAGTGTTGAAATATTAATGTTGAAAGCTGACATTTGCTGTCACCTCCAGAAACAGAAAGCGCAATCGCGTAATATGGCGGCCTAGCTTACTGAGGTAATTTACGTTGCTGCTATTTCCTAACTGCAATATAAAGATAGCAGTATTTGCTCTTTGAATTGAAGAAAATCAAATTCATTCCGTAAATGGTTGATTGTTATCTCGGTTATCTCTGTGTCTTTCTTCTTGTCCTCTTGTGCTCCGAAATCATTGAAGCACTCTGCCACCATGGTAACAAAATTGATGTTGTTGTTGTTATACTGGAATACCGCAACATTATACCGGGTGTCCCAAAAAAATGTATACAGATTTGCTTGACTCCAGTGATGTGAATTTAGCTTTAATCAATGGCTAATCACTTTCAAAATGTTCCTTGATAGTTAACTTGAACACAGATACCTCGTTTGTTGATATTGGCGCATCAAGAGTTGAAATATTAATCTCGAAAGCCAAAATTTGCGTCCATGTACAAACCAGAGCTTTTGGGTTTTGGCCTAAACTGCTAGCGCGCTGGTTAGGGGAATCTCCTCAGTCAAAGACATTTGTGGACAAGGATTGGTCCTTTGGGTACCCGTTTGAAAAGAACGTAAAAAAACGAAAACTAACAAATAAATTAATTGATATAGTCACCAAGGAATATTTTTATCCAGTCAAAATGCATTCACAAAAGTACGCCAAGCAAAGCACGAATGAGCATTTTTTATGTTCCCTTGGGCATATACGATTGCTTGTTTCGTAATAATTTCGTGAGAGATGATGCAAAAAACTTTTCATTCAAGCAATGAAGATTGCAAGATGGTCTATGTGTCAAAGCCTACGGGACTTATTTCGCTGATGAATAACTTCTCTCAGGTAGGTGTAATTCAAAGTTTTTGTAGAATCAAGAAAGGTGTCTCTTCGGTGCTAAATTCTTGAATCTGATGTGAAGGTCAAAATCAGATTTCTACTAAAATGTGTTCCTAAGGTTTCTTGTTTGTACTTGGCTATGATTGAGGAGATTCCACAGCACAGCGAGTTAACAGCTTAGGCCAAACCCCAAAAGCTCTGGTTTGGAGTAGGAGGCAAATGTGGACTTTCAAGATTAATATTCCAACTCTTGATGCACCAACATCAACAAACAAGGTATCAACCTTCAAGTTAACTATCTGAGAGTACTTCAAAACTTATCAGGTATCGATTCAACTTAAATTCTTATCGCTAGCCCCAATCAAATCTGTTACCTTTTTTTGGGACACCCGGTATATACATGATTAAATAAATAAGATTTCAAATACAAGGTATAAAATTTCAAAACAGAATTAAAAACGTAGTAATACAAAAATCCGAGCTGCTAAAAATCAGAATGTCTGAAATAGGAAATGGAAGCTGTATCAAATCATGGTATCACAAAAATCCAAGTTGTGGTATAAACGTCCTACATAATCTGCATGAGCAGTCAGCGCCATTCCTTGTATGCGATTCTCAAGGCTCTCTCGTGTATTCTATTAATCTTATTATTCATGTACCTACTGTGAAACATCCAGACTAATGGACAGTATTGAAACTAGCTAATTACAAAGGCTCTCATTAAGATTCTTAGTTTATTAGAGTCCATGTATCCAGATATGCGAGCGAGGGTGAAGAGTTTGCTACCAGCCTTCTTACACAACTTATTGATATGCGTCTCAAAATTGAGTTTTTTGTCGATCACAACGCCTAGAGCCCCATCGCCCTTTTCCGATCGCTGGCTCCTGAGAGGGCTTTGGTGTACAATCTCGGGATGTTTGTTTACAAGAGGAATGGGTCTTATAATCAGAAAAGCGCGCGAAAAATACTTTGCTGACGCCATGAGCTTCAGGTTGAGACGTAGTTTACTTTTTTCTGGCGTATTTATCTAGCGATATGGTAAGATTGCAAAATATCGTTCAATTCTAATTCTTTTCTGAATAGCTAGGGGGCTTCTTATATATTTAGTTGTATTTTAGTTAATCTCCTTCATGTGATGGCCCTGGGGTAGTCATGATCTTTTGCTCCCCTTGGTATCGTTTCTGTAGTATTGTATGGTAGCTTGTTTGTAATCTTAGGTAATTCGTAAATTGTAAATTTTTAACATTGAATTTATAGAAAAAAAAAAAAAAAAAAAAAAAAAAAAGATGAAAGAGGCCTGCCTGTGATGGAATTGTAAGTAGCCGCCATTTTCACTTCGTGTTTACTTGCAGCAATTATATTTTCTCTTGTTTCTCTGCTTCTGTTTACCAGAACCGCAGTTAAAACATTTCAAACTTTACTCCAACTCTCTAAATGGATATTTACAGAAAAATTTCGATCGTAATACCTCCTGCTTCCCAGCCGGGGGTAAAGTTCTAACTGCAGTCAGATAGGCCACAGATCGCCCTCTTCCGATCACGAGGTTTGGCTTCGAATTCTGGGATTCTCTGTCAATGAAGAGATGACGTGGAAGGTGAAATAAACAAAGAAACCTCACCAGGGGGTTTCGTTGACTTTGGATGCGCGTGAGGTAGGGTTTGAATTAATGCCAGGGGGCATGGAAGTATAGGAAGGGGGCTATGCTATAGTGTTGCCATTTATCTTGTAAAAGACTGTAAATTTCAATTGTAAATTGCTTATGGTGTCATTAAACGATTAAAGAGGCAAAATATTACTTATTAAACGATAACATGAGATAAATATCTTTTGTTATGTGTATGGCATCCATTTCAATACACCACTTCACAGAAAGAAAAAGATCATGGGTAAGTAGGGCAAAATTTGATTCTTCGAACGCATGTTTCAACAAAATATTTCATTCCTTTCATCTCGGTGTACTATCCAGTTCTGGCTCTTATTCGCTCAAACTTTTATCAAACTTCATGTAAATAACACAGCACTTACCTGGAACATAGGGCTTTGCATTTTCAGTTTCCTTTTCTGTATGGACTTCGCTAAATTTATGTGCTTCCTTCGCAAACTGCAGTCTTCTTCGTGATTGACGCCCAATCGCAAGTATTTACTGGTAGACCCCTGCCCCTCTTTTCGATTGCTAGAACCGTGTACAACATAGCATACGCTTGATTTTCAAAATGAAGGTCGCTCATACCCTTGTTTCAAATTCCAAAAAGTCTCATTGCCGTATCTTTCTTCCTTCAAACAAAATACGCTTGTATCATTTCACTTTCTGTGTTTGAGGCTCTGTCGGTTCTCAAATCGATTCGAACGCACCTGGGAAACCCTTCTGAAACTGTCTAGGAATTTCAACCAAATGCGACAGGGGGTAAGCCAAGGGGTACGGGTGACAAGGGGACAAAATTTCAAGAAACAGATCTTATATTTTTCTAGCCTCTTTTTGTCGAACACATACTTTTTAACGAAACTGCCTGTAGCTACTGTATTCTTGGAAGGTATTTGAGCAAGGCTTAATAATCTTTGTTTCGAAGTGTTTAGGGTGGGACAGGAAGAAAATATGACGATTGTTGTGGAATCTCTAAGAAACTAACAAGAGACTCTGAGAACTGAAAATCTGATGATTTAAAAAAACTTTCAGTAGGCTTAAATTCTTAGGTTCTTATGAAAAGAAATACGCGTATCGTCTGTTGCATCAGTTCAAGTTTTGAAAATTACAGTATCTACTTGCTGAATCAAGGGTAAAATAAGAATTTAATTAATCTGAAAGTGGGAAAGATTTGCGAAGAAATGTACACTCATTTTGGAATACACGTTTTTTTATAAGAAACTGGTATATAAGAAACTAGTACTACGATGACCAAAAATTTAAGAAACTCTAGTACTACGCTCAAGAACAGTTAAGAAACTCTAAAACTTTATTTCTGTATGTCTCTCTTATTCTATGTCTCTCTAACAAAGTTACCTTCGTCTTTTCTTGACTTTTAACTGCAAAATTGGTAAATTTTTGCCTTGATGTGCATGGCTTCTTCTTGATGACAATGTCAATGCAAAATGGAAGCCCTTTGTCGAGAAGAAGGCTCAACTTCGAACAATACTGCAATTTTAGGCCCAAAAAATAAGAAATAATTAAGAAACTTTTACTACTAAAACACCGAGATTTTCATGCGAAATTAAGAAACTTTTAGTACTAAGTGCTGATCCAAGTTTCTTATAAAAAACCTGTATACT
Organism: Aurelia coerulea; assembly: GCA_039566865.1. Taxonomy (NCBI): domain Eukaryota; kingdom Metazoa; phylum Cnidaria; class Scyphozoa; order Semaeostomeae; family Ulmaridae; genus Aurelia; species Aurelia coerulea. The sequence continues at coordinate 16,302,465 of CM076945.1, forward strand.
TAATATGAAATTAAAGTTCCCAGGGCTGGAAGGTAGTTTCTTAAATTTTAGAATAATTTCGCTACAAACCATTTCTAACCAGTTTCTTATCTTTTTTTATGGAAGTGTACAGTTACACGTATTTTTTGAGCTCCCAAATTACTTAGTAAGATCTCAAAAACAATTAAATAACATAATTCGCACTCAAAATAATGTCCATACAGTTGCTATAACTGTACACAGTCAAAACAGTTTGAGTTGATAGGAAAATTAAAATTGTAAATTACAAACGTTTCTTAGCTTTTGCAATTCAGGTAGGGTTGTTTCTTAACTTTAGAAAATTGAGCCTACCGTTTCTTACAAGCGGTTTCTTATAAAGAAAAACGAGTGTATGTCAGTCATGCTATTCTCTGTTATGAACAGCGCAAAACAGGCAACTGCTGAAAATTGAGACATAAATAGTGGAGGCTGAGCAATATTCTTATAGAATTCTTAAAAATTGGATGATTCTGAGCCTGAATATACTTATGAACATTATTCTTATAAAGAAGAGTACATTCAATAAACCCAAATGGAGCTTCATCAGAGTTGACAAAACTCCATTTCTAGACTCTTTCTTGCAGGCCGTTTCCTATCACTTCAAATTGCTCTTCTCATTCAAACCCGTCTGCATTCGACCCCTCCGATACCTCGTATTTCTAGCATCCTTCAACAACTCTTCCAACAGAAACTACATTCGCTCATTTTTTAAAAGAGTGCTATTAATTTTGTCCAGCCTCGCTATCGAAATTTTCATTATAAATCTGAAAACATTATTAAAGTATTCTTGTTTTTTTCAAATCTGATATGGTTTCAGGCAAAAATAGTACGAGGAAATGGTGGAACGACAGATAAATTTAAGCAGCAGGCAACTGCTGAAAAATGAGACACAAATATGCGAGCTGAGGCTGAGCAATATTCTTATGATATTCTTAAAAATTGGATGAATCTAAACCTGAATATTCTCATTAAAATTAAAGAAAGAGTGTATGAGAGGATCAGGGAAGGAGGTAGATATTTCTATTGATGTAGAAAAACTTTTCGTGGACCCTGTCCACCTCCTCAATGAGATTTTAAGGCCCTTCTTTTGTTGTTGTCATCTTTGTTGTACTAAATTTAAAGGTATCACTTATTTCTAATGAGAACCTTGGATCAGGCCATAAAGGTTTCTCAGTTTAACATGATATTTTTCGCATTTACTAGTACCACAAGTTTCTTAATTTGATTCTTATTCATGGATTGTCAGGCTGTCTCCAATACTGCTGCAGATATGTTTCTTGGCATTTAAACATGCTCAAAAGAAAAATGGCTAGTCAAGTTTTATCAAGAATAGATCTGTTTCTGGAAACTTTGTGCCTGTCCCCTACTTGGTTCACCCCTTGGCCTACCCCCGGATGCATTTGGTAACATTTCTAGACAGTTTCAGAAGGGTTTCCCAGGTGAGAACCGACAGAGCCTCAAACACAGAAAGTGAAATGATGCAAGCGTATTTTGTTTGAAAGAAGAAAGATACGGCAATGAGAGTTTTTGGAATTTGAAACAAAGGGTATGAGCGACCTTCATTTTGAAAATCAAGCGTATGCTATGTTGTACACGGTTCTAGCAATCGAAAAGAGGGGCAGGGGTCTACCAGTAAATACTTGCGATTGTGCGTCAATCACGAAGAAGACCGCAGTTTGCGAAGGAAGCACATAAATTTAGCGAAGTCCATACAGAAAAGGAAACTGAAAATGCAAAGCCCTATGTTCCAGGTAAGTGCTGTGTTATTTGCATGAAGTTTGATAAAAGTTTGAGCGAATAAGAGCCAGAACTTGATAGGACGCTGCGATGAAAGGAATGAAATATTTTGTTGAAACATGCGTTCGAAGAATCAAATTTTGCCCTACTTACCCATGATCCTTTTCTTTCTGTGAAGTGGTCTATTGGAAACTACGCTTTCTTGAGCCCTCTGCGGTGGTGCTGTTCGAAATTCATTCGCGAACTTGCGTGATTGGAAAAGGGCGATGGAATGAAGATATCGCGATTTTATCGCTGTGTTTTCCGACAACGATTTTACAGAAGACGGTCGCTAAATGTACAATAACTGGTTTCTATCCTTTAAACTATGAAATAAGGAATAATTCATTAGCATTGACTTTTCCGATAAAATTTACTTGGGCCAAGTAACTCGAGGTTTCTTTTTCAGTGATCGGAAAAGGGCGATGGGGCTCTAGTAGCTCTAGTACCTACATTAACTGTGACCTGTTGATTAGAATTTCTACCAAGTAAGAGTAAATTACATTTATCTGTATTCAATTTCATAAAGTTATCAGCGAACCATTGAATAATTGTGCTTGAATCATTCTCCAGCCTTGCAATCACGTTATCAAGATTCTTATCGCTTGCATATATGGTTGTATCATCCGCGTAATTGCAGATATCAGTATCGTGTATGGAGAGCAACAAATCATTTATGTAGATGTTAAAGATAAGGGGACCAAGAACCGATCCTTTTGGAACTCCATGGGACAGTTGTTTGTAGTCACTAAAAGACCCATTGATCTTAACTCTCCGGTGACTATTTTCCAAAAAGCTGTTGACGAGACACAGTGCTTCACGGCTGAAACCGTAAGCATCTAGTTTTGCTAAAAGGAGGTCATGTTTAATACAATCGAACGCTTTGGATAAGTCCATCAGGATTGCGCCAATATTTTCTCCATTGTCTAAGCTCGTTTTCCACTTTTGAAGCATTCGAACTAACGCATGCTGCGCATGATGCTGCCCTTACGAAAACCGCAAAGAAGTGACGATAAATAAGGTCCCATATAATCAATAATCTGTTTGTCCAGCAGTCTTTCAAAACCCTTAGAAACAGTTGGCAAAACGCTCACAGGTCTGTAATTTTTCTTCCTGGTTTTCTCCTCCATCTTATGAAGAGAGGTGACATCTGCTAGTTTCAATAAGTCCGGAAACAAACCATTTTCTACGCAATTATTGAAGATAAGCTGTAACGATTCGGAGCAAATGTCAGAGTTGCTTTTCAGCACTTTTGCAGGTATATTTTTATAGGTTGTTGCCTTCTTAGGATTAAGTCTCCCAATTTCAGAATGCATCTGTTCCAAAGAAACCTTTTTGGAATGTGAAGAAATCGTCGTTTGGAACAATACTGCGAATTTTCCTTATACTTGGGTGGTTGGAATATTTGATTAGAGCCCTTTCTACAGAATCTGAGACACCTTCTGTACTTATGATAATCTCACTATTCTCCGTAAGACCTAGCGAGTCAGTAAATTTCGTTTTTCCTTTCTAAATAATTTAACACACAAGTTGCGTTGCCGGCGGAGCGCTTCCCAGTGTTCAGCAGTGCGGCTTTTATTATATCTATTTTTCAACCGAGCACGCAACATAATAGGTTTACGGAGAACTCGATTCATGAAGGGACCATCATTGGCCCTTGCGTATTTCTTTTTCATTGGTGTATGCTTGTCAAGTACTTTTTCAAAGCATGCACCAAGGTCATAGCTATTCATAAAAGTTCTAACCTGCTGATCTGTCTCCACTGCATTAAAATCACCAAGAAACAAAAAATTGTCATATTTTTCACTGTAATGATCAACTGCTTTGCCAAGATTTTCGAAAAATTGATCTTCAGATTGGGATGGTGGTCGGTAAACACTGAAAAGAACCCACTTTTTCCCCCTTAAATTAATTTCAAAACAAATGCATTCCATATCAATTTCAAATTTGAAAGATTTTAACTGTCTCGTTGTGATCTTCACCTGACAAGCCGCTCATCTGGATGAGATTCATCGATGATGTTTTCTTCTTGACTACATATATCTTTTTTATTACATATTGCGAATGAGCTTATGAGAATATATATAGCCAAAGTAGGTCATATGTTAAGGACACTAACCACTTCTAGGCTAAGTAAGCTAGGTAGGATACCAGAGGGGGCTTTGTTGTGTACAGTTGATGTTGTGGGACTCTATCCAAGCATTCCACACGGGGAGGGCTTAGAGGCCATCAGGGGGGCGCTGGATAGAAGGGAAAACCCGGGCGTGGCTACTGATACCCTAGTGGGGTTGGCGTCTTTGGTCTTGGAGAATAATTATTTTGAATTTAATGATAGGATTTATAGGCAGAAATTGGGCACGGCTATAGGCACGAAGTTCGCTCCGGCCTATGCCAATCTCTTCATGACCCGGTTGGAAGAGAGGTTGTTGGAGGCTTCACCTGACAAGCCGCTCATCTGGATGAGATTCATCGATGATGTTTTCTTTATCTGGATGCACGGGGAGGAAAAGCTGAAGTCTTTCATCAATCATCTCAACAGTAGCCACGAAACCATTAAGTTTACTAGCGAGCAATCACGGGATAGTATTAGTTTTTTAGATGTTCAGGTTAGCGTGGGGGCGGAGGGAGTCCTTTCGACAGACTTGTTTTGCAAGCCAACTGATACGCATCAGTACTTGCATAAGAAGTCTTGTCACCCCTGGCACAAGAAGAAGGCGATCCCCTATGGTCAGGCTCTTAGGTTTCGTAGGATATACTCGTAAGATCGCCAATTTCAGGAGAGGGTAGGCGAGTTAGCTGGATGGCTTAAGGACAGGGGCTACGAAGAGACTTTAGTTAACGACCAAATAGATAGGGTACGTAGGTTGGATAGGACAACTTTTCTAGCAAATGCGGGAAATAAGACCAATAACCAAGGGAGGGGGGAAAGGGTGCCACTTGTTGCCACATACCATCCAGCACTCAATAGTTTGGGGAAGGTTGCCAGGAGACTTCATTCTATGCTCACAAACTCGGAGGAGCATAGGGCGGTGTTTCCTGAGCCACCTTTAATAGCATTTAGGAGATGTAAGAACCTTAAGGATATACTTGTTAGGGCTAGGCTCAGTGAGGGAAATGGGGGGACTGATAAGAAGGGATGTTCTCGTTGTGGTAAATCTCGTTGTCAAGTGTGTAATGTCATGAGTAATAGTGGACATTTTCATTCAAACATAGATAGCCGGGAATATAGGATTAACTATTCGTTTAATTGTGATTCGTCAAATGTTGTGTATTTGTTGGAATGTACTGTTTGTGGTGTACAATATGTTGGTAGCACCTGCACGCCTTTTAGGCTTAGGTTTAACAATTACAAGGCGTGCAGTCATAAGTTTAATTCGGGGGCCTCAGTACCCCAGGCGGAATTCTTCAGGCATTTTACTGGAGAAGGCCACCACGGGTTTCTGAAGGATATTAGTATAAAGATAATCGATAGGCTAACGGGGGGAAATAGGATGCGGGAAAGCTTCTGGCAGTATCGGCTGGATTGCTTTTCCCCTAAGGGATTAAACACTAGACAGGTTGATACATAGATTTGATTTTGGTTTACATTTTGGTTGTTTGGTTGTTTTAATTTTTGCGCTCAGCTTTTCGTTAGGGACACACGCTGTTTTTTAGGGATCTCTTTTCTGCCAATCCGCTCTTGGATCTTTCTATTGCTTGTTTTGTTTTAACACACGTTTTTTCAGCTCCCGCGAGACAGACACCGCCGCCGACTTTAGCGGCTCTTTACTCTGAGCTTTCTTTGATCTTCCTCTTCCCACCTCCGGTAACATCCCATATTTAACACCTTTTGTCACTCAGTGTGGTGGGCAGGATCCCACTTAGGCCATTATTGTTGTATTGTTTATGGATTATAAGGTGTGTATTTAAGCTCTGTCTGATTATTGGAACAGTCATTACTGATGAAGGCTTACGCCGAAACGTTTAAAGAATGTGTTTTTTTCTGAGTTGATATACCTATTTTATTACGTATTGATAAGGAGCTTATGAGTATATACATATACACATACATATACAATGGATACTATAAGTGCGGATGAAGAACGAACGAGAAATAGACAAAAATTTGATGTTTTTTAGCACACTAAGGCCTTTCAAGTCATTACTATCGTAGGCCTTAATTAGCTGTAAATTTAGCTATGGCTTTGTTTCAGCCTACTTTGTAAATGAATAAATGATGATGATGATGATGATAAAGAGAACCGACGTTCGAAATTCGAACAAAACTCGTAGCAAATCAAGGCTTTATCCCCCGGATGTTTGTGAGCAAGGATTATTGGCAGCAAATACGGTTGTTGGAGATCCGGGGGTCAGCGTCGTGATTTTTGTCCAGAATCTGACGAGTTTCGAACGTCGTCGCCTTTTATCCTGGCCACGATGGTGGGACCAAGCTTTGGCAGATTTCAAACTGCCAAAGTGATAGGTTTTGTTTCGCGTTTGTTTTAAATCATTTCGGGAAGGAAAGTGAAGACAAATGCATTGAGTACGGAGTTTAAAGGCTGAGGAACATTTTCATGCAAAGAACTGGGCGGGCGTTTGATGCAAAATTCACCGAGATTGAGCGAGGACAAAACTGTTGTTAGATTTGCGCGGGCAAAGAAGCTGCGCTCCTTGTTATTTCTTATATAAACACTGCAACCATATTGCAACCTATAATGTTGCATTATTCCAGTATAACAACAACAACATCAATTCTGTTTCCATTCATGGTAACGACTCACAGCTTCCAAAAGTGCGTACGACGAGCTTTGGAATTGAGACTATATCCTTCCTTGGAAACCGACTTTGGTCCACTTTGCCAAATGCAGTGAAACAAGCAAGCACACTTCCTATCTTTAAAAACCTCATTAGATGTTGGAAGGGCGAGAACTGCAACTGTAAGCTATGCAAGACATACATTCCGCAGGTTGGGTATCTAATATGATATTCATAATTATGTCATTATGTTCAATCTAATGTTTTTAACGGTTTTGTAAATAGGACTTTTTCCCCCATTTATTTCATTTTATATGTTTTCTAAATAGTAGGCCTAAATTAGCAGTAATTTTGCTATCTAGTGTATTTTAAGCCTACTTTAAAGAAAAAATAATAATAATAATAATAAATGGTGGCAGAGTGCCTCAATGATTTTGGAGCACAACAGGACAAGAAGAAAGTCACAGAGATAACCGAGATAACAATCAGCCATTTACGGTATGAATTTCTTTAATTTTAGTTTTAAATTACGATGTGCTTAAGGAATCTGCTTTGGCCAAAAGACAAAACTCTGGTTTGGACGTGGAGACAAATTTGAACTTTTAAGGTTAATGTTCTAGCTCTCAATGCACCAGTATCGACGAATGAGGTATCTACGTTCAATTTATCTATCGAGGAACATTTTCAAATTGGCCATTTATTAATGGTAAATTCTCATCGCTGGATCCAATCAAATCTGTATGCTCTTTTCTGGGACACCCTGGAGAATCGTTCTTAAAAATGTGGACTGTTATTATGAAGTAAGGTTGAGATACAAAGCCGACGTCATTAAGATTTAAGCTGTGTGTTCCACCTAAAACTGCTCTTCTTTACTTCTTTAGATCGCGCAGAGAAATCGTATGCTTGAAGGCCTCGATAGTCTCAATAAAAGCTCAGCCAGCATCGAACGTTCACGGAGGATCGCTGCCGAAACAGGTTGCTATTTAATATTCATTATCATGTCATATCATATCATATCATATTATATCATATACATTGTTTGTTACTGCAGGTTAAATGTCAGGCAACCAAAGGTTGATGTGGACCTGCAAAATGAAATAAATCCTAATTACAATCAAAGTAAAAGCCCTAGCAAATATAAAACCATTTCAGTTAAAATATAAATATTTACAAATATGTTAAATTGTTTAACTTAATAGTAAAAGTCAGAGTCCTTCTTGGATATCAATATTGCCTCTCTTCTAAAGGAGAAGTTTTTTATAAAGTCATTTAGAGTTTTGAGTTTTTCTTTGAATTTGTCTTTGTTCACGATTGATTTAATGTTTGATGGTATCATATTCCAGATAAATGGACCCCTGTACTGGAGACTGTTCCTCTCTATCTCTTTTTTGTATCTTGGTATTTTGAATTTGAATTTGGAGTCCCGTACTGCATAGTTTTGTTGTAGATTTCTTTCAAATAGTTCTTGAAGTGATTTGTCTGCTTTTTTGAAGTAAATCTTATGCATCCATTTTATAATGCTGCGCTTGTAAATGCAAGAGAGAGGTTGCCACTTTGCATGAGTCAGACTAACATCATCAGGATAGCCCCTTGGCAAGTTAAAAATCTGTCTAGCAGCTCTTGAATGAATTGTCTCAAGTCTCTGGAAGAAAGCTACTTAGCAGTTTCCCCAGACTGATATACAATAAGTGATCCCTGAAATGATTGTTTTATAATAAATTTCTTCAAGGTCATTTGTTGGTAAGAACTTCATCCTCTTTAATGCTCCTAGCTTTGATGAAAACTTTTTACAAGGTGCACTTATGTGCTTTTCCCAAGTTAATTTATGATCAATTGTAATGCCTAGGTATTTGACAGAATCAACAATACTGATATAGCTTTCCCCGTACTTGATGGGTTTTAAAGGTCCCATAAAGGCTTTTTTCATCAGCAGCATCGCTTCAGTCTTTCCCGGATGGACTGTAAGCTTATTTCTCCTGCACCAACATTTCATTTTCATTTCATTTTAACTTTTTTATCCATGGTAATCCACTCAATATTTACATACTGCTTTACAGGGAGCCATGCTAAAGTAATATTAAAAATTAGATAATAAATAAATATATAATACACTCCTATTTACAATAAATCGTTGACAAAACAAAAAAGAAAGAAAAACGAGAAGAGTCATAGTTTGGCTTTATATTTTTTTCGAAAAGTGTGGAGCGATGAGGACGCCTTGACACCACTATCTAGGTCACTCCAGACCTTTGCCCCTCTGTAAGCAAACGATTTCTGACCAGTTGATGTTCTTAGTAATGGTAATCTAAGGCCCGTTTTAGAGTTCCTCAGCACCTGTTCCATTGCCAAATTCAGGCTGTCTATGATCTTATCTACACTGTCCCCTATATAGTAAATACTTGTGTCATCAGCAAATAATGTGACTTCTCCCTCTGTAATTGCTTCAGGGAGGTCATTGACCAAGATGGTATACAGTTTGGGACCCAATAAGGAGCCCTGTGGTACCCCAAACAACACCTCTTCTTTTACTGAAGATTTACCATTGATTTCAGTGTATTGTTTCCTCTTCCTTAAGTAGCTTACAATCCAAGAGTAGAGATCACCAGAAATTCCAACTGCTTGTAGTTTTTGGCCAAGTATGCCATGAGAGACACTATCAAAGTCCTTTTGGAAGTCTAAAAATATGGCTCCAACTATCAACCCCTTGTCCATAGCATTTTTCCATTTCTCTGTTAGTTGCAAGAGCAGTTCTTCAGTGGATCTCCCTTTGTTGAAGCCCCACTGATTGTTAGAAAGGAGGTTGTGTATTTTAACATGGTTATCAATGGTATCACAGGCCTGGCCCTCAAACAGTTTCCCAGGAATACTTAACATAGATAAAGGTCTATAATTTGGTGACTCAATCTTTTCCCCTTTTTTGAAAGCTGACTTGACCTTAGCAACCTTCCATATACTTGGATATTGATTGCAGGCAATACTTTTATTGAAAACTACTTTCATTCCCTCTATCACATCATCCTGCAGTATACTCAGTTCTTTAAGTTCTTGCAGTATACTCAGTAATCTTGTCGTTGAATGTCGAATGAAGGGCAAAGCAACAAAAAGTGCTCCGTATCCTCAATGCCATCATTCGTTGGGCACATTGGGTTCACTGTATCCCTAAAATTGTGCTTGAATTTGTGAAAATTCAATTTGCTGAGACCGACTGATTTTTAAAAGATAACCTAAGCCTATTGGGTCATGAATACCGAAAACAGACTTTGCACGGGGACGAATTATTGACAGATTCTAATTTTTCCATTAAATTTGGTAAAATAATGTTTTGACTGAATTCACATACTTTAGCTGGAATATGATAAATAACATCCCCGTAGTCTAGGTGGGGTCGTACATAAAGTTTATACAATTCATTTAGGGTATTCCTGGGCAAATATTTGGAGAGATACTTAGTAAACCAATGCCCTTTCTCGTTTTAGAGATAGCAGCTTTAATATGAGCTGAGAAAGAAAGTTTTGAGTCCAAGATAATACCTAAGTGTTTATGTTCATTTACTTTTTTACGGGTACACTCACAGAAAAAAGGTGGTCTTTAGAGTACCTTTTAGGGTATTTGAGCAAAATACATATTTGGGACCCCTAAAAGTACTTTGAATTACCCCTACCGAGGGGTACTTTGAAGTACCCAAGGTATGGTACTTCAGAATACCCCTGATGGTATTCCTAATGGTACTTCAGAGAACCCCTGAAGGTACTTCAGAGTACTACCAAAGGTATTTCACAGAAACTCTAAAGGTACTTCAGAGAACCCCTAAAGGTACTTCAAAATACCTCCAAAAGTACTTCAGAGAGCATAGCTCTCATTCGGATTAACTGCTGACCAAGGGGCCTGCATAAAGTTTGAGCCTCGTATGCATGAACGCACGAGAGCTACTTTTTGCATTTTCTTGATTTGCGCCTTCACGCCCGACAACACCTTTCTCGAGGAGTTCAGCCTCGCTTTGATGCCCCTATACAAATGTATAGGAAAATTCATTTTTTCATTTTCAATTTTTTTAGGCATGGTAGCCCCTCAGTTAGAGAAAAACTGATTTACAGGGGGCCATGCAATAAAAATGCTAAAACTAAGCTAAGATTACAATCTGATTAAAATAATATCAATAAAAGTAAAATTAAAAGAGTTCATTGCATAAAGCATCTCAACTTATGCTTTGTAGGATTTCATCAACCCTTCCCGGAATTTCTTTAGAGTAGGTGCTCCTTTTCTGACCGGAAGTGAATATTTTCGCCGAATATTTTCATAAAATGACCGGAAGTGAATATTTTCGCCGACTTTGAACGTTTCGTGAAGTGATGCGATGTGATTTTTCCGCGTTTATTTAATCTTAAAAGATAGTGAATTTATCTAAGAAATGTTTAAAACTAAACAGTTTGACTAGAGCGCAGACAAAGGAACTTTTAGGGAGAAGAGTTGACGAAAGTGCAGTGTGGCCTTATGAAAACATTGCGAGCGAAAAAGGAGGCAAGGAGGTGATTGTTTTCGGATGATTCACATGCCGTTTACTGAATCCATTCCCACTAACAATTGGAGTCCTGAACTTTAATTTAATATCTAATAACTCTATCCCAGTCGGAAAAAATTCTGAAAAACAGAGACCGACGCAAACGTGGAAACACTGGACAGAGAGAAAGAATTTCGGAGATCACCGGTTTGGAACAGCACACTTCAAGCGTATAAATGATGCCAGAGTTAAAAACAGCATTTTTTCTTTCTCAAAACTATAGGAAATTGAGAATTAAAGTAAATTTTCGGATTTTCCTCCTTGCAGTAAGCAATATACTCAATTTTAGGTGCTTAATGTAACCATTGCCGAAATGCAGCGAATTGACTTCAGAGATTTTTATTGCGTTCAGTACGTAAAGGGGAAAAGTTCTCCCTTCATACGATTGCCGTTGGAAGCCAAAAAATTGAAAACGTCAAACTCCCAATGGCTCCGTCTCTGCACAAGATAATAAACTCAAATTTTAGATTTTGGTCTAGTGTTAGAGAAAGTGTACAGCCCTTTCGCTCCCCCTTTTCTGGCCTCCTCAAATCACTGGCAATGTTTACGTTTGGCCGCATTACATTTTCATTGACTTTCCTTGCGAATATTTCCTTCATCTCCGCTCGCTTCATCTGCACTTTAGTAGCACTTAATCCCCTGATTAGAGTTTCTAAAACATCTAGGGACATGCTGTTCGGAGAGTTTGTGTGATTTCTTGAATTATTCTTCGATATTTCCAACGCAAAACACAACTTACCACATGCTCGCAATGTTTTTATTAGGCCACACTGCACTTTCGTTGACATTTCCCCCAAAAAATTCCTTCGTCTGCGCTCTAGTCAAACTAAATCCAGGACTTGAGTTTCTTAAACATCTAGGGACATGCTCTACAGTAAATTTAGTTGATTTTTCGAATTTGTCCTCAATATTTCCAACGCAATACACAACTTCTCATACACTTCCTATACAAAACACACTAACTCTGCCAGGTGTTTAACTACAAGTGCCAGGATGCATTGCGCGCCGCACTGGTGATGACGTAATCAAGGGAATAGTCTATTGGCTCCGCAATACTGTGTGACCGGTGTGACCTCTTCACCCGAAACTCAAAATGCTCTTCGTATTTCCTGCGAAATACAGAGACAGATTTAAGACTACCCAAGAAAAAGTCAAGTAATGGGCAGAAATGTTTTTCTTATCGAGGAGCAAAAATGTGGAATGACCTTCCTGCTGATACCAAATAGGCATCTTCCCTGTATTGTTTTAAACAGTCTATTTAGAAGTTAGGATTTCTTTTCTTTTATCTTAAAATTTATAAACTGTTATTAGGTTTTTAAAGATATAGTTTTTATAGTGTATTTGATCTATTCCTTGTTAATTTATATTGTCAGTAATGTTTTTAAGTGGAGGGCCCCTTGTAAAACAGCTCCGGCTGAAGGGCAACCCTCCTTGATAAAATTAAGTATCAAAATCAAATATCGAATGATATCAAATATCTGAATTGGCTTGTGAATACTGTCTTCATAAATCAGGGTCCATACAATCTTGGAAAATAGTGTCCCGTTCTTGTATTCTTTTGTACTCCTGTTTCACATTTGATGTTAGGCTCCTATTGTTCCAGCAATAAACTCTGTGAACCAGACAGTTGTGAGAGAAACAATCTTACGCCAAAACTTTAACTCTCTGATCAAAACATGACGAGCAGGGAAAAAATATCAAAATTTCTCTATAGTTTCTGCATGGAAATTTAAGGGAAACCGACAAGTTTCTCTGGGAAATTGAGTTTTGACTGACGTCCATTGTGAAACCGGCTCCAGTATTTTTCCGCAAAATCTTTCATGTGTAGCAATTCGTACCTTTATTCATAGTTGTATTTTAGTTGTGTTGTCTTCATGTGAAGGCCTGGAGGTAGTCATGATATTTTGCTCTTCTTGGTACCATTCGTGTAGTGTGGTATAGTAGTTCGTAGGTAGTGTCTTTGGTAGTTCGTTTTGTAAACTCTTAATATAGAATATATATATATATATATATATATATATATATATATGTCGAACCGAAAATAATACAATGCGCAAGTAAGAATATAAATCGAAACACAACAGAAGGCATTAACAAAAACAGCTCGTTTATTTTGCAACTAGTTTCGTCTGTTCATGCAGACTCTTCAGGCTTAGTATTAAGCCTGAAGAGTCTGCATGAACAGACGAAACTAGTTGCAAAATAAACGAGCTGTTTTTGTTAATGCCTTCTGTTGTGTTTCGACCTATATATATATATATATATATAAAATGATAGTGTAACACCAGGCTGAAAATCGCAGTGCAGATAGTGGTAATTCAAGTTTAGGCTCATATGTTGCATTTTTACCACCTTTCGCAATATCATTTTGCGCGGCAGGGAATTTTATATCAACATTGTGAGATAACTCGTTTCATAAAGCCTAGTAAACAATAGATTGTGAAAGGACCTTAATTCGTTTGAATATCCAGCTGATTTATTTTCTCCAGGTAGGATTGTGTTATTTGGAAAAGCTTGTCAAAGCTGTCTTCAAAATGTGAATATCCGTGTCACAGAAAACTGTATTCTCAATGATGCTGTGGGCATTAAGCTACTCTTGTCTTATTGTAACCCGTTTGTTAGCCTGCGTGCAGACTTTACAGTCAGTCAGTGCGGAGGAGGAAAAAGGAGAAGGAAGAGAGCTTCCTTCTCCTTTTCCTCGTCCGCATTGACTGACTGTAGAGTCTGCTCGCAGGCTATGCTTTGTTAGATCTAACCTTTTTAATTACTAGACTTGACCGTTCGCTCGAGGCGTCCTTTTTTTAATAATAAGGCTAATAATTTTGAATATGAACCAATAGAATGGCATTCTTTTCTTTTCTCTTTAAAGATGAAGTTGGCGTTCAAATAATTGGAGACCTGGAGGACCAAAGGGAATCCCTTATCCGCTCCCGAGATAAGGTACATCATTTGCATTTTACAACATACGCATGTATATCCGAAAGTAGTCATGTGGTTGAAATGCCACAGACCACATTATGTTATTTTCTACAGTGGTGGAACTAGCCCTTCAAGAAGGAAACACTGTTTGGTGTTCCCTTTTTTGGCAAAAGTCTCCCCTAGTCTTGACCCTCCACTTTTTAGAATATTTTTGATTATCTTACTTATATTTATTTTTTTCTCTATTTTTTGTTCCAGAGTTGACAGAATGTAGAAAACTGCAAGCATATTTTAGTAAAAACAAAAAACCAATTTAATTTTGTAGAATGTAGTCAAGTTGGGGCTGGATCCATCTTATCTGTAAATTCAGTTATCAGTTTGAAATTCTATTCGTTCTCATGAAAATATATATACTTGGGAGATAGTTATCATTGTGGAATAAGGGACAATTATTGTGAGAGTTTTGTCTTTTTATGTTCCTTCGGATTTCTAAGCAGGTTGTATTAGTGGAAAATATGTTGTGTGATAGGATTTTCTTGCAAATCGCGCTCATTATCGTTATCATATCATATTACATTTACAAGCTTTCTAGGAAAACAAATAATGTTCTAGAGTATTTCAGGGATTTCTGGCAAATAGAGAACCTTTTGTTTTTTAATGTGAAATTTCTTTCTGAAAAAAAAAGAAGAAAAAAATGAGTAATTTGCCCCTTGGTTTTAACTGCAGTGGATTTCATATGCACAAAAATTAATAGACTGGGTGAAAAATACTAATAGTTAAAGGATACCCTCGATAGACCTTTTGGCTTTTCTACAAAAGAGCCTGCCTGGATCGAGCGTTATTTTTATACATTTTTATACGTGATGTTCGATCGAGTTGCGTTCGGGCTTCTATCACTATTGTGCACAAACGAAAATTCTACAAAATGTAGCAACACATTAGACTAACTACTTCAGTCCCAATTTCCGCTTCGTTCATTGAATTGGATGACGGCACTACGCGGCAAGTGGGACTGATAATCAAACTAACTGAAAATCCGGCCAAAATCGCCAAAAAAATGGCGCGACCAATCAGATTGCAGGATCTTCAACTTGTGATTTGATTCGTCGAGAGAGGATTTTTTTGCAACCTATGCTTGCAAAAAATCGAGGACAAGATATGATTCTGTTTTCCGGCGTTTTCCTGCTGCTAAGCTTCTAGTCCGGGAAAATTTCAATAAACATGGCGGACAGTCTTGCCATAATTGATAAAATTGAGAAATGATATAACATCACACTGAAGGATTTCCAAAAAGCAGTTTACTTGAAGATTCTCGATGGTGAGGATGTATTTGTATGTGCTCCAACTGGTTCTGGAAAGACTTTTTGCTTTGCTTTTATGTCGGAGCTGTTTTCGCTGAGAAATGGTGGACAGGAGGATGGCCTACGTGAAGAAACTGACATCAATCGTTGTCTAACTCTCGCTATTTCGCCTCTATCAAGTTTAATGCTGGAGCAAGCAAGTAGACTGGTTGAATTAGGAATTGATGCTAAGTTTGTGGGTGAATTGCAACCTGACCCTGTTGTGAAAGAATCAGTTGTACAGGGAAAGGTCGAGCTGCTACTTTTAACTCCGGAGACAATTTTTGATTCTGGATGGCGGAAAGTGCTTACTTCACCTAAATACAGGAATCGAATTAAGGCCGTTGTAATTGATGAAGCACATTGTATTTCCCTTTGGTGAGTTTAGATTTTCCTAACTGTATTCAGATAAATGCTAAACAGCATCATTCTCTGCTTTAAAGTTTGGAGAATTGCCAGCTGTAAAGCAGGTGAGAGGTGCCTCGAAAATTGTCGTGTTTTACTGCTGACCACGTAAAGTCAAGGATATTTGGATTTGAGAATGTGATTTTCCAACAGATAGATAAACATTCACTATATGTCATCAGGAGGGTAGGGTTAGCTAGAGAGGAAAACTGTGAACAAGGTTTTGCCATAAGTTTTCAAAATTTTCACCCTATCCATTTTACTCCAGTAGTAGGCCCTACTTGGATAAGACTTTCATATATTTTTGAACAACACTGGAAAAAATAACGCAACAAACTCATTTTCAAAGGCAATTGACCAGAACTTATCATGTTTTACAGTTGCGGTCAAACAGTTAACTCTGAAAGTTATGACTTTGATGTGGCAAAGCAATGTATTTGACATGTTGTACAAGATAGGCAAATTTTGATATTTTTGGTGCAGCTATTTCTT
Organism: Aurelia coerulea; assembly: GCA_039566865.1. NCBI lineage: Eukaryota > Metazoa > Cnidaria > Scyphozoa > Semaeostomeae > Ulmaridae > Aurelia > Aurelia coerulea. The sequence continues at coordinate 16,318,707 of CM076945.1, forward strand.
AGGGGTCATCAAGAAACAGTTTTTGTGACAGTTAATGGAATTGGGCGATTGACAGCTCAGCACCCCTCGCCATCTTAACGGATCACTAGATTTATCATCAAATTCATTCATGTTGTGGGCCTACCCCAATTAGCACCATTTCCACCACTCCTTGTTAAAATAATGAGCATAGGGTTGGGGACTAAGCCAAAGGCAATTTCTTCAGTTAGATCACAATTAAGTAGTGTGTCTTGCCTGAATACCAATGGTTACCAGTCAGGGTCTGCAGGGAAAAGGGTAAGCAACTAAATAAAATAAAGTAATAAATTACTTTGATGTGAATTAAATTATAGACAATTCTCAAGCCAAATGGATAGGCGAGGGTGCAATGGGTAATGATGATTGCCAGAGAGTGGACTTAAATCAACATTCAATATTTCAGGGAGTGTGGTTCTAACGGATGTAGCTTGAGAAGATCTGTATCTGAAGATTTTATGAAATTTATCCATATTTTTGTCTTGTTCATTTTACCGCAAGATTACCCACTTTATCCCAGTAGGGCCAATTCTTGAAAAGTTGAAAATGTGTTTCACTTTTCGTTGCAAAAGTACAACTTTCAATGCACTTTAGCTGAAGCCATCCCCCTAACAGCCCAATTCTGTTGAATATGATGAAAATTGTCTGTCAGGGACCCCTTACTGTAAATAGTATCTTTAACTAGCAAAGTAGATTCTACCATCTGGAAGGTATCGTATTGCTATATAACATTGTTGATGGAGATTTATGAACTTATTTTCCTAAATTTTCAAAAGAAATTTAGGAACAATCAAGAGAATCTTATTACTGGATCTGTTATACCTCCGAGACTATGAGCACACAAGGAGATGAAATTTAGGGTGGGGGGGGGGGGGTGCTGCCAGATAAAAAGGAATAATCTATATTTTTTATGAAAATTCTGCCCGATTCAAGACAAGATCAATTTTTGCCTGATTATGGCTGGTTTTGGCGAATTTTCCAATATTGGTGGGCTGTAGCCCCCGCCTCCTACACCTGTATCTGAGACAAGTGTCATATTTCCCAATTTTTGCTTTTCCTCACTTAACGAAATATCTAGAATCATTTTGGAAAAAGATTGCTCATTACTGGGATCAGATAATAGGTTGAGATGCAGTAGTTTGTGAATCTGAAGAAAGCCTCGCCCGGGCAGGCATTTGCTTCTCGTTGCTGCTAATTTGGCGCCATGCCCGACGCTGGATTGATGAGCTGGATTCGATGACAGCTTTTGATCCCTGCCTTTATACACCAGCAGTGATCTGCGAGCGTAGTTCAAGTAATGAAAGTGTTATTTATGAGATAAAGGCAGACCCGTGAAGGATAACAACGTGAACGTATTGCTTGAGCTTGGTTATTGCGATACTGGGTAGGCCGTTGAGCGAGTCAAGTAAACAACAGCTTTGCACATCTCTTTGCTCTTTCCTGTCAAAATGGCTGCTCATAACAATATCATATCATTGATATTCCACTGCCACCTTGTTGCACGGATACTTCAACTCTAACATAAGGATATTGCAGCAGTCAGATTCACAGAAGAATGGACAAATCTTGATCTACCAAACCCAACGAAGCAGAGTTGACAGGAATAATCGCGATGCTAGATACAGGCGTTGGCAATGCCGCGAGGTGAGACCTGGAACTAGCTGACCACCCAGGAGGTTTGGGGATGAGATTAATGGGTTTGGTGGCCTTGGCGTTAAGCTCAATTTACGAGCGTAGAATTTTCGAATTTATGTGAGTGTCATCAATTTTAGGAAAGAAAATGTGCTCATTGTTTTCATTCGTTTTTGCAGGTTTTTGAAGGGGCTTTCTGCAGAAAATCCCCTATATCCACGGGAAGGAATGACCGATTAAGGCCGGGCAAATTAATGAACCTAATTGAACATATTGGCAATAAAACAAGACATTTTTCAATATTATTGCATTGATATTTATGGAGCAGTAGCCTTCCAAGCGGGGATCCTTTTTCTGACTCACCCGGTAGTTGTTTTCGCCTGCAATTTATGCTCAAATCCTCAAATCAACTCCCGAATTCAAGTCTGTAGCTGTAACGGCCTAAATATTCTATGTTCTGTAAAAGCGAGGCTGTCCTCGCTTGCGGTTTCGTAAATTGACGGTGGGACCATGGTTTATACTGTTAGGAACCGACCTGCGGAGCAAGGATAGATAATAGTGAACTTACGATTGCATAACGCAGCTCACTACGACGACGAACAGGAGGCTGGAGCGAGCGCGGCGCTCTGAGGAAACCCCTTTCTTCGTCGTACTCAGAAAGCTCACTACGCAGAAAGCAAGAATCTACGTCGTCGCGACTACGAAGGTAAAATATTTTCTATAAGCTTTTTCATTGCTTTAATCATCATAGTAAGTAAATTTTCGCATACTTTCAACATCGCTGTTTCAGCAGAGGACGTTTTCTGTTGGTAATTTGCCTTTAATTTCGTTTTACAGGTTGGAGAAAGATTGCAGTTTTTGGGAACGGAACAAAACAACATGGCCTCATCGAGTCAAAGACAAGCCAGTGGAATGCAGATGTTTGCAACTTGAACTGAATTGTAGGACATTAATCTTACTTGCTTTAATGAAACTGATTAGTTCACAAGGCAGAACATTAAAAAATAGGCGTTTCTGTACCAGATTATTCAAAAAGAATTGAACGATTAAAAGCGACAACAACCCTGGCCTAAATGATATTCAATGTCTGATATTATTGAATGCTTGATGATAGATCTGAACTAATCGTTTCCTCGTTTTAAAATGATTAAAATTCTTGTATTAAAAGCTGTGATCTAATAACTATGGAGAGAGTCCTAGAAACTTTCCAAGTTCTAGATGCCTTTGAAAAAAATTTAGTCTAATACTAGGTTCAATTTAATTTCATAGCTTATTTAGCTTATTTACTTATTTATCCTACTTCATTTTAAAATATTCTAAAAGTTTTAATTTCAGTGCGTGTTTTTTCTGTATATTTCCCTTGCATATCTCCGTCATTATGAAGTGCAAGCAGAAGATCGTTCAAGTCTCTCCGATTTGCCATGTTGATCAACATTTCTTGATTTTTTGGCCAAGTATTCACTGTCGTCTCTTGGCAGATCGTACAAAAATACTTGGCATGCAAGGACTACGCAGCCGCGTTAGTGCCATGCCTCTCACCGTCGTCGTAGTGAGCTACGTTGTGCAATCGAAAGTTCGCTAATGTTACAATAGAACTAGCTACTTTTCATTGACACCCAGATACAAAGCAATTTGTGATTGCAGACAAAGGGAATTCCATGCTCGGTTGGTCAAGACATAAACAAAAACAAAGCAAGCCGCAAATATTGCCCTGAAACCCGGGTCGCTAGCTCGGTCATTGTGCATTCCAGAAAGGGGTTTTAAGAGCAAATATTAGCACATATGGAAAGAAGGATATATCTAAGCTTATGCCTTGGCATTATATTTATTTTGTGCAGAGGTCAATTATTATTATTATTATTATTATTATTATTTTTATTATTATTATTATTATTAAACATCTATTTAAAGTAGGCTAAAGAAAATTAATAGCTGAATTACAGCTAATTAAGGCCTACTATTTACAATATACATGATTTACAATAAAATTATTAATATATATTACAGGACAAATTATAGTTAAAATCTATCATGTTAGAAACCCAACTTGCAGGATATATACTTTGCAAAGCCTACAGTTGCATTTTCCACCATTCCAGCATCTAATTCGTTTTTTGAGCAGAGGAAGGCTGTTAGATTGTTTTATTTCTTGCGGTAAATGCTGCGACAGTTCATTTCCAAGGTAAGTAATGAACTCAACTCCATAGGACGTAGCTCGTACTTTTGGCAGTTGAGCGTCAACACCATGCCTGAGACAGTACCTAATATTGCGTTGCATGAAAATATCCTTCATGAATGGTGGATTCAGACCGCCTTTTGCTTTATAAATGTCAGTCATGAGCAACTGTAGGTTTCTTACATGGATTGGCACTGATTTAGATTGCTCCAGGAGAAAACCGAAATCATTCTCGTAATCTTTATATGCAATGCGTAATGCCCTTCCTTGGATATGATTTATTCTATGATTCAAAGCTCTATCATACCGGGTGTCCCAAAAAAAGGTAACAGATTTTATGGGGACGAGTGATGAGAGTATAAGTCGAATCGATCCCAAATAAGTTTTGAAGTACTCTTCGATAGTACCTCGTTTGTTGATATTGGCGCATCGAGAGTTGAAATATTAATTTCCAAAGCCAAAATTTCCGTCCATCTACAAACCAGAGCGTTTGGGTTTTGGCCTAAACTGCTAACACGCTGGTTAGGGGAATCTCTTCAGTTAAAGATATTTTTGGACAAGGATCGGTCCTTTAGGTACCCGTTTGAAAAGAACGTAAAGAACTGAAACTATTACAGGCCCGTAGGAAGCGGGGGGGGGGGGCAGGGGGCTCAAGCCCCCCCCCAATAATTTTGAAAACAATGGTGCTACGTCACACGAATTAATGATATGTATTGTTCTCTATTGTTTTAAGAACAATTGCCCCCCCCCCCAATCCGAAGCTTCTTCCTACGGCCCTAGAAACTAACAAACAAATTAATGAATAATATAGTCACCAAGGAATTTTTTTTTTCCAGTCAAAGTGCATTTACAAAAGTACACCAAGCCAAGCACGAATGAGCATTTTCTATGTTCCCTTGGGCATATACGATTGCTTGTTTCGTAATAATTTTGTGAGAGATGATGCAAAAAACATTTCATTCAAGCAATGATGATTGTAAGATATTCTATGTGTTAAAGCCTACGGGACTTATTTCGCTGATGAATAACTTTTTAAAGTTTTTGTAGAATCAAGAAAGGGGTCTCTTCGGGGCTAAATTCTTGAATCTGATTGTAAAGTTCAGAGTCAGATTTCGACTAAAATGTTTTCCTAAGCACGGGGTTTCTTGTTCGTACTTGGCTATGATTGAGGAGATTCCACAGCACAGCGAGTTAACAGCTTAGGCCAAACCCCAAAAGCTCTGGTTTGGAGTAGGAGGCAAATGTGGACTTTCAAGATTAATATTCCAACTCTTGATGCACCAATATCAACAAACAAGGTATCAACCTTCAAGTTAACTATCTAAGAGTACTTCAAAACTTATCAGGGGTCGATTCAACTTAAATTTTATCGCTAGCCCCAATCTCAAATATGTTACCTTTTTTTTGGGACACCCGGTAGAACTTCGAAACAAGCGAAAAGTAGCTGAAATGGGACAAAACGAACGCCCTCATTAACTGCTGCAGTTTTTCAGTGTCCATGTATCGTGATATTCGAGCAAGAGCATGGAGTTTTTGGCTGGCCTTTTTGCAAACAGTCTTTACGTGCTGCTTGAAAGAAAGTGATTGATGTACCGTAAAGATTTTCCTCTGAACTTTCTTTCACACCGTTCTCGCCTATTTTAATTGTTTTTTCATAACTCCCTTTTGCACCAAAAATCATTCAGTGGCATTTGTCTTCATTTAGCGTCATGCAATTGTTTGTAAACCATTCAGTTATCTTGAGGGCATCATTCTCTAAATGCATAATGCCATTTTCGATGTTAGGACCACAAGCATAAATAGTTGTATTGTCCCCATAATTACAGATTTCAGTCTCCTCCAGGAACATAAAAAGGTCATTCAGGTATATGTTAAACAAAAGGGGTCCCAAGACCGAACCTTGCGCTACTCCCAGGACGGTTTATGTCAATGTGCTGAATGAACCATTGACCTTTACCCTCTGCTTCCTGTCCGTGAGATAGCTATGGATAAACAGCAAGGCAGATCTACTGAAACCATGGGCATTCAAAATTGGGAGGGGACTCAATCCTCGTACTTTTTAGGTTTAATTAAAACGCTCACTGCTCAGCTTCTGTACGGAAAAAATAAAGTACCCGAGGCAGAAGTTTAGATATATCCTTCTTCTTTCGATATATGCTAATATTTGCTCTTTAAAACATTTCTGGAATGCACAACGACCAAGCTAGCGACCCAGGTTTCAGGGCAATTTCTGTAGCTTGCTTTGTTTTTGTTTATGTCTTGACCAACCGAGCATGGAATTCCCTTTGTCTGCAATCACAAATTGCTTTGTATCTATAATCGTGGTCAAAAGGTTGGTGGACAGCCGTCAAAGAAGGCCTAAATGCGACCTCTTTAGAGTTATACCCTTCTCTTGGTTTAGAAACCCCTCCCCCCGAGGTCAATGTTGTAATTTTCCATAAGCAAATGGTTCGTGAACTGATTCTGCTGGCTATCTGTTCCAACAACATTGACTTGGGGGGGAGGGGGGCTTGATGTTGGAGAAACCTAGGTTTCGGTCTATCGTCCAATGACTATTGGCCACGATTGTAGGTGTCAATGAAAAGTAGCGAGTCCTATTGTAACATTATCTGTCCTTGTTGACCTGCGGTACATATATTTTGCAGAGTCTCCAGTTGCACTTATCGCCTTTCCAGCAATTTATGTGCTCCTTAAAGATTTGAAGGGTGCTCGAGTCTTTTATCTCATGTGGTAGTACCTGCCACATTCTATTTCCAAAGAAGGCTATAGTTTTGATGCCAAAGGAGATGGTACGGACCTTTGGAAGCTGCGCGTCGTTACCATTTCTTAGTTTGTAACCAATGTTTCGCTCCACAAAAATCTCCTTCATAAAACTTGGATTCAGATTGAATTTTGTTTTTATAATTTTTGTCATAAGCATTTGCAGGTTTCTTATATGGATGGACACTGAATTAGTTTGTTCCAAGAGAAAACCAAAGTCATCTTCGTAATCCTTCTGTGCAATGCGTAAAGCCCTTTCGTGGACGTGATTTATTCTTTGATTCAAGCTTCTATCGCAGAACATCCAAACAAGTGGACAGTAGCTAAAGTGGGATAGTATGAATGCACGCATTCATATGTAAACAGGCCCTTACTCAGTAGCAGCAGAGCATTAACAATAATACCAATAGAAACTGATCATATGAAGTGATCACATGATTTTGTAACTGACGCAATGTCGGTCTGCCTACGCGCTAATTTTTACTGATGATTGACCATCTATTTGTAGACTATCCAAACCCCTTCCACACGGGGTTTTTATCTTTATTGATCATCTTTAAAAGACTTGCAGTTTTCAAACTCAAACTTGCAGTGATGGAAGCTAGTCTTGATATACCCTGATCAACCCTAACTGTAACTATCCGTGAATAAGCCTTTCCTTCCCAGTGTTGGTCGTCTTTTTCTCTCGTTCTGGGTCTTTCATTACGCTAATCAGATGCGTTTACTCCAGATGAAACTGTCAACATAGTGCAATTATTACTAGATTTCCTTTGGTTTGACCTACAGGTGAAGCAGACACATGCGGATCTTGGTAGGAGCAGGCGAATTCTTAATTCAATTGCAATCAGGTTCGTTTTATCATACTTACAATAATCTTGATAAAGTTTTAGCTATTCTTTAAAAGATTGTTGATCGAGCGATATTTTTATGAATACATTTATGGAAATCTGTTGAATTTTTGAACATGCACAACACTGATAGTTACTCTTCTTTTCTGTAACTCAACTCAGTCGAAGCTTACGTATAAAAATGTGTAAATATATTGCTCTATCCAGACTCTTTTATAGAATGGCTAAAAGGTGTATTTCACCAAAGGTTGCTACTTTCGTGTGCTATGCCAGATCAATTTTCCATCAGTAGCGCAACGGGTACGTGCCATTCATAAGGATGGGTTTTGAATCTCAAATATGGGTCTCAAATTGTAAATAGCAATGCAACTAGCAACTAGCAATGCATAGTGATCCAGATCGACAGAATTATGGAATAAATAGGAAAATATGAAGTTTCGAAAACATGCGAATTTCACATCCCCATTAAAGAGGGTATCCTTGGGCTTGACAGAAAGCAAAAATTTTCATAATCGGACTATCCGATGATGAGAAATAAATTTTGAAGTTTGTGAAAATTTCAAGTGGTTGTTTACTTTAGAATTTCCGGGGCAATGTAGAGTTTTGAGCCAACTTTAAAGTGTCATAAATCAACCTAGAAAAGAGCAATTTTCATGATTTTCGTACGAAATAATCAGCACTTTAGTTGTGATCAACGTGTGTAGAAATATTGTATATTGGTTGTAAGATCATGGGCAGATGGACACTGTTTTGATGCTTACTTTTTACGACAAATCTCCTGAAAAATTGCTACTTAAAGTTGAAAACAAAACTCTAGGTAATTCTAGGTAGTATGTATTAATATATTAGAATACTAGAACCTGTGTGGAGTATTCCTGAAATAGGACCCGTTTCAAATCGTTCTATTTTTTAGCAAAAAGTTTGAAAATTTGCATGTGACATGGGTTTTTCTTCCCTGAATTCCTTGCAAAACTGTAATGGTGCCGTGACTCTTTTTTTCAAGGCAAGAGCTTTACATTTGCGAAATTGGTTCTTAAGACTTCAAAAGAGGTATTCTCTATGCAACGATAAAAACGATAGCCGATTTTTTGTGAAACAATAGCTTAATGCTGTGAAGCAATAGACCTTCGTTGGAAAACAGAATCTGTTGTCCCTTTCTTTCTGCAAGGTCCAACCAATTGAGATATATTTCATGCTTTGATGTATGCTATGTTAAAATTCGTTTGATACCTAAATCTAGTGCAACTAACTGAGTCAAAACAGTTTCATCGTCTCAAGACCGAATTGTTTAGTTCATAAAAAGTATAAACAGTGTCTATCTACCAATGATCTTTTTTTTCTTTATCACAAATAAAAACAACTAACTACGATGAAATATAAATATTCTGTGGCTGCCATAGCTGGAAAGGACATGATGTCATCGAGTTCCAACTACGGCAGCCACTTACATCAATGGAAAAATTTACATCAAATTTTAAAAAATAACAAGAACAGCACAGGCGTCTCAGAAAGAAGAACTCCCTCGACCTTACAGCAGTTGCTTGACTCTCAAACGAGCACAGATAGACGAAGCACCTACAGATACTGCGAGGATTATGTAGTATACCAGATCTGCTATTCGTGATAGAAATGGGAGTACTTCTTTACAAGACACCCGCTACAAATACCACAAATAGAACGAAAATGTTGCTGCTGTTTTATGCTAAAATTTGATTTGAAAACCTTTTCGTATTTTTGATATTATACTGCGAGTCCCCGTACAGAAGCAAATCACACAAAGGTTTAACATCTAAATTCACATTTAAACCCAGAAACTCAGAGAGCTGATCAAAGAGGTCTTGCCGCATCGAGTCAAACTGGGGGCAATGCAGGAGAAAGTGCTCATTGTCTTTCCTGTCGGTACCACAAGCACAAAATGGAGTAAGACTATCAAAGTTGTGTCTAAATTTATGTTCATTCAGTGCACTAAACTTCAAACGCAACTTTGTCAGTAATCTGATGCCTTCAATATCAGAAATATTGTAGACAGAATTTCGCTCAGGTCTTATGATTTTTAATAATTTGCTTTTGAACTGAGAAAGGGACATTGAATTTTTGATCTCTTCCCCAAGCATATTCCACTCAAACAGGGTATTATGAAAGTAAGTATTAGAAAAAAGATTGGTTCTAGCAACATGTACTTCATAATCCCGAGAGTGTCTAAGACTGTAGTTGAGTTGACGTTCGAGAGGGATTTCATCAAAAAGGTAGCCTTGTGATCGTGATTTCATTAGATTAAAGAAATGACACAGCCTCCTGTACCATCTTCTGTCGTACAGACTTTCCCGTCCTAATTCTTCGTAAGTCTTTGCCTATTTGTACCTCTCCAAGCACCAGCAACAGCTAAGGCTGCAGAGTATTGTGTCTGTTCAAGCCTTTGCGTAAATGTTAAGCGCATGTCTGGGTCATATTTGTGGTAAATGATGTCTCCATAGTCTAAGTGTGGTCTTACGTATAACTTGTAGATTTGGTCTAACACATCCCTAGACACATACTTGGACAGAAATCTTATCATCCCTATGCCCCTTCTAGCCTTGCCAATAGCCTCTTTAATATAACTTAGAAAATTCAGCTCAGAATCAAGTTGCATTCCAAGATGCTTGTGCTCAGATTTTCTCTCAACTTCATCATTGCCTAGGAAAATTTGTGGATGGAATGGCTTTACTTTTTTGTAAGAGAAAACAACCTCTTCAGTTTTATTTACATTAAACTGCATTTTCCATTGCCATGCCCATAATCGAACTCTGTCAAGATCTGCATTGAGTTCATCAGCAGATCTTCTTTCATCTTGAACAACCGAGAAGAGAGATGTATCATCCGCAAACATTTTGACATTACAGTTCACATTCTCAACAAGATCATTTATGTAGACAAGAAAAAACAGAGGACCCAAGACAGGGCCCTGTGGCACACCAGCACATATTGGTGCCCATTTTGAACTTTTCCCGTTCAGAACAACTCGCTGTTTTCGATTTGCTAAGTAGTCCTGGATCAAAGTAAGGACGTTCCCATTTATACTATTGCACTTTAATTTGTATAGGAGGCCCTCGTGCCAAACCCTGTCAAAGGCTTTGGAAAGATCAAGAAAGACGCCCCTAGTTTCAAGGGTAGGACAAGCTTCAAATGCTTTGTAGATGTTGTGGGTGATAGATAACAACTGATTAATAGTGGAATCTCCCGGCCGAAAACCTGATTGTTGTTGGGCTAGAAGTCTATTCTCAGAAAGATGTTTGTAAATTTCGTCGAACATTACATTTTCAAATATCTTCCCAAATATAGGTAGAAGCGAAATGGGCCTATAGTTCGTTTGGTTCTGCCTGCTGTCTTTCTTGTGGATAGGAATTACGTTTGCCTTTTTCCAAACTGAAGGATAAGTTCCTGTCTCCAAAGATTTTTCAAAGAAATCCTGTTTCAATAAGTGATTTGTCATCTCTGAGGAAAAAATTCTGGAAATCATAAGATCACTTAATCCTAACAAAGCACATGGTTGGGATGAAATTTCTATAAGAATGATAAAACTAAGCGATGTTTCATTAGTTACTCCTCTCAAGATCATATTCACAAACTGTCTGAGACGTGGTGTATTTCCCGAAACTTGGAAATGTGCAAATGTAGTCCCAGTTCACAAGAAAAATGAGAAAAATGTAAAGAGCAACTACCGTCCTATTTCCCTTCTTCCAATTTTTGGGAAGATGCTTGAAAAACTCATGTATAATTCCCTATACTCGCATCTTGTTTCGTGTAACCTACTTAATCCCAATCAATCTGGTTTTCGCCCGGGTGACTCAACAGTCAACCAATTAATTTGAATAACACATACAATTTTTGAGGCTTTTGACTGTAACCCTCCTCTAGATGTTCGTTCCGCGTATTTCGATATTTCTAAAGCATTTGACAGGGTATGGAATGATGGTCTCATTTATAAACTAAAACGATGTGGCGTCTCAGGACAACTTCTTTCTCCCATCCAAAGTTTCCTAAAGGATCGGAAGCAGCGAACAGTTTTAAATGGACAATGTTCTAATTGGGGAGATATTTAGCAGGAGTGCCTCAAGGTTCTATATTAGGACCATTGTTTTTCCTTGTGTACATCAACGATCTCACCTCTGACTTGAAATGTAACGTCAAGCTTTTTGCCGACGACACATCCTTGTTTACCGTTGTTCAAGAACCAAATGCAGCTGCCGAGGATATGAACCATGACCTGGAGTTGATAAGTCAGTGGGTCCATGATTGGAGGATGTCCTTTAATCCCGTTCCGCAAAAACAAGCTGTTGAACTGCTACTTTCAAAGAAAAGATATGAAATAGATCATCCCGTTATCCTCTTTAATAACATACCCGTGAAAAAGTGAATGAACATAAACATCTAGGTATTGACCTGGACTCGAAGCTGTCTTTCTCAGCTCATATTAAATCTGCTATCTCTAAAACGAGAAATAGCATTGGTCTACTAAAATATCTCTCCAAATATCTGCCTAGACATACCCTGAACGAATTATATAAGCTCTATGTATGACCCCACCTGGACTACGGAGACGTTATCTATCATATTCCATCTAAAGTATCTGAATTCAGTAAAAACATCATTTTACCCAATCTAATGGAAAAACTAGAATCTGTTCAGTATTCTGCTGCTCTAGCTGTAACGGGTACATGGAGGGGATCATCACGTGAAAAGCTTTACACAGAGCTTGGCTGGGAGTCACTAAGTTTCCGAAGGTGGAGCAGACGCCTGACTTTGCTCTATAAGATTATGAATAATCTCACCCCATTGTATACAAAGGAACCAATCCCGCCACGCCATGTGTCGAATTACTCCCTTCGCAATCATGATGCTATTGGGCGAATAAAGGCAAGAACAGAAAAATTTCAATCTAGCTTCTATCCAAACTGCATCTCCGAATGGAATAAACTTGATCCTGAAGTTAGGCTTGCACCGTCCGTTCCTGTTTTTAAGACAAAGGTTCTATCAATAATTCGCCCCCCTCCAAATCTTGTATTTGGTATTCATGACCCGATAGGCCTATCATATCTTTCCCAAGTAAGGGTCGGTCTCAGTAAACTAAACTTCCACAAATTCAAGCACAATTTTAGAGACACCGTAAACCCAATGTGCCCAACGCATGACAGTACTGAGGATACGGAACACTTTTTGTTGCTTTGCCCTTCATTTGACATTCAACGACGAGATCTTCTCGCTGGAGTTTCGGATCTACTACGACCATTTGCTGATATCACCAGTCTTTTAAGCGATTTTCTAATGCACCTTTTATTATATGGTGACCAAAGACCTGTCCAATGACCTGAATAGAAATATACTCGAACTTACTATACGATTCATCCACAATACTGGTCGGTTTGACTAAGATCATATCAAGTTTCAGTCACATGTCATGCAACCACCAAGTGCCCACCAATTGCCTTAAGTAATTTTCTTTTTGTTTGTAATTTCTGTCTCACATTAGATGTCAGGTCCAAATTAAAATTTACATTTTTTGACAATTACAGCCCCGACCAGACATCTAATGTTAGACAGGCCACAGTCATCGTTTTTCTTTTTTTTTTCATTGTTTGTAGCATTGTTTGTAGCATCTATGTAAAATTGTATGCAGTTGAGCATTTTTTTTTAACAATGCCATGGAGTAGACATAGACTTTTGCTCCTCGTGGCATCGTCCTTGTAGTATTGTAAAGTAGTTTGTAGGTAAAGTAGTCTGTAACATGTATTGTAAATTTTTAATTGAATATATAAAAAAAATGTTTCAAAGATTAAAGATAGGGGCTCAACTATCGAGGCATCGCATATCTTAATCATATGAACAGATATATTGTCACAGCCGCCAGCTTTTTTGCAATCAAGGGCACGAATTATAGTACTTTATCCCTGTTAATGGCAATATCCGTTAAAGGTGAATTGCACCGGGGCAAAAAGTTCGGAATTGTGCTGGCGGTTGATATACTGCGGAATACTGTTGCGCAAAGAAATCATTCAAAATGTTAGCCTTGGTCTCTACGTTAGTAGCAATGATTCTATTTTCTAGAATTGGAGGAATTTCCGAAATGCTCTTCTTATTCATTAATTTGTTCAAAGTAGACCAATACGTTTTGATACCACTGTTGGGGTCAGACAATTTCCTACCTAGCTTTGAGTAATATTTTTTTGGCATCAAGAATCAGTGTTGAGGTCTCTTTCCTAACGTCCTTAACTTTGATCCAGTGTTCTTGCTTTCTACCACGCTGCAAAAATTTTTTGTAAACCCTAGGTTTTCGCCTTATTGCTGTTTTTACTTCCTATGTCACCCATGGTGCATCCTTGTCATTACATTTGACAATTTTGTTGGTATGCTAGAAGACAATATAGAATATATCGTTGCGGTGAAGACTTCCGTCATCTCATCTAATTCAAGACCCATTAGCCGCAGATTCCAATCAATCCCGTTAACTGTGTCCCGTATTGACTGAGTGTCCGCTTTTGCGTAGTCCCACATGGTTCTCTTATAGGGTGGCGGGGTAGGGATAGACAAATTCAATTTGCCATGAATAATCTGATGTTGGCAATGATCATCCAAGGAAGGGTGAACCCCAGATTCCACAAAAAGATTTGGTTGGTCAGTTATAATGAGATCAATACAAGACATGCTTTCACCGCGTATGTTTGTTTGCTCATTCATTAATTGGTATAAGTTATTTGTCTCTATAAACTCGTCTAAGGCAGTTCCTTCTGGATATTCATCCTCCCCCTCCCACCACTTTTTGTTTTTGTTTTTATCCATATAAAATTCTTACAATACATGTTTACCTACTCTACATATTAATACTATACAACTGCACAACACTACAGGGACAATAGCGTGAGGAGCAAAATGGCATGGCTACCCCATGTTCTTACATATAACAAAAATCAATGAACACTACTAGGACAACGCACTAAAAGAAAACAAAGAATATTTGTAAACTAATTACTATACGCTAACTACAACCTAAATCAATTACAATGACCGTTTGCGGCATAAAGACTGTGGGAAAGGAGTTTCAGAACAATTTCCCTGCTTCCTACCGAATTATGTCAATTTGATCGATGAATTAAATGCAGAAAGCCAGGGTTTTTGTTGGAATATTATGCCACTGTCTTTTCCGCAATCGTTCATTTCCATTAAATAAAATAATACAACGTAACTATTCTAAATGAAAGAAGAAGCAGAAGACGAAAAAAAAGGTAAAGGGACTTGATGGTTACTTGGCGTATAACAAAGATAGCTTTTTCTTAAAAACAGCAACTGAGGGTGCAAGTCTAATCTCGGGATCCAGATTGTTCCATTCAGTTAAGCAATTTGGATAAAAACTAGATTGGAATTTTTCCTGAGATGATCTACAGTTAAAATCTCCTGTTATAATCAATGCAGTTGGTTTCTCCTGTCTAAGGCGAGTTAATATCATCTGCAGTTTATCCATGAACACTTCAAATTGTTCACTGTTTTGGCTAGGGCCAATGATCTTACACCCAATATACAACATTTTTACGCATGTTAACCATGACCACATTGCTGACCATTTCATACAAAATCATGAAAGTCACTCTTTTCTAGGCTGATTTATGACACTTTAAAGTTGGCTCAAAACTCTACATTGCACCAAAAATTCTAAAGTAAACAACCACTTGAAATTTTAACAAACTTAAAAATTCCATTTTTCATCATTGGATAGTCCAATTTTGAAAAGTTTCGTTTTCTGTTAAGCCCAAGGATACATTCTTTAATGGGGATGTAAAAATTGGCATGTTTTCGAAACTTCATTTTTTCCTATTTATTTCATCGTTGGATTTCCTTCGTCTTAGTTCTGAAAATTGGTTTGTGGTAAATGTGTCTTCCATCAATGTACCTTTAAAGTGAAATAGAACTTGATTTCTTGGAAGTTCAACCTGTTTTTCCTTCCCCCTAAAATCCTTTAAAATGGGTATGAAAATCGACCGAAAATCCTTAAATATGGGTCTTCCCCGAAAGAGTTGGGCGGCACGTCCCCGTCACCCCACGACCCGAGTAATCCTAAGCATAGGAATCATTCGTCGTACGTAGCCGATTGCTCGTGGCCCATGGTCGAAACCGCCAATGCCTCATTTTCACGGACCAATCAGACGGCTAAAAAGCGAAGGAGACAAAAGAAATAAATTTAAAGGCATAAAAGGAGAAGTAACACGTGATTGGTTAGATATGATGGCTACGCAGAGGTTATATGGGTTAGGTTTATAACGGTTATGTAATGTGTAAGACAAAAGAAACCCGGGAAGATTTTTCTAAATTTTACCTACCTTCATAAAACGCAACCAGGACAAAAAACTGCTTGAGATTTCCGAAATTTTTTAAAGCAATCTACTCTCCAGATGTTTGGGAGTACAAGTTTGGATGCCGGTTAAAATATCTCCAGGAATGGCGGAGTTATGGCCACAAACAAATTGATAAGGCACTGAACCTTGAACAATAGAATTCTGGCCGGGAGACAATAGTAATAACAATAGTGATTGTTGTAAGAACGACACAAAAACGCCACAATCTGCGTTTTCAATTTTTCTTGCTATTGTCTTTCGCTAATTTTTCTTTTATTCAAGATTCAATGCCCCTACGGTTTCTATGTGAATTGAAAAAGTCTACTAAGGCTTGTTCGCGCATTTCAAGTCATGTGGCAATACTCCAGGGAAGTTTCTGTATTGTACTACTTTTTGCATTCATGGCACAAGTTTGCTCGTTGCGAAATAACTTATAAAATTCAAAAGAGGTTTGATCAAGAGGCTTTATCACCTGACTTGAAGTGGCGTAAACAGGTCTCGACAAGCCTTCGCCGATTTTGTCTATTGGAGAGGCAATAAGTCCGCCAATCCTGGAGATATTTTAACCGGCATCCAAACTTGTACTCCCAAACATCTGGAGAGTAGATTGCTTTAAGAAAATTCGGGAAATCTCAAGCAGTTTTTTGTCCTGGTTGCGTTTTATGAAGGTAGGTAAGATTTAGAAAAATCCTCGCGGGTTTCTTTTGTCTCCTTCACTTTTTAAACCGTCTGATTGGTCCGTGAAAATGAGGCTTTGGCCGTTTCGGCCATGGGCCACGAGCATTCGGCTATGTACGACGAATGATTCCTATGTTGTTATCCTACGGCAATTTTGATTTGTTGAGAAAAAAGTTCTGTCATTTGTGTTATTGTGCATGATGCAAGCAGCATTTTGTATCGGATTCATTTTCATTTTTGTTTAAGGTGGACTATGTATCCATAAATACTGGTTTAAAGCTTGCCCTGCAGAGTAAACAAAAATAATATAATCTCTATTTGCAATGCTATTTGATACTAAAGTATTAAAGAAACCAGGAAGTTAAGCGCTCGCTTTGCGCTTCAACATTCCTAGGCAGGGATAAATAGTAGGGGTGCGAAACGCACATTGAGCTGCATACCGCGATCATGAATGCGCGACCTTTGGTCCCCTGTGGTGTTGACAGTGAAGATCAAGATGGAAGGATCCGAAAGATCGAGTAGCAGCGCTGGCAGTAAATGATCGCGGATTCGTATCTAAAGGTAAGGAATCGCTCAACTTTTGTGCTGTTTAAGTGCTTTAGAGCTTGTTTTTGTTATTGTATACTTGTTGACATGATTTGATGCCCAGATCATTCTTTTGTGGAACTATTTTGTTTGGATCATTTTAGGCCAAAGAATGCATCTCAGCTTTGCCGATCACGCTTTGATAAAAAGTCAAATTCCCCGTGTGATCCCATCTTTCAATGTTTATTTTTACGTTGGGGATGCCCTTATAAGTATTTTTATAGACCATTTTGACATTGCCACAGGGCTTTCACGAACGATTAATTGAATTATACAAATCTATGGGTTTCAAATTCACGATCAAAAATAAGGAAATAAACTGCCCAAAATGTACCCGAAAAGCTGTCCTATGACCCATAAGCCTCGTAACAGAAGGGAGACTCTCTCCAACCCAGACCTCGAATCCAACGGCTTTTTGCGTCTGGCGGGAAAGTGGGAAAGTATTCGTCATTCTTTCTGTTTATCAGAATAAGCGAAGCAAGTTAAAAAGTTGCATCAGATAAAGGTTCGTGACGAAATCGTGGAGATAATGATTTCTTTTTGAGTTAGGCATTCTGGAAAGATACAAATTCAGTATTGCGAGAAATAATATCTCGACCCGTGGATATATTGCTTCAAGCAGCGGTTTTTTACGAAGTTTCTTTTGCCTTGAAATCGATGTGACTTGCAAAGAACTTTACAGGTCCATTTACGAATTCTAGCCTACTGTAGAGGAAACTGCAAGGGCAGGTAAGTCACATCTTCTTTGTGGAACTTTTTCATGTCACAATTCACTTATCAATAAAATCCAAGACTGTTTCCTATTTAGATCGTTCTGCTTGACAGGAAGAGATATTGCTCAACAGCCACTATATAAAAGTACAGTAAGACCATCATCGGTGGCTTCTCTGCCCTGTTTACTGGAAACTATTGTGGCATATGGCAAGCAGTTTATGCAAAAAAGGAACTCTAAATTTCAACTCACCTATGAAAATAAAAGTTCTTGTTCTTTGTATATGTTGTCCAAACTCTTTGCTCCCGATATCATCTTGAATTTTCAATATTTGTTTTGAATCAAAAAAGTCTTCAAATTCAACACAAACGCGTATCAAATGCTGTCAAGGTAGATTCCACACAATCCTGAATTCATATCTTTTCCGGTCTACATATCTCATAGCGACATAGCTATAATCCAAGGAGTCGTTGCAAGACTTCCATCTTGTACTTGTAGCAAGACTTGCTTCGTTTATTTTGGTAAACAGAAAGAATGACGAGTACTTTCCCACTTTCCCACCAGACGCAAAAAGCCGTTGGATTCGAGGTTTGGGTTGGAGAGAGTCTCCCTTCTGTTACGAGGCTTGGGTCATAGGACAGCTTTTCGGGTACATTTTGGGCAGTTTATTTCCTTATTTTTGATCGGGAATTTGAATCCAATAGATTTGTATACAGTAATTCAATTAATCGTTCGTGAAAGCACTGTGGCAGCCATTTACCAGAAAAATATTGCTCTCCCCAGACCCTTTTTTCAAATGTCAAAATTGTCTATTGCAAAATTGTTTTGAGCTACGTTGAGCTGTGTGTGTGCGATCGCTTTTTCTGGAGGGCCTACTCTTGTGTCTGTTTTCTCATGTTAATAGGGCCTACCTTCTACTGTAAACCAAAATACAAATCGGCAGCCGACCCAAAGCGTGTTTCATAGTTAGGCTGACTGGGACGAGTAATGAATGGCATCCCATTGCAGTCAGAGTCATTTGAAAATTCAACTGTTGCAGTGCAACTACCTCAAACTTTTTTTATGAAATTAACTTTATATCAGCGACAGAAAATGCTAAAAGAGACGATATAGGATGTGTTTGGTTGAGTTCTACAATCGGGAGGGTCTAAGGCTGTATAAAATGTTTTCAAGCCAAGAAACTTGCAAGTGGAAGAACAAAATTCAAATATTTTGAGATGTAAGTGAAAAGATATGTAAGGATGGTCATAAACCATAGGCGTCAATTGAATTGGGTAGGAGGTGATTTGGCAGATCTTGTCCTCAATAATGAAGTTATCAAAAGGGTTGACAAGACAAAATATTTAGGAATCAACATCGACGAAAGCCTCAATTGGAAAGAGCAGTACAAAACTATCAAAAACAAGCTGAAAGGGGGCTTGAGCTCGATGAGAAAGCTGAAAGACATCCTTCCCCAAAGGAAACTTGACCAAGTATACAGAGCTCTCTTTGAAAGCCATCTTCGCTATGACCACATTGTTTGGAGTACTCTTTCCAACACCAAACTATCCCAACTGCAACGATTACAGACAATGGCAAAGAAGCTAAGAGTGGACGCCAAGTATAAGGACGGTTGGAACTGTAAATGGCTCAATGTAAAGTGTTTGCTCTCCTTTGACATAGGAGTCATGACCTATAAAATTCTGCATGACCTTTGTCCCGAAAATCTTCGCCATAAGTTCACTGAAAGATCCATGATATCAGAGCATAGAACCAGAAATCATGGAGATCTGCAAATTCCCAAAGTTAGGTTAGAATATGCAAAGCGAAGTTTCTACTTCTCTGGTGTCAAAAATTGGAATGATATCCCGGACAACATTCGAGCACAAGAATCAATCGCTTGTTTTAAAACAGGTTTTAGAAAGTATCTTTTGAACCTACAAGACCCAAACACGAGCCCTTGGTAGAGCAGCATATTTAAGTTATTTACAAATTTTTCCTTTAATTTTTTTCTTTGAAATAATTTGTTAATACGCTGAAAGGTTTTTTCGTGTATAATTATTGATAAAACAAACAAAAAATTAAAATTAAAGTGAGGAAGAACCTCCAATCATCGTTAGAGAGAAAGAGAGAGGGAATAAAGAGATTACATGGGATAAATCTACATGGAAAAAAAGCTGCATTTTGACACACAGGTCACATCACATCACATGTGCATCTTATTTGCTACCATATGTGTTGTGTTGATAGAGTAGTCTGTGCCATATGTACTGTCAATGCTGTACATGACATCTATAAACAGTTTATTGTTGACAGAAACCATCAATCTTTCAGGAACCTTATCACAACCCTTATCTTTGAAAGATGCTCCCCTTGCCAGTTTGCATTCTTTGCAGTGCAGTGTGGGGAACATATCTTCCCCACGCCACTTTGACTGCTTCCAGCCGCACCCGCCCCATAACTTTTGTTAAAGTGCCCCCAGCAGCAGTTTATCTACCGGGTGTCTCAAAAAAGTACCCCCTTTTGACTCAACAATGCAACAAAACGATAATATTTCGGGACTTTTTTAATTCATGGCTACATTTGTTGGTCTTCAACTTAAATGCACATACCTTGCATTTGGAAATCGACCACCAAACACCAGAGATATGAGTTCACAAGGTCAAAATTTGGAGTGGCACTTGAAACCAAAGGTTTTGAGAAATGGCCTAGCCATAATTCGACAACAAAAAGGCATTTTGCAAACGAATTTTCGACTTTGACCTTTATTTTCTATTTTTGAAAAGATTTATACCTTGAATTACTTCAATTGTTCTTGAAGTGACTTTTCTTTTGAGGAAACGGTCCTTGCATTGCATTCGATCCCAAGTGTTTTGTATTAAAGAAGAGGAAAAGGAGCACATGCACGCTGGCACGACTTTATTGCTCTTACCACATTTTTATTGTATTTGTTTAATCAGCGCCATGTCTATGCATCTTTTATTCTTTTCAAAAGCAAAACACGGAAACTTAAAGTCTCCAGGTACTTTGGAAGATGTCCACGATACAAATCATGACTAGGCCCTTTTTCAAAACCTCTGGTTTTGGGTGCACTGTAAATTTTGACTTTGCGAACCTGTATCTCCGGTGTTTGGTGGACGATTTCTAAATGCAAGGTACGTGCATCTAAGTTCAACATTGATAAATTTAGCTGTGAAGTCGGGGAGAAATGGTATCTTAATGCTTGGTTCATATTTCCAGTCAAAAGGGGGTACTTTTTTCTTAGACACCTGGTATGTGAGCGATAAATTACTAGTTCATTATTTCCTATGCAATCTTAGTACCCCCAACCTTCAGAGAGATGCACCAGAATGTATTAGCATGAGCTTCCCCACTCCAAAATCAAAGAATGCAACCTGGTCTCCTTGCTGGATTTATTAATTTCCTTTATAGATTCACAGAGTATATGGATTCACAGAGTTGATAAAGCATATCAGCTCCAATGGCTTTGTGAGAGAAATGGCAAGCTACATCATTCCAAAGTGAATTAGTCAAGACTGTATGAAGCCATTGTTTTCATTAGTTCAGTGGCAGATGTGTGATGGCAACAAAAATATGACTGCTCATAGCTCTGGTTATAATTTAAATGGCATTTTACCCCTAAAGGCATCTCACTGTGTTTCAGGTATTCAAGTTATGATTGATCATAGCGTAGGGGAAGATAAAATTGGGGGGGCTACACTACAAAAAATCCATTGTTTACAAAAATTTGGCCTGACTTAAGCTATTCTGCCCGATTATGGCCAATTTTTGCAAATTTTTCCAAAGTTGGGAGGGCTACAGCGCCCTCAGCCTTCTGTCTCCTACGCCTATGATCATAACTTGCCTGAATACCTGAAACAAGGTGAGATGCCTTATTAGTGCTTGTGACATAGAATCTCTTGCTGTTGTATCATTACCAAAACAAATAGCAAAAGATTCTGTGAAACAAGACACTAAATTGTCACTATTTGCTTGAAGATCTTTTTAAAATTGAAAATTTGGGACTGGAACACCTTTTGCAGTATTGCTATACTCTTTGGTACAATGTGTAGTAGGGATCCACTATTTCATGTCGATGGTATTTTTGGCATTAAATGATAGACAAAGCTTGATTTGATAGGAAGAAACTAGAGCCCCATCGCCCTGTTCCGATCACTGAAAAAGAAACCTTGAGTTACTTGGCCTAAGTAAATTTTATCGGAAAAGTTAATGCTAATGAATTATTCCTTATTTCATAGTTTAAAATATAGAAACCAGTTATTGTACATTTAGCGACCGTCTTCTGTAAAATCGTTGTCGGAAAACACAGCGATAAAATCGCGATATCTTCATTCCATCGCCCTGTTCCGATCACGCAAGCTCGCGCATGAATTTCGGACGGTACCACCGCAGAGGGCTCAAGAAAGCGCAGTTTCCAATTGAAATGGATGCCATACACATAACAAAAGATATTTATCTCATGTTATCGTTTGATAAGTAACATTTTGCCTCTTTATTCGTTTAATGACACCATAAGCAATTTACAATTGAAATTTACAGTCTATTACAAGATAACTGGCAACACTATAGCATAGCCCCCTTCCCATACTTCAATGCCCCCCTGGCATTAATTCAAACCCTACCTCACGCGCATCCAAAGTCAACGAAACCCCCTGGTGAGGTTTCTTTGTTTATTTCACCTTCCACCCCGTCTCTTCATTGAGAGAGAATCCCAGAATTCGAAGCCAAACCTCGTGATCGGAAGAGGGCGATCTGTAGCCTATCTGACTGCAGTTAGAACTTTACCCCCGGCTGGGAAGCAGAAGATATTATGATCGAAATTTTTTTGTAAATCTTCGCTTAGAGAGTTGGAGTAAAGTTTGAAATGTTTTGACTGCGGTTCTAGTAAACAGTAGCAGAGAAACAAGAGAAAATATAATTGCTGCAAGGAAACACGAAGTGAAAAATGGCGACTACTTGCGATTCCATCACAGGTAGGCCTCGTTCATCTTCCCATATCGCTGGATTCACACGCCAGAAAAAAGTAAACCACGTCTCAACTTGAAGCTCATGGCGTCAGCAAAGTATTTTTTCGCGCGCTTTTTTAATTATAGGACCCATTCCTCTTGTAAACAAACATCCCGAGATTGTACACCAAAGCGCTCACAGGAGCCAGTGATCGGAACAGGGCGATGGGGCTCTAAGCCCCTTTACATATAAACAATTTGCCAGATGAGTT
Source organism: Aurelia coerulea (assembly GCA_039566865.1). NCBI lineage: Eukaryota > Metazoa > Cnidaria > Scyphozoa > Semaeostomeae > Ulmaridae > Aurelia > Aurelia coerulea. The sequence goes on from CM076945.1 coordinate 16,341,691, forward strand.
CCATAACATAACATACTTGTCTGCTTATGGATTAAAGAGTAACTGAGGTAAATAGATGTTTGATGACATAAATGTTTAATTCTGACATGTAGATTTTCAGTTTGACTCTGTTAATCCAGGAATCCATTCCATGCACATTTGTTCCTTTCACTTTTGAAGCTAAAATAGTGAATAAAAGTGTGTAATTAAGTTGTAATTAGAACATTTCACTTCAAAGGATACAGTATATTGTAAGCACCGTATGCGTTAAGATTGAATTTTGTATGCACTGCATAGTTACACTGCATGTAAATCTTTTTTAAACTGTGAATTTATGTTGCAAAGATATTGATCCTATCAGGCAGTTAAGTGCAAATGTGTTTTGTCTCTTTGACTGCATGTCTTTCGAATACAAATAAGATATAGCTTTCAAAATTTTCACATGTTACGTGAATTATGTCTGATGAAATTTCAACCAAATGCAGAAAAACAAATGTGGAGTGGGGCCTCTCGAATCGATTCGTGTTAAAACCAGCTCTGTATCTTTATTACTCGAATATCCATTTTTATTTTCGTGAAGGTACTCGAAGGTACTACATATCATAAAAATGAGATATGGATGAATGATTCTTTCTGGTAAATGGTTCAAATCAAATTAAATGTTTATTGTTTAGAATTTACATATCAATCGATTTGCCAGATCAAATCATTCATTTTGAAGCTCTAATCTCATAAAGTAAAAGGGGTACAATATATCATACAGTAGGTGGATAAACCAAACCAGAATCCCTAACGACTGCAGGCCTCTTGAAGCAACATTCTATCCTTGCTACCACATACTGTATGTGACCTAAACACCAATGTGCACATATGGTTTGTAAGGCATTAGCGTCAGAAACTTTCAGCCAACTGATGTATAAGTTCAAATTTTCCATATCATTATATAATTGTTGCAGCTTTAAAGAGTCAGTTTCAATCAGTATGTTTGGCACATGTTGAATTTTTTGCTGGCAATTGTTGTTGCCACTTTATGACCCATGCCAATATGGAGACAATAAAGCAGTGACACACGCAAACATTCTGGTTGCAACTGACTTTAAATTTTTCAACTTGAAAACGCATCAAACTTTAACTAACATATGGAAAATAACTGCTGTAACTACCTACCTACCAAGCAAAAAACTACCAGGCCAACCAGAAAAAATTCTTATTTTTGAAAATTCATAGCACCAACGGTACTAGTCGGATTTACATTGTTCAAATTCTAGTTAAAAGTGGAAAAACCAAAGAATTGTTTTGATATTTCTCACGTTTTTATGAGCACCGGAAATATAGGCCTATCTAGCTAAATTCGATATAAGTTCTTTGTTTGTACGTGCGCCTACAATAAACGATTTATACACAAAATATCTTTAAATTTAAGTTCAAGGCTATGAACTCATTTAAAAATATTTTGCTATCTAAATTTGACTTTACAAAAAGTTCATGCTTGCGAAGTGCCTGAAAACGGCTTAAAACACTCAATTAAATATGAACAAACTTCTCATACAGAACAATAAAGAAAGTACAATTTTTCACAGGTGAGAAAACTCGTCGGCACATACCAAATTCTCACCTTCAGGTCACCAAAAATCAGCGGTAAAGCCATTTCTTGTCCTTTTCAAACAACACCATCCTCTTCTCTTCGCAGCTTCGGTTCGTTGCCAACAGGCTTGCAGCAGTTTACATCGGTTGCTAAGGGCAGCATACGAGTCAAATCTTTCAATAGGGCACAGGGAAACCCGCAAATCTTCCAATTTCACGCTTCTAAGCCAATGATATCGCCGTATTCCGATCACATAACTGAAAATAAGGCTTTCGAGATAACTTTTCGAGTACTTTCACGAAAATAAAAATGGATATTCGACTAATAAAGATACAGAGCTGGTTTTACCACGAATCGATTCGAGAGGCCCCACTCCACATTTGTTTTTCTGCATTTGGTTGAAATCTCATTAGGGATCGGCGTTACATCGAATTTCATTCCTCGAAAATTGGCCTATGTTCAAGAATTCTTCAGGAACTTTACAAATAAGATATAGCTTTCAAAATTTTCACATGTTACGTGAATTATGTCTGATGAAATTTCAACCAAATGCAGAAAAACAAATGTGGAGTGGGGCCTCTCGAATCGATTCGTGGTAAAACCAGCTCTGTATCTTTATTACTCGAATATCCATTTTTATTTTCGTGAAGGTACTCGAAAATTTATCTCGAAAGCCTTATTTTCAGTTATGTGATCGGAATACGGCGATATCATTGGCTTAGAAGAGTGAAATTGGAAGATTTGCGGGTTTTCCTGTGCCCTATTGAAAGATTTGACTCGTATGCTGCTAAGGGCTTCATTAAAACGAGGCTGCATTTATGCTCTGTCGAACAAAACCATTGCGTTTCGCATCCCTACTAGCTCCTTTGGAGGGAGAGCTTGAGCTTTCAACAATATCTGATAATTCACCTTAATGTACAGTAACAGGCTATATAGGAGAAGGACACCTCATAATTAATGATTGTAGTTGTGGATACAATCATTTTCTTCTATAAGAAACTCCTTATAAGAAACTCAACTCTCAGATCATCAAACAATTAGGAAACTCTATAGTGCTGGGATAAGATAACTTATAAGAAACTATTTATCTCGACAAAGGAAATCGTTAAAATGTTTTTACTTTATCTTGATTTGTTTAATATCTATATACTGGAAGGCTTCAAAACACATTGCTTTGAAATGCTCACAAAGGTACAGGTAGTGAACGTGAAGTTTGGTATGAACCTTTAAGAAATTCGTAAGAAGCTGAGAGTACTCAAAATCTGATAATTTTAAGGAACTTTCGATACTGGCCCAAATTCTTATTTTCTTATAAAAGCAAATCGGTGGAGAGCTTTACACTGTAGTGGACATGTTGGATGAGACCATAGAGCTGCAACCATTGGTTGGTGCATTTAAATGGTTTACAGTAAATAATGAATTTTTTTCTTGTGTGTTTCAACCCATGACATGAAAAGAATAGAAGTGAAGAACATCAAAGTTTTCTAAGATGGCTGGATTTTGGCTTGTGCTTTGTAGTAGTGTCTACCTTTCAAGTAAATGCTTCTGGACTTGTAAGTTCCTTTACGATCTTTTTGAGGTCATTTTTGATTGATGCTTGGGTGTGTTTTCCTGATCTGCTAAAGATTCTGCACTCTGCAGGCCTTATCAAAGTGGTCAAGCACAGTTTTGTTGGTAGTGACTGCATTAGCATAACGATCTACTGCTCTCCTATTTGTATTGTTTGGCCGCAAGAGCCTGACAATATTCTTCATCATGTTGTTGAAATGTTCTATCATCAAATCTAGAGGCATATTTCCTCAAGAGCTTTCTTTATAGGCTATGTACTTCACAGGGTGATAATAGTTAGGCCAGGTCGAGCACTCGGACTTCATTCGTGACTTCAAGAGAACAACTGACTTCATTCGTAACTTCAAAGTTTCTTCAGTACTTTTCAAACTTGCGTTGAGTCCCAGCCATCGCTTCAGTTGCGTCAAACATTGTTCGGCAAATGTATTTCATTTTAGGCCTGGCCAAACTCTCGATTTTTATCGACTCATAAAAACTTTCAATGCTTTCCTCATAATCAGTTTTTCCTTGAATTAAGCTCTATGCACGATGTTATCTCCAACTCAATTTTTGCATGAAATCTTTTACCAACGTCAAGCGACTCGTGCAGCGTGGCGGGAATATTAAATATACAGATGGAAACATCCATGAACCTCAGAATATGAAATGCTGATGTCAGCCTCCATCGCTGATGCGCATGCGCAGACTCTGCTGGAGGAGGAACCTCACTTCTCTTCAGGGAATCAGTAGAGTCTGCACGCAGGCTACACAGGCTCGGGCTAAGGTTAAAGTGAATAATCTGAGTTAAAAGATGAGATCTCATAGGTTTATACATTGCCTATTGTATTTTACAATCCAACGCGTCGGTGCGTGGCAAAAGAAAGCAAAGCTAGAGAAAACAATTATATGTTTAAGTTTCTTTTTTGCCTATTTATAGACAGGGGCCATATAGCTCAGGTTATTCCGGGTCATTCACTTCAAGAGATGGATACCACCACCTCTATTTCGAGCTTAAAAAGCGAAGTAAATGCATACAAATTCCTTTCGATGATTCGGTTGTCGCCTTGCGATTTTCATTTGAAATTTTAATAAGCTTTGTCCTTTTTCCCTTTCAGGCTTGCAACAAATAAAGTGATACTTATCATCATCATCATTCTCGAACTCGCCATATTGGGTGCCATTGTTTATGTCAGATTTCTCAAGAATAAAAAGTAATTTTAAAGAAGAATTAGTAAAAATCACATGTATACAGGGTGAATAAGAAATTATCCTAACTTACATTCAATGATCAATTTGATAATTATTTGTAGAAGCACTTACTTCAAATGAACCAATAAGAAACTTCTAGGAAAGCTTTCAGGAACAGTTTGTTCCTTTTACCTCACACAAAAGATGCTCAAAATAACACGCCTGTAGCTCTTTACTAACAGTAGCGTTTGGATTCTAGTTGCAACAATTATTTCGGTGCTATATGATAAGATGGTACCAGGTAAAGTCCTGGCTATAGTCTTTCTCATACGGTATTTGCACTCCTACCCCTATCCAGACTGGGCTTTTTGAGCTACTAGAAGACTGGGGGGGGGGCTCATTCAGCCCCCCTCTCTAAAATCGCCATTCCTTCACTTACGAAGACGAAACTCACCATGCAGGTAGCCGTGCTTATGATCTATCATTTCTCACAAAAACAATTCTAAAAATAGATATGACGTCATAATTATTCAAGACCAACTGGCACGTGTCCACGAAAAAAATGAGAAAAAAACAACTTTTTTTTAACCTTTATAATTTTCTAAGATTGATTCATGAAACCAAATTATGCCAATCAAAGCACTGTTAGAAGGTGAAAATATACTTATAAAGTGAAAAATTAGATTTTCGGAAATCCAAGATGGCGGACAAAGAGATTAAAAATCTTGTTTTTCTGAAAAATGACAAATGCATAGAGATTTTCTCCATATATTACAATGAAAACTACTTCGATGATAAGTGATCGTTGCATACTTCCTTTTTCCTTTTGAAACTTTTGTTTTGATTATTGCAAAAAATGCTGACATCAGCATTTTTCCCAGTAGTAAGCAAATGAGTTGGAAGGAAGGAGGAAGGGGGAAATAGGGGGTTGAGGATAGTAATTTGGTGAAATTTTGATAATATCTTGACAAACTAAACACTTTCAAGTCAAAAAATTCTCACTGTAAAACAGATTCTCAAGATATGCATGAAAACTGATCGTTAGTAGTACTATGTGAGGATACCCCCGGGGAATCTTATACCGTTTGCGACCAGTGATGCACAAAATTCAGACAAAATTACATAGCTTAGGTGGAAACAACCCTGTTGGTCAGCTTTAACCTATTTATTGTCCATGTAAAACATTTGGGGTCGAAATATCCTTGCAGAAAGACCGCTAACTAATTTTTGCCATTTTCTTAAAGATGACGTCATTGATGAGGTCACGTGACACATAATTGGTCTATTGTCCCTGGAAAAAATTAAAGAGACCTTGTAAATTATAAGTATAGAAAGTAAAAAGGATACTATCAAAGGATTATGAGGTGATCTGGAATTACATCCATAAGCAGCTTACCTAAAAGTTGGCCCCGACCACTCTGAAAAAACAGCCACCCCTCGGCCACCTAATTTTTTTTTCTCAAAATTTCACACAAATTCACACTTCAAAAGGATAGAAACTAAAAGTCAAAATACCATTTCCTGGTTCGTTGAACCAGTTTGGAGCAGTGCTCAGTTAAGTATGTGGGGGGGGGGGCTGAATGAGCACCCCCCCAGTCTGGATACGGCTACGGTATTTGATATGATAGAGACATCCATTATTTTCATATTTCAAAAGACCTGTAGACATCTGCGTTGTGAATTTCTATCGACTTAAACAAGAAGGATGTTAGATTCTTTCGTGGGATTCTTTCATTGGCGTGGATATGCAAGTCTAATACAATTAGAAATTATGTTGACTTCAGCCAGTTCATTGCAACGTTGCAACGTAGTCACAGTGTGTCTTTTTAAACAATAGAGAATGCAAATGTTCAAGCCCCAGTTCGTGTTCTGTATGATTCTTCAAACATTTGGTAATTGTACTCACACGGTAGGTCATAGCACTGTTATACGCGCCCAAGAAAAAGGAAAGCTTATCTTGTCTATGTGAAAAAAGGAGTTAAAATCTTCAAGGGTAATTACAGACCTGTTAGTGAGCTCCCAACAGTATCACAGTTATTCGAGCGGCTCATGGGTACTCAAATTTCCCGCAGATATGTTTCAGTATTTATCATATTTGCTTTGTAGTTTTTGTAAGGGCTACAATGCCCAACATGCATTGATGCAGCAATCAAAAATGGAGAACGTGCCTCGACCATGTTGAAAAAGTTGCAACTATCTTCATGGACCTCTCAAAGGCCTTTGACTGTGCTGCTTATAAGAAAACATACAGGAACTATCACTGTTTCTGTTTCCTGCCGATTTTCAATTATTGAGACAAACAGATATTATTGATGGCCAATTTTGACCTCTGGTTTGGTGGTCCGCATTTGTCGAATAGCCGAGTTAATATTTATGGGCCCCTGTGTTCATGAGCCCCCAGGTTTTGATACCTTATTTTGATCCTGACCTCTCTCTCCTCAGTCCTGGTAAGTAGGGGTCGTAGAGGCTGAAAGTTTGCGGTTTCTAGCCTTTTCTGGAACGGTTTTATGTTTTTGCGGTTTTACGGTACCTTTTCATACCCAAAGGTTTGCAGATTTCCTCTCTCAATATGATGCGAGAACTCAAATTATCACAAAATTGAAAATGAAGCTACGAATAATTGTCCTATACGATAAGATTTTGGGGAGAATTCTACTAACTTTACATCTTTTCCAGCGGACGTAAGGCATCGGAATTTGCTTTCCCTTCTTTGGGTCACGAAAGTGATAAACAGGCCCGTAGAATTTTTTAAAACAATGGTGCTACGTTGACTTAATTAGATGTATTGTTCTCTATTGTTTTAAGAACAATTGCCCCCCCAATCCGAAGCTTCTTCCTACGGCCCTGATAAATGAGGCAGTATAGTATATATCATTTAGACACGATATCCCTTCAGCTGTTAATACCACAAAAAATATATATAGTTCTTTTAATCAACACTATCTATGAACAAAAAGAAAAACGTTGAGGCTAATCGTTTCTGTTCTTTCGGGGAGTCGTGTTTTAAATAGCTTTCAGCTCATCAAATATCTTTTTGGTTGTTTTTTGAATCCGCACAAGGTAGGAAGCTCCCTGATATTTATTGGGATTTCATTCTAGACTTAATACCCCGAGTCTCTTGTTTCCCTCTGCTCTTTAACTTGATGATGGCGCTTCGGTCAACAGAGACTCATTCCCCTACGCTTGTAGAAACGGAATAGCTCCTGTATGGCCTCTACAACAAGCCTTTTAACCCTATCCAGAATGGGCTTTTTGAGCTACAAGAAGACTAGGGGGGGGGGGCTCATTCAGCTCCCCTCTCTAAAATCGCCATTCCCTTACTTATGAAGACGAAAATCACCACGCAGGTAGCAGTGCTATCTATCATTTTCACATCTTGATCTTGATCTTGATCTATCATTTTCACAGAAATAATTCTAAAAATGGATATGACGTCATAATTATTCAGGACCAACTGGTACGGGTGCACGAAGAAAATGAGAAAATCACCTCCTTTTTAAATCTTTATAATTTTATAAGACTGATCCATGAAACCAAATTATGTCAATCAAAGCATTGTTAGAAAGTGATAATCTACTTATAAAGTGAAAAAATTGATTTTAGCAAATCCAAGATGGCGGACAGAGAGATTGAAAATCTTGTTTTTTTCTGAAAAATGACAAATACAGCCTTAATAGAGAAACTACAATGAAACTAGTTCAACGATAAATGATAATTGCACACTTAACAAGAACAGATAATATTACTATAGGACTCGCTACTTTTTATTGGCACCCAGATACAAAGCTGTTTGTGATTGCAGACAAAGAGAGTTTCATGCTCGATTGGACAAGATATAAAAAAACAAAGCAAGCCACAATAATTGCCCTGAAACCGGGGTCACTGGCTCGCTCGTTGTGCATTCCAGAAATGGTTTTCAAGAGCAAATATGAGCACATATCGAAATAAGAAGGATATATCTAAACTTCTGCCTCGAGCATTTTATTTTTTTCGTGCAGAAGAAAAGCAGTAAGTGTTTTTATACACCTAAAACGTACGAGAATTGAATCCCCTACCAACTGGCTTCTGCACAAAATAGATGAAATGCCTCTTCTTTTGATATGTGCTAATATTTGCTCTTGAAAACCATTTCTGCAATGCACAATGAGCGAGCTAGCGACCCGGGTTTCAGGTCAATTTTTGCGGCTTGCTTTGTTTTTGTTTATGTCTTGACCGACCGAGCCTGGAATTCCCTTTGTCTGAAATCTCAAATTGCTTTGTATCTTGGTGTCAATAAAAAGTAGCGAGTTCTATTGTAACATTATCTGTCCCTGTTTGCACACTTAAAGTGCATATCCAGCGCAAAATTTTCATTTCATTTTCTAATAGAACTATTCAAGTAATGCTATTCTGCCAAAAAAAAATTTTCAAAATCATTTTCCAAACCACTTTTACAACACATTTTGTGCAGCGCTTGGTCGGTTCCATGACCGCGCTCCTCAGTCCTGGGTACTAGTGACACCTACCCAGGAACGCAAATATTGACTTTCAGTAAGCTTTCAATGTGAACAAGGATAACGGTACTTCCACAAGACCGAAGACTGGACTTGCTCGACTGTTTTATCGAGAAAAAACCTAATAACGATGGTACTTAGTATCCTTATCAACAGCAAATAGTTTGCAAAGCAGATGGACGTTAGCAGAATTGACATGAAGTCAAAAGAAGGGCCAAGAAGCCTCCACGACAAGCCGAGATGCGGGACAGTTTGATAACAGGCCTATCTGCAGACTGTGGTTCGCCATCATTTGTGATCGACTGTTACGACCGAATCTCTTCGCAAGCAAAGTGATTCCTCGATTTGCAGTGTCTTTGAGATAGGCTGTTTTCAAATATAGTTAGTTCATAGTCTCCGGGAAGTATACTTCCAACGGTATTCAATGCCATTTACATCTATTATTGAGCGAATTAAACATCGGAGAAGAACACTAGCGCGTCTTTAGGTCAAGGCTTTTGACAATGCATATATTGCATCCAGGCTCCAATAACACGTCAGCCAGTTTGAAGCGTCCTTTTTCTTTTGCCAAAGACCAAAATATAATCTATTGGAGTCAAATTTTCAAAGCCGAAATACAATGTTATTAAATTGCAGGCTGTTATCGATTTATAAAACGTATGTTGTCTTTTTAGATTCCTGAGTGGCCAATGCCTCACATACTGCACATTATGTTGTAGTAGAAGGAATGTACAGATAAAGACAAAGACAAATATATTTGACTTTCACATTCTTCACATTCAAATGAAAATGAAAAAATATTTGTCTACTTTTAATAACTCAATAATGTTAAACTTGTGTATGTTTATCAAAACCATCGCGTTTCTGTGAATTGAAGGACAAGACAATTTCTGAAATGTTGACTTTTTATTTGGCAATCTTTTTCCAAAATGATTCTAGATATTTCGGTAAGTGAGGAAAAGCAAAAATTGGGAAATATGACACTTGTCTCAGATACAGGTGTAGGAGGCGGGGGCTACAGCCCACCAATATTGGAAAATTCGCCAAAACCAGCCATAATCAGGCAAAAATTGATCTTGTCTTGAATCGAGCAGAATTTTCATAAAAAATATAGATTATTCCTTTTTATCTGGCAGCCCCCCCCCCCCCTAAATTTCATCTCCTTGTGTGCTCATAGTCTCGGAGGTATAACAGATCCAGTAATTAGATTCTCTCGATTGTTCCTAAATTTCTTTTGACAATTTGGGAAAATAAGTTCATTAATCTCCATCAACAATGTTATATAGCAATACGATACCTTCCAGATGGTAGAATCTACTTTGCTAGTTAAAGATACTATTTACAGTAAGGGGTCCCTGACAGACAATTTTCATCATATTCAACAGAATTGGGCTGTTAGGGGGATGGCTTCAGCTAAAGTGCATTGAAAGTTGTACTTTTGCAACGAAAAGTGAACACATTTTCAACTTTTAAAGAATTGGCCTTACTGGGATAAAGTGGGTATTTTTGCGGTAAAATGAGCAAGACAAAAATATGGATAAATTTCATAAAATCTTCAGATACAGATCTTCTCAAGCTACATCCGTTAGAACCACACTCCCTGAAATATTGAATGTTGATTTAAGTCCACTCTCTGGCAATCATCATTACCCATTGCACCCTAGCCTATCCATTTGGCTTGAGAATTGTCTATAATTTAATTCACATCAAAGTAATTTATTACTTTATTTTATTTCGTTGCTTACCATTTTCCCCTGCAGACCCTTACTGGTAACCATTCTTATTCAGGCAGTACACTACTTATTTGTTTGTTTGTCAAGTTATTTTAATTCGAAATACAAAATGCTAGCTTCTTAAATATAAAATAAAAGAAATTAATCAAATTCGAATATTTACAGTAAACTAAGTTATAAGCTAAATTAAACAAAGGTACATACATCTCTACAGCTATCCCCTAGACAGAACCCACCCTAAGACCTCTAAGGCATATTGTACTGGCATACGTTGCATGTACATTGTATAGGCACAACAGCAAAGAACATTTTTCGTTTTTGGATTTTCAATCTCAATCCATTTCAAAATCTTTATCACTAATGCAAAGGTCATCTCTTTTGTTTGCCGTGAGATTTGATTTAACATAGATTCCTACACCACCAGCAGAGCTTTGAGAAGGAGTGTGGTGGATTTTTTCACCGGGGAGTTCAGCATTTGTTTTGTTTTGGTTGCCAACTGAAGCCTTTATCTCAGACAAACCTATGATTTGGAAGTTTACATTAAGACAGGATAGAAGAGCATGGAGTTCATCAAAATGAAGAGAAAGACTTCTAATATTCATGTGAAAGAGAGAGAGATCTTTATCAGGCACTGCCATAGCAGCAACTTCTTCTACAGTACAATACTGAGAGCTAATGTTGAGGTTCAAATTTTCATCTGTATCATAATCTGATAGATTAGGCAGGTTGGTAAGATTTGACGCAATTTCAAAGGAAGTTAAAGAATCAGCAAGAGAGGGCAGGTTGATGCCATTTAGTCCTAGGAGAACTTCGTCAGATTCCAGGGTGAATGGGAACATAGAAGAGTTGTTAATAATGATGCATTTAATACAAATCCATTGTTCGTTATCAGGCTCTTTTTGGAGAAATACATATTCAGAATTAGAAGTATTGTTGCATTTAATATGGATCCACTTATCACATTATCACAAAAAACTGCTCTTTGATTTTGATTCACATTTTTGTCACAAATACCGCAAGGAAAACGTACATTTTTGTTTACAGGTTCAAAGCTATGTTTGATTTTTTCAATAACAGAATTAGTTTTGCAAGGAAAGAGGACATCTGGCTATTTTTGGTTAAAATCTAAAATAAAAAGAAACAAAAAAAACAACGGGGATCAAACAGAATCAAATAGTTTGATCAGAACCCAAGAAATGCAAGAGCAAGGATCAAGAAAACCAGCATTAGCACAAAGGTTTTTCAGGGTGTAGTTAGCTATTCTATGAGATCAGGAAAGTACTGCATACTATGCCTTTAGAAAACTTTTGAGCAAGTTCTTAATCCTACAATAGGTACTGTAAAGTGGGAAAATTTGCACCAAAATCACAAAGGATTTGATTTCTTTGCACTGTAGTTACTTTGTTACATAATCTAGAATAGGATGTTGACATTCCAGCATAGGTCACGATAAGCTATGCAAGAATATGGATAGACGGATCCTTCAAAAAATTAAAATTGGTCTGTTTCAACCAGTGCCCCAAACATGCACCATCCCCCCCACTGCAACCACTCCCACAGGCCACATGTGCAAGGAAAATGGCAAAACAGCAAAGAGGCACCACATGCAAGGCACACCAGCCGAAACAGATCCTAAAAAATAAAGGATTATCAATAACCGATTAGTACGATTTAAATCTTTTGTATTTTTTTCAGTCTTTGACTTCTTAACCATTAGAGTGGCTGGGTATGTCAGGTAATTCAGTGAAAGCAATTTGAAAACACCTCTCAGAATTAAAATACAGTTGTCTAGCTAAAGAAAATATCCTGCAATAATGCTGTGTACTTATGCGAATGATGCTAAAAATATTCTTGAAATGTTCTTTCTTTCTAACCTCTCAGTGATGCAGGAACCAGGAGGCACTGGGGGCACATGCCACCCTTTCCTGAGATTTTGCAGTAAGCAAAAGAGTGCCTTTTCACTTTAGGAAGTGTCTCTTTAGCTTGATGAAAATCTCCCTTGATATGCATCCTACAGCCCTGTACAGCCCTGAAATCTCTTAATTGCAACTGTTAACATCTGCTGTATAGTCAAGTGCTGTTTTTACACCTCTATGCCATCTACGTATAAATCATTGAAGCTAGCCAAGTTGGATGGGTCAAGGATATGCAAGCAAAATATCACTGCACTGTATATGTTGTATGCATTGAAGGTGCATGGATCTGCAAGACAAAAAATAGGCCATTTTGCAAACAATAGAAGATTGCGCTAAAGATGGTGGCGAGGAATTTTTAACCAAGATGCACTGCGTTCTTTAATCGAATTTCTATAGAATCGTTAAAGAATCTTAATTAGAACGCAATGCATCTTGGTAAAAAATTCCTCGCCGCCATCTTTAGTTCAATTGTCTATTGTCACCCTTTTCACATTAATACCTATTCAGGGATGCCAAAAGTTAGTTGGACAAGGCAAAACAATAGAAAATAACATAGTCAGGTCATTTCTTAGAGGGCAGCAGGGGCAGTCAGCCCATATGCCCCCTTTCCAGCATTCCTAACCCCCTTCATATAAAATGGAATTAAAACTAAAATGACACATTGCCCTCAGCAATGCATCAAACAATTTGCAAATGTTTTTGCATCAAAAAGGAATGTAGGTAAATTTCTGACTGTTAATTTGAGGATTCGTTACTTATTATTATTATTATTATTATTATTATTATTATTATTATTATTATCATTATTTCTTTCTTTAAAGTAGGCTTAAAATACACGAGATAGCAAAATTACTGCTAATTTAGGCCTACTATTTAGCAAACATATAAAATGAAATAAATGAGGAAAAAAGTCCTATTTACACAACCGTTAAAAACATTAGCATTGAACATAATAACATAATCATGTTAGATACCCAACCTGCGGAATGTATGTCTTGCATAGCCTACAGTTAAAGTTCTTGCCCTTCCAACATCTAATCAGGTTCTTAAAGATAGGAAGTGTGCTTGCTTGTTTCACTGCATTTGGCAAAGTGGACCAAAGTTTGTTTCCAAGGAAGGATATAGTCTCAATTCCAAAGCTCGTCGTACGCACTTTTGGAAGGTGTGAGTCGTTACCATGTCTTAGATTGTAGCCGATATTCTGCTCACTGAAAATATCCTTCATGAAAGGTGGATATAGACCAGACTTTGCTTTATAAACTTCTGTCATAAGCAACTGTAGATTCCTTACGTGGATGGATACCAAATTCCTTTGCTCGAAAGGAGACTCAAAATCTGTTTGATGGTCTTTGTACACAAAACGCAATGCTCTTTCGTGGATATGATTTATTCTATGACTCAAGGTTCTGTCATAAAACATCCACACAAATGGGCAGTAACTAAAATGAGACAAGACAAATGCTTGCATTACCTGCTTTAGCTTTTCCGTGTCCATGTAGCAGGATATTCTTGCAAGTGCATGAAGTTTTTGGCTGGCTTTTTTGCAAAGAGTTTTAACATGTTGTTTAAAGCTTAATGTTTGATCAAACGTTATCCCTAGAAGCTTCTCTTCTTTACTTTTTTCACACTAGCTTCTCCTATTTTGACAGAGACTTCGTTACTTTTCCCACCAAAAATCATCAAATGACATTTATCTTCATTTAGTTTCATAAGATTGTTTGGAAACCATTCACTTATCTTAAAGGCATCATTCTCTAGTTTTGCGACAACATTCTCGACATTAGGACCACATACATAAATTGTTGTATCGTCCGCGTAATTGCAGACTTCGGTCTCTTCCAAGAACAGAAACAATCATTCTTGCATTCTTTCTAAAAAGACGTAAATAGTTGGATTATATTGTAAAATCTTATGACATTAAGTACAAAAATCCCCTTGTACACTATGTATCAGGTACTGAAGTATCTGCTTCTTATGACACATGACATGCAGCACTTGCCCCATATGTGATTGTTAAAGGACAAAGCTTTTCCTTGCCCAAATCGTTGTCGATGTAAACAAAACCTTCCCTAAAAAGATGAATATTGATGTTTAACGCAAAAAACATTGCATATACCGACACTGGCACACTGGCACACTGGCACACTGGCACACTGGCACACTGTTACTGAAGACATTGCAAGTGTATGCCGATTTGGAGAAATAAACACCTCAAAATTGGCTACCGTAAAAGCTCTATTAAGCCCCCGGGGGGCTTATTTAATTTTAAAGACTTTTTAGTCCCTTTACACCACATTTTGCGGTTTAAACATACAGTTTTACGAGCTAAATACATGAATTCGACACAGTTTTATCTCAAACCATATCAAAATTAACATGCAAATTTATTTAGCTCAATAAATGGAAACTTTTTGGTAACCTCTGGAATTTGATATCAGTATGGGGGCATAATAGAGAGGGGGGCTTAATAGAGCTTTTACGGTATTTCAGGTGACGACCGTAGAACCATTTTAGACTACAGTTTGATAAATAACATTTTACCTGCCTTTCCGACCACTCACGAATGTGAGCTTCTGGGTATCAATTGTCCACAGGTAGTTTTATCTACATGAACAAATGCCAGACTTCTAGCTTGAGTATTTCAATGCAAACAAAATATGGAAGAAATGGTTCCTTCTGCTACTTACCTAACATGGTTCTAGAGTAAAGTCCAAAAAACCTAGAATAACGTCGCAACGCAAAAAACAGTGAATAACCCACCTAATAGGTCATGTTCCTGACATCCTTGGCAAGGACTCCTGTAAAGTTCTTGATGTGGCACGGTGTAGTTTTGGAGAAATATCCTCTTTCATCAACAGGAATCTGCATATGAATTAGGCCATTTTTTTCATGGCCACAAGATTTCAGATCTCAGATTTTCATTTTTCCATCAATAGCCTAGTACAAGAGAACTTGCATACTTTTGCAGCTACTAAGGAACTAACTAAACTAAATGACAACAATAACGAATGAGCAGTAACGTGGGTCTAAAATAACGTGATTATGAATTACAAATAAGGCGAAACAAATCATAAAGGTTGTACATTTGGTGATTTAGATCATATGAAGCTGTTACGCAATTCACGATAAAGCTTTGATTATCGTCATCATTCTGCATTAAATAAATGAAACGATCTTTCACATTCATATGTCTAAAGAAAGAATGCTGTTGCTCTATTTGTCCAAATAGTTGTTCCCGGATTTCCCTATTTATATTGCAAGCCATTAGGCAGTGAATTTCATCTTCTAAAATGTTGCATGTAGGGCATATTCTCTCTTCTGGATTCTTTTTTGGTCTGTGATATCTACCGACTCTCTAAACGATGATCAGATAACCTAAATTTGCTTATTAAAGTTCTCTTTTCAATATTCTTCACACTTGAAATGTATTTTTCAATCTTAAATACAGTTTTAAAGGTACAGTAAGTTCTCATTTTCGGTTGATTTTTCAACATCGAGAGGGTATTTTGATCGGAACAATCTATTACTCGTTGATATATCTGATGTGTGGCACCAATGGATATGAAAGTTTTGATTTGGTTCTCCCATAAATCGCCGAAACCATGGCTGAAGAAAATGTATTTTAAACAACTTGACCATGTTAAGTCTAATCGTATGTTATTTCGGTAAACGTGTGTCACAATTTCATTGCTTTTTCCCACAGAAATACGAAGTATATTTTTCATTGTTGTTCTGAAACCTAAAACATGTAATTGTCTTCTCCCAAGAAGTCTTCGAATAATGCTTTTTAATCAGAAAATTTTGTCGATTGATGTCTTCCAATGTTCACCAACCTTTTTGCCATCAAAATCGAATAGTGGATTTAAATGCGAACGGATGAGCTCACGCTGTAATACAAAAGCCGATGCCCGACCCATCTAGGCCAGTTGTCTCGCTCGTTTTGAAATCTAGCTGTGAGACTGGTGATTTTGAGTGGTCAGAGGTTTGTGAAACGAAATGTCACTGTGTTCCCAAAGACCCGAATGGTTACTTCAAAAGATCTCAGCAAGAAATAAACACTAGAGGCAACGGCTCTTGTGTTGTTTTACCGAAAGTGCGCACTGAAACTGGAAAAAAGTCGTTTCCCTTTCAGGGAGCCCGCATTTTCAACCGACTCGAAAAACAACCCGCTACAAAATATCCATCTTGCTATTCAAAAAGAAACTAAAACTATCGAAGTCTTTGTAGATGTATTTGACTCTAAGCTTTTTACGTTAATTTTAACCTCAACGATTGTCAATAGGTAGGATTACAGGTCCTTGAATAATGACAACTTGTCAAAATATTAGTTATCATTATTATTGTTTTCTTTCGAACCCTGTTGCATTCGAATACATTTGCACCTTGGAGCCGGATATTAAAAGTACCACTAAAGGGTAAACAATTTAGATCAATGATACGACAATGATAAAAAATCTGTTCTATATATTCATAATTTCTGCCGTCAATGCAGTTTTACTGAAAGCATATCAATGAAACTCTTCCCGTTGTTCTCATATCACACTTTTGTCTTTAAAACATCTAACCATGATCTAATAGATCAAACTACAAATTTTGATGAAGGAAGGTGGATTTCGGTCGGAATCAAACTGCTACAGACCGGTATACTGTATTAACAGGTATACTGTATTAACAGCGTTGCTTTTAGTTTTAGCATTTTTTGGTGATCAAATCAGAGATCTGCGGATAAAATACCCCAAAAATGTTGTGATCAGTTACTTGAACATCAATTCGATACGAAATAAATTTTGAGAACTTTTCTACCGGGTGAGTCAGAAAAAAGAATCCCCGTTTGAAAGGTCACGGCTCCCTGGATATCAAGACAATGATATCGGCAAATATATAGTTTTATGGTAGAAATGTTCAAATCTACTATAAAATTTACCTGACTGAAATCGGCTACTCCATTCTGAAATTATGAGGGATTTTCTCCAGAAAGCCTCTTCAAAAAACCTTCAAAACGTGCCCAAAATCATGAACAGATTTCCCTAACATTTCTGCCTTACAATGTCTTACAGCAATGACTTGTGAACGCTTTAGCACGTGCTATCCTCTTGGGAGGATGAACAAGTCCTCCCCCTGGTATCGATGACCTATTCAGGGGGATTCCATTCTCCCAAGAGGACACAATACATGAATTTATGTGAGTGTCATCAATTTTAGGAAGGAAAATGTGCTCATTGTTTTCATTCGTTTTTGCAGGTTTTTTGAAGGGGCTTTCTGCAGAAAATCACCCATATCCACGGGAAGGAATGGCCAATTAAGGCCAGGTAAATTACTGAATCTAATTTAACATATTTGCAATAAAACAAGACATTTTTCAATATTATTGCTTTGATATTCACGGAGCAGTGGCCTTTAAAGCGGGGATCCTTTTTTCTGACTCACCCGGTAGTATTATCGAGAATCACGTTGATGTCTTAGTAATTGCTGAGACGAAAGTAGATGGAACATTTGAAAATCGCCAGTTTCATATACCTGGATTTAAACAGCCTTATAGGCTAGATGTATCGAGAAACTCAAGGGGGTTATCAGTTTATATCAATGACCAAATACCTAGCAGATTATTGACAGGGATATATCTTCCTTGTGATATCCAAGTACTACCAATCGAGCTCAATCTTCAGAAAACAAAATGGTTATTACTCCCAGCATATGGACCACCTTCTGAGAATGATAAGTATTTTCTATACCACCTGGAGCGAATTATAGACTTTCACACAAAGTCGATAGAAAACATGTTGATATTTGGTGATCTTAATATGGAGGTATCTGAACCTGCAATGCAGTTATTATTTCAGCAATATTCATTATTTAGTATGATTAGATCACCCACATATTTCAAAAGTTCACAAGGCAAATGTATTGATCTTATGTTAACTAATAGCAAACACAGCTTTTTTGGGAGCCAAACATTCGAGACGGGATTCAGTGATTTCCATCATATGATTTATACTATACTAAAATGAACTTATACCAAGCTTCCACCAAAGATTATAAAATATCGGGACTACAAAAAATTTTCCGAGACAGATTTCCTTACAGACCTCTCGAGTGCTATTTGTTCAAAGATTCCTGATAATTATAACGAATTTGAAGGACTAGTTGAAACATTATTAGACAAACACGCACCATACAAAAAGGCAACGATTAGAGGCAATAATAAACCACATGTCTCGAAAGGGATGAAAAAAGAAATCATGTGTAGAACTCGGTTCTAAAAGATCGCCAACAAAACGCATAAGGAGGAAGATATTCGTAGGTATAAGAGGCAAAGGAATAGAATAAAATAGTTAAACTTACAAAGTTGCAAAGAAGAGATATTTTCGAAGTTTAGATCCCGCAACTATTGATAATGATAAACGTTTCTGGAAACGTTTAAGCCGTTATTTTCCAGCAAATCATCAAATACCATCAAGAGAAGATCATTCCCGTCGAAAACGGTTCAAGAATCACCTGTGACAAACAAATAGCAGAATGTTTTAACGAGTACTTTGTTAATATCACTGCTACACTACCTACACTCACAGAAAAGAGGTGGTCTTTAGAGTACCTTTTAGGGTACTTGAGCAAAATACATATTTGGGACCCCTAAAGGTACTTTGAAGTACCCCTACCGAGGGGTACTTTGAAATACCCCAAGGTATGGTACTTCAGGATATCCCTGAAGGTACTTCAGAATCCCTCTTATGATATTGCTAATGGTACTTCAAAGAATCCCTGAAGGTATTTCAAAGTTCCTTCTAAAGGTACTTGAGAGTACTACTAAAACTTGAGAGTACTTCTAAAGGTACTTCAGAATATCCCTAAAGGTACTTGAGAGTGCCCTTAAAGGTACTTCAGAGAGCCCCTTAAGGTACTTGAGAGTATTCCTTTCAGAGTACTACTAAAGGTACTTCAGAGAACCCCTGAAGGTACTTGAGAGTATTCCTTTCAGGGTACTACTAAAGGTACTTCAGAATATCCCTAAAGGTACTTGAGAGTGCCCTTAAAGGTACTTCAAAGAGCCCCTCAAGGTACTTGAGAGTATTCCTTTCAGAGTACTACTAAAGGTACTTCAGAGAACCCCTGAAGGTACTTCAGAGTACTGCTAAAGGCATTTCACAGCATAACTCTAAAGGTACTTCAGAATATTCCTAAAGGTACTTGAGAGTGCCCTTAAAGGTACTTCAAAGAGCCCCTGAAGGTACTTGAGAGTATTCCTTTCAGAGTACTACTAAAGGTACTTCAGAATATCCCTAAAGGTACTTGAGAGTGCCCTTAAAGGTACTTCAAAGAGCCCCTAAAGGTACTTGAGAGTATTCCTTTCAGAGTACTACTAAAGGTACTTCAGAGAACCCCTGAAGGTACTTCAGAGTACTGCTAAAGGCATTTCACAGCATAGTGCCCTTAAAGGTACTCTAAAGGTACTTCAGAATATCCCTAAAGGTACTTGAGAGTGCCCTTAAAGGTACTTCAAAGAGCCCCTAAAGGTACTTGAGAGTATTCCTTTCAGAGTACTACTAAAGGTACTTCAGAGAACCCCTGGAGGTACTTCAGAGTACTGCTAAAGGCATTTCACAGCATAACTCTAAAGGTACTTCAGAATATCCCTAAAGGTACTTGAGAGTGCCCTTAAAGGTACTTCAGAGAGCCCCTAAAGGTACTTGAGAGTATTCCTTTCAGAGTACTACTAAAGGTACTTCAGAGAACCCCCAAAAGGAACTTCCTAAAGGTACTTCAAAGAACCCCTGAAGGTATTTCAGAGTACTAAAGGTACTTCAAAGAACCCCTAAAGGTACTTCAGAGAACCCCCAAAAGGAACTTCATAGTATTCCTAAAGGTACTTCAAAGAACCCTTGAAGGTATTTCAGAGTACTGCTAAAGGTACTTCAAAGAACCCCTGAAGGTATTTCAGAGAACCCCTAAAGGTACTTCAGAGTACTCGCAAACGTATTTCACGGTACTTCAGAGTACCCCTTTGTGTCCCAGTTGGGGTCCCACCAACAAAAATTTATCTAAAAATTGAAATTTCGTCAAATAGCTTCAAAATTGGTACACAGCCTAGTTCAAACATACTGATTACGAATATGAACAAATATTTTGAAAATGTTGTCACCAAAGTAGTCCAAATGGCACACAAAGTGGCACAAATGATTATAATTTTGAATTGCGTAGAATTATCTCAAAATGATGAAAGAGCCTATTTCAAACATGCTAATTACGAATATGAACAAAGATTTTGAAAATATTGTCACCAAAATGGTCCAAATGGCACACGAAGTGGACAAATGATTAAAACATTGAATTGCGTAGAATTATCTCAAAATAATGAAAGAGCCTATTTCAAACATGCTGATTACGAATATGAACAAAGATTTTGAAAATATTGTCACCAAAGTGGTCCAAATGGCACATAAAGTGGCACAAATGACCAAAACTTTAAATTGCGTATAATTAACTAAAATTAGAAAAGAGCCTATTTCAAACATGCTGATTACGAATATGAACAAGGTCTTTCAAAATATTGTCACCAAAGTGGTCCAACTGGCACCGAAAGTGGCACAAATAACCATAACTGAACTTGCTTCCAAATGCCTGAATATTGGAACGCCTGCATATTTTGATTGCACGTATTTTTATAAGAAACCGCTTTTAAGAAACTCTCGACTCTCAGATCGCCAAAAAATAAGAAACTCCAGCACCGAGAAAATGTTTATTTACCGGGTGTGCTATTCACTTCGATAGGTTACGATAAAAAATACACTACTGGACAAGTTTTTGAAAAGTTATGACTTAAAACGTTTGCAAAAAGCTTTTACTTTAATTCTGGATTTTCACATTCGTGTCATTCCTATGTGTTGAGAGCAAAATGTGAGTTTCTTAATATTTTGTCAACGAGTCTTTCGTACTGACTTGGGATTTAGAAATCGATTGGATGTATTCTGCTGCACGAGCGTTGGCTCTATCCAGGGATGGCGCCTGGGGGGCACGGGGACAGAAGCCCCCACGATTTCATCAAGCCCCCCATTGGCACTTAAAATTTTGAAAATATTGCCATCTCAGTGAACTTGAATGGAACTTGAAAGGCGTGGTTTCATAAATATTTTCTCGCTTCGCTCACTGTCGGCACTCTGACAGTATTTGCCCCCTAGCATTTCTTCCCTGGCGCCATCTCTGATTCTATCTTGGCAGAAATTGCCCCCATTCTCCCATTCCCCATGCCCCCAATGACCCCATTCTCCAGTAAAATAGTTTCTTAACGGCGGCACTTTACTATACAAGAGAAAAGAGAAAATGATTTTAATGAAGACAATGGAATGTTTGAGCTCCTTTAAAAAGTTGTTTCTCTTATCCATTCTTCTGGATCATTCATTTTCCACTTTCCATTGAACACTCCATTCATCATTCAGTTTCATCATTCTGTCTCACAGTTTCATCCCTTCAATTCACCCTATCATTACATTCTACAATTTCATATCATCAGTCCAGACTTTCATACCTCTCTGATCACAACTCCTACGTTTTTAATATATCGACAATACTCAGAGTTCTGTTGAGAAAATCTAACAGTCTTGTCTTAACTTTAAGTTTCGTGCCATTTTTTCTTGTGATGACACTTTTCGAACGAAAAGTGTGGCTTCAAACCTAGAAGAAGATGTGTCTCAAGCGATCTCTTGGTTCAAAACTAATCAAATGGTAGCCAATCCATCAAAATTCCAAGTTATGCTACTTAGGTTTGAAGACAAATGATAATATTGTTCTCGATATTGGAAATGTATCTGTTGATATTGTCAGTAGTGTTAAATTATTGGGGATTACCATAGACTCAAGACTAGAATTCGACCAACATGTGGCAAAATTATGTCAAAAAGCAAACAACAAGATCAGTGCCTTCTCTAGAGTCTCAGATAATTTAAATGAGAAACAATCTCTTTTACTGTACAACTCATTCATAATGTCTCAGTTTAATTATTGTCCGTTGATATGGATGTTTTGCGGAAAGGTTGCTAATAATGATCTCAATCGCACCCATAAGAGAGCGCTTCGAATTCTCTTCAACGATTTTACATCGTCTTTTGATGAGTTGTTACAGAGAGGAAAGGAGTGCACTATTCATCAAAAGAACTTGCAAAAGTTAATGCTCGAGGTTTATAGCAGTTTAACACAACAAAACCCTTCTTTTTTGTGGGAAATGTTCCATGAAAAGGACAATAATTACAATCTAAGATCAAAGAATCTGTTGATGTTGCCTCAAACTAAAACAACTACTCATAGCAACGATAGTTTATCTTTTCGTGGTAGCATATTATGGAATTCCCTGCCTAATGATACAAAAATTGCCGCCTCCGTCTGTTCTTTCAAGTCATGCATAAAAAATGGATTGGAGAGACTTGCCGTTGCAAAATTTGTAAATAGGGTATTTTAGGGTATTTTCGTTTTTTATCATGAACTGTAATTTATTTTGTTTTTTTAAGTAGTTGGTCTTTATTAGTTCTTGAAGTAGAGCTATTTTTAACAACAAACATTAAAGAATGTTATAATAATATATAATAATAAATTTCTAGCGTTTGTGGTATTTTGCTATTTTTTTTTGGTGCGGTATTACGGTATTTGGTGTCTTTTTCGTGCGGTATTGCGGTATTGGGACCCCCCGAAGTACCCCTCTTTTATCCTTTGTGCCGTTGTGTGACTTTGCCTACATGGTGCTATTTGGAGTATTTTTAATAGTCTATATTCATTCAGTTCTTATGAGGAACACTACTTTTTTCTGATTTCTGTGTCCTAGATTTTAGGAGGAAAAAGAACCCCCTACTACTCAGAGATTTTCAAAACGCGGGTTTTTACAGTTGACTTTGGGAGTTGAGCTGAGATTGGCAACAACGACAACAACAATGACAACAACGACGACAACAAAAACAACAACATCACAACCTAAGTTGAGAAGAGAAGAAAACGGGAGCGACAAAGTGAAAGTTTGGGAGGCAACCAAGAAAAGAGCTGATTGCAGATTTGCAATGACAAGTTGACGATAATATGTGCGATTTCAACTCAAAAGGTAATCAATTATCCTTTCTCCTTTTTGATTATTGTATTTTTGCAGCTTCAAGTTCGATTATTGGGCTAAGGGAATTCAGCTCATCAATAATCATGCTCAACATTTTGAGCAGACTTATATAGACATACAGAATTCCAGTTCCCAACGTATGATGCACTGTATACTAGCCTGCGCGCAGACCCAATATTCCGAAGAAGAAAGGGTCTGCGCAACAACGACCAAAAGCTTGCTACACAGTGCAAACCCCTTTAGGCCATTCATTTTACTTGGACTATGGATAAATTATAGCATAGTCATAAGAGAAAACTTAATTTTTCTCTTATGACTATGATAATAGCGAACGACATGTTTTTCAACACGCTAAACAACACATCGTTAACAATCACACCTTTTCCAGTCCTCTTGGGGTCCTTTTACGAATAAACAATTAAACGTTCAAAACAAAAGCCACAATACAATCCAAAATATACAAGTGACGAGAACAAACAACACAATACACAACTGAACACAAATGTGTGACAGCATATTGTGACAGCAACAAAACGACACGCATGAATTAATCAACTCATGATTGCATAAATTATTTTCCCTGAAACCCAGAATTGTGCCGTAGCAAGCTTTTGGTCGTTGTTGCGCAGACCCTTTCTTCTTCAGAATATTGGGTCTGCACGCAGGCTAACTGTATACAGGATTACACAGAGAGAAGAGAGAAAAAGGGAAGCGAGGAAATGCATGCATTAGATAGAGCAATGACTTCTGGAAGACTGTAATCATAGAGTCACATTCAATTCACAAGAAAACATAGTGTGAAATACTGTATGTAGTATTAGTAAGCAACAAACAAGGACAGATTTTGTAACACAATAGACCATTTTCCTTCCTCCCTGAACATTTCAAAACAAAATATGAACCGTTACTTCTAAACATACTCCTTAGTACACTTCATGTGCAGCCTAACTCACACAAGTTTGCGTGAACCTCTCTTCCATTGCAGTGAACAGTTGTTAAAGGGAATCGACATAGTTAGAAGCTGGCCCGGGCCAGGTCAAAAATATATTCTATTATATTCGACCAATTTGACGCATCCGGTCTCATTGTGTAGCTGAGGAAACAATGGGCTTGTGGGCGTTTCTTCGGCCTATTTATAGCGGCTACGTGATATAGCTATGTCTATTCCCTTTAAGTTGTTCCTCCATTTTGCGGAAAGGCAACCTGCCAGGCGCAGCAACCGGGCTTAAAAAGTCCCAGTTAGAGCAATAACAATTCAATTATAAAAATGTTGTTGTTGTTGTTGTAGTAACCGAGACACTGTATTGAGCCTATTATTGATATTGTCTCAAACCTTTGAGGTTTAGGTTTTGCTGCTATGGTTAGGAGTATCAATTTTTTGTAGAAGAAGTTAAGCATGTAGAAGACGGTGTTAAGGCGCAGTGGTGTAATCCTTTGACTTTGCAGCCAGAACAGTCAAACCGTCTGGGAGTACCACAAGGTCCAGTCTTAGAACCACTTTTGTTTAACATATACCTGAATGACTTATTCGTGTTCTTGGAGGAAACCAAAGTCTGTAACTATGCGGACGATACAACAGTTTATGCGTGTGGTCCTAGGATCGAAACAGTCATTACGCATTTAGAACATGATGCCTTTAAAATAACTGGGTGGTTTCCAAACAATTGTATGAGGCTAAATGACAGAAAATACGATTATGTAAAAAGGCCGGCCAAAAACTCCATGCTCTTTGCTCTCGTATATCCTGCTACGGACACTGAGAAGTTGCAGCAGCTAATGAGAGCATTTGTGTTGTTGCACATTAGCTACTGTCCACTTGTTTGGATGTTTTATGACAGAACTTTAAACCATAGAATAAATCATGTTCACGAAAGGGCACTGCGCATTGCGTACAAGGATCACAGAAATGATTTTGGTTCTCTCCTGGAGCAGACCAATTCGGTGCCCATCAATGTAAGAAACCTACAGTTGCTTATGACGGAAATTTTTAAAACAAAGTCTGATCTAAATCCACCTTTCATGAAGGATTTTTTTATGGAGCGAGGTATTAGCTACGATCTAAGGCATGGCAATGACGCTCAAATTCCAAAGGTGCGAACCACGTCCTTTGGAGTTGAGACCATAGCCTACCTTGGAAATATGCTTTGGCAGTTTTTACCGCACGAAATAAAACAATCAAGCCCCCTTCCTATTTTCAAAAACGAATTAGATGTTGTTTTCTTTCATCAGCTTCTATCGCCAGCGATCATATTTGATCTCGTGTGTTGTATGCTAAGTTCTACTTTGGTAATTTCATACATTCATTAAAAAAAAACCATTATTTTCTACACACTTACACGTTTCGTGTTTTGTTCTCGAAATTTTCACCACCCTTCGGCGGCCTCTTCAGTGAGAATGTGCAAATCTCGCGAACCTTGCGTTCTTGCACTGAGGGGCTTAAGAGCAATTTTTTCATGTGGATAAAAGCGTGGTTAAAAAGTGGATAAAAGCATGAAATTTGGTACACTTATACTTTCAAGCCTCCTGAACAACATTAGGATGGGAACCACCAAATATGTTCATTTTCTGGCAAGATGGCGGCCGTAAAAGTCGATGACGTCATCAAAAATTTATTTGATGTCTTCAGACACTTCGGACTTACGCAGATGAATGGTCATTAGCATTTTTGTACTTTTTAGCATCTCAAATAACTGTAGCATGGAAAACAGCAAATATTTTCCCTCTCTGGCAAGATGGCGGCCGTACAAAATGATGACGTCATCAAAAATTTATTTAAAGGCTGTGGTCATGCGAAACTTTCACAGAGACATAGAAATTGATATGTTTATACTTTCTAACTTACTTTTCTACTTTTCTTACTTTTCTAACTACCACCTGAACAACTTTAGGATGAAAAACACAAAATATTTTCCCTTTCTTGAAAGATGGCGCCGTAAAAAAACGATGTCGTCATCAAAATATGATTCTTGAAAGTGACTCTTGGTCTTAAAAATTGTGATGTGAAATTTTCCAAACAATTTTATCATCACATTTGAGTCTACGTTGATTCTTTAAAGCTCTAATTGCGCTTCTTGCCATTGCATAAATTATGCGAACATCATCAAGTCGCAAACCTGATTTTTGATTTTACCTTGGCAAGGTAAATGCGCTAAAAAACAACACAAACATGCTTGTTTCAGAAAGTTAAAGACTGAAATGATTTAGAATAAGAGCAAACAAGAATAAACTACACATTTCAATATGAATTGACATTTTGGAAAAGCAAATATTTCGAAAGGTCTCATACTGCCTCGTTCTAATTAGGAATCTCAAATCGAGGCTATACTGTATCCATGACAACGTTTTACAGACCACATGTGGCCTAATTGGTTGCATTGTCCTGTTTGTTAGATTGTAACTTTGCTGATTTGCTGCTGTATTTTGGCATGCAGGGCTTGAGGTATGTCTGAATTAATTCTTATCTTGACTATCTTATATTTTTCAGGAGCAATTTTTTCGTTTCACACACCGTCTCGTTTCCTTTCGTGACACATTTTAACTTATTGAAATTTCAATTTATTCATAATAGATTTTGACCAAAGAATGAGCTTAGATTGGAAGCTATGCATCATATGTCAGGAAAACACAGCAGCTAAGATGTCCAATGAAAGGAAACACAACACTTGATGCTAAATTAGAGACTTACAGATCGTTCCTCGATAGCGCCAAAGAGTTTGAAGAATTAGATGCAATCTAAACTACTTTCAAGTGTAGCTTGAAGGAAAATCCAGAATCATTTGCCCAGAATAATGTTTCTTGGCATAAATCTTGTCGTGTGAAATTTTATGATGGTAAACTATCCAGAGCAAAGAAGAGAAGGGAGAGAGAGCAAGATCCGGAGAACGAGCAAGGGAGAACCAAAGCAAAATGAAAAGCACTGCATATTGCTGCTTGCATCTTTTGCGAGAAAAATTTAGATGAATCAGAAGAAGACCTCTACAGATTCTCAACGCTTGAAGCTGACGCAAATGTTAGGCTGATGGCAACGAATCTGCAAGACACGCACCTACTAGCAAAAATTGCAGCCGGTGATTTAATAGCCATTGAAGCAAAATATCATCTGAAGTGCTTGGTTGGGCTTCGCAATCGCCACCGTTCCATGGAAAGACGTGAAAACAGCGAGCGTATGAACACTGATGAGAAAATGAATGAATCAGTAGCATTTAGTGAACTTTCAAGTTTCATCAAATCTGCTGTTGACTCGGGGATACTGTTTTTCAAACTTTCTGAGCTGTATGACCTTTTCACAAGTCGACTTCGAGTCCTAGGAGTAGACAAGACAATAAACAAGACCATTCTGAAAGAAAAAATACTGAAACACTTTCCAAAAGCTCAGGAGCAATCTGTCGGAAGAAACGTGATAATTCTTTTCAAAGAAGGGATGAAGAATATTTTACAAGAGGCATTGAAAGCTCGAGATTTTTCAGAAGATGCTGCTGTTCTAGCAAGAGCTGCAAAGATAATACGGAAAGATATCTTTGATCACAATTCTGATCGTTTTTCCGGCAAATTCTCGTCGAAGTGTCAGGAAAAGTCTTTGCCATCTAGTCTAAAATCACTCATTTCGATGATACTGAACAGTCCAAATTTAAAAGATCAAGATGATGCCATTACACAGCCTTGCTTAACGATTGGACAGATAGTAGCCTATAACACCAAAAAATCTGTTGATAAACAACGAAATGCAACTCGCCATAGCCTGGAGCGTGAAACACCACTACCAGTTTACATTGGGCTAAATATTCACGCGTTAAGCAGGAGCAAGAAACTTATTCAACAACTTGGAATCAGTGTTTCTTATGACAGAGTTATGGAACTTGAGGAAATGATTGCTAAGGCTGCATGTGAGCTTTTTAAGAATGAGAATGTAGTTGCACCTCCAAATTTACGAAAGTGTGTTTTTACGATTGGTGCTCTTGACAATTTGGATCACAACCCAAGTGCGACAACAGCCTTGAATTCTTTCCATGGCACTGGTATAAGCCTTTTTCGGTTGATTACCGAAGAAAATAGAGGCCAAGAGCGTCGGTCAATTACTTTTCCCCCATCCAAAGATGAAGATCATTCACTGCCTGAAGATTATTCATTTGTGAAAGCTGTTTCTTTTCGTTCCAAAAGCACAGCTGAGAAAGATTGATGGTTGCCTAGATGAAGCACTGGTGCAAGAATCCAATTGGCTGGAACACGCAAGAAAGGTATTTAGTATACCTACCGGGTGTCCCAAAAAAAAGTATACAGATTTGAGTAACTCCAGCGATGTGAATTTAGCTTTAATCAATGGCTAATCACTCTCAAAATGTTCCTTGATTGATAACTTGAACATAGATACCTCGTTTGTTGGTATTGATGCTATGAGAGAAGAAATATCAATACTGAAAGCTCAAATTTGCGTCCACATGCAAACCAGAGCTTTGGCCTTTTGGCCTAAGCAAGTTCCTGAAGCACATCGAAATTAAGAACTGAAGTTAATGAAAAATTGAGAAACTGCCCCATGAGTGACTGGGGGGTGACAGAGTAACATCAAATTTAATATTTTTCCAATTTCATTCAGGCTATCGGTGATTTGTACCCTGTGCCTTAAGAATTTGCTTAGGCCAAAAGGCTAAAGCTCTGGTTTGCAGGAAGAGGCAAATTTGATCTTTGAAGATTTACATCTCTGCTCTCACAGCACTAATACCAACAAACGAGGTATCTATGTTCAAGTTAACTATTGAGGAACATTTTGAGACCAATTAGACATTGATTAAAGCTAAATTCACATTGCTAGAGTCAACCAAATCTGTATACATTCTTTTGGGACACCCGGTATGATAAGAATAGCAAGTCAAGCTCTGTAAATGAAACAAGAATGGATATGTTTTGCCACAAGAGTAGATCTTATGATAAACTTCCTCCAACTCAAGACGCGCTCTGCCAACATGTCAAAAGAACACTGTATCAAGCTGGAATATGGGCAATATGCGATAAACCTTGGTAAAATATTCCAACGCCTCACTCATTTGGATGGCAGCAGCTCGAAGGAAATTGGCAACCAGTTTGGATTACGATCCCCCAAGTTTCATCTGCATGTCACGAGCTGGTAAAGTGCTCTTGCAAAGGGAACTGTTCAAATTGTAGCTGTGGGAAGATGAAACTAAAGTGCACACCGCTTTGCAAATGTAAATGCGAAAAATGAATTGAAAACTCAAAGACAAAAACATATTGAACACTAAATAGACATTTAAAGAAAGAAACAATTCCAAGTTACCCCGAAGTTTTTGATAAATTTATAGGTCAAAGATCTTGAATAGTTGGTGGTTGAATTCTACATTGATTTTTGGATTTGATAACTCTGCCTTTTTAGAAGGATTTTGATGATGTCATCAATTTGTTTACGGGCGCCATTTTTTCCAGAAAGGGAACATATTTTGTGTTTTTCATCCTAAAGTTGTTCAGGTGGTTAGAAAGTATAAACATATCAATTCCTATGTCTCTGTGAAAGTTTCGCATGACCACAGCCTTTAAATAAATTTTTGATGACATCATCATTTTGTACGGCCGCCATCTTGCCAGAGAGGGAAAATATTTGCTGTTTTCCATGCTACAGTTATTTGAGATGCTAAAAAGTGCAATAATGCAAATTACCAAGTCCGAAGTGTCTGAAGACATCAAATAAATTTTTGATGACGTCATCAACTTTTACGGCCGCCATCTTGCCAGAAAATGAAAATATTTAGTGGTTCCCATCCTAATGTTGTTCAGGAGGCTTGAAAGCATAAGTGTACCAATTTTCATGCTCTTATCCACTTCTTAACAATTTTATGCTCAAGCCACCAGACATCCAAAGTAACCTCTTGCGGAACTGCATCATGCCGCTCTAACATGTGCTTGTAAAACACAGAATTCTTTTCACTGTTTTCGTATTTGGTCAAGTGCTCACTTGCTCTTTCTCCAATGCTCCTTACTGTTTCTCCAATGTATGTACCTTCTTTCCCATTGCTTTCTGCACAGCCGAGACATTTCACTCCATAAACGACATCCCTCGTTTTACAGTTAATTAATGGCTTCACCCTGCAAACTTTGCAGGTATCTTTTTCACAAGAAATATTTTGAAACGGATCAGATTTATTTAAGATGTTCCTCAATGATTTTCCTGATCTTTCAGCAACTCGTATTTTTAACTGTGAATCTTTCAGTGCTTCCTTGCATTATTATTATTATTATTATTATTATTATTATTATTATCATTATAATTAAAATAAACAGTGATGTTTTTTATTATTATTATTATTATTATTATTATCATTATCAATTTATTTAAAGTAGGCTTACATAGATATATATTTATATATATACATACAAGACAAAAATGTAAAAGCAAAAATGTGATATATCTGTTAGAATGCACACGGTGCTCAAAACAATATGTCGGAAAGTCCGAATGGCAGTTCAATATTAGACTCAACAACTATAGGCATAGAATCAAATCAACAGACTACGATAAACTACTCCCCGTTGAACAACACTTTCGCCTAGCAAACCATGACTTCTCTACAGATGCAAAATTTACCATCATAGAAAAGATTGAAAAAAATGTATCAGATGAAATAACTTTTATTTTAGAATCACATGAAGATAACTGGATGTTACGTCTTAAAACCCTATCCCCAAATGGCCTAAACAGCAAACTTAACCACCCAGAAAGCATAAGATTATAGCTCTTTAACAAATGGATAAGCCACAGAATTACGTTCACTTTTTTGTCATTACATTATTTCCCTGTGGCTTGTTATTTCTTAATCATTCGTAATTTTACCGGGTGTCTCAGAAAAAAGTACCCCCGTTTGACTGGAAATAGGGACCAAGCCATAAGATATCATTGCTTCCCGACTTCAGAGCTAAATTTATCAATGTTCAACTTAGATGCACGTACATTGCATTTAAAAATCGTACACCAAACACCGGAGATACAGGTTCGCAAAGTCAAAATTTACAGTGCACCCAAAACCAGAGGTTTTGAAAAAGGGCCTAGTCATGATTTGTATCGTGGACATTTTCCAAAGTACCTGTAGACTTTAAGTTTCCTTGTTTTGTTTTTGAAAAGAATAAAAGATGCATGGACATGGCGCTGATTAAACAAATATAGTAAAAATGTTGTAAGAGTGATAAAGTCGTGCCACATCTCCAAAATAAGCGTGCATGTGCTCCTTTTCCTCTTCTTTAATACAAAACACTTGGGATCGAATGCAATGCAAAGACCGTTTCTTCAAAAGAAAAGTCACTTCAAGAACAATTGATGTAATTCATGGAATAAATCTTTTCAAACATGAAAAGTAAAGTTCAAAGTCGAAAATTAGTTTGCAAAATGCCTGTTTGTTGTCAAATTATGGCTAGGCCATTTCTCAAAACCTCTGGTTTCAGGTGCACTCCAAATTTTGACCTTGTGAACTCATATCTCCGGTGTTTGGTGGTCGATTTCCAAATGCAAGGTATGTGCATTTAAGTTGAAGACCAACAAATGTAGCCATGAATTCAAAAAGTCCCGAAATATTATCGTTTTGTTGCCTTGTTGAGTCAAAAGGGGGTACTTTTTTTTGAGACACCCGGTATTTTAAAATTTTTGTAGAATCAAGAAAGGGTTCTCTTCGGGGCAAAATTCTTTAATCTGATTGAAAAGTTCATAGTCAGATTTCCACTAAAATGTGTTCCTAAGCACGAGGTTTCTTGTTTGTACTTGGCTATGATTGAGGAGATTCCACAGTACAGCAAGTTAACAGCTTAGGCCAAACCCCAAAAGCTCTGGTTTGGAGTAGGAGGCAAATTTGAACTTTCAAGATTAATATTCCAACTCTTGATGCACCAATATCAACAAATAAGGTATCAATCTTCAAGTTAACTATCTAAAAGTACTTCAAAACGTATCAGGGGTCGATTCAACTTAAATTCTTATCGCTAGCCCCAATCAAATCTGTTACCTTTTTTTTGGGACACCCGGTATATATTCCAGCTCGTCTTTCTTTTTGTTCACCTTTATACATACAAGACATATATATTCTCATTAGCTCATACTCGTATTTTTAACTGTGAATCTTTCAGTGCTTTCTTGCATTATTATTATTATTATTATTATTATTATTATTATTATTATTATTAAAATAAACAGTGCTGTTTTCATATTATTATTATTATTATCAGTGAGTTTGCGGTAAAAATAAGCATCATCGATGGTGCAGGTGACGTATATTCGCTCCGTAGAAAGGAGCTTTTTTGGCAGTATAAATTGGGTTTATTTTCTCCACAGGGCCTAAATGAAAGGGTAGCGGATGTCGAGTTGGACTTGTTGGCCTGCGGGAGCGCTTAATCCTTCTACCGTTGCACTTAGATCTCAAGGGAAGGGGAGGAGGTGCTGGCTGGTTAACTTCGTGCAATTTGCACGTGGTGTTGGGGTGGAATTCCCCATCGGGCCATTCGGGATTTAGCAACTTAAGCAAATCCTTGGAGGGTTACTGGCTGGCGTCTGTTTTCCTGTTTCCTTGTAAACATTTATATTTCGGCTGACACTCTCAATCCCATGTGGGTAAAAGGTTAAAAGATAGGCTGTATGACTGTAATTTTATGGTTTGGAATGTGTCTAGAGTATTTTTGTTTTTATCTAAATAAGTTTATGTTAATTTTGTTTACGCTGTAAAACGTCTGTATTATTGTCAGTCTATAGTTTGGAATGTATCAAGGGTATCGTAATTTTGATTTTATGTAAATTTTATGTTAATCTAATTTTATTTACATTGTACAAATTTTACTTTCTTAGATAGTACGCTTGAATTACCTCTTAGTTTATAGCTATTGTATCTATATGTATATATGTTGTATGTACTCAAGAAAAACACATTCGTTTAAACGTTTCGGCGCAAGCCTTCATTAGTATCTCGTATATACTGATGAAGGCTTGCGCCGAAACGTTTAAACGAATGTGTTTTTCTTGAGTACATGTATCTTTTTTATAACATATTGCGAATGAGCTAATGAGAAAATATATATGTCTTGTATGTATAAATATGAACAAAAATAAAGACGAGCAGGAATAGATATATATAAATTCTTTCTCAATTCCCAACTAGTTTCGACCGTGTGGTCATCATCAGGAGAATGAGTTATACTTTCTAATACAACAGTTTTATAAATTCTTTTTATAAATGTGACGTTAAATTAGTTGTTTCAAATTATGTATGATTAAGAAAATGACAGGTCACAGGGGAACAATGTAATAACAAAAAAATGAACGTAATTCTGTTGCCTGTCCATCTGTTTAAAGATCTATAGTCTTATATCTTCTGGGTGGTTAAGCTTGCTGTTTAGGCCATTTGGGGTGAGAGTTCTAAGACGTAATATCCAGTTGTCTTCATGTGATTCTAGTATCGACGTAATTTCATCCGATACGTTCTTTTCAATTTTTTCTATGATGGTAAATTTAGCATCTCTGCCAAAGTCGTGGTTTGATAAGCGAAAGTGTTGTTCGACAGGGAGTAGTTTATCATAGTCTGTTGATTTGATTCTGTGCCTATAGTTGTTGAGTCTAAAGTTGAAGGGCCATTCAGATTTTCCGACATATTGTTCAGAGCAAAGTGTGCATTCTAATAGGTATATGACGTTTCTGCTTTTGCAGTTAGATTCGTGGTAGATTTTATAGGTTGTTTTAGTCTTGTATGTATATACGTTTATCATGAGTGGGCTACCACAATTCGAGAATTAAAATGTGCCCCTGCCTGGGATCGAGCCCGGGGTCTTCGTGTCAAAAGTTTCTCGAACATATATATACTTATATATATATATATATGTAAGCCTACTTTAAATAAATTGATAATAATAATGATAATAATAATAAAATTAAACTGAAAGCACCATAAAAAAACAACAGAAAATAAAATATATAAAAACACACTGTTATTTGTCAAGACGTTTCGATTAAAATCTTCATCAGTTTACTTTACAACTCTGGACAGCCAGGTTTATGAGAAAAAATTAAAAAATAAATAAAATTCCGAATGATTAAATACAGACACATAAATTTACAGATTTTTACAATGCTTTTAATATTTACAATATTTTCTTTTTTCTCGGTAAATACAGAGCAGAATATTTAATATCAGCTCAAGAACCCAACCTGTGCCACGAAAGGTCTGCATATTCTACAGTTATATACCTCTCCCCTCCAGGCTTTGATTTTCATTTTGAAACTGGAGAGAGTATCTGACTGTTTTAGGTCATTGGGAAATGCCTGCCATAACCTACACCCAAGAAACGATATTGTCTCTAAGCCATAGCACGTAGTGCGTGCTTGTGGCAAGGATAGGTTATGGTAGCCTCTTAACCCATAAGAAATCGGTTTTTCAACAAAAATCTCCTTCATGAAGCTGGGATTAAGGTTCAATTTTGTCTTAAGTAGTACTCTGAAGTACCTTTAGTAGTACTATGAAGTACCTTTAGTAGTACTCTGAAGTACCTTTGGTAGTACTATGAAGTACCTTTAGGGGTTCTCTGAAGTACCTTCAGGGTTGCTCTAAAGTAGCTTCAGGGGTTCTCTGAAGTAGCTTTCGGGCTTCTCGGAAGTACCTTTAGTAGTACTCTGAAATACCTTTAGGGTTGCTCTAAAGTAGCTTTAGGGGTTCTCTGAAGTAGCTTTCGGGCTTCTCTGAAGTACCTTTAGTAGTACTCTGAAATACCTTTAGGGGTTCTCTGAAGTACCTTTAGTAGTACTCTGGAATGCCTTTAGGGGTTCTCTGAAGTACCTTTAGTAGTACTCTGAAGTGAAGGTGAAGTAGCGTTTTTCAGTGCCAAGCTCTGGGATCGCAGAAATAGAGCAGAACTAATGGAGTCCGCGAGCCCTGTCGTGACGCTCAAATGATGGGGTCTTACCGGGTATCGAACCCACTCCACCTGACTGTTCTGGCTGCAAAGTCAGAGAAAGAAATACCACTGCACCACAACACCTTCACTAGTACCTTTAATAGTACTCTGATATACCTTTAGGGTTGCTCTAAAGTAGCTTCAGGGGTTCTCTGAAGTAGCTTTCGGGCTTCTCGGAAGTACCTTTAGTAGTACTCTGAAATACCTTTAGTAGTACTCTGAAGTACCTTTAGGGGTTCTCTGAAGTACTTTCTGGGGTTCGCTGTAGAACCTTTAGAGTTGCTCTGAAGTACCTTAAGTAGTACTCTGAAATACCTTTAGGGGTTCTCTGAAGTACCTTTAGTAGTACTCTGATATACCTTTAGGGTTGCTCTAAAGTAGCTTTAGGGGTTCTCTGAAGTAGCTTTCGGGCTTCTCGGAAGTACCTTTAGTAGTACTCTGAAATACCTTTAGGGGTTCTCTGAAGTACCTTTAGTAGTACTCTGGAATGCCTTTAGGGGTTCTCTGAAGTACCTTTAGTAGTACTCTGAAGTGAAGGTGAAGTAACGTTTTTCAGCACCAAGCGCTGGGATCGCAGAAATAGAGCAGACCTAATGGAGTCCGCGACCCCTGTCATGACGCTCAAGTGATGGGGTCCTACCGGGTATCGAACCCACTCCGCCTGACTGTTCTGGCTGCAAAGTCAGAGGATTATACCACTGCACCACAACACCTTCACTAGTACCTTTAATAGTACTCTGATATACCTTTAGGGTTGCTCTAAAGTAGCTTCAGGGGTTCTCTGAAGTAGCTTTAGGGGTTCTCTGAAGTACCTTTAGTAGCACTCTGAAGTACCTTTCGGGGTTCTCTGAAGGACCTTTAGTAGTACTCTGAAGTACCTTTAGTAGTACTCTGAAGTACCTTTAGTAGTACTCTGAAGTACCTTTAGAATTGCTCTGAAGTACCTTTAGGATTTCTCTGAAGTACTTTCAGGGGTTCGCTGTAGAACCCTTAGAGTTGCTCTGAAGTACCTTAAGTAGTACTCTGAAATACCTTTAGGTTGCTCTAAAGTAGCTTCAGGGGTTCTCTGAAGTACCTTTAGTAGTACTCTGAAGTACCTTTAGGGGTTCTCTGAAGTACCTTTAGTAGTACTCTGGAATGCTTTTAGGGGTTCTCTGAAGTACCTTTAGTAGTACTCTGAAGAAGGTGAAGTAGCGTTTTCAGCGCCAAGCGCTGGTATCGCAGACCTAATGGAGTCCGCGAGCTCTGTCATGACGCTCAAGTGATGGGGTCCTACGGGGTATCGAACCCACTCCGCCTGACTGTTCTGGCTGCAAAGTCAGAGGATTATACAACTGCACCACAACACCTTCACTAGTACCATTAGTAGTACTCTGATATACCTTTAAGGTTGCTCTAAAGTAGCTTTAGGGGTTGTCTGAAGTAGCTTTAGGGGTTTTCTGAAGTACCTTTAGTAGCACTCTGAAGTACCTTTCGGGGTTATCTGAAGTACCTTTAGAGTTGCTCTGAAGTACCTTTAGGGGTTATCTGAAGTACCTTTAGTAGTACTCTGGAATGCCTTAGGGGTTCTCTGAAGTACCTTTAGTAGTACTCTGGAATGCCTTTAGGGGTTCTCTGAAGTATCTTTAGTAGTACTCTGAAGTGAAGGTGAAGTAACGTTTTTCAGCACCAAGCGCTGGGATCGCAGAAATAGAGCAGACCTAATGGAGTCCGCGACCCCTGTCATGACGCTCAAGTGATGGGGTCCTACCGGGTATCGAACCCACTCCGCCTGACTGTTCTGGCTGCAAAGTCAGAGGATTATACCACTGCACCACAACACCTTCACTAGTACCTTTAATAGTACTCTGATATACCTTTAGGGTTGCTCTAAAGTAGCTTCAGGGGTTCTCTGAAGTAGCTTTAGGGGTTCTCTGAAGTACCTTTAGTAGCACTCTGAAGTACCTTTCGGGTTTCTCTGAAGGACCTTTAGTACAGGGGGGTGGAACAGGGGTCTAAATCTCCCTTCTCCCACGAAAATTTGGCAATTTCTCCCTTCTCCCAGCAAAAATGCACAGTTTCTCCCTTCTCCCACGGATTTTTAAATCTCCCTTTGTCTCTAAATTTAGTCTCGTATTTATTCATTTTCTTTCAAAAACATCCAACTGAAGATACAGGTTTTATAAGAAATTCGTTCTGAAGAATTGTGAGCTTAGCAAAATTTTTGAGATGTACGCATATTTTTTAGAAGAAACTGCCCATAAGAAACTCAATCATCAGATCGCCAAAAAATTAAGAAACTCCACTACTGGCAATATCTAAGTTAAGAAACTATTTAGTTTGATAAAGGAAATCTTTGGCTAATGTTTACTTTACTTTCACTTGTTTCCGGTATCATATTACTCGTAGGGTACTTGAGTATTGTCTAAACATTGGAAAAAGCTCAAAAAACCTTGATATGAAATGTTCACGAGGGCACACACAGATAGTGAACATGAAGATTGTTATGGAGCCTCTAAGAAACTCGTAAGAAACTCTGAGTACTCAAGTTTATCAGATTTTGAGTACGCAGAGTTTCTTACTAGTTTCTTAGAGAGGTACCATAGCAATCTTCAAGGGCGGATCCAGCCCGAAGTTGAAGAGGGGGGGGGCAACTTGCAAAGAGGGCGCCAAGTATACAACGGAAAGTGAGCGCGCCAAAGGCGCGCGAAATTTTCTGAACATTTTTTAAAGAAAATTCTTTGATTTACTACTAAATAACGCCTTGATTTATATGTTTCCCCAATATTTAAATCGAAACAGTTAAAACATTGTGCGTTAGAGGATAAGGAGCGCTTTTCTCGCCAAAAGAGGGGCGCAAAGCTGAGTTTTCAGCATGAAGGGGGGACAATTGCCCCCACTTGCCCCCCCCTAAATCCGCCACTGGCAATCTTCATGTTCACTACCTTGATTTCAAAACAAGGTTTTTCTCAGCCATTCCAATGTTTAGACGTGACACTACTATGATACAGAGAGCAAGTGAAAATAAAGTAAAAATGTGTCAAGCATTTCCTTTATCAAAATAAATAGTTTCTTAAATTATATTTTCCCAATAATAAATAGTTTCTTAATATTTTGGCGATCTCCCGGGGGGGGGGTACTTGACTTTTAATTGTACGGGGGTGTGCACTCCAAGAGAAACATTTTTCACCTGGCTTTACAAATTTTCCCTTGAAATGATAGCCGGCATTAGAAAAAATCGGCGAAAAGCATACTCCAAAACGTAAAAATCTGCGAAAAGCATACTCCAAAACGTAAAAATTCCTAGAAAAGTAATCAAAAATCAAATAACACTTTTGACAATCGGCTTTAGAAAAGTTGCCTTCTTTTGATACCCGGCGTGAGAAAAAAGAGGCGAAAATGATACCCGGAAAGGAGTGCACATCCCGTCAGCACAGGGACGTAGGAAGCATCTCAAACTTGGAGGGGCACGACACTTCGAGGGCACTTTTTCCATTAAGCTAAAGGGGCATTTCCTGAAAACAAAAAGGGCACTTCTTTGTTTATTTCAAAATCTTGGGGGGGGCACGTGCCCCCAGTGCCCCCCGGTTCCTACGTCTCTGCGTCATATCATCATATTATTATTTAAAGTTGATATGTACATAGTTACTAAAAACTAATTTAAATCAACTATTTACGATATAACAAAACTATTTACAAATTAAACATTTACATCTTTTGCCATCCCATTCTTTGATCCCCCTTTTAAAACTTCTCAAGTTATCAGCTCTCTTTAGTTCATCATCTAGAGTGTTCCACAGGAGACTACCTCTAAACGAAAAAGAATTTAGTCCATATCGATGTGACTGTGCTGATGGAAGCCTGCATAGCTCTTTCGTGCGGAGATTGTAAGGTATATCCTTTTTAACAAAAAACTCCCAAATATATGAAGGGTTAAGATGGTTCATGGTCTTATAAATTTCTATCATAAGACTTTGCAGATTCTTCTGGTTAACTGTAACGCTTTCAGCCCTGGCTAAAAGTTGGTCAAATGATGAGTCATAATCTCCGTACAAAACCCTCAAGGCACGTTTATTTGTCCTATTTATATCTTTGTTAGCAGTTTTGCTACAAAATAGCCATATCAAGGGACAATATGAAAAGTTTGACATGACAATTGATGTTAGTAGCATTTTAGCTTTCTCTTCATCGAGGAATGGTCTTATTCTTGAGAACGCACATAATTTTTGGTTTATTTTTCGACATAACTCCTTGACGTGGGCGTCAAATGTTAAAGAGTTGTCGATTTGTACGCCGAGGAGCTTTACCTGCTCGCTCTGCTTTATTTGTTGTCCACCGATGTTGAGGCAAAACGAGTTGTCACTCTTGAGACCTAAAAACATCATTTGAAATTTCGCTGCATTGGCACACATTCCATTATTTTTAAACCAATCTCGGAGCTTTTTTAAATCGTCCTCTAATTTTATTATGACAGCATCTACAGATGTGTCACATGCATAAATTGTTGTATCGTCAGCAAAATTGCATATCTCAGATTCCAAATCTGTGAAGAACAGATCGTTTATGAAGATATTGAAAAGCAGAGGTCCAAGTACAGACCCTTGTGGAACGCCTGTGGAAATGCTTTGAAAAGTGCTGTATGCTGAGCCTACTTTCACTCTCTGTTTTCGATTAGTTAGGTAACTGTATACCAACTTCAAAGCACTAGTCTCAAATCCGTAAGCCTCTAACTTCGCTATGAGTAGTAGATCATGGGGTATGCAATCATATGCTTTGGACAAATCCATCAGGATAGTACCAACAATGCCTTTGGTATCAAGACATTTTTTCCAGGATTCGACAACACGAAATAAGGCATGTTGAGTACTGTATCCTTGCCTAAAGCCGGGCAGTAGGTGAGATAGTATTGTAGCAAAATGGCTGTCCATTTGTATTCCCATAACTCTTTCATAAACTTTGGATAGAGCTGACAAGACACTAATTGGCCTGAAATTTCCTTTCCAGCTGGAATCATCGTTTTTGAAAATCGAGGAGACATCAGCTTTCTTTAATTCGTCTGGGAACGAGCAATTTTGTATGGCTGTATTTATGCAGTCAGTTAGGTATGGGCATAAGATATCCTTGACCATCTTGATTATCTTAGTGGGTATATTTCCACTGGTGGATTTGCTAGCATCTAGTACCTCGATAAACTTCATAACATCCCAAGGGTAAACATGGGAAAACTGGAATTTCTGCTCATAATTGACCTCATGTTTGATAGCGATAATACTTGGATGGTTACTGTATTTAATTAAAGCAGCCTCTACTTTCTCATCTAACTCTATGCAGCCAGATACTTGTTTAAACATAGGGTCCAGCCCTAGAGAATCCGTAATATTTACAAAATGCGAGTTGAAACATTCAGCGATCATAGTGTCATCTGATATAATCACTTCGTCCTCAATCAGAATGATTTTTTTCTCCCATTGGATTTCCATTTGAAAACATGGGTTTAACCGCTTTCCAAAATTTCTTCTCATTATCGATAGACCTAGGTTCAATCGAGCGATAGAATTCAAATTTTGCTTTCCTGTTCATCTTAACAACCTGATTTCGCTGTTTCTTATATTTCTCAAAATCTTCAGTTTCTCCTGATTTATTAGATTTCTTTTTCAGTGTTGATCTCGTCATCATTGCTTTCCTAAGATCCTTATCATAATGTTGTTTGTTGTTTCCCCTAACAGTCCTTTGTTTAAGCGGGGCATGCTTTTCAAGTTCTCCGGCAAGGACTGCCTGTAATGCAGAATATTCTGTTGGGAAAGTTTGTCGTAACTTCATCTCTACATCTTTTAGAAATTCTTCTTCGCGAAATGTTTTATATTCACGATATTTCACTATTTTTGGGGGTAACTTAACAAAGGTTGATTTTAATACTGTGTAAATCAGATGATGATGATCGCTGAAGCCTGTTTCAAATGATTGACTTCCCATGAAAGAGTGTTTTCTATTGGTAAACATGAGATCAATACACTTCCCCTTTTTTGATTTGAAACATGTAGGCCCCTTGACAAGGCTGTAAAGCTTGTACGCCTCAACCAGTGGGACCAAAGCATTGTCGTTTAACTCCATATTAAAATCACCAAGTATCAACACATTTTCACGAGAAGCGGAATATCGATCTATAATTCTTGAAATATTATCAACCAAAGACGTTTGATTTTGTGAGGGATTCCTATATAGGGGCAGCAATAACCACTTCTGTTTTCGGATGTTGATTTCTATAGGAACTATTTCGATATCACTAGGTATCTCTAGATCCTTCAATTGTTTAGAAATTATCCCATTTCTAATATATACTAGTAAACCACCACTATTTGATGAGACATCTAATCTAATAGGTTGCCCGAAACCGTTTATCATAAACTGGCCACTTCGAAATGACGAGTCGAGTTTTGTCTCCGCAATTATAAGTATGTCTACTTTGTTACTCATAATCTCAGAAAATCCGTCAAATTTGTTTCGTATCGAATTTATATTGATATACCCAATAATTAGCAGAATATACTAACTACCCCCCAGAAAAATGTTCAGAAAAAGTTCCTCAAATAAAAAAAAGGTTTTTGGTAAATTCAAAACGTCCAAGGGTTTCGGTCCTGATGGCATTGCTAATCATTTCCTAAATATCGCATTCTCTGTCATTGCAGAATCTCTCTGTGACATTTTCAACCTCTCAATTGCCACTGGAGTTTTTCCTGAAAATTGGAAAACTGCAAGGGTTGCCCCAATCTTTAAAAGTGGAGAAAAAACAATCGTTCCAATTATAGACCGATTTCTGTGCTCCCATTTCTGGCAAGACTCTTTGAGAAATTGATTTACAACCAACTACATGATTATCTAGACAAAAATAAACTTCTGCATTCTGGCCAATCAGGTTTTAGAGCTCTGCATTCCACTGTAACCTGCTTGCTTTCTGGCACTAATGACTGGCACATTAATATTGAGCGTGGAAAATTTACAGGAAATAATTTCATTGATTTGAAAACGGCTTTTGATACTGTTGATCTTGCCATACTTATTCAAAAGCTATCTAAGTACGGAATTCAGGGTCTTGACCTTCAATAGTTCAAATCATATCTCAGCAGTAGGCAGCAATTCACAAAGGTTAATGGAGTGGAATCTGACATCGGAAGCATCAGCTGTGGTGTTCCACAAGGCTCTTGTTTAGGTCCGCTACTCTTCCTAATCTATATAAATGATGATCTGCCATTCGCCTTGAAAAATGCAAAGTTACGATGTACGCCGACGATACTAGCATATTCTATTCCTCTAAGAGCATTGAGGATCTAACTGAAACGCTCAACAACGAATTGAAATGTTTGAAAGAATGGCTTCAGGGCAATAAATTGTCTTTGAATGTAATCAAGACTCGGGCAATGGTAATCGGATCTAGACCAAATCTTAAAAAGATTGGTGAAAACACTGTGGATTCTCCTGCATTTGTTATCGATGATTCCCCTGTAGAACTCGTCGACAGTATTAAGTATCTCGGTGTCCAAGTTGACCAGTACCTCGTGTGGGACGAGCAAATTAAATCTGTTCAAGCCAAAGTCTCCCGCTCGTTAGGTTTTTTAAAATATGCAAAGAAATTTTTGCCAAAAACTG
Organism: Aurelia coerulea; assembly: GCA_039566865.1. Classification (NCBI taxonomy): domain Eukaryota; kingdom Metazoa; phylum Cnidaria; class Scyphozoa; order Semaeostomeae; family Ulmaridae; genus Aurelia; species Aurelia coerulea. The sequence goes on from CM076945.1 coordinate 16,384,764, forward strand.
TACTTTGCAAATTATATAGAGGTATTGTAGAGCCACATTTTCAGTACTGCTGTTCTGTGTGGGGGAACTGTGCTGAGTTCCGACTGGTTAAGCTTCAAAAATTGCAGAATCGTGCCGCTAGAATTATTACAAATAGCAGCTACGATGCTCCTGCCGAAGCTTTGATTACAGAGTTAAAATGGCCAACTGTGAGGGATATGATCAGAAGTGAGACTGCAACAACTGTCTATAAATCTGTTAATAGTCTCGCGCCTGATTATCTCTCGCATTTATTTGTTAGAAATTCTGATCGCAATATTATCAACCTTAGAAATGCCGAAACTGACTTGCTAGTGCCATTCATGAAAACTAGTAATGGACAGAAAGCGTTCGCATTTCGTGGAGCAAAAATCTGGAATGATCTCAGCCGCGAGGCCAAGCAAGCTCCCTCTTTATCTTCTTTTAAGAACAAGATAAAGGGTCGGTTGTAAATTTATTGTAAATAGTTGTAGATAAATTATTTATGATTGTAATTAGTTTCCTTTTCCCGTTATTAATTTTAGGAGATTTTTTAATTTGTAAAGTTTTTGGCACGGCCCCCTGAAAATCAGTCATACTGACTGACGGGGCTACCGTGCATAAATAATTTTAAAATGAAAAAATGAAAATGAGGGGCGATCTGAGAGTTGAGTTCCTTATGGACAGTTTCTTAGAAAAAATACGTGTATGGGCTTTAGCCAATTGACAAAACATTAACAATCCAGGTGCGTAGAACTGGTAAAAATAGATGGTTTCTGAACAGAAGGGCTGCAAACTAGACATTTAAAGAAAATTTAAGCATTCATCATAAGCCTTTGATGAAATACCGATCCAAAGACAATAGGCAGTGACACGTCATGCACCATATTTTTTCTAACTGACCAGCGTCAACAAGAAATACTGATATCTCAAAAGGAGGCCAGCCTCCAAACTATTTAAATCCAACTTTTTCCCCAATTTTTTCAAATTGATAGACATGCTAAATCCGGCAAAATCAATTCTAGTTCCAATAACAAACATGAAACGGTGAAAATAATGTTAGGAAAAATTCAGTTTTTTTTTTTTTTTTTTTTTTATATACAAGCAAATCATAACTAACTACACAACAATATACATTACTCTTATGCCATTCACAGCGGGAAAAGACACGGAGTCATCTAGTTCCCACTGTGAATGGCATTTACATTTCTCTAATAATTCAACAGTTAAAAAAACAATAAAAAGGGAAAGGGGAGTCGCTGCGACGGTATTATTAGCATGCGCACGGATGCGCAGGCAATATTTACAACATTGTTATCCGAACCGCTTCGTCTTTTCAATGAACGAAATTGTAGCTTCAGTTAACATTCTGTTTGTTATGATATTCAGATCAGCATTTCCATACAAAAGTAAATCGCACAAAAATTTTGATTCCATGTCTGTAATATCTAAATCTGGTACTTCTGCAAGCTGACGGAAGAGATCAATGCGTTCCAGACCAAATTGGGGGCAGTGCAGGAGAAAGTGCTCATTATCTTCATCTCCTGTTCCACATAAACAACGGGGGCTAAAGCAGTCAAAATGGTGCCGAAATCTGTGCTCATTCAGTGGACTAAATTGTAGGCGCAGTTTTGTTAAATTCTTGATTCCTATTCTGTCATAAACATTGTAAACTGATCTTTGCTTTGGTCTTATTACTGCTAGTAGTTTACGCTTGAATTCAGAAATTGTTTGAGATTCTTTGATATTCTTGTCCAACGAGTGCCATTCAGAAAGGACGTTTTGAAAATATGTATTTGAGAAGCGAACTGTACGCGCAGCAATTGGTTCATATTCACGCTGATGTCTTAAATTGTATGTAATAGGACGTTCGGGAGGAATTTCATCAAATAGATATATTGGCGCTTGCGTCTGCCTCAGTTTGAAGAAATGACATAATCGCCTGTACCACCTTCTCTGATAAAGACTCTCCCAGCCAAGCTCCTCATACAACCTACGCCTGCTGGTACCCCTCCATGCACCTGTAACCGCTAATCCAGCTGCATATTGGGTTTGCTCCAACCTTTTGGTTATGTCTAGCTTCATTTCCGGATCAGGCTTGTGATAAATTATATCACCATAGTCAAGATGAGGTCTCACATAAAGTTTGTAAATTTGGTCCAACACATATCTAGAGACATACTTTGAAAGGTATCTGATCATACCAATACCTCTCCTAGCTTTAGTGATAGCTTCCTTGACATGACTCTGAAAACTCAGTTTGGAGTCAAGGATCATACCAAGATGTTTATGCTCCGACTTATTCGTTACCTCATCAGCTCCTAACATCAACACAGGATGTTCTTGCCTTGTTCTTTTCGAAGAAAAAATAACCTCTTCCGTTTTATCGGTGTTGAATTTCATTTTCCATTGCCATGCCCACAATCGAACTTTTTCAAGATCTCTATTTAGATCATCTGCAGTTCTAATCTTGCTTTCAACAACGGAAAAAAGAGAAGTATCGTCAGCAAAAAGTTTGATCTCACTATGTATATTTTCAGCAATGTCATTGATATACACAAGGAAAAATAAGGGACCTAGAACGGAGCCTTGAGGCACTCCCGATGATATTCTTTTCCATTCAGAGCTCTTTCCATTCAGCAGCACACGCTGCTCACGATTAGATAGGAAATTAGAAATCAAATGAAGGAGATTGCCAGATATACCACTGCATTCAAGTTTATATAATAAACCTTCATGCCATACCCTATCAAACGCTTTAGATAGATCTAAAAATACTGCTCTGCTCTCCTTACTAGGCATTTCTTCAAACCCACTGTATATCCTGTGAGTAATGGCTAGTAGTTGGTTGATGGTTGAATCACCGGGACGAAAACCAGACTGATGAATGCTTAATAGATCATTGTCACAAAGATGACAATAGATTGTTTCAAAGATGATTTTTTCAAAAATTTTCCCAAAGATAGGCAATAGAGATATAGGACGATAATTTTGTTTGGATTGTCTACTACCTTTTTTGTGAACTGGAATAACATTGGCTCTCTTCCAGATAGCAGGGTAGTCTCCACTCTCAAGGCATTTTTCATAAATCATGCACAAGGGCTCCAATATTGACTTGTCACATATTTTTACCATTGCAATAGAAACTTCATCACAACCGTGGGCTTTCTTCGGGTCCAATGATTGAAGTATCTGAAATACCTTCTCCCGGTTGATTATTAGGTTTTCAATAAATGATTTAGGCCTTGGTCGGAAAGTAGGTAAGGTGCTACTTGTTGTTATCATGGAACACTGCTGTACAAAATAATCATTGAATATGCTAGCTTTACTTTGTAGGTTCGTTATAAACACTCCATTTTCTAACAATGGGGGGATATTCACTGACTTTTTTCTATTAATCAACCTGTTTAAGACCGACCAATATGACTTGATTCCTTGATTGGGATCAGACAATTTACGCCCCAAATTTAAGAAATACCCCTCTTTTGCATTAACTATCATGTTTTTTGCCTCATTGCGAGCTATTTTGACTAGATCCCAGTCTTCTTGCCTTCTTCCACGACGTACAAAATTCCTATAAACCCTATGCTTGCGTTTTATTGCAGTCTTCACATCTGGGGTTATCCACGGAGAATCTTTATCACAGCATGTGATAACTTTATTTGGAATATATTCAGCTAAGATAGACAACAAGCTATCTGTGAAGAGGGTTGCCATGCAGTCGGAACCAAGATTATTAAACTTTGATTTCCAATCTATCTTATTTAAGGAGTCCCGAATTGCTTGAATGTTTGCTCGATCGTATTCCCAAACTTTCCTTTTATACGGGGGCGGACATGGCATCGATACATTCAGTTTGCCATAGATTATCTGATGTTGACAGTGATCGTCTAAAGAGGAATGTACCCCGGAGTCTACGAATAGATTTGGCTGATCTGTTATCATGAGGTCAATACAAGACATGCTCTCTCCCCTTATATTTGTTGGCTCGTTAATTAGCTGACACAAATTATTTGTTTCGATTAACTCATCAAGAGCAGTCCCCTCTGGATGTTCTATATCTTCCTCCCACCACTGGGAAGACCTGCAGTTAAAGTCTCCAGTTAAGATCACAGCTTGAGGTGTTTCTCTTCGAATACGTGTTATCACTAGCTGCAGTCTGTCACAAAAATGTTCGAATTGGTCACTGTTTTGACTTGGACTACGGTAGATTGCGACTAAAATTATCTTTTTGCGTTCGATGTGAATTTCCGAAACAACCATTTCTTGGAGAAGCTCAAGATCAGTTCTGCGTTTTATGGAAAGATTCTCTCGAAAAAAAAGGCAAACACCCCCAACTTTAGTATCACTCGGATGATCACTGCGGAACACCTCCTTACTGAAGCCTGCAATAAAGATGTCTTCATCACTTATTGAGCTATCCAGCATTGTCTCCGAGACGGCAAAAACATCAAATTTATGAACAGAGTTATAAGCTTCAATCAAAGGAATTTTTATACCCTCCCTGGCACAAATGCTATTTAGATTCCAATGAAAAAATTTAAGGCAGCCGTCATAGTGAGGCCCAGGATTTGACTCGATATCACCAGCAAGTAAGAGAAGGCCGCTGAGGGAGAAAAATTCCCCAAAATATAGCAATTCCAGGTATCCGCTGATCAACAAAAAATATACTATGCTATACAATTTGGTTTGAAGACGCCTTCGATAAACATAGCAATGTAACAATTGGCTGGCATTTTCCCACAAGGTGTCTAACACCCATGTAGCTAAAAAACCGATGAGAACAAGAAGAAAAGAATTCAGTTTAATGACATTCTGGAGGGGGCTCTGTAATTCCTCGAAATTTAGTGACTCATTGCATAAACAGCAGTGAATGTTGGAGGCAAGGGAGGCAACGATGACCGATAACGGCAAGGATATCAACGATAATAAAATGAACAGGTACAAGCTGGCGAAGGAGTAGAAAGAGCAAAATAGAAAATCCCCGACAGAGAAGTTTGAACAGGCTCGCACTTGCAAAATAGCCTTAATTGATGCAATTCCTGCACGCCATTGTTCAGTTCCTATGGGCATAGGATTGGAGTATGATCTATTCCGTCAGATGCAGAGTGGGTAATGTTTGCGACCATGAAGTACTTGCTGCAGCGATCAAAGGGGAAACTATACAAAAATATTACAAAATAGGACTGATATTCAATAAGAAACACAAGATAAAAGATATATAATGAAGAATGGTAAATCAACGCCATGGGAGTAAAGAAGTGCAATTGGATCGTAGGTTCTAATAAATTTCTTTTACGACAAATTGGTTTCCCAAAGGACAAAAAGTTTTGAATGTAACATGTTTTTGAAAACATCGAGCTAATTATCTTGGGATGCTCTTGTAGTATATTTCGGTGTGTTAAGAATCACCTTTCCAAAGGTTTGGTTGACAAAGTGTATTTTCTGGTGCAGACAATATAATTGATTTAGAGACATATCATTCAAGAGGAATCGTTTCAAGGCATCCCTTGGGACTGCTAAATAGTAGCATAGTGCTCTTTACCCAAACTGCAAGTAATAACAACAAAATAATGTAAATAATAGGCCTAACGTGAAGAATTTAATAATTACAAATTGTCAAGTTTATCCAGTTTCTCGTTTAGATCATTGATGGAAATGAAGAAGATAAATCCTTTACTACCTTTCAGTTTCACAGAGAGATTGCAATTTATATCAGCGAACGCGAATTCGCATTTTCCATGATTTTTAACCAAATCCTGTGCCTTTATCAACGTGTCTAGGCGTTTTTTGGTTAAGTCAAGCCGCACCTTGACATTAGAATCATCGGAAAGATTTTTCCGCGCTCTGTACACTTCTGTGCGATCTCTGAAGGAGTTGAAGCGCACTATCATTTGTTGACTGCGGCTTCCTGCATCTGTAACCTTCACGGGCCCAATGAGTTTAGAGTTGCTCTGAAGTACCTTAAGTAGTACTCTGCAATACCTTTAGGTTGCTCTAAAGTAGCTTCAGGGGTTCTCTGAAGTACCTTTAGTAGTACTCTGAAGTACCTTTAGGGGTTCTCTGAAGTACCTTTAGTAGTACTCTGGAATGCTTTTAGGGGTTCTCTGAAGTACCTTAAGTAGTACTCTGCAATACCTTTAGGTTGCTCTAAAGTAGCTTCAGGGGTTCTCTGAAGTACCTTTAGTAGTACTCTGAAGTACCTTTAGGGGTTCTCTGAAGTACCTTTAGTAGTACTCTGGAATGCCTTTAGGGGTTCTCTGAAGTACCTTTAGTAGTACTCTGAAGTGAAGGTGAAGTAACGTTTTTCAGCACCAAGCGCTGGGATCGCAGAAATAGAGCAGACCTAATGGAGTCCGCGACCCCTGTCATGACGCTCAAGTGATGGGGTCCTACCGGGTATCGAACCCACTCCACCTGACTGTTCTGGCTGCAAAGTCAGAGGATTATACCACTGCACCACAACACCTTCACTAGTACCATTAGTAGTACTCTGATATACCTTTAGGGTTGCTCTAAAGTAGCTTCAGGGGTTGTCTGAAGTAGCTTTAGGGATGCTCTGAAGTACCTTTAGTAGCACTCTGAAGTACCTTTCGGGGTTCTCTGAAGTACCTTTAGAGTTGCTCTGAAGTACCTTTAGGGGTTCTCTGAAGTACCTTTAGGGGTTCTCTGAAGTACCTTTAGGGGTTCTCTGAAGTATCTTTGGGGGTTCTCTGAAGTACCTTTAGAGTTGCTCTGAAGTACATTTAGGGGTTCTCTGAAGTACCTTTAGTAGTACTCTGGAATGCATTTAGGGGTTCTCTGAAGTACCTTTGAAATACCTTCAGGGGTTCTTTTAAAGTGCATATGAAACGAAATTTTTTATTTTTTATTGTAATAGAACTTTTCATCCTCGATTTAATGGTGCAATCGGTTTTTTCATCAGCCTTATAATTTTGGGGATACGAAGCTCCAAAAGTGAGAAATTTTTGTCACAAAGTGGTCCAACCAGAACGCGGTCAGACCATTGCGTACCAGGCTCCTGTGACGTTATAGGTTTGTCAGTTCTCAAAGGCCACATTGGAAGAACAAAGGTTGCTCCAGTGATCGCAATGGACGCACTGCAAGTCTCTTCATGAAGCTCTTTCATGAAGCTCGCTTTCAAGTCGGGTTTACAGCCTCTTTCTTACGTTTTTGCGACTGAAGGCCAGGCGCCTATACACAGCACCGAAGCAAAGTGGGAAGCGGAGAACTCTCGAGTGAAAGGGAAATTGAAGCAACTTATATCAATGATGATCCCTGCAATTAATCAAAGCATTTGTTGGTGAAGAGCTCCGATCCTTCAGGTAACCATTTTTGCAACCAAATATCTTATTACAACTGTTGAAGAACGAGAGTTGGCCTCGGTATCATGTCTCTCGATACACAACAATTTCACGATGCACAGATATAAAAACAAAATCGACGTTTTAAATGAGCTTTATCCATGGTTAGATTTAGAGGGCTGTCAGAAAAACGGGTTTCCTTGATCTCTAAATCCCTTCATCTCTATATTGAAGGTGAAGTGGAAGTTTGAAAACATTTACCTATTTGCTGTATGAATATGAACATCAAACATTGTATGTAACACCCACCATTCCTTTGTGGTTCCATGTCGTTGATGCTTCGGAATTTATTCAGCTAACCATATTTCTCTAATCAATGGTAATAGCATGCTTTTATCAGTTCTGACATGGAAGATGATATACACGTAGGAGTAAGGGGTTTAGTTTAGGAACTTTCGTTTCGTCAAGTCTTTTCTACAAACTCTTGCTATAGTTGTAAACTGACATTCTTTTCAGTGTTGCATTGCAACATTAATGCCCTCGAAAATCATTGAAAAGCAGACTCAAATTGAAACTGAATTTTCTTTTTAGGCCAGGAAGACTGACCAGCGAGACTTTATTCACTGTTAATGTATATGTTGAGGATCACGTACTTGAGAACTCACAGACTCAAAGGCAGACTCAAAGACATTGTGGTGTGAGCAAGGTTTTTAAAACAGTTGAAGCCATTATTTTTATCTTGAAATTGGTGCAATAAATTTGAAACCATGGTCATCAATAGTGCTCTGTTACACGTACTTTTCTTATAAGAAACTAAGAATTTGGGCCAGTACTGGAAGTCTCTTAAAATTATCCGAGCTGTGCCCTCTTGAACACTTCAACACAAGGTGTTTTTTAGCCTTTTCAATGTTTAGACATTACTCAAGTACTTTTCGAATAATATGATACAGGAAACAAGTGAGAATAAAGAAAAACATGTTTGAGTTTCTTAATTTTTTGGGAAGTCTGAGTTTCTTATGAAAAAATACGTGTAACCTTAGTACTGGGAAAACATAACTAAGATTAATTATTTTGATAAAGGAATTTCTGACAAATGTTTACTTTATTTTTACTTGTTTCCTGTATCATAGTATTCGGAAGGTACTTGAGTAATGTCTAAACATTAGAAAGGCTTCTAAAAACTTTGTTTTGAAATGTTCAGATTGGAACAGGGCAGAATAGGGAGTAAATATGAAGATTGTTATGGAACCTTTAGGAAACTAGTAAGACACTCGGAGTGCTCAAAGTCTGATAATTTTAAGAAACTTTCAGTTCTGGCCCAAATTCTTAGTTTCTTATGAAAAATATGTGTATACAACAGATGACAACAAATAGAATCCAGTCAAAGAGGGAAAAGGAATTTCGTATCTGATTATACTACTACAGAAAAGAAATGTCACTAAGGTTCATTAGGTGCTGTTCATCCACCAGGAAAGTCCTTAGCTGTTTGTGTCATATTTTGATATGCAAACATCTACAATTTCAGTGGCTGGAGTTTTGAGTAGCTTTGATTGAGTGTTCTAGGGGATAGGAATGAAGATAATGATCACAATCAACGAGTTACATTTATCTTGATATAATTAGTTTCTGTTGCCTAAGGTGTTTATTTTCATATTTTTGAAGACGGTATTATTTTTGCAAACTGTTTGTTTTCTTGCCTCCTCTGTATCATCAAACTTCTACAAATAACCTTTCTCATGGGAAAAATTATGTGATTCCACCGTTCAAAACAAGAAACTAAAGGCGATAATAGTCTGAGTTAGAGCTTTATCCTTCAATACATTTTGAACAAGGAAACATTCCCAGAAGAATTTGAGTCTTTCAGCGTTGAATTGAGAGGCGTTTACAAATGAAATTGATCTGCTCTCGCAAATGATTTTGTTAGGCCCATCGGGATCGCGCGTTGACAGAAATGACTCTCGCCCTGACCTGCATAACGCGAATAAAAATTACTAGGCAATTCTACATAAGTTGGATAACAGTCTTATTCGCTATTCTACGTTTTAGCTATTAAACACTTTACTAAAATAAACTTACCATTTGCTAATATGCTGTAAGCAAGACCAAGCAAGTCGCTTCGACATAGCAATCATATTGGCCTGTCTGTGTCGTTATGGCCAGCCACTGCAATCGATGAATCTTCGGTTAATGAAGCCAACAGCCCATGGTAAAAGACTCAAAAACCAATCATCAAGAGTCGAAGGTTGTTCTTCCATAAAGTACTGTTGTATTGATGCTTTGAATGTCAAAAAAGTGCCTCTGAAAACCTCAACAGACTCGTCGAGAATGACGAAGTGCAACAGGCCACTGACCGGCACTATTACGGAAAGCCTTTGTTCTCGCGATGTTCTTTGTGAACTGACAAACCTATTACGTCAAAGCACAACACACGTCCCAGACCCCTGAACCACTTGAATCGTAGCTTTGAGAGCTAATAACATAGTAACGAATTCCTTTTCGACATTTTTAGCCACAGGTTCGTGATCAGCGACCTCGAATTTACGAAATAAAATCGAAAAAAAAAATTTCGTTTCATATGCACTTTAAGTACCATTAGGTATTCTGTAGTACCATACCTTGGGGTACTTCAAAGTACCCCTCGGTAGGAGTACTTCAAAGTACCTTTAGGGGTTCCAAATATATATTTTGCTCAAGTACCCTAAAAGGTACTTCAAAGACCACCTTCTTTCTGTGAGCGTACTGTCGAAAAAGATAGGCTTTCACTAGAAGTCTGCACATTTATTGAAAACAACCATCCACAAAATTTGAAAAGGGGTAGAGTTGGACTTTATGTTAAAGACTCCCTTGCTTCAAAAGATTGTTCTGATTTGGTAACTCTCCCTGAATGCGTTGTTTCTGAGATTCATGTAGGCAGGAAAAAAATTTTTCGTCGTAATTTGTCGAAGTCCAAGCCAAGACCAGATTGAGTTTGATAACTTCACAATAAACTTTGATTTATTGCTATCAAACATACGTGCTGAAAATCCCTTCTGCGTTGTTGTCACCGGTGATTTCAACTGTCACTTAAATCAATGGTGGGAAAATGATTTTGAAAACAACGAGGGAAAATTAATTGAGCCGATTGCTTCTGAATTTGGCCTGCATCGATTAATTTCAGAAGCAACTCGTTTAATGGGCGATTCTAGATCTTGCATTGACTTGACTTTTACCAATCAGCCTAACCTCTTTATTGAATCTGGTGCACATCCGTCTCTGCATGAACAGTGTCATCATCAAATTATTCATGGTAAATTATCAGTTTCAAACATAACGTTAACTCCACTCGTAGTATTTGGTACTATGACAAGGCAAATTTTGTGGCCATTATGAAGAGTATTGAATGTTTAATTGGAAAGAGCATCTCCAAAATATAGCATGCCCTAATGAGCAGGTCACCTTGCTCAATGAAGTAATTTTGAATATTTATTCCAATTTCACTCCTAGCAAAGTTAAACAATTAGACCTCGCCAAGCACCCTGGATAACGCAAACTGTTAAGAAGTTTCCTAAGGAATAAGAATCGTGTTTACAGAAGCTTCATGAGGAATGGTCAGCCAGATGACAATCTTGAGTGGAAACCAAAAATGATAGCTGAAAGGTGAAAAATGATTGAAGATGCAAAATGGAAATAATTTCTTAAGGCAGGGAAAACCTTACCTAGCCGTGAAACCCCTAGCAAAACGTATTGGTCCTTGATCAATACCGTTGTAAACAAGACTAATATTCCAATAATACCACCACTTCTAGAGAATGGGCTATTTGTAACTGATTTTACTGAAAATGCACAATTATTCAACGATCATTTTATACTTCATTGTACGACGATTTACACAGGCAGTGCAATTCAAGGACATATCCCAAGTAACTTCTAATCTGATAAATGACTTTCCTATCTCTGAAGAAAAGATACTACAAATCATACGTTCACTCAATCCTAACAAAGCACATGACTGGGATGAAATATCTGTGAGAATGATAAAGTTGAGTGATGCTGCATTAGTTGCTCCATTAAAGATAATATTCACAAATTGCCTGAGGAGTGGTCTATTTCCCCAAATATGGGCCCATATCTTTAATGGAGCAACTAATGCAGCATCACTCAACTTTATCATTCTCACAGATATTTCATCCCAGTCATGTGCTTTGTTAGGATTGAGTGAACAGGCATGCTAATGTTGTGCCTGTTCATACAAAAAACGAAACAAATTTGAAGGGAAACTACCAGTTCTTCCAATCTTTGGTAAAATACTTGAAAAACTCATTTACGATTCTCTATATTCACATCTTGTTTCATCTGAGTTACTTAACCCAAATCAATCAGGTTTTCGTCCAGATGACTCAACAGTCATCCAATTAACCTCCATAACGCTCATAATTTTTAAAGCATTTGATTGTAATCCCCTCTCGATGTTCATTCTGTGTATCTCGATATTTCCAAAGCATTTGACAGGGTATGGCATGATGGTCTCGTTTACAAACTACATGTGGCGCCTCAGGAAATCTTCTTGCTCTTGTCAAGAGCTTTCTTAAAAAAAGGAAGCAGCGCACTGTTTTGAATGGCCAGAGTTCTTCTTGGGGAGATATTTCAGCAGGAGTACCCCCAGGGCTCTATTCTAGGACACTTATTTTTCCTCGTGTATATGAATGACCTAACTGAAGATTTGAGGTGCAATGCTAAGCTTTTCGCTGATGATATGTCATTATTTACGGTCGTCGAGGATTCTGATTCAGCTGCAAATGACATCAACTACGACTTGGAGTTGATAAGACAGTAGGCTCATGACTGGAGGATGCCGTTTAATCCTGATCCACAAAAACAAGCTGTGGAACTAATATTCTCAAGAAAAAAGATTGAAGCTGATCATCCGGAAATTTGCTTTAACAACACACCAGTGATGAAAGTAGATGAACACAAACATTTAGGAATTATACTCGATTCAAAGCTGTCTTTTTCTGCCCATATCAAATCAGCTATCTCCAAAACAAGAAAGGGTATTGGCTTACTGAAATATCTCTCCAAATATCTGCCCAGGCATAGTCTAAACGAGCTATATCAGCTCCATGTGCGACCGCATCTTGACTATGGGGATGTCATTTACCATATTCCGGCAAAAGTATGTGAGTTCAGTGGTAGCGTCATTTTACCTAGCCTTGTGGACAAATTAGAATCTGTTCAGCATTTTGCTGCGCGAGCAACATGGAGCATGCAACATGGAGCAACACAGGAAAATGGAGAGGAACATCGCGAGAAAGCTGTACACAGAGCTTGGTCGGGAATCATTAAGCTGCCGAAGGTGGAGCAGACGACTTACTTTATTCAACAAGATTCTTAATAATCTAACTCCCGTTTATACTAAGGATCCAATCCCACCACTTCAACAGTCACATTACCCTCTTCGCAACCACAATGTCATTGGGCGATTAAAGGCCAGAACAGAAAATTCAAAATTATGGAATAAACTTGATCCTGAGATTAGACTTGCACCGTCTGTTGCTGTTTTTAAGAAGGATCTCTTATCGATAATAAGACCTATATATAAGATCTATATTTGACATTCATGACCCAACAGGTTTATCCTATCTCACTCAGCTCAGGGTTGGTCTCAGCAAACTAAACTTTCACAAATTCAAGTAACATTTTAGGGATACCAAAACCCAATGTGCCTTATAAACGATGGTATTCAGGATACAGAACACTTTTTGTTGTTTTACCCTTCCCACGCAGAGATCTTCTCGCTGGGGTTTTTGCTTTGCTGCGACCATATGGATATACCAATGTCCAAAATAATGTTCTAATGTAGACTTTATTGTTTGGTAATAAAAATTTCCCCAACGAACTTAACAAAAGTATACTCCTTCTGGCTCTAAAATTTATCCACAAATCTGGTCGATTCGGTTAGAAAATTCCAAAGAACTCACTTGACCACAGCCACCATGTTGCATGTCCCATTTTAGTTTATTTTTGTTCTTTTCTCCTTGTTTTTCTTTAGTTAAGTCGTGTCTATCTCTATCTCAAATTAGATGCCATGCAATATTGGCGATAATGCCTAATTTACCAATCCAAACAAAAGTCAACCTGATCGCAGATACTTCTCATGGCAAGTAATTTGAGACAGACCATAGTAGCTTTAGCTCCATGTCTAAATGGCCTCGGGGTAGTCACAGCCTTTTGCTCCTCGGGGTATCGTTCCGGTAGTATTGTATAGTAAATTTTAGGTAGTGTAAGTAATATATATTGTAACTTTTAGTAGATATAAAAATAAACTATGCACGTTTGGCAGGCCACAATAAATCGTACACTGGACCGATTTTGAAGATTTATGACTTAATCTTTAGAAGAAAGCCTGAATTAGATTCTAGGAATTTGTGCAGATTTTGCTGTTGTCTGTTTGTAGAGCCAGAAGCGAGTTTCTTACAATGTTCGTTTTCGAAAACATTAAAAACGATCAAAAAACGTCGATCAAATTTTAAAAGATTCCACATGAATGAGCAAGGAGAAACGTTTTCAGGAGGATTTGGGCGTTTAGTACGAACTATCGTACAGCAGAATACAATTGGTCGATTTCTAAATCACAAATCACCACGAACAAGTTCTCTCTTTGTCCACTCATGTCGATTCTTTAGAAAACTTGATCGATGTTTTTTGTCGTTTTCAGAGTTTTGGAAAACTAGAATTTTAGAAAACTCGCTTCTTGCTCTAAAAACTGAAAATGAAAAATTTACAAAAAATCCCAATATCTAATTCAGGCTTTCTGAAAAAAACTTCAGATTTTTCCAACATTCATTGTGCTTCAGTGGCGCAGTGAAGTGTTGGAGAAACTTTTGACACGTTCGATCCCAGGCAGGGGCACATTCTAATACTCCAATTGTGGTAAATATATCATGATAAATATATTTCACAGTGTCAGCTGATGCCGAATGATTTTATACGTATACATATGCATGGCTCCGATGAAGGCTTAATGCCCAAACACGAAAAATCAAAAAATGGTGTCGTGGTGTAAGACCAGGGATCTGAATGACTTCAGATTTCTCCAACATTTCATTGCGCTTGAGTGGCGCAGTGAAGTGTTGGAGAAACTTTTGACACGAAGACCCAGGGTTCGATCCCCGGCAAGGGCACATTTTAATTCTCCAATTGTGGTAGCCCACTCATGATAAATATATTTCACCGTGTCAGCTGACGCCGAATGATTATACACTTACCTCAAATAAGCATTGCACCACCTTACCCAAAATGGCGCCCAAAAGTGTCTTTCAGCCCAATCAACAAAATTTGCATAACAAAGCATTAGCATTTAAGGGTTTCTCTGCCGGGTGTTTTGGCGGGAAAATAATTGTTAATTCGCTCGCTTTTCATTCAAAAGTAAAACGAAACGTTATTTTGTTGGTTTCTTTGATAAATTAGCAAAAACCTCCGGACAACATTGAAGAAGATTTCGGCATCATGGCTGGAGGAGTAGGCCAAAACAAAATGAGAAACGGATAGATTTCTTAGAGCAAAGAAAATAACAGTTTATAGTTTTCAAATCTGGATTCTGCAAAATTTATTGCTATGACAAAAGTTTTCGGTGAGGAATGCAAGAAGGATAACCACAAAGGAGAAATGGGAAGAAACCATTCCAGGTAAGAAAATCCTTGATACCACTTTTATCAGATTAAAATTAACTTTGCTTCCTGAAAGACTTCAGGCAAGTTGTTGACACTTAAATATATGGATTTTGATATATTCAACAAAATCGTTACGCTTGAATCAAGGTAATTTGAAATTTAACAAGTGACTGGAGCGTATTTTTTTTATCTTAGACAAATTTAAGTTCATTTACACTGAATGACGGCCTTGCTATTTATTTGAATGTATTCTTTTATCACTTTCGAAGTGGAAAACTTTTATCATGGTGATAAAGTTTGTAGAATCCCAATTTGAAAACACTAAAATTTAGTTATCTTTGCCCCCAGAGCTCCTCCAGCTATGCTGCCAAAATCTTGTTCAATGTTGTCCGAAGGTTTTTACTAATTTATCAAAGAAACCAACAAAGTAATGTTTCATTTCACTTTTGAATTAAAAGCAAACGAATTAACAATTATTTTCCGGCCAAAATACCAGGTAGAGAAACCCTTAAATGCTGATGCTTTTATTATGCAAATTTTGTTGATTGGGTTGAAAGACACTTTTGGCCGCCATTTTGTGTTAGGTGGTGCAATACTTATGTGAGGTAAATGTATATATATCATATATAGATTCTCAAAAACTCTTTCGCTAAATTGTATTAAGACATAAATAAAGACTCAACAAATACAACTTCATGTAAACGTTTCGGCGCAAGTATATATATATATACATGATTCTCCTGATGATGACCACACGGTCGAAACTAGTTGGGAATTGAGAGAAAATTTGTTTATATATATTCCTGTTCGTCCTTCTTTTTGTTCATCTTTATATACAATATGTAGTCAAGAAAAACACATTCGAGTAAACGTTTCGGCGTAAGCCTTCATCAGTATATATATAAATTGTATTAAGATATAAATAGAGAATCAAAAAACTACCACTTCGTGCAAACGTTTCGACTTGCGTCTTCATCAGTAATGCTTCTCAAATTCTATAGAGCGTACATACAAACCAAACTACAATAAATTTCACAAGATTATTTTTAGATTAAAATTTGTGAAGTAATAAGTAGACCTTAATTAGCTGTAATTTTAGCTATTGCTTTGTTTAGCCTACTTTATAAATAAATAAATAATGATGCGACAAGATTTCTGAAGAAATAAGCCCGTCATTTTTGCAAGGGCCTAAAATTCCTTCATTTCACATATTAATGACGTCATATTTACATCACTATATTTTTGAAATTTTTGTATACACCTGCATGTTGATAAGTGCCCAAAACTGAATACTTGAGCCAATTTTGGCTCAAATTGATGCACCTTTGCAAAATAGCCCTGTCGAACGATCTCTGACGAATATCTTGAGGAAAATCGCTCGTTTTGTTCTTTTCGCCCACTTCCCCCTTACAATGTTGCTTCTTTGTGCGATTACGCAGTGCTTTTGTGCACGACAACGCTGCCGAATTCCTGTCTTCATATCTGGTGACAATATTTTCGGACCAACATTGTTCAGGGGGGGGGGGGGGAAGGGGGGAGGAAAAAAGAGTGAAGTGAAGTTTCTTGCTGTGAATTTTGGATCGTTCATCAGCGGAAAAAGCAGCAAAATGAAGTTTTTTTCAAGTTGTTTCGGCAAGGATCATCAAATCTCAGCAGCAGCACCAAAATCGCTTTCTCTCATTATCATTTTAGGCACATTTAGATCTCATTTTACCCCCTCACGAAATATGAAATATGGAAAGTAAATATGTCTGCATGAATTTTGGAGTTCTCTAGGAATCGCTGATTTCAACTCCGCAGAATTTTTCGAGCAGGCGAAATTTATAAAATAAAAAATCAGTCAAACCTAAATTCTATTCAATTTCAAAGTGGATTTTCTCTTGTAAATGAAAGAATTTTCATCCGCTCAAAAATTTCACTGACTGGAAACTGGCCTTTACTTTAACATTCAGTAAGTAGTAATCTTGCTCATCGTCAAGGTACTGAACGAATTGTCAACCCAGTCTTTATGTGGCTCACCCGGAGACCCTCCCTTCAACGCAATGACACAGAAAGGCGTACATATCTCTCTGGTTTTGCTTCCAACATGAACATGAAATGTTAGAGCTCATGAATCCATCTTCAGATTATCAATTTCTTCATACGATGTGCCACATTGAAAGTTGACATGTCTAGCATGTAACTAGAATGAATAGAAATTTCCAGATTCAAAACGGTTTTCTCTGCGTTCAAGTTGAAGTCGAAACTTTTTTTGGGGACAGCTGGGACATCCGGTGATTATGTTCTTCATCGTATATGTCTCTGAAGCAAAAAGCGTTTATAAATTCTCATTTGTGTGATATCATGGATGAAGTAAGAATGTTCTGTCTTACAGAATATTTGTGTGGAAACGAAGCTCTCCATCTAGTGAGCCAGTTGCTAGCTGAAACGAAAGAGAGTTGACAGAATGATTGAGTGTGATAACAGATCAAAAAGGTATCGCGCAGGCATGATATCAGTTTAAGTAATAAAATTAGGTTTTGATGAAATGTTGACGTTATTGTGGAATTCATCGTTATGTTTTCAGAATCACCAAACATTAGCCAGCCAAAACTCAATTACACTTCAAGCAACAAACGACAAGAATCATATACCTAGAATGAACATGTTTTGAAATTATAGGAAAAAACATAGTGCGTTTGTAGGAGGTCGATATTCAATGGAGTTGAAGGTTTCCATCGTCTGAATTTCTTTTTGTAGAAAAAACAAAATGTTAGAAACGATCATGCAATCATTCTCGAAGTATAAACAATCGATTTGAAAACCTATGACGTAGCTGCTGATGACATAGAGAAACAGGAAGCATAAGTCATGGACGAAAAAGCATTTAACCCTTACTTCGTAAACGCAATTATGGACCGTAGTAGAAAAGGTATACAGGATATCAATCCATTTCGTATTCAATGTCATGCCTGTTTTAAAGGCAGTCTGCCCCCTTCGATGGATGAACTTAAAATCGATACAGATCTCTATTGTATATTCCAGAGGTTTGTGCTAATTCCTTTTATCCAAAGAAATCAGGGTCATAGAGACTCTGTGATACATGAATTTCGCTACAGTGAAATTAAACAGTAACTAAGCTTATATTTCATAATTGATCCTTTTAAAGGGTCTGTTTCATTTTCACCATTTTCATGGCTCATTAAAATGGCTACAACAAAGGCCTTTTCTTAATTTACAATTTACAAAGGATTTACAATCCTTTGAAATTTACAATATAAAAGAAAATGTTCAATCCTATATTGGCTTTTAAAAACCATGGTTGGTTTTCAAGACGATTCTGCTTAGCGGTGATATAGAAACGAATCCTGGCCCTGAAACACTGGATTTTTGTACCTGGAATTTAAATAGTATTACTGCGCATGACTTCTTGAGAGTTTCTCTCTCAGAGGCCTACAACTCAGTGTACAATTATGACCTGATTGGTATTGTTGAAACCCACCTTGACACCACTATCAATGAAGATAGGCTAGCACTTGATAGCTACACGTTTTATAAAAGCAACTATCCTCAGTATGTGAAAAGGGGCGGCGTTGGGCTTTATGTTAAAGACTCTCTTCCTTCAAAACATAAGATCCTTTTGGATGATTACAAAGTCCATCCTGAGCAAAGCAAGCATAAGAATATGTGATTATTGATTTCTTCATAACCCTAAATGATCGTTGATATTGTCTTTAGCTACAGTCAGAGAGATGAGTGTTGATGCTAAAGTCGCCTTCAATAGAAAAAACTTAGATGTCATGTGAGGTTTACGATAACGCAAAATTACTTATGCAGAACCCTACAGAATGTTTCAATTGTTGCTATTCGCGAGCATCTAATTGGAGACAAGCAGTCACGAAGATAACCTCTGTGCAGAATCGTATGCATATTGCATGAAGATGTTTTGGTTCAGTGTGATCACGTGCCTTCCCCCAGTCAATGGCGCCATTGTTTGCTGGGATTCTGCACCTTTCTGTAGCTGTGTAGGAGGGGGGTCTTTCTACCTTGGCGATGCTGCGAATGCTAGCCTCTGTGCAGGCCGCCGGTTACATCGTCCTCTAAAGTTGACTTATTTGCATAATGAGTACTGTCAATAAGTGGCTAATGATTCGTTCGTTCTAGAAAGCGATTGTTTTGACATAATTAAGCTGCTAATGAAGTCAAGAACGTGCCAATTCTGGGTAAATTTGTTATTACGTCAGGGTAAACATCTTGGTGATCTATCCATCTTATGGTGTCAAATCTGTCTAACATGAAATAAGCCGACGTCAAATTTTGCTATAGGATCGCGGGAAACTTCTGTCTTGTACGCGCTTTATGTGCGCTTTCTTTATTTCAGTGCCAATTAGCAGAGATAAAACGTTAATCAATCGCTTTAACGAGCGTGACGGAAGTGGGTTCCTTACTTTCTTTCTTACTTTCTTTCTTTCTTTCTTTCTGACTGACTGACATCGAAGCCCCTTCTTAGATTACAAAGTGCACTTTGTAATCAAAAATCGTCCTGAATTGGTGACTCTCCCTGAATGTGTTGTATCTGAGATTCAAACAGGCAGGAAAAAATATTTTTTTGCCGTAATTTATCATAGCCCAAGCCAGGACCAGAGTGAGTTTGATAACTTCATGGTAAATTTCGATCTATTGCTATCCAAGATACATGCTGAGAATCCATTCTGTGTTACTATCACCGGCGATTTCAACTGTCGCTTAACTCAATGGTGGGAAAATGATATTGAAAATAACGAGGGAAATTATTTGAGCCTTTTGCCTCTCAACTTGGCCTTTACTAATTAATCTCAGAACAAACTCATTTAATGGGCGGTTCTAAATCTTGTATTGACTTGATTTTTACCAATCAGCCTAACCTCTTTATTGAGTCTGGTGTTCATCCGTCTCTGCATGAACACTATCATCACCAAATTTTTCGTGGGAAATTATCAGTTTCAAGCATAACACTACCTACTCCACACCCGCAGGATTTGGTACTATGACAAGGCAGGTTGTGTTGCCATTATGAAAAGTATTGAAAGCATCTCGACAACATACCATGTCCCAATGAGCAGGTTAAATTGCTGAATGAAGTACTTTTGAACATTTATTCCAACTTTATTCCTAACAAAATTAAAACGATTAGACCCTGTCAAGCACCGTGGATAACGCAAACTGTCAAAACTTTCTTAGGAACAAGAGTCGTGCTTATACAAGCTTCGTGAGGAATGGTCAACCGGACGACAAGCTTGAGGGGATACGAAGTCTGAAGGTTCAAGAATGATCGAGGATGCAAAACGGAAATATATTCTTAAGGCAGGCACAACCTTAGCTAGCCCTGGAACCCCTAGAAAAACGTATTGGCCCTTGATCGATACTGTTTTAAATAAGGCCACGATTCCAATAATACCACCACTTTTAGAGAATGGTTTTTTTTGTGACTGACTTTACTAAAAAGGCACAGTTATTCAATGATTATTTCATACTTCAGTGTACGACTATTGACACAGGCAGTGTAATTCCAGAACATACCCCCTTAACTTCTACTCTGATAGATAGCTTTGCTATGTCTGAGGAAAAGATACTACAAATCATACGATCACTTAATCCTAATAAAACACATGGAAGGGATGAAATATCTGTGAGAATGATAAAGCTAAGTGATACTGCATTAGTTCCTCCATTGAAGATAATATTCACAAATTGCCTCAGGTGTGGTCTATTTCCCCATATATAGAAGCATGCAAACATTGTGCCTGTTCACAAAAAGAATGAGAAAAATTTGAAGGGAAACTACCGTCCTATTTCACTTCTTCCAATCTTTGGGAAAATACTTGAAAAAACTCATTTACGATTCTCTATATTCACATCTTGTGTCATCTCAATTACTTAACCCAAATCAATCAGGTTTTCGTCCAGGTGACTCAACAGTCAACCAGATACTCTCAATAACACATACAATCTTTAAAGCATTTGATTGCAATCCTCCTCTTGATGTTCATTCTATGTATCTTGATATTACCAAAGCATTTGACAGGGCTTGGTATGATGGTCTTATCTTTAAATTAACACGATGAAGATGAAGTTTTTTCGTCTCAGGAAATCGTCTCTCTCTTATCAAAAGTTTTCTCAAGGATAGAAAGCAGCGAACTGTTCTGAATGGTCAGAGTTTGTCTTGGGGAGATATTTCGGCAGGAGTACCCCAGGGCTATATTCTATGACCCTTATTCTTCCTTGTGTATATAACTGACCTAACCTAAGACTTAAAGTGTAATGTCAAGCTCTTCCTGATGATACGTCATTACGGTTGTCCAAGATTCAAATTCAGCCGCTAATGACATGAACCATGACTTGGAGTTGATAAGTCAGTGGGCACATGACTGGAGGATGTCGTTTAATCCTGATCCACGAAAACAAGCTGTCGAACTCATATTTTCATGGAAAAAGATTAAAGCTGATCATCCAGAAATTCTTTTCAACAACGGACCAGTAATGAAAGTAGATGAACATAAACACTTAGGAATGGTATTGCAAAGGAAGGGCAAAACAACAAAAAGTGTTCTGTATCCTCAATACCATCGTTCGTAAGGCACATTGGATTTATGGCATCCCTAAAATTGTGGTTGAATTTGTGAAGGTTTAATTTGTTGAGACCAACCCTGAGTTGAGTGAGATAGGATAGACCTGTTGGGTCATCAATGCCAAAGATAGATCTTACAGGGGGTCTTATTATTGATAAATGCTTCTTCTTAAAAACAGCAACAGACGGTGCAAATCTAATCGCAAGATCAAGTTCGTTCCATTCAGATATGCAATAAGGATAGAAACTAGACTTAAATTTTTCTGTTCTGGCCTTTATTCGCCCAATAACATCCTGGTTGCGAAGAGAGTAGTTTAACTGTTGAATTGGTGGGATTGGATCCTTACTATAAACTGGAGTTAGATTATTAAGGATCTTGAAGAACAAAGTAAGGCGTCTGCTACATCCTCGGCAGCTTAGTGATTCCCAGCCAAGTTCAGTGTACAGCTTTTCTTGTGATGTTCCTCTCCATGTTCCCGTAATTGCTCGCGCAGCAGAACACTAGACAGACTCCAATTTTTCCATCAAGCTGTACCCTAAATGGACTTGCACCCGACAGCCTTTGTCAGATTTTCTCCCGATTATCTGATGTTCACAATCGGGTGTTACGCAACACTAAGTTGGATCTAGCCATACTTCGAATGAGAACAGCTTATGGCCAAAAAGTCATTTGCTTTCCGCGGAGCTGATCCATGGAACAAACTCCATTCTGATATTAAATTAGCCCCTTTCATCCAGTCATTTAAAACCAAGCTCAAAAGCTCATAATTGATTAGATTCAATGCAAGCTGGTTTTATATTTCTATTTTAATTTTCCATTTAAGTTTTTGATGAATATATATATATTGTACATTTATAGGTTTAGATTAATATTGTAAATAGGTTAGTTTTCATTGTAATTAGGTTAGCTGTATTTTTAGTTGCAGGGTACATCGTAAAACAGTTACTTAAACTGAATTGTAGCCGTGGGTAAACAATTTAAAAATAAAATAAAAAAATCGCTCATGGTATCATTGAAAGGAAAAATTTTCACAAAATAAAAGAAAAACAATATTTACGTGTCATTATTTCAGAGTAATGCTGATCCTTCAAGATCGTTGATAGACAGTTCTGTTGCAGCTTTTAAGATTTAATAATATATATAGGGGCTCATTATTGATCTTGGAGGTCTTTAAAGAATTGGTCCTTGATTTTATGCCTGGAGCTGTTGACACTCTTATCAGATTGTAGGTCAGAGTGTAGACTGTTCCAGATTTTCGGTCCTAGATAGGAGAGACTTGCTTAAAAGTTTCAATGCTCTGCCTTTGGCTTGCCGTTTTAAAGGCAAGTTAGGTCAATTTTTGGACATATAACAAATGGTGATCGTTGCCTTAGAGGAAATTACTCGGTTTCTTCAGTTCTCAGGAGCTATCTTCATTTTATTCAAATATTTAAGCAGGGTTGCCTTTCAAAGTAAATTCTCTAAAAGGAGTTACAACAACACAACCTACAGTAATAATGAAAACCATTGTAAATATCAACTAACCAAGATCGATTCAACCTTAATCCTACTTAATCCTACCGGGGGAGGAGGGGGTGTTTCCCACCCTCCCTCTATCAATAGCCGTAGACCAATGAGAAATCATTGAAATTTAGCAAGGGCGTTGTACTAGCCATTGTTAGCCGATTGGTAGCTTTTGGCGTGGCCATCTCATTAGATGACGTGACTGTGACGTCAAAGTGCGGAAAATATCGAAATATATTCTTGCCCGGCTAATTTTTCCTAAAAGTAGAGTAAAGATAATATGAATCACTTTTTACCTTCTTATTTGGTGCATTATTCATTTCCAATTCAAATATAATGCATAGAGGAGTTTTTTAGAAGAAAATCACACAAATGGATGACGTCATAACAAACTGTAGAAACAAACTTTTTTTTTCCACCAAAAAATGATAATAAGTGCAGTGGCGTCGTGGGAGCATGATTTTAGGGGGGGGGGGGCGAGGGTCAGAATTTTCCGACAAAGAGACATTTTTCCGACAAAAATTAAGCAGGAATATAACGTATAAAAATAGGCAAAATGTGTCAGAACTTTTGTCATATAAAAGTTCCATAATAGCGAAGAATTTTTCAAAGGGACACAACAGTCCTGTTAAGAGGCGATTCTTGTTGGAGGTGAGGCTGTTGTCGAGACGTAATTGGTGTTGGAGGTGAGGCTGAAGCTAGATGAGGGAAGGAGGGGGGAAAATTTTCTGTGACCACGCCCCTTAGATCGTTGCAAAACGCCCCTATTTTGAAGAATCTACTATTTGTTTTTCCTGGGAAATTTCGAAAAAAGGACCTCAAAAGCACTGAAAAATCGATCGTTTTCAAATTTTAGATAACAACGTGATAGCTTGATATAAATCTTCATTTCTATAAGCATCCGTTTACAGAAACTGAAAGTAATCCCATCTTAGTAATCATTTCCATCTTCCTCAACAATATTCACTTGTGCAAATTCTGACGAGCAACTCATTGAAAGCTTAATGCACAAACCATAAATCCATGACATTTTTTAACTATGAAATGTGCAAAATAAATTGTAAATTTATCGTTTTTAGTCACCAAAATGTAGGTAAAATGACCGAATTTTCGGGGAAAAGTCCAAGAATGTTTTGACAGAAAGCATTTGTCTGGAAATTATTCGTCCGAAACTTTTTCTGCGCCTAATGTGTCTATTTTTCCAATAGAAAACACACTTTTCTTTCGATTGAAAACGGAATCTTTTGCAGAAAAACGAACGAAGGACCTAGTTTTTTGCCGAAAAACCTACTTTTCATCAAAAACTACGTTTTTGCGATCGAAAAAGTGATATTTCACGTACACATTTCGATTGCTATGTAAGGAAAATGGATTAATAAATTTTTTGTCGATTTTTCCGACAAGAATGGAAAACTGACGAATTTTCCGACAACATTTTCACAGGGGGGCCATGGCCCCCCTGGCCCCCGACCGGCCACGACGCCACTGAATAAGTGGCTCAAAATGCTTCAAAGATGTTGCATAACGCAATTCTATGCATTTTTAACAACATCAGTTGGAAAAGCTTCAAAATTTGCTAATGGCGGCATGGATGACGTTATCATTCAAAAATGATGACGTTAGCAAATTCCATTGTTATTGATAACCATAGAAAGCTATTTGTTTGCTGATTCTTATAAAGTACAATAGTTAACATTTGGAACTAATTCTGGAAGTAAGAGTAACAAACGCATTAATTTTCCAATATCTGCTCCCAAATATGGTATTGTCAAATGTCACATGACACCCATTGTTCAAAAACTTTACTGTCAAAATGTAGCTAATGGATAATTAGTAATTGTAAGAGAGTTTGAGGGTCATAGCTTTTGCAGTTAAAGAATGTTCTGCAAAAACCTACATGGGGGGGGGGGTGGAAAACGCAGCAGGATACATTCACATTTTTATAAAAAATAGATAATAAGAACCGGTAGGCTCAATTTTTCAAATCTTAAGAAATAACCCTACCGGGATAAAAAAAAGAAATGGTCATTGGCACTTAAGAACTTCCTGACATAGTACAGTAATAGCAACTGTTTTGATATTGTTTTGAGTGCAAATTATGTTATTACTCGTTTTGAGATATCGTCAAGTAATCTGGGAGCCCTTCCGACAACACTAAATTTCCTCCACATCTCCGGCATTGAAAATACAAGAAAATCATCAGAAACTTTCGGCAGAAAAAGTGTTCCAAAATTTAAGCCCCGGACTTTAGTTTCTCATAAAGAATGAGTGTGCATTTCATTCAATTCCATGCATTGTAAGTGGTTTATCACACTAAGAGGCTGCTTTTTTGTTGTTAACTATTATGTAGTGATCTTTTAAATTAGTAAATGTTTTGCCACGGCCCCCTGAAAAGCAGTTCATATGGATTGACGGGGCTACCGTGCCTAAATAAATAAAAATGAAATGAAATGCTTTGGTCAACTCTGAGCCCAAAAGAACGATCCCGACCTGATAGAGGTATCCTGACCGGAAAATTATAGCACATATGCTCATGTAGAAACAAATACATTGAAATTCTAAAACCGCGATGTTCCTGAATTCTAGAAGTTTAAAAAAATTGAGTCCAAGGTCCTGGGTTCCTGCTGAGTCCTGGGTCCTACTAGCGTCCCGGGTCATAAAATTCCAGTATGCCAACCTAGTCATCACAGCATTTTCTCAACTGGGAATACGTTACTTTTAATTGCTTATAATTCACTGAAAAATAAAGGAAACAATTCTTGACATTATCAGAAGTTGTAGGCAGTTGCGTGTACTAGCCAAATATCTAAAAATCCAAAAATTGATCGGATAAAAGATCTTATCGTCCTGAAGGGGTATAGTAACCTTAAGTGATTGAAATTATGAAACATAAGGTTGCGATTGAAATCACACAAAGATGAAAAACAATCGCAAAACAATCACAGAAAAATTTCAATTTTAAGGAGCTGTTACATCGAAATTCAATTGAAAGTCAATTGCATAATTTTGATATTTTATGAATGAATTTACTGACCAATGAGCACTACCAACAGGTATCGTGAAATCGATTAATTAAAGCTGATTCGCACAAGTATACATGTATACCCTTGAACTGTTGAGAGACGTCTGAAATTTTCTGCCCACCAGCAGAAAATTATTAATTATAGAAAAAATTATTAAGAAAAGGAAATGAATACCATTGGTGTTTGTGGACAGAAATTGACACATGAAATGACGTCAGATTGGCCAGGAAGACGATGAAGATATGCACTGTTGCGAATGTCAAAGACGTATGCCTTTAAAAGAAAAGAATCACATAACGTTATCAAGGAAAATAAGGACAAATATGAAAAATTTCTGCAGTGTGTGCCAAAACAAGGCTGACGACCGAAAAATTTAAATTTCTCTGCAATGAAAAGTCGGTAAAAAAAAACAGTAAATCAGGATGAAATACAATGAACAAACAGCAGTGATTGTCTGAAAGTCCAATTCTTGTGCATTTTTTTATGTATAATTTTTGCAAGATAGGTAAATAGGGAATATGCAAGCAAGGAAGAAAGTAAGCAGATGTCAAAATGCAATAGTGCCTCTTTCTGAAATTGTTCCAATTGCATCGTTTGATGTAGGTAGGACGCTTTGCCATTCACTGCACAGATCTTTGCATTGGTTAAGTCACTGAGGCGGTAGAGAGCAAGCAGTAGATAACATAGCTATGAATAAAGCAGCTCTTCATCAGAAGCTATCTGAATAATCGAATATTGATTTTGAAATGATACTCATATTTCGATTCTATTGACAGTTCCTGCGCTGTGGCTATCGGACAATAGTCAGCGGTCGTGTGTGCAAGAGCAAAACATTACATGGCGTTCACTGCATTTTGCAGTACGAGCGCCTTACAGCATATGTATGTATCATTTGCCACGTTATTTAAACAAATATTTACAAGTTTATAATATTAAAGCACATTCCATATCAGTACATTACATTATCATTACATTTTATATCATAATATAAAATCACATTTCATATCATTATTCGAATAATAAAGCAATAATGATTTGGAATAGTCAAATATGTTAGGATTATGCTGGTCACGCTGCTCTTGCTTTGACTGTAAAGCATGGTCAGCTAAAGTTAATGAGCGAATTTTTCGGCAATTGTCAACAACAGTATTGTTTTCGTCCAAAATTATAAAATCATTTATGGATGACACTGTGAAGGCTTCTTGTGCTGATTGCAGAATCAGAATAATTCAAATATTTGAGAAAGTAAGGAAAAAAACATTTAAGAATAATTAAAATATTTTCAAATATTGTTAATTACAATTATATGTATACCGTGTGACCTAGAAAAAAGTGACCCAACGCTATCTGCTTTGGAAAAAAGTACGTGGCTGATGGAAGTGCTTCAACTGTTCTTCTGACGCTAGAAGACTAGCCTACATCATGAGTATTTTTGGAATTTTTTTCGGCACTGTAAATTTTCCGAATTAAAGATTTTGAGAAAATGGTCAAGCTTGAAATCCATAAAAAGTCGTCAAAACAGAGGATCGATCTAGCTGCACTGATGAGCCCTGAATTGGGCGTAACCGGTCTGTAGCATGACTTATATGAGGTGCTTGTTTATTTCTCTCTTCAATGCTTGATCGATTTAAAGCCATTTCATATCTTCAAAACAATGAGAAGGGTGTTTTATTTCAGCCTGAGAACAGGCAACTCAGTTAAAAGTTTCCAGAGCAAGTTCATGGCCCCTAGGTACCTAAGCATTTGGAGCTGAAAATAAATGTTCTTTGTAAACTTGTGGAAATTCAAAGGAATTCTATTATCAACGCAAATCGAAATGTTCAAGAATAGACCATTCCAATGATTACGTCATCATCAGTGCGGCGCACATATGCATACGGGTACGCGTAGTTAAACACCTGGCCGAGTTAGTGTGTTCTGTACAAGGAGTATATGGGAAGTTGTGTTTTGCGTTGGAAATATCGAAGACAAATTTGAAAGAGCACCCTAATTCCCCGAACAACATGTCCCTAGATGTTTTAGAAACTCTAGTTAGAGGTTCAGTATTACTAAAGTGCAGATATAAGAAATTTTAGCAAAGAAAGTCAACGAAAACGTAATGCGGACCCGGGGAGTTCATAACATGTTCGGGGTACGGGTATGTGCCGCCCATATGGGTGGGTGTTTGGGCCCGAAAATCTCTAAACAAGGGTCCTTTTTTCGGCAGATTTTCCATAAACATGGGTGGGGTTTCGCTGAAATTTGCAAAAATAGTTAAAAATAGGCAGTTTTGCGCCAAAATTCATCATAAAAATGGGTAACAAGGCAAGTTTCGGTAACTAGAAGAGGGTTTCTTTCTCAAAACAAGGCGGCAGATCCCCGTCCATTCACAAGTCATGTGCCCCCCGGGAGTGCGGCCTCACGTGAACATTGCCAGAGACTTGAGGAGGTCAGCAGATGTGGAGAGAAGGGGCTGTACTTATTTCCTAGATTTAGACCAAAATCTAAAATTTGAGTTTAAGATCTTGTGTAGAAACGGAACCATTGGGAGTTTGGAGTTTTTAATCTTTTGGCTTCCGACAGCAATTGCACGAAGAGACAACTTTCCCCCTTTACGTGCTGTACGCAATAAAAATTACTAAGTCAAAGCGCTGCATTTCGGCTACCTTTACATTAAGGACCTAAAATGAGTATATTGCTTATTGCAAGGAAGAAATCCGAAAATTCACACTAATCTCCAATTTTAAAGAGTTTTATGATAGCCAAAATGCTGTTATCTAATTCTGGCAGTACTCATACGCTCGTAGTTTGTTGTTTCAAACCCATGCTCTCCGAAATTCTTTCGCGCTGTTCAGTGCATCCACGTTTTGCGTCAGTCTTTTTATCAGCGTTCTTTCCAACTACAATAGAATTAGAAGTAGAATTAAAGTTCTGGACTCCAATTTTTAGTGGTAATACAGTAGAAACCCGCATAAAAGAACCTAGGTTTTTTCTGGGCAGCCTGAATTGGTTCTTAATTAAATGGCTGCTATTCTAAATTCCAGCCTGTAAGGTTCTTAAAAAGGTTCTTATATACAAGCAGGCCTTGCACACATTAACACTGTTTTCCAGCCCAAGAATTCTTGAGATTTCTTGAGAATTCTTGAGAACAAATCTTTTGTACCAATGAAGAAGTCTGATCAGGATGTGAAGAATTCTAAAAATTCTCGTCATTTTAATGATTTACATTAAAGCTATTATTTAAGAACCTTTCCCAGTTTCAGCCTATTAGGGGTTCTTATTTAGGGGGTTTTAAAGATTGAATTTCAGCCTCTAGGTTCTTATAAAAACAGGTTCTTTTATGCGGGTTTCTACTGTAGATTCAGTAAACGGCATGTGAATCATCAAAAAACCATCACCTCCTTTTCCCCTTCTTTGCTCGCAATGTTTACATTAGGTCGCACTGCATTTCCGTCGAATTTTTCCGCTAAAACGTCCTTTGCCTCTGCACTTTAGTCAAACTGAAACCAGGACTTGAATTTCTGAAACATCTAGGGACATGTTCTTTGGTAACTGTAGTTGATTTTTCGAATTTTTCTTCGATATTTCCAACGCAATACACAACTTCTCATACACTTCCCATACAAAACACACTAACTCGGCCTGGTGTTTAACTACAAGTACCAGCATGCATTGCACGCCACACTAGGGCTGACACAATCATGGGAATGATCGATTGCTTACAGAAAAGCAGGAATATCCTTGTCCCTTGAGACAAGAAAATTTCAGGATCTAGGGACTATAAACTTGCTCTGACAACATTCGATTGAGTAGCCTATTCCCAGGCTGAAATGAAACACGCTCCTGATTGTTTTGAAGATCTGAAAAGTAATCGGTCCAGATTTCAAGCATGCCCCTTTTCTCATCTAGATTATTAATGTGTGAAGCAAATTTTGTGCGGCGTAAAACTCGAGCACCGTTGCACTGATCCTCGCGAAACTTTCCATATATCTTCGTCTTCCTTGTACGGGGTGCAATAGAGATTTTGTTTTCTCAAATTCGCCCCCAAATCAGGGTAAGAGGTGAATTGTCGGACTATTAGTACATTGGAGCTTTGTCTTACTCCCACTTTTTCTTTTGAAAGGGCAAGGGCAGAGTTTCATAGATCGGCCTCTTTTTCCAACTAAAATATCGTTGGCTCGAGAGGAGAGAACAGGGGATGTTATTTACCATATTCCGGCGAAAGTATGCGAGTTCAGTGGTATCATCATTTTACCGAGCTTGATGAAAAAATTAGAGTCTGTCCAGTATTCTGCTGGGCGAGCAATTACGGGAACATGGAGAGGAGCATCACCAGAAAATCTGTACACAGAACTTGGCTGGGAATCACTAAGCTGCCGAAGGTGGAGCAGACGCCTTACTTTGTTCTACAAGATCCTTAATAATCTAACTCCAGTCTATACTAAGGATCCAATCCAACCACTTCAACAGCTACATTACTCTCTTCGCAACCAGGATGCTATTGGGCGAATAAAGGCCAAAACAGAAAAATTCAAGTCTAGTTTCTATCCTCATTGCTTATCTGAATCTTGGACTTGCACCGTCTGTTTCTGTTTTTAAGAAGAAACTTTTATCAATAATTAGACCCCCTGTAAGATCTATCTTTGGCATTCATGACCCAATTGGTCTATCCTATCTCACTCAACTCAGGGTTGGTCTCAGCAAATTAAACCTTCACAAATTCAACCACAATTTTAGGGATACCATAAATCCAATGTGCCCTACGAACGATGGTATCGAGGATACAGAACACTTTTTGTTGCTTTGTCCTTCCTTTGCAGTACCACGCAGAGATCTTCTCGCTGGAGTTCTTGCTTTATTACGACCACAAAATTTCACACTCCGTCATAAACCACACAATCACAACCACCATATCTCATTTAAGTAACGTGTTCTTCTTTTCTTTGCTTCTATTTTGTTCTTCTTTTCGTTGTATGTTAAATGTCTGTCTCGAATTAGATGCCACGCAATATCTGCAACAATGTCTAATTACCCATGCAAACACTTAAATTGTTTCGATCGCAGACATTTCCCGTGGTATGTAATTTGAGACAGACTTTAGCTTTAGTTTTAGACTTTAGTTTTAATCTCTAGTTTTAATATCTATGTCAAAATGGCTTCGGGGTAGTCATAGCCTTTTGCTCCTCGGGGTATCGTTCCAGTAGTATTGTACAGGGTGTCCCAAAAAAAGTGTGCCCTGTTTGTCTGAAGATTGCGACAAAACGGCAAAAATTCTCGCCAAACTTTTGCATGGTGGTGCTCTTCAGATGTTCAATTAAAGTTTGCCACCATCCCCATGAAAATCCGTTGAAAAATGATGGAGCTATGACCTTCAGGAGACCAAATTTGCCCGATCACTGAAACCAGCGGTCGGCCATTTTGTCTTACTATTTTGCAGCGATAAATAGCTTCATGGATTGAAAATGAAACAGCAGCTTCCAATGTCATAGTTCTCGTGAAAATTCCGATAATCCTCGGAGAGTTCCACTATTTCTGACCTCATAGAAATTATTTCTTACCTCACGTGAAGATACTTATCACTGCAAAATAGTAAAACAAAATGGCCGACCGCTGGTTTCAGTCATCAGGCAAATTTGGTCTTCTCAAGGTCATAGCTCCATCATTTTTCAACGGATTTTTACGGGGATGGTGGCAAACTTTAATTGAACATCTGAAGAGCACCATTATGCAAAAGTTTGGCGAGAATCTTTTGTCGTTTTGTCGCAATCTTCAGATAAACGGGACACAATTTTTTGGGACACCCTGTATAGTTGTATAGTAATTTTGTAAAGTAGTGTAGCTATGATTTTGCAGTGTATAGTGCAGGTATGATAGAGGAGCATCGCCCTAAATGGTCAGCCAACGTTTTTCATCATATCTGACCGCGCTGCAAAAACTTCGTTTAGCTATGATTTTGCAGTGTATAGTGCAGGTATGATTTTGATTGACTTACAAAAAGCATTTGACACAATTGACCACGAAATTTTCTTGGATAAAATAGCAGGTCTTGGTTTTAGTGACTCTGCCATTTTATGGTTTAAATCTTACCTTCAGGATCGATCATCCTCAGTCAATGGAAGGAGTACTCAAACCCTGGTAAATTGCCTTGTGGAGTCCCCCAGGTTCTTGGTCCACTCATGTTCCTCCTTTACGTGAATGACATGGCACGGGCTGTTGACTGTGACCTGCTTCTGTACGCAGATGATTCCTGCCTAATCTTTAGAGACTCAGATATCGAACGTATTGAAAACAACTTAAATAGAAACTTAAACTCTCTCTGCGATTGGTTTGTTGAAAACGAGCTAAGTATTCACTTTGGCCAGGATAAAACGAAATCCATTCTTTTTGGACGAACAAAATGCAAAAACCTAATAAAGATGAACATTAGGAGGGGTGATATAGAAATCAAGCAGCACTCAGTGGTTACATATCTCGGATCTGTTTTGGATGAGAAACACTCTGGGGAGTCGATGGCAACCAAAATGCTTGAAAAAGTAAATGGCAAGCTTAAATTCCTGTACAGAAAACAAAACTTTCTGGATTCCTACCTTCGCAGGTTGCTTTTAAATGCTCTAATTCAACCTCATTTTGATTATGCATGCTCCTCATGGTACTCAATGTTAAATAAGAAGCTGTCCAAAAAAATCCAGTCAGCCCAAAACAAATGCATCCGATTTTATCTTAATTTAAGAAACAGAGCACACATTGGGGCTACAGAATTCAAAGCTATAAACTGGCTCCCCACTAAGCAAAGAGTAGATCATAATATCTGTGTAAATATAATGAAATTTTTCAATGGAACTGCTCCAGCTTATGCTGACGAAATATTCCATCCAGCCGACCAAAGTCGAATAACGCGAAGGTCTAAGTTTAGATTAAACGTCCCATTTTGTAAGAGTAAGGGACAGTGCAAAGTTTATTTTATAACATGGCCGGTGCAAAACGTAACGGGGCAACTAATTTTTTTTTAACTTGTACAGAACTGGGTCAACACTTTTTACAAAGCAAATATGAACGGGGCAATACCTTTTTATAAGCTCAAGATGAAGTTTGAAATATGAAATGGCTAATTTTGAGGCCAAAATTGTGGATCATGCAAGTTGAGAAATGCTTGGAAGGATGTGTATGAACATGACGCAAAATGTCCTTGTCAGTTACTTGCAAGAACGATTCATCAGTCATTTCTCTTCATCTTCAAAGTCGATTTCTTCGTTTACAAAGTCTCGTAAAGGCAAGAATTGATTATGTTATGGTCTTTGGCTAATTCATCGGTGGTACGATACAACATTTGTTGTTCATGAATACGGGGCAGATGCATTTTTTTAAGGAAAGGGTGACGGGGCAGTTGGTTTTTTGGCAATAATTTCATACAGGGCGAGCAGATTTTATTGCAAGAATTTTTGTTCTCCACCGGCCATGTAATATAATAAATTTTGCCCTGTCCCTAACACAGGCCAAAAATGTCTATCTTACCAAGGGCCAAAATATGGAACAGTCTCAAATCTGACTTGAAATCCACCAATAATATCAACACGTTTAAACACAAGATCAAAGAAAATTTCTTCAAAAATATACAAAGAGAGGAAGATGACGTATATGTGTACTACTGACACCGGACACCCTCTCTTACGCTCGATTCAGTATTGTACTATTCAAATCCATAAAGGCACAAATTAGCTATATTAGAAAGAAACATCCTCAGGAATTTTCGTTTCTTCTATGAAAACATTTCTCTTATTGACAGGGACCATTATGGAAACAACGTCACACTGACCTTTTAGTGCTATCCCTGCCTTTTTAACCAGGGGTGTTTTTAGATTAAATGTTTTTAACTCTTGCTTTTACTTAATATCATATGCCTGTAATTAGATTTTTCCGTTTTGATAGACTTATTTTTATTTTAATTTTAATTTTTGGCGAAATTGAAAATACATACACACATACATACATACATACATACATACATACATACATACATACATACATACATACATACATACATACATACATACATACATACATAAAGATGAACAAAAAGAAAGACGAACAGGAATATATATATATACAAATTTTCTCTCAATTCCCAACTAGTTTCGACCGTGTGGTCATCATCAGGAGAATGAGCAATATTTTCAACAGTAACGGATTTTACAAATTCCTTTTACAAATATGACGTTAAATTAATTGATTGAACTTACGAATGATTGAGAAATGACGAGCCACAGGGGAACAATGTAATAATAAAAAACTGAGCATAATTTTGTGGCTGATCCATTTGTTTTAAGAGCTATAATCTGATGTTTTCTGGGTGGTTTAGTTTGCTGTTTAGGCCATTTGGGGATAGGGTTTTAAGACGTAACATCCAGTTATCTTCATGTGATTCTAAAATTAATGTTATTTCATCAGAAACGTTCTTTTCGATCTTTTCTATGATGGTAAATTTTGCATCTCAGGAGAAGTCATGGTTTGCTAGGCGAAAGTGTTGTTCAACCAGGAGCAGTTTATCATAGTCTGTCTGTTGATTTTATTCTATGCCTATAGTTGTTGAGTCTAAAATTGAAAGGCCATTCGGATTTGCCTACATATTGTTTTGAGCAACGTGTGCACTCTAAAAGGTATATGAGGTTTCTGCATACATACATACATACATACATATAGCTTGTAAATCTACAATCTTGGCCAAAATACTTGGGACAAATCATAACATTGCACTACTTCGGTCTTTGATTACGTGCCCCCCGCTCCCCCCCTTCTCAAAGTTGCTTGAATCAAACGCCTTTCCACCTTCTCAACATTGAAGTAGGGGGATGGGGGGATTAGGAGACTCTAAACGTATGTTTTCTCCTCGATATTTTAGGAAACATCATGAAGACACTGAAATTTGCCTGCGTCCCAGCTTCTTTTGGCCAGGATTGTCGGTACTCCTCTGTTTGCTTGGTGTGAAAATGATTGTTAATAAATAATACCTCATAGCTTGAGAACCCATAGAGATTTCTGTGTGAAATTTTAACACCGTCATCCCCAACACAAGAAGTGAGTTCTCAGCTATCTATGCCGAAATAGGCGTTGTTCGTTAAATTCGCTGAGCACCTTCTTAAAAATGGGCGTGGCAAAATTGCTGCAATTTTCACTCACATAAAGATTCCCTTATAAAAAGTGACATACATTAGGATTCTGAGCTTTCTTCCGCTATCGTAAGATTGTGTACTCCGCTGCTCTTTGAAAATGACTTATCATTGCAAGAAAGCTTTTGGGCTCATTGTTTGAGGTCCGGTTTCTTGTGAATTCTTCGGTTCTCACAACGGCGCTCCACAGAAAAATGCCCCATAATTTTGGGATAAGTCACGCTTTTTTGGCAAATTCGTCTGATTCCACATTTTAACATCAAAGTCTTCCTATTCATGCAAAAAAACCAAGTAAAAATTGCCTGGAAGGTGGAAATGTCACCAATTTTAGCCTTGTCTACATCGAGATATCGCGCAATCCGAGAAAAAGCCCCTGTTTTCTGATTCATCTTTTTACAAATGTGTGTTACGTGATCCCGAAAATTCAACTTTGAATCAATCGTAACTCCTAGGAGCTTTACCGTATCTGTATTGACTATAATGTTTCCATTTATGCCAAGACAGTATCTTTTGCTCTCTTTGAGACCAAGAAACATCATTTGAAATTTATCCGGGTTTGCTACCATGTTGTTTTCCCTAAACCAGGAGATTGCATTTTCAATATCAAACTCAAGACATGCGATTACTTCCTCGACATTTTTGCCACATGCGAATACCGTGTTATCATCAGCAAAATTGCATACCTGGGAGCTCTGTATAGCGAAAACAAAGTCGTTGATGAATATGTTGAACAATAAGGGCTCAAGGACTGAGCCTTGAGGAACACCAGACACTGTTCATTTCCAGTAACTAAAAGTACTGTTTATCTTGACCCTCTGTTCTCTGCTTGAAAGGTAGCTATACAAGAGTTCTAGACTCTTGTTATTGAAGCCATAGGCTGCCATTTTTGCTATAAGTAAATCATGACTAAGGCAGTCATAAGCCTTCGAAAGATCCATTAGTACTACTCCTACAATGCCCGACTGATCGATTGTTCTGCGGAACTTCTCTACAACACGAAACAGTGCATGTTGAGTACTAAAACCTTCCCTAAACCTTCCCTAATTACCGAAACTTGCTTTTGATACCCACTTTTAAGACGAATTTTGGCGGAAAACTGCCCATTTTGATCATTTTTTGCGAATTTCAGCAAAACCCCACCCTTGTTTATGGAAAATCTGGCGAAAAAGGACCCTTGTTTAGAGAATTTTGGGCCCAAAAACCCACCCATATGGGCGGCACATACCCGTACCCTAAATATGTCATGTACCCCCCCCCCCCGGGGATTTTTCTGAAATCTTTAATATTTTCAGAATTAGAGTGTTTTTCTTATTTTTCAAGAATTCAAGAAAAATTTTCAAAAAAACTTAAAAAAAATCGTAATTTCTAAACCGTGTGACGCAACACGAAGTAATTTCGAAGAGAACTATGGTTTATGGATGCCTATAATATGATATCAAGCAAAAGTCTGTCACTCTACTGGTTTATGATTTAGAGATTTGATGACGCCACATCCTAAAATGAGCTGAAATGGAAAATACAATCTAATTTTGAAAAATATTCAAAATTTCTGGAAAGTCCAACGGTAGAATTACAGATAAATACCTAAAGTTTCTCTTAAGCCATTCAATCAGAAGAAATAGGTCATTGAATTTTACACCCACCTTTTTACGCGGAGTTAAAGATTTGGAACCTATGCTTATAAAATCAAATTGCAGGATTATTTGGAGATTTCAAAATCTACTTTCACTGGAAAATATATGTTTCAGTTGGTGTTTATGATGTTATTGCAAAGTCTGATATAAGTGTTGACGCACTGAAAAAATCCCTTACAAATTGTGAAGTAGCACAAAAACATTTCACATAAAAACATTGGTTTACTTTGACAGCACCAGAATATAGTTGCAGAAAATAACGAGAAATGAGCCTCAAAAGTTTCAAGAAACAAATTTAGGAGTAAAGGGCAGTCCAACAATGACAAGAAAAAGATTATAGTGGCTGAAAGTTTTTGACCTAGCATATTTCAACTATTTGATTACTATCATGCACTTTGAAGTCAATTTCCTGGAAACGCGATTTTCGCGAAATCTGTGTAATGGGTATATTTTTAATTTCCAAACCATAAGAGATATTTACATGAAATTTGGTCTTGAAATGGGGCTTCAAAATGAACCTCTGCTTTTACAATTGGCTAAGCACAAGGGGATTAAGAACCTGACGTCTGAATTTTTTTCCATCAAAATTTAATCATACAAAATCTGAAAAACCAGTCAACCTCCTTGAAAAGATTTAGGTTCATTTTGACCACCTACAAGGCCTGCCAAAAGACTTGGAACACTTTTGGTATTGGTACTCTTTAGAAATCGTGGAATTAATCCCAAAAAATGAAAATACGAGTATACACTATTTGAGGGTTTCATCATGGCGAAGAGACATTGAGCTATTCGATAAAACAAAAATTTCTTAAATCCGTCTTATAAATCCAGAGATATGATTTTTTAAAGTTTGACTAAATTGCGAACTGTTGCATTGCAATTTCCGACCTTTTGTTTGTTGTATCGTTGAAAAGCCATACATTCAAGTTCTTGAAACTCTTCAATAAATGCACCGATTTTTTGAAACTTTTTTCGTTTTACTGATAAATACCTAAGCTATCTAAAAATACAAAGCTATTTGCAAAATCTCATGTTGGTATATCAATATTTGTCAAAATGGCGTATGATCTTTTTAAGCACAAAAACCAGGCAAATTATCAAATTTCCGTCTGTTATAGTGAAAACCAAAAATCTAACTAAATCTAACTCTTCGAAAGAAATATCAAAATTGAATATGATGTCTTGAGAGAATTTCTGCCAAAGGATTCGTACAGCTTCGTACAGGAAAAAAAGTTATCACACATTTGGTATGGTAGGTCCTTTTCAGTTTGTGTTTGGTTATGGCCGTACTCACTGAAACCTTGACGACCAACTATTGATAAAGATCTTGTTCTGGTATAATATTTTCATGCTTCTTGTCTGTCGACTTGGTTTTGATCTCGATTCCATAGTCAATGAAAATGTTAACTGATTGTCTTCAAGGGCCTCGACATGGTAGGGAAGAGGCGTAAATAGTCTGGATATGCTTGGGGCGACTTTTATTGAAACATAACTACTGCCTACACTACATTCCCCTATCACTACCTTTCCATTCACTTATTCGCCATAAATGCCTCTTTGTTTAAGGCAAGGCAACTTTACCTTGTTATTTCAAAATATAAATTCAACTTTTATATCTTTGATAGTACGCATAGAGAGTGTCTACAGCTCACCATACTGTATATGGGATGCAGGGAGAGCTCAAATTACAGGATGACGCAACTTTGCATAAAATTATATGAAACTGCAAAACAATAAAATTGTTTTTTTTCTCGTAACTATGACCGACCCAAGCCAAGCCTGTATGTTTCACATGCCTCACTGAGAAGCAGAATTTTATCTATGTTAATTTCCAAGTCAGTTTCTACCACAAAATAAAACAATGACTGTTAAAACACCAAACTGATGGCCTAGAGTCTTCAAACCATTCCGATAGCTATGTGTCACAAAATCAACCATGTTTATCACAACGAATGGCGAGCTTTATGATTTCATACTTGAACACAGTGATTTAAAGGATAAAAGTACGAAGTAGAGCACGAAATATACTGCGAAATTTAATGATCTACCTGAGAAACTGATAGAGGAAAGGGGGCAGAAGGAAGACGCATATAAAATTCAATTAGTACTCCAAAAATTGTATCAAGTTAAAGTAAAGGATGAAGCCTGGCGTGTAAAAGAAAGAGTGTTCAGTGATGAAGTAGATGAGCAAGTTAAAAACGTAGCCCACCAAGATCAGGCAGTCAATTATCATTAAAGTGAGGTGTTCGATACACTAAACCGAGAAGAAGCCCTTATCAAGGACATGTACAATGAGAATTAGATAATCGACCAAAAACTGAATACTTTAGAGACACAAGCTTTACTCACGTTAGAGACACAAGCTTTACTCACGTAAAGCTAAGATAGTTGAAAGTAGTTTGCATAAACACTGTTCGTATGCGGAAGAGTTCAATCATGTACAAAGCC
Organism: Aurelia coerulea; assembly: GCA_039566865.1. Classification (NCBI taxonomy): domain Eukaryota; kingdom Metazoa; phylum Cnidaria; class Scyphozoa; order Semaeostomeae; family Ulmaridae; genus Aurelia; species Aurelia coerulea. The sequence continues at coordinate 16,424,052 of CM076945.1, forward strand.
AAAAATCATTGCCAAAAAGTGAACGTTACACCAAAAGGGCCTATCATACCAAATGTGTGATAACTTTTTTTCCTGTACGAAGCTGTACGAATCCTTTGGTAGAAATTCTCTCAAGACATCATATTCAATTTTGATATTGTTTTTGAAGAGTTAGATTTGGTTAGATTTTTTGTTTTCACTATAACAGACGGAATTTTGATAATTTGCCTGGTTTTCGTGCTTGAAAAGGTCATACACCATTTTGACAAATATTAATATACCAACATGAGATTTTGCAAATAGCTTTGTATTTTAGATAGTTTAGGTGTTTATCTGTAAAAAAAAAGTTTCAAAAATCGGTGCATTTGTTGAAGAGTTTCAAGAACTTGAATGTATGGCTTTTCAACGATACAACAAACAAAAGGTCGGAAATTGCAATGTAAACAACATTTCGCAATTTAGTCAAACTTTAAAAAATCATAACTCTGGATTTATAAGACGGATTTAAGAAATTTTTGCTTTATCGAATAGCTCAATGTCTCTTCGCCATGATGAAACCCTCAAATAGTGTATACTCGTATTTTCATTTTTCGGGATTAATTCCCTGTCTGGATCACAGGGGGGGGGGGGCATGTAGTCAAAGACCGAAGTTGTGCAATGTTGTGACTTGTCCCAAGAATTTTGGCCAAGATTGTAGGTTTTTTTTCTTTTTTTTACAATCATTTAAAATTTTACAATACATGTTACATCTACATCCTACTATACTTTCTAATTATTTTACAGACTATACAACACAACAGGGACGGGACCACAAGGAGCAAAAGACAATGACTACCCCGTGGCCATTAACATAAAGACATGCAAAAAATAGCAACTAAATAAACAACTACAAAAAGCTACAAATACGATAAATAACTGATAAATACTAGAATCCGTTTCACATTGGATGTCAGGCCAGCATAGTAGTATGATGCTGAGCAATAGGAACCCCGGACGAGAGAACAACGACGACAGCAGTTGCTACCGCTACTGATCCCCCTCAAGAGTCCCCAACGCTCAACACATTGCACATATGCTGTCAGCTCTGGGTTTGTGATTCGCAATATCAATGGTCCGAAATACTGTAGATTTTGTGTGGATGAATTTTCATTCACCCTTGATGTGCCTAACATCAAATGTGAAACAGACTTATGAAATAAACGGGGAAAAAGTATACATAGTGGTTGTGTGGCGTAAAACGACTGTTTGAAGTTATCCAAGCCGACCTGTTTTGTGAATGAAACTTCGTTCTGTTCTGAAAAGTCTGTTCGAGTATATTTTTATTCACTTCGTCAGAAAGTTCTTCATTACCATACAATAAGTATTGAACCAGAACATTGTTTGGAAGGGCGTCGATTTGGACTGATGGTCGCAACAATTCTGAAACCCCAGCGAGAAAATCTTGTCGTTGAATGTCGAATGAAGGGCAAAGCAACAAAAAGTGCTCCGTATCCTCAATGCCATCATTCGTTGGGCACATAGGGTTCACAGTATCCCTAAAATTGTGCTTAAATTTGTGACAATTCAATTTGCTGAGACCGACCCTGATTTGTGAAAGATAACCTAAGCCTATTGGGTCATGAATACCGAAAACAGACTTTGCACGGGGACGAATTATTGACAGAAGCTTTGTTTTAAAGACAGCGACAGAAGGTGCAAGTCTGATTGCTGGAACAAGTTTATTCCTTTCAGAGATGCAATTGGGATAGTAACTTGATAGAAATTTATCTGTTCTTGCCCTTATTCGCCCAATAACATCCTGGTGGCGAAGAGAGTAGTTTGGCTGTTGAAGAAGTGGGATTGGCTCCTTTGTATACAATGGAGTGAGGTTATTTATGATCTTATAGAATAAAGTAAGGCGTCTACTCCATCTACGGGAACTTAGTGACTCCCAGCCAAGCTCTGCATACAGTTTTTCTCGTGATGATCCTCTTCATGTTCCTGTTACAGCAAGTGCAGCAGAATATTGCACAGATTCTAATTTTTCCATTAAATTTGGTAAAATCATGTTTTGACTGAATTCATATACTTTAGCTGCAATATGATAAATAACATCCCCGTAGTCTAGGTGGGGTCGTACATAAAGTTTATATAATTCGTTTAGGGTATTCCTGGGCAAATATTTGGAGAGATACATTAGCAAACCAATGCCCTTTCTCGTTTTAGAGATAGCAGCTTTAATATGAGCTGAGAAAGAAAGTTTTGAGTCCAAGATAATACCTAGGTGTTTATGTTCATTTACTTTTTTATGGGTATGTTGTTGAAGAGGATCACTGGATGATCTATTTCATTTCTTTTCCTTGAAAATAGTACTTCAACAGCTTGCTTTTGCGGATCGGGATTGAAAGACATCTTCCAATCATGGGCCCACTGGCTTATCAGTTGTAGGTCGTGGTTTATGTGTTGTGCAGCTTCATTAGCTTCTCGGGCAACCGTAAACAAGGACGTATCATCGGCAAAAAGTTTAACATTACATTTTAAATCTGCAGTGAGATCATTTATATGCACAAGAAAGAACAATGGTCCTAAGATAGAACCCTGGGGCACTCCTGCTAAAATATCCCCCCAATTAGAACACTGCACATTCAGAACAGTTCGTTGTTTTCGATCCTTAAGGAAACTTTGGATAAGAGAGAAGGTTTTCCCTAGGCAGCCTGAACAGGCTCTTGACTGCTGATATTCTAAGTTCTAGCCTGCAAGGTTCTAAACAAGGTTCTTGCACATGGAACTGTTGCAGACCTTGTGCACATTGACATAACAAGAGTTGTTTCACCAATGCATAGATCTATGATCGATGAAAATATTTTGGTAGCTTGAAATAGAAATATTCGGTGAAATTTTCGTTGCTTTCAATATACAGCCAACTTAATTAGCTCTATTTTACCAACTGCCAGCCTTGAAGAGAATTTTCAAAATTCCTTTAATCATTTGATAATGCATTGATGATCTGGAAGCAAGCGTCACCGTGATTTTATCTTTCGTAAAGAATGTAAAAGCACAAAGCTCGACGTGTAGGCCAAATTTACTGTATGCAGCTCCGAAAACCTTCACATCGAATAAAAGTAGAGTTACCATTGAAAACAGAAAACGTTGCGGAAAACATCACAATATTGGCTATCTATAGAATCCTGGAAAGGAGCCAGTACGTCTCCTTGCTGTGATCTTTTAACAAGAGAATGATCTACGTACCCCAAAGATATGTACTTACACTTCGATCTTCCGATCCAGTTCCTATAAATCGAGAACATGGGCTGTAGGCTATACCAGTTGTCTGTGATCTGTTAACGTGATCATCAAATTTTCGAACACACCTGAGACAAAAGGGTATCAGGGTTGAGAAATGAATAAATGGCTTTGACTTTAAGGTCCTTTCTAAAGACTGTTTTTAGTTCCAACAATCACCGAGAAGGTCAAGCATTATTGTACTCACAAAGTAGTACTTTTTCTTATATTCCATCAAAATGCTATATACGTATTGCTACACTTCATACAAACGACTTTACAATACTACTAAACGATACCACGGGGAGCAGAAACTAGGTGTACCCTACGGCCATTACATGACGATAAACTGCAATACCTCCATATAGTTGTATTGTCCCAAAAAAAGGGCGTCCCAAAAAACATGCGCGCTGTTTGAGTGGCTTCTGCGGAGCAGCCATAAATCAAATTTTTCTGTTTTTAAGGTTCTTGACAGAAGAGACTTCAAATTAAAGGTTGACACCAAGTTTGAGTAAATCTGATCACTAGTTGCTGATTCATAGAGCAAGAAAGCCAAAATTCTTGGTTGGCTCAAAACCAGAGGACTCATTATTCTCCATTGCGTTAAAATCAACGAAACTGATTGAAAAAAACATACCTAGCCCTGTTTTCTGATGGTCATAAGTGAGACAGATAGTCATACCTTGAATTTTGAGACAACCAAAAATATTGGACATATCTAGGGCTGCTAGGAATGGCAATGTGCAACGCAAGTGCTTCAGGCCATGGCACGCGTCCATCAGATATTTAGCTTCTTAAAAGTGATTAAGTCGTTTTAAATCAACAATATTGCGTTCAGCAGGCCGCTTGGTCAATATTCTTGAGTTATATGGTCATTAATTGCTCCCAAATGCGTTTCCTGGCATAACTGTAAAGTTTAAGTTCATTTAATATTAAAATTCAAGTTATAAGGTTAAGTACAGAGATAAAATCCTCTGGTTTTGAAGCAACGAGTGATCGTGACTTTCCTTCTCAATAAATCAGCGACCACTTGTCAGATTTACACAAACTCGGTGCCAAACCCTAAGTTGAATTCTCTTCTATTCATAATTCTAAAAAACAGGAAAGTTAGATTTATGGCTCCTCCACAGTAGCCATTAAACGGCGCACATGTTTTTGGGACACCCTGTATATGAATAAATATATATGCATAAACTAGGAAAGAAAAAAGAATAATGTCTGCCAAGTCATAGGCGAAGACAACAGTAGAAGGCTTCAATTACAATTTCCGTATCCACTTTGCTTGAGAGTGTATTAGTTGGTTGTGAAGTTTTAGTGGTAATTTTTTCTAAAGGGTATCCCCAAAAAATTGTGTCCCGTTTGTCTGAAGATTGCGACAAAACGGCAAAAGATTCTCGCCAAAATTTTGCATGATGGCGCTCTTCAGATGTTTAATTAAAGTTTGCCACCATCCCCGTAAAAATCCATTGAAAAATTATGGAGCTGCGACCTCCAGAAGACCAAATTTGCCTGACTACTGAAACCAGCAGTCGGCCATTTTGCCTTACTATTTTGCAGTGATAAGTATATTCACGTGAGGTAAGAAATAATTTCTGTGAGATCAGAAATAGTTTTTTTTTTTTTTTTTTTTTCTATTCATAATAAATTAAAACTAAACTAAATACATTACTACTGTACCGATCTTGGTGTAAGAAGACACAAGGTCATCTGGCCTACACCAAGAACGGTACTTACAATTTGCAAATAACTTCAAGATATAAAAAAAAAATAATAATACAACAATACGAGGGACAAAACAAAACAAGAAAACAACACACCAATAAGGAGACTGGCAGTTCCACACCAAACCATGCAGAGCTGCTAGATCATTGCGTTATTTCAAATTGATTTCATATTGATCCACGGATACCAACGTGCCCCCCAAGGGAAAGGACGAAAAAAAAACCTCACCCCCTCGCCCAGGCAGCACTCCAGCACCCACGGTCAATTCAACCTGTTTGTTTTTTCAATGTATTCAATTGTTGCTTCAATAATTATCCTGTTGTCAATAATATTCATATTAGAACTGCCGTAAAGAAGCAAGTTGCACAAGGTTTTTGAATCCAGGTTTCCAGAAATGGTGGAACTCTCCGAGGATTATCGGAATTTTCACGAGAGCTATGACATTGGAGGCTGCTGTTTCATTTTCATTCCATAAAGCTATTTATCGCTGCAAAATAGTAAGACAAAATGGCCGACCGCTAGTTTCAGTGATCGGGCAAATTTGGTCTCCTGAAGGTCATAGCTCCATCATTTTTGCACGGATTTTCCTGGAGATGCAAAAATTTGGCGAGAAACTTTTGCCGTTTTGTCGCAATCTTCAAACAAACGGGGCACAACATTTTTGGGACACCCTGTAGTTTATTTTGGCGCACCCGGTAGAATCCATTGTTGTTTTCAAGCATCGACTTAAAAACATTTGCAAGGATCATAGATAGAGATTTTTTGCAGCTTCTGTTCTGACCTTTGGAACGCGCAAAGTAGCTTTATTGCCTCTTGTACCATAATTATGGTTAATTCTGTCACCATAGAACGCAAAATTAGCGATTGTAGTTCCTTGCAAACACTTGAATATTAAAAGATCTGCTTTAAACTTCTTCTGGTTTAATATCGTCATAAATCCACATTCTTTATCATAGTCTGGACGACGATGAATGATTTTAATGGCTCTTGCTTGAAGTTTTCGAATTTCTTGCCCATTGTGTCCGAGATCTTTAGAGTCGGTGTAGAGCAATACAGCATTTTGGGCAATACAATTGCTTTGTATATTGATTCAGCTGCATGACTCGTTAGTGACTGTCTCATTCTTTTCAAAAGCTTAATTCGTGCTGCAGCACTTTTTAAAGTCTTTTGTAAATGCTCTTTCATATTCAGGCTAGGGTCCAAAAGAACTCCAAGATACTTATAACCACCCACAAAGTGTATCAAATGCTCATTCATCCAGATCTTTAGATCATTTTTAGAGTGCAGCCTTTTGGAAGTACCAAAAAGCATGGTTTCTGTTTTTCCTTTTTTGAAATTTATGATAAGCCTGTTGTTCTCTAACCATTTTGCAATGTTTGCCATATCAGTTGTCAGAGCTTCCTCCACCTAAAATATCTGGAAAGAGTAGTTTCGCAAGCATCAAGAAGAGTGAAGAGAAGCGCAAATTCTCATCAATAAAGAAGTGTACATGTCAATCCAAGGAAACTAATTTTCAAGACCAAAAGAAAAGTGTCAAAGCAAAAATCACAAGACACACATTTACTGCTCAATTGCATACTATCATATCAAGAAGCGGTATGGCCACCATACAAGAATGGTGGCAGATTAGTAATAACAATTCAACCTGTGAAAACAACAAAGTCCCATTTAATCAACAATTTCACCTTGAAAGTCCAGAGTCCAAACTGTTAATTATCAAACATGGCTCTGCAAATAACTGTCATTCAAAGTCAAGCATTCTTCAGAACAATGAATCCTATTTGTAGCATACAATTAAATCAAAAGGAATTGTAATTCCTTATTTGCTTGTTATGAAATATAATTAGCCGATACGACCCAATTACTGCCATCCAATGCCTCGTTATTCACACCTCCTCTATTCTAGTTAGGTATATCATATCACAGGAACTGCTGGCGTTAACGTTGTATTTCCTGTTTATTTGATTCTGAGCAAGTTTTTTTTGTTTCCTTCATCTTGCATATTAGATTCTGAGCTGTATACTTTAGAGCACGTGCGAACATACCACATGACAAATTCATTGAAAGGCTTAGGCCAGTATTGTTTCACCCTACGTGCAGATCAGCTTCGATACAAATTCCATCAAAATAAGCGATAAACATAAGTCATTTATCCAATTAGTTAAATTATGCTGTCTTGATTGATCCTTTCTCACAAATGTGTAATCATTTGATAACCAAATCAACACTATCCACAATAGTTTCGAAGTCAACGAAGCAGCCGCAGAAAGCACGTCAGTCCATCATGACGCTGCGCGAAAAAATGGTACTGTGAATGTTAATGGTACTGTGAGTCTGTACAACACCAAATGATCGAACTGATAAATAGACGCAAACTCTCGTCAGGTATAGGAAACTCAGGTTTTCAGATTGAGTTCCCATATTAGGTACCCATGAATTTGTGCTTAAAAAACACTCACGGACAAATGCAAAAGAAAATGAAGGACGTGGTGGTTTAATTGACGGACAGCTGAGAATGAATTATTTCCTCCAGCAAATCGACCAGTTCCATGGATTAAATTTAGAGTTAAGTCAAGTATATTTCTTTTAATGTGGTCAGGGTAGTCCTCGTCATCAAACGAAGAAGGATCTGTTAAAACCTGCTTGGAAACATTACTGCAACCAAATGGTGGTATTAAGGCAGAGACTCCAGCGAGAAGACCTTCTCGATGGATGTCAAAGGAAGAGCAGAGCAACAATAGTAGTACAGAAGTACTAATCTGGACTGGCAAGCTATTTCAACAGCCTTATACAAAGCTCACATTCTTCACTCTTCACGCTAGTATTAAGTAATGAAGCTCTGTTTAAATCTACAACGAAGGCAAAGATTACAAGTTGAAATTAGTATCAGAATTACATTACCTGTCAGCTCGTAAATCCCAAAGTTTTATTCCATCTGTTGCTGCTGATGTCAAAAACAGATCGTAGGCCTCTGACGGATGTGTAACGTATGGAGAGCCCTAGAAAGAATAAGGGGTATGGGTGAACACAATCTTTAAATCAAATCAGGAATAATATTCTGCTTTTCAACGTATCTCAGGAATTGCGATAGCATAAAAGTAGACACAATGTTCAAAAAAAAAGAAAGTGTCTACGGAACAACGAGCAAAGCTTGCTGCTCATTGTGCAGAGTTCTTGACTTTGATTTATGCTGCCCTTGTTGAGACGAATCTCGCACATAAAAGGATTACAAAATTGAAACGATCAACTGGACAGCCGTATTTTGTTTTTCAACTTATTTTACATCGAGTATTCACATTATCTAGCTTTCTACCGGATGAGTCAGAAAAAAGAATACCCGTTTGAAAGGTCTCGGCTCCCTGGATATCAAAACAATGATATCGGCAAATATATAGTTTAATGGTAAAAATGTTCAAATCTGCCATTGATCAAAAAACGTTCAAAACGTGCCGAAAATCATCCACAAATTTCCCTAACATCGCCGCCCTACAATGGCCTTACAGCAATGACTTGTGGACACTTTAGCACGTGCTATCCTCTTGGGAGGGTGAACAAGTCCTCCCCCTGGTATCGATGACCTATTCAGGGGGATTCCATTCTCCCAAGAGGACGAAATACATGAAATTATTTGAGTGTCATCAATTTTAGGAAGGAAAATGTGCTCATTGTTTTCTTTCGTTTTGCAGGTTTTTACAGGGGCTTTCTGCAGAAAATTACCCATATTTACGGGAAGGAATGGCCGATTAAGACCGGGTAAATTACTGAACGTAATTGAACATATTGGCAATAAAACAAGACAGTTTTCAATATTATTGCTTTGATATTCATGGAGCAGTGGCCTTCCAAGCGGGAATCCTTTTTTCTTACTCACCAAGTGGCCGATTTCATTTCATTTGGCAGTGCAATCCAGATTTGAGGTCCCAATGATCGAAGGTTATTGGAACTAAAGGTGACTTGATTTGGTCTATCATGCTGTAAGTCATTGGCGTTGCGTAATGAGTACTTAGAAGATTTTATTTTGAAAATATCGAGCATGAAAGAGGCGTTGATATTGTTTAAAGTCTTAAAAACTTCTATACAGAGAACTCTTAGACGAGAAGATGCATAGTACACCTTTCTGATTTTGAAAGTAAGTCGCTATATGAACTAAGATGATGATTGTGTAAAAATCTTAGGGCACATTCTTGAATCTTCTCAATATTTTGTACAGATTTAGCTGATGAGAAGTACGATACTACAGGACAATAATCAAAATTTGAATACACAAAGCTTTAGACAAGAATCTTCTTTTCATTAAAGCTAAAAAATTATTTCACTCTTTCTCAAACATCGAGTTGTGATGCAGCTTTTCTGCAAAGTTCAGAGACATGCTGTTCAAAATTCAGTGTTACGGCCTCGCCCCTCGTATGGACTCTTAGCTCGAGAAGTGAGGGCAATTTGTTGCACCCCTTGGACTCTCGCGTCGACTGGAGCGAACAGAAAGATTAATTGTCTTCGTTGTTTGTTCGTAACCTTTTGTTGTTTCGTCAATAGAATCGTTCTATATCTTTGTTGTGAGGACAAAGGACCAATTGTGACTGTAGCGCGCATCAGAGCGTGGATAAGAAACTGCTAAAATAACGTTGTTTACTTCGTCGAGATTGAATCTGTAATTGCGATACTACGGTAGCGCGATTAAGGATTTCTATGGACAAATATTTGTAAGTAGGTTACAGCTCATTCGATTCCTTCGTATTTCTCCGTTCGTTTCGTTGAGTCCTAAATTTAGTTTACTAATTGTGTTTACTGTATTCGTTTCAGCGAAAACCGCCACGTCACGTCACGTCACGTCACGCCACGCCACGCCACGCCACGTCACGTCACGTCACGTCACGTCACGTCACGTCACGCCACGTCACGTCACGTCACGTCACGTCACGTCACGTCACGTCACGTCACGTCACGTCACGTTACTTTATTTCACTGTACTTCTACTGAAATCAACGCAAGTACATAGTACATGGATGTGATGAGTTTATTTCGAGATGTTACTTCTTATTTTTCCATTTTTACGTTTACTGAGGGAACGTGCCCCCTCATCGTTTACGAAATATTTCGCCTTACTTGATGATTAACATTTGACAATATTTACCCGTGTTTACAAACCGTTTTCGAGGATTTAACTTGATTTTCACGAAGCCACTTGAAATTGTTATGGCCTAGTAGTAGTAGTTATTGGTATAGATCGTCTTATACCTTTGAAGCGCTATTTACAAAATTGACACTTTTCAAGAAACTTTTTGATAGTTTGAATATTGTTTCTATCATTCTCGAACAATTTTATATGTTGCTGTGTTATGGAATATTCAAAGGACGAAAAATCACAAGTTAACCCCCCGGGGGAAAATATATTGTCCCCGCCAAGATCATTACCCACGGACGTCAAGGACAGTTGCGATGACCCTGGTCCTACTAACGTTACATCTTTGCCCGTTCATGCTGCTTTTACGTATTTTGATTCAAGGCCACCGAAAGGATGTAGAATGACTGAGAAAGGCCTTGCATATTGGATGGAAAATCGTGAACAGAGGCACAAGAACCAAAGCTACTACAGCGAGATTATCGACACCCATATTATTCGAATTCAAAGTCTAGTGGTTTCAACGGAAAATATCGATATCGTCAAAGATTGCTTGAATAAAGAATTACGTTCTTATCAAGATTTCACTCGCCAGTTTGACAGTGATGAAGATAAATTAAATGATCCTGCTTTTCTGCGTGTATGCTCAGACGTTAGGGATACAGAATAACGTGTCACAGAATGGCTACAAGATTTTAATACTGGCAGTGAAACAGTTTCACATTCGTCAAAGTTTTCAAGGGATTCAGTTCGTTCGAAAAAATCCAGTAGGTCAAGGTTATCTCGAGCACCTGGCAGCGCTCTGGATGACGTCATAAGAAACAGAGCGAAGATTGCAGAACTGAAAGCAAAATCAGAATACCTTGAAAAGGAGAAAAAGCAGAAGCAGAGCTCGATAGAACAAGACTGGAGAAAGAGTTTTAGCTGTAGCCCAAGCAGCTGACAAGGTTCATAGGGAATTTTTAGAGGACAGTTACGTCTTAAACCCTTCAAAGAAATTGGAGGACAATGGCTCTAGTGATAACAAGATCCAAGTAAAACCACAAGCACATATGGATTGTGTTGAGAAAGAAGACAGGTTCATTAGTAAACAAACAAATGTCTTAGATGCCAAAGCTTCATCATTTGTACCAAAGCTCATACCACCTGCCAGACCACAGTTTACACAGAGATATACAGCTACACCAAACCCATCTGCTTCCCAACATGACCAAGCTACGTTTGCAGTACCTAATCCTCAGACAGTTCAACCTACTTCTCGCAATCCAGCTCAGACAGAGAAGAGGGTGTCAAATGAAGAGAATATAGAAGCAATTAAGATGTTATATCAATTAATGGCCAAACAAGGAGAGTATTTACAGCGACAAGGAGCTCCAGAACCAAAGCTTGAAAGTTTGGTAGAAATTCAATGAAGTTTCAATATTTCATAAACAAGTTTGAAACGGTGGTCGAGGCAAGAGTTAAAGACCCCAGAGATAGACTAGTTTTGCTGATTGAGTATACATATGGGGAAGCAAAGTCTATAATTGAAACCTGATTGTATCTAGAAGCATTATGAAAGAGCTAAAATTTTACTGCAGGAAAATTACAGAAACCCTATCAAGATTGCAAATATGTACATGGAGGAACTGAGACTGTGGCCACGTATTTTTGAAGGTGATGGCAAAGAGATTCGTGAATTCTATGTTTTCTTAATCAAATGACAAGGTGTGCTGTGGGATCAACTTTGCGTCAATGAATTAAACACCAGCTCTCTATCGCAGTCCCTCTGCATTGAACTGCCCCAACAAATGCAAAGAAAATGGTTAGAGAATTTGTGCATGATTTTGTCAAGAGCCCAAAGAAGAGCAACTTTCGATGACTTTGTTGAGTTTATAAGAAAGGAATCAGAAGTCGCCAATGACCCTACATATAGTCGAGAAGCTCTGTGGAAAGTGATAGACAAAACATCTGTAAAAGTTGACCAGTCCAAAGTACTCAAAGGAGGTTCAAAACAGAGAGTAGTCTCCTTTGCAACCAGGTCTGAAAATTGCGATGCCAGCACTGAAGCAGCTGTAAAAGATATTCTTTGTCATCATTGCAGTAAAGGACATGATTTGGATGACTGCAAGGATTTTCTTGCCAAATCACCTTATGCTCGTAAAATGTTGTGATTTTAAAGAAACTTTGTTTTGGATGTTATTTCTCAGATCATACTGTTGGTGACTGCCCACAGAAACGAGTATGCAGTAAAGAAGATTGCGGCGAGTCTCACCCGTTTGGCATACATGGTACCTACATATTCAAACCAAAAGCCCAGAATAACATTTCCAAAGTCAAATCAAGTGACCGCAGAGAAATTAGTAATGGATGTAAAAATGCTAGCGAATCAGAAACTTCTTCTTTCTTGGGAGCAAGTGGTAGCATAATGTCATTGTGTGTGCTACCCATGCTGTTATTTCATAAAAGTTCTCCTGACAAAGTATTAAAGGTTTACGGCATGCTAGACAATTGCAGTCAAGGTTCATTTATAGAACAAGATGTGCTGAATAACTTTCATATCAAAGGTACTGATACAAAAATCTGTATAAAGACCATGACTTGCACAACGTCAGAAGATTCACAAATAGTGCATGGCTTCATGGTTTCTGATGTCCATGACACAAATACGATAAGTTTACCACGATTGTTTACTCGCAAATATTATCCCATACCTACAGGAAATAAAGTTAAACATTGGCCACACCTTGAAAGCATCAAGAAAAAATTCCTGATATTGATCCTGTTGCTCCAGTTGCTTTGCTTATTGGAGTCAACTGTCCTACTGGACTTAGACTATTAGAAAAAATCAATGAAGAAAACAATGGCCCATTTGCACAAAGAACTGCCCTTGCATGGTGTGTAGTTGGTCCCCTCTCCAATGCACAGCAGCATGTCAACATTACGGTGCAACAGAATTGCAGTTTTGGACAGCCCTTCAAATAAGATTGCACAGCATTACTTTGGAGTTAAAGAAACGGTGAAAGATTACGATTTATCTCGAATGCTGGCAGAAATGTACAAGCAAGACTTTCAGTGAGCCAAGCCCAAAGGGAATGAAAAAAGCACAAATATCCCAAGCAGCTGAAAGAAATCAACTTCCTAAAGAGACTGCCAACTCAAAAGAGGATGACAGATTTTTGGAGAAAATGAAAACTGAGATTAAGTTAGGTCACTATCAGTTGCCACTCCCTTTCAGAAATGAAGCTGTGAATATGCCAAACAATCATCAACAAACGATAAAACGAGCTATGTGGATCAAACATAAGTTCAAAGACTCAAAGTATAATGGAGACTACGTAGATTTTATGAATAAAATCATCACTCATGGATACGCAACTGAGGTTCCAGAATCTCAATTTGATGCAGAAGAAGGAAAATTATGGTACTTACCTCATCTGGTACTTACCTCATCTGGTACGTACCTCATCTGGTACTTACCTCATCTGGTACTTACCTCATCTGGTACTTACCTCATCTGGTACTTACCTCATCTGGTACTTACCTCATCTGGTACTTACCTCATCTGGTACTTACCTCATCTGGTACTTACCTCATCTGGTACTTACCTCATCTGGTACTTACCTCATCTGGTACTTACCTCATCATGGTGTCTATCATTGTGTCGTAGACCATTTCTCTTTTGAAAAAAGGGTCTACTAGCAGGCTAGCAACGTCACAGCTTCAATGCATCTTACAGCTGATTGTCACATCTAAGGCTTAAGTTTGTCCTGGTCACTCGAAAATGTTTGACACTGTATCGTATTGACGAATGTTTTGACTTTTTTCTGAGTATGATTCCCCTTGATAATTGCTTTGAGACGTTTTAACTAAATCTATTATACAAGTGCGATCAGTAGTCGATGGTAGCTGTTGTGGTCGGTGGTATGTGGTCTGTACGCTCAGTGGTTTTACCGGGTTTTACACAACGCTCCATAGGGGAGGCGCTGGCAAGAGATATTGCTCTTTGCAATATATCAGAAATAAGGAGAGCAATGATGAATTGTAATACTTGGAAGGACTATGTCTCATTCGTTCGAACGGGCGTATTGCGAACTGCCAAAGGACGAAAGTGAATACGGAATCTTTGATAGATGCCAGAACATGTTCCTGTACCGTAATGAAGCAGTGTAGCCGCTAGAAAGTGCTTGCTGCATAAGTAAAAATATATTCACTTAAGATTTTCACTTACTTCTAAAGCCTGAAATTATTACCCTTCCATCTAACTAGGGGGTACCAACTAGGAATTCTATCGATGAGAATTTCAGATACAAACGGTTCCTTTACACGTTCATTGTAATTTCATTTATTGAGTCTTATTCCTATACATATGAGACATTTTATGTACCGTGAGAAAATATAGACGATGAGCAAATTTGAGTAACCTGATTTTGACATATTGAATGAATGTTTCTTGTATGGACATCTTTCATTCTTCTAACAACCTTTCCAGCATTCATATCGAAGACTGCAACGCTTCTATCGGAACAAGCTGTAAGTACGATATCTACAAGCATCAAGGATATCTAATGAAATACACCGTGAAATAAAACATCCCTGAACAACTTTTCACTAAACAGCTATCATGACAGTATCATGACTGTGAACTCGACTATCAATACTGCTAACTGGCTGCTGTGACTGGCCGTGGAAACTGTCATAGTATCTCTGCTTTTTCAGATTTTTGACAAAATGTATCAATTTCTAAAAATTACACATTTCTTTATTATGGATGCTAACGTTAAAATTTGAGGGTTTGAATTGCTGTTGCACAGCAGTCTTACTGCTGAAATCTTAATTTCAACGTGATCATATAGGCGAGAGGTTAACTTGCAATTAATCGGCAGCGCATTAGCTGAGCTGTTCACTTACGCACATCAGGTTTCTGGATACGCCTGTGACAGAGCAATTATTTAATTCAACTATTTTGTCTATGATTAACAATGCTTTTCGACCGTGCTGCCAAATGTTTTGAATTCTTATCAATATACATGAAATTAATTCCTAGCATGATTCTATTCAACAATAAATTCTAAATCAACGGTACAGCATAAGAGGTGTTGCACGATAAATCATCTGATCATAGTTCACTTTTTGCTAAAGAGCTTGCCCCCACAACTTATCAAAATACGTCCAGTGCAACTTACACTTCTGCACACTGATGGGACCCACAATTCAAATACATTTGATTCAGTCAGAGGAATTACACTCTTTTAAATCATCACTTTATGGTTGAATGGTCCCAAATAACTTAAGGTGGGAATGGCCCAGTGGTAGTGCAGCTGGCTGAAGGTTGGTAGTTCTAGTAACCGCCCTGTCAAATCCACTGCGTGGAGTAGGGAGAGTCACCAGCTCTCCGTAATTACATACTTAAAGAATCACGAAGTGTTGTCATATAGAGAGGATGGACCAGTAGACTTATGACATTTCATCCCTTGTTTCCCTGCGTTCTTTGATTTGCAGATATCACTTGGTAAAAGGGACTCATATCATTACTCTTATAAAGTGGGCCCCCTGTGTTAAAATGGCCTTAATTAGCGGGAGTTCTCGTACACTCAACAAAATCGTTTCAAAGTCTGGTTTAAAGACCGACCATTGACCAGAATGCTTTGCGATCGTTTGTTTATATTTTGCTTTTGGATTTGTACTCCTCGGTACCCTGTCCCTGTGTCGTAGCGAAATCTTACGAGACTGGACTGCAAGCAGAAGAAACTTTTCTCGACGGAATAACGGAATATTTGGTGAAAGAGATGGTTATTGGTTCAGATATGTTTGAAGCAAACCCAATGCAGCCCAGCTCCCATCGTCAGGTAGGAGACCAAATTCATGACATCATTGCTCGTTGAAGCTTGATGACAGCATTGCCTTCGTGTAAATTAGTCTGGAATAGGCTGATGGCCTAGGCCTACAGCAACAACGATGACAAGAAAAGGCATTTTGAAGTTTATTTCCTGATCTTTTGCAGTTTATTTCCTGATACTGAATGATCTGTAGCCTAAAATCTAAGGTCAACGAGGCCCCACACAATTCAGATCTTATTTAAATGATATCATATCATATTTGAATGGAACACTGCGAACTGCGAATTGGGTTTAGTATGGCGGCATAGAATATCCCCATATAGATTCATTGTTTTTCATATTTGTTGTTTAACCTGTGTTAGTCCTTGGACAGTTCTGTGGGTAAGGTAAAATGACTGAAGAATGAAGTTGTATTTCAGAAATTAGCACACATTTATTTGTCTAATGTTATTTGCACGTCATTGATTATTGGGGTTGATAGTGTCTAATTCGTTGATTTGCTGATCTAGGCTCAAGTAAAGCTGGTTCCCTCAATAGAGTAATGAAAGTCTGATGGATTTCAAGAATTACATTATAGCAAGAAACTCAGATGTCAAAGGCAGCTTTGCATGTTCCTGATTATTGCAGTTTTTGGAAAAACTGTTACTCTGATAAACAATTGCGACTCACATTACCATATTGTGAGTCTTCTTGGTAAACAAACAGTGGAGACAAGGCTTTTTATGGACAGGTTGCTTGTATTCTATGAATTTTTGCTGCAAAATGCACTTTTTTATGAAAACTCAACTCTCAGATCAATACCATCATTAGAGCAAAATCATGTAAGAAACATCGTTGGCATGTTTCTTGTATTGTATTACTTGGAAGGTATATACTTGATTCATGATAAACAATGGCATAGCTTTATTTAATTTTGTCATGGAGCTTTTAATAAGGCATAGAAAATAGACATTAAGGATGCTGTGAATTTTTTCAAAGAAACTCATAAGAAGCATAGACTTGCCCCTAGTCTATTTCGTCAAAAACGTTGTAAAAAGGAAAAGAGAAATTTGTATTTTACTTTCAGACAGATTGATTACAGTTGACAAAATAGACTTGGGGCAAGTCTATAAGAAGCATTGAGTTATATGACGGTCTAAAATTTAGAAAACTGCTGCCAACCATGGACAAAATTTCTTTATCAAAGATGTGTGTTAGAAAGACAGCACCTATCAAACTGTTCAGTCAAAAGTATAGTATCAAACTTTTTGAATGATACTGGAAAATTGAAGCTTCAAATTACAAAATCGTTACAGCTTGTTTAACCAGATGGTCAGGTTTCTCAATCTTTGGAAAATTTAGGCTACATTTTCTTAACAGCATTACTCATCTAAACAAGGAGAGCCAAGAAAAACAATAAGTTGGGGCAAAATAGTTCACCACAAGAAAACAATCATGTTACATGCAATACACGATGCTGATGCATTAATATAAAGCATGTAATTCTACATTTATATAAAAATACCTCATTTGCTTCTGACTGGAAGTTTGCAAGTTTGCAAAGGAAAGTTGGGCAGAGGGCGGTTAGCAAAAATTGGCAGTATTAGGCATAGCTGGTACTAGCAAATAGAACTTTCAGTTTTTCTGAAACAGAATCTGAATCGAATGATATTTTTCTAAATTTTGTAGAATATTTGAATGTGCACAATAGTACAATAAGATCTAGCACTACTCAATCAAACAGTTGCATGTCTAAAAATATCGCTCAATCCAGATTCTTTTGTAGAATAGCTAGAAGTTGCATCAGATCAGATTGCACATGATGCAAGATATGAAACACAATGAATCATGACCAGAGAGCTGCAGCAATTTGAATAGGCATAGTTCTTGACAGAATTAAAAAGATAACGTTTAGACCTACAACTGAGACTCCACAAATTTATACAGTCATTTGTAAATTTGCCATGCTCTCCAAAAATATGTGTACTTAGTCAAATTCTTAGATTCTTACAGAAAATGCATATTGTAACTACATAGAATAGAAAATATCAAAACTGGATCTTCTAATACAGAATAGATGTAAATAGGGATAAGATCTCATTGCTGCTTGTGATCAACACTTGAGGTCCTTGAACAGCTGTAACATCCACACAGCTTGCATGCGAGTTGAAGAGTTATATTGATTATTAATGTATCAGATCCCAAGATCCCATTCCAGCTGTGAACTGCAAAAGTAATAAGAAAATATGCGATAAAACTCAAGTTTGAAGAAGATCATAAATCAAAACATCTGCACAAGGAGCATCTCAGTTTTGAACCAAAGACCTAGGAGATGTACCCCCTGTGTTAATTTAGTTAGAAGATATTCTGTTATGTGGTATGAGATTGCCCTGATTTAGGATGAAGTTCTCACTTAGGGGCACAGTTGCCAACAGGGTCACCTTGGCCTATAATAGTGGGACTTTTAAGCTTGAAATAGGACCCATTAAAAAACTTAGAGTACAGTGTCAGTGACCCTTTGTGCCCACACTCCCATATTTTGTGTTCAAAAAATACCTTTCAGAAGTAACTAATCAGCTGTCGTCAGTAAGAGGAAGGGTATCATTATATTCTAGGCCTAACCAAGTCAATCAGTTCAGTGCCATGTGTGGGAATGTGGCCATAGAATGAAGAAAATTGTTAGATAGATGTCTTTCAAAGTAAAGATATCTACGTGGTACTTCAAAAGAAGGGCAGAGCAACAAAAAGTGTTCCGCAAACGAAATAGTTCTGCTTGATGTACTGTATATATATACAGCCGGAAACTATTGCGTTGTGAGGCTCGTCTATCATGTTAGAACCGCAAAATGCCCAGGCAAAACTGAGCAAATAAAATGGCAAACAAAAACTAACCTGTCGTTCAGAGGCTGGTCCGCCCTATATAACATCTTTGATTCAACTCCTGAGCAACTGTTTATGTCAATCCAAGTCCATAACTGAAGGTTTTCTATCTTTGAAATAGACTTCTTCTAAGAGCCTTTCAAGCCGTTGCAGCATCTGCCTTTAATGTGTCCAAAACGAACGAATAACGATGCCTTTGCGTGAAATAAATAGCCAGGATACAAAAGCAATACTGGATTTTGCCAAAAAAGACATCCAGGTTGCATCTGCTGTAAATATAGCACAAGATTGCCTAGATTTCCGGAGCAATAGTTTCTGACAGTCAGAAAGTCAAGAACTTCGAGCAGGGAAAGTCTCACTTCGCGCAAAGCATGCTGGTCAATAGTCGGTCTTTAAAGAACTTCAACATTGAAAAGCAAATTTTTAGTACAAAGAATAATGTTTTCCTGACCTACTCATAGCAAAATACATACCTTTCAAGAAGTAATCTTCCTCTGTAGAAACAAATAGATCGATTGCAACTACGAGAACTCTAGGCCGAATCTACCGTTTTTGTACGCAACAACAACAACAGTCTAAATAGCGCCTCCTTATTGGTTGAAAACTAAATTCTAGCAATTTGATTGGTCAATACGGATCCACACCATATTAGCCTAAGTGGCCACACTTTATAAGAGTAATGATATGAGTCCCTATTACCAAGTGATGTCTGCAAATCAAAGAACGCAGGGAAACAAGGGACGAAAAGTCATAAGTCTAATGGACCAGCGCACTGCTTCGATTAGCTTATCTTCTTAATTCCCCAAAACTCCCTTCGGATGCTAGGAGGAAGTAAAGCAAAAAGTTCACCAAGATGTCAAAAGTTTGCAAGTCTGTAGTTTCCTACAATCTTGGCCAAAAGAAGCTGGGACACAGGCAAATTTCAGTGTCATCATGATGTTTCCTAAAATATCGAGGAGAAAACATACGTTTAGAGTCTCCTAATCCCCCTTCCCCCCTACTTCAATGTTGAGAAGGTCGAAAGGCGTTTGATTCAAGCAACTTTGAAACGGGGGGAGCGGGGGGCACGTAATCAAAGACCGAAGTAGTGCAATTCTATGATTTGTCCCAAGTATTTTGGCCAAGATTGTAGCTGCTCTTCATATTCCTTCAGGCAGCATGTGCAGACAACTTGTCAACTTTGATAACGAAATCCAGCGGGTCACATCCTTGGGCAATGTTAAAAATTATTCAACCCCAGAATACTTCAAAGCAGACCTAAATCTTTTATCAAGTTTGTTAGAAATTCAGCATGACGATGCTGAAAAAGGGCTTAAAAGACATTTCCAAGTGAAAAAAATAGTACGGCTTGCTCCGTAACTACACAGCCTAGGCAGTAAAATAGCCTGATCAAGTTTCATGTTCATCGCTCTGGAGCTAACATGCCGGAAAATTTGATCAAAAAGTTTTGGCCTATTATGAGCAATTCTGATATAAACACTCGACGACAGATTTTCACCAATTAAATCTTATTGTCTAAGACACAGAATGGAGAGAAAGGCAGAAGGGACTCTTGCGGCGGTCTCTTCGTTGTTTCAGTAGCACAGACGGAATGGCGCCAAACAATGGAGGCCCTTTGAAAACTCTTAAACTCGTTTTCAAACATTCGGATACGAGGCTACTGCATGAGAACTGTTTTGATTTTTCATAATGGCGGCCAGAAAGTGGAGCGAAGGCCGTAGTATGGGATTTTGCGTGGCAATGTGCCAACCCAAATCTGCATGGTCTTGCATGAGACCGGCTGGAGATACAAGAATAAACAAGCGAAAGTTAACTGTGAATGGCAAACGACCTGCATAAAAGGTGAGGCTTCCAGATGAGAGACAAGAAAAAAAAAACGGCTGACTGCGAGTGAGGTAGCATCGTGAACATTTTTGTCAAATACAGCTTAGTTTTTCATTTTTATACTGCCAGCTGCAAAAAAGAAAACTCAATCTTGGTCTCTAGTATTACTCTTTAAAGAAGTCTCAGTTGTTTCCTTACCTTGATTGTTAATAGTTTATGCCTTATCTGCTCACAGGTGAACTATTTTTAGATATTTTCGATTTTTTCGTTTTGAACTTGCAAGCTCTCTGTTCGCAAACTTCAAGCAGTAGTAGACTCTCACTCTAATGAAGAGCTTGAGCAGATACTCAAATTCGAATCTTTCACATTGGCCTTCTAAATCTTCTGTCTTTAAATTTGCAGGGGATCATTGCCAATACCAGCAGTTTTGTTTAGCTTCTTGAAATATTCTGTAAAATGATCTTCTAATCGAATGGTGTGTGCAAGCATTGTCTGTGATGGGTTCACCAAACCACCAAACATGTTGACATCTGTTTCGTATGCTTTAAAGAAAAGGAAAGTTCTTCGTATATCATCAATCTCATCATCAACAAGTGCATTCCTAAATACTTCACATTCATGCTTTTCAAATGATTTGCGTATTAAATAGCCTGCAACATAGATGATGGCGTTTTCTTTTAACATTCTATTTTGCATCTTTTCTGAGGCATATTCTGTTGAAATTATCTTTAACGGACCTTCTGCTTGATTATTTGTTTCAAAAATATTTGCATGATCATTTTTTGTTTGAAAGCTTTGTTAATGAATTATCCATATCTTCTCCACAGTTTCCAGACGACACGGTCAAAATGTTTGCCGGAAAAAGCTTCTTGTATGCACTTTTGAATTGAACTGGTGTTGGGTTATCAGAATTGCCACCTTGTTGCCGTATTGCACCAAAGAAATTTTCAAGGGGATCCTGATTCATCTGCCTTGTGACAAGAAATGATGCAGTGTCTTCCTCACACAGCTTTTCCCATACCAACAGAATTGCTTTCAATGAGATCTGCCAGCCTTTAAGACATTTGATGGAGGCAGTTCTGCTCTGTTCTGTGCCATGGGAAATAGCCTGGACTGATTTGAAAAATTCAATCCCTTCTGTGATAACTTCTTTGTGAGGTGATGTTGCTGTGAATGGCCTACGACATATCTTTGAACCCTTGAAACTGAGAGAATTACAACAGTCAAAGATCTTATCTACTTTTGCAAGGAAATTTGCAGTTCCAACTGCTTGACCAGGAATACCTTGAGGGGCAACATAGGCCAACATGCCGGCAGATACAATACATGACTGGCTAATTTAACTCTCATCTTGAGAAAGCCATTTGGATTAAGATGTTTCTCAGTGAGCTTAGGGGCTGTTCTCAACGGGAGCTTCTGCTCTTTATCAAAAAAGGCTTGAAAATCCTGCCAGTTTGCCTCGCTATTATCAAATTCAAATTTGTATTTCATCAAATTATTCCTGAGGGATTTTAGCAGATGAGGCACATCAAAGATTGTGGCATATTTCTCCCCTCCCATTTCAAAATATAGCTTCTCAACTGTTACACCCTGCTCATTGGCAAACTTCAAAAAGTTAGATCCTTGGTCACTTACAACACCAACAACATGTAAGCCAATTGACTCTAGATGAGTAAGAGCTTCCTTTATTATGTCTGAAAGCTTTTTACTTGGCATTGACTCATTGACCAGATAGTGAGCTACTGGCTGCTTCCAGCTATGAAGAATTCCTCGCACCATCAAAACCAAACCAGAAATTGCTATCATCCAAGATTTCTTCCCATCGTCGTGATGTGATTCCAACTATCTTATCCTTGGAAGCATTATAAAACAAGTGACTCTTCAGTGTCTCGTCCATCAAATCTCGTCCATCAAAAGGACACAAACTTTACCTGCTGGAGGAAGAGACTGAACTCTCTGCCTTACAACATACAAAGACTTCTCAGTGAACCCAGCATCGGATGCAAACTTTTCAACAATTCTTGACAGTGTTCTCTTTGGAGGCAAATTGAACACTTTTAATAAAAAACCGATAGGCTTTTCCACTAATATGGTACAATGTGAGGGCCCAAGCTTTAAGATTCTCGTCATAGCGCCTTCCCTTTGGTTTATGACTTGCCAAGTCTACTTGCTTCTTAATGAATTCTATGAGTTCTGGGGAAAGTGATTCATCCAATAATTTGAGTGATTTGTCAAGCCTTCGATTGTTTTACTTCTCAGGAGATCTTGAAGGGGTGGACTGTTTCAATACCTTAAACTTAGTTTGAATGGCCCTAATTGTTGGGGATACGAACAGGCTAAGTTGAAAGCCTCGAGGAATCCCCCAAAAAGGGCTCCAGATCGCATGCGCAGTAACGATTTACGTCACCTACGTAATATGCAAATTAGCTTGACCGTTGAGAACAAGGGAAGAAACAAAAGCAGCGATGCGCATGACAACGTGAGCCCCAACGTCGGTTCGCTCTCAACAAAGCTGAAACACAATGTATCAAAACAATAGGGTCAGCACTTCATCTCCCCAACAACTAAGTTTTCTTTCTTTTTTCTTTAAAAGTTGCCTCAATTCTTTCTTCTGTGGAGTATTTTTCCGCAAGATGGCAAAACCTCTGGGGTAAATACAAGCCAAGATCTTTTCACTCGACCTACAATATGAGGCACTGTAAGGATATCCAGATCCCTAGATATAGGACTGAATTTGCAAGAAAGGGCTTTCATTACGCAGCTCTCAAGTCATGGAATGATACACCTGCCGAAATTCGCGAGTTACCAACACTTGATCGTTTTAAAAAACAACTTAAAACGCATCTAAAGAGCTAAACTCTCAAGCCAAACACAACTCCCTGGAAGAACAGCAAGAATTAAGTTTTATAGGGCTTTAGGTCTTTATTCATAAGGTTTTTATCATTGTAAATAGATGTTATATATTTTAATTTGCTGAAGCGTTAATTTGTGTATAAATAATATTAAATGAAAAAAAAAATGAAAAATGAGTTTGGCAGGCCTGTGTAGTTTCTGAAATTACTTCAGTTGTTGCTGCCATGCCTAAGTTGGCTTCTTCATGACCTAAAGTTAGAAATAATTGCAAACATCATTTTATACATGAATTATTTGTTCTTAAACAATTCTTTTTCAAAAGGTAATTGATTGCAAAATAAAGGCATTTTATTCTTTATTAAGTGCGAATCTTGTGATGTTTTAATCTATATTTTTAAATGAAAACTTTTAAAGGTGAATGGCTTCTCCTGTAATTCAAGCCCAATCATCTTCTATATTCTTTGCTTCATGACAAGATCCATCAAAAGACAGAAGAGAAACTCAATTTATTTATCACTTATCTTCAAGTGTGCCTTTTAGAAGCAGTTGATGTTGCGAGCATACATAGAGCCCCATCGCCCTGTTCCAATCACTGAAAAAGAAACCGTGAGTTACTTGGCCTAAGTAAATTTTATCGGAAAAGTTAAGGCTAATGAATTATTCCTTATTTCATAGTTTAAAGTATAGAAACCAGTTATTATACATTAAGCGACCGTCTTCTGTAAAATCGTTATCGGAAAACATAGCAATAAAATCGCGATATCTTCATTCCATCGCCCTGTTCCGATCACGCAAGCTCGCGCATGAATTTCGAACGGTACCACCGCAGAGAGCTCAAGAAAGCGCAGTTTCCAATTGATATGGATGCCATACACATAACAAAAGATATTTATCTCATGTTATCGTTTGCTAAGTAACATTTTGCCTCTTTATTCGTTTAATGATACCATAAGCAAATTACAATTGAAATTTACAATCTTTTACAAGATAACTGGCAAATGGTAGCACTCTAGCATAGCCCGCTTCCCATACTTCCATGCCCCCGGCATTAATTCAAGCCCTTACTCACGCGCATCCAAAGTCAACGAAACCCCCTGGTGAGGATTCTTTGTTTATTTCACCTTCCACCTCATCTCTTCATTGAGAGAGAACCCCAGAATTCGAAGCCAAACCTCGTGATCGGAAGAGGGCGACCTGTAGCCTTTCTGACTGCAGTTAGAAATTTACCCCCGGTTGGGAAGCAGGAGATATTATGATCGACATTTTTTGTAAATATTCGCTTGGAGAGTTGGAGTAAAGTTTGGAATGTTTTGACTGCGGTTCTGGCAAACAGTAGCAGAGAAACAAGAGAAAATATCATTGCTGCAAGGAAACACGAAGTGAAAAATGGCGACTACTTGCGATTCCATCACGGGTAGGCCTCTTTCATCTTCCCATATCGCTGGATTCACATGCCAGAAAAAAAGTAAACTACGTCTCAACTTGAAGCTCATGGCGTCAGCAAAGTATTTTTTCGCACGCTTTTTCAAATAAAGGACCCATTCCTCTTGTAAACAAACATCCCGAGATTGTACACCAAAGCGCTCACAGCAGCCAGTGATCGGAACAGGGCGATGGGGCTCTAGCGCCACTTTGACACATTAGGATTTGTCAGCTGGATGTGTCTTTCAAGAGAAGCTAAGCACATATATCCTTCAATAATACAAATAACCATGCAATGCCAGTTCGGATATGACACACGCTGTACTATATTTTGGAAACTGATCCTTGTGAACAGGAGATGCTTATATCTAGAATTTGCGATGAAATGTATTGAATATATTGATATACGATTGCGCTAAAGATGGTGGTGAGGAACTTTTTACCGACATGCATTGCATTCTTTAATCAAACTCCTACAGAATCGTTACAGATTCATAATTCAAATGCAATGCATCTTGGTAAAAGGTTCCCCGCCATCATATTTAGTGCAATCATCAATTGCATTTCCTTTATTCTTGGAGTTTCTATAATTTGCATCATTGAACTGGCAAGCAATTTGATAAATATCAAATAAAACACTCACTCAATTCAAGAAGTGGTGGTGACTGCAAACCAATGTTTGGGCTTGGTGTTTCCAGTGTTCCAGATTCTTGATTTGGACTTAATTGACCTTGAAACAGAGAACCTTTCATCAATATTTCTCAACAAGGTACAGTGACTGTAATTATTTAATGAGTAGCAACACGCGATGAAATACTGTACAGCAACGCTTCAGTAAGAAACAACAACTGCTCACCATGATTGGAATGTTCTTTGGCAACTATATCAAAATCAAGGCGTCTCCTTTTCTTCGATGGTAAACCTGTGGGTTATGAATTAGAAAAATAAAATTTTTGACAGTAGTATACAGTATTTGATGAGCATAATTTACTGCAAATAATATTATTAGATGTTTACGAGGGAAGTTTTTCCAGAAAACTGTCTGGCCATTCAGACCATCCAGAGACTTTTCTGTGTGGGATTTCCAGGAGGCTTCATATTAAAAAAAATGCAATTTCAGGGATTTACAACCCACAGTTCTGTGGTTAGAGTTACCTATTTTGGTAAAGTTTCAGTATTTCTTGCATACATTTTAAAGATGTAATTGTAGCTTTTTGGGGACAAAGGAATAGCATCATGTAATAAAGATGCTTGGCCATTAACTGCAAAATTTTGATGACTTCATTCCAACCATCATTGGCTCCCCATGCAGAGACATGAAAGTAACCACCTAAACCTTCAAAAATGCCCTACTTTTCTTGTGTAAAGAATTCTACATGTAAGATTTGTGCTTACCTGTTGGTTGTTTGGAAGGCAATTAGTAAATCCTGGAAGAACATCAGTTTTGAAGTGTGTGGTTCAGGTGGCATCAGTTTTCCTTGTGTACATCAACGATCTCACCTCTGACTTGAAATGTAACGTCAAGCTTTTTGCCGACGACACATCCTTGTTTACGGTTGTTCAAGAACCAAATGCAGCTGCTGAGGATATGAACCATGACCTGGAGTTGATAAGTCAGTGGGCCCATGATTGGAGGATGTCCTTTAAAACCGATCCGCAAAAACAAGCTGTTGAACTGCTACTTTCAAAGAAAAGATATGAAATAGATCATCCCGTTATCCTCTTTAATAACATACCCGTGAAAAAAGTGAATGAACATAAACATCTAGGTATTGTCCTGGACTCGAAGCTATCTCTAAAACGAGAAAGGGCATTGGTCTACTAAAATATCTCTCCAAATATCTGCCCAGACATACCCTGAACGAATTATATAAGCTCTATGTACGACCCCACCTGGACTATGGAGACGTTATCTATCATATTCCATCTAAAGTATCTGAATTCAGTCACAACATCATTTTACCAAATCTAATGGAAAAACTAGAATCTGTTCAGTATTCTGCTGCTCTAGCTGTAACAGGTACATGGAGGGGATCATCACGTGAAAAGCTTTACACAGAGCTTGGCTGGGAGTCACTAAGTTCCCGAAGGTGGAGCAGACGCCTGACTTTGTTCTATAAGATTATGAATAATCTCACCCCATTGTATACAAAGGAACCAATCCCGCCACGCCATGTGTCGAATTACTCCCTTCGCAATCATGATGCTATCGGGCGAATAAAGGCAAGAACAGAAAAATTTCAATCTAGCTTCTATCCAAACTGCATCTCCGAATGGAATAAACTTGATCCTGAAGTCAGGCTTGCACCGTCCGTTCCTGTTTTTAAGAAAAAGCTTCTATCAATAGTTCGCCCCCCTCCAAAACCTGTATTTGGTATTCATGACCCAATAGGCCTATCACATCTTTCCCAATTAATGGTCGGTCTCAGTAAACTAAACTTCCACAAATTCAAGCACAATTTTAGAGACACCGTAAACCCAATGTGCCCAACGCATGACGGTATTGAGGATACGGAGCACTTTTTGTTGCTTTGCCCTTCATTTGACATTCAACGACGAGATCTTCTCGCTGGAGTTTCGGATCTACTACGACCATTTGCTGATATCACCAGTCTTTCAAACGATTTTCTAATGCACCTTTTATTATATGGTGACCAAGACCTGTCTAATGACCTGAATAGAAATATACTCGAACTTACTATACGATTCATCCACAATACTGGTCGGTTTGACTAAGATCATATCAAGTTTCAGTCACATGTCATGCAACCACCAAGTGCCCACCAATTGTCTGAAGTAAATTTTCTTTTTGTTTGTAATTTTCTGTCTCACATTAGATGTCAGGTCCAAAATTAAAAAAAAATTTACATTTTTTGGGCAAATTACAGCCCCGACCAGACATCTAATGTTAGACAGGCCACAGTCATCGCTTTTTTTTTTTTTTTGTAGCATTGTTTGTAGCATCTATGTAAAATTGTATGCAGTTTAGCATTTTTTTTAAACAATGCCATGGGGTAGACATAGACTTTTGCTCCTCGTGGCATCGTCCTTGTAGTATTGTAAAGTAGTTTGTAGGTAAAGTAGTCTGTAACATGTATTGTAAAATTTTAATTGAATATAAAAAAAAAAAAAAAAAAAAAAAAGTGTGTGGAACATAAGTAACAGTTTGAGCTAAGATAGGCCGGTGTCTTATCAAGCAAGTCCAATCGTCTGCAGTTTTGCAACCATTCTCTGCACCTGAAATAGAATATATTTCACTTCATGTCGCCATATATTCATATCAAATCATATTTTGTAAAAAACTGTTTTAAATTATCCAGTGTAAACTTTTATTACGGTGTAGAAAAACACAGAAGTGATCTTAAGCTGTACTCACCGCTGCTGGTCCTTGGGAAAACGATGAAAGCTGAGGCCAGGATTCTCATCACGACAGTTACTGCATCCTGGAACAGCACAAAAGGTTCCCTTCGAATGATCCTTTGGATTGTTTTGTTTTTCTTTCCGTACTTTTGCCACTATAACGACTTTTCCGACGAGCGAGCGAATTTTTCCATACCAATATCACAGAATTTTTCAAAACCCCGTTGCTTAAACTCGTTTCTGCGCCTCCCCACACAAGCGCATGCGCTTTGAAAAAGAAGACCAAAGCGACTTCATGGGAGTGTCCCTTCTGCCTTTCTCTCTATTCTGTGTCTAAGATGCTATGTCACTCACAAGACGATAATCTGTTTTATGGAATCTGACGAATTCAGAAACATTCAGAAGCAAGCAGAATGCATTCAGAAGCAACAAATAGGCTTGCCAACATTTAACTTTTTTGGACTGGCCATTTATCTCAGGTTTTTAAAGAAATCTGGTGTGACCTAACTTTGAAAAACATATCAACAATGACATAATTTGTCATCTATTAAAAGTGATGAACAATTCACTGTAATTTTTCCTGGAGGATGGTGAAAATCACCCGGCAATATATCAACATGTTTAGATCAGATTTGTTACGAATAAGAAAAGATACATGAGTAAAATCCATTGATGCAAGAGAAGGTCGTTACATGCTGCACATCGTTTATTGCAAATTTCTGTACTAGCTTGTATCTGTTCATTGTTTGGTATCTAAGAAGAAATTGATAAACATGTTGATTAAAGAAGTTAAAAGATCAACCTTTTCCCAGTACCTGCATACTGTAGCATATGAGTCAAATCTTTCAATAGGGCACAGGGAAACCCGCAAACCTTCCAATTTCACGATTATAAGCCAATGATATCGTCGTATTCCGATCACATGACTGAATATAAGGCTTTCGAGATAAATTTTCGAGTACCTTCGCGAAAATAAAAATGGATATTCGAGTAATAAAGATACAGAGCTGGTTTTACCACGAATCGATCCAAGAGGCCTCACTCCACATTTTTTTTCTGCATTTGGCTAAAATCTCGTCAGGGATAGGCGTTACATCGAATTTCATTCCTTCGAAAATTGGCCTATGCTCAAGAATTCTTCAGGAACGCTACAAATAAGATATAGCTTTCAATTTTTCACATGTTACGTGAATTATGTCCAGGAATAACAAGAAAATATTTGTTTGTGTGATTTTCGAAAATCCTAGACGAATTAGAGCTATTTGCTGCGAAGAAAGCTAATGGACCTACCTTCACCCGCAGCAAAATCCCAGTAATCGGCATTAAATCACTCTTTTTCACAATAATAACCAGCGGATACATTAACGAATAACTTCACCACAAATCCAATTTCTTTCCACCATTTTATCATCGAAAATCTCGATAAAATGTGACAAGACTTTACAGCCTCTGAAGCAAACCGTCCAACTACTGTCGATTGAAAGTTTTCTTGTTGAAAACACGTTGGAAGTCTTGCAAGACTTGCATAAAACAAAAGGTTTTGCAAGACTTAGGTCTCCCATATGACACTACAAAATTACACCTTTGAGAATAGATTGCACACTCCTGGAGGCATTCTATCGTTGCAAAATAAAGAGAAATTAAAACATTTCTCAAAGATTGCAAATTTCTTTGTCACATCGGAAAAGTACATAATTTGTGTAAAGAAATTTCCCCTGCAATCTATTCTCAAAGGTGTACAATCTATTATCAAAGGTAACAATTTGCTGTGTCATATGGGAGACATGAGCCTTGCACAACCTTGTGTTTTATGCAAGCTTTCCTGGTGTTTGCAACAAGAAAACTTTGAATCGACGGTAGTTGGACGGTTTGCTGCAGAGGCTGTAAAGTCTTGTCACATTTTATCGAAATTATCGATGATAAAATGGTGGAAAGAAATTGGATTTGAGGTGAAGTTATTCGTTAATGTATCCGCCGGTTATTATTGCGAAAAAGAGTGATTTAATGCCGATTACTGGGATTTTGCTGCGGGTGAAGGTAGGCCAATTAGCTTTCTTCGCAGCAAATAGCTTTAATTCGTCTAGGATTTTCGAAAATCACACAAACAAATATTTTCATGTTATTGCTGGACATAATTCACGTAACATGTGAAATTTTGAAAGCTATATCTTATTTGTAGCGTTGCTGAAGAATTCTTGAACATAGGCCAATTTTTTCGAAGGAATGAAATTCGATGTAACGCCAATCCCTGACGAGATTTTAACCAAATGCAGAAAAACAAATGTGGAGTGAGGCCTCTTGAATCGATTCGTGGTAAAACCAGCTCTGTATCTTTATTACTCGAATATCCATTTTTATTTTCGTGAAAGTAGTCGAAAATTTATCTCGAAAGCCTTATATTCAGTCATGTGATCGGAATACCACGATATCATTGATGAAGGTGAAGGTAGCATTGATAAGCGTGAAATTGAAAGATTTGCGGGTTTCCCTGTGCCCTATTGAAAGATTTGACTCATATGCTGCATACTGTAAGCATCCTTCTGAAATGATCAGAAAGAATGTTTAAAGGAATGCAGTGGGTGTCACATCAAAGTCGAAGAGCAGAAGTGAATGTTGGACGTAAGCAGTAGGCTGTTTAGAAACAAGACGCTGACGTCTTTGAAAATGCGGATGCGTAAAAGGTTTTGAAACATCCCAATTTTCTGATTTTGTACTTTTTTTCTTTCCATATAAAACATTACAATACAGGCTACATTCTATTGTACTTTTAATTACTGTAAAAGACTACAGGTACGATACCACGAGGAGCAAAGGACACTGACAGCCCCATGGCCATTCCATATAGACATGCAACTGACTAACGTTTACTAAATGCTACTAAAAATACAGATACTTAAAATAAAGATTACAGGTACAAGATGATACATACTACGTTGCACGAGAGAAGAAACTATGGTAACTGGGAATTCTAGTTTTAAATTCATTCATTGAAAGCATTCTGATGCACGGATGTATTCTAATGTTGCCAATAATATTTTCACATTTGCATCAGCTGGTACCTTTCTTGACCATATAAGAGAATTTTTTGACATTTCTTGGAGAGAAAGGTTCAATAAACCATTTGGGCGCAGAATCGCATTTACTCCGTCGAGAAGGTCTCGCCTAATCAAATCATAGGCATGGCATAAAATATTGTAATTTAAGAAAAGCAAAGGTAAACTCTTTGAAAAAGTGTGTTTTCGTGTTTCCATTGTTATGAACATGTTAACACACTTTTTGCTTCCCATCTCGACACTCTATTTTCACAAGACAGCCTTCAGAAGTTCATCATCCAGGTTGTCAGTTTCAAAAACAGAACGTAAACAAAGTCTCGGGTGCTGGAGATTCACAAAAGTTTTGAAGGTAACTTTGCCTTGCAATCGAACGAAAGAATTCTGCTGGAGTCTCCTTCACTCGCATGTTCTTGCTCCCCAAAGAATGGCCGCTGCCTATCAAAATACACAGGTGGAATTCAAACATAAATTTGAAAGACCTAGAAAGCCGTTTACCTAGAGGGAAGGCGAAACGCTTTAACAGAGGAATGAAAATGTATCTCACTGAAGTCAGTCATGCAGTTTTCAAGTTATTTGTGATTTGCTAGGAAACGGTTTCTGAAAGACTCGAAAAGAGCTGAGAGCAGCATGCTTACGAAGTGTCCAATTAGCTTTGAAATGATAGGAAAGAAGTAACATACAGATGGATATGCCCCTTGGAAACCAGCTTTTCATCGGAGGGCCCCTTGAAAACCAGCTTCTGCTGAAGGGCAACCCCCCTTAAAAGAATTAAATATGAAGTATTACGCGCAAAACGATGAGCAAATACCTTTTTAAAGACGAAAATTTTATCCCGTCATTCCTGGTCAATACTTAACAACTAAATTGTTCATATGTTTTTATTTTGTTTTCGTTTCGTAAGTTATGCCTTTAATCCGATCTAAAATTTCGTTTCTTTTTTGATGCAAATTCGTGATTATCTTTCAAGTTAGCTCCATTCGACCTGATCGATGCAAAACATGCTGAAATTTTTAACCAATGAATTCCGCAAAAAGAATGCAAAAGACCAAATCAAGAGATGAGCACGCATGACACAGGACTAGTGTAATTAAATAAAATGAAATAGAAATGATTGCAAATTACCGTTTTATGTCATTTTTTGATTCTCCAATATGATATTTGAACATGTATAAAGTGTTGAGACAAGACAGGATTACAAATTTGTCCACGTAGTAGAATAAAGCTTTTGTTATTTCTTTGGGAAAGAGGGGATTTTCCTGAAAGTTGAAAGGATTCAGTTATTTCAACTAGTTTAGTTAATGCAGTCAAAAGTTTTACAAACTTTTATTCGAGATTATCTTGAAACCAAGGGTAAATATGTCATCCTTGTTTCCAAGTCTATACTTTGTACAAAATAAATTATTCCTCACAACACAACACTACCTCTTCCAAATTACAATACATGCATTTTATCCAAATTTATCGACTCGTTTGAAAAGATGATATTTTTTCAGGCTGCACCAGATAGGGCAGGCATTCAGTCACGAAACAGTGCCCATGATGAAATTCTTCCCTGCTAGGTCACTCTGCATCTCCTGTTCTTAATCAGCTGCCAAACTTTAAACACTACTTCCGTGATCCTCTTTTTCTTCTGGAACAATTTTCTTGTCGTTCTTTGCCTATTTTCTCCGCTGTTCTCTTTTCTTCTGTTTTACCCTCTTCTGAGAAAATGCATGAATAAATTGCTTCTACTAGATTTACAAGAATCTTGATAAAATAAAAGAACTCCTATTCCTGCTTTAAAATGTATTCATTGCTTGCATTCGTAATTCCAATTCATGGATATAATAAAAGAAAAATAATATCTGCAGCACAATTTCAGTTAAGAAATCGCTTGAGTTATCTCGTAAATACGGGTTTGAGAAGGAAGATTGCAGTGCCATACCGCTAGAGAAGAACATCAAGCCCATATATCATTCGATATGAAACTTTATGATGAATATCTTTATGCAAAAATCCAGTTGATTAAAATTCAAGCAAATCAAGTATGAGAGAAAACGTAGTTCCGAAGTAGTCCTCCTTAGGGTGTAGTTATTAGGAACATAGAAACATAAAAATAGTTTTAACTGAGGGGTCAAATCCTAATTCACTAAGGTATGTCTTCGAACTTCCATGTAATGTCTTTTCTACACGCTCCATCTTTCTAAATTATTGCATTGATATTTGTAGCCCGTAATTAACTTTATTGCCATCGAAAATGCAGACCATCGGCTAATAGACAAAACAAAGACACAAGTTTGGAATTTGATGTATGATCTCCTACTGTGCCAAATTAACCCTCATTTAATGGGCCCTCGGGGTCTAAATAGAAATCTAGTACCTGCTACAACGGGACTTTTCAGCCATCAGAAAGCTGTCTTTTACGCAAAACACTGTAAAACACGGCAGATAACGCCGATTATACCACAACACAAGCAGCGGTCCAACGATTAGAAACATGAAACATACAGCATGCCTTTGTACACAGTCCATACAATTTCTAGGAAATACGAAAGAGGCCGCAGATCAAGAAGGATTAAGAGGCCTTCATTTCACTTTGGAGGTCAAGTGACTGCAGTGAACTCTCAGAAGAAATTCTCTTGCAAAATTTCTTGCTTCCTTTTGAATCCAAATTATCTTGACTTGGAGCATTCAGATCGATGGAAGTTGGCTTAAACTGTAGCCTTTAGAATGTGCTGTCAACAAACGCAAAAGCTGAAAATCGAATCTTCAGTCAAATAAGAATTTAATGAAAATGGGAAAGCAGCATATCTGCTGTAGATGATATTCACATCAAAATGCAATTGACTTTAACTCCCGTTTTTCATTACAACGGAGCGTCAATTTTAGGGGGAATGGGAATGCTGACTAAAATGCGGGCAATTACAGAGCGAAGGGCTTATCACTCTGTAAAAATCTCTAAAATTGTATGTACACAGTCCATAAAATTTCTAGGAAATACGAAAGAGGCCGCAGATCAACAACGCGAAAGAGGCCTTCATTTCGCAACAGTTTTGCAACAAATTCGCAGCAATTGCTGAGAACAATTTTGCAAGAGAATTTCTTCTGAGAGTGCACTACAGTTACTTGCCAGAAATCCGTTTGTTTTCAAGAAAAATCCGTAAAAAATCTCTAAAAATCCTATTGCTTAAAAAAATGTCGTACGCCTTTTCAGAGGAGTGATACACCCATCGTTACAGAGCGTAGCAATAGGCACAACGAGCGAAAAATTCAGACAGCTTTCTTTCTTCGTTTTGTTTTTATTTGGGCAGTTCATAGGTACAATTAGGAAGCAATGTAAAATTTTCTAGTCTTCCATTTCAATGTCACCACATCCTATGATTCCTTTAGCCTGGAATTACAGGTGAATTACAAAGAATGTGTGACTCTCATCATTCCAGGCAGAGTTTTTGCACGCCATCCGTGACGAATTGAGCCATCATGGTTTCTGAAGATAAATTAATAGAAAACGGAAAGAGAGCTACTTGCTTTGCGATTGAGCGTTTCCTTCCCATCTAATCACACAAGGTGTTTCAAAATGTTGCAAGATAACAGAGGAAAAATTTCACTGATTTTGGTTGATGACTACAATTTCATCAAGAGGCTCTACTTTGATGTGCTGTTTTTCCCTGTACGTCAGGGATACTTATTGTGTGTTTAGGATAATACAGTCCATGGTATTAAACTCGAAAATATTTGAAAGGATTCTATATATGCTTAGATTCCCTAGATTCCCTATACATATATTTTTTTCTTTTTATTGTCATTTTAGAAACTGATGCTAAGCTTCTTTTTTAGAAGGAATTCAGCATATCGGTAGAAGTAGAAGGAAGGCAGCGAAAGTTAAGATATCTGTCCAGATCTTCAAGATTTGAATCCAAAATAGTCTTCAAAGCTTTGCAGTTAGCCTGCGTGCATCCCCTACTGTTTCCGCACTGGAACGTACGAAAGCAAATCTCCTTTGAATTACATGAATGAAAATAACAAGCAAACAAATTTAAGCAGATATTTAACAATACCAATCTTTATTGCAATCGAAAAGGTAAAATAGAGTATCATTAGATGCATAGTGATACCTTCTCCGATGTTTGCGTAACTTTGTCTGCATTGAAATTGTGTTTTATATTTGAAAAATTCAGTAACGGTGCTGATTGGTTCTGAGTCCATAGCTTGGCAGACTTATCATCAGATGCTGTTAGTAACCAAGAACGGTCGTGACTTATATCAGCATAGTTCAATGGAGAGTCATGACCTTCAAAAGAAGAAAATAATTACATGCACTCCAAAGACAACGCTGATTGAATCTTAAGTGCGGGAACTAAAGTTTTGGAAGCGGAGAGGGAAACTGTGGTGAAACTTCTGGGGAGATTTCAGCAGAGTGCAAAATCGATCAAACAGCTTGAAATTGACAAAAGCGAACACGAAAAAATATTTCACATATCATGAAAAATGTCGCCTTGAGATTATACAAAATGCTATTTGGTCAAAATATTTTAAATAAGTCCGTAAGAGTTACATTTTACTTCTGGCGAATTCTGTCGACTGGTTTTATTTGCACGATGAACTATCACCGCTTTCTTCGTCACCAGTTTTCAGAATGCGATGTCCATCTTGCATTGGGAGTGACATTTGCCTGCAAAGCATGATTTTTTACGACCAAGACGGAATTTCATTGCATTTGAAAAAAATTGGCAACAAGAAAAGTTATCATAATTCTTTGGCAGTGGAAACCCGAGCTTCAAGGAATGCAAATCCATATAGCTAAGGCCGCAAATGAGATGGTTACCCCAACGTGCAAACAACTAAGAAGAGGCGTATCTACTATAAATGCTTGTGTTTTATCATCTCTGTTCAAGGTACAATTATTCTATTTTAAATAGTTATATTATAGCGTATCTACTATGCATGAAAACATTAAGGTAACTGCTGCAACTTAGTATCTTCTCCAAATGGCATAAGATAACTGCGTTTTTAAGTTGTTGCTTTCGAAGATCTTTACTTCATTCAAAAAACTGACAATAGCATGTGCGTCCTTCTCTAGTCTTTGGAAAGCCAGCCTGCTTTAAGTGGCGGAGGCTTAATAGTAGAGGGGGGGGGGGCTTATTTAAAACTTTCGCTCAGAGCAGAGGGGCTTGTTAGAGAGTAATCCAATAATAGCACAAATGATTTATTCCAGATTTAAATTCGACCACCCTTGCGAATAGACCTTTGTGTACCCCATCGAGCATTGTGCGACCAAAACCAAGACCAACGGTGTCACGAACTTTTAATAAAACGTACAGTCTTGAAATAATGTCATAATAAATCAATGTAAATGTCTGAAATGTCTTTTTTGATTTTCTAACCTTTGTAAAAATCGGACCAGTGGATCTATCAAAATTTCGTAGCTATATTACACAGTTTTTATAGCTATATGCTTTGTGACCCTGCGCGCCATGTTTCAAGTAATTTGATTGCCCTGTTGGGTACACAAAGATTTTTAGTACCTACAAGTACTCCGGAATCCTGTTTCGAAAAATCAAGCTTTTATCAAAATGAAGGAAAATGCGTGGGAGAAAAGATTAGATGCATAAGTCAAGCCATAAAGCTTCGGTGCGGTCTCGATAAAGCATTACGTCAATGAAATTACAGCATGGCACGTTATGAATGTAGCTGCAAGATTAAATGAGTTTACTGTAATCTATTCCGGCAATGTGGCAAAAGGAACTGGCCTTGAACATGGCAACGAAACGTGAAATTGTGGACGAAAATTTAGTGAAGGAACTACATGTACAACAAGCATAAACGAACTGTCCACCGCTAATATATCAAAGCTAAAAGTTGCTGAACTGAAGACTGAGCTATCCATGAGATGCCTAGCCACAACAGGCAAAAAGGATGAGCTCGCCTGGGGACTTCTAGCTGCCATCAATAGCCCAAATTGTGGCCTAAGGGGCCTAGACCGCCTAGCCAATAAAGACGTTGATATCGGCGGCGATTCAGGAGGCTCTGTTGGGGTCTTTGGGAGGAAGGGAGACGGGCCTAAAAAGGGCTGGGAGAAAAAGAGCAAGAATAGAAAATGTGGGAGCTTGGGAGCACATAAATTTCATGGAGAATTTTCTTTGAACATTTTATACATTTCAGTAAGGTTCCTTGCACCCTGCAGCTACTTTGAAGCTTCTCAATTTCAAACCATCAATGCAATCTTACCCAATAATGTGTACTATTTTGGGGTTGGATGTTGCTAGAAATTTAAGTACAATCTGGCGGACTCGTTGCCTGTCTGAACCATCTTAGAGACCTTAGAAAATGTGCAAAAAAGCTTCATCACGTGCAGCTAAAAGTACTAAAATGAAGCCGGTGTAATGTGGAATAAAGAAACCAGCAATATGCTTTTTCATCTATCGAGACTTCTATCATCTGGGAGCGAATTAAAAGTTCCTTTCAAGCAAAACTGAAGCATTGCACTGTGTGGCTTGTAAAATGAGTTGTCAGAATTTCGTTGTGGCACTTTTTGTAAATACTGGACTGAAAGAGACGTTTCAAGCCAAAGTAAGAGTGTGCCTCCATAAAATTTTTCCTATGCGTATGTAGAAAAATAGCGTAAACTTCTATTCAAGCAATGACAAAATGGCAACATTGGTGTCTGCAAAGGCCCAAGAAACAAATTGCCTGTCAATTTAAATAAAAAGCATTTTGATCAAGTTTTAACCACATTGATAGATTTAAGGTTACTGTATCCCTTCAGTGACCACTCACAGTGTTTTCTCTCTTGATTATCACGCCCGCAACATAACACGTATAAACTATACATCATTCGATTCGTCATTAAATAGGGAGTATTTACGAGGCAAAAAGAATACAAATATCCGAAAATTGGGCGTTATACATCCAAAAACGTGAAAATCGGACCTTCCCCCCTTCTAGAACCTCCATGCCCCCCAGATATGTTTCATTTAAATCTCAATGAGATTTTTGCGTTTCTGCGTTGCGTTGATTTTTGTATTTCCAATAAGGAAAACAAATTGCCTGTCAATCAAAATAAAAAGCATTTTGATCAAGTTTTGACTACATTGATAGATTTAACCCTATCCAGACTGGGGGGGGGCTCATTCAGCCCCCCCACCTACTTAACTGAGCACTGCTCCAAATTGGTTCAACGAACCAGGAAATGGTTTTTTGACTTTTAGTTTCTATCCTTTTGAAGTGTGAATTTGTGTGAAATTTTGAAAAAAAAATTCAGGGGGCCGGGGGGTGGCTGTTTTTTTCAGAGTGGTCGGGGCCAACTTTTATGTTAGCTGCTTATGGATGTAATTCCAGATCACCTCATAATCCTTTGATAGTATCCTTTTTCAGTTGTGAACTTATAATTTGTAAGGTCTCTTTAATTTTTTCCAGGAACAATAGACAAAATATGTGTCACGTGACCTCATCAATGACGTCATCTTTAAGAAAATGGCAAAAATTAGTTAGCGGTCTTTCTGCAAGGATATTTCGACCCCAAATGTTTTACAGCGGCAATAAATAGACTAAAACTGATCAACAGGGTTGTTTCCACCTAAGCTGTGTAATTTTGTTTGAATTTTGTGCATCATTGGTCGCAAACGGTACAAGATTCCCCGGGGGTATCCTCAGGTAGTACTACTAACGATCAGTTTTCATGCATATCTTGAGAATTTGTTTTACAGTGAGAATTTTTTGACTTGAAAGTGTTTAGTTTGTCAAGATATTATCAAAATTTCACCAAATAACTATCTTCAACCCCTTATTTCCACCTTCCTTCTTCTTTCCAACTCATTTGCTTACTACGGGGAAAAAATGCTGATGTCAGCATTTTTTGCAATAATTAAAACAAAAGTTTCAAAAGGAAAAATGAAGTATGCAACGATCACTTATCATCGAAGTAGTTTTCATCGTAATATATGGAGAAATTCTCTTTTATAGCTGCATTTTTCATTTTTCAGAAAAACAAGATTTTTAATCTCTGTGTCCGCCATCTTGGATTTGCGAAAATCAAATTTTTCACTTTATAAGTATATTTTCACCTTCTAACAATGCTTTGATTGGCATAATTTGGTTTCATAAATCAATCTTAGAAAATTATAAAGATTTAAAAAAAAGTTGTTTTTTTCATTTTTTTCGTGGACACGTGCCAGTTGGTCTTGAATAATTATGACGTCATATCTATTTTTAGACTTTTTTTTGTGAGAAATGATAGATCATAAGCACGGCTACCTGCATGGTGAGTTTCATCTTCGTAAGTGAAGGAATGGCGATTTTAGAGAGGGGGGGCTGAATGAGCCCCCCCCAGTCTTCTAGTAGCTCAAAAAGCCCAGTCTGGATAGGGTTAAGGTTACTGTATCCCTTCAGTGACCACTCACAGTGTTTTCTCTCTTGATTATCACGCCCGCAACATAACACGTATAAACTATACATCATTCGATTCGTCATTAAATAGGGAGTTGAAAAAGAATACAAATATCCGAAAATTGGGCGTTATACATCCGAAAACGTGAAAATCAGACCTTCCCCCCTTCTAGAACCTCCCTGTCCCCCCAGATATGTTTCATTTAAATCTCAATGAGATTTTTGCGTTCTCAGCACATTAATCTAGCAAACTGTGTCTCAAATTTCTTTTGCATGCCTTAGCTTCAGAATAATTAATAAAACAATTCTGCCCCTCGCTCCCTGGCCTCGTTTTGAGATTCATTCAAATGTTAAATTTGGACCATGCAATTTTTCTCAAAAGCGAGACAAATTTTGGTCCCGCTATGCCTTTTCTCTCTGTCTGCCAAATTTCAGCCAATTATGTCAAGCCGTCGGGTACAGGGAGCTGTATGAATACCAATTCGTTGCTGAAAAATTGATTTTGAGAAAAGCGTTGAAACAGTTTCTTAGTGTACAGTTCCACTGTTGAAATGATTAACTTCAATCTGGCCACAAGAGTAAACAGAGTAATCCTGTATGTGTTTAGTGCAGAGTTTACAATGACATAATTGGTATTATAACCGCAAAATCCATTCAACAGGAAATCAAAGGCACTTGAAACCTTTAACCTGTAGTTCCCAAATAATCCTCGCCATGTAAACAGCATTTTCCTAGCAGAAAATACCTTGCTTTAAATTGCTTATAATTAGCTGAAAAATAAAGTAAAATTCCTTGAAATTATTAGAAATTGTAGGTAGATGTGTGTGCTATCCAATGATCTAAAAATCCAAAAATTGATCGGAAAAAACTTTTTATCGTCCTGAAGGGATACAGTAACCTTAAGTTGACATTTACTTGATGACATTTGAGAAAAAAAAGAAATTTAGCACACTGTAAGAAGCAAGCATAGAAAATTACATTATCAACAATCAATATTTGATGCAGCACTATTTCCTTACCAACAAATGTTGTCACTTTATTGTTGTATGGTATCTTGAGGATATAAGCATTTTTGTCTCCCAGAGCACATGCCATTTCTTTTCCGTCATCTGAAATGGTTGAAAAAAGATGAAGAAATGTCAAATAAAGAACATCAACGGCATCGACGATCCTTCAATTGATATGGCTTTACGGCTGAGATGTATTTAGGGCGGAAATTGCTTCCTCAACATGCATTCTGTAAAACTGCAAGAAAATGTTTTGAAAGTTTCTCAATTGGATCAGGTACCGGTTGGACAAAAAATAACTCCACATGTTTGAAAATTCGCTATGCAGAGAATACTTGAGATATTGAAATCAATCAAAATTAGGTTGATACCCGAAGGGCTACTTGTCAAGCCTAGAGGGAAATAAAATGTATTGCACGTTGCCTTAAAGGCACTGAGTCCGCATAAATAGCGCGCTCGTGACCAATATCAACTTCTTTTCAATCATAAAACAAAAGTTTTGATTTAATCGCTATTGAAATTAAACCAAAGAAATTCCCGAGGATAATGCAAGGATTAAGAAGTCTTTAGTCTCCACTGCTAATGATGTTAGCACTATTTTGCTATAAAAAAGGGCCGTCAGCAGTTTGTCAGCAAAATTCAAGATGGCGTTAACGCTCAGCTAGAGAAGCATCGCCCTAAATGGTCGGCTAACGTTTTTCATCATAGCTGACCGTGCTGCAAAAACTTCGTTTCAAAAGGAGTTTGGGCCTGGATTTTGCAGGAAAGTGCGTTAAAATTATTTGCTGATGCCATTTCTGAGATTTTGTCTTGTTGTTTTCGCTTTGTACCGCCTATCCTTGTCCTGAAGGATTTTGTAAGAAAACTTACCTGAAATGGATAAGGGTGAGAGTATTTTATGTCCTTGTTGTTGTCCAAGCCCAATATTTGTTTTCTTCGCGTTGCCTCGGGATTTTGTATAAAGTACAACTAATGTTTGTTACAGGCAACTCCAACCGTCCAGAGGTTATTTTGGAAGAAAAATCACAGAAAATTGCATTGAATGTAAAAGTCGAGGGTTTTATCTCGGTTGTGGTCAGACTGGCCTACCTGGGCCCCTATTGGTCGGCCATCTGACTTCCCTTATTGACTCCCCTGTCAACCACACTGTTAGAAGTCTTAAGGTTAGAGTCATAATCCCCAAGATAATGGTAAAATTGTAAATCTTGAATTTTTTGTCAGTTACTGCCTTGTTGATTTCATTTGTGCAAGGTTTCATTCACGAACTTCCCCTTCGAACTTCCCCCTGTAGTCAGTTTCATCATTTTCTCAATCAATATTTTGAAATGTAACCATATTATTTCATACTTTCATACAGTTGAACACTAGTACATACTCTTGGCAAGAATTTTGTGGATATGTCAATTTACAGACTGTGATAGAAGTGGATTCCAAATGGGGTATGCACTCGAATGGCAGGAATGATTCATCAGCGTGGCAAGGCCTAAATCTGAGATCCGTCGTTATATGGCACTCAGAATACACTTAATATTAGCTGGGGATGTAAGTCTTAATCCTGGCCCAGACAAATATCAGGTTATAAGAAATGTTATTTCATTAAACCGTCATAAATGGTTGAAAGAGGCTTCTCAAAATGGAGTAAACTAGAATGATATTAACCTGTAAAAAAATCCCAAACCACTAAATGGTAAGTTCAAAATAGCCTGTGTCAACACATGCTCAGTAAGGAATACGCAGTATAACTTTGTGAATCATTTATTAGCAGAAGACACTGACTTGTGTGTAATATGTGAATCTCATCTAAGGTCTGATGATGAAGCTGTTTTATCAAATATTACACCAGGATATTACTCCATTAGTAACTTTCCAAGGAAAACAGGTCTTGTGGTGGTTTAGCTCTTGTTTACAAGAAATTTTGGATCTGATTCAGACAGAGAACGGTGAAAAATCATCATTTGAATTTGCCAAATGGCACTTAAAATATAAAGGACAGAGTACACTAGTGGTTGGTGTGTACAGGACGCCGTATTCTCGTAACCATCCTGTAACTAAAGCTGTATTTTTGAATGAGTTTGCTGATTAGTTAGACAATATTGTGATATTTAATGGAAAGCTGGCAATCTTGGGAGACTTTAATCTACATGTAAATGACAAGGGAGATCCATATGGCTCAAGATTTCTAGATCTATTGGAATCTGTAGTCCTGGTCAATCTTATAAATGTACCTACCCATAACAAAGGAAACACACTTGACTTAATAATCACCAGAAAGAACTGTGATTTTGATGTATATGGAGCTAGTTAGAGCTAGTTGTGAGAGCTAGTTTCTTCATTTCAGACCATTCATTTGTCAGCGAAAAACAAAGGATATAGATATTGCTAAATTCAAAAAGGATCTGTCAGAAACGCCTCTTTGTGTATTGCCATCAGACAACCTTGATGTTCTAGTGTCCCAATATCATGATTGCATTTCTGAATTATTGAAAAAACATGCCCCAAAAATCACAAGTGTGTTAAAGAAATCCCTGGCTGCCCTTGGTATAC
This sequence comes from Aurelia coerulea, assembly GCA_039566865.1. Lineage (NCBI taxonomy): Eukaryota > Metazoa > Cnidaria > Scyphozoa > Semaeostomeae > Ulmaridae > Aurelia > Aurelia coerulea. The sequence goes on from CM076945.1 coordinate 16,467,238, forward strand.
ATCAGAATTGAACTAGATAAAACACGAAAGAAGGAAAGCAGAATATAAATGGAGAAAATCTAAGTCTGAGCAAGATCATTTGGCTTTCAAAAGTTGCAGGAACAGATTCAGGAATACATGTGAGACAAAGAAACTAGCGTACTACAAAAATAAAGTAGACAACTGTGAAGGTGATAAAAAAAAACCTTTCAAAGTGTTAGAATCATTAACAAGTAGGAAAGAAGACACTCCCTATCCTGAACATTCATCTGTGGATGAATTAGCTAACAAGTTTGGTGACTTCTTCATGGAAAAATTGACAAAGTTCAGAATGATGTAACAAAAATTCTGCGAAATGAAAACATGGTTGATCACTACAATTATGAAAACTGTGAGAGTTTTAGCCATACTGAATTCAGGGAGTTTGCTGAACTAAATAATGAACAAGTAATGAAACTAATTTCAAAATGCCCTTCAAAATGTTGTCAGTTAGATCCAGCACCAACATCAATTATAAAGGAATGTTTGGATATTCTGCCGCCACGTAGCACAAAAATCATAAACTTATCACTACAAACTGGAAATTGTCCATCAAGCTGGAAATTTTCCATCAAATGTTCCCTTGTAATTCCACTCATGAAAGGAATTGGTCTTGATCTTATTGTCAAGAGCTACAGACCAGTCAGTAATTTGCCATTCATTTCTAAGGTGGTTGAGTCGGCTGCGGTGAAACAGTACTGGGAATATTTAGAAACAAATGATCAAATGCCAAAAAGAAATACTGCATACACAGAATACCATAGTACTGAGACTATATGGGCAAGCAGAGGGTGTCTCTGTTAGTGCTGCTTGATTAAAGTGCTGCTTTTGACACCTTAGATGTTAACACCTTGCAACAGATCTTTGAACATAAATTCAAGATCAGTGGTCAGGTCAGTCAATGGTTTCCAGTCCTATTTTACAAACCGCAAGCAAAGGTTGTGTTGTCAAATGACTTTGATGTTAAGTATGGTGTGCTACAGGGAAGCTGCTCAGGGCCAGTCATATTTTATCTTATCTGTCATCATTATACGATCTTATTGCTCAGTATGATGTTGATGTAGGTGGCTTTGCAGATGATAATCAGCTCTATGTATCTTTTAAGCCTAACAGTGAAAGTGAAGCTGAGGCATTAAATGAAATCACTAATTGTATTGCATCTGTAAGAAAAGGGATGCTACATCATAAACTAAAACTTAACGATGACAAAACTGAGCTAATCATCATTGGTGGTAATAAACAGTTGCCAAAGTATCTGTAGATAGCATACAAGTGGGTAAATGTACGGTTTCTCCAGTGCAGAAAGTAAGAAATCTGGGTGTCATCTTTGATGAAAACTGTAAAATGATGAAAAATGTTTGTAAAAAAGGATTCTATCAACTGTGTAGACTACGGCAAGTCAGGAGATACTTCAATCGTAACATCCTTTGAAATTTTAGTTCACGTCTTTGTGATATCACATACTGACTATGGTAATCCATGTTATCTGGACTTCCAGATGTCACCATTAAAAAGGTGCAGAGACTCCAACATGCAGCAGCAAGGCTGATTTTAAACAGGAGTAGAAAAGAGAGTGCTACCGAAATGCTAAAAGAACTACACTGGTTACCCATCAGGTATAGGGTCTTGTACAAACTTTTGTTGCTGGTATTTAAATGCATGAACAATATCGGACCAGCTTGTTTAAAGGAATTGTTGATCAGTAGAAAAGCTCCCAAAACACTTGGATCAGCAGAGCTTTCCCTACTTGAAATCCCATGGGCTAGAACTGAGACTTTCGGTAAGAGAGCATTTGAATATGCGGCACCTCATATCTGGAACTCTTTGCCATTCCACATCAGACAATCGAAGACCATCGCTATTTTCAAGAAGACATTGGAAACATATTTTTTTGAACAAGCATTTAATTTTCAAGCTATCTTGTATACTGAAAAATACTGTAATTTTCAAGGACCTTCACTGTAATTTTAATAGTGCTATTTTAGCTTCCTGTAACTTATTTGTACCTATAAATTGTATGCGCCGCAGAATATTGTACAATATACGGGCGCATTATAAAATCAACTATTTATTATCACTATAATTATTAAAAGTAAACCGATAAATTCTGTTACACAACAAAATAATCGACAAAACAATAGGGAGATGGCCTGGAAGCAATACATTTCTATATCTTGATAGATTTGTTCGAGCGTGGACTTCCGAAGTTGCACGAGTGCGCACCTCTGGGCTGTTGATGGTGCTCGTCAAACCCCTGATGCGCCTAACACAATGGCGAATTGTTTGTATTGCTCTCAGGCTGTCCCTCTCTTATTCTTTTTTTTTATAAATCAATAAAATTTTACAATACATATTACGGTCTAGACTACTTACAAGAATTACTTTACAATACTACTGGGACAAATATCCCGTGGAGCAAAAGACTGTGTCTACCCCAAGGGAATTAACATAGATAAAGGAAAGAAAAACTACTTAAACTTAAAGAACGCTACTAAAACAACACATACGGATAATAAGAACGATTGACACCTAAGTCTGCTGCATATTAGACGTCAGATCTAAGTGATGGCTAGGAAAGGTAACTAGTGGAGAAAACTTATCTTGCAGTTTCTTTAAGTATGAAAAAAACCACCATGCACCTGCCGTCCAATATGCAACAGACTTACAAACCTAAAGAGACAAAAAAGAAACAGACGGGGACTTAGTGGTTACGTGGTGTATATCTTTCGTTAGAAGCGACCTTACTCAAACCGTTCAGTTTCGCGGATGAACTGTATAGTCAAGTTGAGAATAGTTCTATTGAGGTCGTAAGAGAACTTTTCATCGCCATACAGTAAAAGCTGAGTTAGGACCTTATTTGACAAATTACTACTTAGTTTTCAAAGGTGCATGTTTGTCTATTAGCGCACGAAAAGTTTTCGTAATGTGTTCGCATCATCTGTACTTTGAGCATCAAAGGAAGGGATACGTTATACGTTTTGCCAAAGCAACGCAAGATGACATCTGAAAAAGATCTTAACTTGGTATGACCTGGAGTCCAAAAACTATAATGTTGTCGTACTTCTCTAGGGCAGAATTAACGGAATTTGATAATTCGTTGAAAAAATTATTCAAGTTTGCAGAATCAGGGGGTCGGTAGTTCTGCATCTTCAATGCCATCATTCGAAGGGCACATAGGGTTTACAGTATCCCTAAAATTGTGTTTGAATTTGTGGAAGTTTAATTTGCTTAAACCAACTCTAAGTTGAGTAAGAAAAGATAAGCCTATTGGGTCATGAATTCCGAAGACAGGATTTGCAAGGGGGCGGATAATTGACAAAATCTTCTTCTTAAAAATAGCGACAGATGGTGCAAGTCTAAGTTCTGGTTCAATATCGTTCCATTCGCATAGACAGTGAGGATAAAAGCTAGATTTGAATTTTTCCGTCCTGTTTATTTGAATTTTCCGAGGAGAAACAAAATGCCATTATTCGCCCTACGACATCCTGTTTGATGATATAAAATCAGCAGAAAATCTGGTCCAATTCAAAAGGCTAATCAAGAGCTGGGATGGGGCCACCTGCAGATGCAATGTATGCCTTCGAAATTAATCCTGTATATAGTTCATCTAAAATATTTATTAATTTGTAGTTATTTAAATAATCGAATTAGACTAGTTGCTTTAGTAGCTAAAATTTTTTCGATTTAAAATAAAAGACACACACACAAGGACTCCAGCGAGAAGATCTCGTCGTTGAGAATTAAAAGAAAGGCAAAGCAACAAGAAGTGTTCCGCATCTTCAATGCCATCATTCGAAGGGCACATAGGGTTTACAGTATCCCTAAAATTGTGTTTGAATTTGTGGAAGTTTAATTTGCTTAAACCAACTCTAAGTTGAGAAAGAAAAGATAAGCCTATTGGGTCATGAATTCCGAAGACAGGATTTGCAAGGGGGCGGATAATTGATAAAATCCTCTTCTTAAAAATAGCGACAGATGGTGCAAGTCTAAGTTCTGGTTCAATATCGTTCCATTCGCATAGACAGTGAGGATAAAAGCTAGACTTGAATTTTTCCGTCCTTGCCATTATTCGCCCTACGACATCCTGTTTGCAAAGAGAGTAATGTGACTGATGAAGTTGAGGGATTGGATCCATTGTATAATCAGGGGCTAGATTATTTACAACCTTGTAAAACAAAGTAAGACGTCTGCTCCATCTGCGGGAACTTAGTGATTCCCAGCCAAGCTCTGCATACAGCTTTTGTCGCGAAGTTCCTCTCCATGCACCAGTTATAGCTAGGGCAGCAGAATACTGAACAGACTCTATCTTTTCCATTAAATTCGGGAGAAAGGTATTCTGACTAAATTCGCATATTTTAGCCGGGATATGGTATATAACATCCCCATAGTCCAGGTGAGGTCGCACATAGAGCTTATATAGTTCATTTAAAGTATGCCTGGGAAGATATTCGGAGAGATATTTCAGCAGGTCAATACCCTTTCTTGTTTTAGAAATAGCTGATTTGATGTGAGCAGAAAAAGAAAGCTTTGAATCTAGGATAATTCCAAGATGTTTATGTTCGTTTACTTTTTTCACTGGAATATCATTAAACGAGACTACAGGATGATCAATTTCAATTCTTTTCCTTGAAATTATTAATTCAACTGCTTGCTTTTGCGGGTCAGGATTAAATGACATTCTCCAATCATTTGCCCATTGTTTTATCAACTCCAAATCATGATTCATGTCGTTGGCAGCTGTAGTAGAGTCCTGCACTATCGTAAAGAGTGACGTATCATCAGCAAAAAGTTTAACATTGCACTTCAAACCTGCAGTAAGGTCATTTATATAAATATGAAAAAACAAGGGGCCCAGAATAGAGCCCTGGGGTACACCTGCTGAAACATTTCCCCCATTTGAGCTCTGTCCGTTCAAAACAGTTCGCTGCTTCCGATCTTTGAGGAAACTTTGAATAAGAGAAAGAAATTGGCCTGAAACACCACTTCGCTTTAGTTTATAAACAAGACCTTCATGCCATACCCTATCAAACGCTTTCTAAATATCAAGATACACAGAACGTACGTCGAGAGGGGGATTACAGTCGAACGCTTTAAAGATTGTGTGCGTTATGGAAATTAATTGGTTGACTGTTGAGTCACCGGGACGAAAACCTGATTGATTTGGGTTCAGTAGTTCATGAGAAACAAGATGTGAATATAAAGAATCATACATGAGTTTTTCGAGTATTTTGCCAAAAATTGGGAGAAGAGAAATTGGACGATAATTTCCTTTCACATTTTTCTCATTTTTCTTGTGAACTGGTACTACATTTGCATATTTCCATATTTCTGGAAATAAACCACGCCTCAGACAGTTTGTGAAAATTATCTTTAGTGGAGTAATTAATGCAGCATCGCTTAACTTTATCATTCTTGCAGATATTTCATCCCAGCCATGTGCTTTATTAGGATTTAGTGATCTTATGATATTCAATATCTTTTCATCAGAAATAGGGAACTCACTTATCAAAGCAACGGGTACTGGCATGTCGTGTGGGATTTCACTACCTGTGTCAATTGTCGTGCACTGCCGTATGAAATAATCGTTAAATAGCTGTGCCTTTTCTGTAAAATCCATTACAAATAATCCATTTTCTAGAAGGGGTGGTATTATAGGAATCTTTACTTTGTTCAGAACAGTGTTTATCAATGTCCAATAGCTTTTGCTACTGGTTCTAGGATTAGCCAAAGTTTGCCCTGCCTTTAAAAAGTAATTTCGCTTGGCATCCTCGATCAATTTCGAACCTTCAGATACCATCTTTTGTATTCCCTCCAGCTTGTCGTCTGGCTGACCCCTCCTCACAAAATTTCTGTAAGCATGATTCTTTTTCCTCAGAAAATTTTTAACGGCTTTTGTTATCCATGGTGCTTGGCGAGGCCTAATTGTTTTGACTTCGTTTGGAATGAAGTTAGAATAAATGTTCAAAGGACATCGTTGAGTAATTTGACCTGCTCATTGGGGCATTCAAGTTTGTTCAGATGATCTTGCCAATTAAAGGCACTGTGTCCATGTAAGTAGACGATTTCGAGGGGGGTATCTCGAAAACATGTGATCTTTCGTCGTTTTTTCATATGAGCGTTGTTTCTTGCAAAGTCTTTTCTTGCAAAGAGTTGTTTGTTCGTCAAGCGATTGTTTCAAGTTCTTTTGAATTCGTCAGCAGGGATTCAGCATGCTCGCCTTTTGAAATAGTGTTCTAGAATTTTCAAAGGTCCTTGTTTTCTTCTTTTGTGCGATTGTTATCAGACAGATTAATGAACATAAAGGCATGTTTTGACAAGTTCTTTTGAATTCGTCAGCAGGGACTCAGCAATCTCGCCTTTTGAAATGATGTTCTAGAATTTTCAATGGTCCTTGTTTTCTTCTTTTGTGTGATTGTTATCAGACAGAATAGGTTTCCTTTCCTTTCGACAACGAGGCTCTTATTTTCATGTGATCAGTTTAAAACAGCCTGCCCTAAACCAATCAAATTCTCGAACAGTTACATGCATGTCAGCATTGTGTCAGCAGTTTCAACTGTTCGTACATGCAATTTATTGATATATGGACACACTGCCTTTAAACATGTCGATACTTTTCATAATGTTGACAAAATCTGCCTTATCATAATACCCGGCATGAACAAAGATCTGACCGACTTCATTTCAAAATGTGAAATTTGTAACATATTTCAAAACGACCAGGCCAAAGAACCCCTCATTCCCCGTGAAATCCCAAGCCGCCCCTAGCAAATCATTGCTGCCGACATTTTCACAGTCAACAACAAAGACTTCCTCTGTACTGTGGATTGCTACTCCAACTACTTCGAGATAGATCGTCTATTCTACAAAACTGCTGGGGAAGTTAAGAAGAAGCTCAAGAGACACTTCTCTACGCATGGCATACCAGATAAGTTCATGAGTGACAATGTACCATTCTCTTCCAAAGAATTCCAGGATTTCACCAAGGAATATGAATTCACCACCGAGCCAAGCTCACCAGGGTATGCTCAAAGCAATGGCAAAGCAGAAAATGCGGTCAAAACTGCAAAGATTCTGATGAAAAAAGCAGCTGAATCTGGCAATGATTTCTATCTTCTGCTGCTTGAATGGCGAAACACGCCCTCTGAAGGGATGGACAGCTCTCCTTCCCAGCGTATTTTCAGCAGAAGAGCCAAAACTCTGCTTCCCATGTCCAAGAAGCTCCTCAAACCAAAGGTCGTCACAGGTGTTCAAGAAAAACTTCGCCAGAGGAAAGAGATACAGTCAAAGTATTATAACAGAGGCACAAAGGAGCTTAGCACATCAAGGAAGGATGATGTGGTTCGGATCAAACCAAGCAATAATGACAGAACAGGCCGCTGGACCAAAGGCTGTGTCACAGAGCAAGTTGGTGTAAGATCTTATAATGTAAAAACAGAAGATGGAAAGATCTTTAGACGAAATCGAAAGTTTCTACGTCATACCAAAGAGCCATTCAACGCTGATGAAGAAGATTCAATCGTTTTCCCAAGAAGAGAGCAAGGAGCGGTGACTCAACCTCTTAAGGACCACCAACCGAAAGTGGAGCCATTGGATCCGCAAGAAGCACCTCACTTGATGATGATGATGCAGAGACAGCCGCCAACGGACCTGCTGAGACAAGATTCGATCACAGGCGATTGAACTTTTACCAACCAGTAACGACAAGAAGTGGCAGAAGAGTAATTCGGCCTGACTACCTTGCTGGACACAAATGATTAACAAACTTTAAAGATAATTAATTTCTCTTTATATTACAGTTCCTTTGTTTGTTTTTGTTGGAGGAAAGGTGTAACATTATTAGCCTCGTTTGAATGTTCTGTTGGGCATGCGCCCTGTTATTGTTAGTTTTAGAGCACGAGACTGAGAAAATGGAGAACTTATGAAATAGGAAGCCTTTACAGCAAGAATTTCTATTGTTCGAGGTTCAGTGCCTTTTCGGTTTGTGTGGGAATTGGAGAGGCCATAGCTTCTGGAAACCTTGAGATATATCAACCGGCTTCCAAACTTGCATATCCAAAGATCTGGAGAGATTTCTTCAAAAAATGTCAGGATACTTATGCAGCTTTTTGTCTTGGGTGAGTTATATGAATGTGGGTAAAATTTAGAAAAGTCTTCACGGGTTTCTTTTGTCTCCTTCGCTTATTCATCGTTTGACTGGTCCATGAACTGAGGCTTTGGAGGTTTCGGCCATGGTTTCGGTTTCGGTTTCGGTTTCGGGCCATTCGGCCATGGACGATATTTGATTCCAATGCTGCTTTTTACCAGCTGCAGTGCAGCAACGCAATGAACATATCATCCTGGGCATATGCAGCTCAGATTAGATGCATCCAAACAATCACTTGTGGTATGAGAATACATATTTTCGCTATTCAGAAGCACTGGGAATTACCATCTAACATGCCTATTTGCAAGCTTATGCGAAACGATTCGTTATCGTCTCGTACTGATCAAATCGATAACATGTTTTTTACAAATTTCGAAGGGTATGAACCTTTAAATCTTCCTGGCTTCACTAAAAAATCCTTATTTTCGCCAATTTGCTGTATCGATCAAAACATAAAAATAATAGCCAGGCCATTAAGCTACCAAACAAAGTTTGAATCACTGGTTTTTATGGATTACTGTTTCACATGTAAAAGATTCTCTTGGTTCAAATCAATCAAGCTAACTCTATAGTAAAAGAATAATGACTTTTAGATGCTAAGTCAGGTTTAAACAATATGACCTTCTGATAACTTTTGTATAAATACAAGATCAAAGAAATTTTTCCTCAAGATATACAGTGAAAGAAATATAAGATAAGAAGTTGCTCTGAAGATGCCCTAGTGGGCAAAACTAGTCAGCACTGAAATAAAGAATAAAAAGCGCAAACGACCAAATTGATGCCTGTTTTCTTCGAATGGTTAGGCCCTCTTCAACGGTACACTTTATGTGAAAGAAATATAATGTATATTGTTGTATTGACACTCTATGTATATAGTATGGTTACCCTGTGGAACCATTGTTGTAGCCACGCCTTGTTTAGATTATTTACTCTTGTTATGTTCGGTTCGAAGCAAGAAGCATTTTATGAGTCTCCAAATCTTGGTCTGAATAACCGTCCTGTACCGAGGTCATAGGATATAACATTGGCGACGAAGATGCAACAGAAATTTAAGAGAGAATGGCGTTCAGTTTAAATTTGAAACCGCTTCTTGAATTTGACCCAGAGAGAGAGGTAGGCGCTAATATCTCGACGAGATGGCGACAATGGCTCAATGACTTCGACACGTTTCTGCTCGCAAGTGGTATACGAGATAATCGTCGCAAGAGAGCACTACTCTTATATCAAGCTGGTGCACGCGTTCGTGAAATTTTTGGTCAACTTCCAGATACAGGGGAAGATGACGATTACAACACTGCTCGAACCAAGTTATCAGAATATTTTGAACCGCAAAAGAACACACGCTACGAGGTGTACAAATTCAGACAAACACGACAGTAAGTTGGAGAGACACTCGACAGCTTTTACACAAGGCTACGCAAACTATCCGTGAATTGCGAATTCGCTGATGCAGATTTTGAAATAGAAGAACAGATTATTATCGGAGGACTTTCATCTCGAATCAGAAAGAAAGCGCTTCGAGAGCCTGAATACAAACTGAGAGATGTGCTCTTGGATGGTCGTCGAAACGAGATGAGCAAATTCCAAGCAAAAGATATCGAATCAAAGAATGAAAGACCCATAACAAACCGTATTCGTGCAGACACGCAATACAAGAAAAGCAACAAAGCTTCAAAATGTGGTAACTGTGGAGGGGCATGGCATCTTAAAGACAAATGTCCAGCACATGGGAAAACATGTCGAAAATATTCCAAGAATAATCACTTTGCTAACGTATGCTGAAGTTCTGCTCAGGACAATCAAAAGAAATCTGAGAAGTCTAACTTTAGAAAACAGAAGACAGTGAAACCTCTGCATCATTCAGAAACCGATTCAAGTGATGAAGAATACATGTACGCTGTAAAACAAAAGTCCACTGGTTGTCCAACAGCAAAAGTCAAGATTGGGGGCAGTACAATATCATGATAGATACCGGAGCCTCGATCAATGTATTGGATCAACAAGCTTTTGAAAAGTTGACCAGTATTAAGTTGCAACCAACAAAGGTCCAAGCATTTCCTTTCAATACAAAACATCCCGTACATTTCAAAGGGAAATTCGAGACGTTGGTAGAATCGAAGGAGAAATATTGCCTAGCAACATTCTACGTGATGAAAGAACGGAAAGCAGGATGTCTATTGTCAGCAAACACAGCGCAAGAGCTTGGTCTGATAAGCTTGAATCTTAGCAACGTTCATTCACTCAACACAAACGATGGTAATATTTGTGGGATATTTGATGAATACAAGCAAGTATTTTTTTAGGGATTAGGAAAGCTGAAAGATGATGCCGTCAAACTGAATATTGACAAAGAGGCAATACCACAGGCACAACAACCTAGAAGAATACCGTTTCACATTCGTAAGAAAGTGAAGGACGCTTTGAAGGAGCAGGAAAATCAGGATATCATTGAACCTGTACCAGAAAATCAGCCCACCCCTTGGCTTTCTCCTATTGTAGCAGTACCGAAGAAGGACGGTTCTGTGCGCATATGTGTGGACATGAGAATGGCCAACCAAGCAATTAATAGAGTCAGGTATCCAATACCAACAGTGAATGATATCAGTTTAGATCTCAATGGGGCTAAGTATTTCTCAAAGCTTGACTTAGCACAGGCGTACCACCAACTACCCCTTGCGGAGGAGAGCAGGTACATAACGGCCTTCAGCACACATGTTGGTTTATACCGATATAAAAGATTGGCTTATGGAATAAATGCAAGTGCAGAAATATTTCAACACGCTCTTCAGCAAAACCTCCAAGGCATCAAAGGTGTACGCAACATAGCTGACGACATTATCGTGTGTGGTTCTACAAGAAAAGAACATGACACAGCACTCAAAGAATGTATTAACCGATTACAAGAAAAAGGCTTTACACTAAATGCAAAAAATGTAAATTCCTACAGCCAACACTTGATTGTTTCGGTCAAATATTCTCAGCAGATGGGACATGCCCTGATCCAAAGAGAATTGAAGATTTTCAAAGTGCAGCCCAACCTACAAGTGCACAAGAAGTTCGCAGCTTGCTTGGTATGTCAAATCACAGCTCCAAATACATACACGACTACGCTACAATTACAACACCCATACGCGAGCTTACGAAGAAAAATGCACGATTTTCATGGGAGCAAGAACACAAGAGAGTTTTGATAAACTCAAACAGGCGCTAGTATCAGCCCCGGTGATGGGTTATTTTGACACGAAGAAAGATGCGATGCTCACAGTCGATGCAAGCCCGGTAGGAGTTTCAGTTATTTTAGCCCAAAGTGCAAGAGATGAATCGGAGTATAAAGTTATTGCGTATGCTAGTCGTTCACTGTCAAATGTTGAACGTAGATATTCGCAGACTGAAAAAGAAGCTTTAAGCATCGTATGGGCAATAGAACACTTTCACTTGTTTTTATATGGCCAACCATTCAAGCTGTTTACTGATCACAAGCCATTACAGATCATTTATGGATCACCAAAGTCCAAGCCTTCTGCCAGAATAGAACGATGGGTTCTACGTTTACAGCCGTATACATTCACTGTTTGCTGTCCATGGAATACCAGAGGTCATAAAAACAGACAATGGTCCGCCGTTTAACAGCGATGATTTCAGTAGATATCTTACAGCACTCGGAATAAAGCATGATCCAATTACTCCAGTATGGCCACAAGCTAACGGAGAAGTAGAAACGTTTAACCAACCTTTAGGCAAAGTCATTCAAGCCGCCTTAATTGAAGGAAAACTATGGAGACAAGAAATACAGCGATTTCTACTGCAGTACAGAACAACTCCACACTCGGTTAAAAAAAAGTTGCACCATGTGAACTTCTTTTCAATCGACAAGTTGGAGGGAAATTACCAGTTATCGAAAGAAAGATTGTTGTAAACAAACACAAACAAGCACGAGCTAACGAGGTTGAAAAACAGAAATATCAGAAAGAATACACGGACACGCGTCGAAACGCAAAGGAGAGTGATATTAAAGTTGGAGACACTGTTTTAGTGAAACAAATTCGAAAGAATAAATTATATTCTCGTTTTAACAAGACTCCTAACGTCGTTATTGAGCGAAAAGGAACAATGATAACCGCTGAAAATGCAAAAAAACATCGCATTACACGAAACATATCTCATTTTAAGAAGTACATTAATCGAAAAGATCACTCACTCGAGACAGACAATGATTTAGAAGACACAGATCGTAGAGATGAACCGTTGAAACAAACTGATCAGATTGAGGAACCCGATGATCAAGCGCAACTAATCGAGAACGATAATCAGCCTAGAGAAACTCGGACACGCAAATGTCCTGAACGATATGGAAATCCTGTTCCAATATAACTCGTTACAACACTCATTCCGAAAAGGGGAGTAATGTTGTATTGACACTCTATGTATATAGTATGGTTACCCTGTGGAACCATTGTTGTAGCTACGCCTTAGTTTAGATTATTTACTCTTGTTATGTTCGGTTCGAAGCAAGACGTATTTTATGAGTCTCCAAATCTTGCTCTGAATAATGTCCTGTACCGAGGTCATAGGATATAACATATGTGTACTACTGACACCTCTTACACTCTCCTACACTCATGATTACAAAATACTTAGGGGTACATGTGGACCAATATCTGAGTTGGGATGTTCACATAGCCGAAATGATAAAAAAGATATCAAGGGCATTAGGTATGATACGCCATGCTAAACAGTATCTCCCTTTAAGCATATTGCAGACCATGTACAAAAGTATGGTTGAGCCTTACTTCCGTTTCTGTTGCCCAGTCTGGGGTGTTTGTGGCAACAAAGCACTCAACAAGCTTCAGAAGCTCCAAAATAGTGCAGCTAGGATCGTGACAAACAGCCCCTATAGATCGTCTGCAGCACCTATCATCAGGCAATTAGGGTGGCCAACGGTCAACGATCTCATTGAAACAGAAACCTTGAAAATGGTCTATAGGTCTATAAACCATGAAGCGCCTGATTATCTTACAGGACTGTTCCAAAGGTTATCAGAAACCAGTACTAGACAGCTTCGTAATACCTGCACAGACCTTTATGTACCATTGCTAAAAACCGCATGTGGCCAAAAATGCTTCTCATATAGAGGGGCCAAACTTTGGAACAAACAAAAAAGAAAAAATAGGATGGGCAGTACTTTCTCACAATTCAAATCGTCATTGAAAAATGCCAGATCCTGTACATAATCACACTTTTCCTTTTGACTTTTAATATCTATATATTAGGTTTTATCTTGATATTGTAAGTTGTTTCTTTCTTTTAACAGGGCAGTTTGTAAATCAATTTTTGTATTATTACGTTGAATACTTACCCTGTATAAATATTATAAAATGAATGAAATGATTCAGCTCCACAAAGTTAAATTTCATCGAAAGCACTTTAAAGTAAATATTTATATTTTATTTAGTCTTCTTTCTGTCGGACAATCTTAAAATGTTTTTTCAAGAAACCACCTCTGTGCGGACCATTATGGAATTAAGGTCAATTCGACCTTTCAATGCTATCCCTGCCAATGCAATTAGGGGTGTTTTATATGTATTTATTCAATTTGTATTACAATTGCAATGTATGTATAGTTTATTGAACATTGTAACCTTTTGATTATTCTTTAGTGGCAAATTGATACAAACATACATATCGGGTGTCCTAAAAAAAAGTATACAGATTTGGTTGATTCCAGCGATATGAATTTTGCATTAATCAATGGCTAAGCACTCACAGAATGTTCCTCGATAGTTAACTGGAACATAGATACCTCGTTTGTTGGTATTGGAGCTTTGAAAGCAGAAATATCAATCTTGAAAGCTCAAATTTGCGTCCACATGCTTTGGCCTTTGGGCCTAAGCAAATTCCTGAAGCACATCGAAATTAAAAACTGAAATTAATGAAAAATTAAGAAACTGCCCAATGGGTCAATAAAGGGTGACTTCTGGACAATAAAATAACTCCAGATCTAATATTGCTCAAATTTCATCAAGGCTATCGTTGATTTATACGCTGTGCGTTAAGAATTTGCTTAGGCCAAAAGACTAAAGCTCTGGTTTGTAGGAAGAGGCAAACCTGAGCTTTCAAGATTAACAGGTCTGCTCTCAAAGCATAAATACCAAAAAACGAGGTACCTATGTTCAAGGCATCTATTGAGGAACATTTTTAGAGTGATTATATATTGATTGAAGATAAATTCACATCGCTGGAGTCAACCAAATCCGTATATATTGTTTTGGGACACCCGGTACATAGATACATTTGTTTGAAAATTGAAACCAGAGCTCATTCAATAACTTCATGGACAGCGAAGTTCCACGATCGAAGAAAAAGTGTAACTGTATTCTTCTTACTAATATATTTGATCGGCTAATTATCCTACATATTACTGAAGAGCAGAGGTGCTTCCGGAAATTTAACTATAATTCGAAAATGCCCAGGGCTTATTGGAAGAAAGATGAATAAAAAAGTTCTTGGATATTTGCATTTTCCACCAAGTTTAAACAATGGTGGCGTCAAGTAATTTGGCTAGCTCTAAATGAACGACAACCATAATAAATATTTAAGATACATAGATAAAACTTTCAGGGCAAAATAAAGCAACTAAACAGCAATAGCGTTAGTCATGACGTCAAATTTGGCTATTTCTAAACAAGAAAATTTTGCAGTAACAGCTTTAGGCGGGATCATCTAAATCCCTTATAAAACGAGCTGAAGATGTCATAAAAAACCTCACCAGAAAACTTGAGCGAGTTGATAGTTGTCGGCTTGGGTGGCAGTTTGATCTTCTCTTTCAGTTGAACAGGTGGCTCACTCTTGATTGGGTAGCTGCCAGATAAACAACTATGGGACAAAAGATGTTTTGTCTGCAGCAAATGCATATAATTCGCTTTAGTTTTACCTCACAAAAACTGTAAGACGTGAGAGTAAAAATGTAATACAAAGTACACATTTGACGAAGCAAATCTGTTGAAGTCATCTATGGAGGTGTTTTCAGTTTCAAAATGGCATGTTGACGGATGGGGGATTGGGCAACGCTATCCTATTCCAAAAATAAAAATCAGTCTGAGGGTGGAAATCAAACATCAGTTTGAAAACGACTACAAACGATTCATCTTGAAAAGAATAATTTCAAATTCTAAAGAGACCATGAAGTGTGTACTTGCATGACTGGCAAAGTTTATAACATTTCCAGAATACATACCGGGTGTCCCCAAAAAAAGTATTCCTGTTTAAAAAATTACCAAAAATTGATTATCAAACCTTTGATAAAATTTTCTTTTTGAATTGTTTTTTTATCAAAGACCCAAAAAAAATCATTGATGATAAAATGTTTGCTTTTGGTACCACAAGGCAGAAAAATTACACAGAAACATTACTAAGAAACCTGCACTGATTTCAGTTTAATCTTTCATGAAAACCTAGAGCAAACATTAGCAGACAGTACCGGGTGTCCCAAAAAAATGTATACGGATTTGGTTGACTCTAGCGCTGTGAATCTAACTTTAATCAATGGCTAATCACTCTTAAAATGTTCCTCGATTGTTAACTTGAACATTGATACCTCGTTTGATAGTATTGGTGCTTTGAGAGCAGAAATATCAATCTTGAAAGGTCAAATTTGCCTCGTCCTGCAAACCAGAGCTTTAGCCTTTTGGCCTAAGCAATTTCTTAAGACACAACGTATAAATCAACAATAGCCTTGATAAAATTTGAGCAATATTATATCTTGTGTTATTCTGTTTTCCAGAAGTCACCCCTAGTCACCCATTGGGAAGTTTCTCAATTTTTCATTAATTTCAGTTCTAAATTTCGATGTTCTTCAGGAATTTGCTTAGGCCAAAAGACCAAAACTCTGGTTTTCAAGAGGACGCAAATTTTAGATTTTAAGATTAATATTTCTGCCTTCAAAGCACCAATACCAACAACCGAGGTATCTGTGTTCAAGTTAACTATCGAAAAACATTTTGAGAGTGATTAGCCATTGATTAAAGCTAAATTCACTTCGCTGGAGTCAACCAAATCTGTATACATTTTTTTGGGACACCCGGTATGTTTTCGTTACCTAGCATTTTCTCTAAATTTACTCAACGATAGCATACATGCCAAATTTATCATTATAGATAGAGATGCATTTGCATGGAATATATCAAAATTTTGGGCACCTAAGTTTCACGAAGATTTTCAAATATGAATTTATTTGGGGTCCTTCTATAAGAAACCTTTCTAAAATCAGGCTGAGAAGTTTCTTATATGAAGGCACCATTTCTCAAAAAAATCAGCCTGAGGTTTCTTATCAAGTAGTTTCTATTGTGCAGGTTCTTACTGTATAGTAGTGCACATTCTGTCTGTCATTTATGACCAAACTAGATGCTTTACATGCACAAAGAAATTGATTTGGCAATCATCAGTGCTTTTTTGCAGTATGGTTCAAAAACCAGGTAGCCCTAAAAAGAGCTAAATTTGCTCCTTTTAAAGCCAATTACAAGATCAGCTTTATATTGGAAAATAGTATTTGCTCCTTGATATACTTGACAAAAAAGGAAACTTGAAGATCGGCCGTGAAATCAAATTTTGGTGATTTTTCATAAGGGAGTACTTTCTTTGGGACACCCGGTAGATAGAGTGATGTCGCCCATTATGCCAATATCGTGGCAAATTTTTGCATCACCTTCTCACAAATATCAGCAAGCAAGCAAGCAAGCAAGCAAGCAAGCAAGCAAGCAAGCAAGCAAGCAAGCAAGCAAGCAAGCAAGCAAGCAAGCAAGCAAGCAAGCAACATTTATTCGACAAAACAGTCTAGCAGCTATACAGCTTATGTGGGTCCGCGGCATTACGGCTTGTGCCCTAAGAGTTACTACTGAGTATTAAGTTTCCAACATTAGAAGGATGGACAGCTGAGTTGGCTGATGGCTTGCTGTTTGTAGTGCCAGCGACGAAATTAGAAGCCATGCGGTTAGACCCAACGAGATTCGAAACACTGCGCTTTAACCATTTGTTCACACCACCAGTGGTCACACCACCAGTGGTCACACCACCAGTGGTCACACCACCAGTGGTCACACCACCAGTGGTCACACCACCAGTGAAAAAACCAAGTAGCAAGGCTAGTATTATAAACAAAAGACGAAATTTTAATAAAACTTTAAAGTTGGCAGATACTTACAGACTCTACAAACGATGAAAACTAAATTTGCCCGGTGCAAACGCTAATCACTACGAATTTCAATTTAATTTCTCTTGCTAAAGTTTTAATATCGCAGATTAAATTTTGGGCGATGCACCATAATGGGCGGTACCATTCAAGTATGCTTAAAAATCAGTTCAATTTTGAAAGTACTACATGTCGATGATGTAAATACCAGAGGAGGGAAAAAAGAAAAAGTGAATTTACCCAGACACTAAATTGGCATTTTCTCTAACAGTATTTGAGCCACGTCTTGCTGATGAGGAAGCATGATTTTTAAAACTTGTTTTCGGTTTGAATAACTCCTGTCTGTAATAAAATCATCGTAACTTTAGTTAAGACACCATCATAATTATACTTGAATCAACATTAAAAAACATTGATGTATATTATCGAGTACTGTTACTTTCTGCTAGACATAGACCCACTAGACGAAAATGACCTTCACATACATGAAAATTCGTTATGCGGAGAATAATTGAATTATTAGATTCAGTCAAAGTTTGGTTAATACCCAAAAATCTGAAGTATCTTTGTGATTTTTGTTCAATTTTTCGTAGCATTGAAAATATTGGCAAAATTTAATCTGCAAAAAGTATGCGACATTGAAATGCACAAAAAAGCCAAAACCCTCGATCAGAATCATAAATAATCTTCTCAACAAAGAATGACATCTTTTATAAAAGCTGTAACGTATACGATTTGATACTTTCGTGAATTGCTTTGTAAGCCTTGCGGGAAGGAAATGTATTTGCATGCTGATCTGAGTTAGGAGACTACGTATACCTTTACGTATACTTCGAAGTAAAGGAATTTTCATAAATTCAATTTTGCATATGTTTACATTGCTCAGAAAATAGAGGAAAAGGATAAAAAATACTTTAACCTTTCGGCCATCAACCAAACTTTGATTCATTTCAATATCACAAGTATTCTCCGCATGGACAATTTTTTGTGGACACTGCCGGGCTATTTTGAAAACTCAGGTATACACACTCAATTCAATTGTGGAAATACTCACTGCAAAAAATGACAAAATTTCGGGAAATTTTGGGGAAACGTACACTTTCCCCATAATTTCCCAAGAAGGAAATGGAAATGTGTAATTCGACAGCATCTTGCTTGTGCTCAAAACACTTTAAACCCGAGGATTTTGGTCCACCAGGCATAAGATATTATGCAGTTACAAGTTAGACTTATCACCTGGAGTCTCTTGTTTCCCAGTACTCTTTGACTTGATGATGGCGCTTTGGTCAACAGATACTCATTCCCTTATGTTATGTATAGCGTAACTTGAGGGTCCTTATGGAGTGAGGCTAGTTAAAAGTACAGTAAGTTCAGTACTACATAGCTTTCTTGGAGTCTGGTAATGCATTTGACAGTTGTCTAAATTATTCATATTTTCAACCTGTTAACTATTCCATTCAGATAAAGCTAAAAGCTTACAACTGCTTGCAACCCCTGTATAATTGTGAGGTTTAATCATATAGATAGCGCAACATGATTTCAACTCACGATCACCACTTGCAACGCTATCTCAAAGAAAAACTTTGAAATAATCTAATGTCGCTAGCATATATATTAAAGATTATGTGTCCATGTGAGTACAGTGCCTTTGCGGGGGCATGCCAATTTTTACGTGTTCTTCCATGTCATCACCTCGGCAAAAAAATTGAAGTCATCGGTCTAATGTAAGCAGACTGATGACTTACCTGCAGGTACGCTTTCAGAGCTGAACCCAAAGGATAGACAGGAAACATTTGATGCTTCTGCAATTTGTAACCCTTTTGAGCTTTAAACGACTAACGGCAGAAACAATGCAATGTACCTCGATCTGTGCTAAAATATGTATGTATGTATGTAAAACTTTGCCATACAACTAAAATTAAATGTAACATAAAATTTACGAAAAGAAAGAAGGCTATTTACATGTGTACAATATAATAAAAACTAGTATAAAAACACCCCTAGTTTAAAATGGCAGGGATAGCATTAAAAGGTCAGTGCAATCTTGTTTCCATAATGGTCCCGCCAGGGGTATTATAGAAAATAAAAGTTTTCATGAAAAAAGGAGACAAAGGTATTTTGTGTTGAAAAGTAGAAAGTAATGGCATATTCTTAAGAATGTTAATCAGCCTGTTGGGCCTGTTATTTTTGCAGTTTTTGGAAATTCAATAATGAAAATAGGGGCTGTTTTCTTGATTTTGGAGGTCTTTAAAGAAATTGTCCTTTACCATATGTTTGAAACTGCTAACGTTCTTAGCAGACTTTAGGTCAGAGTGTAGATTGTTCCAGATTTTAGGTCCTAGGTAGGAGAGACCACTTTGTCCTGTGTTACTCTTTCGAAAAGGTTGATTTAATTTGTTTTAAGACTTCGAGTAATCCGACTCTAGCCAACTGGTAAGAACATCTCCGACATATGGGATGGGGCTGAATTATCAAAAAATTTGTAAACGTTTGTAGCAGTTTATTGTTTAAATCTCTCTTTAGTAGGGAGCCACTTCATATTTTTCAATCCTTTGATTCCTATATGTGCTCCATTATTCATATTTAAGCAGACCTGATACACTCTTTTTTTTTATAAGAATACTATAACTTTTTTCCAGCCTCAATATTCTTCAGTAATTTTTCATTTTGAGCCTTAACATATTCTTAAAGTATTCTTATTTTTTCAAATCTGGTATGGTTTGAGGGGAACATAATTCAAACAAGTGTCATATCATTATGAAGAAATGGTTGAACGAAAGAAAAATCTAAGCAATTGTAACAATAAGAATGTTATGAACATCGCAAAACAGGCAACTGCTGGAAAATGAGACAAAATATTCGAGCTGAGGCTGAGCAATATTCTTATAATATTCTTAAAATTTGGATGATTCTGAGCCTGAATATTCTTATAAACTATATTCTTATAAAAAAAAAGAGTGTACATTTATTTCGAGCTGTTTGAACGTTTTTGGTTAGCCTTTTATTAATCAGTGGAAACCAAGCACTGCATGCATAGTCAAAGTGGGGCTCGATTAGTGCATTTGCTAGTAACCTACGAAGAGAGAAGTCAAGAAAATTTTGCTTTCTATAGAGGAACCTTAGCCTGCCATTGATTTTACCCAGGGTCCTGGTAGCCATTGATTCACAAGACAGGTTTTCATCAAGAGTACCAAGATAGGTCACTGAGGTGTGCTGTTTAATCCTGATGTCACCCCTTCTGATGTCCAGATTTTGATTGCCGGTTCTCTTATTTGCTCTGCCAAAAATGTATAGACATTGTTTTGTCCTCTCCAAAATGAATGCTTAGTTTGTTATCAACAAACCAATCACAGAGGGAATTAACATTCTTATTTAGTTGCTTTTCTATTTCATTGACGCTATTAAATGGATTAGGCTCGAGAAAGACAGAGGGCCTAGCCATGCTTTATGTTATCACTATTGCTCTGAACACTGCTCTGAAATCGTGGCCTTGCCGAAGTTTAACAGCCACAAAATCAAATAAATATTTCAAATATAGTTCCATCATCACAAACTCTACACAAAACTTTGATTCTTTCTAATTCAGCAGCTCTCAACCATCTCGATTAGTTATCTCCACCTTCTCGTCCCAAGCAAGCTCAGCCCACTCAATACCACGCACTTTGAAGTCTCGAAGCAGGCAGCCATGTTGACAAATCCAAACTTTAGTTTGCATGTGATCAGCTAAATTCTACAAATCACAGCACGCTAAAGACTCTTCATCAGCATCCTGTCAGCGTATCTTGACAGAATGTATACTCGGCCTTACTTACATGGACACATTGCCCTTAACTTAGTACATGCTACACTGGAATGATTTCAAGCGATAAAAACTTGCAAATAAGAAATGCGAATACATCGGTAACAGCTGAGTTGAACTGAAAAATGAACACCATAACTCTACCTTGAACTTTGACTGTATCCGGAAGACTTCACCTTTGTTTTGAAAGTTAGCGGTTGGTTCATTTTACTTGACGCTCCCGATGAGCTTCGACCTACGTTGAAAGATAATCACAATGAGCAATTTTGGCAGAAGGCAAATGACAGACTTGTTACTTTAAAGAAACAGAAGAAGAAGACTAAAGAAAATGGCTACATCTAGCAATGATGGAAATTTGGGTACTGAAATTATGGAAACATTATCGGTCAGCTTTCTTAAAGCTGGTCTTTTTCATAAAGCAGGGTGACTTGCAATTTACCAAATCATGATAATCTTGGACTGAATTGAAATTGGTCTGAATTAGGGTCCGTTTACATGAAAAACTCAAACCTGTTCGAAATTTCATCCCGATTTGAGTTGAATTCGGTGTCTGGTCAAAGCCCTTGTAGTGTTTACATGGAAAATGCGATTTCTAACTGAGATCGGGATGAAACTCAACTCCCCTCTTCCAATCGCTTCGAAATGTCACCCCGGTTTGAAAACGCCATATGTACGAAAAATATATTCAAATCGGTGTGAGATGCAGTGTCTCGGGTTCACATTGGGCAATCATTTTACTTGGCACTCAATACATGAATTAAAAACAAAAAAAAGGTTTCAGACTGGGGCGAAACTTCATGTGAACGCAACGAGAAATGAGCTGTCAGCCAAAGATTCACACCGGTATGAATGAATGAATGAATGAATGAATGAATGATGGTGAATGGATGGATGGATGGATAACCAATTAACCAGATTCGAAACAGACCTACAGGTGTGTTAGAGCTTTTTAAATGCTTGAGCAGTATATAGCACCAAAAGCGTTTGAAAACTATTTTACAAGGAACAGCCACAAAAAGAATACCCGCAAAAACAACAAAAGCGTGGTCATCCCAAAAGTTAGGACAGAAACTGGACGTAAAACCTTCGCGTTTCAAGGGGCAAAAATAATTAACACTCTCAAAAATAAATTACAAACTGGAACATCATTGTTGAAATTTATAGCATCCAGCAAGGACGCAAACCTAGACTTTAGCCATTTATCAGTTGTAATTCTAAGCTTGAAATATTGAACTTTATTCTTGTAAATATCAACTTTTATTTCGTAAAATGCAGGTCTTTGATTGATAACAGTAATCTTATTTATTGAACAAATTAACCTGTATGAATATGAAAGAATATTACTGTTATTATTATTATTATTATTATTATTATTATTTACTTATTTACGAGTTCACTCCTAAAGTTCATAGTTTGGAGGAACTGTTCATAATCAAGCGTCAGCTCCCACAAGTAGCCTCAGACACTCAATACTTTTCTCCGTATCCCAGTTGTTCCAAGGAGGGCTGACTTCTGGATGCAGTGAATACCATCTGGCAATCCTAAACTGTTCAAATGTTCTCTTGCCTACTTTGGGATGGAGCCAAGTGCCCCAACCACTATTGGAATCACTTTCGTTTTAACATTCCATAATCTCATTACTTCCAGCTTTAGCTCACTATATTTGCTGATCTTCTCCCATTCTTTGCCTTCTATGTTTTGGTCGCCAGGAATAGCTACATCTATAATGGAGCATTCCTTTTCTTTCCAGTCGACAATGACAATGTCCGGTCTTGCTCAATTACTCGATCAGTTTGAATGGAGAAATCCCACAGAAGTTTGTATCGTTCGTTTTCAACAACAGGAGCCGGATTATTATTATCATTATTATTATTATTATTTGAGCTGAAGAAGATTTTTAAATCGAAACTTCCCAAGAGAGAAGCTGACACAACTTTGGTTGAATAGACGCAAAAAAGCGATATCTGTGATAAAAAAATTATGGTTATTGGCCCTAAAGAGATTCTTTTCATTTGACAACTGTCTAGAATGAGCAATATTACGATTCATTGGACAAATATGCGAAAGCTGAAGATTTTGTCGTAAACAATCAGGGTTATTTTGATCGATCTAGCGCAGTGGTAACTGATGAGGAGCTTTTTAAGCATGGAGAAATGGAAACA
The DNA here is from genome assembly GCA_039566865.1 of Aurelia coerulea. Lineage (NCBI taxonomy): Eukaryota > Metazoa > Cnidaria > Scyphozoa > Semaeostomeae > Ulmaridae > Aurelia > Aurelia coerulea. The sequence continues at coordinate 16,490,544 of CM076945.1, forward strand.
ATAGTCAAGTCTTGTCCGAACGGGAAGACGTGTGGGATTGATGGTGTTTCTTACGAAGACATCAAAGCAGCCTGGGATAATCATGGGGACACTTTAGTTGATGTATTCAACATGTCGTTAACAAATCTGAAGTTATTACATCATTGGAAACATTCTGCTATTCAACGTATACCAAAACAGAATTTTAATGCTGACGATTTGTCAACCTTGCGGGACATCTCTCTTTTGCCGGTTTCATGTAAGATATTCTCCAAGGCTTTGTGCGGTAGATTATTGCCGTTTATTGCAACAGAAGTAGCATTTTGGCAGCGTGCATTTTTATGCAAACGAGATCGCCAAGAATTAGTTTATACCTTAAAAACATCAATTGACGACTTCAGACACCAGAGCAAAAGGTTATATTTGGCATTCATAGATATTATGGATGCTTTTGGCAGTGTTAGACATGACTTTATATTTGAAACCCTTAGAGAGTTTGGAGCTCCACAGGTGTACTGCTGCATAATTGAAAATCTTTACCAGAACTCATCGTTTGAAGCAATTTGTGGCCATAAGATGTCAAAAAAGTATTACATCGTAAGGGGTACCAAAACAGGTGACCCCCTCAGTGCACTACTATTCATCATGGTTATTGATCGTGTGTGCAAACCAATGGTAGCTGCTGCAGTCATTGAAAGGAATATAAGGGATGAAATATATTTGAATCCAATGCCAATTCAAGCGTTTGCTGATGATATTACATATTTTTGGAAGTCCTTGATCTAGGTCCAGGAAGTAGCCATCCTAAAGTGGCAAATTTCAATGTGTAAATATATGCGCTAATTTGTTCAAGCTGTGAAAGAAAATTCTGCAAAATTCGATTGTTTTTGACTTTGGTAGTCAATAGTAAATCTTGTTTTATTGGCTATGCTCTGGATTATCCTACCACAGTCGGCGAAACGCAGGTAAATAGACACAATCGGCTGAAGGTTTTTTTACCCGTTTCATGTCATGTGATCATACTCTTGGGAGAATACCTTTGGCCGTCGTTGGAGAAGTTTTCATGGCACAAAAAACACGGAAAGAAATTTTATCATGAGATGGATCACTTGACTTGAAATTGGTGAAAACAAACTGTAGCCAATCGGGTCTATCCTTTGGGGCAGCCAACGTTGCGATTCCATTTCAATTTAAAGCTAATCGATGATCTGTAAATTCTGGTAGGTTCTGTTGAGGTCATATTTTACCTTTGCTTGAATTTTGCTTCTTTGATTCGAAAAAAGCCGACAGAGGTGATCCTTCCATAACAGGAACGCTGAAATGGTAAACAAAGCCTTAAAGAACTTGCGCAGCGATTTGTCAGAGGAGTGGAGAACGTAGATATAAACATTAATCCAAAGGTAATTTCAAAATTTCATGGAATGAGTCCGAGCTTTAGTACTGATAGGTTGATATCTGGAGAAATAATAACTAATTCTAACACAAGATTCGGGCGCTTCTTTTCATACAGAACTATATAAATAATTCTGAATTAACTGTGCAACAATGTTTTCAATGATCTTACAGTAAAAACCCTCATATAAGAACCAATTTTTTCGGATCAGGCTGTACAGTTTCTTATAAAATGAACAACTGTTGAAAAGCAGGCTGATGAGCTTCGCATAAGAAACACTGATAGAAGTAGCAGGAGCAATCCTGGAAGGCAAAAACTCCATTATTTATAATAAATGATTTATCCTGATGTATTTGCTTTTTTACTTCAGGCTCTGCACTATTAAATTTACGAAGGTGAAAGCTAGTTTGTTTCTGGGAAATTGCTTCCCACAAAAATTTATTCTATTTCACAAGTTTTTATTCAAAAATAAGAGCTTATAAGAAAACTGGATAAAAATCAGGCTCACCAGTTTCTTATATTTTAATAGATAGATTTTAAACAGTCAGCCTGGAGTTTCTTATCAGTGAGTTTCCTATATAGAGCCCCATCGCCCTTTTCCGATCACTGAAAAAGAAACCTCGAGTTACTTGGCCCAAGTAAATTTTATCGGAAAAGTCAATGCTAATGAATTATTCCTTATTTCATAGTTTAAAGGATAGAAACCAGTTATTGTACATTTAGCGACCGTCTTCTGTAAAATCGTTGTCGGAAAACACAGCGATAAAATCGCGATATCTTCATTCCATCGCCCTTTTCCGATCACGCAAGTTCGCGCATGAATTTCGAACAGCACCACCGCAGAGGGCTCAAGAAAGTGCAGTTTCCAATTGAAATGGATGCTGTACACATAACAGAAGATATTTATCTCAAGTTATCGTTTGATAAGTAACATTTTGCCTCTTTATTCGTTTAATGACACCATAAGCAATTTTCAATTGAAATTTACGGTATGTTACAAGATAACTGGCAACACTATAGCATAGCCCCCTTCCCATACTTCAATGCCCCCTGGCATCAATTCAAACCCTACCTCACGTGCATCCAAAGTCAGCGAAACCCCCTGGTGAGGTTTCTTTGTATATTTCACCTTCCACCCCGTCTCTTCATTGAGAGAGAATCCCAGAATTCGAAGCCAAACCTCGTGATCGGAATAGGGCGATCTGTAGCCTATCTGACTGCAGTTAGAACTTTACCCCCGGCTGGGAAGGAGAAGATATTATGATCGAAATTTTTTGTAAATATTCGCTTAGAGAGTTGGAGTAAAGTTTGAAATGTTTTGACTGCGGTTCTAGTAAACAGTAACAGAGAAACAAGAGAAAATATAATTGCTGCAAGGAAACACGAAGTGAAAAATGGCGACTACTTGCGATTCCATCACAGGTAGGCCTCTTTCGTCTTCCCATATCGCTGGATTCACACGCCAGAAAAAGGTAAACCACGTCTCAACTTGAAGCTCATGGCATCAGCAAAGTATTTTTTCACGCTTTTTTAATTATAGGACCCATTCCTCTTGTAAACAAACATCCCGAGATTGTACACCAAAGCGCTCTCTGGAGCCAGTGATCGGAGAAGGGCGATGGGGCTCTATGCGGGCTTTTACTGTACTACACAGCTACAGAAATAGAATAGAGCAATGAAATATTTCAAAACGCTTCTTCTATATCCACACTTACGTAGAAAGCACACTCAGTTCAATTGGAAGTGCATCCTTTGGTTCTATAGTGCAGTCTTGACTTTCAGACCAGGCGTCACTCGTTTCAGAGGAGTCCTAAGGAGGGTCAAATTGATTATCAAACAAAAATAAATCAGTATGATAGCTACAAATTCCTTTCGTTGGGACATACTATGCTTTCAGACTTTGCAATGTCTTTGAAAAATTTGAAGAAATTTTCGCATCTAGTTTTCATTCATAAATTTCAAATAAAGCAACCCGACAAGAAAGATGTCAATTTCATGCAATAAATCGTAACCTTTTCCCACTAGGGTCGCACTCATTTTTTCATCATCATCAAAACAATTAAAATACAAAAAAGATTACTCGTTACTGTGCCATCCAAAGTAGGAAAAGACACAAGGTCATCTGGTCCCTACTTTGGATGACACCTACAATTATATAATACTTAACAAAAATACTATGTAAAGTAGCTTGGTACCAAATACCAAATGATGAAGAAAAATTTTAGATTTTCAAAATTTGGATCCAATCTAGATAAAAATATACATTTCAAGGTTTAATCAATTGACAATTTGGTACCAAGTTACCCTGATAAACTAACAAAGGTAGGGAGAGGGACAATGCCGTTTATGTTCTAAGTTTTTAATCAAAACGCTCTGCTGCTTCAATAAAAGAAACTGTTGTTCCAAGATAGTTCTGTTTTCAACTATGTTCAGACCTTGGCTCCCAAACAGAAGCAAATTGCAAAGTGCATTTGAATTCAGTTTATTTATATCTATACCAGAGACGGTGAGCTGGCGAAAGAGATCTCTATGCCTCAAGTCAAACTGGTGGCAGTGCATTAGAAAGTGTTTGTTATTCTCAATGCCTCGGTCATTGCACTTCCAGAGAAAGACGGAACGAAACAAATTTGCAGAAATTGCTTAAGACTGGATGTATTTTAACAAAATTTGGAGACATTAAATTGAAAATGAAGTCAAATTGAAGCTTGAGTCATTGGTAAGTGAATCATTTAGCTCAAGAATACAAACTTCTACCAAGATTCTACCGTGTCCATGCATGCTGATGACACCAGTTTGCGCTACCAGTCTCACAATTTGACTCGGCTGAATGAGGCTATTAATAGCGACCTCAAAAAGCTGGATACTTGGCTACAAGGCAACAAGCTTTCCCTGAATGTTGCGAAAACTCATTCTATGCTTATCTCTACCAAGCAGAAACAGAACATTCTCAAAAGTAAAAATAAAGACCTGGATCTGAAAATTCGCGACAATGAGCTTGAAGTAGTCAAAAAGACAAAATACCTTGGTGTGCAAATCGACTGCTCCTTGGACTGGAAGAACAAATCAAAGCAGTTTCTAGCAAGGTCTCAAGGGCAGTTGGCTTTTTAAGACATGCCAAGTCTTTTCTCCCGAAAGAAACTTTGCAGACTCTCTACACAGGCATTGTGAAGCCCCACTTTCGATACTGCTGTTCTGTCTGGGCTGCGGCGGTTTAACTGAAATTAATCAGTTGCAAAAACTTGGATAATAACAAATAGCAGCTTTGATGCCCCAGGCAGACCTCTTATCAAAGGGATGGGATGGAAGGCCATTGACGAACTGATTACCTGTGAATCTAAAACAATGGTCTTTAAGTCCCTGAATCAACTGGCTCCACAATACCTTTGTGACCTTTTCACACGAATTTCGCTCTGCTCATCATATAGCCTTCGTAATACGGGGACCGACCTTAGGTTACCGAAGAAAAGGTCATCAAATGGCCAGAGATGCTTCTCATATAGAGGTGCAAAATTATGGAATGGCCTGTCAGCCGAGTCAAAGCAGGCAACCTCCTTGTATAGTTTCAAGAAAACTATTTGAAAACTGTTTCCTTTCATTGATTTTAGGTTTGAATTTTTAACTTCACTGTAAATAGGTTTTGAGCATTTTAAATAAGGTTTTATAGTTTAATTTATTTAATAGCTTTTTACTTTGTTTTCTAAATTGTAATTAAATGTTTTTATCGAAGGGCCCCTTGAAAATCAACTTGTTGAAGGGCAACCATCCTTAAATGTATTAAATAAAATGAAATGAAATGAAATGAAACTAAGCCTTATTGGGGCCAGCGTATGAGGTTTAATCGGTGAGAAGCTTATGCCCAAATAACATTTCTGACGGAGATCGCTGAAAATCGACTGTGATTTTCATATGTAAAAGAAGGGAAAGTGTTTGGGTTATTTCTTAGGGCGATATCTATAATTGCTGAGCTTTTTATCCTTATATCTTATTTGTAGCGAATTTTATCAATGTTTTAACGAAGGTCAATATTCGTCGACCGGAAAATGAATACAATTTCGGCTCCAAATGAGATATTTGTCCACCCACGCTCAAAACTGCAGCTCAAAACTGTTATGTTTTCCTAAACTTGGCCTAGCCAAACGAGACATAAAGAAACAACGCGTCTACTTTCCAAAACACTCAACTTGGAACTATAACAGAAAAGTCGTAAACAATTTCGTTATTTCGACCGCTCTCGTAAAGGTCAAAACCCCAGCTTCTTGCAATAATCGACGCTGCCACGCTTCGTTATCAAACCAAAAACAAATTGATCCCTCAGTGACTGTAGCAATGGTGTCAAAGCCGGTTCTTGCGAGGCTGTAAATTCGCATGTTTTTGCTAATCTTCTCAGTTCTGCTTCATATTCAGCTATTGACTCATTTGGCATCTGCTTCCTGTTATAAAACTTGTAACGTTCGGCCATAATCGAAGGTTTCGGTTTATAATATTTCCTCAACAGGTTTAGGAGTTCTTCTAATGACTTCTCTTTCGGTTCCTCGGCGAACAGAGCGTTGCCAACTTTTCGAAAGCATCGCGTCCAAAGAAAAGCAAGAATTGATCGGTTTTCTCCTCTTCGGCGACTTGGTTTACTCTCCAAAAAAGTTTTACACGCGCAACGTAGCTATCAAAGTCTTCTCTTTCGTTGCATTCCCCCGGAATTCCGATGTACTGCCCCCTCCTTGGGTGAGAAGCTTGTCAAGGACTGTCATCGTCCGACATCTTTGAAAAAAAACAGTTGTCGACTGCGCCAAAATGTTATGTTTTCCTAAACTTGGCCTAGCCAAAGGAGACATAAAAAACAACGCGTCTACTTTCCAAAACAATCAACTTAGAACTATAACATAAAAGTTATTGAAACATCCAACAATGAACATAGTAAAAATAGAAAAAAACAGATTGCAACAGGAGTCAAAACAAACCAAAAATCAAGACCTGCCGAAAAAGATGGAAATCAGATGCAAAATGCCACGGGTAACAACAAAAACAACAGCAACGGCCAGAACAGGTCAGAACAGTATCAAAAACAAGACTTCCAACGAGGTAAACAAATCCGTAACAAAACCGGCAACCAAGGCACAAACATAACAGTAAAATATCATCATCCAAGCGAATCAAACAGCAATAAGAAGAAATTCAAAGTCCTTATCGTAGGTGATTCTCAACTCCGTCGCGTAGATGAATCGAAGCTTTCAAATAGCCACCGCGATGTGGAGAAAAGATTTCAACCCGGCATGAGAATTGGGCAGGCAGTCGACAAAGCCGGTAAAAGTAACAGTGACGTTATAATTGTACACGCAGCAACAAACAATGTGGCTTCAAGCACACCGGAAAAGCTTTGCGAGGAAACAGTAAGGACATTGAAGCAAATACAAGCAAACAACCCCAAAGCTAAAGTGGTGTTTTCGTCGATTTTCAAGAGGAAGGATAACATGGCCCTGAACAATAAAGTGAAAAAGGTAAATGAACTTCTCGAAAATGAACTAGCTCTCAACGGCTTAGATATAATTGACAATTCGAACATTATGTTCAGTAATTTATGGGACGATGGCCTCCACATTAACGATGGAGGTATCAGAAAGTTCTCTGGTAACATTAGTAGCTTTATAAAATATTGTTAGGGGTGTCACAGTTCTGATAACGAGAAATTTAAGTGTAGAACAGAGCAACCAAGAAAGAGAAATGATCTAAAAATAGCGTTTCTAAATATAGTCTCCCTCAGAAAACATAGGCATGAGCTAGAAATTGTGCTAAATGACCATGATATAGATATCATTGGCCTAAGTGAGACGCGGCTTGACAAAACAATATGTGACTGCAGATACTGCTTTTGATGGAGGGGAGCCTGGTGATAATCTTGGAGAGTCTGACCTTGTCCTTGAGGAGGATGTTCAAGTGCAAGACAAAAATGCAACCACTGTAAGTGAAGATGTTTCTTGCCAAGAAAATCCAAGCACCAGTACTCCAAGTAGAAAGAGGAGTAATCCAATTCCTAAGCTGATTGATAACAGGCGGAAAAATTTAGAGCGCAGTCTGAGAGAGATAGTTTGCTACTTAAGGAAACAAAAGAGGATGCTTTATTCAGGAAGGAAATGTGCCAAGCAATCAAAGAATCCAACAATGTCTTTGCGAGTTCCATACAAGCCATGAGCAATGCCATGACAAAGATTGCTGAATGTATGAGCTTTTGTTTGTCAACTTATTTTACATCGAATATATACATCTAGCTTACTATGTACAAATATACAAAGTAAACTAATCTAAATCGATGAATATATAATACATAAATAAATATTTTTACAGTATTTTAATAAACTAACCAAATTAAATAAAAAGACTAATCTCCAGACACATATTGACAAGCACTACATTTACAATTCGGGCCATCCCATTTTTTAATCATAGTTTTAAAGCTATTTAGATTTTCTGCCGATTTTATTTCATTTGACAACCCATTCCAGATTTGAGGTCCCAATGATCGAAGGCTATTGGAACCAAATGTGACTTGATTTGGTCTATAATGCTGTAAGCCATTGGAGTTTCGTAATGGGTAAGAAGGTTTTATTTTGAAAATGTCATGCATGAAGGAGGGGTTTAAATTTTTCAAAGTCTTAAAAATTTCTACACAGAGAACTCTTAGACGGGAAACATGCATAGTACACTTCTCTGACTTCGAAAGTAAATCGCTATACGAGCTAATGTGATCATTGTGTAAGAATCTAAGGGCGCGTTCTTGAATCTTTTCAATCTTTTGCAAAGATTTAGCTGACGAGAAGTACCATACAAGAGGGCAATAATCAAAATTTGAATATACAAAGCTTTGGACAAGAATCTTCTTTTCATTAAAGCCAATAAATTGTTTGAGCCTTTTTAAAACATTGAGTTGTGATGCAGCTTTTCTGCAAAGTTCGGAGATATGCTGTTCAAAGTTCAGTTTATAATCTAGTTGAATGCCTAGCAATTTGACCGTTTCTTCCGATTTGACCATTTTTCCTTGGATGTTGACATTTTCTCCACTTGTATTCGTTTGATCCTTTCTAATAAGGAGTGCATGGAATTTTTCTGGATTAGCTATCATTTGATTTTATTTTAGCCAAGTCAAAGCAACTCCAGCTTCTTCTTCCAACACCTCTACCAAATTTGATAGAGTCTTGGAAAAATAAGCTAAAGTATTGTCATCAGCATAGTTATGTAATGTTGCTTGTTTGATGAATAAAAATAGATCGTTTATGTAAAAGTTGAACAGAATAGGGCCTAAAACAGAGCCTTGGGGTACCCCTGATAAAATAGTTTGGAAAGAACTATACGTATTATTGATTCTAACAGACTGTTTACGCCGTTTCAGGTAAGAATATATAAGGACCAGAGCATTTTCATCCAAGCCATAATCATGTAGTTTGGCTATAAGTAAGTCGTGTGGAATACAATCAAAAGCTTTCGACAAATCCATTAGGATAGCCCCTTCAATATTATCATTATCGAGTTTAACCCTTCATTCTTCAATCATTCTTATCAATACATGTTGTGTGCCATATGATTTTCTATAGGCAGCGATGAAGAGCGAAAGGGTTTCATTTAAGTATGGGATAAGTTGGTTTTTCAATATCTTTTCATAGATTTTGGAGAAAATATTGAGTATACTGACTGGACGAAAGTTTCGTTCAACTGTACGATTTGCCTCTCCTTTATCTAAAGGACATACAGCGGCGCGCTTCCCATTATTTGGAAACCTATGGTTTCGTATACTGCTATTAATAGCATCTGTTAAGGGGAGTGCAAGCTCACCTGCAGCTAACAGCACCAGTTTTGGTGGTATTTGATCTTCACCCGTGGATTTCCTACCGTCCACGGGTGAAGATGAGCAAAGATGAGCAAGTCAATGGATCAACTAACTCGCAATGTAAATTCTCAACAGCCAGTACCAAACCATCAAGCGATGCCTGCACATCCTGGAGTAGCCCACCACCCAGGGTATATGAATTACCGTGTACCTTCACAGATGGGTGTTTCTAGTATGGAGACACAGAATTATGGTCAGCCTGACGAAGAGAGCCAAACATTCATTTCTTTTTTGCGAAACTAATGAAACTGTTTGCTACTATGATTTCAAGATCTAAGAACATTAATCTAACACAATCCAAGAAGGAACTCGCTTTTGGTAGATGAAGGGGTCAGCAATTTTATTTGGTATGGAAACATGGATAATGTGATGTGCTTGGTATACATTTGGGTTATATCTCCATTTTGGGATTATATTTTTGGGGTGTTATTACATCCATGTAACTTGCACACCCAAAGTTTGCATTCTTAACCATTCCCCATTTGCAACAGCAATAGAAAATGTTCCAGAAATGCTATAATAGGTGCACTTTTTCTGCCAGACAATATCTCCCTTTTTAATTTGAAGATGGCTGCAAGAAATTAGTAGCACTAAGCAAACTCCTGTCATTCAATTTTTACTGCAGCCTCATGTGAAATTCTTACTTTAACTATTTAGTTGCACAATCACATATTTTTGTTTATTTTTGGTGATTCAAAATTTAGTGTGTTTGAAAAAAGCCTTTATCTGACCCCTCTACCCAGTTCCAAATAGCTAGTGCCCCTCTTGAAACATTGTTCATTGTGTAACATTATTCATAACTATCAGGAAGATTTTGGTTTATATAAGATTTTAAAACTTGTCGAACATCATTTCCTTGTGCTGTATTTGATGAATAAACAGGATCTGGTATGTTTTTGAAATATTTCTCATTTGTCTTGTTCAGCTCAATTTGTGCTTTGATAGCCTCCTCATCCAAGTAGGTATTCTTCCACTCGCAAAAATTATGCAACACGAAGCATGCCATAACTAAAGTGGGAACAAAAGACAAAGTCATGTCACTCTGTTTTGTCAAAACCTTCCACCTTGCCTTTAGTCTTCCAAACGCACACTTAATCGGGTTACGTGCAGATCTCAGCATGATGTTGAAAATAGCCTCTGCATTGTCTTTACAGGAGTCATATCCCTGCATGCATGTAGGTGTCAGTGGATAGGCTGGATCCCCAATGAGATAGTTTGGCACCTTATCATAGCCTGGTAGTAAACTTTTTGGAGTTTTTGGTAAAGTTCCATTTCTGAGCTGGTTGCTTATAGATGAGTTGGCAAAAACTTTGGCATCATGAGATGATCCAGGCCATCTGCAGTCAACATCTAAAAATATGCCCCTATAATCACATACAGCCTGCACATTTAATTAAAAGAAATGTTTGTAATTGAAAAAATCTTGTGAATCCTTTGCTGGTGTTTTAATGGGGATATGGGTACGATCAATGCAGCCAAAAGCCTGTGCCATTCCATACTTTAACTCAAACTCTGATACTTTTTCATGCATTTCATTCATTGTTGAAGGCAGCTTGATGTAATTTGAAGCAAGATGATCGGTAATTGCAGTACAAACTTCTACTACAACTTTTGAAACTGTGCATTGGTGAACTCCAAAGGTATTTGCCGTCATCCAAAGTGAACCAGTGTCTTTAAAAAAATATAAAACGATAGCTACTTTCTTCTCCAATGTTAAACTACGATAATTTGGAGAATTGCCTTTAGGTGAAACGTATGGTCTTAACTCAGTACATAACTCGAGGAATTCAGCTTTATTCATGCGAAAGTTTTTTTTCCACACCTCTTCAGGGGACAATCCAGAAATAAAATTCGCCCACCACATGTCAGATCTTCCTTGCTTTACCCAAACAGATCGAGATTTTCTGCTCAACCTTCTCATTTTCATTGCCTTCAGTTTTTTTAGCATCAAACTTCGCTTCAGTCCGTAATAAGATACAAGCTTGTCGTTTACACTTTTTCTGTACAAACTGTAGCAATAAATCAATAAACCATTCAATTGAAAGGCTAAAGCAAGCCAAAGGCTAAACATCTTGGAAATATTCAAGAAGAGCATCGTTTTACTTCCTCCACGATGATACTGCGCCATTTTAGTTAAACAATTCCCGCCTGTTCATATGCAATGCGCAGAACTGTGATGCGCAGGGAAGTACAGCTGAGTTGGCCCGCTTGGTGAGACAGCTCTTTTCACATATAATACCAACCTAAATTTTATTTCGGCAAACGAGCCAGCCCGTTTACCGGGCCAGCCCGCTTCCATATAATCAGGCCCTAAGACTCACGTACGATGTACGTGAGTCAAAAATGGAAAACTCGAGCGATAGGCAGACAATATAAACAACAAACAATATAAACTCGTTAAAACACAAGATAAAGGAAAATGTTTTCCAAAAGATACAGAGAGAAGAAAACAACGTATATGTGTTCTATTGAAAAACGCCTCCTCTCCCATATGTATGACTCGGCCCTACTAAATTATGCTCCATCCAAAATCACTTTAACATCTGTTGTTTACTTTTATTATTTTTCTTTTGCAACCATCTCTAAGGGGACCATTATGGAAATAAGGTCAATATGACCATTTAAAGCTATCCCTGCCACTACAATTAGGGGTGTTTTTAACGTATTTATTTAATGAGCATTTTCATCGTATTTTATCTATTCTTTAGCTTTTAAAACTTGTAAATTCTATTTATTTCTTGTATATTGTACTATTTTACGTGGCAAATTTCAACATACATACATAACATGCAATCCCTTGACATGGGGCTTGAGCTTAACTCACTGAACTTTAATCGAGGATTAAATTTGCCTGGCAACCGGTCAACAAAATAACATGTGAAAATCTTGACACAAAATGCCTGCCAAATTTATGACAAGCTTAACCCTATCAAGTCTAAGGGGGGGGGGCTGAATCAGCCCCCCAAGCGGCTTTTCTTCTGTGGATTTTTACCAAGTGCACTTACAACAATGAAACTTTCTGACTTTTAGTTTTATCCTTCTTATAATCAAAAATGAATTTTTCAGAAAATTAAATTCATTCCAGGGGGTAAACGCGATCAATTTTTGAGAGATGTCTGTGCAAAATTTCAATAAATGCTAATAAAATCTACAGCAAATGCAGGAAAACGATGAAATTGGAGGGATATATGCTACTTTTGATCCTCTATCCAACTGTATAATTTTTTGTAATCTAAACGTATGATTATGCGTTTTGGCTGTACGCATGCGCACATTCTTCGAATTCCTGTGTGATGACTTCATCACTTTTTACAAATTTTTCTTTGCAAAGCAAAAGCTATTCAACCATAGAATATACTAAAATTGGACTCATGTCCTTATTGCCTTTCGTTTTCTCACAATCAACGATTTAAAATTTTCAGTACTGAACCCTATTGACTTTGAAAATTCTATATTGTGATGTCATGAGCACGTTACGTGACATAACTAACAATATATGTTATTTGTGGGTTCAGCTCATGATTTACTATGCACATGGCAAGTTTCAAGGCTCTACATCGTTCAGAACGGAAATAAAACAGGGGGGCTGAATCAGCCCCCCCCCCTAGTCTTCCTAGAGCATCACATACCCTAGGCCTGATAGGGTTAAAGGGAATGTAAGCATATAAAAGTGGCTCAAGCCACTTGCCGTCAAACTCTACCCAATCACGTATCGGTATTTCCTGTTGACCTAGATAAGTTACCCAAATATGGTGTGGCACGTGTCACGGCCTATTATCTTTGCACGGCTATTCTTATCAAAGGCTGATATATGCTTGGATTCCCCTTAAATGCCTCTGAAATGTCAGACCTAAAACGAGAACATTTGAAAACCAAGTCTTGGCCTGAAATTTTTTGAAAAGAAGAGTTTTCCTCTGTGTTCAGGTGCATATTTAACCTCTAAAGGGGTGGGTGTTGTCCCCATCCTTTAGAAAAAGGAGCGTTTCCTGGGTGAAAAAGAGCATGGTCTAAAAAATTTGACACACCCCAGACCCCCGCGCACTTTGTACCTACGGCGCAAACAGCTTCCCTTTCACCGCCTTCGGCAAAGAGTTTGAGCCAGCTTCAGTCCTGATATTCAATATTTCAAGCCTAACATTTAGTGAACAATTGATGATAAATATGGAGTACCTATAAAATGTCTAACAAAATGTGTAAAATATTCCCTTACTGAATTTGCATGTATTGTCCTGTCAGGCTGGATTGTAAGCACGTGAATATTGCTCTCAAACATACTGCCAACCAAACAATGAATCTAAGAAAGAAAAGCTACAGTTTAGTGTAAAAAAGACCCAGAATGCAAAATAACAAACCTGTTCATTTTTCAAAAGGATCTTAACATTTTCAGTCTACTTTTGATGAAACTAACGCTAAATATGTTTCTGGCAAAGGACCTATTTTCACATTTGAGGATTTGAAATCGAATGCATAGAATCGAATGCAGAGAATAGCAAGAATCCAATGAAAAGAATCAGTTTCCGATCAAACTTCATCCCCAATAGACAATTACGCTAAAGATGGCTGCGAGGAACTTTTTACCAATATGCATTGCGTTCGAATTACGAATCTTTAACAGTTCTATAGAAATTCAATAAAGAACGCATTTCATCTTGGTAGAAAGTTCCTCACCGCAATCTTTAGTGTGATCGTTTATTCAATGCAATAGCAAAGCAAAGTATTAAAGTACATGGATTAGCACATAATTAGCAGTACGATGTTTCTGTGCAGAGACGTAGGAACCGGGGGGGGGGGCACTGGGCGCACGTGCCCCCCCAAGATTTTGCAATAAACAAAGAAGTGCCCTTTTTATTTTCAGGAAATGCCCTTTCAGGGTAATGAAAAAAGTGCCCTTGAAGTGTGGTGCCCCTCCAAGTTTGAATTGCTTCCTACGTCCCTGTTTCTGTGTCAGTGTATAGGATGTTGATAAATTTGAAAATTCTACCCCATATGCTCACAATATCCCCATTAAATAAAAAAAAGAGTGAAAAGATTTCTTGAAGTCGAAAAATGTACTAACTGATGCTAATGGCTTGCCTTTAATTGCTTCAACCAGCGTATCAATGCTAGTGTTCGTGTCAGGGTCGATCACCTTGGTCTGAAAATAATCTTGGTTGTTGCAAAGAAGTGGTTCAAAGTGTGATCGCATTTTCTATAATGCATTAACCGTTAATTCAATTCCCTATATTTTGCTGGTCATGGGTCATACATATTGGGGAAATGCATAATTAATTTTTAACCAAAAAAGTCTGGTCTTCCACCATTCACAACTTTATTGCAGATGTTTAACAAGGGCAGTTCTATTCAACAACCTAATTAAAATTACATATTTTCAATGTTGCTTGATGAAAAAACATGAACCTCATCTGTACATCAAAACAACTACAGTTTGAAGAGCTACACAGCCAATTCAATGCAAAGAGTTCAAATGCTAGTGATATTTGAATGGTCAAAAAGACTTCATAGCAAAAATATAAATATTACTGGGGTAGGCATCTCATTCTTTGAGCCAATGCAGATATTTGCATTATTTTTTCTCATCAATACTCCCCATCTAATGACGAATCGAATTATGTATAGTTTATACGTGTTATGTCACGTGTGTGACAATCAAGAGGGAAAATACCGTGAGTGGCCACTGAAGGGGTATAGTAACCTTAAATCCACGCTGGGATGATCAAAATGTCTAAACTTAATTTTATCTAACACCTGTTGTTGCAAAAATGTATTCTATGTTTGAAAAATCATACCAAAAAAGCTTTGGAACCATTTTGAAAAATTACAGCACTGTTGTCTGGCAGAACGTTTAAAATTCATTCATAATTTGCAATACACAAGGAGACTTACAATAAGGAATTTCCGAAAACTAGCTAACACAAGATTTGGGGAAAACTATATGTGAGTGCAGTGGCTCAATCATATCTAAGTTTTAACTAATAAATGAAAAACATCGACATGGTTAAAAGCTGGCCCTGGCCAAGATAGAATATCCCCTTTCGCACTTGGCAACTGTGAACGGTGCAGTTCCATTGCGTAGCTGAACAAACACTTGGTACGTAGGCGCTTTCTTTACCCTATTCAAAGCAGCCACTCGATATAGTTATGTCTATTCCATTTAAAATGGCAAATGAATGTTTCGTAGATAAGTCATTACTTAAATGATAAAGCAGCTGTAGAAGAGTAATTATGCTTTCTCGTCAATGCAAAATGTTCATGACAGTGGACAGCCGCATTTGTGCCCGGTTTGTGGCTAATTGGTAATTAGTATCTCAATTAGCATATCACCAACATAAGAAAACAAGGTATCTGTCGAGGAAAAGTCTTAAGAATGATTAGGCATCGATCAAAGTTTAATGTTTGTCTTGGTACAGCCAGGATATAAACTTGAGGCTGTTCAATACTCTGCAGCGTTAGCAGTAATTGGTGCGTGGAAGGGCACATACCGTGAAAAAATATATGACGAGCTTGGCTGGGAGTCTCTCAACTTCCGTCGATGGAGTAGACGTCTTGTTCTCTTTCATAAGACTATCAACCATTTAACTCCTGATTACATAAGAGGTCCGGTGCCTGAACGACAGGAATCAAACTACAATCTTCGCAGGCGAGCAGCAACTGGTCAAATACGTGCGAGAACAGAGAGATTCAAATCAAGTTTCTACCCAAACTATTTGTTAGAAAGGGAAAAACTTGACCCTGAAATTCAACAATCCTGCTCAGTGAATGTGTTCAAAAAGCAACTTTTAGGTCTCATCCGTCCACCCTCTAAACCAGTCTACGGCATCCAAGACCCAAAACTTGTATCTGTTTTAACACAGCTACGTGTTGGGCTCAGTAAGTTAAGTTTTCACAAATTCAAACATAATATTAGGGATACTTTAAATAATCCTTTGTGCCCAATAAAAAATGGTATTGAGGATACGGAGCACTTCTTGCTGCTCTGCCATGCTTATGATATGCACAGACGTGATCTTCTCGACATTGTTAATGCAATATTGCGGCCTCACGGCCTTTCAAACTTTTCAAACCAAGAACTATTGCAAATACTCCTTTATGGCCACGGACAAGTACCTTTTGATTCAAATACAAAAATTCTTGAGGCGACATTGAAATATATTAAGGCATCAGAACGTTTCAAATAAATTGCTAAAACCAGCATGGGCGTTGGGTCTTTGGGGGGATGCGCAGTTTCGTGTGGTCTTTTTGGGGATCTGATGCTTATGCTCTAACTCTCTCGTGTAAACCTTTCCTCCTTTATGTTTAGAGTGGCGTCGTCTGTTATGCCCGGTTGCCCATTACGGCCGATTAGCAAGTATACTAGCTAGTTTGCTTTTTGATTGTACTTTTTGAGGACAAATTCAAATTTGCGATAACATGGACATAATGGGCGACACCACTGTAGTCATTTTCGTGGTTTTGTAATATTTGTCTCTGTGTTAATTGTAGGTTTTAGGGTTGTTGTGTACTTCCATGCTCCCTTTGCCGTTGTTTCGTAATGTTGTGATTGTTTGTTATTGTAAATTTTATGATAATATAAAAGAAGGATATATTTTTCTGACTCACCAAGCACATTAAGCTCTTCACACTTAGTTAAAAAAGCCACATGCGCTAAACAAGTTGACGCATGTACAGCTTCATTCATGCACTAGTATGCATCGAGAAATGGTTGAATTTTCTGCGACTTTCTTTAAAACTTTGAGCACAGAAATATCAAAATTTGAACAATGCAAGTTATCAAAACTGAGTACTATGGATATAAGTATAGAAAAAATATATTTGTGACATATAAAACAATTTCAAAGTGTGTGATGCGTTGAGTAAGGAATTGTTTGCACATGCGAATAACACCTCGATGATTCTTCGCTTATTTGCGAAGCTATCATTGGATACTATGATTTCAAAATCCCTCTAACCTCTTTTGATTTTAGTTTTATTTTGGACCCAACATTTAACTCCAATCAAATTTGTTAACTAATAACCTGTTTCACACTGCACGGTGAAGCAAATTGTGTTTGCAGAGTAAGGGGCAAATTCGGTGAAATCAAGGGATCCACGAAATATCCTTGCCAATCTTCTATGTACAGGGGAATGATCTTTAGACGTATCAAAATTGCCGAGTACATTAGAGCTTTGTCTACTCCCACTTTCTTTTTCAGAAGGGGCTAAGAGGAGAGGGCAGATATTTACTTAGATATTGCCTCGACAACGATATATCCGAATATATCTGCTGTTTTTTTTATATGCTCATAATATTTACAATATATCTAAACTACAAATACAACCTACATACACACAATCACATACGACTACACAACGATGCCACAGGGAGCATGGAATTTCACAACAACCCTGCGGCCATTTAAAATTAACTCAAAGTTTGTCCCAAAATAGACGCCAGGCCAGACATTCGGAAAATTTCGATAAATATCGAGATATGCATGAGTAATAGTGATTGTCGGAGGAGAAAGCCTTACCTGTTACTATTTTGGAACAGACTTTGACAACAAATATAAAAGAAACAAATAACAAGACTATAAAAGAAAAATCACGTAATGAAAAAAAAGGGAAACTGTTTGCGAGAGGAAACAATTGCAGCGATTTATCGGAAACGTTCTGATGCATGAATGTATTTCAGAGTTGCCTTGATGATTTCTGAATTCGAGACAATTGGCAGCCTTTCATCGCCATACAACAAAACTCTAAGCATAATTTTGTTAGAAAGGTTTGACAGGCCATGTTGGTGCAATATTCCATTGACACTGTTGAGAAGATCACGTCTGCAAACAACATACAAGTGACAGAACAGCAAATAATGTTCCGTATCCTCAATGCCATCGTTTATTGAGCACATTGGATCTATTGTATCCTTAAAATTGTGCCTGAACTTGTGGAGATTTAGTTTGCTAAGACCCACACGTAACTGTGTAAGAACTGCTAAACCTTTTGGATCGTGAATACTGAAAACCGATTTTACAGGGGGACGAATAAGAGATGATAATTTGTTCTTGAATGCACTTACTGTGGGTAATGATCTGATTTCAGGATCAAGCATGTTCCACTCAGATAGACAATGAGGATAAAAACTTGCACCATAACTGACTGTTCTTGCACAGATTCGCCCAACTACGTTGCGTTTGCGAAAAGGGTACGACGATTCTAGCAAAGGTGGAATTGGCACTTTTGTATAATCTGGTGTTAGGTTGTTAACAAACTTATAAAAAAGAACAAGACGCCTACTCCATCGACGGAGGTTGAGCGATTCCCACCCAAGTTCATCGTAGAGTTTCTCACGTGATGTGCCTTTCCATGCTCCACTTACCGCTAACGCAGCGGAGTATTGAACGGATTCGAGCTTTTCCATGTGATTATTCAATGTTATAAGTTGACTGAAATCGCAAGTCTTATGTGGAATGTGAAGCATAGGTTCCAAATCTTTAAAAAGGCTAGTGTAAAATTGAGTGACCTATTTCTTTGAACTGAATCACTTCAAAGAAACTTTAGCTGATTCTCTATAATTCTACCGTTGGAAGTTTCTGAAATCTTCAATATTTTCAGAATTGGAGCGTTTTTCTTCTTTTTCAAGAATTCAAGAAAAATTTTCAGAAAAACTGAAAACCATTGTAATGTCTAAACTGTTTGACGTAACATGGAAAGATTTCGACAAAAAACCATAGTTTATGAATGCCTACAATATGGTATCAAGCAAAAGTCTGTCACTCATCTGGTTTATGATTTAGAAATTTGATGACGTCACATCTTCAAATGAGTTGAAATGTAAGATACGCTGTAATTTCGAAAAGTATTCAAAATTTCTGAAAAGTCCAACGGTAGAATTATAGATAAGTATCTAAAGTTTCTTTCAAGCCATTCAATCAGAAGAAATAGGTCATTGAATTTTACACCCACCTTTTTACGCCAAGATAAAGATTTGGAACCTATGCTGGAATGTGATATATAACATCGCCATAATCTAGATGTGGTCGAACGTATAGTTTGTACAATTCTATGAGAGTTTGCCGGGGCAGGTACTTGGAGAGAAGGCGTAGCATTCCGATTGCCTTTCTGGATTTGGTAATGGCTGCCTGGATATGACCAGAGAAAGATAATTTTGTGTCGAGAACAAGCCCTAGGTGTTTGTGCTCACTAACGTTCATAACTGGGGTATCATTGAAAAGGATTACTGGATGGTCTACTGAGGTCCTTTTCCTTGAGAAGATGACTTCAACTGCTTGCTTAGTCGTATCAGGATTAAAGGACATTCGCCAATTGTGTGCCCATCGCGTAATGATATCTAGGTCATGGTTCATGTCGAGAGCAGCTCTATTTGGGTCGTGAACAACTGTGAAAAGTGATGTATCATCTGCAAAAAGCTTAACATTGCATCTCAGGTTATCTGTCAGATCATCATTTATGTATATTAAGAAGAATAGGGGACCTAAAATAGAGCCTTGAGGAACACCAGCTGCAATGTTTCCCCACTCTGACATTTTGCCATTTAAAACTGTACGTTGTTTGCGATCACTAAGAAAGCTTTTGATTAAAAGAAGCAGTTCACCTGATACACCACAACGACGAAGTTTGAAGATAAGACCTTCGTGCCACACTCTGTCAAATGCTTTGGATATATCTAGATACACTGAGCGAACATCGAGTGGAGGGTTACAATCAAAGGCTTCGAAGATGGTATGAACTATTGATAATAATTGTTTTATAGTAGAATCACCAGAGCGAAAACCCGACTGATTAGGGTTTAGTAGATTATTTTATGTCAAGTGTTCATAAAGGGTATCAAATATTAGCTTCTCCAGCATTTTCCCAAATATTGGAAGCAGGGATATCGGACGATAATTTGTTTTCAAGTTTTTGTCATTTTTTTGTGAATTGGTACTACATGAGCTCGTTTCCAAATGTCGGGAAAGGTACCCTGCATCATGCATGCTTCAAAAATCAGTGTAAGAGGTGTTACAAGTGAACAATCACATATCTTTATCATACGTATTGAAATTTCGTCCCATCCATGGGCCTTGTTGGGATTTAATGACCGAATGATCCGCAGTATCTTGTCCTCTGATATTTGGAAGCAATTCAACGGAGGAGCACACACTGGCACATCACGTGGGATTTCACTACCAGTATCCAGGGTTGTGCATTGGAGTAGGAAATAGTCGTTAAATATTTGCGCCTTCGCTGTAAAATCTAAGACAAATATGTCGTTTTCTAATAGGGGAGGAATTATTGGGATTTTGCTTTTATTTAGAACTTTATTAATTAAAGACCAATAGGACTTGATACCTGTTGTTGGACTAGAAAGTTTCCCCCCTATATTTATGAAATAGTTATTCTTGGCATCCTCAATAGCCTCTCGCCTGTCCTCTGGTTGACCATTTTTGATGAATGTGCTATATGCCTTATTCTTTTTACGAATGAAGTTTTTGATAGATTGTGTTATCCAAGGTGCCTGCCGTGGCCTTACTGTGATTGACTTGTTTGGAATGAAATTAGAGAAGATATTTAGAAGAACATCGTTAAGTAACTTCACTTTTAGGTTGGGGCAATCGATTTCTGACAATACTTCGCGCCATCGAAACAGTTCCATACTTTTCCTAATTGAACTGATGTCAGCTCGGTCGTAGAACCAAATTTTTCGACTGAATGGGGGTGGAGCTAAATTATCGATCGATACCTTGCCATGAATAATTTGATGGTGACATTGCTCATGCAAAGAAGGGTGAACACCAGATTCAATGAAAAGATTTGGCTGATCGGTGAAAGTTAAATCGATACAAGACTTGGATTCGCCCATGACGTGCGTTGGCTCAGAAATTAGTTGTTCGAGTCCAAGATCAGCTGTAAATGGTTCAAAAAGTCTGCCCGCATCATTTTCTAAGTCATTTTCCCACCATTGAGCAGAACGAGCATTGAAATCCCCGGTTATGATTACACAGTAAGGATTCTCGGCAGCCATCTTGGATACCATTAGGTCAAAATTATTCATGAAATCTTCAAGCTCTGCTTGATTTTGGCTAGGGCTTCTATAGAGAACAGCAAAGAAGTACTTTTTCCTTTTGATCTGAATTTCGCATACAATGCATTTTGAAAGAGTGTTGAGGTCATTTCGCTCCCTAGCTGGAAAAGATTCTTTGACATTGAGCCCAACCCCTCCCCGTTTTACGTTTTGAGGATGGTTACTTGTGTGAAAGGAATAGCCATCAAGAGCCAGCTTGGTTTTTCCTGCTGTTTCAAGCATACTGACTAGCCTCAAGTAAAAGGAGAAAATTAATACTGGTAATAGTTTTGGCTGCTGCTACATAAGCCCCCTCCCTTGAATAAGCCCCCGGCCAAAAATATGTTTTGCAAAATAAGCCCCCAGGGCTTATTTGAGGACTTACGGCACAGTCTCTAAAAATTAACTCATGGAAAAACTCATTTCACGGTCTGATGAACAACCATGCAGCGTGCAAAAGGTGCTAATGTATGCTTCTTTTCATTTAAAACTTAGATAAAAAAGTTTCAGGAAATTTCTGTAACACACGATGCCCTTTTTGAACTCAAAGACAGCTCAAAAGAGGGACCACGCAAACAGCGCTCACGGACACCCCTCCAGTGTGAAACGCGATGAAAACTTTAGCATTGTGGTTAATGAACCAAGTTTCTACATTTTTCCATGAGTTGAATGAAATGATTGTCCCTTGCAAAATTTATCAAGTCTCGATAACCTCTGTTGTCCTGTCGATTTTGCATGTTTAGAAGCCCACAGTCTTTTTCAAAGCGCGATATTGTTTGTTTCAAGTTGTTTATATTATGTTACTCCGGAAAAAACATAAAACAACATTAAGCAACATAAGGTAAGGCTCAAATCCTTACTGGTTCCCAGAAAACGCGGAAATCCTCCAACCTCACGAAAATCAGCCAATGATATCGCCGTTTTCTAACCTCTTGTGACAAAATCCGTCGTTCGAGACGAATTTCTAGTACCCTTGCGAAAAATGAAATGGATACTAGATTATTGCAGTTATTTAAAATATTTTTTGATAGATCGGTTGCAGAGTTATCCGTCCAGAGTTGTTTACAGGTTTAGGCAAATATCTTATTTGAAGCCGGAGCTACGAGCGTTTACCGGCCAAGAAAAGTTGACCTTTCTTCAAAACTTCATATAAAAAATTGCTAGAAAGGAGATATAGCGATGAAAATTTCACAGAATATGTATATGGCCCTTGGCAACAACCCACATGCATTTGCTTTCCTTAGATCTCCAAATATTTGACAAATTTTAGTGATTTCCAACTGGAAAGGCAAATGGGCCTAAACTTATCCTGGGTAGAAACCTTTTCTTGGACTCGGATTTATATGAAGTTTTTAAGAAAGGTCAACTTTTCTTGGCCGGTAAACGCTCGTAGCTCCGGCTCCAAATAAGATATTCGCCTAAACATGTAAGCAACACTGGACGGATATCTCTGCAACCGATTTATCAAAAAATATTTTAGATAACTGCAATAATCTAGTATCCATTTCATTTTTCGTAAGGGTACTAGAAATTCATCTCGAACGACGGATTTTGCCACAAGAAGTTAGAAAGCGGCGATGTCATTGGCTGATTTTCGTGAGGTTAGATGATTTCCGCGTTTTCTGGGAACCAGTAAGTATTTGACTTTTGAGTCTCATCTGAAGCAACATAGCGATCTGAGAAATAGAGTTGAAAGGGACTGAGGTCTTGTAAATATGAAAAATCGACATGAAATAACGCGCAGCACAAAGGTAGGCCTAATAGTTCTGATTCTTACAACAATATATAATGCAATAACAAATTCTGTTTTTCCTGTCACTCATGCTGGTACTGTGGGCGTACTGTACACGCTATCTATCATTTTGAATTGCAATGAAGACGTATCGACTTTCAACCCACCCTCAAAGTATCCTCAGATGGTGAAAAAGAAAAGCATCCAGCACTTGAAACACAGTATTCAATGGGATCTAATGTCTTGTAACACATCATTGACTCTGGAATAAAACAATATATAACATTAGACAGCGAAATCAATTTCCATGCAGCATATATGTTTTTTTATACAGGGCATTTTCATTGAAAGCAAAAATCAAATAGGCTAGATTGAGACTACAGAGAGAAAAAAACAAATACAATGGCTGTATAGGTGAACACATTTAATTGTATAAACTACGAACTCCTAATAAGTGCTAAACTACGCTCTCGTTAATTTAGCGATAGATAAAGCTTTGAAGTTAGTACAGCAATTCTATATAGGCAGGGCACACTACTCTTCTGGAAGAATGCGGATCTGCTGCGAGAGGCGAGATGCAATTCCTCTTCACGATGCAAACACTGGAATGCAGTTGCAGTTGGCAAATCTGTGAGCATTTATTCGTAAAACTTTTGCTGAAATTAAAAAAAGTCGAGCACATCTGTGTCTAAAAATTGGGCCTCTCAAACCACATGTCACGAAACAATCTCTGCCTTTAAACAAAACACTATACTTTAGTAAATCGTATGTATGTATGTATGATGTATGTATGTATGTATGTATGTATGCATGTTTGTATGTAAGAATTCACCACAAAATTAAAAGTTTATAAAATCAAATGTTTAACATGTTTCAAATAAATATAAAATAATTAAAATACAATTTACATAACAATTTTAATGAATGTGAGTTAAAAACACCCCTAATCATAGTGGCAGGGATAGCATTACAAGATCGAGTTGACCTTATTTCCATAATGGTCCCATTAGAGGTGGTTGCAAAAAAATCATAAACAATATATTTTATGAGCTTTTGGATGAAGCATATTTTAGTAAGGCTGAATCACGAAATGTGAGAGAGGACGCGCGGTTTTACCGGGTGTCCCAAAAAAAAGTTCTGGCGTTTGGATTGAATGCAGACAAAAAAGTTCGTCATCTGGCAATTTCTATTCATTCTAGGTACATGCTCGACATTTCAACTTGCAGTTTGGCATATCGTAGGAAGAAATCAGTAATCTGAAGATGGAGTTATTAGTCCTAACATCGCATCTTCATGTTGAAGGCAAAACCAGAGAGATTTGTACGCCTTCCTGCATCATCGTGTTGGAGGGGGAATCTCCGCATGAGCAACACAAAAACTAGGTTTACGCTTTCTTTCATTGCCTCGAGGACACGTGCAAGAGTTCCACTCATTAGTTCATACTTAGCCACTCAATTCGAACTGGACGAACACAGAAAAACGAATTATTGCATAATATGGCAGGTCGAAAAAGCAATTGAAACTATCACTCCGTGCCGTGAAACAGTGAAACATTGAAATTCCCATTCGAAATTCCCAGTTGGCACAAGGCAACAATAACAGCAGCAAACAGTTTTCCCGAGACCTATTTGTTTCAATTCTTCAATCAAAAATAATTTAAATCTAAATTCTATTAAACTTCAAAGCAACGTTTCCTCTTGTGAATAAATTTCTGCCCGGGACGTCAAGGTAATGAACAAATTTTCAACTCAATTTTTGTGTTGCTCATCGAGGGACTCCCCACCATCATGAAGCAAGACGGCGTCATAATCTCTCTGGTTTTGCCTTGAACATGAAAGTGAAATGTTAAAGCTCATAACTCCATTTTCAGATTACTAATTTCTTTCTACGATATACCAAACTGCAAGTTGAAATATCTAGCACGTAACTAGAATGAATAGAAATTGCCAGATTAAAAAAAAATTTTTCTCTGTGCTCAATCAAAAGTCGGAACTTTTTTTGGGACACCCGGTACCGGGTGTCCCAAAAAAAACGCAACAGATTTGAAAAATTACAATGCAAAGTGTTTCATACTCATCATCCAATAATTATTTTCATTCAAATCTGCAATAATTAGATTAAATTTTGAACTTTTTTTTTCAGTATTTTTGGTAATTTGGGTGTGGAGTTAAAAATCAGTAAACTTCGAAATCGCCCCCAGGTCAAAACCAGAGCTGCTGTATCAACAATGGTGAATCATAATGTCAAATTGTAAAACATGAATATCTCTGCAATCACAAGGCATTGCTGACAAACACACGATTTCATTAAGCAAGGAACAGACACTTTCATAAAGATTTCTGTCAAAACACAGTCGTACTTCTTAAGTGTGCATGATGGTTGCTTACTTTTCCTAACATGACTAGGCCACTATTAGATGTATACTTTCAATTATAAATGGGCACTGAAAGCTCCCTTGAGAATGGATAACTCATGAATCAGTAAGGGATCTCTTTGTTCAGTTTCTTAATGAAGTTGTGTGTTTGTTCGTAATTATGCTAAGTTTCAAATATTGCAATGCTTTTTATTTTACAGTATACTTTGCACTAATGCTGGTAGCTCTGGTTTTGCCCTGACAGCAAATTTGAAGTTTGTTGATTTTTAACTCTTCAATCAAGTCACCAAAAATTCTGAAAAATATATCAAAATTTAATCTAATTATTGTAGATTTAGATAAAAATAATCATGTCATTATTGATCTGAAAAAGCTTGCGTCAGAATTTTTTGAATCTGTTGCGTTTTTTTTGGGACACCCGGTAGTAGAACACATATATGTTGTTTTCCTCTTTCTTGATATTTTGGAAAAAAAATTTCTTTGATTTTGTGCTGAAACGAATTTATGTTAGTTGTCGATTTTAAATCCGAAGATAGGCTATTCCATATTTTTGGCCCTAAGTACGACAAGCATTTTTGGCCAGTGTTACTTTTGCAAAAAGGAAGGTTTAATTTAAACTTGGACCTTCGTGTCACTCGGCTTCGGTCAATTGGGTGGAATATTTCGTCAGTATAAGCTGGAGCTGTTCCTTTGAAAAAATTTATTCTGTTTACACGTGTATGTTGATCAACTCTGTTCTTTGTGGGAAGCCAAATTTATAGCTTTGAATTCTGCTGCCCCAACATGTACTGTGTTGTTTAAATGCAGATAGAAGCGAATGCATTTGTTCTGGGCTGACTGGATTTTTTGGACAGCCTCTTATTCAGCATCGAGAACCATGAGGTGCATGCGTAATCAAAGTGGGGTTGGATAAGAGCATTCAAAAGCAATCTACGAAGGGAGCTATCAAGAAAGCTTTGTTTTCTATACAGAAATTTCAGCTTGCCATTTATTTTTCCAAGCATTTTAGTTGCCATTGATTCCCCAGAGAGATATTCCTCCAGAACACATCCAAGATATGTGACCTTTGAGTGCTGTTTTATCTCTATTTCACCTTTCCTGATGTTAAACTTTTTTACGTTTTTGCATTTTTTTTCGGCTGAAAAGAATGGATTTGGTTTTGTCTTCTCCAAAATGAATGCTAAGTTTGTTTTCCAAAAACCAATCACGCAAAGAGTTGAAGTTCCTATTCAAGATGGCATCTATTTTCTCAATGCCTTTGTCTCTAAAGATTAAACAGGAATCATGCGCGTGCAGAAGCAAGTCACAGTCAACTGTCCGCGCCATGTCATTCACGTACAAAAGGAAATAGAGTTGACCAAGAATTGACCCCTTAGGAACCCCACATGACAAATTACCAGGGTTTGAACATTCTTTTCCAATATTGACAGAAAATGATCGGTTCTGGAGGTAAGATTTAAACCATGAAATGGTAGAGTCACTAAAGCCGAGACATACCATTTTATCTAGGAAAATTGCATGGTCAATTGTGTCAAATGTTTTTGTAGGTCAATCAAAATCATGCCTGTGAACATACCAATTTCAAATCCTTGATGGATCTTATCACTCAAGTAGGAGAGGCAAGTATCTGTAGAATGATCTGCGCGAAAGCCGGATTGGTATCTGTATAATATTTTCATTTCATCAAGGTACTTTTGTACTTGACCATGAATAATTTTTTCTAGAATTTTTGAAAGTTGTGGAAGCAGAGAAAGTGGTCTATAGTTTTTGGGATCGTCTTTCGATCCTTTTTTGAAAAGTGGTCTCAGTTTTGCTTGTTTGCAGCCATCAGGAAATGTGGATCGAAGGATTGAGAGATTACATAATTCAGTTATTGGCTCTGCTAGAGCTGCTGCGTCATCTTTGAGGAATTTCCCAGCAATATAATCCAATCCAGTTGCTTTTGAAGGGTTGATTTCTTTCAAGAGTTTTAAGACAGTTTCGAGAGAAGTGGGAACCAGTGCAAATGGTTTAGAGAAGTTAAGGTGTTGGTAGTATTTCTGCACATTGTCTAGTCTATGAGAGGACCGTTTGAGTTTTTTAACTAAATTCGAAGCCAGATTTGAAAAAAAAGTCCTTAAAAATGACGGCATTTGTTTTATCATCAAAACATGGTTTACCTTTGTTGCTTAGGCAAATTTTAGAACGCGACTCTTTCTCTGAGGACAATCCTAAAGATTTTAGACACTTCCATAGTTCTTTGGGTTTTCCTATATTCTCGTTTAGTTTTCCAATGAGAAACGATTTTTTCTTCTGTTTTATCAAATTTTGAACATGGTTACGCGCTTTCTTGAAGTTTACACTGTCAGAATGGATTTTAGATGTTCTAATTTTTTTTTAGCAATTTGTCACGATTTCTAATCCCCTCAAGAACTTCATGGTCCATCCACTCCTCTGAGTCCTTCCTTATCCGAATTTTCCTCACAGGGGTTATTTCATTGATAATATTGGTGATCCATTCGACGAAATGGGAATATGCAGCATTAATGTTTTCGTATTCCAAGTAGTTTGGAAATTTGATTTGACTCAGTTTATCGAGGAAGACTTGCTTTGTTTAATTTTTGAAAATACGGATCTTGATAAAAGTATGTTCATGACTTTTGGTTTGGGTAGTCTTTTTAGTGCAATACATCAGTTGATGATCGGATAAATCTAGACCAAGAACCCCATGCGGAGAAATTTTATGAGAAGAGTTTGTGCATAAGTTTGTACCCAAATTGCTCATGTCCTTTCATATTCCTTTTGTTAAAACGGCAATGAACAAGCTCTATCTATTCATAGACAAAGATCTAGAAGTAACAAATAATGATAATACAAAGCAAATTCGCCGAGTTTGAAGAGTTGAACGTTCCTCGTAAAGCATATCAAAAACTGTGATAGCCACTGTAGCTGTCTATTTAAATGTTATACGCCTTTGCATGCCTTTCTATCTAGTCCTTTAAGGTTACTGTATCCCTTCAGTGACCACTCACGGTGTTTTCTCTCTTGATTATCACGCCCGCGACATAACACGTATAAACTATACACCATTCGATTCGTCATTAAATAGGGAGTATTTACGAGCCAAAAAGAATACAAATATCCGAAAATTGGGCGTTATACATCCGAAAACGTGAAAATCGGACCTTCCCCCCTTCTAGAACCTCCCTGTCCCCCCAGATATGTTTCCTTTAAATCTCAATGAGATTTTTGCGTTCTCAACACATTAATCTAGCAAACTGTGTCTCAAATTTCTTTTACATGCCTTAGCTTCAGAATAATTAATAAAACAATTTTGCCCCTCGCTCCCTGGCCTCGTTTTGAGATTCATTCAAATGTTAAATTTGGACCAAGCAATTTTTCTCAAAAGTGAGACACACTTTGGTCCCCCTATGCCTTTTCTCTCTGTCTGCCAACTTTCAGCCAATTATATCAAGCCGTTGGGTACAGGGAGCTGTATGAATACCCATTGGTTGCTGAAAAATTGATTCTGAGAAAAGCGCTGAAACAGTTTCTTAGCGTACAGTTCCACTGTTGAAAATGATTAACTTCAATCTGGCCACAAGAGTAAACAGGGTAATCCTGTATGTATTTAGTGCAGAGTTTACAATGACATAATTGGTATTATAACCGCAAAATCCATTCAACAGGAAATCAAAGGCACTTAAAACCTTTAACCTTTAGTTCTCAAATAATCCTCGTCATGTAAACAGCATTTTCCTAGCAGAAAATACCTTGCTTTAAATTGATTATAGTTCGCTGAAAAATAAAGTAAAATTCTTGAAATTATTAGAAATTGTAGGTAGATGTGTGTGCTATCCAATGATCTAAAAATCCAAAAATTGATCGGAAAAAACTTTTTATCGTCCTGAAGGGATACAGTAACCTTAAGTGCACAGTAACGGGAGTCAAAATTACTTTTGATTGCATTACTTCTGCCATTGCAACCGCACCTCAACTTTTTTCAGCAAGAAGGGGATACCCCTCGCTGCTTATCAACCATCTTCCCGAGAATTAAGGTGCCATCCCGGATCTCTGTGAAAAAGTCTGTTGCGAAGCAGGTTGCTCCATGTTTCTTTTGAACCAAACGCAAAATAAGTACTTTTTCGGACTCATTCTGTAAACACAAATAGATTTTCCAAAACGCTAGTTGCTGTTTGTTCTTGGTATGTTCTTGGTCTAAATGAAACTAACCTGTGAGGTCCAGTTGAAAAATAGCATCCATTGTATTCGCATCGAGCATGACGATAATTGCAGTGCAGCCAGCAATCAGGAACGGTGGATCTTTTAACACTTCTCTACGAAGAAAAGGATAAAAAGAATATTTTGGCATTCAGCACAGACAGTTGAAATCTACAAGCCATATCAAATATGGAAGAATGATGTGTTCTCATAAGAACTTCCTTACCACAAAAACCAACCCTCATATCCCCTTAGCATTGAGAGACTGCGAGTACTAATATTACGTATTACTCTAGACAAGATTTTCCAACTCATTTCCCTTTTTCTCTATTTCCGTATCATTGCAGGAAAGCCAAGCTCTATTTTCCTATGTTTCTGTTACCCTCGGAGTCATCTTTTGTGAACAATGACATAAATTATTCAGATGCCTGAGATATGACCACCAAATAGATCGGGTTGTGATCTGAAGAAGATTGAGATTGGGGCCATTTGAAGAAAACCATCTGGTCGTTGTCAAGGAAGATACGGACACAGAAAAATGAATGCCAATTTAAGACACAGAAAAAATACTGAAGGATTTTTTACATAACAGAATTCTACTTAAGAAACATGTGATAACGACCAACAGACAAGAGTAGATTGAATGTCTTCACACTTAAGTGTTTTAGATCGGCCTATCTCAAATGCAGAAAAAAGTGGTGCGTAGACCAATAAAACTCCTTACCTCAAGCGAACTCTTTCAGTAATTCTTCAAGCTAAATTGGATAGTCCGATTTTATTCGCCTCCGACTGATTCAGCTCCTTATTCAGATTAATGTAGAGTTGCTTAGAGTTTATGCTGAGTGGTCTATTTTAAAGGACAAGTCCGGGGTTGGTATGATTGATGATAAATACAAGATAATACTGCTATGAATGATGTATGATACTTTTTCCACTATTTTTCGCCATCTCTTTGTGAAATTACGTATTCAAATGAGGAATTTGAGCGAAGTGACGTCATATCCCGCAAACGAAAAAGAGGCTAGGTGATTGTCTTTCGCCTCTTTATCGTTGCAACCTCTTTATCGTGTTCTCATGCCATATTTAGTGCATTAGTACACGATAAAGAAGCTAGCAGCGATTTAGAGGCGAAAAAAATCGCACAGCCTCGTGTTCGTTTGCGCGAAAAAACGTCACTTCGCTCAAATTGCTTATTTGAATATGTAATTTCACAAGGAGAAGGCAAAAAATAGTGGAAAAAGTATCATACATCATTCATAGCAGTATTACCTTGTATTTATCATCAATCATACCAACCCCGGACTTGTCCTTTAAAGCCAGCTGCATATTTGATAGCATTTCATCTTTCGTTTGCTATCAAGATTTGGCAATGCCTGATGAAATAGCCTCGGTATTATGATTGTACCTGATAGCGGTTCTCAGAATCCGACTGATTTACCAGATTTATTGTATTTTCTTCACGGAATCCGGCCATTACCTAAGTTGCAAGATTCATCCAAGAAAGTATAAGTGACAACGAGGAAAAGAACATTTTTCATGAATATAACGAAAAGGAGCCCTTTTCATCTTGAGAAAGTGTTTTAGCCAATTTTTTATTGTGGCCCATGGCCAAAAACCTCCAAAGCATCATTTTCACGGCCCAATCGGACAGCGAATAAGCTAAGATGACAAAAGAAACCAGTGGCGATATTCTAAATTGTATTTGCCTTCATAAAATGTAGCAGGACAAAAAACTATTTGAAATTTCCCAAAGCTTCTCTCCGAGATCGACTCTCCAAGATATCTGGGTACACAAGTTTAGATGCCGGTTAAAATATCTCCAGATTTCGAGGAGTTATGGCCTCTCCAATAGGCACAATCGGCCAAGTCTTGTCGAAGCTTGTTTGCACCAGGTCAAGTCAGGTGATAAAATCTCTTGATAAAACCTCTTTTGAATTGCGTAACTTATTTCGCACCATGAAAACTTCTGCCATGAATACAAAAAGTAGTATAACACAGAAACTTCCCAAAAAAAGCATTGTCATACGACTTGAAATGCGTAAACAACCCTTAGTACAGTTTTTCAATTCACAAAAGAAACTGTGGTGGAAGGACAATAGCAAGAACAATTGGAAGCGCAGATTGCTGGCGTTTTGGGTCTTTATTACGATAATCACTATTGTTATTACTATTACCTCTCGGCCAGAATTTTTATTATTCAAGGTACAATACCACATCGGTTTTTGTGTGAAGTGGAGAGGCCATAACTTCACGAAACCTGGAGATAATTCAACCGGCAACAAAATTTGTATACCCAAACGTCTGGAGAGTAGATTTCTTCAAAAAGATTAAGAAAAATTCAAGTCATATTTTGTCCTGGTTGCGTTTTATGAATGTAGGAAAAAATTCAGAAAAATCTTCCCAGGTATCTTTTGTCTACTTCTTTCTGATTGGTCGGTGAAAATTAGGCTTTGGAGGTTTTCGGCCATGGGCCAGGAACAGAAATCGGCTAAAACTTCTGATTCATATGCTTCGCCTGAGTATATAAAGGGTGTTTTACGAAACTCACAAGAATCTTTTGACAGTATCCGTCATACAGACCCAATACATGGAAAGAAATGTCACCGTGTCAGCATATGTCGATTAATGCCGAGTAATATTCGGCACCTTTCTACATGATTTAGTAGGTATCATCTATCCGGTCTCCCAAAAAGAAGTATCAGCATTTACAGAAAGCATATAAATGGCAGAAACATAGAATCATGGATGCTGAAACAAAGTAAATGAATTACCAATCTTGTTGCAGGACCAAAGTGAATTCAAAAATACTCAAATCTTTCATACCCTTCTAGAGCTCTAGATAATTTTGCCTAAAAGCTGTTTTGGAACGTCATAAAAGATACATATTGGTGATAATTTTTTCGTCCCTAGGGAAAAAATAAGCTTGCTGCACTTTGGGCAAATTTAATCGAAATGAAAAATTCTAAGTCGCTATGACCAATTTTGTAAAATGAATTTTTACGTCAAAGATAGCCTTTTTGCAACAAAATGACCCGTAACTCATTCAAATCGATGCATATTGAGCAAACGCTGACACATTATTTTGGGTCACCCGACACAAAAAGAAAACGTACCTAACAGTTTCGTCATAATCGAAAAAGGGATCGAGAGTTTCATCAATAGCTTTGCTGGAATCAAGTCCTTCTTTCCAATACGCTAAACTCAAAACAATTGCAGTAAATTCAGCATCATCATCTTGATCGCTTTCTTCTTCGTGAGTCATAAAAAATTGCTTATTTGCTTTCTGCCTCCAGCTTGGTAGGCTGCTTATCGTTCTATCTATGGAGTAAATAAAAATTTTTTGAGTCGGTTCAAATCTATAGGCTTTTTGAGAAAATGCATTTCATTATCAGTATCACCACTATCTAGAAAGCAGGCAAAAATATAGCAAATAAACAATGATGTTATGAATATAGCTAAAATGTAAAGAGAAAAAAGCTACTTTAGATCTCGTTGATGCAAGCTAGAACAATTTTCATTGCATCGAAGCTGGCTTGGCTTGCAGTGTGATGGCGGATTTTGCTTCTGAGTTAATTTTCCCATTTTATTCATTTTTTATTACAAAGTCCTTTGTAATCTAAGAAGGGGCTTCGATGTCAGTCAGAAAGAAAGAAAGAAAGTCAGAAAGTAAGGTAGTCACGCTCGTTAAAGCAATTGATTAACATTTTACCTCTGCTAATTGGCACTGAAATAAAGAAAGTGCACAGAAAGCGCACATGAGACAGAAGTTTCCCGCGATCCTATAGCAACATTTGACGTCGGCTTATTTCATGTTAGACAGATTTGACACCATTAGATGGATAAATTACCATGATGTTTACCCTGACGCAACAACAAATTTACCCAGAATTGGCACGTCCTTGACTTCATTAGCAGCTTAATTATGTCAAAAGAATAATTTTCTAGAACGAACGCATCATTAGCCAATTATTGATAGTACTCATTATGCAAATAAGTCAACTTTATAGGATGATTTATCCGGTGGCCTGCACAGAGGCTAGCGTTCGCAGCATCACCGAAGGTAGAAGGACCCCCCTCCCACACAGCTACAGATGCAAACGTCGCAGTTAAGAGGAAGGTACAGAATCTCAGCAAACAATGGCGCCATTGACTGGGGGAGGGCACGTGATCACACTGAACCAAAACATCTTCATGCATATGATTCTGCACAGAGGTTATCTTCGTGACTGCTTGTCTCAAATTAGATGCCCGCGAATAGCAACAATTGAAACGTAATTTTGCGTTATCGTAAATCTCACACGACATCTAATTTGAGACAGATGCACTAATAGTTTCGTGCATGAACTAAGCAAACTAGGGGTAATGACTTTTGATTTTTGCGTATCATCCTCGTATGACATAAAGATCAAAATGTTTGCCTTGAGGCGATTCCTGTCCTTATACAAGGCGCTTGATTTTCTATTGAAGGCGTTTTTAGCAGCAACACTCATCTCTCTGACTGTAGCTAAAAATAGCTTCAACGATCATTTGGGGTTATGAAGAAATCAATATTCAGATATTCATATGCTTCCTTAGCTCAGGAGGGACTTTGTAATCATCCAAAAGGATCTTAATAGGGATAAGAATGAAATTTTATATCCCAGTTAATTCGCGGAAGATGATGCGAGCGTTTGCTTATAAAAGGTGTCCCACAACCTTGATTACGATTCATTTTGTTACGACATGGGTAACTACACGTATCACCTCAGAAGCGTAGAAATAGGTTGACCAACAAAGCAGTCAATCTTTCACAGTATGCGTTTTGCAGACAATAGATTTGGAAATCTTTCGATTTGGTTTTCGCATTCAGTTTAAAAGCCAAAATTGTGTCAAGTTGCCTTCTCATTTGGACATTGAAGGCAAAGCAGAAAGGCGTGGTAAAGATCGAGCATTTCGTAAGGTTTTGCGATTTCTTTCACCCGCCCACATACAACCTAACCTAAAATCGTACCATGCTCCTTTATTTCATGACAGGGATGTCTCTGTCTGCCATGGACATTGAGTGCACTGGTTTGTGGAGAAAAAATCTAAACATTTTTCTCTAACCCCCAACTATTTCGGTTGCTGCGGGAGTGCACATTTGACCAGTGCATTTGAAATCCCAAACTTTGGCCCCGGTGATGAGAGAACACTGCCATTGGTATCTGGCAACTGGCAAATTTTATATTTGTGATTGTTCATATCTGAGGGGCCACATTATTTTTATCTGAAGCGAGAATTAATGTTCTAATGCTCCAATTTGGTTGCAAAGCATTTAGGAGTTATGTATCGAAGATTTCCGATCATTAACGTGACGGAGCAACGTACTTCTAGCAATGTATCTGCTCTAACATTTTATAAACTCCTCATAGAGCAATTCCCTTTCCGTCTTTGAGGTACCATCATGGACCCCACAGTGAAAATATTGGTAAAAATTGAAGTTGCCCGATCTTCGAAAAACTTGCTACAAACCTACGCCAATACAAGAAGTTAATTGGCTCATTTGTGCCAACTGTGGCATTTAAAAAGTGCCACAATGAGGAGCACAAGTGCCAAACGATGACAATTGTCCGATCTTTATAACATTTGGTACACAGCTACCCAAATGCAATAAAAATTGATTCCAAGAGAAACAAGTTTTAAATTAGCTCATTTGTGCCAATTGTTCGATCTTTATAACATTTGGTACACAGCTACCCAAATGCAATAAAAATTGATTCCAAGAGAAACGAGTTTAAATTAGCTCATTTGTGCCAATTTTGGCCCTTCAAAAGTACCAGAATGATGAGGAAAAATACAAAAAAATGACAATTATCCAGTTTTTCCAAAATTTGGCAAACACCTACCCCAATACAAGAAGAATCGGTTCCAAACTAAACACGTTCTAAATACAGCCTCTACTTCTGCAGCATCAAACGTATTATTAACAAGAATGATCTGTTACATTCACAAATTTCCTGCATATAAGATGAAGTCAATTCCCTGTTATTTTTTTCTCAAATGAACAATGATAGGAGTTTTCAACGCCAACGCCACTGTCAAACCAATTTTATTATACGGAGCTGAAATGTGGGGATATCACGCAAAATATGACAATAAGATTGAAAAGGTACAAATTTCTTTTTTAAAACACATCTTAGGTTTACACAAAAAGACAACAAACATAGCAGCCACTGGTGAGTTAGGGTTATATCCCTTGAAAATAGACATGCAAACAGACGCACTTAAATTCCATAATTATGTGAGTCAGTCTCAAAATAAATTATTAACCACAGCCTTACAAGTCCAGGAAAGAAATTTAAACAAAAAATCATGGTTTTCCGATATAGCAAATATAAAACAAAATTGCAATTTTAACAATGCCTCGAACTGCCAAGTTTTAACGCAGATTCTAATGAGCGAAAACTTATCCGTAAGCGCAATAATACTTACATTAAAACACATGTCAAAAGTTATTTGCAGCATGTATATGATAATGAGTGCCTCCAAAAAGTTACAGCAACAAATAAATTAAATCTTTACAAAAATTTGAAAGAGAAACCATTTCTAAACTCATATCTTACTTTAATTAACTCAAGAATGCACAGGACAGCACTTACTAAACTCTTTACTAGTTCCCATAGACTTCGCATTCAAACAGGTAGATATAAAAAAATAGATCCTGGCCAAAGATTTTGCGAATTTTGCCCAAGTCAACAAGTTATTGATGACAAAATACATTTCATCTTTGATTGTACAAATAACAAGGATATTAGGGGAAAATATTTTGAAAAATTGGATATGGAAAATACTACCAATCAATCTGTAACCAATTCCAAAAAAATTAAAGTCTTAAAGGAATTGTTAGATATATCTGAAGAAGGAAAAACAGCACAAATGTTTGCAAAAATTTTGTTTCGCATGTAATTAGACCGTTACACGTTATCATTGTTATGTTACTGATACTTTCATATTAAATTTCGTAGATTGATATCCAATATACTAGTCCTGTTATAGGAGATGAAAATATTGAAATTGAATTGAATGAAGAAGGTATTGAAGGAAAAGTATTGACCATCAGCCATGGCTTTGAGACTGTACCTTCTGGAGAAAACACCCCTGAAAGAAAACTATACATTTTCGTCGTATCAAGCGAAAGGAAGATCTGAAGGGAAACATCAAAGTAAAAGCTTTGTGAAAATGGGTAATTTCATCCAAAAAAAATCCCAAACAAAAAGAAATGGAGTTTGTGAAGCCCGTTCTTCCAAACAAAATCAAAACTCCTCGAAATATCACAGAAGATAGATAAAAAATTAAAATAATTGTGTTGAGTTGAAATCCCATGCCTGCTTTATTTGTATGAAATCG
The DNA here is from genome assembly GCA_039566865.1 of Aurelia coerulea. NCBI lineage: Eukaryota > Metazoa > Cnidaria > Scyphozoa > Semaeostomeae > Ulmaridae > Aurelia > Aurelia coerulea. Next base: position 16,527,497 of record CM076945.1, read on the forward strand.
ATGAAGCAGCCACGAAAAATGTTTCTCTTCTTGGAATTCATCGTTTTTATCAATCAGTTTTCATCAAAAAACAAGCTGAACATAAAATTTTGCAAAAATTAAATGTTTTCTTGCGTGTACGCATGTGAAACATTTACGCTTGCGTAAATGTATTTTAACGACAAGGTGACGCATGAATGCCTCCCATTAGCTCCCAGTCCTCTACACCACTAGGGTGTGCTCCACATGTTTGTTATAGCAGTGAAAGTGAAGTGATATTTTCCACACAGAATTGAGATCATCTTGTAAATATCAAACCATAGCGGACTATGAAGTATAAACCAACTTACAAAATGGCAGGCCAACTTACATCAGTAGAACTTCAATCATTGTGAACTTCAATCAATATATCGTCTGATAAATTCAGTTGGAAGAAGAGGGCCTAAATGAAATGTGGCGCCAGCAAACAAGACAAGATCGAAGATTAAAAGGTTTGGCTTATGGATTCATTGCGCTGGAAGGAAGGTTTGTTGCTTGAATTCAGCTAACACTTATCTGATACTCTGTAAAGGAAGCCCAATGAATAATCATGGGTATCTCATGCAAGTCGTTGACGAACAGGATCCTTCAATGTCAAGACACAAATCAACCAAATTCATAACATTTCGTATCAAGGTCAAGTGCTGTGCAATTATGGATAGTCAAAAGGAAGTGGTCCATACAAAGCTGCCAACCAGCTCTTGAATAGGTGGAAAAGTTATTGTGTATTAAAGTTTATTACAAACATACATGCTGTGATGAAATTGAAAAGCAGCCAAAGGGCATCTGCAATGTTTTCAGTTTGTGCAGCTGGAGCTAGTACCTCTAATCTAACAAGAAAAAAGCTGACGACCTACCCCTCATCAGGCAGTCAGTGTGCCAAGGCCCATCCGCATGATTGCACAAGCAGTCAAAGGACAGCAGTTAGAATGTAAAAGTCCCTGTGCTTGCATTTAAGTAGACAAAGGGCACATCGTATGTAAAAGTCCCTTGATGGTATGCTGTCAGAGGGCAGATAGTATGTTAAGGTCCCTGGGCTGGCATCAGCACATAATTAGTAATTAAGTACGTATATTAGAAACAAGGTATATTATGTAAAAGTCCCTTGATGGTAAAGAAGTCAAAGGGCAGATAGTATGCTAAGGTCCCTGGGCTGGCATCAGCACAGAATTAGTAATTAAGTACGTATATTAGAAACAAGGTATATTATGTAAAAGTCCCTTGATGGTAAAGAATCAAAGGGCAGATAGTATGCTAAGGTCCCTGGGCTAGCATCAGCACAGAATTAGTAATTAAGTACGTATATTAGAAACGAGGTATATTATGTAAAAGTCCCTTGATGGTAAAGAAGTCAAAGGGCAGATAGTATGCTAAGGTCCCTGGGCTGGCATCAGCACATAATTAGTAATTAAGTACGTATATTAGAAACAAGGTATATTATGTAAAAGTCCCTTGATGGTAAAGGAGTCAAAGGGCAGATAGTATGCTGTAAAAGTAATTTAAGTGCCGCATAAAAATCACTACTTTGCTCAAGAATGAATAAGGCTTGTTCACCACCCTGCAAAGTCCTTGTACCTAAATGGTCAAGCGCCACCACTCCCATTTATATTGTATTAAAACAAGGCTACCAGTAATAGAATTACAAAATTTAGACCCTATGAGAAAGTAAACAGCAATTAATTAAGCACAGTAAAGCACTCCCAAAAATGAGGGTGCCCAACTTGAATCTATTTGTTGTATAGGACGCCTGCAACCAAAGCTCAAAAAGTCAATTGAAAGTTGATTTGTCCACTGATATACAAATGCCCCCCCCTTTATTTATAAATAACAGGAGAGGCCTCCAAAAGAAAGATTTGTTGCAAATAATCCTGGTTTAAAACCCCCAGGCGGCAAAAAGCGCGTCCAAAAGCGCGCCCAAAAACAAACAAACAAAAACAAAAAGTAATTGAAAGTTGATATGTTGATATACATGGTGTATTTATAAATAACAGGAGAAGCCTCCAAAAGAAAGAAAAAATAAAATCCCCAAGCGGCGAAGCGCGTCCAAAAACAAAAACAAACAAAAACAAAAAGTGTTTGAAAGTTGATATGTTGATATACATGGTGTATTTAAATAACAGGAGAAGCCTCCAAAAGAAAGAAAAAATAAAATCCCCAAGCGGCGAAGCGCGTCCAAAAACAAAAAACAAACAAAACACAAACAAAAAGTGATTGAAAGTTGATATGTTGATATATATGGTGTATTTATAAATAACAGGAGAAGCCTCCAAAAGAAAAAAAATCCCCAAGCGGCGAAGCGCGTCCAAAAATAAAAAACAAAAAGTGATTGAAAGTTGATATGTTGATATACATGGTGTATTTATAAATAACAGGAGAAGCCTCCAAAAGAAAGAAGAAAAAAATCCCCAAGCGGAGAAGCGCGTCCAAAAATCAAAAACAAAAAGTGATTGAAAGTTGATACGTTGATATACATGGTGTATTATAAATAACAGGAGAAGCCTCCAAAAGAAAGAAAAAATAAAATCCCCAAGAGGCGAAGCGCGTCCAAAAACAAAAAATCAAAAACAATATGTGGATATATATATGGTGTATTTATAAATATCTGGAGAAGCCTCCAAAGTATCCCCAAGCGGGGAAGGGTGTCCGAAAAGAGACAGCTATCGAAAAAATCGTTGAAAGTCGTAATAGGTTTTACGATATCGTATATTATCGTGGTTCATGTCGTAGATTAAAATGTTACTGGGTTGGTAGTTCCTTTTAGGAGAATCGCCAATCTTGTTACTGTGCTATCCATTGAAGAAATAAATTGCCTGACCAGCAAATCATAAAGTCAAAAGGAGGTGAAGTTCTACAATAATCACTACCAAACAAAGTCCAGTGTCTGGGGTGTCAGTAAGCCAGCGGCAGTGTATGTCTTGTCAAAGCAGTGTGTGAAAGTGTCAAGAAGTAGCGGTAAGGCCACCATACAAGATGGTGGCAGATTAATAGTAACAATTCAGAGGTTGAAAACAACAAAAGCCCCATCTTATCAACCATTTCATCTTCAAGTCCAGAGTTCAAACTGTGAATTACCAAACATGACTCTAAAAATACCACTCATTGAAAGTCAACCATTTTCAGAACAATGAAGATATTTGTAGCATTCAAATTAATGAAAAGGAATTGCAATTCCTTCATTGTTGTATTTAAAGTTAATTAGTCGATACGACCCAAATACTGCCACTCAGCGCCTCTTATTCATAGTTTAGCTGTATTGATAATCTACTTGATAGTGCAGGAACCGCTGGCGTTAAATAAATTTAGGAAATGGCGCGCAAAAAGCAGATGACCTCCACCAGCCTCCACAGCTTCGAGGTTGCAATGTGACGTCAACGTCAGTAGGGGTTGTCGGGCGTGGATGAATACTGTATCAGGTCAAATTTACTACTGTTGTTGTTTTGTAGCAGTAAAAAAGTTTTTGATTAAAACCAGACCACTTAATTTGTACTGCAATTCAGTTGGTACATATGAGACAATTGGAATGTCTTTTCTCTTTGAGCCAATCCTTCTTGCATCTGGGTAGCTGTGTACCAAGTTTCATAAAAATCGGATAACTGTTATTTTTGGCACTTTCGCAACTCATTTTGGCACCTTTGAAGGGCCACAGTTGACACAAATGAGCTATATCGAAAATTAATATTTTCCTCCACTTCGTCTTGTATTTGAGTAGCTGTGTACAAAATTTTGTGAGGATCGGAAAACTTTCATTTTTTTGGCACTTCTGCATCACATTTGGGCACCTTCGATCGGCCACAATTGGCACAAATGAGCCAATTTAAAAATTGTTTCTCTTGGAACAAATTTTTCCTGTATTTGGGAAAATGTGTACCAAATCTTGTGAAGATCGGACAATTTTCATTTTTGGCACTTGTGCTTCTCAAAGATTTTGAAGGGTCACAGTTCGCGCAAATGAGCCAATTGAAAAAATTATTTTCTTGGAACCAATTTTTGTGTATTGGAGTAGGTGTGTACCAAATTTCGTAAAGATATCTACCGGATGTCCCAAAAAAAAGGTAACAGATTTGATGGGGCCTAGCGCTGAGAGTATAAGTCGAATCAATCTAACATAAGTTTTGAAGTACTCTTCGATAGTTAACTTGAAGATTAATACCTCGTTTGTTGATATTGGCGCATCGAGAGTTGAAATATTAATCTCGAAAGCCAAAATTTGCGTCCATCTACAAACCAGAGCTTTCGGGTTTTTGCCTGATTGTAAAGTTCAGAGTCAGATTTCCACTAAAATGTGCTCCTAAGCACGAGGTTTCTTGTTTGTACTTGGCTATGATTGGGGAGATTCCACAGCACAGCGAGTTCACAGCTTAGGCCAAACCCCAAAAGCTCTGGTTTGGAGAAGGAGGCAAATTTGGACTTTCAAGATTAATATTCCAACTCTTGATGCACCAACATCAACAAATAAGGTATCAATCTTCAAGTTAACTATCTAAGAGTACTTAAAAACTTATCAGGGGTCGATTCAACTTAAATTCTTATCGCTCGCCCCAATCAAATCTGTTACCTTTTTTTGGGACACACGGTAGGATAGTAAAGTAGTAAAGGATAGTAAAATATGCAGATGATACAGTCATATGCTTTGCTGACAAGGACTCAAAAAGGATCCAGTCACATCTTACCGAGGATATGGATTCGATCTCAAACTGGCTAAAGGAAAACGAACTTATCATCAACATGAAGGTGGGTAAAACTGAAGCGTTATTCTTTGGGACAGCTAAACGGATAAGCATGCAGACAGAACCTTTTAAGGTGTACCAAGGTTCAAATGCAATAAGAAACACCGATGAGTACAAGTACCTGGATGAGTACAAACACGTGAACAGCTCACTTGATTTGAACTCGCATTTTGAAAGATCGTACAAGAAAGCAGCAGGACGACTGAGGCTTCTGGCAAGGCTAAAAAAATATATTGACTTACAGTCAGAAAAAGATGTATACTGCTCTATGATCATGCCTGTTTTTACCTACTGCGGTGTTCTGCAAATGAAACTGTCAGCAACAACGATGAAACAACTAAAAGTGTTCCATGATCGATGCATCAGGATTGTTTATGATGATGAAAAAAGCAATGAAGGGCTCCCATGTGTTATGAATGCAAACAAGATTCGTGCTTGCAAACTCGTTCGGAAGTGCATTGATAAAGACATCTGTGACATACTCAAAAATCATTTTACAGCACAAAGCCATGGAAAAGATACAAGAAATGCCAATAACAATTTAAAGATGCCGAAAATCAGGACTGAATATCCCTGCAAATCGTTTTACTACACTGGAACAAAGATTAACAATGATCTGCCTCTAAAAGAAAGGCCTGAGTTACACGAGGCCGGATTGGGTTCACTACGGATTGCTTTTCACTTCGGATAGGGGTTTCAGTTACACGACGCCAAGGCAATCCGAAGCACTTCGGTGGGTGAAACCGAAGTGAAAGTCACTCCGCTCTGGAGGTGAAGTGAAAATCAATCCGAAGTACTTCGCTTCGCATTCCATCTCGTGTAACCACTGAATCCGAAGTCATTTTCACTCCGAAACCTCGTTCCTAATCACTTTACTTCACTTTGAGGCTGTTATGCAAAAAGTGCGCGCTTTTTGTAAAAGGAAAGTATCCTGCACGAACATGGCGGATATCAAAATATTGATCAAAATGCTTCTTGGCATGCTTGCGGGATTCGTTAATTCATTGCAGCAGAACAGCATGATATTTGAGGTGATGACTAGCAGCTACCTTGCTCGAAAAAAGTTATTAATGAAGCAAATAGCTGCTTGTAGCTATCGCATCAGGCAAAGGAGAAAAATCAAGGCCCAGCGTCGCTTTTGGCTCAAGCCTGGTCGTTGCAGTGGCTGGTGGTCAAACTTAAAGAACGGACTTATGGAAGACGATGAAGAGTGGCGACTAAACTTTCGTATGTCCAGAAATAGTTTTGATATATTATGCGAAGAACTGCGTCCATACATTGTAAGGCAGGTCACAAACATGCGTGTGCCAGTTTCAGTTGAAACACAGGTAGCAGTGACCTTGTACTTTTTGTCAGACGGAGGCCGTATGAGGAAAACTGCAAATTCGTTTGGCCTTGCTGCTTGCACAGTTTCTCGCATTGTCAAACGTGTGGTGGTACGAGCGATATCAAACACAATGAAACATAATTATTTGAAACTACCAATCACAGAAAGAGAAGTGATGGATTTGACAGCTGGATTTTATTCCAACCATGGTTTTCCTCAGTGCATTGGGGCAGTTGATGGCACCCATATACCAATAAAGAGACCTCAGGAAAATAGCACAGACTTTGTAAATAGGAAAGGATTTCACAGTTTGAATGTACAAGGCTGTGTAAACTACAAATATTGTTTTTTTGATGTGAACATCAAGTGGCCAGGGAGTGTACATGATGCAAGAGTCTTTGGAAATTCAACCATCAATGACATGCTTCGAAATGGAACAATCCCAAGATGCCCAAAAGTCATTGTTGAAGGTGAAAAGTCAGTGCCAATATGTATCCTGGGTGATCCAGCATATCCACTGCTTCCGTACCTCATGAAGGAGTTTGCTAAGGGAGGTAACACAGAACAAGAGCAATTTTTTGGATATCGACTTTCATCTGCCAGAATGGTAGTAGAATGTGCCTTTGGAAGGCTTAAAGCTCGATTTGGAATTTTGAGACGTCCACTTGATGTCAGTTTGACAAACATACCAACAACTATCTTGGCATGTTTTATTCTTCACAACTTTTGTGAGATGCATGACGAAACAATTGCTGATGATGTGGCAAGATCTCAAATGGCCTATGAAAGAGACTTTCAGCCACCAACCCAGCCCTTTACACCAATCATACATAACAACGAAAGAGGTGGAAAAGAAATAAGACAGATTTTTATGAAGTACTTTGAATAAACATACAGTACAGTATCATAAACTTTTCTTGAACTTGGAAAATTAAATGTGTTGAATAGGGTGATGAAAAGTTTCTGAATAGTGCATTTGCCCCCCCCCCCCCCCCTCTGCTTGGCACCCCTTTTTCGGCAAGAAGTGCACTGATAACTCATATAACTAGCCACCTTTTTTAATCTGTTTGAGACATATTACCGGAAAAAAACATTCACTGCAGGGTGTTCTTTCGTTAAAAAACCCAGCCTTCTTTTTGTAAAATTTGTTGCTAATTTTTCACAGGTGTTTGGTGTTTCTTTTGCTGCAGCACCCTTTTGAAGTGAGTTATTTATATCAAAATATGTTTCCTTAAAACAAAGCAATGTCAAAAGTGGATCTTACCTGTAAAACGTGGACTTAAATACACACGCAGTTACATATAAATGGATTGATATCCAACATTTCCATTCTGCTATGAACTACCATTAGGTAAAATAAGGAGGGGGGGGCGGGGGTCAGAAATTTTCTGTCCAACATTGCCAAGAATGAGCCTTCACTATGATCTGATGTGGAATTTTTAGAATGATTGGTATTCTGCACATGTGGATTGAGATGATGAGCATATGACATACTTGGGATGGCCATTGCAGATTGTGGGGGATGGTTGTATACATGTTGCTGGGGTACTTGTGCTTGCATCTGCATCATTGTGGTCATCACCTGAAGAAAGTCAGTCATTGCATTGGACATGTTTTCCATGATTCTAGAATTCTTCTTTGCATGCTCTAGGAATTCTTGATCCATGGCTTCGGCCCTTTCATACAACTTTCTTTTGAGGGATATGTCCTCTTTCATGTAGTGAAGTTGTTGATTTTCAGTTGAGATTCTGGGATTCATTTTCTTCTCCTTCTGTTCACTGAGAAACTTGCTGATTTTCTTACGTCGGTCATGTGCATCCCTCTCACAAGATTTGCCAGTGACTTCACGGTTGGTTTCAAGGTTACAATTTTGCTGATTGGATGGATCAGGAACAGCTATCCTTCCCAATACCTCATCTTCATCACTTTCAGTCGTACTACCACCACCAATGACAGCCGAGTTTGATGAATTTATTGAGTCATCCTCAAAGTTCTCATAGCGACTGGTTTCAATACCACCTGGAGAGGAAACGATGACTTTTAAACTTATCTAAATGGTCTGCAGGGATAAAAAGGGTTGGCTCTTGCAAAATGGGTAATGTTGATGGTAGGAAAGCAGTAGATTATAAAATGTTAAATCAACATTCAGAATATCAAGTAGGGTAGTTCAAATAGTTGCATCTAAGGAAAGTCTGCAAATCACATTAACAAATCTATTAATATTTTTGCCTTACCCCAAGCTTACCCATTCTACCGCTGCAGATCCTAGTAAATATGTTGAAATTGTATTTCTCTGTCCATCAATGCCATGAAGGAATATCTCTTGCTCTACACCACCATGAAGGGGGTAGGGGGGTTCTTGGGCAAATTTCAGATAGGTTTGTGCCACCAGCATCTTCAAAACAGTGCTGATGGCCAGAGCAATTTTTGTTAAATAATACTCGTGCTTATATGTAAGTTGGGATTTCTAGACACAAAATAGCAAAATGTTGCCTTTTCTGGACCAAAATTGCCAAAAATTATTCCTTTGCCAAGACTAGGATTATCAAAAAGTATTTGCTTGGAATGAAATTGCCAACAAAAGGTAGCCCAAAAAGTATGGACCCTTAAGGCAAGTACATCCACAGGTACCTTCACCACCAACTAGATTATTTTCTTATTAATTAATTAACCTTTTCATGCATTGAGCAAACTTTCCATCTCACAATGAAACAATGTCAAGAAAAAAGAAATTTTATGTACCATCAATGCTCTTGGTGGCAGGGGCCCCAGCCCAGATGTCACTGCATAAATCATAAAAGGTCATGACGACCCTTCCGCCACCGCTTCTCTTTCCTTTATCCACTGCTTTTTTGAAGTTTTGTCTGATTGTCTTCACTTTTATACATATTCGTTCCTTGCTGAAAGCTTCTAAAGGCAGACTTTTGGGGAATTCCTCTGACTGCTCTTCTGGATAACGCTCTACAAACATTGTTTTTAACTTCTCGTACTTTGATTTACATCCCTCCCAGTCGATGCCTTCAAATAAGCAATTAGAGGCAAATGTTTTCACTACTTCCAGAAGCAGCTCGACTTCGCTGTCAGTCCATACGAAGGTTTCTTCCTTGGGCATGTTTGCAATTGAATGTGTATGATGTCGTACGTTTATGCTTCCAACTTCCAAGTGGGAGAACATGACTTTTTTGGCGCCAAAGGCCTAGTCACCACACAGGGCTCCTCCGCCAAAACACGAAAGAGAGGTTTTTGTCTGCGCAGTACATTACAATCCGACATCGTGGAACAGCGACGCAAAACGGAGCAAAAGGCAATCCGGAGCCGTGTAATAACTGCAAAAAGCGTAGTGCTATTGCTTCGGATTGGGGAAGGCAATCCGAAGTGAAAACCAATCCGACGTCGTGTAACTCGGGCCTTAAGAAAGATTGCAAATGCTACTGAATACGAGAAAAGCCTCAAAGACTATTTCAGTTAAATGGAACACTTTACTCAGCTCAAGGAACCACTTGTAAATATTGTTAACTATTCATTTCATTGAAAAAATTGTAAATAGGAACTTTTTAATGATTTTCAGTTGATTTATGTTTATTAACAGGACACACATTGATAACAGCGATGATTCGCTGAAGTGTTTTTATCCTGTATAAATATTCGTATATTATTATCATTATCAATCGAACAACTTTCATTTTTACCAATATTTTCACTGTGGGGTCCATGATGGGACCTCAAAGACGGAAAAGGTTAAGCCTAGCCTCACTACACAATGACCCTTATACTCATTGAACTTACGCTCATCGAATTGAAGTGAATAAATGTTGCTGTTGTCGCTTCAGTGAGGGCCTTATTGCCAAACTCTTCTCAAATCGGCAAAAAAATCCCATATAAATAACTTGATGGGATTGGCTGATTCTTCGTCAATTCAGATTTCCGCCAAAGGCAAACAAATGTGTTCGAACTGAACTGTTGCAACGATCAACATCTCAAAGTAGCGAGCGAATTTACGAGATCTTTTGCGCCCCCAAACAACCAAAATATCATTTATAGGTGGATTTGTTTGCTTTAATAGTACAAAGAAACATTCATCTAAGTATTGATAGCTTGTTTTGCAGCGTAGCATTTCAGGAAAACTACTGTTTGCGGCATTTTAGGGTAGGTGGTTTGAGAAAAAATAGCAGGTGACTTAAGCCATGTCCGTTTCTGGAAGTGTATGGCCATGAGTCGTAGTTATAGCGTCCATCAGTCTATCAATAGCGATAACCTAAGAACATATAATCAGTCTAGGTTAAGCCATGCAGTTGATCAATTATTACAAAAACATTCCGATTGGGAAGACAGAGCGGAAACGATGCGGGTATGCGCACTAATATTTCGAAAATGGAAGGATGGAAAGCAACAACTCACACCGTCGAAATTCTGATCGAGAAATTGACATTAAATGTTTTCGATCGTAAAATGTTTCTTTGCGGCAATTTATAGAAGGAAAATATTGATTAAACGGTGCACATCTTGTTCAATTTTCTTTCGTCTTTCTGTTAAGGGTAATGTCATAAAAGTGTTGATTCAAGGCAGGGACCTCAGTTGGTAGAAATTGCTTGACATCACTTACCAATGAATGAATTTTTGTTTGAACCAGTTGCAAAATTGGTTTATCCTCCAAATACAAGACTTTTAATCACAAATGGACCGTTATTGCGATGAATACCGGCGAAGTTTCAAATTAATCCAGAATTCTTGCCTAAAAAATTGGCTTCTTCAATGTGTCTAGTCGCTGGAGATGCTTCAAGTCGTCACTGAAACTCGACTGACGTTTAAAGCACTTGAGAATGATGTAAAAGATATACTGTGAGTATCTAAAAATCAAAGGCCTGGCATTGGCATTTAGAAAAGAATAATCTTCTCCACAACTTGTACTGGCCAAAACAATCCCAAAAAAGTTATAAGAGTTTCGTAAGGAGAATACGGTATTTCTCTGACGCGACACTGTATTCGAATTTCGAGTGCCTCGAGTGCCTCGAGAAACTCCAGTACAGGGAAAATATAAGTTAAGAAATTATTCATTTTGATAAAGGTAATCCTTGAAATCTTTTTACATTACTTTCACTTGTTTCATACATTATATTACTCGTAAGGTACTTGAGTACTGTCTAAACATTGGAAAGGCTTAAAAAACATTGTCTTGAAATGCGGGAAGTTGTAAGAAATTCTGAGTATTCAAAATATGCTAATTTTGAGACAATTTCAATACTATTCCAAATTCTTAGTTTCTTATAAAAAATACGTGTAATGTGTTTTATTTTTATTACCATCTACCATGAATTTAGGATATTTTTTAGAAAAATGAGGAAAAAGTAACCGCTAAACTGACTGACCTTTTAAATTTCTTCAAAAATTATTCTAAATCTAACAAGTTGCAGTTTTGGAATGAGCAATAGAAATCTCGCATGCTTGAATTTTATGTTTTCCTGATCTTAAACTAACTGAACATTGTTCAGTAGATCATCACATCCTAATCTTTAGAGGCTGACTCCTCTCATATTCATGGAGACAGGTCTAGCAGGGACAACTGCCTTTCGGTTGAGACCAGATGAAAAAGACAGCATTTGGAAGGGGCTGTATGGAAATAAAAAACCGTCACAAAGCCACTAATGGCGATGAAATTGGTTATCTTACTTAGACCTATTGACTTTCTACTTAGTTCTGGAAGTTATGAAAAATTAATGGAAATAATTGTCAATCGAATAGTACCTAGCCAAAGAACTGAGAGACACAAAAGATGGGGCGAAAACACATGGAGGAAAGGAGAGATATGAAGAGCGAGAGGGGGGGTTCTGTGAAAATTCATACAATGGCTCATTCCTGTGAGATGATCGTATCCTGACACAAACACGACAGAAAGTTGTCTGGGGCATCATATAATCATGCTCCTAAAACAGGGGTATTGATTTTTATTGTATCTGGGCTTTTCCCCTCTATCCTTCGTTGATCGTATTTTCGTCCCTTTTCTTTGCCTCTCAATTCTTTTGGTTCTGGTACCCAGGGAAACAAAGTTTAAAATGGTTAAGACTACCGGGTGTCCCAAAATGATGTATTATCGTTTGATTGCCTATATGTCCATCACCGATGAACCGATTTTCAAAAACTGGTAAAACCACAACCAACATCTTAACATCCAATGTAGCCTTTAGGCAATCAAATAAAACAAAATTTTTGAAAATCCGTTCATTGCTTATGGACATACAAGCAAGCAAACAATAGTACATCATTTTGGGACACCCAATACAACTGTTACTGAGGTGTCTTGGGAAGAAAATGATCATATCAATATTTGTCAAATGTTTTCAATTCTTTAATTATAACAAGCCAATGTTTCAGACTTGTCTTTGCAGACTTTCCAAGCAATTTTCAGCAACAAAAGGGCCCGAACCACAGCCTACCAAAGATGAACTGCAAGAAAGCGATCAATTTTACGCTGACAATGTTTGGTCCAAAATTGTACCTAAAGTTCAAAGGATATTAGTTCGACTGGAAAAATATGAAAGGTTGTAATGCTAGGTAGAGTTTCACTCCTTTTTCAGGAAACTTCAATTATCCTTGGTACAAGGTTTCTTGATTTTTTTTTTAAATTTTTCCTAACTTTTGAGCAGAATGCTCGATCCTTTCCCTTCTGATCTTGACTTCTGTCTGATACTATAACTGCTATTTAGTTTATTCATTTCAAAAATATTTTTTATTCGGCTCCTTTCAAAAACTTTTATAAAAAATAGGATAAAACATTTGTGGAAAGACATTTGCACGCCTTGTTGTTCGAAATTCGAGTACAGTGTCGCGTTAGAGAAATAGCATGTTCTCCTTGCGAAATACTTACGACTTTTGGATTGTTTTGGCCAGTAGAAGATGCGAAGAAGCTTTCTTTTCTAGAAAATGCAAGCCTTTGATTTTTAAATACTAAGAGTATATCTTTTGCTAGACTAGCTACACTAGTCCCTCGATTTCGCTGTTGTTGTTGTTGCTGATGGCCAGCTCAATGAGGGACTAGTTGCCAGAGAGTGTCTCAAATCGGAATTTTCAGAACGAAAAACCTGATTGTAATCTGATTGGAGCATTTCGGCTAAGACAATAGAAAATTTTTTTGTAGCCAATCAACTTTTTCTCTCTTTACTTATTTTTACTGGAAAACCTCCCTTTGAAGTAGAGGCCTGTTTGGTCTGAGTTTTTCAAGAATGGCGACCGGCGCTGTCGTCGCAGCTTGATCGACCTGAAGAGCAGAAGTAAATGAAGCTGAAGGAATTTAGCTAGCCATTTGGCATGATGAAGTGGGCACTGGGAAGAGATATTTGTTTGTGCTCTAACAGGAAATGGCAAAATGTAATGCTGTTGTGATACTTGAGAGGCATTTTCAAGACAGAAGTGAGTGTCAGTCTGTCAGTACACTGCAGTGTAGTGTAGGCCTACTCTAAGTTAAGGTTAGTGATTTTTTCGTTTACATTTGGCTCGTGTATTTCAATTTCAGGGCCTCCGATGACTTGGGGACCGGGGGGCCGGGGGGCCACGCCCCCTCCACACGTTTGCAAATCATGCCGTTTTGAAAGGCAGCTCATCATCATGTTATTGTGTTGTGGTAATTTTTTGTATCAAGTTTGGCCTGCCCCCCCCCCACTTTTCTGATCTCGTCGGGGGCCTTGAATTTCTAATATTATCTAGTAACTGCAAGCATGTTACTTGGCAATGTTGGGCTGTTGTACTTTATCACCTTAACAGTTGTTTTGGTTTGAATGCATTTGATCTGCCAAATAAAACAATCTTAGATATTTTAGAAGTTTAGAATCTTTATAAGTTCCATATGTGATCCAACCCCCCCCCCCCCCCCCCACCCCGTGTTTGGATCACATACGAAAAGGAAAGGGTGATATAATTTTTTGCTTGTGATTTAACAAGTACTTGTTACTTTATCACATTGATGTTGATGTTCTTAATTCATAGGGGTTTGTTTAAAGCAAGATATCTGCTTCATTATTATCAGACCTTGCATCAGTATGCATTTAGGTGGCACTTTTCTTGGAGAGAGTTTGTCTATCTGATGCAGCAAATCACTTGGAGCAAATATAAAGAACAGTTCCCTTGAAAATTCCTTGTACTTCAGTCCTTCAGATACCACTTAACTGATTGCTAATGATAATGTATAATGATGATGAAATGTCTAATCTTGTCAAGTCTTTGGTTCCTTCCTTTATCTTTGGTCACTCTGAACTTTGGTCACTTTATCTTTGGTCACTTTGATAGGGGGGGGCTCTCTCCTCGATTAGTTTACCTATTGAGAGAGCTCCTCCTTTAAATAATTCTCTCCGTGGTGAATTTATATATATATATGAAACTGAAACTCCTCTGAAATTTCAAATTTATGTTCACTGTCCATGCTCAATTTTGTCAGAGTCATAAACTGTCTAAAATTCTTTCAAATTCACATGAATGAAACTTGGTATCAATGTGTTGTTTTCTTGAGTCATATTTTGATGATTACTGATCACAGCAGCAACAACAACCAAAATACTAATTCCGTGGTCCGCGTTTTACGCATGTAGCGCTTATGAAAACGAGGCTATCAAGTTATTCCGATTTCAGACACTGTTTGGCAACAAGTCTCTGTATTAGCGACAAATCAGTTCTAAGGAGCATACAGAGATTGTGTAGCCAGTCTAATCTTTTGCATCATTCTCAAGTGCTTTACATGTCAGGAGAGTTTCAGTGACGACTTGAAGCATCTCCAGAGACTAGAAACATCAAGGAAGCCTATTTTAGGCAAGAATTCTGCATCTATTTGAAACTTCGCCGGTATTCATCTGGACTTGATACGAGTCTCTCTCGCAGAAAAAACGAGGGGAGGAAACACCTTGTGTAACGGGGTTGTACAAATTAAGGGTGTTGACGGCCACCATTATGAAATATCATGGCATGCAGAAATTGCATCACTCATTGTGACTACAGGGAAACCAACGCAGAGACTTGTAGCAAGACCAGTATTCATCGTGAATAATGGTCAATTTGTGACTAATATTTTTGCATATGGAGGATAAACCAAATTTGCAACTGGTTCCAACAAAAGTTCATTCATTGGTAAGTGATTCTAAGCAATTTCTACCAACTGAGGACCCTGCAGTGAATCAACACGGTTGTGAAATTTCGAGGACGCTGAGAATCTTCGAAATCTATCAAACCTCGATTTTCTCTCGGTGTTGCAAGCAAGCAAAACCTTGGTCTCACGAGTACTCTTGATATATGTTCGAGCCATCCCCAAGGCTTAGGTTAAAAGAATAAAAGCTCTTATGTGTTGCAAAACGGCCTTATGTTTGGGCTTTCATAGGGGGGACACTTTAGAAATTGCCGCTCTTAGCTTTCACTTGCAATTCATTGAGCTATTTTGACAGAAAAATGTTCCGCTTGCATGAATGTTTTTACCTTTAACAGAAAGACGAAAGAAAATTGAACAAGATGTGTACCATTTAATCAATATTTTCCTTCTATAAATTGCCGAAAAGACGCATTTTACGATCGAAAACATTTAATGTTAATTCCTCGATCAGAATTTCGATGACGTGAGTTGTTGCCTTCCATCCTTCCATTTTCGAAACATTAGTGCGCATGCCCGCATCGTTTCCGCCCTGGATCGAGAAAGTTTTACGTTTGGAGCCGTTACAAACAATTGCATATCTCATTCTTCTCGGGAGGTTGCCCACTAGGAGAATACCAATTTTTTAAGGGTTCCTTCACCAAAACATTTAAAATTGATAATAATCCAAGCAAACTTATACAATTTCAAAAAACTCATCATGTAATTCATTGTAATGTAATGAATTATCGTTATGAATGAAAAACAGTGAAGCCCCTCTGGAACAGTGGGTCTCAAAACAAAGATGTGGAAAACACTCAATCAAGAATAAGTATGTGCTTGGAGTATAGGCTTAGAGAAATGTAATTTGCGTACAATCCCACTGAACATCCCATTGAACAGTGTGATCTTTTAGTTTCAGGTAATCTTTCTGTTATTTATTGCAATACAACATAACACAATATGGCGTTGATTACACCTCTTTTAGTCAAAGTTGATTATACCTGAGTCTGATGACATTGTAGTAGTTGCTCGTGATGAATCCATTCTCGAAATAGCAGAAGTGACTTCAATCTCGTGTAGACATCGATGGCTAATCAAATCATATACACGGATCTAAACAAGGATTTACAAACCATGAGACAACAATCAAGAGCCAAGAAGATGCGATGTAAGCAAATTTAATTGTTTATGCAATATATCCTACACTATCAAAAAGAAAGAGGCAGGGTAAGTATCTTATCAGTGTTCTTTGCCCATACGTTAATGCTACTGATGTCCACTTCCACTTGATTTAAAGTTAGTTGACGGAGCTAAAGCCAACGGCTTTCTAAAAATAACTTCAATTCACCTGAATTGAAATGAATTGACCAACCAGCGATTGCCTTTCATCACGCCACTGAATTGAGGAAGATGGGAAACCCCTGGATGGAAAACGCACAAGGCCGTACAACTATAATACAACAAAATAATATCATCCTCTATAATCACACTTGCCCTCTTTTCGTGGAACTTTCTTGCATACGAATATCTTCCAGCATGTGAACATATCCATCTTGCAGCTTTCGGGGGAGTTTCGGGGGAGTTTCGTACGTCTTCGGCAACGATCGGCCTAGGCGCCTAGCTCAACTGTTTCCAAAATCAAAATCCATTCTGTTAGTGTTGTCTCTGCTGAAGTCTCGAAGCCTAATAACAACTGGATATCGTCGTGCTCGTCCAACAACTCCTCTTCCCTTTTCCCCGTACCCCAAAAACAAAGTGTACAACTTTCCAGCTCGTTGAGTTCGCTACTGTTTCTTGCAGGAGAGCACAACTCTGAATCCATTAGCCATTTTGAATTTGTTTGTTCTCGAGAAAACCTGATCACGTGAAAGTGGTGATCACCACAAGAGTTCTCAATTTTCATTGGCTAAGAAACAAGATCTATTTTTAGCTTGCCCAGCTCCCTGCATATGTAGGCCTGGAGGTGGCTATTTATCTCCGTCAACTAACTTTAAGCAATATTGAACGGGCAATGGCACACTGTGGGCCAAGGGTGGCCAAAACACCAAACAACCAATGTAATTGAAAGCAGTTCATTATACTTATAAACAAAGTTGTTGTGATTGTTGTAAGTCGATAGGGTGTCGGCGGTGGTAATCGGACGGCGGTGGTAATTGGACACTTGCGAAAACAGACAGAAAAGTATGTTACAAATGAAATCCATCAAAGTGGGTATTTCTTGGAATTGAAAGCTAACATTAGGGTGTCGGCGGTGGTAATCGGACGGCGGTGGTAAAAGGACACTTGCGAAAACCGACAGAAAAGTATGTTACAAATGAAATCCATCAAAGTGGGTATTTCTTGTTATTGAAAGCTAGCATTATAGATTCTAAACAACTGTACGAAAAGCCTTCATAAATGTAGAACACGCTAAAGAAGTTGCTTTTGGTTAGCTTCCCAGTGCAGAAGATGTCGTTGCGAATATCACATCCCTGATTCGAAAATCTGAATCAATTCCAGAAAGAAGCAAAAATCTTGAACAATTACTTAAATTCAATGTCTAGCATGTGAATAACGCATAGCATATTGCCAAAGACTTAAAGCAGTTTCACTAAAGGGAGGACAGTGGATGTCATATTGAATGGTCTTAAAAGTTCATGGCGGTGGTTTTCGGAGATCAAATAAATCAGTTGTTTAGGAGCATGAATAAAGGTCGGATTTGAATGTTTTTTTCGGATTTTAACATTTCATTCATAAATATGTATAGATACTTCAATCGAAAATATCAATGGGATCAAAACAACATTTTTTTCGAACGCATCTCCTAGCTTTTGGATTGTGTTGTGTGTACTGAGAGCTCTCCAGAATGTCATTACGAGAACCGACAGTCGAACCATTGTTTTGTTTTCACATTCAAGAATAGAAAAAAAGACAAGAAAAATGAAGCAAAAGAGTTTATAGACGGAATACTTGCCAAGTATACACAGAAAAAAAATGTTCGTGGCACATTCTGCATGGTGCAACTCATTGTCCGAAAACCACGGCCAAGATCAGTCACAAAAATTATTATTATTATTATTTATTATTATAACATTCTTTAAAGTTGGTTATTAAAAATAGCTCTACTTCAAGAACTAATAAAGACCAACTATTTACAAAAACAAAATGAATTACAGTTCATGATAAGAAACGAAAATACCCTAAAATACCCTATTTACAAATTTTGCAACGTCAAGCCACTCCAATCCATTTTTTATGCATGACTTGAAAGAACAGACGGATGCGGCAATTTCTGTATCATTAGGCAGGGAATTCCATAATATGCTACCACGAAAAGATAAACTATCGTTGCCATAAGTAGTTGTTTTAGTTTGAGGCAACATCAACAGATTCTTTGATCGTAGATTGTAATTATTGTCCTTTTCATGGAACATATCCCACAAAAAAGAAGGGTTTTGTTGTGTTAAACTGCTATAAACCTCGAGCATTAACTTTTGCAAGTTCTTTTGATGAATAGTGCACTCCTTTCCTCTCTGTAACAACTCATTAAAAGAAGATGTAAAATCGTTGAAGAGAATTCGAAGCGCTCTCTTATGGGTGCGATTGGGATCATTATTAGCCACCTGTCCGCAAAACATCCATATCAACGGACAATAATTGAACTGAGACATTATGAATGAGTTGTACAGTAAAAGAGATTGTTTCTCATTTAAATAATTTGAGACTCTGGAGAAGGCACTGACCTTGTTGTTTGCTTTTTGACATAATTTTTCCACATGTTGACTGAATTTTAGTCTCGAGTCTATGGTAATCCCTAATAATTTAACACTACTGACAATATCAACAGATACATTTCCAATATCGAGAACAATCTTATCATTTGTCTTCAAACCGAGTAGCATAACATGGAATTTTGATGGATTGGGTACCATTTGATTAGTTTTGAACCAAGAGATCGCTTGAGACACTTCTTCTTCTAGGTTTGAAGCCACA
Organism: Aurelia coerulea; assembly: GCA_039566865.1. NCBI lineage: Eukaryota > Metazoa > Cnidaria > Scyphozoa > Semaeostomeae > Ulmaridae > Aurelia > Aurelia coerulea. Next base: position 16,546,644 of record CM076945.1, read on the forward strand.
CTTTCAAAAGTGTCATCACAAGAAAAAATGGTATTATCATCAGCAAAATTGCACACCTCCGAATGTGTAGAATAAGTGCCGGAGGGTAAGAATTTTAGTAATCTTTCTTCTTCTGAACAACTTGTTAGGGCTAGGCTCAGTAGTGAGGGAAATGGGGGGACTGATAAGAAGGGATGTTCTCGTTGTGGTAAATCTCGTTGTCAAGTGTGTAATGTCATGAGTAATAGTGAACATTTTCATTCAAACATAGATAGCCGGGAATATAGGATTAACTATTCGTTTAATTGTGATTCGTCCAATGTTGTGTATTTGTTGGAATGTACTGTTTGTGGTGTACAATATGTTGGTAGCACCTGCACGCCTTTTAGGCTTAGGTTTAACAATTACAAAGCGTGCAATCATAAGTTTAATTCGGGGGCCTCAGTACCCCAGGCGGAATTCTTCAGGCATTTTACTGGAGAAGGCCACCACGGGTTTCTGAAGGATATAACAAGGGCAGATTTTGTAACAATAGAACCTTTGGTTTGTTTACATATGACGCCATCTTAGTTGACTAGCCAATCAGAGAGCTCAATTTATATGGCGTCATCTAATGATAATGGCGGAAGGAGGGGTTTGCTGTGGAGAAAACCACACCGTCGTTTTTTCCTCGCGACAAAAATATACTTTCGCAAAATCTTAAAATTTTTTGCACACGTATAGAACGATAAATTTTACATACTTTTTTATTGGCACTAAGCTCTTCGTCTTCTGCTCTTCGCACGATCGTTCGCTCTAGACAACCCTTTTTGCACGTCTTCCACGCCCCTCCGACGGCTATACCCAAACCCAACAAATCACACTTCGCGATCAAAAACAACAGTGTGACTTTAATTTGTCCTGCTATCAGATGAAAGAAAATTCCAGAAAAGGGTTTTAAAATGTTTGAAAATAAATTTTCATCATCAACTTTCCGAATCGGTGGACATTGCAGCCCCCCTCTCCCTACCCACGCAACCACCAATCGTTCAGGACGAGAGGGCGAGACGAGCCGGGGACGAGAAGAGGGTTTATCTTCTGAATGCATGTAAATTACAGACCAAAAATCTTTGAAAATGGTAAAATACCAACCTTCCATAAAACGTACGTTATATGCAAAGTATTAATCCTCCAAAAGTAGGTGACTTCCTGCTCCAATCGTCATGTATGGTCATGAATTGTCACGAATTGTCTTGATAAGATAAGTTAATTGAGCATGGAGGACTTCTTCTCAGGCCCGATCTCTCTTTTTTTTACTACTGTTTGACATTATCCAGTGTCGAAAGTTTGCAAAACTTGATTAACAAATTGTTGCTGTAAATCACACTCAGAAATATACAAATGTAAACTCCATCATTATATAATCCAGAAATGATTCTCCTTTCCGAAGTTGGAGTCAAAACACAATCATTAAATGGAAACATTTTGAGCGTGCGGTTTGCTGAAAGTGACTGCAATCTGCATTTCAAGTAAATAGTGGCCCAAGAGTGGCAGAGCCCAATGGTTTCAATGTCAAAACTGTTTACGCACATTTTTTATAAAAACTCAAGTGTCAGATCGCCAAAAAATAATAAAGCTCCAGAAAAAGTACTGAAGGAAATCTTGATCATAATTATGCTATTGTTCACTTGTTTCCGGTATCATATTACTCAAAAGTTACTTGAGCAATGTCTAAACATTGGAAAGGCTTCAACAAGTTTACTTTTGAAATGTTCACGATGGCAAAAGAAGTGACCTTGAAGTTGTTATGAAGCCTTTACAAAGAATTGAGGACTCCGGCTTGTCCACCGATTCGGTAGATTGATGTTGAAAATTGACTTTGTGACATTTTAAACTCTCTCTTAAAATAGTTTTTTCATCTGCTGGCTTCGCGATTGAAGTCACACTGTTGTTTTTGATCGTGAAGTGTGATTTGTTGGGTTTGGGCATAGCCGTCGGAGGGGCGTGGAAGACGTGCAAAAAGGGTTGTCTAGAGCGAAAGATCGTGCGAAGAGCAGAAGACGCAGAGCTTAGTGCCAATAAAAAAGTATGTAAAATTTATCGTTCTATACGTGTGCAAAAAATTTTGAGTTTTTGCGAAAGTATATTTTCGTCGCGAGGAAAAAACCAGGATGTGGTTTTCTCCACAGCAAACCCCTCCTTCCGCCATTATCATTAGATGACGCCTTAGAAATAGAGCTCTCTGATTGGCTAGTCAACCAAGATGGCGTCAAATGTAAACAAACCAAAGGCTCTATTGTTACAAAATCTGCCCTTGTTGATGGATATTAGTATAAAGATAATCGATAGGCTAACGGGGGGCAATAGGATGCGGGAAAGCTTCTGGCAGTATCGGCTGGATTGCTTTTCCCCTAAGGGATTAAACACTAGACAGGTTGATACATAGATTTGATTTTGGTTTACATTTTGGTTGTTTGGTTGTTTTAATTTCTGCGCTCAGCTTTTCGTTAGGGACACACGCTGTTTTTTAGGGATTTCTTTTCTGCCAATCCGCTCTTGGATCTTTCTATTGCTTGTTTTGTTTTAACACACGTTTTTTTCAGCTCCCGCGAGACAGACACCGCCGCCGACTTTAGCGGCTCTTTACTCTGAGCTTTCTTTGATCTTCCTCTTCCCACCTCTGGTAACATCCCATATTTAACACCTTTTGTCACTCAGTGTGGTGGGCAGGATCCCACTTAGGCTGTTATTGTTGTATTGTTTATGGATTTGAAGGTGTGTATTTAAGCTCTGTCTGATTATTGGAACAGTCATTACTGATGAAGGCTTACGCCGAAACGTTTAAAGAATGTGTTTGATTATATTTGATTTGCTCATTCGTAATAGTTAGAAGAAAGATTATACAAAATGCATTTCATTAAAGGAATTGAGTCCATATAAATAGCTGAGCGTTAACGCTCAACGAAAAACTGCTGACAAACTGCTGATCCTACGTCATTACGATCAGGCAATGGCCGCGTATGATTGGTTAGTTGTTGCTATGGTTAAACTGATCACATGAACATCTTCAAGCGTGCAGTGTGACAAATTTTTAATGGCGGCAAAACGGTTGTCACTGGGCTTAGGCGTTGAAAAGAAGGAAAAGAGGCAAGTTTTAAGCGATTTTTACAAATTGAGAAAAGATTTGGATATTCGTTAAATGTAGATTTCCTCGCGTGGCTTTTACGAAATGCTGTCGAAAACAGATCACCAGAAGCAACTGATAGAACATCAAACAGCGTCGGCGCCATCATTGATGGGCCTACGACCTCGAGTAAACGAAAAAGAATCATCATTGGACCTTTGATTGGACCCATAAAGAATGTTGTCCTGTCAAATTCAGACGGTTCATCAAATCTTTTTGGCAATGAATTGCAGGAATTAATTAATTTTTCACACCAAAACAAACTATTTCGCGGATTTCTTTCTTTTATGAGACGGATGCAATGCCAACTTTTCGAAACTTTCGAAGCATAAAAAAAGATGTCTTTTCAAGACAAAATTGATAAATTTGATTGAATTTCTACTCAAATATTTTCCTCAGAATAAGGCCTTATTCTCCCATTTCAGGGTAATTCAGGAGATTCCCCAAAATAGCGCGTTTGCAGTTTAGGCTAGAAGCCACAAGCTCTGGTTTGAGGGTTCAGGCAAATTTGAACTTTCAAAATTAATATTCCAACTATCCATGCCCCAATGCTGGAGGAGAACCTCTCTGAAATGAAAGGAAATCAGTAGAGTCTGCACGCAGGCTATATATTCCCGGCTATCTATGTTTGAATGAAAATGTTCACTATTACTCATGACATTACACACTTGACAACGAGATTTACCACAACGAGAACATCCCTTCTTATCAGTCCCCCTATTTCCTTCACTACTGAGTTATAGCCGTGCCCAATTTCTGCCCATAAATCATGTCATTAAATTCAAAGAAATTATTCTCCAAGACCAAGGACGCCAACCCAACTATGGTATCAGTAGCCACGTCCGGGTTTTCCATTCTATCCAGCGCCTCCCTCATGGCATCTAAACCCTCCCCATGTGGAATGCTTGGATAGAGTCCCACAACATCAACCGTACACAACAAAGCCCTCTCTGGTATTTTACCTAACTTACTCATATATATATGTATTGCGGTCTGGACGCAGACCATCGAAGAGGCATCAAGAAGCAGGAAGCGCCAAGAAAGACCAAAGAAACAACAACAAACGAAGAACCGACGAAATCGGTCGAAGACAAGAACAGGGAGATTAAGACTAGACTAGACTGGACTAGACTGGCTACACAATCTCTGTATGCTCCTTAGAACTGATTTGTCGCTAATACAGAGACTTGTTGCCAAACAGTGTCTGAAATCGGAATAATTTGATAGCCTCGTTTTCATAAGCGCTACATGCGTAAAACGCGGACCACGGAATTAGTATTTTGGTTGTTGTTGCTGCTGTGATCAGTAATCATCAAAATATGACTCAAGAAAACAACACATTGATACCAAGTTTCATTCATATGAATTTGAAAGAATTTTAGACAGTTTATGACTCTGACAAAATGGAGCATGGACAGTGAACATAAATTTGAAATTTCAGAGGAGTTTCAGTTTCATATATATATAAATTCACCACGGAGAGAATTATTTAAAGGAGGAGCTCTCTCAATAGGTAAACTAATCGAGGAGAGAGCCCCCCTATCAAAGTGACCAAAGATAAAGTGGCCAAAGTTCAGAGTGACCAAAGATAAAGGAAGGAACCAAAGACTTGACAAGATTAGACATTTCATCATCATTATACATTATCATTAGCAATCAGTTAAGTGGTATCTGAAGGACTGAAGTACAAGGAATTTTCAAGGGAACTGTTCTTTATATTTGCTCCAAGTGATTTGCTGCATCAGATAGACAAACTCTCTCCAAGAAAAGTGCCACCTAAATGCATACTGATGCGAGGTCTGATAATAATGAAGCAGATATCTTGCTTTAAACAAACCCCTATGAATTAAGAACATCAACATCAATGTGATAAAGTAACAAGTACTTGTTAAATCACAAGCAAAAAATTATATCACCCTTTCCTTTTCGTATGTGATCCAAACACGAGGTGGGGGGGGGGGGGGGGGTGAATCACATATGGAACCTATAAAGATTCTAAACTTCTAAAATATCTAAGATTGTTTTATTTGGCAGATCAAATGCATTCAAACCAAAACAACTGTTAAGGTGATAAAGTACAACAGCCCAACATTGCCAAGTAACATGCTTGCAGTTAGATAATATTAGAAATTCAAGGCCCCCGACGAGATCAGAAAAGTGGGGGGGGGGGCAGGCCAAACTTGATACAAAAAATTACCACAACACAATAACATGATGATGAGCTGCCTTTCAAAACGGCATGATTTGCAAACATGTGGGGGGGCGTGGCCCCCGGCCCCCCGGTCCCCAAGTCATCGGAGGCCCTGAAATTGAAATACACGAGCCAAATGTAAACGAAAAAATCACTAACCTGAACTTAGAGTAGGCCTACACTACACTGCAGTGTACTGACAGACTGACACTCACTGCTGTCTTGAAAATGCCTCTCAAGTATCACAACAGCATTACATTTTGCCATTTCCTGTTAGAGCACAAACAAATATCTCTTCCCAGTGCCCACTTCATCATGCCAAATGGCTAGCTAAATTCCTTCAGCTTCATTTGCTTCTGCTTTTCAGGTCGATCAAGCTGCGACGACAGCGCCGGTCGCCATTCTTGAAAAACTCAGACCAAACAGGCCTCTACTTCAAAGGAAGGTTTTCCAGTAAAAATAAGTAAAGAGAGGAAAAGTTGATTGGCTACAAAAAAACTTTTCTATTGTTTAAGCCGAAATGCTCCAATCAGATTACAATCAGGTTTTTCGTTCTGAAAATTCCGATTTGAGACACTCTCTGGCAACTAGTCTCTCATTGAGCTGGCCATCAGCAACAACAACAACAGCGAAATCGAGGGACTAGTGTAGCTAGTCTAGGCCTGGACAAGAACACAGACATAAACCCGCGATCGCGGGCAGCAACTCTACAATCTGACGTGAAACCAAACGACCAACGTCAAACCACAATGGAAACAACAACAACAACAACAACAACAACATCAACACCACAAAACTTGAGAAAACAACGAAATCAATCTTACGTGAAATCAAACGACATACGTCAAGCTACAATAGCAACAACAACAACAACAACATAGATTTACGCAACAAACAACGAATGACACAACAACAATAGGACACTGATCCACTGCGAAGGGTAGCGACCTGAGATGGCTAGAAACTGAGGAGGAGGCTGTCTACTGAGCAAAACAGATCTGACGATTTAGAACAAACGGACCAGAGTATACTGGGTCCGAGAACTTATTAAATTAGCCTTAAATGGACATTCCTTATAGTTGATTAAATTTTTCTCTATAAAAACCGTTGTATTTATAAAATTCTTCAGTTGCTCTGATGATGGCCTTGTGGCCGAGACTAGCAAGCAGATAACTGAGTAAATGAAAAAAGCGCAAAAGATCAACTCGATGCCTGCTCTCTGTAGATGTTGTCGATCTTCTTCATCGTTCACTTTATATGTATATGTACTTATTACTGATGAAGGCTTACGCCGAAACGTTTAACGAATGTGTTTTTTCTTGAGTCTATATGTATATGTACTTACATACGTACATATGTACTTATATATACCTTTCTTTTCCTACAAATGGCCATTTGGTCTTATCTCGTCCTGATCTCAAAGTTTCATATTAAAATTAGCAAGAGACTTTCATACCAGCATGAAAAATGGTCCCGGTAAGGAAAACCGAAATGAACTCTTGCGAATTCCAATGGGCTTCTTTCGTTTGCAATGGCACAGGCTGGCATCCAATTTTACAAAGCAGTGTCAAGTTGTATTTAAAAATGTTGAAAGTGAACGAATACAGACCTTTCCATCACCACTACCAATTGAAAAATGCATGTGTTCTGGATGCATAGCTATCGACCATAATGGAGATGCTGAAACAAAAGCATTCATCTCATCAACCGGCTGAGAAATAAAGTTTTGGGGAAAACAGATACATCAGGTATTATTCACAAGTATCAATGCAACTCTGCTTTCCGCTCCAGTGAACAGCGAGAATCGAGATGCCGCTTCGCAAAACCACTCTCCTCAGAAAACAGTTAATTTCTCCAATATCATTCGGCCTATTGAAAAAATGTAAAAAGGATGTTGTTCAGGATAGTCTGGGCAATGGAAGGATGTATGAATCGAAATGTTTGCGCCAACGCTGGCTTCGCAAATCCTAGCTCAGATATTTTTGTTGATTTCAGAAAAGTGGATTTATCTTTAGAATTACTCGAAAATGTTTGACTTTTTTTCGTTTCATCGTTAGCTAGGTAGTTGATCTACAACTTTGCAAATTTTTATTGAAAAAGCTAGGCAAGATTTCCTGCAATTGAATTTTATATTTCTGTTTACTTTTCGACAGCGAAGGGGAAAAGCGTTGGTCTAAAGATTAGTCCATGCAGAAGGAGTTGAAAGCTTTTGCAAAAATTTTAATTGCCCACGCCGGAGCGCGCGAAGCAAGGGCTTCCAATTGGCTGCAGGCACGAGATTTCAGTAGGAGCTTGATTTTAGTTTTCGAATGATGAGTCAGCAGAATTCGTCAACAAAAATGGCGCCGATTTGGAGTTCTGGGTCGAAAGAAGGCTGGTGCTGAAAAATCTTTTGTTCTCAAGCATACTGCTTTTTTTCTCATGCACAGTTGAAAATAAACTTTTATTTCCGCTATCTTTGATAGCTTCACACACAATACCGATTTGTTGATTTGTTCAGTTAGTGGGGGAGCTTATTACATGAATCGTGCAAAATGTGATACCAGCATGAAATTTGGTTGAGATGCTGAAAAAGATGGGATGTGGACAGAAACTGAAAATGCCCCATTGTGCTATTTTTAGACTGGTGTACTAGGTTCCAGGCCTCAAGAAATATTATCGTAATCATTTTGCTGCAAAATATGATACCAGCATGAAATTTGGTGGAGATGGGCAGTTTGATACGCTGAAAAAGATGGGATGTAGATACAAGCTGACAAATGCCCCCTTGTGCTATTTTTAGACTGGGGCATTGGGTTCCAGGCCTCAAGAAAGACTATCGTAATCATTATTCTGCCAAATGTGATACCAGCATGACATTTGGTGGGGATGGGCAGTTTGATACGCTGAAAAAGATGGGAAGTGGATACAAGCTGAAAAATGCCCCCTAGTACTAATTTTAGACCGGGGTACTAGGTTCCAGGCCTCTAAAAGGATATCGTAATCCTTTTGCTGCAAATTATGATACTAGCATGAAACTAGGTAGAGATGGGCAGTTTGATACGCTGAAAAAATGGGATGTGGACACAAGTGAGAAAATTACCCCAACTTTTCTTTTTAGACTTGCTTATTTGGTCCATTACTTCTTGTTGAAATTTGAAATTGATGTTGCGAAACTAGCTGATCGGCAAAATGATTTTACTGCATGCTGCTGTTGTGCGGTGTGATCCACCTATTTACCTTGCGGGGTGAGGGGGTGACCTTATCTTCACTCCTGATTTTCTGCCATCATTGACGCACCATGCTAAGTTGCTAGCAGACACATTGTACATTTACACTTACTATTCAATGGACAGTTAAAAAACGAACCATGCAAGTCTTCGTGCAGATAAACATAACTAAAAAGACAAGAAGAACCCATGCAAATAACGCAAATGGTATGTTCATACTTTATACACAGCCTTTAATTCGTTGATTAATTTGATGATACCTTTCCCCCAAACTTCGCATAAAACGTTGAGGCAATTCCCTTTCCCCTACCACCTATGCTGCCCCTTTCCAGTGCTTCACGTACAATTCACTCGATCCCATCATTCATACATAATTTCGTAACACGACGATAAACTGATACAACCAATAATAATATCTCAATCCAAACCCATTTCATCTCCCTTCAAACCCAGTGCAACAAAAATCACAACAAAACTAACTATACAGTCACTGACAGTGTGCCACTGGCCAGAGATCACTGATGGTACCCGCATCCCCTTTCGGGGGCAATGTTCCGATCTTAATACCCTAGAAACATTTACAGGAGAACCGGTGAATATCAAATAATTTTGAAAAATAAACAACAACAAACAGAAAACAATAACCAGAAAGTGATTTTAACAAATGACACCACCAATCAAATTGCCTTGCTTAGCACAACCCCCCCCCCCTCAAACCTTCACTCAGCATATCCTTGTGTTAGCCCCTCCCGTTAAAATTGTGAGCCTATTCTCACACCCTACCTTATACAAACTTGGAAAAAATGAGCTTCCCATTCACTGTTGTGCCTTTTTTCATGCCATTCCAAACCAATCGGAAAACAGACGAAAACGAAAACAAATGGTCTTACCAGAACATGAAAACGTATATAAGAAAATTAACATCACATAAAATATACTACAGAGCCTTTGACAACCAAATTCAAAAAAGGCGTTGGAGAATACTATCCCCCCACTCTCATGCCCAGTTCCCTACTTCCTCCAAACCACAACATGACACACAACATATCAATCCCGTCAGGCACCATGATAAGTACAGAAGGCATCTGTATAAGGAGATCCTGTACCACACTTAGCTCTGCCCCAGTCCTTGCATCCTTCTCATCGTTTTCACCCACAGTTCGGTGACATCAGTGGTTTTTACCATGCAGCTTCTTTGGTTCCCTTTTAAAACAAACACCAATATACACGAGAACAATAAACCTGATATCAAAGGAAATATATTCCAGAAAATATAACAAAATAACAACCTAAATTGTGAAGACATTTGGAGAAATCCACCCCCCTCCCATTACGAGCCAAGACACTGTAAAACACCGGTAAAACATCCATAAAACATTAACTAAAGGTTCCCTTTGCATGGTGAACCTACAATACAACAAACTCTACCCCAGTCCTTGAGAGCAGTTAGCATGTGCTGGGGAGCAGCCGGTCGGTAATACCTCTTATATTTCTTATTCAACTTTATTATTGTTTCTTCAAACAAAATAGCAAATTATAGGCCCAGAGCGAACTCTTCGTTTTAAGTGCGATATTACGAAATGGAAAAAGGGGCATGGAACCTAGTATCTAGTATGCAAGTAGGAAAATAGCAAGGGGCATTTTTAGCTTGTGTCCACATCCCATCCCATTTTTGTCATTTCTTAATTAGCAGCAAAATGATTACGATTTCCTTTTTAGAGGTTTGGAACGGACTACCCCATCCAGTCTAAAAATAGCACAATGGAGCATTTTTTAGCTTGTGTCCACATCCCATCTTTTTCAGCATATCAAACTGCCTATCTCTACCAAGTTTTAAGCTGGTATCACAATTTGCATGATTCACCTAATTTTTTGTGCTAACAGCCCTCACTAAGTGTGGAAGGGATGGGGAAGGGATTGATAGAGCATCATCCAACAAGAATGTTTAATGATAGGGAGAGAATCAAACGAACAGATTGCAACGGTTAATGATACTCTGAAACCACCAGTACAGCAGGTTATCATATTATTCGTAGTGTTTATTTTTTCAATTGACTTGTGTGGTTTCTTTCAAACAATTATATCTATATATCAATGGTCTCCATTCATCCGAATATTTGATGTGGATACTAGATTGCACTAGCAGAACCAGAGGGACTTAAAGGGAATGTAAGCATATAAAAGTGGCTCAAGCCACTTGCCGTCAAACTCCAGCCAATCACATATCGGTATTTCTTCTTGACTTCGATAAGTTCCCCAAATATGGTGCGGCACGTGTCATGGCCTAATGTCTTTGCACGGCTATTTCTATCGGAGGCTGATATATGCTTAGATTGCCTTCAAGAAAAAAAAATAATAAAGGAATAAGTCACCCTGAGAATTCGAAGTCCGGACCAGGGCCTGAGAGGAGAAGATGACTACCGCTTCGCCAACCAATCATTGGCGAATCATTGCACTACAATCGTAGATAATCTTGATAATAGCCGAGGGCCACAAGCATCGATGTTGACCAGGGCCCTTTCATTGATCAGTGACATATTTTGATCGTTGAATGGGCCAAAATTGTATGCATGTTTCTTGTAAACACAAAGAAGTCGTGGAAACTGTGGAGTGGCTGATGTTAGATAGGCTACATTGGGTGAGAGATCGTAATTTTTAACATAGGGCTCAAATCTTTAAAAAGGTCGGTGTAAAATTCTATTACAGTTTTCTTTGAATTAAATGGCTAGGAAGGAACTCAGCCTTTTTTGCTGTAAATCTGCCGTGGAAATTTATTGATATCTTGATTAGTTTCAAAATGGCGGCATTTATTAAATTTGAGGCTATGACGTCATCAAATTTCTAAATCCTAAACCAGAAAAGATCCTGATTTCTGCTTTTCACTATATTGTAGGCCTTCATAAATTGTGGTTTTCTTGAAAGTTATATGACTTTTCCTCTTTTGGTTTAGGATTTACGATAATTTAAATGTTTCCAAAATTTTCCATCAATTTTTCGAAAATCATTAAATTGCCGCCATTTTGAAAAAAAATCAAGATATCGAGAAATTTCCACGGCAGATTTACAACAAATTTCTAAAAGTTCCTTTCAAGCCATTCAATTCAAAGAAAAATGGAATAGAATTTTACACCCACCTTTTTAAAGATTTGAAAGATTTGATTGAGCCCTATGCTGTAATTTTTTCTGAAGAGAAAACGAGGCGTTTAGGCCCATCTGAAACCCAAGCTGTTTTTCTGGGTACTTGAGGATCCACTGGCAAATTTTTATTTGTTGCTTGTGTTTTTTTCTGATACGAGACTTTTTCTGGGGTTTTCAATTGGATGAATTTTACTAATCTTTTTCAAAAGGGCGGGCATTTTAGCAGCAGCTATTACTAGTTTTAGATCTATGCTCATTGTGGACTCAAACAAGGGCAGATAATGTTTTCAATAGATTGGCGGGCTTGTTTACATTTTGTGAGATTAACCAATCACGCCACGTATTCTAACATCACGTGACGCACCGCGATTTTGCGGAAATTCAGAAGCTGTGGGGATGAATACAAAAATACCTTCCCCCCAAAAACTGGCGATGTGCAAATGGAATTTTGACAAATCAGAAATGTTTTTACATTTTCTGTTTGACTATAAGCTTGCCGAAAATTCTACCACTTCGGATTTTGATATTCAACTCAGATCGACAGAAATATATGTTTGAATAACACCCTAAAATCAAAGCAACGACTAACGTTTTAGGTTCAGCAGACATATATTTCTTGATAGGACTACTTCAGTCTGTTGCACAAAGGCAACAAGCATTGATTCGTAGACCACATTAGACCTGTCTCCATGAAATTTTCGGTGTTGTATTACATTCAAGAGGGGCAGTATCTTCCATTATATCAAGCACGGTACCATCTTCTGAAGCACTACTACAATCACATTCTAAAGGGCCAAAACTCGACAAGAAACCCCTACCTACAATGTCACAAATAAAATGTAAATCACAAGATACTCACCAATTCCTCATTTGCTATGATGAATTAAAAGCGGATAAATCCAAAAGTCCATAGGTTGCATGCGACACAAACGAATTTAACAAGAATAAACCCAATCGACGATTTCCACAAGTTTGAGCAGCACAGTCTTCACTGCGCTACAATGTTGATGAAATGTCTACAACATTCAAATTCTGAGCTGAAATGGCGCAAAACTGATCACGTCTGAAAGAATAGCATTTGTTTGCATAAACAAGTCGATTTCTTATGCTTAGATAATTCTTATTCTGAAAGTGCAGGGGAATAAATGAGTTTCACATTTCATTTGACCTGACCCCTTCATCAAAATCTAAACTGTTGTCAATTTCCCAACTTTTCTCTCGATCAATTGAAAAAGAATTATCTAAGGATAAGAAATCGACTTGTTTGTGCAAACAAATGCTATTTTTCAGACGTGATCAGTTTTGCGCCACTTCAGTTCAGAATTTGAATGTCGTAGACATTTCATCAACACTGTAGCGCAATGAAGACTGTGCTGCTCAGACTTGTGGAAATCATCGATTAGGTTTACTCTTGTTAAATTCGTTTGTGTCGCATGCAACCTATGGACTTCTGGATTTATCCGGTTTTGGTTCATCAAAGCATATGAAGAATTGGTGAGTATCTTGTGATTTACATTCTATTTGTGACACTATTGGCAGGGGTTTCCTGTCGAGTTTTGGCACTTTAGAATGTGATTGTAGTGCTTCAGAAGATGGTACCGTGCTCGATATCGAAGAAGATACTGCCCCTTTGAATTTTATGCAACACCGAAAATTTCATGGAGACAGCTTCAATGCGGTCTACGAATCAATATTTGTTGCCTTTGTGCAGCAGACTGAATTAGTCCTTCAAGGAATATCTTTCTGCTGAACCTAAGCATTAGTCGCTGCCTTGATTTTAGGGCGTTATTCGAACAAAGATTTCTCTCGATTTGAGTTGAATATCAAAATCCGAAGTGGTAGAATTTTCGGCAAGCTTATAGTCTAACAGAAAATGTGAACACATCTGAATTGTCAAAAATCCATTTGCACATCGCCAGTTTTTGGGGGGAAGGTATTTTTGTATTCATCCCCACAGCTTCTGAACTTCCGCAAAATAGCGGTACGTCACGTGATGTTAGAATATGTGGCATGATTGGTTAATCTCACAAAATGTAAACAAACCCGCTAATCTATTGAAAACATTATCTGCCCTTGTTTGTGGACTCTTGATGAAGAAATTGATAATTTACGAATGCTCATGAAAGTCTCGAAAGTCTCCTAAAGCATGGTTTGTGAAGTTGCTGGTAAAAGTCAGTAACTTTTAATCAATAGATGCAAATGATACTTCTGTGAGCGCACTAAGGATTTCTATTGGGATTTGCTTATTCTCAACAGATGACGTTCATTTGTTTGCCAGTGGAAACATTTATGAAAGTTATTTCAAGCTAGAGCTCTTGCAAGCGTGCTTCATAGCATGGTAATCTGGTGACCGGGGTTTTTCCTTTTCACTGTCGAAAAGTAAACAGAAAAATAAAATTCGATTTCAGGAAATCTAGCCTAGCCTTTCAATCAAGATAAGACTCAAATCCTTGCTGGTTGCCAGAGCGTGCTGAAATCATCCTATTTCATGCTTGTCAGCCAATGAGATCATCGCTTTCTAGCCCCTGGAGACAAAATCAGTCGTTTGAGGTAAATTTTCTAGTACCCTCACTAAAACTGAAATGGATGCTAAAATACTTCAGTTATTTGCAATTTTTTTGATAAATCAGTTGTGGGGATGTCCGTCCAGAGTTGTTGGTATGTTTAGGCACATAGCTTGTTTGGGGCCGGAGCTTTGTTCATTTTCCGGTCGAAGAATATTGACCTTCTTTGAAATATCTATAGAAATCGCTACAAATGAGATATACAGATAAGAATTTCAGCGATTATGCATACTGATCTGAGCAATAACGCAAACTTCTTCACTGCTATCATATCTCAAAATTGGAGGCAATTTCTACTGATTTCTGGTAGACACATCATTTGGGCCTAACCTTTTCCTCGCTTGAAACTCATTCCATTGCACCTAAGAAATTATGGTAAAATTCTTTGAGCTAGATAATGCACTTACCCATACTCAGACACAAGTTTGACTTCGCTTGCCTTTTGTACTTTGACAATTTTTTGTAAGAAACAACCAGTTGTGGGCGAATTACGAAAACTTTCCTCGGTACATATTTTTCTCTGCACAGTCTCTCCGCTTTAAACAACAAACGGTGAACTTTGACATTGTATCATAAAAGTCTTGCATCACAGAACATTCCTATAGAACGATTCCATGCACTTTAGCGAGGCAGTCGTGAATCGTTTTCACGCATTTGATTCAATCAGTCAATGCAAACAAACAAAAGAGCAAAACCGGGTATCTTTTGTAGCAAACAAAAAAAATTTGTTTTGTTCTTTTTATGTTTTGCATTGATTGAAGTAAGAACGAAAAGAACAAAATGCGTGAAAACAATTCACGAGTGCCTCGCTAAAGGGAATGGAATCGTTCAAAAGGAATGTTCTGTGATGCAAGACTTGTATGATACAATGTCAAAGTTCACTGTTTTTTGTTTAAAGCGGGTGCAGAGAAAAGTATGGACCGAGGAAAGTTTTTGCAATTCGCCCACAACTGGTTGTTTCTTAAAAAAAATTGGCCAAAGTAAAAAAGGCAAACGAAGTCAAACTTGTGCCTCAGTCATGGGTAAGTGCATTATCTAGCTCAATAATTTTACCATAACTTTTTAGGTGCAATGGAATGAGTTTCAAACGAGGAAAAGGTTAGGCCCAAATGATGTCTCTACCAGAATTCATTAGAGATTGCCCCCAATTTTGAGATACGATAGCAGTGAAGAAGTTTGCGTTATTGCTCAGGTCAGTATGCATAATTGCTGAAATTCTTATCTGTATATCTCATTGGTAGCGATTTCTATAGATATTCCAACGAAGGTCAATATTCTTCGACCGGAAAATGAACAAAGCTCCGGCCCCGAACAAGCTATATGCCTAAACATGTAAACAACTCTGGACGGACATCCCCACAACTGATTTATCAAAAAAATTGCAAATAACTGAAGTATTTTAGCATCCCTTTCAGTTTTAATAAGGGTACTAGAAAATTTACCTCAAACGACCGATTTTGTCTCCAGGGGCTAGAAAGCGGTGATCTCATTGGCTGACAAGATTGAAATTGGATGATTTCCGCATGCTCTGGCAACCAGTAAGGATTTGAGCCTTATCTTCTTTCAGTCAGACTTGGCAAAGTGTAGATCAACTACCTAGCTAAAGATGGAGCGAAGAAAATCGAAAATTTTTTTAGTAATTTTGGAGATAAATCCACTTTTCTGAAAGCAACAAAAAGTATCTGATTTAGGATTTGCGAAGCCAGTGTTGACTGAAACATTGGGCTTTATACATCTTTCCATTGTCCAGGCCATACAGAATAAGATCTTTTTTACGGCTTTTCGATAGGCCGATTGGAGAAATTCACTATTTTCTGAGAAGAGTGGTTTTGCGAAACTGCATTTCGCTGTGCACCAGAGCGGAAAGCAGAGTTACCTTAAACAAATAAAGTACCAATCAACTAATCAACTACAGTGCCCAAGAACGATTGCCGACTTTCTAAAAGGAATGGCAAAGGTACACGAACATGAGGGGCGATAATACACCTCATGGAACACAGGTGACATTCGTTTTTGCATTTACTGCGCATAAGTTTGCGCAGGACCTCGTGTTGTTCTTTTCGCGGCATGATGGAATGGCGCCTGCAAGCTGATCCGACGCAGGCAAAGAAGAACCGTGAAAACTAGAGTGCAACGAAGACATCAAGTACAAGCAAGTTGGCAGAAGCTAAGTGAATGTTTTCTTTCCTCAATTTTAATCTAATTTTTATCCGATCGCCTACCAAATTTAAAAAATACGTACTAAGATAAAACGCTTTTTGGCCTAACATGCAACGAAGTCAAGCGAAGGTAGGCAAGCTACAAAACAAACGATCTCACTAATTAAATCGTGAAACCTAACGATTTAAAGAATTTAGGCAAACTAAACCTTTGCTTTGCTCAAAATACTTCAATTTTTGCTAATCTTATGTGTTTTGTGGAAATGACAGCGATCTGAAAAAGTAACGGTTTTTCGGTTTTTCAGAGCGCAGCCATCTTCTTCAGAAAATGCAAAGAACTCAAGCGAAGGTAAAAGTCGAAATGCAAAACCAACAATCTCACTAATTATCTCGTGAAACCTAACGATTTAAAGAATTTAGGCAAACTAAACCTTTGCTTTGCTCAAAATACTTCAATTTTTGCAAATCTTATGTGTTTTGTGGAAATGACAGCGATCTGAAAAAGTAACGGTTTTTCAGAGCGCCGCCATCTTCTTCAGAAAATGCAAAGAACTCGAGCGAAGGTAAAAGTCAAAATGCAGAACCAACAATCTCACTAATTATCTCGTGAAACCTAACGATTTAAAGAATTTAGGCAAACTAAACCTTTGCTTTGCTCAAAATACTTTAATTTTTGCTAATCTTATGTGTTTTGTGGAAATGACAGCGATCTGAAAAAGTAACGGTTTTTCAGAGCGCCGCCATCTTCTTCAGAAAATGCAAAGAACTCAAGCGAAGGTAAAAGTCAAAATGCAAAACCAACAATCTCACTAATTATCTCGTGAAACCTAATAACGATTTAAAGAATTTAGGCAAACTAAACCTTTGCTTTGCTCAAAATACTTCAATTTTTGCTAATCTTATGTGTTTTGTGGAAATGACAGCGATCTGAAAAAGTAACGATTTTTCGGAGCGCCGCCATCTTCTTCAGAAAATGCAAAGAACTCAAGCGAAGGTAAAAGTCAAAATGCAAAACCAACAATCTCACTAATTATCTCGTGAAACCTAATAACGATTTAAAGAATTTAGGCAAACTAAACCTTTGCTTTGCTCAAAATACTTCAATTTTTGCAAATCTTATGTGTTTTGTGGAAATGACAGCGATCTGAAAAAGTAACGGTTTTTCAGAGCGCCGCCATCTTCTTCAGAAAATGCAAAGAACTCAAGCGAAGGTAAAAGTCAAAATGCAGAACCAACAATCTCACTAATTATCTCGTGAAACCTAACGATTTAAAGAATTTAGGCAAACTAAACCTTTGCTTTGCTCAAAATACTTCAATTTTTGCTAATCTTATGTGTTTTGTGGAAATGACAGCGATCTGAAAAAGTAACGGTTTTTCGGTTTTTCAGAGCGCAGCCATCTTCTTCAGAAAATGCAAAGAACACAAGGGAAGGTAAAAGTCAAAATGCAAAACCAACAATCTCACTAATTATCTCGTGAAACCTAACGATTTAAAGAATTTAGGCAAACTAAACCTTTGCTTTGCTCAAAATGCTTCAATTTTTGCAAATCTTATGTGTTTTGTGGAAATGGCAGCGATCTGAAAAAGTAACGGATTTTTATCTGAACGAAGGCTTCCACCACGCATGGTGCTAGCCTTGCAAGCGAGAGTATGGTTGATGGGATTGGGAAGGGACCAGAAGCACATTCCACCTCTGTCTGGACATCAGAAATCTGATTGCACTACACCCATGTGCAGCCCTACACCCTTTTTAATTGAATCAAAACCATCCTGGTATGGTTTCTTGGAAACACAATACCACCGTTCATTTGGTCATATTTAGATGCTTTGGGTCCATTTTTCATGTAGATTTCAGATGTTGGGAGGTATAATTTTTTGAAATCCTGCATCATTGTCTTTTGACATCACAAAGAAATTGGTAGGGACCATTGGAAAAAATTGCAGTCTCATTGCCAATTGAATTTTGATGGGGAAAATAATGTGAAGCTGTAATTTTACATCAATTGATGCAACATTTCTTCCTCTACAAAATATCAGAAATATGCTTGAAACTAGGTGCCATCTTCCTCTGGGATGTCACTTGTTGATGAAATTACTATTACAATATTTGAAAGCATTCCCAAAACTCCTTTAATCAGAGGACAACAAACTGACACCAAATTTTAGAAATGACATCAATTTCGGAATCTACATGAAAATGGAGCTAATGTAGAACTACAGGGCTAGCCCATGTACTAATTAATGCATTATTTTGTTAGTCGGTAAATTGTTTTAGCCCTGTATGCAAAGTTGAGCTCAAAATTACCTCTCCGGCCTAGCTTGAACAGTGAAAGGCACACTGTCATGGCACTGATTGGGTGAATAAGACAAAAAAAGAATAGAATTAGGCAAGCTTCAGTAATTATGCTGTACACTGAACTTCACGAAGGTGGTAGCGATCTGACTCCCTTTATTCTGGAAGCTAAGTATGATCCAAGAGCATAAAGGGTTGATAATTATTCAGGGTTGTTAATTATTTCAACATTACGGCTTGCCAATCACAGCCAGGACAGTGTGCCTTTGAAAAAAGAAAGGTGGTTTCCTACCAACAATCAGAACCTTAGTTAATTAATTTTTAACTGGGTAATATTGCTGCCAAGGAGAGTGGAACCCCAAGATCTTTTTGCCAGCTGCTCTATGTACGAGGCAAACTCTGCCAGGTTGGTGCATGATTCCATCACAATGACCGCTCCTTGCCTTTGATGACTGTGACTGTCAAAGAAGTAAAGCATGCCATCCACACAACCAATGAATGCTGAAAGCCCTGGTTCACCTGGAAGAATCAGCAGGAAGCCAGTGAAGGCATCTGTCTGGAGCTGTTCTTTCAAATGCCTGACAAAATGATCTTTGCTGAGGATGCCAACAAAGTCATTGCCAACAATCTTGACATCAACAATCTTGACAACATCTCTTGCCTCCAAATCATTATGCCGAAATCTGTTGCGTTCAACATAATAGAGGTCATTGCCATCAATCATAATTGATACATATGCCTTTGCAAGAGCTTCCACATCATTCAAAGGCAATTTTCTTCTCAAAAAGAACTCCCCTGTGACAGCAGCGATGACAGTGCATGCATTGCTCCCCATTCCTGCAAGTGCTTTATTTAATGACCCTTGAGAGTCATGCATCATGATCTCCATCAAACCTGATGGGAACTTAATTATGTTGGCAATCAGTTGCTGGCTAACTCGTTGGGAATGAAATTGACAGGTACAAGGAATTTGCTTACCAGTTGAGTTGCAGATGCCTTTTTGGCAGAGGAAACAGAATGCTGGCTGATCCTTTCTGCGGGTATGCATATTCACAGCATGTTTGCATGTCCGGCAATGCCTGGCCTGCTTTTCCCTGATTTCAGGAT
Source organism: Aurelia coerulea (assembly GCA_039566865.1). Taxonomy (NCBI): domain Eukaryota; kingdom Metazoa; phylum Cnidaria; class Scyphozoa; order Semaeostomeae; family Ulmaridae; genus Aurelia; species Aurelia coerulea. Next base: position 16,566,449 of record CM076945.1, read on the forward strand.
TACTGGATTGTGTTACAGGGGTCATGCTGTGAATTTGTGCCCTCATCTCTTCAATTTTTGATGATGCAACAGATGTCTGCATTGGCTCAACTGAGGGACACTTGTCACTGTCAGAATCTTCACCCTTGCCACTTTTGTTATTGTCAACATTTCCCGACTGTATGCCATTTTTTATCACTGGTAGCAACTTTTTTACTTCATCAGCTAAGTGATTCTGGCACAGTAAACAGTATGTGACATCTTTTATGCAGCATTTATGGAACAAATGGTTGCAACCACGCATTATGAACCAATCAAGAGCATTTTCCCTATTTATGCATCCTGGGAAATCACAGGCATATGCTGGATTTGGTTTTCGTTGGCAGTGGAATCCTAATGGAAGCATACGAACATCAACTATTCTGTCAGCTGAGAGGAATTCAGGGATTTTTGTGTCACTGTCTGGCTTGTCAGAGATAAAGGAAAATATTCCTGTGAGGACTTTAGCTGCAGTGACTTTGAGGCTCTCAAGCTGATTACAGGAGAATGTATAATTCTTAGGAGTGGCAAATGAACTCTTAAAATTATGTAGGGTTCTCTTGGATGCAAACAATGCCTTAGCCTTCTTTGACAATGCTTCAGGTGTATCTTGCTTGTTTGTATTTCCTCTAATGATTGAGTGTGTATTCTCAACACGATATTCATCAATTCCCGCAAGGTTGCTGGAATAGAGGTTGAACAGTTCCGTGTTATTTTCCTGCCAGTACCCCATTTGTGACAGCCAAATAAGTGGCGATTTGTTGTAATTCTTCCTCTTGAAACATAGGAACATAGTCCAGACTCGTGCCATAGCATTTTTATATTCAGAAAACTTGTTAAGTTTGAATGTAACAGAGTAAATTGAAAGAACAAGTGGTAAGTAGTTATCTAGAAGAATCAATAACCAGCTTAATTCTGTTGATTTGCAGAATTGGAAGGTCTCAAGAACAGCAGATCTGATCTCCAACCAGCCACCATAAACGATCTCGAATATGAGGCTTACCCTCCATGGCTTTGGGTTGTCTGCAAGCTTGCTAGTGGTGAAAATTGCCTCATATACATACTTAAAGAATGAGTGGTAGACCACCATTACATGTTCTTGGGCATTGAGACCAATGTGCAGAGGACCAATTATTGGAACTAAGCCCTGCATTGGGTGTCTTGGAAGAGAGGGTACAGCACTCGTTCCAGGCAATGGGATATGGTGCTTGAACATGTCCCCATGATCATGAAATGACAGATTGTTCTCATTATTTTCAATTGAAGTGTTGTGCTCAAAGGAACTTGTGTCAATGGAGCCAAATGACTTGGAATAAACCGCCTGTCGTGAATAGAATTGAGCTGGATGATCACCAGGTAGTAAGACACAGAATCTCTGCAAATAGCTCTCCAAAGTGGTGTCAAGTAACCAGCCAATGGCAGTTTCAAAAGCTTGCCGGGACTTCAATGGTAGTTCTCGAAATTCAACCAAGTACAAATTATCGAAGGAACGCAGCTGCTGTACATTTTCTGACTGATAGTACTCGTGTGCATTTAAGCGTTGTCTTGTCAGCCTTGGATGGAAGAATGAATCAGTCAGCCATTCAGGCATCAATGTTGCATAAGTCATTGACAGTTTGTGCATGTTATCTATCCCAGCAATTGTTCTAATGAAGAATTCATCATTGGCAACCGCAGGGTTGTGCAATTCTACAGCCTGTTGCCAAGGTAATGCCGGAATGTCCTTGAAAATACTAATGACAACAGTGCACATGTTGACAGCGGTTGATGCTTTTTCTGTCAATGGCCTTCTATGTGTATTGATGTTGGTGTAATCATCTATAGTAGCGACAATGAACCATTCGTTATCAATGGCTGCTTGAATTGCAGCATTAATATTTTGAACATGGGCACTTTCCGCCCTCTGTAGCATCCTGTAGCTTGTCCTAGTGGAGCAGCAACTACCAAGTGTTCGTTCCAGACCCATTGCTTCCTTGTTTAAGTTATTAAACATCATAAACAATGTGTTATCTTTCTGTAAAAAATTGCATCGCTGACTAAGTGCATAACATAGTTTGTAGATAGCTGACACTACCATTCGCTTGTTTTCTTCATGGCGTCTCTCCTGTTGTCTGTCAGTACAAACAGCACTAACAAGGTTTTGGAAAATTGTTGTTGCTCCACTTTCTATACAAAATTGCTCAAATCCTGCCGGATCATATATTGGTGGTCTGCCCTTACCTCCAAATTCACTTATCATTTTGTCTTTCAATAGGGACAGCTCTCTCTGGATGTTTGTTCCTGGAAAAAAGTTGGACATCATATTCTTGGGCCAAAGGTAAATAACTTTTCATAACATATATACATTATGGTGTCCTTACTTGTACTCTTAAAATTTATCTGTCATCTTATTCAGTCCATGTAAAGTATGTTGCAGCTGGATCATATAGGTTTTAAGCTTGTAGTAAAGTGGAAAGAAAATTTAACATTTGAATGACACATTTACACAACTTATTCTAAATGCATCATCAATTACATTTAGGGAAGAGGCTTTGCGAGTTGGAAAAATGCAAAATTTTCTTATTTTTTCAATTCCCCTGGTTGGATTCTTTCAAGCAGTGATATCAGTCCATTTCTCAGAATATGAGCATAGGTTTCAAATCTTTAAAAAGATTGGTGTAAAATTCAATAGATCTATTTCTTTGAACTGAATGGCTTCAAGGAAAAATTTAGCTATACTTGCTATGATTCTGCCATTGAATTTTTTTGAAACCTTCAATGATTTCAGAGTGTTTTCTTCTTTTTCTTCGAGAATGCAAGAAAAATAAAGAAAACTGAAAACCATTGTAATTTCTAAACTGTTTCACGCAACATGAAATAATGTCCAAGAAAAGCTAGTTTTAGTACAATAATCATCAAGCAAAAGTCTGTCATTTTTGTTTTTTAGGATTCAGGAATATGATGTTGTCACATCCTCAAATGAGCTCAAATAATTTGATCAAATATTCAAAATTTCTGAAAAGTCCAATTGAAGAATTACAGTATAGAGATAGGTAGCTAAAGTTTCTTTTTAGCCATTCAGTTAGAAGAAATAGATCATATAGTTTTTCAGTCAGAAGAAATAGATTATAAAATTTTGATTTGGACTAAATACTTATTGCACCATCAGAACCAGCAGGGACTTAAAGAAAAACATTATAAAAAGGAAGTGACTTCCAAAAGTTTTCAACCTTAAGTTGTGTACTTGAAAGGGGCTGATTATAAACAGGACCATTTAACTATCATACCATTTCCAAATACCGGGTGAGCCAGAAAATGTTCCTGCTTCCGATAGGCCAGGATATATCATACTGTACACTGGACCAATTTCAAATACAGTAGTTCTGATTTAATCTTTTATCAATATTGGAATGGATTATTTCCCACTAGCGGTTGTTTGATCATTGCACAACACTAGTTTCGCTTTTATCAATACAGAGATTCAGTTCTTTATCATTTCTTTGAAATGATACTTCTTGCCAACTACTGTAGTTTGTGCCTGTAGAGAATTAGGTAGTAGGTGTTCGCATCAAAAAGTCCTAAATCTACATGCTTGTTTGAAACATTGTTAATTCCCTTCATTGCACAAACTACAGAAGCTAGCAAATATCCTTTCAAGACAGTGTAAAAAACTGAACGTTTTTGTATTGATAAGAGTCACACCAGTGTTGTGCAATCATTAAACGATGGTTTGTTTGTGCGATGTAATCAATTCCAACTTCCCAGTCATATTGAGGAGCACTTCCTTTGTTCTGCCAAATTCAAACATTGAAACTTTTGATCATTTTTTTTCTATTTTTGGGCAGTCCACAGGGAAAAAACTTTAAGAAATCTTAAATGTATTGATAAGTAGGCATCCGAAAAATCAACAAAAAATTACCAAGAATATTGCAGGATATTGATAAACGATTAGATCAAAATCATTTGAAATTGGTTCAATAGATGATTATCTGTGGCCTGTTGAAAGTGGGAACTGTTTTCTGGCTCATCCGGTAGAATGGTAGAGGGCGACGAGCAATTTGGTGGTGTTAGATGCTAGATGATATTTTCAAAAATATAGACACCTGCTCTGATGTTTTGTTTTGAGCAGTTTCTTGTAGACAATATGTTTACTACAATTTCTAATCAATGATTTCTTATTTGAATGAGATGAGTCTATTCAATATTTTTTAGATCTATTATAATCTTCTTTCCATTTCAAAGAAAACTTACGTTGGGCAAGCCTGTGGTTCTGTGATATTAGCTGTGAGAAAAACTGTCCTGGTGCATGTATCATGTTTTCTTGCATTGCAGGGTCTGCTGCTGCTTCAGCTGTCTCCAAGGTTTGCATTGTGCTGTCTAATGATGATGACGAAGAACCTTCCATGCTAAATGAAGGACCTTCCATGCTGTAATTTATTGTTGGCAAAGAAGGCTGTGGTGTAGAGGAATGCAGTGGTTCTATGTTTTCTTCTTCAATACTCTCCATGGGCCACGTTGGAAAATTGGTGCTGAAGGAAGTGCTGGTGGCTTCTGCAAGACATTGATGTGATTGGTATGGGGCATTAAACCGTGATATTTTACGGATGGATCTTCGTGCTGTAGGAGTAAGAATTCCATTGTTGCTTGGGTCCACTCTGAATCGATCCACATACTAATTGGAATTAAATTGGTTATTTTCTAAGAAGGAAGGGCTTTTAACATTCAGGACTCTGACAAAAATGCTATCTATACAAATAGATAATGATATAAGATACTATTGCAGGAAATTAATACAATAAGACAAACAGTCTTGGCTATTGTTATAAGAGTATTGGTGTAGGCTATTATTAGATCAAAATTCCAGAAGAAAAATAAGGTTTCATTTTCTAACTGAGCTTTTCTGTCAGTGGAGGACCTAACTGCATACATCTTGTATGGAAAGATCATGAGTTTTACTTTTCAGTAGCTGCTCCAAAATAGAGACTGCTCCAAAATAGAAAATGCTAATAATATTATTATTATTTGCTTGAACAGTGGCAGACACTTGGAGGGTGAGGGGTGCGAGGACACTTGAGGGAGGGGGATCCAATCCGCCCCAATGTTCGGTTGGAACAAAGATCTTTCAGTTGAAACAATATAAATAAACAAAGCATTTTTACTAAGACAATTGCCTTGCCTCCCCGCAATATTTGCCAAAGTGCTCGCCAATGTGCTTTAAGTTTTCAAGTTGATTTTTTATATGTACATTTTTAATGTACATACAAATACAGGGTATCCCAAATGGTATATATCTTGGTATATATCGCCTGTTTTAATGGTCACTGCTCCTTCCTTTGATTTTACAGGTTCAAAGAAATTTTAGAATATACCTTGCCCCGGGGGGGGGTACTTCACATATTTTGGGTACGGGGACGTGCCATCAGGAAGGGTATCAATTTTCGCAATTTTGGTATAAGGAATGGTATCGACTTTCACAATCTTTGGTATCAAGTATAAGGTCAGATTTACATTTTCTGAAAATCAGTATAAGGAACAGGTATGTTTTTGAAGCTTCGATGGCACATCCCCAACCAATACGTGGTCAAGTACACCCCCCCCCCCCCGGATACCTTGCTGAAATTGGCCTCTCAGTTTTTTAAATTATGAGGGACTATCACTGACATATATGCCAATATTTCTTGAGAAAATCCCGCATAATTCAGAATTGAGAAGCCGGTTTCAGTCAAATAAATTTGAGAATTTTTTTGAACCTGTTAATTATCTAGCAATATACAGTACCAGACAATATTATTCCTTGATTGATACCTAGGGAGCAGTGTTCTTTCAAGTGAGCATTTTCTTTTGATGTACTAGTAGTGAAAAAACAAAGAAACTCTCCCAGGTGACACAAATGTTTTGAAATTTTGATGGGTGGTGACAAAAAATGCTTCAACACTGTTATCAGAAAATTTTAACAAGTTTTAGTTTCAAATTTCATACATGTTTGAGTGCATTTGCTTTCAAAAATTTGACAGTCACTGTTAATTTCTTAACCCCAGGTATCAATGTTTCTTAATTTTTTCAAAAGTTTACAGCATTTAATTATTAATGATTGTCCACAAAAATTAAATAGGCCCTAAAGTAAAGTCCCGCCTTTAAGAAACCCACTTTTTTTATCTCAGCCTATTGTTCTCCCTTAAATACTCAACTGTTTTCCTCTTGTCCTTGCAAAAATTCAGGGTCTGAGTTTCTTATAAAGTAGATTCTTAAAGGTGGGACTTTACTGTATTTTCTTTCAGGGCGTTATCTTGTGCACCTGTATAAGAAACTTGGCTATGACCTTTCTGGTATGGTTTCTTTAGAAAGTTTCTTGTACAGTTTCTTAAAAAAAATTTAATTGAATTTAACAATTTTTAACAACTATTGTAGTGGTGCTTCTTTATTTTTCTGTAAGAGGCTATTACAGTTTCCTATGAGGTATTTCTAAGAGAAAAGTGTAAATGATGTTACTTCTAGCATGTTGAATATTGTTGATATTATAAATCGTTTACCTCGTGATATGTTTGTCCTTTCTTTCTCCACCTACTAACTGCAGAAGTACAAGCCCGGCAGATGTCACCATGACAGTTTTCCAATCCAAACGTCTCCTTTATTTCGTAATTCTCGGAAGAAAGGAAAGAGTTTCCTTTCTGCGACTTCACACCGCAAACACAACATCCATTTTCGCTTCGGTATTTCCGTTGTTTCGCACAACTCACCAACAATACCATGGCACACAATACCATTACCAATTTCAACAACATTTTGGAAGCGAAACTGCCAGTAGACCTTGTAAAGGTGATTTTAGCTTTTAAAAAAGCTGTTTATTGGTTAATTTATTATTAATTTTGGATACTTTAAACTGAAAAAACTTTCGACTAAACTTAGGCCTACTTTCACCGCAACGAAAACGCCTACTATCACGTCAGCACAGCACCGAGTTGAATTTTCGCGGGCAAAGTTCGCTGCCCCTGGTTATCCCTTAAGAACGGCGCATGCTCAGACGAATGTCACCTGTGTTACGAGTTTCAGGAAAATTATAATCATGAATTACAGAAGCATGGCTTGACGAAAAAAGTCACTGCGTGGAAGGAATGAAAACAGAGGTGTGCGCAAAAAATCTACCGGGCGAGTCAATGAAAAGAATCCCCGTTTGAAAGGTCACGGCTCTCTGGATATCAAAGCAAGAATATTGCAAAACTGTCTTGTCTTCTTACTTTCCCGGTACAACGCACGGACATGGCCTAAGGTCAAGAACGAAGCGCTTATGAAACAGATGTTACAAAATTGTGTGCTTCGATGACATTCGACAAGCACTCCTGTCTTAAACGGGAACCTATCACTGCACGCATAGAGAATTCTTCATAAGAGATCAAAGAATCGCTGAGAAGATGGAGTTAAAATGATATTAAGATGCAACCATTCTAAATTAGTCAATCATGCAAATTTGATATGAGTGGTTCGTTGTAAAGACAATAAAGAGACCAGAAGGTCAATAACTACAACAGTTTTCTAATGCAAGGTAGCTAAAGCTATCATTCTGATCAAAGTGCATTGCTTACTCACCATGATTATTTTCAAATGTCACTGTAGTTCAAAAACTCGGAGGAATATCCGGTATCAACAAAACATATGTGAGTAACATTGAGTACTGTCAGAGCAACCGACCCTGTTCGAAAAGTTGGATCATTTTACATACTGTACTTATATCACTACTTCAACTTTTCATTGAGTAAAGTTTATCAACTTACAGCTTATGATTGGCGACTGGTAGAGAAGCATACCCTTCTTGATTTCCCAAATCTATGGAAAAATCAAACCATTTGTCATCACTTGAATATATCAGCTGAAGGGTTACTCTATGGCGCGCCATCACGGCAAAAATTATGTGTGGTGTGTATGCAATATCATGTGTGGCGTGTACCCAGTTTCCTGCTGTGTGTATGCAGTTTTGTGGTGTGTGTATGCAGTTTTATGCGGTGTGTATGCAGTTTTGTGTCGCGTCTGTATCCAGTTTTGTGTTACCGGGTGTCCCAAAAAAAAGTTCCGGCGTTTGATTGAACGTAGACAAAAAAGTTCGTTATCTGGCAATTTCTATTCATTCTAGGTACATGCTGGACATTTCAACTTACAGTTTGGCATATTGTAGGAAGAAATCAGTAATCTGAATATGGAGTTATTAGTCCTAACATCGCATCTTCATGTTGAAGTCAAAACCAGAGAGATTAGTACGCCTTTCTGCATCATCGTGGTGGAGGGGGAATCTCCGGATGAGCAACACAAAAACTGGGTTGACACTTTGTTTCATTGCCTTGACGACGTGCAAGAGTTTAAAGGTCTGAAAATCGAATCTAATAGGTCTCGGGGGGAAATACTAAGTTTATACTTTGCCATGGCAGGTCGAAAAAGCAATTGAAACTATTCTTTAGTTAAGAAAAGACAGTTTATTCTACTCCGCTCCGTGCCGTGAAACCGTGAAACAGTAAAAATTCCCATTTGAAATTCCCAGTTGGCACAAGGCAACAATAACAGCAGCAAACAGTTTTCCCGAGACCTATTTGTTTCAATTCTTCACACCATAGGCTAATTCACACAATCAAAAATGATTTAAATCTAAATTCCGTTCAATTACAAAGCAACGTTTTCTCTTGTGAATAAAATTTCTACCCGCTCGGGACGTCAAGGTAATGAACGAATTGTCAACTAATTTTGTGTTGCTCATCGAGGGAGTCCCCACCATCACGAAGCAGGAAGGCGTAATAATCTCTCTGGTTTTGCCTTGAACATGAAAGTGAAATGTTAGAGCTCATAACTCCATTTTCAGATTACTAATTTCTTCCTACGATATGCCAAACTGTAAGTTGAAATATCTAGCACGTAACTAGAATGAATAGAAATTACCAGATTAAAAAGATTTTTCTCGGTGCTCAATCAAACGTCGGAACTTTTTTTTGGGACACCCGGTATGTTAAAATTTGCCAAGTAAAATAAAACAATTTACAAGAAACAAATAGATTTACAAGTTTTAAAAACCTAAAGAATATTGAACTTATTTCCATATTGAACTTATTTCCATAATGGTCCCCTTAGAGGTGGTTGCAAAAGAAAAATAATAAAAGTAGACAAGAGATGTTAAAGTGATTTTGAATGGAGCATAATTTAGTAGGGCCGAGTCATATATATGGGAGAGGAGGCGTGTTTCAATAGAACACATATACGTTGTTTTCTTCTCTCTGTATCTTTTGGAAAAAAATTTCCTTTATCTTGTGTTTGAACGAGTTTATATTGTTTGTAGTTTTTAAATCAGAAGAAAGGCTATTCCATATTTTTGGCCCCAAGTAGGACAGTTTAAACTTAGACCTTCTCGTTACTCGGTTTTGGTCGATTGGGTGCAATATTTCACCAGTATAGGCTGGAGCCGTTCCTTTGAAAAATGTCATTATGTGTACACATGTTTGTTGATCAACTCTGTTCTTTGTGGGGAGCCAATTTATAGCTTTGAATTCAGTAGCCCCAACATTTGCCGTGTTAATGCAGTTTTGTGCGGTGTGTATGCAGCTTTGTGTCATGTATGTATGCAGTTTTAAGAGTACCGAAAAAACAAGGAGGGGTGAGAATAATGGGGGGTTGGAAATGGTTCTATACAATAATAATCTGGGGGCTGAAAAAATCGAGGTGGTTGGAAAAATTGAGAATAGTCATTTTTCGTTTTCTTAGTTAAACATGTAGGGTAGGGTGGGGTAATGTGGGTCTAAAATGAGCAAAATCTCAAAATGGATAGCTGGTAAAACGATACTAAAATGCAAAACATTTCAAAAGTTTCGTTTAATTGACATTCAGTGCTTCTTCTTTCTTGGGAAAAAATCTCAGCTCTGACAAAGGCAATTAAATATTTTTAAAAAATTCTCTCTTTTGGCAACTAAAATAGGCCCACTTTTTCCAACGAGCGGGAAAAGTGGGTCTATTTCCAAAACTTGTACAAAATCGGAAAATGACAGGCTAAATGATTAAAAAAATTAATGAACTTACATTTCCCAACTATTCTCTATTCAAGAAAATCACAGTCTTTGCCTTTTATCGCAAGCAATCCCGTTCCCGCGACGAAAATAAAACTACGGTCATTACGCTGTGATCCACCATCGTTGCGACTGGCAAGTCAGTGATCGAATTTGATAATAACAGTCAAATAAAGATGTTTGCAGTATGTTTACTCCAATTTAGTGGTTACAAGACAGCAACTGCGGTAATAGGAAACCCGTTTTCGCATTTTAGACAGAAAACAACGTGGCAAGATATTTGCGAAATTTTAAGCAATTCAAGGCTTCGCTGAGTTTGAATTATGGCTGAATTCTCAGTAGGCCCACATTACCCCACCTGGTAAAAAAATAAAAATAAAAAGAACAATCGCGTCAATGACTTCGAATTAAAGGTTGTTTCGTTTGTAAAAGACCAAACTCTCACCTCATGGTCATTAAATGGACCAGAAAAGCAAAACAACAGTGGCAGGAGAAAGTTTTCTTGGGCTTTGAAATTCTTGCACAATAGGCCGTTCAGTAAAGCTATTTTATAAAACGAGTGGAGATACATTTAAGACGAATATTTTATGTAAAAAGGCAGTTTATTATGCAGACATTCAAAGAAAAATAACCAGCCTTTCTTCCATTTAACGAGACAGGATATTTCTAGCGAAAAGCTCAGTAGACCCACTTTACCCCGTAGACCCACATTACCCCCACCCTACCCTATCAGACAAACAAAGGAGAATAAACTTAACAAATACAGTAAGTACATTTGATTAGTAGGAATTAGTAAAAAGATTATGTTCACCCCCAGGGGGTAATCTAGTATATTCAGGATAGGGATGCTCAGGTTACTTTTTTGGGTCTAAAATTTGGGCAAGTATTATTTTTTGGGTCAATCATTTGTACAGTTATTTTTTGGGTTCCTGAAATGTTGGCTTACTTTTTTGGGTCTCAAATATGAGAAAAAGTAAAAATATTGCGAACAAATAATTTACAAACAAAATTAGAATCAAGTAACATTACTTAAAAAAAAAAAACTTAGATATCCAAATACATTATGAGAGATCTAATCAGTTACGGCACTTTCCTGCAGATTTAAGATACTCACCCTGGGGAATGTCTTCGCAGTACGGTGGAGGGTGCCGAGTACGGTGGAGGGTGCGGAGTACGGTGGATGGCTATCTTGGAGTACAGCGGGGGGCTATCATGAAGTACGGTGGAGGGTGCGGAGTACGGTGGAGGGCTATCATGCAGTACGGTGGAGGGTGCGGAGTACGGTGGAGGGCTATCATGAGTACGGTGGAGGGCTACCTGAAGTACGGCGGGGGGCTATCATGGAGTACGGTGGAGGGTGCAAGTACGGTGGAGGGCTATCATGCAGTACGGTGGAGGGCTATCTGCAGTACGGCCGGGGGCTATCATGGAGTACGGTGGAGGGTGCGGAGTACGGTGGAGGGCTATCATGAGTACGGTGGTGAGTGCAAGTACGGTGGAGGGCTATCATGCAGTACGGTGGAGGGCTATCATTTTTCGTGTGGGGGGCTATCATGGAGTACGGTGGAGGGTGCAAGTACGGTGGAGGGCTATCATGGAGTACGGTGGAGGGTGCAAGTACGGTGGAGGGCTATCGTGCAGTACGGCGGGGGGCTATCATGGAGTACGGTGGAGGGTGCGGAGTACGGTGGAGGGCTATCATGGAGTACGGTGGAGGGTGCGGAATACGGTGGAGGGCTATCATGAGTACGGTGGAGGGTGCAAGTACGGTGGAGGGCTATCTTGCTGTACGGTGGAGGGCTATCATTTTTCGTGTGGGGGGCTATCATGGAGTACGGTGGATGGTGCAAGCACGGTGGAGGGCTATCATGGAGTACGGTGGAGGGCTATCATGCAGTACGGTGGAGGGTGCATAGTATTGCCAACAGCCTCGCTATATCGTCAACAAAAATCTGTTGTTTTCCTAAGAATACCAAATGCTATAACATATATAAATTTCGTGTGGAAAACGTCATTAATTTCCTATCGAATTCACTTGAAGATTCTGTGTCACAATACATGTATTTCTATGAGAAACTAAGAATCTAAGCCAGCATTGAATGTTATCAAAATTGTAAGATTTTGAGTGCTCCTGAAATTTTCAAAACGGATGATTTTTACAAATTTTTCCGATGTTTAGACTTACTGAAGTAATTGCCGAGCCGTGCTAGGCTTTCCAGTATGACAATTGGAAAGAAAAAACATTTAACCCGACTCGGAAAATGTACTGCACTTGCTTTGCCCTCCACTAAAAAAATAGAATTTCTGATACTGTGAGCTGAGTCTCTTATGCGCGGTTTCATATAAAAAGATACACGTTATGATTCTTTTCTTGGCACGAAAGGGTGATAAACAAATAAATAATCTCATATGTGTTACAGTACTGCAAAAACTAGATGAACAAGGAAAGTATCTTAATTTCTGCACACATCATTACCGCTAGAATTAATCAAACCAAACTGGAATTATGAAAGATCATATAATCAAGAACAAAGTTCGACTAGAGGAGAATTGATTCTTACAGTTTGTTGTGAAATGACATTCTCAACTGCTATTTTTTTAAATGGTTCATACCTCCCACAGTGTGTTTAGTTTGTGGGCTATGAGTGGGTCTCTACAGGTTTTGCGAATATGATGATTTGGCCAGATTTGAGTGCAGTTAGCAGATTTTTGCCAATGATTTCTTTATTGACATAAATATTTTCCCAGTACTGGAGTTTCTTAATATTTTGGCAATCTGAGAGTCATTATCGCTATCTGAACAATACTCAGCAAATTTGTCTTGACGTGCACTTTCAGGGTTGCTACATTCGTCTAGGAACCTTTGATACGAGCTGGCAGGACTCCTTTTCGATGGTTTTTTCAGCAGATGTGATTTAAACTTGACGTCCATATCTACTGAACAAACAAAACATTCTGCCTCGGATAAAACTACGAATCTTCATTAAAATTGCACTGTCAAAAATTGTAAATGAAGACATTCGTCAACAGCGAAAATTTAACTGAAAGTTTGTTATGCAACGAATTTATGCCCGCAAAATATGTGAACATTACATGCATAGCAATACTGCTTTTTGAATAACAAATTAATGTCTTTTCTTCGTACAATGGAAGCAAAGGAGTGTGAGAAGCAGAAAAGAAAATATTCGCTTTTCGCTGATTAGGAAAATGCTAGTCACGATAGATTTTCCAAGGTTTTTCATTTTCATTTTAAAATTGTTTACCCAGGGTACAAATTCAGTATAAATACTGTTTTACAATTGGCCCTGCAAAAAATTACTTACAAAATTAAAGAATTATATACTACAAAATTTACAATAAAAAGAGCGGAATACGTCAAAATTAAAGATATATAAATTTACAGCGATACACCTCCATATATAAAAGGTTTATTTTTCATTGATTTTGGACTTGAAGGCATTGATTGAGGGAGCCATCTTTGTATCCAAATCAAGACTGTTCCAGAGACTGGCCCCACGATAAACAAAGGATTTTTGGCCATTGCCAGTTCTCAACATGGGTATTGCAAGGTTTGTTTTAGAGTTTCTTAACTCTCTTGGATGTACATCGGACAATCTCACGAAGAGATCGCTAAGATATTGAGGTGCAAGAGAGTTAAGAGATTTGTAAACCATAGAGCCTGTTTCTTTATTTATCAGCTTTTGTACAGATGGCCAACCAAGTCTCTGGAGCAAAGGAGCTGCAGATGCATCGAAAGGGCTATTTGTTACTATTCGGCTGCTTTATTCTGTAATTTTTGAAGCACGTCTAGCTTTGAAGCACCACAAGAGCCCCAGACAGAACAAGAGTAGCTGAAATGTGGCTCCGTGATGCTTCTATATAAATTTATCAAAGTGTCAGTTTGAACAAAATTTTTTGCATACTTCAATAGGCCAATAGCTCTGGAGATCTTCTTTTGAACCGCGCTTATATGACTTTCCCAGGTAAGGCAATTATCAATCATGACCCCGAGGTATTTTGTTTCGTTTACCAGGTTGATTTCCTCGCCCCCTACTTTGAAAGAAGGAAGTGTGCTAAGATTGTTTTTTAGTTTTTTAATTTTTGGCTTTGAACCAATTATCATAGCCTGGGTTTTAACAACATTAAGGGAAAGCTTATTGCCTTGTAGCCACCTTTCAATGTACGACAGCTCCTCGTTGATTACTAGGTCCAGTTCCTCACTTTTATCAGAAGAATACGAAATTGCTGTGTCGTCGGCATACATGGTTGCCTTTGCATTCTTTAGAGCAAATGGCAAGTCATTTATGTATAGTAGAAAAAGAAGAGGCCCTAGGCACGATCCCTGTGGCACTCCAATATCAATATTTTCAATGCTAGAAGTTGTGCCATTGACTCTGCAGTACTGCTTCCGATTATCAAGATAAGAACTGAACCATTTGTGCGCAAGTCCAGTAATTCCATAAAATTGCATTTTATCTAAGAGTATTTGATGGTCAACCGTGTCGAATGCTTTCTTGAGATCTATAAAAATCATCGCAGTATACTTCCCACTGTCTATGTCAATGTACCAATCACTAGTTCCTTTTAGCAGACATGTCACAACCGAATGCAGAGAACGAAATCCTGACTGGTGAGACGCTAGATACTTGTGCTTATCTAGGTACTGGTATAACTGATCATATATAACCTTTTCGAAGAGTCTTGAAACGACCGGTAGAACAGAAATAGGCCTGTAATTTGAACGGTCATCAGGCTTGCCTCCTTTGAAAATAGGGGCCACACGGGCTATTTTCCAACTTTCTGGAAAAGACCCCGAAAATATGGAAAAGTTAAAAATATCACAAGGTTATATTTTAGGTTTGATATATCGAGTGTTTAGAAACTCCACTTGCACTCCGCACCCTCCACCGTACTGCATGATAGCCCTCCACCGTACTTGCACCCTCCACCGTACTCCATGATAGCCCCCCACACGAAAAATGATAGCCCTCCACCGTACTGCATGATAGCCCCCCACCGTACTTGCACCCTCTACCGTACTCATGATAGCCCTCCACCGTACTCCGCACCCTCCACCGTACTCCATGATAGCCCCCCGCCGTACTGCAGATAGCCCTCCACCGTACTGCATGATAGCCCTCCACCAACACCCTCCACCGTACTCCATGATAGCCCCCCGCCGTACTTCAGGTAGCCCTCCACCGTACTCATGATAGCCCTCCACCGTACTCCGCACCCTCCACCGTACTGCATGATAGCCCTCCACCGTACTCCGCACCCTCCACCGTACTCGGCACCCTCCACCGTACTGCTAAGACATTCCCCAGGGTGATACTGACTTCATAACTTCTGGGCATATATGGTCAGAAAAAGTATTTTCTAAGGTCTATTTTCATGCTAGAAAT
The DNA here is from genome assembly GCA_039566865.1 of Aurelia coerulea. NCBI lineage: Eukaryota > Metazoa > Cnidaria > Scyphozoa > Semaeostomeae > Ulmaridae > Aurelia > Aurelia coerulea. The sequence continues at coordinate 16,581,885 of CM076945.1, forward strand.
TATTTTCTTTGGGTCGATGCGTTGTACCCCAGCCTGAGCACCCCTATCCTAAATATACACGAGTACCTCCCCCCCCCCCGGGTGTTCACCATCATCTCCATTTTTCAAGAAGTAACAAAGTGGAATAAAAGTGGGGGGGATGGAAAATCTTTCAAAAATTAATAAGTGGGAGGGAGGACGATTATTCGGTACTCGAGAGTATGCATTTTTGTGTCGTATGTATTCAGTTTTTATTGTCCAATGTCATTATGATGTGTGGATTATACATTAGGTGTGGTTACTTGTGCCTGGGAAGCCAAATTGCCGACATTATCCTGGAAGCTGTCGAACACTTCTTCCATCTCTTAACATATCTTTGATGGGAAGAGACCAATCCACCATTTGCCGCGTCCTTCATGTCTTTGGCTTGGCTTTGTGCTTTGGTCTTGGAAGAAATGATTTTCGGGTTTGAGTTCGTATGGGGGGAGGGGGCTCATTTAATTTCGGACCATCCAGATGCGGGGGCTTATCAGAGAAAGGGGCTTATTAGAGAGTGGGGATTATTCACAAAATCAACTGACAGGGATACAGATGATAGCATTTTGATTCTTTTACATCATATTTTACGGATTTGACATACAATTTTACGAGTCAAATACATAAATTCGACACGGTTATTTCTCAAACCATATCAAAATAAACATGCAAGCTTATCTTGCTCAATAAATGAGAAAAGCCGCTAGAATTTTCTTTTTTTTCTATTCATAATAAATTAAAACTAAATTAAATACATTACTACTGTGCCGCTCTTGGTGTAAGAACACACAAGATCATCTGGCCTACACCAAGAACGGTACTTACAATTTGCAACTAAAACTTCAAGATATAAATATATAACAAAAAGAAAAAATACAGCAATACGAGGGACAAAACCAAACAAGAAAACAACACACAAATAAGGAGACTGGCAGTTCCACACCAAACCATGCTATGGGAACACAGTGACATTTCGTTTCACAAACCGCTGACCACTCAAAATCACCAGTCTCACAGCTAGATTTCAAAGCGAGTGAGACAACTGGCCAAGATGGGTCGGGCATCGGCTTTTGCATTCCAGCGTGAGCTCATCCGTTCGCAGTTAAATCCACTATTTGATATTGATGGAAGAAAGGTTGGCGAACATTGGGAGACATCAATCGACGAAATTTTCTAATTAAAAAGCACTATTCGAAGACTTCTTGTGGCCATGAAAAAATGGCCTAATTCATACGCAGATTCATGTTGATGAAAGAGGATATTTCTCCAAAACTACACCGTGCCACATCAAGAACTTTACAGGAGTCCTTGCCAAGGATATCAGGAACATGACCTATTAGGTGGGTTATTCACCGTTTTTTGCGTTGTGACGTTATTCTAGGTTTTTTAGACACTACTCTAGAACCATGTTACGTAAGTAGCAGAAGGAACCATTTCTTCCATGTTTTGTTTGCATTGAAATATTCAAGCTGGAAGTCTGGCATTTGTTTATGTTGATAAAACTACCTATGGACAATTGATACCCAGAAGCTCACAGTCGTGAGTGATCGGAAAGGCAGGTAAAATGTTATTTATCAAACTGCAGTCTAAAATGGTTCTACGGTCGTCATCTGAAATTGCCAATTTTGAGGCGTTTATTTCTCCAAATCGGCACCGTGCCACATCACCAAACTTTGCCAGTGCACTTGCAATGTCTTCAGTAACAGTATGCCAGTGTCGGTATAAGCACTGTTTTTTGCGTTAAACGTCAATATTCATCTTTTTAGGGGAAGGTTTTGTTTACATCGACAACGATTTGGGCAAGGAAAAGCTTTGTCCTTAACAATCACATACGGGGCAAGGGCTACATGTCATGTGTCATAAGAAGCCGATATTTCAGTACCTGATACATCGCGTACAAGGGGATTTTTGTACTTAATGTCATAAGATTTACTATATAATCCAACTATCTACATCTCTTTAGACAGAATGCAAGAAGTAACGAATCCTCGAATTAACAGTCAGAAATTTACCCACATTCCTATTTAATGCAGAAACATGTGCAAATTGTTTGATGCATTGCTGAGGGCAATGTGTCAATTTAGTTTTAATTCCATTTTATATGAAGGGGGTCAGGAATGCTGGAAAAGGGGCATAGGGGTGACTGCCCTTGCTGCCATCTAAGAAATGACCTGACTATGCTATTTTCTATTGCTTTGTCTTGTCCAACTAACTTTTGCAATCCCTGAATAGGCATTAATGTGAAGGTGACAATTGTTTGCAAAAGGGCATATTCTTTTGTCTTGCAGATCCATGCACCTTCAATGCATACAACATTTACAGTGATATTTTGCTTGCATATCCTTGACCCATCCAACTTGGCTAGCTTTTATACATAGATGGCATAGAGATGTAAAAACAGCACTGGACTGTACAGCAGATGTTAACAGTTGCAATTAAGAGATCTCAGGGCTGTAGGAATGCATCTTGAACTTGGGAGGCACAGCACATCAAGGGAGTTTTTCATCAAGCTAAAGAGACACTTTCTAAAGTGGAAAGGCACTCTTTTGTTTACTGCAAAATCTCAAGAAAGGGTGGCATGTGCCTCCAGTGCCTCCTGGTTCCTATATCACTGAGAGATTTGAAAGAAAGAACATTTCATGAACATTTTTAGCATCATTTGCAGAAGTACACAGTATTATTGCAGGATATCTTTAGCTAGATAACTGTATTTTAATTCTGAGAGGTATTTTCAAGTTGCTTTCACTGAATTTTTCTGTTTTTATTTGTGTGTGTATCTGTGCAGAATGATGGTTTTATTTTCAATAAAATTCTATTGGTAGAAAAGATGTTTTGGAATAGGTTAAGGGTCACCAGAAAAAAATTTTGACCAACATGAGCAAATTTGACACATTTCATGATTTTTTTGGACAGTAATGCTAGTATCCTCAATAATGTACAACTAAAATTTCAGGGGCAAGCAAAATCTGTTGAAAAATAAAAAGAAATTTGTTTCAAAACCAGTTTGTGAAGAGTGTATTCTTATTCTCATAAGAAACAAAGGCCCTTCCAAGAAATTAAAAAATTCTTCTAGTAGCAGTGATCAGAGGCAATGTTGGAAGTTGAGGTACCTTTCAAGTTTTGTTATTCATGGAAAATCATTTTAACAAAATGTGTTAGATCGAATTGGATTAATTGACAGATTTCTGATTGCAAAACTAATCAACGAATTTCACAATTTTTCTCGAAAAGCATTGAAGGACTTGTGTAATGAGTCTAGTACTGCCCTTACAAGTATGACAATTTGTCTTTGCCTTGCCTTGATGTATCACGCTTGCAAAAAATAAGATGCCTCTGCTTCAAACCGAGTGGCGTGCGCATAAAAAACGAAAAAACCCCATGTTTGCTATGGGTCTAACCTTTTATATTGTAGACTTCCATCACCCCTGTACCATCACATAGCAACTGGATGGTACAATGAGGAGGGAAGTCAAGCACTATGGGAAAATTTGGGTGGTTTGGTGCTGAACTGTCCGGAAGATAGGAGGGAGAGCTGCTAGATCATTGCGTTATTTCAAATTGATTTCATATTGATCCACGGATACTAACGTGCCCCCCAAGGGAAAGGACGAAAAAATCTCACCCCCTCGCCCAGGCAGAACTCCAGCACCCACGGTCAATTAAACCTGTTTGTATTTTCAATGTATTCAATTGTTGCTTCAATAATTATCCTGTTGTCAATAATATTCATATTAGAACTGTCGTAGAGAAGTAAGTTGCACAAGGTTTTTGAATCCAGGTTTGCGATATCAATACCCGATACTTCTGTGACAGTGCCAAAGAGATCCACTCGCAGTTGATTAAAGCGGGGGCAGTGCAGGAGATAATGCTCGTTGTCCCACAGGGGGTCCAGGAATGTCAGTGAAGACCACTGCAGTTTTGGTTTCTTGATTCCGCGGTTCTCGGTTCCTTCGTTCCTTGGTTCGTCATGAAAATAACAGCTGCGTAATTTGATACCGATTACATCATCCTTTTGTGTGCGGTCAGCCAGCTATTGTTTCATTTGTCGTGTGAGAGCTCTTCTCTCATTGGCTGCCGCTTTAATTCGCGGGTTTTTCAAATCCTGCGCCTCGTAACGGTAACTTGTAACGGTAAGAAAGAGAAAGAAAAGAGGAGGTCCAGGAATCAGAGGCAAACAAAGGTGAACAAAGAACGTGAGGTCAAAAACGTCAATCAAACCAACTTAATCCGTGTCCTTTGAAGCCTGTGATGCAGTAGCATACACCTGACCTCGCTTCATTTGCTCGAAAAACCTAACGGAGAAAAACTTCTTCTTTTTCTCCACGTACGAAACGAATTTCGACAGGAACTTTGCAGATAGTGGTAAATACATCTATGGTCTGTGTAAAATCGTGCAGACTAAATCGAAAGCTCTTGTCTGACATCAGAAATTTATCGAAGTTCTAGGACCACTTCTGAAGCGGCTCGACGAAGTTTCATCCCTTCCCACTATACTATATTCTACTGTAACAATAGCTGGCTGACCGCACACAAGGATGATGTAATCGGTATCAAATTACACAGCTAATATTTTCACGACGAACCAAGGAACGAAGGAACCGAGAACCGCGGAATCAAGAAACCAAAACTACAGTGGTCTTCACTGACATTCCTGGACCCCCTGTGGTTGTCCTCGTTAGCTGCACCACAATTACATATAGGCCTAAGACATTCAAAATTATGATGAAATTTGTGTGCATTTAGATCGCTGAATTGTACGCGAAGCTTGGTTATATTTCTGATACCCTTGAAGTCGAATACTCCCGGGGGGGGTACTTGACTTAAATTTGTACGGGGGTGTGCCCACGAAAAAAATTTTTTTTTACCCTGCTCCAGAATTTTTCGCTTAAAATGATAACCTGTTCTAGAAAAAATTAGCGAAAAGTATACTCAAAAACATGAAATTTGACCGAAAAATGACCCGATCTAGCAGAATATTTCCCTTTAACATGTTTTGACAACCTGCTCTAGAAAAATTGCCTCATTTTGATACCCTGTGCTAGAAAAAATTGGTGAAAACGATACCCTTAAAAACGGCACATCCCCGTCGGACAAATATACTAAGTACCCCCCCCGGGCGAATACTCCATAAATAGTCTTTTTGACCGGTCTAATTAATGCAATCAATTTCCGCTTAAATTCAGCAAGGGATTTAGAAGCGCGGATTTCAGTTGGTAATTTGTTCCATTCGTGTAACGTGTTATAAAAATAGGAATTGGAAAAACGATCAGTTCTGGCTCTACTTTGTGCATAGGCTTGAGGGTTTCGCAGATCATATGATATCTGCCGTTCAGAAGGAATTAGAGAAAAAAGATATGCTGGATACTGTGTCAGCTTTAGTTTGAAGAAATGACATAGTCTCCTGTACCATCGTCTATCGTACAAGGATTCCCACCCAATTTCTTCATAAAGCTTTTGCCTACTTGTACCTCTCCATGCCCCAGTCACAGCCAAAGCTGCTGCATACTGCGTTTGTTCAAGGCGCTTTGTAATAACTGATGACAAGTCAGGATCATATATGTGGTAAACTATATCACCGTAATATAGGTGGGGGCGCACATACAGTTTGTAAATTTGATCAAGTACATCTCTTGATACGTATTGTGACAGGTGTCTTATCAACCCAATCCCCCGCCTGGCTGTCAGAATAGCTTCACTCACATGACTTTTAAAGTTAAGTTTGGTGTCAAGAATCATTCCAAGATGTTTATGCCTAGTTTTGCATTTAATTTCGTCATATCCAAGTCTCAAGGGAGGGTGCACTGGTGGCAACCTTTTACACAGGGGGTCCAGGAATGTCAGTGAAGACCACTGTAGTTTTGGTTTCTTGATTCCGCGGTTCTCGGTTCCTTCGTTCCTTGGTTCGTCGTGAAAATATTAGCTGTGTAATTTGATACCGATTACATCATCCTTGTGTGCGGTCAGCCAGCTATTGTTACAGTAGAATATAGTATAGTGGGAAGGGATGAAACTTCGTCGAGCCGCTTCAGAAGTGGTCCTAGAACTTCGATAAATTTCTGATGTCAGACAAGCGCTTTCGATTTAGTCTGCACGATTTTACACAGACCATAGATGTATTTACCACTATCTGCAAAGTTCCTGTCGAAATTCGTTTCGTACGTGGAGAAAAAGAAGAAGTTTTTCTCCGTTAGGTTTTTCGAGCAAATGAAGCGAGGTCAGGTGTATGCTACTGCATCACAGGCTTCAAAGGACACGGATTAAGTTGGTTTGATTGACGTTTTTGACCTCACGTTCTTTGTTCATAAAGTACACAAAATGACCTCTCTCTTCAACCGTGGAAAGCAAAATCAAGAGGCCGAGAACTGCGTGAGTTCAACGATTTGTGGTTGCCTTGTACAAAATCTTTGAATTTATATTTCTGCGATTACTTTCACTTCAGTTTGTGTATTTGAATAAATTATCGCCTTCATTAGGAACAGAGGATTTTAGGGGGGGGGGGGGGGGGCTGCAAATCCAAAATGAAGGGGCGAAGCAATTTTGGAATTTACCTTTATGAATCCGTCAAAACGGGAATTATCGCGAGAGTACACTTAAAGATAAGGTAACTGACCGAATACTGAAAGAAAGTAGTGCATAATTAATTTCTCGATCCTTTTTAAATTGACATTTAGCAAAATTTCGCAAATTTGTTAATTACTAATGTTTCGTGGGAATATATTTTTGAGAATTTAACATTATAGGAAATTTTGAGCTATAAATTCCAGGAATAAATTTTGGCAAATTTCATCGGCGTAGGGGGAGATAGAATTTGGGGGGCTGCCCGATAAAAAATCCATTATTTAAGAAAATTTTGCCCGACTTAAACATAAACGTGATATGATATCCTACTCTCCCAAATAAAACATCGAGACATTCAAGAGAAGATCCCAACAATCCACGGCTGCACTAAGAGTATATAGTAAAGTAAAATTGACCACGGTGTTCTTCCATTATCAGACGTAAAATGATCATTCTGCTTGCAATTACTTTTCATATAGAAAATTGCTAATTTGCTTTCATTCATTCCCTCAAAGCGAAGACAGATTGAAAGATCTCTGACTAACAAGCTTCATGAGGGGACTCACCATAACTTCGACCTTAGGTTTTCCTTCATGCTTCTAGAGGGAATCCCCTGTGGCAGTAGCGTACACCTGACCCTGTTTCAGCGATCTGGTGAAGTTTCATCCCTTTCCTCTTTTCTTTCTCTTTCTTACCGTTACAAGTTACCGTTACGAGGCGCAGGATTTGAAAAACCCGCGAATTAAAGCGGCAGCCAATGAGAGAAGAGCTCTCACACGACAAATGAAACAATAGCTGGCTGACCGCACACAAAAGGATGATGTAATCGGTATCAAATTACGCAGCTGTTATTTTCATGACGAACCAAGGAACGAAGGAACCGAGAACCGCGGAATCAAGAAACCAAAACTGCAGTGGTCTTCACTGACATTCCTGGACCCCCTGTGCCTTTTACCGAAGCCATCATTTCACGTAAAAAAGTGTTCTTTGTCACCCTATATCGAAGTCCTAGTCAGAATAGTGTGCTATTCTCACCCAAGGGGTCACCTGAAATCTCAAAATAACGCATGAAAACTTTATTCTTTACCCCCACGGGATCTGCTTAGCTATGTGTGTAGCCCCTTGAGGCTCAAGCAAGGTATTAAAAGCTTAGAAATGGTTTATTCCGTCTCTTTCTATGCAACAAGCAGTCACACGTGTAAAAGCTCTCGCTTCAGTTATGTCGTGAAAGAACCGTCGCCGACATAGCCCAAGCCCTAGCAGGTACCTGATATCGAAGTCGAAATATACTAGGCATTTATGAAGATGAAATACAACAGCCAGCTAACCAGGTAGTTGAAGTTTCCTAACAACGAGTTCAGCAAGCAGTGGAAAGCCAGCAGACCGAGCCAGTAGCAAGTGCTGTAAGCTAATATCAATATTCATTCTATCATTTAGGCCCATTTTTTAATCAATAATCTGCGTCTCGTTCGTTGTCTCGAACATCGTAGGATACCCCACTCTTTACCTTACTATAGATTTTACTATGCTTGCCTGGGCTTTATATGCGTTTCTTTGTGCGGGTTGCTCCATGTATTTTGCAATGGAAAGCTCTCTCGGTATTTTTGCATAAAAACACAACACCACGTGCTGTTTTTTCAATGTGCCAGTACTACTAGAGACCCTATTCCACATCTTCAAGAACTTCCTTACTCCTTTCGAGTGAGAGTAGTGATTGGGCAAATATGTGCAAGAACTGACAAATATAAGTCAAGTTTTTACCCTAATTGTCTGTCCGAATGGGAAAATATTGATCCAGAAATACAAAATGCATCATCGTTACGTATCTTTAACAAAAAACAAAAATAAGATTATTCGTTCAACTCCAAAACGAGTATTTGGTATTCATGATCCTAAAGGACTAGCCGATCTCACGCAACTTCGAGTTGGATTAAGTGCAATTAATTTTCAAAAGTTTAGGCATAATTTCAATGACAAATAAACCCAATGTGTCCCATAAACGACGGCATTGAGGATACAGAACATTTCTTGCTGCACTGCCACTCTTATAATCTGCAGAGAAATAATCTCCTCAACCGCGTACAGGCGACTTTGCTTTCATTCGGTTCGTCGAATCTTTTGCTTATGCTGTAGTTTAGTCAAATATTTTCTTGTAAATGCTTTATGCTATTTGTGAAAGCCACGGGGTTGCAATTCATTCTCATTCTCTGTAGTCTCGTCTCGTAACCATGTTCTGTTATTGTAAAATTTTAGATTGATATATGTAAAAAAAACTAGGATCTTTATTGCCTATCAATCAGTTATTCTCTTTGACTTAATGAATCAACTGATTTACCACTTTCAGGTTACGTAATTGCAACTAAAAAAAGCCAAAAATTGGTCTCATAATCTCAAGCCAGAATCTTTGAAATTGCTACATAGGCCAAATTCTGCAATTACCAAAGAGATGCAGCACATTTTCAATCACCCCGTTATAATGCTGGTATCAAATTTCTTATCCAATTGATTTTTCAATGATCTAATCATCCTCAAAGATATCATTGCTGTCATTACTTTTCGAGTATAAATGAAATGTTGAACACCATGTATAGGGCGATAATCGCTACATGGAATACGTTAAAAACCCGTGCTAAGAGCCACGATTTTTCATGGCCTTGAGGCAGGTGAAGATGACATTTAAACTAGAAAGGATGCCATTTCAAAGTGCTAAATTCACAATACATGCCATTGCTAGACTCTTGCAAGTAACATGTCATCTCAGTTGCACTATTCTTGAATAGCAAGCCGTGATCAGTGCACTAATTACCTTAAATGTTCGGTCTTCTGAAACAGTGACAAATGTAGATACATTGTGTGGGCAGAAAATTGATCCAGTCACAGATGCAGAATGTCCTGTTAAAGTTGTTATTAGTTCACATGTCTGCAAAGGAAGAATACAAGATGCAATCAAAATATATTTCATTCATCTGAGGTAGGCTATCACATGACTCGCAAATTTATAACTTTTGAAACAGAAAAAAGCTAATTGTTGATGACAAAAAACAATCTCGTCCTACAAAACGAATAACTGCAGAATGTATTACAAAGTTAACCAGCTCAGCCTGCAAAACCTGAGAAAGAATAACGAGCAAACTAAACCCACAAAAGAACAGCAAATAAAGTTTACCAGTCAAATCAATGTACCAAAAACCAGGTTTCATCGCACTTCGCACAACTCGGATTCGTGCAAAGAGTGAATACAACACACACCAAATTTAAAGGACAAGTCCGGGGTTGGTATGATTGATGGTAAAATACAAGATAATACTGCTATGAATGGTGTATGATACTTTTTACCCAACCTCGTTCCCAAGGGTATCTGTTGTTTTCAATAGGAGGCTAGACCTCAACAGATACCCTTGGGACCGGTTTACAAATTTTGTAAATTTTTGATCGGAATAATTAGCATAATTTGGCAGACAGCAGGTCCTTTCGAATCCCATATTCGACAATTTCGAAATGTAGATTCCATGGTTCGAACAGCACTCATTGTATCCAGAGCCATTCGAATGTTCTTTATTTCGACCGAACGCCAGGTTTTGAAGGTGAGAAACTTCTTTTGTTTCGAAAAGAGCCAATCAAATAGCAGAATAGCCTAACAGGCTCCAGGGTCAATGTAGGCGTTGAAGTTTACGGAAAACCTTCATTGTCACTGGGTACGAGGTTGACTTTTTACCACTATTTTTCGCCTTCTCCTTGTGAAATTACGTATTCAAATAAGCAATTTGAGCGAATTTATGTCATATCGTGCAAACGAAAACGAGGCTTTGTCTGTTTGCTTATTTATCGTTGCAAGCCTCTTTATCGTGTACTCATGCATTGAAAATGGCACAAGAACACGATAAAGAGGCTTGCAACGATAAAGAGGCGAAAAAACAATCACACAGCCTCGTTTTGCGCGATATGACGTCATTTCGCTCAAATTGCTTATTTGAATACGTAATTTAACAAATAGAAAGCGAAAAATAGTGGAAAAAAGTAGCATACATCATTCATAGCAGTATTATCTTGTACTTTATCATCAATCATACCAACCCCGGACTTGTCCTTTAATATCAAAATTACAAAAGGAAATCATAAGCCACGTGCCAATTCTTCTTTAACAAAGCCTAGCTGAACATAAAAATAAACCACCAAAGATCACAGCCTTTGGCGCCTAACTAGATTAAATTGTCATAGATATAAGCAGACAATTTGAAGATAATGGAGCAATTGAAAACGAAGATCATCTTTTGCAGCATTTTTATCCTTGAGGTGTATCAAAAAAGGCTACTGGTCGAAAAATTTAATTTCCTTTGGAACAAAAGGTCTGACAAAAAAGTGATAGTGATCATCTGGAAAGCCGACTCCTGCGCTTCTATTTGATGTATAGTTTTTGCAAAAAAAGTTTCTACCTGTAGGGAATTCGCAAGGAGTACAAATGCAAGCATGTGTCAAAATCATGTAGCACTTTTTCTATATTGTTTCAATGGCATGTCTTCGAATTTTTTCTGATTATGTAATCAGCACAACAAGGACAGATTTTGTAACACAATAGCATCAGCTGCTTTTGATTGACACCGCAATTCGAAGTGAGTAGCGATTACAGACAAAAAAATTATCTCAACTGGCAATTCCACAAACGAAGCCGCAAAAGATGTTCTGACAACAGCAGGGCAAATTGTCGTCTTTTGAACGCGATTGGTGGTTTTTGCCTCACGGACTGGTACGCGAGTCCTTGCCATCGCTTGAAAAAGTCTTCTGAATTGTCACATGGTCTCCTTTTGTCAATATTCACCCACAATGCAATGCGTATTTTCATATCAAAATCAGGGATGGCCATTCTGAGAAGGGTATTTGCTTTACGATACCTGGCCAATCTAGCATGCATTTGTCACAAAACTTCCTGTCGGTGGGAGTAGTGTCAGTTGCACAATGGGAATTTGTTTCCATTCGACTAGAAAAGAATGTTTGGATATTTAGTGCAACCCATAGAGAGTAATTTCAAAGTTTCCTTTGCTCCGTTGTCGATACAAACTACTCTTTTATGACATCAACGCTTTTGTTCATTTTTCGAACAGAAAAGAATGCTGTTCCACTGCCTCTCGTCGTTAGATGCCACGGATTAAAATCTGTATACGGCAAACAGTTAGAGAAGCTTCTGGGGGTTTCTGAGAATTGTTTACGACTCAAATGATGAGAAGTTAAAGAAAGTTTTAGTATTGGGTGAAAGTCTTTGCTTCTCTTGTAACATCATAATGTATGCAGCTTTTCATCAACGAAAACACGAGGAAGACAAAACTTATAGGATTTAGGTCTACAAACGGCATGAGCCCTTGTCTGTTTCTACATTTCAAATATTTTGGAAAGGAACAAACAAACAAAGGAACAAACAAACAAACAAACAAACAAACAGAAACTTCCCATGTGTGCGACTATTTTTGCAGACTATGCAAAAAAGGGTCCAATCAATCTAAGGTTAAAATTGGCTGAACCTCAATACTAATTGCAACAGAAACGAAATAAAGTTTTTCTTGCTAAATAAAGTCAGCTTTATAACATATCAAAAGTCCTAAGAAATTCTATAAGTGGAAAGTCTCCATATTACGAATTGAATTAAGGTGGTTTTGGCTTAAACTTTTCCATGGGTTCTAACGCAAAAATTGAAGGGTGTCGTGGTTTACAATAACTTCTCGTAATATTTCGATGAAAGCTACCAAGACAATCACTCACTCCTGAATGGTATGACAAGGCCAGAAGTGCAAGAATCTCTCGAGTTAATGATTGGTGAATAATGTTGTTCCTCATCTCCCAAGCAGTGCATGGGCATACGTAAAACAGCTCTGAATGCTGTCTTGTCATGAAAAGTGTATGATGTACAATTGCTTAAAGTGCACCTAAACCCAAAATGTTTTATACTTGATTATGATAGAGGGCGTTGAGCTGAGTTGAAAACCGAAAACCGAATTGAATTCCGATGCGTGATTCCGGAGTTATGCCCCACTAAAGTTGCGTTTTTTGACAATTTTTTGTGGACACTGCCGGGCTATTTTGACCAGTCTGGAGTCTGGGGCGATAGCGGATGTGACGTCGACTCAGGTATACACACTCAGGTCTCAGTGTAACCTAAGTGATTTCGCAGTCAATTTTAGTGCCAGTGGTGGTTGCAGAAGGGAGGAAGGCAAGAAACAACGCAAATATGGTAAACAGATACGTGGCTGCTAATTGTGGAAATACTCACTACAAAAAATGACAAAATTTCGGGAAATTTTGGGGAAACGGAATTTCCAAGCAGAAACTAAAGGGAAATTTTGATATTTTTGCAGTGACTTCAGATTTAAAGAATGGTATAACATTGCATGCTATTCCGTTTCATGGCAAAGAAAATACAACTGCAAAGGAGAGACTACGCGAATGGATAGCGTTCGTGAAACAAAAACGTGCCAAATGGGAAGCTTCGACAGCATCTTGCTTGTGCTCAAAACACTTTAAACCCGAGGATTACTTGAGAAGATTTAACTGGTCTGAGTTGCTGGTTGCTGGTCAGTTTAACACTCATTTCGGTCTGCTCTCGAAGCCCTTGGAACGCTTACACGAAGCAGGCGAAATAAAACTCAGGTTGACCTGAAACTCGGTTTCTGAGGTCGGTCAGATTTTTTAGGTCGATCTGAAATTTTCATGTGAGCAGAACGCATTGTTTATATTCTCGAAAATTTTGATAAGGCAGAAGATAAAATGATAACAAATAGTGAAAACTCGAAAACTCATGCTGAGAAACAGAAATGATATAAGCAAAAAACACCAAGGGAGGGTAATGCTAGTAATGCCAAGATTCCCGTTGCTCAGAGTTCCTCCGAGGCGCAAGGAAGGTCCGAGGCGTATATTTTAGAGTCTTAGTTGATGGAATGTGGTTTTTAAAATCATACTGAAATGACTAAAAACTCATAACTAACCTTACCTAATACCACTCTGAACTCTGTTTAGAAGGAACATAAAAAAATGTCAAGCCAAGTAACAAGATTCACCAAGGGGCGCCACTGAGAACGGGCCTAATTTTTCACTGATCTTGTTTACGTACCTACACAGATGTTCTGCTTCCAATTCCTAACCTTCCGCTTCATCCTCCATAATAACACTTTCTTCAGGCGATAGGACATCACATAATTTCTATTAAAATCTTTATTGGTATTTTCAAACACTTTTCTCCTTGGGAACTCTCTCTAAAAACCCTTTGAAAGAACTTCCATGATCACAAGCCTAACTGTAAATGAATCACAACAGTCAACGAAATTGACCTGCTGACACTAAAATCACAATGACTCCACATTTTAGTACGAACACCCTATTAACATTTGACAACATTGGAAAGCGGATTCTTTATGCTTTTCAAACATCCTAATTGTTCTATTCAAAAGGTAATGCTACCCAGGAGAATTACGTCATCTCTGCTGAACGAAAAATGTCGCTCGCCAATGAGGAAAGGACACCTTGTGCGGTCGAGAGATGAAGTTGGCGTCATACCAATTCCAACAATTCATGCCGAGAAACCTACAACAGACGACTGTGAGGAGGTCTGACTCAAACAAACTCTTTTTTGGTGCATTTTATTGGAACTTTGACTTCGTCTAAGCTTCGATATGAACGCCTCATAACAACTGGTTTATGACAGCGATCAATTCGTTCGATCATTTGTCATCCTGAGTAGTCGTCACTAGTTCCCAGGCCGTAGGTGCCCGGTAGTGTCCACAGTCCAAGCTCGACAAAATGCATTATAAAACGAGTTTGGAAAATGATTTTGGAAAATTTTTTTTGGTAGAATAGCATTTCTTGATGAGTTCTATCGGAAAATGAAATAAAAAATTTTGGGTTTATGTGAACTTTAAAGGATTTAAAGATTATGAAGGACAACACAGTAATTATGCTACTGATACCATTAAAGAGGCTCAAGACAGTGATCAAGGTGTGGGGACAAGTGCTGAGTTAAAAAGAAACAAACAATCCAAGAAATAAACAATGATTTTTAAGTGATGCAACTGCAACTGGAAGCACTGATCCAATGAAAGATTTTTATGGAATACGTTTGTCAATCAGACGACCTTGAGCGTGTTAGGGGAAAGATATTCGAGGCTAAATCTCCATAAAGCAATTCTAGGACCAAAAAGCTTTGATTTGCCTTGAAATGATAGAAATACTTCGCACGTTTACCAAGGCTGAGAGCACTGGAGACTTGAATCTGTACATGCAAACTGTTCAAGCAATTCTGCCCTAATTTGCCGCCTCCAGGCTCCAGCCACAACCTCTACACAAAGAGTTCATGGAAATATACCACATAAATAAAGAATCGAAAAAGAGCTACTTCTACTCTGAGCCCAAGCAGAAGGCTAGACGTATTAATGTCTGGGACATTAAGCTATGCAAGGAATCGTTACGCTCAGATATATGCAATGACATCTTGTTCCTACGTTCTATTCTTTAGTGAAAATAACTCATAGCTTGTATGCTTGTATGGCATCGGCAAACAATTATCGTTGAAGATATACCGAACAAAACGAACATTTGCGACGGCAGGCAGTAGTGCTCCAAAATGATCTTGCTACCTCCGAAGAAATAGCATCTGCAGGTGAACATGCCCTCGTTCGCCTATACAAAGGATAGGAAGGTTAAGGCATT
The DNA here is from genome assembly GCA_039566865.1 of Aurelia coerulea. NCBI lineage: Eukaryota > Metazoa > Cnidaria > Scyphozoa > Semaeostomeae > Ulmaridae > Aurelia > Aurelia coerulea. The sequence goes on from CM076945.1 coordinate 16,597,146, forward strand.
GCGTTACAATGTCTGTGATAAAGGTGTCTCCGGTAAATCAGTCATCAGCCCAGAGGTTGCACAATTTTCAAGTTTTCACCCAGGTAATGCAGTCAAAAAGTAGAGATATGAATCCTACAAAATGGGGCTGGATCATTGAAGGCAGGAAAATTATGCCTTTGCAGACTGATCTTCCATACGCACCAGAGAACAGCTGCAACTGCAAAAAAAGGTTCTTCGATGCAGTTGTCAAAATAATGGCCTCAAATGTACACCGGATTTGGGGGGAATATTGTGGAGTGAGCTGCGAGAAATGCAAGCAGATATGGTAGACAACGTTGTGAATGTGGTTTAAAATGATTTGTATACTAATGGTTATCTTGACTGCTATGTTATCATCCTTTAACTATCTAGATAGTTTAGTTTGGTTTGGTTTAATTTCGCTTGGTTGGTTTAGAATGTTGATTGATGATTAAAGAACGTGTAATGCGTGGTGATTAAAGAACATGTAACAACGAATTGTGCCATCTTTAAATTCTCTCATGTAAGCCCAACTGAGGGAATGAGGCAGATAGATTTGCTTGATAATAATAAATCCAGTAGTGGGAATATTCCAACTAACATTTTTAAAGCAACGAGAGAAACAATTTGCCCCTACCTAACTGACTGTATCAATTCTGCTGTCTATGATCGTAAATTTCCAAATGAATTGAAGGAAGCTGATCTTAGCCCTCTATTCAAAAATGATGATTCAACTTTTAAGGGAAACTTTAGACCTACAAGTGTCTTACCCGCAGTTTCTAAAATCTACGAAAGAATTATAAAAGAACAAATCAGCTCGTACTTTTATGACCAACTCTCAGGAATCTTTTGTGGTTTTAGAGAGGGATTTAGTACGCAACATGCTTTGATACGTTTGAGAGAAAATTGGAGGAAATGTCTTGACGCATCAGGCATTGTGGGGACTATTCTAATGGATTTGTCCAAGGCATATGACTGTCTGCCTCATGACCTCCTTATTGCAAAATTGGAAGCTTATGGATTAGATGTAAATAGCCTTCGCTTAATGAAAAGTTATTTGGATAGTCGTCATCAAAGGGTAAAGATTGGTTCACATAGAAGTACCGCAAAGGAAATCAAAATTGGGGTACCACGAGGATAGGTCCTTTGCCCTTTAACATCTTTATTAATGACCTGTTTCTCATTACCCTAGACACTGAGATATGCAATTTTGCAGATGATAATACCTTATACTCGTGTGGGCATGATCTACAAGAAATAGTGACCAATTTAAAGAATGATCTCAGTAAACTACTTGAATAGTTTAAAAGCAATGGAATGGTTGCAAACCCTAAAAAGTTCCAGCTAATGTTCCTTGGTTTGAAAGGGAAAAACGGCTACGTCTTAATATCGAGGACGACAAATTACCTACAGCAGATACGTTAAACTCCTTGGGGTGGAAATTGACAGCAAATTAACGTTTAACAAACACATTGAAACATTATGTTCTTAAGTCAATAAAAAGGTCAGTGCTTTTTCTAGGATGAATAATCATATCTCTAGAGAGCAGGCATTAACAGTTTGTAACGCGGTAATCTTATCGAACTTCAATTATTGCCCTTTGATATGGCTGTTCTGCAATAAAGGTGCAAATAAAGAAATTGACTGCACTTATAAACGTGCACTTCGGATCCTCTATAAAGATTACGAATCATCATTTGAAACATTGCTCGCTCGAAGTGGCAGCAATAGTGTACATATCAAAAACATACAGAAACTGATGACAGAAATTTACAAGTCCATGAATCACTTGAACCCTTCACTTGTATGGGAATTTCATGAAAAGAAACCAATAGAATACAACTTAAGAATACAAAACCTGTGCAAGCTGCCAACAATTAAGACATTTGGCTTTGGACCCGAATCACTGTCTTTTCGAGGTAGTTTCCTATGGAACACTCTTGATGACAGTATCAAACAAGAACCAACACTGTCGCGTTTCAAAAAGAGGATCAAAAAATGGACTCCAGATAGATGCACCTGTAAAAAAAGGTTGCTAAAAACAATCTTTTCTCTACTTTGTATATATTATGTTTGTAAATAGTTGGTTTGAATTAGTATTATCTTACTACTACTGTAAATACCAACTTTAAATATTGATGTTGATATTGATATTGATTGATTGATTGATTGATTGATTGATTTATTGTTGTTGGCTTGAAATAAAAACATTGATCACTCTCACACACATTTAACACTTAAAGTGGAGTAATCATACAGTATGCTCGATAGTGCAAAACTTGAAGTTACCGTACAGAGTGAAATTCATTTTTTGGAAAGATAAGAGGACTTCCATTTTAAAGTTATTATGCGACTCTAAAAACATATAACTTGGTTTTGTGTTATATATCGAGCCGAGCAAGACACGAGAGAGCAGTCTCAAGTCACGCTAAAAACCAACTTCGTAAGTAATCCCAAAACGAGGCTAAGTCAACAGGACTTCAAACCTAAGAACGAGGCTAATACGTTACACTTTTCCCCCCTTAAATAAGAAAAGCGTCCAACAGTTATCAAGTTTCCACTTAAAACTCTTCACTGTAATTCAACTAATATATCAAACTCAACTACAAGTGCTGGGTGGACTACCAACACTTAGAAACAAGCAGAAAAGCATTATTCTGGCTTTTGATTCTACCTGCTTTTCTACTCGAGTCCAAGTCTCTTTGGAGGTCTTCTAATCCTTGCTGGATAGCGTCTTTCAGGAGTCTTTGCTGATGATAAATTCACCTCAGGAGTCTTTTCTACTCTCACCTCAGTAGACTTCTGAACTTCTGGCTCAATCAGTAACTCTGCTTTCTCTGAAGTCTCTTTACTGGGCAAATCTCTATGCTCGATAACTCTTTCATCGTGTGTTTTCTCTAATTCAATTGGAGGTAACACATCTGGAATAACAGGTAATTCCTCTGCTATCTCTTTTGGTGGAATCTCACTACTTAAGAGGTGCTCTATATGCACAAATCTTATCCTTTGTCCACATTTAACCAAATAAGTTAGAGGTCCCTTTTTCTTTACAATGATTCCTGGAATCCATCTCTCCTTGCTATCTCTGTGATTTCTAACAAGCACTGATTGATTTACTCTTAATTCACAACTTTTGACCCCCTTTTTGTCATGATACTTTATCTGTTGATGCTGCTTCTCTTCTGCAGCACTAGCTAAGTTTGGTTTTACCAAACTTAAACGAGTACGCAATATTCTCTTCATGAATAACTCTGATGGAGCTTGCTTTGTGACGCTGTGTGGCGTGGAACGGTAAGTCAATAGAAAATCAGCTAATCTTCTTGACCAGGTAATTGAAGTATCATTTCTCTTATGATCTAGCCACATCTTGTTTAAAGCTTGCTTTACAGTCTGAACTGCTCGTTCTGCAGCACCATTACTTGCAGGATGGTAAGGTGGAATGGGAGTGTGTTTTATTCCATTCTTCTTTAAGAACATGTCAAATTCTTCGGACACAAATTGTGGACCATTATCGGAAACAAGTTCCTCTGGCAATCCATAGCTTGCAAACATGTACCTTAACTTATCTATTGTCGCACCACTGGTGGTACTTGACATCTCGTGCACCTCTATCCATTTGGAATAGCTATCGATAACAATCAAAAGCATCTTTTTGTCGAATGTTCCATAGTCAATATGGATTCTTTGCCAGGCTCTTGCTGGAAACTTCCAAGGGTGCAATGGCGCATGTGCTGGCTTATTTCGAAACATCTGACAGCTTTCACAACTTTTGAGATATTCTTCTATCTGTGAATCCAGACTTGGCCACCAGATATAGCTTCTTGCATAAGCTTTGGTACGGCAGATACCTTGGTGTGTTTCATGCAGCTCTTCGAGCATTCTATTTCTATACTTTGGTGGAATAATCACCCTTGTACCCCACAACACACAACCCTGCTCTGCTGACAGTTCCAATTTGCGATTGAAATATGGCCTTAATTCTTCAGTGTCACAAACTTCTGGCCATCCATTCAAAACAAATGAAAGAACCCTTGACAAAAGTGGATCTTTCCCTGTTTCTTGCTGAACATCTTTGGCTGAGATCGGCAAAGAATCAGTATACTTAACTTGGCACACTGATGGCTCTTCTCCTTCCTTTGAATTTCCACTTGGTAATCTAGAAAGTGCATCAGCATTTGCATGATCACTAGATTTTCTGTACAACAATTTGTATTGATAGGCTGCAAGGATCAAAGCCCATCGTTGCAATCTAGCTGCTGCTAGTGTTGGAATACCAGACTGTGCACCAAGAATAGAAGTTAGCGGTTATGATCTGTCACCAAAGTAAATGTTCTTCCATGGAGATACTTGTGAAATTTCTTTACCCCAAAAATCATGGCTAAGGCTTCTTTCTATAACTGTGCATAATTTCTTTCACTGGAACTTAATGTTCTAGAAGCATATGCTATTGGTCTTTCTGAACCATCTTCCATCACATGTGATAGCACAGCTCCTACCCCATAACTAGATGCATCACAGTCCAGCTTTAAAGGTTTAGCTGTATCATAACGCACTAGTACCTTACTGCTGCTTAGCTGTACTTTACAAGCATCAAATGCTTTCTGACATGCATCTGACCATTTCCAAGCTACATCCTTCCTTAACAGCTCATGCAGTGGGCCTAAAATAGAGGCAAGACTTCTTTGGAACCTGCCATAATAATTAATTAATCCAAGCCAGGATCTTAATTCTGTAACATTTGCTGGAGCAGGGGCATCAATGATGGCTCTTACTTTCTCTTCAGTTGGATGCAGTCCTTCTTTGTCTATCTTGTACCCAAGGTATTTGACATTAGACTTGAAGAATTCACATTTACTGAGTTTAGCTTTAATGTTATGTCTTTCCAGCCTCTGCAAAACCTCTGATAAGACTCTCTTATGCTCCTCAACAGACGTGGTTGTGATCAAAATATCATCTAAATAACACACAACATTCTTCACACCAGACAACACCCTGTCCATGACTGACTGAAATATGGCAGGGGCACTAGAGACACCAAAATTTAACCTCTCTATTCTGAATAACCCCTTGTGAGTATTGATGGTTAAGGCATTTCTAGCATCTTCTTCAAGCTCTAACTGTTGATATGCATTGGACAAGTCCAATTTGCTGAAATAAACCCCTCCAGAAAGTGTTGCAGATAAATCTTCAATGTTAGGCAATGGGTACTGGTCAACATCTAACACTGGATTCACTGAAACTTTGTAGTCCCCACAAATTCTAACCCTACCATCAGTTTTTGGAACCACCACAATTGGAGAAGCCCATTCACTATGCATCACTGGTGTCATAATACCATCTTTGGTCAAACGATCAAGTTCCTTCTCCACAACTTCCTTCAAAGAAAATGGAACAGGACGGGCCTTCTTAAAAACAGGCTTAGCATCATTCTTTAGAAGTAAATCTGCTTTGAACCCCTTTATAACACCATGCTGACCATCAAACACAAACTTGTGCTTTTCAAAATCTCCTCACCTACACCATAATTTACCAAAAACAACTGATTCCAATCAAGCTTAATTTCCATCAACCAGTTTCTTCCTAACAAAGCTGGTTTGTCTCCATCAACAACAACCAATGGCAACTTAGCCCTTTGTCCTTTAAACTCAACATCAACCAAAATTTCTCCTTTAGTTGCAAGAACCTCACCAGAATAAGACTGAAGTTGCTTTGAAAATGAAGATAAGGGCACATGTGGCAGGTATTTCTCATAAAATCTATTTCCAACAACTGAAACTACTGCTCCAGTGTCAATTTCCATGGTCAAAGGAACACCATTGACAGAAACTGTTTCCTGCAAAGAAGCCTTGGCATCATCTCTACAAGTATAGATTGTATGTAAGTCTTCATCACTATTCCCAACATTACTTGATGACATACCAAGATAACTTGTTTTCTCAACTGGTACAGTTTTTCTCTTTTCACTTCTACACTTCTTTGCAGAATGGCCTTGTTTTGAACAATTAAAACATTTCAATGACTTGAAATTGCAATCAATTGCATTATGCTTATCTCATCCACACCGCCAGCACTCTGTGCTTTGATTGGATCCTGAAGCACTAGCTTTTGCTCTCTTTTTATGCTTATGCTCAACTCTGTTAACTCCTATTCCACCACTTGAACTTGAAGGGTGTAAATCAACTGCATTTCTTTGCGCTAATTCCATTGCAACAGTGATCTTCTCTGCCTTGTCAAAGGTAAGATCAATTTCTGTTAAAAGCTTCCTCTGAATGCTCTCCCAACGCAAACCACAAACAAGCCGGTCACGCAATGCAATTGACAGGAATTCTCCAAAGTCACAAGTACTTGCCAGTTTCTTTAGCTCAACAATATAATCTGAAATAGATTCATTTTCATGTTGATTTCTCTTGTAGAATCTAAAACGCTCTGCTATCACCAACGTCTTTGGTTTAAAATGAGCAGATAATGTAGCCTTCAGCTCATCATACGCTTTACTTGAAGGAACCTCTGGAGTCATCAAATTTCTCAATAACGAATATGTTGAGGGTCCAATTCCACTCAAAAATACAGCCCTTTTCTTCGGTGCATCAGTAATATCATTCGCAATGAAAAACTGCTCCAATCTTTCCACATAACAAGCCCAGTCCTCCTTCCCTTCACAGTAAGGACCTACCTGTCCTAGCACCTGTGCCATGCTAATGCAACGTCAGCATTAAGCAAAATAAAATGGGCCTAAGTAGGCTGAGTTTGTCTTCACCAGTCAACTCACTGAACTGGCCTAAACTTCGTGTTCTGTTTCAACAAACAACCACAATCTTTCATCAAATCCATGATTGTATCCACTAAAACATAATGTGAGCATCTGAAACCATTTCTCGTCGCCAATATGTTATATATCGAGCCGAGCAAGACACGAGAGAGCAGTCTCAAGTCACGCTAAAAACCAACTTCGGAAGTAATCCCAAAACGAGGCTAAGTCAACAGGACTTGAAACCTAAGAACGAGGCTAATACGTTACAGCAAGGAAACCATGTGTTGCAGCATTTGCCGTATTTCAAAAGTTAGCGAATGTACCACCTTAAGTGGTATCATAATTATCCAATTTTCCACTTCGATGATTTTGTAGGACTTTTTTATCCAAACAATACATATATTTCGTCGTCTTTATGGCATGCTTCCATTTTTTGCAATTTGTTTGAGCTCATACCACAACTTGACTGAATGAAAGGAAATTTACCGGATGAAATGCAGTCTTCTAGGAGGTCTTGGCTTTAGAATTACTATGCAATTTCAAAAAACTCAGCTCTGAGTGTGACTTTGTTAATTCTGGTTTTCACTTTTGCAAAAGCAAATTAGATTTGGAAAAAATCAATAGAGTTTATGAAATCAAAAAACTAGTACAAATAACTTTGTACCGACCCCGGACGTAAAGTTTCTATAAAATGTTATAACAGCCATTATTCCTTTGTCTCAGTGTCCTATTGTACAAAAGACCAATCAGAAGCTGAAGCAGTTCAAATATTTAATGACATTAGCACTGCAGGCTGGTAGCCATTAGCTCAGTTGTATTTCAGTTGTTGCGGTTGTTATGTCCGACGTCATAATACGTCATCAGCAATGAGAGGGTTGGATGTCACACGTAACACGCACCAAGATAGACTTATTACATAAGTCTCAACATCACTCCTTGAATTGGATGGTTATCGCTCATATGTTGGTAGTTCTTTTTCGTAAAGGCATCCTCTTTCTTCAACTAAAGGGCATCATTTTCTAAATGCGCAATGACATGATGAATTTTTGGACCATACGCATAAATCGTTGTATCGTCCGCATAGTTACAGATTTCGGTCTCCTCTGGGAACATAAACAAGTCATTCAGGTATATGGTGAACAAAAGGGGGCCTAGGACAGCGCCTTGCGGTACACCTAAGATGGTCGTTGTCCACGTGCTGAATGAAGCATTGACTTTAACCCTTTGTTTCCTGTCCACGAGAAAGCTACGTATGAACTGCAATGTAGATCTACTGAAACCGTATGCATTCAACTTTGCAATCAATAATTCGTGATTCAGACAATCAAAGGCTTTCAAAATATCCGTAAAGACGGCCCCTGTGACGCCTCTGCTGTCCAACGACTGTTTACAGGTTTCAACTAATCATAGAAGTGCATGCTGTGTACCATAGCCTTCCCGAAATCCACAGAGGAGTGGGGACAAGAGACATTGGATAAAAGGCAGCATTTGACTTTGCATCAACCTTTCATATATTTTTGATACCGATGGCAAAGCTGTAATAGGTCGGTAGTTTTTCTTTGAAAAGGTATCTTCTTTTTAAAGAGTGAACGTATATCTCCAGCTTTCAATTCTTTGGGAAAAGTACCCTTAGATAAACCTGAGTTGAATAAATTAAAATGGCAACACTGTCAACTGTTGCCACTGATGTCCTTTCAGCTCGATTTGGAAGGGGAGGAACAACAATTACAACTGACACACAACAGCAGCAAGAACAAAACAGCCATGACAGAATCAATTTTGAAAATTGCATATTCACGCCTGCCTTTTATATAAATAAACTGGGTTTATCTGAGATAAACTGGGTTTATCTGGTGATAAACCAGGTTTTCCCCAGATAAACTAGGTTTATTTCATATAAAATGGGTTTCTCCTAGAAAAATTAGGTTTATCAGCAGATAAAGTGGGTATAAGTGCTTTTATTATTATTATTATTATTATTATTATTTGAATCATTATCACAGTACAACTGGTAATGCATAGTCCACTTTCAGGTTACATCCCGTAGCTTAAGAAAGTGTGCATGCTAACAAGGACAGATAATGTTACAATAGAACTCGCTACTTTTCATTGACACGTAGATACAAAGCAATTTGTGATTGCAGACAAAGGAAATTCCATGCTCGGTTGGTCAAGACAAAGACAAAAACAAAGCGAGCCGCAAAAATTGCCCTGAAACTCGGGTTGCTAGCGCGCTCGTTTATTATTATTATTCGAAAGAAGAAGGATTATTATTTGAATCTGGGAGGGTCTTATCACAGTACAACTGGTAATGCTAATATTTGTTCTTAGTCCACTTTCAGGTTACATCCCGTAGCTTAAGAAAGTGTGCATGCTGTCTCTGTAGAAAACATAAATAGTTCTTCCTGCTATTTAGTCTCTTATGTCCAGTACTTTTCTAATAATCCTGGCCGTACCAATGAGGCATGCTTTCTGTAATGGCTGTATTCCCGGTTCAAAGTCAAGTGCTGCAATGTAATTCTTGAAATTTTTCGAGACTACTCCAAACGCCCCAATGACCACTGGTATTATTGCAACTTTCTTTACTTCATCCTTCCACATTTTCAAAATTTGGTATTTCAGATCGTTATAATGTTCCAGCTTCTCCTCCTCTTTCTGCTTTACTCGAGTGTCAAATGGACATGCTACATCGATTATCTGGCAACTCTTTTCTTTCTTATTCTTCAGCATGATATCTGGTTTGTTATGATCTATGCGAGTTTCAGTTTGGATAGAAAAGTCCCACAATAATAGTACTTGGTCGTTTTCAAGTACCTTATTGTCTTTCGTCACCACATGGTTGTAGTATTTATCGTCGCATTCGAATCCGAATTTCTTGCACAGATACCAGTGCAGGACGGCTGCCACTTTGTCATGTCTCCAGCTTTTATATTCTCTCTGTGCTAATTTTTGGCATTCAGATACCACATGAGCAATGGTCTCGTCCCTTTCCCCGCACATTCTGCATTTTGATGATACGTCCTCCCTGTCAATATTGCTTTTTACCCAGTTCGTTCTCAAGGCTTGGTCTTGTGCCGCTAAAATCATCCCCTCCGTTTCTTTCTTTAGATACCCTCTCTTAAGCCAACTCCATGAATTCTCTTCATCTCTTATGTCCATTGTCTCCTTGTAGAATACCGGATGAAGTTTCTTTTGGAGATATCTATTCTTCCTTTCCTTAGTTAGCTCTTTTTTCAGATCTTTGGGGTCACCCCCATCAAATACAATACCCTCTCTCCCAACTTCTGCTAATAACCTTTCATTGCTGTTGCTGATGTAATAGCCAATGCTAGTTTGCTCGATCTTTACACATTCTTCAACACTTAACAATCCTCTGCCTCCCTCTGCTCGCTTCCAGTATAATCGGTCTACGTCAGACTGGGGGTGTAATGCTCTATAGATATTTAGTAGCTTCCTTGTTTTCCTGTCCAGTTCTTGTAATTCTAATTTTGTCCAATCCAATATTCCTGCACTGTATCGTATTATGGATACCGACCTTGCATTTATGGCCTGGATTACATTTCCAGCATTCAGTTGTGATTTTAATATTTTTCTCACTCTTCTAGCATATTCTTTCTTTACCTTTTCTTTCACTTCCTTGTGCTTTATATCATCAAACTGAAGAATTCCTAAATATTTATACCCTTCTTGGTCATCCAACGACCTTATCTTTGCACCGTCAGGCAATTCAATTCCTTCACTCATTACAAATTTTCCTCTCTTCATCTGAATCATTGCACACTTTTCGATTCCAAAGCTCATTCCTATGTCTTTACTGAACACCCTGACTGTTTGGATGAGAGTGTCTAACTCCTTTATTATTATTATAAAATGCTATAAATGCTATTTCATTGTTTGTAATATAATTTGGCATGATTTTTGCTTAGGTTGTGTAAACATATTGTCATGTAAATAAGATTTTTAAAATGTATAAATACTCGGCTGTCCTCTGGTTTAGTTTAACGGAAGAAGATTTTTATCGAAACGTATTCAAATAAACAGTGGTGTTTTTATATTATTATTATTATTATTATTAGATAAAAACACAACTGTTAAAACCAGACGTTTCGATTATAAAAATCTTCCGTTTGACTGAGGAAGATTTTTATAATCGAAACGTCTGGTTTTAACAGTTGTGTTTTTATCTATTTATTTTTCTGTTATTTGTGATGGTGGTTTAAGTTTAATTATTATTATCATTATAATTACATTATCATTATTATTATTATCATCATTATTATTATTATTATTATTATCATTATTATTGTTCTCATTATTATTATTATTATTATAATCAATTAAACTTAAACCACCATCACAAATAACGGAAAAATAAATAGATAAAAACACAACTGTTAAACCAGACGTTTCGATTATAAAAATCTTCCTCGGTGCTTTTCATTCTGAACAGCCAAGTATTTATAGGTAAAAACTCACATAAACGTAAATAAAAAACCTCCAGGGTATTACGTGAAATTAGAATCGCTATAACTTTTATAAAAACGTTATTTTGTGCTGAAACGCATGCATGGCACTTTAAAAACAAAAATAAATGTTGCTGTTTATCAAAGGGTGTTTTTTTAGCTTCGACCTTTTTGAATTTGACAAGAGATTAAAATCCACGTTGTTAAAGTCCAAGACACCAGACCAAGGGAGGGTCTAAAATACCCTAAATATTATCATTATTACTATTATTATTATTATCATTATATTATTATAATATTATTATTATGATATGTTTTTGTGATACAGTGGGTTTATCTGAGATAAAGTGGGTTTATCTAAATTGTGGCGACATTCGCGCGCCATAAGCGTCCGATGACCACCGCCGGCACTCTATATATAGGGCATAAACTATTTTCAAATTGTAACTGAATCACAATAAACTGATCTCACAAAACAGCTGAACTTCCAGCATTCAAGTCTCTTCTCTTGGGTGTTTTGCAGATAATCTCAGTTTATCATTACCATTTGCAATGATGATCGGCAATTTCAAACACAAGTTCTTCTTTATGTGCATTAAAGTTTCTTGCATTATTGGTACATGTTTCCAAAGGCCAGCGCACAGGGTTTAAAGGAGAACTGACACGCCAAAACTATCTTTTTATATTCTGTAGAATTTGAAGTGCAGAATTCGAATCACAAAGGTTTTTTCGATTATTCAAAACCGTTTTTGAAATAGAGCACGTTAAAGTTGCAATCCGAACAATTTCCCAACCATGGACCGACTATCCCCGAGCGCTTCCGAAAACACTGTGTTTTTTTTTTTTTTTCATTTTAAAATTATTTATGCACGGTAGCCCCGTCAGTCAGTATGACTGATTTTCAGGGGGCCGTGCCAAAAACTTTACAAATTAAAAAATCTACTAAAATTAATAATGGGAAAAGGAAACTAATTACAATCATAAATAATTTATCTACAACTATTTACAATAAATTTACAACCGACCCTTTATCTTGTTGCAGTCTCACTTCTGATCATATCCCTCACAGTTGGCCATTTTAACTCTGTAATCAAAGCTTCGGCAGGAGCATCGTAGCTGCTATTTGTAATAATTCTAGCGGCACGATTCTGCAATTTTTGAAGCTTAACCAGTCGGAACTCAGCACAGTTCCCCCACACAGAACAGCAGTACCGAAAATTTGGCTCTACAATACCTCTATATAATTTGCAATTTGCAATGTCGCCGTTATGTCACAAATACCATGTTCACAGAGTTGCCTTCCAGACTATAGTGTGGGGAAATATCGTCGGCTACATTGCGACGCGTTAGTCAGTGTTTGAAAGGAGATTTTGTGTGAAAAATCGTCATTATAGCCCAAGATTTGCCAGAACAGTCAAGAATTCAGCACATACGCAAGCTTTCACAGTGATGCAGGAGGGCCTAAGCAATAGAGATCAAGGAGGATGATCAACACATTGATAGAATAGGATAAACAGCAAGGTACTTGATATGTTGTTTGATTGATATTTTCATCAGTCAGTTTAAATTACCACCCTTGATAACAAATGTTGAATAATGTCGACCAAAGAAGCAAGTGGCAAAGGCTATCACAGCGAAAAATGAGTTGATCAATTACAAGCCAAGCCAATCCATCGATACTGAAACAGGAAATGAGTTCTTCCTATTGATAAGGCTGAATTGAATGCCAATAATTGGATTGAATTTATTCATTAATTGGTTTCAAAAATCAAAAGGTTCATTGAAACAATTGCTTTGCATGATTTCCAAATAATCTCAAATTTCTCATATTAAGCATCTAATGACCATGTATTAAGTTGCTTTGTTAAAACCTGAAAGAAGCCCTACGAGGTGAATCCACAAATTTGAATCCAGAAATTTGAACAGATGTAAAAGTATCAAATGAAAACGGAAGCTTGCTTTCTTTATTTCATTTTAGTTAGTTTCGTTATCTATAGTAATAATTGTTGTTCTTATTGTGGTGCTGCCATACCTCATATCATATACAGGGTATCCCAAAACATTGTGCCCCGTTTGCTTGAAGGCTGCGACAAAACGGAAAAAGATTCTCGCCAAACTTTTGCATGATGCTGCTTTTCAGATACTCAATTAAAGTTTGCTACCATCCTCGTAAAAAGCCGTTGCAAAATGATGGAGCTATGACCTTCAGAAGCCAAACTTGCCTGATGACTGAAACCAGCGGTCGGCCATTTTGTCTTGCTATTTTGCAGTGAAAAGTATCTTCAAGTGAGGTAAGAAATAATTTCTGTGAGGTCAGAAATAGTGGAACTCTCCGAGGATTATGGGAATTTTCATGAGAGCTATGACAATGGAGGCTGCTGTTTCATTTTCAATCCATGAAGCTATTTATTGCTGCAAAATAGTAAGACAGAATGGCCGACCGCTGGTTTCAGAGATCGGGCAAATTTGGTCTCCTGAAGGTCACAGCTCCATCATTTTTCAACGGATTTTTACGGGGATGGCAGCACAATTTATTTGAACATCTGCTGAAGAGCACCATTATGCAAACGTTTGGCGAGAATCTTTTGCCGTTTTGTCACAATCTTCAGACAAACGGGGCACAATTTTTTTGGCACACCCTGTAGAGGTAGCGTATTTGCCTTTTAAATGAATAAGATGAAATAAATAAAACCCCTACATTGCGTCTCCTAGTCATCATAACACCGCTAATGGAACTGGAAAGGTTTTATTAGATATTTCATTTTACTTTTGAGCTACATCCGTGCCTTTCATACTTTCCAGATATATGTGGCTAATCAACAGTGAGGTATTGTGAAGAGAGAGATTCGGAGAGAGATTCCTTCCTGTTGTGCTGTGTCAAAGGAAAGCTTCCAGTCTCCATTCTCCTTCAAAATACTGTAGCATCCAAGGTTCAAGTTGCCAACAAGAATTAACATGGAATTTTAACGGACCATCTGCAGAAATGTGTGAATTTGACGAATGTTCACCGAATATATCTATACATGTTTTGGTTAGTTTCATACTGAATATTGGATGCAAATACATTTAAACTGATTTTCTCTAAAAATGTCCAGTCTTTATATCTTCCAATGGCCTCACACAGGATGCAGTTGTGGGGAGGGATGCCTTCACCCCCTAACCATTGGATTAAGAAATTAGTAACAATGCCAAATAATTCGCGAAAAAGATCCTTAAGTGCATTTTCTCTCCTTTTTGCCTGGTATTTTATTTTCGATGACGAGAAGTCAAATTAAGTAGGAATGGGATTAGGTTATAGTTTTAAAAAAGAAAAGTGAATCCCATTTTAAAGATAACTTCAGAATTCCTGTCAATAAAAGTGTGATTGATGAAGTTGTCCTGATTGAGTTTGAAAGTTTCGCTGGGCCTAGTAGTGTGCCCGCTGCGTGTTCCGAACGCACTCTTCCTTCTCTCGTGAAGCTCAAAATGTCCAGGGAAATCGAATAAACAGTGATTCTCCCTTGAGAAAGTCGAGCAATTAGCAATTTACATAAACTGGAATTAAACTGAAACGATAACCACATTAAAAGTTGCTGAACAATCACCGGAGTTTTGGGGTTCAGGTGCGTGACTTGTTGTTGTGATTTTCAGACATGGTATTTGTGACGTCAGACGCGATTGAGTCACGAATGATCCCGACAATGAATGAAAACTCCTGGCTCGTGAACGACATTTTCGAACTAGAATTGCGACAAAACGCGTTGTTATTTTTGAACGAAACTTTTTTATTCGAATTCTGCACATCATTTTCTCCAACATATCAAAAAATAGTTTTGGAGTGTCAGTTCTCCTTTAATCAACAACAAAATCAAGTAACGAATTCGTACCTCAGTGTTGATTATCCATACTTCCTTATCAATACAAGCCGATATAAAGAAGTCATCTGCACTGAAACATAGATGATTGCATTGGCCTAAGTCTTTAGCTAGTTGCAAACCTTCGCTGAACTTCCCTGGGACGAAAATAATCAATCTCAATGAGCAGACAATCATAATCATCCAAAATAATTCAAGATCATAAGGCATAAGTCTTTTTTTCAATCTAAAATCTAAAAACAACAAGTAAATACAAGATACTCATTACAAATGCCAATTACAACGTTCTAAGAAGTATCAACGATAAATAAATATGTAAAAAACAACCAAAAAACAGAATTAATATACACACTAAAGCAAGATAAAGTACAGACTAAGAAAGACTGAAGTACCCCGAAAATCCACGCAAATAGCCCACAACCCACCAAAACACAACCACAAGTGCACCGGCTGGGAGAACGGAGCAAGGATCCAGCCCGCAGGAAAAAAGCTCGGCACAGCTAACATATAATCCACCAGCCGACGCCACCGCGGCAGCAGTCCGATGAGCAGAGACTGCCCACGCAAACTCCAGGAGCACCTCAGTCAAAACAAACACTTTGAGGACCTATTTCTACCCTTTTGAAGGTATAGGAATGAAAATATAATCGATCAAGATATCTATTGTATATTCCAGAATTTTATGCTAATTCGTTTTGTCCATAGAAATCAAGGTAATAGAAACTCGATGGTCCATGAATTTACCTCCAGTGAAAATAAGCAGCAACTAAGCTCAGAATAATGGAGGCAAATTGCCTTTAAACATTAATCCGGGGTTAGCAAGTGCATTTTTGGGCGAACCCGAAAATCGGCCTAAGTTGAAAATTAGTAAACGTTACCACAGCTTCCAACATGGAATGGCTCGTTATTCTCCAAATTTCGGATGTAAGCAGCAAACTATGGTAAAGGTAGGTAAAGAATGTGCTTTACCGTTGAATTTTGACACGCGGATGCAGTTTACCCAGCGCAAATTGGAGGTAATGCGCATCTTTTATTTTACGTGGCAAATATAAGCATACATACATACATACATACATACATACATACATAAGCTCGTAACTCCGTGAATTCTTAGCGAATTCGCAAGATTCTGGCGTCTAGAATTAATTCAAAATCTTTAGAAACAGGGTCAATTAATTAGAAGCCAGTACATATAATCGTTATTTTTTAATAATTAATCAAACGTCGAACAATTCTTCTGGGACACCCTATGAAAGTTTCGTGATGAGTGGTTGGCCAGATGACAAGCTTGAAAGCATACAAAGTTGATATCTGAAGGGACTAGCCTGATCGAGGAAGCGAAGCGGAATTACTTCCTTGACCCCGCCTGACCTGGGCATTTTGAAACACTCAATACGTGGGGGGCGCATTCCCCCCCCCTCCTGTTTATCCCTGTTGTCATAAGAGATATGGCAACCAAATTTGGCACAAAGGTAGTCCCTTGTAAAACAATGAAAATTTAAAATCATTATCCGATTAACGATGTTGTTATTGTTGCTAGAGCATAATGATCATTATGATGTCATATGACGTCATATAAATGAAAGCTTGCTACAAGGTCATGAAACTTAACTTTTCATAAGGAAACGAAAGATATAGATCAAAACATATATAAATTCATAATTTAAACTTAATTGGACCAATTAAACATGATTAAAAGAGATACGAAGTATGTTTTTCACAGAGTGCAGTATGAAAAATTGGTAACCATGGAGACAAGGCTAAAAATAGAATGTTCAAATTGTGGCCATTTTATTGCTCTACCAGTGGCAAAACCTACTGGACTCTAATAAACCCAGTTCTAAACAAAGTTAAGATTCCCATGATACCACCTCTTCTAGAAAACGGGCTGTTTGTAACGGATTTTACCGAAAAGGCAAAGATCTTTAATGACTATTTTATACTTCAGTGCACGACCATTGACACAGGTACACAGTGATCCGGAACAAAAGAAAGTTTGGAATAACTACCAAAATATGAAGTTTTAAAATCTGAATTTATTTTCTCAGAAAGGTCCGAAAATGTTCGTTTTGATCTTATTTCAATCCTCTAGTCAAATAAATATGCATGAAAACAGTGATTTCATGTAGATCAATGAAACACAAAGCTTTCTGAGGGTTAAATTTCATGACTCTATGTCAAAGAGATGGAGTTAAGTCAGTTTTGAAAGCTTTAGCAGGCGTTGATTTATTTTTATTGCAGGAAACATTGAAAAAATCTCAAAAATCTCAGTTGTACCATTTCATTTCATTTCATTTTCATTTCTTTAAGCACGGTAACCCTGTCAATCGATGGACTGCTTTTCAGGGGGCCGTGCATAAAACCTTACAAATTAAGTTAACAATAAATACAAAGTAAAACCCTAATTTAATTACAATATTGAATAAATGAATAAATAAATAAACTATTTTTTCAAAGCTTCTTTACATGCTTTGAATGAGGATGCCTGCTTGACTTCACAATCCAAGAGGTTCCAAACTCCAGCACCACCATATGAGAAAGCTCGCTGACCATTACTTGTTCTCATTAATGGGACTTGAAGATCAGTTGCTATGTTTCTCAAATTTTTCCTACTGCATGTCTAATTTCTAATGAACATTTCTGACAGGTAATCAGGAGCAAGGTCATTTATTGATTTGTAAACCTTGCAAGCGGTCTCGGTTTTTATCATATCTGCTACAGTACGCCAAGATAGGCACTAAATCCTCACTGGCTGACAAACTTGACACGTGACACGCCTTAAACCAATCAAATGCAACCGACAACCAACCGGGAAATTTGAAATGTCAGATTTTAGGCCACTTTTTTGGATTTTAGGCCGCTTTTGGACGATTTTACTACCCTTCACCAAAATATAAATCGACAGAAGGAGCATGAAGATTTTCAAAAAATTTCTTCACAGACCTGTTCCCAATACTCTAATACACAGTTAATCATCGTCGCTACACATTATTTCAAAATTTGGAGAAATGACAAAGTTTTGAATTTGACCTAATTTGACCTCACGTGGCTTGCCATAGTAATGATCTCAGTAATGGCTGAAACGTATCCACATGGAGAATAGATACTTTGCTTCGAAGGTCCTATTCTGTGTGTCAAGTATCTCCAAAACTCCTCAAAAGATGACAAATTTAGAGCAGTTTCTGGATCTTTTTTCAGTTTAAATTAACGTAGATACATCAAAGAATTAATGCCGAGGGGTAGGATGAACAACAGGAAAAGTGAACTTTACGGGCCTAACAAAACAACGCACCGTCGTTATGAATTAAAGACAAATTTAACAGGTACTTACTTTTCTATCTCGCAAGAAGATGACCACAAACTGAATGTGTGAACATACAATTCCAATGAACTTTGAATCAATAACAAACATATGACTTTGCAAAACTCAAGAATGGCAAGAGCTGTAACATCCAACGTGGCCAGAACAAACGATTTCGTGATGTCCTCTTCGAAAACCAAACCCTTGCTCCCAATTCTTTATCCAACTCTCCCAACTCTGCTCTCGTCGTTACGATATCGTAAGAATGGGAATCGGCAATTACATTGGCCAAAACCCAGAGGCGGATCCAGACTATTGCTATTGATGCTCAAGCAACAGTCAGATTTTCAAAACAATAGTAATAATTGTTGATGTATATAGTTGTTCAATTTAGAGATTTTCCTTCCGTGAATTCATCTCATTATCGTTCAAGTCGCAATACGTCGATTCCGGCAGTTAAAACTGGCTTTATACCCCGTATACTAAGCTTTGATGTTAAGAACTACTGCGAAGGAGAACGCATATTTGGTAGACCACTTTGCTTGATATTTACCTTTGTTCTGTCCGTCGATAGGAGGTTTAACAAAGGCTAACATTCCGAGCAATAGTGGTCCGCAGATTACTGCCATCCCACGCTCAATCAGCTATGGCCTTCTGTAGGCAAGTTTTAGCGGGAGCAACAGTGAAATTTGAAAATGTGGGTGATAGCCAATCAGAGTTAGAGTTGACTGATGCTCGATTTTGGCGGGAGCAACAGTGGACTTTGGCCTCCAGAGCTGCACTTTGTTTTATTCGAGAACTTGAGGTCAACATGAAGCTGTGAGAAGCCGTCGTTGCTACTATAGCCTTTCAAAATGAACGAAACCTTACTTGAGATTGAAGAAATAGTGAAGCATAGAGCAACGCTGCCCGAGGAAGAGAGAAAAGCCGAATTATAGAGAAGTAAGGAGAATGTGGATTCTATTTTACTTGCGAGCAGGAGTCCTCAAAACGTTCGTAGGCTAGGCCTAAGCCCAGGCCCAGGGAATGTGATTTTTCTGCACTGCAGTTCCCAAAGACGCAGTTGGAAATGGCTCCTCAAAACTTTTGCCCTATTCGGTATGCTACACAGCTTTCCAGTTACTAATTTTCTTTCCTCCTCATTCTTTCACTTCATCAACTCAGAGCAGCATTGAACGATTTTTACCATCGAGTCAATGAAATATGTATGTACCATCCCGGTGTCACGTTTTCTCTTGGGATGAATTTCATACAGAATGGTGACAAAAGGACCCTAACAAAGGGATATTGTTCTGCGGGGATCCTCATGCAATGGGCTATTATGTTCAATGCTTTGGTCCAATAGGCCGTATTCTCTACATTGTCACTGATCTTGTGTTATTGATTAAACCATTGTAAGGGTGATGAGTGAACAAACATTCTGAAAGGCTCTTTTGTCATTGCGCCACGGTAGTTTTGAATGGGAATACGTTGGGGAATTGGACGAATTTGATTCAAAGCTTTGCAAATGAACACAGGAGGGGGCAGTTTCGTTGCAGGCAAGTTTTATATCAGGTCGAGACTTTGACGGGAGAGAAGCTAAAGGATGGAAACTAGATCAGTGTGAATGATTGAATGCATGGCCTAACACAACTTGACGAGGAAATAGTAAACACCCATCCATCCATCCTATTTCTCTCTTTTTGATATGTTTGATTCTTGATTGCCATCAGCTATAACTTCACTTTGAGATGTTGTTCGAAAAATGTACGTTTTGTTCATATTAAAAGCTCGATTAAAAAGTTCAACAACATATTTGGCATAACATCCTTTTGCATTTAACTCACAAATGCTTCTCAGGACTTCTCAGACATAATAGTGCTGGAGTTTCTCAAAATGTTGGCCATATTAGTACTGGTTTTTTATATAATAGATAGTTTCTTATAAAAAACGTGTAGTACATTAAACATTTTTTCTGATAAGAGCAAGCGGGAGCAAGCGTCCTGGAGTCTTGGTGATGAGTCCTTGTCAGTCATGTATGGTGTCGTAAATATTTTTATGATATTTAAGACACCGTATTGGGTTTTACGAGATATTCTCATTTTAAGGAGACTTTAGATCCTTTTCGGATAAGTACTATTTAGGGCGTTTCCACGAGGTTTCCCTTTAAATAAGGGCGTTTCCCGTTATGCAAAAGGGCGTGGTCCCAAAAATTTTTCCGGGGGCTTCGCCCCCGGACCCCCAGTACCCTGCGCCTTCGGCGCTTACCTCCCTTACGCTGACGCGCCTTCGGCGCATAGCACCTCCAGCTATAGTCAGATTTTTCCCTGGATCCGCTCCTGAAACCTCTTATAAATTCATCAATCGTGTGCCTCGCTTTTGGTGCAAGAAATGGCTATCGTTTCGTCCACAGTGTAGCAGGTACATGAAATAGATTTGAAATGTTGGATTCAATGTACGTAAGAATAAAATAACAAACGGAAGAAATTTACATCTTGTTCTAAATATGAAAAATAGATTGGCTACTGCGGCAAAATAACATTGGAAATACTATTTTTAAAGCTCCTTCATATCGAATTCACATTTTGTGCGGATATCCATAGAAAAATATCTATCTTTCGACAACTTGCATTTGAGGTAATCCATTAGAAAACTTCCCTTTACGGTCAAACAACACAGCAGATCGAGCAAAGCAGGACTTTTGTATGGCACTTTGTAGACTCATGGAAGCATAGGAAGCATACACATATTTTCTGTAAGATAATAAAACTTTGAGACAATAGCGAAAGTTTCTTAAAATTCCTATCATCTGAGTAAACACCGAGCGCAAAAATTTTCCACAGGAGTTTCTACATAAGACAACATTCCATCCGCAGGAGATCTCAAATTTTATGAAGTCACGTCATGCCAAGATCCTAGATCATGCAAAGGATTTTTAGCAAGAGAAGCCCAACTGAAAAATGAGAAAAACAGAAAAGATACTCCAGTATTCTTAATTTTGATTATTCGGGGTTGTTTGCATGGCAAGAAACTCATTTCAAGAAGTTGAGCTATCAGGGGCTCTCAGATCAACGAAATATCAAAATCTTGAATGCTGGAGTGGGTCAAAGTTTCACAATCTTACAGAAAATATGTGTATGCTTCCACGAGTCTACAGAGCCGTATGAACCAGGGGGCACTGGGAGCATGTGCCCCCCTTCAAGATTTTTCAATAAACAAAGAAGTGCCCTTCTTATTTTCAGGAAGTGCTCCTTTAGTTTAATGAAAACATTGAACTGGAAGTGCCATGCCCCCCAAGTTTGAGATGCTTCCTACGTCCTTGTGAGTCTACAAAGTGCCATACAAATTTCCAGCTTTGCTCAGTGCTCCTGTGTTGTTTGGCCGTAAAGGGGAAAGTTTCTAATGGATGACCTCAAATCCCATTCAAATGCAAATTGTCGAGAGTTGAATATTTTTCTATTGATATCCGCTCAAAAAATGAAATTGATATAAAAGAGCTTTAAAAATAGTATTTCAAATGTTATTTTGACGAAGTAGCCAATATATTTTCATGATGTACAAGATGTACATTTCTTCTGTTTGTTATCCTATTCTTACGTGCATTGAATCCAACATTTCAAATCTATTTCATGTACCTGCTACAGTGTGGACGAATCGATAGCCATTTCTTGCACCAAAAGCAAGGCACACGATTGATGAATTGATAAGAGGTTTTGGCCAATGTAATTGAACTCATGAAAAGCAATATCAATACGAACACCAAGAAAAGGTTACTGAAGACGTATATAATGTCACTGTTAACATACGGTTGTGAAGCATGGACCATAGGTAAAGAAGCTGCAAGAAGGATAAATGCATTTGAAACATGGTGTTATCGCAGAATATTAAAAGTCAGCTGGATAAACAAAGTTACGAACAAAGAGATATTTGACAGAGTAAAAGAAAAACCAAATCTATTAAAGCAGATTGCTCAACGTAAATCGTCATTCTTTGGCCATATAGCAAGAAGCCCAAATCGAAATTTATTTGTTAACATCATAGAAGGATTCATAAATGGCAAAAGAGCACAGGGTAGACCTCGAAGAATGTGGATAGACGACATCAAAGAGTGGACCAATATCAAAGAATATGGACAATTGAAAATGACAGCACAGAACAGAGAACAGTGGAGATCCATGATAAGCAACCTTCGGACTTACGAGGACGCTACATAGATAGATAGATAGATAATTGCCGATTCCCATTCTTACGAGAGCAGAGTTGGGAGAGTTGGATAAAGTATTGGGAGCAAGGGTTTGGTATTCGAAGAGGACATCACGAAATCGTTTGTTGTGGCCACGTTGGATGTTACAGCTCTTGCCAATCTTGAGCGTTGCAAAGTCATATATTTGTTATTGATTCAAAGCTCACTGGAGTTGTATGTTCACATTTTCAGTTTGTGGTCCTCTTCTTGCGATATAGAAAAGTAAGTACCTGTTAAATTCGTCTCTAATTCATAACGACGGTGCGGTGTTTTGTTAGGCCCGTAAAGTTCACTTTTCCTGTTGTTCATCCTACCCCTCAGCATTAATTCTTTGATGTATCTATGTTAATTTAAACTGAAAAAAAGATCCAGAAACTGCTCTAAATTTGTCATCTTTTGAGGAGTTTTGGAGATACTTGACACACAGAATAGGACCTTCGAAGCAAAGTATCTATTCTCCATGTGGATACTTTTCAGCCATTACTGAGATCATTACTATGGCAAGCCACGTGAGGTCAAATTAGGTCAAATTCAAAACTTTGGCATTTCTCCAAATTTTGAAATGATTTGTAGCGACGATGATTAACTGTGTATTAGAGTATTGGAAACAGGTCTGTGAAGCAATTTTTTGAAAGTCTTCATGCTCCTTCTGTCGATTTATATTTTGGTGAAGGGTAGTAAAATCGTCCAAAAGCGGCCTAAAATCCAAAAAAGTGGCCTAAAATCTGACATTTCAAATTTCCCGGTTGGTTGACGGTTTCATTTGATTGGTTTAAGGCGTGTCACGTGTCAATTTTGTCAGACAGTACGGATTTAGTGCCTATCTTCAGTACGCCTCTTCAAACTTTTAATCAAAGCACTAGCAGAAGAGTCATAACTGCTGTTGGTCACAAAAGTTTTTGCAGCACCTGCAACCTGGTCCCCCAACATGCCCCCCAGACTGAACAGCAGTAGCGGAGTTGCGGTTCAATGATACCACGATACATTTTAGAGAGAGTGTCTTTTGGAAGTAACTTCTTGGCATATTTAAGAAATCCAATAGCACGAGGAACCTCAGATCGTACAAAATGGATATGTTCATCCCAAGCTAAATGTTTATCAATTTGCATCCCTAAATACTTGACCTTATCAACGATTTCAACTTCAGAGCCACCAATAGAAAATGATGGTGGTTCCACTGATTTTGTCAAAATCTTCTTAAGGTTAGGCCGAGATCCAATAACCATCGATTGTGTCTTCAGGACATTCAATGATAAGTTATTGCCGTGGAGTCCCTTAAAGAATCAAGTTCTTTGTTAAGCGTCATGTTCAGATCGCTGACGCTCCTTGCAGAAAAGGAGATACTGGTATCGTCAGCATACATAGTCACCTGGCAGTTGTCCATACAAAACAGAAGGTCATTGATATAAAGTATAAAAAGAAGAGGCCCAAGACAAGATCCTCGTGGAACACCACAGTGTATTTCTTCTATTCGTGACGAAACACCATTGACCTTGAATAACTGCCGTCTGTCTTGGAGATACACTCTTTTTTTTTATAAGAATATTGCTTATAAGAATATTCAGGCTCAGAATCATCCAAATTTTAAGAATATTATAAGAATATTGCTCATCCTCAGCTAGAATATTTGTGTCTCATTTTCCAGCAGTTGCCTGTTTTGCGATGTTCATAGCATTCTTATTGTTACAATTGCTTAAAATTTTCTTTCGTTCGACCATTTCTTCATAATGATATGACACTTGATTGAACTATGTTCCCCTGAAACCGTACCAGATTTGAAAAAATAAGAATACTTTAAGACTATGTTAAGGCTCAAAACGGAAAATTTCTTAAGAATATTGAGGATGGAAAAAATTTATAGTATTCTTATAAAAAAAAAAGAGTGTACCTCTGGGGTAAGTCTTATGGCAAGCATGATATTGGGAGATTCATTCTAAGCCAAAGTAAAGGTTCTTTCTTCAAAAATGTTCCTCGTGCTCTGATTCATAGGATAACTGTCACAAAACGATCAAGGTTTTCTTGTCGCGAAAGGCAAGCATAATACACTCTTTTTTTTATAAGAATATTGTTTATAAGAATATTCAGGCTCAGAATCATCCAAATTTTAAGAATATTATAAGAATATTGCTCAGCCTCAGCTCGCATATTTGTGTCTCAATTTCCAGCAGCTGCCTGTTTTGCGATGTTCATAACATTCTTATTGTTACAACTGCTTAAGTTTTTCTTTCGTTCGACCATTTCTTCATAATGATATGACAGTTCTTTAAACTGTGTTCCCCTGCAACCATATCAGATTTGATAAACTAAGAATACTTTAAGAATATGCTAAGGCTGAAAACGAAAAATTTCTTAAGAATATTGAGGCTGGAAAAAATGTATAGTATTCTTATAAAAAAAAAGAGTGTATGACGTAAACCATGCATGCTGGATACCAGAAAATCCGCATTCCTGCATCTTTTTTAGCAGGATATCATGATCTACAGTATCAAGATCTACAGTACAGTACCAAAAAATAAGAATGACCATGATTCTTTTTTGAGTATGATTTAGAACAAACCCTATTGTAGAGACTTGCATAAATAGTGGCTTTAATTTTGCAACTTTTTCAGTAAATACATTTTGCCCCAATTTTTACATTTAAGGTTACTGTAACCGTTCAGGCGGCGATTAAGAAACTCCGTTTATCACGGCCGTTCGTCAAGATATACCAAACAAACTTATGCATCATTCGACGCAGAATTAAACGTAGAATATCATAAAAATATATTCAGTTGATTCAATAAAATCATTCATGATTTATTCTAGATTCAAGGCAAAATCGACCACCCTTGCGAAAAAATCTTTGTGTACCCCAATGATAATCGTTGGACCACGACTATCTATTTACCGAAGACTTAAGGCCCTGAACTGCAAAACCGTGTCACGAATTTTTGAAAAAAGGTATTGCCTTGAAATGATATCATTTTAAATAAATGTAAATGTCTTAAATGTCTTTTTTAACTTTCAGACCCTTGTAAAAATCGGACCAGTGGATCTATCACAAATCGCTGACACGGTTTCGTAGTTATATGCATTGTGACTCTGTGTGCCAAGTTTCAAGCGATTCGATTGGCATGTTGGGTACACAAAGATTTTTTATTACCCACCAGTACTCGGGAATCCTGTTTCGAGAAATCAGGCTTTTATCAAAATGAAGCAAAAATTGCGGGAAATACGATTATGCATGAAAGGTCAAGCAATTAGGCTTAAGCGCGGTATTGGTAAAGCATTATGTCAATAACACAGCAGCACGGGATGTCATGAACATAGCTGCAAGGTCAAGTGAGTTTACTTTAATCCGGTTATGTATATTCCCGCAATTTTTGAGAAACAGGATTGCTCCTTTTAAAATGCTCAAATTTCCAAGTAATTGTGACTATTTCTGGAAGTGAGTTCGTTTAAACAGTCCTCAAATACTTATACCATCAGATTATGACAAAAACGAAAAATCGAAAATTTGTCGTCTGAACAGTTACAGTAACCTTAAACTGTTGAAATATTAAAATGACCTTCTAAGATATGAATTTTGCAAATTTCCGCCATTATGAATTACATAAAAATGAACCAAAATATCAATATTTCCAATCAACGTTGTGATTACATGAAAGTACATGTCTAGAGGATTGAAATAAGATTAAACGAAAATTGGCGGACCTTTCTGAGCAGAGAAATGATGCTTCGAAAATTCAGTCCAGGCAGCGATATTCTGGAAGTACTTATGCAAACAAAGCATTGAATTAGGCCAAACTTCAAAAATCATTTTTTTGGCTATCCGTTGTCCAATTTAAAAACTTTTTGTGTTTCATAAACCTTCAGAGTGCACAGTGATCCAGCAAGTGTAATAAATGCCGAAAAATGAATATTCTCAAAATCAATCACGCTGTAGCTCATTTGAAAGAGCAATGGTTGGCAGTCAAAATAAAAAAGGAATTATTAAAGTCGGACCTATGAGAGCCAAGAAACAGATTTTTAAAGTTTCAAGAAATCACAAGTTTACAAATTTCATATCGAGAAGACAATTAACACTTGATCTAGGCTAACTTCAAAATTAAATTTATTATTATTTGATATTATTTGATGCAGTATTGAAACCAGACGTCACAAAGAGTAGAGTTCCTGGTTCTTCAATCCACTATACGTTAATGTATTTTGATTTTTAGTTTCTTCAATTCATCCTAGTTTCTAGAATTCAGCTGCATGACTTGTATTTAATTTGAAATGAGTTTAGGGCGTTATCTAAAATATCAATTCAGTTAATGTAAAACAACACTGGTTTCAGTAATGACCACATGTCATTTCAAGAAATGACCACACATTCTAAAACGGCCATAGAATTTTTTGCAGAAGGTTCCCAAAGATAACCTTTGGCACACGCACTCGAAACATGTTCTAGTTGATTGTAATATTTTTTGCCAAGACACCGTTTGACCCCGTCTTTTAGATTTTCAACTGTTTCTACCTAAATATCGGTTTTTGCCCTCAAATATGGTACTTATAGTAATTCGCAAAATTCGCGAAAATTATCTACTCGTTTTCGATGAAATGAAAGACACATAATGCTGAGATGTATACAATCAAAATGAAAAAATAATTTCAAGAATCGGAGCTGTTTGAGCAGAGAAATTGAATTTTGAAATTAGCCTAAATCAAGTGTTAATTGTCTTCTCGGTATAAAATTTGTAAACTTGTGATTTCTTGAAACTTTAAAAATCTGTATCTTGGCCCTCATAGGTCCGATTTTAATAATTCTTCTTTTATTTTGACTGCCAATCATTGCTCTTTCAAATGAGCTACAGCGTGATTGATTTTGAGAACTTTCATTTTTCGGCATTTATTACATTATTTTGATATGGGCATTAAATAAATTTGAATTTTGAAACTTCATCCTTTGGTATTCCTTCCACTCTCTGGATCACTGTGAGGTAGTGAAATTCTAGAAGATATTCCAGTAACCACCACTCTGATAAATGATATGACAAATCAATCTGATGCTCAACCATCTTTTTCAATAGGTGATCAGGGCATTGAAATGATTACTAATACAAGATAACTAGGTGTTTAGATAGACAGTCAACTTAATTGGGACAAACATATTGACACTATCAAGACCAAGGCAAATCGAGCCCTTGGACTTATCAAGTATTCTAAGAAATACCTTCAATCTGACGTACACAACAAAATGTATAGAGGAATTGTTGAGCCCCATTTGAGTTACTGTTGTTCCGTTTGGGGTTGCTGTAGTGAATCAAAAATTGACGCCTTGCAAAAGATCCAAAATAGAGCTGCAAGAATTGTAACGAGCAGCCGATACGATGCTTCTGCTGCTCCGATAATTGAGAATCTTGGCTGGTCAAATATCAGAAATCTTGTAAGAAAAGAGACAGCCACGCTAACTTATAAATCGTTGAATTCGCTTGCCCCAGACTACTAGAACAAATTATTCATAAAATGTTCGGACGGTAGAGAGCGGTTTCTGCGCTCATCAGAAACTGATCTTAAGATACCGTTCCTAAAAACTCTCAATGGCCAAAAGGCTTTTTCTTATCGCGGTGCGAAACTGTGGAACAACCTAGAAAGAGAGACAAAATTGGCACCCTCCCTAAAAACCTTCAAAGGACAACTATAGACAGGGACAACCTTTCATTTTATTAATTAGTCTTAGTTTTGTATAATATTGTAAATTAGGCATGTAAATTTATCTCGTTCTTAGTTTTAGTGGTTAGGTTTTTTCTTTTTGTTGAAACAGGTCAGGTTGAAAAACATATTTATGTATGAATCCTATTAACCTGTATAAATATTGTAAAATGAACAGTTCAGTTCAGTTCATTCATTTTAAAATTCCACTACTACATACAAAAATCCTTTAAAAATACAACAATTAACAGAAAGTATAACAAGATTACAAGAGACAACAAAAAGACTAAATGTTAAAGTATTACAAAAATAGGAAATTTGCATGGAGGGGAATTTCTTAAGGAGGAGCTCTCTCAGTAGGTAAACTAATCGAGGAGAGAGCACCCCCTGTTTTAAAAACCTATTATGATATTATTTGATCAGAAAGACTTTTTAGATAGAGTGATTGAGATTGATTGATACACGAAACATTTTTGGAAAATTACTAGTAATTGGTGGAGAACAAATGTAATTTTAGTCTCTTACGAAAACTAATCAATGTAGGAGATTGTTTGATGTTGAACGGAATGTTATTCCAAGATTTCGCCCCAGCATAGATAACAGATCTTAAACCATATTGCAAGGTGTTGTGCTGTGTCATAAATATACCAGCCTCACGAGCCTGCCTTGTATCATACTGATGAACATCTGAAATCATTGCAAAAAAATTATGAAAATAAGGTGGAGATAGCCTATTAACAGCCTCGTAGACAAATGAAAGCAGTTTTAAATCAAGTAAATCATACAGTTTAAGAATTTTCAAGTCAGAGGAGATTGGAGAAGATTGGAGAAGATGGAGATGTAAAGTTCTGGAAAGCAATAGCTCTAACAACTTTCTTTTGCAGAAGATATATTGGTTTAAGGTGGATGTCATAGGTAAGACCCCAAACAATGATTCCATATTGTAGAAAGGAAGAGAATAAAGAGTAATACAATGAAACTAAAACATTTGTAGGTAGAAGATGCCTTATTTTAAAAACTATACCACATGTTCTTGCTAGTTTTTCTGAAAGTTCACTTAAGTGATACTTCCAGCTAAGATTTTCATCCAAAAGAAGTCCAAGAAACTTTACATATTTAACCTGTCTGACAGGCTCCTTACCAATCTTTATGTTTATAGTTTCATCCAAAGAATTTTTGCAAGAGTGAAAAATGATACAGTTAGTTTTATCCACATTTAATGCAAGTTTGTTAGCATCAAGCCACCTCTTGACCTTATTAAAGTGTCAGTAAACCCAACACATTTTATTTCATAAATTGATAGAAAATATGCAAGTAAATGATATATCACGACTCTTTGTGATAAATTGGCACTGGTTTGGAAAATAAGAGAGTTTAAAGTACCCCATTTTTGTCCTTTCTTGAAAAAAGTCGCGTACTTCAAAAGAGACTAGGCGAGAGCCTCATGACGTAGATCCCGGGATGAAATGCCGGCTGTTCAAAGCGTTCTGTACAGACACATCGTGGTTGGCATTCAAACAGCAGTACAGTGATGCAGTTTCGAAAAGAAAACAAAATTTATGATGAATGCGTTGTGTTGGAATGAAAGCAGAAAAAACTAGAAAGAACAAGGAATCTCTCTGCACAAAATCGAATTCTTGTGAGGAAGAAAGACAAGTCGCAAAGAGAGGAAGACAGCGGTTGATCGATTTCGTGAGGACAAGAAGAGACAAGCTCAAATAAGTGTGCAGGAAAGTCCGTTTAAGCTGCTCGCAACAGCAGCACACAATTTTGGGAGACTGAGAATTGTTTTGCCAGGACTTGAAGAGCATTGGAAAGCCATTTTCAGGACAGACGATGTAGGTGTTTCGATAATCCTATCCTTTCTGTTCAGATCCTTCCTTTTGAAAGCGACGAGCAAGCTGAAGGCGAATACAGGCCTGAAGCGAAGTAAACAACGCACAAAGGGAGACGATCACATCAAAGGGTAATTAGCTTTTTAATTCTTCGATTTTGTAATGGTTTTTATCATCTGTTGAATCAAGAATTATGACTGTAAAGATATCATACGACATTCCAAATCCCTCAAGGATTCTTTACTGTTGTTTTGTAGGCAATTCATGATAGTCTGTGAGATCACAACAAATGCCAAGGCCAAACGAAAGAACGAAAGCAGTGTCTGAAACACTTCCGCGCTGATCTGTCAAGGCTTGGTCAGAGGATGATTCACAGAGAGACGTGGCTTAGGAAATGATTCCAATGCACTGTTTTGTGACGAACGATCAGTGGCGGATTTAGGGGGGCAAGTGGGGGCAATTGCCCCCCCTTCACGATGAAAACTCAACTTGGCGCCCCTCTTTTGGCGAGAAAAGCGCCCCTCTTCCTCACTCTAACGCGTAATTGTTCAACTGTTTCGATTTAAATATGGGGGAAACATATAACTCAAGGCGTTATTTAGCAGTAAATCAAAGAATTTTCTTTGAAAAGCGACCAAAAATTTTCGCACGCCTTCGGCGCGCTCAATTTCTATCGTATATTTGGCGCCCACTTTGCATGTTGCCCCCCCCCCCTTCAACTTCGGGCTGGATCCGCCCCTGCGAACGATCGTTTGCTGCAGTTGGTAAATCATGAACACTTTACTAGCATCCTAAGAAACTCATTTTCGTTATTTTATATTCCAGTATTTTCATGAACAACAAATGAGTAAAACAGTTTCGCACAGTTTTGCAAATGCTAAGAAACACCATTTCTCAGTAGCTTGCAAAGTTGAGTGCATATAAATTTATATATATTCCTTTTTGTGAAATTGTTATTTCTTATCTGTTAATCTGCTAGTAGCTCATCTTGGTCTATTTTGGAAGGGTTTCAGCTCATCTTCCTAAACGTCTCTGATAAAACAACGCCGGGCTTCCCTTCTCGCTATAAGCCTCGACTCGGCCTAACTCCGCTAGGAATCATCTTTGTCATATCTGCTTCATAGTCAGTTTAAATGGTTTCAACTGCGCTGCTAAAATCGGAACTTCCTTCAGCGCTGGTTTCAATGTCTGTCAAAATGAAGCTTGCATTAGTCATTCTCTAAAGTCACGATTTACGATCGAAATACAAACATGATATCAGAAGAATCCTGAAGATCATCAACGAAACCAATGTCACTGCGGAATTTCTTTTTTTTTTTATATATACCATTATAAATTTTTACAAGACGAATTACTTATGACGCTACCTACTAATTACTCTACGAAACACTACAAGGACGATAATACCACGGGGAGCAATAGACTATGACAACCCCGCAGTAACTAATATAGAGAGAAATAAAAACTACTGGGTGAATCAGGAAAGATGTACCACCCGCCCGCAAAACCGCACCCCAAGAGCCACCCAACCGATTCGCACAATTTCATAGAGATTTTAAATGACGTGTCAAAGAGGCTTAAAAGAAAATTTTGTCCAGGCCTCGGTCGAGGATTTGGAAAAGAATTAGACGAATCGGATGTGTGACCCCCGCGCCACGACTCCCCGAGCAGGCAACACACCCCCCGACCCACCCATTACATAAAGATACACGTAATTTCTGCTAAGAAATAAATCAACCATACGGAACTTTACATACAAGACACTTTACGAAGACATACTTGGTGGTTGGATGAGGTATGACTAGATATGATGCGGTCCTAATCGAATCGACCAGTTATTTTGATGAATTCTAGAGTCAATTCGAGAATATTTTTGTTAACGTCATTGGGAAGGTCTTTGTCACCATATAATAAAAGTTGCTTTAAGACCTCGTTTGGAATATTAACATATCCAAGTGGTCGTAGTAATGCTAAGACTCGAACGAGAAGATTTCGGCGTTGAACCTCAAAGGAAGGGCAAAGCAACAAGAAGTGTTCCGTATTCTCTATACCGTCGTTCGTAGGGCACATTGGGTTGATGGTATCCCTAAAATTATGCTTGAACTTGTGAAAGTTCAATTTGCTAAGACCAACCCTAAGTTGAGTAAGATAGGATAGTCCTACTGGATCGTGAATCCCAAAGACAGATTTAGCAGGGGGGCGGATTATGGACAGTAGCCTTTTCTTAAAAATAGCAATGGTTGGTGCAAGTCTAATCTCTGGACATAGATCATTCCATTCAGACAAGCAATCAGGAATTAACAATAGATCACAAAGGGTTCATCCCGGGATGTACGTCATGACCAGGCTCGACCCAAACTTCTCACTGCGCGTTTTTCTCTCCGAAGTAGGGGTTTTCAAACGTCAATAAAACAGGCTTATTAACGAGATTTCGCTATTTTTGATTATTCATATGACTATTCATATGATTGTGGTGTTATAAATGCAAAAAAAACTGTTGGGTTTACTGATACTTTAAGTTCCTTGTTGACAACCTTTTGTAGTTTTTTCAGACTATCAGATTCAAAGCAGATGTTTGTGTTATCAGCAAAGAGATAGAAAGATAGTTTGTTAGATGAGTCTGGAAGATCATTTATGTAAATGAGGAAAAGGAGTGGACCCAGGACAGAGCCCTGTGGTACACCACATGTAACACTACGATGACTTGAATTGTGACCATTTACAGATACATATTGTTTTCTATTGCTAAGGTATGAGTTGAACCAGGCTAGAGCTGTGCCTCGAATACCATAGTGTTCAAGTTTGTTTAGGAGGATTTGGTGATTGACAGTATCAAAGGCTTTCTGGAGGTCAATAAAGATTCCACATCCAAAGTGTTTGTTATCCAAGGTGTTTTTGATAGATTCTGTTAAACTAATTAAAGCATGATTTACTGAATGAGAAGCACGAAAGCCAAACTGAAGATTATATAGGATTTTATGAATTTCTAAGAAACTATATAGACGCTTATACATTAGTTTTTCTGTGATCTTACTGAATACAGACAAAAGAGATATAGGGCTATAATTTGAAACTGTCATAGAGCAGCCTTTTTTGAACAAGGGTATGAAAAAATGAATGAAATGAATGATATTGTCATCTCTGGGGAAAAGATACTTAATGTCATAAGATCATTTAACCAAAATAAAGCACATGGTTGGGATGACATATCTGTGAGGATGATAAGATAAGCGATGATGCATTGGTTCTTCCACTTAAAACAATTTTCACAAATAGTTTGAGGCGTGATTTATTTCCAGAAATATGAAAACATGCAAATGCAGTGCCGGTTCACAAGAAACATGAGAAAAATATGAAGGGAAACTAACGTCCTATTTCTCTTTTGCCAATTTTTGGGAAATAAACTCGTATACGATTCTATTTACTCACATCTTGCATCACATGAAATACTTAACCCAAATCAATCAGGTTTTCGTCCAGGAGACTCAACGGTTAACCAGTTACTCTCAATAACACATACCGGTACAATATTTAAGCTTTTGACTTCAAGCCTCCTCTTGATGTTCGTTCTGTGTATCTTGACATATCTAAAGCATTTGATAGGGTATGGCATAATGGTCTAATTTATAAATTAAAACGATGTGGCATTTCAGGGCAACTTCTTGTTCTAATTCAAAGCTTTCTCAAAGATCGAAAGCATAGGGCTGTACTAAATGGACAGAGTTCAAAGTGGGGAGATATGTCGGCAGGGGTATCCCAGGGCTCTATCCTAGGACCCTTATTCTTCCTTTTGTATATAAATGATCTAGCCGTAGGCTTGAAGTGCAATGTTAAGTTATTTGCTGATGATACATCACTGTTCATTTTCATTTCATTTCAATTCATTTCATTTTCAATTTCATTTTATATCTGTTAAGGAGGGTTGTCCTTCATCAGAAGCTGGTTGTCACAGTGGTAGAAGATACCAATACCGCTGCAAATTATATGAACCATGACTTGGACTTAATAAGTCAGTGGGTTCATGCTTGGAGAATGTCATTTAATCCTGATCCATTAAAACAAGCTGTTGAATTGACATTTTCAAAGAAGAAAATTGAAATTGATCATCCAGTGATTCTTTTCAACGACATACCTGTCAAGAAAGTAAATGAACATAAACATTTAGGAGTTATCCTGGACCCAAAGCTGAAAATGAATCTGCCCAGGCATACCCTAAATGAAATATATAAGCTCTATGTTCGACCCTACCTGGACTATGGCGATGTCATTTACCATATTCCTGCTAAAATATGTGAATTCAGTCAAAGTATAATTTTGCCAAATTTAATGGAAAAGCTACAGTCTGTGCAGTATTCTGCTGCCTTGGCTGTAACAGGAACATGGAGAGGAACATCTCGAGAGAAGCTGTACACAGAGCTTGGTTGGGAATCACTGAGTTCCCGAAGATGGAGCAGACGCCTTACCTTGATCTACACGTTTGTAAATAATCTTAGCCCTGAGTATACAGTAGATCCAATTCCCTCTTTTCATCAGTCGCAGTACTGTCTTCGCAACTAGGATGCCATTGGGCGATTAAAGGCAAGGACAGATAAATTCAAGTCTACTTTCAATCCTAACTGTTTATATGAATGGAATAAGCTCGAGCCTGAATTGAGACTTGCAACTTCTATTGCTGATTTTAAGAAAAAGCTCCTATCGATAATCCGTCCCCCTGCAAAATCTTATTTTCGGTTATGTGAACGAATTGCAGTTAGCGAAATTGGCCGCTTATTGGCTTTCCCTGAGCGCTATTAAAAGATTTTATTTATATGCTATTATAACTACGATCTCAAAGCTCAACAGACATTTTTAGTTCCCTATTTATGTGGTTTTCGGAAAGGTTTCAACACACAGCATGCGCTATTGAGATTAATGGATACTTGTAAGAATTCCCTAGACAAAAAAGGAGTGGTTGGAGCTTTGCTAATGGATCTTTCAAAAGAGTTTGATTGCATAGACCATGAGCTGCAACCTCGTTCCCAGGCCCCAAACGGTCTTCTCGCAATCTCAACCGTCGACCGATTTGGGCCCTGGTACGGATTCCCACTTCGTGGCAATATTTGCAACCATTATGGATTTTTAATTTATGCAAACCGTTAGTGCTTTGCGGGCTGTGATTCCTATGGAAACTCATTGAAAACTGAAGCAGAGACAGCATGTCACGTGACTTTACCAACTTGCTTTCAGAAATTGTTGGGGAGACGAACTCGAAAAACGATTGTCTGAAAACAAAAGAATCTGGGCCTATCACCAACGACTAAAAAAGTTGTCGATACTGGGCATGGCAAGTAGGCAAAATCATTAGCCAATCAGCGATTGATATCGGTGCTCCTGTGCAAGGTTCTGTGCAGCGACAACACCAATTTCCATGAAAACCCTTCCACAACTTACTTTTATGGAAGATGTTTCCTGTTCCGATCGGACTGTAGTTTTGTTTGGCATTTGACAGCAGTTCTCTGTAGTACTGGCCATGAAATAGTTAAAATGGGCTAAACAGATTTTTCCTTGAGATATCTCAGATATCTGAGGTTTTCAGTTAGGCCTATTTGCAGCAGATTAGGCTGATGTAAGAACTGAGTGGGATGCAGACTCCCTTCACATTCATGTACATTCATGTTTTGTAAGAAACTTAGGTCCAGGGCTGGTAGGTAGTATTTCAAAGGTTAGGAAAGTTCCATTACCAAAAGTTCTCATGAGGTTTCCATATTTTTTAATCCATGCCACAGGGTTTCTTAATTTTGGAAATTGAGCCTAAAGTTTCTCATAGCAGTTTCTTATAAAATCATTGTATGTTTATGTTTGTTCAGGTACTGTAAATTAGTCCAGGGCTGACTGAGTTGTGGAATTTGAATTTGCTGAGGGAAGGGGGTCAAGAAGTGTTTATGCGCAAAGCTCTTGTGTTTATAATTTTTGCAAGTTGCCATGGGAGTTGCTATTCTGGAAAGTATGGTGCAGTTCATTTGCACTTCCTACTTTTGAAGCCTCATGTCACACATGGACCAAGGCATGAAGTTGGGCAATGTTTGACCTTTCACCCTAGCAATTTGTCCAATTTAGGTATCAATATAAATCCATTTAAATGGCCAACATGCGAATTCTCCTGTTGAATGAATGTTGGTTATTACTGCAACTCTTGTGTGGTTTTGTGAATCATAACACAACAAAAAGAACTACATCAGGTGATCAGTATTTCATGAAACACTACTTTTACTTTATCAACAACTTCAGAATTCAGCAGTCTGGCAGACGTTTACTGCAGTTCCTTTGACACATACAGCATCATACATCATCTGTAGTATCCATCTTTGGCAATATCTCGTAAGATTGCAGTGGTAATATTAGAAAGTTCAATTGTTGCTATTTAGCTTTTATAGGAAACTGTAATCCCCCTGCAATATCTCCTTCTTTACCTTCTTCTTGGTATATTCCTTCTCTCCACACACAGCCACGTTTTAAATTTGCTTTTTTACGGCGGCGCATGCAAGTGTAAGTGAACAGGAGTCAGTAAGAAACAAATATGTGAACTCCAGTTTCACAATTTTCGAGCAGTGAAGCAGTGCTCCACATGCTCTCAACATTAACCAATTCATGGCGTAAAAGTGGCAGCAAGAAATCTCTTGTTGAATGAATTTTGGCCATATGGAATCTGAAACATGAACCTGAATTTGAAGCGGGCAAGGCGATCTTTACAGCACTTGCTAGCTAGCAGCCAGGATCGTACATAAAGTACATTCAACACTTGTTTGCGTCCATATAAGATGATGATCCCTTACAGCTGCCTTTGAAGGATATCTTTTCTTTCTTTGAGGCTCTTCTTCGGCTCTGCTTACAAAGATTTTGTAAAACTTTACAGTAAAATTGTGTAAACATTCATCGGCCTCTCGCTGCAGGCTTGTGCGAGTGACAACCGACAACACAACAACAAAAACATGGCCGCTAACTAAATTCCTACTGCGGCTGCCCAGTATCGACAACTTTTGCCGAACCAGGCCACTTGCTAAACACGGTCAAGATTCTGGTCGACAGATCTCCCCAACAAGAAATGAGAGTTGCAAGAAAATTCAAAATAATTCACTTTCAAAAGTTGCGAAGCGAAAGCGAAGCAGCTCAAAACATTAACAAATTTTAGCGAAAAGACAAGCGACATGTCAAGGAAGAGGAAGGTTGGCTGCAAACAAGCCATTTACAACTGTTGGAATTTCTTGCAAATTTCTTCAGCCGAGGTAAAGTTCTGTTTTGCAAATCAATTTCTTTGACACCGGCTTTTACTACAATTTTCCGAAGGAGGAAGGCTGAAAGTTTTAAATTTGTTGTGAAAGTTTCATATTGTATTTCACTTGCAGTAGCTTGCCTCGTCAAATTGTGCTTGTCCCTAAATTTATCCAGTTTTCTATTTCCTTTTTTGAAAATTTTGGGCGCAAAGTCGCAATGCTTTCCGTCTTCTCTTTGAGATACGGCAGTTTGCCTCACATTTTGGATTCAGCGAATACAATGTTTTGTTATGTTTTATTTCGCTTTGTGACAACTAGGTTGCAGCCGTGGTTTCGGGTCCGAACTGCAGAAGCTCAACAATAATAAATTGCACGAATTGTTGCAGTACAACAGGAATTTACAAAGTTTAATTCGGAGGAAGGCATGTCATTGTTAAAGTTAAACTTTTTTAGAACATTTGCGTTTTCGTTGTTGTCTTCCGAAACTCAAGACTCAAGGAAGCTTTTCTGCAGCTGCAGCCTCTTTATTATGGGTTCATTTTTCAACAAAATGTACGATAATCTAAAGGACCTATCCTTCCAGTATTAGTTTACTAACGACATCTAGATTTGTTATGTTTTCGAGCGAGAAACCAGGGTGTTTGTCTTCAATTTTTGCTTTGACCTTCTGCCGAACCAAAATGATCTAAAATCGATTATTTATTTCTCATAATTTTACGTTACCAGACTCAATTTCTCACATGAGTGTAACCAGTGTAACACCCCCTCGTTTTCATAAGCACCAGAGGCGTAAAATGCGGACCACGGAATTAATATCTTGGCTGTTGTTGCTGCTGTGATCAGCAATCATCAAAGATGACTCTAGAAAACAACTCGTTGATACCAAGTTTTATTCAAGTGAATTTGAAAGAATTGCAGACAGTTTATGACTCTGATAACATTAAGCATGGACAGTGAACACAAAATTCAAATTTCAGAGGAGTTCAGAGAGACCAAAGATAAAGGAATCAAAGACTTGACAAGATACTGTAAGACATTACATCATTATTATACATTATCATTAGCAATAGGTTAAGTGGTATCAGTACAAGGAATTTTCAAGAGGAATCTTCTTTACAGTATATTTGCTCCAAGTGATTTGCTGCATCAGATAATCTGTCTCCAAGATAAATGCCATATAAATGCATACTGATGCCAGGTCTCATAATTATGAAGCAGATGTCTTGCTTTAAACAAACCCCTATGGATTAAAAATATTGCTTAAAATTTGTTTACATAAAGATAGATACTATAAGAGGCAGATGCAAAAAACGGAAACTTTTCTTAGCACACTGAGGCCTTTCCCTAACCCTAACCCTTTTTAATTGAGGATTAAAAACATTGACATCAATGTGGTTAAGTAACAAGTACTTGTTAAATCAAAAGACAAAAATTATATCATCCTTTTCCTTTTTGTATGTGATCCAAAAACAGGGAGGGGGGGGGGTTCTTCTATGGTAAAGGTACCTGGGGATGTGCGCCATGAGCCAGGGTACTTTTTGGACATCTAGTCGAGCAAAGGGTATCATTTTTACAGAAATTTGTCCAGCCAAGGGTACCATTTTTAAAAAAGTTAGTCTAGCCAACAGTACCTCTTTAAATATGCTCGTGGCAGAGCCCTACCCAAAATTTAGCCAAGAACCCCCTCCCCTCGCGGATAAACCACCAGACAAAACATTGCTTGATGTACTAAGGCAAGAACGAGAAATAAAATGTTGGATTAATTTATTACCAGGCAACGTGGACCATTTTTGGTCATGTTCAAAAAACACCATAACGTTTTTTTATTAAAAAATTTAAAGATTATTAAATTGCTTTATTTGGCAAATCATGCAATGCATTCAAACCAAAACAACTGCTAGGGTGATAAAGTACAACAGACCAGCATTGCCAAGTAACATGCTTGCAGTTAGATAATAATAGAAATTGAACTACACGACCCAAATGCAAACGAAAACATCACTAACCTGAAGTAGACAAGGCAGTGTACTGACAAGACAACCGACACTTGACTTAGGCCTACACACTGCTGTCTCGAAAATGCCTCTGAAATTGCAACAGCATTACATTTGCCATTTCCCCTGTTAGAGCACCACAAACATATGTCTCTTCCCATTGCTCACTTTATCATGCCAAATAGCTAGCTAAATTCCTTCCGCTTCATTTGCTTTTCTGGTCTTCAGGTCGATCAAGCTGTGAAGAGAACGCCGTTCGCCATTGCTTCTTCCTGAAAAACGCAGACCAAACAGGCCTCTTCTTCAAAGGGAGGTTTTACAGTAAAAATAAGTAAAGAGAAGAAAAATTGATTGGCTACAAAATAATTTACCATTGTTTTAGCCAAAATGCTCCAATCAGATTACAATCCGGTTTTTCGTTCTGAAAATTCCGATTTGAGACACTCTCTGGCAACTAGTCCCTCGTTGAGCTGGCCATCAGCAACAACAACAACAGCGAAATCGAGGGACTAGTGTAACCAGTGTAACACCCCTCTACTGCGATTTTCCTGTAACAATTTCTTGTTACTAGGAATTATTTTTCAGACATTTGATTCAAAACAAATTCTCTCGCAGCTCTGACTTTGGGCTTTTCCGAATGAAACTTCTTGAAGAAATTAATTTATGCGAATTGTGACGTAATTTTACTGACAAGCCTCGTTTTGAACGGCCAATCAGATCTCGAATTTGCCTAATACGTACAAGGGTCAGTATCGACACAGGAGTAATGGCCGTTGTATCAAGGTTGCATGAGCTGCTAATTGCGAAACTAAGTGCTTATGGATTTTGCAACGATGCTCTGCTGATTATTTATAGTTATCTGACTGGTAGAAAGCAGAGGGTCAAAGTAAATGGTTCATTCAGCACTTGGCGAGAGACCTTTGCAGGTGTACCGCAAGGATCAGTTCTTGGACCTTTTCTTTTTAATATTTGCATCAATGATTTATTTTTCTCGGTAATGGATACTGCAGTATGTAACTTTGCTGATGATACAACTATCTTTGAAGCTGACTGTCAATTAGATATAGTTTTGGAACGGTTAGAAACTGATGCTCTCATTTTATCAAAATGGTTTCCTGAAAACTTTATGAAATTGAATGAAGGGAAGTGCCATCTCCTAACTTTTGGGACAAACCAGGATGATATTAAGGTCACAGTTGGTGAGGCTATTACTAAAGAAAGCTCTGAAGAAAAGTTGCTAGGGGTGACAATAGATAAAAATCTGAATTTTAAAAATCACGTCTCAAATTTATGCAAAAGAGCCAGCCAAAAACTGCATGCCCTTGCTAGGGTATCTCCTTTCATGGATCCTGATAAACTGCGTCTCCTAATGAACAGTTTCATAAAATCTCAGTTTAGCTACTGCCCGTTAATTTGGATGTTCCATGACAGGGCTCTCAATGCAAAAGTGAATAAAATCCAAGAAAGAGCACTCAGAATTGTGTATAAAAACAGTCACGCTGATTACGAAACTTTGCTAGGGTTAGATAATGCAGTACCCATTCACTAACGCAATCTACAGTACTTGATGATAGAAATATACAAAACCAAAAAGATCCTAAATCCTAGTTTCATGAGTGAGATTTTTGAGGCGATAGATGTACAATATGACTTGCGAAATAAGAATACTCTTGGCATTCCTACTGCCAGAACAACTTCTTATGGCATAGAAACTGTAGGATATTTGGGTCAAAAGCTGTGGCAAACATTACCTCACAGTATTAGAGAGTCCCAATCACTGAAAGCTTTCAAAAGAGAATTAAGGAACTATACAATAGAGTGTGACTGTAGATTGTGCAAAACATTTATTTCTGGATTAGGTTTCATTTAGACTTGCTCCGGGTCTGTTCCGTGGTCTATCGGCGCTGGGGTCTGTAATAGCCTCTGCGGGGGCGTCTACCACTTCGTGGTATGCGCCCCCGCGTGGGGTGGTTATATTTCTCGGCGCTGGTGGGCCGTGGGATGGACTTGGAGCAAGTCTAGGTTTCAGTTAGCTTGTATTTACTTTAATTAGCTTTAATAGATAGTTGGCATTAATTAGCTTTTACATAGCTATTAGAGTTTTACGCCAACTTTAAACAAATTATTTATTATTATTATTATCATTATAGACGATACGTACCAGTCTTGTAATCTAGAATAGACTGTTCCGTTGCCCACAAGTAGATGCTGTCTTCCGAAGCACTGCAAAGATATGTTGGGTTTTTCACATGTCCAAAACACAGGGCTGTGATTTGAGATGAATGGCCTCTTAGATGAACTGGCTACAAAAGAACAACACTAACTATTTAAAATGAATTTCTACGAGGCACACAAAATCGTGCGACTTGAAAATATTAGGAATTCTGGCAAATTTAAAAAATTATGAAATTCACGTTTATATCACCGAAATTTCCTTTCCCTTTAAAGCCCCGTTTTCACTATGCCGGTAAGAAATGAATACGGCATGAAACTGTGCCGTATTGGCCTCCCATGTACACTATGCCGGCATAGTTTTTACTTGAATACGGCACGAAATGAATACAGCATGCTAACTGGCTTGTCACGCAGCCGGCACAGTGTAAACGGCGAATGCGGCATCATTTCATGTCGGATTCACCTCGAGGAGGGAGTTTTGGGGTTTCACGGGTTGCGGGTTTAGCCAATTTTTTGCCCTCGGGTTTCGGGCTTTACGTCTAAATCGTGCGGGTTTTCGATTTCGAGTTTTGAGATGTGCTACGGGTTGCGGGTTTGGGCAATTTTTATGCTCGGGTTTCGGGATTTCTTTCAACAATTCCGATGTTTTCGGGTGTTCGAAGTCATACAGCCCCTGTAGATAGCTGAGATCGAAAAATCAGCTTCCGAATGCTTGACACGATGCACAGAGTGTTAGTGAAAACGAAAATGTAGGAGATAGTCGAAGATTATTACCGAAAATTGAAATATTGCGTTCCCAAGTGCTTTTTTGGGTTTCGAATTTTTTGCTTGCGGGTTTTCGGGTTTTCCTAATTTTGGTCCGGGTTTGCGGGTTCTAGTACCCCCAAAAGCCCCCCTCCTCGAGACGATAATTTGACAAATGAGAGCATGCGCCTTGACACATTCTCGCTCAAGGCATGGTCAAAAACTATCGTATTGATTTTGTGCCGGATAGTGTAAACGGCGATTCCGTTTGAACAGAGAAACCAATACGGCACAGTTTTATGCCGTATTCGTTTCGTACTGGTATAGTGCAAACGTGGCCTAAATTCTCTTCAGTGCATTTGTTTCATTTCATTTCATTTAAAGGAGGGTAACCCTTCAGCAAAGGCTAATTTACAAGGGGCGTTCAGTCAAAAATCTTACAATTTAGGGAATATATCTACTACTAAAATAATTACAATATATGATTTCAA
Source organism: Aurelia coerulea (assembly GCA_039566865.1). Taxonomy (NCBI): domain Eukaryota; kingdom Metazoa; phylum Cnidaria; class Scyphozoa; order Semaeostomeae; family Ulmaridae; genus Aurelia; species Aurelia coerulea. Next base: position 16,639,899 of record CM076945.1, read on the forward strand.
AATGAAAGATGATAGGTCAAATTATAGGCCTATATCGGTGCTACCTGTTGTCTCTCGTTTATTTTAAAAGCTTGTCTATAACCAGCTATACGATTACCTTGACAAAAACAAGCTGATTTTCTCTGATCAGTCAGGTTTTCGGGCCCTTCATTCGGTTCTCACGTCTCTTTTAAAGTGCACGAACGACTGGTACTTAAACATTGATAAAGGTAAATACACAGCTGTCGTTTACATATACCTCAAGAAAGCTTTTGACACAGTTGACCGCGATATTCTATTAAGGAAGCTTAAAGTGCCACTAAACCTTTTGCGGAGTTTTCCATATTCAGTAGAACTCGTCGAGCTAGCTTCAAATCCAAAAAGATTTTTCAGATGCGATGAGTAGTTTTTTTTCTACGAGTTCTCAAAGTTGGGATTTTGACCATATTTTGCAATCAATTTTGGTCCACGACCGGGCAATCTACGATTGGTAAGAGATCTCGGGCGAGGCGCCTGTGATGTCATACCGGGAATGACGCAATCGCATTCACGATGGGATGAACAGAAACACACTGCAAACTGAGTGTGATTCTTGGATGGCACTGGAGAAAGAAAATCGGAAGAAAATGTCTATGAGCAGTCAACTGCAGTAACTTGCCTGACAAGGAAGTGGAAATAATACTTCAACGTATTCTTTTTCATAACGATAAACTATTGGAGGCAAAGAGAAGGCAGAAGAACTACAATTTCACGAACTGAACTGAGGTTGAAAGATCGACTAGGCTAGGTAGTCTAGGCCTAAGCAAGGCGAAAGGGGAACCAACTCAGCAATACTGCACATGCTCCTTTCTTTTTACGCTGGACAGTTACCAAAGAAGGATATTTATCCCTGAAAACATTTGGCCACAGATGAATACGGGGTAGCAGCTTCTTTCTCATTTATCGTGGCAACGAAGGATGGAGATATCGTTTCATTTCAAGTAGGGAGCTTCGAGAACGGTAGGCATATTTAGCTCATATCTATTATTATTATTCATAGGCCATTTACTTTTCTTCGTAGAGGCACAGGTATTTTGATTGAAAGCTCAAAGTTTTGTTGTTGATAACAAGCAAACTTTGCTTCCTTCAAATAAGGCATTTCTTGGCACAAGGCCAACGACAAGCGGCGCGATTTTCCACATTATCGATAGATACTTCGCTTTGGAAAGACGCATCAAGAGGGACAAATGCCATCCAAGGCTTGGGGTTGGATTTCAATGATGCCGATTGACTTTATTCGACCACAGAGTGTTTCGATTGTGCATCTTTCGGGCTTGTGATGCTCAGAAATGCTTGTTATTTATTATGAGAAAACCTTCATTTACATTTAAACCTTCTAATACAACTTCACTTATTCTTGTTGTATTTCTTATGATACTGATCTTGAAATTTATTACTTGCACTGCTGCACTGTGAAATTCTGAATGAAAGTATGAAAGTAGTTTTATTTGTAACGTAAGAAACTTTATTTGCCTTAAAAATGGGTTTCCTTTTCATAACAAAACTGAAACAAGAGTATCTAACAAGGTGATTTGAGTTGTTACAAGATGATATCTTTGTTGTAGATCCATCAGTCAAATACAAGGAGACACAGACCAGTATGTGTTTGGAGGCATATAAAAGAAAAGACATACAGAATTGCAAGAAATGACATTATATCTCTAGACCATATCATACATTGCATGTCAAAGGAGGATAACATTGTGGTAACGCACATTGCTGAAGGGATTTAAGACACTTATAACAGTAGCAAACTCTTATTTTCACAAAGTTTTTGCTAAAATCATGGTATCATGTTGTACTATGTAAGAAAATTAGGCCAGGATAAACATTTAGAGTACAAGAATTGTACTAGTTGTTTCTATGGTTGCCATTCTTGACAAATTTGGATTTCCAGGTTTATTTGTGATTCTATGCAGAATTCTTGAATTCTTGGCCATCCTGGTAGCTCCTTATAAATGAGTTTCGTGGATAAAAACTGTAAACATTCTTCTTTCAAACCTGGCATTTTATGTGACAATTTTATGTTTATTGATAGATCTTGCAGGTTTGTCTGTCAAATTTTTTAAATGATGGGCAATCATGTTAGCTGAAAGGTTGGCAGAGAGTTCTTCCTCAAGTTCATAACAACAAATCGTACCATGAGGTTTTCTTTTCATGCCAGGAAATTCTTTTCTAGGGGCTTTCTAGCAACGGATTGTACCCTATATCATAAAAATACACGACAACTAATCTATTTTCAAAAGTTCCTTTGGGAATCAATATCGAATTTATTGTGTCATCTTTGCACAAAAATAGTCCTCTTCCACAATCAAGAAAGTTCTCTTTGAAGGTTCTTTCTACCAGCAATCAGGGAAGTCAACATAGACATATTTCAATGGCACGCCACTGATAGATGATTGATTGGGACATCTCTGAGAAAATTCCTTTGATGTGCAAGGTTTTGAAAGAAAACAGGACATTCTTCTGTGGATGTTCACCTGCAAAAATTAAAATATTCCAATTTACAAGAGCATAAGTTAAATTACACCTAATTAGCATACAGCCCTCCATTTCTGTGCAGCATCAACACTTTGGCACCCCCCAGGCTATCCAACAAACTTTTTCCCACATTTGCCATAATATATCGAATAAAGCGTGTTTAGATTATAGCTTATGAAGGATTTTCTGTAGATAAATGATTTAATAACTGTGGCAAACTTTGGATGAAATTCTGGCATCAGTTGATCACCCTAGCTGTAAGGTTTCCCAAATGAAAGAGTATAGGCCAATAACAAAAATTAGTTCAGTTCACATGACTTCATAACCAACATCTCTGTTTGTCAGACCAAAAATTGGCCAAAAAATTTATATGAAAGGGAAAGAAAGGCATGCTCTCCCAGGGCATGCCTGGATGTGAAACTGTAATTTCTGGCTTCCTGAAACATTCTGGACAAAGTAAACAGACTGGCTATCTGTCAGCACAGGTAAATTGGAAAAATTAGTACAAAAGTAACAGGTAATTTTGTCTAGATTAGAATAGGCCAACCACAACAAGGTTTGTGATACAAACAGTTCTAGTTTCCACTCAAAACAACAGGAAATGTGTGGTTGGCCTACTCCAATCTAGAAAAAATTTGGGAGCTGACCTGTGCTGTCTGGTAATTCAATAATGAATCAGTGTTGACTCTGGTCTCATTCATCTTTGGCTTTTCATACCAAACCTTCCTGTTCTAATATTTCTGTAAATGCTGTAATTACTTTAAAGTCCCATCCCTTGGCAGGTAGTATATTGTTCGCTACTTATATGGGCTCATTCCGGTCTAATGCACACAAGGCCAGGGCCGACATCGATGTTTGCTATGATTGTAAATCTAATCGATCTATGCTAGAATTACACGTACAGACAGCTGATATCGAAGGAAATATTACTTACCATAATTCTGATGAAATAATTCGTCGAAAATGGCAATAATGCAGTCTCTCATTTTGGCAAGTTTGTTCGCTGTTCAATCGACTTTCAATCGATAATAATTTCAGGACTGTCATCGCTGTTTTTAGGCCTAACAGCCGTTGCCCGTTGGTGCTGCTCTCGCACTCTCAACTTCTTCGAATTCTGTATCGTAAGCTTCATTGGAAATGTAAGAGAATACTAGCTTTCTGAAGAGCCAGCATCGTTCATGGATGCCAAGATAAAAGAACAAATACAGCGCACGATTCCTCTTTCAATTCCTTCTTTCTTGACTGAACTGCTCTCAACTGACCAAACGCACAGTTGAACAATGAAAGCGAGATTCCCGGTATGACGTCGAATGCTGACTAGTTCCCAGCACCCTAAAAACCCGGTCGTGTGCCACGAGTGGGTGTTGTAAAACCCCCCATCGCGGCGAACCCCTGTCGCAAAATAAAAAAAGAATGATTGTGCGAAGATGCTCGATAATTGATCTTTCAAATAAGCCAACCTCCCCAAAAGGTTTAGTGGCACTTTAACTTCTGTGGCTTGAAAGGAAAATAACTTGGCTGGTTTCGCTCAGATCTCACCAATAGACGACAATGCTGTAAGGTGAATGGGTGAATTTCCGCAAGAGAAAGTATAACTTGTGGTGTACCACAAGGTTCATGTCTTGGACCACTTCTCTTTCTGGTCTATATTAACGATCTTCCTTGTTGTTTGAAAAATTCCCTTGCATCCATGTATGTGTAATAGCCCTGCCCGGCGCATAAAGAGTTATACATTTAAATAAAAAGAACACAAACTTCGGAGAATCTTCATTCGTTATCTAATCATAATGTCAGCATTTTTTGCAATAATGAAAACAAAAGTTTCAAAAGGAAAAATGAAGTATGCAACAATCACTTATCATTGAAGTAGTTTTCATTGTAATGTATTGAGAAATTCTCTATTATGGCGGCATTTGTCATTTTTCAGAAAAACAAGATTTTTAATCTCTCTGTCCTCCATCTTGGATTTGCGAAAATCAAATTTTTCACTTTATAAGTATATTTTCACCTTCTAAAAATGCTTTGATTGGCAAAATTTGGTTTCATGAATCAATCTTAGAAAATTATAAAGATAAAAAAAAAGTTGTTTTTTTCATTTTTTTCGTGAACACGTGCCAGTTGGTCTTGAATAATTATGACGTCATATCTATTTTTAGAATTCTTTTTGTGAAAAATGATAGATCATAAACACGGCTACCTGCGTGGTGAGTTTCGTCTTCGTAAGTGAAGGAATGGCGATTTTAGAGAGGGGGGCTGAATGAGCCCCCCCCCCAGTCTTCTAGTAGCTCAAAAAGCCCAGTCTGGATAGGGTTAAACAAATATAGTAAAAATGTGGTAAGAGTGATAAAGTCGTGCCACATCTCCAAAATGAGCGTGCACGTGCTCCTTTTCCCCTTCTTTAATAGGAATTGAATGCAATGCAAGGACCGTTTCCTCAAAAGAAAAGTCACTGCAAGAACAATTGAAGTAATTCAAGGTATAAATCTTTTCAAAAATAAAAAGTAAAGGTCAAAGTCGAAATTTCGTTTGCAAAATGCCTGTTTGTTGTCAAATTATGGCTAGGCCATTTCTCAAAACCTCTGGTTTCAGGTTCACTCCAAATTTTGACCTTGTGAACTCATATCTCCGGTGTTTGGTGATCGATTTCCAAATGCAAGATATGTGCATCTAAGTTGAAGACCAACAAATGTAGCCAAGAATTCAAAAAGTCCCCAAATATTATCGTTTTGTTGCCTTGTTGAGTCCAAAGGGGGTACTTCTTTTGAGACACCTGGTATGCTACGCACATTGCCCGAGAATTTCAAGTCAAACTGGAAAGACCACCTCAATAAAGTCATTCATGCATACAATTGTACGCGCACGGAGTCTACCGGATACTCACCTTATTATTTGTTGTACGGACGTCATCCTCGTCTTCCAATTGACATTGCATTTAACATTGAATGACCAGCACCAACAGGAAGTTATCGTGAATACGTCTCCAAGTGGCAGAATGCGATGGAAGAGGCTTACAAAATTGCAAGCCAACGCTCAAATGCAGTTGGACAGATTGCAAAAGGACATTTCGACAAGAAAGCACATTATTCTGAACTTAATCCAGATGATCGAGTTCTAGTGAGGAACCTCTCGGAACGTGGTGGACCTGGGAAATTAGAGCACAGTGGGAGGTTAAAATACACGTGGAAACGTCAAGACTCACCTGTTTATGAAATACGACAGAAATCAGGAGAAGGAAGAGTTCGTACTATACATAGAAATTTACTCCTACAGAGCAGCTTTTTACCAATTGCAGACACTCCTGTTATCAGAAGAAACGTGAACAAGTACCAGCAGCACGAAACTCAGTCGAAAATAATCCAAGTGAAGAAGATGAATCAGATGAAGAAGAAAGTGTTGTCATTATGAGACAAACTCGATCACATACAGCACAACCGCAAGAGCAGCAAATGGAATCTCACCATATAGACCCAGTTTCTGAAAGGAGGGAGGAGATAACAGATGATACAGAGAATGAGGCAGGAAACGCTGAAGATACAGACGTAGAAAGCAATGAAGAAATCGTAGCCAATCATGAGACGACAGCAGATGAACAGACTGATGTCAATGACGTAACACATCCACAGGATGACGAAACGACATCAGACAAAGAAGCTCCTGAAACTGGTGTATCTGAACAGGCTGACGCACCATCGACTGACAACAAAGAAGACGAACCAACTGTCTATGATTCCCTCAATCAGACCATAGTGCGTGAGATGGAACAAACGGGCATTAGAGGAAATCAAGAAACATCTAGACCGACTAGAAATCGCAATCCGCCAGATCGACCAACTTACGTTGCACCGGGATATTCCATAAATAGTGCACAAGCTACGCAAGCACCGGTTATAGAATACTCTGTACCCCAAACTTACTATAGACAATATAGTGGGCCGTATTGTCCTCCGCAATTTTACAACAGCTTCTACCAGTGGACTGTTCCACAAATGACAGTAATAAGACCGCACCCAATGTACATTGGTGTTTGAAACTAAATAACATTATCAAGAACATTGTTCCGTTGTTGCCTTTTATTATTATTTCATGAATTCGCAGATGTTGCAAGAAAAAAATGACTATACATACAATTTTACAGTTGAATACTGATGCTCAAGAAAACGAACTACATTGTCGTTAGAACTGACTAAGTTTTCAAGGTCAGACTTCATATCAAGCAAAATCAAGCAAAAGATTAGGGACGTTTTGTCACAAGATTTGACAGAAGTTTATAACTTTGGTAGTTCCCATGAAGACCAAAATCTACCTTATGAGAAGAGAATCAATCGAAATTGTATTTTCTAACAGGATGCAAATGTCGGGAACGACATTTATTTCGTGGGGAAATATGTAGGGCCCAGACCCCTATGGTTCGGACAGGAAGAACAGTAAGGGATTACCCCCGTAGACTAGTGAGTTATGAAGTTGGTTTTGGTGAATGAAGTAATGTTGAGTTGATCGAAGATTGTGTGCAGAAAATTGTGTGTTCACTCGTCGCCCTCTTCACGGAAAGGATCCACGAGAATCAAGTCAAGATCGGGAAAACCCAAGTGTTACATCTTCACTATAGATGGCACTTACAATTCAAATTAATTTTAAATACACAAAACGAAGAACAAAATGACAAAATTAAGATAAATTACACAAAACAGCCAAAAAAAACACCGAAGCAAAGGCAGATTACTGGTCAAAGAGAAAATTTGAGCTTTTAAACTCGTAGAAACAAAGGAGAAACAAATTCAGTGCTCGTTCCCAGTAATCTACCTCATCAATGTGGAACGACAAAAGAAAACAGTGCGTCATTTGAGCAGGTTACTAGAATAGAAGTAATTCGTATTGTTGGGTTTTCATTTTATGTTCCTTAGCAAGTTTCGACAACGTTTACAAGAATTTGGCTATTTCTGCAGTCTTGTTTGGTTCGTTCTGATACCAAGCAGAGGTAGGACAAAAGATAGCTTTCTTTTACCTCGATATTGAAGCCTTTATGCACAACAGTTCATTTAGGGGTCTCTGGTTTCAACTTTCACACAAATTTGATATTAAAAAGCTTGTAATTCAATGAATCTTTGAGCGGATTTGCACAATTCTAATGTCTGAAATAATAAATTTAAGATGTCTCCGGGATGGATCAGAGGAGTGTCAGAGGACAGGCGCGGATCCAGTGGGGGGGGGGGCCGGGGGGGGGGGCCATGGCCCCCCCCCAAACTTTAAAAATTTCTCTTAAAAACCATTGTCTTAGAGAAAGAAACGAATGAGTTTCAAACCTTTACTTCCTAAAATAACCATGGCACAGCTACACGAAAACTCAGCTAACTAAAAGCCAGTCAAACAAAACTCACAAACTAAAGTACAATTCATCAAACGGTATGAAAAGATGCGATTCTGAATAAAAATTTCATTCAGTGGAAATCGAACTCGAAAATCATTTGTTTCATTCACTTTGTCAAATTGTCGCTGCGAGTTAGAATCCTCCAGTGAACTTAGCTGTTGACATTTATTTATGATAGATTTCGCACAAAGACTCATATTTTCTGTTGCGAGAGTTATAAAGTGCCAATCAAATCAAGTAATTTCAATTTTCAAAGGTACACAGTTTAGAATACAAGTGAAGCTTGTAGAAACTTGGTGAGCTATGAGAATTTTTATAACTTACTAGTGACTCCGATTATGGAATTTACAATTGGACATTTCTTTCACCTAACATTGAAATGCCTCTGATTTGTGAATTTGAGATATACCTCGTTCTTATGCCAGTTTTATTTCCATTGAGGTGGAGCTTATTTCAGCGATAAGCATTCTCAAACTGGTGCTTATGATAAACATTTCATTGGTCCCTTACTTTCCAAATGATGGCGCGTGAGCTTTTGCACAAAATATAAATGCCAGTTTGTATTTGAGGAGAAGCATAATTAAATGATGGGCTAAATGATCTAAGATGAAGCAAAAAGGGCGTTTCCCACGTTTTCCGAGAGTCTGAAGGGCGTGGTCACGAAAAATTTTCCTGGGGGCTACGCCCCAGACCCCCATTTTCCTTCAAATGGCCCTCCCCAAAGACCAATGCTGGATCCGCCCCTGTCAGAGGAGTAGACTTAGAGCAAATCAAGGTACCAGGCAGCACAACATATTCAATATGGGATTGCATTAGTGCACTAGAAACTAACCTATGGAGTTTACATCAAATCAAATACAAGTGCATATTGATTGTGGGTTATTACACATTAGAAGGACTCTGTAAATTGAATAGTTAGATTCTTATAGGCTAAAACAGCTTTGCAAAGCACCCTGCAGTAAAACAATCATTACTTGTTAAAAGTAATTGGAACCCACTGATCAATAACACGAAGTTGTTGATTTATAAGGCAATCATATTCAAAACACAAGCCGTTTACCTGTAATTGATTATTCAAGATTAATATTCAAAAGCTGAATTACAGACTGTGATGGTTGCACAACACGTTAACTCATGTTTTATTCATATGAGGATAAAATTTGCATGTTGCTAAATCAGCAAATTTGTTAATACACAGTAGGTGTTTTTTTTTTAATGTCTTAGCCAAAGCTATATGAATACTTCCAGCTGAACATTACTCCATCGCTCTCATTTTGGACATAAGAAACATTTTTCCATATTTCCGTTTTGGATTTAAGAAACAATCAAAAAATCTATTGAGATGGTCATTACGAAAGTATGGATATTAGATTTACTGGAAAACTGATTCATAGAAATGTAATCATTAATACAGTTTACAATTAAAACTTTGGCACTCCTAATTTTCAGCAAACTGCAAGGAACTATCTTTCTGTGGGAACTACAGCTAGATAGGAAGATCGCCAGCCTTATCATATCAATATCATTGTGCTATAATCTGACTGTAGAGCTATGCTGTAGTTTCATTATCTAGAATATACATTATACACGCAATATATGACAATTCACTGAGTAAAAATATTATTTACACAAGCTTTGCAATCAGTTTCTACAGTTTTCTGTTACTTTTGGGCTTCTGGAGTTTGCAATTTTATATAAAGTGGCGTAAATCTGCATGCTTACAAGCAATCTGTTACAAACTAGTTTGGTGCAAATTAAACTCTATACAAACAATTTACAAACTCTTAAATCTGAAACATGCTCAAAATTGTTTAAATATTACGCAAATTTACTGCAAATTAACTGCAAACTAAATGCAAACCTCATTTTTACTATGGGTTTTATACCAGGAGTCAGAAAAAGGCCTGGTGTTTGAAAGGCTACTGCTCCCTAAATATAAACGAAATGATACTTTGCAATATCTGATTGAATAGTAACATGTTCAATTATTTTCATAATCCTTCCTAGCTGAAATCGGTCACTCCATTAAGATTTTACAAGGGATTTCCTTGAGAAAGTCCCTTCGAGAAACGTTTAGAAATATGCTAAAACCACAAGCAAATTGCCTAATATGTTTTCCTTACAGCAATGACCTGACACAGTCTAACACGTGCTATCCTCTTGCGAGGATGAAAAATTCTTCCACCTAATATGAATGATTTATTCAGGTGACTCCATTCTGCAAAGAGCACAAAGTGCATGAATACATGCGAGTGTCATTATTGTTAAGAAAGAAAACCAAAGAAATTTTGCTTGCCGTTTTCACTCTTTTTCGAAGGTTTTTGAAAGGGCTTTCTCATCTCCCATATCCATGGGAAGGAATGGTTGATTAAAGCAAGGTAAATTACTGAACCAAATTGAACACATTGGCAAAGACAAAGCAGTAACCTATTCTCACCCAATTCGTCACTCTCGCTCTCATATCAACTAAGATACCCGAGTGCGAAGGAAGATTGCTATTTGAGAGGAATGGTGACTAATGGACAATCTTCACTTCAATTCTCCAGGCCCATTGCAATGCATAGAAAGTTGCAAAGAAAGTGAAGAGGTAAACCAATTCCAGGCTTTTAATATCTTGGTTGCGCCTTCAGAGCCCGGGGGGGGGTACATAACATATTTAGGGTACGGGTATGTGCCGCCTATATGGGTGGGTTTTTGGGCCCAACATTCTCTAAACAAGGGTCCTTTTTCGGCAGATTTTCCATAAACATGGGTGTAGTTTCGCTGAAATTCGCAAAAAATGGTTAAAATGGGCAGTTTTCCGCCAAAATTAATCATAAAATTGGTTATCAAAAGGAAGTTTCGGTAATTAGAAGAGGGTAGCTTTCTGAAAACCGGGCGGCAGACCCCCGTCCATCCTCAAGTCATGTACCCCCCCCCCCGGGCTTCAGAGGCTACACACATGGCTAAGCATATCCCGTGGGAGATAAAGAATGGAGTTTTCATGGGTTACTTTGAGATTTTAGAGCGACCTCTTGGGTGAGAATCCCTGGGGGGGGGTATCATCATCATCAGCGACGGGTATCCCCCAGAGAGACGGCGGACATACCGCGCGAGGGAACCCCCACACGAATATACTAAGCTGCGGTCGCCGCTGGGGCACAATTCCCCAGTTCAACCGCAGTCCAGTGCCTGCATCGTGAAGGGGACATCACATCCCACACAGCACACCCGCCATCCCAAGGAGAAGCAGTGCACCGCCCCTATCCTTGAGAAGGCCCATGAAAAGAATATATGTTTTGCAGAGCCTACTTTGTTTGTTTGTTTGTTTGTTTGTCATCTTATTTTTATTCAATTTCATGTTAGCTTCTAAATCGAAACTAATCTGAATCAAATATATTAACTATATACTACTAGCAATAATTGATTAGCTGCAAATACAACATCTGCAAGTTGGCCCATCCCATTGTTTTATTAGTCTCTTAAATGTTTGAGTGTTTTCGGCTAATTTAATATTTTTGGGCAAAGCATTCCAAATTTTTGGTCCTAATGAAAGGAGACTGTTTGAACCAAAAGTAACTTGGTTTGGTCTATGATGGATTAATTCGCTTGGGTTCCTTGCTGACCTTGTTGGTTGTTTTAGTTTGAAAATATCCTGCATAAAAGGAGGATTTAATTTTGAATAAATCTTCAACGATGCAATCATAATTGTTCTGACAGACAGGGGAACGCACGTATTGTATATATTCAGGAAAATTTTTGTGAAATGCACATGTGCAGAGCAAGTGAGCTGAACTCAAACCGATCTGATAATGTTCATGTGCGGGGGAGGCAAATTAGCAGACACAGCCAAATTTCAAACCGATCTGAAACTCAGATCGGTCTGAGTTTTCTCATGTGAGGGTAGTCTAACTTTGTTCTGATTTGACAAATAACTGAAGCATCAAATCTGCTCAAATAAGTTGGTCATTCCTTTGAAATATTGATGTAGGGACAGTGCAAAACCCCAGGAGGGGGCATTCAGCACATGCACATATGGGGAGGTAAGTCCGATATTATGGGTCAGAATATTGCCGAAAGTGATATTTTTGGGTCTAAATAAACTGAAATTATGCCTTTGATATTTCTAGGCATTAAATATTGTCAAAATGATATTTCTGGGTTCTTTAAAGGCAATCCTGGCATTATTTTGCATTGTTTCAAGATCCTTTATGTTCGTTTACATATGTCAAGGTGTGAAATGAGCTGATATTTTTGGGTTGTAATGAAGCTAAACTGATATTTTCGGGTTTCCTGAAAATTTTTCGGACTGACCCCCTCATATGCGTATGTGCTGAGTGTCCCCCCTAGGTAAAATACTCATTTTGCAACGTGGCCATTGCAAAAACTTTAATTTGGGGCAGCTAGCTACATACTGTATTTAGCCTTTACAGAAAGGGGTCATCATTTTTTATCTCGTGAATATCTAAAGGCAGAAACTTTCTTTTGAGACAAAAAAGAACTGGACAAATAGAATGGTTCATTTTGACTACTGTTCACTACTAGTTATGCCCCATACATTTAGTCCACTTGAATCCTTACATTTTAGTTAAATTAATAGAGAAATGTATGTTTATTTACTGAAACTATTGCTGCACGTTACTCTCAAGAGTTCATTTTAGGGAAAATGTGAATATCATACAACAAATATGAAAAGTACTGTAAGTCCTCGAATAATCCCCTGGGGGCTTATTTAGCAAAAGATATTTTGGGGTTGGGTCTTATTCGAGGGGGGGGGGGATTATTCAGCAGCAGCCAAACATATTGCCAGCATTAATTGTCTTCTTTTACTGGAGGCTAGACAGTATGCCTAAAGCAGCAAAAACAGTGGCAGACACCTGGGGGGAGGGGCAAGGGGGTGCGATTTCCCCCAATGTTTGCTAGAACAAATATCTTTTGTTAAAAAACAATAGAAACAAACAATGATTTTTAACTAAAACAATAGCTTCGACCCCCCTCCCCAATATTTGGCAAAGTGTCCACCACTGAGCAGAAATATTGGGATATGTTGTTTTTGAGGCAACATCTAAGCACAAGTACCTTGAAAAAACATGAAGAAAGTCAGTAAAGAAAAAGAATCAAAAGTACATACTCACTAAAATAACAATCGATTAACCCCCCCCCCCCCCCATGGGGCTTCTTCGAGGGTGGTGGCTTATTTTGCAAAAAATATTTTTGGTTGGGGGTATATTCCATGGGGGGGGGGGTTTATTCAAAGGTAGGGTCTTATTCAAGGACTTGCGGTACTTACAAAGATCTGTTCAAAGTAATGTAAGATTTCCAAATCATCCATCCTTCCCAAGATCAGGTATCAGTTGTCTATATCTTGATAAAGTCAGTGGTCAGTCACAAGGGGGGTACTCTGGTATATTCAGGATGGGGGTGCTCAAGTTACTTTTTTGGGTCTACAATTTGGGCAAGGAATATTTTTAGGGTCAATCATTTGTATAGTTACTGTATTTTCTTGGGTTCCTGAAATTCTGGCTTACTTTTTGGGTCTGACATATGAGAAAAAGTAACAAAATGATAAAAAATATAATTTAAAAACAAAATTAGAGTCACTAAAATAAAAAAAAGTAAATATTAAAATACATTATGAGAAATATAATCAGTCAGGGCACTTTGCAGCAGATTTAAGATAATTTTACAACTTTTGGGTATGTAAGGTTGGAAAAAATATCTTGTTAGGTCTATTTTCAAAATAAGAAATCATTTTTTGGGGTGATTTGTTGTACCCCAGCCTGAGCTGAGCATCCCTATCCTAAATCAACCTGGTTGACAATTCAGAAATACACTACGACTTTTTAAACGTTTCAATTTTCATTTTCTTCAGTTCACAAATTAACCTGAGTACCCTCCCCCCTGGGTGGTCACTACTGCATGTTGACAAAAGTTATGACAGAAGAAATATGATAAAGGTTATCATTATCAAAATCTTAATGATCATGAAGGTTTTTCAAATTCTGAAATATACTTTAAATAAGAATAAAATAAAGACAATAGAAGAAACTGCAGCCTGCCAGATGGCACTATAGCCATTGGCACTATAGTCCAGGGCCGGGTTGTTCAAACCACGATTAGCGCTAATCTTGGATTAAAGGCATGATTGTGTAGTCATTTGCATAGTCCTAATCCGGTATTAGCCTAATACCAGTTTTGAACAACTGGGCATAGTCATAGACCTGTTAACTTCTTAAAAAACAGGTTTGGATTGAGCTTCCAAATCTGGTAGCGTTTGGGAAGGAAAGCGAAAGAATAACCAACGTTCTCAGTGGATGCACTGCTACTTGTGGTATGAAGTTGCCTCGGATCTCAAAACTTTGCAGACAGTTTGTTATTGACTACATACTTTGTGGAAAGTGAGTTAGCCATGGTTCAGTTTACACACAGACAAATGTTATTGGTCCCTTTGCTTTGTTTCTCATTATTTTCATTCATTTTTAGCTGACTTTTCTTTCATTTGAATAACAACGGTTGAAACGCAAACTTCGATTTGCAAAGTCGCAAAATGAAACCCTTGTAATGCTTGCACTGTTACGTGACTGTTACACAGACAAATCAGCCAACGACAAATGAAAATAATGAGAAACAAGGCCAGAAGGCAAATAAAATTTACTAGAGTATTTAAACTGAACCAGTCGTAAGTCAATTAGAGCAAAATTTTTGTTGCTTAACTCTCTGAAAAGTGTTCTGAGATCCGAAGGAACTTCTTGCCCGTTCTTGCCACAGCTAGCAGGTATCTATCAAAACGAGGGTCGTGTTTCCATTTCTTTTGACAAAATTTAGCAGATTTGGACGCTCGATCCAAACCTCTTTTTTAAGAAGTAAAAAGGTCTATTGCCCAACATTTGGTTTAATATAACACTTATATAGTATTGATAAGAAACCAAGCAGCCTGGTTTACAAAGTGAGTTTCTTAATGGCAGGGTAATACTGACGCTTAAGGAAAACTAACTAATGTCATAAGAAAAAATAATCACAGACAAAAACCAACATTACCAGGTGAATGGACAGGTATATTTGGACATAATTTTCCAAAGTTTTTCGGTTTTTAACTTTTCCTGGTTTTCTTTGGCAACGACGTTTTTGAGACTGACCTTGGTGGTGGTTTTCAGACAGTGGCAGTGGTTTTGGAACAGTAGGTTCACAATGCAGAATGTGCCAAGAAATCTATTTTTCTATGCATACTTTTCCCCTTTTTATATATCCACTAAAGATTACAATATAAGTTTACAAGCTACACTACTGTACAAAATTACTAAACAACTATACGATAAACGATACCAGTGGCGGAAACTATGGGGGGTTGGAGGGGCAATTACACCCCCCCCCCAATTTGATAAGACTCGGAAATGTTCTTAAAAGTTGGACATTTGTAGGTGGAATTGAAACTGCAATTAAGAAACGAACCACTGTCGAGACAAAGACGAGTTTTTATATGGAAAGAGCAAACAAAATGCACAAGCTCAAAAAGCATATGCTAAAGTTTTTATTCATTTTCATTTATTTCAAAAACGAGAAGGAAGTTGTTGGGTATATGTCAGTCAGAGAGCAGCAATAATTCCGCAAGGGGAAGGCATTCTAAGCCAAAAATTTTCCTGGACGCGACATTAACACAAACTATCAGCGAATTTTCAAATTTTCCATGTTGGGGGCAGGCAAAACTTGAATTGCGAGAAGCATTCTAAGACAAAGTAGAAGTTCTTCACGCAAAACTTTTTTTTAGAACTGGTTATTCATATCATAAAATATTCAAATTTGGCACTGGCAAACAATGGATCCAAGAGGTCTCCTAAGCCCAAGTAAACTATGTTTACTCATAAAATCTCCTGGGGGTGCTACTTTTAAAAAAATGTTACAACATTGTCAAAATCCCAATTCAGTACTGGCATACATAGCGTCATGAAAGGCGGTCTAAGCAAAAATAGAGGGAGTGTCCTCAAAAATTTTCCTGGGGGCCTCGTAGCAGTTGGGCCTACCTACGTTCATTGCCTTTTTCTATCAACTGCTGAATATAAAATAATAGTTTTGAAATTTTAAATACAAAGATCTTAGCACATTTATGGACCCTTTTATGTCAGGTCAAAGTCTTCCAGCAAAATGCCTGAGAACAAAAGCATTTCCTCCAACTCGGAAAATTTACGGCTTGCCCCCCCCCCCCACTCAAAAAGCAGAATTTCCGCCATGAACCATACCCCAAGGAGTTAAAGGCTATGACTAAACCCAAGGCCATTTGGATATAGAGATTAAAACTAAAGTTTGTCTCAAATTACATGCCACAGGTAATGTATGCATGCTTTGCAAGTATTTCGTCTCTAAACTCTTCTGCTTCATTTTTCTTGTCTTCTTTTCCTATTCTTGAATTTGAAAACAATTGTTCGACTATTAGTTCTCGAGCTCTCATCAGTGAGCCCAAAACAAATCTATAAACTGGGAGATGTGTCAGAAAACTATTTTCTCGATGTCATTGCAACTTTGAATTGATCTACATAGACTACAGACATTTATGAAGAAATATGAAAATGAAAATCACATTTCATATCTGAACTTTATTCATTCTCCCAAACAACTGATAAATTTGGTAACCGAAAACCACCGCCATGAACTTTTAAGACTATGTATTCGATATGGTAAGGTATCCGCTGCCCTCCCTTCATCAAAACTGTTTGAAGTCTTTGACACAATCCTATGTGTTATTAACATGCTAGACATCCAATTCATTTGATTGTTTACGATGTTTGCTTCGTTTGGCAACGGATTCAGAGTTTCAAATCTGGGTGTCATCTTCACAACGACACTGCCAAACACAACGAAAGCAACTGGCTTTAGCGCGTTTTGCAAGTAAGAAGGCTTTTCTTAATTAAAGAAACTTGGTAACGTTAGCTTTCAGTACCAAGAAATAAAATCTTTGGTGGATTTCATTTGTAACGTATTTTTCTGTTGGTTTCGAGAGCTTTTCACAAGTGTCCGATTACCACCGCTCGCCGACACCCCTTCCTCTTATTTACCTCTTGGACGCTCGTGAAAATGATAGCTGCAAAACACCCTCCCACATCAGTATATACATACATATATACATGGTACAAAACACCCTCCCACATCAGAAGTCACGCTCGTGAAAATGATAGCTGCAAGTGCACGTTATATTTTCTGGAAATTATCCAGAATAAATGTTGCAATGTTACTACATACATACCATATCTTTAATCCTCTGGTCATGTGACATAATAACTTTTGCGCTGTTCCTTAAAAAGTCATAAAAATATACGGAGTAAACTCACACAAACAAACCTACTAATAACATAAATAGCCATCGTAACAATTTGGCCTGGCCTTACCCTGGTATCAGCTTGTGCTAATTTCCAGACACCGATTTCGTTGCTCGTAGCAGGCAAGGCAACGAATTCCTGATTGCATGAAATCTGTGTGTATGATGTTGATACTTGTGGAGAGATTTTGATGATTCCTTCATGTTGAACGGATGCCATTACGTTGGTCAGTCAACTGGGGAAATCAAATCCGCCTCTTCTCAGCAACCAGAAACTTGTGTTTTGAAGAAGCCCGCGCCTGAGGCATGGTCTATTAACCAGACCCTGATCTACTAGGACACCTAGGACTAGGACCCTTAGACCATATAGGACCATGACCCATACTGACCAGACCTTGGAGGAATCCGATTATCCCCCCCGGGGGGGGGACTCCCATTATGGCCTAACAGGGGGGTCCAGTCGGTTTGAGGGTCTTACGAAATGGCTACCAAATGGCCTTATTTGTCAACATATACTACCAGTTGGGGGCATTCCAAGATTCCTGGCCAGTTATAAGATTTCAACTCAGTAGGCTCCTCCGCACGGCGATATGGTCGTTGCAGCAATAATTATCAATGAATTTTGAAGCTTTCTTGCTTCGTTCAATCAGTTTTTACAATAGAAAATTTTGAAAAGCTGCAGAAAATTGTCACTGCTAGATGCTACCAGATGGCCCAATTTTAGGTCCACGAACTACCATTTGGGGGTTTCTGTAAAAAGATGCTGCCATTTGAGGGTATTTTTCAAACTTTTTGCTTTGGCCCTCTTTAACCCAGACTGGACCCCCCTGTCAGGCCACAATTGGAGTACCCCCCCTGGGTTATCCCCATGCATCGCTGATGGAAATGGTCATAGAAAACACATGACATGGGATGCCGTACTCTAGGTATGAATGACTGAGGGATGACTGAGGTGAAAAAAGAATTGTAATTTTCCATTTGTTTGGCACACTGAACATTGCCTAATGTAATGTATTTGGTACCATGGGTATCAGGGCCAGAAAAATGAAAAATTGAAAGATTTAAAAAAAATAAAGAAGGAAAGGAAAGGAAGACGAAAGATCTTCTCTGAAAGAATCGCCTTCTCCTTTCTTCTTTTTCTGTTCTCCCTTTCCCAATTTTCCTTTCCTATATTTTCGAGGCCCCCGGTATGTATTTGGTTATCTTGCCCCATGTAGTTTCATTGCAAAGCTTAAAAACAAAGGGTGTAGGCATTTCATTTAAACCACTTCTATTTACTTGTGTCTGTTCCCTATTCATAACATCAGCATTTTCAATTTCCAAATACCTGATTTAGCTTTCACAAAATTTTGAAGCCCTTTCCGAATGCCAACAATAGAATAAAAGCTGTTGACAACTTTTCTCCATTGTGATGCCATTCACCCAGCAACCATTGTTGAAAATGCCATTTTGGACAGGGTTTCCGGGATTCTCCACAAAGGTCTAGTTGATATGGGGTCCTGGTCCTAGGGTCCTAGTCCTAGTGGTCCTAGTAGACCAGGGTCTGGTTAATAGACCATGCCCGCGCCTGACGATGCAATGGCCAGTACACCAGTACAGTCTGTTTGTGGCACTGTTTGTGGTGATTGATATGGGCAGATCCGTAATAAGGTTAGCCTGCGTGCAGACTTTACTTTCCACTGCGAAGGACAGCCAAGGTGGATCTTACAAGATCCTCATAGACTCTCCTTCGCAGTGGAAAGTAAAGTCTGCACGCAGGCTATAATAAGGTCAATACTCTGAATAATTAGCTCAAGAAGCAATATTACATTGACAAGATTTCTGCATGACAAGGCAACGAGAAGGAATCTTGGAAAACAATTAATTAGCTGCTTAATAAGAGACCAAAATCTTGTAACATTGAATGACTCAAAGATTGGGGCACTGAAGTTGCTCACAAAAAATAATTTTCTGATGTAAGCAACAATTTCATTTGCTCTGTGGGTAAGGAGCTTGGAAATAAAATTCTTGAACTGAAGGCAAACTCAAACAAGCTTGATTTGTCGTCTGTTTGAGAATAATTCTAGTGAGGATTATTGCAAAGCTTGATCAAGCTCTAATTGGGTTAATATACTCAATTCAAGCTCCTTCAAGCCATGCTCCTTTCAAGATTGTGCAAGTGTTGCAAGATCAGTCCTTTGAGAGATTGCAATGATGAATCTTTTTAAACCTCTTTTCACAAATGTCACAAGCAGAACATTACCAAATATGGTTTTGTTATAGAGCAAAGCCCAGTACACTTCAAGAAAGTAGTTAGGTTTCTTATGTTGTGCTTGTGGCATTTTGAGCTTTTTCAACATTTTCTCAAAATCAATAGACACAAATGAATACAGTTTTCAAGAGGTTTGAACATACATTGAACATTGAACATTATTATTGCTCATGAAAGAAAATCAAGTACAGGATGTAATCAGCCTCTTGGTACAATGCAGGACGTTGCGGGATGCATAATATCAAAAAACCTTTTGGACCAAATGTGGTTGTGACTCATTTTTTAGCCAAGAAAATGTAGGCCTAGGTTGCTTCTACTGATGGTATTTTATCAAATTTGGTGCCAAAATGCAAGAGAATCACCAGTCTTCAAATGCAAAACCAGGGCCATGCCTCTCCCCCCCCCCCCCCACTTTTCACTTTTTTGCAAATTACGCAGTTCTGAAATGCAGATCTTCATGTTGTGTTGTGTTGTGTTGTGTGCTGTTATAATTTTTTTGTATCAAGTCCCCCCCCCTTGCCCCACTTTTCTGGTTTCCTCGGAGGCCCTGATGTGATGGCTTATTATTGCATTTTTCAAAAGTTGATTTTTTCGCTGTAAAAGTGTCTGCTAGTAAATGTTGGATGCTTGCTCCTCCAAAACTTTCGTCGGCCTAGGCCGGACGACGATCAGTCGACGATCTCCAATTGATTGTTGCAAAGCGGCGTTCACGTTAAATTTCCCTTTTCCATCCAGCAAATTAAAGTCTTTGCGACCATCCTTCAACGAAATATGCTTGAAACAAAGAACATACGAAGAAATGTTTGATGCAGTGGCGAAAATGATTGCTTTTTCACGCAATACTTGCTTGCAGACTTGTCGACCATGAAGAACGATTACTGCGTGATCGTGGCATATTGACGCGCTCTTCAATCCAGCATTGCGCAAACAGGCTGTAGTACCGCAGAGCCGCTAGCGGCATTTTTTGTCCAATCAAAATCCGAGCTGCTCACCAAACTTTCTTTGTGAATTGATTGATCAATCACGTTCATCCAAATGAGGCTGGACAAGCGTGTCGACTTTGTTGCGCAGACTCTACACTTTAGGATAGTTGAGTTTGCAAGGGTAACCCCAATTTTGCAAGGGTAACCCCAATTTTTAAGTCAGGTGCAAGGGATGACATGAATAATTACAGGCCTTTATCTGTTCTATCCATATTTGCAAGGATTCTGGAAAAAATTGCTCATGATCAGCTGATCGACTATTTCAAAGAGAAACAGTAGCTAAAAAAGAATCAGCATGCGTTTCGTAAGCTACACTCAACAATCACATCTCTAGCAAAGACTACTGATGAATGGCATAATAACATTGATTCTCAAAAGGTCAATATGGCGATGTTTTTGGATTTAAAAAAGGCCTTCGATACGGTGGATCACAAAATACTGCTCGAAAAACTTTCTAGGTATGGCGTGCAGGGTAAGGTGATTCACTGAACGAAAACAGTTTTGCAGAATCAATGGTAAATGTTCTATGTCTTTGGGGGTAACCTGTGGCATTCCCCAGGGTTCCTGCCTAGGCCCCCTTCTCTTCATCATATACCTTAACGACTTTGAAGAATGTTTACAATTTTCTTCGGCGAGCATGTATGCTGATGATGCGCACACAACGATAGCCTCTGAAGATATTAACGAACTTGCCGAGATTATGCAGGAGAAGCTACAGAACATTTCTGAGTGGATGAGGGTCAATAAATTAAGTGCCAATCCAAAAAAGACTGAGTTTATGCTTATCGGCCATCCACGTAGAATTAACAAAATTGAACCTCTGGCTCCATTGAAACTTAATGACACAGAAATAAAACGAGTGACAAAAACTAAATCACTAGGGGTTATTGTGGACGAGAATCTAAGTTGGAAGGAACATTTCAAATCCTTGAAAGGTAAAGTAGCAAGTGGTTTGTCTGCACTGAAAAAACTTAAAAACATTCTTCCGCAATCTAAGCTATGTGAGGTTTACCATGCGCTGGTTGAAAGTCACCTCCGATATGGGAATGTTATCTGGGGTAGCCTGCCCAACACGAAGCTGCAAACGCTTCAGCGTCTACAGAACAGGGCCTTCTCAATTATTCAAAATGCTAGAATAAAGGACCCCTGGATCAATAATGGGCTGAACGTTGATCAAATCATCTATTTTGACAGATCTATCATGACACACAAAATAGTCCACAAGCAGTGCCCTGAGAGCCTCTGGAACAAGTATAGTCAGAGGAATGAAATTTCTAGGTATAACACAAGAAACAATAGAAATCTCGACATCCCAAAGTTTAAACTTGAGTGTACAAAAAAAAGTTTCCACCTTTCCGGGCTTAAAGGAGAATGGCAGCGTAAAACTATCTTTTGCCACATAACGGAAGTTTAGACGTAGATTCCAAATCTGAAAACATTTTTGAAATATCTCTTTTCGTTTGAGAGTTAGGGGCCCGCGAAGTGGCGGGAAACGCCCTTTTACGAAAAAGGACGGGATTGATTGCGTATTCTCCCGCAGCATGTCACGCATTGCTTGTGACGTCAAATGCGATCAGTGGTCAGAATGCGAAATAGGCCCATCAAGTGGGAAGCAGTGAAGAACTCGTATCATCAGCGACGAGACGACTCTTCGGTTTCAACAAACATTTGGTTGACAAAACTTTAGATTTCATGTTAGGGTTTATGGAAGGCTGTGGTCTAATGGAAATGAAGGGAAAGTGGTTTGTCCATCATCACCAGGTCCGATTGGATGCCGAAGGAGACAGAGAAGAGACGGGAATCAAACGATGTCCCAAACGAAACACTCTATCCAGAATAGCGATTCCAGACTTTTGACTTCCAAAACAGGTGATCTTTGATTACTATCTTCTACTTTCACCAATAACTTTCTCTCCTCAGTTACATAGGAATTATTTTATTTGTTGGTTGCCGTTCTTTATTTTGTGTAGGCCTATGACATGAGTATTTTACGTGATTATAAATGGGGCATCTTTGGTGAGTTCCTAATATAGACCATACGAGTTTTTGCAAGTTCTGTTTCTTATTTAGCCCTTTCAAAAACCCTGCAATTACTCATAAAAATACTTGTTGTATCAAAAAGTTCTTTCCCAGTCCTAACTTATAGTGAATGCATTTAGAGGATTCCCTACATTTTACATATTGTATTTTCAGGTATCATCAAGGGATGCATGACAGTTGAAGTGTGTTTCCACAAGATTTATACAAGATATACTTGTATTCTAAAAGCTGACAAGGAAGGGATCCTGTGTACAGCCACAGTTAGCATGCAACTGACATAATTACAGAATGAAAAATGTTTCTCTTCTCATGTTTGAAGATTGAAAACATTATCTTACAACTAACAGCTGAGGGAGTGTCTATGTTTTGAACACAATGGGACATTAAACAGAATATAACACAAAAGGGCCTTTTCATGATTACTCCATTTACTTAACTTCCTGCGGCATAGCAGATATTGATGAAATATTTCATATTTGGTAACTTCACTAACAAGCAACAAATTAGTTGTTTGTGATTGTTGCATAACCCATCCAAATGTCCTTGGAAATCATTCTGGTCAACTTTCAAGTTTTGGACAAAGAAGTTTGTAAAAAAGACACTGACAAATACAGTAAATATATGTGTTGCCTGTGCGAAAATACAAGGCCATGTAAAAGCAATTTACAAGCCCTGTAGTTGTGGCCTTGCAGCATTTTTTTGCTAATTAGCCTTGTAGAACCCTGGTGGGTGGCAATCCTGTGTTAGACTGGTTGTAGCTTGGAATCTTACTGATAGCCTTGTAATTTTCTTCAAAGGCTAGTACAAGGTCATAACAAGGTCATAATCCCCGCTTCAAGGCTAACACTTGGCCTGTACACTTGATACTCTACCCTTGGCCTTTTATTTTTGTACAGGTGATACTCTAGCTGTTGTCAGTTTTTTGCTTGTATTGCATACATATACTGTGGAAATGAAGAAGAAACTATTTTCCAGCTGTTGAAGTCCAATTCATCAGACATGAGAATTCACTGTTTTAAGTATTCCAAGGGCTTTATAAGGGTACAAGGAAAATTCCACCCATAGCAGAATTCAAAGAAATCAACACAGCAGTTAATTAAAGCTCACTCAGACCAAGTGGAAAAAGTTTCTTTTTGACATTCTTAGCATTAGCCATTTCCTTGTTTAGCTAAATATAACAGAGATGTGTTGGCATTTCTTTCAGCAAATTTATAACCTCCATTAATTATGCACCTTGATTAAACATGTGTTGATTCCACTGAAAGTTTTGGCTACTAACAAAGTGTGGTTTTTGAACATTGTTGTTATGAAAATCTTTCAAAAACTTGGCATGAAAAATGGATCTTTTCGGTGTCTTACAAAAGAATCCTGATAGGACAATTATATTTGTTCACATTTTTATAAGAAATTTTAACCAAATTTTCAATGTGTTCAACAGAGCCACCATACCATATGAAATTCACCATGGAAATGGGTGGCACTCAATCAAAATTTTTGAATGAAAATGTGAAAAATGTCTTCCACAGTATATAGCTAAATGATCTATTGTACATATGTAAGTTGTCATTCTGGAAAAATTTACCATCTAAGTCTAATAATATTCTTTACTTTCTCAATTATTTCAGAACAAGGTATTTAATTGTACATTTCTGTTGTCCAAACTGTGCTTCTTTCCATAATTAAAGGTGTCCATTTTATGATTAAAATGTCTCCTTTTGAATCCAAACTTGAATGATTTGATTTGTGGCCAACAAGTCAGGGACAAACTGAAAGGGAGGATTATGAACTATATTTATGTACAAAATGCAAACGTTAAAGCCTGAATACCTGGCTTACAAGAGACTGTAAGATTTTCAAATGCTAGACCAATAGTTGACAGGAATTTCATAATATTGTACACATATTTTTTTAAATAAGAAACTGCCCATAAGAAACTCAACTCTCAGATCGCCAAAAAATTAAGAAACTCCAGTACTGGGAAAATATAAGTTCACAAAATACTTATTTTGATAAAGGAAACCCTTGGCATATTTTTGCTTTACTTTCACTTGACCCGTGCATCACATTACTCATAAGGTATTTGAGTAATGTTCACAAGGGCACAGGTAATGAAGATGAAGATTGTTTGTGGAACCTCTAAGAAACCTGTAAGAAACTATGAGTACTCAAAATCTGATAATTTTAAGAAACTTTCAGCACTGGCCTAAATTCTTGGTTGCTTATAAAAAAATATGTGTGTTGCAAGTACTATCCAGGTGATAGAACGCCTACTGAAATGTGTTATCAAAGGCAGATAAAATGAGCAGAGATTGATTGGGTGGGCACAATGAAGTTGATATGAAATAAGTTTAGAAGCAATCCATTTTATTTAATCTTGTTTTTTTCTTACTCGCAGTGCATAAGGCCACATATTATGATCATTCAAGCCCTTCAGACATGTATGTTTTTGTCATGAAAAAAAATCTAAAATAACTGATTTCTAACCAATAGCCTTAGATTGACCCTACATATTTCCCACATATTTAGGTAGTCTTACCTTTTCAGTGGTGCCACACAGTTGCCAAGGTTTTCTGTTATTGAGAATTTCATTGAGACTCAATATTTAATTCGTCAACATTGGTTGTTCACTTCCTCTTGCTTGGATGACTTTCGTGCCTTGCATGATCTGGTCTGGCCTGCCCTTTCGTCCCCATCACATATTGTTAGGTAAGGATTGCATCTCTTGTTAATGTAGTTTAGCTACTTTGCTATGAGCACCCCAAAACATTCAAGAACGTTTGACTAGCTTCGAACTGGTCATCATCAAAATACCTTCGACTTCGTACGTTTGGCCACTGGCCAGGTTGGAAAACATGCGTGACAATGGAATCCATTTGGAACGGAAAATAGCGACGTCTCCTCGAAATCTTTGATGTGGAAGTACCCTGCTCATTGAAAACAAATTAAGGTAGCTTGCAACCAAATAATCTATTTCAAAGACAGGCTTAGTTTGACCACACCAAATTATTGATATAGGTAAGTGATGAAATAAAAATAATTTTTCAGTTGAAAATTTTCATAAATTTGCATAATTATGACGTCATCAGCAAAATAATGGGCCCAAAAGGTGCATGTTTTCAAATAAACACAGCTCTTAGCTCATATGTTTGATTTTGATGAGATTTTCTGTATAACTAGATCAAACCATACTCTAGGGCACAGACCAGAATTTTTTTTCAAAATGTTTGTTGAACAAAGGAAATTAAGGAAGTACATCAAAATTTCTAAAATTGATTCATTTATCTCAGTTTTAAAGGCTTCATGTTGCTAAAGCATCCAAGCTAGCCCCCATTTTCTTGGTCCTTGCCCTTCACAAGGGACTAAGATACATGCATTCCAAATTTCATTTCAATAGCTCATCTGGTTCTTGTGATATCTTTCTTCAAAATTACGCAATTACTGCAAAACACATATTTCGGCAAAATCAAGTTAAAGTTTGCATACATATTTACAGACAAGAAACTCCCAGATGCAAAGAATTCTCCCCCTTCAAACCATTTGTCTGTTGTAATATGCCTTTTTACACATTTCATTGTCTCTCTCTTGCCTTTGTCAGTATTTATGCAAGTTTTTCAATGTTCCTCACTCTCCATGCTGTTATTTTCTGTGATCGTTTAAGAGGGCGGCAACTGATGGACCAATACCAAAGTGCTTATAGATATCATGGTCCATTATTGAACTGAGTTACTGCATCATTCAGCAGAACTTCAAGCCACGACTGCTAAGTTTGCGAAGTGCACACATGCGATGCGTACCTGGTTATTGTTTTAAAAACAATGACTATATTGTTCTTCCTTTGTTATTTCTTTGTTATACTTTATATAGATATCATGGTCTATTATTGAACTGAGTTACTGCTTCATTCAGCCAAACTTGCAGCTCAAACTGTTAAATTTGCAAAGTGCACACACGAGATGCGTACTTGACTATGGTTTTAAAGACAATGCTTCTATTGTTCTTCCTTTGTTATACTTTATCTTCCCACACACACACAATATGAAAAGCAGGGTCTGGTTTCATGCATATTCCTTTTAACATTCTCCTTCGTTTTGAAGTGCATATTATTTTATCATTGAGAGCCTCAAATCTGAAAAATCAGCCAAAATTAATCAAAATATCTCAAGCAATTATTGGGCTTAGTGGTTCAAGTTCAAGGTTTGACATTTCACTACTGCTCGTGCTGGATCTTCATTTCATTCAACATCACGAGTTCGTTGGTTTTCAGAGCTTCCATCAATGACTACGAGTTTCCATGGAGGCACTGCTGCACTGTCACATTTACTTGCACTAACTCTAGATGTAATTGCAGGTCTTATACGATAACAGACAGGTCCATTGAATTGTTCCATCTAAGCTTCTCTGCTCCAATTCCCAAATAGGCCTATCAGCCAAATAAAGGCCTAAATTTTCGAAGATAAACAAACCCAACTGACTTCAACTGGCTCACTTGAAGCGTCCTTGTGCAATGGTTTCTTTTCCAAATTATCAACAGCTTGATTGCCATGGAGTTTATGTATCTTTCTGCACCTTAAATCCTTTTTGAACCCATTTCACAAAGCTTTCAGAATGCAAGATCTTCAGGCATCAGGCCAGGTTAAAATTTCAACCTTTCTTCCACTGTTATGTAGAGAAAGATCCCGTATGTAACACAGGGAGCCAACAAGGCTGGAGATCAAACACAGGGATGCAAACCAGAAAATGTTTCTCTGGAGGAAAGAGGGGTGCTTTTTGGGTGCCAACTTTTGATATTTTATGGTTGTTATGCGGTTGCTAAGCACCAAGTATGGGAGTGGTACTTAAAAAATTCCAAAAAGCGGCCAAACAAGCAATGGGATGAACTTGAAAGTTTTAGAATCCGATTCTAAGATGAATTTTACGTTAGAAAAGACCAACTCAAAATTTTCGAAAATTTGCTCAAAATTCTGTTTTATTTGGTTGCAAGCTACCTTAGAAACGCAGGCAAGCGCCTGACGATGCAATGGCCAGTACAGTCTGTTTGTGGCACTGTTTGTGGTGATTGATTGCAAATTGCTGTTGTTGATGCTGCCCAATCTCGTCCCCCCTCTACCTCTACTCTGGGATACAAGAGGCCGTTCGGCAATTTGATTGGCTATTCGAAAACGATAGCAAAATCAGATTATAACTGGCCCCCATTCAAAAATGGCCTCTACTGAATCGCTAATTTCACAAAATCAATGGGGTTTATGGGGCAAGTGAGGAGTTCAAGAGGGGTAATGGACCACGGCGCATCCGAATTTTGGAGTTTCAGGAAATGTTGGGGTCATTATGACGTCATAACAGAGGGTTGAAAAATAAATGTTGCGATTTTCCGACCCGAGGTTACGTTTGGAGTCGATGCTCCATGGTTACAAGCTCGATTTCAAAACGGAAAGAGGTTTTCAAGACACCATTCGTCTGCAAGTCTAATAACGCAATTTGGGGTTCAATATTGCCCCCAGACGCGGAGCGCGCGCCCCCCATAAAAAAGGGGAATCATTTCGGCCTACCCCATTTTACGCTGTAACTCCGTTTTTGCGTGGAGTAAACGGCCGCGGCATGTCAAAATTCGACGGAAAACTGTATTATTTCACTAAAACACTTTTAATCTCCAATTTATCTTTAAAATTCGCCGAATAACGAGCCATTCTATTTTAAAGCTGTGGTGGAAATTCTCGAAAATTTCAACTTAGGCCCTTTTTCCACCCAAATGGATCGTGCTCGTTTTCCTACTAAATGCACTTGCTAACCCCGGATTAATGATTAAATATACTTTAAATACCCACATTTCAGTCAAGAACCGGAGAAGAACTAAAAGAACTGATACTAGGATTACTGAGACCACTGCAGAAACCAAGGAAAGCAAAAGGCCCCACAAAAACTTAAGTCCAATAATCCTACTATCTATTATCAGAAAAATCCTCACAATCTGCATGCTAGACAGAAATTGATATAGATTAAAAACCCATATCCCATATAAACAAGCAGCCTATCAACCAGGCAGGAGCACCACTGAAAATGTACATGCCATAAAACTACTGGTGGAAAAGGCAATCCTGGCGAAAGACTATTACATACCGGGTGTCTCAGAAAAAAGTACCCCCTTTTGACTTGAAATAGGAACCAAGCAATAAGATATTTTTTTTTTTTTATATCAATCTAAAACTTAAAAACAACAAGTTAATGCAAGTTACTGTGGCATTTGCAGCGAGGAAAGACGCATGGTCACCGGGTCCTCACTACAAATGCCACTTACAATTTTCTAAGTAATATCAACAATAAATTAATAATAGAACACAAAAAACAAAAACAAAAAAATAAGATACATATGCACACTATATCGGGACAAAGTAAAGGCCAAGGCAAAACTGAAGTACCCCCAAAAACCCGCACAAACAGCCCACCACCCACCAAACCACAACCACGAGCGCACCGGCAGGGAGAATGAAACAATTGTTCAGGGATCCAACCCCGAGGGGAAAAAGACTTTCCAATTTATCATAGACTCCCCCCATCCGATGCACCCGCGACTTCACAGCTAAATTTATCAATGTTCAACTTAGATGCACGTACAGTGGCGTCGTGGCCGGGAGGCCAGGGGGCCATGGCCCCCCTGTGAAAGTGTTGTCGGAAAATTCGTCAGTTTTCCATTCTTGTCGGAAAAATCGAAAAAATTGAATTAATCCATTTTCCTTACATAGCTACTTTATGGCAATCGAAATGTATAAATGAAATATCATTTTTTCGATCGCAAAAACGTAGTTTTGATGAAAAAGTAGGTTTTTCGGCAAAAAACTAGGTCCTTCGTTCGTTTTTCTGCAGAAAATTCCTTTTTCAATCGAAAGAAAAGTGTGTTTTCTATTGGAAAAATAGACACATTAGGCGGAAAAACTTTCGGACGAATAAATTTCAGACAAATGTTTTCGGTCAAAACATTCTTGGACTTTTTCCCCGAAAACTCGGTCGTTTTACCTACATTTTGGTGACTAAAAACGATAAATTTACAATTTATTCTGCACGTTTCATACTTAAAAAATGTCATGCATTTATAGTTTGTGCATTAAGCTTTCAATGAGTTGCTCGTCAGAATTTGCACAAGTGAATATTGTTGAGGAAGATGGAAATGATTAATAAGATGGGATCACTTTCAGTTTCTGTAAACAACTTTCTTTTCCTTCTTTACTTTTTTTTTAATTTTTTTATTTTATCATTTTTTGGCTCTGGTACCCAGGGTATGTAAACAGATGCTTATAGAAATGAAGATTTATATCAAGCTATCACGCTGTTATCTAAAATTTGAAAATGATCTAGTATTCAGTGCTTTTGAGGTCCTTTTTTCGAAATTTCCCGTGAAAAACAAATAGTAGATTCTTCAAATAGGGGCGTTTTGCAACGATCTAAAGGGCGTGGTAACGGAAAATTTTCACCATGTAGCTTCTTTGATTCTCTCTCAAAACAAACACCAAACACCAGTACACACGAGAACAATAAACTCGATACCGAAGGAAATATAGTTAAGAAAATATAACAAAATAACAACCAATCTGTGAAAAGCGCTACTGTCTGTAGAATATGGGAAAAAGGATATGTGTGCAATATCATGCAATAAATCTATCGCAATCAATGGGTACCAATGTTGAATTTGGTTTTCGGCCTATTGTGTAGTTTAAAACAAAAAACAAATAAAAACAAAAACAAAACCAAAAAAAAGGGGGAAAGATAAGAAGATCGAAGGAACCTTATATAAAAATCTCCATTTTGAGGGCAATAAACCTACTATTTCGGGACTTACAGAATGGGCCTTTACGCAAAATCCTCCAATTCAATACAAAATTGTGTAGTTTAAAGACAAAAAGAAGAAGATAAGAAATGATTGGAAAGAGCATCATATAAAAATTTCCGTTTTAAAGGCAAACCATCTATTTCGTGACTTACAGAATGGGCTTTGACGCAAAAATCCTACAATCCTACAACGGCAACCCACGCGATTTGCTAGTTATGTTTAGATTGGATGACGGAGTTTCTTGTTTGCAGCATCCAAATCGACTTCCTTTTGGGAGTATAGTTTCCCTTTGATTTGAAAGTTACTTTATGTGAAGGCCTATACATCTAGTTTTGGTACTAGTTGCACTAACTGCAAATAATTAATTGCTTTCAATCAACTTACCGCCTTCTTTTTGGGTGGTAGGGCTTGAAAGGGAAATCCATTTTTAGCAATACTTGTTAATACTTAGAGCCTCTGTTTTACGTTTTGCAGATGAAACTTGCAAAGGACGGGGCTTTTCTTTTTTGACAGATGCATCATTTAAACAAAAATCAACAACAAAAACACTCTCTCTGGCATACGATTTTGCAGTTTTGAAGTTTTGTATTTCCTTGTTCTTTTAACAATCAGTCAATCCTCGTCATTTTAGTCTCTTTAAATCAAAACAGCTAAAATCAATAGTTGGCAGGCCCAGGCTGGATAAGTATGTGTATCGTTGTGTTGTTCTGCAATTGTGGTGTAAAGTTTGCAAAAGCAAGAAGTAAAACAAACTGGTAAATATGAAAATGTATTTATGAAAAATGAAAACAAAAACAATATCAAAGAGAAGTGCAGAAGAAGAAGTGACAGAAGAAAAGAAAAAGTAAAAAAGTAAAAAAAAAAAAAGTAAAACAAATCCCCTAATGTAGGGGTGGCCAAGTGCTCGGTCGTAGAGCACAATCCTGCAGCTTTCTCTGCTTTCTGCCTTTCTCTCTCAGGTGGTGATTGGGTGGGGCACTGCGTGTTGGGCGGAAAAAGTAAAGTTTTCAGTCCAATCACCGACCGTAAAAGTTGTTGTTGTATATTCGTGCTGGCAAATTCCGGGCAACTGCACTACTGCCCAATTTTCTAGCAATTATTTGTTTTTGGCCTATTTCGCTAAATCATCCAAATTTGCGCTAAAAGATGTTTTGGCGCGTTTTTCATCAGTTTCGGAACCACGCGGACAAACCCCTGTGATAGAAGATGTTTATTGTGGCTATTTTATGTTAGTCACATTGGACATTGTAAACTTGAGGGGTTTGTCCTTATATTTCATTATAATCAAAGGAACCATTAACTCTCGATAACATGTATTCCCTCTCGATATATGTATTCAATCCACAATTTACGTACATGCAAACTTGATATATACTATGAACACGATCTATATAATGCAACCTTAATTTATATTTAAGAATCATTCAACATTATATATTTTTGAATTTCACAATACATGATGTAGTTTGAATGTACCGGGTGTCCCAAAAAAATGTATACGGATTTGGTTGACTCCAGCGATATGAATTTAGCTTTATCATTGTCTGGTCACTCTAAAAATGTTCTTCGGTAGTTAACTTGAACATAGATACCTCGTTTGTTGTTATTGGTAGTTTGCGACCAAACATGTAGATCCTGAAAGCTCAAATTGCCTCCTCCTGCAAACCAGAGCTTTAGCCTTTTGGCCTAAGCAATTTTAAGGCACAGTGTATAAATCAAAGATAGCCTTGATGAAATTTGAACAACATTAGATCTTGTCTTATTCTGTTTTCCAGAAGTCACCCCACAGTCACCCATTGGGCAGTTTCTTAATTTTTCATTAATTTCAGTTCTTAATTTTGATGTACTTCAGAAACTTGCTAGGCCAAAACTCTGGTATGCAAATGCATGCACATTTGAGCTTTCAAGATTGATATTTCTGCCCTCAAAGCACCAATACCAACAAACGAGGTCTCTGTGTTGAAGTAAACTATCGAAGAACATTTTGAGAGTGATTAGTCATTGATTAAAGCTAAATTCACATCACTGGAGTCAAGCAAATCTGTATACATTTTTTTGGGACACCCGGTATAAATGAAGGGAAATAACAAAATCTCGTTGCACCATAATATACATACAATGCTGATATACAATATGGTGTTCTTTTACTTTTGTCCACTTTGGCAGGGGATAGGTAACCGTTAAACATGTATAGATGATGATGATGACCACTCAAAATCACCAGTCTCACAGCTAGATTTCAAAACGAGCGAGACACCTGGCCTAGATGGGTCGGGCATCGGCTTTTGCATTCCAGCGTGAGCTCATCCGTTCGCAGTTAAATCCACTATTTGATTTTGATGGAAGAAGGTTGGTGAACATTGGGAGACATCAATCGACGAAATTTTCTGATTAAAAATCATTATTCGAAGACTTCTTCTGGCCATGAAAAATGGTCTAATTCATACGCAGATTCCTGTTGATGAAAGAGGATATTTCTCCAAAACTACACCGTGCCACATCAAGAACTTTAAAGGAGTCATTGCCAAGGATGTCAGGAACATGGCCTATCGGGTTCTTGACCAAATTTTGGGTAAGGGTCTGCTGCGAGCATATTCAATATGGTACCGTAGGCTAGACTAATTTTTACGAAAATGGTACCCTTGGCAAGACATATTTGACCATTCTCCGGATCAATTTTTACGAAAATGGTACCCTTGGCTAGACCAATTTTGACCATTTCCTCGACCAATATTGTCAAATTTGTACCAAATATGATATCATAACCGTTCGCTAGACCAATATTGTCAAAAATGATACCCTTGGCTAGACCGTTGTAGGCCAAAATTGCAAAAAGTATACCCTTGGCTAGACTAGAAATCCGAAAAAGTATAACCTTGTTCGCGGCACATCCCCAGGTACCTTTACCATGGAAGAACCCCCCCCCCCCCCTCCGTGGTTTGCATTGAAATACTCAAGCTGGAATCTGGCATTTGTTTATGCTGATAAAACTACCTATGGACAATTGATACCCAGAAGCTCAAACTTTTCTCTGTTGTTCAAAATGTGGCTAGAAGTGCTGATGAGCTAAATAGGGGTCTAGAAATAGTGCGATTGTGGGCATGGCAGTGGAAAATGCAATTTAATGCAGAAAAGACTGAAGAGGTTATTTTTTTTACCAAGAGGAAAAAGCCTAACCACCCAACTCTAGTGCTTGGGGATGATGAAGTAGTAAGAAAAAGGGAGCACAAACATCTTGGAATGATCTTGGATGACAAATTGAACTTTCAAAGCGACGTTAAGAAGGCGATTCTTAAAGCAAGAAGGGGTATCGGTTTAGTTCGGTATCTCTCCAAGTATGTCCCAAGGCACGTGTTGCACCAAATCTATAAGCTGTATGTGAGACCTCGTCTAGACTATGGTGATATTGTGTATCATAAATATGATCCAGAAATGAAGCTAGATACCACCAAGAGGTTGGAGCGAACACAATATTCTGCTGCACTGGTTGTAACAGGAGCGTGGAGGGGGACAAGCAGGCAGAGGATTTTTGAGGAACTGGGATGGGAGAGTCTGTATCAGAGGAGGTGGTATAGACGCATGTGCTACTGTTTCAATCTTTAAAAAAAACGCGAAGACCAGCGTATCTCTTCGATGAAATTCCTGTCGAACGCAATGGAAAATATCGATGTAAAATGATCGATGTAAAATAAGTGGAAAAACAAACAAGCAATGTTTCTTACAACTTGCGACGTCAACGCGAATACCAACCAACTTGAAGAACCGCGCGTTTCTCAAGTACCTATTTCCAAAACGTCCTTTTTGAACGGAATTTGTTGGATCAAAATATCAAAGACTCCAATACTCTTGCGGAATTTAAACGAAAATTACTTGCAGTTATCAGACCGGTTAAAAAATCTGTGTACAATGTTCATAACATGACAGGGCTTAAGAGCCTAACAAAGTTGCGGGTGAAATTCAGCCCACTCAATGAGCAAAGGTTTCGGCACAGCTTTGACTGCTTAAGCCCTCGTTGTGTATGTGGTACGGGAAATGAAGACAGCGAGCATTTTCTCCTGCATTGCCCTCAGTTTGACTTGATGCGCACAGATCTCTTCATTCAGCTAGTGGATGTACCTGGGTTAGACATCACAAATATGGATTCAAAAGATTTGTGTGAATTGCTATTGTACGGAACTTCTGATTTGAATGTAGTAGAGAATAGAATGATTATTGAGGCAACAATATCCTTCATTGAGCGATCCAAGAGATTTTGCTAGCAACTCTTTTCAAGTAATTTCATAGCAGCCACTTCCCTCTGTTTCTCTTTTCCTTTATCGGTTTTGGATTGGGTTTTTGTTGTTAGTGTTGATTTTTTTATCCTTGTCTCTTGTTGTTTTGATTGTTGGTCTGTTTGTTCGTTTTACTTTTTGAAAATTGTGTGCCTTAATTTGTAAGTCCCATCTGCAGTGGGAACTATGTGACCCCGTGTCTTATCCCGCTGTGGATGGGACCAATAATGTATTAAAGTTAGTTTTAGATTTTACTTTATATATACAAAAAAAAAGCTCAAATTCGTGAGTGGTCGGAAAAGCAGGTAAAATGTTATTTATCAAACTGCAGTCTAAAATGATTCTACGGTCGTCACCTGAAATAGCCAATTTTGAGGTGTTTATTTCTCCAAATCGGCACCCTGCCACATTACCAAAATTTGCCAATGCACTTGCAATGTCTTCAGTAACAGTGTGCCAGTGTCGGTATATGCACTGTTTTTTGCGTTAAACGTCAATTTTCATTTTTTAGGGGAAGGTTTTATTTACATCGACAACGATTTGGGCAAGGAAAAGCTTTGTCCTTTAACAATCACATACGGGGCAAGTGCTGCATGTCATGTGTCATAAGAAGCAGATATTTCAGTACCTGATACATCGTGTACAAGGGGATTTTTGTACTTAATGTCATTAGACTTTACAATATGATCCAACTATTTACGTCTTTTTAGACAGAATGCAAGAAGTAACGAATCCTCAAATTAACAGTCAGAAATTTACCCACATTCCTTTTTGATACAAAAACATGTGCAAATTGTTTGATGCATTGCTGAGAGCAATGTGTCATTTTAGTTTTAAATCCATTTTATATGAAGGGGGTCAGGAATGCTGGAAAGGGGGCATAGGGGCGACTACCCGAGGCCCCCCCATATTTATGCGTGAAGCGTTATTTGGCTAATTTATGCGCATGATTTCGTGATTTTGATATCATCGGCTCGTGAATTCGTGGTCAAGGACTCCGTCGTGCAGCGTGATTTGTTACAAATTTGGTCGTTATTTCGTGAAATGGGCTTTTAAAACACGTGACTGCGTGATTCACCTTGTTCGTTAACATCAAATCTTCATACTTCCTTACGCGAATTCAGGTCAATCACAAACTTAAAATCACAAGTCATTGGCACTGATGTAATTGAAAGGATAAGAATTGCATCTAATAGGAGGTAACACCCCCCCCCTATTTTTTCAAAGATTTAAGAATTGTCATGATGAAGTTTGAAGATTAAGGGTAAAGGATGAAGTTTTGATGTCATTCTAAAAGAGGATTGCTAGTTTTAAACAGGGACCACGATACCATTGGGCTTACGAAGGGGTCAAAGCTACTCTCCCATTTTTTTTAGAGATAGAATTTTCACAAATAGAATTTTCACAAACTTTTTGAAGTCATATGTTTTGAAGACAATCTGAAGAAATCTGCGAGTTCCAAGTCAGAAAAATGTCGTCTCCAACCTGGTGTCCAAAATAGTACTCCTGTTTGGAAAATCACCAATATTTGATGACATGGCCGATCTCAAAATTTGTTTTCTCGCAAAAAGTAAATCAAAGACTAACTTATGACTAGAGTGGTGTCGCCCATTATGCCCATGTCGTCGCGAAGTTCTGAGTTAGATCCAAAAAGAGCAATTAATGAAAAAACCAAATAGCCAGATTATATCACCAACTAATGGAGATTAAGATCACAGAGTATTGATTTTTTACTTAAACTCTTTATACTGATTTTAGAAGATTTTAAAGAAGGGGGTAAAAACGTCGTTTTCTTCTAGTGTCGCCCATTATGGCCGCGGGAGAAACAATGAACACTATTCTCCGGTAAAAAGTTTTAATAAGAAAAACAGCTTTATTTACTGTTCTTTGTTGATCATTTGGTACTTTAAGCCCAAAAATATCAATAAGAATTAACCTAAACTTCGAGTTTTGGCAATTGAAATACATGTTTCGAGTTTTTCTAAATCCTGCCTTATCTCTTGTGCATGAATGGATGATTTGTGGCATAGTTTCTAAAATGAAAATAGACTTAATATAATGCTGCATTTTTTGTGTTTCGGTGATTTTCCAAGTCAGTAAGTAAGATTTTATCCTACATTGGTGTTTTTTTTAATAAATGTTACATTTTGATATTTTGAAGCGATTGGAAACTTCTCTGGTAAACTGATGGGCATAATGGGCGACGAAAATAGCAATTAGCAGCACTCAGACTTCATAACCTTAAATCTGAATCAGAAGTCACTTTGCTTTGGTTTCATTGTAGATTTCCTCTCAAGAGACATGAGTTCTGAAAAATCAAAGCATATTTGAAAAATTTCAAACCGCAAGGTGCCGAGCGAACGAAAAAGAAGGAAGGAATGTAAATAGAGTCATGAAATTTGCAATACTTGAAAGAATCAATTAGAGATATGCGCAAACCATCTCGTCGGGTTTCAATGCAAATGAACTGAAACTTCAGTGAAGGTCAAATGATGATAAAACAGATGTCAGTGAAGATTTTCTGCGCAATTGCAATTTTATTACTAGTCGTCAGTCCCCTGAAATTTAATTCTCTTGCTAGCCGGCCATAATGGGCGACCGGCCATAATGGGCGACGCTACTCTATGTTCCCAGTTATTGCCGATCTTGGTTTTAAAGGTTATGTTCGGCTATGTTTGGTGATCGGTGATGTTAAAGATTAGTAAATCTAGCTCTTTTTAGGGCTGTCTAGCTTTCAAGAATACTTCAAAAAGTACTGGCGATTACTTGTTTCTATTAAACTCTTGCTTGGTCACAAATTCTAGAAAGAAAAGCAAAACAACATCGAAGACTTTTTTTAAAGAGTATGGTTCAACATAAGGATTCTCAACACAATTATCTTTTTCCTTTCAAGTAATGAAAATAAATATTTCGTCATCTTTCAAGGCTCTTGGATCATCGACAAAGGAGAAAAAAGAAAATGTATGATCAGTTTCATACTTGAGTTTTGGGGATTTTTCAAGCGTAAATACTTTTTTGGGAAACCTGGTAGAATTCTTAGATGTAAGAATCTCGACAATAGAAAACCTGCTTTGGTCTTCGGCCAAAGTAAAGAATTTCTGTTAAGAAACCCATCGTCAATCTCGTGCCCAGGGCCTACGACCTAATATGACAAATGGCCCTGTGGACGATAACACATAATGAAACTCAGCTAAATAATCCTTATCACCACCTTCAAGTCTGCAAAAGCAGTATGTATATTTGAATGAAAATCGACTTCTTCTCAACAGCAAATTGTAAATAAGGAAGCCTGTTCAAAGAGGGCGTTTTCCGACGAACGGCGTAGTATCAAAAAAATTTACAGGGGCTGGCCCAGGAGCCCCGCTTTTGCTCACTTCGCTCGCATATATAACTTTGAAACCGTTCTGCTGTCCCTCGTTTGAAATCATAAGGGTATGACATGCTAGAAAGTCCTTAGATGTAGAGTCTAGACAAATCAAAACCGGCTTTGATCTAAAACATGGAGAATTTCTCTGTTACCTGAAAATAATGCATAGTACTACCTAGATGTAAATTTCCCATTGGCTTCAAGTATACGAATACAGTCCAACTCGAGGGGGTGTATCACTCACCAATATCAGTTCAGTTCAGTTCAGTTCAGTTCAGTTCAGTTCAGTTCAGTTCAGTTCAGTTCAGTTCAGTTCAGTTCAGTTCAGTTCAGTTCAGTTCATTGATTTTAAATTCAACTACATACAAATACTCCAAACATTAAACAACTTACAACAATTTGAATAATTACAAGCTACAAATTAAAATACAAGCATATAGACTAAACATAAATAAATCGAAAAATATACTACATGACTAGAGAATTTGTATGAAGAAGAATTCTTTAGGAGGAGCTCTCTCAGTAGCTGAGCTATAATATCATACTCCTTTGGCAAAACTCCTTTTGTTTTCAAGAGAAATCCGTAAAAATCCCTAAACATCCTATTGTTTTACAAAATCTCGTGCACCCTTTCGGAAGAATTAACTGAATGAGAATCAACTTCTTCTCAGAAGAAAAGCATTTGGTAAATAACAGCCTTCAATCCTTATAAAAGGACGTTTTTCGATCTGCAACGAGATGCAATGTCAGAAAATTTTGCTGGAGACCCCCCACTTTTGTTGCTTCAGTCACAGTTTTACCACCCCCCCCCCATTTTAAGACTTTGATTTGCAGATATCACTTGCTCAATGAGGGACTCATTTCATTACTCTTATAAAATGAGCCCCCTGTGTCAAAATGGCCTAAAGTAGCGGGAGTTCTCATACACTCAACAAAATCGCTTCAATTTCTGGTTTAAACAGCTTCAACATTGAAAAGCAAACTTGTAGCACAAAGAATAATAAGAATAAGAACAAAGAATAAGAACAACGAACCTACTCATCGCAAAATACATACCTTTCAAGCAGTAATTTGGAAATAAAGAAGATGAGTAAGCTCAGTTAAAAATAGATATAAAAAGGAAAATAAAATAAGCCATCGAAAAAGAACTGCAAGAACAAAGAAACAAAGCAAAAATGAGGTTCTGTGCGGACAAAAAAGGTACCTCTCAACACTAAATCACAAAGACGCAATAATAATGCTCAAAAATCGACTGAATATGCTAGAACTAAAAGGAAACTTCAAAAGCAATTATACAGAGGACTTAAAATGTGAACTGTGCAATGAAGCAGATGATGACACTGAGCATCTTTTCAATGCCAATACATGAAAAGGATAATTAAGAACGAAGACATCAAAATCGATGGAGAAGAAGAACGAGTCGTGGAATATGTTAAGAGTGCGATGGATGTAAAGTTAGAACTTAGAAGAAGCTAGAAGAAGTGAAGAAATCAATATGAGGAAAATAAAACAAACAAAAAAAAGAACAAAAGAGAAATAACCAAAAATAACTACGTATCAGGCTAGTACAAACCCCGCACCCCAATTACGGGTGCGCCCAGCCTGGTTCCATGTGCGTCAACTTGACCGCGTTCGAGTGAGGGTACTGGGCGCCTTCCGTGGAGCCCAGTCCCCCTAGTCAAAAATGACGTCAGGGAACCAGACTGGGGTGCGCCATGCTTGTCAGCCAATGAGATCACCGCTTTCTAGCCCCTGGAGACAAAATCGGTCGTTTGAGGTAAATTTTCTTGTACCCTCACTAAAACTGAAATGGATGCTAAACTACTTCAGTTATTTGCAATTTTTTGATAAATCAGTTGCGGGAATGTCCGTCCAGAGTTGTTTACATGTTTGGGCACACAGCTTGTGTGGGGCGGCTTAAAGACCCTGTGCTAACCATGGGTCTTTGTGGTCATCAGCTATCCCACAATGCATTTTCAGAGACCCTTAAAATCCCACAGATCATTGCGAAAATTTCTAGTCCCCAAAAGAACAAAAGAAAATCTCGTCAGCTTGTGAGCTAATTTAAGAATGCCAATTCCACATATTGAATATTTTTAATGCCGAGTTTCCTGTCAGTTGCATGCACAATTAAATACTGTTCTTCCTGACAACAAAACAAATCTCTGATAAAGTTTCCAACTGAGTGGCGCTGTTACATAGACAATGCTGTAGAGTCCAAAATTTGATATTTCCCTTTCTCCAATTTCAAAGGAGCCATTCCAACTTGCATACCTTGCACGTGTCATCTTGCACAAGGTTGTTTATCTATCTTGCAAAGAGTGCCTGCAAAGACTGCTGGTTAGCACAGGGTCTTTAAACCAAATTGTTAATGGAATTGTGCATTTTGTGATAAAGGCATGAAAATTGGTACACATGCACAGTTTTTCATGCTGTAAAAAATGAGCTATATGACCACTTCGGCAAGTTCCCGGAAAGTCTATCTTTAGACGGGGATAGTCGTGCCCAGACCTCTAAACCATTTTTAGGCTTTTGCTATGTAGAAAGCAGAATGACAAAATCAATCATTGCCCCAATATTAATTCAAACATGTAGAAACTGATGATAAATGATAAAATTCAAAAAAGTTATATTTTCAAATAGGAAAACTCGTTCCCAGACCTCCAAAATGGGTTATTCAGTAACATTGCAGGAATGATTCTAGGTCACTGGTCGAAATTGACAAAAAGATCAATTTTTTGTTTTTGATGGAATACACCCCTTTCATCTTCGTAGAGTCGGGGATTTGCATTTATAGAGCCAAAGTACTGACGAAAAAGGATTTAGATGCACTTTCCTTGCCCCTACTACCTGAAATCAGCTGATTATTTTCATTTTTGATTATAAACTGCCATGATTTGAAGTGAAGTTCCCCCAAAGTTCCTGCAGTCTATCATCGTGGAATGGCTAAGCCCAATATATCATTTGAAAGCCATATGCCTTGCCTGCCGGAATCTACTGTGTGTTTTAGTGGTTTGGCATCCTGTGTTAATAGGCTCCACTTTTTTTCAGAAGCACAGAACGAAAGAAATCTTGTTTATCCGGGATCCCAGGGGGGACACTCGGCACATACGCATACGGGGGGGTCAGTCCGAGAAATTTTCAGGAACCCCAAAAATATCAGTTTAGCTCCATTACAACCCAAAAATATCAGCTCATTTTATACCTTGACATTTGTAAACGAACAGAAAAGATCCTGAAACAATGCAAATTGAGTCCAGGATTGCCTCTAAAGAACCCAGAAATATCATTTTCACAATATTTGATGCCCAAAAATATCGAAAACATAATTTAAATTTATATGGACCTAAAAATATCACTTTCGGCAATATTCTGACCCAAATATATCGGACTTACCTCCTCGTATGTGCATGTGCTGAGTGCCCCCCCTGGGTCCGGGATATGACATCACACAGTCACTCCTTATTGGCTGCTTCAGAAAATAACTGCGTTTGATTGGATAAGATCAAATTAGCATATTTAAGATGGCCGCCACAGTTGGGAAACCTTCCAGCAAGTTACGAATTCGACAGCTACATATTCGTCTTTCTCAACTAAAAAGTTACATAAACTGTTCACAGAGATTTCCGTTTCGTTCAAGAAACAAGTCCTCAGATGCTTTGTGACTTGGACGGTATGGGAAGAACAACATTTCGGTTGCTGAAGCCATACAAGAAAGGAAGACGAAAGTTGACTACAAACACAAACATTCAACAAGTGATAAAAAGTTGAACTGCTTTGGAATTACTTTTCACAAACTGCAGAAAAGGAAGCTGAAAACTGTTAGTGAAGCTAACGAAAGTGAATATGGGTACTTATTTGTCCAACAGTTATATCTGCAAAGTCTGGTAGGCCAATTGCTTTGTCCAGCTTACCAGAGAGGCCTGGTGGAGTAGTTAGTGTTCCTGACACTGCAATTCAGGGGTTTGTTGCAAAATATGTTTTGTGTTGCACATACTGCAAACATTCTATTGATGAAAAGTTTCTTTTGCGAGAGAGCTGGTATTTCTTCTTCAACAAATGTTCCCTTTTAAGTAAATACTAGGGCTGCGCTAGCTTTCAGGAGGGGAGTCACAAATTCAAGATCCAAGATCCAAGATCCGGAAATCAAGATTCACACTAATTCAAGATCCGAAATGCAAGATTCACACTAATTCAAGATCCAAAATTCAAGATTCACACTAAATCAAGATATGGAATTCAACACTCACACTTATTCAAGATCCGAAATTCAAGATTCACACTAATTCAAGATCCGGAATTCAAGATTCACACAAATTCAAGATCCAGAATTCAAGATCCAGAATTCAAGATTCACACTAATTCAAGATCCGGAATTCAAGATTCATGACACAAATTCAAGATCCAAAATTCAAGATTCACATTAATTCAAGATCTGGAATTAGCATATGTATTAGTGTTTCCTAAAACAACATTTGTGGCAGAAAGACAGTAGAAACAGCAGTCTCTGTTGCCCTATGCCCGTTCATGATGGGTGCGATATCCCAGTCAGATTTATGCCGAGTGTTGGGGATTACACCAGGAGTGTACCTTGAAAGGCATTCAGTAAGAAAGG
This sequence comes from Aurelia coerulea, assembly GCA_039566865.1. Lineage (NCBI taxonomy): Eukaryota > Metazoa > Cnidaria > Scyphozoa > Semaeostomeae > Ulmaridae > Aurelia > Aurelia coerulea. The sequence goes on from CM076945.1 coordinate 16,682,395, forward strand.
ATATAAGGAGGGGAGACTGGAGAAAGCTGAAATTGCAAGTCAGGAGGGGACAAAGCAGATATAAAAGCAGTTGAAGTACAAAAAGATGGTCAAAGACAACCAAGTGAAGCAGAAGGAGGGAGAAACTTATAAAGGCGGACAGTTTAACTTGTGATGATAATTAACATTTTCACACAAAATCAATTACTATTTGGTCAAATGACAAAATGTCTTTAATGCTTAGGTGTGTAGCAAGTTGTTTCTCAATTTCCCAGAGTTAGATATGTTTTTTCAGGTGCATTCTCAGGTACCATATGCAAAAAGTAGTTCTGTAAAACTTTTGATTGACTTTTTCTGAAGTTCAAGTTTCACGAAAGTCCTTTACCTTAGTAAAACAGTTTTGCATTCTAAAAGAACCCTAAACCTTGTAAACTATATACCAAAATGATCCATGCACAACAGAGAATGCAATGAAAACACTGTTTTTTGCATCTAAAAGGCAATTTTTATGTGGCATTTGCTAAATAAAAGAAATTTCCTTTGACGGAAATCGAGATGATAAATCTACCAAAATATTTTAAGGTTTTTGCTTAGTTATGTTGCCAACATGTTTTCCTTGCATTGAACAGACTATAAGGATCAAGTTGATACCTTAAAGACCAACAAATCTTTTGTGACAGCAGAGATCAATGTACACTTAGGATGAGGATGTATGTTTATTGTAATTAGGCCGTTGCCATGGAGACCAATTATCAAATGTAAATATAAATACGATTTTTGAAATCAGCATGCTCAATTACCCTAGGCAAACTCCTAGTTAAGCTCTCATAATTCATAGTATTGACATCAAATGAGAAAAACTAGGTGCTATACCATCAGAGCAGTGACCTACCTTATAGCATGATATCAAATATGCTGGATCGATACACACAGTAATAAAGGATGGTAAAATGTTCTCTAGTTGCTATACTTAGGACTAAGGCACTTGTTTCCAGACCTCCAAATAGGTTTAGTAGAGCAGATTTCAGGCTGGAACGTTCATTTTGTGACAAAAGCATGAGATTTGGTGAACATAGGAAATTTGTTCCGCTGAAAATATTGGATACAGGGCCATTCCAAAAAATGCCCCCAAATCCTATTTTTAGTTTGGGGTACTAGAGCCCAATCCCCCAAAGTAAAAAACCGATGTAACTAATCAAATGGGTGACGGATAAATAAATTACTTAGTAGTCTTAGCAAGTTTGAAACGAGTTACGGATAAATGCATTACATAGTACTATTGGCAAGTTTGACATGCTGGAAAACATGGAATATGGAGCCATTCCCTAAAATACCCTCCAAATGCTATGTTTAGACAGGGATAATATTAGACAGGGATATTAGAGCACAATGGCACAAAGTGAAATACTGGTGTAACTAATGCAACGAGTGACATCTAGATACATTACTTGTCACAATGCTTGCCAAAAGTCTTTGGAAGACTTCGACCGATTCTTGACAATCTGCAGTTCTAACCATAGAGATAAGGTTTAAACACCCCCTCACCCACGAAAAAATGTTGATTTGCAAGGTTATTGTTCCAGCATTACATCAGAGTCGCAAATCATGCTGCCATTCCAATTTTATCATCACTGAACAACATTGTTCTGAGTGGGAGAGGGGGAAGTTGCAAGAAGGCCAAGATAGCAAAGGTGTTCCAAGATTTTTGGTAGGCATTATATAGTTGGTGCAAATGTATATTGTACTTTTTTAATTGATTTATTCCAAGGAAATGTAACTTTCATAAAATGTAGGTTTAGCTTAAATTAGCTGTAATTTAGCTATTCTTTTTGATATATCGCCTTCGTAAAATAAATTAATGCTGATGATGATGATGATGTATGGATGATGCTGATGATTATAATATTAAAAAGTTTGACTCACTGAGAATCATGGATGTACGGCCATTTTTAAATGTTCCTCAATGCTTTATTCACACTGCAGCACAGCACTGGGGCATAATCCTCCAAAGCGAAAGTTTGAAGAGGCATTAAAATATGCCATATCTTTTTATCTTGTTATGCAACGTTTGTTATGTGAAGGCAGTCTCACATAGTTAGCTGCGTTAGTTCATTTTAAAAACGATGCTACGTGCTATCTGTTGAAATAGAAATGTGGATGATAAGATATTAACATGTTTTCCTTCATTGTGTAGCTAAAGTAAGTGGCCTACGATGGGCTCCGCAGTCTCCAATCCATTTGCACACCGCAGTACATGCAAGTCCGGCCCCACCGATGCATCAGGAAGAGTAGTCCATAAAGGAAACCAAGGACTGTTCTGATCACACTCCTATCCCCATTCCTCAGGGCTAAGAATTTGTGGGCGCTTAACGAAACACTGCCCCCAATTATGAGCTCCTTGGTAGATGACGCGTTAGATGTGTCGCGTTAGTGCATCCCTTGCAGGAGGGATAGCGTCAACCTGCCTACGTTTAACAGTTATTTCCTAGCTGCATTTATCGATTGCTGACTGCTCGTCGCATCATATAAGAGGGCGAGGAACCGTTCTATTGCACAAATATGAGCATCTGACGGGGAATTATGACCTTGTGACAAGGCTATGAATACACTGACTCAGGCTTTTCATGTCGTTTTTTTACCAATACTAGTAACTAATAGCACATCTCACACCCGCTTAGTTAATTGAGGAATCCCAACGCTTTTGCGTTGGATGAAGCGTGATGAGAACAGTTCTTGATGTACAGTATGAATTACTCTTCGTTAGCACCAGCGGCCTGCCATGAACTTATCAAATGCTCGTGTAAAGGAAGTGCGTGGTTGACAGTTCAAATGTGTAAATGATGGACTTGTGTATATTGCAATGTGAAAATATAATGGAGACTGCCCAGCCTATCGTAGGCCGCTCACTTTAGTTATAATATCAAGAAAAATATCCTGGAATCTTGTCAGTCCCCTTTCTCTTTCAATCGCATTTTTGCGAGAACGTAACAAACTTTTATAACAAGAGCTAGCATATTTCAATAGTTGTGTTGCGTCAAACTTTCGCTTGGGGTATTTGGCCCAGTGCCCTAGTGCGAATAAAGCTCTGAGGAACATTTAAAAAATGGCCATGTATTCCATGATTTTCAGTGCGTCGAAGTTGCTAAGACTAACAATTAATACATTTATGTATCGTTTATTTTTTCAGTAACACCAGTTCTTCATTTTTGGGATTGGGCTCGTACACCCTTGTCTAAAAATAGTATTTGGGGGCAATATTAGGAATTGTCATTCAATCCACGTTTCTCAGCATGTCAAATTTAATAATAATAATCATGCAAACTTTCTATAGCGCCACAATGCTAAATGATACTGGGTTGCGCTTGCGGCCCAAAGATTTGAGATATCGGCCCAAGCTTGATAAGCTTTGCTTTCTTGGGTCGCGTAGAATACGAATATTTTAGAAGTTTTTTATTTTCATATTTTCTCGTATTTTACAAATAAAATTTAATTGAATTGAATTACAATCTAAGTCATATTTACAATTTAAAAATCTGAATTAAGAATAAGTATGAAAAAATAAGGTAAAAAGCATGTTACAAGACTACCAAACAATGTATCTATCTACCACTCATTTCATTAGTTCACCAGTTTTTCACTGTGGGGGATTGGGCTCTAATACCTCTGTCTAAAAATAGCATTTGGAGGCATTTTAGGAATGGCTTTATATCCCATGCAATTTAGCTTATCAAACTTGCTATGACTACCAAGTAATAATGTATTTATTCGTCACTCGTTTCATTTGTCACACTAGTTTTTAACTTTGGGAGTTTGGGCTCTAGTACCCTTAGCTTGAAATAGCATTTTCAATTTTCTTATATCACCTAATTTAGAGGTCTGGAAACGAATATCTTAGCTTGCCTAAAGCTGATATATATGGTGAAGTGTTATCATATTTTGCTACACTTTGGGATTCTAAGTGTCCCATCAAACTAGCAATAACAGTTTTTTTTGCTGTTCTCATTCTCAGTATTACTATAAAATGACCAAGTTTTGGAGGTCTGGGAACAAGTACATTAGTTTTAAAAATTAAAACTAGAGAAAATGTGTACCATATTTTTCTTTGTATGTGTATCCAACATGTAAGATCACAGGCAACAGGATAAATAGTTGTAAAATTATAATGTAAATACTTGCCTCACGTTACCAAAATGTCTTTTTCTTTGTTTTCTGTCTGTTCTGCTAACAAATGTGCACAAACAAGCGATTTTAATATCGATATGCGAGGCCTGAAAGTTTCTTCGGACGGCCATCTTGGAAATAATGTAACGACTGGCCGTCCGAAGAAACTTTCAGGCCTCGCATATCGATATTAAAATCGCTTGTTTGTGCACATTTGTTAGCAGAACAGACAGAAAACAAAGAAAAAGACATTTTGGTAACGTGAGGCAAGTATTTACATTATAATTTTACAACTATTTATCCTGTTGCCTGTGGTAAGATTTGATGCTATAACCATTATTTGTCTACTCGCAGAATCATTCCTGCAATTTACTGAATAACCCATTTTGGAGGTCTGGGAACGAGTTCCCCTATCTAAAAAAACATGTTTTTGAATTTTATCATTTATCATCAGTTTCTACATGTTTGAATTGATATTGGGGCAATGATTGATTTTGTCATTCTGCTTTCTACATAGCAACAGCCCAAAAATGATTTAGAGGTCTGGGAATGACTATCCCCATCTAAAAATAGATTTTCTGGGAATTTGCTGAAGTGGTCATATAGCTCATTTTTTTCAGCGTGCAAAACTGTGCATGTCTACCAATTTTCATGCTTTTACCACAATGTGCACAATTATTTCACTAAGCCGCCCCACTGTTTGGGGTCGGAGCTGCGTCATTTTCCGGTCGAAGAATATTGACCTTCCTTGAAATATCTATAGAAATCGCTACAAATGAGATATACAAATAAGAATTTCAGCGATTATGCATACTGACCTGAGCAATAACCGAAACTCTTTCACTGCTATCTAATCTCAAAATTGGAGGCAATTTCTAATGATTTCTGGTAGAGATATAATTTGGGCCTAAGCTTTTTCTCGTTTAAAACTCATTCCATTGCACTTAAAAAGTTATGGTAAATTCTTGAGCTAGATAATGCACTTACCCATGACTGAGGCACAAGTTTGACTTCGTTTGCATTGTTTACTTTGGCAAATTTTTGTAAGAAACAACCAGTTGTGGGCGAATTGCAAAAACTTTCCTCGGTTCATATTTTTCTCTACACAGTCTCTCCGCTTCAAACAACACACAGTAAACATACAGTAAACAGTAAACAACACACAGGGGCAAATCACTCTTCAAAATAGCGTGCGAGATTCCAAGATTCCCGAAATCCTTCAAAATTTCGCGAAGATTCTTGGGATTCTTCCAAATTTCTCCAAAGATTCCTAGGATTCCTGGATCGGCATCCGAGATTCTTTAGTTGTTGTATTTGCTTTTTTATTACTTCTAGCAGTGGTGTGGTCGATATACAACTGCACTTGTGGTCCTTCTACTCTATTTCATTGATGCAGGAGGCCATTACCCTTGGTTGTGGAAGAAAAATGGCCAATAAACCATTCTATTACTTGCATAAATAGTGAGAAAAGTTATGACGTCACATGTGAATACCCCCGAGGCAAACAAACATTCTTGCTCGTTTCCTGGCAAGATTTTGCAATAGGAAACTTTCTATAGAGTAGCAATAAACCGCTTATGTCAAAATAAAGTCGAAAAAATTGAGTATGATGTTTAAAGACACAATCTCACAAATAAAACAAGATGGTATTTACAGTACGCTCAATCTTAGTTCATATCGAATGTCATCAGTACTCGCCAGCGAGGAAGAGCTTTCGTCAGAGCTTCTTCTGAAATCGAAAAAGAATATTCACTGTCAATCAATGCTTTGTCGTCAATACTGGTAACATAGTACTCAAGAGAGAGGTAGCCGGGAGTAAAGACTTGGTCCAATGGTTTGAAATTCACGACGCCAGATGCGTTATTCTGGCCAACTTTCGTTCCTTGATACCAGTTACTGCAAACTCCAATGTTCTTATAACTTGTTTTGCTTAGATCAACATTATCCGAAGAGTATTGCCTTTCTCTTTTGGTACCTTGCAAGTAGGAAAATTGTACAATCCTCCCGACGAGGCACTTTGTTTTCGAATCCATGCGCTTGAAGATGCAAAGATCCCCAGACCTCACACTCTGCTGCGGGCCACAATGATTGATATCTAGCCCTGTGAAGATGTGCGATGGCTGTTCAGATCGAACTCTCAGTAACCTGTCACTTGAAACTGGAAGGTTTTCTTGAAGAATATACAGGGCTGTTGACTTCCTAATGTATACACCGTTATACAACACAAATGGAGATAGTGGAAGGCTTCGATGTTCTTTTCCTCTTTTCTCTTTTCTATTTTTCTCTTGTGCATACGTTTTTTCATATCTATTAACTTCCACTCCATCTCCTAAAGGTTCATAGCATGGGAAAGTTGAAGATTTCGATTTCCTTAAGCGTACTAGAGATAGATCCTCTTGGATGGTAATTGTTTCTTCCCTAGATAATTCATTTTGAGAGACATTATCTTCTGCATGAGACGCATTTTCTTCATCGTCATTCTCAACACCGTGAGTAACAATTTCGTCCATCCGTATCAATAGATCTGTGTCATCATAGGATTCCAAATAAATTTGGCAATCATTGCATATTTCAGTAGCATCTTGCTTTGCCAAATGAAATGACTCCAGCATGTCGTTTTCTTGTGGCAAACTGAATGTTCCAGCTGTCTCATCATTTACCTGCAGCAAGCGTCTTTTCAATCGTGGAAAAATTATCGTCTTGTCAGCCTCAGCGGATGAAATGAATTGAAGTTTCTGAATCTATTCCATCATTCCTTCAAAGAGAAATTGACTATGGTGGAAAAAGTCGGAGTCATAGATCTGAGCCATCGAAACAGCTGTTCACAGGACTGAGATCCACATTTCCAAACACGCAAGCTTTCGGGTGGAAATTTACCTTTGACTACATTCAAGATCAGGTTAGCCAACATATGGCCGTTTATTTCTATGCATAGATATGCGTTGCTTGTGATGAAGTGGTCGCTTTCAGATAGACCTTGATTTGACAGCCATACCCTCCAGATTCGAAGAAAAAAGATGGACTTCCACAACAGGTACAGCGACGAAGGGGGGATAGAGATTTATCGAAACAAGAATCTCTAATGTCTCGCATTAGCCTTAAATATACGACAGTGCCAGTTGTTCTCATGCTTTGGCCAAGCTCTCTCAAGCACTCTTCAACACTTGGTTTAACAAGTAACTCGATGCTCGAGTAATTCTGCTTTATCGCGATTGTCAACAGCACGCTCTGTTAAGCCATGCCTTGCTTTAGGAAACAGTTTGAGGACTTCTGTTAAATGCCCTCGACATGCAAACTCCGAACCGAGAGAAATAATGTTTGATGGAGTGATTAACTTTGTTCGCAGCTTAGCCAACAGATGAACGGTGTCTTGGGCGAATAAACATGCACTGAGCAACTTGGGCATTGCAAAGAATGTCCAGCTAGAGGGTACATTGGAATTGATTGATTTCTTGAACAACTTTGTTTCGTTCATCATCGCCTTAAAAAATGGACCAGCTCCATCTGCTCCGCTTGACAAAACTACAACCTCTCACTTCTTGAGTTGTTGCTTGATATATTCCCAACGTATTTGTATGTCCTTGTGAGTGTACTTTGAGTCAGTTCCAAGAACATACCTCAAAAAGAAGGCGTATCTGAAGAAACTGGCTGCGCAACAATACAATGAGCATATGAAACAACAGTTGTTGACTTGTAAACCCGATCAATATCTTCATATGTTTTCAAGATAAATGCATTAGGGGAAGGAATTCCATCCTTGATGGGCAGCAAAAATCCAATAAAACGTCCGGTAACTGGGTCATAGTCAACTTTCTTTTGCAGCCTTGTGTCATCTAGATGAAGATGAACACATCTTGGAGAATCAAAATTATTCAGATGGTTTAGCAGTTCATCAAATTGAAATTCACGACGCCAGATGCGTTATTCTGGCCAACTTTCGTTCCTTGATACCAGTTACTGCAAACTCCAATGTTCTTATAACTTGTTTTGCTTAGATCAACATTATCCGAAGAGTATTGCCTTCCTCTTTTGGTACCTTGCAAGTAGGAAAATTGTACAATCCTCCCGACGAGGCACTTTGTTTTCGAATCCATGCGCTTGAAGATGCAAAGATCCCCAGACCTCACACTCTGCTGCGGGCCACAATGATTGATATCTAGCCCTGTGAAGATGTGCGATGGCTGTTCAGATCGAACTCTCAGTAACCTGTCACTTGAAACTGGAAGGTTTTCTTGAAGAATATACAGGGCTGTTGACTTCCTAATGTATACACCGTTATACAACACAAATGGAGATAGTGGAAGGCTTCGATGTTCTTTTCCTCTTTTCTCTTTTCTATTTTTCTCTTGTGCATACGTTTTTTCATATCTATTAACTTCCACTCCATCTCCTAAAGGTTCATAGCATGGGAAAGTTGAAGATTTCGATTTCCTTAAGCGTACTAGAGATAGATCCTCTTGGATGGTAATTGTTTCTTCCCTAGATAATTCATTTTGAGAGACATTATCTTCTGCATGAGACGCATTTTCTTCATCGTCATTCTCAACACCGTGAGTAACAATTTCGTCCATCCGTATCAATAGATCTGTGTCATCATAGGATTCCAAATAAATTTGGCAATCATTGCATATTTCAGTAGCATCTTGCTTTGCCAAATGAAATGACTCCAGCATGTCGTTTTCTTGTGGCAAACTGAATGTTCCAGCTGTCTCATCATTTACCTGCAGCAAGCGTCTTTTCAATCGTGGAAAAATTATCGTCTTGTCAGCCTCAGCGGATGAAATGAATTGAAGTTTCTGAATCTATTCCATCATTCCTTCAAAGAGAAATTGACTATGGTGGAAAAAGTCGGAGTCATAGATCTGAGCCATCGAAACAGCTGTTCACAGGACTGAGATCCACATTTCCAAACACGCAAGCTTTCGGGTGGAAATTTACCTTTGACTACATTCAAGATCAGGTTAGCCAACATATGGCCGTTTATTTCTATGCATAGATATGCGTTGCTTGTGATGAAGTGGTCGCTTTCAGATAGACCTTGATTTGACAGCAATACCCTCCAGATTCGAAGAAAAAAGATGGACTTCCACAACAGGTACAGTCGACGAAGGGGGATAGAGATCTATCGAAAAAAGAATCTCTAATGTCTCGCATTAGCCTTAAATATACGACAGTGCCAGTTGTTCTCATGCTTTGGCCAAGCTCTCTCAAGCACTCTTCAACACTTGGTTTAACAAGTAACTCGATGCTCGAGTAATTCTGCTTTATCGCGATTGTCAACAGCACGCTCTGTTAAGCCATGCCTTGCTTTAGGAAACAGTTTGAGGACTTCTGTTAAATGCCCTCGACATGCAAACTCCGAACCGAGAGAAATAATGTTTGATGGAGTGATTAACTTTGTTCGCAGCTTAGCCAACAGATGAACGGTGTCTTGGGCGAATAAACATGCACTGAGCAACTTGGGCATTGCAAAGAATGTCCAGCTAGAGGGTACATTGGAACTGATTGATTTCTTGAACAACTTTGTTTCATTCATCATCGCCTTAAAAAATGGACCAGCTCCATCTGCTCCGCTTGATAAAACTACAACCTCTCGCTTCTTGAGTTGTTGCTTGATATATTCCCAACGTATTTGTATGTCCTTGTGAGTGTACTTTGAATCAGTTCCAAGAACATACCTCAAAAAAGAAGGCGTATCTGAAGAAACTGGCTGCGCAACAATACAATGAGCATATGAAACAACAGTTGTTGACTTGTAAACCCGATCAATATCTTCATATGTTTTCAAGATAAATGCATTAGGGGAAGGAATTCCATCCTTGATGGGCAGCAAAAATCCAATAAAACGTCCGGTAACTGGGTCATAGTCAACTTTCTTTTGCAGCCTTGTGTCATCTAGATGAAGATGAACACATCTTGGAGAATCAAAATTATTCAGATGGTTTAGCAGTTCATCAAATTGGAATTTTCCTTCCTCAATTCCTTCCTCTGAAGCAACTTTCCTCTGTATGGTTGTGACTGATGGTAACGCCCCATAGCAAGCGTCACTTTTTGGGGATTTCCTTTGAACATTCCAAACATTCCATATTTATCCTCAATCATTTCAGTCATTGACTTTATGAATTCAAACATATTATCTTGCTCCTCCTTACAACGTAACTTGGCAATGGATTCTGGTGTTTCATAGCCACAAGACTTCATTACATTTACCAGGTAACGACCGTTTGATGGAAAAATATTCCAAATCTTTTCTGGAACACAATTAATGCTGCTAGCCATAGCATTGGAGTCAGTATTAAGATGTTGCTACAAGAAAGAGAAGACAAAATTGCACTTATCTCTCATTTGTTCCATTTAATTTTAAATAAGAATGTACCTAGCTAGACTTTATATGTAATCTGTTGCTACAAACTGCTACCTGAATCTTTGTACTGCTACCAAAATAAAGAAGGCCGTGTTCCTGCTTCTATGCCTACACCAGTATCTTCTTTGAAGAAAAACAGTACAATACGGTATAGCTTACCTTCAAGAAATTTATTTCATTTCTCAGCTCTCCAATTTGTGCTTCAATTGATGCTATTTTGTCAAACATCTCTGTCAGCAAATGACACATCAAATACGGACTCCACTGATGTTTCAGATACATCATCTAACAAAATAATATAAAATCACATTATTCCAGACAGCAATGTGGACATTGTGGCATAGCTTCAATGTGAGTCTAAAAAAGGGGTCAGAGATTCATGCTTGGCTTAGGTGGGCACTTATACCTTTGGTTTCCCTGCTCTACTGGGAAGGATCATAAGGCATGCAGTGGGATGGTATTTCTGGTATTTCCTATCACGTGTGTAGTATCAGTTGATGCCACGTAGGTTTCTCATGGTATCATATCATACCATCAGGTATTGCCCAATCAAGTTTATGTACTAATTGGCTGTCCTTATTTGGATAGTCCTCCATGTGGTTTTAGGGAGTGTGCTTCATCTCTTCATTCACTTGTTCCTGAGTCAATGTGCGATTGCCACTGCTAATCTTGTCCTATAGCCCAACACGTGCCTACTTCCTGTCCTTGTTACCTTGTTTAGCCAAGGATTGTAAAAATGCCGCCGCCATTATGGGCCTAAAGGCCTTCTAGCCCTTTCAATTGAGTAGCGCTTCAACCACAATCTATTTTCCTGGATAAAATTCAATGACATCTGTGTGCAAACGAGAAGAATGTTAACACGCAAACAGATATTTGTAAACTTAAAAACTTACCATAAAATTCCGTCTGTGGCCCCGGGGGGGGGGGGGGGGTACATGACTTGAGGATGGACGGGGGTCTGCCGCCCGGTTTTCAGAAAGCTACCCTCTTCTAATTACCGAAACTTGCTTTTGGTACCCACTTTTATGATAAATTTTGGCGGAAAACTGCCCATTTTAACCATTTTTTGCAAATTTCAGCGAAACCCCACCCTTGTTTATGGAAAATCTGCCAAAAAGGGACCCTTGTTTAGAGAATTTTGGGCCAAAACCCACCCATATGGGCGGCACATACCCGTACCCTAAATATGTTATGTACCTCCCCCGGGTCTGTGGCTTGCCTTCGTCCATTTTTTTATTTTCTTGCATTGCGTCGTCTTGGGAACATGTGCGCCTGGAACATCAACAGCAACATGACAAGCGCATGCGCATACGCATACGCTAGCAACTTTAACCACAACAATGAATTATGGCAGCTACGCAAGGCCAAGATAGGCACTAAATCCTAACTGGCTAACGAGTTTGGCACGTGACACGCTCTGAAACCAATCAATGGAACGGAAAACCGACCGGGAAATTTGAAAATCAAATTTAGGCCGTTTTTGGACGATTTTGCCACCCTTCACCAAAAAAAGATTGTACGGAAGGAAAATTAAGATTTTCAAAAAATTCCTTCACAGACGTGTTCCCAATACTTGAATACATGCCTGTTCACGGGGGCTAAGAATTATCTCAAAATCTGGAGAAATGCCGAATTTTGAATTTGACCTCACTGACCTCACTGTGGCGTGTCATAGTAAAAACCTCAGTAAACACAGAAACGTATTCTTCACATGAATCTGGAGACTAAATACTTTGCTTCGAAGTTCTTATTCTGTGTGTTTAAGAATCTTTAGAACATCTTAAAGATGCCAAACTTAGAGCACTACAGTATCTGAATCTGTTTAGTTTGAAGCTAACATGAATACCACCGGTGATTTTCAATATTTAATGCTGAGGGGTAGGTGAAAAATGGGAAGATTTGCACTGCACTGGCCTAATAAAACATCACACTGTCGTTATAAAAAAAGGACGAATTAACAGATACTTACATTTCTATCTTGCAAAATGAGGACCACAAACTGAAAATATGAAGCAGCACAAATGCCAAACGTATTTCAACTGGTTTTAATGGCAAAAATCCACTTTTTTGATCGTAATCTGCAGCCAGTTTCTCCAACAAATCGTTCAGACTTTCCTCTTGCAACAACATTGTCAATAGAAAGGGCGCGGAAATTTCAGTGATCAGCTGCATGCTTGCTAGTCATCATCAAATAACATACAATTCCAATGAACTTTGAATAAATAACAATTATTTCAGGAATGGCAAGAGCTGTAAAATTCAACGTGGCCAGAACGAAAGATTTTATGATGTCCTCTTCGATAACCATTGCTGAGGGGTACTTCGGGGCTTGCGGTATTGCGGTATAGGGGGTACATTTTGTGCGGTATTGCGGTAATGACGGAAAAAACTTGCGGTATTGCGGTATCGAACTTTCACAGCGCGGTATGCGGTATTGTACGAAAATTAGCATCCAAATTTCCTGTAATACCATTTTCCTGTTTAGGAACGACGCATCTTGGAGACGAATTGATATAGAGGAAAGAAAAACGAAGGAGAGGGAAGTCCCATATCTATGTCTCTCTCTCTGTGCCTGCTCCACCTGCTTAACCTTGAGAAAGGTACCTGCGGAGGAGGGCACGCAACATTTCATCTGAAGAAAAAGAATCAAATATTTGCACGAATCAAAGCTTTAAATGTGGGAAAATCACCCCTGTTTTCAAATCAGGCAATCTTACAATGTTGGCTTGATAACGGGCTATGCTCGAAACGTCGTGCTTATTTCAATTCGAATCAAAGTGCTTATATTTTACTTTATTTACTTGTTTATAACTATACACTATCACGGTAATTCCTCCTCTACCAAAAGTTATCGAGAAGATCATTTACAATCAAACATCCCAGTACCTTGAATCGACTGGCCTATTTTGCGCACATCAGTTTGGGTTTAGCCAAGGGAGATCCACGCAACATGCAGTTACCTTACTGTCAGAAAGATTACACAGAACATTGATAAAGGGCCATGTAGTGGTGCTGTCTATATTGACCTCCGTCAAGCCTTCGACACAGCACACCATGTAACCTTGCTGGAAAAATTACCAGGTGATGGTATGGATGATGTGGAATTACAATGGATCCGGTGATTATCTCTTTAATAGAAAGCAAAAAGTAATTTTTGATAGCACCAGCTCATGCGAAGAAAATGTTACATGTGGTGTCCCACAAGGATCAATTTTCAGGCTGATAATCCACGACATCGTTCCATATTCCGCTCATTGATGCTGACAATACTGTTTAATATTGGGCACGAAAGCACTCAAAGGAAATAGAACATTTACTTAACAGTGCACTGCAAACAGTTGCAGACTGGTGTTGGTGTAATGAAAATAACTTGTTCATTAACTTGAAAAAAAGTAAAACTGAATTTTCCTGTATGGATCACATCAAAAGTTGTCCAAACAGCCAAAGGTGGACATCAAAATCTACAATCAAACTATTCATGAGACCAAATCATATACAAGTACATTGGTGCAGATTTAGATAAACATCTGAATCTTCATCAACATTTTGAAAATGTGTACAAAAAACATGCGCCAGAGTAAAGCTTTTATCTCGTATTCGCGAAAAAGTCAGCCGTTATGTAGCAGAATCGATATACATAACAATGATACGATACGGCCACTACTGTTGTACTGCTACCCACTACAGCTTACCCTACCCCAAGGAACAGTTCCAGGGGGGGGGGGGGTACTCTGGTATATTCAGGATAGGGATGCTCAGGTTACTTTTTTGGGTCTAAAATTTAGGAGAGGATTATTTTTTTGGGTCAATGATTTGTACAGTTATTTTTTTGGGTTCAAGAAATTCTGGCTTACTTCTTTGGGTCTCAAATATGAGAAAAAGTAAAAAAATCGGGGAAAAGACCATTTACAAACAAAATTAGGGTCAAGTAACAGTACTAAAGTAAAAAAACATAAATATCCAAACACATTATGAGAAATCTAATCAGTTAGGGAATTTTTATGCAGATTTAAGATACTCACTTCATAACTTTTGGGTATGTAAGGTCGGAAAAATTATTTTTTTGGGTCTATTTTCATGCTAAAAATTACTTTTCTGGGTTGATGCGCTGTACCCCAGCCTGAGCACCCCTATCCCAAATATACCTGAGTACCCCCCCCTAGAGGAACAGTAAACAAGCTACAGTATATACAAAATAGAGCAGCCAGAATTTTCAACCCAAGAGCAAAGATAACGTCATGGGACAACAAAGACCTGCTGAATGGTTACTTAAAAAAATCTTAGCATGAAATTAACACTCTTGTGTTGTTTTACCGAAAATGCGCACTGAAACTGGAAAAAAATCGTTTGCCTACCAGGGAGCCCGCATTTTCAACCGACAAAATATCTATCTTGCTATATAAAAAGAAACTAAAACCATCGAAGTCTTTGTAGATGTCCAAGAAAAATGTATTTGACTCTAATCACTTCTTATCCTTTAATTGTACATTAAACTATTTGCCTTTTATTCTACTATTTACCTTAATTTCAACTACAACGATTGTCAATAGGTAGGATTACAGGTACTGGAATGATAACAGATAGTTTTATGCTGAACAAGTCAACCTGTCAAAATATTAGTTATTATTATTATCATTATGATTACTTTTTGTTTTGAAAAGTTTCCTTTCGAACCATGTTGCTTCGAATACATTTGCACATTTGACCCGGATATTAAAAGTACCACTGAAGGGTAAACAGTTTAGATCAATGATACGAGTATGATACAAGATCTGTTCAATATATTCATAATTTTTCTGCCGTCAATGCAGTTTTACTAAAAGCACATCGATGAAATTTTCCCCCATCGCTCACACATCACTATTTTGTCTGTAAAACATCTAACAACGATCTAAAAGATCAGACTACAAATTTTGATGGAGGAAGGTGGGTTTAGGTCGCAATCAAACTGCAACAGACCGGTGTACTGTATTAGTAGCTTTGTTTTTTAGTTTTCTAGCGTTTGCGGTATTTTGCTATTTTTTGGTGCGGTATTGCGGTATTTGGTGTCTTTTTCGTGCGGTATTGCGGTATTGGGACCTCCCCTTATCCAATTCTGCTCTCATCTTTGTGAGATCATAAGAGTGGGAATCAGCAATTACATGAACCAAAACATCATATAAATTCATGAATTGTGTCCCTTGCTTTTAGCACAAGAAATGGCTATCATCTCGTCTAGCAGGTACATGAAATGAATATGAATACTAAACTTAATTTTGCGAAAGATCACAATAACAACGAACGGAAGAAATGTACATCTTGTTTTTAATGTGAAAAATAGATTGGCCATTTCTGCAAAATAACATTTGAAATACTATTTTTACAGCTCCTTCATATCAACTTCACAGGTTGTGTGGATATCATAGAAAAATATCTATCTTTGGACTACCAGAGGTCATCCATTACAAGATCACCCCTATGCGGTCAAACGAGAATAAGAATTCTAAGAAACTTCAGTCTATGGGGGGTCGAAGTTTTATCATCTCACAGAAAATATGCGTTGAGTCTACAAAGTGTTATGTCCAGTTGTGCTCTATTACACTGTGTTGTTTGACCGTAAAGGAGTGATTTTTTAATGAATGGCCTTTGGTAGTCCAAGGATAGATATTTTTCTATGATATACGCACAAACTGTGAAATTGATATGAAGGAGCTGTAAAAATAGTTTTTCAAATGTTATTTTGCAGAAATGGCCAATCTATTTTTCACATTAAAAACAAGATGTACATTTCTTCCGTTCGTTGTTATTGTGATCTTTCGCAAAATTAAATTTAGCATTTCATATTCATTTCATGTACCTGCTAGACGAGATGATAGCCATTTCTTGTGCTAAAAAGCAAGGGACACAATTCATGAATTTATATGATGTTTTGGTTCATGTAATTGCTGATTCCCACTCTTATGATCTCACAAAGATGAGAGCAGAATTGGATAAAGGAATGGGAGCAATGGTTATCGAAGAGGACATCACAAAATCTTTCGTTCTGGCCACGTTGGATGTTACAGCTCTTGCCATTCCTGAAATAATTGTTATTTATTCAAAGTTCATTGGAATTGTATGTTATTTGATGATGACTAGCAAGCATGCAGCTGATCACTGAAATTTCCGCGCCCTTTCTGTTGACAATGATGTTGCAAGAGGAAAGTCTGAACGATTTGTTGGAGAAACTGGCTGCAGATTACGTCAAAAAAGTGGATTTTTGCCATTAAAACCAGTTGAAATACTTTTGGCATTTGTGCTGCTTCATATTTTCAGTTTGTGGTCCTCATTTTGCAAGATAGAAATGTAAGTATCTGTTAATTCGTCCTTATTTATAACGACAGTGTGATGTTTTATTAGGCCAGTGCAGTGCAAATCTTCCCATTTTTCACCTACCCCTCAGCATTAAATATTGAAAATCGCCGGTGGTATTCATGTTAGCTTCAAACTAAAAAAGATTCAGATACTGTAGTGCTCTAAGTTTGGCATCTTTAAAGATGTTCTAAAGATTCTTAAACACACAGAATAAGACCTTCGAAGCAAAGTATTTAGTCTCCAGATGCATGTGAAGAATACGTTTCTGTGTTTACTGAGGTTTTTACTATGACACGCTACAGTGAGGTCAGTGAGGTCAAATTCAAAACTTCGGCATTTCTCCAGATTTTGAGATAATTCTTAGCCCCCGTGAACAGGCATGTATTCAAGTATTGGGAACACGTCTGTGAAGGAATTTTTTGAAAATCTTAATTTTCCTTCCGTACAATCTTTTTTTGGTGAAGGGTGGTAAAATCGTCCAAAAACGGCCTAAATTTGACTTTTCAAATTCCCCGGTCGGTTTTCCGTTCCATTGATTGGTTTCAGAGCGTGTCACGTGCCAAGCTCGTTAGCCAGTTAAGATTTAGTGCCTATCTTCGCAAGGCCACGATGCAAATTTTTTTAATTTGGGTGAAAATGTCACCATTTTAATCATAGAAATGATTTTAATGCAGGAATTCCTGACAATGCTTAAGATTATTGAAATTTTCGAAGGATTTTCAAGTTTCACCAAGATTTTCGCAAAGATTCTCAAGATTCTTAAAGATTCTTAAAAATTTAGAAGATTCCCAAGATTCATGAAGATTCCGAAAGATTCCTAAGGATTCCTGAGAGAAGTGTACGAGATTCTTGAAGTGATTTACCCCTTGGTAGGGTAAGACGGGGTAAAGTGAACTACGGGGTAAAGTGAACTACTCAGAACATTCGCGCTTCTCTCCAAAAGTAAACATGCCATGACAAAACATGATTTATGCCCAATGCTTTGTTACATGTGCTCACAGAAAATCAAAACACTTTTGCAAAATAGTCCTTCCTGTTGTTGCAAAAAATCCCTTTACCCGAGGCAGTAAAAGCAACTTCGGGAAATTATGGCTGTTAGGTTTGGGCTCCTATCTTTGGTCTTAATTTTTGACCCCAAGACGAAATTCATTTCTATAATTGTTTTGATCGATTTGAAGCACATACCATGTGTTTACTTTTTCCAAAAGGAAAGGGCCACGAAAGACTTTTTTGTACGCTATCATAATATTTTATAAGATCTACCGTCCAGTCGATATTTTGCTTCAACCGGGGTAAAGTGAACTACCCATGATTTTTTATTTTCTCGTGTGAACACGAAGTCAGATGAAGAAGACCTTTCAGTCTCATTTCCTTCATCATTCTGCCTTCAGAAAATCATAATTTCCAGGATAATTTTTCGCTCTGATGACAAAGAAATATATTCTGATACCAGCTCCCTGAAAAGCCTCCAAAAATTTGACAGCCGAAGTTTGACCTTCATTCAAAAATGCGGTTACTGATCCAAGAATTTTGTTGGGATTTGATGAAGCAAGCGTAAGCATACCTATCGACATGGAGAGGATAAATGGCCATCACTGTGAAATTAGAATATTGATAATTGTTATAGATTTATAACTATTTTTGGTTTTATTTCTGGGCGGAGGCTTCAGGGAAAAGTTAACTACTTTGAAAATATTGTTTCTCTTTGTTGTAATTTGGTATTTATATGCCATATAGTATTTTCCAAGTATATTCCCATTATTGTTCATCGATTTGTATTCAGGTCTCGCAATTTGACTCGAATTTGTGACTTTGACAATAGTTTTTGGTTAATATTTGATCTGCACAGATCGTTCTCAACATAGGTCACCATTTAACTTTTCTTAAATTCCCTCTTGCAAAATTTTTGGGTCTGTTTCGTTTTGGCATGCGAAGGACACCTTAGAGTTGCAAAATAAATCATGTTTTCGGGTACTACCAGCACCATTTTGGTTTTATCGAACAATTGCTAAGTAGTTCACTTTACCCCGGCTTGGGGTAAAGTGAACTAGGCAGAGCGGTCGCCAAAGAAAGCTCTTTTGTGAGACAATGGAAAAAAATTTAAAAAATATTTTTGCTGGATATACTGACCCAAAGACATAATGTCAAAACAACATTAAAAAGTTTGCCCTCAGCTACTGTCTCTTTAAGATATCCTTGAAAAACCTCCAAAATAGTTCACTTTACCCCGTCTTACCCTAAACATTGTATCATAAAAGTCTTGCATCACAGAACATTCGTTTTGAACGATTCCATGCGCTTTAGCGAGGCACTCGTGAACTGTATTCACGCATTTCGTTCTTATTTCAATCAATGCAAATGCAAAACATAAAAAGAACAAAACATTATTTTGGGTTCGCTAAAAAGATACCCGGTTTTGCTCTTTTGTTTGTTTGCACTGACTGATTGAACCAAATGCGTGAAAACAATTCATGAGTGACTCGCTAAGGCGCATGGAATCGTTCTATAGGAATGTTTTGTGATGCAAGACTTTCATGATACAAAGTTCACTGTTTGTTGTTTGAAGCGGAGAGACTGTGCAGACAAAAATATGGACCGAGGAAAGTTTTTGCAATTTGTCCACAACTGGTCGCGTTTCTTATAAAAATTTGCTAATCTTGCTAATGTAAAAAAGGCAAACGAAGTCAAACTGGTGCCTGAGTCATGGGTAAGTGCAGTATTCAGCTCTAGAATTTTACCATAACTTTGTAAGTGCAATGGAATGAGTTTTAAGCGAGGACAAGCTTAGGCCCAAATGATATCTCTGCCAGAAATCATTAGAAATTGCCTCCAATTTTGAGATATGATAGCAGTGAAGGAGTGTGGGTTATTGCTCAGGTCAGTATGCATAATCGCTGAAATTCTTATCTGTATATCTCATTTGTAGCGATTTGTATAGATATTTCAACGAAGGTAAATATTCTTCGACCGGAAAATGCACGCAGCTCCGACCCCAAACAAGCTTTGTGCCTAAACATGTAGACAACTCTGGACGGACATCCCCACAACTGATTTATTAAAAAAAATTGCAAATAACTGAAGTATTTTAGCATCCATTTCAGTTTTAGTGAGGGTACAAGAAAATTTACCTCAAACGACCGATTTTGTCTCCAGGGGCTAGAAAGCGGTGATCTCATTGGCTGACAAGCATGAAATTGGATGATTTCCGCATGCCCTGGCAACCAGTAAGGATTTGAGCCTTATCTTGGTGGAGCGGGTACTGTGAATCTGGAATCAATTAATCAATCAATCAATCAATCAATCAATCAATCAATCAATCAATAAACCAATCAACCAATAAATCAATCAATAGCAGCAAGATGGCGAACCAACAGCAGTCTTCTTCAGCACAAGCTCTGAGCTTAGATCCCGATCCAATGGTAAAATTCCATTCTCTACTGCCAATTTTAAGAGAATCTGTTAAGGTAAGTCCATGGGGGATTCAATAAAAACGCGACGTGTTGTTGTACAACAACTTGTTATCTGTAGGGTAGGCCTAGCCCTAGGCCTAGTGTGTTGTGACTGTGTGCGTGGTTGTGTGTGAAACTGTCTGTGTTGTGTATATCTTTATCATCATGTTCTTGTGTACCCCTTGTTATCTCCAGAATGACATTCGCCTTGTAACATTCGTAACATTAGTAACATTCAGTTAGCACATTAACTCACGATAAATATTCTTATCACAATAGCAATGAATGCTGCAAGCAGGAACTCCTCCTTATTAAGAAATTCCTCTCCATACAAATTTCTAGTTTATGGTAATTATTTAGAGTGGTATCGCCCTGGTCCGTGCAAACTATAGGCCCATTTCTCTTCTGCCTATCTTTAGCAAGATATTTGAGAAGTTAATGAACAGACGACTTTATAGATTCCTTGAAATACATAAGGTTCTTTATTCATTACAATTTGGATTTCAAGAAAATCATTCAATTGATCATGCCCTAGTGAGCTTGACAGAAACTGTAAGAAATACACTTGATAATAAAAGATTTGGTTGTGGTATCTTCATTGATTTGCAAAAGGCTTTTGATACGGTTAATCATGCAATTTTGCTATCGAAACTGGAACACTATGGTGTTCGTGGATGTGCTCTTGAATGGTTTAGATCATATCTATCTGATAGAAATCAATATGTTTCTGTTAATGGAAGTAATTCCAACTTACTTTCTATTACTTGCGGTGTACCACAAGGTTCTGTACTGGGCCCATTACTTTTCCTCATTTATATTAATGACCTCCCTAATGCTTCCAAGAAGCTCAAGTTTTATCTTTTTGCTGATGATACAAACATCTACTGTGAATCCAGTGATTTGTCTCATTTGATTAGAATAGTAAACAGAGAACTGAGATCAGTAAAGAAATGGCTTGATGCTAATAAATTATCATTAAATATAGACAAGACAAATTATATTATCTTCCATTCTTCATCTGTAAAAGTTCCTCCTGATGCTGTTATTAAAATAGGGAAAAAGAGTATCAAAAGAGTAAAATTTGTTAAATTCTTGGGTCTCCTGTTAGATGAGCATCTGAGCTGGAAATACGATCTCAGTGAACTGTCTAAAAAATTGGCTAGAACGTGCGGAATGTTTTTCAAAATTCGAAACCTACTTCCATTGGATGTTTCTATCTGCTTGTACAATGCTTTGTTTCTGTCTTTCTTACAATATGGTCTTATTGTCTGGGGTCAAACATATGCATCATACATTGAACCTATTTTCAGGTTACAGAAAAAAGCAGTCAGAGCCATATCCTTTCAACCTCGCTTGTCACCCTCTCTCCCCATCTTCAAAGATCTAAAACTTCTCAGACTTTCTGATATTTTTCAACTTAGACTCTTAACTTTTGTTTTTGACTCCGTCAACAAGACATCACCTGAATGCTTTCATAACTTCTTTGTATTCAATTCATTTGTTCATCAATATTCCACTAGACAGGCCAGTCAAGGTGATTTATATTTGACTCGACATAACAGTCTTCAATATGGTCTAAAATCATTACGTTATCTTGGTGCAAAACTCTGGAATACACTACCTGCAGAACTCAGAAATGCTCCATCAAAAATATCTTTCAAAACAAAATTGAAAATTTACTTACTGAACAAGGTCAACTAATGTCCTGAGCTATTTTGATATCTTGCACGATTTTACATATGACATGCTAAAATTTGTATTCCTCAGATTATTCAAATTCAACCAAATTCATTCAATAACCTTTTAGGATAGCGGGGGGGGGGCTCCCTCCTCGATTAGTTTACTTATTGAGGGGGCCCCTCCTTTAAGTAATTCCCTGCATGCAATTCATTTTGTTCCTAGTATTTGTATATTGTATTAATTTCCCATTCAAATGTATTAATTTTTCTGTAACTGTCTCATATCCTTGTAGTTTAGTTTTTTTGTATGTATTGTTAATATTTTTGAATTGTATGTTGTGGAATTTAAAATATAAACTGAACTGAAAGTCTTCAGAAAAGGAAGATTTTCTGCGAGGTCAAAAAAGTTTTGGAGAGGAACTCACCTTAAATAGGCTTCTCAACTTGTGCTACAAACCTCACAGTGAGATCTGTATCATCCGTTTCCTTTTTGTCATGCTGGAACTACACAAATACGGACATGTCTTGAAAGCCTAAATTAGGCCGTAGCGCCCTGGTCAGACCGCGGCAGAATTGATTGTTTTAGTACATCAAAAACTTTTCAAGCCGTTCACCAGTTTACCATAGTATCATTTCATTTCCCAGAAGACCGGGAAGTTACAAAAAATGATTTCAAAATATTGTTGATTTCAATCCCGCTTTTAACTCTCCTATCCTTGACCTCAGTCACCTCTAAAGCACATTATGCATCAACAGCCTACAGAACTAAAGGGTTTAACGGTGTGGACACACCTGGGCGCCATTATATCAGTTACAGTGCTCTTCCAAAATGAGCCGTAGGTCTGACAATTTGTGTGCGATTCTTGAGATTTCTTTGGATATGAAACCAGAAGAGTT
The DNA here is from genome assembly GCA_039566865.1 of Aurelia coerulea. Taxonomy (NCBI): domain Eukaryota; kingdom Metazoa; phylum Cnidaria; class Scyphozoa; order Semaeostomeae; family Ulmaridae; genus Aurelia; species Aurelia coerulea. The sequence continues at coordinate 16,705,257 of CM076945.1, forward strand.
GGAGGAAACTGTCCTGAAGCCAATTCTATTCTAACTGAAAGATGCATTGAGAAGCAACACAAAATAGACACGGTATGTGGAAACGTCAAAGGGAAAGGGAATTGTACTTACAACTTCGCTGCAGGTAGGTCAACTTCAAAACTTTATTGTAGCTCTTCTGAGCAACGCAAAGCAGTGAAATCGAAAAATATCAAAGAGATGACATCAGCAAACAACTTTCGCGTGCTTTTTGGAAAAGCTAGGCTCAAGCTCCCTTTGATTTCAAAGTATTATGCAAGGCGGTTGCACAACCCGGAATCCATTAGTGGACGGACCCGGGTGACGTTACCCTATATTAACTATTTTGTCGTATTTGTAACTTGTTATAATTTTACTTTCATGTTAGTTTGTTTAATGGATTTTTGTATGTTGTGGAATTTTAAAATGAAACTGAACTGAATGACAAAATTCTTTGAAAAAATCTACCACTGTTAATTTCAGGGGGTTAACTGGTTAGGGTCGCAATTGAAAACTAAATACCTTCAATAATCAGTAAATGTTGTAGAAATTGCTCAATCACTCCGAAATCTTGCACGATGATCAGGACCCTGGGTAAAATAAATGGCAAGCTAAGGTTCCTCGATGGAAAGCAAAATTTTCTTGACTTCTCTCTTCGTAGGTTACTAGCAAATGCACTAATCCAGCCCCACTTTGACTATGCATGCAGTGCTTGGTTTCCATTGATTAATAAAAGGCTAACAAAAAGAATTCAAACAGCTCAAAATAAATGTATCAGGTTCTGCTTAAATATGAATAACAGAGCACACGTAGGAATCAAAGAATTTAAGAATATAAATTGGCTCCCTACTAAAGACAGATTTATACAATGTACTGCAACAAACGTTTACAAATTTTTTGATAATTCAGCCCCATCCTATATGTCAGAGATGTTCTTACCAGTTGGCCAGAGTCGGATTATTCGAAGTCTAAAAACAAATTAAATCAACCTTTTCGAAAGAACAACATAGGGCAAAGTGGCCTATCTTACCTAGGACCTAAAATCTGGAACAATCTGCACTCTGACCTGAAGTCTGCTGAAAACGTTAATAGTTTCAAACATAAGATAAAGGACAATTTCTTTATGACCTCCAAAATCAAGAAAACAGTCCCTATATATATTATTAAATTTCTAAAAACTGCATAAACAACAGGCCAAATAGGCTGTTTAACTTTCTTAGGAATGAGCTATTACATTCTACTTTTGACACAAAATATTTTTGTCGCGTTTTTTCATGAAAACTTTTCTTTTCTATAATACCCCTGGAGGGACCATTATGGAAACAAGGTTGTACTGACCTTTTAATGCTATCCCTGCCATTTTAAACTAGGGGTGTTTTTATACTAGATCTTAGTTTTTATCATATTGTACACATGTAAATAGCCTTTCTTTCATTTTGTAAATTTTTAATTTCTATAGCAAAATTTTACATTACATACATACATAGAGTGGTGTCGCCCTGGTCCGTCCAGTCTTCAGAAAAGGAAGATTTTCTGCGAGGTCAAAGAAGTTTTGGAGAGGAACTCACCTTAAATAGGCTTCTCAACTCATGCTACAAACCTCACAGTGAGGTCTGTATCATCCGTTTCCTTTTTGTCATGCTGGAACCACACAAATGCGGACATGTCTTGAACGCCTAAATTAGGCAGTAACGCCCTGGTCAGACTGCGGCAGAATTGATTGTTTTAGCACATCACAAACTTTTTAAGCCGTTCACCAGTTTACAACAGTATCATTTCATTTCCCAGAAGACCGGAAAGTTACAAAACAAATTCTAATTTTATTGAAAATGATTTCAAAATATTGTTGATTTCAATTCCGCTTTTGACTCTCTTATCCTTGACCTCAGTCATCTCTAAAGCACATTATGTAACAACAGCCTACAGAACTAAAGGGTTTCACGGTGTGGACACACCTGGGCGTCATTATGTCAGTTACAGTGCTCTTCCAAAATGAGCCGTAGGTCTGACAATTTGTGTGCGATTCTTGAGATTTCTTTGGATATGAAACCAGAAGAGCTGGAGGAAACTGTCCTGAAGCCAATTCTATTTTAACTGAAAGATGCATCAAGAAGCGACACAAAATAGACACGGTATGTGGAAACGTCAAAGGGAAAGGGAATCGTACTTACACCTTCGCTGCAGGTAGGTCAACTTCAAAACTTTATTGTAGCTCTTGTGAGCAATGCAAAGCAGCGAAATTGAAAAAATATCAAAGAGATGACATCAGCAAACAACTTTGACAAAAACCAGTGGACTGTTGAATGTTACGAATGTTACATGTAACATTCACGAATATGTTTCTGTATGTCACAATCCCATGTGTACAAGGTGTGTTGACTTTTGTGTTTTTGTGGTGGTCATCAGAGTAACCAGTCATCAATGTGTTGTGTGTGTTTCTTGTGAAAATGTAATCAATTCAAATGATAGCAAAAGGAATTTAAACTCTAGACTAATAGTTTGTTTCTTTTTATAAATTCTGATCAAATTAACTCTAAAAACATGCCAAAAATCCCCACCGCTCTCACATTCACGTCACGTTTGTAGACAAGATAGCATTGACTTTTCCCAGGATGATGATATGATGTTAAATCAATTTCAAGCATTTATTATGCAGGGAAGTAGGAAGCAGATCAAACTTGGGGGGGGGGGGGGGGTGAGCACGACACTTCAGGGCACTTTTTTCCAACCATGGTCAGAGCGCTTGGCCAGAGAATAGACAAAGACAACCAGAACATAGGCAATAGCCAGAGTATGCACAAATTTGCTTACCTCTCCTTTGTGAAAAACCAAATTCAATAACTGATGCCACGACGTTGTAGAAGACACGGAGAGCTTTAATTCAAGCCCAACTTTATTAATTTATCTTCAACACAAGTTGATTTGCAAACAAAATTAAATTCAGCGATTTGACTTCGCAATCCCCAGAATATCGGCAAAAAGTGAGTCTTCAAAGGAAACTCCTCCGTGGACAAAGTCATCAGAAACTGCTGCCTCGCAGCAGAGCGTCAGAAAATTGGCAAATTCTTGGATGAGCACCGCTTCTCCGCCTCCGCAGTTCCCAGAAAATAGACAAAACCAATGAGAAATTGCTGCCCCACAGCAGAGCGCCAGAAAATCGGTAAATTCTTTGAAGAGCACCACTCCTCCACAGTTCCCAGAAAATAGACGCAACCCATGAGAATAACTGCCCCGCAGCAGTGTGCCAGAAAATAGGTATCCAACATCATTTGAAGATAGAATAATATGCTCTGTTGTCTGTCTACATGCACCTGTAGCAAATGCTGCTTGGGAAGAAGGAGAAGGAGGCAGCAATGTCTCTTGGGTTTTGTCTATTTTCTAAGCACTGCGAAGGAGTGGTGCTCTTCCAAGAATTTACCGATTTACCGAATTTACCAAATTTACATTCAGTTTGACATGATATCATAACGCATAGATGTCATAATCGTTAGATCATATCGTTGCTCATACTTCATGAGATCATCAAACTTGGTTGCCGTCACCTAGACCATGATATCATTACGCATCAATGATAATTGTTACGATATCATGAATCATTGAACATGTCATGTATCATACAAGGCGATATGATTCACATATAATTAATACCAGTCTGGTTTTCGTTCCTTCCACTCAACAGACACATGCCTATCATATCTAAGTGATAAAATCATACAACAGGATGGGTTTGAAAACAGGAAACTTACTGGCATGATATTAATTGATTTACAAAAGCGTTCGACACAATTGACCACAAAATTTTCCTTGAAAAAATGAAACACATTGGCTTTGCCGATTCAGTTATATTTTAGTTTAGATCATATCTAAAAAACCGAACTTTCTTTGTAAACATAGGGAAAGAGAACTCTTTACCTGGGGAATTATCATGTGGGTCCTACAATTTCAATTTCTACAGGTTCTATTCTTGGCCCACTCATTTTCCTCTTGTGGGTCTTGTGTTTCAATGATATGCCTCAGGCAGTTGACTGTGACCTTCTCTTATATGCAGATGACTCCTGCCTTGTATTCAGTGACAATAGCGTCAATGAAGTAGAAAAGCAACTAAATAAGAATTTTAATTCATTTTCCTCTTGTGGGTCTTGTGTGTCAATGATATGGCTCAGGCAGTTGACTGTGACCTTCTTTTATATGCAGATGACTCCTGCCTTGTATTCAGTGACAATAGCGTCAATGAAGTACAAAAGCAACTAAATAAGAATTTTAATTCCCTCTGTGATTGGTTTGTTGATAACAAATTAAGCATTCATTTTGGAGAGGACGAAACAAAGTCTATATTTTTTGGCAGAGCAAACAAGAAAACCGGCAATCAAAATGTGGACATGAGAAGTGGTGACATCAGAATTAAACAGCACACCTCAGTGACCTATCTGGGCTGTATTCTTGATCAAAACCTGTCTGGTGAATCAATGGCTACCAGGACCCTGAGTAAAATCTATAGTAGGCTAAGGTTCCTCCAAAGAAAGCAAAATTTTCTTGACTTCTCTCTTCGTCGGAGATGTTCTTACCAGTTGGCCAGAGTCTGATTACTCGAAGATCTAAAAAAAAATTAAATAAACCTTTTCGAAAGAGTAACATAGGGCAAAATGGTCTCTCCTACCTAGGACCTAAAATCTGGAACAATCTACACTCTGACCTAAAGTCTGCTAAGAATGTTAACAGTTTCAAACATAAGATTAAAGACAATTTCTCTAAAGACGTCCAAAATCAAGAAAACAACCCCTTTATATATATTATTAAATTTCTCCTACTTTTCAACACATAATATTTGTGTTTCGTTTTTTTATGAACGTTTTCTTTTCTATAATACCCTTGGAGGGACCATTATGTAAACAAGGTTGCACTGGCCTTTTAATGCTATCCCTGCCATTTTAAACTAGGGGTGTTTTTCATAATAGATTTTAGTTTTTAATATATTGTAGACATGTGAATAGCCTTCTTTCTTTTCGTAAATTTTTAGATTACATTTAATTTTTAGTTGTATGGAAAAAATTTTACATACATTCATACATCATTGATTGATCACTTTTTTCACCAAAAATAGTTCTTGTAATCAGTGATTTGCAATTGATCAATCAATGATCTACTTATCTGCATTTCTTCCTCCTCCTGTCGTTCTCTTCATTCTCATATTTCGTAAAAGCGCGGGCCTAATTCAGTTATCCATGAGAAAGAAAAGAAAGGAGAATTGTTGAAATCTTCTTACAAGGGAGAAGTCTGAAAATTGCGAATGGGAAAGGGAGAAAAATAAATGAAGGAAGAAGGGAGAAGGGAGAATTTTTGAATCATTGTATAGTTGAAATAGTGCTTTCAATGCGCTTTCTCGTGGTGCAGGCCATTGGATTTATTTGCATAACTATTTAGTACCTTATCATGTGTTTGTTTTTGGCATTTGTGGTTTGGTATGCCAAAATTTGGAAAAAGTGAGACTAAAACGGTTTTGAGGCTTGCAACCATTTGGAAATAAAGCATGGTTTTTCATCCTCCATCTTACAGAATGGAACAAAAATCGAGAAAATAGCAGATATTGTTTCTGTCTGCCTCTTTGATAGGGGCACTGTGACCGGCAGCCCCAATGATTGCCAAAGATGGATGGTTCGATACGCTGAAAGTCCCTTGAGAAAATGAAAGGGGCGAGGAGTGGTACTCTCCTGCTACACTTGTGGTAATGTTGTTCGTAAAGGTCAAGAGCAGAGGCTAATATTTGTGTCATAGATATGAGGGAGCTAGGCAAGTAGGAGAGCTGTTCAGAAGGCTTTTTTCAGAAATTTTATTCTACCTGTCAAATTTTTCTGATTACATGTCCATGTCCATCTTTGAATGATTTTTGTTGAGAAATTATACAAAATAGTTTCTTTTTCTACTGAATAATGTCTCTGCTATATATGTTTTTGGTACTCTGCCTGAAGCAGATTAAAAAGTGGACTTGTTTCACTAATAACGGCGCATTTCTTGTAAAAATGGGGGCACCAAGCATACTTTTTTCTCGAAGGGAGGCTGGCTTGAATTTGTCAACGTTTCAGGATAAATGACGACATGTGAAAAAAGAAGAACTCGAAAGATTGAAAATAATGCTGCATTCTTGAATCTTTTTGCAGCTTTTCAGAATTGCAGTGATATATTTAACTACCGGGTGCGCCAAAATAAACTATGCACGTTTGGCAGGCCACAATAAATTGTACACTGGACCGATTTTGAAGATTCATGACTTAATCTTTAGCAGAAAGCCTGAATTAGATTCTAGGATATTTTAAATTCTTTTTTTGGTTTTGTTTTTTAGAGCCAGATGCGAGTTTCATAAAATGTTCTTTCTTGAAAACGCTGAAAACGACCAAAAAACGTCGATCAAGTTTTTTAAAGAATCGGCATGAATGGAAAAAGAGAAAACTTGTTCGTGGTGATTTGAGATTTAAAAATCGATCAATTGTATCATCGATTAATTAATCGAGTTCTAAATCCCAAATCACCACGAAAAAGTCTTCTCTTTGTCCATTCATTTCGACTCTTTAGAGAATTTGATCAACGTTTTTTGATAGTTTTCAGTGTTTTCGAAAACGAAAATGTTTAGAAACTCGCTTCTAGCTCTAAAAACTGAAAACAAGAAAAATTGCAAAAAATCCTAGAATCTAATTCAGGCTTTTTGCTAAAGATTAAGTCATGAATCTTCAAAATCGGTCCAGTGTACGATTTATTGTGGCCTGCCAAACGTGCATAGTTTATTTTGGCGCACCCGGTACCTTTCGCTGTTGGAGAAGGAGGTAATGTCTGTCTCGCCGCAGGGTAAGAATTACTGTTCTTTACATAAATTGATCAGTGGATTGATGTTCTTCAGCTTTGGTATAACAACAAGTTCCTTCAAATCTCAAGCACTTGTTGGAGGATTCTAGCGGAGTGTAGTAACACAGTGTTTTGCAATTCAACTGTCCTGGTAGCTATCCCAATTTCCTTCAGTCTCTTTGGCAATGCTTTTGGTGTTGTTCCTAGCGCCCCAATTATAACTGGAATTACTTTCACCTTTTTGTTCCACAGTTTTTTAATTCCCTTGCTAAGTCTTGGTATTTAAACATCTGTTCCCTTTCTTTTTCATCAACCCTGGTATCGTATGGGACAGCACAACATTGTAAATAAAGTGATAATAATAGTAATAAAAATAGTAATTTTAGACGGGAGCACTAGAGCCCAATTCCCCAAATAAAAGGCTGGTGTATCTAATGGAACGAGCGACAGCTAAATATACGTTACTTGGTAGTCTTACAGTCTTAACAAGGTTGACGCGCTGAGAATCATGGATATACGGCCAATCCCAAATTTTCCTCGATGCTTTATTTACACTATGGCACTGGTGCATGTTTCCCCCAAAGCGAACGTTTCACGTAACTGTTGAAATATGCTGCATCTTGTTATACAAAATTCATTATGCAATGGCAGTCTCCAAAAGTTAGTCGCATTGGTTCATTTAAAAAACAATCCTACGTGCTATCCATTGAAAGAGAAATGTGACTGATGAGATAGTAAAATATTTTCCTCGATTGTATAACTAAAGTGAGCGGCCTACGATAAGCTCAGCAGACTCCACTATATTTGCACACAGTAGTACACGCAAGTCCAGCATTGACACATTTGCACTGTCCACCACACCTTTACTTATAGGAGGAGCATTTGATCAGTTCCTGGTAGGCCATCGATGCATCAAGAAGAATAGCCCATACGTGACATCGCGGACTGTTCTGATCACGCTGCTATCCCCATTTATCAGGGCACGGGATTTCTGGGCGTTTGACGAGACACTTCCCGCAAATATGAGCTCCTTGGTAGATGACGCATTTAATGTGTTGCGTTTGTGCTTCCCTTGCAGAAGGGTATCATCAACCTGCCTCCGCTTATGAGTAAAAAATTCCTTCCTAGTTGCATTTATGGATCGTTTCGTATAAGAGAACATGGGTTTTTTTCGTTTTTTATGCGCACGCACACTCGGTTTGAAGCAGAGGCATCTTATTTTTTGCAAGCGTGATACATCGAGGCAAAGCAAAGACAAATTGTCATACTTGTAAGGGCAGTACTAGACTCATTACACAAGTCCTTCAATGCTTTTCGAGAAAAATTGTGAAATTCGTTGATTAGTTTTGCAATCAGAAATCTGTCAATTAATCCAATTCGATCTAACACATTTTGTTAAAATGATTTTCCATGAATAACAAAACTTGAAAGGTACCTCAACTTCCAACATTGCCTCTGATCACTGCTACTAGAAGAGTTTCTTAATTTCTTGGAAGGGCCTTTGTTTCTTATGAGAATAAGAATGCACTCTTCACAAACTGGCTTTGAAATAATTTTTTTTATATTTTTCAACAGATTTTGCTTGCCCATGAAATTTTAGGTGTACATTATTGAGGATACTAGCATTACTGTCCAAAAAAATCATGAAATGTGTCAAATTTGCTCATGTTGGTCAAAATTTTTTTCTGGTGACCCTTGACCTATTCCAAAACATCTTTTTCTACCAATAGAATTTTATTGAAAATAAAACCATCATTCTGCACAGATACACACACAAATAAAAACAGAAAAATTCAGTCAAAGCAACTTGAAAATACCTCTCAGAATTAAAATACAGTTATCTAGCTAAAGATATCCTGCAACAATACTGTGTACTTCTGCAAATGATGCTAAAAATGTTCATGAAATGTTCTTTCTTTCAAATCTCTCAGTGATATAGGAACCAGGAGGCACTGGGGGCACATGCCACCCTTTCCTGAGATTTTGCAGTAAACAAAAGAGTGCCTTTCGACTTTAGAAAGTGTCTCTTTAGCTTGATGAAAAACTCCCTTGATGTGCTGTGCCTCCCAAGTTCAAGATGCATTCCTACAGCCCTGAAATCCCTTAATTGCAACTGTTAACATCTGCTGTACAGTCCAGTGCTGTTTTTACATCTCTATGCCATCTATGTATAAAAGCTAGCCAAGTTGGATGGGTCAAGGATATGCAAGCAAAATATCACTGTAAATGTTGTATGCATTGAAGGTGCATGGATCTGCAAGGCAAAAGAATATGCCCTTTTGCAAACAATTGTCACCCTTTTCACATTAATACCTATTCAGGGATTGCAAAAGTTAGTTGGACAAGACAAAGCAATAGAAAATAACATAGTCAGGTCATTTCTTAGATGGCAGCAAGGGCAGTCACCCCTATGCCCCTTTTCCAGCATTCCTGACCCCCTTCATATAAAATGGAATTAAAACTAAATTGACACATTGCCCTCAGCAATGCATCAAACAATTTGCACATGTTTCTGCATTAAATAGGAATGTGGGTAAATTTCTGACTGTTAATTTGAGGATTCGTTACTTCTTGCATTCTGTCTAAAGAGATGTAGATAGTTGGATTATATAGTAAATCTTATGACATTAAGTACGAAAATCCCCTTGTACGCGATGTATCAGGTACTGAAAAATCGGCTTCTTATGACACATGACATGTAGCCCTTGCCCCGTATGTGATTGTTAAGGACAAAGCTTTTCCTTGCCCAAATCGTTGTCGATGTAAACAAAACCTTCCCCTAAAAAGACGAATATTGACGTTTAACGCAAAAAACAGTGCATATACCGACACTGGCATACTGTTACTGAAGACATTGCAAGTGCACTGGCAAAGTTTGGTGATGTGGCACGGTGCCGATTTGGATAAATAAACGCCTCAAAATTGGCAATTTCAGATGACGACCGTAGAACCATTTTAGACTGCAGTTTGATAGATAACATTTTATCTGCCTTGCCGACCACTCACGACTGTGAGCTTCTGGGTATCAATTGTCCATAGGTAGTTTTATCAACATAAACAAATGCCAGACTTCCAGCTTGAGTATTTCAATGCAAAAAAAATATGGAAGAAATGGTTCCTTCTGCTACTTACGTAACATGGTTCTAGAGTAGTGTCTAAAAAACCTAGAATAACGTCACAACGCAAAAAACGGTGAATAACCCACCTGATAGGTCATGTTCCTGATATCCTTGGCAAGGACTCCTGTAAAGTTCTTGATGTGGCACGGTGTAGTTTTGGGGAAATATCCTCTTTCGTCAACATGAATCTGCGTATGAATTAGGCCATTTCTTCATGGCCACAAGAAGTCTTCGAATAGTGCTTTTTAATTAGAAAATTTCGTCGATTGATGTCTCCCAATGTTCGCCAACCTTTCTTCCATCAAAATCAAATAGTGGATTTAACTGCGAACGGATGAGCTCACGCTGGAATGCAAAAGCCGATGCCCGACCCATCTAGGCCAGTTGTCTCACTCGCTTTGAAATCTAGCTGTGAGACTGGTGATTTTGAGTGGTCAGCGGTTTGTGAAACGAAATGTCACTGTGTTTTGTATAAGAGGACAAAGAAACGTTTGATTGCATATGCCATTTTCTGACCAATGCCAGCAAATAGTAACACACTCTCACACCCACTTAGTTCATTGAGCAATGCAAACGCTTTTGCGTTTTCAGGGCCAATAGTCAATGCCAGTTGATGAAGAATGAAGCTTGATCAGACCAGTTTATGGTGTCCAGTATGGACTACTCTTCCTTATGCACCGGCGGCCTGCCAGGAACTGATCAAATGCTCATGTAAGGAAAGGTGTGGTATACAGTCCAAATGTGCGAAGGCCCGGCTTGCTTGTACTGCTATGTGCAAATATAATGGAGACTGCCGAGCCTATCGTAGCCGCTCACTGTAACTATGATATCAAGAAAAATATGCTAGTATCTTCCCAGTCACCTTTCAATTTCAATGGATGGCACTTTGTATTTCTGCCTGCAAATATGAATAACAAGAGATTGCATATTTCAATGGTTGTGTCAAACTTTCGCTTTTGGGGTATTATGGCCCAGTGCCCCAGTGTGAATAAAGCTCTGAGGTACATTTAGAAATGGCCATGTATTCCTAGCCTACGTGCAGACTCGACTATCCTAAAGTGTAGAGGATAGTCGAGTCTACATGCAGGCTATGTATTCCACGATTCTCAGTGCCTCAAGCTTACTGAGACTAACAAATAATATCTTTAACCATCGTTAATTTTCTTTGGGGATTGGGCTCTAATAGCCCCTGCCTAAAAATAGCAATTGGGGGCATTCTTAGGATTGCCAGTTTATTCCATGTTTTCAGCATATCAAACTTGCTAAGACTACAAAGTATTCATCCGTCACTTGTTTCATTGGTTACACAAGTTTTTCATTTTTGGGGATTGGGCTCTAATGCCCCCATCTAAAAATAGCATCTGGGGGCATTTTTTAGAATGGCTCTATATTCCATGTTTTTCAGCATGTCAAACTTGCTAAGACTACTAAGTAATGTATTCATCTGTCACTTGTTTAATTAGTTACACCAGTTTTTCACTTTTGGGGATTGGGCTCTAGTGCCCCCATCTAAAAATAGCATCTGAGGGCATTTTTTGGAATGGCTCTATATTCCATGTTTTTCTGCATGTCAAACTTGCTAAGACTGCAAAGTAATGTATCTATCCGTCACTTTTTTCATTAGTTACACCAGTTTTTCACTTTTGGGGATTGGGCTCCAGTACCCCCGTCTAAAAATAGCCTTTGGGAATGGCTCTATATCCAATATTTTTCAGCGTGTCAAACTGCCTATGTTCACCAAGTTTCATGCTTTTATCACAAAACGAACAAAACCATCATTTTTATGCCAAAATCTGTCGTTTACCTCATTTTTTTGTTTGTTTGAACAGTGACGTAATCTTTCCCAATTTTAAGATATATGAAGTATTTAGCTTTTAATCGATCTTGAAAACATTGGCGCCTATCCAGGGATAATTTTGCGGTTCGATTAGTCCGCAGACTTTAGCTGTGTTACTTCTAGATTTAGGTAGGTTCATGTCAGTTCACTTATTCTAATTTCTGTTGTTCTCAAATAGTTTCGTACGAGTTTAACTTTTGAGAATTATGTTCAAAGAATCTCTTCTTGCTCAGGAAGTAGGTCGTTGAAAGCTTGACAACTCTTCGCGAAGTCTTATTTGAGGATTTTTATTCAAGACTAAATCATCAACGTTAGCCCGATTTATCATAGCCTGTCCAAAGTCGATACTTTTTTGTGACGCACCCGGTTGAAACTATTCGGTGAAAGGTTCGTGAAAGAATATCCTTCGTGCAAGGCACTTTCTTGTGCTTTGACGATTATTAATTTGTCTTGCATTGGTTTTGGTGAAGATCTTCTTTTGAGGTCTTCATTTCTTAGTAAATACAGATAATAGTTTATTGATTTTGCTCAAAAGGTGTCTCTTGTACTTCTTTATGAATGTCACAAATTTTATCAATAGTTTTCAGTCGGACAGATTTTGAGAAATCTTTCAAGTCTTGGTGCCACTTTTGTTTGACCCAAGTTGAGAAAAATATGCCATCTTCTTCGAAAGACTTGTTTTGATTTCCTTAATCTTCTTCAGTTGGCTGCTAAATCTCAATTACAATGAATTTAAAGCGTAGCATAAGACGGCGATAACAAGAAATTTTTAGATAATAAGGATTTTTATGGAATATAGACATTGAAATTGGCTCAAGCCACTTGGGCTCAAATTCTAGCTTGTCGGATATTTATTTTTCAGTATATTTTCGACGTAGCAAGAATTTCAGCTTGCACAAGAGAATTTGTAAGCAATACGTCAGCAGAGTTGTTTGGCACATGCCAAAGTGTGTTGAAATTTTGAGCGATGATTGTTGACTGCTTTCATTCTAGAACGTTGTACAGCATGCAGTTTACATTCTACACAATACTTCCCCGGATGCAACAAGGTAATACAGTATGTTTTGACTGTATCAAGAAGTCTGTTGGTTGATCATGACAAACAATAAAGTTGTATCAACTGAAGGTCTTTTTAAATGATGATCTCTACCCGTTGTCTCAAAAAAGTACCCCCTTTTGACTGGAGAGAGAAACAAAATGATAAAACATTAGGACTTAGCGAGTTCACAGCTAAATTTGTTAGTCTATCGTTCATAAAACACCGGCGGTATTCATTCATTTCATTCATTCATTTTTATTTATTTAGGCACGGTAGCCCCGTCAATCTATATGAACAGCTTTTCAGGGGGCCGTGGCAAAACATTTACTAATTTAAAAGATCACTATATAATAGTTAACAAACAAAAAAGAATTCTCGTTATGGCTAGTTTTTGATTCTTCTCTTAAAAGTGGCAAGGGAGGGTGCCTGTTTAGCATCGGGTTCAAGTTGATTCCAAAGCTTAGGTCAACGAAAAGATATAGCCCTCTGCCCATTGTTAGTTTTTCGTAATGGTAACGAGAGATCAGTATCGGTGTTTCTCAGTTTTCTGACATTTCGAGTAGAATTTTTTCCGAACAAATCTGAAAGGTACTCCGGGACCAGACCATTTAGCGATTTGTACATTGTGGTAGCTGTTTCGCTTCTAATAATGTCATTTACAGTAATTTCATTTATTTATATCAATTATCTTCCGTCTTCTCTGAAGAAAGGTAAAGTAACCATGTACGCTGACGATACCAGTATTTCTTACTCTTCTTCGAGCCCTTCAAGCTTAGTAGATATAAACCAAACTCTGAATAGTGAACTGAATGATTTGAAGCGATGGTTGCAGGGTAATAAACTTTCTTTGAATGTTTTAAAAACTCAAGCTTTGATTGTAGGTTCCCAGCCCAAAATTAAGAAAATTACTGATAAGGCTGTTGATCATCCACTATTTTTTATTGGTGACTCTCAGGTTGAAATTGTAGACCGAACAAAGTATCTGGGTGTGATAATCGAGATAGGAATTTGGATTGGGAAGAACACGTTAACAATCTCCGTACTAAGGTTTCTCGTGCAATTGGTTTTTTGAAATATTCCAGGAAATTTTTACCTCAAAACACGTTGAGTGCAATGTATAGGGGTATCGTCGAGCCCCATTTTCGGTTCTGTTGTTCGGTGTGGGGTTGCTGTGGGGTGACTAAACTGCAAACCTTGCAGAAGCTGCAAAATCGGGCAGCTAGGATTGTAACTAAAAGTCGATTTGACACGCCTGCTATGGCATTAATTCGCAGTTTAAATTGGCCTACTGTTGACTGTTGACTGTTGACTGAGATTGGTATGACTGCTCGAAGGCAAAATTTAGCTTGCACCTGAAACCAGGGTACAGTGATCCGGAACAAAAGAGAAGTTTGGAATAAATACCAAAATAAGAAGTTTCAAAATCTGAATTTATTTCATGCCCATATCATCAAGTACAATCTGAATGTTTATGAAACGCAAACATTTTAAAAATTGGACAACGGATAGCCAGGAAAATGAATTTTGAAGTTGGGCCTAATTACTTCATTTGTTTACATAAGCACTTCCGGAATACCGCTGCATGGATTGAATTTTCAAAGCAATATTTCTCTGCTCAGAAACGTCCGACAATCTTCGTTTTGATCTTATTTCAATCCTCTAGTCGTGTACTTTCAAGTAATTGCAACAATTATTGGAAATATTTATATTTTGGTTCATTTTTATGTGATTCATAATGGCGGAAATTTGTAAAATTCATATTTTTAAAAATCATTCTAAAAATTCAACAGTTAAAATGTAAAAATTGGGGCAAAATGTATTTACCAAAAAAACTACAAAATTAAAGGAACTATTTTTGCACGTTTCTCTCAAAGGGTTTGTTCTGAATCGTACCCAAAAAAGAATTATGGTCATTCTTATTTTTGTGGTACAATGGAGATTTCTGAGATTTTTTCAATGTTTTCTGCAATAAAAATAAATGAAGGCCTGCTAAAGCCTTCAAAACTGACTCAACTCCATCTATTTGACATAGTGTCATGAAATTTAACCCTCGGAAAGCTTTGATTTTTATCTTTATGCATAAAATTATTGTTTTCAAGCATTTTTAGTTGTCACATCAGCAGAAAACGACCAAAAACATGTTTTTTTTTATGAAAACTACCACAATAAGGGACTTTAAGACTTAATCAGTGTAAAATTGTTATTAGAATGATGAAAGTGAATGATTTTCATCACTCAAAGTCTCTTCAAGCCTCAAATGTTTCGGTAGTTATGAAGGAAAACACGTTTTCCTTTGTTTCTGCTGACAGGACAAATAAAAATGCTTGAAAACAGTGATTTCAGGTAGATCAATGAAACACAAAGCTTTCTGAGGGTTAAATTTCATGACACTATGTCAAATAGATGGAGTTGAGTCAGTTTTGAAGGCCTTAGCAGGCCTTGATTTATTTTTATTGCAGAAAACATTGAAAAAATCTCAAAAATGTCCGTTGTACCACAAACATAAGAATGACCATAATTCTTTTTTGGGTACGATTTAGAACAAACCCTTTGGTAGAAACGTGCAAAAATAGTTCCTTTAATTTTGTAATTTTTTTGGTAAATACATTTTGCCCCAATTTTTACATTTCAACTGTTGAATTTTTAAACTGATTTCTAAAGATATGAAATTTTTCAAATTTCCGCCATTATGAATCACATAAAAATTAACCAAAATATAAACATTTCCAATCATTGCTGCAATTACCTAAAAGTACACGACTAGAGGATTAAAATAAGAGCAAAACGAAAATTGTCGGACCTTCCTGAGCAGAGAAATATTGCTTTGAAAATTCAATCCAGGCAGCGTTATTCGGGAAGTGCCTATGTAAAAAAATTAAGCAATTAGGCCCAACTTCAAAAATCATTTTCTTGGCTATCCGTAGTCCAATTTTTAAAATGTTTGCGTTTCATAAACATCCAGAGTGTACTTCATGGTATGGGCATGAAATAAATTGGAATTTTAAAACTTCATGTTTTGGTATTTCTTCCACTCCCTGGATCACTGTGAGGGGTTTCGAGAAAGGGCCTAGCCATGATTTGATATCATGGGCATTTTGCAGGTTAATTTGTCAGTTTTTTATTTTGAAAAGAATTATGGACGCATGACCATGACTCTAATTAGGCGAATAGAATAAAAACGTGATACGAATGATAAACTCGTGCCACATCTCAAAAAGCGTGCATGTAATCCTTTCCTTTTTCTGTGATAAGGAAAGCGTGTTCAATGGAATGCAACGCAAGGATTGATTCTTCAAAAGAAAAACAATATCAAGAACAATTGAAACATCTCAAAGTATAATTCTTTTTAAAAGTAAAACCTAAACATTTAAATTGGAAATTTCTTTGCAAACTGCCCGTGATATCTGATCATATGGCTAGGCCGTTTCTCAAAACCTCTGGTTTCAGGTGCACTCTAAATTTTGACTTTGCGAGCTCGTATTTCCAGTGCTTGGTAGACTATTCTAAAATGCAAGGTATGGGCATTCAAGTTGAAGATAAACAAATATAACTACCGGGTGTCCCAAAAAATTATACAGATTTGGCTAACTCCAGCGATGTGAATTTAGCTGTAATCAATAGCTAATCACTCTCAAAATGTTCCTCGATAGTTAACTTGAACATAGATTCCTCGTTTTTTGGTATTGGTGCGTTGAGAGCAGAAATATCAATCTTGAAAGCTCAAATTTGCATTCACATGCAAACCAGAGCTTTGGCCTTTTGGCTAAGGAAATTCCTGAAGCACATCGAAATTAAGAACTGAAATTAATGAAAAATTAGGAATCTGCCCAATGGGTGACTAACTGATGACTTCTGGACAACAAAATAATTCAAGATCTAATAGTGCTCAAATTTCATCAAGGCTATCGTTGATTTATACGCTGCTCCTTAAGAATTTGCTAAGGCCGAAAGGCTAAAGCTCTGGTTTGCAGGAAGAGGGAGATTTGAGCTTTCAAGATTAACAGGTCTGCTCTCAAAGCACAAATACCAACAAATGAGGTACCTATGTTCAAGTTAACTATCGAGGAACATTTTTAGAGTAATTAGACATTGATTGAAGCTAAATTCACAGCGCTGGAGTCAACCAAATCCGTATACATTTTTTGGGACACCTGGTATGTTTTTGAAAAGTCCCGATATCTTATCGTTTTGTCACTTTATCTAATCAAGAGGGGTACTTTTTTTGAGACATCCGGTACTATGGAACTTCTTTGCAATAGCGTTGCAAATTACCTTTCATCAAATATTGCCCCGTGTAACATGTGCACTGAAATCTGGTAAACAAGAAAGATGGAAAATAGGAACCTACTGGTGGGTTTTTGAAGAATGGAACACAAAGATGAGAATCAAACACCTACTGATTTTTTCAATGTTGTTTATTCATAAGACCACAGGCATTCGATTCTTTTAAGTTCTTTTCTTTGTGCAGGGTTTTATTGTAGTTAGAATCTAAATGATAACAGCTAGAATGTTCCCAGCTCATTTGCTAATATATATATATGCTCATCGTCGGGGTTCCTCTTAGAGATTTGTGTCTTTCATTGATTGGTTATGTTACTCATTGTGACATTACTCGGTGAAATTCTAAAGTTTTAATTTCATTGCAATCCTTTGCCTCTCGCAGCGCGAGTTATACGGAAAATATTTGGCAATTTATCACAGTTCCTGCATGATACATGGTACACTATTTGTGGAAATTGTTCTCGGGATACTGGGAACTCCCCCTTTTGTAAGTCACAATGGGAAGGACGATAACTCTGATTGGTTCGCTGATCAATGGAATGGGTGGAGCGTTTTGTGGCATGCGCAAATTCACAAAGGATCCTAAATTACATTAGGGAAACTTTCGAGCTGAGAACAAAAAATTCAAACAGCCCTTTCATTGGATTTTTAAACATAAATAGTCTTCGAAACAAAATAATTGATCTGAGATTGATAATGGAAAGGTGCTTGCCTGATGTTTTGGTAATCTTCTTCTTCTTCTTCTTACTGGCTTTTCCGTCTTAATTCAAGACATTAGCCTTGCCACTGTTTTCTTCCATTCCTTTTGCTCATAATCGTTCTCAGTTAGTTCATGCACTGTTTTATTTATTAGTTTCAGGTCTTTATTCATTTGTCTGATCCATGTCTGTTTTGGTCCCGATTACCTTTCGCTTTTTTCAAATGTTCTCTGAAAGCTAATTTTGCTGGTGTTCTTTCTGGCAACCTTAACATGTACCCAAGCCAGTTTAATCGCCGTTCTTTATTTCGGTTGTGATGGTTGTCTGATGTGATCTTTTATATATTTCTTCATTTCTTATTTTATCCATTAATTTGATGTTTAGCATCCTACTTGGCAGTTTCCTTTGGAAGATATCGAGACTTTCTTCCAATTTCTTGGTTAAGGTCCAGATCTCGCAATTGTAAAGCAGCATTGGATATATAAATGTATTAAGCGTTCTTATTTTTAGTTTTATGGATGTCTGTCCGTTGCAGAGAATTCTTTCATATTTGTTGAAGGCAGCAATCGATAGTCCTTTCCTTCGTTTTATGTCTTTTTCGGTGTCTAAAATACTTCCTAGATATTTTATGGCCTTCCATTCATCGTTGCCATCTGTGCCAACGCAAAATTCTTCAGTTTTTTCAGTATTGATATTTAGGTCTCTTTGTTTGACTTTCAAAGGGAGTTCTTGTTTTATAGTATCCTTGTGTTGCTTGTCAGCTGTTACATTGCCAATATCTTTTTTTTTTTTTTTTTTTTTATATAAATATTAAATTTTACAAGATACTTTACATTTTACTATACCTAATTCTAATTACTATACGACACTACAAGTACGATACCATGGGGAGCGAAAGACTATGACTACCCCATGGCCAATATCTAAAAACACGAAACGTTAAACCGTATACAATCACACTACGAACAATTTATAAATTAAAGGATACTATACTGGATTCAGTTTCACTCCAGATGTCAGGTCAGTGTTGCGATGAATTTGTAGATGCAACGAGTGCAACTCATTTGGTGTAAATTTAGGCAAGTAAAATGCCTCCATCTGATGTGAAACAGAATTTACAAGGAAAAGAACACTAACGGTACGGGACTTGGTGATTGCTTAGGGCATGGCTAAATTCTCAATAGATCTTAATCAAACCGACCAGTTTCGTGGATGAAGCGTAAAGTTAATTCGAGTACATTTCTGTTCAACTCATTAGAAAGGTCTTCATCACCATACAATAAAAGCTGCGTCAAAGAATGATTTGAAAGATTGGTGATTTGTACATATGGTCGTAATAATTCAACAATTCCAGCGAGAAGATTTTGTCGTTGAACATCAAAAGAAGGGCAGAGCAACAAAATTGCCGATATCGTCAGCATACTGAAGATCAATGCTGAAGTTTTGGTAATAGAGGAAACAAAATTAAACTCAGATTTCAAAACAGAGACTTTTCTTATTATCAACAATCAAAAACCAATTCGATGTGATATGAATGAATTTGGAGCATAGGTTCCAAATCTTTAAAAAGGCTGGTGTAAAATTGAGTGACCTATTTCTTTGAACTGAATGACTTCAAAGAAACTTTAGCTAATTCTCTATAATTCTACCGTTGGAATTTTCTGAAATCTTCAATATTTTCAGAATTAGAGTGTTTTTCCTCTTTTTCAAGAATTCAAGAAAAATTTTTGAAAAAACTTGAAACCAGCGTAATTTCTAAACTGTATGACGTAACATGAAATAATTTCGAAGAAAACCATAATTTATGAATGCCTACAATATTGTATCAAGCAAAGGTCTGTCACTCATCTCGTTTATGATTTAGAGATTTGATGACCTCACATCCTCAATTGAGTTGAAATGTAAGATACGCTGTAATTTCCAAAAATATTCAAAATTTCTGAAAAGTCCAACGGTAGAATTATAGATAAGTATCTAAAGTTTCTTTCAAGCCATTCAATCAGAAGAAATAGGTCATTGAATTTTACACCCACCTTTTTACGCCGAGATAAAGATTTTGGTGGGGGGATGATGCAATTTGTTAGGAAAGGAATTATTTGCAATAGAGTCTCTACTTTTGAAAGCCCTTCTTTGTAAAAGAAGTGGATTGTTTTTAGCATCTATCGACCTCCAGATGCTGCCAACCTAGAGCTATTTTTCAGAGAGCTATCTCTTTCCTTGAACTCTGCTTTGGACAAATACGACAACATATTTATTATGGGTGATATAAATATTGACACTCATATTCACTCGTATTCAGCATCCCGGATGTAACCGCTGTGAAGGCGTTGTTTTTACAAGTGTGTAACCGCTGTGAAGGCGTTGTTTTTACTAGTGTTGCTGTTGTTATTACAAGTATAAAACTTTGTTTTGAGAAGGCGTGACAAGAAACGGAGCAAGAAGAAGGGGCGTGACCATGGAGAAAGTAAAGTTGAGAAGCCACCATGAATGAGACTTCGAGCAGTGGCGTAGCAAGGCCAAACTGATTGCTATCTTACAACTTACATCTTACTTACTTGTCAATTGAGTCGATGAATATATGATATGAATGATGGCCGACGTGATATTTTTTGCTCGTCTCGCTGAATGAATGTTCAAACAGTGTTATAATAACAATCAGTAGTGGCAAGTCTCAAAGTGGTGGTCACAGTGATTGATGTTCAGAGAAGTACCCTTTGCACTTTGCACATTCTTTCCTGAAATGAAGTCAGAGTTGAAGTTGAACCTTTTTTGTTTGCTGATGTTACTAGCGTGCTTTTAAGTTGTGTGTCTGCGGGCATGGACCTTAAACTGCAGATGAGCAGCACTGTAACACATGATTCAACATATTCATGACATAAGAATGGACATTTTTATGAATTCTTTTGAATTGCGTCCTTTCTACAGTATGATTGATTGATTTCTTGACAGGTTTTGATATCTTCAGTAGCTTTGAATTTTATGTGAAGCTACCTTTTGTAAGAGCTGTAAACCAAGAAAATTTATTTAGTGCTGCTTGCTTTGCATATATTTTTTAGTTGCGGGATGTGTTTGTAGCCTATTTTTGCAATGTATTTTGCAGCGCGTATTTTGCAGCTGGTTTTGCAGCAATTGCTTTTGCCATTTTTGTGCTTTTGCATGTTTTTTCTGTTTTGTCTGCTGATTTAAGTAGTCCAACATGGAAGATGACTTTAAAAGACAAGAGACATTTAGTAACAGGTCAGAACCTTTGTTCAACTCAAAAAGACTGCCTGAAAAATATTTAACTACAAGGCTAAGAAGGCCTACAGAAAAAGGGTTACAGTATCAAATTGAGTTGAAACAAAAATTACTTGCATCCAAGAAAACTCAGGCAACCAAACATATGAGAGAAGCTTTATTGAACATTGGAAGGACTAATGACGTTAATTTTTGGAAGCAAGAATATAGTAAGGTTCAAATTCAATGGGCTGAATTTGGAGACTTATATTTGGAACTGAAAGAGCTCATGAAAGATGATGATGGGCAAGTTAACCAAGTAGAGACAGAACCATTTTCAAAATGAATGGACCAATTTCAAAGATGCTGTAACAGCAAAGATAAATATGACTAA
Source organism: Aurelia coerulea (assembly GCA_039566865.1). NCBI lineage: Eukaryota > Metazoa > Cnidaria > Scyphozoa > Semaeostomeae > Ulmaridae > Aurelia > Aurelia coerulea. Next base: position 16,726,672 of record CM076945.1, read on the forward strand.
ATTTGTTATGATGGAAAATGTTTCAAAATCATCAAGAAGGTCGAGGCGGTCAAAGCAGTCAAAACGATCAACATCAAAATTCTCCATTACTGGCTCTGAGATGGAAAAGAGGAGTTTACTGAAGCAATGTGAATGTATTAAAACAGAAATTAAGCTTGCAGAAGAGGAAAAAAGATTAAGAATGTCAAAACTTGAACAAGAAGAAGAACTTTCAATTTTGAAATTGAAGAAGCAATTAGCACAAAATGAAACAAAATTAGCTGTATGTACAAAGGAAGGAGAGTATTGTCTTACCAATAATGGTTTAAATTCTCTTCCAGCTGCAGACAGAGAGAAAGATGTAAATGATTATGTTAGAAAAAATGAATTGAATCCATCAGCCAAGCCCTGGTTTCAAAGTGAGGGAAATCAGCAAGATAGTATTAATGGAAGTTTGGATAAAATTGCCTCAACTTTAGAAGTGTGTATGAGTAATATTGCAAAGACCAATAGTAAGTTAGTAGAAGCAAGTTTGAAACAAGCAAGAGCTACAGATCAATTTAGCTTTATCAAGTCAGATGCCAAAAATAACAGTTCCTGTTTTCACTGGTGATCCATTGGAGTATCCAATCTGGAATAATGCTTTGGTAGATTCAAAGCAAGTGGATGTGCAGTCAAAAACGAAGCTTCTGAGTCGGTATGTCTCTGGTAAACCAAAGCAAGTTGTTGACTATTACATCCTAATTGGCAATAATGAAGCATACCACAAAGCAAGGCAATTGTTGCATGAGAGGTATGGCAATCAGAATGTTGTAAGTACAGCATTCATCAGTAAGTTAGACAGTTGGCCAAAGATTAATCCAAGAGATCCCAATTCCATTAGAGTGTTTTCTGATTTTCTACTGAAAGTGGTAGCTGCAAAGAAAACAATACAAAGTTCAGATGTGCTTGACTTTGCAAAAGAAAATGTGAAGTTATTAGAAAAACTACCATATAGTTTACAGAACAAATGGAGAGATCAGGTTTCGTATTGGAAGTCCATGGAATGACCAGATAGGTAACCTCCATTTACAAGGTTTGCAGTTTTTGTGAAGGAAGCTGCTGACAATGTCTGTATTCCAGAGCTAGAAAGTACGTAGAAAACCAACAAGAAACTGAGAGTATCAAACCTGGTAAGAAATTTGCTGTCAATACCTTCACAACATCAGTTTCAGATAAGGAAGACCCTACAGGTATCAAGATAGAAAGTTCTAAAGGAAACAGTGAAAGAAAAAGAAACTGTTTGTTTTGCAAAGACAATCACACTTTGGACATGTGCAAAAAGTTTACAGAAAAACCACTTAAGGAGAAAAAGTCATTCTTCTTCACAAATTATTTATGTTATGGGTGTGGTGTAAGCTCCAATCACAAAGTTAGAGATTGCAGATTTAAAAAGGCTTGCAAAGTGTGCTCTGGACGTCATCTGTCATGTTTTCATAAGGAGCCCACAAGTCAACAAGAAAGAGTTACAGCAAATTGTATAAATGTTTGTGGAGCAACAGATGAGAGTACAGAATATTCAATGATAGTTCCAGTTTGGGTCAGGCCTAAGAACCAACCAGATAGAGAAATACTTCAATATGCTGTTCTAGATGACCAATCAAATGTTGGGTTCATTTCACAAGCACTTTGTGACAAATTGCAAGTTAAGGGCCCTCAAACACAGCTTCTGCTTTCAACAGTTCAAGAGCAAAATGTTTTGATAGAAAGTAACCGTGTATCTGGAATAGAAGTCATGTTTAGAATTGCCTACAATGTTCACAAGGGAAACGGTACCTGGTAGTCACCATCAAATTCCCAAAGCAGATGTTGTTGGTAAATGGAATCATCTTCAAGGTGTTGCAAACAAATTGATACCTTGTGAAAATGATGTAGAAATTTCTTTACTCATTGGAAATAATTGTCCAAGAGCAATTATTCGTCCCAGAGAAGTTGTTGTTGGTGGAGAAGATGATCCATATGGACAGAAATCATTATTAGGTTGGGGAGTAATTGGTAGGATATGCAATCAACAAAGTGATGATATTATGCAACAAAGTTATTGCAACAAAATATTGGTTGACGAGAGAAGTAGCAACTTTGTATTTCCTACCACAGTAAAAGAGATCTTAATCCCTGAGAAAGTTCTTGCAATTTTTGGAGTCAGATTTCAATGAAAGGGGTATCAAAGGGAAGTCCCTTTCAGCACAAGATGAAAGATTTTTGAAGATTTTGGAGGAAGATATAAAGACAACTCCAAATGGGCATTATGAAATGCCACTTTCATTGAAATCATATGAAATAAATTTTCCCAACAAAGACCACTTGCTGAAAAAAGATTGTGGCAGCTGAGCAGAAGATTTAGAAGCAACAAAAGATTTCATGATGACTACCAATAGTTTATGACAAATGTTCTTGATGACTGTGCAGAAAAGGTCCCAGAAGATGAGCTGGGTCTTCAAGGAAATCTGATCAATTATGTCCCACACACAGGAGTGTACCATCCAAGGAAGAGAAGATACGAGCTGTTTTTGATTGCTCGGCGCAGTATCGAGGAGTTTCGCTCAAGCAGCACCTTCTGCAAGGTCCACATTTGATTAATGATCTCGTAGGGATCCTGTTGAGATTCAGAGAGGAATCAGTTGCATTCGTTGCAGGTATCAAAGGCATGTTCCATCAATTTTATGTTGCAGAACAACACATAAATCTACTTCGTTTTCTTTGGTGGAAAGAAGGGGACCCCGAGAAAGAATTTGTTAAGTACAGAATGAAAGTCCATCTTTTTGGAGCTGCAAGTTCACCAGGATGTGCAAATTTTGGTTTAAAGCGTGCTGCTGATGAAGGAGAGCAAGAATTTGGCAAGGAAGCTGCGAACTTTGTATGCAGATATTTTTATGTTGATGATGGTCTGAAGTCAGTAGAAGCATATGAAGAGGCAATATCATTGATAAGGAACAGCCAAGCAATCTGTGCAAAAGCTGGACTTTTGTCCAGCAAAAGCTGGCGGAGTTTTACGCAATCAGCAAGGACGGAAGCGCATGTTATCGCCTTGGTGATATGAAACAAGACAAACCCTGGTGAAATACATTGTTATACAGGGCCGTCATCGATGGTTTCAGCTGCGTCCCTTTGTTTAAATGAGAAATTGGTAAAAGATATTTGTTCTAAACTTCTGCTGTTCTTTGATAGCCTCTTTTTAAAACTTTCATAGCTAGTGACCTTCTTTAGGTCTACAGGGAGATTGTTCCATACAAGTGCTGCTCTGTACTTAAAAGAGCTTCTTCCAATGTTGGATTTTGGTCTAGGTAATATGAACTGGATACAGTCTCTCATGTTTCGTGTATAATCTTTCTTTTTAAACAGGCTTTGGATCTCTTCAATCACATTGTTATTATACGCTTGGTGTGAAATGCAAGAGAGTCTCCTTTTGTACATGTATGAGAGGTCTTTGCATTTTACAGTTTTTAAGACGTCCTCATTCTTTGTTGTCTTTGGAACTTTGTTTATCATCCTTGCAGCTCTGATATGGCATGATTCTAATTCGTTCATTTTACAAGAGCTGTTATTACCCCAAACAGAAATTCCATAAATAACTGCAGCCAAGATGGCTTTGAAATATATAGTAGAGAGCACTTCTTTGGGTAGATATCTCATCATCTTTAATTTCTTTATTTTACAACTCATGTCTGTCTTTACTGTCTCTATCTGCAGAGTTGAGTTGGCTACCCAGTAACATTCCAAGGCATTTCGATTTGTCAACAACTTTGATGTCATTATCCCCAAGCTTAACTTGCTTCAGAGGACCGATGAATTTATTCTTTGTTAGCAGCAATATTTAGCTTTCTTAGGATGGATGACAAGGCCATTGTTTTGGCTCCATTTTCCCATTTCATTGATAGTTACCTGTAAATCTTCTATGACCTCATCTACAGTGTCCCCAATACAAAAGCTTTCAGTGTTATCTGCAAACATATGGACAGTTGCTCTTGATGTACAGTCAGGAAGATCATTCACATGCATAGAGAACAGCCTTGGGCCAAGGAGTGAACCTTGTGGGACGCCATAGCTAACAGATCTCTCTTGTGAACAAAAATTGTCTATTTCAACATATTGTCTTCTGTTAGATAGATAATTTTCAAGTGTACAGTAAGAGTTTCCACTTATGCCGGCTGCTTGTATTTTCATCAGGAGAGTTTCGTGGTTGATAGAGTCAAAAGCCTTTCTAAAATCTAAGAACAGAACTCCCACTACCTTTCTGTTCTCTACTTCTTGCCTCCAAATCTCTGTGAGGAATAACATTAAAAGCTCTGTAGATCTTCCTGGCTGAAAGGCCCATTGATGTTTGCTGGATATACCTCGTGAAATTACATGAGTGTCAATGTCTTTGCATAAAATTCCCTCAAAAACTTTACTTGGAATAGACAGGAGAGATATTGGTCTAAACTTTTCTCTCTCCATTTTTGCTCCATTTTTAAAAAGGGCTTTCACTCTGCTGACTTTCCATTGGGAAGGAAAGCTACATTTCTTTACGCAATGATTTATTACCATTGAAAGTCCCTTTGTGGCAAAGTCACCAACACACAGTGATCCAGAGGATGGAATAAATAGGAAAAAAACGAAGTTTCAAAAAATTGCGGCATTTAATATCCTCCATGAAAAGGGGGTGTCAGGGGTCAACGCGAAGCAACAATTTTTGAAATAGGACGAATGGTTCCGTCACAATGATTTTTTGAAGTTTGGGGAAATGACATTGTGTTGTTTATCATAGCATTTCCGGCAAAATTTATTGTTTTAGCTTAACTTTAAACTTTCATAGCTCCGCTCATGATTGTCCGATTTTTACAAACTTAGTTTCATTTGAAAGATGATCATCTACTTGTAAAATCACACTAAAGCATGGGTAACCGGACACATATTATGCTTTGTAGTTTTTGAGAATTTTGTGACAAAATAGCCACTCAATAGTAAAAACAAAAAAATTCAAGTGATATCAAGTGTTACCTATAAGCATATAAAAATACTACAAGGTCTTGGGAACATTTCTGCCAAAGGGTTCGCTCCAGATCGTTTTAGTTTTTTTTCAAAGTTTTTTTGAAAAATGCTACCAGAAGTCCTGATCTGCAAGCTGAGTTAGAAAAAGAATCATCGTGTGATATCTGGCTCTCTTTTCTGTTTACCAATGTTCTCTGCATACTCAGAACCATCTAAAAATAAGAAACGATGACCTACTGTTTCCATGAAATAGGTATCAATTCCGTAAAATTCTATCTTATTTGTTAGCGCTCGTTGCATAAAAGACCACACTTGAAAGCATAATTTTTATGACATTTAAGGCTTCGATTGACACTAAAAGAGGTTAATTGCATTGGTTCTGTGCAAGTAATAGACCTTTTAATTGTGTAGCGGAAGCCTTCAGATTTAACCGTTGAGTTCAAGTTATGACTAGAAGGATTCTTTAGAATTGTCTATGGCCAGCTTAATGTATGTATTGGTTTTTTAACAGAATACAGACAAAGAACACATGTCTAACATGACACATTTTTGTATGTTGAAACACTTAAGCATTGCTGCTATAATATGAAGCTGCATCTTTACCTACACTTTACCCATCCACCCATCCGATGCTTGTTCACAAATGAGAGCATGCTTTAAATGATTTATATTGATGAAGGCCCTGTTGCAGTTTGTTCTGGAAGCAGTTTAGAAGAATAGAAAAAGGAACGGAAGAAACCTTGGAAGTGGACCTGGTTGCAGGGTTAGGCAAATTCCAATATAAGCAAAGACTCCAGCAAAGACTCCGATTCTGATCATATCAGCTTCTTTGTAGCTAAGGCCAAGCAAAATTTCTTAAGAAAGCACTGTCATTATATCGAAGTGCACACAACAGATACCAAAGAAAGTAATAAATGTAATTATCGCTATGTAATATCGATGAACAAAATAAAACTTGTGTCATCAGTGAATGCTTCGTTTTTGACACAATTTCATACATTTTTAGCTGTGGCAGATTGCATATATTGTTAGTTGTTCAGAGGGGTAAATGCTCAACAATAAGGAAGCAAGGCTTGAAAATTCTTGCAATTATTTGGAAACAATAGACTGTTGTTTTGCATTACTTCAAAAATTTAATTACCCTGATTGTACAAATGGTCGCTTCTATAGCTGTGGGAAAAAATTTTGAAAAGGAGGGATTCCACATTAATTCTTTTAAGCTTAACTTGCAGATCAGGACTTTTGGTTGCATTTTTCAAAAAATTGTTGATAAAAAACTAAAACGATCTGGAACGAACCCTTTGGCAGAAATGTTCCCAAGACCTTGTAGTATTTTTATATGTTTATAGCTAACACTTGATATCACTTGAATTTTTTGTTTTTACTATTGAGTGGTTATCTTGTCACGAAATTCTCAAAAACGACAAAGCATAGTGTGTGTCCGGTTACCCATGCTTTCGTGTTCTTTTGTTGAAAACAAGTTACATGTGACGTACAAGTAGATGATCATCTTTCAAATGAAACTAAGTTTGTAAAAATCGGACAATCATGAGCGGAGCTATGAAAGTTTAAAGTAAAGCTAAAACAATAAATTTTGCCGGAAGTGCTATGATAAACAACAACATGTCATTTCCCCAAACTTCAAAAAATCATTGTGACGGAACCATTCGTCCTATTTCAAAAATTGTTGCTTCGCGTTGACCCCTGACACCCCCTTTTCATGGAGGATATTAAATGCCGCAACTTTTTGAAACTTCGTTTTTTCTTATTTATTCCATAATTTCTCTGATCTGGATCACTTTGCAACAAGCTTGAGATCCTTAGATTTAACCATATCTGCTCCACAACTTTTTCCATCTTTGACGTGTTTATTTAAGGCTTCAGAGATTCTGTTTTCGTCTATCTTGAAGTCTTGCATAATTGGTGTTACTCTATATATGTGCTGTGAAGGATCAAAATATTGGGGGGGGGGGGACCCAAGTCTGTGTTTAGCTTTTCTCCAATTGATGAGAAATAATTGTACTGCCTTTTCCTTTTCATTGGTAACTACTTCATGTTTATCATTTAAAATTGGCCCGATGTGTGACTTCTTGGTTTTGCCTTGCATTTCCTTCATAACTTTCCAAAATTCACGTGAGTTTCTAACATTTTCAATCTTGTCTTTCCAGTACCCTGCTTCTGCTTTCCTGATTAGACTTGTTACTTTGTTTCTCTGAATTTTATAGTTTGACCAGTCATCCTTATTCTTAGACTTATGAGCTTTTTTCAGTAGCTTATATCTTTTATTCATCTCTTTGCGGAGCTTTGAATCCATCCAAGGCAGGCTATCAGATCTTGTTTTGAGTTTCTTTAATGGCAAATGTTCTTGTTCTATGTCTTTGTAAAGCTGTTCCCATGCCCAGGCAATGTCATCCAAGTCATCAAAGATCCCACATATATCCCAAGGTGCACTTTCAAATGTTTTTGAAGTGACTCTTTATCCAGTGATTTATAATTTCTAATCAATCTTATCTTGGGTCTTGATCTTTTTCTAAATAGATTTAGAACAGCATAAACAATCTAATGGTACAAAACTAATTTCTGATGCAATCAGTTTTCCTTAACGGAACCCATTGTGTTGTTTCAGGAAGAACGAACTCCCTGCACAGATCCAAGGATTCATTAAAATTTTAGAAGATTTCCATAATATTTGTGATCAAATTCAAATCTGGCTGGTGAGTACACATTTGTATTGATTGTCTTAAAGTGCCACTAAACCTTTGGGGAACTTTTTGTTATCTGATAGAGTTTAGTTTTCATGGCTTGAAACCGAAAATAATTCTTCGATATGACGTTCCGTTCTTTTTCTATGGCTTTTCAAAGTTCCAATTTTGGGCAAAGTTTGGTGTCAGGTTCGCGTAAAATCATTCCATGAAGAGGTCTGGACGGAGAGGTCTTGACGTCATACCGGGAATGCAAACGAGAGTACACATTGAAGTGACAGTGACCACGCTGCAGTGGACTTGTCGCTTTACACACAGCACTAGGAATTTCGTGCCAGATAAAAGGTTGCAGGTAATTCGAAGGATCAGCACTTTCTCCGCCAATTCCATTTCATCATGATGAAGACCTGCACTGCAGCAAGGCGAAGATATACGACAGACTGGAACCAGCCAGAAAGGCTTCGGTCGTACAAGTACAATAGCGTGTTTAGGCCATAGGCCTACTGAAATATGTTTGACCTACGTTTTTCCGGATAAAGTTTTCGTTCTTGGGAGCAAATATCGTTCACTTTCAATATTTTGGAGTTCCTGTCGTCCTAATGATATGCAAAATCATTCGAGAAGAAATGGAAGTTGGTTAAGAAAGAAGCAATAAGAAAGGTACAGTGCGTGACTTCACACATATTTTTTTTTATAAGAAACCGCCCATAAGAAACTCAACTCTCAGATCGCCATAAAATTAAGAAACTCCAGTACTGGGAGAAGATAAGTTAAGAAACTATTTACTTTGAGAAAGGAAATCCTTGACATTTCTTTACTTTACTTTCATTTGTTTCCTGTATCATATTACTCGTAAGGTACTTGAGGCATGTCTAAACATTGAAAAGGATAAAAAAACATTGTTTTGAAATGTTCACGATGGCACAGGTAGTGAACATGAATATTGTTATGGAACCTCTAAGAAACTCGTAAGAACTCTGAGTACTCAAAATCTGATAATTTTAAGAAACTTTCAGTACTGGCCCAAATTCTTTGTTTCTTATAAAAAAATACGTGTATTTAGCTAGCAATAGAATAGACCTTGAATATTGAGTTTATCATGCGTTTGGTTTGTTGGTGATAGGAGAATTTTAAAAGATCCTCATTTCGAATGTTTATACCAGATGATACTGATCAAGCTACCTGGAGAAGGAGAAATTTACGGACTTCTATGATGAGTTAAATTTCATTTCAGTATGTTTATGAGAAGATTCAGGATTCAGGCACATCACTTGATTTCTTTGACTGCTTGAAAACTCTTCAAAGAAGCTCACAAATTTCCCCCTTTTGAACCTCTTGAAGATGTTATGCTGCTCCCAAAAAGGATCAACAACAGGGCAACATATATTGCTGGATGCATCAAGAAGCCCTCTTTCTCAACGTAAAATTTTGGACACTCATTTTGAACACTTGAAAGTTGCAACAATGCAATTCTTTTTTTTTCTAGGATTTGACCCATACTCCAGACAGGAACAGTAGTATGTCTTTGATGACATAAGCGCATGAGCTAGAGGGATCACACCCAGCCCTAACACTGGAAAATGTGTAAAATCTGCCATATTCAGGCAAAAAAGCCAAAAGACGATTGCGCTAAAGATGGCAGCGAGAAATTTTTACCAAGACGCATTGCGTTCTAATAGACGATTGCACTAAAGATGGCGGCGAGGATTTTTTTACCAAGATGCATTGCGTTCTAAATAAGATTCTTTAACGATTCTATAGGAATTTGATTAAAGAACGCAGTGCATCTTGGTAAAAAATTCCTCGCCGCCATTTTTAGCGCAATCGTCTATTTAAGTTGGGCAAAATGTTCATTATCAATAAATATTTTGGGCAGCCCCCCCCCCTTAGGCAAGGAGCTGTGGAATTTATCACTTGGCACCAGTTTCCTCTGTGGAAAAAAGAAGAAAAGACACTTTACCACCACTACAAGCCACTGTACTTGACTTTGTCTTTTTGATGCAAATGACTTTGTCTGGTTTTTAAGAAAAGTTAATAATCATACTGTGAATATTTACTATTTAAGAGATTAAAATGAAACAGTACAAACGTTGTTCATATTTTAGACCAATTCTTAGGGTTATTTGTTTTCCTATCTTTGCAAACCTTACAAGATCAGCAAAGGTTTGTTTACACCCACTTCAAGTCAAATGATCAGTCTTATAATGAAACATCTTTTGATTACTTTAAAAAAAATTTGTGGCATGAAAACTTGTGCCATGAATTCAGAAAGTACTAGACTGATTACGATTGAGTCCTAGTAATCGCTACCACCCACCCACCCTACTCGCTCATACTAGGACTTATGGCTTCCCAGCCAAATGGCTGGCCCTATTTAGGCCGAGTACCACAAGAAGTTGTGTTACCAATCACAGAGCTTCATTTTGGTCACATGACCTATTTTCGTGTTCACATGATTTTTTTCTTGCCAATGATTGGTTTATTTTCAGTAGCTGCCAAAAAGAGGCTAGAAATGGTATTTCCCGGACCACTGATTGACACAACCGAAAAATAGCGGCAACTAGTCGCGAAGCTGCGAGCAAGGCTGCGAGCCGCCATGAAGTCAAAGCGCGTATCATGACAACGGTTTAGCCGCCGAACTTCTTGCTTCCTCACTTCGTTACAACATGGCGGAAGATTACGATGCATTAATTTGTCCGATAGAGAAGAAATTTGGTGTTACTTTGCGAGAATTTCAGAGGGACGTTTGTAGAAGGATATTGGGACTCGAGGATGTTTTCGTGTGTGCGCCAACAGGTTCAGGAAAGACGTTTTGTTTCTCTTTTTTATCGGCTCTGCTCTTTGAGCGAGTAGGGTGGTAGCTAGTATGAGCGAGTACGGTGGGTGGGTGGTAGCGATTACTAGGACTCAATCTTAATCAGTCTAAGAAAGTACTATAATACAAAGAAACCCAAGAGTATGGCTACATGACTTGAAGTGGTAAGCCAAGCTTAGCTGATTTTGTCTATGGTAATTTCTTTACTATTCAAATACACGTATTTTTCTTATGTGAGAAACAGAAATGGCCCATATGAAACTCAACTCTCAGATCCCCAACAAATTTTAAGAAACTTTTGAAAAAGACACATTATTTGATTTATGCAACATAATTTTTTGGATCATTTTTGTTCCAAAAATACATCTGCATCATTTTCAGGGAATTGTAAACTGTGCACTGTATGTTATCAATGTCACATCAGTATAAGTAATATATGCAAAAGGTAGTCCATAAAACATCCAGGGCTAGTTTGTCCAGTTCAATAATTCTGAATGAGCAGCCAATAATGAGCAGGAACCAGTTACGTGGACAGCAATTGACATTGTTTCAGCTTCAGACATACTGACTTTCGTTTTCTTCAGACTCACCTGCAAAAGGGAAGAAAATGGTCTTACACTTTATCACAATTAACCTACTGGCTGAATGAAAATGAACATCCATCGCTATGAAGCTAAAGCAAGCAATCTTGAGGGTTTTCATCATGGAGGGGGTGAGGTTTTTCGCTACTAAAGGTACCTTAGGGCCCCTAGATATATTTTTTAGGATTCCTAGTACGGCCAAAGGTTTACTTTTTGGCATTGTTGCTCAAGCAAGGGTACGCTTTCTGACAATTTTCGCCCCAGGAAGGGCAAATTTGACTCTTTATGTTTACAAAAAACTAGGTTCTGATGATTGATTGTGGAAATTCTCATGTTTCTGATCCTATTTTCAATGAGATACATTCACAAGAACATTAACTACCACTCTATCATCAGCTAGTCACTTCCCCTGGTGTGTAGATGTCATCGCGTAGCCTGATGCTGGGGCAAATAGGCTAAAATATGCCAGTTTGATCATGTCATGAATCATTTAACAATTGCATGAATTGCTGATTCATAAAACACCACAATCTTGAAAATTTTCATTTTGAAAGTAAAACAAACAAACCTCAGCAACTGGTAGCTACGATCAGCTATTTTTGAAGGCTCTCGACTGCAAAATCGAAGACATTATTCAAGATTGGAGACAACAGCAAGTCAGCAAATGGTTTGTCTCAATCGGTCCGCCATCATCATAACAGAACTGTAGTAGGCCTATGCCTCTTCTTGCCAGTCATGAAGCTCAACGACAGCTAGACTTATTACAGTTCGTCCCTAGTTTTCGCTCGCTATTGAGTAGAATTACTAATTGAATTGAATGGAATTGCTCGCTCAAACAGGGACTCATAATCAAACTAACTCAAAATCAGGACAAAAACTCGTTTTCACGTCAAGTTCCTGACGTTACAATCAGATTGCAGCATACAGGGCTGCTCCGCTGTGATTGGCTCATTTAAAATTTTGAGTTTTCGGTAAAATTTTAGGTAGTTTTCGGAATTGTCGGTGCCCACAGAGTTGGTCGCCCTGTCAAGAGGACAGCGCTTCGCGTTGCTTTTTGCCAAAATGGAGGTTGTTATCATCGCAGCTACGGACAGAATAAAGATGATCTCAAAACGCACTGTACGAAAGAGTTTTGAAGGGAAAGGATGCATTTGTTTGTTTGCCAACTTGCTGTAGGAAGACCCCGGAAGACTGACTGTTTGCTGGCGAATTTAAATCGTGAAACACAGGATTCCTTTTTGGCCTGAGCAAAACAAAAAAGGAGCTTGAGGTAAGCACTTCGACCCGGCAAAAAGTTAAGAGAAAACTCACACATTCGCTGTGGAAGAGATACTTGAAATTTCTTGAAACATTCCTCTATAAACAGCAGAAGTATTCGTATTTGAAATTCTATGCAAATTATAGTAAATTTGTCAAAGAGGCTTGAACCTTGAAAACGTTTCCTCGTTCTTGCAAAGTGCCGATCAATTTATCTTTCCTTTAAAATCACAGACTACAGTACAAAGCTGCTTAAACAGAAACTATTTTCAATCTTACGAAACAAATGTGTCATAAGGGTTTTGTGGATAACTGTATATTTTTAGGAGAATTATTTATGGTTTTGAGAAGCCTTTGTGGGTGTTTTTCTTTGCGAGAATAATTTGTGTTCGTTTCTTGAGCTTCCCCGACCGAAGAACATTCTAGAAAAATTGTAAAGTTCCCCTGAAGATAACGCCAGAAAACTCGCGCATTTTAAGATAAAGAATAACCGAAACTTGATGAAACGTTTATGCTTTGTTAACCATAGTATTAACAGCAGAAATATTAGTGATTGAAATTATTACAAAATAGCTAGTGCAGGTTTTTTGCGTAAAGCAGTCTCACAATAGGTTGCAGAAGGCTTCAGCAAAAAGTTTCTGAAATATACCTTGGGTTCCTTTGGCAATCAAAACAATCATGATTGTATTGTTTTAGATTTTGTCATTGTTTCATTTGAAAGAAATTAGATCCAGTTGGCTGAATTTGAAAGAAATCTTGATTGTTTTGATTGTTGCATCCATTACCAACCAATAATATAAACTTGTGACTGAAAATGGAGATAAAGAGTCCAGTTGCAGACTTGTTCGCCTGAGCAAAATATAGGATTCAGCGATTCACAAAGCAAAGTTGACCCTCCCCTGAATTCAAAATTTCCACAACTGAAGAAAATAAAAGCCACAACAAAAGAAATGAAAATAGATTTTGCGTGATTTACTGAGGTTGAGGTTATTTTTTGCTAGAAAGCTTTCGTTGCTGCAGAAATACCCCCTGGATGGAAAAATAGTTCATAGACAAAAGACAATCAAATACATAAAAAAATCAGTCGTAAAATCATCAAACTAAATGTTTTTGTGTCAACATGAGTTAGTTTGTCTCAAAATATCCCAATACGCGTAATTTTTTATGAGAAACTAAGGATCGTGGCTGGTACCGAAGAAAGTTTCGTAAAATTATCACATCTGTGTCCTCCTGAACATTTCAAAACAAGATGTTTTTGAAGCCTTTCCAATGTTTTGACATCACTCAAGTAATATAATACTGGAAACAAGTGAGAATAAAGAAAAACATGCAAACGTTTTTAATTTTTTGGCGATCTGAGAGTCTGAGTTCCTTACAAGCGGTTTCTTCTAAAAAAAATACTTGTAACAAGAAATTAATAACATTGTTGAAAAGACCGTCTTTTGAAGATGGACATTGATTAAATATAATTTAAATTTATTATCAAGCAAGGTAAATCGAAAAATGAAAGAATGGTGTCGCGTGGACGCCGAATCATGCCAAGCCAAGGAAGAGTGAATTCTTGTGAAATCGGTGATTGCCTTCTTCCAGCTTTTATCTCATGCAAATCTTCAAGTTTTCATCGATATTTATCGATGAATATCATGCGATGGAAAAAATGTTTGCAACAGGTAAAATTTGTCTGGTTCACTCAATCCGAAAAAGTTTGAAGGCGCGGAAAAGTCACATGACCCGTCTCCCTGCGGCACGACAAATCAATCAATCAATCAATCAATCAATCAATCAATCAATCAATCAATCAATCGATAATCAATCAATCAATCGAATCAATCAATCGACCGACCAATTTTCGGTCGAATTCTCGTACATTAGTTTTGTCCTCGTTTTCACATAGCTTTTTTATGAGTCGTAGATTGAGCGAAAAGGTTAAAGTCAAAATATAAAAAAGAGCGAAATTTACAACGAATTGTAATCAGTCTAAACGACAGCTTCTAGAAGCTCTTCTTCTGCTATCTCCATGTCCTGGTCGTCTTCCAAAAATGTGATTGAAGTATCAGGTAAAGTAGAAGTGTTACTAATAGGTAATTCCAAAGTAAAAGCAATCTTCTTTGTTGGCTTCGACGGCGCTCTCGTGTCGTTCAGTGCGGCTTTCCCTGATTGAAAGGAAACGTGCATTCCCTGTATGACATCAGAGGGAGATTCATTCCCAGTTCCCCGCATGACCCGTCCTTGACACCAGAAATTGCGTAGAAATCGCCCCCGTTTCCACGGAAGGAATTCGAATTCATCAGCAAAGATTTTAATTTTATCAGATTCTACAGGCATCATTCTATCAGATAACAAAAAGTTCCTCAAAGGTTTAGTGGCACTTTAACCCTCTTTGGCTACGAAGTGTACCTAAACTAAAAGTTCTGAACTAAGGCCCCGTTTACACGATACCGTTGTCGTTTCATACCGGATTGGTGTTATATCGGAGTGGACTTCTGTTTACACGGGAACGCACCAATCCGATATGCTTCATACCGCTTTTACGTTTTCCAATGAAAACGCTTTGAAAGTGGCATGAAACGAATTCGATATCGTGTGAACGGTCGAATCTGGTATCAACTCAAACTGGAACGTCTTTATCAATTGTACGAGACTCCTATTCATCTGGCGCACTGCGCAGAGGGTGTTAGAACAGAGGGGAATCCTCTGCAGCGCAATACAAAGCGTATGCTTGTAAACAGAACCCCAATCCGATATGAAATAAAAACGGTGTTGTGTAAACGGAACCCCAATCCGGTATGAAATGAATATGCCAATGTGTAAACAGAAAAATTGTCATATCGGATTGTTACTCCCAATCCTATTTGAAATGAAGACGATACCGTGTAAACGGGGCCTAAAAGTGTTGCCGGTTTGCCCCCGGCTAAATATTTATTTCTCCTCCTCTCCTGATTTGTGAGATGATTAAAGGAAGTGGATCTGATTGGATTCATATGATAAAAGAAATAATACTAGCAATAACAATAGTTAGTGAGTGCAGTACTTTTGAACCGAACGAAGATTTGGAACAACAGACCTTTCTCGTTCTGTGGCATTACAAGATAGAGGCCTTTCTTGCAACCGCCCGTTCTTTCAGTCAGTTTTGTCGACTGGAACAGGCAATGGAACGGGGGAATAGAATGGACACTGGAATTCAAAGATAGAAAGGAAGATAGCGCACAGTAGTAGCAGTTGTAGAGAATAACTCTGCTCTATTATGGGGAAAAATCAACGACTTTTCATTAACTGGGCCTACTACCTGTAGGGTGTCCCAAAAAATTGTGCCCCGTTTGCGTGAAGATTGCGACAAAACGGCAAGTCAAATTTTTGCATGATGTTGATCTTCAGATCTACCTTTCCCGTAAAAATCCGTCGAAAAATGATGGGCTATGACCTTCACGAGAACAAATTTGCCTGATGACTGAAACCAGTGATCGGCCTTTTACCAATGGTAGACTAAGCCAAACAGGGACAAGTTTCTCCAGCATGATTGCGACCGGCGAAGTAAAGAAAACAATCCCCTTTTGAAATGCCACTGCTCCCTGAATATCAATACAATAATATTTAAAGCTCTCTTGTTTTATTGCTAACATGTTTAAAAAGGTTCAGTAATTTACCAGGCTCTAATATGCCATTCCTTCCCGTGGATATAAGAGATTTTCTGAAACCATGAGCAAAATTTCGTGGTTTTCCTTCCTAAAAATGATGATATTCACAAATATTCATGCATTTTGTCTTCTCGGGAGAATTGAATCCCCCTGCATAGGTTTTTCATACCAGGCCAGGGGGAAGACTTGTTCATCTTCTCAAGACGATAGCACGTGCTATAGCGGGCAGAAGCCATTGCTGAAGGGCCCGTGTAAGACAGAAATGTTTGGAAAAGTTGTTCGTAATTTTGAGCACGTGTTGAAGGTTTCTTCAAGAGGCTTTCTCCAGAAAGTCTTTCATAATCTCCGAATGGAGTGACCGATGTCAGTCATGTAAATCTTAAAGTAGATTTGAACGTGTCTAACATTGAATTATATATTTGCCGATGTGTTGTTATTGTCTTAATATCCAGGGAGCCGTGGTCTTTCAAACAGGGATTCTTTTTATTGACTGACCCTAGATTAAGCCAAGTATAATGATCAGTCTTTCATTTTGCCCCATAATCGATCACAGTTATTTTCTATTATTCCTGTGCGTTAACTTCATTTTCTCCGTTTAATTCCAGTGTCCATTCCATTCCCGGTTCCATTCTCCTTTTTACAGATAGCCAAAAGATAATTCTCAAAATCTTTCAGCTTCGTTTATCGTTATTGATTTGGATTTGAAAACTGCAGTCACTCTCAAAAGACGTTTTCTGACCAGAACTGAAATCAGACCAATGAATTTCACAAAACGAGAGACGAATTAAGAAGGCCTCGTTTCAGTGGCGTAGTGGCCAGGGGGGGGGGGGGGGGGGGGCAGGGCTCCCCTGTGAAAATTTTGTCGGAATATTCGTCAGATATCAATTAAAGGGGCCTTTGTAACCGGCCTGCGTTGTGAATACATCCTTGTGGTCTCATTGTTGTCACCATTTTCATGATCCACGAAAATTGCTGCACAAAAGAGATGGCTGGTGCAAGGTAGTATGCTGGTCTCTAATGCCCCTATAAAAAGGGAAACTACTTCAAATAGGTGAGTAATTAAGTCCCTCGTCCGGTAACAGAAGGGTGGGGGGGGGGGGGTAGTACCACCAAGCGAGGTGATTTGTGAGACCAAGTGATTTTGGTCAATTTTGGGGCGTAGAATTCGAATATCGCTGTTCTTTTTATGGGGGGGGGGGCGTTTCTGAGATATGGGGGTAAATGCCCCCAAAATTGAAGGAAAATGTGTTATTGTTAAGACTCTCGATGTACCCCTTTAAAGTTCATTTTTAGCTGTAGAACATTGATGTTGGCCCCAGCTAACTCATAAAAGGTATTTTTGAGGTTTCGGATCATTCTGGGGTAACCCTCCCCTAAATGGGGGCAACACAGCAAGATGATTCAAAATTCACTAAAAGTACTTCACCATACCAATTCAGGGGTGTAGAACCCGAATTTCGATGTTATTTTATGGGAGAGGAACTGTTTTTGAAATATAGGGGCAAATGCCCTCAAGCAGGGGTCAAAGGTCAAAATCTTTTGGTAAAGTTTGATGTTTGTCATCCTAATTAAATTACAAATCTTACTATGATACTCGTACTAAAACGCTGGTCCATAGCGCTGTTTAGGTTTGAAGTCATCATATTCCTCTCAGAGGCAATGCTGTCCTAAATGGGAGCAACCAAGGAAGTCGATTGCAATTTCACTAAAAACACGTGATCTCATCAATTTCCAGTTATTCTTGGGTGTAGAATCTGAGTTTCGATGTTATGCAGCAACATCTCTTCCGGTAGGAAGATTTTGCATTTTACCCTCACACAATTGATGAACGTGCCACTTTGGTCGAAAAACGGGAGGAGGAAAACAGGGTTAATGCAGCCGGGACTTCACTGCTCAAGAGCGCGAAGAACATTTTATATTTTGGATATGGCTGCTAACATCAGCGGTATCATGAGAACGCCAGACACATTTAGAGAACAGTAGAATTTCCTTGACGAAGATAAATTTGGCATATGAACTCCCGATATTCGTATCCCTGCTGACTGTAACAAATTTTTAGAAATAATAGAAGGAAAGAAATAATTTTAAGGCCGATAAAACATGCATGGCTTGAAACCAGTTATTAACTCATTGGACGCTCATTTTTATGGCATGGGATAAGTCCTGTATAAAGGCCAATAATGGAACATCGATTGACGTGTGGAAGAAATTGAGCATCATCACGAGAAAGCAAACGCCACAGACGCTTTCCTCCACAATGAAAAAGCATTTGACTCGTAAAATTGTCTGTTGACTCCACAGAATTGGGGCATATGAACTAAAAAGCTATTGTTTATAGCCTTGTCAAGGTGCATAACCCTCCTCTCTCTAATGAGCCCCCTCTAGGGTCTCCAAAATTACACAAGCCTCCCGGGTATTCTTTGCAAGAGCTTTTACGTACTCTTCGTTAAGGAAAACAGTTTTGGTGGAAACATATATGAAAGGTACATTCCTTGTTCGCTGTTTAGGGATTAGTCAAGCAAGATATAATATCTGACCAGAGCTGGATGGATTGGAACTTCTTTTAGGTAGAAGTTTTGAAAGAAAGCAGCAGTATTCATCAAGCAAAGTGATGAAATTATTTCTTTCAGAAGGTTGAAAGAATATGAAAATGGCATTGACTTGTCTCTCCTTCCACCATACCAGACAGCAAACTTTGTTGCAAAATGTGCTGAAATGCATCAAATCCTGATCGTTGTGTTATCCAGGCCAATCAGGTTGATTACCAGATATAATGATAAAATTGGGCAGAGGAAGTGTATTTAGAACAGATGTATTCGTATTGGCATAAGAGTCGGATGGGTGGGGTGTGCTGCAGCCCCTCTAATCAGGCAAAAGTTATTTCACTTCAAGCGTGATTCAATCACTATTAAAGCAACGAAGCCATCGTATTTGGGCACTTTCCATAAAATAAGCCCATCTAAAAATTAGGCTGCACCTAAGTTCAGGAAAGGATAGCAGAGTTGCTGATTGATGCCAACAATGGAAGAGATGGTCGAGAATATCTGACAATATCTGAAGTTCTGATGTGTTAGCCCATTTCTAGTTCCTTTGGATTTAGGATTTTGCATCCGAATCTTTTGCTCACCGATCGGCAGGCAATTGCATCCGAATTTGACATGTAAGGAAGGATTCCAAACGGACAAGTCTCAACGAAAGATGCAAATCACAATAATACAGCCAAAAGTGAAAACGGGAACACTACCATCGTTATTCTTTACAAGAGAGCATCATGAATAGATTCACGTAATTTCATTGGATGATTTAAGGGTAAGCCATCGTCCTAACGTCTTTGAAGTGTGGATTGGGATGCGAATTAATTCAAAGTCCAAGGGAACTGGAAATGGGCAATAAATATAACAAATAGAGTAACATGAGCTTGTGGTAATTGCAGAATTTTTTATTACTGAACTGGTCTATCAACGTTCCATTCAACATGTTGCAACAGAGCCTTTTTATAGGATCATGGCTGAGGGCACCATCCATTGTTTCCCTTGATTGAAAGGCTCTCTGTTGCAATGTTACTGTCGGAAATTCATAGGATGAGGCACTTCGACCATAAAGTGGACACAGCTAATCTCTCTCGTTGCTCCCAAATTCGGGGCAACATTTTGGGGTTACGCTACCCCAAAGAAGAAGGTAACAACCTGAAACATAGATTAAGCTATTGCTATTCATGAATTTGTTGATCCCAAATTCCATTTCCCATAGCTGAAGATCAAGATGTTTATGCTTTGAGTGAGGCGTTTGACAACAACAAACTTTACCCCATTTTTAAGGCATTCGCCCCTGTATCTCTCAAGATCCCTTTTCCTGTTAAAATAACATCTTTCTATGAGAATCATTGCAAGATTTGCAATTCATTTAGAATGACAAGCACCAAAGGTTACCAAAAGAGTTTGACCCTTGACCCCTATTTGGGGGCATTTGCCCCTATACTTCAAAAAATGTTCCTCCCCCATCAAAATAATATCGAAATTCAGGTTCTACACCCCTGAATTGATATGGTGAGGTACTTTTAGTGAATTTTGAATCATCTTGCTTTGTTGCCTTCATTTGGGGGGGGGGGCAGGGTTACCCCATAATGATCCGAAACATCAAGAATACTTTTTATAAGCCTGAAGGTTTCACTATCAATGTTCTACAGTCAGGAATAAACTTTTAAAAGGGTGTATCGAAAGTCTTAACAATAACGCATTCCTTCAATTTTGGGGCATTTACCCTCATATCTCAAAAACGGCCCCTCCCCCATAAAAGGAACATTGAAATTCGAATTCGTTACTTTGAGTAGATCTTTGAGAGCGAAACGATTGACGTGTGACTCGGATTGAGGTGCAAGACTGACTAATCTTCCTTGTAAATTCTGTTTGATATTAGATGTCAGGCATCTTATGCATCTCAATTTCAAACGAGCCGCGCTCGTGAACTTTTTAAGTTCTTCCCAGCCTTGACACGACATCTAATATCAGGCAGAATCTAGTATATTATCCTTTATCCATTAGTTTTCTGATCGTTCGTAGTGTACAGTTAGTTGCATGTAGGTTAACGTTATATGTCTTTATGTTTTTGGCCATGGGGTAGTCATTGTTTTTCGCTCCCCCTGGTATCGTTCCCGTAGTATTGTATAGTAATTAGATAAGTATTGTAGATTTTAGAATTTATTGTAAACTTTTTAAATGAATGATATAAAAAAAGGCTGACTAATTAATATTCCAAAATCAACAAGTTATATTACAGTGCAAACGGAACAACGTCATCTACAAATCTACATATGCTAATTGTGCTAATCATGTGCAAACAAAAGGGAAATATAACGCATTGTGTAGTCCTGTTCCATTCTCTCCCTCCTAAATTAAAAAAAAAAGAAATATCAAGCGAGTTTCTTTTTTTCGACATGTCCGATATCACGTCATGTCCACAAGTGACGTTATCGCGTAAATGAAGTTCGACGGAACGAGGTGACAGTTCGTTTCAAAGTTCATTGTGGGATCTCTAAAAGATATTTTGAGCTTTGCGTGATGAATTTCGGCATCGGTTCTGCGGAGATGGTTTTGTCCAAAAATTAGGTCATGGGTGAGATTTGGAATACCGACCATCTGAAAGCAAAATGTCTTCGTGTTCTCAAATGTGACTGGGACATTCAGTATACCACAGGATTTCAATGATGTTGAGTCAGCTGCGGTCAAGTGTGCATT
Organism: Aurelia coerulea; assembly: GCA_039566865.1. NCBI lineage: Eukaryota > Metazoa > Cnidaria > Scyphozoa > Semaeostomeae > Ulmaridae > Aurelia > Aurelia coerulea. The sequence continues at coordinate 16,747,885 of CM076945.1, forward strand.
TTCAGCTTCCAATGGAACAATCGACGTTGTTGGCGATATTGCAATGTCATTTGCATGCTTCAGGGAAACTGCTGACAAAGGGAAGCTTGATGATATTCCCATCATGATTTGACGTTGTGCGGAAATCACTGGAATAGCTAATGAGCCATTATTCTTCAGGATATTGGGCACAATGTTTGCTTCTGATGTGTTTGACGTCGTGCTTTTTTCAATTTCTTCGTGTTGTGTTGGCAGTTCTGAAATCATGCCAGAGGCATTTGCATTGGTGAAATTTTCCTGCACGCTATCCTTTGTCATGGCATCCAGCTTTTCCTTCAGGCCCTTGACCAAGTTTGATAGATTTTCCAAGTTCTCCAAGATGACAGCACTTCTTTCTGATAGTTTCTGCTGAGTGATCTGGATGTGCTTTGGATGAATGTGGTGGTAAGCTTTGCATTCAGTTGAATTGCAGAAAATGCAAAAGTGCTGGCGATTATAGACGCATGATCCATCGGCGGTACAACAAGCTGTGTGTTCGAATCTGTTATAATCACGGCAAATGTTGTTGGAACAGTCCTTCGTAAGACGTTTGAGACAATTTGAAAATTAAAATGACCTCGTCCTTTGCAGTAGGAACAGTGATGAAACAGAATCCCCATGGCCATATGGTTTCTTTTTTTGTTTCTGTGAATATGTGCTTGGCTTTAGCGACGGTTCTGTGAATGGCTACCGAACTAGACGATCTTTTAAACGGATCCTCCACCAGCTATGACAGGGCTTGAAGTTGGGAGACAATGTTCCCTGTTACTTTGAGTAGATCTATGAGAGCGAAACGATTGACGTGTGACTCGGATTGAGGTGCAAGACTGACTAATTAATATTCCAAAATCAACAAGCTATATTACAGTGCAAACGGAACTACGTAATCTACATATGCTAATTATGCTAATCATGTGCAAACAAAAGGGAAGTATAACGCATTGTGTAGTCCTATTATATGCTACCGGACTTTGAGAAAGGTGCTTCGTGACCTTTGCTGCGTAGACTAGCAAGTTCTTACAGAGGGAAAGGCCTATGGCGAGAAATAGACATTGGCCTGTTGGCTTTGTTGACCTGGCTGGCTGTGCCGGCCTGGTGGGCGTTCATATTGAAAAGAAAATTTTTCTCAATCGAATAATTTTTTTCAACTGATGCACCCAACTTTACATAGAAAGACAAACTACATCTTATTTTTAATTTGCTCTTTTGAAAGCCATGGATAATCTGCCATCTGGTGCTACATTTTGTGCAAGGAAAACGCAGAATCGTGCATTTATAATCTGTGATGATTTTAAAGATATGTAATAATTGCTCCAACCATCTGTTACAATTGCCCCGTGTTACCTGTGCAATTGTAACACTTGAGCACAGATTTTGAAACTATCACAGCGTCACAAAAATTGGTTCTATGTGATGGAGACTAATGTCTATTTTATTCCAAGGGATGCAACTACAATATAATTTACCTTCTAGAGCACAATAAATCATTATTTAGACGATATGGCTGATTTTCCAAAGAGTGTTACAATTGACCCCGGTCTCCCCTACTAATTATCAAACAACATCAAATAAATTGGTTTGAGCTATTCAATGAAGATAACATAACAGAAACACAAATTAACATGGATGCCTCAAAATGGCCCAGAAGTCGGAACAAAACGATGGATATTAAGGAGGTTTGTGGGCTAAGGGTAGCAAGAACACGCACATTTAGTCCAGGTGATTGAAATTTTACGTACTTACTTAGCCATTTTTTATTCGATTTCAGAATTTAGCAATTGCATCTGCGGATCAAACTACTATGGTTTCAACATTCTCTCCAGAGCTAGTGGGCGGGATTGCAGCACCTCAACACCCAAACCAAGCTGTGACAAGTTATTCTGATTACTTAATGAATGCAAAGAAACAGGTAACCGCCGCTAAAGAACTAGAGAAAACATTAATACAACAAACGCTTCAAGTGACAAAAGTACTAACCAACTGGAATGATCCTTTGAACTTTGTTACATAGGTCATATTTATTCAGCATAGCCTCCAAATCTTTTCTTTTGTCGGAAGTTCCCCTGGGACGCTGACTCATCCTCTGATCAGATTGCGTTTTCTCCTAAAATTGACCAATCAGGTGCCGTCATTTCATTACTTCCGCGTTTCGCAGCTAGATTTAGGCCATTTTGGGTACCCCCCAATAAAAAAATATTGCACGCTCGAATAAATCGAATTTTTGAAAATTTCAACGGGAAGAGGGTGCTTATACATAGGACCACAAGTGTTCATATAACCCCCTTGCCATCACCTAAGATCGAAAAATTACGGCGATTTGAATGTTTGTCTTTGGTATTTTTTAAAACAGGTTGCTCGCCCTCCCCCCAAACATTAGTTTTTTAGCAAAATTATCAACAATATACATATTTCCATGAATAATTCTTCCGAAATTTCCGAAATTTGCGCTTTACTTCGCCTTGACTTGCGAATTTGCGACACCTCCAAACTCTGTCCTTCTTCCCTGTATGGTAACTTATGCCTCTCTCTGGTCTGGACCCAACATAACAGGAAAAGGCGGGAAAAGAAATCTTTAACGGTGGCGGTGTCGTCATGTTTTTGTTGGTAAAATCATTTATCGTCTCAAATATTTCTTCAAAAAATGGAGAAAGGAAAAGATTAATTTCGTTTAAATGCAATGCATGCTGACTGGAAGAGCTCGACAACATGTTTATTAACTCTGAAAGAGCGTTTTGGACTTAGCAACATCTTCTCCTCCAAAGCATTCACATTATTGAAAGAAAGACACCATGAACAAATTTTTTGCATTGACTGCCTGATGATATGTCTTGACAAGAAAGAATATACAAGAATTTTGCCAACTAAAATCTAAAGTCTACCTCTGTATCAAAAGGTTTGTTGGAGTTGTAAAAACAAAATAAATTTCACAGACAACAATTACCAACATTTGCATCACATGTATTATTTTTGTAAGAAGCTGCTTTTAAGAAACGCAGCCCTCAGATCGCCAAATATTAAGAAACTGCAGTATACATACTTTGTCATAAGAAACTAAGAATTGGGTCAGTACTGAAAGCTCCTTAAAAGAATTTCAGTACTCTGAGTTTGTTAGAGGTTCTATAACAATCTTCATGTTCCTTACCTGTGCCCTCGTGAACATTTCAAAACAAGGTTTTTGAAGCCTTTCCAATGCTAAGCATTACAGGAAACAAGTGAAAATAAAATAAAAATATGTCAAGGATTTCCTTAATCTTTATAAAGATAAATGGTTTCTTAAGTTATATTTTCCCAGTGCTGGAGTTTCGCAATTTTTTGGCGATCTGAGAGTTGAGTTTTTTACCCTTTCTTGTAGAAAAATACGTGTACAGGGAAAGTATAGGTTAAGAAACTATTTATTATGATAGAGGAAATCCTTGGGATATTTTTACTTTATTTTCACTTGGTTATTGTATCATGTTGCTCGGAAGGGGCTCGGAAGGTACTTGAGAAAAGTGTAAACATTGGAAAGGCTTCAAAAACATTGTCTCACATGAAGATTGTTTATGTATAAGTCTAAACATTGGAAAGACGTCAAAAACCTTTGTTTTGAAATGTTCACGGGGGCACAGGTAAACTCTGAGTAGCTACTCAAAATCTGATAATCTTAATATTACTTTCACTACTGGCCCAAATTTTTATTTTCTGATAAACTCGTGCACTAACTTTTATAACAACCTGGTCTCTGAGCTTAGAGTTGTTTAGTTTGACCCCAGTCCTTCCCGGGGTAAAAGTTCCTCCTACATTTCTTAATTTTTTACAAAGTTGAATTTTACAATTTGACACAGCACAGTCGGCTTCTTTCTTGTAAAAATTGAGCGGAAATCGTTGTCAAAATCGTCTTTTGATAAGAATGTAAAAATTTGAAATGCGCTCACTGCAAGACAAAGTAGAAGGAAAACTTACTTCATCGTGATCTTGATCGTTCCTGATGCAATGTCGTCGTCTTCTTTGAGAATTGTTTGCAATGCTGTCAGTTTGGTTTCACTCACACTCCATCCCAAGCGCAGGAATTAAAAATATTGGCAGTTGTTTCGATACTTTGCTTCAACATCAATGGTAATCGACAATCTTCTTATAGATTTGTGAAGAAACATTTGAGACGATAAATGATTTTACCAACAAAAACATGACGACACCGCCACCGTTAAAGATTTCTTTTCCCGCCTTTTCCTGTTATGGTGGGTCCAGACCAGAGAGAGGCATAAGTTACCATACAGGGAAGAAGGACAGAGTTTGGAGGTGTCGCAAATTCACAAGTCAAGGCGAAGTAAAGCGCAAATTTCGGAAATTTCGGAAGAATTATTCATGGAAATATGTATATTGTTGATAATTTTGCTAAAAAACTAATTTTTGGGGGGAGGGCGAGCAACCTGTTTTAAAAAATACCAAAGACAAACATTCAAATCGCCGTAATTTTTCGATCTTAGGTGATGGCAAGGGGGTTACATGAACACTTGTGATCCTATGTATAAGCACTCTTTTCCCGTTGAAATTTTCAAAAAATTCGATATATTCGAGCGTGCAATATTTTTTTATTAGGGGGGGGGGTACCCAAAATGGCCTAAATCTAGCTGTGAAACGCGGAAGTAATGAAATGACGGCACCTGATTGGTCAATTTTAGGAGAAAACGCAATCTGATCAGAGGATGAGTCAGCGTCCCAGGGGAACTTCCGACAAAGGAAAAGATTTGGAGGCTATGCTTATTTATTCATGCTGGTGAACAAAAAGCTGGCTAATACTAATGTGAAACAGTATGATCGCAAAGTGGTTGAAATATCGAGCTTTACATGTTAGATACCAAATGACGAATCACAAATTTACAAGCACTGTCGCGTCTAACCACTTCCTCAAGTCATATGTTATCAGAATAATTTTGACATTTATTCAGGACAGCACCTTAACTAACTTTAGGTGTCAAAATTTGTGAAATCATTCATTTCTCAATCAGTGTTAAAAACGTTCACTACTGTTTTTTACTTTAAAGTAAATTAACGGAAATGTGGCAATCTGGTGTAAGATTGGAACAAAAAAACACCGCGCGCCACTTGTATTGTCCTATTATTTAATTATATATGAAGAACTTAATCAAAGCACAGTAAAAACCCGCATATAAGAAACTCACATTTTTCGGATCAGGCTGTACAGGTTCTTATAAAATGAATCAATTTTGAAAATCATGCTGATAAGTTTCTTATGACAAACTGTAAAAATAACTAATCCAGCAGGGAAAGGCAAAAATTATATCATTAATTATCAATGCCCAACTTCTTTCCCAAGGGTATCTTTTGTTGTCAATAGGGGGTTAGACCTCAACAGATACCCTTGGGACCGGTTGCAAAATTTTGACAGATTTTGATCGGAATGATTAGCACAATTTGGCCAATCTGGTCCCCAGAGTGAGTTCGTTGCGCTACCTCTACTCTGGGACAGAAGAGGTTGATAAATCTGTTCAAAAATACCACCCTCACCCTAACATTTGCAAAATTAAAGATACTATGAAGTTTTCAAACAAATTTGAATTTCGAAAGGTCACCACCAAAGAAGTTGCTATCAAAATCAAACAACTTAATCCACGCAAAGCCTCTCCGGTAAATTGTATACCTGCAAAAATTCTAAAGGACAATTCTGACGTATTTTCTCCCGTCATTCAAAATCTTTTCAACTCTGGCTTATCTGAAGGAATTTTCCCAAAGAATTGAAAGCTGCAGATCTAAGCTCGCTCCTCAAAAAGGAGGATGCTGTTCCAGACCAGTATGACCCTTTGGACCAATATGACCCTTTGGACCAATATAACCCTTTGGACCAATATGACCCTGGAGTCATATTGGTCCAGACTAATATGACCCCCTGACCAGTATGACCACTGCTAGACCAGTATGGCCCTTAGAAACCAGCCTCGCTCTCGTATATTTTCAAAATGGCGACTGCATTGACTGGAGGAGCAACAAAATCATCTTACGTGCTTGCATGCCTCCAAATGAGGAGGATACGTTATACGTTACATTTTATTTGGAAAATAGACAAGAAATTGTTCAGCTTTAAATTTTTCCTATGTCACCCTTCAGTAAATTATCTCCAGGGCGATGCGAAGCATCCTAAATTTAAGGGGGGGGGGGGATATGACATTTCAAGAGGAACTTCTTTAGTTAGCTAAAGGAGGCCCGGGGGAACTTCATTATTTGGTCATATGGTAGTGTGCGCTAGATTTATGACGATGAGACCCTTGTATCCATGCGGCAAACCTTGCTCAACGGGAACTCATAATGAAACAATGGAAAAGCTGACCCTATTTTGTCCAAACATTTTGCGAAATATTTTTGTGAAACCTCTAAGGACTGTCTTTGTGTTGTAATGCATTGAATTGAAGAACAAAACTCTCTCGCTTATTTCAGGACCTTGGATTGGTTTCCCTAGAGACATTCTAAAGTCCAAAGTCCACAGCAAGACTTCGCTCGTTCTTTTTAAGTAGGGCGAACGCGGACATAATAGCAAGGCAATAAGTTCCAAAAATAAGTTTTCCCTGCTCCTTTAGGCGGACACAGGAAGAAATCTTCACCCTTCAACACTTTTAAATTGGTAGTCTAGGAAGCTCAGAGTTTGGGCCTAAATAAGGTCAGCTTTTTTAGAGTAATGATATGAGCCCGTTTCTTAAGTCTCTGTCCGCATTCCTGCTTCATAACTGTTATTTCATTTTGGCGCCGAAGTGAAACACGCATGCACACACGCTTTACGTTTCAATTCATAATATCGCGCATGCTCACGTCAATTAGTTTCCAGGCCTTGTTGTCATGTGCTCGATAGCCTCGTATTCGGCAGTTCTGATTGGACCAATATGACCCTCTATGGACCAATATGACCTAAATTTTGTCGAGGGCTCTATTGGTCCGAACCAATATGACTCCAGGGTCATATTGGTCCAATAGGTCATAATGATCTGGAACAATGCCTTTACGAAAAAGAACCACCGACCGATACTATCGGTATCAAATATTTATGAAAGATTGATGCAAGATCTACCGGGTGTCTCAGAAAAAAGTACCCCCTTTTGACTGGAAATAGCAACCAAGCAATAAGATATCATTGCTCCCCGACTTCACAGCTAAATTCATCAATGTTCAACTTAGATGCACGTACCTTGCATTTAGAAATCATCTACCAAACACTGGAGATACAGGTTCGCAAAGTCAAAATTTACAGTGCATCCAAAACCAAGGTTTTGAAAAAGGGCCTAGTCATGATTTGTATGGTGGACATTTTCCAAAGTACCTGTAGACTTTAAGTTTCCGTGTTTTGCTTTTGAAAAGAATAAAAGATGCGTGGACATGGCGCTGATTAAACAAATATAGTAAAAATGTGGTAAGAGTGATAAAGTCGTGTCACATCTCCAAAATAAGCGTGCATGTGCTCCTTTTCCTCTTCCTTAATACAAAACACTTTAGGACTGAATGCAATGCAAGGACCGTTTCCTCAAAAGAAAAGTCACTTCAAGAACAATTTTTTTTTTTTATATATATTCAATATAAAAATTTACAACAAAATTACCTAAACACTACCTACAATCTACTATACCACACTACAAGGACGGGGACCAGGAGGAGCAAAATGTCATGTCTACCCCCTGGAATTAATATAAACTAAAATATAACTACTACAAACTACTATACATACGCTACAACTAATACAGATAGAAATGCTAATTATAAAAACATTTTACAAATAAATATTTGAGCCGGTCTCACATTAGATGTCAGGCCAAAATATAATAGTGAACAATCGGAACGCCGGCCGAGGAAACAACAACGACAACAACCGTCCCCGTCACTGCTCCCCACCCAAGGTCCCCATGGCTCGAGACACCGCTGTCGGGTCTGGATTTCTAATATAAGCCTAACATCCAATGGGAAACAGGCTTGCAAAGGAAAATATGGATAGGACTCTACGACAAGAAACTTTACGAAAATGGACTTAGTGGTTTGGCGACGTTTAACTAGATTTACGGTGATCTCAACTGAAGCGACCAGTTGCGTGGATGAAATGTAGAGTCAGCTCGAGTATATTTCTGTTGAGGTCCTTTGGAAGGTCTTTATCACCATATAATAAAAGTTGTGTCAAAACCTCATTTGAAAGATCGATATGTCCAAATGGTCGCAGCAAATCAAACACTCTAGCGAGAAGATTTCGACGTTCAACCTCAAAGGAGGGGCAGAGCAACAAAAAGTGTTCCGTAGTCTCAATACCATCGTTTGTAGGACACATTGGATTTATGGAATCCCTAAAATTGTGCCTGAATTTGTGAAAGCATAACTTACTAAGACCCACTCTAAGTTGAGTCAGATAGGATAATCCTATTGGATCATGAATCCCAAAGACAGATTTAGCAGGGGGGCAGATAATTGAAATCAGCTTTCTCTTAAAGATAGCGACCGATGGTGCAAGTCTAACCTCCGGATCTAGTTCATTCCATTCTGAGAGGCAATTGGGATAAAAGCTGGATTTGAATTTTTCTGTCCTTGCCCTTATTAGCCCAATGACATCCTGATTGCGAAGAGAGTAATGCGACTGCTGAAGTTGAGGGATTGGATCAGCTGTATATTCAGGCATCAGATTATGTATCATTTTGTAAAACAACGTAAGGCGTCTACTCCATCTTCGGGAACTCAATGATTCCCAACCAAGTTCTGCGTACAACTTCTCTCGCGATGTCCCCCTCCACGTTCCTGTAGCGGCTAGAGCAGCAGAATACTGAACTGACTCCAACTTTTCCATCAAACTTGACAAAGTGGTGTTACCGCTAAATTCACATACTTTGGCCGGAATATGATAGATAACATCTCCGTATTCCAGGTGGGGTCGCACATAGAGCTTGAATAATTCGTTTAAGGTATGTCTGGGTAGGTACTTGGAGAGATATTTCAGCAAACCGACACCCTTCCTTGTCTTAGAGATAGCTGCCTGGATATGAGCCGAAAAAAAAAGCTTCGAGTCCAGGATAAAAAACGAATTTCTGGATGATTGATTTCAATTCTTTTCGTAGAAAATATCAGTTCAACAGCTTGTTTTTGCGGATCAGGATTGAAGGACATTTTCCAATCGTAGGCCCACTGTCTTATCAACTCTAGGTCATGGTTCATATCACTGGCAGCCGAGTTAGAGTCTTCTACTACGGTAAACAACGATGTATCATCAGCAAAAAGCTTAACATTGCACTTCACGTCAGCAGCTAGATCGTTGATATATACAAGGAAAAACAAGGGTCCTAGAATAGAACCCTGGGGTACTCCTGCTGAAATATCTCCCCAATCAGAATTCTGTCCATTTAAAACTGTTCGCTGTTTTCTATCCTTAAGAAAACTTTGGATAAGTAAAAGGAGCTCTCCAGAAACGCCACATCGTTTTAGTTTATAACTTTTGAAGTAATTCAATTACTAAAGAACAATTGAAGTAATTCAAGGTATAAATCTTTTCAAAGATAAAACGTAAAGTTCAAAGTCGAAAGTTTGTTTGCAAAATGCCTGATTGTTGTCAAATCATGGCTAGGCCATTTCTCAAAACCTCTGGTTTCAGGTGCACTCCAAATTTTGACCTTGTGAACTCATATCTCCAGTGTTTGGTGGTCGATTTCCAAATGCAAGGTATGTGCATTTAAGTTGAAGACCAACAAATGTAGCCATGAATTCAAAAAGTCCCGAAATGTTATCGTTTGGTTGCCTTGTTGAGTCAAAAGGGGGTACTTTTTTTTGAGGCACCCGGTATATTACTACTGCCTGAGCGGTAAGATCAAACGCTGAATTTGTCTGTCTGCCGCACTTATTCCAGACCTCTCCCGTGTCCTTGAAGCTCGCTCTTCGTCTCCAAAAATCGACGGAAAAATCTATATGTGCATGAGGATGTCCATAGGTCACCTCCTGCTACTGGGGTATCAGCAGGGGAAACTTCTTGGCAGCCGTTTCCAGCAGGTTATTGTTTTTGAGTGACAGCCGATTGTCTTCCCAACTAATGACACTTGATGGTGCTATCAAGGGCTATCAACGAACAATCCAGTCAGTGCTCGGTGGTAAACAACCTAAGACGTCACATCGCACGTCATCACGTGCACATTCACCCTCGCAGGGGCTGGCACGATTGTGCCAGCAGTATCCTCCTTCACAACGGCGCTCTCTGAGGCTACATCCCCCAGTATGGACGATGTCGTAGGGTGGTGGGGTGCATCGTCGGTACCAGCGATTAGTACCACCTATTGGGGGCTGTCACGTGACCACACCCTTTTCACATGATATTTTTTCCTCCACAATGGTGCTCTTTCTAAGAATATACACGGCTCCCTATATGAAAATGCTTCATTACAGGGGTGATAGTAATTAAAGACTACATCCCTTAGTTACTAAGGAGTATGTAGGGTGCTAAAATGGATATTTGTTTGGGGGGGACAGTCGCGTGCCTCATCTCCAGGTCACGTGTCTTACCTGCCAACAAATGGGTCCTTCTCGCAAGGGCCCCTGTATGAAAATGCTACAATTAGCTACTGACGAAGGTGTGGGGTAATGATACTTTTAGTTGTTGGGGGTAGTCACGTGCCTAGCTCCCATGTCATGTGACTTACTTGGCATGTTGCCAATGTTGGTCACGTGGCTTGGCACCATGCCAGGTTTTCAACATGTGACTTGGCACCTTGCCAAGTTCTGTGACGTCACTTGGCACCTTGCCAACTTCCCCCAAATTCGCCCCCTGATGACAGGCAGCTTATTCCCCTGATGATTATTTCCAAAGCTACATCGCATAGCGAGATTCAGCACTTACTGACCTGCTAAAAGACAACCAGAAAACGAAGCTAACGTTACTAAGGCAACCAGGGCAAGTAAGACAGTGGCACCAGCCAGGACAGCTAACGCAGCAAATGCTGCTGCAACAACGTAGCTGACTAACTAAATAACTAAGAACAACATCAATGATACACCTAAAGGAATTGAGCAGGCAAGTAAGCCAGTTATCTTGAAACTAATCCATATGTGAGCCGGGCTTTTCCACCCCCTTCAAGGTTTTACTTGCCACGTTGTTAAACGAAATCAGCTATGTCACCCCAACTTCCCGGACTTTTGCCAATTATTGATTAGCTACATTTTGACGGAAAAATGTTTAAACAATAGAGCTCACAAGTCATGTGACATGCCCATATTTGGAATCAGGTAGCAGCAAAATCATTGTTTTCCATGATTTCAATGGAAAGATTTGATTGAATTATGAAGCATCACATACCAAATGAATATGCAAATGAAGAGCGTTCATTTTATGCCGGAATTTCTGGAATTTGCTGATGTCTGCATCTTTTATTATGATTTCATTTTGGCTGCCATTTTGGCCTAATTAGTACACTTTTTGAATTACCCTACGTAACGTATACAATAATATAACCGAAGGCGCTTCTATATCATAGAACGTACGTAAGGTCATCAAAGCAAGGCCAATACGGCAACTAACACAACTAAAGGCGCTGAGGCAACTAATTCCACTAAGGGAAGAAACAACACAAAACCAACTTCACAACTGAAACAACACAACAGCTAACGTAAGTTAGTTCACTAAAGCAACTAAGGTCAATAGGGCAAAAGGTGCTGAAGTTAGAAATTCTTCAACCCTGAAAGCATTCAAGAAAGAGGTGCCAAAATGAATCATCTAATGACAAATTGTAATTTAATTTTGTTTGATTAACAACTACTGTATATATTGTAAATGATTACTTATTTTAAGTTTTACAATGACCCCTGTAAATCAGTTGTTATAACTGAGGGGCTACCATCGGTAAAAAAGATAAAATCAAATCAAATAGCACCCAGCTATAACCAACTCCGCTAAGGCAAGAAACGCAACCAGAACACAAGACGCCAACTAACTGAAGAAAGCCCACTAAAGCTACCAACGCCAATCAGGCAACTAAGGGCACTGAAGGTCCTGACGCAACTAAGTCCACTAAGGCAAGAAACGCAACTACATCTACTCAACAACTAAAACAAGAAGCCAACTAACGTAAGTAAGGCCACTAAACTAACTGAGACCGGTTAGACAACTGACGCAACTAAAAGCGCGAAGGCAGCTAAGTCCTTCAGGCAACAAACGCCGCTAGATTAACTCAACTGAAACAACTGAAACAACCAAGGCACCCACAACAACGACGGCAACTAACTTTTCAGCAGATTCATCTCTTTCGCGTCCAAACTTTCACGGAAGAAGCCAATCCCAAAATAGACTTATATACATTTTCTTGAATTTCCACTTAAGTACTGCTTTATTGAATGAACTAACGAAGATACATTTTCCACTTAAGTACTACCACTTAGACGAACTACAGCGAAGCGAATGTGACAATGTATGCTGATGACACAAGTATTTCACATTCTGCGAAAAATATCAACGAGTTGAATGACACACTGAATAGTGATCTCGATCGGCTAAAGGAATGGTTACAAGGGAACAAACTGTCACTAAATGTCGTAAAGACACAGGTGATGGTTGTAGGTTCTCGACCAAACCTAAAAAAGATTGCTGACAATAAAGTAGATACCCTATCATTTGCTATTGATGGCGCTGAAATTGACATCGTTAAAAATGTGAAATATTTAGGAGTCCAACTTGATGATAGCCTCGTTTGGGATCGGAACACGAAATTATTATGTAGCAAACTGTCTTGTGATCTAGGTTTTTTGAAATATGCCAAAAAATTCGTACCCAAGGATACCTTAATCAAAATGTATCATGGCATCGTAGAGCCACATTTCCGTTATTGCTGTTGGGTTTGGGGAGGCTAAAGTGAAACCATATTGCAAACCATACAAAAATTGCAGAATCGAGCTGCAAGAATTGTCACCAATAGCCGCTATGATGTATCCGCCTCAAATTTGATTAAGGAATTAAATTGGCCAACAGTTACGGGAATGATAAAATGCGAGACAGCTACTATTTGCACCCGGCTATCTTTCAAACCTTTTCAACAAAAAGCTCTGCGCGTGATATCAGTATGAATTTGCGGAATGCCATTGCCGATGTCCTTGTTCCAAGGATGAAAAGTTGCAATGGGCAGAAATCGATATCTTTCCGGGGTGCAAAGACTTGGAATGAATTGCCTTTGGATGTCAAACAAGCGCCCTCTCTTAGCATTTTTAAAAGTAGGCTGAAGAATAATTTGCCTCTCTCAGGCTAACTCCATTATTTTTCATTTTTTTTTTTTAGATTGTAAATATAGGTAATTTGTTAGTAATTTTTAGTAATATTGTAAAGTTTGGCATGACCCCCTGAAAAGCAATCCTCTCGATTGACGGGGCTACCGTGTAAAAATAATGAAAAATGAAATGAAATGAAAATGAAAGCTAAAAGGAACGCGGAGCGAGCGGGCCTAGTCAAATGCTACCTTTTGTCCAAAGTTTCCTGTCCTCACTCCTTTGTGGGTTTAGAGAGGGCTATGGTACACAGCATGCACTTCTACGTCAAGTGGAAGCCTGCAAGAAGACAATAGACAGCGGGGGCGTCGCAGGGGCTGTCTTGACGGCCTTTCGAAGGCTTTCGGTTGTCTAAATCATTAACTATTGATTGCAAAACTGAATTTATTTTATTTATTTTTATTTTGTTTTAAAATTGTTTACCCAGGGTTACAATTCAGTTTAAGTAACTGTTTTACAATGTACCCTGCAACTAAAAATAAAGCAAACCTAATTACAATGAAAACAAACCTAATTACAATATTCAACTAAACCTACAAATGTACAATATATATATATATTCATCAAAAACTTAAATAGAAAATAAAAATAAAAATGTAAAACCAGCTTTCCTTGAATCTAATCAATTATGAACTTTTGAGCTTGGTTTTAAATGACCGGATGGAAGGGGCTAATTTAATATCAGAATGGAGTTCCGTATTGCTGTTCTGTTTGGGGAGGCTGCAGTGAAACCAGATTGCAAACCATACAAAAATCGCAAAATCGAGCTGCAAGAATTGTAACCAATAGCAGCTAGGATGTATCCGCCTCAAATTTGATCAAGGAACTAAATTGGCCAACGGTTACGGAAAAGATAAAATGCGAGACACCTACTATTACATATAAAGCATTGTCAGGTCTTGCACCCGGCTATCTTTCAAACCTTTTCAACAAAAACTCTGCGCGTGATATCAGTATGCATTTGCGGAATGCCATTGCCGATGTCCGTGTTCCAAGGATGAAAACTTGCAATTGGCAGAAAGCGATATCTTTCCGGGGTGCAAAGACTTGGAATGAATTGCCTTTGGATGTCAAACAAGCATTTTAAAAGTAGGCTGAAGAGTAATTTGCCTCTCTCAGGCTAACTCCATTATTTTTCATTTATTTTTTTATTTTAGATTGTAAATATGGGTAATTTGATAGTAATTTTTAGTAATATTGTAAAGTTTGGCATGACCCCCTGTAAAGCAATCCTCTCGATTGACGGGGCTACCGTGTAAAAATTATGAAAAATGAAAATGAAAAAATGAGTTTGTTTCATGTATCAGCTCCGCGGAAAGCAAACGACTTTTGGCCATAAGCTGTTCTCATTCGAGGTATGGCTAGATCCAACTTAGTGTTGCGTAACACCCGATTGTGAACATCAGATAATCGGGAGAAAATCTGACGAAGACTGTCGGGTGCAAATTACATTTTAATGCAAATTACTGATCATTTTCCCCAGTTCTTGATTTTGAAAAATACTCAGGTCAGTCATAATAAATCTGAATCATTCAAATATGATTATTCTAAATTTAAGGATGACCAATTCCTTGAGGACTTTCATCAGATTAACTTTACTTATTTAGAAAATAGTGATATGGATGTGAGCAAAAAATTTGACAGATTTTTGCAAGACCTTAGTACTTTGACAAATAAGCACGCACCAATCAAAAAGAGGAGTAGAAAGGAAATTAAACTGAAAAATAAGCCATGGATAAATAATAGAGTGCAAAAGATGATGAGAATCCGAGACAGAGTTTTGCTGAAATTAAGGAAAAATGCAACTGATGACAACCTTAAATTGTATAAAAAATTTAGAAATCGTGTTGCCAATGAAATAAAAAGAAGTAAAGAAAATTATTTTCATAACTATTTTTCTACTAACACTCAAAATATGAAAAAATTATGGTCAGGTATAAAAACCATCATCTCTCATAAATCTTCTACATCTTCTTTAATTAACAAAATCAAAGATAAGGAAGGAAATGTAACATCAGAACCAGGTAAAATGTCAAATATTTTTAATGATTTTTTTGTAAATGTTGCTGATGAAATAACAAAGACAATCCCAGTAACACCTAAGTCTCCCCTGGACTATTTAACAAACAGAACTTCTAATTCACTTTTCCTTACTCCAGTCACCTGGACAGAAATTAATGACATAATCAATATTTTAAATCCATCTAAATCCGTAGGTCCTAACAGTATACCCATAAAATTATTAAAAATCATTGGATCCTCAGTTTCTCCACTTCTTGCTCTTCTTGTGAATCAGTCTTTCCAGTCTGGTACTTTTCCTGATAAACTTAAGATAGCCAAGGTGATAACTCTATTCAAAAAAGGGAATCCTGAGCTACCATCTAACTATAGGCCAATTTCTCTTTTACCCATCTTCAGTAAGATATTTGAGAAGTTGATGTACAGGCGACTGTATAGATTTTTAGAAATAAATAATGTTCTTTATTCCTTACAATTTGGATTTCAAGAAAACCACTCTATTGATCATGCGCTGGTGAGTTTGACAGAAGCTATTAGAAACACACTTGATAATAAAAAATTTGGTTGTGGTATTTTTATTGATTTACAAAAGGCTTTTGATACTGTGAATCATAAAATTTTGTTATC
This sequence comes from Aurelia coerulea, assembly GCA_039566865.1. Lineage (NCBI taxonomy): Eukaryota > Metazoa > Cnidaria > Scyphozoa > Semaeostomeae > Ulmaridae > Aurelia > Aurelia coerulea. Next base: position 16,763,797 of record CM076945.1, read on the forward strand.
AAAATTGGAACACCATGGGGTGCGCGGTTGTGCCCTTGAGTGGTTTAAATCTTATCTGTCTGACAGAAAGCAATATGTCTCTGTCAATGGAAATAATTCTAACTTACTTTCAATTACTTGTGGTGTACCACAAGGTTCTGTACTAGGCCCATTACTTTTCCTTATCTACATCAATGATCTACCAAATGCTTCTAAGAAACTTAATTTCTATCTCTTTGCTGATGATACAAACATCTACTGTGAATCAAATGATTTATCTAACTTAATTAAAATCGTTAACAAAGAACTTAGATCAATAAAGAAATGGCTTGATGCTAATAAATTATCATTAAACATTGATAAGACAAACTATATTATCTTTCATTCTCCTTCTAAAAATGTTCCTTCTGATTCTACGATAAAAATAGGGAAAAAGCATATTAAAAGGGTCAAGTTTGTCAAATTCTTAGGACTCCTCTTAGATGAGCATCTAAGCTGGAAATACCATCTCAGTGAACTTTCTAAAAAATTAGCCAGAACTTGTGGAATCTTTTTCAAAATTAGAAACTTACTTCCCTTAGATGTTTTACTTTGCTTGTACAATGCTTTGTTTCTGTCCTTCTTACAATATGGTCTTATTGTTTGGGGTCAAACATATGCATCATATGTTGATCCAATTTTTAAACTACAGAAAAAAGCAGTCAGAGCTATCTCATTTCAGCCTCGCATGTCACCCTCTCTTCCAATCTTTAAAGATCTTAAACTTCTCAAACTTTCTGAGATATTTGAACTCCGACTTTTAACCTTTGTCTTTGACTCTGTTAATAAAACTTCACCTAGTTGCTTTCATAACTTCTTCCTATTCAATTCATCTGTTCATCAATATTCAACGAGACAGGCCAGTCAAGGAAATCTATACTTATCTCGAATAAACAGTCTTCAATATGGTTTAAAATCAATTCGATATCTTGGTGCTAAACTTTGGAATTCATTACCCGTTGAACTCCGTAATGCTCCATCGAAAATATCCTTCAAAAAGCAACTGAAAATTTACTTACTGAACAAGGTCAATGAATAATTCAAAGCTATGTTTGATTCTGGCACAATTTCTACTTTATCATACGAAAATCAAATGTGTCCATCATAATTTCAAATTTTCGTAGGACAGGGGGGGCTCTCTCCTCGATTAGTTTACCTATTGAGAGAGCTCCTCCTTTAAGTAATTCCCTCCATACAATTTATTCTTTTCTCTGTATTTGTATATTGTATTAATTTTCCGTACCAATGTATTAATTTTCTGTAATATTTTCTTTTCCTTGTAGTTTAGTTAGCTGTTAGTATAGTAAATTATAAATTGTATGAAGTGAATTTAAAATATATGAAACTGAAACTGAAACCAAGGTAGTCAGCTTGGTATTGCCACAGCATCCCCACACTGAGCAACAATAGCTCAAATGAGGCTCAACAATACTTAAATACATGTTTCTTAGGGTCTCTTCTTGGACAAATTGTTTGGCATATTTCAAAAGCCCGAGGGCTCGTGAGACTTTCTCTTGAAGAAACTTTGCCTGGCTTCCCCATTTCAAATTTTCATCAATCATTACACCAAGATATTTCGTTTCATGAACAAGATCGATATCATTCCCATTAACTTAGAAGCAAGGGGTGATCTCTGACGTTGTGTTTATCTTCCCCAGCTTTTGGGCTGAACCAATTATCATGGCTTGTGTTTTGACGACATTCAAGGAAAGCTTATTGCCCTGCAACCATTGCTCAAGGCAGGCAAGTTCTGCATTGACAACAACGTCTATCTCTTCAATTCTATCCGAAGAGAAGGAGATCGCTGTATCGTCTGCGTACATTGTCGCTCGTACCTTTTTTAAAGCGAAAGGAAGGTCATTTATATAAAGTAAAAATAAGAGAGGTCCAAGGCAAGAACCTTATGGTACCCCTATATTAATATCTACTGTATCGGATGTGACGCCGTTGACTTTGCAGCACTGCCTGCGATTGTGGAAATAAGAGCTGAACCATTGATGTTCGAGACCATCAATCCCGTAATGGTGCATTTTTCAAGGAGAATTTGATGGTCTACTGTATATGGCTTCAGTAGATCTGCCTTTCTGTTTATCCATAGCTATCTCACTGACAGGAAGCAGAGGGTAAAGGTCAATGGCTCATTCAGCACATGGACAAAAACCGTCCTGGGAGTACTGCAAGTCTCGGTCTTGGGACCCCTTTTGTTTAACATATACCTGAATGATCTTTTCATGTTCCTGGAAGAGACCGAGATCTGTAATTATGCGGACGACACAGCTATTTATGCGTGTGGTCCGAACATCAAAAATGTCACCATGCATTTAGAGGAATGATGCCCTTAAGATAACTGAATGGTTTCCAAAAAATCTCATGAAACTAAATGAAGACAAATGCCACTTAATGATTTTTGGTGCAAAAGGAAATAATAAAATGTCAATCAAAATAGGCGAGGCCTGCGTGAAAGAAAGTACAGAGGAGATTCTTCTCGGAATAACTTAATAAAATGTCAATCATTTTCTTTCAAACAACATGTGAAGGCTCTCTGTAAAAAAGCTGGCCAAAAACTCCATGCTCTTGCACGGATATCACGTTACATGGACAGTGACAAAATTGCAGCAGTTAACGAGGGCGTTTGTTTTATCTCATTTCAGCTACTGTCCCCTTGTTTGGATATTCTACGATAGAGCTTTCAATCATAGAATAAATCGTATTCACGAAAGGGTATTACGGATGGCATACAGGGATTACGAGAATGAATTTGGTTTTCTCTTGGAGCAGTCTAAATCTGTGCCAAATGTAAGAAACGTACAGTTGCTCATGACTGAAATCTATAAAACAAAATGCAATCTGAGTCCACTATTCATGAAGGATATTTTCATGCAGCGAAACATAAGCTACAGTCTAAGGCATGGCGATGACGCTCAACTGCCAAAAGTACGAACTACGTCCTTTGGAGTTGAGTCCATTTCAGAAACCTTGGAAATAAACTATGGCAGTTTTTACCACAAGAAATAAAGCAATCAAACAGCCTTCCTATCTTAAAAAAACAAATTAGTTGCTAGAATGGTGATAAATGCAACTGCAGGCTCTGCGAAGTGTATATCCCGAAAGTTGGGTTTCTAATAGGATAGGTTTCTAACTTATTTTCCTGTACTATATATTGACATGTTAATAGTTTTATTTAATCATATTGTAAATAATAGATATTGTAAATAGTAGGCGTTAATTAGCTCTAATTGCAGCGCAGCAGCGCGCAGCGCTCGCGAAGCTGAACTATAGACAAGAAATATCACGATTCGTGGACTGGAGATTTATCTATGTTAATTGAGCAACAACAACAACAGCTGTACCATGCTTGTCATGTTATAACTCATCACATAAGTCCCTAACAACAACAACTTGCAATGTGGCGTTTGAAAGGAAGGCCGTTGTTTTCCTGCAACCTTTGATTTTCGAAAAGGAAGCTGGTGACATTGCAGGTCGAGAAGATGAATGCTGCCGTGTAGATCAGTCAAATAGCAAACCATGGATTATTTATATGGTTCTCAACTCAAACAAGCCTCTCCCATAGTATTTCTCAGAGGAGCTGTTTGAGATGGGATAAAACACAAGAACTGCAATGCGTCATTCTTAGGTATTTATACCTGCAGCGTTGTTTTGGCAATCAAAAACAATTATGCCTACAGTTAAATTCAATCAGATGGTTGTAATTGCAATTAAAAAATGCTCAAGTCTTGAATGACATATTCGCCTGATTGCCCAAACTTAGCTCGACATACAATGTGAAGCGAACCTTAGTATTTATCAATCGAATTTGTTCATATGTATTTTTCGTAGCTGTACTTTTAATTTTAGTTTAGTTACACGTTCTCTATGTTAATGACTGCGGAGTTGTCTTGCACTCCGTGGTATCGCCCTTGTAGTGCAGTAAAGTAGCTCGTACGTAGTGTGTTAAGTAGTTTGTTTGTAAAAAAATGTTATATTGAATAAAAAACACATATTCGCCATTGGTTTAACTGGCAAAGGAATGTAAGGATACTTTTGCATGCCTCACTGCACCTGCACAATCAAGTACATCATTTGAATCCGTAATTTGTAGGCTACGATCTTCTATTGTTAGTTTACCCTATCAAAGACAACAAGAACTTCTGTCAACCAATCAAAACTGTTGTAGCCTCATGGCTACATGCAGGATCAGAGCAAAACGTTAGATGTAGCCACTTAGCCACACGCCCATCAACATTCTAGCCTTTGAACAGGTCATAAACATATAGGATGCAGAGCAGGTAAAAAAAATGTTGCTGCATGCATGGACGGAGCGCAAGAGTTAACATTTGAGAATGATATCATATTGACTTGCAATGGATGTTGAGTCATGCTAAGCTGTCTTGAGATATGCAAACAGTTGTCGATTTTTGGAATTGTTCTCAAACTCCAAACTCCCCTTGCTATACCGCCCCTGTGGGGGCATATAATTGCTGGTGAATGGTAATGAGTACCCCCCCCCCTCCCCCTCCAACAAATTGGCAGACGATTATACTACTCTTCTGAGCTGCAATCACTTAACTTTGTTAACAGCTAATTTAGCTATTCATTTTATTTTAGCCTGATTTAAATAGAAATTGATGATGATGATAACGATGAAGAGGCCGTTCGGCAATTTGATTGGCTATTCGAGCACAATAGCAAAATCAAATTATTACTAGTTCCCGTTCAAAAATTTGACTTTAACTATTTGTATTTATCGCGTTTTCTTTAACTATTTCCTTCCAGATTTGTTTGAAAACCGATGGTAAGTTGTACGATGGTGATGACTAAGTGGCGGACTGGCCCACCGGGACACCGGGAAATTTCCCGATACCCCCTGTTAAGACAATAGTCACTTTTTTTCTTGGGTCCATTGGATACAAATGCGTGCTGGCGTCCCATTAAAAAATTCTCCAATGGTAAATAATACCTTAACGCTTAAAGCCAGTCTAAGTAGAATTTGCCTTAAATTTATTATGTTGCTTCGCTCGCACTTTGATACGTATGCATTCCTGGCTTTTTTGTCAGCAACTTTGTATGCCAGTGACGAGGCCACTTCTGTTAAAAGATGGTCTTAGAGATTACCAAACCAGAGCTTTTGGGTTTTGGCCTAAACTGAAAACTCGCTGGTCAGGGGAATCTCCTCAGTCATAGAATTGTTTTGGACAAGGATTCGTCCTTTGGGTACTCATGTGAATAGAATATAAAAACTGAAAACTAACAGACATATTAATGAACTTCAAGTCACCAAGGAATATCTTCCTGCTATCAAAATCAATGCATTTACAAAAGTACACGAGGCCAAGCAAGCACAAGTGAGTGAGCATTTTTATGTTCCCTTGGGCATCCACAATTGTTTGTCTCGTAATAATATCTAGAGATGTTAAAAAAACATTTCATTCAAGGATTCGAGTAATGAAATATGCAATATAGCCCAAGGGAATTATTTCGCTTATGAATGACTTTTATTAGGCAGATGCAATGTGAAGTTTTTGTTCAATTTCAATTTCAATTTCATGTATATTCTCAGCTAAAAGCTACATGTTAAACTAATATATAATGATGCTAAATTATACGGATAATGAAAAACGCGTGAAATATAATTTACGTAATGCATCTAAATCAGTGGAGCTGAAGAGGACATATAGAAAGAACTCTGGTAGAGCTTTCGAGCTATATGCCCTCGGTTACGTGGTTTATAGCGAGCGATAACATTTATTTAAATACGAGAAATTTTAATTATACAATCATGCTATTGGAAATACTTTTGGCTACAAATAACGATCTACAAAAAATAGAGGCAGATGATAAAGAAAAAATGATAAAGAAAAGAACCGGGAGAGAGTTTATAAACCAATGGGTTTTTAATCATTAATAAGTCTGCAGTAAAAGTTGCTTGTACCGCTTTCCGAAAATCTTTTTTGAATGGGAATCTTGTTCCAGATTTTTACACCAAAATTGGTTATGAGTCTACTTTTGTAATTAGTTCTGGCTACTGGGGGGGGGGGGGGGGGGGCAAAATTTCCAGAAGTTGCTTGTCTGGTCTGAATGTGGTGTCTTTGACTAGTTAGTTGGAAAAGATCACTGAACAATTTTTCACAATTTTCTTTGGAGATGTCGTACATGAATTTGGCTCATTCTAGCTTATATAATAGGTGTCTTGCAGGTTTACTGAGTTTAGTGTCTTGAACAGTGGTTGGCTATGTTCATTTCGTTTTTTGAAGAACATTATCCTGGCTGCCTTTTTTTGGTTTTTAGTTAGAGGATCTAGTGAGTTTTGATACGCTCCTCCCCAGTTTATGATAGCATAGTTGATATGTGGAGAAATAAAGGCATTATATATGTTTCGCAGGATATTGTTTGCAACAAAGTGCCTCATTTTAGCTAAGATACCAATGCTTTTTTGCAACTTTAGTGTTAACATGTTGGATATGCTGTTTCCAAGTAAGGTTATTGTCGATTAGAACTCCAAGATATTTAGCATAGTCAGATTCATTTAGGTGGTCACCATTTACACATTGTTGAATCTTTTTAGGCTAATTGTTTTCGCGGCGTTTTATGAAGATGTCAATTGCACTTTCGTCTCGTCCTAAAATTGTTTTGAAGACAAGTAGCAAGAGTTGGAAGTTGAGTAGCCTGCGTGCAGACTCAACTATCCTAAAGTGCACTTTAGGATAGTTGAGTCTGCACGCAGGCTAGAAGTTGGGGCAATGAGGAGAAGGATTTTGTTATTAATTTATTGGATAATTGTTTGTTTGCATACACTAAACAAATGGAGTGTGGATTGATAAGCATTTATGGGAACCTCGGTAAGTTTTGATTTGTATTCTTTGTAAAACAAACCACAAACTTTGTCTTCATTCCTTGACCAAACTAGGCCAACCCGACCAAGGATTTTGGAAATTGATGACATGCTGTTCTTGAATGTTAAGTTTTATTCTTTATCTGCTCGATATTTGCTGTTTTCCAAGTGTTTATCCTATGTTTATACTGTAAAAACGCTTGCATCAATTTCAAACCGGCATAATTTCATAAATATTTGGAATATCAGTAAAGTTCGCGAGGAAAATATGCTCCTAGGCTTGCTGAACACGTGCGAGAAAAAATATTTTCAAAATTTTGTAACATATTTTACACCGGGTTTTTTTTAGATGGAAGGGGTAAAAACCGGCCAAAAGGGGGTGTTTCCCGTCATGTGACCACTTATTCTCCAACGGCATTGGCCTTCAAGGTGTGAAAATTTTTAGGGTGTGTCTGGCCGTCAGCCAATCAAAGAAATGGAGCCTTTGCTCGTAAGCTGTGGAGCTTGAAAGTTTTAACGTAAATTTTGATCCTAAATAGATCTCATAGCTGTCATGTGAAAATGAACTTTTTTACTCAAGAGCAAAATCTCTCAGACAAAATTTACATTGGAGGTACGTTTTTACTTTTGTGCTCAAAAACATGTTTTTCCCCCGATAATTTCACAAACTTGGATGAATATTCCTGTATACCAAGTCATATGTAGAGGGTTAGAATGAGCTTGTTCTGTGCAAAAATTAGATTTATTGCACTTTTCTGTTGGGCATGAGAGCCAGTCTTACAATTACCCCGTGTTACAATTGTCCCCGGTCTCTCCTACTTAGACTTTGATGCTCTTTATCAGCAGGTGGGACCCAGAGTTCTGACTACATTTATCCTAGTTTTTATTTGCAAGGAAAAACTATCCTAGATCCCTTCCCAGGTACCCCAATAGTATCCTTACCAGTGGATGGTATGGCTTGTTTTCACCTTGATATTCATGACATTTGGTGCAAAATTCTATAGGCCTAGATATCAATCCTGATGACACAACAACCCACACGCACATGTTTTACCAAAAGCCTCTTGAGATTACATCCTCCATGAAGATGGGGTTTGTTTGTCTGTTTTTTTTCAAACTTCAATCATTTCACAAAGTCGCATATTCCCTAGCGTAAATTTTCTATGACGAACTAAAATTCCTCTCTTCATTTGAAATATGACTGCATGCCTTATCAGATGGAAATCTCAATGAAAATCACCTATAGCTTTTATCATGTGGGATAATCTCTAATGATCGCACTGTGTGAATAAGCAGTTAAGTTTTATATTCCCTAGTGAGACCATGCACTACGATTACGTTACGACATTGTGTTCTTTTGAGTTTGTTATTTTGAGAGACAATGAATGTTCCGATTTATTTCTTTGTTTTTAGTCGTACCTGTAATTCCCTTTGTTTAGTTTATGTGTTATTACTTACGCTGTGGCTTATGATTGGAGGAGGGCTCTGCATGAAGGTAACTCTGCTTTCCGCTCCAGTGAAAAGCGAGGTAGCAAGACTGAATTATGTTTTTGCCGCTGACTGACAGGACCTTGCGCCCCCGCATTTAGTTGGAATCTGTGAATCTGGAAAACTGCCAGGAAAACAAACAATGGATTTTCGAAGATTCTCGACCCATGGGAATCGGTCTATTGTCTTCGTTACTTGGCCAAATGCACAGGTTGGAAGTTGAAGATTACTTGGACGAGAGCTGTAGTTTATCAAACATTTTAAAAGGCTCCAAAAACGTTGAATATCTATCGTGGTGATTGACACAAAAGACGAAGAATTCAAGGATTTAATGTTTTGGAAAATGCTCCAAAACTGGCCGCAGCCTTTTCACCATCCTCTCTGAAATTCTTCTCCAAGATCTGAGCAAAATTTTGAGCCTGGTGAGCTATTCGGGAAAATAGGGGATCATACTTCAATTTTTTATCGAAGTACCGGTGATCTTCACATGGTTATCGGCCTAAGTATTTTGGTCTGCCAAAGTAAACCCTCCTAGTGTTCAAAATCCTTGAAATAAACAAGCAGTCAAATTATTTTTGAAGAGGTAGATACTTTGTTGTTTATTTCATTGAATTGCAAGCCAATTTGACTCGTCTGAGCCTCACAAGCCAAGAAATTTCAAGGTTAATAGATTTTTGGTTCAAAAATAGTGAGGAACAATTGATCGAATTTCTATGTAATTTGCAAAAAAATCTGGCCGCAGCCTTTTCCGGAAAATTTTTGTATCGATCAAAACTTTATTTGGCTGTCAGAAAATCGTATCGGTACTGCCGGGAAAATAGGGGATGACATCGTAAAAATTAGATATCTACGTGTTGGTTTTATGCTGATTTCCCAGCTCGCCATCTTGTTTATTTACAATCTAGCAGCCGCAAACAATGGAGAGCAGTGGCGGACTGGCCCACCGGCCCACCGGCCCGTGGCCGGTGGGCCCCCCTCAAAACCTTGCAAAAAGGGCCCCCGGCCCCTTTTGGCAAAATTAAGAAAATTTTTGGTAGAGTTGAATGTTTGAATAATGGACATCTCATTTCACATTTGAATCCTTCAGTGTTATTGAACTTACTCAAAGAAATGAATACAGTCGAGAGCGAAGATACGGATGGCGAAGAAGGGAGCACCGTTGCAGAAAAAGTAAAGGCCGCCTCCACTTCTGCCAAAAGATGGTTCTCGAGATTCCTTCACTGAAAATAGTTGTTATAGGTAGTGTAGGGTAAAGAAATGACTGGGAGAGTCACTCTAAGCCAAAGTAAAGGCTGCAAGTTTCAAAAAAATTCCGGGACGCACTTTGTCAACTGCTCCACTTTGGGGGCACGCAAAAATTGGATTGGGAAAAACTGAAAGCTTTTGCCCGATAATTTTTATGAGAGTGTTCATTGATAGAAAACTGCAAAAATAATCTTGAGAATTTCAAAGTTTCCAATTCTGCTCTGGTAAGATGGGATGGCGATAGGCATTCAAGCCAAAGAACAGATGTTTACTCAAAAAATTTCCCTGTGGATGCTTGTTCATAAAACTACTGTTACAAATGATCAAAAATTCAATTTTAGCATCGGCAAACCTGGGATTGGGAGAAGCGTTCTAAGCCAAAGTAGAGGGCGTGTCCTCAGAAATTTTCCTGGGGACTTTACCCCCAGACCCCTCATTTTGACGCTCCATCAGTTAATTTGCCCTGACCACACTGCTGGGGGGGGGGGTCAGGAAAGGGTTCTTCAACAGTTTGAGAAACGAAAACATTATAGATCGTCTGGCCCACAATACAAAAAAAGGCAAAATTACTTTTATAAAGTAGGGACAGTGTAAAGATTTTTATCAGCCATAAGAAGATATATCGTGAGATATATGCCTAATTTTCAAAGAAAGTGAGTTTAGCTTGGCTATTGGTAAGGAATCAAGGAATTGCGACGAATTTTGCCCCTGACCACACACTCATCATCGAGGCCACACCCACTTAGGGCCCCCTTAACTCGTTCATGGCCGGTGCAAAAATCAGAGCCAGTCCGCCACTGATGGAGAGCAACGACAACAGCTCAACGCGAAGTCGAAGTCATACCCCCGTCCTTAGCCTATGTTAGTATTAATTACTTGATGTTTGGTTTCATGTACCAGGGGGTCAGTTTATGATAGATTGGGGCAAAATTCTCGTTGTTTTGAAGTACATATGTCGCAAATTTCTTGTGACATTGATTTCACGTTTGTATTCCCTTTATGGCAAATTGATCATTGAGCAAAGCAAATTGTTTACATTTTACAGAATAATTTTTTACTCCAAGGTAACCATGGCTGCGTTCAGAAAATATTACTCGCTCGTCGATGTTACTCGCAGTAAAACGCACGTCGGGCGGGAAATTTTAGTCCATCGAAGGGTTAGTTGAGAGAGCAGAAACTCCAGGCTTTGAAGAGATTTTCATTGCCCAGAATTAAATAGTTTGATGTCTTTACAACATTGGTTTGCGATTAATAAACTGGGTAAAACTCCGCCGGTTCCTTGTGTATGTAACTGTCTTGTTTTTGTTTTGATTTCAATGTAAGCTCTTTCCGTGTGACCTTCACCTATGCTCGTTGTTGTTGCTGTTATGGTTTCAGCTGTAGTCAGTTCTATAATTGAGGAAACGAGCGTTTGTAATAATTCTGATTTCACCATTGCCTCGGTTTTTTCGAAGGATATCTGCGCGTGCATAAAAAACATAATTCAGTCTTGCTCAGCGAGGTGCCATTTCGCAAAACCACTCTCCTCAGAAAACAGTTAACTTCTCCAATATTATATGGCCTATCAAAAATCAGTAAAAAGGATGTTGTTCAGCGTGGTCTGGGCAATCCAAAGATGTACAAATGGCAATGTTTTCGTCAACACTGGCTTCACAAATCCTAGTTCGAATCGTTTGTTGATTTCAGAAAAGTGGATTTATCTCCAAAACTAGTCGAACAAGTTTCGATTTTTTTTCGCTCCATCTTTAGCTAGGTAGTTGATCTACAACTTTGCCAACTCTGATTGAAAAAGCTAAGCTAGATTTTCTGTAATTAAATTTTATGTTTCAGTTTACTTTTCGACAGCGAAAGGGAGAAACCCTGGCAGGAACGCCGGAGAGGGGGGCGCGGGGGGGCAAGCGCCCCTCCTGCCCTTTCCTAACGGGGGCAAGGGGGGCAAAAGTGCCCTTTCAATGAAAAACAATAATTTACTTTGAAACTTGATAGAAAAGCTGCCATAGCTTCATTCCCTTATCAGAAACACACCAGTAACGAAAAATGACTGGCAATTGCAACTTCAAGATAAGCAATATGCGATTTTATGCGATTCGGAATGAGGACATGTGGAGAAATAGCCGAAAAATTTTGTGAAAGAACATTATTGTTCCTTAAAACGTTTTTGATAGCATTTTAAGCCAATCTAAAGGGCGTGGTCACAAAAATTTCCCCGGGGGAGTACCCCCAGACCCCCTAATTTTTAGGCTCGCTTCGCTCGCCTTCGGTCTCGATTGCCCTTACGTTCCTAGTCGCCCCCCTTGCCCTACCATCGCTCCGGCGTCCCTGAACCCTGGTCAACAGAGTGCCATATTATGAAGCACGCTTGCAAAAGTTCAGGCTTGAATAACTCTCTGAAATGTTTCCATTGGCAAGCAAATGAACGTCATTTGTGATCTGTTGGGAATACCATACCCAAGTCTCAATAGACATCCTCAGTGTGCTCGTAAAAGTATCATTTGCATTAGGGATTAAAGGTTGCTGATTTTTGCCTTGGTTGCTTTTTTAGTTGTCTTTCGAGACTTTCATGAACATTCAAACTAAACTTTTGCAAAAGTGCTCAACTCCTCCTTTGTGGGCTAATCCGTTGACCAGCACTTTTTCCCTTCGATGTCGAAAAGTAAACCAAAATATAAAATTCGATTACAGGAAATCTAGCCAAGCTTTTTCAGTGAAACTTGGCAAAGTTGTAGATCAACTACCTGGCTAAAGATGGAACGACAAAAAATGGAAACTTTTTCGTGTAGTTTTTGAAATGAATCCATTTCCCTGAAATCAACGAAACGGTTCGAACTAGGATTTGAGAAGCCAGCGTTGATGAAAAAATTGCAACTTGTACATCTTTCGATTGCCCAGACTCTGCTGAACAACATCCTTTTTACTGCTTTTCGATAGGCCGAATGGTATTGGAGAAATTAACTGTTTTCTGAGGAGAGAGGTTTTGCGAAACGGCATCTTGCTGTTCACTGGAGCGGAAAGCAGAGTTCCCTTAACATGGTCAAAATTTTTGCGTTTTTTTAGAGAGCGGGAAGGTTTCTCTTCCGTGATGCCGGTTGAAATCAATCAATGGCGAGCAGCAATAGGTATGTTCCGAATTTCCACGCAAAAACAGTTTCGTTTGAGCAAAACAGTCAGGCCGCTTTTATTACTTTGCCATATTTTAACCCTATCAGGCCTAGGGTATTTGATGCTCTAGGAAGACTAGGGGGGAAGGCTGATTCAGCCCCCCTGTTTTATTTCCGTTTTGAACGATTTAGAGCCTTGAAAATTGGCATGTGCATAGTACGTCATGAGCGGAACCCAAAAATGAAATCTAATTTTAGTTATGTCACGTGACGCGCTGATGACGTCACAATAAAGAATTTTTGAAGTCAATGGGGCTCAGTACTAAAAATTGTAAATCGTTGATTGTGAGAAAACGAAAGGAAGTAGGGACATGGGTCCAGTTTTAGTGTATTCTATGGTTGAATAGCTTTTGCCTTGCAAAAAAAATTTGTAAAAAGTGATGACGTCATCACACAGGAATTCGAAGAATGTGCGCATGCGTACAGCCACAATACGCATAATCTTACGTTTAAATTAGAAACAAATTATGCAGTTGGATAGAGGATCAAAAGTAGCATACATTCCTCCAATTTCATTGTTTTCTTACATTTGCTGTAGATTTTATTAGCATTTATTGAAATTTTGCACAGACTTCTCTCAAAAATTGATCGCGTTTACCCCCTGATATGAATTTAATTTTTCTAAAAATATCAATTTTTTGTTATCAGAAGGATAAAAATTAAAAGTCAGAAAGTTTCAGCGTTGTAAATGCACTACGTAACAATCCACAGAAGAATAGCCACTAGGGGGGCTGATTCAGCCCCCCCTTGGCTTGACAGGGTTAAAGCTATACTGGCTTTATTGCAGTTTCATTGCAATTTCTGTGCTGGTCCTGCCTTTGGCAATGATATTACAGTTTCTTGCAGTACACCATTTGAAAGCACAGCCCATATTTTCCCGCTTATACTACATCAGTAAAGTAGTGATTTACACAATTGTAGAACTCTCCAAGCGAATGCCCCTGGGTTTCAGTTATTTTGTCAGATTTGCTCGTTACAAATATTGCACTATGAAACAATTCATATTTGCCTACGCGTATTTTTATATGGTGTGCATGACATGTTACACACTTCATACACAGTGGGCTTTTAGGAGAATCCTGCTCAGTGGTGCCGTCGAGACAAACACTGGGCCAAATACCCTTGCTTTTGTTGTTGGAATCTAAATAGCATTTTAGCAACATGATTTTCTGCGAGTTTCTTTGATTGAAGCAAACAACTCGGTTTATAACTATGACCTTATTGGTATCGTTGAGACTCACCTTGATAGCACGTTCAATGAAGATAGACTTGAATTAGATGCCTATACCTTTTTCAAAAGTAGCCATCCACAAAATGTGAAAAGGGGTGGTGTTGGGCTTTATGTCAAAGACTCTCTTCCTTCAAGAGAACGGTCTGACCTCGTGACTCTTCCAGAATGTATTGTGCGCGAAGTCCAAGTCAGCAGGAAAAAATAATTCTTTGCTGTAATTTATAGAAGCCGGAGTGTGATGTTTTCACCATGAACTTTGAATTGTTATTATCTAAAATGGTAGCCTGTGAACGGCCGAAAAAAAATTGAAAAAGGCAGGGGAACTGCGGAGGAGGGCTAAAATGGCTGCTGAAAAAATCCTTTCTGTGTCGTTATCACCGGTGATTTCAATTGTCGATCTTCTCAGTGGTGGGAAAATGAAATAGAAAATAATGAGGGAAAGCATTTTGAGCCATTAACGTCCGACCTTGGTCTTTACCAATTGATTTCTGAACCAACTCATTTGATGGGCGATTCTAAATCTTGCATAGACTTATTTTTACTGATCAGCCTAATATTTTTATCGAATCTGGTGTCCATTCCTCACTACACGAGCAGTGTCACCATCAAATCATTTATGGAAAATTAGCTGTCTCTAATCTAACCCCACCCCCACCCCCCCCTACACTCGCAGAATCTGGTATTATGATAAGGCTGATGAGGTCGGTGTTAAGAAGAGTGTTGAGATGTTCCGATGGATGGAATATTTGGAAAACATATGACCTAACGAGCATGTTCAATTACTGAACGAGGTCCTTTTGAATATTTTCTCAAATTTTATACCCAATAAAGTAAAAACAATTAAACCCAGCCAGGCACCATGGATAACGCAACATGTCAAGAATTTTCTGCGGAAAAAGAATCATGTGTATAAAAGCTTTGTTAGGAGAGGTCAGCAGGGTGGATGCAAAGCGACGGTATTTTCTTAAAGCAGGTAATACTTTAGGGAATCCTGGAACAGGCCGCAAAACATATTGGTCATTACTTAACACTGTTCTAAACAAGGCCAAGATTCCTATAATACCACCTCTCTTAGGAAATGGGATATTCGAGATGGATTTTACTGAAAAGGCCCAAATATTTAATGATTTAACTTCATCCTTCAGTGCACAACGATCGACACAGGTAGTGACATCCCACGAAATATTCCGGTAAATGCTACACTGTTGACTGAATTTCATTTGTCCGATGAAAAGATACTGAGAATTATTAGATCACTCAATCCATATAAAGCCATGGCTGGGATGAAATATCTGTAAGGATGATAAAAATGTGTGATTCCGCATTGGTTGTGCCTTTGAAGATAATATTCATAAACTGTTTGAGAAGCGGTACATTTCCCGATCCGTACATTTCCCGACCCGAATCGGTACATTTCCCGATAAGTAAACATGCAAACGTTGTGCCTGTTTACAATTTGAACGGGAAAAACATAAAAAGGAATTATCGTCCAATTTCTCTGCTTCCAATTTTTTGAAAAATTCTCGAAAAACTCATATTCTACTCTCTGTATTCTCATCTTGTTTCATCTGAATTACTAAATCCTAATCAATCAGGATTCTGTCCCGGTGACTCAACAATCAATCAGCTAATCTCGATAACACACAATTTACAATAGTAATATTTACAGCGTTTGATTGCAATCCTCCTCTTGATGTTCGCTCTGTGTACCTTGATATTTCTAAAGCATTTGACAGGGTATGGCATGATGGGCTAATCTATAAATTAAAGCGATGCGGTGTCTCCGGACGACTTTTAAGTCTTATCAAATATTTTTAAAAAAATCGCAAACAGAGAACTGTACTCACGCGCAATAAGAAACGTATAATGTACTCACCGACCGAAAATGTGTTTTTTGTGTCAATTCTCTTATGGTCTGTTGCCTTCGCCATATGGTTTGTGTCAATTCTTCAGTTGCGCGCGCATGGTGCCTCGCAGCTGTGCTTGCAGTGGACTGTTTATCTCCGCTTTCCCCCTTACTCCCCTGTTATAAACAGTCCACTGGAGGATGTCGAATTAGTATTTTCAAAGAGAAAAACTGAAACCAATCATCCCGAAATTCTTTTCAATCACATACCCGTGTCCTAATGAACAGGTCAAACTACTAAATGAAGTCCTGCTGAACATTTATTCTAATTTCATACCCAATGAGGTTAAAACGATAAGACCTCGCCAAGCACCCTGGGTAACACAAACTATTAAGAACTTTCTTAGGAAAAAGAATCGTGCTTATAGAAACTTCGTAAGGAGTGGTCAGCCTGATAACAAGCTCCAAGGAATACAAAACATGATATCTGAAGGTTCGAGACTGATCGAAGATGCTAAGCGGAATTACTTCCTTAAGGCAGGGAGAACTCTGGCGGACCCTAGAATTGGCAGCAAAAAATATTGGTCCCTGCTTAACACTGTTCTAAACAAGGCCAAAATTCCTATAATACCGCCTCTTCTAGAAAATGAAATCTTTGTTACGAACTTTGAAGAAAAGGCACAAATATTCAACGATTATTTCATACTGCAGTGCACAACGATCGATACAGGAAGTGAACTTCCACAACGTACCCCAGCAACTACTACTCTACTAGATGATTTTATTATCTCTGAGGAGAAAATATTGAATAACATTAGATCACTCAACCCTAATAAAGCACATGGCTGGGATGAAATTTCTGTGAGAATGATCAAATTGAGCGATATTGCATTGGTTATCCCTTTAAAGATAATATTCGAAAACTGCCTGAAACAAGGAATCTTTCCCGAAATATGGAAGTGTGCAAATGTTGTGCCGGTGCATAAGAAAAATGAGAAAAATTTGAAAGGGAACTACCGTCCCATTTCTCTCCTTCCAATTTTTGGGAAAATACTCGAAAAACTCATATATGACTCTTTATACTCACATCTCGCCTCATGTGATCTTCTTAACCCAAATGAATCAGGTTTTCGACATGGCGACTCGACAATCAATCAGTTAATTTCAATAATGCACACCATCTTTAAAGCCTTCGACTGCAATCGCCTTCGACTGTGACGTTCGCTCTGTGTATCTGGATATTTCCAAAGCATTTGACAGAGTATGGCATGATGGTCTCCTGTATAAGCTAGAGCGATGTGGTATTTCAGGACAACTTCTCTTTTTAGTCAAAAGTTTTTTTTTTTTATATTCATAAAATGTTACATGACATGTTACCTACTATACTTTCTAATTACTATACTGCAATACAACACTACAGGTACGATACCACAGGCAGCAAAAGACAATGACTACGCCCGTGGCAATTAACATAAAGACATGCAAATAAATGAGATTAAGTAAAACATCTACAAAAAGCTACGCATACAATAGAATTAATTACTGACAAATACTGGGAACTGTTTCACATTTGATGTAAGGCCAGCATAGGCGCACGATACCGAATGATAGGAACCCCGGACGACAGAACAGGGCTACTGGTTTTCAATGTAATCCTTTTGAAATACTCCGATTTTGTGTGGATGAACTTTGGTTCATACATCGTTTACCGAACATCAAGTGTGAAACAGACTTAACAAACGAGGAGCAAATAAAACACTTTGTGGCTGTGTGACGTATAATAAAAATTTGAGTTCAGCCAAACCGACCAGTTTTGTGGATAAAATTTAAGGTCATTTCTAGTATATTCTTATTTACGTCATCAGAAAGGTCTTTATCACCATACAATAAATATTGTACTAGAACGTTGTTTGGAAGGCTGTTGATGTGAACAAATGGTTGTAATAATTCCGAAACTCCAGCGAGAAGATCTCGTCGGTGGATGCCGAATGAAGGGCAAAGCAACGAAAAGTGTTTTGTATCTTCAATCCCATCGTTCGTTGGGCACATTGGGTTCACTGTATCTCTGAAATTATGCTTGAATTTATGAAAGTTCAATTTACTCAGACCAACCCTCATTTGGAAAAGATAAGCTAGGCCTATTGGGTCGTGAATGCCAAAAACAGATTTTGCAGGGAGGCGAATTATTGATAGAAGCTTTTTCTTAAAAACAGCAACAGACGGAGCGAGCCTTATTTCAGGATCAAGTTCATTCCATTCAGATAGGCAGTTTGGATAGAAGGTAGATTGAAATTTTTCTGTTCTTGCCCTTATTCGACCAATAACATCCTGGTTGCGAAAAGAATAGTTCGACTGATGAAGTGATGGGATAGGCTTCTTAGTGTACAAAGGGGTGAGATTATTCATTATCTTATAGAACAAGGTAAGGCGTCTACTCCACCTCCTGGAATTTAATGACTCCCAGCCAAGCTCAGTGTACAGTTTTTCTCTGGATGTTCCCCTCCACGTTCCTGTTATAGCAAGAGCAGCTGAATACTGCACAGACTCCAATTTTTCCATTAGATTTGACAAAATAATGTTTTGACTGAAATCACACACTTTAGCTGGAATATGATAAATAACATCTCCGTAGTCCAGATGGGGTCGCACATAAAGCTTGTATATTTCATTTAAGGTATGCCTTGGTAAATATTTGGAGAGATACTTTAGCAAACCAATGCCCTTTCTCGTTTTAGAGATAGCTGCTTTAATATGAGATGAAAAGAAAAGAAAAGTCCAAGATAATACCTAGGTGTTTATGTTCGTCTACTCTTTTAACGGGTATGCTGTTAAAGATGATCACTGGATGATCTATTTCATTTCTTTTCCTCGAAAATAATAATTCAACAGCTTGCTTTTGGGGGTCAGGATTAAAGGACATCCTCCAATCATGGGCCCACTGACTAATTAGTTTCAGGTAATTGTTCATGTGTTCTGCAGCTTCATTGGTTTCTCTGGCAACCGTAAATAAGGACGTATCATCAGCAAAAAGTTTAGCATTACATTCCAAATCTGCAGAGAGATCATTTATATACACAAGAAATGACAACGGTCCTAAAATAGAACCCTGGGGCACTCCTGCCAAAATATCTCCCCAATTAGAACACTGTCCATTCAGAACCGTTCGCTGTTTTCGATCCTCAAGAAAATTTTGGATAAGAGAAAGAAGTTGCCCTGAAACACCACATCGCTTCAGTTTGTAAATAAGACCCTCATGCCATACCCTATCAAATGCTTTTGAAATATCGAGATACACGGAACGAACATCCAGCGGGGGATTGCAGTCATATGCCTGAAAAATTGTATGCGTTATAGAAAGTAATTGGTTGACTGTTGAGTCACCGGGACGAAAACCCGACTGATTGGGGTCGAGTAAATCACAGGAGACAAGATGTGAGTATAAAGAATCGTACACAAGCTTTTCAAGGATCTTCCCAAAAGTTGGTAGGAGAGAAATAGGACGGTAGTTACTCTTTAAATTTTTCTCGTTTTTCTTGTGAACCGGGACCACATTTGCACACTTCCATATTTTAGGAAATATACCATGTCTCAAACAGTTCGTGAATATTATCCTTAGAGGAGTTACTAATGAAATATCGCTTAGTTTTATCATTCTTATGGATATACCATCCCAGCCATGTGCTTTGTTAGGATTAAGTGATCTTATGATATTCAGTATCTTTTCCTCAGAGATGACAAATTCACCAATCAGATTAGAGATTCCTGGGGTATCGTGTGGAATCTTACTACCAGTGTCGATGGTCGTACATTGGAGTATGAAATAGTCATTGAATAACTGTGCCTTTTCAGTGAAGTCCGTTATGAATAATCCATTTTCTATAAGAGGTGGTATTATAGGAATCTTTGCCTTATTCAGAACCGTATTAATTAAGTTCCAATAAGTTTTGCTAGATGTCCCTGGATTTGCTAAAGTTTGCCCTGTTTTATAGAAATATTTATTTTTGGCGTCCTCAATCATCCTCGCACCTTCAGATATCATATTTTGAATTCCTTCAAGCTTGTCATCTGGCTGGCCATTCCTCACAAAAGTTCTGTAAGCATGATTCTTTTTCCTTAACCCTATTTTAACCGGGGGGGGGGGGGGCGTTTTTCGCCCCCCCCCTATCGGATTTTTTTTAATAGCTCCCAAACGATGTCACCTACAATGCTGAAACTCCTTGACTTTTCCTAAAATTTAGTTGGCAATCAGAAAATAGAAATTTCAATACCTATTGTTTGACCACGTGACCACCACATGCCCATATTTGGAGAGTGGTCACAAAGAAATTCTTAAAAACGGCTCTAATTTCTTCCTTTGCTACTAAATCTCAACAATATATACACCATTCGATTCCTCTCGATGAGTACTTTCATTTGATATATAATTTATTCATATTTGCTGACATTAGCAGTTTATTATTTCTATGACGTCATCAATCTTTATGACGTCATATTCCTAATGAATGAGTAATTTTTCATGCAAAACTGATAGAATTACCTCAAATATCGATGAAGGTACTTGATTTCACCAATAATATGCGAAATTAATGGTTTTAAACCATAATTATTGAGCTAGCAATTTTGCATTGAATCAAATTTTCATTATTTAATTAGTTAGTGTATTAGAAACCAAAAATATCCGTATGAAACCATATGAAACGACAAATTAATGATATCAAGCAGGTATTTGGATGGTTTTTTGCCAATTTTATCTCGCTATTTGCCAATAATGGACCCTTTTCTGCAAATAGCTCGATTTTCTCAAAATTTGCATTGTTTTTGGTTGCCTAGCAACCAATCACGTGACTATTGATTGATTGGTGCTATTTTTAGATTCTCCTTTGTTCAATTATGATACTTGCGAAGAAAAACAGGGGAGGCGAAAACCCCCCCCCCCGGTAGAAAATCACTTTTTTTTACCCGGTTAAAATAGGGTCAAAAATGTTTTGACAGCTGGCGTAATCCAGGGGGCTTGGCGAGGTTTGATATTTTTACTTTGGTTCGGAATGAAATTAGAATAAATATTCAGTAACACTTCGTTAAGCAGTTTAACCTGTTCATTGGGACATGCAATTTTGTCGAGATGCTCGTGCCAAGCAAACATTTCAATACTTTTTACAATGGCGATAGGATCAGCCTTATCATAATACCAAATCCTGCGGGTGTAGGGAGGTGTTACAATGTTCGAGACAGATAGTTTTCCATAAACAATTTGATGATGACAATGCTCGTGTAGAGATGGATGGACACCAGATTCGATAACGAGGTTTGGCTGATCAGTTAGAATTAAATCAATGCAGGATCTGGAATCTCCCATTAAGTGTGTTGGTTCTGAAATCAGCTGGTGAAGACCAAGGTCAGATGTAACTGGCTCAAATAGCTTTCCCTCATTATTTTCAATATCATTTTCCCACCACTGAGTCGAGCGACAGTTGAAATCGCCGGTGACAACAACGCAAAATGGATTTTCAGCATGCAGTTTTGACAGCAATAGCTCAAAGTTTGTTATGAAATCATCAAATTCACTATGGTCTTGACTTGGACTTCTATAAATTACAACGAAAAAGTATTTTTTCTATTTAACTGAATTTCACAAACAACACACCCAGGGAGGGTTACTAGGTCAGGACGTTCTTTTGAAGGGAGAGAATCCCTTACGTACAGCCCGACGCCGCCTCTTTTCACATTTTGTGGGTGGTTATTTTTGAGAAACGTATAGCCATTTAGTTCTATTTTCTCATTTTCTACTGTGCTATCAAGGTGAGTTTCTACAATCCCAATTAAGTCATAGCTGTAGACCGAGTTATATGCCTCGATAAGAGAAACTCTCAAAAAATCATGCGCAGTGATGCTATTCAAATTCCAACAGCAAAAATTAAATGTTTCTGGACCAGGGTTACTTTCAACATCACCACTAAGCAAAATGGTCCTGCTGACCAGCCATTGAGTATGGAGTGTGTAGCATGTTGTACACCCAATGTAAAAGTAGGCATACAGAAAGAGATATTTCTTAAAGGCAAGATGCTTATATCGAACAAGTTCAATAATGCTGTATGGGATTCGTTTTAGAAGTTCTAAAGTCGTATAAAGTGCGATCTTCGCAAATTGATGCACGCAGGCGAACAAGGGCAAGAAACATAACTGTGTTGCCACAGAGTGCACTGCAAGAAAATATATCATTGATGCAAGGGGCAGAACAAGGACTGAGATTGCAATAAAACAACAACAAAACCAGTAAAGTTTAAGAACTTGAAAAAGAATTGAGAATGGACGAATAGTTTTGCTCAAGGGACAGGATATTTGAATGGATACACGGAAACACCCTATTGTTGCCCGCCATTGATTAACTTCAACCAGCATCGTCACAAAGAAATCTTCTCGCTGCTGGACCTAATAGCAAATCAACTACGATGTAGCCACCATTAACAATTAACAAACAACATAACAAACAAGTATACCCACAATAACGAATTAGAAATACATTTCTTCCCACGAACATGAACAAAATAGGATAATACGACAGATATATAAACGAATAGACAAATCCTAGGAGGATAACAACAACAACGTAATAAGTATAAACCGTGTTGTTTGTGTAAATAAAGTTGCAGGGGAAATCTAAAAAGTACGTTTTGAACCCATTTGGTACCAAGTAAACTAGTACATTGTTGATAAACATTTATTTTGAAATGTATAAAAATGTGAATTCAATCATCAAGAGACAGTATTCTTGAAATTCCAAAGAATTGCTTTGCTACTTTTTTCTCTTCTCCGAGATTTGGGAATTAGCTCGAATGAAACTAGAAAAATTTGTGTTCTCCCTCCTGGGGAAACAACATTCAAGACACCTGCTATGACCAAACAAAACGCGTGGAAATCAAAAAATTCAACGAGGTGCAATAACAAGGTTCAAGGGTCAAAGTCCACCACTAAAAATTATTCGCTCCCAGGAGCGGATCCAAGGTTTTTGTTGAGGGGTGCTGATATGAACCACGGGGGTCTGGGGGCTAAGCCCCCAGAAAATTTTTTGGGGACCACGCCCTCTACTTTGCCGGAAACGATGACCACGCCCCTTTGGAGCTGCAAAAACGAATTTTTAAAGCTAGAAAATTCCACTAATTAACGCTATGATTTAAGACTTTTAGGGTAAACTAACAAAACATTCTGCAAAAGAGGAGAGTAACTTGTTTGCAAATCCATCTACCAGTCATGTTCATGCATTACATCATGATTACATTTACACAGTTTACAATTTTAATTTAAATACCTGTCTTGTACTTTGGGAATTTTTTAAATTTTTGCATGTTGCGAAAATTCAGCAAATTACTACTCTCCTATGCAGAGGCTCCTTTCCATCATTTTGCTTTGCAAGAATTCACAAGGATAGTAAAAAGCTCTGCGAAGGAGAGTAGCATATTACAGCCGAATCAAAGGGCAAACATTCCTTCTCTGACCTTTGGCCACTAATTGAAATCGAATGACTCTGGTGGGCATGCTGTTATGTTTTGTTTGTTAATTTCACATTTCGAATCAAAAGTTTCAATCACCTGTGAAAGTGGCTTTGTGATCACAGCTGCAATCGGACAAATACATATTCCACAAAACAACAGAAGGCTTTTTACCACTCCTTTGACCTTTCATCCCTGCAAACACTTCCTATCGTTTGGAGGTCAAATCAATGACAATTTCTGTCGTGAGGGGCATTTTACTGCCAAATAATCCCGTACATCTTTGGCTAAAATTCTTGTTTCCAAGAAAAATCCATCAAAATAAATCCGTAAAAATCCTTTTGATTAGACAAAATCTGGTACGCTTTTTCGAAAGGGGTGAAATGCCTCTCGAATTTTTGATTCAACTCGATTAGAAATGCGTCTTTCGCTGCAAATAAGAATCATATGAAGTATTTAGCATTTCAGCCAAAAAGGCTTGTTTATGCAGTGCATACCTGACTGGAAGAAATTCTCGCGCTCTTGTCCTCTCCTCCGCTGGGAACTGATAGCAAGAAAGTAGCAAGAAACTTCGCAAATGGTTCGGCCTAAATCTTTCAGCGTCGTGAAAGCTTCCTTCTTTTTCTTATCTCTGTTGTCCAACAAACTTCGTATTCATTCCAAACATACCTCTTGCAGACCGACAGCCTTTACATTCCTTCTCGTCCCTATGACCCTGTTTGTGAGCAGAATTGTTAGCGCGGCAACAACATCGACTTTCAAGATTCAATGGAATCATTTGGGTCCATCAAAAGGATCTTCTGGATCAACGCCAGAACTCTTTGATAAAGCCGAGCACCCCTCAAACACAATTTTGATTGGTTTAGCCTTGGAAATTTGAATCTCGGATGCTCCCGCTAAAACTGAGCATCCATCAATCGATGATGCTATTGGTCAAGCATCTGATCATGTGAACTGATGGATGCTCAGCGCGATGGGGAAAGTGCGCTGAGATAAACCATGGGCCACTCTGCAATGAATTACGGACTCACAGAATGTATAGCAAATCCTGCGATGTTGAGATTATGTTGCTGTTGTGTTTTACATATTTTATGGGCCATTTCATGAAACTGAAACAAAACCTTGTTCGGAGCCGCTGAGTTTTCAATCCAAGATATGTGGTGGGGGGGGGGGGGGCAGTACAAGGGCTGCCTTATCACTTTACGTGTTTATATAGTGGTACTTAGTGGTACTAAATCAGCTAATTATGTAAAAAATAAAAATGCATATCTATATCTTTGGATTTTTGAGGGGTGCTTAAGCACCCGTAGCGCCCCCTTGGATCCGCCCCTGGCTCCCATGATTTTTTTTTTTAACAGAGGGAATTTAATTGGGATATAGTATTTCACAATCTAAAAACAAAAAAAACAAAAAGAAGACTTGCCATAAAGAACCATTCCAAGTATAACAAGGTTTCTTTTTCAAAAGGGATGACAAAACAATACCGCACCATGTATTTTTCATATAACAACACAGATTTTAGTAATGGACAGCCTTAAACCCTTGCACCTCACCTCAGGCTAAATCATTAACTCAACTATTGATGCAACAATAACGGGTGGAAAAAAGAAAACTGTACTCTTACGCATATTTTATAAGCTCCATCAAATCAGTTTCTGTTTCAAAGGCATGGAACCCATCATCCAGCTTAACATGAAGTCTGCAGTTAACATCGGCCATAGCGAAACAGTTTTCAACACCTACCAACATATCATTTGCCTTCTCTAAAAGTTTAATTCTCTTTTTTGTTAAATCCATGCTCACTCTGACTTTACGGGTTTTTTTTCTGGCTCTGAAAACCATCGTTCTTTGGCGCCATGTCGTAAATTTCACAATTATTGGCTTATATTTCTTGCCACTTGTGGAATCCTGGTGGATATTTCCAATGCTGTTTCGGGAATATTTACCTCCAGATCTTTCTTAATGATGGATTTAACTTTTTCCAAGCAGTCCTCTGCTGTCTCATCATCTTCACATTCGACGCCATTTATACGTCGAAAGTTTTCTTAAGGATCGAAAACAACGAACTGTTTTGAATGGGCAGTGTTCTTCTTGGGGAGAAATTTCAGCTGGAGTACCCCAGGGCTCTATTTTAGGACCCTTATTTTTCCTTGTGTACATAAATGACCTCACTGAAGATTTAAGGTGCAATGTTAAACTTTTTGCTGATGATCCGTCGTTGTTCACAGTAGTTGAAGACTCCAATGTTGCGGCAAGTGACACGAATCATGATTTAGAACCAAGGGCGATATGACGACCTTATAGTCGCCCAGTTGCAGTTAATTTCTAATTTTTGGTTTGCAAAACTTACCTATGTTCTCCTTGGTGGCTTCTTCTTTCGTAAATTTCTTGGTTTTGCTTTCTAAACGAAATATATTTCTCAAGTTGAAATTAACTGTTGGATCGTGGCGGCAGCCATTTGCAATTTAATACGAAAGTGAGACTGTTCTCAGCCTCCTCTTGCTCTTGAATTATTGCCAGCGTCAAAAACGTCGAAAGGAGGAATGGGTCTGTCATGCGCTGTTTCTTATTGTTTTTTCATCTACCAAGGCTTGTAACCCAGCCACTACCATATATAGAAGCGTGTCCTGACACCTCTCAATTTTCATTGGTTGCTGTATTGTTGCACGATCTTTTCAAACCGAATGAAGGTAACGAGCCGTGGACCGTCACATGACACACTTATAGCTTCCTGATTGGATAAGAGACAGCGCATGACAGACCCATTCCTCCTTTCGACGTTTTTGACGCTGGCAATAATTCAAGAACAAGAGGAGGCTGACAACAGTGTCACTTTCGTATTAAATTGCAAATGGCTGCCGCCACGATCCAACAGTTCATTTCAACTTGAGAAATATATGTCGTTTAGAAAGCAAAACCAAGAAATTTACGAAAGAAGAAGCCACCAAGGAGAACATAGGTAAGTTTTGCAAACCAAAAATTAGAAATTAACTGCAACTGGGCGACTATAAGGTCGTCATATCGCCCTTGGTTGCAGCCGTGGTTTTGGGTCCGGACTGCAGAAGCTCAACAATAATAAATTTTTATTTTAAGTTTAATTCGTTAAAGTTAAACTTTTAAGAACATTCGCGTTGTCGTTGTTGTCGTCCGAAACTCAAGACAAGACTCAAGGAAGCTTTCTGCAGCTGCAGCCTCTTTATTATGGGTTCATTTTTCAACAAAACGTACAATAATCTAAAACAACTATCCTGCCAGTATTAGTTTACTAACGATATCTAGATTAAGATAGGGGAAATTTGCATTGCACATGCGCAAAAATTTCACAGGGTTATGAGGTAAAATTCGAAGGGAATGGAAAATGGAAAAGAAGCTTGGAGCGCCAGTGTTTACATTCGGTTTCGAGCTTGGACAGGAAGACAAATCTCTTGTAAATGGTGTTAAAGTCAAGCAGGACTTGCAAAGGTTAGTCTACCAAGCATACTTATATCCATAAAAATCATTAATTATCATTCTCAGATGATTTAATCATTCAGTTCAGGCCTAGTTTATTAGGCCCTACTACTGCTACTTTGGTATTGGAGTGGACCTCCTTCCTACTTTGTTAGCCGACAAGACAAGAAGCAGGTTGAATGTGATTCTTCGATCAGGCCTTACTAAGTGCGTGGAATACACCCTGTGTCTTTTTAAGCAAGATCTCAAAACAAATGGCAGTCGTTTTTAATTTAAGGGCGATTTTGTTTTGGCTACAAAACCGAAATATTGATTGATGGTCCCTCTATTATTACTCGCAAAGCACAGGAGATCCCACACCAACAAATGAAATACACATATTTTTCTTTTGAGAAACTAAGGTGTCCGGGGCTGGTAGGCAGTTTCTTAAATTTTTGGGCCATTTTGCTGCCAAAAGTTTCTTACGTGTTTCTTATTCTTTAATCCTGGAAGTGTTGAGTTAACTTTGTTTTGTCTGAAGGGTTCCCAAAGTACTTAGTAAGATCTAAAAACAACTAAGTAAAGCCTGGTTTCCATTTAATCGCAAAGTGTCGCATGTGTCGCAGAATTTTGGTTCTGCAACACATTGCGACGAATGGAAACTGCTGTACTAAAATGCTGCAACACTCTGCGACACTCTGCGATCGGTGTCGCAGAGATAGAAAATTTTCTATCTCTGCGACACTTTGCGACACTCTGCGATCAGTGGAAACACCTGTCCTAAAGTTCTGCGACCAATTGCGATCCCAGAACAAAAGAGTCACGTGATGTTGATCTGTTTCCAAAATTCCCGCCTTATTGTCTTTGAAACATGGCACCGAAATTCTGCAACACTCTGCGACCAATGGAAACGTCCTGTCGCAGAGAGTCGCAGAGTTCAGCAAACCAAAATTCTGCGACACTCTGCGACACATGCGACACTTGCGACACTTTGCGATTCAATGGAAACCAGGCTTAACGCAATTCGCACTCAAAATAATGTCCAAACAGTTGCTATAACTGGACAGTGTCACAACATTTTTGAGTGTGATGGGAATTTTCGAAAAATTGAGCCTACAATAAGCAGTTTCTTATAAAAAAAATATGTGTATGATATTGAAGAACATTCCCAGAGAAACAGCTAAGAAACTTTCAGTACTGATAAATCTGATAAATTAAAAAATTCAACAGTTCCTACTTTCTTATTTTCTTGTTAATTCTTAGCCATTTGTAATTTTTATGAGTTCCTTTTTCAATTTTCCAGAAGCAGATTTGATTATTCTGAGAAGACGTTGATGAGCATTGATGGTCAATAATGTGCAAACGTTGACCCACTTCTCCTCTTACTGCACAAGATTAACAATTGATTTTGTAGACATTCTAGTAGCTCATAGATACAGTGAAGTCATGAAACATGCAAAAAATGCATTTTCAAGCAGTTGTCTGCTTGTGCAAGAGGTCTCTTTTGTTGGGAATACAAATCATCAAAGTTCAAAGCAACGGTTATCCCCTAAAAAGAAAACTTGTGATCATGCGCAGAAAGCATGTTTGGTTTTGTGGAAAGAATGTGGGCGGATAATCCGGCCACAATCCAAACAAGAATTAGCAAAGAAACAAAGCGATTCTCGCGCATGGTAATAAGTTTCCCAGCTGTTGATCTGCTTTGAACTTTACCAGCATAACAAAAGTCCCAGACAAAAGGGGCAGTTCTTGGTATCCTCAACAACCTTCTACAATGATTTCAGCAAAGAAAACTCCAGGGGGGGATATATAAGATGTTGAGGGTATGGGCATATTCCACCCATACGGGTGGGATTTGGACCCAAGAATTTCGAAACAAGAGTCCCTTTTTTTGGCAGATTTTTCTTAACGATGGGTGGTAGCAATAGCACTAATAAGAAGTATATACATATATTATATTAGTGTGAAGTTCATTCTTATGCCAGTTTACATAGGGATAAGAATGAAATTTTATATCCCAGTTAATTCGCGGAAGATGCTGCGAGCGTTTGTTTATAAAGGTGTCCCACAACCTTGTTACGATTCGTTTGGCTATGATGTGCGTAACTGCACGTATCACTCAATTCTCTGCAGATTGTTCCAATTCACTTTTCTAATAATTTAGCCCGCTGCGAGCGTCGTGTCTTGTTGTTTTTTGCAATCTTAAATTGTTTTAACAATCAGTTTTGGGCTCGGCGCTTCTTAACTTGTGCATTGTTACTTGCGTAAAAACACGTATCATTCAATTCCCAGAAGTTTGTTTATTCACTTTTCAAACGAGTTGAAGCACTGATGTTATTGTTTTACAAAAGAATACTTTTATGAGCAGCGTAGAAACAGGTATGCGCTTTGTAGACAATAGGTCTGGAAATCTTTCGATTTAGTTCTTGCATCTGTTTAAAACCAGAATTCTGACACGTTGCGTTCGTATTTGGATGCGGAGAGCAGAGCAGGAAGGTGGAAAATCTGATGTTTTGGCTTGGCGATTTTTCTTTTTCGCCCACCCACCCACAACCTAAAATTGTACCACAACTCTTATTTCATGATAGAGATTTCTGTCTTTGTCATGGACATTAAGTGCACTGGTTTGTGGAGAAAATTCTGAATATTTTTTCTCTAACCCCCAACTATTTCGGTTGCTGCGGGAGTGCACATTTCGGCCAGTGCATTTGAAATCCCAAACTTAGGCCCCTATGATGAGAGAACACTGCCATTGGTTTTTGGTAACTGGCAAATTTTATATTTGTGATTGTTCTCAGCTCTGAGGGGCCACATTATTTTTTCTCTGAAGCAAGAATTAAATATCAATAAGATTTCTAGTGTTGTTCACGTAGCTTAATCTTCAGTTTTAATGAATATATGAATATATTACATGTCAAGATGTATGATTTCCTAGCATTTCTGCCTGTCTGTGGCACTGGCGTTGTACCAGATGTGCCAAAATGATCTTCACTTTTTTAATCAGCCAACTATGAGATCATTATAGATTTCAAAGACTGAGTTAAACTTAGAGAATAATACTGGATTGTTTATTCTAGAGAATAAAGTTCATTTCAGCATACCTCCTGGTGGAAAGCCCCAGTACAGTAATGGATTACTGTAAATCATTTTTGGACATGGCCAAATGTACTGGCCACCAGGGGACTAAAATACTTCACTAAAATACTAAAATACACGTTTTTTTTTTATAAGAAACTGGTTTATAAGAAACTAGTACTACGATGACCAAAAATTTAAGAAACTCTAGTACTACGCTCAAGAACAGTTAAGAAACTCTAAAACCTTATTTCTGTATGTCTCTCTTATTCTATGTCTCTCTAACAAAGGTACATTTGTCTTTTCTTGATTTTTAACTGCAAAATTGGTAAATTTTTGCCTTGATGTGCATGTCTTCTTCTTGATGAAAATGTCAATGCAAAATGGAAGCCCTTTCTCGAGAAAACGGCTTAACTTCGAACAATACCGCAATTTTAGGCCCAACAAAATAAGAAACTAATTAAGAAACTTTTACTACTAAAACACCGAAAATTTCATGCGAAATTAAGAAACTTTTAGTACTAAGTGCTGATCCAAGTTTCTTATAAAAAAAAAGCGTGTACTTCACTAAAATTCATGCAGGGGTGTGTGCCACCAGGATTTCCAATATGACCTAATTCCAGAATTTCCGTCGGATATTGATACCCTATCCCAGAATATAAGTCAGATATAGATACCCAATCCCAGATTTTGAAGAAATAACAAAAAGCAATTCAATGTTAAAGGGAAATTCAATTTCAAGGCAAAAGAAAGGATGTCCTCTCAGTCATGGTCGCATACAGAAAAAATCAAATCTGTTCTGAATCAATGGGGACATGGCGCTGGGAAAATTTTTTCCAGGTGTACTTGCATTCAACATCCATTACCAGAATTCCTGACATTCATAATGCCAGTTCATTGGTTATCTGCGATTGATTTTAATTCACCATGCTTATTGTGAAATCCTTGATCATACTGTATCGTCTTTTATGGTCAAGAGGAAGTAACAAAAATTGGACCATGAATAATGTTTGACCATGCCTTGACCTGACCATAGGTCAAATATAATTTTCCAACCAAAACATGATCAACACATTTGGTAATTTCATTTTCAAAACATACCATTCAACATATTTTCCTAGGGCATCAGGGAATTCTTTCCACTTTTGCAGAATTCTAAGAAAATTCTCATTTCAAATTCTTGTAACAAACAAACCACAATTTTGCCAAAGTGTCCCTATATATCAGATGAAAGCTCAAAATTTCCTCTACAAACCCATATAAAGGAAGTTGTGCGGCAAGCCTAATTTCTGAACTAAAATTTTAATTTTCAGTTAGTTCTCAAAGGGGTCTGGAAACAGGAAATTCTTGAAATTTTTGCAGAATTCTCCAGATATCAGCATTTTCAAATTCTTTTAACAAGAGAACCGCAATTTTGCCAAAGTACCCCTATATATCAGATGAAAGCTCAAAATTTCCTCTACAAAACCATATAAAGGAAGTTGTGCGGCAAGCCTGATTTCTGAACTAAAATTTTAATTTTCAGTCAGTTCTCAAAGGCGTCTGGAAACAGGAAATTCTTGAAATTTTTGCAGAATTCTCCAAATATCAGCATTTTCAAATTCTTTTAACAAGAGAACCGCAATTTTGCCAAAGTACCCCTATATATCAGATGAAAGCTCAAAATTTCCTCTACAAACCCATATAAAGCAAGTTGTGCGGCAAGCCTGATTTCTGAACTAAAATTTTAATTTTCAGTCAGTTCTCAAAGGGGTCTAGAAACAGGAAATTCTTGAAATTTTTGCAGAATTCTCCAAATATCAGCATTTTTAAATTCTTTTAACAAGAGAACCGCAATTTTGCCAAAGTACCCCTATATATCAGATGAAAGCTCAAAATTTCCTCTACAAACCCATATAAAGGAAGTTGTGCGGCAAGCCTGCTTTCTGAACTAAAATTTGAATTTTCAGTTAGTTCTCAAAGGGGTGTGGAAACAGGAAATTCTTGAAATTTTTGCAGAATTCTCCAAATATCAGCATTTTTAAATTCTTGTAACAACAGAACCGCAATTTTGCCAAAGTACCCCTATATATCAGATGAAAGCTCAAAATTTCCTCTACAAACCCATATAAAGCAAGTTGTGCGGCAAGCCTGCTTTCTGAACTAAAATTTGAATTTTCAGTTAGTTCTCAAAGGGGTGTGGAAACAGGAAATTCTTGAATTTTTTGCAGAATTCTCCAAATATCAGCATTTTTAAATTCTTGTAACAAGAGAACCGCAATTTTGCCAAAGTACCCCTATATATCAGATGAAAGCTCAAAATTTCCTCTACAAACCCATATAAAGCAAGTTGTGCGGCAAGCCTGCTTTCTGAACTAAAATTTGAATTTTCAGTTAGTTCTCAAAGGGGTCTGGAAACAGGAAATTCTTGAAATTTTTGCAGAATTCTCCAAATATCAGCATTTTCAAATTCTTGTAACAAGAGAACCGCAATTTTGCCAAAGTACCCCTATATATCAGATGAAAGCTCAGAATTTCCTCTACAAACCCATATGAAGGGAGTTGTGTGGCAAACCTTATAATGAACCTAAATATACGGATTATTGTACTTGCCTTCGCAACCAGCACATGGGCCTAACTTCACTTTGTCCTCTCAAAACATTCACTCGGATTTAAAACCCAACAGTTTTCTGTAACGATCCCGGCGGATGTTGATGCTGTTATCATTATTCAACAATATTGACTGAATATTCTTAGTTTATTTACTTTATTTTACGATTTAAGCCTTGATGTTTTCATAGTTTTTCGAAGATTTACAACCTCATGCAAAATTCGCGGCAAAATGCGCACGCATAGGTTCTGGCGGCCATGACACCTAAATGCAAATTTCCCCTATCTTATCTAGATTTGTTATATTTTCGAGAAGCCAGAAACCAAGATGTTTGTCATCAATTTTTGCTTTGACTGCCGAACCAAAATGATCTAAAATCGATTATTTATTCCTCATAATTTTATGTTACCACACTCAATTTCGAGCATGAGTGAAACACCCCTCTACTGCGAATTTCCTAATTTCTTGTTACTAGAAAATCACTTTTCAGATATTTGATTCAAAACAATTTCTCTCGCAGCTCTAACTTTGGGCTATTCCGAATGAAATTTCTTGAAGAAATTAATTTATGCGAATTGTGACGTAATTTTACTGATAAGCCTCGTTTTGAACAACCAATCAGATCTCAAATGAGCCTAATACATACAAGGGTCAGAATCGACGCAGGAGTAATGGCCGTTGTATCAAGGTAGGGGGATTCCTTGAGGCTCACAGCTTAATAAGAATGGGGTAACCGATTTCAGTCAGGAAAATTCGAAAATCCATTTCAACATGTCCACTATTAAGTAATATAGCGGGTGTCCCCAAAAGTACTCCTGTTTAGTCATGCGATTCTCTGTTACGAACATCTCAAAACAGGCAACTGCTGACAAATGAGATACAAATATGCGAATTGAGGCTGAGCAATGTTCTTATAATATTCTTAAAAATTGGATCGATTTGAACAAATCGGCTATCGAAGGAAACGTTTCTCAATATTATTGCTTTGCTATCCCGGGAGCAGAAGGTTTTCAAACGCCACTGTGCGCTTTTCTTCACCCACCCAGTAGCATATGACGTTGCCGACGTGTAGAATTCAGTCGAGGCAAGGTGTTGGTATGTGACGTTTATGTATAGATACCTGCCCCAGAGTAGAAGAATAGGTTATAATTTTTCAAATTTTATAAAAATTTGAATGCTGGAATTTTATAAGTTGAAGGTATGCTCTTTCATGTGTGATAACTGTTTTTAAGAACTTATGCCCCTTTCTTGAGAAAAATGCCCATTTATATACTCTACTCTTGGTAACAGCTTTGGTTACCATGGCAACGGATGAAAAAATCTTTTTTTTTCTTGAAAAAAATGTCCCTGAAGTCCACAACCCTCGCTTCTAGAGTCCAATCCATGCCCAGATGATAGAGAGGTCAATTGCATCAGAAAGAGGTCTTCTGTTGCTAGGCAGTTCAAGTTTGTGTTTCACTACCGTAGTCCGTTGATAACAGATTTTGAAGCAACGAAATTATGCCACCAAAAATAAAAGTTCGGAGTATCAAGAGAAAGAAGAGAAAGTTTCATGGAAATAGATTTACGAAGAGGAAGGAGCAGGACGAAGAAGATATTCTGCTGCCTAATTCAAGCAGTAATGATGTTGACACCAGTATCGGTGTTGTTAGGCCCAATTCACCCTCATCAGATGAGGAAATGGCTGATGAACTACTTCCGACTGAAAATTTGACAACACGAAAGACACGACTGCCTGCCTCAGTTCGTAAGTTGACCCAAGAGATGAGCGAAGACAGTAACATATCAACCTCAGAATCCACTGACTCACTGGACAATTTATCACTGATAACTGGATTCAGATTAGTAGATATTTCCATGCTGACTGAGGTATTTCAGATGCTGCTTTGCCCAAAATGCAAAGCAGGTAATATCACAATTGAAGAGGAAAGCATGAAGATGGGGTTTGCCTCAACAATAACAGTTGCATGTAAAAAAGAAAGGTGCAACTTCTCTGCTTCATTTTGCAGATCAAGCAAGGTTGGACATTCGTATGAAGTGAACAGGAGAGCTGTTCTTGCAGCAAGAAACATAGGAGTTGGTCACAAGGGATTGTCGAAGTTTGCAGGTGTGATGAATATGCCACAGCCAATGAGCAAGAATTCCTATAGGGATGCCACAAAAATTGTACACAAGGCTGCAAAGGAAGTCGTTACGAAAAGCATGTCTGAAGCAGCATCACAAACAAAAAAGTTTTATGATGCAGATGGCAATGGTAATGTTGACATTGGCGTCTCTGGCGATGGAACATGGAGGAAGAGGGGATTCAAATCTTCGACTGGAGTTGTCTCAGTGATGTCCATAGTGACAGGAAAGGTGCTTGATGTGGAAATAATGTCAAAGGAGTGCAGAGCTTGCCTTCTCAACACCAGAAAGGAGGGCTCACAAGAATACAAAGATTGGTGGGATAGCCACAAGGATGTTTGCCAGATAAACTTTACTGGATCTTCAGGTGGTATGGATGCGACTGGATGCCTAGAAATGTTCCAAAGATCTGAGGAGAAGCATTTAGTAAGATATACTGAATTCCTTGGTGATGGTGACAGCAAGGCCCATAAACAGCTGCTGGAGAAAAAAGTTTATGGGGATAAACCTGTCACAAAATTAGAGTGTGTAAGCCATATTCAGAAACGAATGGGCTCCCGTCTTCGATCATTGAAGAAGAGGTGTGGGAAAGAGCCAATCGATGATGGAAAATCATTAGGTGGCAAAGGAAGGCTAACTGATAAACTTATTGATAGCCTTCAAGTTTATTACGGGAAGGCAATCAGAAACAACCTACATAGCATTGAAGAGATGGAAAAAGCAATAATGGCAATATGGCACCACATTCGTTCCACCGATGACATCCCACAGCATCATTTATGCCCAAATGGAACAGATTCCTGGTGTGGGTTTCAAAGAGATGTTGCCAAGAAAACACATCTGCATCAGCATGATCATCCACTGCCTGCTGCTGTTGCAGAAAAGATCAAAGATGTTTTTCATGCCCAGAGTGAAGAGTCACTATTGTCTGCTTGTTTGCACGGAGGGACTCAAAATCAAAATGAGTCCTTCAATGGTCTTATTTGGCAGCGAGCACCAAAGATCACCCATTCTGGATTACCAACTGTAGAATGGGCTACCTACCTTGCTGTTGGCATTTTTAATGATGGTGCAGGGTCTTTGCTTGGTGTTCTTGAGGAGCTAGGAATTCAGCCAGGGGTTCACTGTGTAAACGCATGCAAGAAACTTGATAGAGAGCGACTGTACCATTCAGTATATAAGAGTTCAGAGAAGGCAAAAAAGAGAAGGAGAGTAATAAGGAACAAGAAAAAGGGATTTGCAGAGGCTCTAGAAGCTGTAGAAGGACTCCAATATGAAGCTGGAGCATTTTAGACATGTTTATGGACATAAAAAGACAAAAAAACAACATGATGAACTTTAATCGTGATTTGCCGCAAACTGCAATTTCCTTCCTTTTGTAGTAGCTCAAATTTAATATTTCTAAAACCATACAAGATATCCCTGTGAAATTTTCACAGCAGCTTCATTAGACTTAGAGCAGTGAAACCTGCTAGAATCAGCCACCACATAGGTTTTATGCTGTAACAACATGTATTCAATTTTGTGCAAAATTGTAAATTTTCAGCCAAATTTTGACAGGATGAGAAAATATTCAATGGTACCCCTGATTTGGTCTAAAATAGTGAGTTTCATACCTCTGTGTGTGGTTAGGAAATATTGAAAGTTTGGAAGCTCTAGCTTTTTTGGTTGCAGATTAATCAGTTCCAGCATGAGGGCACTTTTTGACTTTCGCAAAAAGGTGTGGTCAAAGAAATGGGCGTAGCTTTGAAAGAACCACACCCATGAATCTTTTCAATGCCAAAAATGATTCGTAAAAGTGATCTAAATTAGAATTTCCAATAGGTTTTTGTAGATTATGTTTATTCTGTAAAATATCAGGTGTCAAAAATTAGTTAAATAAACGTATTCTTCTACCTTAATGAACTTTACAAGTTATATGTTCGCCCACATCTTGATTATGGAGATGTGATCTACCATATTCCATCTAAAAAATGTGAGTTCACTAACAGCTTTATACTGAATAGCTATATGGAAAAACTAGAGTCTGTACAAGACTCCGCTGCAAGAGCGATAACAGGTGCATGGAAAGGTACTTCTCGAAAGAAACTACTCGAAGAACTTGGCTGGGAAACCTTAGATCTTCGGCGATGGAGCAGACGTCTTGTCCTTTTTTATAAGATTGTCAATGGTATTACACCTGCCTATACTAGAGACCCTATTCCACATCTTCAAGAACTTCCTTACTCCTTTCGAGCGAGGGCAGTGATTGGGCAATTATGTGCAAGAACTGACAAATATAAGTCAAGTTTTTACCCTAATCGTCTGTCGGAATGGGAAAATATTGATCCAGAGATACGAAATGCATCCTCATTAGGTATCTTTAAGGCAAAATTAAATAAGATCATTCGTTCCACTCCAAAACAAGTACTTGGTATTCATGATCATAAAGGACTAGCCGCTCTCACACAGCTTCGAGTTGGATTAAGTGCACTTAATTTTCACAAATTTAGGCACAATTTTAGTGACACATTAAACCCAATGTGTCCCATAAACGACGGCGTTGAGGATACGGAACATTTCTTGCTGCACTGCCACTCTCATCATCTGCCGAGAAATAATCTCCTCAACCGCGCACAGGCAATTTTGCTTTCAAACGGTTTGTCGAACCTTTCCAATCAGGAACTAGTTTCAATAATTTTGTATGGTGATATGTTACCTTTTGAGTCAAATAAAACAATCATTAAAGCAACACTAGAGTTTATTGAATCATCAAAGAGATTTTCTTAAATTATTTCAGTGAAATTTTCGTCCCCCCCCCACATTTGTATCATTTTAATTCTTTTCGTAGCTTTAGTTTATGCTGTAGTTTAGTTAATTATTTTCATGTAAATGTTTTATGTTATATGTTAAAGCCACGGGGTTGCAATTTATTCTCATTCTCCCCGTGGTATCGTCCTGCAACCATGTTCTGTTATTGTAAAATTTTAGATTGATAAAAAAAAAATTAAGTCTGTTGAAATATAACTATGCAGATAAACGCATAGGCGTGGCATTGTTTCAATATATATATATATATATATATATATATATATATATAACCTGCATAATGTTTTCAGCTTGCAACATTTTACGAAATGACAAACATTTTTGCTATGCAGCTTAACTTACCGGATGAGTACAACAAGGTTGCCACAATGGGGCATTTCAATGGGAGCTTCAGGACAAAGCAAATGTTGATGGCATTGTACACATAAACTTACCAAAGAGTATTAACGCAATGCTTCTTTAAATATTGTCCAAATTTGGTTGGATATATTGTCAATCGTTCCCATTGCACAATTCAACCTCAACTGCATTCATTTTTTGGAAAAAGATTGTCAGAGGGTTCTCACTATCATATGTGAGCAGCAAGTAAATGTATCGAAGAATGTATTTTGAAAATTTGCCATAGATGCAAAAGTTTAAGTTAATATCTTTCAAATACTATTGCTTCATTAAAGGATTGTAAATATGTCAAAGGCTGCTTGATACTTTGAAACAGGGATCACCAGTTTGCCTTAACTCTCAACCCCGTTTTATATACGGGGCACAAAAGTTAAACAAACACACTAATTTCACTCAATTCTATCAGTCTTGTTTAATCATTGAATACTGTATGGTTTTTGCAATTATTCCTTAAGTTCCATGATTTATACTTCTCACAAAATAACGATATAACGATATAACGATTGGAAGGGCTTAAATAACAAATGCATCCAGTAATGAAAAGGCAACGACTATCTTGATGATCACAATGTTCACACTTCATTTCTGCCAAAAATGTTTTGCCCGTTTCTTCTGCCTAAAATTAAAAAAAAAACCAGACGGTTCACCCCCCCCCCCACATGTCTTCTTTGATGGACCATAAAGTCGCATCATCAATCTGCTAGTGAGAAAACAACTCAGGGTCCTGGAAGACAGCGAATTTGCATCTGAATGTGTTGGCAAAATCTACGAAAGCAAAAAAGATGCTAATTGTTTAGTATAATGATGCACATGAAACATCACATCTCTAACTCGATATCGAAGAAACAAGAACGATCTTTCATTATTTAGTTCTTCTGGTGTTAACTATTATTTCTGTTGAATCAAGCTCTTCCTGGCCCTTCTGCATTGGCTGACACCCCAACCCCAACCCAAAGGCACAACCCAGCAGATTTCTCTTCCATGTGATCCATTCTCTTGGCACAACCCCAGTTCCGACTGCCTTTCACATCTTATTGGTTTAGCAAAATTCAGCGATCCTAACCTTTGAAGATTAGTACCGTGGATAAAAACTGCCAAAATCTGTGCAGAGTTCCCTACACCAAAATTAGATTTAAAAAATTCCGCAAATTCCCACAAATACAGCTTTCTCTCACGTAACAATTAGCATCTCCTGGTCACTTTAAGCTATAAACCTAATGTCTAACGCTGTCTAATAGCTATACCGGGTGTCCCAAAAAAAGGTAACAGATTTGATTGGGGCTAGCGATAAGAATTCAAGTCGAATCGATCCCTGATAAGTTTTGAAGTACTCTTAGATAGTTAACTTGAAGATTGATACCTTATTTGTTGATATTGGTGCACCAAGAGTTGGAATATTAATCTTGATAGTCCAAATTTGCCTCCTACTCCAAACCAGAGCTTTTGGGGTTTGGCCTAAGCTGTTAACTCGCTGTGCTGTGGAATCTCCTCAATCATAGCCAAGTACGAACAAGAAACCCCGTGCTTAGGAACACATTTTAGTGGAAATTAAACTTTGACCTTCACAATCAGATTCAAGAATTTAGCCCTGAAGAGACCCCTTTCTTGATTCTACAAAAACTTTGAATTACACCTGCCTGAGAAAAGTTATTCATCAGCAAAATATGTCCCGTAAGCTTTAACACATAGACAATCTTGAAATCTTAATTGCTTGAATGAAATGTTTTTTGCATCATCTCTCACGAAATTATTACCAAACAAGCAATCGTATATGGCCAAGGGAACATAAAAATGCTCATTCGTGCTTGGCTTGGTGTACTTTTGTAAATGCATTTTGACTGGAGAAAAATATTCCTTGGTGACTATATTCATTAATTTTTTTGTTAGTTTTCAGTTTTTTACGTTCTTTTCAAATGGGTACCCAAAGGACCGATCCTTGTCCAAAAATGTCTTTGACTGAGGAGATTCCCCTAACCAGCGCATTAGCAGTTTAGGCCAAAACCCAAAAGCTCTGGTTTGTAGATGGACGGAAATTTTGGCTTTCGAGATTAATATTTCAACTCTTGATGCGCCAATATCAACAAACGAGGTATTGATCTTCAAGTTAACTATCGAAGAGAACTCCCAAACCTATTTGGGATCGATTCGACTTATACTCTCATCGCTAGTCCCCATCAAATATGTTACCTTTTTTTTGGGACACCCGGTATATTCAACTATTTGTAAAGCAAATCATACTTTAGTTGAACATTTTTTGTCAAACTTAGCCATAACAAACATTAGTTTGACAGAGATCGAAGTGGAGTAGAAAATGGAAAACTTGAATAGTAATGAAAGGAATGCGATGGTATTTTCATTTCAAATCTCATTGAAATTGGTTCAATGGCTTTGGCTTCATAGGCGATTGAAGATAGCTGGTTTTAAGATGTACAAGAAAAAAGTGGTCTTCTCTTAAACCTTTTTGGAATATCTCAAATAAAGAATTGCCAAAAATATTTCTGTACAGATATGAAGCATAGTGATATGTTTTCTTAGTCAGCAACTATTGCCCTTCCAGATAGGGGGATTTGGAATTAAATGGAGAAAGTTCATTTTTCAGCCTGTGATAATCTTGCCCCACTGTGGTTCCGATATTCGCTGAATTGTAAAGTGCTCAGTCGTTAATGTTTTCCAAGCACAACAAACTATGACCCATGTTGTGCTAAAAAAGCTAACCTAGACAGAGAGTTGATTTCATTCAAATAGGTCATACGTTCATTTCATTCAAATCGGTTATACCGTTCCATACCGTTCCAAAGTGATTGGTACTTTAGCTTGCAAGCTGCTTGTAAACAGCGTGAATTAGAATAAAACAAGTCTATTGTAGTTGTGTTCACTTGTAAGCCTTTTACTGATTGGAATTGCACAATCTACTGCTAATTTTTCAAATCTTGTACGAGTCAAGTCAATGAAACAATAAAAGAGCAGATGGCTAGAACAGATTCTTTGTGTCGCTCAAAATAACAGGAAAGAACTTCCCTTGCTATTCAAGAAATAATAAGATTCAAGCACCGTTTCCACACAATGACGTAACCGCGTACATTTTAATAGGCCCTATACTGGACGTTGTTCAATGCCTCTTACGTGACTAAATGTTCTTGCAGTACCAGATCTAAGTTGATTAGTTGGTTTGAGATGTCTCGATTTTTCCATCATATCCTTTTTCAAGTATCCGCTACACTACGGTGTACAGCAACTGCATCACAGTGTCTGCTTCCCATCCAATGGAGTGTCATATGAAATCAGCATTTATTGAAGGAACTATATCGATTTTGCTCTATTCTAACTTATCTTTAAACAAATACTTTTGCAACAGCATCTGCTCCGCCACTTGCTATGAAAGGTTGAGATGGATGGAATGCTACATCAAATACAGCTTCATCGAATTTCTTCCTATGTGCTGTAATTTCTTGGATGCAAGTCTTATTTTCCATATTCCATAATCGAATAGAGCCATCGTGACCTAAAGATCAAAATGAAACAAATAATGTTCATGTTATCTCAAAGAAGAAAATAAGCGAATAAGAAAATATTCAAATTTGAAAGTGGCTTTGCAGGGATAATTCCAACAGAACAAAAATGCATGGAACATGCTGCTTATGATATAAACTACCTACCAGCTGTCCGAAAATGACGTATTTGTATTTGGCAAGAGGCGTATTTGTTAACCATGGACCGATTTCAATGTAGCATTAATCATTTTTGTCGGCAGAAAAGCAACCATGGTAGAAAAACTGAATAGAAAATTTGTAAACAATGCAAAGTGGCTCAGATTAGCTGTAACTTAGCTATTTCTCATTTCTTTCGCCCACTGTAAATAAATCAATGATGGTGATGAAACCGAACACTGATATGAACAAGTATATCAAAACTTGGAACAGAAATTATCTCAGTTGTTGTACGATGGCCTCAGTTATCTGCTTTTGTTCACAATTTTGTTCACATTCGCCTTTAATCATCATTGGCCAACACTTAACATTGACAGAGAATAAACTGATCAAAAGCAAACGAAAGAAGATTAGAAGAGAACAACAGATCTCAGAAAGAACAGTGGGTTTGGGGGGAGGGGGAGATATATTTGAGGTCTAGCAACGGCGAATGAAAAAGAATGAATCAAAGACTGAACAAGAGAATTCGAGATTTTGATGAAAACCTGGAGGAATAAATCATACAGCAAATTTACTACACATTACAAAAACATAGGCAAAGCCACAACATGAAAAACAGTTTCAAGGCTTCAGTTTGAAAACTAGCGATCATTAGGCATCATTTCTGTTGATGCCATCACCTGCGCAGTAACTCATCATAAGCCTTGTATTTGTTTCCATTTCAATACTGTGACAAGTGCCACAATCATGGAAGCAAACTGTATGGGGTTCTGACGTGAAGTTCCGCTTAGCAATTGTTATTAAAGCATTCTGTACATGCTACATGCCTTACAGTGCCACTGAAGTGTAGTAATGAAAATTTTGATAATGCCATTTTTGTAATGATTACGAATAAACAAGAGCCGCTGAATCGAAAGATGTAATTATTTCCTGTATATTATTTCTATAAGTATCATATTTTAAGCCCTAAAATGCCAATTATCAAGTTTTTTTGTGCGAAAAATAATGCGCGGCCAAACAGGAATGTGTGACGTACTTTGATTTATCACTCGCTGTGGCGTGGTATGTTTTTAACTGCAGTTCAGCCTGGAAGTCACGCGAAGCTCGACGCGAAGCCTCTGGTTAACTGTTTAAAAATCAGAAAATGCCACTTTCTGGTGACTTTAACAACGCCAGCTGCATGAGATATAATCACGAGCTCGCAGGTTCTCGGGAAAACTTCCATAACAAGAGCAGAATCATCGAGAACTTGGTATAAGCACGGTATCTACGCAAAAGGGTTATTAGGGCCTATTGGCAGCTGAAGCAACAAGACTAACTCGACAAGCCTGTTTTCTGCAGAGAACATTGATTTACATTTTACACTTGGCTTTTGACGTCAACATAGTATCAACATAGTATCAACGTCTGGAAGCTGAGAGATTGTGCTGTGTTGCTCTGAGGAGCGAAGAAAAAAATCCTGAGTTCATTCCTTCAGGTGGGTGCAAGTTTTGTTGTGCTTGTGTTGCTGCTCTCTGAGATTTGACGGTGTAGCATATCGATGCAGTGATTGTTTTAAGTTTAGTATCGAGGACCGTTTTGAATTATAATGAATGAAATGGTATTTTCAGATTTGATTTGAATGAAAGCACTGTGGATGCACAGTTGGTAACAGGTCGGTCTCCTGACCCCAAATTCTGAGGTCAACCTGGTGGAAACCGGTTTTGTTTACCACTCATTTGGTGCCTATTACCTAAATAATAAAAAATGCAAAGCAGATGCAGTTATTTTTGGCTCTTGTTAACCAAAGGATTGCTGTTCATTGAGTTATGAATTTTTATTTGATATTTTAGATGAAATGAAAGATCAAGTCAACCAAGATGAAGAGCAGATGCAGAACTCATTTGGCATATCTGTTCAATAATCTCTTTGATGAAAAATGATCTCAGTGCAAACAGAATTGGGTTTGAAAATGAAGGTGACCTGACAACAGCCTTCACTGCCTCAAGATACTGAAACAGTTACATATATTTTGACAAAGAGTTAGTTTAACCCTTGTTTATTTATGGAGTATAATGCTGCCTGCCATTGATCTTGTAAGAGTAGGTACCAATAAGAGTAGTAAGAGGAATAAAATCTTGAGATCAAACTCTCTTTTACCGTTCCTTGGATAATGTACTTTCAGTGCAAAATTAAACCACTTATTTTGGAAGAAACTAAGAATTTGAACCAGTATTGAGTTTCTTAAAATT
Source organism: Aurelia coerulea (assembly GCA_039566865.1). Lineage (NCBI taxonomy): Eukaryota > Metazoa > Cnidaria > Scyphozoa > Semaeostomeae > Ulmaridae > Aurelia > Aurelia coerulea. The sequence continues at coordinate 16,807,402 of CM076945.1, forward strand.
ATCAGATTTCAAGGTTCTACTGTACATAACAATCTCCATGTCTACTACCGATGCCCTTGTGAAAATTTCAAAACAAAGTTGTTTTAGACATTTACACATGCTTTTTATGAGAAACTGCTTACAAGAAACTCAACTCTAAGGTCCCCCAAAATTATGAGACTCCAATACTGGGAACATATAACTTAGGAAACTATCAAGTTTTAATAAAGGACATCCTCATCATATCTGTACTTTATTTTCACTTGTTTTCTGTTTGATATTACTCAGGAGGTACTTGAGTAAATGTCTAGCGCTGGAAAGGCTTCAAAAAATGTTGCTTTCAAATATTCACAAAGGCAAAGGCCATAAATACAAAGATTGTTGAAACCTTTGAGAAACTTTTAATTCTGAGAACTGCAAATCTGATGATGTTAAGAAACTTTCAGTACTGACTCAGATTCTTTCTTATAAAAGACAGGGACGTAGGAAGCATCTCAAACTTGGGGGGCATGACACTTCAAAGGCATCTTTCTCATAAAGCTTAAGGGGCACTTGCTGAAAATAGAAAGCACACTCTTTTTATTGCAAAATCTTGGGGGGGGGGCACATCCCCCAGTGTCCTCCCTTTCTATGTTTCTGATAAAAAACTCAGGCACCTTCCGAGTAATATGCTACAAGTAAAAATGAAGTAAAATTAAGCTGAGGAGTTTCTTTATTGGAATAAATAGTTTCTTAAGTTCAATTTTCCTAGAACTGGAGTTTCTTAATTTTTTGGCGACCTGAGAGTTGAGCTTCTTATGGCTGGTTTCTTGTAAAAAATATGTGTAATGTTCACTAAGTTGTATCCAGAGAATTTGACAAACACTTCCTGTGATTTTCTTCAACCTATGAGTATGAGAAGCTATGGTGATGGTCCCTAATCTACCAATATTTTTCTTCAGTTTGGCTACACATGCTCAGTAAGAAAATAACAGAAAATAAGCAGTAATGATGTTAAATGGATTATTGCTACCTTCTAACCTACATGCAAGTTTTAAAATAAATACTGAAGTAGGGCAGGACAAAAACACAGTTGCCAGTTTAAATATGCCTGATGAACAGCAAAGACAATTTTGTAAATAAAAATAACCCTTCCCTGCTGATATCTCTGATTGGACTTTGGTATAATGTCAATACCAATGTCAGATAGAACCACTGTGTGTTTGTTAACTTTCTTAAATACAACTCACATTTTTTTGCATATGAGGAAGTACATGTAAAGAACTCAACAACTGCATATAGGGCCTATTTTACAACATTTGGAAACTGGTGTGCACCTATGTTTCGTTCAATTCCTACTCTGGTAATTTCCCTGGGACACCTCTGGGTATTTGCTCATAAAATATTCCTGGCCCCCATGCGTTTGACTGCAAATATTCCCCTGCTTCCAGGGGCATTTGGTAATAGTAGTGATTATAGCGTTTGCTTATAAAGTTTTTGGGAGTATGCATGTGTTCAGTGCCAAGTCCCTGGGCATCTGCCAAAAGACTTGCCCCATCCCCTGAGGCATCTGTACAAGCAATTCTTTGACCCCTGGGCTGCCTGCGGAGGATGGTCAGGGCAGGAATAGAATGAGACATTAGGGTTGAATATCAAACATAATTGAGAAATGTTATTTGGAGTTTGGTTTTCCCAAATCCTTCAAACTAACTTTATATTGTAGAGTATACTACCATCCTCACTTGAAACAGATCATACCTTTCATTTTTGCAAAAGGATTTACTGCTATTGTGCAGCTGGGCCCTAAAGTCTGAGTTAATTTTTTCACTTTTAATATGAAAACATATTTAGGATGATTCCCACCTCATCTCCTTTTAATCTTCTGCAATCTATTTTCAACTTTTTATGAAACCACATAACAAAAGCTGAACTTATTTTTTACTGTGACAAGAAATATCAGGTATTGTGATGTGAGGCCAAGAGACTGTGTTAGACTCAGAATTTTGGTCTGAGAAAAATATATGCTGCCATGTGTGGAATTCACTGTTTAAGATATGCCACACTCTTTTCTTGTTATACAATACAATGCAATACAAAATAGGATCAGTGGCAAAGTTTCAGTTGCTTGTAAAATGTTTTGGTATCCATAAAATTTTGAATTTCCAGCTTGTCCTGCAGGGTTCAAGTTCTAGGCCATTTTGCATGAAATATTCTCATCCAATTGGAGTCAACCATGCTCTAAGCAATGTTTATACCAGATTTGTTGGACCTGAATAACAATAAATAACAAAACATTTAACTCTGAATTGGCTTACCAACCACAGTCAATTGTGATAAAAAGGCAAAACTTCATGTTTCTACATCGGCTACCTTACAGGCAAACCTTGATTTTCTATTTATTGCAATAATAACAGATAACCGCAAATCCTGGTAACAAAAATCATGTTCAGTTTCATACCATCTTAGGCTCACTTAATTCGCTCCTTTTAGGTTACTGCCGATTTAATAAGTTTGCAGAAAACTCAAATCTGATCCCCTTCGTGCTTCTGGTCAAGACAAGTTTGCTCAAGTGATGGTGAAAAGCCTCACAATCACAACGAACACCAATTCAAATGACCTTTCATATCAACACATGAAAGAAAAACAAATAAAGCATTCAAGCACAAATTCTCACCATTTAATTGTAGAAGCACTTCCAGGTGTCCATTAATTGGAATATCTGATCTCCCAACATGCCGTAATTGATGCTTCCAATCTCGCCATCATCGCCTCTTCCCTGAATTTGATACGGGCAAGAGGGCCTAAATCATCGTCAATAAACGGCGGCTTTCAAACAGTTTTAAACCAGCTACATCACTCCGCAGCATTTGTTATTTATCATCCCGTGGTCACTTGGTACTACTGATGCGATTGGAATCCAATTTATCTCCAAAGTCTCGGCAAAACATGCAATAATATTCACTTTTCCTCACGGCACATTGGCAGCCAGGAACCTTCCTTCCAGTCGTTCACAGTGGTGTCTTCGTGTGTGATGAATTGAATTGAACGCTTGATAAATCATTCTACGTCACCCGGCCCAGGCTCTTTTCGCAAGACCAAGGGGTAAAAACACCCCAAAAAATGGCATTTCCCGGCACCAAAATGAAAAAATATTTACGTTAATCGAATCATCGATGATTTTTCCATTAGGGATCGTATTAACATTTTTTGACTAACACACTTCAGTGGCACTTTAACGATTGTATTGGTCTGAAAAAGATGGCAAAAAAGAAAGTTTGCTTTTTGCTTCAGCCTGTTTATATAACTTTACCTTATTTAGCTATCTTACGATTACAACCGTAACTATGCATAATCTTTGAATAATTTTTGCGATATATTTCCACACGTATTATCTCTTCTTTGCTTAGGATGAGACACACTGTCCTGAGAAATTCCAATCTATTATAAAACAGGACTTAGTCCTCGGATTTGTCCAATCGTCTTAACATGGCCTAGCGCATTTACTAAGCGAAGTGTGAATTTGTTGAGACAACTGTGATATTGACAGGAATTGTCTTGACATTAACTGAACATTGCGATCCTTTAGTCATTCGGTGGACACGTAAGAAACGTGCAGTGGTATATAAACACGCATCTACATTGAAATCTGTGGGAATGAAGTGAAGACTTACTTCCTGATAGAAGGTATAATCCAGTTGGGTCTATCGAAAGACTTGTAACAGCATCCAAATGAGCTACCATTGTATGAATTTGTTTACCTATAGTACGATGAAACGAATGTATAAGCACAACTGCTTACAAACAAATGTTCTTCGTTGCTAGTCATGCCAACCATCTTTTAATCAACAAGATTCCTTGCTCACATCCTTAAACATGTCGAATGACCATTAAATATTTTCGTTTCACTAATTTCGATAAAGATGCGCGAGAAAAATAAAAATGAAAAGTTTTCTCTCCGAGAAACAATGTTCATGTTGTATTGAGACATGGGGAATATACCTGGCAGTAAGAATTCTTGTTTCTGATTTCGACCAACGCGGCAGTTTCATGGAAAAATAAACAAGACCTAAATAATCCTTTTTGCTGAATTTTCTAAAATCTTTAAACAATCGATCGTTCTTCTGACAGATTTCGAAAATCTAAAACAGTCTCTACAAAAGGGTGTTTGAGAAAGGACTTGCAGTTATAACTTGTAGTAAATACCTTTGATTTTTAAGTTCTATAGCAACATTATATTTTCATTATGGGCATCCCAAATGACATGCACGATATACGCATAAACTAACATGAGAGATTATGAATGGGTACCATACCATTGGATTAGTTATAATTACTCCATTTTAGCTTGTTTTTCGTATGCTTCAAAGCTTGCTTCACAAAGGCACAAACATTCATGAAAGACACTTTTAAGGTTTGCAAGAAAACGAATTATGGCAGCTGCTCACTCACTGCAGCCTTACAATCAAGTGTGCGGATTTATCGTTTTACATAACCCGTTAGTCAATCGCTAACTTAACAAAATTCAACATTTACAGTCCACTTACCTGAATTTATGTCAAAAAACCTAATATGTCGATCTTCGTGCGCAGTGATCACAATTGGAAGGGTTGGATGAGCTAAAACTTTGTTTATCTGAGTATGAGGTGTGCCATCTACGAAGAAGAGAACAAAGTTTGACAGGCAAAAAGGACCAAATTGAAGGCAAAATTTACATGTGAATACTCAAATGCAACGTTCATCCACTCAATATACACTTTAAAATAAGCATCTCTTAACGTTGCAATACTCAAATGTAGCAGCGTGGCTTCCCAGCAAAGGTGCACCAATGGGTGAACGAAAAGTTTTAGCAATGGGTCTTTGTTTTAGCAATAGTTGCAAATACTAGGCCACTAAACGTATAAGCAAAATATACAATCACTTATGATGTAAGCTGCATATAGCTCATCTAAAGAATTTCTTAACAGCTGCAGTTAAAGGGAATGTAAGCATACAAAAGTGGTTCAAGCCACTTGCCGTACAAATTCTAACCTATAAAATGGCAGAATTTCCTATTGACGTTGATCAGTTATCCGAATATGGCTCGATAGGTGTCAAAGTCCATAGTCCTCATACGACCATTTTTAACAAAGACCTATATATGCTTAGATTCCCGTTAAGTCCTTTGAATTAACAACAAATGAGTTGCGCTCGTAGCATCAATAAATTCATCGCAACCCCGACCTGACATCTGGTGTGAAACAGAATCTAGTATAGTATCCTTCAATTTATAAATGCTCGTAGTGTGACTGTATACAGTTTATCGTTTCGTGTTTGTATATATTGGCCATGGGGTAGTCATTGTCTTTCGATCCCGATGGTATCGTACCAGTAGTGTCGTATAGTAATTAGAATTAGGTATAGTAGAATGTAAAATGTATTGTAAAATTTTCTATTTGAATAATAATAAAAGAAGAAAAAAAGGCCTTTTAAATATCTTGACTTGAAAACATTTCCAGGAAATATGCCAAAAGCCCAATTGCCTGAAAAAGGCATATGGACCCATGGAAGCTGATGCTGAAGTGGAACAAGAAATGATGCAATCCCCAGTTTAGGATTACTGACGTAACAGCTGTGAGCTTTGTCTGTATTGAGACACCCTGACTGCAATATGATTCAATTAAATTGAAATAACAACACTTACTATATGTCTTGGCACTGTCTAAGCGAACTGCTACTTTGGCTGTTTCTAAATCGAAGCAAAGGCACTCTGAAGTTGCATAAGATGCGAACATCTGCCCAGAATCGGAATTGCTGAAAGCTACTGAAGTTGGATTTCCTGTTTCTGTAAATATAAGGGATATTTCATAACATGACGGAGAGAAAAACAATTTTGGGCAATGAATATGCAAAAGAGCACATAAAAAGATATAAGTGACCTTTGGCATTTGTAGCTTTTGTTGACAAAAACGTTTCTCCTGCAGTCATGAAAACAATTCGAAGTATCAGATTTGATTTGATTTGATTTTTAATTTTTTAACCACGGTAGCCCGTCAGCCTGCAGAGACTGCTTTTCAGGGGGCCGTGCAAAATACTACAAAGCAAATCTAAAACCTTATTTACAGTTAATCTTATTACTATAATATAAATTAATATACAAAAAGAAATGTTCCTAAATTTATCAAAAGAAAAATAAAAGAAAAACCAAAAACCTTCTACAATTTCTTTTTTAGCCTCTTTTTGAAGGTTAGAAGGGAGGGTGCATGTTTGACATCTGAACTTAATTGGTTCCAAATCCTAGGCCCACGAAATGAAATAGACTTCTGCCCATTTGACGTTTTGAAGAAAGGAACACGCAAGTCAGCTTCGGTATTTCTTAGTCTCATTGTGTTAAGAGCTGATTTTTTTACAAATAACTCAGACAGATATTCGGGCACAAGACTATTTGTTGACTTGTACATTATAGTCGCTGTTTCATTTTGATTAACGTCCGAGATAGTTGGCCATTTCAGCCTTTTAATCAGGCCAGCTGCTGAAACATCATAGCTGCTATTTGTAACAATTCTGGCAGCTCGATTTTGTAATTTTTGGAGGGTGTCAATTTGAGTTTTACCACAACATCCCCAAACTGAGCAACAATAGCGGAAGTGGGGTTCAACAATTCCTCTGTACATCTTACTGAGCGTTTCCTCAGGGAGAAGTTTCTTTGTATACTTCAGAAAACCTAAGGCTCGAGATACTTTCGTTCTCATACACTTCATATGCTTATCCCAGACAAGATGACTGTCCAACTGAACACCAAGGTATTTAGTCCTCTCTAAAGTCTTTATCTGTGTGCCATTTATAGGAAAGGAAGGCTGGTCAACGACTTCATCATAGATCTTTTTAAGCTTAGGACGGGATCAAACTATCATTGCATGAGTTTTAAGGACGTTTACGGATAGTTTGTTTCCCTGCAGCCAATCTTTTAAACAATCTATATCTTCGTTCATGTAGTCAAGAAACCCAATGTGCCCTCCCGGTTATCACCATGCTGGCTGCATGACAACTCGTGAACTTGGGCACACGATGTACGGTTACACATTTTTTTGGTATTCAAGAACCAAAGAGTGCTCACTGGTGATAACCGGGAGGGCACATTGGGTTTCTTGACTACATGTATTACGCTCGTTGTTCTTGTGACAACTTGAGCACTCTGTGTATATCTTGAACCACATTCACCCATTATATCTTCGTTCATAAATTAGTTAAGCTCTGCGATGTTTTTTGATGCATATGAAAGACTGGTGTCGTCTGCATACATAGTCACGTTGCAATTTCGCAGAGCAAGTGGGACGTCGTTAATGTAGATTAAGAACAGTAGGGCACCAAGGCATGAGCCCTGTGGAACACCACAAGTGACATCCTTAGTCTGCGAAAGTGCACCATCGACTTTGCAGTATTGCCGTCTGTTGTTCAGATACGAAACAAACCAAGAATGTTCCAGACCAGTGATACCATACCTAATTAGCTTTTTTAGGAGAATGTTATGATCTACGCTATCAAATGCTTTCTTTAGGTCGATGAATACGTTTGATGTGTATTTTCCGTTATCCATATTTACGTACCAGTCGTTTGTACTCGCGAGCAGACAGGTAACAACAGAATGTAAAAATCGGAAAGCAGATTGATTTGAGAATAGAAGCTTGTTTTTGATTAGAACATAATATCCTTTTGGATGATTACAAAGTCCGTCCTGAGCTAAGCAAGCACAAGAATATGGGATTATTGATTTCTACATAACCCTAAATGATCGTTGATACTGCCTTTAGCTACAGTCAGAGAGATGAGTGTTGATGCTAAAGTCGCCTTCAATAGAAAACATAAAGATGTCTTGGTTCAGTGTGATCACGTCACCTGCGACGTTTGCATCTGTGGCTTGTGTTGGAGGGGGTCCTTCTACCTTCGGTGATGTTGCGAATGCTAACCTCTGTGCAGGCCGCCGGTTACATCATCCTCTAAAGTTGACTTATTTGTGTAATGAATACTATCAATAAGTGGCTAATGATGCGTTTCGTTCTAGAAAGCTATTGTTTTAACATAATTAAGCTGCTAATGAAGTCAAGAACGTGCCAATTCTGGTTAAATTTGTTGTTGCGTCAGGGTAAACATTTTGGTGATTTATCCATCTTATGCTGTCAAATCTGTCTAACATGAAATAAGCCGACGTCAAATGTTGCTATAGGATCGCGGGAAACTTCTGTCTCGTGTGCGCTTTCTGTGCGCTTTCTTTATTTCAGTGCCAATTAGCAGAGGTAAAACGTTAATCAATCGCTTTAACGAGCGTGACGGACTTACTTTCTTTCTGATTTTCTTTCTTTCTTTCTCTCTTTCTTTCTGACTTTCTTTCTGACTTTCTTTCTTACTGACTGACCTGGAGTCCCCTCTTAGATTACAAAGTTGGACTTTGTAATCAAAAATCATAGACTTGATAATAGACCAACTCACAGTGATCCAGATCGACAAAATTATGGAATAAATAGGAAAAAATGAAGTTTCGAAAACATGCAAATTTTTACATCCCCATTAAAAAGGGTATCCTTGGGCCTAACAGAAAGCAAAAATTTTCAAAATCGGACCAGCTAATGATGAGAAATGGGATTTTGAAGTTTGTCAAAATTTCAAGTGGTTGTTTACATTAGAATTTCCGGTGCAATGTAGCGTTTTGAGCCAACTTTAACGTGTCATAAATCAGCCTATAAAAGACCGATTTTCATGATTTTTGTACGAAATGGTCAGCAATTTAGTTGTGCTCAACATATGTAAAAATGTGGTATATTGAGTGTAAGATCATGGGTAGATGGACACTATTTTGATGCCTACTTTTTACGACAAATTTCGTGCAAAATTGCTACTCAAAGTTGAAAACAAAAAATCTAGGTAATCCTAGGTGTTAGATATTAATATAGTAAATTACTACAACCTATTTGGAGCATTCCTGCCAAAGGGCCCGTTTCAAATCGTTCTAATTTTGTCGCAAAAAAAGTTTGAAGATTGCATGTGACATAGGTTTTTCTTTCCTGATTTCCTTTCAAAACTGTAACAGTGCCTTGACTGTTTCTTCAAGGCAAGAGCTCTAGATTTGCGAAATTGGTTCTCAAGAATTCAAAAGAGGTATTCTCGACGCAATGATAAAAACAATAGCCAATCTTTGTGAGACAATAGCTTAATGCTGTGAAACAATTGACCTACATTGGAAAACAGAATCTGTTGTCTCATTCTTTCTACAAGATCCAACCAATTGAGATATGTTTAATACTTTGATATATGCTATGTTAAAATTCGTTTGATATCTAAATCTAGAGAAACTAATAGAGTCAAAACAGTTTCGCCGTCGCAAGACCGAATTGTTTAGTTCAAAAAAAGTACATCAAATCAATCACAAGGCTATCATTTGTTGCTTCGACGTATGGTTCAGCAGACTGACGACTTTTCTTGAAGATATCGTGACGGGATTTTGCCACAAGTCGCCATGAGGTTATCAACATCCCCACAATAATGTATTCGAGGTTGGCATTAACTGAAGTAAGCCTGGCCCTACACCCAGCTCCACTTCGAAAGTTCCTGATGTGCTTGCCCATCCCCCCAAGCCATTTTACGACCAAGCTGCAATTGGTCCACCCTCATGCATATCATAGAGCTCCCAGTTATGGGCCAACATTTGATGAACAGATGGCTTAATTTGGACCCATGGAAAATGAAGACATAGGTGGATCATCGTATCATGGCAGTGCTGCTTGAAACAGTTGACGTCAAGGATATTGCTTTTTGCCGGCACTTTCCGAAACAGCGAGGCAAACATTAAACTGGCTAAGAAGGATAAGAATTATACACATGTGTCTTCATTTTCCATAGGTCCGAATTAACTCATCTGTTACCAAATGTTGGCCTATAACTGGGAGCTCTTTTGAGATGCTTGAGGGTGGACCAATTGCAGTTTGGTCGGAAAGTGGTTTGGAGGCCAGGAACAAGCACATCAGGAATTTTCGAAGTGGAGCTGAGTGTAGGGCCAGGCATACTTCAGTTAAAGCCAATCTCGGAGACAATATTGTGTGGATATTGATAACCTCATGGCCACTTGTGGCAAAATCCCGTCACGATATCTTTAAGAAAAGTCGTCAGTCTGCTGAACCATACGTTGACGCAACAAATGATAGCCTTGTGATTGATTCGATGTACTTTTTTTGAACGAAACAATTCGGTCTTGAGACGGTGAAACTGTTTTGACTCTATTAGTTTCTCTAGATTTAGATATCAAACGAATTTTAACATAGCATATATCAAAGTATTAAACATATCTCAATTGGTTGGATCTTGTAGAAAGAATGAGACAACAGATTCTGTTTTCCAATGTAGGTCAATTGTTTCACAGCATTAAGCTATTGTCTCACAAAGATTGGCTATTGTTTTTATCATTGCGTCGAGAATACCTCTTTGAATTCTTGAGAACCAATTTCGCAAATCTAGAGCTCTTGCCTTGAAGAAACAGTCAAGGCACTGTTACAGTTTTGAAAGGAAATCAGGAAAGAAAAACCTATGTCACATGCAATCTTCAAACTTTTTTTGCGACAAAATTAGAGCGATTTGAAACAGGCCCTTTGGCAGGAATGCTCCAAATAGGTTCTAGTAATTTACTATATTAATATCTAACACCTAGAATTACATAGATTTTTTGTTTTCAACTTTGAGTAGCAATTTTGCACGAAATTTGTCGTAAAAAGTAGGCATCAAAATAGTGTCCATCTACCCATGATCTTACACTCAATATACCACATTTTTACATATGTTGAGCACAACTAAATTGCTGACCATTTCGTACAAACATCATGAAAATCGGTCTTTTATAGGCTGATTTATGACACGTTAAAGTTGGCTCAAAACGCTACATTGCACCGGAAATTCTAATGTAAACAACCACTTGAAATTTTGACAAACTTCAAAATTTCATTTCTCATCATTGGATAGTCCGATTTTGAAAATTTTTGCTTTCTGTTAAGCCCAAGGATACCCTCTTTAATGGGGATGTAAAAATTTGCATGTTTTCGAAACTTCATGTTTTCCTATTTATTCCATGCTCTGGATCACCGTGCAACTTCTCGAACAGTCTAGCTAGAAATGGCAAGACAGATATAGGCCTGTAATTTGAACTGTCATCTTGTTGACCGCTCTTGAAGACAGGGGCAACTCGCGCATTTTTCAAACTGTCTGGAAAAACTCCAGTAGCAAGAGAGAGGTTGAAAATGTCGCATAGGGACTCAGCTATCACAGGCAGTCCCATTTTAAGAAAAAATTGGCTATCCCATCGGGGCCAGAACCCTTTGAAGTGTCAAATTTTCCGAAAACCCCTTCAATTTGAGATACACGGATAGTTTAAATACAATAAACTGATAGTTTCTGCTACAATGATAATTAATATCCAATGGATTACGTTACTCTACCACCTTTAAAAAAAATGTCGAACAGATTTGCTCACGCCTGACACCATAATTCCCTTAAATAAATTTGAAATGTGGTGCATTGTGTCAATAGACGGTTAACTTAAAAGTCTTGCAATACTCACGTAGTTACGCGTTGGTCTCAGTAAGCTAAATCTGTACAAATTCAGGCAAAATTTCAGAGACACTCTATAAACGACGGTGTTAAGGACACGCAACACTTTTTGCTGCATTGAAATTCTTACGACATACAGGAGAGATCTTCTCGATGGTGCAAATGCAACGCTGCAACCGTACCGTTAGTCAAATCTTTCAAACGCATTATTACTTGAAATGATACCAGACGGTGGTGAAAGGTTGTCTGTTGATTCTACTACTAATACTTAGCCACTGCAACCTGCAAGGCAGATTTAGTTTTGTTGTAGAATAGTTACGTGCATTGTTTTATTTTCTTTTTTTGCCTCGTATCTATTTTAACTTGATGCAATGGCCGCAGGGTAGACAAATATTTTTGCTCTTTCTGGTTTCACTTTGGGGGCATAGTAGGGTAATTTTGTAAGTAGTGTAACTAAAGTACGACCAAAAACTAAGTAGAGTAAAATTGATTTTCGAAATCGTTTCGTCTCTACATCCTCTACAATAAAAGTTAAGGTCTCTTTCACAAGAGGAAGAGACGCGTAATATTTTCATGAAACATTTTCGAAACTTAAGCTTGCAGACGTGGGCTAAAATTGGGCCTCAAAAAAGGCAAATCTTGGTTTACGCAGCCACCAATGTCCAAATGTAGATTGCTAAATAGCTCTACTCTAGCTGTATCCAAATTTGTGGTCCTTTTACTTCTTGTTTCTTTGAAAGAATATGTTATTCAATATCTGAACTATACAATTTGGCATCTGGGACAACTTTTTTACTCGAAAAAGCACATGGAATGTGTCGATTGTAATCTCTCAAGCGGCTAGATGGGCAAATAAGAAACACTACACCGCAAAGAAACACTTGCAAGATGTTTAAAAAATTGCAAACGTACCAAATTTATTAATAATATAATATATAAATGAAGACAAAGTGTTATTAGTGTTTTAAACATCTAAGCTATTTTTGATACTTAAATCATTTATATATTATATTACTGTTCAATTACATAGTACCACACGCAACGAACATATTTTTACCAAATTTATTGTTTGCACTTTAAGCGAAATATTCTTTCAAAGGAATAAACATCACTTGGCACGAATAAGTCTTCCAAGCTCGATACAGTTTCACTGTGATGAAGTATCTGTTATTTATTGTTGTAGCGACTTTGTGTTCCCCTGTTAGAGGAAACCAGATTTTCCAAAATCAGCTAACTCTTCGACATGCTTCGTATATCGATAAAAATCCACTGGGTTAAGAAGTAAAAGGAACACGGATTTGGATACAGCTAGAGTAGAGCTTTTTAGCCATATACAGTTGGACATCGGCGGCTGCGTAAACCAAGAGTTGGCCTTTTGAGGCTCAATTTTGGCCCCCATCTGCAAGCTTAAATTTCGAAAATGTTTCATGAAAAAATCACCGTCTATTCCTCTTTTGAAAGAGACCTTAGCTTTTGCTATTGATCAAACAGAGCAGAGAAGCACAGAAATGTTTTTACTCTACATAGTTTTTGGTCGTACATTAGTAATACCGGGTGAACCAGAAAAAGTTCCCACTTTTGGAAATTCATAGCATCAAGAGTACTGGATGGATTGGAATGAATCAATATTTGCTAGGATAGGTTCGAAATCTTTAAAAAGGCTGGTGTAAAATTGAGTGACCTATTTCTTTGAACTGAATGACTTCAAAGAAACTTTAGCTAATTCTCTATAATTCTACCGTTGGAATTTTCTGAAATCTTCAATATTTTCAGAATTAGAGTGTTTTTCATCTTTTTCAAGAATTCAAGAAAAATTTTCAAAAAAACTTAAAACCATCGTAATTTCTAAACAATTTGACGTAACATGAAATAATTTCGAAGTAAACCATAGTTCATAAATGCCTACAATATGGTGTCAAGCAAAAGTCTGTCACTCATCTGGTTTATGATTTAGAAATTTGATGACGTCACATCCTCAAATGAGTTGAAATGTGAGATACGCTGTAATTTCCAAAAATCTTCAAAATTTCTCAAAAATCCAACGGTAGATTTATAGATAAGTATCCAAAGTTTCTTTCAAGCCATTCGATCAGAAGAAATAGGTCATCGAATTTTACACCCACTTTTTTACGCCGAGATAAAGATTTGGAACCTATGCTATATTTGCTTGACAGCCAAAAGATCGAAGTATTTTTGTAATTTTTCTCGCCTTCTTACGAGCACTGGAAAAATTGATCAATTCAAGTTTACAAAAACTTTGTGGTTGCAAAATGACTGAAAAAGGCCTAAAATACTTGATCAAATCATAAAGGACTCCTCGCTTAAAACAACAGAGAAAATGCAATTTTGCATCGGTGAGAGCTATCGTATGCACATTTATTGCCATGGGATCGAAGATCTTTAGTATTTGATCAAGTGTTTTAGGCCCTTTTTCAGTCATTTTGCAACAATGAAATTTTTCTAAGGTGAATTTACCTATATTTCCAGTGCTCGTTGCAAGACGAGAAAAATCACAAAAATACTTCGATCTTTTGGCTTTTAACTAGAATTTTGAAGCATTCAAATCCATGAAGTACTTGTGGTGCTACGAAATTTCGAAAGTGGGAACTTTTTTCTGGCTCACCCGGTATGTCATTGAAACTTTTTATTGGGATAGAAAAAAAACTTAATAGTTGACTATCAATAGCCGATATTAGTGACCCTGTTATGAAAAAATTCATGTTAAAATAGACATTTGCCACGATAATGAACCAGAGCCTAGCAATGAAGAGCTAGAATAAAGGTACACAAAACACTTGAAGCAGAGGAGTCTCGGTAAAGATTTTGAAGTGACAAATTCAATGAAGAATGAACATTGACAGTTTACGATAAAAAAGAAACAGGAATCATTAGGAAAATCATAAAACAAATGTCGGCCCTTCACTAATAATAACTGATATCACTTGGTGAAAATTCTTGTGAATCTGATTCTAGCGAGAACTCGTTGATAATAGACCTGGTCGGCTAACGTTTGTTTAAACTCAATTCTAGTCAAGTGATCAATCTTTTGATAAAAACATTTTGTTTTGCTTTTTCGACACATTTCTTGCTACGAATCATACAGTTTACATTTGGGATCTAGATGTTGATTGACCGTTACTTGCAACATTCACTATTTCAAACGAATTTTCTTTTCCCCTTGTAAGTATTTCTTTCGAAATATAGCCCGTTTTCTCAAATATTCGAGGTCTCCAACGGATTTAAATTTCCCTGAAAGGTCGAGATTACGTATGTCAACTATATTTCATATCTATGCAAGCAAAACTCTGGCCATCAAGCTGGAGCATGCCGTAAAAGCTCTTTTAAGCCCCCTCTCTATTAAGGCCCCCTCGCTAAAAAGCCCCTCCCCTCTGAGCCAAAAAATTAAATAAGCCCCCTCTCTATTAAGCCCCTCACATATATAAAATTCCAGTGGTTACCAAAGATCTCCCATTTATTGAGCTAAATAAGTTTGCAGGTTAATTTTGATATGGTTTGAGAGAAAACTGTGCCGAATTTATGTATTTGACTCGTAAAATTGTATGATCAATCCGAAGAATATGGTGTAAAAGAACTAACAAGCTATCATCTGTATCATTGACGTTTGATTTTATGAATAAACCCCCCTTTCTAATAAGCCCCCTTATGGAGTATCCAAAACTAAATAGGCACCCGGGGGGGGGGGGGGGGCTTAATAAAGCTTTCACGGTATATCTGTGCAATTTTCTTGAGACATTCGGTATCTAAAATTCTTCGAATGAAAATTAAGATTAAAATTACATCTAGTCTGGTTACATACCGCTTTCTGCTCGATATGTGCATAGCAAAGGTGACTTCAAGTCAGGATTCCATAGGCGACAAGTTGCATCAGCAGAACACGAAAGTAACCTTTCTGTTTCCGGCTGCACGGCTAAGTCCCACACTGCATCTGTATGAGCAACTAATGTCTCCCCAGCAACGCTAGGATCTAAGAATATAATGATGTTTCTTCGCGAATAAAAATCTTGTATGGATGCGTAAAGCATCAAAAACTACTGCATAGAATCTTTATCATATCCTCAGTGCTAGACCGTCTAATTTTAAGAAGGTGCTCACTCATATGTTCGGATTGAGATCCCAAAAACAAATTTCATGAATAAAACGTCCGTATTAGTAACTAGTTGGAAAGCCTAGCAATTTTATGAGACATTGCTTTATTAATTTAAAAATCCTTTCCATCATTTCCTTCTGAATGCGAAATGCAAAATTTGACCGGTCTGCTCTCCTTTTATATAAACATACTGCCTTGCCTGCTCCCTTCTTGAATTAATACATGATACCAAATGCCTATTTCTATATACCTCATGCTGCATACCCAAAGTGCATTTTCGCACAAAGACAACAGTGCACGCAGTATTTTGCCTCATAGTCTATTCCAAACTCAGCATTCTTTTCAAGGTCAAAGGTTGCACAATAATTGTACAGTTCTGTCTTCAAAGAAGTTACACTAGCATACCATTACCCTAAGACGTCAACATTCAGAAACTTCACAAACTATGTCAAAACATTTTCATGGAATCAAATATTCCGTACTCCCTCTTATACACAGTAAACGTGACTGTATCACATGGTGGTGTCTCGAGGCGATTTTTGCCAATCAACTTGTTTTGGAAATGAAACTTCCTGAATAAAAATGGAAATCGACAAATTTACAGATACTTGATTAAAAGAGGCCAAATATGAGAAAGTTATTTGATCTTCGCTGGTAATTTATCAATATAACCGAATAACAAATACATAACTTGGAAATATAAATGCAGAAATGCAGAAAAACCTGCTGTCATATTTTAGGTGAAACGAAGGTTTTCCGTAGCATCGATACAAAGTTGTGACGATGTTATATTATGTTGTTGTTGGTGCTGCTGTGTATATATTCATTGATGTTGTTGTTGTTATTACTCATAATCATGGCAGACTAGGCCACGTGATTAGTTTCTTTTGTTGCACAATCTTACATGGTATCAGGCGTGTTGTGAATCATATATTCACAATTATTTAACCGGAACGAGCTCCTATTACAGCCCACATCGCTGAAACACAGCCAACAGCTTTTATGTCTAATGTTCCATTGCCTCCAAGACTCAATTTAAAAGGGAACATTGCTCAAAACTGTACAAAATGGCAGCAAGTCTGCACTGCATACGAAACTGTAACCGATTGCCGATTTGGCTTACCAGTCGAGTTCCTTTCGGGTTGCTGCCTTCACAACTTGTATTGGCCCAGATACATTTGATATACACAATGCCTAGCTTTTGAGAACGAAATTGACAAGGAAAACGTTGACAAAATATTCGATTTATGGCATGCTTACTGCTTAGGAAAGACAAACCTCATTTATGAAAGATTTAAATTCAATAATCGAGGCCAAACACCAGATGACTCTATTGATGCTTATGCTGCTGTCCTTGGTGCCCTGGCTGGCACACGCAATTTTAACAATTAGAGAGATTAACTTATTCGAGACAGAATTGTATGTGGGATTACAAATATTAAAGTACAATCAAAGCTATGCAAGAACCCAAGCTAACTTTGAATAGATGTATTGATATTGCTCCGTCAGCGGAAACCACAACGGCCTAAATAAAAGTTGACTCAAACAATGAAGTTCATGCTGCAGGTAAGTCAAGAAGAAATCAAAATAAATATGCAACCATGGATGTGGAACATGGATTGAAAAAGAGTATTGCCCTGCATTTGGCAAAATTTGTGGACACTGCAGTTAGGGGAAACCACTTTGCTGACATGTGCCTCCAACGCAAACACGCTGGTAAGAGAGATCACATTACAACGCCTCATGTGAATGCTGTTTCTAATGCATCTGATGATATTCCCACCTACACATTCACATAGTTTCAAAATCTCAGTATGAGTCTAAGATTTTGCTCAAATCAAATTATCTGAACAGAATATTACAATGCAAACAGATTCTGGTACATCTTGCAATGTGCTGCAAGCAAAGTGTGTCCTTTTCGGAACCAAAATCCAACAAGCTAAGCAGCCCCTTACTCTCCAGCAAAGCTAACCTGCCCGTAGTTGACACTTGCACATTGCAAATCAAAAATGTAAAAAAATATATGTGTTATCAAATCCATGTTGTCATTGTCAAGGGTATTTACATACCACTTTTAGGCTCACTGGCTTCTCAACAAATGCTATTGCTTACTGTAGAATTTGATAATATTGATGAGCGTACTAACATTGATTGCTTTAGTTGCAGCAGCGCTTTTCCTTTCCAGTCAGCTGCGAGGGAACCTTCCCATCTCCAAAAGCAAATCTAGGCAAAGCTACACAACACATTGCTGGCCTTACCCATGGCCATATTATGATGAATTTGAAGGTCTTGGTCACATGCAAGAAAAACTCCATTTAGATATTGATAAAACAGTCAAACCAATTCTACAATCTATAACGTTACTCTCCAAAAAGGCTCATCCCATGACAGTTGTCATGCCACCCTGTCGTGTTCCACTCACCCTGAAGAGTAGATTGGCTTGAAAGACTTGCAACTCTTGGGGTTATCACAAAAGTGATAAAACCCACTGACTGGGTCTCCAATCTTGTTGTCGCAGAGAAACTCAATGGCAAATTTCGGGTGTGCATTGACCCTCAGCACCAAAATCAAGCCCTGAAGTCGACCTAAAGGAAGGATACCTACAAATTGAATTGGATGATGAGTCAACATATCTCACAACCTTTCACACGGGCACCGACTCACAAGAAAGTCCCAGTTATCACCACAACAGTAACGACAACAACAACAACAACAACAACAACAACATCTTTTGCTCAGACTGGGATTTATGGACTTTAACATAAAAATTGAGATGGAAAGGGCACATATTTTTCTGTTCGCTCTGGAAGGAGGTTATGAAGTAGTCACGACAACCTTCAGCAGTTGGAAATTCTCATTGCTGTCTGTGGTGAGTGAGCTCACGGAAGCTAAGTGGCCTTCAAAATGAGAAAACACTGGTTGAAAGTAAAAAAGTTTATTGATTCTTGATTCTTGGAGTGAGGAAACTTTTATCTGGATACTAGTGGCTTTTGTTTACTGCTAACATCACTGAAAACTTTGATAAAATCGAGGGAAACAATTTCGTCCTAATTTTCAATATGAAAGTTCATGAGTCATAGTTTGAGCGTCCATCACTCTATCAATAGCGATGACTACGAACTTGTAATCAGTCTAATTCTTCTATGCTTGCAGGAAATTTAAGTCAGATTTCTCTCCGGCCGCAAGGAGGAAAATATTTGTTCATGCCCTGCCTCTAGAAATCACTAGATGTAGTGTGACTTCTCAGGAAGAGTTTTTGAGCTGCAAAATCTACACTGAATCATTTCGCTCCTCGTTTACTTGGGAACAATAGTGGTCTGTAATTTGCGTTAGGAGGCAGACAATTAGATTTTGATATCTCATTGAATGCCAGGTAGGAAAATTAGTTTGAAAGTAAGCCACTGGTGTATGATGGTTGTCTCTTCCTTAACATAAGGACACAACTGCAAGTGAAATGTTTGGATTAGTGGTGCAGCTTTTTTCATGAAACCCAAAACCCGTGGCGTAAGACAATTGTGACAACAACAACGGAAGCCTGGTATTGCGGTATAGCTTAACTTACCATAAGAGCCAAATAAATCTAGCATCAAAGGGGGCAAGTTCCACCATTGAATTGTAGCATCAACGCCACCACTATAACACACACTGCCACTGCTATTCAAAGTGACGCACAGGATCGGGCCGCTGAAATAATAAATTACTTATTCAATTGGACATTCATGGGCAAACGCAATTGAATTAGATAGGCATAAATTGACGGTATCGTTAATCTAAAGAAACACATTTTTTAGATCTCAGTTAGCTATTTTTTTGCAAGGGATTAATTAGCCAATGCACAAAAAGTGTGTCCTGAATACATAACCTGGCAGATCCGTTAGATCTGACCTTACAAGATGGATCAATGGCTTCTAGGGGTTAAAATTTTCCAATAACTATTTCATAAGTTAGCCGTGGTAAAAACACACAAGAAAAGTCTACAAACATAAACTCCCATTTGCTTTGTATCTCGCTTTTGGCTGCCACAAAAACATCGCAATTTACACAATAAGGACAATGAGCGATTTTGTGGAAGTAAGCTACATTTTGCTGGGGCTAAACCTTCAAAGAGCTGCTGGATGTCCTATGAGCTGAGGAATGGCAGTTTATTGAGAGTTCGAGGCAAAAGGAAAGTCAACGAAATCCTTGAAGTCAATGAAAGATAAAGGAAGTCACTATGACCCATTGTGGGAAAATGATTGTATACACACAACACACAAGTCATATCATATATCATGTCCGTAATAAATAGATTTAACTAACCTGTGCCCTCGAAAAGTATATACAGGCTCGATATCTGAAATATTTCCCCTACAAACAAACAAACAACGTTGTTGAAATCACACAGTATTTAAAATTTGAGACAAAATTTGACATATTAACGTAAGAAGCATCAATGGGGCTCTATTACAATACAGCCTTTCAATTTCTAATTATTTTATCGCTTGCATACCGGGTGAGCCAGAAAAAAGTTCCCACTTTCGACATGCCAGGATAAATCATACACTGGACCATTTTCAAATGTTTTGAAACTATCTTCTGTCAATGCTCTATGCTATTATTGGTTATTTTTTGTCTATTTTTGGGATGCCTACTTATTGGCATTGAGGATTTCCTGAAATCTCTTTGCCTACGGACTGCCCAAAAAGATCCAAACACTGTGATCACATTTTCTAAAGCCTGAACTTGGCCCCTCTAAATGACTAGGAAATTTGGCATGGATTTTGTCGCAAGAGGGGTCGTTTATTGATTGCATAACATTTGTATCACTTTTGGCAATACAAAGGCTTTCAGTCTTCTATCAATTCTTTGAAAGGATACTTGCAGGCTACTGTAGTTTGTGCATGTAGGTAATTAAAGAATATCTCAAGCAAGGGTGTAGATTTTGGATTTTTTGATGCGAAGACCTACTACCTAATTCCCTACAGGCACAAACCACAGTAGCTTACAAGTATCCTTTCAAATAAATGATGGAACGAAATTGATAAAAGGAGCAATTCCTTTATTCTGTCAAGTTCAGTCTCTAGAAAATTTGATCACTGTTTTTCGATCTTTTTGGGCAGTCCACAGGCAAAACAATTTTAAGAAATCGTAAATATATCAATAAGTAAGCATCCGAAAGATCGACAAAAAATAACCAAGAATAGTATAAGATATTGACAAAAGATCAATTCAAAAATGTTTGAAATTGGTCCAGTTTATGATTCATCATGGCCTGTCAAAGTAGGAACTTCTTTCTGGCTCACCCCTTCTATCAATATGTAATTTAATCAAACTTTTCTATAAACTGAATATTTTGAAGTATTTAGCCTTCAACATCAAATGTAGTACCGGGTGTCCCAAAAATTGTATACAGATTTGGTTGACTCTAGCAATGGTGAATTTAGCTTTAATCAATGGCTAATCACTCTCAAAATGCTCCTCGATAGTTAACTTGAACATAGATACCTCGTTTGCTGCTATTGGTGCTTTGAGAGCAGAGATGTTAATCTTGAAAGCTCAAATTTGCCTCCTCCTGCAAACCCGAGCTTTAGCCTTTTGGTCTAAGCAAATCCTGAACCACATCGAAATTAAGAACTGAAATTAATGAAAAATTAAGAAACTTCCCAATGGGTGCCTGGGGGGTGACTTCTGGAAAACAGATTAACACAAGATCTAATATTGTTCAAATTTTATCAAGGCTCTCGTTGATTTATACGCTGTGCCTTAAGAAATTGCTTAGGCCAAAAGGCTAGAGCTCTGGTTTGCAGGAAGAGGCAAATTTGAGCTTTCAAGATTGATATTTCTGCTCTCAAAGTACCACTACCAAAAAACAAGGTATCTATGTTCAAGTTAACTATTGAGGAACATTTTGAGAGTGATTAGCCATTGATTAAAGCTAAATTCACAGCGCTAGAGTCAACCAAATCCGTATACATTTTTTTGGGACACCCGGTATTATCAACCTTGCTATTTTACTATATGCAACTATGTACTAGCAAAAAAGTTACTAGATTTAACAAAGGATAGCACTCTTTTACTGAGTTAAAATGATAAAGAAAGACATAAATTCATAGAAGACCTTCCAACTGATGCAATGGTTTGACGAAAGAGCATAAATGCAAGAGGAAATAATTGCATACAGTATAAAAAATGTGAACCTACTTTTTTAACTGCGAATTCCTTTGTAGCGACCAAAGTTTTAGAGTGTGGTCTTCAGACCCAGTAATTAGTGCCGATTCGAAGGGATGAAATACCAATGACCGTACTCCATCAAAATGACTGCAAAAAATATGTAATCATCTTACTAACCTCATATAACTTCAAGCTTTTCAAGAAGTACGGAATGCAAGGCAGTGGTGGCAAGAGACGGATATGTTTGTATCCATGTTGTCTTAAATCCATAGACTGTTTAACGAAGGTTGTGAGTATGCCACATTTCTACTATAATCTTATGGCTGACTGAGACAAAGATTGGAAGATGTTCAGCAGTTGTCTATAAAAAGGATTCGGTAGTCTAACATACACGGGTTTCCTTAACGCTTAAGACCTGTAAAGCAATTCTAAGCATAGACTATGTTCTAAGTAATACCGGGTCGGCTATAAAAAAGTTCAAGCGTTTCAAAAATCAAATTACTTAGGGTACT
Organism: Aurelia coerulea; assembly: GCA_039566865.1. Classification (NCBI taxonomy): domain Eukaryota; kingdom Metazoa; phylum Cnidaria; class Scyphozoa; order Semaeostomeae; family Ulmaridae; genus Aurelia; species Aurelia coerulea. The sequence goes on from CM076945.1 coordinate 16,829,695, forward strand.
GGATGGATTTGAATGAATCAACAGTTCCTTGATCTGTATTTGTATGCTACTTAGCTAAGACTCACTCATGAGCAAAGGCGCCAAGGGAGTTGTATGCTGTGGGTTTCCAATTCTTTGTTCTATTCTATTTTCTATTTTTACTTTTTTAGGCACGGTAGCCCCATCAGTCCTAAAGAACTGCTTTTCAGGGGGCCGTGGCAAACAATCAAATAGTTAACATGAAAAATTGAATACCCAAACAAATTTATTAAAACAAATTTTTTATGAATTATCTTTCAATCTTCTTTTAAAAATGGCAAGGGAAGGTGCCTGTTTTACGTCATAGTCAAGCTGATTCCATAGTTTAGATCCACGAAAAGATATACCTTTTTGCCCACTGCTTGTTGATTACAAAGTCCAACTTTGTAATCTAAGAGGGGGCTCCAGGTCAGTCAGAAAGTCAGAAAGAAAGAAAGATAAAAAAGAAAGAAAGTCCGTCACGCTCGTTAAAGAAATTGATTAACGTTTTATCACTGCTAATTGGAACCGAAAAGACAGAAGTTTCCCGCGATCCTATAGCAACATTTGACGTCGGCTTATTTCATGTTAGACAGATTTGACACCACAAGATGGATAAATCACCATGATGTTTACCCTGGCACAACAACAAATTTACCCAGAATTGGCACGTTCTTGACTTCATTAGCAGCTTAATTATGTTAAAGTGCCACTAAACCTTTGAGGAACTATTTGTTATCTGATAGAGTTTAGTTTTCATGGCTTGAAACCGAAAACAATTTTTCGATATGACTTTCCGTTCATTTTCTATGGCTTTTCAAAGTGCCAATTTTGGGCAAATTTTGGTGTCAGGTTCGCGTAAAATCATTCCACGAAGAGGTCTGGACCGAGAGGTCTTGACGTCATACCGGGAATGCAAAGCGAGAGTACACATTGAAGTGACAGTGACCATGCTGCAGTGGATTTGTCGCTTTACATACAGCACTAGCAAATTCGTGCCAGATAAAAGGTTGCAGGTAATTCAAGGATCAGCACTTTTTCCTCCTATCCCATTTCATCATGATGAAGACTGCACTGCAGCAAGGCGAAGACATACGACAGACTGGAACCAGCCAGAATGGCTTCGGTCGTACAAGTACAATAGCGTGTTTAGGCCTTAAGCCTACTGAAATATGTTTGACATACGTTTTTCCGAATAAAGTTATCATTCTTGGGAGCAAATATCGTTCACTTTCAATATTTTGGAGTTCCTGTCGTCCTAATGATATGCAAACCATTCGAGAAGAAATGGAAGCTGGTTAAGAAAGAAGCAACGAGAAAGGTACAGTACGTGACTTTATTTAGCTAGCAATAGAATAGGCCTTGAACATTTAGTCTATCATGCGTTTGGTCTGTTGGTGATTGGAGAATTTCAAAAATTCCTCATTTCGAATGTTTATACCAGATGATACTGATCAAGCTATCTGGAGAAGATAATTTACGGACTTCTATGATGAGTTAAATTTCATTTCAGTATGTTTATAAGAAGATTCAGGATTCAGGCACATCACTTGATTTCTTTGACTGCATGAAAACTCTTCAAAGAAGCTCACAAATTTCCCCCTTTTTGAACCTCTTGAAGATGTTATGCTGCTCCCCAAAAGGATCAACAGCATGGCAACATATATTGCTGGATGCATCAAGAAGCCTTCTTTTTCAGCGTAAAATTTTGGACACTCATTTTGAACACTTGAAAAGTTGCAACAATGCAATTCTTAAAGTTCTTTTTTTAACTAGGATTTGACCCATACTCCAGACAGGAACAGTAGCATGTCTTTGATGACATAAGCGCATGAACAAGAGGGATCACACCCAGCCCTAACACTGGAAAATGTGTAAAATCTGCCATATTCAGGCAAAAAAGCCAATTTAAGTTGGGCAAAATGTTCATTATCAATGAATATTTTGGGCAGCCCCCCCCCTTCCTTAGACAAGAAGCTGTGGAATTTATCACTTGGCACCAGTTTCCTCTGTGGAAAAAAGAAGAAAAGACACTTTACCACCACTACAAGCTACTGTTCTTTTTTTTTTTTTTTTTTTTATATATCATCATAAAATATTAAAATATACAAAGCAACGACAACAGTTAAACTAGAATTGAGAAAAGAAAAAAAAATTATGTCGTTCGTAGCGAGAAAGGACACAAAGTCATCGAGTTCTCACTACGAACGACACTTACAACAGTTCAATACTACGACAGTATCTAGTCTAACAAATAAAACAACGTTACAAAAATTAAGGTGTTCCAGGTGCGTCAAAGAAATATATCTCTGACTCACCTGTTGGGGTGCGCTGTGATTTGATGGTTTTATTTCTAGCCTAATCGCTGTGTTGATTTTGTTGCGCTGTGTTACTGTACTTGATTTTGTCTTGCACATACAATATTTAACTGGTTTTTAAGAAAAGTTAATAATCATACTGTGAATGTTTACTATTCAAGAGATTAAAATGAAACAGTACAAACGTTGTTCATACTTCAGACCAATGCTTGGGGTTATTTGTTTTCCTATCTTGGGAGTCACTAATTCAAGATTCAAGAACCAAGAACCAGAACCAAGAACCAAGAACCAAAACACCCTAATTCAAGAACCGGAATTGAAGAACCAACCTTGGATACCCTAATTCAAGAACCGGAATTCAAGAACCAAAGTTAAACACCCTAATTCAAGAACCGGAATTCAAGAACCAACTTTGGACACCCTAATTCAAGAACCGGAATTCAAGAACCAACCTTGGATACCCTAATTCAAGAACCGGAATTCAAGAACCAAAGTTAAACACCCTAATTCAAGAACCGGAATTCAAGAACCAAAGTTAAACTTTGGACACCCTAATTCAAGAACCGGAATTCAAGAACCAACCTTGGATACCCTAATTCAAGAACCGGAATTCAAGAACCAAAGTTAAACACCCTAATTCAAGAACCGGAATTCAAGAACCAAAGTTAAACACCCTAATTCAAGAACCGGAATTCAAGAACCAACCTTGGATACCCTAATTCAAGAACCGGAATTCAAGAACCAAAGTTAAACACCCTAATTCAAGAACCGGAATTCAAGAACCAACTTTGCACACCCTAATTCAAGAACCGGAATTCAAGAACCAACCTTGGATACTCTAATTCAAGTACCGGAATTCAAGAACCAACTTTGGACACCCTAATTCAAGAACCGGAATTTAAGAACCAACTTTGGACACCCCATACTTTGTAATTTTTTGGCATTTACCAACGGACCCTGCGGTGTTATGCATCATCAAAGTTGGTCTCTATACCATCCATTTCAAGTTTACATTCCAGAATTCAGGATTAGAAATTCTGTGTGCAAAAGATTCTCTTTCGGCCTTCTCTTGCTTTTCATGATTCAAAATTACATAATTTATGCCATATCACATTTATTTCAAAACAGGCTTAGAATATGCAGCATTCTGCTGATGCAGGCCTAAAATTAAAAGCCAGAATAATATTTAAATGTTTTCAAAATCTCACTTAAAGATATGTTTTATATTTTGATTAAAACTTTTCATGTTGCTTTGCTTTTTCTAACCCACGTTTTGGAGGGGGAAAATATCCTACCTTTTTGAGAGGGTTTAGCGGCGCTCCCTGGTTTAAATGTTGCAGAGCAGCGTCTGTCCAGATCTAGGCAGACTGACGACTTTTCGTCCGTTGTTTCCTTGCGTTCTTTGATTTTCTGATAACATTGGTCTAAAAACTGGTCTAAAAAAGGGCCCCTTTTTCAAAATGACCTAAACTAGCGGGGGTTCTCTTACACTCAACAAAATCGCTTCAAAGTCTGACGGAGCTAAGTAGTGGTGGAAAATTAGTATGAAATTAACAAACTTTCCAGTGTTGTCTTGATCAGGTCATATATATAAACAATGGTTGGTCACGAAGTTAGTGATGTAACTCTTTCCAAAGAAGTGTATCACAAACATCGTGATTGGCCTATATCCCCCTATATCCATATGAAATTGGAAAATTTAGCAAACACAAAAGTAGAAAGAGAGGTACTTATCAATGTTAATACCAATTTCCCCTTTGTTCGCAAAGACTGTTTTCAACAGTGGCAAACTATCTACTCTTTTATGTGATGTGCATGGGCCCAGCTTTGAGAATAATGTTCATTTAACCGCTTAAACTCGCTCTTGGATTGTTTGTCAAAAAATTAAGAAACACCAAAACAGGGAAAATTTTCCAACATGTCTTTACTTCCCTTCCAATTCTTTGTTTTTTTCTTCACTTTGTGAGGTTATTCAACCTGAGTGAACGATTCCGCTGAATCATTGACATCTTCATCCATCGAAACAAGCAGAGAAATTCCCTGCTTTACCCCGCGCTTTACCCTTGTTTGTTCATAAAATTGGAAATTTAAAATTTAAAACATAGAGCAACAATGGCTAGCCTGATTCTAAGACCAAATGAATCAGGCTAAATATGGCATCATTCCACCGTAAATAATCATTAAATTTTATGAAAACCATGCATTACACTATTGTTGGTAAATGCCAAAAATATTATAAAATATGGGGTGTTTAACTTTGGTTCTTGAATTCCGGTTCTTGAATTAGGGTATCCAAGGTTGGTTCTTGAATTCCGGTTCTTGAATTAGGGTGTCCAAAGTTGGTTCTTGAATTCCGGTTCTTGAATTAGGGTGTCCAAAGTTGGTTCTTGAATTCCGGTTCTTGAATTAGGGTGTCCAAAGTTGGTTCTTGAATTCCGGTTCTTGAATTAGGGTATCCAAGGTTGGTTCTTGAATTCCGGTTCTTGAATTAGGGTGTCCAAAGTTGGTTCTTGAATTCCGGTTCTTGAATTAGGGTGTTTAACTTTGGTTCTTGAATTCCGGTTCTTGAATTAGGGTGTCCAAAGTTGGTTCTTGAATTCCGGTTCTTGAATTAGGGTGTCCAAAGTTGGTTCTTGAATTCCGGTTCTTGAATTAGGGTATCCAAGGTTGGTTCTTGAATTCCGGTTCTTGAATTAGGGTGTCCAAAGTTGGTTCTTGAATTCCGGTTCTTGAATTAGGGTGTTTAACTTTGGTTCTTGAATTCCGGTTCTTGAATTAGGGTATCCAAGGTTGGTTCTTGAATTCTGGTTCTTGAATTAGGGTGTTTTGGTTCTTGGTTCTTGGTTCTGGTTCTTGGTTCTTGAATCTTGAATTAGTGACTCCCGTCTGCTCTATTTCTGCGATCCCAGCGCTTGGTGCTGAAAAACGCAACTTCACCTTCACCTTCACCTTCACCTTCACCTTCACCTTCACCTTCACCTTCACCTTCACCTTCACCTTCACCTTCACCTTCACCTTATGATGAAACATCTTTTGATTATTTTAAAAAATTTTGTGGCATGAAAACTTGTGCCATGAATTCAGAAAATACTATAATACAAAGAAACCCAAGAGTATGGCTAAATGACTTGAAGTGGTAAGCCAAGCTTAACTGATTTTATCTATGGTAATTTCTTTACTATTCAAATACACATATTTTTCTTATGTGAGAAACAGAAATGGCCCATATGAAACTCAACTCTCAGATCTCCAAAAAATTAAGAAACTCCAGTACTGGCAAAACATGTGTTAAGAAACTATTTATTTGGATAAAGGAAATCCTGGACATCTTTTTACTCTGTTTTCACTTGTTTTCTGTATCATATTACTCGCAAGGTCCTTCAGTAATATCTAAACATTGGGGAGGCTGCTAAAAGCATTATTTTGAAATGTCTACAATGGCACAGGCAGTGAACATAAATATATGGTTATGGAACCTCTAAGAAACTCGGAGTACTGCAAATCTGATAACAAAACTTTCAGTACCGGTCCAAATTCTTTAGTTTCTTACAAAACAACAAGTGCATGCTGAAATTGAATAGTAGACCAGTCCATAATTGCAAGAAATGACAGCAACAGCAGGTATATTTAGTTGGACGGATGCAAATTTAGGAACAGACACATTATTGGATTTATGCAACATAATTTTTGGATCATTTTGGTTCCAAAATACATCTGCATCATCTTCAGGGAATTGTAAACTGTGCACTGTATGTTATCAATGTCACATCAGTATAAGTAATCTATGCGAAAGGTAGTCCATAAAACATCCAGGGCTAGTTTGTCCAGTTCAATAATTCCGAATGAGCAGCCAATAATGAGCAGGAACCAGTTACGTAGACAGCAATTGACATTGTTTCAGCTTCAGACATATTGAATTTTGTTTTCTTCAGACTCACCTGCAAAAGGAAAGAAAATGGTCTTACACTTTATCACAATTAACCTACTGGCTGAATGAAAATGAACATCCATCGCTATGAAACTAAAGCAAGCAATCTTGAGGGTTTTCATCATGGAGGGGGTGAGGTTTTTCGCTACAAAAGGTACCTTAGGGCCCCTAGATATATTTTTTAGGATTCCTAGTACAGCCAAAGGTTTACTTTTTGGCATTGTTGCTCAAGCAAGGGTACACTTTCTGACAATTTTCGCCCAAGGAAGGGCAAATTTGACTCTTTATGTTTACAAAACACTAGGTTCTGATGATTGATTGTGGAAATTCTCATGTTTCTGATCCTATTTTCAATGAGATATATTCACAAGAACATTAACTACCACTCTATCATCAACTAGTCACTTCCCCTTGTGTGTAAATGTCATCGGGTAGCCTGATGCTGGAGCAAATAGGCTAAAATATGCCAGTTTGGTCATGTCATGAATCATTTAACAATTGCATGAATTGCTGATTCATAAAACACCACAATCTTGAAAATTTTCATTATGAAAGTAAAACAAACAAACCTCAGCAACTGGTAGCTACGATCAGCTATTTTTGAAGGCTCTCGACTGCAAACTCGGAGACATTATTCAAGATTGGAAACAACAGCAAGTCAGCAAATGGTTTGTCTCAATCGGTCCGCCATCATCATAACAGAACTGTAGTATGCCTATGCCTCTTTTTCCTAGTCGCAAAGCTCAACGACAGCTTCAAGAAGCTCTTCTTCAGCTATCTCCATGTCCTAGTCGTCTTCCAAAAATGTGATTGAAGTATCAGTTAAAGTAGAAGTATCACTAATAAGTAATTCCAAAAGTAAAATCAATCTTCTTTGTTGGCTTCGACGGCCCTCTGCGCTCTCAGGTCGTTCAGTGCGGCTTTCCCCGATTGAAAGGAAACGAGCATTCCCGGTATGACATCAGAGGGAGATTCGTTCCCAGTTCCCCGCATGGCCCGTCCTTGACACCAGAAATTGCGTAGAAATCGCCCGCGTTTCCACGGAACGGAAGGGATTCGAATTTGTCAAAGATTTTGATTTATCAGATTCTACAGGCATCATTCTATCAGATAACAAAATTTCCTCAAAGGTTTAGTGGCACTTTAAAACAATCGTTTTCAAGAATGAACGCATCATTAGCCACTTATTAATAGTATTCATTATGCAAATAAGTCAACTTTAGAGGATGATGTAACCGGCGGCCTGCACAGAGGCTAGCATTCGCAGCATCACCGAAGGTAGAGGGACCCCCCTCCTTCACAACTACGGATGCAAAAGTCGCAGGTGAAGTTAAGAGGAAAGGTGCAGAGAACCAAAACATCTTCATGCATATGATTCTGCACAGAGGTTATTTTCGTGACCGCTTGTCTCAAACTAGATGCCTGCGAATAGAAACGTTCGGCAAAGTTCTGCATAAACACAAGTAATTTTGCGTAATCGTAAATCTCACATGACATCTGATTTGAGACAGATGAACCAAAAGTTTCATGCACGAACTAAGCAAACCAAGGGTAATGACTTTTGATTTGTTGCGTATCATCCTCGTTTGACATAAAGATCAAAACATTGCTTTTCAGGCGATTCTTGTCCTTATAGAAGGCGCTTGATTTTCTATTGTAGGCGATTTTAGCAGCAACACTCATCTCTCTGATTGTAGCTAAAAACAGCATCAACGATCAGTTGGGGTTATGAAGAAATCAATATTCAGATTTTCTTATGCTTGCTTGGCTCAGGACGGACTTTGTAATCATCCAAAAGGATCTTTTTTTTAAAGGTAACAAAAGTTCAGTTTCCACATTTCGCAATTGCCTGATATTTCGAATAGAGTTTTTGACGAACAATCTTGAAAGATATTCTGGAGCAAGACTATTTAGCGATTTGTACATGATTGTGGCAGTTTAACTGCTAATAATATCACTTATAGTTGGCCATTTTAGATTGTGTATCAATGGCTTAGCAGATGAATCAAAATTTCTTCTTGTAACAATTCTAGCTGCTCGATTCTGCAGCTTTTGAAGGGTCTGCAGTCTGGTCACCCAACAGTTTCCCCATGCGGAACAGCAATACCTAAAATGAGGCTCTACGATGCCCCGATACAACTTACTTAGGGTATTTTGAGGTAAAAATTTCTTGGAATATTTCAAAAACCCTATTCCACGAGAAACTTTAGTACGGAGACTATTGATCTGATCTTCCCAGTTTAGGTTTTTGTCGATTATTACACCCAGATATTTTGTCTGATCTACATTTTCAACTTGAGAGTCACCAATGAGAAACTGTGGAGTATCAACAACTTTATCAATAATTTTCCTTATTTTGGATTTTGAACCCACAAGCAGGGATTGAGTTTTTAGGACATTCAAAGAAAGTTTATTGCCTAGCAACCATTCCTTCAAATGACCCAATTCGCTATTTAGCATTTGATAAATATCTTCCAAACTTTTAGAAGAGTATGAAATACTGGTATCGTCTTCGTGCATCGTCACGTTACCTTTCTTGAGAGAAAAAGGAAGGTCGTTGATGAAGATCAGAAACGAGAGAGGGTCGAGACAGGAACCCTGTGGGACACCACAGTAGATATCTTCAGTTTTGGAAGAAACGCCATTAACTTTGCAGGATTGTTTTCTATTTGTTAGATAGGACGAGAACCAAGCAAATTCCAGATTATCGACACCATATTTTCTCAATTTCGCCAGTAAAATATCATGATCTACAGTATCAAAGGCCTTTCTAAGATCAATACAGATATTTGCAGTGTATTTACCATTGTCCATGTTCACATACCAGTCATCTGTGTTATTAAGAAGGCAAGTGACAACAGAATGAAGAGCTCTAAAGCCAGACTGGTTTGAAAACAAATGTTTGTTTGTGTCCAAGTAATCGTACAGTTGGTTATACATAAGCTTTTCAAAGACCCTGGCTAAAACCGGGAGCACTGATCTAGGTCGGTAGTTAGATCGGTTGTCAGGTTGTCCGCTTTTAAACATGGAAGCTACTCTGGCAATTTTCCAGCTTTCTGGAAAACAGCCAGTAGCAATCGAAAGATTGAATACGTCACAAAGTGATTCCGAAATAACTGGAAGTGCGATCTTCAGAAAGCAGCTAGCAATACCATCGTTACCACTTCCCTTCGAGGTTTTCAATTTGCCAAATACATTTCCTGACTGCAATTTGACGATAGCATGAAAACTAAACTTAGTTTTTGTGGATTGACCTCGTAGACATTCTCAAGAAGAGGGTTTCTTGTGTGGGCAATTTCATCTCTGAGAGTCTCTCCAATAGTGCAGGAATTTGGAATTTGTTGAAATTTTCCCTCAAAGAACTGCAGTGCCTTGAAGCCATTTCCTGCAGTTCTTCGCGGCACTCTGACAATCGCCTTTCGTCATTCGATACTTTCCTTTCCTTTTCAGAGCGCTCAGATTCTTTAGGAGGACATAATGAAGGTTTGCCGCGGTAATGAATGCTTGATATTTTTTATTCGCTATCATGCTTTCCAGCTGCTGAAACGTCTCAGTTCGTGCTAGGCCATTATGTTTTTCCACATACACTGGAACGCCACAGTCTGCACGTTTTCCGCTCTCTTGAATTTTCTTTATTGCAGCTAATATCAATACTTCAATCTCGTCCGAGTCTATTGTCTGGAAGTGTTTTTTCTGTCGCTCTTGGTGGCGCAATACCTGATAAATGATGAACTTCTGTCTCGGTCATTTCAACACCACCAGCCTGTAATTGGCTGAGCTGTAATATCGAATTGAGCTTCGTTATGGGGAAGGTGCCATCGAAGCTTCAAAAACATACCCGTTGCTAATACCAATTTTCCGAAAAAGTATACCCGACCTTATACCAATTTTCCAAAAAAAGTATACCCGACCTTACACCAATTTTCCGAAAAAGTACACCCGACCTCATACTTATATCAAAATCGCGAAAATCAATACTGTTCCTTATCCCAAAATCGCGAACCCAAAATATGTGTAGTGTCTCTCATATAGAACAAGGTGCAAAGGCATTTAATATCTCTTGAGAGTGAAAGGAAACGAATTCTTAAACAAATACTAACGATTTTTCATCCCATGGCAATAAATGTGCAGACGACATTCGATACCCGTGAAAACTGAATTTTTGTATTGTTCAGTGCGAGAAGTCTCAATACGATTTGATCACGTATGTCAGGCCCTTTTTCAGGAACTTCGGAAGCAACGTATTTTCGTAAAGTCGAAATCACCTATAATTTCAGTACTCATAGAACGACAAGAAAAAGAAAAAAAAATACTTCAATCTTTCCGCTATGAAACAAAGTTCGATTCGTTCAAATCCATCTGGTACTCTACGTAATACGGTATTTCAACGTCTGCACGCTTTTTCCGCACACTCAGTATCAACAAAACAATAACCATCGGCTGTGAATGAAAAAGAACCGAAATGCTCGTTATGCATTTCAACATCAAAATAGCATTAATTGTAATGTTAACAACAAGGTAATTTCTGAATAGCTACAGGGTGTCCTGTCCCGAAAATACTGTGCCCAATTGTGTGGCTGGTGATGTGGAGTTGTGTCCCATTCTTGATACAGTTTCCTAGGATATGTTATAAATTAGAGCCTGATACCTTATTTTGGTCAGTCTGACAAGTGGTTTCTGATGTATGGCACACATAAATAAACAATGTGATTGCTTCAAAAAAGCACTTTCTTTTAACTCAAACAATGCAAAGATCAAGCAAATACTGTTAGAAAGGGTTTTATTGCTGTCTTTCAATTTTTCTACAGTTGGAAAAGGGTTAATTTTATTGCTTACTGATAACACAACAACGCTGAGTCATTTTCAAATGTAGAACAAATGCAAATATAACGCTAGAAGCCTTTCCTTCAAGTTTACAGGTTTACGTGATTTTGAAATGCTTTTGAAGAAATTGAATGCCAACAAAGTTTGATAACATAAGATAAATAGAAGCCAACGGGGAATAGATTTCCAAACAGAATAAGACAAACTAAGCCATATCATATCTGATCATTGGTTCCTGATAATCGTCAAATTATTGAAATGAAATAACATCAATCACGCTATGCACATACAATTGACATCCGTTATCTTCAACTCTCAGGTGAAATGGAAATCTGCTCGATAAATAGAATGTTCGAGAAACCTGTAGCATATGATAAGAACTCCAACAGAGCAAGAGAGAAAATCGAAGTTTAGAGATAACAAAGGGAGTCGAGATAGCGACTGCAATTGCAGTTGAGATTATGAAAAAAAGATCTTCTTGCCGTAGTTTCTGGTAAATAGTAACGTAACGAAATTAGTGAACGATTGAATGCAAATAAATATTTCGTTGAAAAGCCACGTTGAGTACACTGTGAAACATTCCATTATAGGACTGTATATTCTGTAAAAGGCATAGTTAACGCGACTATCCTTTCTTTATTGTTGGTATATTTGCATCATAGAATAAACTCACCTCCGAAGCGTATATTTTGGTGACCAAGTTTTTCTAATCTCTTCTTTCGAATTAATCTGAATAGTGAGAAGTAAGAAGATGTCAATTACTACTGCTCTTGTGAAATCATTACGAAATTAATGAAACAACTCTTCTTACATTGAATGCCATACATGGATAAAGCAAAGAGCTAAGATTCTCTGCATTCCAATACTTTAATCAATATTTAATCAGTAATTAATCGTATTTGTAGCTTTTGTAGTTGTTAACTTAATTATTTTCTATTTTCACTGGGGATGTCTTCCTCCTTCCGATTCGGAAGAAATATGGGGTGCTTCGAAGATTTCTAGTCACACATTCATGACATTATAAGAAAACTCAGAGGAAGGCAAGCAGGCTGGATCATATAAAAGGGTTAGATATAGATCCTCTCTCCTACTCAAAACCCCCACTGGTAAGTAGGATAGAACTGAGGATGAGCCACCTCTCGTCTGGTTTTAGAGTCTTTAGTGGGACAACCATGGCAGTAAGGAATGTGTTGCTTCTTCGAAAACTTTCCTGAATGGACTTGGGTTGAATTGGATAGAATTAGTTTCATTCAAATTGATTATATGTGAAATCTTTTCATGTCATTCTAACCGGATACAACCATAAATACATGCCACATGGATCACAGTTCGATCGGTTCAATAGATTCTGAAAACATACGTAACGCGAGCAAAAGGGGACAAATCCACCAAGGTGACCAAATGCACCGAAGAAAAGAAAAAGACTACAAATCATCCGTTTCATTTAGCTTATTAATTGTCTCATATCTTGTTCATATGAAGTCAAATCAAACATTCCATTCCAGGATAAACACGTGTTAATAAGGAAAAGAAACATGCGAAGTTTCATTTTCCACATCCATAGATAGAAATTCACAATGCTTCGCTGTACATCCATACGTCATGATCAGGTGAATGAATACATCGTAAACATCTGACATCTAAATTACAAACAGTTGAGATTATAACTCCCTACAGATCTACGAAATTAAGAAATTAGAAATTTGGAATTGAAGTTAGTGACATCTATCATTTGCAGGACTGTATTCACGCATGAATAGCGATTACCGATTTTTCGTTTCGTGGTTGTCAAGCTAAGGTATGAAATAAATATTTCGAAAACCTTTGACGAAACATGCAGGTGTTTGCTGACCCTAGGGTGGTGAAGGATGCGTGAGAATCTACCTCTTTATAAATTTAAGTGGCTTTCATTTTAAACTGTGCGCTTAGCTTCTTTCTTTTGTAAAAATAGCAAGTTTTCCATTCATCAAACAGGCAAGACAACATAAAACAAAATGATTAGCACTTTGTAGACCTAAGGCCCAGCATTACCTTTTGATAGAATTTGATAAGAAGTATAAACGTACGTAGCTTTAATACCAGGTTCCTCTAGCAGTTATAACGAGCCCTAAAAAACCCATACTGCGGACTATTTTTGCTAAAGCGTTGGGTCTCCCGATTTATCGTCGAATTATGAGAGTCAAAAAGAACATCGACAATGTTTCCCTTATTAGACATGGTTAGTTGAGTTGACCATACAGGCTTAGCTCTATATCATTCTCCTGCGATTTGCGTCACTACTGATGGAGTTCTTGGTTCGGGGGTGGAACTTCGGAACATTTCTATGGGCTTCTATAGGCCTAAGAATTAGTAAAAATGCAAACAGTGCCACATAAATGCTCGTACATTCCCGTTATAATAATACAGGATAGGCATCACTTGTCAAATCAGACCTGAATCAAGGAAATAAGTGCACAAATAAGCTGTTCTTGAAAGCAAAACCATACAGTTAGACCACAAAGGCCGTGAGAAACTTGACTTTGCAACGATAATTTTGTGAACAACGCCACAAACTCTGTAAGTTGTTAAGTGGCCAGTAGCACTTTGGAGGTATACCTTCCTTTTCGACGTTTGCGTAATCTGCTAAATTTTGTGGATGTATTTGTTCTATAACAAAATGAGGCACACTCCAATCCCAGTGCAAAGCTACGTTTCGTGAAGTGTACGGTTTACACCCAGTCTGATTTCTGAATGCAAAGTTACGTTTTGTAAAGTTCGGTTTTACCCCAAGTCTGATTTTAAAGGGATAGTTAATAAAACTCACGTGGCATATCGTCAGCAAGAATGGAGATCGTACCGAAATTTGATCTCTTAGAGCTTAGACTCTTATCACTTAAACTCCGCAATATATTACAAAGAGGCTCAAACCGTTATATTTTCGGCGAAGCCGCAAGGATTAGAAAAGTTGAAATCAATCTTGGAAAGTCCGTCGATATGGGTAACAAAGCATAATCTGTCTCTTATAAATGATGATCCTACTGCTGCCAATAACTACTATGGGAAACAGCTGCAGTAATTAGACCATTTCGTGACCAAAATTGTAAATTTGCACGCTGACTATATTTCTATATATTGTAAGTTTACAAGAACTCCCTGTTACTGTGCCATTACTGATGTTACGGTATTTATCTTCTTTGGTACAATTACTGTAACCTGTCCTCTTTGTTACCACTACTAAATGTTACCTTAGCCAATTGTAATAGAATTAATACTGTTTATTACTGACACTATTACCAGTACTGTTTGATACCAGGTGACCCAAAAAAGTGCTATAGAAACCCAACGCCATCTGCTATAGAAAAAAAAGTAAGTGGCTGATTGAAAAGCTTCAAACGTTGTTCTGTCGCTAAAAGACGAGCCTACGTTATGAGTATTTTTCGCAATTTTTTTCGACACAGTAAATTTCCCGAAATATAGATCATGAGAAAAACGACTTGCTTGAAATTTTCAAAAAGTCGTCAAAAACAGGGGATCGATTTGCAGCCTTTTCAGACCTTTAAAACAATGAGGAGCGTATTTCATTTCAGCCTGGGAATGGCAACTCAGTCGAATGTTGTCAGAGCAAGTCTTAATGTCCTTAGACACTTAAAATATTCTCGTCTCCTCAAGGAACAAGGATACTCGTGCTTTTCTGTAAGCAATTCTTAAACATTTCGATTTCCGTGGAAAATTGAATTCCTTTGAAATTCCACAAGTTTACAAAGAACATTCATTTTCAGCTCCAAATGCTTAGGTGCGTAGGGACCATAAACTTGCTCTGGAAACTGAATTGCCTATTTAACTGAATTGCCTATTCCCAGGCTGAAATGAAACGCCCTCCTCATTGTTTTTGAAGATCTGGAATGGATTTAAATCGATACCCTGTTTTTGATGACATTTTGTGGATTTCAAGCTTGCCCGTTTTCGCAAAATCTTCAATTGGGGAAATTTACAGTGCCAAAAAAAATTCCAAAAAATACTCATAATGTAGGCTGGTCTTCTAACGACAGAACAACGTTTGAAACATTTCAATCAGAAACGTACTTTTTTTCTAAAGCAGCTTGGGTTGGGTCACTTTTTTTTGGGTCACCCGGTATAACTCTTTTTTACCAATGTTCTTATCATTTCTTAAGTTATGTTAGTGTTACCCAAGTTGATGTTTGCCACTGTTAAATTAATGTTACTGAGACAGTTCAGTTCATTGATTTTAAGTTCAGTTCATTGATTTTAAATTCAACTACATACAAATACTCAAAACATTAAACAACTTACAACAATTTGAATAACTACAAGCTACAAATTAAAATACAAGCATACAGACTAAACATAAATAAATCGAAAAATATACTACATGACTAGAGAATTTGTATGAAGAGGAATTTTTAAGGAGGAGCTCTCTCAGTAGCTGAGCTAATCAAGGAGAGAGCACCCCCTTTTAGTAGGAAATTTGAATTTTTAAATCTGATTAAGAAAAATTATGGGTGAATAGTGTTAATGACTCTTTGATAATTGTTTTCAAAAAGGAAGGCTTTGAGTCTTTGGCGAAATATATTGACCGATGGTGATTGTTTTATGTCTATAGGAATGTCATTCCAGCACTTTGATCCATGGTAATGTATTGATTTGAGACCATATTGATTGGTATTTTTTTGCGTCAGAAAGATATCATCCTTGCCCGCCTGCCGTGTACCATATTGATGAACGGATGTCACAGATTTAAAAAAAGTTATGGAAACAAATAGGGGAGATCTTATGAACAGATTCATACACAAAGCTTAGAAGTTTTAGCAGAAAGAGATCATGCAGCTTTAAAAATTTTAAGTCTAAGAAGATAGGATTTGAGTGCGAGGTAAAGTTTTCAAAAGCAATTGCCCTAATAACCCGTTTCTGTAATACCCAAACTAAAATTCCATATTGAAGAAAAGGTGAGAATAAAGAATTATAAAGACATCTTAGAACACTAATGGGTAAAAAGTGTCTTACTTTGAAGAACATACCACGGGTTCGTGCCAATTTTTTAGAAAGTTCAGTCAAATGATACTTCCATGAAAGATTTTCATCTAAGAAAACTCCAAGAAATTTAACGTAGCAAGTCTTTTTGACAGGAAGGTTTCCAATTTTGATATTGATAATTTGAGAGGAGGAATGCTGGGAGACTTAAAAATGATAAAATTGGTCTTCTCAATATTTAATGACAATTTGTTAACATCAAGTCACACTTTAACTTTATTCAATTCTTTGTTAACTGTTCTTTGAAGCAGATCAAGATTTTCAGCTTCATAGTAGATATTAGTATCATCTGCAAATAAGTAGAAGGCTAGTTTAGAGGATGAGTTAGGCAAGTCATTAATGAAGATTAGGAAAAGGAGAGGACCAAGGACTGAACCCTGTGGGACCCCACAAGTAACATTGAGGTAACCTGAGTTTGATCCATTTACTGATACATATTGTTTTCTATCCGTAAGATAAGATCTAAACCAACTTAAGATGGTTCCTCGAATTCCATAATGTTCAAGCTTTGTCAAAAGAATTTCATGATTCACTGTGTCAAATGCTTTTTGTAGATCAATAAATATTCCACAACCAAACTTTCTATTGTCTAATGAGTTCTTAATGGCTTCTGTTAAACTGACCAGGGCATGGTTAATTGAATGACTAGCACGAAATCCAAATTGCAAAGTGTACAATATTTCTTGCTTTTCTAGAAACTTATAAAGACGTTCATACATGACTTTTTCAGTAATTTTGCTGAAGACGGAAAGGAGAGAAATAAGTCTATAATTGGATGCTGCAAGTGGACAGCCTTTCTTAAACAGTGAAATTACTTTGGCCAACTTCATCTTGTCTGGGAATATCCCAGATTGAAATGATTAATTTATGATTTGAGACAGAGGTGAAGATATTAGCTGAGAAAGGGTTTTTAGGATTTTCATAGGAATGCTGTTTGGTCATAGAGATTTTCCGGTTTTAAGGAGAGAGATTATTTCAGAAATTTCAAGAGGAACAGAAGGTGCAGCAAAAAAAAGAATTACCAATTTTATCACCCATGAAATCCACAGGTGACTTATTAGATCTTGGTATATTCTTAGTAATATTATGAGAAACATTAACAAAGAACTTATTGAAGATATTTGCAATAACTGCTGGATCTGATGAAATGTTACCATTTGAGTCCTTTAGCTTGCTTATAACATTAATATTACTTGATTGCCTAATATTTATAACTGATTTAATTCCTTACCATAATTGTGTCATGTTGTTACTGTTTTTTTTAAATAGTTGTAAAAATAGTTGGTTTTACTTTCTCTCAAGGAATCCGAAATTCGATTTCTAAATTTTTTGTAAAGTTCTTTAAGAGACTGATCGCTATTCTTTTTCAGCTTTGCAAGTAGCCTGTCTCTGATGCGCATCATTTTTTGTATTTTACCATTAATCCATGGTTTGTTTCTGAATTTAATGTCACTCTTGGTTAATTTTTTCAAAGGAGCATGAGTTTTAACTAATTCTTCAAGGATGGATAAAAATCTGTTGAACTTAGCATTCACATCTAAACAACTGTCATTTAAAAATGCCAGATAAAGGTTTTCAAAATCATTCAGAAGATTTTGTTCATTGAGCTTAGAAAAGTCATGTTGGCAGTATGATAAATTTTTATAGGGTATGCCTGCATGCTTGACAATCAGAAATTGAGGGAAATGATCTGTTATTTGTGTCAAAATGTTACCACTTACTGTTTCAATATCAGAGATGTTAGCAAAAATATTGTCAATGGGGGTGGAAGAATTCTCAGATACTCGAGATGGGTGAACGATATAAGGAAGAAATTGTTTAGAGAAGAGGAAATTAACATAATTAGTAGCTGGTGTGTGAGAGTTGTAATTCAGAAGATTGACATTAAAGTCACCAAGAATAAAAACTCGTTTGTTAGATACAGCTGGATTGGACAAAATTTCCTGCAAATATTCACTAAAATCGTCAAGATCAGAGCTTGGATGACGATAAACACAACAGAGCAAATAATTTTTACCATTTCTATTTTCAACTTCAGCCCAAACGGTTTCAAAATTAGTGCTATCTTTACCTAGATCAGGTCTAGGAGTTGGGATAAGCCCAGACTTTACATAAAGCGCAACACCACCATTTTGACTATGTGATTGACATGGAAAGTAACTGTAACCAGGAACTTCAACATTAGTTTTTATAGGATTCTCAAATGAGTTCCAAGTTTCAGACACACCAATAACATCAAAGTTAATTTTCAGAGCAGCTAGAGTTGAAATGAGCTCATCAAAATGAAGTGAGAGACTTCTAGTATTCATATGAAACAAGGAAACATCATTTTCGGTAGTACTGAGAGTAGATAATTCCTGAAGAGTATAATAACTAGAGTTTACATTAGAAGGAAAATATTCATCAATATCATAATCATCCAGGTTAGGCAAGTTTGAGAGACCAGAAGTTATCTCAAAGGATGGCATTGAATCAACGAACGATGGAAAGTCAAAGTCATACAGATTTAAAAGTTCATCATTATCTAGTTGACCATAAGGAAACATGATTTTCGTACATTTCAAGCAAAACCAAGGCACACTATCAGGTTCTTTTTGCAGCTCTTTATATTCAGAATTAGAAATATTATTGCACTTTATATGAACCCAAAATTTGAATTTGCAGTTATTACAGTATACTGATTTGGCAAGAGCAGTTATATTTTTGTGACAAATGCCACAAGGAAAGGTATCAGTTACCATTGATATGTCCTAAAATGAATGAAACTGAATGAAACTTCAAATAGCAAAACAAGTAAACTGCAACAAGATTCTACTAATGTAGGCAAACTGAAAAAGACAAAAAACAAAGAAACACAATGTCTTACACAGTACTTTCAGGAAGGGTTCATGGAAGATTGACAGTGATCTCATCATCCTCATCATTAGACCTGACATTGGTGGCTCTAAAGTTCCTGTCTGGTGGCTTGTCTTTTACTATTAGCTTGTCCTTGATGAAGTATGCTATCTTACCCTGCTTTCTCATCTTATCCAACAAGGGAAGTTGGGCCTGCCTTCTAACCAATGTGTTAGCTGAGTAGTCATTGTAAAACAATATACCATCAGGTTTTTTCTCCCGTGCTGTCTTGACTATCATCTCCTTCTGTTTCCAGTATACAAATTTAGCAACAATATGCCCGGGTTTATTCTGGTCATGCCGTGTTGAGCCAGGTTTATGGTTGACTCTATGGCATCTTTCAATTTGAAGCTCTTCTTGTATGCCAAGCTTTTCTTTCACCAGATCCTTAACAATACACTCTGTATCGTCCCAGGTGTTCTCTTCACTTGATTCTGGAACTCCAATAATTTCAGATTGTTACGTCTACTCTGATTCTCTGCATATTCCTGCTTACCCTCTAAGTCTTCAATTTGTTTCTCTGCATCATTCAGCCTTCCCTTAGTCATACTCAGCCTGATTTCTATCCCTTGAAATTGATTCTGATTTTCTTCACATTTCGCTTGAGAAAATTCAAGACTGGCCTTCACTTCAGCTATATCTTTTTGGATTGATTTCATTTCCTGTTTCATCTCGTCAAATATGAGTTTGAATGCATTCGTATAAGCAGTAGATTGCGTATACAAAAGTTCTCGAACGACTTCCAAAGTAACTTGAGTCATCATTTGAAAATTTAGGCCTGTTAGGCCACCCACGTGCTGAAATGTCCACAATTTGTCCACAACAAAATCACAGCGTTTGACGCATAAACCTTCACAAACTGAACTCCATACTTTTTTAAAAACAAATTAATTAACAAAAAAATAACGAACAAAGTCAAATAAGATAGATATTAAGATCCTTTCCCACAGCACCACAAAAGTCGTGCGACCGCCATGTTGACGTCGGAGCAAAAAAAGACACGGTCTATTAGATAATAAAAGTACAAATACAGTGTTTCTTGTATGTATTTTTAGAAACCTATGCTTGCAATTCAGTTCCTTTAATTTTAAAATTCCACTACATACAAATTCGTAACTAAAAATATATTTTACTCCAAATCAAATAACAACAAGTTTTACAATATCAACGAAATACAATTCAAAAGTACAATACAAATTAAATTAAAGCTACCTAATACACACAGAAGGAAAATTACAGAAAAGAAACTGCCAAATATAACACAGATACAAGAAAAACTAAACAGAACAGGAATTGTATGCAGGGGGATTTCTTAAGGAGGAGCTCTCTCAGTAGGTAACCTAATCGAGGAGAGAGCACCCCCTTTTAACAATAATGAGTAAAGATCAGTTTGATTCATTCTTTCATGGCTGTTTACAGCTACAATCAGTTGATGTAATTTTTCAAATAAGTATGATTTCAAGTTTTTACGAAAACTAATGACAGATGAAAACTTCTTTATTTTTATGTGCATGGCATTCCACATCTTTGCACCACAGTAACGTACTGACCTAATTCCATATTGATTAGTGTTTTCCGAGTTAAGAAAATATCATTCTTGGTAACTTGCCGAGTACCATATTGATGAACAGATTCGACTAAATCAAAGAAAGAGTGAAAATAAGCAGGAGAGATCTTATTTACACATTCATGCACAAAGGTGAGCAATTTGAGATGAAAAAGATCAGGCCGTTTTAAAATGTTTAAGTTACTGAATATAGGAGTAAGTGCTTACATGAAATTGCCCTCAAAAACCTCTTCTATAACAAACACACAGGGTTAATGTCAGTTTCATAAATAGGACCCCAAACTAATATTCCATATTGTAGAAAAGGTGAAAATAATGAATTGTAAAGACAGATCAAAATATCAATCGGTAAGAAATGTCTAACTTAAAAAAACATACCATTAGTTCTAGCTTGTTAGAAAGTTTGGTCAAGTGATACTTCCATGAAAGACTTTCATCCAACAGAATGCCAAGAAATTTTACATAGCTAGTCTGTTTAACTGGAAGATTTCAAATTTTGATACTGACAGTTTCAGAGGAAGAATGCTGGGGAGACTTAAAGATAATGAAATTAGTCTTGCCAATATTCAATGACAAGTTGTTAACATCAAGCCACATTTTCACTTTTTTCAGTTCTTTATAAAAAGTCCTTTGAAGCAGATTAAGATTTTCAGCTTCACAATCAATGTTAGAATCGTCAGCAAATAAATACAATGATAGTTTGGATGATGAATGAGGTAAATCATTGATGTAAATTAGGAAAAGGAGGGGGCCAAGGACAGAACCTTGTGGGAAAACCACAGGTAACATTGAGGGAGTTAGAATTAGATCCATTCACTGAGACAAATTGCTTTCCATCTGAGAGGTAGGATTTAAACCAACTTAAGGCAGTTCCTCTAATTCCATAATGTTCAAGTTTCATCAAAAGAATGTTGTGATTCACAGTGTCTAATGCATTTTATAAATCAATGAAAATTCCACAACCAAATTTTCTGTTGTCCAAAGAGTTCTTGATAGCTTCTGTTAAACGAACCAGGGCATGCTTAGTGGAATGGTTAGCACGAAAACCAAATTGCAAAGCATACAATATTTCATGCTTCTGTAAAAATTATAGAGACGTTCATACATGACTGTTTCAGTGATTTTGCTGAAGACGGAGAGAAGAGAGATATATCTGTAGTTAGAAGCTGTAAGGGGACAACCTTTCTTGAAAAGTGGGATTGCCTTAGCTAACTTCATCGGATCTGGAAACATCCGAGATTGAAATGATTCACTTATGATTTGAGACAGTGGAGATGATATCAACGGAGAAAGAAGTCAATCATCAGCAAGGATTTTGTAATCAGAAAGAGAAACTTCACTGCAAGTGATATGAACATAAAAATTGCAGTTATTACAAAGAATAGATGGTTGAGATTCACGCACATTTTTGTGGCAAATACCACATGGAAATTTTTGCTTAATCATTTGGGTTTGTGGAAAACAAAATCAAGACTACAAGGCATAATTGATCTAATCATAAGACTAATGAGAGCTACACAAGCGATGGATGAGAAACAATCTGAAGTCAAGTGACATTGCACAAAAACACAACACCATGATACGAGAACCGACCCCTACGACAACAACGACTCAACTGAAAAGCAACGAGAACGAGGCTACCAACAACAATAACATACGACAAGAACATTTTTAACTTAAAAGGACAAAATAATACTCGTAAACTAATTAGCCTTATATGGACAGACTATATACTATAAATAGAGGCAGATACTCTGAATAAATCATTTGCTCTGAAGATGCCCTAGTGGGCGAAACTAGTCAGCACTGAAACAAATAATGAAAAGCGCAAAAGACCAACTTGATGCCTGTTTTCTTCTAATGGTTAAGCCCTCTTCAACGGTACACTATATTTCATATATTTTCACTGAAGTTTCGCAATTATTACGACCGTTTGTTCAGATCAACAGTCTTTCAAATATCGTTCTGATAAAGCTTTTACCGTACGGTGATAAAGACCTCTCGGATAACATTAACAAATATATACTCCAATTGACTCTAAATTTCATTCACAAAACTGGTCGATTTGACTGATTAAGCTAACATCAAAATTTTCCCTCATAAAAGTCACTAAGTCCTTTTTGTCCTTTTTAGAGTGCTTTACGCCTGTTTTGCTGTTGATTTCAAGCGCCACAGCTGATCTGCAATAGCCAAACCCTAACTAGCACTGGCTCAGTGTTTTGGCCGGTGGGGTCACTGGACGAGGGAATAACGGTGGCTGTCGTTGTCGTTGGTGATTTCTCGGTTGGGGTCCCTGTTTCCCAACATTTTCGAATTCGTTAGCTCGACATCTACTACGAAATAAGTTTCTTTCTTTAGTCATCGGTAAATTGGTTTGTATGTAGCTTTTTATAATCGTATCTTTAATTTTAGTTTAGTTCTATGTCTTTTATGGAATTGCCCTGGCGTAGTCATGATATTTTGCTCCTAGGGGTATCGTATTTGTAGTTTAGTAACGTGTTTTGTTAAGTAGTGTCGTAGGTAATTCGTCTTGTGAAAATTTTTAGATTGAGTATAAAAAAAATGTATAAGATGTATACAAAAAATAAAGACGATTTTAAGTTCTTGAATTCTTTTATTCTATTCTTCTAATCGACGCGTTTCGACTCTGTGGTCATCGTCAGGAGAATGAATTTTTACAGGTGTGCATGCCTTTTTATAGCCGTTTTAGTGGTCACGTGACGAAAATGAGGTCACGTGGCCTTAGAAGGGTCACGTGACGCCAAAATAAGGCGTCATATGAATGTTAAATCTTACGCTGTATTTGTAGAAATTGATAGGCCACAGGGGAACAAAGTATTGCATAATTTTGTGAACGGAAAAAAGTGGCCCAAGCATGGATTATTTTAGGGGATTTTTATGATTTATATTTGTCAGGGTGGTTAAGTTTATTGTTCAAGCCGTTAGGGGAAAGAGTCTGCAGTCGTTTAATCCAGCTGTCTTCGTGTGTTTCTAATAACTGTGTCATATTTTCGACGTTTTCTTTTTCGATCTTCTGGATTATTATGAATCTTGCGTCTCTTTCGAAGACGTGATTTTGCCCTTTGAAATGTTTTTCTAGCGGAAGGAGCTTATCGTATTGCGCTGATTTTATACGGGAACGGTAATTATTAAGCCTGTAGTTGAAAGACCGTTCGGATTTGCCGATGTACTGTTTCTTACAGCGGGTGCATTTAAGGAGATATATCACGTTCATGCTTCTGCAATTGGATTCGTGGAAGATTTTATACGTTTTGTGGGTATTTACGCTAGTGAATGAATTAGTTTTAATGGCATGGTTGCAGCAAATGCTTCTTTTGGTATTACATTGTGAGCAATATTTAACCGTTCTTTTGTTGGCTTTTTTCTTAGAACTTTGTTATTTATGATAGTGTTGCTGCCAATTATTTCTCTCAGGTTCTTGCATCGACGAAATGCAATTATCGGAGGTTTCGAGTAGAGTTTCTTCAGTTTAGGCTTTATATTAAAAATATCCCACCTTTCTTTTAAGATTTTACCAATTTGGGGCAGTGTAGAATTAAAGGTAGTGACTAGGGGGATTCTTGTGGATCTTTTCTTTGAGACCTTCTTTAATGTCGTGTCTCTTGGAGTTATGATGGCTTTACAGATTTGTTCTTGGAGATTCTCTTTATGATACCCTCGTCGGAGAAAATTATTTTCCATTTGTTCGCATTGCTGCTTAGTTAGTCCTCTTGTGTGCATATCCTTCTACGTCTAAGTGCTTGTGACTAGGGGTAAACTGTTCTTAAGATGTCTAGGGTGGGCTGATTTATAGTGTAGGTAATTATGTGTCAGTTGGTTTGGTGAATAGAGTTATTTGTAGTTGTCTGTTGTCGTCTATATAGATACGGGTAGCATATGAGTCAAATCTTTCAATAGGGCACAGGGAAACCCGCAAATCTTCCAATTTCACGCTTATAAGCCAATGATATCGTCGTATTCCGATCACATGACTGAAAATAAGGCTTTCGAGACAAATTTTCGAGTACCTTCACGAAAATAAAAATGGATATTCGAGTAATAAAGATACAGAGCTGGTTTTACCACGAATCGATTCGAGAGGCCCCACTCCACATTTGTTTTTCTGCATTGGGTTAAAATCTCGTCAGGGATCGGCGTTACATCGAGTTTCATTCCTTCGAAAATTGGCCTATGTTCAAGAATTCTTCAGGAACGCTACAAATAAGACATAGCTTTCAAAATTTCATATGTTACGTGAATTATGTCCAGGAATAACATGAAAATATTTGTTTTTGTGATTTTCGAAAATCCTAGACGAATTAAAGCTATTTGCTGCGAAGAAAGCTAATGGGCCTACCTTCACCCGCAGCAGAATCCCAGTAATCGGCATTAAATCACTCTTTTTCGCAATAATATCCAGCGGATACATTAACGAATAACTTCACCACAAATCCAATTTCTTTCCACCATTTTATAATCGATAATTTCGATAAAATGTCACAAGACTTTACAGCCTCTGCAGCAAACCGTCCAACTACCGTCGATTCAAAGTTTTCTTGTTGCAAACACGTTGGAAGCCTTGCAAGACTTGCATAAAACAAAAGGTTTTGCAAGACTTAGGTCTCCCATATAACACAGCAAAATGACACCTTTGAGAATAGATTGCACACTCCTGGAGGCATTCTATCGTTGCAAAATAAAGAGAAACTAAAACATTTCTCAAAGATTGCAAATTTCTTTGTCACATCGGAAAAGTACATAATTTGTGTAAAGAAATTTCCCCTGCAATCTATTCTCAAAGGTGTACAATCTATTATCAAAGGTAACAATTTGCTGTGTCATATGGGAGATCTGAGCCTTGCACAACCTTTTGTTTTATGCAAGCTTTCCTGGTGTTTGCAACAAGAAGACTTTATGAATCGACGGTAGTTGGACGGTTTGCTGCAGAGGCTGTAAAGTCTTGTCACATTTTATCGAAATTATCGATGATAAAATGGTGGAAAGAAATTGAATTTGTGGTTAAGTTATTCGTTAATATATCCGCTGGTTATTATTGCGAAAAAGAGTGATTTAATGCCGATTACTGGGTTTCTGCTGCGGGTGAAGGTAGGCCCCTTCGCTTTATTCGCAGCAAATAGCTTTAATTCATCTAGGATTTCGAAAATCACACAAACAAATACTTTCATGTTATTCCTGGACATAATTCACGTAACATGTGAAATTTTGAAAGCTATATCTTATTTGTAGCGTTCCTGAAGAATTATTGAACATAGGCCAATTTTCGAAGGAATGAAACTCGATGTAACGCCGATCCCTGACGAGATTTTAACCAAATGCAGAAAAACAAATGTGGAGTGGGGCCTCACGAATCGATTCGTGGTAAAACCAGCTCTGTATCTTTATTACTCGAATATCCATTTTTATTTTCGTGAAGGTACTCGAAAATTTATCTCGAAAGCCTTATTTTCAGTCATGTGATCGGAATACGACGATATCATTGGCTTATAAGCGTGAAATTGGAAGATTTGCGGGTTTCCCTGTGCCCTATTGAAAGATTTGACTCATATGCTGATACGGGTGTCAAGAAAAGGGATTGATGTTTTTGAAATTTCATAGTCGAACTTTATTGATTGGTGTTTTTTTATTGAGTTGCTCAGCGAACGTCTTGAGTTCGCCTTTGTAGATTAAAAAGGATGTCATCTATGTACCTCCCATAGTATAGGCAGTCTTTACCTATTGTCGGGAAGATATGTTTTTCTTCAAATTCACCCATATATATCACAGCGTATGAGGGTGCTGCAACTGTACCCATAGCACACCCTCCTGTCTGTAGGTAGCTATTTCCGTTGAATGTGAAGCAATTGAGCGTGAGGACATGTCTCATCATGGTTAATAGAGCATCAGTTGCTGGTTCTTTATTGGCTCTCTTGTTTAAGGCATTTTTAAGGCATATATATATATATTTTCAGATTGAATATCTTCTTACTGGTTCTGATAATAATCCTGAACTGCATTGTGGATCTTTTTATAGATTTTCAGATTGACTAGCGGGCGAGTCAGAAAAATAATTCCCGCTTGGAAGGCCACTGCTCCATGAATATCAAAGCAATAATATTCAAAATAGTCTTGTTTTATTGCCAATATCTTCAATTAGGTTCAGTAATTTATCCGGCTTTAATCGGACTTTCCTTCTCGTGGATATGGGTGATTTTCTAAAGAAAGCCCCTTACAAAAACCTACAGAAACGAATGATAACAATGAGCAAATTTTCCTTCCTAAAATTGATGACACTCACATAGATTCATGTATTTTGTCCTCTTGGGAGAATGGAATTCCCCTGAATAGGTCATCCATACCAGGGGGAGGACTCGTTCATCCTCCCAAGAGTATAGCACGTGCTAAAGCGTCCACAAGTCATTGTTGTAAGGGCATTGCAAGGCAGAAATGTAAGGGAAATTTTTTCATCATTTTGAACACGTTTTGGACGTTTTTGAAAGAGGCTTTCTCGAGAAAATCCCTTATAATTTCAGAATGGAGTGGCCGATGTCAGTTAGGTAATTTTTATAGTAGATTTGAACATTTCTACCATTAAACTATATATTTTCCAATATCATTGTCTTGACATCCAAGGAGCCGTGACCTTTCAAACGGTGATTCTTTTTTCTGACTCAACCGGTATTTTCTCTACTGACAAACCACAGTATACTAAAATACTTGAGTGTATATCTTTCATCAATGTTCAAATAGAATATTTGCTCTGTTGATAGTGTTACTATAGCCTCTATATATTAAAAGATCTTAGAGCATGCAACTATATTCGCATTGAATATCTTAATAACTGATACAGATACTGTTATTTATAAAGTGACTGTTACCAGAGTATAATAGAAATATATTTCAGATGTATGTGTCTTTTTATATTATATTTTGTCTTCTACTATTGATAAAGTAATACCATAGTGTACCAAAATACTTTGTCCATTTATGTCGATTCTGTAGAAAACTTGATCGATGTTTTTGATCGTTTTCAGTGTGTCTTCGAAAACGAAAATTTTAAGAAACTCGCTTCTAGCTTTCGAAACTGAAAACAAAAAACTTTTCAAAATTCCTAGAATCTAATTCAGGCTTTCTGCTAAAGATCAAGTCATACATCTTCAAAATTGGTCCAGCGTACGACTTATCGTGGCCTGCCAAAAGTGCATAGTTTATTTTGGCGCACCCGGTATGCTTTCTAATTACAAATAAGTAGGCTAGGCACAAGATTTAGGGATACATAATGAAAAGGACCATGATATTATACGAAGCGTTCCCTTCCTGAAACATAGAAGTTAGAAGATTTTAAGATGAAATGATTTACTTCACATGTTAACTCTGTGCGTCCGTGCAAAAGAATATGTAAAAGGACAGGATTCGGAACGTCAATAAATTCAAATGAGCGCAGCACCGGAAGGAGGAGGTCGTGCCTTTGTTCTTCAAAAGAATGGCACAACAATACATAATGTTCCGTATCCTCAGGATCTTCGTTGATTGGACACATCAGGCTGATTGTGTCACTAAAATTATGACTGAATTTGTGAAAATTTAGTTTGCTCAACCCTACCCTAAGTTGAGTTAATAAAGAAAGCACTTGTGGATCATAAAAACCGAAAACGGGGTTAGAAGATTTCGCCTAACAAGCGAAAGCAATCTGTTCTTGAATATACTCATGGAAGAAAATTCTCTGATTTCAGGGTCGAGTTTACTCCATTCATGCACATTGTTTGGGAAAAAGCTGGACTTACATTTTTCAGTTCTTTCCATAATTTATCCAACAACGGGTTGATAGCGAAAAGCATAATGTTTGATGTTCGATGCAAAGGATACCGTTTGATGTACAAAGTAGGAAATTACGTGAAATTGGCACCGATTAAGGGTTCGACCCCCCTCTTTTGGAAGTATAAATTAGAAATCTTACACATTCTACTATCACCGTGCTATGAAAAGTCCTGTCAATTGTGAAAATTATAATAAAATCATGTTATTTACATGTAAAAGCTACAGTATGTGCAATTCAGACGAAGGCTCTGACCCCCGTTTTGGAAAATGCCCATATTTGCTAAACGCAGCAGGTATTCGCGGTTTGCCAAAACTTTCCTTATTACTAGAGGGTATGGGTAGCTAAATATCATAGTCGCACAAAGTTCGGATAGATGTTTCCCTTGCCGTATTTGGCAAGGATAATAGGCTATTCCAAAGCTTAGCATCCTCTCATCACTACCAAGGCACACTCTTACCACTACTGCGGCACTCATAAAATCTTGAAATAAATAGTGCACTTACATCAACAGTTAAAGGGCCAGCTTCATTGGACACAGTAAGGTCTGCCAAGTCACCAAGCCGCAAAGCAACCTCCATGGCGTCATTTGGGACATCTTTCAACTGACCAGGTGTCACTGTTCTCGCTGCAAAGTTACTACTAGGAAGCACAACATCGCCTGCAATAGATAAGTTTCATTTCCACACGTTGACACAGATGGATTTGGATTCAAAGATCTACAATCGAGCTTCTCTCTGCGACGAATATTGTTAGATATAATTCTATTTGAATGCTGTTTGAAGGTCTTAACAATGAACCAAACTATAACAACGTTGGCTGTCACACTGTTATTGACTTCATACTCACAACGAATATATTTCTTGAGCTAAAAACAACGGTATCAAAGAAACATCATATGGTATAATTTTACTGCTTAGCCAACAAGTGCCATGAAGGGATCGTTGCCATAAGCTTTTTGATCGGAAGACAAATTGGAAGATGTTTAAGTTCTCAAATCAGTGGTGGGAAATTTTGATTAGTATGGGACATGGAAGGTGTTTTGTCATTCTCAGTTATGTGGAGGTTGCAACCTACAACTGCAAGACACGTTCAATAATGTAAATAAATTCAAGGTAAACACAGACATGGATCCGTCCTTGTAATACGAAAAACTTATATTTGTTTGCTGGCATAAAAAGAATGTAATTTGTAAATATGTTGCCAAATTTGCTATTGTTTCTAACACAGCAAGACAACAATCAGGAAAGTTAAGAAAAATCATGGACACGAACAAACTAAAAATGACTTTCATTAGGCTTTTACAACGGTAATCTTTAAAATCTGAGAAGAAATCAAGTTGACAACATTTAGGCAAACAGCAAAAGGTCTTTTGGGTATTATATTGTATTCTATTGTACTCTCAAGGGTTTCCATGAGAAGAAAACAACCAAGCAATTTGAAGAATGCTTTTAAGAAGTCCTTCATAACTGTACATACCAAGCGGTGCCACGTCTTCATGGAAAGGAGAAGGGTTAGGTCGATTTATATTTTGATTTGCAGGGATTGGCGGAGCTGGGATTGCGGGTGGTGGAGGAATATCTTCTTCTCCTTCAAGTTTTGCAAGCATTGACTGTAAAGCCATCTTGTTTGGACCTGAATAAACAAAGAATTGCATGAAACAGTTTATACATTAACACTAAGTAGCACTTGACATTCCATTTATGCAGTTAAAGCCAAAAAATTTCATCATGAAACATAAAAAAACCCCTTTCCAAGTTCAAAAACAACTCAATCCATACATAGTCAGGACTCTATTCAAGCGCAAAAGTAGAGACAAATCGTTAAACTTTAAACAAGGCTTTGGATAACAGGGACAGATATTCTCATAAGAATTCTAAATTATGCTTACAGATCATTGCCCCTCACCAAACGAAGGATATGAAATGGATATATCAAGCACCCATACACGCAAAGTACGGAAAGGTTTTTACAATACGTCAATTAAGTAGCCTCGTTGAAGAAATCGTGAATCAAAGAATCGAGGAAAGACACTGGAAAAGGAGACTAGAACGATTAGATAAGTTGATATCGACCGCTGCTTCTGCCATCATCTGCAAAACCATCTCATCTGCCTATTGAGACATTGACTTGCGCGGAAAAAACATCGCCGTTCGATTGCCGGTTGCAATTTAATGCTGTTTTGCAAAAAAAGCACATTCCAAATAGGCTGCTTTCATTTCTTAAATTTCTTTATTGCACGTTTTGATTTTGCTACAAATTTCTTCTTCCTTGTTTGGACACTCATTCTTTCTAAGTTGCACTTAGTTAGACAATTTAATTCCCTACGTCTTCTTCCGTTCTTTTTTCAATTTTCTCTCCTTGGTCTCGTTATTTTTCTCTCTGCCTATTTTCACATGACGACCTCTTTACCCCAAAGTTGGTCTTCACCTATCAAAAATACTTTACAAGAGTTTTTCCTGACTCAAATGGAAGAAAATGTTACTACTGGCAATAAAACTGCGATGGTTGTTTTAAGAATAATCAGCCTCGTAACATAAAGATTGTGAAATGTGCACAAGATTGGGTTCAAAATGCATTCCTGGTAGACCATAAAAAACATCATCGAGAACCTTATGATCAAGACTAAGTCCAGCAACCTATTATCAAACCATACTAAGAGATGGTTTCTTTCAGCGTGGCAACGGGCTCATCTAAACTTTGAGATGATTCTCAGCCAGTTTGAACCACGACTAGCCTCTTTGGGTTACAACCTACAAAATGTGTATGACAGAATCGTTACTTTCAGTCTTCCTTGAAAGATAAAATCGTTTCGACTGGCCATTATAATAACCGCTGATGGAGATTCATTTTGGCTGAAGTTTGCTCACATTCCCCGTCTCAAACCTAAAATGATTAGATATCGTAGCTATAAGAAATTTGACCCTGAAAATTTTCTTCCAGATGTTAAAAAACTGCTTTTAATGCTGATTTAAATGATGCAGATTGATCTTACAGGAACTTTTCATGCTCCTTTAAAAACTGAAGTTCAGAGGGAGAATACTGCCCCTTTTATGAATCAGCAATTACAAAAGGCAATTTATACCAGATCAAGGCTCAAAAAAGACTTAATAAAACCATACAAAAAAGAATAGAACTAAGTTAAAAAAGCAACGAAATAAATGTGTCTCCATAAGAAAGAAGGCCATGAAAACTATTCTAAAGAAGTAACTAAAAATGGCACTATGCCTAATAAAGAATTCTGGGATCTCGTTAAACCTTTTCCTTCAAATAAAGGGGGACTTACCAGTAGCGATATTTCTCTTGTAAAAAATGATACCGTCATAACTGATGACCAGAGATTGACAGATTTTCAACGATCACTATGTAAATATTGTAGAGAAATCCAGCGGAAAGAAGCCTGTTAGCCTTGCTAAAAATACTGGAATTTCTGATGACCGCCAAATTGTTCGCTTGATCCTTGATAAGTATAATTACACAACTCCACTCATATATGTACTCGTTTTACTTCGTACATAAAAACCACCCTAGTGTCCTAGCTATCATTCAAAATCCCGAGCAAGTGTTACACACCTTCACATTTCAAGAGATAGACAATCAAGAACTTGCACAACTATTAAGATCCTTGGATGGCAAGAAATCTACCGGTGAAGATAAAATACCCTCGAAACTTGTATCTCTAGCTGCTAACGAGCTTACAAACATTTTAACAGCGGCAATAAACTGTAGCATTCGAAATTCCCGTTTTCCAAAAGATGCAAAAAAAGGCGGCAGTCTGCCCATTAGACAAGGGGGAGCCAAATCGTATAGTAGAAAGGAAATTTCGTCCAGTTAGTGTTCTCAATGCCTTTTCAAAGATATAAGAAAAAGTCTTAAAACAGCAACTGATTCAACATTTAGATAATACGCTTTCTATGGTCATTGCGGCCAATAGACGAGCAAATGGAACCCAACACGTTTTGATACGACTAATAGAAGATTGGAGGTCTAACCTGCACAACAACTATCTCGTAGGTGCGATCCTAATGGATCTTTCCAAAGCTTTCGACTGTATCCAACATGACTTGCTTTGCCAAATTACATGCATATGGATTTGATGAAGATGCACTAGTCCTTATCTATTCTTATCTCAAAAGACGAAACAAATGTGTTCAGATAAACAATACGCATAGTACCTTTCAAGAGGTTATATCTGGTGTACCCAAGGGCTCTGTGTTGGGACCTATCCTCTTCAACTTTTACATAAATGATTTATTTCTCTTCATAAAACAGGCAACGCTTTATAATTAAGCCGATGACAATACACTTGCTTATTTTTCTGAAAGTATGCCCGATCTTGTGAATATTTTGGAAAAAGAAACTGGAGCTGCCTTATTTTGGTTTGAAAATAATGAACTGACTGCCAACCCAACCTCGTCCCCATGTCCCAAAAGGAGTTTACACCGCCAACCTATTTGGGCCATGGCACAGGTTGCCAAAATCGTGGTATATTCGACGCCATTTTGTTTTGCATAAATTATCATCTGCAGTTTATGACACAACCCTCTTATCCATATCGAAATTGAGTTTTAAAGATTCGACACAATGTCAGCTGATTTTGATCCATAACATACCATGTAATAAGTCCGGAAAATTGAGGAAAATGTATGAAAATGCGACGAAAAATGGCCGTTCCTCTAACGCTAATAATGCAGTAGATGATTTGAAATACTGAAAGCAAACTTTTGGAAGACGTTATTTCAACCCATTTTAAGGTATTTCATCATTATTCCGGGGTTAGCAAGTGCATTTAGTAGGAAAACGAGCACGATCCGTTTGGGTGGGAAAAGGGCCTAAGTGGAAATTTTCGGGATTTCCCCCCACAGCTTTGAAAAAAGAAAGGCTCGTTATTCTGCGAATTTTAGAGGTAAATTGGAGATTAAAAGTGCTTTGTGAAAGAATACAGTGTTAGAAAATTTCGGGGTGGGGTAAAAAAACAGCACAAAAATATCAGTACCAGGCAAATGAAAAACTTTAGCAAAGCTGAATTTCTTGACGATTTGCAAAAAATAGATTGGAAAGGCATAGTCTCACATACTGATGATGTTAACATCATGGTGGAACAATGGACATCTATGTTTTCCCTTGTACTTGAGAAACATGCTCCCTTACGCAGTAGGCGAGTTTCAGAAAGATTCTGTCCATGGATAACCAAAGAGTTCAAACTTTTGTGTGCATCAAGGGACAAACTGAGAAAGCAAGCTATTAAATCTAAATCTGAATTTTTATTTGATGCGTATAAAAAAATGAGAAATAAAGTAAAAAAGGTCAATATTGATCTGAAGCGCGATTATTTCTTGAACAAAATTGCTTCTAACGAAGGTGACATTAAAAGTACGTGGAAAACTATCAATTTGGTATTAAACAAAAAGTCAAAGACCACGCAGATTACAACTCTAGATGTTGATGGGGAAAAATTGGTCAATCATGAAGCTATCGCAGAACATATGAACACCTATTTTTTCACGTCGGTGAAGACCTTAGTAAGAAAATTCCTGCCACACAAAACCCGCTTTTCGAGGGTAAATATTCCGTAAATCCAGAAGGAACACGGTTTCACTTTCAACCTGTAAATTCACACCAGGTCGCAAGTGTCTTGGGGAAATTCCAAATATCTGTGGGTTTTGGCACTGACTGCATAGCAAATCATTTTTGAAGATCGGTCTCCAGTTATTTCAGACTCCCTTTGTGATATATTTAATCTGTCTATTGCCACAGGAGTTTTTCCAGATTCTTGGAAAATTGCTAGGGTTGCTCCTATTTTCAAAAGTGGTCAAACTGATGATCGTTCTAATTACAGTCCTATATCTGTTCTCCCTGTTCTTTCGAGAACTTTTGAAAAAATGATTTCAACCAACTCTATAAGTACTTGGATACAAACAAACACTTGTTTTCTAAACAATCCGGTTTTAGACGCCTGTACTCTGTTGTAACAAGTCTACTGTCCTGCACTAACGATTGGTATAAGAACATGGATACTGGGAAATACACTGCATTGGTGTTTATAGACCTAAAGAAAGCGTTTGATACTGTAGATCATGATATCCTGCTAAAAAAGATGCAGGAATTTGGGATTTCTGGTATCGAGCATGCATGGTTTACATCATATCTCAAGGACAGACGGCAGTTATGCAAGGTCAATAGTGTTTCGTCACGAATAGAAGAAATACACTGTGGTGTTCCACAAGGATCTTGTCTTGGGCCTCTTCTTTTTATATTTTATATCAATGACCTTCCGTTTTGTCTGGACAACTGCCAGGTGACTATGTATGCTGATGATACCAGTATCTCCTTTTCTGCAAGGAACGTCAGCGATCTGAACGTGACGCTTAACAAAGAACTTGATTCTTTAAGGGAATGGCTCCAAGGCAATAAGTTATCATTGAAAGTCCTGAAGACACAGGCGATGGTCATTGGATCTCGGCCTAACCTTAAGAAGATTTCGACAAAATCAGTGGAACCACCATTATTTTCTATTGGTGGCTCTGAAGTTGAAATGGTTGATAAGGTCAAGTATTTAGGGATGCAAATTGATAAACATTTAGCTTGGGATGAACATATCCATTTTGTACGATCTAAGGTTTCTCGTGCTATTGGATTTCTTAAATATGCCAAGAAGTTACTTCCAAAAGACACTCTTTCTAAAATGTATCGTGGTATCGTTGAACCGCATCTCCGCTACTGCTGTTCAGTCTGGGGGGCATGTGGGGGGACAAGGTTGCAGGTGCTGCAAAAACTTCAAAACCGCGCAGCTAGAATTGTGACCAACAGCAGTTATGATTCTTCTGCTAGTGCTTTGATTAAAAGTTTGAATAGGCCTACTGTAGCAGATATGATAAAAACCGAGACAGCTTGCATGGTTTACAAATCGATAAATGACCTTGCTCCTGATTACCTGTCAGAAATGTTCATTAAAAATTCGACATGCAGTAGGAAAAATTTGAGAAACACCGCAACTGATCTTCAAGTCCCACTAATGAGAACAAGTAATGGTCAGCGAGCTTTCTCATATCGTGGTGCTGGAGTTTGGAACCTCTTGGGTTGTGAAGTCAAGCAGGCATCCTCATTCAAAGCATTTAAAGAAGCTTTAAAAAAATAGTTTATTTATTTATTTATTCATTTGTTCATTATTGTAATTAAATTAGGGTTTTACTTTGTATTTATTTTTAACTTAATTTGTAACGTTTTATGCACGGCCCCCTGAAAAGCAATCTATCGATTGACGGGGTTACCGTGCTTAAAGAAATTAAAATGAAATGAAATTAAATGAAATGAAAATGAAAATCGGTTCCCGTCGATTTTTGACATGCCGCGGCCGTTCACCCCCTCGCAAAACGGAGTAACGTCGCAAAATGGGGTAGGCCAAAATTTTTCCCCGTTTTCACGGCAACCGCGTGCAGCCCCTAGGGGCGATATTGAATCCAGAATTGCGTTATTAGACTTACAGACGAGTGGTCTCTTGTAAACTTTTTACGGTTTTGAAATCAGGCTAGTAACCATCGAGCATCAAGTCCAAATGTAACCTCGGATTTGAAAATCGCAACATTTTTTCTCAGCCCCCTTTATGACGCCATAATGACCCCAAAACTTCATGAAACCCCAAAATTCGGATGCGCCGTGGTCTTTTACCCCCAGTCAAACCTTCATTTCCCCCAAGATTGCTACTGAATCTTTGAAAATAGTTATCAAATGGAGGCCATTTTTGAATGGGAATCAATAGGGATGGGCCCCAAGATGACCAAATATGGCAAATTTCTCCCGCAAGCGCAGACGGATGGGGTTCAAGCCCCCATCAACTGGGCACATTATGACTTTTAAGGTATACCAAAAATCGTTTTTCAATTTATTGTCCCGTTTTCCAGTGACATCGACCCAAAGTTGACTGATTTTATGCCAAGCAATAAGTCTTTGGAATTTGGAATAATTAATGAGGCCTTTGTTATCGAATAGCCTATCAAAAAAATTGCGAATTTGACCTGGCCGGTAAGAGGGTCAGTACTGACGTAGGAAACTGGCCCTCGGAACCAGGTTGACTGCCAACCCTGAAAACTTCCATGATATATTGCTGAGGAAAAACCAGACAAATACCCGTGGGGAACAAATTAATATTAACAATCAAATCTGAGGAGACTGTAAAATTCTTAGGCGTTACATTGGATTATAAACTTGATTTTACCCACATATTTCCAATATTTGCAAAACAGCTGCAACACAATTATAAGATTAAAATTCTACGTGATTGAAACCAAGGTTTATTTCATTCCAAGAGATGCAATGCAACTACAATATTATTTACCTACAAGAGCGCCAATATCATTTTAAGATAATATGGCTTTAAATCAATTACATTCTTAAAAGATTAAAGGCGTTTATTAGCTTTCGTGAGAAAAAGATTGTTGTTCAAAGTTTTGTACATTCCTATTTCAATTACTGCCCCTTGGTCTGGTATTTTCCATCTTCTAAATCAATACAGAAAATTGTACAGTGCGTGCTCTAAGATTTCTCTTTTACGATCATACCAGTTCGTATAGTATAACGATTTGGTCTTGAAGTCAGATAAATGCACGGTGCTCACTGCTCGCCAAAGAATTATTTGCATTGAAATATTCAAAACAATAAAACGGTTAAACCCACCTTTCATGCAGAAAATTTTCAAATTTCGGACTTCAAATTATTCATTAAGAAATCCAAATAACTTAGCCCACGTTAGGCCTAATCAAACAACATTTGAGTCCAACAGTCTGAAGTCTATTGGGCCACAGATTTGGAACAGCCTACCAAACGAGCTGAAATCAGCAGAAAATTTGAAAAGTTTTAAGGACCAAATAAAACAGTTAAACGGACCGACTTGCAAATGCAGTGTCTGTCATTGCCTGCCTGTCAGTAATTTAATATTATGATTTATGAAACTATTTAATATGTTTACCGTAGGTTTATTCGATTTTGATTAGTTGACTTTATATATATGTGCATATGTGTATATATTGTTAGCTATAATATTATATCGAATAAAAATAAATTTACAACAACAGCGAGGCCTTATGTGTGTGTCTTGAAATATTTCACTTTTCTCTTCACTACTGTCAACTTGTAATATCTTTGTGCTGCAATTCTTTGGCAAATATCAAATACTTGCGCCGTTCCCATCATTTGGAATGTTCACAAACCATTGATTGATAAAGGTTAGAATCTGCTATTTCAAAATTGTCCTTTTGCTCTGAGCAATTTCTCTTTTTGCACAAAGAGAATCATACATCGTACACTAGATCTATTTGGAAGATTTGTGATTTAATCTTTGGCGAAAAGCCCAAATTAAATTCTAGGATTTTTCACAATTTTTTTTATTTTCTGTTGTTAGAGCTATGACGAGTTTCTTAAAGTTTTCGCTTTTTCGAACACACTGAAAATGATAAAAATACTTTGATCAAATGTTCTATAGACTCGGCATTCGTGGTGATTTGGGGATGTAGAAATCAATCAGTGTAATCTGGTGCGGAGGCTTTAGTTAAACGACTGGCCCGTTGCCGAATTCTGTAGTACCTGTCCCGTACTTGCAAAAAAGTGTCACGTCAAGTCATTTTCCCATATAAAAAATCCAACAAAACTCCATGCTCGCTTGACCTCATTACGCGTTTTAACTACTTTCACGCTGGAACGCAACCTGTAACAAAGCATAAATTCAACGAAATTACAACGAAAAGATATTTCTTTGTATCATTGAACGTATCATTGAACGTTGAACGTTACAAAACTCCATGCTCGCTTGACCTCATTACGCGTTTTAAATACTTTCACGCTGGAACGCAACCTGCAACAAAGCATAAATTCAACGAAATTACAACGAAAAGATATTTCTTTGTATCATTGAACGTATCATTGAACGTTGAACGTTACATTGATTCAAGATAGAACCAGCACCCATGCAGCAGATTACACTAATCAACTTCTAATCCCCAAATCACCACGAAAAACTTCTCTCTTTGTTCATGCATGCCAAAAGCCTTTAGAAAATTTGATCAACGTTTTTGATCGTTTTCTGCGTTTTTGAAAAAACCGCAAATTTAAGAGACTCGCTTTATAACAACAGGAAGTAAAAATAAAATATGAAGAGAATCTAATTCAGGCTTCTTGCCGAAGCTTAAATCGTAAATCTTTTAAATGGATCCAGTGTACGATTTATCGTGGCCTGCCAAAAGTGGATAGTTTATTTTGGCGCACCCGGCAAATCATTTTACTGTAAGCTACTATAATAGAGAGAAACAAATTTTGTTCATTAAGCAGATAAAATTTTACAATATATCCCACCTCCTACTATACAAAATACTTCCTTGCGATGGGACCAGAAAGACTTCACTAAAAGGGATACTCACGTTTTGTATTGATCATTGCTTTTCTTTCATTCTTGTACTGCTCTATCTGCTTTTGTAATTTGCTTTGGTCAACAGGCCATTCATCCTACAAAAGATATCATCAAATCAAATAGCAGGAGAACCTGAGTCTCAACATGAACTGAAAACTAATTCCGGTTTTGGCGCCCAGTACTTTTGGCCTGTCTTACTCAAAATGTGGCATCCAGGGGTGGAAACAATATTTAAATTTCTGGGACCAAAATGTTCATGGAAAAATTTACGTTTGGACAGCTTTTAAAGATTTTTTTAATTCCCAAGTTGCAAACAGTTTATAGAAAAATTAATTTATCTGAAGACAGTTTGAATTGATTGAGAGCAGCCCTCGAATTTACTAAAGACTTCGTTTGAAATGCAAAAGAAAAAAATTACGATTTTCACACGAAGTCACATCAATTCCTCCTTCTTTCTTGTTGCTCTTTCTTTCTGGAGACCTGAAAAAATTTCTGCGACGATTGGTGCTGTGGTCCGCTATTTTTTCCACCCCTGATGGCATCATGCCCCAATCGATTCTTATCAGAAATTCATTGTTTCTTGAAAGGAAATATTTGCTAAGATGATTTCTTGACCTTAATAAATACATCACTTATTGTATTAAATAAAGTGCAGTTCGCAGAGCTGAGATCACCCACATATCAATTCGTAAAATTTTGACATAATGTAGAAGTGAAAATGGATTCTGTTAAAAATTGAATAACAATAAAGACCCTTTTTCAAATGTAGAAAACGTCAGATGTAACGGCGCTAGGATCCTTTTTCCATGCTTATCTGATTTTAGAAAACAAAGAAATTGCTGCTTTCGAAGCAACAACTTATTTTGACTTTTTTGTGCCAAAAACTAGCAACAACATGCTAGGCTGCCTTGAGAAAGGTTAAGAAATAAAAAACAATTCAAGCTACAGCTACTCCGCAAAGCCCTACAAACGAGACACAATTGTGTGGAACAACCTCTATACCTGCAAAACTTGCATTCGAAATTCAAGCTACTTAATGTACCACTTTTTGGTTATTTCACTACCCTTGCTGTCGGCCTTGCTAGATATCTTAACGTCTTTCCATGTCACCGTGAGAAGACAATTAGCTGATCTTAGCAAGAAGTAATGCACCAGTACAACAATTTCTTGTAAATGATAAACTGCAACATTTGTAAAGCATGAAATAGTTTTACTGGATACAATACACTGAGTATTTCTAGATCATTTTTGATTCAAAGCCTGTCCTCTCTGTCGTTGCCAACTTTCACTGAGTGATACTGTCACACATTTATGTTCAGTCGTGTATTGTGTTGTTTGTTCCCGTGTTTTGTTTGTTGTATTGTCTTCTAGTATCTTATATTGTAGTGAACTGACTATTGAGTAGAGGCCCCAAGAGGACTGGACACACATCGTTAATTTATTGAAGGTGTGACTTGTAACGCAACGTAATTGAATGAGGTTGTTTATCGTTTTGGGGGAAGGTTTGTTTTTTTGGTGGAGTTAGCGCGTTGGAAAATGTCGTTGGTATTAATTTATCCGAAGTATGGTTTCTTGATTACAAGTCGCTTTTAGGCCATTTATTATACTCGTGACAATTGGGGGCTCAGCCGGGAATGGCAACAAAACGACAGTCAGCGAAAAGATGAGGTTTCCTGTATTTTCAAGCTGTTGGGAGCTGAATTTGTGATGTTTTAAAATCGCTTTTTGGAAGATTGGTTATCGGGAATCAATAGAATTTCATAGCGCGGTGGCAAACATCAAGGGAGATTTCGTTCGTTATGCTGAAAGTTTTGAATAAAGCGAAATAACAGCGAAAAGAAGCCAGTAATTATGGATAGATTAATACAGTGTGGTCGCGAGCTTGGGCTCGAAGGAAAGGATTTACAGCGGTTTATCGAAGAGCAGCAGATTATCGAGAGAGATGAGCGGGCAGAAAATCGAAGAGTAGAGTTAGCAAAATTGGAATTGAAGGTTGCTATAGAGAAAGAGAAAAAGGAGACTTTAGAGCAAGAGCGGTTAAAAATTCAGGCCGTTTTGGAGCTGAAAAGTGAGGGGGTAGATATGTCAATGAATTTCCAAGGCACAGAGGGTAGGCAAAGAGCTAAGGGCCCTAAGTTGCCTGCTTTTGCTGATGGGAAAGACGACTTGGACAGTTATTTGAAGAGATTTGAGCGGTTTGCGATAAGTAATGGATGGGAGAGATATGAGTGGGCGACAGCCTTAAGCGCCCTATTAACGGGGAAAGCACTTGATGTTTATTCAAGGTTGCCAGATGACACTGCGTTAGATTATGAGAAGGTTAAAGAGGCATTATTGATTAGATATCAATTAACAGAAGAGGGGTTCAAGAAAAGATACAGAGAATCAGACCCAGAAGAGGGGAGACTCCTGATCAATTTTATGCGAGGATTGATGGGTACTTAGACCGTTGGGTTGAGCTTTCGGGAACGGAAAAGTCTTACCAAGGATTGAAGGAGTTGATAAATAAAGAGCAATTTCTAAGCAGATGCCAGCAAGACCTAGCAATCTATTTGAAAGAAGTGGCTCCACGTGACCACGATGAAATGACAAAGCATGCACAGCAATATCTTAGTGCACATGGGAAGCAGCTTGCTCGCAAAAGGAATAGAGTTGGACATAACCTAGAATCTTCAAGCAGCCAAGGTCAAGCTAACGTTAAAGCAAAGGATTATGGGGAATTCAAGTGTTTTATTTGCCATAAAACGGGTCACAAAGCTTTCGAGTGTAATTTTGAGAAGAAACCAGAGCGGAAATGTTTTAACTGTGGTGGCCTAAATCACGAAGCAAAGGACTGTCCTTCTCCAGGGCAGGGTAGAAAGAAACCACCGACAAAGGCTGCAGGATCATTGTCAATCAAACAAGAGCTAGTTGATAAAGAGAACAATGATGAGAACATTGTTCGGGTAGCAACAGAGGCAGCAGCAACACAGGCAGATATTGAATCGTGCATAATAGGGAATGAGCTTACTATAGGTTGTGGCAAGAGAATTCCTATTATCAAATCTGCATGTATCAAGCCAGCAATGGGGAGTGAAGATAGCATGCCAGTTGTAACAGGGAGAGTAAGGGACAGATCAGTGAGTGTATTGAGAGACACAGGCTGCAGTGGCGTCGTTATTAAGAGAGACTTGGTCACAGAAGAGGAACTAACAGGCAGATTTGGTTACATGCTTTTGATTGATAAAACAATCAGAAAAGTACCTATTGCAAGCGTTTTCATTGACACACCATATTTTACTGGGGAAGCAGAGGCTCAATGTTTACCAGATGCAATGTATGACGTGATTATTGGGAATATACCAAATGCTAGGGGCCCTGAAGATCCTGACCCATCTTGGGAGACAGCATGTGCCGTTACAAGAGCTCAAGCAAAGAAAGGG
Source organism: Aurelia coerulea (assembly GCA_039566865.1). Classification (NCBI taxonomy): domain Eukaryota; kingdom Metazoa; phylum Cnidaria; class Scyphozoa; order Semaeostomeae; family Ulmaridae; genus Aurelia; species Aurelia coerulea. Next base: position 16,871,886 of record CM076945.1, read on the forward strand.
CAAGGTATACCACCACTTAAGGTACCTGATGTGACAAAATGTGCAACGGTTACCAGAGAACAGCTAATTCAATTTCAACATGATGACAATTCATTAGAGAAGCTTCGAAAATTCACAGAGCCAAAGATAAAAGAGGATCAATCTGTGCACTTTGAAGAGAACGGAGGAATTTTGTATCGTGTTTTTAGCCACCCAAGGGTAAATGGAGGCAATGAAATACGGCAAGTAGTTGTACCAGGAAATCTGAGAAATCAAGTCATCGAGTTGGCGCACAGTTCGTTAATGGGAGGTCATATGGGAATAAGAAAGACAAGTGACAGAATTTTGAGTAACTTTTATTGGCCAGGCCTTAATGATGACGTTACACGATTCTGCAGGACATGTGATATATGTCAGAAGACTGAGAGCAAAGGCAGGACAGCAAAAGTGCCACTACAAAAGATGCCCTTGATAGACACGCCGTTTAAGAGGGTTGCAGTTGATTTAATTGGGCCTATCTTCCCTTCTTCAGAGAAAGGTTTTCGTTATATCTTGTCTATGGTTGATTATGCTACGAGATATCCTGATGCTGTACCATTAAAGAACATTGATACAGAAACTGTTGCAGAAGCTTTGCTTGACATGTACAGCAGACTAGGTTTTCCAGATGAAATTTTAAGTGATAATGGTTCACAGTTCATATCAGAATGCATGGAAGAAGTTTCAAGATTACTTAGCATCAGGCAGCTAACTTCAACGCCATACCATCCGATGTGTAATGGTTTAGTAGAGAAGTTTAATGGAACCTTGAAAGCAATGTTGAGGAGATTATGCAGTGAACAGCCAAGACAGTGGCCTAGATATATCAATGCAGTATTATTTGCATATAGAGAAGTACCTCAAGAATCTACTGGGTTCTCGCCATTTGAGTTGTTATTTGGGAGAACAGTGAGAGGACCAATACAGATACTGAAAGAGTTGTGGACCAAAGAAGTACAAGAAGAAGAAGTCAAGACCAGTTATCAGTATGTTGTAGAGTTGAGAGAGAGGTTAGATCAAACCCTAAAGATTGCACAAGAATCACTAGAGAAATCACAAGGACGCTACAAAAAGTACTTTGACAAGAAAACCAAAGATAGAAGCTTTCAACCTGGTGATCAAGCTTTAGTCCTGCTACCAACTAACAACAACAAGCTTCTTATGCAGTGGAAAGGCCCGTATAACGTGGAGAAGAGAGTAAACAAGAATGACTATGTGATCAAGATTGGTACTAAGTCAAAGGTGTACCATGCTAATTTGTTAAGAAAGTATCTGAACAAAGAAGAAAGAGATGTTTCAAAGAATGTAAGGAGTAGTGAATTACTGAAAGCAGCTGCAGGAGATGTAGGAAAAGAATTAGAAGAGGAAATGTTCCATGAGGAGAATTTACTAGAGATAGGTAGTTTAAGTTCGAAAGAGAGTTACAAAGATGTCAAGGTGTCACCAAAGCTTGTCACAGCACAGTCAGATGATTTAGAGTCTTTAATTCAGGAATTCAAGCCATTATTCACTGACAAACCAGGATCAACCAGGTTGATAGAGCATACCATCGATTTGACAAGCGACGTACCAGTTAGATCAAAGCCTTATTCAGTGCCATACGGAGTCAGAGAGTCACTTAGGAGTGATATTCAAGAGATGCAGGACCTTGGTATCATTAGAGACTCAAATTCACCATATGCATCACCTGTGGTTATCGTCAAGAAGAAGGATGGTTCAAATCGAATTTGTGTTGACTATCGAAAACTCAACAAGTTAACAGTGTTTGATCCAGAGCCTATGGTAACATCAGAAGATCTTTTCAGAAGATTCAGTGAGGATAAATACTTCTCAAAGATCGACTTGAGTAAAGGATATTGGCAGATTCCAGTAGCAGAGAATGACATCCACAAGACTGCCTTTGTAACTCCGGATGGATCATATGAATTCTTAAAGATGCCTTTTGGGATGGTGAATTCAGCTGCAACACTAGTGAGAGCAATGAGGAAATTACTTGCAGGTTTAGATAACGTAGATAGCTACATAGATGACATCCTGATTCATACAAGAACGTGGGAAGAGCATATGCAAGCATTGAGAGAGTTGTTCAGTCGTATGTTGAAATGGGGTATCACTGCAAGACCTTCAAAATGTGTCTTTGGAGGAGAAGCAGTTGACTTCATTGGACATCAGATTGGGAGGGGTGAACTTGGTTTACATGATGAGAATGTCAAGAAAGTTAGAGATGCACCAAGACCAAGAACAAAGAAAGAGGTAAAGTCCTTCCTTGGACTCACTGGATATTACAGGAACTTTATTCCTAACTATGCAGCAATTGCATCACCATTGTCTGATCTAACAAAGAAGGGATTGCCAAATGAAGTAGAGTGGAATGATGCACATGAGAAAGCCTATGGGACGTTAAAGAAGATGACTGTAACTAAACCAGTTCTTCGCTTACCAGAGATTACAAAGCCATTTGTATTGAGAACAGACGCATCAAACACAGGAATCGGTGCAGTGTTACTACAAGATCATGATGGTAAACTATTTCCAGTCAGTTATGCAAGCAAGAAATTGTTAGAGAGAGAAAAGGCTTACTCAACAATAGAAAAGGAGTGTTTCGCCATAGTATGGGCAATAAAGAAATTCATGCTGTACCTTTATGGAACAGAGTTCATTATACAGACAGACCACCAGCCATTAGTTTACCTGAATAAAACCAAATTTGTGAATGATAGAGTTATGAGATGGACAATGTTCATTCAGAACTACAAATTCAAAATTGAATCAATTAAAGGATCAGAGAACATTGGAGCAGACTTTCTGAGCAGAGTGATGTAAGAGATAGAGAGAGAGAGAGAGAGAGAGTGATAGAACACTCAGACCCCGTTTACACGAGTACGGTTCCACAAAAGTTCGGTTCCAAAAAGATTCACTTTGGCTTTCCGTTCACACGAGACCTGCCTAACCGTACTCAAAAAGTTCACCTAGCCGTACTTTTTTGAGTTCACCTAGGAAAGCGAACTTTTTTGGAACCGAACTCATTTGGTCCCGTGTAAACACTCGAAAGTGGATTTTTCTGAGTACGGTACCACAACGAGGCAATTTCTCTTCAAAAAGAGGCAGAAAGAACATTGCAGGCAAATAATTTTTGTTTATGCTGTGGTGGTGTTTGAAAATGGAGAACTTTGATTTCGCTATCACTTTAATTTCAATTCTTAGTTCGCTGGTTGCAACGGTGAACTTCGGTTATCTTCTGTCAACGTATCTAACGAATGTTCATCGAGCCAGAAGAAACAGGTTGGTAGCCTTGGCTGAACAAAGTTCAAGGAGACTGTTTATTTTGAAATCAAGATGTTCAAGGAAGCGAAAGGAAAGACGATTTTGGCAAAGGCCTGGTCGAACCAGTGTTTGGTGGTTAAACTTTGTGCGACAAGTAGTCATTCCGGAAGAATGGAGGGAAAATTTTAGGATGTCCAGGGACAATTTCTTGAACCTATGTGACCAACTGAGACCTTTCCTGCAGAGACAACGGACAAATATGCGTATTCCAATATCTGTCGAGAAACAAGTGGCTGTTTTTTTGTATTACGTTTCAGATGAGGGGAGGTATAGAAAAGTTGCAAATTCATTTGGCATTTCAAGAGCTGCTGTTTCCAATATCGTAAAGAGAGTTTCAATGATCATAACTGTTCACCTTGGTCCTATCTATATCAAACTCCCAAAGACCAAAGAAGAAGTAGAAACTTCAGCTACAAAATTTTATGAGAGACATGGATTTCCTCAATGTATAGGTGCAATAGATGGCACTCATGTATTTATTAGAAGGCCAAGTGACAGCCCAACTGATTTTCTTAATCGAAAGAACCGTTACTCGTTCAATGTGCAAGCAGTGTGCGATTACAGGTACTGCTTCACTGATGTTGTAGTAAAATGGCCTGGTAGTGTACACGATGCTAGAATTTTTGCTAACTCTGCCATTAACAAACATCTAAGAGAAGGAGAAATACCAAGGTGCATGAAAGTTATTGTTGAAGATGAGGATCCAGTTCCTATTTGTATACTTGGGGACCCAGCTTATCCCCTATTACCATTCCTTATGAAGGAGTTTCCAGGTGGTGGTAACACTGCAGCAGAGCAGTTGTTTGGTTATAGATTATCATCTGCTAGAATGGTAATTGAATGTTCCTTTGGAAGGCTAAAAGCAAGGTTTGGATGTCTCAAACGTGAAATGGATGTTGCACCAGGAATACTTCCATATCTTATTTATTCTTGCTTTGTTTTGCACAACTATTGTGAAATTCACAGTGAGAGAGTTGGAAATGAGGAAATGCAGAGTGCAATAAAGTATGATGGAGAATTTCAACCTCCAACTTTAGGGAACAGATATTCACTTGGTAATGGTGATGAAGCCAGTGGAAAGAGAATACGAAATATCTTCCTGAAGTACTTCGACTGAGATGAAAGACATTCCTCACAACGTAAACAATTTTATAACTCGTTTTGTTATTGGTCTTTTTGGTAGATATACAAACAACGAACATGGGATGTTTAATTTCAATGGCAAGACTAACACTAATACTGGGTGTTCAAAATGTGTCCCACAGTTTATGAAGCTCAGTGGAGCCTGAGTATTGGAAGTTTGAAAGGCAACAGCTATAAGATCTCAGTTTCAGTGCCATTGAATTGCAACAGTTTTGTAGGATGCATTACATATTTTTTATAAGAAAACTGCCCATAAGAAACTGAACTCTCAGATCGCCAAAAAATAAGAAACTCCAGTTCTGGGAAAATATAATTTAAGAAACTATTTATTTTGATAAAGGAAATCCTTGAAATATTTCTACTTTACTTTCACTTGTTTCTCATATCATATTACTCATAGGTACTTGAGTAATGTCTAAACATTGGAAAGGCTTAAAAAATCTTGTTTTGAAATGTTCATGGGGGCACAGGTAGTGAACAAAAATATTGTCATGGAACCTCTGAAAAAACCCGTAAGAAACTCTGAGCACTGAAATCTGATGATTTTAAGAAACTTTCAGTACAGGGCAAAATCTTTAGTTTCCTATGAAAAAAATACATGTGGAGAGCATTCTAATGTACTCCCTAATTTGAGAACTTTCTCCAAAACACTGCTTTGTATGCCCCTACAGAAACAATTTGAGAAATGTTAGCATTTCAAGTGGCTTTTCATCAGAACTAGCCTAGCCAGCAATGAAAACCCAGACAGGTTTCAACCTCAAACAGAAAAACAAGGCTTCAAGTTCAAACATTTACTTTTCAAAATACATCATTCATTTTTTCACATGAATGTATTGGGGATGGAGATTCTTTTAGACATCCAGCATTTTTTGTATTATATTTTGTTAAAAGTTATCATCATCTAGGTATGATTTGTAAAAATTGTTCTGGCTGTTGTTGCAATTTACTTGTAGGTTGTCTCCACTGCGTGGTTGACTATTGTCATTAACGTGCTGACCGCTGAAAGACTGCTGGCCCATGAATCTCGTTGGACTTTGAAAGTATGGTTGGGGTTGGTGCATTTGCTGCTGCATCAATCCTTGTAGCATGGCAAAGCCATTTCCAATTGCAGATGTGAGGGCACCCATTGTCTCATTGAATGTTTTCATTTGCTGTTCATGCCTTTTCTCCGAGTCTTCAATGCTTTCAACAATTCTTTTCTTGACAGCAATCTCTTGCTTTGCAGCATCTAACAGCTGAGCTTCGGTGGACATTCTTTTAGTCAATTTTGCATCTTTCTTTTCTTTCAGATGATTCAGAAGATTTCTTCTGCAAGCTCCCATATCCTTTATCTTTGGTACCCCACCAACACTTTCCTCATCCTCTTCCTTTTCCTTCTCCGAGTCACTGTTTACGACTGAGCTTGAATCTCCCCAAATACTTTGTGATGAAGCATCAGTGTTTTCCAGCGAGTCGGTTTCGATGCCAGTTTCGATGCTGTCAACTGCTGGAGAACCAGCCCAAATATCGTAGCATTCATCGTACAGATGAGAGATGACACGGCCTCCACCACTTCGACGACCGCTGTCAACAGCTTTACGAAAGCTTGTTTTTATCCTCTTGATTTTCGCACAGACCCTTTCCTTTGTTATTATCGACTTATCGTCGCTTTTTGGGAACTCCTCAATACTGGCTCCACTTTCTTTCGTTGGGTAACTGGAACGAAATCTGGTCGTTATGTCTTCGTACCTGTTTTTGATAGTCTCCCAGTCAAGGCCTAAATTTGCCTTCAAAGCCTTGTAATCACTTACAATCCTGACTAGCAATGCCGTCTCCTCATCAGTCCACACGTACGACTTCTCCTTCTCTGCCTGTCCTGTCTTCTTTTCTCCTCTTTTGCTGCTGCAAGCGCTCTGCACTGCTGAAGTAGACATTTTGAAGTAGACGTTAGCACTCCAAAATGGCGGTAAGAACTGAGAACACACGAGTAAATTTGGCGCGCTTTCCTTTGTCTTCGCTCGCTAGCGCCTACGCGTTACCTCGCAGCTACAGCGTTATCACGCATGCACCTCAACAGTCTGCATCAAACTGGGTCTCGTGTAAACGGAACACCTAAGTGGACTAATTTGGAACCAGTCTCGTGTGAACGCGAAAGGTGTACTCAAACTGAACTTTTGTGGAACCGTACTTTTGTGGAACCGTACTCGTGTAAACGGGGCCTCAGAAAGATTGACATACTGAACATAAAGGTTAAAGTTGAAAGACATCAAAGATGTCTCTTGAAGAACAGAGGTGTCACACATTTATGTTCAGTCGTGTATTGTGTTGTTTGTTCCCGTGTTTTGTTTGTTGTATTGTCTTCTAGTATCTTATATTGTAGTGAACTGACTATTGAGTAGAGGCCCCAAGAGGACTGGACACACATCGTTAATTTATTGAAGGTGTGACTTGTAACGCAACGTAATTGAATGAGGTTGTTTATCGTTTTGGGGGAAGGTTTGTTTTTTGGTGGAGTTAGCGCGTTGGAAAATGTCGTTGGTATTAATTTATCCGAAGTATGGTTTCTTGATTACAAGTCGCTTTTAGGCCATTTATTATACTCGTGACAGATACATTAGTGAAAGTACAGGGTGTCCCAAAAACATGTGCGCTGTTTGAATGGCTACTGTGGAGGAGCCATAAATCCAATTTAACCCATTTTTCAAATTTTGAACCGACGAGATTTCAACTCAGAGTTTGGGACCAAGTTTGAGCAAATCTGATAAGCGGTTGCTGATTTAGTGAGAAAGAAAGTCAAAATCAGTCGTTGTTTCAAAACAAGAGGATTTTATTTCCGTACTTAACCTTACAACTTGAATTTTAGTATCAAATGTACTTGAACTTTGCAGTTATGTCAGGAAACACATTTGGGAGTAATTAATGACCACAGAACTCAAGGATATTGACCAGGCAGCCTGCTGAACGCAATATTCTTGGTTTAAAATGACTTTATCACTTTTGAGAAGCAAAATAACTGATGGACGCATGCCATAGCCTGCAGCACTTGTGTAGCACGTTACCATTTCTAGCAACCCTAGCTATCTTCAATATTCCTGGTCATCACAAAATCCAATTCGTGGCTATCTGTTTCACTTGTGAACATCAGAAAACCGGGCTAGGTTTGTTTTTTTCAATCGATTTCTTTGATTTAACATAATGGAGAATTTTGTTAATCACTGTTAATCAATTTACCTCTGGTTTTGAGGCAGCCAATGATTTTGCCTTTCTTGCTCCATAAATCAGCAGCTACTTATTAGATTTATTGAAAATCGGTGTCAAACTTTAAGTTGAAGTCTCTTCTATTAAAAAAACTTAAGAACGGAATGATTGGATGCTCCGCAGCAGCCACTCAAACAACGCACATGTTTATTGGGACACCCTATATATCTAAACACGATCTGCTTACGCAACAATACAAATGACATCTGCTATCTTGAACTCTAAGGGGAAATCAGCACTTGTTCCAGACAGAGGATCTTTGAGATTTGAGAGAGTGGTCCATTTTTAATGACAAATCCAACAAGAGATGAACATTTGCTCACAATAGCAAATGTTGGAGATAGCAAGCAGTCAGGATTGCGGATGTCAACTGTACAATTAAAGTCAATTCTGTAAGTCAACAGTGAATTACCTGTCCTTTGCCTTGGCTGCCTTCTTCACCTAGATATGATGATCATAGTCAGTGCTTTCATATTTACTAATAATATGGATAAATTTACTATTCATTAATATGCTTTGATACACCAAAAGCAAAAGCAATCACTCGGTAACAAGAGATGATGCTAGCCAAAGACTTCTCAGTGAATATAAGTTAATCGGCAATGTTGATAACGAATAAGGGGCCAGAGTTCCTTGAAACTGAACTTGAAACTGAAAGCACTTTAAGAGTGGAGCTCTGTGTGTGTGCATGAGCAAAGTATAATACAGTATTACCCCGCCACTAAGAAAATGACTTACAAGAAACTGCAGCCTGCAAGATGGCACCATAGTCATTGTCCAACATTTGGTTTCATAATATTTGTAAGAAACCAAGCAGCCTGGTTTTACAAAATGAGTTTCTTAGTGGCGAGGTACTACTGCATATCACACGTTGTTTTTTTTTTCACCATCCAGACTTCATCTCAGTTATTGAAATTGCATCTGACAGCAATTACCTACTTTTGACGCATAGCTTCACGTGCTGTCCTGGCATATATCAAAAGTAAGCCAAAAATCAAGACTAGATCTTAGCTTTTACAGATGTCTTGTTTAACAGAGGCCGACAAAGTGTGGAAACAGTGGAACGCCATTGCCAGCAAATTTTTTCAAGATTTTTAGGCTGCAGGAAATTTCTTTACAAGAAGCTGCATTTTATATTGGCGTCAAACACGGCAGATCCCTGAACCCGTCATTTTTTATATCTACAAAACAAAATTGAATTGCTGCAGTAACTTTAATCAAGCACAATCTTGACAAAGAGACTTGTATTTAGAATCTGAACAAAGATTGGTCGTTTTAAGTGATAGATGTCGTCCATTTCAACCTACCATCGAGCCGTTCAGTTGCTTTTTGTGCTTAGTGCTGTTCGTTTCAAGGAAGTAAGAAAGTGGAACTAGATTTGTATGTGCAGTTTGGTTGCTTTTCTTCATAATGCAATCATGTGCATTTTGGTTTCTCACTTACAGTTACCGTGTCTCTTTTGAGATACGTACCTAGCAATCATTCATAAACTTTTGAGCAGTATAAGTACTTGTTTTATGTCCTGTTTAGCTTAAACCCCAAGATTGTTGTTCATGAATGTTACAAAGTACCCTTTGAACTATATTCTACATACAACTTGCACGAATTACCCTGTACAATCTACTTAATCCATGTAAGTCAAACATTTTTCGCAGGAAGTTTGGACGAAATTTTTGCCGTTCCCAGGAAGAAAAACATTTTGTCGGCCTCAGTTGTTTAAAATGAGAAACTCAAACAGTTTTTGTAGTTAATGGGAACCTTTGCACCATGTCCTGAAAACGTTGTATCATGATTAAGAAAGAAGTGCAGACGTTCTTTATCACAGGATTGTAGGTATGAGAATATCTTTGAAAAAAATTTCACTCCGACTAACTTGCTTCATTTCTTTGCTCTTCTTTGGCGAGAAAATCAAATTCTTTCATGATTTCAGCCCCTTCTGATGAGGAGCTCTTCTCGATTACATCATTTGGAATGTCTGAAAAGCAATTCAAATTCAAGGGACATTTAGCATTCAGCAGTAGATACAATGTTTGCAATGCCTGTGCCGTTGATCAACTGTCACGAATTGCTAATGCTGTTAGTTTCCGTGAATAAACCTTTTATTTGCAAGAAAGAGGCTTGGATCAAATATCCAAATCTGATCAATGCTGCCAAGAAAACAAAGTCATCACCCCCGTTTCAATAGAAAAACTGCTTGTTGTGACATGACGTTCCTTTGGATCTTGGAATAGTTTCTAGGGAGTGAATCAACGAGTAAAGAAAAGTTCCGTTCATACGCACAGAGAAGTTTTAATCGCCGTTCTTGGCCTTGTTTCTCGTTATTTCATATCGTTAGCTGATTTTGTTGTAAAAAGCTGAACAACAGAAGTGCAAGTATGCAATAGCTTCATGTTGTGAGTTGGCAAATTACTTAGCTGTTTTTAAACCGATGTTATTAAAATGAAAGACATTTTTCGATATTATGATTGATAAAATTGCAAAATGTAGAGGAAGAAACACACCTAAGCATACACCTAAAAGAAGAACTTGGGCAACACATATCAGGCGAAGGCCTAAAAATACTGTAATACGAAGACAGAAAAGATTTGCTGAGAGATTACGGTGTCTTGATTGAATATGGGTCTGGACTGTTACAGATAAAAATCAGCTAACAATCAATGAAAACAACGAGAAACAAGACAAAAAGCAAATAAGACTTCCATGTGTATAAACTGTAACATCAATAACTCACTTGGAGTAATGTTATCAATGATTAACCGTTTGAAAAGGGTTCAGAGATCCAAAGTCTTCATGCCACAGCAAGCAGTGTTTTGTTGAGAACGGGAGTGACGCTTTGTTTCCTTGGCAAAAGTTGCCGGATTTGGACGTGAAGTGCATCAAAACATTTTTTCTGGCAAGTAGAAAGGTCTATGGGTTTCAACGATGTCAAAGTCCTTTCATAAAAATGTCTATAGCTCCATATCACTCCTAACAAACATCAAGTTTAGTTTGACAACAAAACAGCTTTAAACATGCGAATGCTTCTTGGACATTATCTTCGTTGTGAACCGTTTAAAGAGGCTTTATATTTTCTGCTTTCATGAGCAATAATGCTTCATTCATTCAACGCTATTCCAATGTTGAATAATCCATTACATTTCCTCGCAAACGGAGTGGTCTTGCAATTGAAAACATTAATCCAATCATTCTTGTAAATCACTTTTGTAGCATGCCAGGAAATCTCAAAAGTGTCATACTGTACTTACTTCTACGGGCCTTGGTGATTTGAAGCATTCAAAAATGATGTGTACCTGATAAAGTAAACTGGCTTTTAATAACAGATAAAAGTTCCTAGATAACTCTTCCAAAAGAAAGTAAGTACTTTAGCGATCGATTTTTAGGCACCAAATACCTTGTTTTGCTCGTTTCATAGATATTCTATCTTCAACTTCTCTATCATCTAATTCGTCATCAGCATTTCCCCCATCGTCAATCTCTTCTGCCTCTTCTTGCCCTTCTCTCTTCAAGAAATCAAAATTGTCCATTACCGTATCCTCTACTTCCCCTCTTGAAGTTTTAACCGTCTGCTTCCTACAAATAAATGATGTTCTGATTACAAGGAGAGTAGAAACTTTGCTCCTAATAGAAAAGGCATCAAAGGCATTCGTTGAGTCAATCAACCAAAAGCTACACTGCTTAGCCAAGGTTTAAATAGATTCGAGAGCTCACATCATCTGAATTGGACATCTTCACAAAGTTAAAAGCAGTTTTCTAAGAAATCGATTGAAATGAGTCTTTTCTTTTAGTTAAAAGATAAGGATATTTTGACCCTACAACGGGTGAAGCAAAAAATCCCGGGACGTTAGTCGCATTACCGGGTATCCCCGGTGTCCCCAAAAAGTAGGTAGCAGAAAAAGGCCCAGCAACAGCGATAAGAATTCACGTTGAATCAATTCCATGCATATTATATAAAGCAATCCTCAATAGCTGAATTTAAGATAAATAACTTGTACTTTGACATTGGTGCATGGAGAGCTACAATATCAAAGGGCCCTGGTCAACATCGATGCTTTGCGGCCCTCGGCTATTATCAAGATAATGTACGATTCAAGCGCTCTGACTAGCTAACGGTTAGTTGGCGAAGCGGTAGTCTTGTGCTCCTTTCATGCACTCGACCCGAGTTCAAACTTGATCAATTCCTTTCTATTATTTTTTCCCTGCTGGTTCTGCCAGTGCAATCTAGTATCAACATCATATTTGGAGGAATGGAAACCGTTAATATCCTGTTTGAAAGGATATTCCTTGTCTATTATGTGTATATAGGACATTATGTGTCCATGTATGCTGTCGACACCAGTCTGTGTCTTCAAATCACTCAATGAGCTGGCTCCGCAATACTCGTGTGGCCTTTTCACAACAAAATCACAATGCTCCGCCCGTACCCTCCGTAATACTGGCACTGATGTGAGGTTACCAAAGAAAAATACTGCGAATGGGCAAAAATGTTTTTCATTTCGTAAGCAGCCATATTAGTTTCAGAACATCAGAAACTCAAGAACACAGGGTATCGAGGGCGAATTATGCGCGCAAAGCATCGATGTTGACCAGGGCCCTTTAATCTTGAAGACCAAATCGCCTCCATCTCCCAACCAAAGCTTTTGAGTTTTGGCCGAAGCACAAAGGGTGAATTTATAAAACAGAAGATACGTGTTTCATCAAGACAAAGCAAATGGTAGCATCAAGAATAGATTTCAAACTTTCTGGGCAGGCAATCATGACGCTTTCTTTCACTGTCTATTTTCAATTTATTGAATCCACTCAGAGCTGTGAAATCCATTCTTCAAGAAGGTAATAGCTTTTTCTATCCAGGAAGGTGCGTCTTTTATATTACAAAATTCGCCATTGCTAGCCTTAGCAGCATGCGTGACGTTTAGCGTCATCTCGTCAAAATAGCATAGTAATTCTGAAACCGGATCCATGCTAATGCGCACATTAGAATAGGAATTAAGAACTGAACATTCATAAACAAATCAATGAATATGGTCACCAAGGAATATATGTCTTTGGTTAAAATGCACTTTCACCAAATTTTCAAGCGCGAGTGAGCATTATGTAGGGTCATTGGTTCCCTTGCTCACAATCATGGTTCGTTTTGTAATAAACTAAAGACACAAATTTTGGACGTTAATATTTTCAGACATCTATTGTGGGATAAAAAAAATCACAGCAAACATTTCCACTGCCTGAAAACGTAATGCCTTGCTTATGAAACGCTTTGCATTGAAAAAAATGCCGTGAGAGTGTTAATTAGTGAAAATAGTATGACTTCTTAAACTAATAAATCCATCTTAGCAATCATTGTCATCATCCTCAACAATGATCAAAATGGAAATATCTGGCCAAGCACTCCTTAAATTGAGCACTATTTATTACTGTATGACATTTTGAGCATGGAATTAGCAAAACTAAACTGAAATGAATAATTCTTCAAATGTCCGAAGCTTCTGTAACAGACGTCTGAAATTCCGAGAAAAAATTTCCGAAAATATTTTGTCCGAAATTCATTCGGCCGAGCCGAGATTTGTGGCTTTTAATGTAATTCCATGAAAGCTATTTATCTTAAAGGCGTTCATCTTCAAGTAAACTATGAAGGATTACTTTTGAAATAATCAGGGATCTAAATTCATATTGTTGGCCTTAATCAAATCTGTTACCTTTCAAAGCTTTGGACGAGTACCTTTTTCTCCACAAAGCCAAGAAAAGATTTTAGTCGTTTTAGTACATTTAGCTGGGTTGCTGCTTTTTTGCAGAAAACTTAGATGTGTTGTTCCAGGATTTACTTAAAAGCAGAGAGCTTTGATTTGGCCAACAGTGAAAGATATGATTTGAAGTAAGACAGCAACAATTGTATTTAAGTTTGTTAATATTCTTGCACCTGATTATCTCTCACACTTGTTTGTCAGAAATTCTGATCGCAATACTATCAAAATGAGGAATGCCGAAACTTACTTGCAAGTACCGTTCATGAAAACTAGTAATGGGCAGAAGGCGTTTGCATTTCCTGGAGCGAAAACCTGGAATCAACTAAGTCGCGAGGGCAAGCAAGCTCCCTCTTTATCTTCTTTTAAGAACAAGATAAAGGGTTAATTGTAAATTGATTGTAATTGGTTGTAAATAAATTATTTATGATTGTAATTCTCACTATTAGTTTGGTAGATTTCTAATTTGCAAAGTTTTTGGCACGCCCACCTGAAAATTAGTCATACTGACTGAAGATAAGGCTCAAATCCTTACTGGTTGCCAGAGCATGCGGAAATCATCCAATTTCATGCTTGTCGGCCAATGAGATAACTGCTTTCTAGCCCCTGGAGACAAAATCAGTCATTTTAGTTACATTTTCTAGTACCCTCACAAAAACAGAAATGGATGCTAAAATATTTAAGTTATTTGCAATTTTTTTTAATAAATCAGTTTTGAGGATGTCCATCCAGAGCTATTTACATGTTTAGGCACATAGCTCGTTTGGGGCCGGAGCTGCGTTCATTTTCCGGTCGAAGAATATTGACCTTCGTTGAAATATCTATAGAAATCGCTACAAATGAGATATACAGATAAGAATTTCAGCAATTATTCATACTGAGTTGAGCAATAACCCAAACTTCTTCACTGCTATCATATCTCAAAATTGGAGGCAATTTCTAATGATTTCTGGTAGAGACATCATTTGGACCTAAGATTTACCTCGCTTAAAACTCATTCCATTGCACTTAAAAAGTTATGGTAAAATTCTTGAGCTAAATAATGCACTTACCCATGACTCAGACACCAGTTTGAATTCTTTTGCCTTTTTTACTTAAGCGAATTATTATAAGAAACAACCAGTTGTGGGCGAATTGCAAAAACTTTCCTCGGTCCATATTTTTCTCTGCAAAGTCTCTCCGCTTCAAACAACAAACGTTGACATTGTATCATTAAAGTCTTGCATCACAAAACATTCCTATAGAACGATTTCATGCGCTTTAGCGAGGCACTCGTGAATTGTTTTCACGCATTTTGTTCTTTTCGTTCCTATTTCAATCAATGCAAAACATAAAAGAACAAAACATTATTTTGGGTTCGTTAAAAAAGATACCCGGTTGTGCTCATTTCTTTGTTTGCATTGGTTGATTGAATCAAATTCGTGAAAACAATTCACGAGTGCCTCGCTATTTCACGAGTGCCTCGCTAAAGCGCATGGAATCGTTCTATAGGAATGTTCTGCGATGCAAGACTTTTATTATACAATGTCAAATTCACAGTTTGTTGTTTGAAGCGGAGAGACTGTGCAAAGAAAAATATGGACCGAGGAAAGTTTTTGCAATTCGCCCACAACTAGTTGTTTCTGATAAAAAATTGCTAAAGTAAAAAAAGGCAAACGAAGCCAAACTGGTGTCTGAGTCATGGGTAAGTGCATTATTTAGCTCAAGATGTTTACCATAACTTTTTAGGTGCAATGGAATGAGTTTTAAGCGAGGAATAGCTTAGGCCCTTAGGCCAAATGATGTCTCTACCAGAAATCATTAGAAATGGCGCCCAATTTTGAAATATGATAGCAGTGAAGGAGTTTGGGTTATTGCTCAAGTCTGTATGCATAATCGCTGAAATTCTTATCTATATATCTCATTTGTAGCGATTTCTATAGATATTTCAACGAAGGTCAATATTCTTCGACCGGAAAATGAACGCAGCTCCGGCCCCAAACAAGCTATGTGCCTAAACATGTAAACAGCTCTGGACGGACATCTCCACAACTGATTTATTAACAAAAATTGCAAAGAACTTTTTAGCATCCATTTCATTTTTTGTGAGGGTACTAGAAAATTTACTTCAAACGACCGATTTTGTCTCCAGGGACTAGAACGCGGTGATCTCATTGGCCGACAAGCATGAAATTGGATGATTTCCTCATGCTCTGGCAACCAGTAAGGATTTGAGCCTTATCTTTACTGACTGACTGAATAATTTCAAAATGAAAAAAAAGAACAATTTAAAGACAGCAAATGTTTGAAACTGGCAATCTCTATTCATTCTAGTTACATGCTAGACATTTCAACGTACTGTTTGGGACATCGCAGGAAGAAAGTAGTAATCTGAAAATGTAGTAATTAGCTCTAGCGTTTCATGTTCATGTTGAATTCAAAACCAGAGAGATTCATACGTCTTTCTGCATCATCGTGGTGAAGGAGGAATCTCCAGATGAGGCACACAAAAACTGGGTTGACAATTCATTAATTACCTTGACGACAAAGAGGAGTTCTGCTCACTGAGTAAACTTGAAGTAAAGTCGGAAAAATCGAATCGAACAGGTCTCGGGAGCATAGGAATCAAATGTCGTCCAAGGCCGAATGGCTCGTGGCCCATGGCCGAAACCTCCAAAGCCTCATTTTCACGGACCAATCAGACGGCGAATAAGCGAAGAAGATAAAAGAAACCCGTGAAGATCTTTCTAAATATTGCCTATCTTCATAAAAAGCAGCCAGGACGAGAAACTGCTAGAAATTTCCCGAATTTCTTTGAGTAAATCTACTTTCCCGATGTTTGGGTATGCAATTTTCGATGCCGGTTAACATATCTCCAGGTTTCGAGGATTTATGGCTTTTCAAATTCACACACAAACCGATGAGGCACTGAACCTTGAAAAATAGAAGTTCTGGCCGAGACATAATAGTGATAACAATAGCGATTATTGTAAGAACGACCGAGAAACTCCAAAAATCTGCGTTTTAAAATGTTCTTGCTGTTGTCCTGTCACCACAGTTGCTCTTCTTCAAGATTCAATATCCCTGCGGTTTCTATGTGAATTGAAAAATATGCTAAGATTTGTTTAGGCTGCTTCAAAATAGGGAACCGGGGAATCGAGGAATATGGAAATCGTAAGAGATATCGGTATGGAGTTTGCGGTATCTTCAACAACCACGTTATACAAGTCTGCTGCGTAACAATCCAGGGAATCTCCAATGGGATCTAGCCAGAATACTCAATGAAATGTGCATGTGAACAATTACTAAATTGAGGAAATTGGAGACAAGAAGCCTTATGCATTAATACGACCACTTGGATATGTAGATCTTGCAAATGAAGATTTATTACAACTTTTAATGTATGGCAATAAAGATTTTCCCATTTCACTAAATAAACAAATTCTTGAGCTTACGCTACATTTTATCCACGAAACTGGTCAATTCAAGTGAATATCTATAGCCACTTACCCATCCCTTCATAAGCCACCTGATTTTGTCACGTATTTAAAGTAGTTAAAGTAGTTTCTTTTCCTTTATTATCTTTATTTAATGGTCTTAGCGTAGACACAGCCTTTTGCTCTCTGGGGTTCATCAGCCAAGTAGTATTGTAGAGTAAGTTTGTAAGTAATGTAGTTCGTAATATGTACTGTAGAATTTTATTTGGAATACATTATACAAAAACAAAACAAAACAAAACAAAAGCCTTACAGAGGAAAGAAGCATATCAGTCAATAGCTGTTGGCCTCCAAGTTTCTAAACTTCAACAACTTAAGTCATTTTTTCAACATGGATTTCACTATCGAGCAAATAAAAATTACTGAAACGGGGAATCGATGAAAAGGAAACTACATAGGCTATGAGAAAAATTCAAACGGCAGCATAGAGATCTCCTTGGAAGTAAGTAACTTCTCAATTTTCATGTTTTTATCTTAGATAGTTTAGCTCTGAAGTTTGGATTGTTCGTCATTTTACGAACATGAAGCCATTCAATTGATGTTTGCACGAGAAAAATATCTGAAGAGTAGATTTCTTAAAAAAATTCTGGAAATTTCCATAAGATTTTTGTCCTGGTTGCGTTTTAAGAAGGTAGGCAAAATATATAAAAATCTTCACAGGTCTATTTTGTCTTCTTCACTCATTCGTCGTCTGATTGGTCCGTGACAATGAAGCTTCGGAACTTTTGGGCATTGGCCACGAGCAAAAATCGGCTAAAAGATTTGATTCCAATGTTCCTCTATTGGTATTTTCGAGAGACTACAAAAGAATTGATACTGCTCGCGTTACTCTTTCTCTATTTCACTTTTCTTTGCATTTAAGTACGCAGTATCCGTTCCCCTTCACTGTGACGATGCAGGAAGACGTAAAAATCTCTCTGGTTTTGCCTTCAATATAAAAATGAAATGCTAGAGCTAATAACTCCACTTTTACATTTCTAATTTCTTCCCACAATGTGCCATACAGTAAGTTGAAATGTCTAGCATGTAACTACCGGGTGAGTCAGAAAAAAGAATCCCCATTTGAAAGGTCACGGCTCCCTGGATATGAAGACAATGATATCGGCAAACATATATTTTAATGATAGAAATGTTCAAATCTACTATAGAATTTACCTGACTGAAATCGGCCACTTCATTCTGAAATTATGAGGGATTTTCTAGAGAAAGCCTCTTCAAAAACCTTCAAGACGTGCCCAAAATGATGAACCAATTTCCCTTACATTTCTGCCTTACAATGGCCTTACAGCAATGACTTGTGGACGCTTTAGCACGTGCTATCCTCTTGGGAGGATGAACAAGTCCTGCCCCTGGCATCGATGACCTATTCAGGGGGATTCCATTCTCCAAAGGGGACAAAATACATGAATTTATGCGAGTTTCATCAATTTTAGGAAGGAAACTTTGCTCATTATTTTCATTAGTTTTTGCAGGTTTTTGGAAGGGGCTTTCTGCAGAAAATCACCCACATCGACGGGAAGGAATGGCCGATTAAGGCGTTGTAAATTACTGAACCTAATTGAACATATTGGCGATAAAACAAGACATTTTTCAATATCACTGCTTTGATATTCATGCAGCAGTGGCCTTCCAAGCGGGGATCCTTTTTTCTGACTCATCCGGTAGAATTTTCTGAACAGAAATTGCAAGATTTAAAACCTGTTTTGTCTGCGTTCAATCAAACGTCGGAACTTGTTGTTGGGACACCCGGTAGAGAAAATCCGTCTCCGTTGAAGCTTTATTGTGAAAAAGATGATGGATGAAATTAGTTAACCCTATCTGAGATTGTTTTGAAACAATTATTGAATGGGGGTTGATCCGGCCCCCCCCCCCTCTGTTAATTTCTGTTCTTGTATAAGATAAGGCTACTTAACTCGGAACAAAGGTTGTTCCTAAAAGAAACAATGGATATCTTAATTCAATTAGCGATGTTGTTGTTGTTGTTGGAAAAGCATAATGACGTCATAATGCTGTATGATGTCATATAATCGAAAGCATGTTAAAAGTTTATTAAACTTAACTTTACACGAAGAAATGGAGAAAACAAATCAAAATACGTGTAATTCCAATAGATGACGAGAGATAGAAAATATATTTTTTGCACAATGCAGCAACACAATTTGGCTACCATGGGGACAGTGCTTGAAATAGAATGTCCAAATTGTTACAGTGTTATTATTCTATGATAAAAACTAAACTTACTAAATCTCAATGGTCCTCTGCGTATATCAAACAAAGTATAAATAAAAATATCCTAGGGGGGCGGAATCCCTCCCAGGTCAGATAGGGTTAAAGAATTTAGTTCAATGAAATTGGCATAATTTAGTAAAATCACTCATGAATACTGCATGGTGAGATGGATGACAATGAAATAAAATTCATATTAAAAACTTGCCCTTCTCTTATGCAGTGCATATTAACAAAGACATTTCACAGCCGCAAAAATTGGCAAATACCCAGTGTGCTTTTGATCATCTGGTATATCAAATTGACAGCTTTAAAACAGAATATCTGAATAGACCTTTTAGCTATTCTCAAAAGAATCAGAATCGAACGATATTTTGCTATATTTTGCAGAATTTTCGAATGTGTACAATAGTGATAGAAGCTCTAACGGCACTCGATCGAACCTCGCGTATAAAAATGTATAAAAATAACGCTCGATCCAGGCTCTTTTGTAGAATAGCTAAAAGGTCTATTCTGTTTCCTACAAATTGCATGAACCAAAACTCGCGATAAGGAAAGATCATCTATCATGACCACCAGCTGGCCAAAATGCGGGGGCAACGGTACTTCTCCGCCTAGTAGAATATTGGTGATTCAATGCTCTTTCCAATATATATTGCATCCATGTGCATTTTTAATTAAGAAAGCAAACCTAAGTCTAAAAGGAGCTATCCAATAATGGGGCAATGTACTAATGTACTGTCAACATAAACATGTGGTCGTGCATGCTAGTTTGCTTTGGCTAGGGTTCCGTCTGAGGGGGGTAAATTTAAGAGGGAAGTCAATAATGTCGGCAATAATAGAGAAACGATTCTGTTCACCATCATCTACTACCGGGTGTCTCATTTTGACTGAAAATAGTACTCCATTTTGACTGAAAATAGGAACAAAACTATTAGATATCATTACTCTCCGCGTTCACAGCTAAATTTATCAATCTTCAACTTAGATGAACATAGCTTGCATTTGAAAATCGTACACCAAACACCGGAGATACAAGTTTGCAAAGTCAAGATTTACAGTGCACCCAAAACCAGAGGTTTTGAATAAGGGCCTAGCAATGATTTGTGTCATGGACAGTTTCCAACGGACCTGTAAACTTTAATTTTCAGTGTTTTGCTTATTGAAAAAGAATAAAAGTCACACGGGCATGACCCTGATAAAACAAATATAATAAAAATGTCGTAAAAATAATAAAGTCGTACCACATCTCCCAAATAAGCGTGCATGTGCTCCGTCTTTTGATACAAAACACTTGGGATAGAAAGCAATGCAAGGACCGATTCCGCAAAGGAAAAGTCATTTCTAGGACAATTGAAGCAATTCAAGGTATAATTCCTTTCAAAATTAAAAACTAAAGGTTAAAGTTGAAAATTATTTTGCAAAATGTCTCTGTGATGTCAAATCATGGCTAGGCCCTTTCTCAAAAGCTCTGGTTTCAGGTGCACTCCAAATTTTGACCTTGTAAACTCATATCTCCGGTGTTTGGTGGACGATTTCAAAATGTAAGGTATGTGCATCTAAGTTAAAGGTCGGTAAATGTAGTGTTTTGTTCCCTTGTTCGGTCAAAAGGGGGTAATTTTTTAAACATCCGGCATAATCAATGACCTTCCTCGTACATCAAAATTAAAAAACAACAATGCAAAGATGTCCTATGACAATACCTACTTGACAATTGGTGGCGACCTGCTCCGTTTTGGTGCTGACTGCTCCTCTTTAGGTGCGACATTTTCTTCTTCAGTCTCCTCAAATCGTGATTGACCTTGCTGGTCATTTCCTCTGCTTGAAAGTACTCTCTGTTGCGACTGGATCTGGGTAAACGGCTTGACATCTACTGATTCTGCTAAAGGGCCGTTTACTTCCTCCGTATTCAGGCCTAGTAACATCTTAACCCTTGCAGAACGCAGCTCTACAACTTTGTCAATATAGCCAATTTCTTGCAGGTACCTTGAAAGCGAGAAAAGATTGCCTTTGATAAAAATTCTGGTTAGAAATTGGAATATGCGTAGGAAAGCGCAGCCAGAATAGAAATCTGATGACAAGTGTAACGACGAACGGTCTAATTTTATCTCCGTTTCTTGACCCTCGGGATGACATAATTATCTGTTTAAACTAGGAAGCACAATGGCTCCATTATATACCACGAATAGTAGTTGTAGCAAACAAACAGAATAGTAGCAAAAATATACCAAGGATATCAATCCTTTCTTAGCACTGCTGTATACCGCAGAAGAAAACAAAGTTTAGAATATGATGTCCAGTGTTCGCACTTTTGCACAAGATGTCTATCATTCGCAAAAGCCAGTTCATATTTTTGCTTCTATGTAATCGATTGTACACCCTTTCTCAAATACTGACCTTATCAAAATGAACCATAGACTAACATGCACCTGTGGTGGATCCTTATTTTTAAGTTGCTACGAAGATAACGTTTAAAATCTTACTTAGGCTATGTTCACACTGCTCCGTATTCGTTTTTATCCGTTTTCATATTAATTCGTTTTACCTGTTCACACTGATCTGGGTTAGTATGAAAACGCTACCAAAACGATGAAGCGTTCACAATGCTCCGCTCTGGATAAAAAAGAAAACGCTATGAAAACAGGACCACCGCCTCTCCTTGAAATTGTGAGTTTTGGCGCCAAATCATTCCACCAACTTCGAGTGACTCATTATTTCGAGAGAATGTGTTCAAATTGGCGCGAGCCAAGCATGTTTTTGAGTTGTTGTTGTTGTTGTTGTTGTTGCTGTTGTTGTTAGCGGTTTCAAAAGGATCCGTTTTCAAAGTGCTTTTTCAAAAGTCTCCGTTTTCAGGGTGGGGCACTGTGAACGCAAGGCGAAAACGGATAATTTTATATCCGTTTTCATATGAATGCGGAGCAGTGTGAACGGGGCCTTAGATGATATTTCACCAGGAGTCTAAAAATCAAGTCTTATGTCACTGCTGCTTCAAGAAATTCATGGATTTGTCTGAAACATTTCTATTTTATGAAACTACCAGAAAAGGAGTTAAAGCTTGAAACAGAATTAAACAGCATAAAGTTGGCTCTAAGTCAATCTAATCAGATGGCTATGTTCTATTTACCGGACCCTGGCCAATCGGAGGGCTGGACCATGAGACCCTCAGCCCCTCCAGATACAGTAGATCACGCCAAAGATTCCTAGGCGCTATTTTACATAACGCTGCCTCTTTTGCTATACTTCTTCCAACTATTGTTTTCTAAATTGTTTTCTGGTTGAAGATTCTTTTGAATCCTTGATTGCCCTTTCCTGGTAAGATGAATGTACTGAGATTCAGTTCAGATTTTCAGTCGTTTGATCGATTCGACACAATCTTCGGTCGAAGTTATTGATGATAAATAGTTTGTTCGTGGATCAAAATTGGAATGGCGGAGAGAAAAGACAATATTCAAAATTGCAAAGGGACAACCAGGCTTTTATTACCTTGCACAACAACGTTTACAACGATCAGAAACAACGGCAGAAAACAATCATGCATCACATATAGCTAAGCCATGTCATATCAATGTTAGAATCAGCAGTTTTCGTAATATTAGGTGAGATCATGTTTTTAGGCAAGCACATAGCAATTCTATGCTTGTAAGCCTTGTCGCCAAGTCGATCATTCAAGTACTTTGCTAACAATTGAACCCAAATTTATGGGAAAAATACGTATCACAGTGTCTCTGTAATTGTAAGCTACTTACTGTGACGTCGTATTCTCTTCAGAATCTGGATTACGGGGCATTATTTACCATATTCCTGCTAAATTATGTGCATTTAATGGCAATATAAGTTTGCCAAGTCAGAGTCGTTTGGGGAAGTTAGAGTCCCTTCAGTATTCTGCTGCTCTAGCTGTATCAGGAACAGGAAGGGTACGTCGAGAGAGGAGCTGTATGGGAATCGCTAAGCTTCCATAGGTGGAGCAGACACCTTATTTTATTCAACAAGTCCATAAATAATCTGACTTCTGAAAATACTACGAATCCAATACCGCCACTGCGGCAGTCTCGATACTCTCCTTGCGATGAGGATGTCATCGGGCGAACATGGGTAAGGACAGAAAAATTTCAATCCAGCTTCTATCCTCTCTGCGTATCTGGATAGAATAAGCTTGATCAAGAAATTAGACTTGCACCTTCTATTGCTGCCTTTAAGACAATGCTGCTATAAAAATGCACCCCCAACCAAAATCTGTCTTTCGGATACATTACCAAACAGGTCAATCGTATCTTATCCAACTTATGGTTGGTCTCAGTAAATTAAATCTTCACAAATTCAAGCACAATTTGAGGGATACTAGGAGCACTTTTCGTTGCTCTGCCCTTCTTTTGAAGTACTACGTAGATATCTTCTTGCTGGAGTTTCTGCTTTATTACGACCAATTGGAAATACCAATCTTTCAAACGAGATTCTGGTGCAGATCTTTTGTTTGGTGATCAAGATTTTCACGATGGTCTTAATAAAGATTTCTGTTAACTCTCTGCATTATCCACAAAACTGGTGGGGTTGGTTAGAAATTAAAAACTCAGTTGCAAGTCATACAACAAACACGTCCCTTTTAAGTAATTGTTCTTTCTTTTTTGTGGTAGTTACGTGTACCTTTATGTCCATGTTCTATTTTTGTATTTAATGGCCATGTGGGTAGAAATAGCTGTTGTTCCCCGTGGTCTTGTCCTAGTAGTAGAATAGAGTAGCTTGTCAGTGGAGTAATTTAGTACTATGTATCGCAAAATTTTAGCAGAGCGTATGACAAAAAAAAAAGAATCTGAAGTCTTGGAACATCCTGGAACGGTCAATTTGGGAGAGAAAAAGTTCAACTAGTTACGGATTCTGATTAATACCGATTCTGAAACGTTAGAGATCGGCGAGGTTGGAGAGAAACCACCAAAAGAAGGCATTTTGCAATTTCTCGGAAATCTTCTAGCTTCAGGAAGGTTTCGGAAGAGCCCGAAATGATACGAAACAATACGACAAAAATCTCTCGGAAGTCTACCAAAAACAGAATCATCAATAAATGGGTCTTTGTGAAAAATCATTAAACTCTGCGAAGTCTACTATTTTTGGAAGAATGACACGCAGAAACAGGAATTTTTATTCTGTGAAGTCTATAGTTTTCGGATGATGCTCAAAAGAATACACACAAATGAATTACTCTTATATTGATAGATCTCTTTTGTTCTTTACAGCACTGTGGATCCGCCATGGTACTTTGGATCCACCTTGTGACTTCTTTAACCTAGAATTACAGAGAGTGACAACCTCTCCTCGTGCTTGGTAGCAGGTTTGACTGTGACAGCGCAGGAATTAGAGCCTTCAGATTGACAGTCAAGCACACTATCACTGAGCCATCCAAGTTATCTTCAAGGTGAAAGACCACCTACATTCAGAAGCCTTCAAAGAGCTTCTGACTTTAAATAAAAAATTGTCACATGTACAAATACTATATACATCCACAAAGAATGAGATGATTGCCCAGGGTTTAAGCTGTAAGTTAGCTATTCACTCTGCAGTGCCCGGAGTATTTGTCAATGACTGCCTGCAAATCTTAAGATTAAGTTCATACTTACTGCCTCAGGATTTGTCTCCCCTGTCTGTAATCAAAGTTATTAGATTTATTGAGGTTTTCATTTGAACTGTGCACTTCACGTTCCTCCTCCACATCATCAGTTATGTCAGGAAACTTCATATCTGTTCCATATCGCAGCTTGTGATACTTCTGTCTGTAAAGACATTTAATTCCACATTTTGCAAAGCACTAAGATTTGATCAAAAGCTGATCCTTAACCCGACCCTACATAAAAAAGGAAGAGTTTTTTCAAATAAAACCAAACTCTACCGGGTGAGTCAAAAAAAACGTGGGGTGTTTGGCGGACTGTGACGTCGCTTGTAGCCACCCGATCGTCGTGAAATAAATGTGTCCGTGCAGCAAAAGTCTAACTTAGATTATAAGCCTTACCCCATTAAAATCGGTCACTTGGTGCATTAGTTAAAACGTATTTTCTTCGTAAGGCCTTGTATGGGAGTCTTGCAAACTGATGGAATCTTTAGCCAGCAAGGCCTTTCAGCATTTTAGCCTTGCCAAAGTTAGACACACGTGGTATTATCAGAGGAGAATGAAATAGTTAGGAAAAGTGTTTTCTCTCCTGATAATACCACATGTATCTGTAACTTTGGTAAGGCTAAAATGCTGAATGGCCTTGGCTAAAGATTCCATCAGTTTGCAAGACTCCCATACAAGGCCTTACAAAGAAAATACGTTTTAACTAATGCACCAAGTGACCGATTTTAATGAGGTTAGGCTTATAATCTAAGTTAGACCTTTTGCTGCATGGAAAAATTTATTTCACGACGATCGGGTGGCTACAAGCAACGTCACAGTCCGCCAAACACCCCACGTTTTTTTTTTGACTCACCCGGTACAATATTGCATCTAAGCGACACAAAAATTCTAAAAACCAAATAACCTTTTTCACTTTCGGTCATTTTAGCTGCAAACCATAATTTCAATATTCATTGATTGCATGACCACAATAGCACCATAGTTGCAAACAAAAGAAGAGCTTAAAACTTCCAAAATCGTTTGTTTGTTGTTTGGAGTGCTTGAAACATGTATTACTCAATATGTTGTTGTATGTTGTTGTCAAATGAGATATAATTTTTTCATATTTGCTAATATCAGCAAAATTGAATATCTATGGAGTCCTTCACATTTCTGAGGTCATTTTTCGTGTGAATAGGTAAGTGTGTGAATTGAGCATTTTATAGCAAATTAGGCTATCTTCCTTGTTTCATGCATTTATAGTCAGTGCGGATTGGAAAAAGGAAGAGGACTATGTAAAACTGATGGGTAAATCTGTCTAATGAACAAAGAGATAATCAAATGCTAATTGTTCCGAAATAGATACAGAAAATTGCTTCATAGCAAAGTATATATTTTGCTTCAACATTGTGTTTTCTACTATTTAGTACCATTTTCATTCAAAAACTGATAAAGTAATAAATTAAACAGAATTTATCTAGCTAAGAAGGTACAAATCCTTGTAATGAATGAAGTAATTAAATAATTACCAATTGTTACTTTTAAAAAGCAAATTGTCCAAAGAACAATTGAGGTAAGCTTCATTTGTATACCCTTTGTAGATTCAAAGAAAGAGAAGGGGACAAAAATCGCTCCCACATGACAACAAAATGTGAGATTTTCTTCCTGCAGCACAGACCTTTGACGCTAAAAAATCTTGAAAAATTTTGATTCTTTGAAAGTTTGAAGGTTTGGACAGCCTTGGTAGTGCATGGCATCTACAAATTCTCATAAGAATGTGAAGCATTCTTGTCATATTACCTGCACACATTTTTTTGGTAAATAGCACAATTTGGTGGCAGCACAAAGCCAACATTTTCCAGCTTTTCAAATAACTGAAATCATTATTTTAAGCGCCCCAAATTGGATAAGCTTTGCTTCTCTGGGGCGTATGAAAAAGTATGTAGTTAATTTTAGCCATGCTTACTTCATGAATCATTATCATCATCATTATAAAGATCCACTGAGTATCTAATGAGTAACCTTTCACCAATTTAGTATTTCTACAAAAAAATGATCAATACTTTCATAGAACCTTTTCCGAAACCATTCCCAACCTTTTCCGTTTTGCTTGAGTCAGTTTTTATTGCTATTGTGGACATTCAAAAATTTTCATATTTCTCCAATACAAGATTGTTCCATCCAACCCCTTTCCTGGAATAGCTAGCAACAATAAGGACAGATTTCCTTTTGAACCAATCATCATGTTTGTTTACATCGGTGAGATTAACCAATCAAACTCAAATCTAACATGACGTGACGCACCGTGATTTTGCCAGAAATTCATAAGCTGTTGGGCTGAATATAAAAATACCTTCCCCAAAATCTTGTGACGTGCAAATGGATTTTTGACAAATCAGGAATGTTTTTATATTTTCTGTTAAGCTTGTCAAAAATTCCGCTGTCTCGGATTTTGATATTCAACTCAAATAGAGAGAAATCTATCTTTGAATAACGCCCTAAAATCAAGGCAACAACTAATGTTTTAAGTTCAGCAGAAATATACTCCTCGACAGACTACTTCAGTCTGTTGCACAAAGACAACAAACATTGATTCGTACACAACATTAAACCTGTTTCCATGACATTTTCGGTGTTGCACAACATTCCAAAGGGGCAGTGTCTTCTGTGATACCGATTACAGTATACCATCTTCTGAAGCACTACAATCACATTCTAAAGGGCCAAAACTCAACAAGAAACCCCTACTAATAATGTCACAAATAGAATGTAAATCACAAGGTACTCAACAGTTCTTCATTTGCTATGATGAACCAAAACAGGATAAGTCCACAAGTCCATAGTTTGCAAGCGACACAAACAAATTTAGCAAGAATTAATTGATGATTTCCACGAGTTTGAGCAGCACTTTACTGTGCTACAATGTTGATGAAATGTCCACGACATTCAAGTTTTGAGCTGAAATGGCGCAAAACTGATCACGTCTGAAAAAATAGCATTTGTTTGCGCAAACAAGTTGATTTCTTATCCTTAGATAATTATTGTCCATTGATTGAGAGAAAAGTTGGGAATTGCACAACAGTATAGAGTTTGATGAAGGGGTCAGATCAAATGAAATGTGTTAATTTTGACAAGCTTATAGTCTAGCAGAAAATAAATGTAACAACATTCCTGATTTGTCAAAATCTATTTGCACGTCGCAAGTTTGGGGGAAGGTATCTTTTTATTCATCCCTACAGCTTCTGAATTTCTGCAAAATCACGGTGCGTCATGTGATGTTGGATTACGCAGTGTGATAGGTCCATATCACCAATGTGAACAAACGCGGTGATTGGTTCAAAACGAAATCTGTCCTTGTTGCTAACAACTGGCAATGTTATACTGCTGAAAATAAGAAAAAATTGCTGAAATTTGCCAACCTTTCTTGCCGAAGCGCATATTCTAACATTTTAATCCTTCTTACGAGGTCTCTTTTTAAATTTTCTTGTGCTCTTCTTTCACCTTGCAGAAATGCAATACGCGCCTGAAAAATACAAATGCAATAATACAATAGACATAGCAATAAGCAGGATAAAGAATGCGCTCTTCAAAACAGAATACTTTACTATCACCAACAGAATTCCAGAGGTCCTATTTCGAGCCCTCAATTACCGACACACAGTGCAGGCTAATGGATGCTTAAACTTACATGGCAGTATCTGCAAAACACTCTCCTTTTGTGTAATCAAATGACTGCTGAGCACCTAAACCATCGAAAGCAAGACTTATACCAGTGCCTTATTAAGCTTGGTTTCCATATATGACTGCACAGATTGCTGGTGATGAAAGGTTCACACAACTTTGTGATGAGCAATTTTTGCTCCAAAAAATTTTCTGTTCACTTGAGTGGCTGTTGTTGCATTGCCAGGAATCCTTGTGTTTGAGATTCTAAGTTTACATATAAAAGGGCAGTGGAGGACATTCAGTTGAAAGCCACCCTTGGAAAAGTGCAAAGAAAATTCCGTGCTTATAATAAAAAAGCCTTTGATATTCAATATCTTGAATAATGAACCAATTCTTGAAAAATAGTTCCCATTAGCAATGACATTTTGTTGCTTCAAAGTAAAAGTCAAAGGTTCGTCTTAAACGTATGGTCATAGCTGTGAACTGCAGCCAACCATTTGCCATTTGCCTAAAGCAATTTCGCAGAGCTTGGATATTTTGCAAACAAATCATAGAAATGAAATGTGCATTGATTGAGGAAAATTGCAAAAATAAGTTAATCACTCAGCTATCAAGCAGAATTTCATTCAATCCAAATATCCAGAACCCATGGTGCTAAGAAACTTTTTTAAAAGTGGGATCACCAGCAATTTTTTCACTCCTCATAAAACCACAAAACAGTTGCAAAATAATTTGGTCTTGCAGCTATATCAAGCAGAACTTAATTTACTCAAATTCACTTATAAGGTCCAATATGAATTTTCAAAAGCCAGAACATCTTTTACTCACCTGATATGGGCAATGGTCCTATTTCAAGCAAAATTGAATGAATAAAAATGAATAAAATTGAATGAGTTGAACGATCTTACTTGAAAAGTGGAATTTCTCAAGCAAAAGACAACATTAGGTTAGCTGTATGGAGAATATATGTACAGTAGCTTTCTATACAGGGTGTCCCGAAAAAATTGTGCCCCACTTGCCTGAAGATTGCGACAAAACGGCAAAAAATTCTCGCAAAAATTTTGCATTATACTGCTCTTCAGATATTCAATTAAAGTTTGCTACCATCCAAGTATTAAAGTATTCAGGTATTCAAGTATTCAAGTATTCAATGTATATTCTCAGCAAATTTAAAACTAATACATTTCAACTGATGTAGTAAAATACAAAGCTAAATCTTATAAAACAAATAGTGACATATATGTATACCTTTAACAACAGAATATTGCTGAAGGACACATGAAAAGAACTCAAATGAGCTTTCGAGCCATATGCCCCTCTCGTGAATTACAATTTTAAGAACAGCAGTTTCAATATACTATGTGTAATATTTAGAGTTTGGTCTACCTGTTGTATGTTGTAAATACATTAGATATTGATTTTAGTTCAGTTCAGCATCGACTCCAAGCATGTAGCAGTCACTGTGTTTACGCCCTCTCGCCCATCCCTTCAGGGGATATTACAATGGCGACGAGGAGAAACTTCAACAACATCTTTTGCAATACTCAAGCATTTTGCAAAGAGTCAGTCTGAAGTCAGCACGCATTTACTTGTTCGTCACAGGAAAAGAGCAGAAACAGAGCATGTACATAGGCCATTCCTCGCAGACTAAACAACTGTCACCAATATCCAGCAATCTTCCTGTTATCCGAACGAAAGTCAGAGGGAAAAGAAAGGCACATATCACAGAATAGAAGCTGTCTAATCACAAAACACTGCAAAATCACTTCACGATGGAACAGCCAGAAAAGAGCCTGATTCCTCGTACGAAAAATCGAGCATCCTATTACGTTGGTGATGAAGAACAGCGAGAAAATGCAGAAAACGCAGAAGCCGAATGCCATGGAAAAATAGGACGAGTCAAAGTGAGCTTATTGGCAGAGCCGCAATAAGGCGTCACTTAGCTGAAGTAACACGAAATGAACATACCCGACAGAATGAATAGACTTGCTCTCGAAAAGCGGAGCCCAGCTAACATTAGAATTGAGTTTGGTAACTATCCCTGACGAAAGGCTGCGGAAGCCAGCCAAGCATGCAGAATTTGGAGAAAGAAACAGAGAAGAAGACATGGCTGCAGGACCGAAGACAGCCAGGATTATGAAGTGCTACAGTAGTGCTAGCAACAGCTGGATAAATGATGGTTAAAGACAAATGACGGAGATATAAGGTGACTTAAATCAGGGGCCTGGGCAATCTAAATATAACCTATTGAATTCTATTGTATTTCATGATATCGAGAGATTAGCAAATCAATTAGACAAAGAAAAGCACTAAGCCATCTTTTGTTCTATTTTTAAACTAGGCGCTATATATCCGTCATTTGTCTTTAAAATACGGATTGAAAGGACTGATCTCGATAAGAAGAAGAGGGAACTTGGCCTAGGAAATCAGAACAAGAGAAACAGAGTGCAAGAAGGCAATGACGCCACACCCTAATTCGTGATGCAGACAATAGCGCTTATGCATCATTGCACGCACATGCCTATCCAACAAAGGAAGTATTGAGGAAGAGAGGGTAAACAAGAAACAGATTTTAGGACAGCTACAAACTGAACTCACTTGCGTGCCAGAATCATCCATAAGACTGAAACGGATTTGTCAAAACATTTTGTTATGAACAGGACTTGTCGAATATCTTTTAACGTTCATTTATTTTTGTTTCATGAAGAAAAGGAGAGATGTAATATTTAGAGTTTGGTCTACCTGTTGTATGTTGTAAATACCTTAGATATTGATTTTAGTTCAGTTCAGCATCGACTCCAAGCATGTAGCAGTCACTGTGTTTACGCCCTCTCGCCCATCCCTTCAGGGGATATTACACTATGAAAGTAATGCATTGCTACAGGTTATAGAAAAAACTAGGAGAATAATTATCTATCAATCTACTTTATCTTAATGAAAGGATTAAGAAAAATAAAAGGATTAAGAAAAAATAAGTGAAATAAAAATTCAACAACTGACAGGATGGATTGGGGTGATTTGGATTGTCAGAGTTTTAATCGTAGTTATTGCCAATACATTTTTTTAGCTTTTGTAGAAAATTTTTCTCTGACTTTACATTTCGTATGTCAGGTGGGATTTCATTCCAGATTGTGACACCAGTACAAAGTATTGATCTTTGTTTGTAGCTTGTGGTGCTACGAGGAATTACAAAGTTTCGCATGGAAGAGAATCTAGTTCAATAACTGTGTATTGAGCTTCCTTTTTGAAAGGAAATTTTGAGATTACCGTTTGAGGAATTAATACCAAACATGAACTTTGCAACTTTGAATTTGTAGGTATCGTCAAAATTTAACAACCCTAGTTTAGTAAAAATCGGTTGGCTGTGTGCTTGTTGCGTAGCAAAATCGATTATTCTCACAGTTTTCCTGAGATTTCGTCTGATAGATTCCAGGACTGTGGAGTTTGCATTGCCCCAGTTAAGTAGGCCATAGTAGACGAGAGACATGACGAACGAATTGTACAAGGTCCGTAGAAGGCATTGTGGTATCATGTTACGCAATCGAAAGAGAATACCTTGACCTTTAGATATTTTAATATTTACTTGCTTTATATGATCTTTCCAAGTTAGCTTTAATCAATTAAGAACCTAGATATTTTTTGAATGTTTTTCTGGTAATGGCTATTGTCAATGAACAGGTTGAGTGATTTGTTAGCAATTTTTTGTCTAGCACGAATTAGCATAAAATTAGACTTTGAGCGTTCAATGACAGTTCGCTGGCTCGTAGCCATTCTGAAATTTTGATAAGCTCCTGATTTAAGTCATCTTGCAATGTATCAACGTTTTTATATGAATGTAAGATACTTGTGTCATCTGCAAACAAATGAAATTGCAATAACTGGGATGCTTTGTGGATATCGTTGATGTACAGTAAAAGGAAAAGGGGACCAAGAACGCTGCCTTGAGGGACACCACAACTTATAGTCCTGGTTTTGGATAAGTGTTCTCCTATACAAACTTTCTGTTGTCTGTTCGATAGATATGAAATAAACCAGTCTTCTGCAGTTCCTCGTAGTAGGTTAGTTTTTCAATTAAGATTGCGTGGTTTACAGTATTAAACGCTTTTGAGAAGTCTAGAAATATGCAACATGAAAAAGCCTTTTCTCTATATTTTCAATTAATTTGGTATACAGGGTGTCCCAAAAAAATTGTGCCCCGTTTGTTTGAAGATTGCGACAAAACGGCAAAAGATTCTCGCAAAACTTTTGCATGATGCTGCTTTTCAGATATTCAATTAAAGTTTCCAACCATCCCCATAAAAATCCGTTGAGAAATGATGGAGCTATGACCTTCAGGAGTTTTGTCTTACTATTTTGCAGCGATAAATAGCTTCATGGATTGAAAAAGAAACAGCAGCCTCCAATTTCATTGCTTTCGTGAAAATTCCGATAATTCTCGGAGAGTTCCACTGTTTCTGACCTCACAGAAATTATTTCTTACTTCGCGTGAAGATATTTATCACTGCAAAATAGTAAGACAAAATGGCCGACCGCTGGTTTCATTATGTGGCATATTTGGTCTTCTGAAGGTCATAGCTCCATCATTTCTCAACGGATTTTTACGGGAATGGTTGCAAAGTTTAATTAAATATCTGAAGAGCAGCATCATGCAAAAGTTTGGCAAGAATCTTTTGCCGTTTTGTAGCCATCTTCAGACAAACGGGGCACAACTTTTTGTGACACCCTGTATATATATATATATATATATCGAAACTTATAGAAGGCATTAACAAAAACAACACTCGTTTCTTTGAACAAAGAAAAAGAAACGAGTGTTGTTTTTGTTAATGCCTTCTATAAGTTTCGATATATATTTTACTTGCGTATTGTACTTCTTTCGTTTCGACATATATATATATATCTAGGATTGCAAGTGATGTTGATTTGTTTTTTTGAAAGCCAATTTGGCGTTCAAAGATAATTTTATGTTTGTCCAAGAAGCTTATTAACCGCTTGTTCATAGCTTTCCCTAAAACTTTACTGAAAATTGGCAGAATGGAAATTGGTCTGTAGTTTGTTTCTTCAAGTTTTGATTTTCCTTTGTGCATTGGTGTTGCTTTAGCGTACTTTACCTTGTCAGGAAAGAATCCCGTTTGAAACGAGTTATTTTCAATTAGAGATAAAGGAGTGGCAAGTACCTGCCTTGCCAGTTTTACTAGTTTTGGTGGGATTCCGTAGGAATCATTTGATGGAGCTATGACCTTCTAATCCGTTGAGAAATGATGGAGCTATGACCTTCAGGAGACCAAATTTTCCCAATGACTGAAACAAGCGGTCGGCCATTTTGTCTTGCAATTTTGCAGCGATAAATATCTTCATGGATAGAAAATGAAACAGCAGCCTCCAATTTGATAGCTCTCGTGAAAATTTTCATAATCCTCAGAGAGTTCCACTATTTCTGACCTCACAGAAATTACTTCTTACCTCACGTGAAGCTACTTATCACTGCAAAATAGTAAGACAAAATGGCCGACCGCTGGTTTCAGTCATGAGGCAAATTTGGTCTCCTGAAGGTCATAGCTCCATCATTTTTCAACGGATTTTTAGTAGGATGAAGCAAACGTTATTTGAAGATCTGCAGAGCAACATCATATAAAAGTTTGAAGGGTTTCACAGAAACTACTAAAATGTCCAAAAATTAAATTAAGAAACTCTAATAATAATAACTCTAATAACTATAACTTTATGTTTTGATCCCAACAAGACCGGAAAGCATGTATTTTGTGCATGTAAGTTGAGATGGCCTAAGACTATCATAGAAATTTTGCAATTTCTACAGAGAAGAATAGGTTCAACAATAGACAATTTGTTTATTGCCAACTGTGCATCTTGGATTGAACAGGCCAATAAACTTAGTTCTTGTTAACCATTAAAGAGGAACATCGCCTTAACGCACTTAAACGCGCAGTGAGTACGAAGCGTAAAGAGACTAAAACACTAGTAGGTAGAAGATGCCTTACTTTCAAGAATATACCATTAAGTCCGGGATAATTTCTTGGTGAAGGTGAAGCTGCGTTTTTTCAGTGCCAAGCGCTGGGATCGCAGAAATAGAGCAGACCTTATCAAGTACACAACCCCTGTCATGACGCTCAAGTGATGGGGTCCTACCGGGTATCGAACCCACTCCGCCTGACTGTTTTGGCTGCAAAATCAGAGGATTACACCACTGCGCCACAACACCTTGGAAAGTTCACATAAATGATACTTCCAACTTAAATTTTCATCCGAAAGGAGACCAAGGAGGTTGACATATTTATTACCAATTATTATATTGACACTGTCATTCAAAGGGTTTTGTGATGAGTGAAAAATGACAAAGTTTGTTTTATCTACATTCAAGGCAAGTTTATTGGCATCTAGCCATTTTTTTTACATGTCTACGCTCCTTGTTGACCAATTTTTGAAGAGTATTTAGGCTGTCTGATTCAAAGAAGATGTTTGTATCATTAGCAAAGCGATGATAGATACTTTGGAAGATGAGTTGGGTAGAACATTTGTGTAAATTAGGAACACAAGTGAACCAAGGACATAGCCTTGTGGTACACTAGAAGTAACATTGAGATGACTGGAGATGCAACCATTTACTGAAACTACTACTTCTCTTACTAAGATAAGAACAAAGCCATGCTAAATATGTGCCTCGAATGCCATAATGTTGAAGTTTGTAAGGAGACTCTGATGATTAACAGTTTCAAAAGCTTTTAGCAGGCGAAGGAAGATTCCACATCAAAATTTCTTGTTATCCAAAAAATTCTTGATTGATTCTGTCAAACTGATTAATGCATGGTTAACAGAATGACTAGCACAAAAACCAAACTGACGATTATGCAAGACTTTATATGCTTCCAAAAAAAAAAATTAAATAATCGCTCATACATCCATTTCTCTATGACTTTACTGAAAACAGACAGGAGAGATATTGGTATGTAGTATAGTTTAAAGAAGTTTCAGTTTCAGTTTCATATGATTATCCATCAATCCTAAATACAATCAATGCAATTATTTACACTACAATTACAGATCTTAATCAACAAGTTACAAGTACTTAACATTGCTACACTAAATGAATAGGAGAGGCACATTACAAAATTGTATTTAAGATTGATGGACTAAGGAGGAGCTCTTTAAATAGGTAAACTAATCGAGAGAGAGAGAGCCCCCCATAAAGACAAGAAACTAAACTAATTTTAATAAAAACATTAACCATGATCAGATGGACCTCAGACAGTTGAGGTGTTGGACAAACAGAATTTGGAAACAAACAAGAGTATTATGCAAATGGATTAGGTGTGAGAATCTAATAATAAGGTAAGTTTTCAGTTTTGACCGAAAGGTGTGAGTGGAGCAAGAAACACGTATAAAAAGGGGAATGGTATCCCAAAGCCTACCGGGTGGCCCAAAAATAAACGCAACAGATTTGATTGGGACTAGCGACAAGAATTTAGGTCCAATCAATCCACAATAATTTTTTATATAATCCTCGATAGCTAACTTGAAGATAGATACCTTATTTGATGATATTGGTGCATGGAGAGTTGGAATATTAATCTTGAAAGCTCAAATTTGCCTGAACCTCCAAACCAAAGCTTGTGGCTTTTAGCCTAAACTGCGAACGCGCTATTTTGGGGAATCTCCTGAATTACCGTGAAATAAGAGAATAAAGCCTCATGCTGAGGAAACCATTTGAATAGAAATTCAATCAAATTCATCCATTTTGTCCTGAAAAGACATCTTTTTTTGTGCTTCAAAAGTTTCGAAAAGTTTGCATTGCATCTGTCTCATAAAAGAAAGTAATCCGCAAAATAGTTTGCTTGGGTGCGAAAGTGAATTAGTTCTTGCAATCTTCATGAATTTAATGAAATGCATTTTGTATAATCTTTCTTCGAAATATTACGAAACGAGAAATCAAATATACCCAAGGGAAAATTATCCATGGATAGGATCCTTAAAATTGCTCATTCGTGCTTGGCTCTTTGCAGGTGCACTATGATTGAAGAAATATATTCCTTTGTGAATTTTCCCTTCGGCATTGTTATGTTTGTCAATGTTTAGCTTTCAAATTTCAATTGAAATGTGTGCCTAAACATGTGTGCCTTAGCATGCTCACACTACTACACTTTGCACATATGACTGAGGAGATTCCTCAAGCGCGTTTTCAGTTAGGCCAAAACCCGAAACCTCTGGTTTGGAGATGGAAGCAAATTTGGACTTTCAAGATTGATATTCCGACTCTCCATGCACCAATATCAACAAACAAGGAATCTATCTTCAAGTTAGCTATGGAGCATTATATCAAAAATTATTTTGGATTGATTGGACCTAAATTCTTGTCGCTAGTCCCGATCAAATCCGTTGCGTTTTTTTTGGGACACCCGGTAGAACCAAAATATTGTATTGTTTGGAGACCATATAGTGTAGTCTTTTTCAAAGACAAGAACAGATCACCTGTCGAGTTCCAATTCTATGAACAGATGAGTTAGGTTTGAAGTAATCATGGAAGCAGGTAGGAGAAAGGTTATTTATTGCATTATAAACAAAAGTTAAAATATTCACAAATAGTCTGTCCTTTATTGTGAGTAATTTTGACAAATGAAAAATAGGGGCAGATGGTGCAGAAAGTGGTTGGAAATGGATGCATCACAGGATTTTCTTCTGTAATATGGATAATGGCTTTAGATAGGAGTCATAGGTAAGGCCCCATACTGTGATGCCATAATTAAGAAATGAGGAAAACAACGAGTTATAGAGGCAGATAAGGATATGCATTGGTATGTAGTGCCTTATTTTGAAGAAAATCCCAGAAGTTATGGATAGCTTTTTACAGAGTTGGCTGATATGGTGTTTCCAGGTAAGATGTTCATCCATAAGTACACCTATGAATTTTACACAATTTAGCTCTCAGGATACTCTGTTTGCCAACTTTAAGGTTAACAAAATCAGGCAATTGCTATTTAAGGGAGTGGAACAGGACAAAATTTGTTTTATCAATATTTAGTGCAAGTTTATTAGAATCTAGCCCAACTTTTAGTTTACCAAGTTCCTTGTTTACCTTTTTTGTGAGCAATCCCAGATCATCCGATTCGAAATAAATGTTAGTATCATCAGCAAACAGGAAAAATGAAAAGAACCAACTGGGTGTCCCAAAAAAAGCGCAACGGCTTTGATCAGGACTAGCGATAAGAATTTAGGTCTAATCAATCCAAAATAATTTTTTATATAATCCTCGATAGCTAACTTGAAGATAAATACCTTGTTTGATGATATTGGTGCATGGAAAGTTGGAATATCAACCTTGAAAGTCCAAATTTGCTTCCATCTCCAAAGCAGAGGTTTTGGGTTTAGGCCTAACTGAAAACGTTCTTGAGGAATCTCCTCAGTCTCAGTCATATGCAAAGTGTAGTAGTGTGAGCATGCTCAGGCACACATGTTTAGGCGCACATTTCATTTCAAATTGGGAAGCTAAAAATTGACAAACATAACAATGCCGAAGGGAAAATTAAAAAAGGAATGTAGTTCTTAAATCATAGTGCACCTGCAAAAGAGCCAAGCACAAATGAGCATTTTTAAGGACTTTATCCATGGATAATATTCCCTTGGGTATAGTTGGTTTCTTGTTTCGTAATAATTCGAAGAAAGATTATACAAAATGCATTTCATTAAAGTCATGAAGATTGAAAGAACTAATTCATTTTTCACACCCAAGCAAACTATTTCGCGGACTACTTTCTTTTATGAGACAGATGCAATGCTAACTTTTTGAAACTTTTAAAGCATCAAAACAGATGTGATGTCTTTTCAGGGTAAAATTGATGAATTTGATTGAATTTGTATTCAAATATTTTCCTCAGCATGATGCTTTATTCTCTTATTTCACAGTAATTCAGGAGATTCCCCAAAATAGCGCGTTTGCAGTTTAGGCCAAAACCCAAAAGCTCTGGTTTGGAGGTTCAGGCAAATTTGTACTTTCAAGATTATTATTCCAACTCTCCATGAACCAATGTCACCAAACAAGGTATCTTTCTTCAAGTTAGCTATCGACGATTACATAAAAAATTACTATGGATTTATTGGACCTAAATTCTTGTCACTAGTCCCGATCAAATCCGTTGCGTTTTTTTTTTTTTTTGGGACACCCGGTAGATGAATTGGGTAAGTCATTAATGTAAATAAGGAAAAGCAATGGACCAAGAACGGAGCCCTGGGGGACACCACATGTTATGTCACAAAGTGAGGATTAATGACCATTTATTGAGACATATTGTTTACGGTTACTTAGGAAAGAGTGGAACCAATTAAGTGCTGCACCCCTGATGCCATAATGTTCAAGCTTTTTTAAGAGTATGCCATGGTTCACTGTGTCAAAGGCCTTTTGGAGATCAATGAAGTTGCCACATCCAAATCTATTGTTGTCAACTGTGGACTTGATTCTTTCAGTTAAACTAAAAAGTGCATGCTCAGTAGAATGGCCACTACGAAAGCCAAACTGCATGTTAAATATTAGTTCATATTTATCAAGGAATTTTTATAGGCGCTGGTGCATTAATTTTTCAATTATCTTACTGAAGATGGAGAGCAGTGATATTGGTCTGTAATTAGATTTTTGGTAACAAGTCCCTTTTTAAAAATAGGGATAACCTTGGCAATTTTTAGTTTATCTGGAAAGATACCAAGTTTGAAAGATCCATTAATCAGAATTAAGAGATCAGCTGATATCACAGGATCAAGCAGTTTTAACAATCTGACCGGATTGCTGTTTGGTCCACAGGATTTGCCATTCTTTAAGATTTGGATCACAGAGGATACTTCAGTGGCTGAACACGGGGAAACAAAGAAGGAGGAAGCAATTGGATTAGATAAGTAATCTAAAGGTGATTTTGGAGTCCTAGGCAGTTTGTTGGTGATATCATCTTCTGCTTTGCTGGTAACGTAATTGTTAATTCTGACAGGATCAGATATATGTGATCCATTATCATCTTTTAAGTAGGAGATTGTATTACATTCTCCAGCTTTAAGACTAATAATGTTCTTTATACCAGTCCAAAGCATTTTTATATTGTTTTTATTTTCCTCAAATATTGATGATAGTACTTATTTTGCCTCTCTTAGTTCATTTACAACTCGATTGCGAAACTGCTTGTAAACAACTAGGTCAGCTGGCAATTTTGTTATTTTGAATTGATGAAACAATTTATCCCTCATTTTCATCATTTTTTTAGATACGTAAATTAATCCAAGGCTTGTTCCTTAGTTTTAATGTCTTTTTACTAAGCTTTTTCTTTGGGCAGTGATTGTCTATAAGGCCATGGAGATTTAGTAAAAAAAAATTCAAATTTGCTATGTTAGTACCTTCATCACTAAGATAGGACTTCTCATGGTTGGAATATTCAGCCAGAAACTTAACTTTATCAAAGTTCCAATAATCATAGGCAAGATAGGAAACAACTTTATAATCTGGTGCACTCTCACTCAAAACAGCAAATTGTGGGAGATGGTCAGAAATCTGAGATAAGATATTACCACTGTAGATATTGCAATCAGCAGCATTGTTAGCAAAAATGTTATCAATGATGGTTGAGGTAGTGTCAGAAATTCGGGTTGGGTGAAGAATTGATGGCTGGAAATGGTAAGATAACATCATGTTTACAAATTCATTTGTAGAAGTGTGACTCTCATAAATTAGCAGATTAATGTTAAAATCACCCATTATTACAAATGCTCATTAAATTTCAAGATGTCTGATTTAGGATGATGATAGGCACAGCAGCAAAGGATATTTCTTGCCTTCATATTTTCAATCTCAATCCAGACAGTTTCAAAATCATTATTACTATAAGAGAGATCAGTTCTTTTGTTCTAAAGTATCATTTCTAAAGTAGAATAAAATAAAAAGATTTTAAAAAATATAAAAATACTAAAATAAAAGATCAGTTCTAAAGTAGTCAGAGGGCAGACCTTCCTGAATAAAGGAATGATCTTGGCTTGCTGCATATTTTCAGGAAAGATACCAGACTGGAAGGACTCATTGATGATTTGAGAAGGGGGAAGAAATGTGAGGAGAAAGAATTTTTATCAAGATAATCTAAGGGAGACTTTGGGACCTGGGTATACTCTTAGTAACACCATTGGCCATATTCACGAAAAAGTTATTGAAAATATTAGCCATAGATGCTGAATGAATTGTTAGGTTACCATTTGCATCCTTAACCCTATTCCACATGGGGGGCATTATGGCTCCCCAACCAAACATTGCTATGCAGTGCTTAAACCATTACAGTTAGAAGACTGGTACTTAGTGACTTTTCCTAAAACTTAATGACCTACAATATTCTGAAATTTTTGTTCTAATTCAATGTGTCACATGACCATTAAATGCCCTTATTTGGAGAGAGGTCACAAAAGAAAACGGTAAATTGCTTTAAAGGGGCTCTGTCCTCAAAATGTAAACAAAACGATTATTTTTGCAGTTTTTTGAAAGGTGATATCAAACAGGATTTTCGTATATTTTTCAAAATGAAAGTTGCTGTTTGGGCATTAATCTTTGTACTTCACTAAGGCACAAACCAAACATTCATATCTTCTACGATTGCTCGGATATAAGTGGATTTTTAACAGTCACTTTTTGGTGGCTTGGGTGAAGCCACCAAACAAACTGCAGAGAACAATGGATGAACAATGGATAATCCCCGACACGTGCGAGTTTACGGATTTGTTTACTGTTTGACGACTGAGCCCCTTTAATTTGGCCAATCTGTGTTTAATTTTGTTCTAATTAGTCTCCTTGAATTGCTCTTGTAAAGACCTTTCATATGATATATAGTTTGTTAATTTTTATTTACATTTATAGTTTTTGAGAACAATGACGTCATAGCTCTTTATGAATAACTAAGCGAAAAATATCTGTACATAAAAACCATTCAAACACAAATGGTAGATAGATGCAAAAGAGACTGAATACCACTTCTGGGGAGATCCCTTTGCAAGTCAGTCTTCTCGATGTTTCTATAACTTCAAATGGGTACATCATTGAATGGTTTCATTCATGGCTGTTCAAGCAGGGAGATAGTGAGTGCGTCACTAGATCAGCGCACGGATACTATATCAGATTCTGTCTAACATTAGATGTTGGATCAAGTTTGCGATGAAATTTAAATGTTGCAAGCACAGCTCTTCTTGTTGGTTTGCAGTAGCAAACTATGCCTGGCGGCATCTAATGTGAAACAGAACTTACAAAGAAATAAAAATTTAAGTTAATGGATATATTTGGTGGTTGCTTGGTAATGAAGTTTCAAAAGATCTTAGTCAAACCGACCAGTTTCGGGACTGAAACGTAAAGTCAATTTGAGTATATTTCTGTTCAAGTCATTAGAAAGGTCTTGATCACCATATATTAAAAGCTGTGCAAGAGCATCATTTGGAAGATCGGTACTTTGTACAAATGGTTGTAATAATTCAACAATTCCACCTGTATTATCTGTGGGTTATTTCAATCATTCTACTGCCGTCATAACATCCAGTTCTGTTCTGTCTGTTTTGTTTTATGTCTGTTTGTTTGGGCCTAACCTATATAAGTTTATTATTTCGCAGATTTGAAGCATCATGAATGAAATTGTGATTTTATAAATTGGGAAAGCATTCACTTTGGCTGCTACAATATCCTCTGGCATGATATTACATGAAATGCACCCTGAATATGAGGCAAAATCATTTGAATATGTATGACAAGGGAATTTGAAAACAAAGCATGGTCACAGAATTGAAGTGCAATGAAAGTCTCCAAGGAAAGTTTTGCTTTGATTTAACCCTATTCTACATGGGTAAATCAAGCACCACTTTCTCATGGGGAGGGCTAAAAAGGACCCCTCGGATTTTCTAAGCAACCATAGTGCCTATGGCAACGCAACTTGGTAGACATGATTACCAAGCAATTATGATTCTAAAAATAGAATCATGTGGCTAATTAGTCACATGATCTGTTCCTAGGCAACGCAAAAACAATGGAAATTTTGCTGATTTTGGCTCTCCTCCTAAAAACGTAATATTTTCAACCAAAAATAGTCAATAAATAACTTTCAAGTTATAAATATGATACATATTGATAGTTCTTAATGAAAACTGTCAACAATTGTATTTTTGGAATTCTATTGTTATCACAACTGTCAATCAAAATCATGGTTGATACCTAAACAAATTAGCTGATGCTTTATTGGCATTTTAAATAGGTTTTTACCGCCTCCACAAACGCCTGAAATGTCCAAGGCGTGCCTTTTATCGCACGCCCAAACATACTTTTCGTAGTTGGACTTTCAAAGTTTCTATGTGGATTTTGATGAATAATGATCTGTTTTTCCTTTGGCTTTTGCTTTCCTTCATGGGCCTTCTCCCGGAAGCCTTTCCGGCAAGTTTCTAAAATTGTGTAGCGTTTTTTTTAATCGTCAAGTCATCCCATTGGTCCATACTGCCAAAATTACAAAGCGGAGCAGACCGGAGAGGTCAAGGCAAGGAGTTGGGCCATCCACTTTTCCTGTTGTCCGGCTTGATGAAGTGTGAAGATCAAATTCAAAATGAATAAAGATTCCCCAAAGTCATTAGCAGATTAAAGAAGGGGATTAGAGCAAAGAACTTGAAAGAAAACAACCAAACTTTTCCGTGTTATGTTTAAAACTACTCGTTGGCCTATACTCGTGGAGCCTTTAGAAACTATCGTAGCAAAAATGTGAGTATCATGAGGTTTGTTCACTTGTCTAAAATTTTGAAACTTGATCATGAAGATAGAATGGGAAAGATATATATTTAAGCTGACAGAATGATTGTGTTCCCCCTTACTTTTAGCAATTCTTTTGCACGGTTTTTTGCTGGAATCATTGTGCTAAGATATATGAAAATATTCGGTTTCCTTTGGTTTTCTTGCGTCTTGAATGCCTTGCCAAGCTCAAAACCTTTACCATGCAGTCATCAAGTGATCGTTAATGATGATTTGACTCTTTTGAAACAGCATGCAAGATTTTTCAGAAAAAAGGATTTTTGATGGATTTTTCTTGAAAACAAACGGGCTTTGCCGAAGTTGTATGAGATCTTTGGAAGCAAAATACCCCTCGAGACGAAGAGTTTCAAGTTGTAAATTGATCAACAGTTCTGGGCTCTGGGCACCGTTCCCATTGTGGTGCATCATAATAGCGATTTTATCATGGGACAGGGGCAATATACTTTTTTCTGCAGGGTGATCAACAACTATCAACAACTTTGCGACAGCTTTTTCAAGAACAAGATTCCATGCTCAAGACGAAATCTCATGGAAGAGCACAAAGGAAATTATATACAGTTTAAAACCAAAATAACAAGACCCCAAGGCAATACAACTTTATGTGGTTCCCTTTGGAGTTAATTGCTCCAAGACTGAACTATATTGAGCTTTAGGCAAGAGGGTGCATAGACCGTAAGAACACATTACCCTTGGTATTCTCGATTTATTTCCACTTTAATTGAAAGAATAATGCAATCGTTCTCGTTGAATTTGAGAATGTCTGTTTTTTCTCACTTACTCTGTTTTGACATTGATGAGCTGATCCAGCATTATATGACATTTAAAAGGCTATTAAGTGACTGTCCTAAACAATGATAAAATAACCCTTTTCTGAATCGCACGCCATCGCACGCCTGAGATTTTCAAGGCATGCGAATAGCAGCACGCCGCCAGATTTCATATTACCAGGACTGGCATGTCATAGTCATGTGACCAATTATATAGCAATGAACTATTGTTAAGTTGATGCAATATTAAATTTGATTAAAAGTCACCCAAGTACCAGTCTTTTATCATGCTTAGTTTAAGAGTAATTACAGGAAGTTTGGTTGGGGGACCTTTTTTGCCCCCCCCCCCACCTCTCATGTAGAATAGGGTTAACAAAACAAATTGAATGAAGTCATTAACTTGTTGACCAATGCTGGCAATGGAAATCATAAGTATTGTCAAATTTTTGATTGAAATCGGCAAATGAGAAGAAAGCATGGTTTAAATGGCGCAGCTAGGAAAATGGGTGGATTTATAGCCTTT
Source organism: Aurelia coerulea (assembly GCA_039566865.1). Classification (NCBI taxonomy): domain Eukaryota; kingdom Metazoa; phylum Cnidaria; class Scyphozoa; order Semaeostomeae; family Ulmaridae; genus Aurelia; species Aurelia coerulea. Next base: position 16,916,382 of record CM076945.1, read on the forward strand.
TCAATGATCAAAAGAAGAGTCTTTGCTTGTCGACGGTCTCCCCAGACTGGAGGTACAACCCTTGTAAGATGGGGTCTGCTTGACTACTTTTTGATATCTACTGTAAAAGCTTAAGAATTTCATTTCATTTTTTTTTTTCATTTTTCATTTCATTTTCATGAATATTCTCAGCTAAGCTTACATGATAGTCTAATATAAAAAGATGATATAATATCTACAAAAGAACGCTTACAAGTATGAGTACATGAAAAACATCTATCTTACTAAAGGTGCTGAAGAGGACAAATGAAAATAACTCATAATAAGCTTTCGAGCCATTTGCCCAGAGGAAAAGGAAATAAAAAAGAAAGTCCAAGAAAGAGGGTTGGGGTTCAATGGATTGTTAAATAGTCTGCAATTAATAAGTTTGAGCAAAAATTGCTTATAATGCTTTCCGAAAATTTTCTTCGTCGGTAAATTTCTAAGGTTTTAGAGTAAATTACAAGACTGCATTGTTTGCAAAATGCGCGCGGAAGATGATAATTTAGGCCAGTAGTTGCGTGCCTGCAACTGGCTGCACAGAGGAAAATGTGCGCACCTCGATAATATGCATACAGGGAAACAAAGCATAAGTTAGCGATCGATCACGCGATTTGTGCCTTTTGAATGCTGGCCTGGCCTAAATATTGCAGTAGAAAATGAACGAATCGACCAATTTAATTGGAACATTCACTATGCAATTCCTCAATTTGTTGGGAATCTATATATATCAAAAGTTAAGTGAATACAAGTATCAAAATTATGCCCTTTGAAGTTTTGTGAGCTGCAGTCAGGTAGGCCGTGCATCATCTTTCGTTTCTTCCAATCTAATCCTTTGGCTTTGTTCCTCGCGGTGGGGTTTCATCACTCAAATAAACACGAAATAAATCCAGATCCCATCGTAACCAGTCGCTATATTTGCCGGTTGTATCAGAGAGAAAGAGATACGTCGCAGAGAGCACAGACCATTTAAAGCAACAAATATTTCAATGAAACAAAGCTTGACAATAAATGGACGCACAAGATTCTAATCCTGCGCACGTGTTTGCACGCCCGCCCCTAACACATAAAAAAGTGTGCCTGTGGAAACACAATATTTCAAGCATACAAAAAAATGTGCGCGGAAGATCTTCCACGCGCACGACATCAAATGTAGTCTGGGTAAATTATTCCAATTCTTACGCCAACATTTGAAATGAAGTTTTGTTTATAGTTCGTTCTAGCTTTTGGAACATAGAATTTTTTGGAGGTGGCTTGTCAAGTTTGGATGTGGTGTTTTTCACTAGTTAGTTGGAACAAATTGCTGAAAGAGTCAGCACTGTTTTTATTTGAAATATCATACATAAACTTTGTGCATTCTAGAGTGTATGTGTCATTTAGGTTAAAAGAGTTTAAACTTTTGAAAAGGGGCTTACTTGGTTCAGTTCGCTGTTTGAAGGATGTTATTCTTATTGCTTTCTTCATATTTTTGCTTAAAGGGTCTAACAAGTTTGAGAAGGCTCCCCCCCCCCTCAGCTAATGATTCCATATTGATATGTGGACATATAAAGGCATTGTAAATGCTGAGTGGGATCAAAATGTCTCATCTTTGCTATAATACCAATGCTTTTTGCAATTTTCATGTTGACATGCTGTATGTGTTGCTTCCATGTAAGATTGCTATCTATTAAAACAAAAGCTGAGCTCAAACAGTTATTCATTTCGTTAAGCACATCAAAATCCATATATTTACGTGCATATATATGTTGTTTTCTTTGTGGACTTATGAATGAAAAAGAATTAACAATTAAGATGCTTTTGTTATATGGCTAAAAGACACTTTTGGGCGCCATTTTGGGTAAGGTGGTGCAATACTTATGTGAGGTAAGTGTATTAAAAAAAAACAAATCTGTTTTGTTAAAATTGAGTCCATCATGGGTGGTTGTTTCTATCATCAGACTGCAAAACAGGCTTTGTTAGATTCCTTTGGCCGTGAAACGAGCAACCTCTGCTGGTTGGGCTGGGCAGCTAAAGATTAGATTAGGCCCTTACCTTTACATATTAATTTGTGTGACGGCTGTTTGCTGGTTGAAGACATGTCATCGATAAGCTCTCCTCCGCACTTAAATTCCAAACTAATCGCGTTTAGAAAGTGTCAATTTGAAGTTAAAATAATACCTGAAGCTCTGCCCGTTCCACCTCCCAATGCGCTCTTTCCATCTCGAATCTTGTCCACTCATGTTGAATGAAGTGTAGAATTCCTGGGATGCTGTAAGATGGACGAGCGTCTTGCTCCGCATTTCCGTTTGCACTTTTCGCTGGGCTAAAAGCTGCACCTGCCTCATTCTCCATCCTCATCAAGGTAACAGTTTCACACTATCTTTGCTGTGAAATTTCCATGGACAAAGAAGAAAATATGGAACTATGCGGCAGTAAGATACGACAGATTAATTGACAGCCTGTATTCTCAAATCTGGGCCTAGCCTACGCTGATTGACATAAACATTGCATATTACAATACAGTAGGCAGAGTCAATGTACTGTATATAATAGCTTCAAATTGATGAACTGCGTAGCAAATAAGCTTCTTGATTACATGGTGTATTCAACTCTTCAAGTAGCCAGTTTGAATCGATTCTTTCTTCCAATATACAATGTTTTTAATTGCAACTATATCAAGCCTAACTATTCGGTCACAAGGCTTCTCCACAACATAGTAAAATTTCTGCTTCAGTGAGCACGTCTGTGTTTACTGCGCACACTCGCAGCATAAGTACCGCTGATTTTATGATGTAGAGACCAAAGGCAAGCCCGGGCGGTTGATTTACCTTTGTGTCTTATTTGTTCCACTTCTCTTATTCATCTGTCAATTAATCAATTAATGTCAATTAATACGCAACTATAGGTTTCCGAACAATGGAAAACGCGCCGCCGTATGTTCTTTAGATAAAGGGGAGGCAATTCGTACCGTTGAGAAAAATTTCGTCCAGTTAGTATACTAAATACCTTTTCTAAAATCTATGAAAAGATTTTGAAAAATCAACTTGTTCCATACTTAAATTAAACCCTTTCGCTTTTCATTGCTGCTTATAGAAAATCATATGGCACACAACATCTCTTGATAAGAATGCTCGAAGAATGGAGGGTTGAACTCGCTAACAACAATATTGTAGGGGCTGTCCTAATGTACTTGGCGAAAGCTTTTGATTGCATTCCACATGATTTACTTATAGCCAAACTACATGCATTATGCATAAGGCTTCGATGAAAATTATCTTGTCCTTATTCACTCCTACCTGAAAAGGCGGGAACAGTCTGTGAGAATCAATAATACGTATAGCTCTTTTCAGACTATTTTATCAGGAGTACCTCAAGGCTCTGTTTTGGGCCCTATTATATTCAATGTTTACAAGCAACATTACATAATTATGCCGACGATAACACTCTGGCTTATTTTTCCAAGACTTTATCAAATTTGATTGAGGTACTGGAGGAGGAAGCAGGGGTTGAATTGAGTTGGCTGAAACAAAATGAAATGATAGCAAATCCAGAAAAGTTCCACGAACTCCTTATCAGAAAGGATCAAACAAATACCAGTGGACAAGATTTCAACATCCAAGGAAAACTGATAAGTCTGAAGAAATTGTCAAATTACTAGGTATTAAACTAGATTATAAACTAAACTTTGAACCGCATATCTCTGAACTTTGCAAAAAAGCTGCGTTGCAACTCAATGTTTTGAAACGACTCAAAAAATTTATTGCATTTAAAGAAAGGAAAATCTCGTCCAAAGCTTTGTATACTCTAATTTTTTATTATTGCCCTCTTGTATGGTACTTCTCGTCAGCTAAATCTTTGCAAACAATTGAAAAGATTCAAGAACGTGCCCTTAGATTTTTATTCAATGATCACCATGCATCTTACAGCGACTTACTAGTGAACAGGACCGCCGAGAGGGGGGGGGGTAGCCGGGGCAACTGCCCCGGGGCCCGGGCCCCGCCATGGGCCCGTAAAAATGAACGTCTGTTTTTCCATTGTATGTTGTAATGATATCACGTAATTTATATAAGTTAAACCCAGCTGAACCCATCTGAACCCAGCTGAACCCATCTGAACCCAGCTGAATCCATCTGAACCCAGCTGAATCCATCTGAATCCATATGAACCCAGCTGAATCCAACTGAACCCAGCAGAGACCAACCTGACGCAATAGAAATCCCAAAAGGTCCTGTGATTTGTATGAAGCACACAAGCAGGGAATTGGCATTTAACACTTGTTCATAATGCTAATGGCTCTATTTGGAAGTATAGCCCTTCAGCAATATTGTGTACATGTGAAGGTGAAAAAGTTAGGCCTGATGATTTAGTAGGAGAGTGATATGACTGCAAAAGAAATCCATGACAATTTTTCGACAGTTTACCTACCTTCATAAAACGCAACCAGGAAAGAAATTGCTTGAAATTTCCCGAATTTTTTTGAAGAAATCTACTCTCGAGATGTTTGGGTATTAAAGTTTGGATGCCGGCTAAAATATCTCCTGGATTGGCGGAGTTATGGCCACACACAAATCGATAAGGCATTTTGAACCCATAAAATGCCAAAATGAAAAACCGTCCGAGCCAATGAGATCAGAACGATTGTTATTCAGCTGTTTTCATTAACACCATAAAGCGCTAACTATGCTTATCACCCGCTTCTTTTGATACATTGTTCTTGATATTTCCAAACGGAGCCATCACACCTGGCAGGGGACCTCTTGGGAATTTCTATCGAGTCAGGTTGGTCTCTGTTGGGTTCAGATGGGTTCAGGTGGGTTCAGATGGATTCGGTTGGGTTCAGGTGGATTCAGGTAGATTCAGGTGGGTTTAACTTATATAAATTACGAATGATATCATCGAGTTGGGCCCGCAAGGGGCCCCGGCAAAATCAAATTTTCTTCTTGTCCATTGCGCTTTGAAATGATATCACGGGCCTCAGATCATTTCATTTGCAATAAACTTTGAGTTGTGTTGGAAGTTTCTCTCCGAATGTAAAACAAATGCACAGGAGTCGAACGGGAGTTTATCCTCGATCTCTGTGATCTTGAATGCAATTGTCTCCTATATTTGGAAGTAATGCGTTATTTTACCCCGAAGTTGTTTCGTTAAATCGTATTGATAATAAGCGACAGGAAAAATTGCTCATTATTATTATTATTATTATTATCATTATTATCAATTTGTTTTACGTTGGCAACTTACATAACTAATTCAAAGCTAATTCAAGCCAACAAATTAAATACAGAAATATATATATATATTTCGTATATTTCGTATATATATATTTCGGTTTCGTAGGATATGCTCGGAAGATTACCAATTTCAGGAGAGGGTAGGCGAGTTAGCTGGATGGCTTAAGGACAGGGGCTACGAAGAGACTTTAGTTAACGAACAAATAGATAGGGTACGTAGGTTGGATAGGACAACTCTTCTAGCAAATGCGGGAAATAGGACCAATAACCAAGGGAGGGGGGAAAGGGTTCCACTTGTTGCCACATACCATCCAGCACTCAATAGTTTGGGGAAGGTTGCCAGGAGACTCCATTCTATGCTCACAAACTCGGAGGAGCATAGGGCGGTGTTTCCTGAGCCACCTTTAATAGCATTTAGGAGATGTAAGAACCTTAAGGATATACTTGTTAGGGCTAGGCTCAGTAGTGAGGGAAATGGGGGGACTGATAAGAAGGGATGTTCTCGTTGTGGTAAATCTCGTTGTCAAGTGTGTAATGTCATGAGTAATAGTGGACATTTTCATTCAAACATAGATAGCCGGGAATATAGGATAAACTATTCGTTTAATTGTGACTCGTCAAATGTTGTGTATTTGTTGGAATGTACTGTTTGTGGTGTACAATATGTTGGTAGCACCTGCACGCCTTTTAGGCTTAGGTTTAACAATTACAAGGCGTGCAGTCATAAGTTTAATTCGGGGGCCTCAGTACCCCAGGCGGAATTCTTCAGGCATTTTACTGGAGAAGGCCACCACGGGTTTCTGAAGGATATTAGTATTAAGATAATCGATAGGCTAAAGGGGGGAAATAGGATGCGGGAAAGCTTCTGGCAATATCGGCTGGATTGCTTTGCCCCCAAGGGATTAAACACTAGGCAGGTTGATACATAGATTAGAGTTTTGTTTACACTTTGGTTGTTTGGTTGTTTCTATTTTTGCGCTCAGCTTTTCATTAGGGACACACGCTGTTTTTTTAGGGATCTCTTTTCTGTCAATCCGCTCTTGGATCTTTCTATTGCTTGTTTTGTTAGTTCACACGTTTTTTTCTTTCTAGCTTCCGCGAGACAGACACCGCCGCCGACTTTAGCAGCTCTTTACTCTGCGCTTTCTTTGATCTTCCCATTGCCGCCTTTGGCTACACCCCTATTTGCACCTTTTATGACTTATTGTAATAATCAGGATCCCGCTCAGGCTATTGTTTTCATATTGTATTGTTATTTCAAGATTTATATGTATGCTCCATCTAATTTGGAAAGCTATTACTGATGAAGGCTTACGCCGAAACGTTTACTAGAATGTGTTTTTCTTGACTACATATATATATATATATATATTATAGTTTGCCGAAACACGAAAAAACAAAAAATGGCTTCTGTCGTGGTGCAAGACCCGGGAATCTGAATGACTTCAGATTTCTCCAACATTTCATTGCGCTTGAGTGGCGCAGTGGAATGTTGGAGAAACTTTTGACACGAAGACCCCGGGTTCGATCCCAGGCAGGGGCACATTTTAATTCTCCAATTGTGGTAGCCCACTCATGAAAAATATATATATATATATATATATATATATATATATATACCGGGTGTCCCAAAATGATGTATTATTGTTTGATTGCTTACATGTCCATAACCAATGAACCGATTTTCAAAAACTTTGTTTTATTTGATTGCCTAAAGGCTAAATTGTATTTTAAGATGTTGGTTGTGGTTTTACCACGGCGTTTTCTTGTCGAAAGGAAGATTGATAAACCTGCTCAAATTCAAGCCTTAGATGCCATGAGAAAGAAACGGCCTATTTTCCCAGTCAACATTTAGATGTGATGCAAAAGGCTGAACTCATATTCGTATTCTCTGAACTCAGTATGAACTAAATTCGTATTCTCTGAACGACACATATTCTCTGAACGACATATAAGTTCAGCCTTTTGTATCACATTTAAAATATTGACTGGGAAAGTAGGCCGTTTCTTTTTCATGCAATTTAAGGCTTGAATTTGAGCGGGTTCATTGGTCTTCTTCAGTGGCGGATTTAGGGGGGGCAAGTGGGGGCAATTGCCCCCCCTTCACGATGAAAACTCAGCTTGGCGCCCCTCTTTTGGCGAGAAAAGCGCCCCTCTTCCTGACTCTAACGTGTAATTTTTCAACTGTTTCGATTTAAATATGGGGGAAACATATAACTCAAGGTGTTATTTAGCAGTAAATCAAATAATTTTCTTTGAAAAGCGTCCAAAAAATTTTCGCGCGCCTTCGGCGCGCTCAATTTCTATCGTATATTTGGCGCCCACTTTGCAAGTTGCCCCCCCCTTCAACTTTGGGCTGGATCCGCCCCTGGTCTTCTTGTCAACATGAAGACATCGGCCTTAACCACAACCAACATCCTCAAATGCAATTTAGCCTTTCGGCAATCGGATGAAATATAGTTTTTGAAAATCAGTTCATCGGTAATGGACATATAAGCAATGAAACTGTAATACATCATTTTGGGACACCCGGTATATATACAAGTAAAACTAGTCAATAAAATTACAAAGTTCAAATCAAATTACAATGTTCAAATCAAATTACAAAGTTCATATTAAAAAAGGTGTAAAATCATAGAAAGCCGAGTTGAGGAATGTACTGCCTGCAAAGTCTGCAGTCGCAGCCTTCATTGGTCCAATGTTTGATTTTATTCTTAAATTGATGCACAGAATTTGAATCCTTCATTTCCTGAGGAAGAGAGTGCCAAATACGCAGCCCTCTGTATCGGATTGTTTCAGTACCATGATTAACTGTATGTACCATAGGAAGTAAGAATGTATTGGTATTTCTCAAATTATATGTGAGACTTCTTTGCAGGAAGTGAGACTTCTTTGAATTATTGACGGTACAGTTGCCAATATTTATGCCGACATCTTGATCTGTTTTTTCACCAAAAATCATAAAGTGGCATTTACCTTCGTTAAGTTTCATGTAATTGTTTGCGAACCATTCGATTATAATTTTAGAGTCATTTTCTAACCTGGAGATTACATTTTCGAGACCCACATCGCACGTATAAATGGTTGTATCATCGGCATAGTTACATATATCTGTCTCTTGAATCGATAACAGAAGGTCATTGACGTAGATATTGAAAAAGAGAGGTCCAAGGACAGATCCTTGGGGAACACCAAGCTGAATATGTTTATAGTTACTGAAAGCTCCATTGATTTTTACTCTTTGTTGCCGATTTTCCAGATAACTGTGGACAAGCAATAAAGCTTCACGGCTAAAGCCATATGCATGTAACTTAGCAATCAGTAAGTCATGTCGAATACAGTCAAAGGCCTTGGAAAGGTCCATGAAGATAGCTCCAACTTTCCCGCCATTGTCGAGGCATGTTCTCCATTTTTCGATTGCCCGCATCAATGCATGTTGAGCATTGTAGCCCTTGCGAAAACCACAAAGCAGAGATGATAAATACTGATCTTTTGGAACAAATAAACTCTGTCAAAAAGTTACTAATTTTCTATCTACGTTGTTCAGGCCCGTGGGAAGAGCTGTCATTTTAATATTATGCAATTCAGAAGTATTCTATACCCTCATGAAATTGAAGTCCTATTTTCAAAATTTTTCGGAAAGACCCTAATCAGCTGCGATCCTTTGCTTCTTTAAATGGAAGATTCTCAGAAAACGATGCGTTGTCCGGTGATCTAAAAGGGCGTGGTCATAAAAAATTTTCCCGGGGGCAAGCCCCCGGACCCCACTTTTGCTCGCTACGCTCGCATTGACTTCTAGCCCCCTCCCAAGATAAATTTCATTCCAACTGGCCTGGTTCTCACAGTGCATTATTTTGCAGCTAGAAAAATCAATCAGGATTGGACACTGCGTTGCACTTTAGTCTCAAAATCCGACAAAAAGATTCACGACTTTTATGTTCTGGAATTCACGAAATGTTTCCAATTGTGCGCTCTTAGTAGACTCATTCCAAAAATCTCTTGTTTTGCTCCCCTCGCTGACTTGCCGCAACAACTGGAGCGATAACAACAACACACAAAAGGTAGAGGGACTCATGTAATGAGTCTACGCTTTTGGTTCCAGTGTCAAGCAAGGGGCCCGCATCTACTAGTTGCCCCGGGGCCCGCCATCGCTCTCGGCGGCCCTGCTAGTGAAGTCAGAAAGGTGTACAATGCATGTTTCCCGTTTGAGAGTTCTCTGCATTGAGATTTTTAAGACTTTAAAAAATCTAAATCCATCTTTCATGCATGATATTTTAAAAATTAGATCCCCTACATACTCATTACGAAAACCAAATGATTTACAACATTATAGACCAAATCAAGTCACCTTTTTTTCTAACAGCCTACAATCATTGGGACCTCAAATCTGGAATGGACTGCCGAATGAAATCAAATCCGCCGAAAATTTCATTAAGTAGTTTCAAACGTATGATAAAAATGTGGAATGGCCCAAAGTGTAAATGCAATGCTTGCCAATATGCCTCCAAAAGTTAGCTTTCGTGTATTCTTATTAATTAGTGAAACATTGTAAAAATATTCATTCATGTACATTTGTCTCATAACACAATTAATTTATCTATCTAGTTTTTTTTCCATCGATTTGGATTAGTGTGCGTGTACATATGAAATTGTATATAGTAAGCTAGATGTAAATAATCGATATAAAATAAGTGGACAAACAAACAAACAAATCTAGGTCCTCTAGGTACGGCTTTATTGTGTTTCCTTTATGGAATTCTCTACTGCGTAATTGTTCGAATGTGACAGTGCGATGTGAAATAACTAATGCAGAACTATACAATAGTACTAGGGTGTCGGCGGTGGTAATCGGATGGCGGTGGTAATCGTACACTTGCGAAAACCGACAGAAAAGTATGTTACAAATGAAATCCATCAAAGTGGGTATTTCTTGGAATTGAAAGCTAACATTAGGGTGTCGGCGGTGGTAATTGGACGGCGGTGGTAAAAGGACACTTGCTAAAACCGACAGAAAGTATGTTACAAATGAAATCCATCAATGAGGGTTTATCTTGGTATTGAAAGCTAATATTATAGATACTAAACAATTTTATGAAAAGCCTTCATGAATGTAAAACACGCCAAAGACGTTGCTTTCGTTGTGCTTGGCAGTGTAGAAAGAAGTTGTCGTTGCGAATATCACATCCCTGATTCAAAACTCTGAATCCGTTCTAGAAAGAAGCAAAAATCTTAAACAATCACTTAAATTGGATGTCTAGCATGTAAACAACGCATAGCATTATGCCAAAGACTTAAAACAGTTTCACAGAAGGCAGGACAGCGGAGCATACGAGTCAAATCTTTCAATAGGGCACAGGGAAACCCACAAATCTTCCAATTTCACGCTTATAAGCCAATGATATCGTCGTATTCTGATCACATGACTGAAAATGAGGCTTTCGAGATAACTTTTCGAGTACCTTCACAAAAATAAATATGGATATTCGAGTAATAAAGATACAGAACTGGTTTTACCGCGAATCGATTCGAGAGGCCCCACTCCACATTTTTTTTCTGCGTTTGGTTAAAATCTCATCAGAGATCGGCGTTACATCGAATTTCATTCCTTCGAAAATTGGCCTGTGTTCAAGAGTTCTTCAGGAACGCTACAAATACGATATAGCTTTCAAAATTTCACACGTTGCGTGAATTATGTCCAGGAATAACATGAAAGTATTTGTTTGTGTGATTTTTGAAAGTCCTAGGCGACCTAAAGCTATTTGCTACGAAGAAAGCTAATGGGCCTACCTTCACCCGCAGCAGAATCCCAGGAATCGGCATTAAATCACTCTTTTTCGCAATATCAACCAGCGGATACATCAACGAATAACTTCACCACAAATCCAATTTCTTTCCACCATTTTATCATCGATAATTTCGATAAAATGTGAGAAGACTTTACAGCCTCTGCAGCAAACCGTCCAACTACCGTCGATTTAAAGTTTTCTTGTTGCAAACACCTTGGAAGTCTTGCAAGACTTGCATAAAACAAAAGGTTTTGCAAGACTTAGGTCTCATATATGACACAGCAAAATGACACCTTTTTGGCATATTTTGGCATATCTATGTGCATATTGCATGTCGTTTGAAATTTTCATTAATTGATCCCAAGAGAGAACAGGAAGCCAAAACTCTTGTTTAAAAAATACCATTTAGGAGCATGTTTTTAAACTATGTCTGATTTCTATCGCATTCAGAATTTATGTATCATAACAAAGTATCACAAATATAGTTGCTCTAGTTACTCTTCAGGTTATAGGGGGAAACCCCATAGAGGACTAGGGCCAAGTAGCACAGCCTAAAAATAGCTTTGGGGGTGCTTTTTAGTGTCGGTCTATTTGTCAAATTAAGTAAGGAAAACCTATTTTCAGATTTATATCATATATAATTTTCAAGCTATTGAGGGAGCCCCATAGAGGACTGGGACAAATTATCCCATTCTAAAAATAGCATTTTGGGAGGCATGCTAGTCTGGGTCTGTTTTTTATCATATTCAGCATATCAAATTGTGAAAGAAACCAATTTTCAGACATATACCATAACTGGTTTTCACGTTATTGAGGTAGCAACATAGAGGATTGCAGCAAAGTACCCCATTCTAAAAATAGTTTTTAGAGGCATTTTTTAATCTGGGCCTATTTTTCATCGTATTCAGCATTTCAGATCATATAAGACTACCAATTTTCACATTTGTACCGCAAATAATTTTCAAGTTATTGAGGGAGCTCCATAGATGACTGGGGCAAAGTACCCCATTCTAAAAATAGTTTTTAGAGGCATTTTTTAATCTGGGTCCATTTTATCATCGTATTCAGCATATCAAATCATATAAGACTACCAATTTTCACATTTGTACCGCAAATAGTTTTCAAGTTATTGAGGGAGCTCCATAGATGACTGGGGCAAAGTACCCCATTCTAAAAATAGCTTTTAGAGGCATTTTTTAATCTGGATCCATTTTGTCATCGTATTCAGCATTTCAAATCATATAAGACTACCAATTTTCACATTTGTACCGCAAATAGTTTTCAAGTTATTGAGGGAGCTGCATAGATGACTGGGGCAAAGTACCCCATTCTGAAAATAGATTTTAGAGGCATTTTTTAATCTGGGTCTATTTTGTCATCGTATTCAGCATTTCAAATCATATAAGACTACCAATTTTCACATTTATACCGCAAATAGTTTTCAAGTTATTGAGGGAGCTCCATAGATGACTGGGGCAAAGTACCCCATTCTAAAAATATATTTTAGAGGCATTTTTCAATCTGGGTCTATTTTTCATCGTATTCAGCATATCAAATCATATAAGACTACCAATTTTCACATTTGTACCGTAAATAGTTTTCAAGTTATTGAGGGAGCTCCATAGATGACTGGGGCAAAGTACCCCATTCTAAAAATAGCTTTTAGAGGCATTTTTTAATCTGGGTCTATTTTGTCATCGTATTCAGCATTTCAAATCATATAAGACTACCAATTTTCACATTTGTACCGCAAATAGTTTTCAAGTTATTGAGGGAGCTCCATAGATGACTGGGGCAAAGTACCCCATTCTAAAAATAGCTTTTAGAGGCATTTTTTAATCTGGGTTTATTATGTCATCGTATTCAGCATTTCAAATCATATAAGACTACCAAATTTCACATTTGTACCGCAAATAGTTTTCAAGTTATTGAGGGAGCTCCATAGATGACTGGGGCAAAGTACCCCATTCTAAAAGTAGATTTTGGGGTAATTTTTCAATCTGGGTCTATTTTTCATCGTATTCAGCATATCAAATTTTGTTGAAAAACGAATTTTCAGAGTTCTAACGCAGACAATGTTCAAGTTATTGAGGAGAGCCCCATTGAGGACTGGGGCAAAGTACCCCATTTTAAAAATTGCTTTTGGGGGCAGTTTCTGATTGAGGTCTATATCTCATCGTGTTCAGCGTATTAAACTGTGTACTTGTACCAAATCTTATGCTTGTATCATAAAATGCGCAATTCATGTAGATTTTGAAGTTCAGCGACTGCACTACATCCTTATTCTGTGGAACCCGAAAAAGTTGTTGGATTCACGAAGTTATTCAGGGACCTCCTTCTAGCCAGCGCTGAAACAAAAAATCAACAGCCTCGCTGGGTAGAAGCCCTCCCCTTATTCAGGGACCTCCTTCTAGACAGCTGAAACGTATCCCCGCCACGTGCCCGGGCGCTCCTCAGCACCCATTTACCTGGTTTTATTGTCTGTAGCAGAACACGAGTAAATCTGTTTGCCTTTATCGTAAAGAATCATTATCATTGGTCAGATATTCAAATTTGATGTGTTTGTATCCCTTTTACAACTTCCAACCAGTTCCCTCTACAAAGAACTTTTACCAATATTTAAGCGGAACAGGGGCAATAAAAGAGCTTTTTCTTAAAAATGGCAATAGAAGGCGCAAGTATCCATTCAGGCTCAAGCACATTCCATTCGGATAAACAGTTTGGATAAAAGGTAGACTTGAATTTTTCTGTTCTTCCCTTTGACATCCTGGTCGTAAAGACGGTACTGCGAATGATGAAGAGGGGGAATTAGTTCAACTGTATACTCAGGACTAAGATTATCTACAAACTTGCAGAACAAGTTAAGGCAGTTTACTCCATCTTTGGGAACTCAGTGACTCCCAACCAAGCTCTGTGTACAGCTTCTCTCGAGATGTTCCACCCCATGTTCCTGACACAGCTAAAGCAGCAGAATACTGTACGGACTCTAGCTTTCCATTAAATATGGTAAAAAAATATTGACTGAATTCTCACACTTGCAGGAATAAAGTAAATGGCATCACCATTATTTAGGTGGGGTTGAACATAGAGCTTGTATAATTCGTTCAGGGTATGCCTTGGCAGGTATTTTGATCCAAATATCTGCCAAGGCATACCAATGCCATTTCTTGTTTCAGAGATCGCTGATTTGATATGAGCAGAGAAAGATATAGCTTCGAGTCCAGGATAATTCCGAAATGTTTATGCTCATTTTCTTTCTTGACAAGTACGTTGTTAAAAATAATCACTGGATGGTCAATTTCGATTTCTTCGTTGAAAATGTTAATTAAAAGCTTGTTTTTTCTGCGGATCAGGATAAAAGGAAATTCTCCAAGCGGGAGCCCACCGACTTATCAAGTCCAAGATATCTCAACTTGCAGACAACATGTTAGGTTCCTTAGGTTCCTTAAGTCTAAAAATAGAAAGTGATTGGCAATAGAAATCTCAATTAATCTATTCAAATGCTAATTGCTTTTAATTAGCAAGGGTTGCAAGTTAAGTTAAACAATTTCTGTGTAAATCTCTTCCTCGACTCTTCTCGCCAAGATCTATTTTCTCGTTTCAAGATATATTTTCTTAACACAGGAATCTGCTCGAAGGAATGTCTTTTTAAATCAGGAATACTTTTCTTGAAAAAAGATAATTTCTCTTGAAAAAAACCAAGAAGAATTATCCTGTTCCAGGAGCAAGAAAATGTTTCTTGACAAGAATTCTTATCAAGATTATCTTTTTGTTTCCAGACTTATTTGTTTGAAACAAGTATTGATTTTTAGGGAATCTTTTCTATGATTAAGAAACTGTTTTTTGTCAAGATTTATTCTCCCCTTTCATGATATATTTTCCTCAAACAGGAATTAAGTTAGAGGAATGTTTGCTCAGACCAAGAATAATTTCTTGAAACAAGATGGTTCAAGAAAAATTGTCTTTTTTATATATTCAATTAAAAATTGACAATACATGTTACAGATTACCTTACCTAAAAACTTCTTTACAATACTACAAGGACGATGCCACGAGGAGCAAAAGTCTATGTCTACCCCATGGCATTGTTAAAAAAATGCTAAACTGCATACAATTTTACATAGATGCTACAAACAATGCTACAAACAATAAAAAAAAAGAAAAACGATGACTGTGGCCTGTGGCCTGTCTAACATTAGATGTCTGGTCGGGGCTGTAATAGTCCAAAAAATGTAAATTTTAATTTGGACCTGACATCTAATGTGAGACAGAAATTACAAACAAAAAGAAAATTTGCTAAAGGCAACTGGTGGGCACTTTGTGGTTGTATGGCATGTGACTGAAACTTGATATGATCGGGATATGATGTTAGTCAAACCGACCAGTATTGTGGATGAATCGTGTAGTAAGTTCGAGTATATTTCTATTTAGGTCATTGGATAGGTCTAGGTCACCATATAATACAATGTGCATTAGAAAATCGTTTGAAAGACTGGTGATATCAGCAAATGGTCGTAGTAGATCCGAAAATCTAGCGAGAAGATCTCGTCGTTGAATGTCAAATGAAGGGCAAAGCAACAAAAAGTGCTCCGTATCGTCAATACCGTCATGCGTTGGGCACATTGGGTTTACGGTGTCTCTAAAATTGTGCTTGAATTTGTGGAAGTTTAGTTTACTGAGACCGACCCTTATTTGGGAAAGATGTGATAGGCCTATCGGATCATGAATACCAAATACAGGTTTTGGAGGGGGCGAATTATTGATAGAAGCTTTGTCTTAAAAACAGGAACGGATGGTGCAAGCCTGACTTCAGGATCAAGTTTATTCCATTCGGAGATGCAGTTTGGATAGAAGCTGGATTGAAATTTTTCTGTTCTTGCCTTTATTCGCCCAATAGCATCATGATTGCGATTGCGAATGGAGTAATTCGACACATGGCGTGGCGGGATTGGTTCCTTTGTATAAACAATGGGGTGAGATTATTCATAATCTTATAGAACAAAGTCAGGCGTCTACTCCACTTTCGGGAACTTAGTGACTCCCAGCCAAGCTCTGTGTAAAACTTTTCACGTGATGATCCCCTCCATGTACCTGTTACAGCTAGAGCAGCAGAATACCGAACAGATTCTAGTTTTTCCATTAGATTTGGTAAAATGATATTTTGACTGAATTCAGATACTTTAGATGGAATATGATAGATAAAGTCTCCGTAGTCCAGGTGGGGTCGTACATAGAGCTTATATAATTCGTTCAGGGTATGAATGGGCAGATATTTGGAGAGATATATTAGTAGACCAGTGCCCTTTCTCGTTTTAGAGACAGCAGATTTAATATGAGCTGAGAAAGACAGCTTCGAGTCCAGGTCAATACCTAGATATTTATGTTCATTCACTTTTTTCACGGGTATGTTATTAAAGAGGACAACGGGATGATCGGGTCTATTTCATATCTTTTCTTTGAAAGAAGCAGTTCAACAGCTTGTTTTTGCGGATCGGGATTAAAGGACATCCTCCAATCATGGGCCCACTGACTTATCAACTCCAGGTCATGGTTCATATCCTCGGCAGCTGCATTTGGTTCTTGAACAACCGTAAACAAGGATGTGTCGTCGGCAAAAAGCTTGACGTTACATTTCCAGTAAGAGGTGAGATCGTTGATGTACCTAATATAATGGTCCTACCTAATATAAAGATCCGAAACTCCAGCGAGAAGATCTCGTCGTTGAATGTCAAATGAAGGGTAAGGCAACAAAAACTTCCCGGAACAAGAAAATTTTTCTCAAGAATTCATGTTGAGGTATTTTTTCTTGCTTCGGGAATATTATCTTGAAAAAGAATAATGTTCGAGAATGATTTCCTGAAACAACTATGTCCAATTATGTTCAGTAATTTACGAGTCTTTAAGCGGCCATTCCTATACCCGTCGATATGGGAGATTTTCTGCATAATGTCGTAAAATATCCTAATCAACACATTTGGAGGATATCTTTACGATAGAGAAAAAACTTTGTGCGAGTGCAAGCCATCTTGGATCAATAAAAAAACTCGAAAACAACAAAACGTGGTCTCTAATCAAAACGAGGCTATAACAAAATGGAGTCAGGGGGTCTAAGCGATGATTCAGTACATAAAGCCTCTTTCAAAAACCTGCAAAAACGAAGGAAAAGACGACAAACGAAATTTCCTTTTGTTTTCCTTCAAAGCAATAATGATACTCACATGTATTAATGACTTTTTCCTCTTGGGAGAATGGAATACCCCTGAATGCATTATACATACTGAGGGAAGACCTTTTCATTTCCCCAAGAGGATAGCACGTGCTAAAGCGTTCTCAAGTCATTGCTGTAAGGTGAGCACATTAGGGCAACTCGCTCATAACTTTAGAAAGTTTTCCGAGGCTTCTCAAAGAGACATTTTTTCAGAAAATCCCTTGTAAAATCTTAACGGAGTGACCGATTACAGCAAGAACAAGTTCTAAAACTTTCTGAACATGTTAGCTATTCAACTAGATATTGGACAATAATATTGCTTGTATATTCAGGGAGCAGTAGCCTTTCAAACGCCGGGCCATTTTTCTGACTCATCCGGTAGCTTTATTCAATATTTCATTAATCAAGGACCAATAGATTTTTTTACCTGTTTCAGGGTTCGAAAGGGTTCTCCCTATTTTTATAAAGTACTTGTCCTTAGCATCCTAAGACTTCTCAATTAACTTGGACCCTCCAGCCTGTCCTTTTCTGGGTGACTATTCCTGACGAGCATTATTACGCAGTGATATCATTTGACAGCACGAATAAGGTCTGCAAAAAACTGTTTAAATCAAACGAACAGACAGACAGACAGACAGACAGATAGGCAGACAGATAGACAGACAGACAGATACATAGACAGACAAATAGAATGTAAACCAAAACTATTGCACAACAATATTATGCTGCTTCACAGCAAATACAAGAGAACGAAGATCACTTTCAGAATATTTCAGGAAATGGTCTCTTTCACAACACATCTCTTTCCTCCTTTCAAACCATTCTTGTTCCAATGCAAAGGAATTCGCAAATGCACAGGAATTTTTGGCACATCCCCATAGGTCACCTAGTTTTAATTCAGTAGCTCAATTTTGATAATTCTCCCTTTAAATTTTGGTTGCCTATGAAAACCCATGTGACTAATTAACCTCTATTGCTTGGTAATTTTGTAAATAAAATTGTCCAAAGAACAATGGGCTTAAGTTTCATTGTTATACCGTGTGAGCCAGAAAAAAGTTCCCACTTTCAAAATCTCGTTGCACCACAAGCACTTCTTGAATTTGAATGATTCAAATTTTAGTTAGAAGCCAAGAGATCGAAGTATTTTTGTGATTTTTCTCGTCTTCTTACAAGCATTGCAAATATAGGTGAATTCACCTTTACAAAAATTTCATGTTTTCAAAATGACTGAAAAAGGGCCTAAAACACTTGATCAAATTGTTAGGACTCTCCTCACACAGAATAATACACACGGGCGTTTCACCTCTTTCAAGAGTAATAAGAGATAGAGTAGCGTCGCCCATTATGGCCGGTCGCCCATTATGGCCGGCTAGAAAGAGGAATTAATTTTCAGGGGAGTGAAGACTAGTAATAAAATTGCAATTGCGCGGAAAATCTTCGCTGACATTTGTTTTATCATAATTTGACCTTCACTGAAGTTTCAGTTCATTTGCATTGAAACCCGACGAGATGGTTTGTGCATATCTCTAATTGATTCTTTCAAGTATTGCAAATTTCATGACTCTATTTACATTCCTTCCTTCTTTTTCGTTCGCTCAGCACCTTGCGGTTTGAAATTTCTGAAATGTGAATTGATTTTTCAGAAGTCCTGTCTCTTGAGAGGAAATCTACAATGAAACCAAAGCAAAGTGACTTCTGATTCAGATTTAAGGTTATGAAGTCTGAGTGATGCTAATTGCTATTTTCGTCGCCCATTATGCCCATCAGTTTACCAGAGAAGTTTCCAATCGCTTCAAAATATTAAGATGCAACATTTATTAAAATAAAAATCAATTTGGGTTAAAATCTTACTTACTGACTTGGAAAATCATCGAAACCCAAAAAAAGGAGCATTATATTACGTTTATTTTCATTTTAGAAACTATACCAAAACTCATCCATCCATGCACAAGGAGATAAGGCAGGATTTAGAACAACTCGAAGCATGTATTTCAATTGCCAAAACTCGAAGTTTAGGTTAATTCTTATTGATATTTTTGTGTTTAAAGTACCAAATGATAATCAAAGAACAGTAATTAAAGCTGTTTTCTTATCAAAGCTTTTTACCGGAGAGTAGTGTTCATTGTTTCTCCTGCGGCCATAATGGGCGACGCTTGAAGAAAACGACAATTTACCCCCTTCTTTAAAATCTTCCAAAATCAGTATAAAGACTTTACGTAAAAAATCAATATTCTGTGATCTTTTTCTCCATTAGTTGGTGATATAATCTGGCTAGTTGGTTTTTTCATTAATTGCTCTTTTTGGATCTAACTCGGAACTTCGCGACGACATGGGCATAATGGGCGACACCACTCTAGATTCTCAAACAGTTACTAAAGATTTTCAATCCCGTGGCAATAAATGTGCAGACGATATCTCTCACGCATGAGAAATTGCTTTTTCTCTGTTGTTCTGAGCGAGGGGTCCTTTATGATTTGATCACGTATTTCAGACCTTTTTCAGTCATCTTGCAACCACAAAATTTTTCTAAATGTGAATTTACCAATGTTTCTAATGATTGTAACAAGGCGAGAAAAATCACAAAAATACTTCGATCTTTTGCTGTCAAGCAAACATTGATTCATTCCAATCCATCCAGTACTCTTGATTTTATGAATTTTCAAAAATGGGAACTTTTTTCTGGTTCACCCGGTATATCTGGTAGTTCGGAGAAAAAGAGGACAGGTGCCAAAAATATCCCCCCGGTCAAAGATGCTAAATTGTTACCGGATCTAAATAGGGTAGAATGACGAACACTATGATGAATAATATGTAAGTCTACATTACGTATATCCAAATCTATTTCAATTAAAAACTAATCGATTGGTCAATAGAATGTAAGGAATGTGACCACATATTTTGCAAAATAAATCATTTCGATCTTTCGGCAAATAAAAGTTGTTCATTTTGCTTGAAAGCCTTCTAAAATAGCATTGATCTCATTTACTGCCTTTTCTACATGATCATCATCTATTGCTCCTTGCGGTAATTTGATAAAATGTTTTTCTTTCAATGTTGCTGGCAGGTGAGCAGTGTCGGATGAAAGCGGAATGCATTTTTGCATATTTACCTCAGTTTTAAGAAAGGTTGAGAGTACAGCTCCATTAAGCTTGACAGCGAAATCGTTAATGGTTACAGTCACTATTCTCTTGTCGTCAATGCAGCTTTTAAGTTCTCCAGAGCATACGAAAATAACTCCCGTGCAGTTTGACAAGAATCGTTCAAGTGCCTCATCAAAATGACGGTCACTTTTACTCTTGTCTACATCCTCTAAATCTTTTGCTTGTACTCTCCCACTTTGCAAAGAATTTCGTAATGTGTCCGCGAAGTCGAGTTGCTTATTCTCACCAATCACTATCAGTGCTGTGCGGGTAGGATTTTGACCTTAAAGAAACAAAGACATTACGTTGAGAAGTTTTATAAAGTGCTGATTTTATCATCCAAAGCAGAATTGTGCACTAAACTAAAAATGACCAATGATTTGCGAGGAAGAGATGGTAAAAGAAGAACGATTCACCATCCTACGTGTTCCTATGGATAGAAAAGTTTTTGAACATTTAGCTTTGCATGAAAAACAACAAAGATGATTGCGCCAATTATAAAGCAAAACGTTGCAGCAAGAAGAAGTAGAAGAAAGAAGAAGAAACATCATCAAAATATGTCATTGCCTTGAAAACGTAAATGTTTTTTCCTTTGTATTAAATACTTCTGCTCTATCTCCATGAAAATGCCGAAATGAATTTAAGAAAAAATGATTGAAAGTCCTTTCAAAAGTTGCTTTGAGAGAATTTTTGTGATACGGGGACAGATCAAATCTGAGCTATTAAAAACCGATCAGTCACAGAAAGTGCTGTTATTTGCTGCTGTGCCATGATGCTGCGAATTCAACTTTTATCTTTTGAATTAAGCAGCTATCGCCAGGAACTATTTCAATGTAGCAAGAAAGGTTGTGAAAAGGATTAGGAAGTTTCTTAACAAAATAAGAAGGAGTCTATAAGAACAACATCAATTATATTTCACAACTGCCCTCTGTTTGCCTGTAAAAGAACGGAAACATTCTCTTCATGTACACGGTGTCCCAAAAAGATTGCCCCTGGTTGTGAAGGAGCTGTAAGTATCATTGCCTCGTTTGTTACAAAGTTGCATTAAATATACTTCAATTTAGAGTTTGACACCTCGTTTGACTCAATCGAACAAGTGATAGCTGTTTTATGGTAGACAAAAGGCAAAGTAATAAGGGCTTGCTTCAAAGGACTTCTATTGTTCTCCAGCAACGTCAAAATCAAGAAACATTGGAAAGAAAGGATTCTTGTGTCGTATTCAAATTTGCTCTACATTTTCAGAAAGGGTTGACTGTGTTGTCTTATCAATCAACAGTATTATCGACCCTAAAATGAAGACAAATATATATACAACACTGGAACCCTTTCTTTGAAAATCTAATTGGTTTTGACAATGTTAGAAACCAAATAAATATGCGATTGTTGGCTTCCTTCACCATAAATGTGCAACCATTTGCCACATGGACTCAAACAATGCCTGAGACTTTAAGTTGAAGTCCATTTTATGCAACTGTGTATCAAAACAGAGACGTGTATCAAAACAGAGACGGTGCTTCGACGATGTTAGCTGGCAAGCAGTTCCACTCTTTTATGATGCGCTGGGAATAAAAGTTCTTTCTCACATCTAGTCTGCATTTGTTCAACACGATTTTGTATTTATGACCCCTTGTCTTATTGTCGTTGATTTTAAAGAACTTTGAGGGGTCAGTGTCAACGAGGCCATGAAATATTTTGTAAGTTGTGATCATGTCACCGCGCTGTCTCCTATACTGAAGGGTCGGCAATTTTAAAGCGTGTAATCTTTCGTTATATGATAACTGGTTGATGCCGCGAATAAGCTTTGTTGCTCTTCTTTGAACGGCTTCTAGTTGTTTTACATGTTTAACCATATACGGGTTCCATACGGAGACAGCTGTTTCTAGCAAAGGTCTGACGAGACTCTTGTAAAGACCAATGAACACGTTTCTGTCTATGCAAGTCAGTGTTCTCTTGATTGATGCTAACACTCCAGTGGCTTTTTTAGATATTTCTGCAATATGTTTATCGAATTTTAGTTTGCTATCCATTACCACTCTAAGGTCTTTCATTTCTTCCACTCTCGATATTGTTGTTTCTTTATCGTCTTGAGACGACAAGATGTAAGCCTCTGCACTGTCTTTGCTGATGCCAAGTCGTAATTCTTTACATTTTTGTGAATTCAACGGTAGCTGCCAATTTTTAGACCAGTCACAAACTTTTGTTATATCGTACTGAATACGGGCATGATTATCTTTTGCCTTGGCGTATAGTTTGATGTCGTCTGCAAACATTTTTATTTTGCAGAACTTAGTATGTCTTGGTAGGTCATTAACGAAAATTAAAAACAACAATGGTCCAAGAACGCTACCTTGGGGAACTCCACTCGTAACTTTTACCCAATCCGATTTACATCCGTTAAGGACGACTCTTTGCCTCCGATTTTTTAAGAAGTTCGCTATCCAGTCGTATAGCTTTCCGGTAATACCATACAATTTGAGTTTTGTTAATAATAGTTTTGTGATACCGAGTCAAATGCTTTCGAGAAATCGAAATAAATAATGTCAATGTGATCACCTTTGTCGAGATAAGATGTCCAGTCTTCTAACGCTTCAAGTAGTTGTAATAAACAAGATCTGAACTGTCTAAATCCATACTGATCTGGCGAAAATAGGTTGTTCGTAAGAAAATGATAAACGATTGCTTCTTTTATTATTTTCTCCATAACTCTGCACATAATCGATGTCAGACTAATTGGCCTGTAGTTTTCCTTTTCATTTTTTGCTCCCTTTTTGTGAATAGGAGATACGTTTGCAAGTTTCCATACTTCCGGGACGTGGCTACAACTAAAACTCGATTGAAATATTAGAAGAATAGGATATGCAATTTCATTAGATAATTCCTTTAGTATTCTGGGGTGTATATCATCAGGCCCAGCTGCTTTTGATGTATTCAAATCGTTTAATATATTTCGAACTTTTTCTTCAGTGAACTGAATGTCAGTTAGTGGTAATCCAAGGAATTGCCATTCCGCATCTTTGTCTGTCTCTTCGGGTGTGCTGATCAATTTTTAGGTCAGGAACTTTAATCTTTGTTTTTAATTTTGAATTTACATACCTCCAAAATATCTTACAATTATGTTTGGAATTATTAGCAATGTCTGCTTCAAAATTTCGAATCTGTTTTAGCACGGTGCTTTTTGTTTTATTGTTTATTTTCTTGTAACGTTCATAATCTTTCCCATGCTTGGTAAGGAGCCATCTTTTATATGCGTTGTGTTTTTTCTTTATATTTCTTAAGATCCTTTTATTCAACCATAATGGTCTTTTATATTTTTGGTTTGGATTTGAAAGTATTTGTTTTGGTACACATTTCTCGACTGCCTGCATCATTTTGTATCCAGGCATAGTAACATCTCTTCTGTATCTAGTTCCTGGAATTCTCTGTCCCAGTCCAATCCATTTAAGATCCCTCTCAATTTAACAAAGTCGCCTTTGTTATAGGAGTAACGGTTTCATTTGTCGTAATTGTTGTGGACGAATTCACAGTGCAGGACATAATTAAAGCTTATTACTATGTGATCAATTGCACCTAGTGGATCTTCATATGTAAGTTTTTCAAGTGAATTTTCACTGTCACTAAAGACGAGGTCTAGGCAATTAGACGTTTGATTTTGTCTATATCTAGTAGGATCTTGGATATGTTGTGACAAATAACAATCATTTACTACCTCTAGGAAGAGGAATGCTGGATGAATATCACTTGTATTAGCGAGATGAGATTCCCAGTTAATTTCTGGGTAGTTAAAGTCACCCATTAAAAGGATGTGCTGATATTGATCTTTTGACGTAATCTCTTTCAAGAAATTTCGCAGGGCAGAATGATTATTTTCGCTTGGGCTTCTGTATATTACTGCACAAAGGACGTGTTCTTTATTCTCTAGCTGAAACTCAACAACAATTGACTCTTCAGATGAGTCGGTACATATATGCGGCAGTTCTGTTGCTTTAACTTTATTACTGAGGTAGAGTGCAACTCCTCTGTGATTCGTAGAATCAATATTCGAGAAGAGGTTGTAACCACTGATTGACATGTCTTTAGCTTTTATTTTGGAACTTAAGGTCTGCTTAGTTATTACCTCTGTTATTGCACATAAATCAATGTTATTTGCAAAGAGTCTGGATTCTAGTTCGCTTTTCTTGTTTAAAAGACTGTCTGCATTTGTATATTAGCAGTGTAAGAGCATTTTACTAGATAGCTCCAAATCATTATTCTGAACCTTGTTGTTCCATTTTAATTGCTATTTACTTGCTATCACAAACATGTCAACTCGTTAGCAACTAAAATTGGTACATTATTTCCTAGTATTTCTATGTCCATTGATTCGAACGGTAAGTTATGTTGTTTGCGTTATATGTCAAAGTATTGTTCTTTCTATTGTTGTGCCTTACTTTCATGCGTAAGAGCCTCGGCTTGAAACTGAGATTCGGATACTGACTAAGGATACAGTAGTAGCAGGGGTATATAGTGTACGGTTAGCAGGGGTAAATTTGTAGAAATAGGAGTTCTGGTTTGGACAGTACAATTAAAGTATGAAACTAAAGCTCATGACGATATGACGATAGAAAATTAATTTTTGTATAGTACAGATTGAACATGAAAATAAAATTCACCGATGGTACGACAACCGAATTAGCAATAGAAACTTAAAATATTTTTTGGACAGTACAGATAAAGTATGAAAATGAAATTCAACAATAATAAGATGATAGAAAATGAAATCTAGATTTTGGACAGTACAGATGGCGCATGAAGATAAAATCCTTGAAGTAATCCTGCATGGCAGGACGAAATATTGGCAATTCTTATAAACACGTATTTTGTATGAGAAACAACTTATAAGAAAGAAATTTTTCAAAATTTAAGAAACAAATTTACCTGAATTTATGAATCTAAGAAAATTTGCTGCAGCTATATATGTTTATTATTGCTCGAATTACCACATCAAATTAGATTATTTCAGAGTGTGATTTCTGTTGATACTTGCTTTAAATCTTAACTACCGGGTGTCCCAAAAAAAACAACAGATTTGATCGGGACTAGCGACAAGAATTTAGGTCCAATAAACCAAAATAATTTTTGATATAATCCTCGATAGCTAATTTGAAGATAGATACCTTGTTTGTTGATATTGGTACATGGAGAGTTGGAATATTAATCTTGAAACTCCAAATTTGCTTCCATCTCCAAACCAGAGGTTTCGGGTTTTGGCCTACCTGAAAACATGCTTGAGGAATCTCCTCAGTCATATGCAAAGTGTAGTAGTGTGAGCATGCCAAGGCACACATATTTAGGCACTGATTTCAATTGAAATTTGAAAGCTAAAAATTGACAAACATAACAATGTCGAAGGGAAAATTCACAAAGGAATATATTTCTTCAATCATGGTGCACCTGCAAAAGGGCCAAGCACGAATGAGCATTTTCAAGGATTTTATCCATGGATAACTTTCCCTTGGGTATATTTTATTTCTTGTTTCGTAATGATTCGAAGAAAGATTGCAGGAATTCATTAATTTTTCACACAAAAACAACTACTTCGCGGATTTCTTTCTTTTATTAGACGGATGCAATGCTAACTTTTCGAAACTTTCGAAGCATAAAAAAGATGTCTTTTCAGGAGATGACTTTGATTGAATTTCTATTCAAATATTTTCCTCAGAATGAGGATTTATTCTCCTATTTCAGGGTAATTCAGGGGATTCCCCAAAATAGCCCGTTTGCAGTTTAGGCTAGAAGCCACAAGCTCTGGTTTGGAGGTTCAGGCAAATTTGAACTTTCAAAAATAATATTCCAATTTTCTATGCACCAATATCATCAAAAAAGGTATTTATCTTCAAGTTAGCTATCAAGTCCCAATGTTTGAGCGAACCGACATTTTATACTCCTGCGCAGTAACGTATTTCCGCTCCAGTGATCGTACTGTAAAAATGGAATGAAGTGAAATAATTGGGACGAGTGGATTGAGTCTACGGTACCATTTTGAACATGCTCGTGGCACACCCCTACCCAAAATTTAGTCAAGAGCCCCCCCCTCCCGTGGTTATAGGACATTTACATAGAAGAAAATCTAAACAAGAGCTTCATTGACTATTCTTAACCCTATTTTAACCGGGTAGAAAAAGTTAGTTTCTAACGCCCCCTTGATTTTCTCCGAAAGTATGACAGCTATGACAATGCAACTTACACTGTATCATAATTGAACAAAGGAGAATCTGAAAATAGCATCAATCAATCAAAAGTCACGTGATTGGTTAATAGGCAACCAAAAACATTGGAAATTTTGACAATGTCGAGATATTTGCAAAAAGGGCTTATTATTAGCAAATAGCTGGATAAAATCGGCAAAAGATCATTTTAATCCTGCTTGATAGCTTTAATTTGCAGTTTCATGTTGTTTCATACGGATATTCTTTGGTTTCTATGTGATTAACTAATGAATTAATGGCAATTTTGATTCAATGCACAATTATTTACTCAATAATTATTATTAAAAGCCATTAATTTCACATATAATTGGTGAGATCAAGTACCTTCATCGATATTTGAAGCAATTCCATGAGGTTTGGATGCAAAAATACTAATTAATTAGGAATATGACGTCATAAAGATTGATGCGAATATAAGTAAATTATACATCAAATGAAAATACTCATCGAGATGAATTGAATGGTATATATATTGTTGAGATTTAATAGTAAGGAAACAAATTAGAGCCATTTTAAAGAATATATTTTTGACCACTCTCCAAATATGGGCAAGTGGTGGTCACGTGGTCAGACAATAGGTATTGAAATTTTCATTTTCGGATTGCCAATTAAATTCTAAGAAAAGTCAAGGAGTTACAGCTTTATAGCTAGCATCGTTTGAAAGCTATTTAGCCCTATTTTAAGGTAACTCTGCTTTCCGCTCTAGTGCACAACGAGAAGCCATCTCGCAAAACCACTCTCCTATCGAAAAGCGGTAAAAAGGATGTTATTCTGTAAAATCTGGGCAATCGAAATATGTATATATCGCAATGTTTCCGTCAACCCTGGCTTCGCAAATCCTTGCTCAAATCTTTTTGCTAATTTCAGAAAAGTGGATTTATCTCCAAAACTACTCCAAAAAGTTTCGATTTTTTTTCGTTCCATCTTTAGCTAGGTTGTTGATCTACAACTTTGCCAAGTTTGATTGAAAAAGCTAAACTAGATTTCCTGCAAACGAATTTCATATTTCTGTTTACTTTCCGACAGCGACATGGAGAATCCTTGGTCAACAGATTACCATGCGATGAAGCACGCTTGCTAAAGCCCCATGCTTGAAATAACTTTCTTAATTAATTCTTAAATTTCAGAAATGTTTCCATTGGCAAACAAATGAACGTCATCTTTTGGGAATACCATTGGAATTGGGAATCTCAAAAGACATCCTTAGTGCGCTTGTAAAAGTATCATTTGTATCTATTGATTAAAAATTACTGATTTTTACCAGCAACTTCACGAAACCATGCTTTTGGGTGTCCACAAAGAGCATAGATCTTAGATCAAGAACTAATTTTTTTGCAGAAACATTCTACGGGCGTTTAAATCGTTCTGCATGGGCTAAACTGTTGACCAACGCTTTTCCCCTTCGATATCAAAAAGTAAACAGAAATGTAAAATTCGATTGCAGGAAATCTAGCCTAGCTTTTTCAATCAGACTTGGCAAAGTTGTAGATCGACTATCTAGCTAAAGATCGAACGAAAAAAAATCGAAACTTTTTCAAGCAGTTTTGGAGGTAAATCCACTTTTCTGAAGTCAGCAAGAAGATTTGAGCAAGGATTTGCGAAGCCAGGGTTGACGGAAACATTGCGATATATACATATTTCGATTGCCCAGATTATACAGAACAATATCCTTTTTACCACTTTTCAATAGGCCGAATAATATTGGAGAAATTAACTGTTTTCTGAAGAGAGAGGATTTGCAAAACGGCTTCTCGTTGTGCACTAGAGCGGAAAGCAGAGTTCCCTGAACCGGGTAATATAGTTACTTTCTACCAGGGGAGGGGGCGCTTTCCGCCCCCCTGATTTTCTCCGAATGTATAACAGCTATGACAATGAAACTTGCACTGTGTCATGATTGATCAAAGGAGAATCTAAAAATAGCATCAATCAATCAAAAGTCACGTGATTGGTTGCTAGGCAACCAAAAACAATGCGAATTTTGACAAAAGCGAGCTATCTGCAGAAAGGGTCCACTAGTAGCAAATAGCTAGCTGGATAAAATCGGCGAAAAACCATCCAAAATGGCTGCTTGATAGCATTAATTTGTAGTTCCATCTGGTTTAATACGAATATTTTTGGTTTGTAATAATTAACTAATGAATTAATGACAATTTCATTTAATGCAAATTGTTTGCTCAATAATTATGATCGAAAACCATTAATTTCGCATATAATTGGTGAAATGAAGTACCTTCATCGATATTTGAAGTAATTCCATGAGTTTTGCATGCAAAAATTACTAACTAATTAAGAATATGACGTCATAAAGATTGATGACGTCATATGAATAATAAAGTGTTGATGTCAGCAAATGTAGATAAATTATATATCAAATGAAAGTACTCATTGAGATGAATCGAATGGTAGATGCAGGGTGTCCCAAAAAAATTGTTCGAAGTTTCATTAAATATCAAACAATAAGGAAATACTGAGGGCGTTCCATGTTAAAATAACCATATTGCTGAGATTTTAAATTAATTTTAGACACTAGAAGCTAGCAAATCGGCTAAATATTCGCGGAGTTACGAGCTTTCGAAGATCAAGTTTGTGCGAAGGCTGATACCAGACGCCCATAAATTGCATATTTCGTGAAAGTAGAATCTCGTTTATTCAAAGAAAATCAAATGGACTTTCAAAAGCACTTTCGATAAACTAGCTTTCTATAACATTGAATCATGGTCATGGGTGGTTGGATTAGCACAATTTTGAATTGCCCCGTCTCTCATTGATTAAGTTTTCATTCCATGTTTTTAGATACTTGCATTTTTTAAGTAAATTTTGGCAACGGTGACAAGAATTAAATAACTTTGCAACTCCTATTGGTTTGCTACGATATCGACGAGAGGTTAAACATTGGGCAGTCTTCTTTTATGTCGATTGTAGGAAGTCTTTTAGGAAAACAAGTCAGTTAGGGGCGTCTGGTTTCAGCTTTCTCATAAATTGGAACTTCAAAAGCTTGTAACTCCCTGAATTCTTAGCGGATTCGCAAGATTCTGGCTTCTAAAATTGATTTAAAATCTTAGGAACAGGGTTATCTAACCAGGAGCCTGCACATTAGATTGTTATTTTTTAACATTTAATCAACCGTCGAACAATTTTTCTGGGACACCCTGTATATTGTTGACATTTAGTAACAACGACAGAAATAAGAGCCATTTTAAAGAATTTCTTTGTGACCACTCTCCAAACATGGGCATGTGGCGGTAACGTGGTCAAGCAATAGGTATTGAACTTTTCATTTTCTGATTGCCAAATAAATTTTAGGAAAAGACAAAGAGCTTCAGCTTTATAGATAGCATCGTTTGGAAGCTATTAAAGAAAATCCGGCAGAGGGCGAAAAACACCCCCCCCCAGTTAAAATAGGGCTAAAAAATCCGGCAGAGGGGTGAAAAACGCCCCCGGTTAAAATAGGGTTAATAGATGCGATGCATCTAACGTTCCCAATCTTAGGGCATCACCTCAAGTGCTTCTAGGCCTGAAATGTTTTGAAGAAATCTGTTTCCTAATCTTAGATGGTAAAAGGGCACTGATTTTGCCTCTTGCAGGATGCTGCATTTGACTGCATGGCAGCATGTACTAAACTATCGATTAGATGATAAATAATGCATTAATGTATCCAAACTGAAGAAAGATTGTCCTTTCAGATGGTATACATTACATATGATCTATCTATATATACTAAAAGCTTGTATTTCTTTTAAGATTAGCAACTTTATGGTTGGGTTGCATTTTTTTCTAAACACCCTGCAGTGACCTGTCCTTTTCACATTCGCTACAAACTTTTTCAAACGTTTTGTGATTTGAGAGTTTAATTAGTCATAAAGAGCTTGTTGTAAAAAATCTCACCTTCTGTTTGACTCATTTCCACAATTATCATCTAAGCCTTCCCAGTTGTTAATACATAGTGGCTCGGAGAAGGCCCAAATGGAGTAGGGACCAAATGGAGTAATCCAAATGGAGTAAGTCTCCAGTTGTTTGCAAAAGTATAATCGAAGAAAGAGTTTCTTCAGGCTAAATGGCTTTACGTGTTGTGTCTCACAGTGAAATTTGGACGTTTGATGTCTTAACATTCATATCAACTGTGAAAATTTACACGATGAGTTGCAAGCCGTTTTTAGGCAACCTCGTCCCCAGGGCCTTTTGTCTCCGTCCAAATATGAAAAAAGGCCCTGGGGACGAGGTTGATTTTTAGGCACCAAAAAACCTTGAATCTGGAATAATGGAAATGGAATTGAATGATGAAAAGATGGGACGAACTGATGGATTGAATCTGGAATAATGGAATGGAATGATGAAAAGATGGAGGAACTGCAGGAAATATTTAAAGGGTAAAGGATATCATGTAATTGGCAGCTTGGAAATCAGTGAGGCCATTTAGCTTACTGAAACCTTCATATCTTTGGATACCTCAAAGGCTTCCAGGCTTAGGCTATTCCAAGCATTTCTACGGCATTCCTGGCAATTCTAATGGCTCTTGATCATCACAGTACTCCTTATGGACGAGCAAGGAAGACTGCAAGGGTGCAGCATGTGATGGCGCACAAACTTTTAACGAAGAGAGGGTAGAGAAATTTTGTAAATAGGAAAGATTAAACAGGTCTGCAAGTGATTATTGCAAAGACAACGAAAAAGTAACTTTCTGATGAATAACATTGTCATTTATGAATCATGTAAAATTGCAAAAAACAAGCAAGTACAGTAACTCTTACCAATTCCTGTGACTGCTGCCACATCGTCACTGTCATCTGTATTATTTAGCTTCTTACTTCCTTTCTGACCCATTGCTGCTATAAAACAATCAAGCAAACAATGATACACACAGTTTTTTTGAGAAACTAAGAATTTGGACCAGTACTGGAGGTCTCTTAATATCCAGACTAGGGGGGGGGGGGGGGGGGGGGGGCACAAAGTGCCCCCCCTAGTGAATTTTTCCACACAGCTCATTGAGTATCGCTAAAATTGTCTAGATTTTTTGTGACTTTTAGTTTCTATCTAGGAGACATCCTTTGATGTCAATTTCAAAAATTTTGACACTGTTTCAGGGGGTCAAAACATGATTTTAAATTGAGTGTTCCGCAAAATAAATACATTTTAAGTCATAACTTTGGAACCACTGGCTCCATGACAATGAAACAAGCATTGCTGAACCCGTCTTGGGACGGGCTTCCTTTTGATATATAGTTCATTGATTTTTGATGACGTCATCAATAATTCGTTGTTGCGCATGCGTACTGACGAAAAACCATGCTAGGCTTCATTTTTCGAGAAATGAGCAACATCATATGATGCAGCAGGTCTTTTTTATGTATATTTAGCATTTTTTGCTATTTCTCAAAGTAATTTTTAATCAATTTTAGACAGAAATTGCTCTTTTTTGTGTTCAAAATAAGTCCCATAACCATAGCTTATCCCTGTGCAAATCTTCTTTGCACAAATATTTTAGTCATAAAGTGATGTGACAAAATAAAAAATAATCTCGCTATAATAGAGTATTGAAAATATCTAACCTAGAGAAAGGTAGAGAGCAGCGCATTGTCCACAAAGTTTATTAGTGTTTTTGGTCTTCTCTACAGATCAAGGGCTCCCAGGGCGATGACCTGTACCTTCCATACTTTCCTTACTGATTTGTTATCAAAGCATTAAAATGAATGAAGGAGCAAAGTAGACGCAATCTATAAATAGGACAAAGGCAACTCCCACGCACGGTATTGTTCCTCTTGCTAAACAATAACAACGAACGACTCGAAATCATCAGATAAAGTAGGCTAATAATAAAATGTCCAGACTCTTCCCGGGCGGCGCTTTTATCTCCTTTGATTCTCTTTGATACTATACAAATATTTTTTCATAAGAAGCTAAGAATTTAAGTTAGTACTGTTAAGTTTTCTTAAAATTATCAGATTTTGAGTACTCAAGGTTTCTTACGAGTTTCTTAGGCCCCGTTTACACTGCTCCGTTGTTGTACAAAAACGGAGAGAAAACGTCCGTTTTTGTGAAAGCGTTCACATTGATCCGCACAAAGACGCCACGAAAACGGAGGTTTTCGAAAACGCTATTAAAAGTGGATATCCACAAAAACGGAGGCTTTTGAAAACGCACTTGATCAGTGTGAACGCACAAAAACAGAGGCTTTTGACAACGCTCCAATATTCAACAGTGAGTTTTACATACATGGAGCAATGTGAACCCACAAAAACGGAGGTTTTTCTCTCCGTATTTGCTATCAGGCGGATCAATGTGAACCGACAAAAATGGATGTTTTTCCCTCCATTTTTGCAACGTGAACGGGTAGCTTGGATGCCACAAAAACGTATACTAACAACAACGAAGCAGTGTGAACGGGGCCTTAGAGGTTCTATAACAATCTTCATGCTCACTACCTGTGCCATCGTGAACATTTAAAAACAACGTTTTCTAACCCAATCTAGAAAAGGGGCCCCTAGTGAATGTTTGAGACATCCTTCAATGTCAATTTCAAAAATTTTGACACTGATTCGGGGGGTCAACACATAACTTTAAATTGAGTCCTCCGCAAAAAGAGTACTTTTTAAGTCATAAATTTTACCACGGGCTCTTTGACAACGACTTGTCTTGAAACGGGCTCCGCAAAATGAGTACCTTTTAAGTCATAACTCTTGAACCACGGGCTCTATGACAACGACTTGTCTTGAAACGGGCTTTCAGTTGATTTATATTTCATTGATTTTTGATATTGCCATCAATGCTTTCCAAGTGGTCTGGAACACAGGCTATCAATGATTGGATGTTGCGAATATGTACTGGCGAAAAACCATGTTAGGCATCATTACTTTTAATTAAATGAGCTAAATCATATGATGCAGCAAGTCTCTTTGTGTATATTTACCATTTTTGCTACTTTTTAAAGCAATTTATAATCAATTTCAGACAAATATCGCTCTTTTTTGCGTACAAAGTAAATAAATGCTGACATCAGCAAAAACAATTAGTGCTGTAAAGCAAAGATTTCAAATGAAGAATTACAAGGATATAATCCTTCTATGTTTCTCATATCAATCTGTTTTATTGAATTGCAGACACGAAGTGACAAAGTCCATGTGGTTTTACACCCAAATTAACAACATTTGCTGACGTCAGCACTTAAGGTAGCATCCCCCCTGTTATAGAATTACTATGAATATGGGTATACAACCAAGTTGAGATGGTACATAGGCATGAATGTAAAATTTTTGGACTGAAAAATTCAAAATGGTACCTTTCATGTTGCCATAGCAACCAAAAATAGCTGAAATTTTGCAAAAAATGGTACCCGGAAAAGTATTTTTCATTCTTTACTGGTTAAAGGTATCTCAATGAAATTTGCTGGACTTTTTGCAAGTATGTAGTTGGTCAATATGAAGCAAGATCTTTTCAGAAGGTTGACTGGTTTTCCAGATTTTGCATGATTAAATTTTGATGGAAAAAAAAATCAGACATCAGGGTCTTAATCCCCTTGTGCTTAGCCAATTGTAAAAGTAGAGGTTCATTTTGAAGCCCTATCTTTACTGAACATTTTGACCAAATTTCATCTAAATATCTCTTATGGTTTGGAAATTAAAAATATATCCATTGCAGTGATTTCGTGAAAATCGCGTTTCCGGGAAATTGACTTCAAAGTTCATGATAATAATCAAATAGTTGAAATATGCTAGGTCAATAACTTTCAGCCTCTGAAATCTTTTTCTTGTCATTGTTGGACTGCCCTTTACTCCTAAATTTGTTTCTTGAAACTTTTGAGGCTCACTTCTCATAATTTTCTGCAACAATATTCTGGCGCTGTCAAAGTAAACCAATGTCTTTATGTGAAATGTTTTTTGTGCTACTTCACAATTTCTAAGGATTGTTTTCACTGCCTGAACACTCATATCAAAGTTTGCAATAACATCTTAAACACCAACTCAAACAGATATTTTCCAGTAAAAGTAGATTTTTAAATCCATCCCAAATAATCCTGCTGAAAGATAATATGATTTTATTTCCATCTGCGGAGAGCAGTTTGTCACTTCCAAAAGACTTTCAATGTTGAGCCTTGAGAAAATT
Organism: Aurelia coerulea; assembly: GCA_039566865.1. Lineage (NCBI taxonomy): Eukaryota > Metazoa > Cnidaria > Scyphozoa > Semaeostomeae > Ulmaridae > Aurelia > Aurelia coerulea. The sequence continues at coordinate 16,951,086 of CM076945.1, forward strand.
AGCTTCAAACAGTACTGCAGCTTTGAAGAATTACTCTCTGCATCAATTAGATTAATTTTTGTTTGTAGAAATACAGTTTCATAATCGAACAGCCATTCTTTGCACTTGGAAATCTTCAACCGAATATTGCGCAAACATCAATATGAAACAGTCTTGTTGATTTCAAATTTCCTTTTCATGTTAGTGTTACCACAGCAAATTCTTTGTGGCAGTGAAAGAGCAAGATAACCAGCAAATCCATTTTCCTCCTTGAAACCACATCAAGCAAGACAGAGGAGTAATCTGGGTGAGGGGACATTTAGGCAAAATTTTTACATCCATCATCATTTAACATTTGATTCATTTCTAAGTTTCAAATCTATCTTGATTTCTACCCGAAGTGAATGCAACCTGCTCTCTATACCCTTGTTTCTGCAATGTTTTTGAAGGGAAATGATCTTTCATGTGTTTATCTGGCGGATTTAGGTCTGGGCTATGCTCTTGGAAAATTTGGATCCTCTTTTCTTCTGGAGGGGATGGATGGGCCTAAGCAGGGCCTAGCTACATCACTTTGACAACTCTTGACCCTATTCTGAAGCCGTAGAAGAGGCCTTTCTCTCTTCTTTGCTGGCACTTTGATTTATCAAGCATCACTTCCATCTTTCTTGATGTACTGGTTACCAGAAAACTTGCGCTTTTAAATTTCCAAATGTAAAAACAACATCACAATCTTGGCTCATGTGCACGGTGAAGAAATACTGTCATTGGGCATTGCAAACGAGGCTAATGACCTCTTTTTGGTGTAGCAAAGATGGTAGACCCCAAAAATACAATCATAGGGGTGAATGGGACATTTGGGGCAATTTTATGCCAAAATTATTAAAGTCAAAGCGTTGCTAAGGGCGTTGCCATGTAACTTTTGGTGTAAAAAACCTTACCAACCCTGCTAAAATATGATTTTTAGAAAAATTGGAGCTGGCAAGCATGGCAATGCATACATCACGTGAAAGCCAATAAAATTGTCTATATGATTTCGTTTAAAACAAAAATTTACCAAAAAAATTTTTTAATCTTTAAAATGAGGGGGGATTCTACCTTAACCACGTGAAATTAACAAAGTCAAATTACACCATCTTGTTTGCATCTCGTTTTGTTTCCTTGTGTCAAGTTTCAAGTCTCTAGCGCTTATGGCTGTGAGAATAAAGAGGTGGCACAATATATTGCCCCCTTGTTTGGCATTTTCCTCAGCGAAATCGTTAGCAAAAGTTGAAAAACTGCACAGTTGAAAAACTTGAAAAGTTGAAAAAAACTATACTGAATTGCTATCAAAGTCCAAGAAATGTTCAATGAACATCAATCGCCTAAGAAAGTTTGTATCGAGATTTATAAAACAATGCATAATCTGAACCCCTCGTTTTATGGAAGATATATTTCAATTTATATCTGGGGGCAGCTCCTCCAGGAACCAATTCGACTTAGTACATTGCAGACCAAATCAAGTCACTTTTGGATCAACTAGCTATTGATCGCTTGGACCAAAAATTTGGAACGGATTATCCAATGATTTCAAAACAGCCGAAAATTTGACAATTTTTAAGCGTTTGATGAAATACTGGGATGGACTAGAGTGTCAGCGTAATGCTTGCCGATTTGAAAATAGCTAAACGATGCCCTGTATCTTTCACTGAAATATTTAGCGTTAGCGACTGTATCAAATGTATCATATATGTGTATATTTGCATGTAGATATGTACAAAATAGACTGATCATGTGCAAATATGATTTCCTAAATTAATAAATGATTACTTTTATCATAGTGTTTGATTTAGATTAGTTACTTCATTATATGTAGTAGCTAGAGAAAAGAGTGAATCAAAATAAGTCAAAACAAAAAAACAAACAGACAAACAAACAAACAAACAAACGAACGAACAAACAATCAGAGAACTTCATCGCTACGCCTGTTTAAAATACATCTAAATCGGCATTTGATGAGACTGCGTTACTTCGATTAGACAGAAGATAATGTCAAGAGGCAGCCAATTCCTTCCAAAGCAATTACTCGGTACGACGACGGGCCAGCCATAGTATATAAAAGGTACGTAAACGATTATCCAATTAGCTTTCTTACTTTCTCAGTCATTGTCACTTTTACAACACTCCATTCAAAATTAACATAGTTACATTGTAACTTGAAAAATCAACCTTTTCGATGTATGATCGGTCATTCAGTCCATTTTTCATCTCATAGGGGGTACATTGGCAAGGGCGCTCATTGGATAAAATGGCTGCCACGACAAAAGAAACTTCAAGCAGAGCAACAAATGACAAGTAACAGTTCAATAGCACTTCAATATTAGCAGCGATCAAAATACAGAGGCCGAGCTCGGCTCCCACTACTACAGGCTGTCATAAAGATCCGTTGAAAAATGATGGAAATATGACCCTCAGGAGACCAAAATTGCTTGATGACTGAAACCAGTGGTCGGCCATTTTGTCGCACTATTTAGTAGCAATAAATAGCTTTATAGATGAAATGAAACAGCAGCCTCCAAGGCCAAAGCTCTCGTGAAAATTCCGGATATCAGCAGAGAGTTCAACTATTTCTGACCTCACAGAAACTATTTCTTGCCTTAGTGGGAAATCAGGAAATCACTAAAAAGGCATAAATAGCAAAGGTAAAATTTTTAGCAGGCATTGTACTTTGGGTCGTTAGTTCTTGCCGAGTTTTGCAACTCAATCACGGCTTAGTTTCAAACAGCGAACTTTTCCTGTGCTGAACTCAATGAAGAAGTGCATTGGAATATACGATGGCCCAGAAGGCTCAGTTCAGTTTTGTTTTTTGGCAGTTCAGTTTCATTTTTTGGCAGTTCAGTTTTGTTTTTTTGCAGTTCAGTTTTGTTTTTTCGTAGTTCAGTTTTGTTTTTTCGCAGTTCAGGTTTGTTTTTTCGCAGTTCAGTTTTGATTTTCTGACGCAGTTCGATTGTGAATTTTGACAGTTAAGTTGTAGTTTTTGCTTCGCAGTTCAGCTGTAGTTTTTGCTTTTGATTCTTATGAAGTGCCATCAAGGCCAAATCTCGATTTCGATAGGCAATAAGACATTTTGACATATAGAAACCCTGAAAGAAACATCAAAGTGACAAGCCTAAACTAATGTTGATAAATTGACACCCTAAACCGAAACTCCAGACAACAAAGTGAAACTCCAAAGCGAAACTCTAAGTGAAACCCTAAAGTCCAAAGTGAAACTCCGAAGTGAAACCCAAAGTGAAACTCTAAAGCGAAACCCCAAAGTGAAACTCCAAATAGAAACTCTCAGTGGCGTAACGGAGACACTCGGGGCCCGTAGGAGGTTGGTAAGATAGATGGGGCCCTTATGTATAGGGACCGCGAAGCGAAGTGAGATCTACTGGGGAAGCGGTTTGGGGTGGTGGGTAAGTTTTTTAGACCATGCCCTTTAGAACATCGAAAAATCCACGTTATGTGGAAATGAAAGTTTTGTTACACAGGAAAAATCAACAGTAAATTTAGCACATTTGTATGAATTGCGGTTCAAAATGTTAAGTAGTTCAACATAACAAACTGTTATTCTTCGGTATGGAATTATATGATACCTGAAATTTTTCTTAAAGAAATACGGCAATATTCAAAGGTTAGGAAAGTTCTTATTCTGGACACACAAAAATGTTGCCAAAAATATCCTCCATGGCAGCTTCTTTGCTTAAAACCTACTTTTAAAGCTTCTGCGGATGATATTAGTGCAATACGTGCAGTAAATTTAATGCCGGCAATGTGTTTTCCTTTATGCCTGAAAGCCATATCCATGCGAATAAACACGATTGTTTCTGAACAGAATTTTTAGCAAACATAATGGAAAGTCACAGTATGCTATTAGGGGCTCTTGCTCACAAGGATATAGTCTTGAGACAAATTATAAGGAATGAATGAAAAATGAATGAAAGTCCAGTGTAGTGTTAGCAACAGTGGTAAGAAAGGGATGGCCTAAGGAAGACTTTTAGCAGAGTATGGCCAAAAAGCACACAATAAGAAAAATTTGTTGGGGGCCCCTTTTGGTCGGGGGCCCTTAGTTCTTGAACTAAGGTAGCCTAAACTGCGTTACGCCACTGGAAACTCTAGAATCTTACAGTAGGTACTCCCCAGTCAGTCAACCGCTAAGCGATAGGACCTCCCCAGTCAGTCAACCGCTAAGCGATAGGACCTCCCCAGTCAGCCAACCGCTAAGCTGTAGGACTTCCCCTTCACTTGGGAGTTACCCCAGCCTCGTTATAACCTGATATCTCCATGAGCGAGTGAGCGATGACAATTTGATTTTGGATTTAAGACTTCTCGGCGGTAGAAATCATCTGAATCATCATACAAGTTGATTTTCCAGGGTAAATGAAAAAGAACTCAGGGTACTATTTGCTTTTATGCAGCTGCCAGGCAAGGTTTTAAGGTTTTACGGTGTTTCTCAAAGGTTCCCTGCCTTTTGAATTCTTCATATTTTGAAACGTTCCCAAATACAACAACCCCCTTCTAAATGCTTCGGCACATGCAACCGCCAGTAATTTCCCCCCGACTCCTGTCACTCCTGTCACTCCTGTCACTCCTGTCACTCCTGTCACTCCTGTCACTCCTGTCACTCCTGTCACTCCTGACTTAAGCGAATTTAGATTCAGATCTACAGTTTTTACAAAATGAATTCAATGTTCTGTCTTATTTTGTGAACTCCCAGATACACGTATTTTTTATAAGAAAGTTATGTCCAATGTTTAGACATAACTTAAACTCAAATACTCTCCGAGTGATATGATCGATATGATACAGGAGAGGAAAGAAGCGAAAACAAAGAAAATAATATGTTAAGGATAAAAATTTGAATTCATAAGGGCATAAAATCGTAAAATACCGTAAGTACCGTACTATAAGTACCGTAAAATCGGAGTTTGGACAAAAATTTGTCTAAACTTTGATTTCATTCATTTCATTTCATTTCATTTTTAATTATTTATACAGGGTAGAAGCATCTATAAATATATAAATACTGCTTTACAGCTTGCCCTGTCAACAAAAGAAATGAATAAAAATATGGACCCTATTTACAGTGTCATTTCAAACCTAAAGTAATAAAAGAAAGGAAATGTAGAATCAACATATCTTTGTGTTCACGTGACAGCTTTCTTAAAAGCAGAAAAGCTATTTGTGGCTTTCGCTTCAGAACCCAATTTGTTCCAAAGTTTGGCTCCCCTGAATGAAAAGCTCTTTTGTCCTAGGGATGTTTTCAACAGCGGAAGGTTCAAATCCAGTTTGGAATTGCGTAATTCCCTGACGCCTTTATCAGAGACCCTTGTAAACAGACCTTGCAGATAATCAGGCACTTTTCATTGTGCAGTGACTTGTGAACAATTTTCGTTGTTTCAAAATCTATCATTTGTTGTATATTTAGCCAACCGAGTTGTTTGATAAGGGGTAGCGAGGAGGCGTCATAGGGGCTATTCGTGACTACCCTGGCTGCTCTATTTTGCAGCTTTTGCAATTTTTGAAGAGCCGTAATATCACAGTTACCCCAAACCGGTGAACAATATCTTACGTAAGGCTCTACGAGGCTCTTATACATCCTTTGATAAGGGGAACCCCTATCGCTTAGCGGTTGACTGACTGGGGAGGTCCTACTGTAAGATTCTAGAGTTTCACTTTGGAGTTTCGCTTTAGGGTTTCATTTTGGAGTTTCACTTTAGGGTTTCGCTTTGGGGTTTCATTTCGGAGTTTCACCTTGGACTTTAGGGTTTCACTTTGGGGTTTCGCTTTGGAGATTCACTTTAGAGTTTCGCTTTGGGGTTTCACTTCGGAGTTTCACTTCGGACTTTAGGGTTTCTCTATGGGGTCTCACTGTGGAGTTTCACTTTGGGTTTCACTTTGGAGTTTCACTTTGGACTTTAGGATTTCACTTTAGGCCTTGATGACACTTCATAGATTCTGAACGAGGTCACAGCACATGCGTTACATTGTGGCCTCTGGCCCCAAACATACTAGGAACACAGAGCAAGCCCAGTTGGGGCGAAGCAGGACTAAAAAGGTTAAAGTAAGATGGCTATGCCAGCAAATCTACCATGTACATCTTGATAGATTTGTACAATGTTCGAATGTATACAATACTCGTTTTATGTACATCTTGATAGATTTGTACAATGTTCGAATGTATACAATACTGGTTTTTTTGAAAGAAACTGGTTTATTAGAAACTAGTACTACGATGACCAAAACTTTTAGAAACTCTGGTATTACAGGTTCAAGAACAATTAAGAAACTCTAGAATTTTATTTCTAGAATAAGAGTCGGTAGATTACGGTTCGCGCGGCATTTTTGAACTTTTGGCTGTAAAGAATTGGTACCTTTTTGCCTTAACCCTATCAAGCCTAGGGGGGGGGCTCAATCAGCCCCCCCTACCGGCTTTTCTTCTGTGGATTTTCCCTAGTGCACTTACAACGCTGAAACTTTCTTACTTTTAGTTTTTATCCTTCTTATAATCAAAAATGAACTTTTTAGAAAAATTAAATTCATTCCAGGGGGTAACCGCGATCAATTTTTGAGAGATGTCTTTGCAAAATTTCAATAAATGCTAATAAAATCTACAGCAAATGCAGGGAAACAATGAAATTGGAAGAATGTATGCTACTTTTGATCCTCTATCCAACTGCATAATTTGTTTTCAATTTAAACGTATGATTATGCGTATTTTGGCTGTACGCATGCGCACATTCTTCGAATTCCTGTGTGATGACGTCATCACTTTTTAAAATTTTCCTTTGCAAAGCAAAAGCTATTCAACCATAGAATACACTCAAATTGGACCCATGTCCTTATTGCCTTTCGTTTTCTCACAATCAACGATTTAAAATTTTTAGTACTGAACCCTATTGACTTTGAAAATTCTATATTGTGACGTCATGAGCACATCACGTGACATAACTAAAAATAGATTTCATTTTTGGGTTCAGCTCATGATGTTCTATGCACATGCCAAGTTTCAAGGCTCTACATCGTTCAGAACGGAAATAAACAGGGGGGGCTGAATGAGCCCCCCCTTAGTCTTCCTAGAGCATCAAATACCCTAGGCCTGATAGGGTTAATGTGCATGGCTTATTCGTGGTGACAATATCAATGCAAAATGAGAGCCCTTTGTCGATAAGAAGGCTCAACTTTGAACCATAACGCAATTTTAGGCCCCCAAAATAAGAAACAAATTAAGAAACTTTTAGTACTACAACACCGAAATTTTCATACGAAATTAAGAAACGTTTAGTACTAAGTGCTGATCCAAGTTTCTTATGAGGAACATATAGTGATGGAGGGCATACAGGAGCGATTCCGTTTCCACAAGCGCATGGGAAGGAGTCTCTGTTGACCGAAGCGCCATCATCAAATCAAAGAACGCAGGGAAACAAGAGACTCAAGGTAATAAATCTAAGCAAAAACTACAATTGAACTGCGAAGCAAAAACTACAACTGAACTGTCAGAACTTACAATCGAACTGCGTCAGAAAATCAAAACTGAACTGCGAAAAAACAAAACTGAACTGCGAAAAAACAAAACTGAGTTGCGAAAAAACAAAATTGAACTGCCATAAAACAAAATTGAACTGCCAAAATACAGAGCTAAACTGAGCCTTCTGGGCCATCGTATGAATATTTGAATTTACGCACCTAAAGTGAACTATAGGTATATTTCATGAAGAAATTCTGGAACGTATTGGGAGCGAAATAACTATTAGTTCGACGTTTGAAACGGGAGTTGCGCTAAGCATGCTCATGGGGGGGGGGTTTCTTCCATAGTAAAGGTACCTGGGGATGTGCTGCGAGCAAGGGTATACTTTTTCGGACTTCTAGTCTAGCCAAGGGTATACTTTTTGGCAATTTTGGCCAGCAACGGTCTAGCCAAGGGTATAATTTTTGACAATATTGGTCTAGCGAACGGTCATGACATCATATTTGGCACAAATTTGACAATATTGGTCGAGAAAATGGTCAAAATTGGTCTAGCCAAAGGTACCATTTTCGTAAAAATTAGTCTAGCCAACGGTACCCTTTTGAAGATGCTCGCAGCAGACCCCTACCCAAAATTTGACCAAAACCCCCCCCTGTGAGCATGCTCAAGTGTCACTCCTAACCGAGATAGTTTCGGCACATAAGAATTGCGATGGTTGAACCAGGACTACAATGATTGTAAATATGATTTCTGGCTGATAGTGGACAGAACTTCTCAAAGCATATTAGAAAGGGGCTTATTAGAGTGGGGGGCTCATTCACAAAGTCAAGTGACGACGAAATGAATGATAGCTTTTTAGTTCTTTTATTTGTATTTTGGGTTCAACATTCAATTTTAAGAGACAACTACACAAAATCGACACCATTTTTATCTCAAACCATATCAAAATTAGCATGCAAACTTTTTTTGCTAAACAAATTGAAAATCTTTATAACCTCTTGCATTTGATATTAGTGGGGACTGGGATTGATAGTGTCGCATAATAAGGTATTCATTATGGAACCTAACTTTTGTTGTGCTTGTGGTTCAAAACAAACACAGGCAAATTTTGTGTACAATTTGTCCATGAAATGGTAAAAAATGCCAAAAATTTCAAATGAGGACACTAAAATGAAATGAGGATTTTGAATTTGAAATGAGGATTTTGACATTGAAATGAGGATTGTACAATTGAAATGAGGATACAGAAATAGAAATGAGGCTTTTGAATTTGAAATGAGGATTGGCCCTAATACGTCACCATAGTATTTACATGTGCTAATGATCTCAGGATAATATGACTCACAAATTTTAGGCCATGTCGCTAAAGAAAATTATAGCATCGGAATTTTTTTCATATATGTCGAAACATTGAAAAGGCTTAAAAAGCACTGTTTAATAATAATCATAGCTATTTGACCAATGATGCTAAGCAGAATACTGCTTAAAATACTGGTATATTGTCATATTCCCAGGAATGAATCTGCTGAAGTTCATTTAATACTAAAGACTACTGTCCCAATGATTTTTTAACTCTGTTCCTCCAGATATAGTTTCCTCCAATTATACACGATATTGAACACCATTTCATCACATTCTTTATATTTTCTTTACTCTGGGAGAAATTTCTCAATCCTTTCCATACGTCACTTTTTACACACCCAAGCGAACCGAAATAAAGAACAACCAGCTGCACTGAGAATCCATTTTCCTCCAGATAATCGCATATCTCCTTAGATCTTCTAACTATCTCTTGATAAGCATTTTCCAAATACATATCACAACACACAGTTATTTCCACTATTGTACACTGCCTCTGTATACGATCCGATTGAGAATGACTATATCTGGTTTACGATGAACAATCTGCTTAATTCCTTCTTTAAACTCAGGAAATATAGTTTCGGCGAGTTGGACGAAATTCTTGCCCGTGTAGCTTAACTTTAAACTTTCATAGCTCCGCTCATGATTGTCCGATTTTTACAAACTTAGTTTCATTTGAAAGATGATCATCTACTTGTACGTCACATGTAACTTGTTTTCAACAAAATCACACGAAAGCATGGGTAACCGGACACACATTATGCTTTGTAGTTTTTGAGAATTTCGTGACAAAATAGCCACTCAATAGTAAAAACAAAAAATTCAAGTGATATCAAGTGTTAGCTATAAACATATAAAAATACTACAAGGTCTTGGGAACATTTCTGCCAAAGGGTTCATTCCAGATCGTTTTAGTTTTTTTTTCAAAATTTTTTGAAAAATGCTACCAGAAGTCCTGATCTGCAAGCTGAGTTAGAAAAGGAATCATCGTGTGATATCTGGCTCTCTTTTCTGTTTACCAATGTTCTCTGCATACTCGGAACCATCTAAAAATACGAAACGATGACCTACTGTTTCCATGAAATAGGTATCAATGCCGCAAAATTCTAGTTTATTTGTTAGCGTTCGTTGCATAAAAGACCACACTTGAAAGCATAATTTTTATGACATTTAAGGCTTCGATTGACACTAAAAGAGGTTAATTGCATTGGTTCTATGCAAGTAATACACCTTTTAATTGTGTAGCGGAAGCCTTCAGATTTAACCGTTGAGTTCAAGTTATGAATAGAAGGATTTTTAGCATCGTCTATGGCCAGTTTAATGTATGTATTGGTTTTTAACAGAGTACAGACAAAGAACACTTGTCTAACATGATACATTTTTGTATGTTGAAACACTGCAGCATTGCTGCTATAATGTGAAGCTGCATCTTTACCTACACTTTACTCATCCACCCATCCGATGCTTGTTCACAGATGAGAGCATGTTTTAAATGATTTATATTGATGAAGGCCCTGTTGCAGTTTGGTCTGGAAGCAGTTTAGAAGAGTAGAAAAAGGAACAGAAGAAACCTTGGAAGTGGACCTGGTTGCAGGGTTAGGCAAATTTCAATATAAGCAAAGACTCCAGCAAAGACTCCGATTCTGATCATAACAGCTTCTTTGTAGCTAAGGCCAAGCAAAATTTCTTAAGAAAGCACTGTCAGTATGTCGAAGTGCACACAACAGATACCAAAGAAAGTAATAAATGTAATTATCGCTATGTAATATCGATGAACAAAATAAAACTTGTTTCATCAGTGAATGCTTGCTTTTGACACAATTTCATACAATTTTAGCTGTGGCAGATTTCATATATTGTTAGTTGTTCAGAGGGGTAAATGCTCAACAATAAGGAAGCAAGGCTTGAAAATTCATGCAATTATTTGGAAACAATAGACTGTTGGTTTGCATTACTTAAAAATTTAATTGCCCTGATTGTACAAATGGTTGCTTCTATAGCTGTGGGAAAAAATTGTGAAAAGGAGGGATTCCACATTAATTCTTTTAAGCTTAGCTTGCAGATCAGGACTTCTGGTAGCATTTTTCAAAAAATTGTTGATAAAAAAACTAAAACGATCTGGAACGAACCCTTTGGCAGAAATGTTCCTAAGACCATGTAGTATTTTTATATGTTTATAGCTAACACTTGATATCACTTGAATTTTTTGTTTTTACTATTGAGAGGCTATTTTGTCACGAAATTCGCAAAAACAACAAAGCATAGTGTGTGTCCGGTTACCCATGCTTTAGTGTGATTTTGTTGAAAACAAGGTACATGTGACGTACAAGTAGATGATCATCTTTCAAATGAAACTAAGTTTGTAAAAATCGGACAATCATGAGCGGAGCTATGAAAGTTTAAAGTAAAGCTAAAACAATAAATTTTGCCGGAAGTGCTATGATAAACAACAACATGTCATTTCCCCAAACTTCAAAAAATCATTGTGACGGAACCATTCGTCCGATTTCGAAAATTTTTGCTTTGCGTTGACCCCTGACACCCCCTTTTCATGGAGGATATTAAATGCCGCAACTTTTTGAAACTTCGTTTTTTCCTATTTATTCCATAATTTCTATGATCTGGATCACTGTGCCGTGGCTTATTTTCCTTTATGAATTCTGCAATTTTATCCACAATTCGATCATCGTGACGTGAAAAGCAATTCTTAACCCTATCCAGACTAGGGGGGGGGGCACAAAGTGCCCCCCCTAGTAAACTTTTCCACACAGCTCGTCGAGTATCTCTAGAATAGCCTAGATTTTTTGTGACTTTTAGTTTTTATCTATGAGACATCTTTTCATGTCAATTTCAAAAATGTTGACACTGATTCCGGGAGTCAACACATGACTTTAAATTGAGTGCTCCGCAAAATAAATACCTTTTAAGTCATAGCTTTGGAAATACTGGCTCTATGACAATGAGACAAACATTGTTGAACTTGCCTTAAAACAAGCTTTCATTTGATATATGGTTTATTGATTTTTGATGACGTCATCAAGAATTGGTTGTTGCGCATGCGTACTGACGAAAAACCATGTTATGCTTCATTTTTAGAAAAATGAGTGACATGATATGATGCAGCAGGTCTTTTTATGTACATTTAGCGTTTTTTGCTATTTTTATAAGTAATTTATAATCAGTTTTAGACAAAAATCGTTCTTTTTTTTGAACAAAATAAATGAATGCTGACATCAGCAAAAATATTAGTGTTACAAAGCAAAAATTTCAAAATAAGAATTACAAAGATATAATCCTTCTGTGTTTCAAATATCACATCGATATATTTTATCAATTTGGAGATACAATGCGACAAAATACATGTGGTTTTACACCCAAATTAGCAACATTTGCTGACGTCAGCACTTAATCACGTGACATAACCAAAAACAAATCACATCATCGTGTTTGTTACTTGTGCCAAGTTTCAAGTCTCTAGCACTTATGATCATATGAAAAACCAGGGGGGGCACTTTGTGCCCCCCTAGTCTCCCCAGAGTTTCAAAAAGCCTAGTCTGGATAGGGTTAAACTCGTTGCAACCATTTAATAAGTGAGCTACAGACTCAGTATGTCTGTGACAGAATGGGCATTCTGGGCTGTGATCTCTATTCTACAGGTGAAGAGTAAAGTTAGTGAGAAAAATAGCAAGTCTAGCTTTGATTGTAAAAATCACAAGAGCATCGTTAACTTTCCAATTATAATAGATCGAGTGTGACGATTTTATATGAACATTCTCAAGATTAAGATAACATCCTTGCACAGTTAATTCCTTAGAAGCCCCGAGATCCCTTTCGATACATAGCTGATACAGCTTCTTTTGAAGCTCACACTGATTGTCGCACCGTGTTCCTTTTATAAGAGCCATTGCCTTGTCATTCACGTACTTAATTTCAACGTTCAAGCTTCTTGCATATCTTACCATATCTGGCCAGTCGGACTGACAACCGAAACTTGTGTTACAGGCCAAGAAACCATCATCGTTAATTCATATCCAAGGAAACTATTTGCACCATCTGTGTTGGCTTAACTCCTCTTTTTTCATGTCTAACTCAAGAAATGACCTAGCAATTTGCATAAAACGTATGACGTCATGATTTAGCATCTTGATAAGAAAGGCTATACGTGTTGATCTGTAGACAAGCAAGACTGAATTATGTTTTTTATGCGCGCGCAGATATCCCTCGAAACCGAGGCAATGGGGAAATCAGAATTATTACAAACGCTCCTTTCCTCAATTCTAGAACTGACCACAGCTGAAACCATAACAGCAACAACAACGAGCATAGGTGAAGGTCACATGGAAAGAGCTTAAACTGAAATACCTGAAATACGGAGAACATCCCAAAACAAAAACAAGACAGTTATACACACAAGGAACCAGCGGAGTTTTACCCAGTTTATTAATCGCAAGCCAGTGTTGTAAAGAAATCAAACTATTTCATTCTGGGCAATAAAAATCTCTTGCAAAGCCTGGAGTTTCTGCTCTCTCAACTAACCCTTCGATGGACTAAAACTTCCCGCCCGACGTGCGTCACTGCGAGTAACATCGATGAGCGAGTAATATTTTCTGAACGCAGTCATGCTTACCTTGAAGTAAAAATTGTTCTGTAAAATGTAAAAAATTAGCTTTGCTCAACGACCAATTTGCCATAAAGGGAATACAAACATGAAATCGATGTCACAAGAAATTTGCGATATACTTCAAAACAACGAGAAATTTGGCCCAATCTATCATAAACTGACCCCCTGGTACATCAAACCAAACATCAAGTAATCAATACTAACATAGGCTAAGGACGGGGGTATAATTTTGACTTCACCTTGAGCTGTTGTCGATGCTCTCCATTGTTTGCGGCTGCTAGATTGTAAACAAACAAAGATGGCTGGCTGGGAAATCAGCATAAAACCAACACGTAGATATCTAATTTTTACAATGTCATCCCCTATTTTCCAGGCGGTACCGATACGATTTTCTGACAGCCAAATAAAATTTCGATCAATACAAAAAGTTTCCTGAAAAGGCTGCAGCCAGATTTTTTGCAAATTACATAGAAATTCGATCAATTTTTCCTCACTATTTTTGAACCAAAATCTGGTAGCCTTGAAATTTCTTGGCTTGTGAGGCTCAGAAGAGTCAAATAGGCTTGCAATTCAATGAAATAAACAACAAAGTATCTACCTCTTCAAAAATAATTTGCTGCTTGTTTATTTCAAGGATTTTGAACACTAGGAGGGTTTACTTTGGCAGACCAAAATACTTAGGCCGATAACCATGTGAAGATCACCGGTACTTCGATAAAAAATTGAAGTATGATCCCCTATTTTCCCGAATAGCTCACCTGGCTCAAAATGTTGCTCAGATCTTGGAGAAGGATTTCAGAGATGATGGTGAAAAGGCTGCGGCCAGTTTTGGAGTATTTTACAAAACATTAAATCCTTGAATTCTTCGTCTTTTGTGACAATCACCACGATATCTATTCCACGTGTTTGGAGCCCTTTAAAATGTTTGATTAACTTCAGCTCTCGTCCAAGTAATCTTTAACTTCCAACCTGTGCATTTCGCCAAGTACCGAAGACAATAGGCCAATTCCCAGGGGTCAGATTTCTTCGAAAGTCTATTGTTTGTTTTTCCTGGCAACTTTCCAGATTCACAGATTCCAACTAAATGCGGGGGCGCAAGGTCCTGTCGGTCAGCGGCAAAAACATAATTCAGTCTTGCTCTGTAGACATTTGAAATTCGCTTAATGCCAAGACCACCATTTTCTCGGGGAAGGAATATCACAATTCGTGTGGTGGACTTGTAGAGGGAAAATAATCTCGAACTGCGTCAGTTATTATATTGTCAAGCTGGTCCAACTGCTTCACACTCAGTCTTGAATTATAAAGATGGTGCAATATTTTTGCAAGAGCAAGGTTGTTCCATGAGCGATAGGACACCAAGTGTGTGCCACCTTAACGTTATTTTGGTAGCGAGCCACCTTAATCAATTGTTTTTAGTGTTTTTGCCTATTTTTACTTGGTAGTGAGCCACCTTATCCCGGTTTCGCCATTTTGAAATTTTTGGTAGTGAGCCACCTTAAGTGCAGATCCACCTTAACCGTATTTACGGTTAAGGTGGATCTGCACTTAAGGTGGCTCACTACCAAAAATTTCAAAATGGCGAAACCGGGATAAGGTGGCTCACTACCAAGTAAAAATAGGCAAAAACACTAAAAACAATTGATTAAGGTGGCTCGCTACCAAAATAACGTTAAGGTGGCACACACTTGGTGTCCTATCGCTCATGGTTGTTCATAGCACTTCCTTTCAGAGCTAACGGTAAATCAGAATATTTTATTTTAGTAACCAGATCTTTATACGTGTCAGCGATGTCTGTTATTTGTTTTGCTTCCTCTCCAACAAGTGAAAGTGATTTACCGAGATATTTATATGGCTTATTACGTTGATCTTGATACGCAGGTAATCTATCAGACTTAACCTGCAGGGGGAGCATTTTTTTTGCTTTTATGTTTCCCGAACGACGGCCATAGAATACAGCACACTTCTCATGCTTAGCCTGCAGACCAGCTTCATCCATTTTTTATTCAGCCGCCCAAATCATGTTCTTTATGACATTTCAATTATTTGCAGCTAATACAATATCATCAGCAGACGCTTGAATTGGCATTGGATTCAAATTTATTTCATCCCTTATATTCCTTTCTATGACTGCAGCAGCTACCATTGGTTTGCACACACGATCAATAACCATGATGAATAGTAGTGCACTGAGGGGGTCACCTGTTTTGGTACACCTTACGATGTAAAACCTTTTTAACATCTTATGGCCACAAATTGCTTCAAACGATGAGTTCTTGTAAAGATTTTCAATTATGCAGCAGTACACCTGTGGAGCTCCAAACTTTCTAAGGGTTTCAAATATAAAGTCATGTCTAACACTGCCAAAAGCATCCGCAAAATCTATGAATACCAAATATAATCTTGTGCTCTGGTGTCTGAAGTCGTCAAAGTTGAGGAGAAAGAGAAAGTTGAGCAATACCAGGATTTAAAGAGAGAACTCCTGAAACTATGGAATATGAAGGTGAAAGTAGTACCCATAGTCATCGGGGCATTAGGAGCACCACCAAAAGACATCAAAAGGAGAGTAGAAGAACTGGGAATTGAGACCAGAACTGAAGAGATGCAGAAGACTGTAATCCTGCAATCTGCACGGATCCTGAGAAAAGTCTTTGAAAATTGAAAAGACTTGCTATCGCCAATATCAAGGAGACATTACCGCTGAATGGAATGACATAACATATATAATGACATATATAAAAACACACTGTTATTTGTCAAGACGTTTCGATTAAAATCTTCATCAGTTTGCTTTACAACTCTGGACAGCCAGGTTTATACCGGGTGAGCCAGAAAAAAGTTCCCACTTTTGAAAATTCATAGCATCAAGAGTACTAAATGGATTGGAATGAATCAATATTTGCTTGACAGCCAAAAGATCGAAGTATTTTTGTGATTTTTCTCACGTTCTTACAAGCATTGGAAAAATTGGTAAATTTAAGCTTACAAAAACTTGATGGTTGCAAAATGAATGAAAAAGGCCTAAAATGCTTGATCAAATCATAAAGGACTCCTTGCTCAGAACAACAGAGAAAATGCAATTTCTCATGGGTGAGAGATATCGTCTGCACATCTATTGCCATGGGATTGAAAATCTTTAGTATCTGTTTGAGAATCTATTTCTTGGAACTCTTGAGAGAGGTGAAACGCATGTGCGTATTCTTCTGTGTGGGGAGAGTCCTAACGATTTGATCAAGTGTTTTAGGCCTTTTTCTGTCATTTTGCAGCCATGAAATTTTTGTAAAGTTGAATTTACCTTTATTTGCAGTGCTCGTAAGAAGACGAGAAAAATCACAAAAATACTTCGATCTTTTGGCTTTCAACTAGAATTTGAATCATTTGCATCCACGAAGTACTTGTGGTGCTACGAATTTTAGAAAATGGGAACTTTTTTCTGGCTCACCCGGTATACAATGTAAATAAAATTAGATTAACATAAAATTTACATAAAATCAAAATTACGATACACTTGATACATTCCAAACCAGTGGCGGAGCCACGGGAGGGTATGGGGGGGGGGGTAAATACCCCCCCCACTTTTTTGAATATGTGGTAATTTAGATTCGTCCAAAAATGATATAAAAATGTCAAGGTAGGGGTCGGTCTGTGTTCAGTCTTTAATCTCGCTTTCTTGGTCATCTAATGCTAAATATAACCTCATCATTCTGAAATATTTGTGTGTCGTTTGTGATTGCATAGCAAAGTGAAGTTGATCAACACATACTTGCGTGCAAAAATGGTACAAGAACGACTTGAGCAGTTGGTGCCCATTAGCAGTGAGCGGGATATCTCCAGTTTGCTATCAAGCCAAGAAAAGTTGTTCCCCTTTGAACATCATCAACGTTGCTGGCTGACTTCTTTAGACTACATACTTTGGCACTTGTGTTTAGGATCAAATGCATGTTTCAAATACATTCTCATACCCTTCTCATATAACTCATTTTAAGTTTTACTATGTAATACTTGTTGCAATACAATTACAAAGCCTTGCATTGAAGTATCTCGCATGCGTATCAATGATTTCGCCTGTCGTTTTCTATCTAGAAAGAACGTATTTCTATTTTCAAAAAGGGCGTTTCCCTAAGATCTAAAGGGCGTGGTCCCAAAAATTTTTCCGGGGGCTTCGCCCCCGGACCCCCTCCCTTGCCTACCCCCCACTTCGCGGCGGCTGGCGCCGCCGCTGTTCCAAACTATAGACTTACAATAATACAGACGTTTTACAGCGTAAACAAAATTAACATAAACTTATTTAGATAAAAACAAAAATATCCTAGACACATTCCATACCATAAAATTACAATCATACAGCCTATCTTTTAACCTTTTACCCACATGGGATTGAGAGTGTCAGCCGAAATATAAATGTTTACAAGGAAACAGGAAAACAGACGCCAGCCAGTAACCCTCCAAGGATTTGCTTAAGTTGCTAAATCCTGAATGGCCCGATGGGGAATTCCACCCCAACACCACGTGCAAATTGCACGAAGTTAACCAGCCAGCATCCCCTCCCCTTCCCCTGAGATCTAAGTGCAACGGTAGAAGGATTAAGCGCTCCCGTAGGCAAACAAGTCCAACTCGACATCCGCTACCCTTTCATTTAGGCCCTGTGGAGAAAATAAACCCAATTTAAACTGCCAAAAAAGCTCCTTTCTACGGAGCAAATATACGTCACCTGCACCATCGATGATGCTTATTTTTACCAAAAACTCACCCCGATAATTTTGTTCAAAAAAGTGAGAGAAAAAGCTTGCCTGTGGGACCGGCTTACCCGTATGTCGATTACCACTGAGACTCTTTTGTTTGCAGGTCCGAAAATACGATTTATAGACGTTAAATCTCTGGCGAAATTTAGTCTTCGTACTACCGACATACTTTTTATTACAACATTCGCATTGTAGCAAGTATACTACATAATCCGAGTTGCAGTCATACGCCCCTGAAAAGTTCCTAAAAAACCGAGAATCATCTGCATTATAAAACGTGGACCCCTCTCGCATCATAGGGCATATTTGACACCTTCTACCATTGCACTTACGCGTACCCTTGTCCACCAGCTCCTCGTTTACCGGTTTCAATTTTGCCCGAACCAAGGTATCTTTCAAGTTTTTGGCCCTTCTAAATGAGACGAAAAGTTTTCCCGAAAATATCCTGGCTGTCCGGAGTTGTAAAGTAAACTGATGAAGATTTTAATCGAAACGTCTTGACAAATAACAGTGTTTTTATATAACAACAATAATAATAATAATAATAATAATAATAATAATAATAATAATAATAATAATCATAATCATAATCATAATCATAATCATAATCATAATCATAATCATAATCATAATCATAATCATAATCATAATAATAATCATAATCATAATCATAATCATAATCATAATCATAATCATAATCATAATCATATTCATATTCATATTCATAATCATAATCATAATCATAATCATAATCATAATCATAATCATAATCATAATCATAATCATAATCATAATCATAATCATAATCATAATCATAATCATAAGGAAAGATGGTATGATGTGTGATGATGTGAAATTGCCGGATATTAATATTGGTGGATCTATTATAGAGCCATCTGAATCTTTGAGGAATCTGGGAAGCAAATGGGACAAGCACATGAACATGTCTACTCATGTTGCCAATATTTCAAAGGCATGTTTCATGCAGCTTCGCAATCTTTGGTCAATCAAAAAGTTTATTGAAAGTGACACGCTAGCTACGCTCACTCATGCTTTTGTAACATCAAAATTGGACTATGGTAACGCGCTGTTGTATGGTATTCCAGGAACCAAAATGTTGAGGCTACAGTATGTACAAAACTGTGCAGCCAGGTTAATTAAGGGTGCTCGTAAGTTTGATCATGTGACACCCTTGCTCATTGACTTACATTGGCTACCAATGACTTACAGACCAATGTTTAAGATCCTTCTCACCGTGTTTAAGATTCTTCAGGGTAAAGCCCCTGAATATTTGATGGATATGATTACTCTTTACAATCCTGGTAGATCCTTGCGATCTAATGGTAGCCGAATTCTGAATGTACCCCGCTCTAATACAAAGAGTTGGGGCGATAGGGCTTTCAGCATTGCTGGACCCAGATTATGGAACTCACTCCCCATTGAGCTACGGACGACAAATAACATTGTAGAGTTTAAGTCGAGATTGAAGACTCATTTGTTCAAAATGGCATTCGAGGGATACTTGTAATTTTATATCATTTTATACCTAATTTGTAACTATTTGTACCTAATTTTTCTTTACATTATACTTAAATTTGTTAAGGCGCCTTTAAATATATTTTTTATTGTAGATAAATGGCACTATAGAAATGTTCTAATAATAACAATAATAATAATAGTATGAACATAACCCTGAAGGAGCGGTAGAGAATGAAAGTGTAAAATTGTTATGGGATATAAATATACAATGCGATAATGTGATAGAGGCAAGGAGGCCAGACATTGTTATAGTTGATAAAAAGGAAAAAAGCTGTGTAATTGTGGATATTGCAGTACCCGCCGATGGAAGAGTACATGAAAAGGAAAGGGAAAAGGTGGAGAAATACCAGGACTTGCGAAGGGAAATTGGAAGACTGTGGCAATTGAGAAGGGTGCAGGTTGTTCCTGTGGTTGTAGGTGCCCTTGGGAGTGTGACAAAAGAGTTTGACAGGTGGATTGAGAAGTTGGGGATACCGGGTGATATCGGAGCTGCACAAAAGACTGCCAAGGATCCTGAGGAAAGTGCTAGAGATGTAAGAGAGAGATTTCCTGTTAGCCCTTGGTCATTTGTTATGACCCGCCTAACAGGAGGAATGACGGCAATTCCAACAGCCAGAGCGTAAGCTGAAACAATGACAATAATAATGATAATAATAATAATAATAATAATAATAATAATAATAATAATAATAATAATAATAATAATAATAATAATAATAATAATAATAATAATAATAATAAATTGAACTAAACCACCATCAAATGATAATAATAATAATAATAGTAATAATAATATTAAAACAAAACCACCATCAAAAATAACAGAAAAAAGTATATGAAAAACAAAACTGTTAAAAGCAAAACGTTTCGATTATAAAATCTTCATCAGTTAATTCCACCCTGACACCACGTGCACACTGACGCGAAATACGAAAGGAAGCATGCCCCCAAGATAAAGCCTAAGACTTATTCAAATGGAATGACTGTATTCAGGCGACCCCACAGGCGAACATATCCAATTCAACATCAGCCGCTCTTTCATTGAGACCGTTGGGTGCAAAGGTTCCCAATTTGTATTGCCAAAATAATTCTTTTCTACGAAGTGAGTAAACATAGTAATAATAATATTAATATATTTTTGTTTTCAAAGTGCCATGCATGCGTTTCAGCACACAATAAGGTTTTTATAAGAATTATAGCGATTCCAATTTGACGTAATACCCTGGAGGCTTGTTTTTACGTTTATGTGAGTTTTTACTTATAAATACTTGGCTGTTCAGAATGAAAAGCACTGAGGAAGATTTTTATAATCGAAACGTCTGGTTTTAACAGTTGTGTTTTTATCTATTTATTTTTCTGTCATTGGTGTTGGTGATGGTGGTTTAAGTTTAATTAATAATAATAATAATAATAATAATAATAATAATAATAATAATAATAATGATAATGATAATAATAATAATAATAATAATAATAATAAAAATAATAATTATTATTATTATTATAACAATAATAATAATGATAATAATAATAATGATAACAATAATAATAATAATAATAATAATAATAATAATAATAATAATAATAATAATAATAATAATAATAATAATAATAATAATAATAATAATAATAATAATAATAATAATAATAATAATAATAATAATGACTTTCATTTTCATACCTAAATAAAAATTTTACAACAAGATAAAGATTTAAAATTTAAAAGTTACAGAATAGAAAAAAATATTTTATCTGTGACTACAACTCTCCATAAAAGGGCATGCTAGTCAAGCCTTACTGCCTTCAACAATGTTCCTTCTTTAAAATGTTAAAAGTTATGGATTGGTTCAGTTCAGTCCTTGTCTTTGCCACAAAATATGTAGTATGTTGTCCTTATGCATATGTTTATCATCTTTCTAACAATGTTTTTGATGGAAGTTCCGAAAGTCCAATGCTCTTTAATGTTTGCAGTATGCCATTTCCATCATCATCCTTGCACATCAATCCAAGGGCGCTCATGCTCAGATTCACAAATGTTGCTTTCTCGTACTTTTCCTGTAAATCAATGATGGTAGAGCTGTATTTTCCTATCTTTCTTGCACAGTTTTCTTTCACGTTGGTAACAAAACCGCACGTTAACTCCTGAACAATGACGATCCTCTCTTGATACACTATGATGATATCTGGTCGCTTTAGTGTTCCGGTGACAACTGTGAGGCAGGGGTAGCCTGTAATATCAGCAAAGACTTGTATGTCCCAAAGGCCGTCAATGCTACTCAAGAGAGTTGCAAGGATAGAGCTATGCCTGCACGTGTACCTCCCTTGTTAAAGATAATAATAATAATATGGTGACACCCATCAATCTCAATTTAGGCATGATGGGGAGATTTGCAAGTTAGCTTTAAAAGCATGATTACAAAGAAAAGTGTTCCTTGAAATAAGTTTAGAAATATACAGCTAATATGTCCGAAATATAACATTTTTTATTTGTCCGAAATATAACATTTGTCCATATATAGCTAAAAAAAAGAACTTAAAACGTTAAAAGCTCTGAACTCGTCCACTCACTGTCTCTCTTACAAAATATGTAGTACGTACAACGTATACACACAGTTATGATTTTCTTTTCTAGGTAGAGTTGCTCTTGCTTACTAGTTAATAGATTTTGCAACATAATCATAAATCCTTTATGTCCGTTGATCCCGATTGTTCCTATTGCCCCCATAGATAAGATTATGTATTCTACACGCAAGTATGAGGATGAGAGGTCTTTCAAGAGATTTTCGTAGCGCGTCTTTCCACAGGCTTCGTTTTTTCCAATGATCGTTTTGAATCCAATAGACAGTTCGAGAACATATAATATACCCTCATTGATTACAAGGAGATCTGGACGCTTGCTGTTTCCGGTGATAACAGCTGATGGTCTGAAGCCTGGAATGTCATCAGCATGGGCTGTAACATTTTTCATTCCCGTTAAGAAGTTGGCAATCGTCAAGAGGACAGAGTTGTGACGTCAAGTGTATCTTTTCCCTTCAAGCATGGATTTGCAACCAGAGACGACTTGCAGAAGGGTTTGTGGAAGTTGGCAGAAGTTGCACAACTCACTTTCGACTCTGTCCCAAAATTTCATACTTTTCTTTGTAGACAAACTGTTATTCAGATAACGCACAGAAAAGTTGAAGGTGTTCTTAGGTAGAAGTTTTTGTGCCTCACTCCATATGCTTGTTATTTGTTTTTTGTATGCTCAAGAATAGCCTTCAATATAAGGCCTTGTGATGTCAATTCGTGTGTGATCCTACGGACCTCTTTCGTTCTATTTTCTTTGATTACCTCTTTCCCATTAGTGTATGCAGATTTTTATCGTGACTAGTTACTTGATGTAATGGATGTATGTCTTCATTTCGGGACTTTTTTAAACAGTTTCTAAGCGAAACTTGGCACTGGGAAAATTTTGCAGACGGATCAATAATTCCTAGCTCACATTTTTCTTTCGTAAGACCAATTATAACCAGTGTTCCACAGATAGGTATCTCGAACCATAATCTGATGTACCTGTGCTTTCCACCCCCCTCTGAAAACCACCTTAAACTCATCCGAATTCAATACAACTTGGCACAGTTATAGAACAGGTAATTTTTAGCTCGTAGCGTAATTTGGGTGTTGCTGCCACGCCTTGTGACGCCACAGTGACGTCACGAACTGAAAGTCTGTGAAAATCAAGCTTCAAAGTTGAATTCAAGTTTAATAAAGATTTTGCAAGAACTCTATGCAGGTTTTGGTTCAGTTTGTCAACATATGTGATGATAGAATATTATTTTATTGAAAATAACAATTTTGGAGTGATAGTTTGGCAGAAATTAGCTGATTCTTATGACGTCTTTGTGCGATAAATTTATTCAATGTTAAAATAGACCAAAATAACCTGCAAATGGGTGATTATCTATTAAAAATGTATCATTAGAGTGTTTTTTATTGAAAAGGTTCGAAAAAACTTGAAAAATTTGCAAATTAGTCCAAAATGGCGGCCAAAATGACGTCATTATCAAAAAATGCTGACATCATCAAATTCCAGAAATTATGGAATGAAATTGAAGCCCTTTGTTTGCTGATTCATTTGCTGTATAATACTTCATAATTCAATCAAATAATTCCATTGAAATCATTGAAAACAATGATTTTGCTGCTACCAATTATGGGCATGTCACGTGACCTGTGAGTCCTATTGTTCAAAAATTTTTCCACCAAAATGTGGCTAAAAGATAATTAGTAAAAGTCAGGGAAGCTGGGGGACATAGCAAATGTCGTTTAAAAACGCGGCAAATAAAACCTTGATGGGGGGGGGGGTGGAATCCACCCCCATATGGATTAAGGTTAAGTCCCAAGACACTTTAGACATGAAATACGTCGAATAGAGAAGAATCTTGTTCTTCGGATGAAGTGGTAGTCTACTTATTGCTTCCAGCAGCAGATTTGTTGTCTTCAATAACTTTTTCTTATGCTCTTAATTAATAATAATAATCATAACAATAATAACAATAATAATAATAATAATAATAACAATAATAATAATAATAATAATAATAAGAATAATAATAATAACAATAATAATAATAATAATAATAATAATAACAATAACAATAACAATAATAATAATAATAATAATAATAATAATAATAATAATAATAATAATAATAATAATAATAATAATAAAGTACTAATACTGATAATAATACAATTAAAGCAAACATTGACAAGACGCAGGAGGACTTGAAGTGTAGAATGTGTAAACAGAATGAGGAAACAGTAAGCCACATAGTCAGTGAATGTCCGAAATTGACTCAGAGAGAGTACAAACGTAGACATGATTGTGTAGCGAAAGCCCTTCATTGGGATTTCAGCCGCCTGTATGACATAGATAGTGGAAATAAATAGTATGAACACCAACCAGATGGAGTGTTAGAAACAACAGATGTAAGATTCTGTGGGATTTTAACATCCAAACAGACAATGAAATCCAGGCAACGAGACCTGACATAGTGGTGGTCAATAAGAAAGAAAGGAAGTGGTACATCATTGACGTTGCAGTCCCAGGAGACGTGAGAATAGCTGAAAAAGAGACGGAGAAAATCGAAAAGTATGATGAATTAAAGAGAGAAGTGGAAAGATTATGGAATATAAAAGCGAAAGTAATCCCTATTGTCTTGGGTGCCCTTGGAACAGTAACACGAAGTTTGAGCAACTACATCAAGGAAATTGGAGTCAAAACACAGATAAAACTGATTCAAAAATCTGTACTTTTAGGAACTGCCAGAGTGTTGAGAAAAGTTCTTGAGATCTAAGATCATGGGTTGTGATCCGATCTCTGGAAACATCAAGAACAAGCCAGTTGTAACATCAGAACTGTGGATATCAGCATAATGATAATAATAATAATAATAACAATAATAATATGTAAACTAAACCACCATCATGTATAAACAGAAAATAAAATATAAAAACACCACTGTTTATTTGAAAACGTTTCGATAAAAATCTTCTTCAGTTAAACTAAACCAGAGGACAGCCGAGTATTTATACATTTTAAAAATCTTATTTACATGACAATATATTTACACAACCTAAGCAAAAATCATGCCAAATTATATTACAAACAATGAAATAGCATTTACCGCCACCACTGTTAAAAGAAAGTTTTTAAGTTTTAGATGACTCCCAGTAAACAACCATTTTGAGATATATGCGTGGCACCATTAACTAGCACACCTGGGACTGGAAACTCTTCTGTTATTGGAGCCAAGACCTTTGAGAAAAGACACCCGCCCAATAGCCCTCTAAGGATTTGCAGAACAGCTAAAAACTATTTTAGCTAATGCTAAATCCCAGATGGCAAGGTAGGGGATTCCACCCTACCACCATGTGCGTAAAAACACAAAGCCAAAGGTTGGAGTGCCCCACCCATGCAGATCCTAGCTTCTAAATGTAACGATAGAATTTATGCCGACCCGCAAGCAAACATATCGAGTTCAATATCTGCTGCTCTTTCGTTCAGGCCAGCAGGTGAAAACGTACCAAGTTTGTATTGCCAAAACAACTCTTTCCTACGAAGGGAAAAGACATTATCTGCCCCATCGATTATCCTAATACTAACCGAAAAGTTACCCCCATGTTGTTCCTCGAAAAAATGGCTGAAGAAACCAGCCTGTGGAACGGGCTTTCCCGTCGCCAGACTTCCCTCGTTATGTTTGCGTGCATATGTCCTAAAATACGATTTGTAGACATTGAACCTTTGTCGAAACTTGTTTTTGGTGCTGCCAATATATTTTTTATTGCAGCAGTCACATTGCAACATGTAAACCACACTTTCTGTATTGCAATGATAGGCCCCCGAAAATATTTTGAATGTCCTTGAATCATTTGCATTTGCAAAAGTATCCCCCTCTCGTATCAAAGGACATATTTGACAATTTCTTCTACCGTTACATTTAAATGTTCCCCTTTCCACCAACTCCTCCTCTAATGGTTGCAGTTTTGCCCTAACCAAATTATCCTTGAGACTTTTTGCTTTCCTAAAAGATACAAAAATTTTGTCTTTGAAAAGATTCCTGTGTTCCGCATCCGCAAAAAGGATATTCTGAGATTGGCTTAAAACTTCGTACACCTTATGCAAAGCTGGATGATATGTTAAGACCAATGGGATCCGTGTGTCCTCCTTTGGTTGTTGTTGCCGGGAAAGTAAGGAAGCACGATCCAACCCTATAACCCTGTCCACCTGCCCATCTATGTCCCCCTCTGTATAACCCCTATCCAAGAGCCAAGTTTTTAGGTCTGTAACCCTGCTTTCAAAAAACCTATCTTCTGAACAAATACGGCGCATTCTAAGGGCTTGACTATACGGTATACCCCTTTTAGTATGATTCGGATGACATGAAGTACGATGGAGGAGTTGGTGAGTGTCGGTCGGTTTCGAATATAAATCCGTGATCAGTTTTGTACCCTCTCTAATAACCTGCACGTCTAGAAAATTAATCTTTTCTTTGGACCATTCTGCGGTAAATTTTATAGAATGATGTGCCCTATTAAGAAAGGTAATGAATTCCGAAAGTTTTTCTTCCCCGTGCAACCAGACCAAAAATATGTCGTCTATAAAACGCCACCAAAGACATGGTTTGTATTGGGCCTCTCCGAGTAGCTTCTCCTCTAATGCAGCCAAAAACAAAATAGCATATGATGGCGCACACTTAGTACCTATTGCCGTCCCCCTAAGTTGTTGAAAGTGTGACCCATTGAATTCGAAGAAATTTAATTGCTTATTGTTCTTAAGCACCAACTCAGCTAGTTCTACGAGAGAATTTGTTGAGACCGACTGATCTTCTCGACCGTCCAGGGCAACCCGAAGAGCTTCCAGTCCCTCATCATGTGGTATGCTCGGGTAAAGACCAACCACATCAACCGTGCAAAGAATAGCATTCTCGGGAAGCTCGTCGAGACTAGCAATCTTCTGCAAAAAATGGTTGGTATCCTTTATGTACGACCTGACGTTTTTAGCCAATGGTTGTAAGTGATGATCCAAAAACTGAGATATGTTCTGCGTATAAAACCCACAGTTTGAAATAACAGGCCTACCAGGAACGCTATTCAGCCGCTTATGAATTTTAGGTAGTAAATAAAATCTTCCTAATCTGGGATTATTAACCAATAAGTACTCTAATGTCTTGTCGTCAATATCATCTCGTTCTCTAATATTATCAATCGCATTATCAATTATCTGCTGTAAGTGCTCCGAAGGATCGCTATCAAGCTCTGCATATACTGCAGTATCCCCTAGCTGACTTTGGGCCTCTTTGATATAATCTTCTCTATCCCATACTACCACCCCAGACCCCTTGTCAGCCTCCTTGATAACAATCGTCCGGTCAGACTTAAGATTGTCTAAAGCTAATTTCTCTTCCCTACTAATATTACTAAAATTGTTACCTTCCACAGAAATCTTCATAATCTCATCCTCTAACTTAGATAAATACACTTCAATGGCTACATCCTTGTTTCTAGGGTTAAATTTACTACGAGGTTTAAATGTCGGGTACTCTGAAAAGCTATCCGACTCTCTGAAATGCCACTTTAGTCGGAGACGCCTCCCAAAGTTCTCTAGATCAATCTTAATTTGAGAGAAATCAATTTCCTTAGGTGTAGCTACAAATTTTAAACCTTTAGATAATATAGATATTTCTGATTCAGTTAACGCCCTCTTTGAGAGGTTGATTACCTTGTCATTTTCAAAACGACCTTCGATTCGTCCGTTTGAGTCCATTTTAACTTCAAAGTCTCTCTGCGATACATCTGCACT
This sequence comes from Aurelia coerulea, assembly GCA_039566865.1. Lineage (NCBI taxonomy): Eukaryota > Metazoa > Cnidaria > Scyphozoa > Semaeostomeae > Ulmaridae > Aurelia > Aurelia coerulea. The sequence goes on from CM076945.1 coordinate 16,979,156, forward strand.
TATATCTTCGTTCTCTTCGTTCGTACTCTCTCCTCTTGTCCTTGTTATCATAACAATAACAATAATAATTAATATTATTACTATTAATATTGGGCCTTTTCAATCATCAGATATGGAGCTGGGATAATTAACTGGACAAAGGCAGAACTGCAGCAAGTAGACCGAAAAACCAGAATGTTACTAATAATGTATGGACGAGTCCACCATCCCAAAGCTGATATTAATCGATTATATCTGAGAAGAGCAGATGGAGGCAGAGGACTAATAAGTGTGGAAGACTGCATACGGATGGAACGAGAAAGTTGATTAAAGATATGTTGAACACAGTAAGGAGAAGTTGCTGGTTGCTGTAGGAAAAGAGGAAGTATTGAAAACTGGCAAGGGAGAGCAAGAAAAAAAGAAAGAAATGCAGACTGAACATGCCGAACTCAGAGGGAATAAGCCATTGCATGGACAGTTTGAGAAGGCAACAAAAGAAGTCTGTGGAAGAAGATCATGGGATTGGTTAAAAAAGGGACATTTGAAAAAGGAGACGGAGAGTACAACTGTAGCTGCACAAGACCAGGCCATAAGTATCAACAATATCCGCAAACACATCCATAAAGAAGACGTATCGTCACTGTGTCGAGTGTGTTGCAAATTTGATGAAACGATAGCACACATGGTAGCTGTGTCCAAGCTTAACACAGAACGAATACAAATAATGGAGACATAGCCAAGTGGCTAGGACCATCCGATGGAAGTTATGTGAAAAATGGTGCTTCGAGAGGGGTGATATGTGGTACACGCACAGTGCAGAGAAGAGAAGGTGTTAGAGTCAGATTCCTGTAAAATTTTATGAGACTTTTCCATTCAAACGGATAAGAAACTGAATCATAACAAACCTGATATAACTGTGATAGATAAGGTAAACAAAAACAAAACATGTCTGACCATTGATTCATCATGCCCCTTTGACGCTCGTATAGCAATGAAAGAAGAAGAAGAATTATCCAATTATAACGAACTCAAATACGAACTTGCAAGAATCTGGAGCATGAAGAATGTAACCATCGTACCCATTGTAATTGGAGCTCTTGAAGCGGTTACAGAAAAGATTGAATTCTGGATAAAACAGATCGGCATAGACTGTCCAGTTGCGCTGTTGCAGAAAGGATGCCTCCTTGGATCAGCTAGGATCATTAGGAAAGAACTTAACAAATAAGGAGAAGAAGAAGAAGAAAAGATGTATGATAACCATGGTTGCAGGTAGTAGCCCGCTATTCATACAACATTCACCAGGAACAAGAACTTACCCGAGAACAAACAAATAATAATAATAATAATAATGATAATAATAATAATAATAATAATAATAATAATAATAATAATAATAATGATAATAATAATAATAATAATAATAATAATAATAATAACCCGAGAAGAAGAAAAATATGCTCATGTAGAGAGTCAAACATGGGATCCAATAACGAAGGAAGAGGTCCATGCTGCGATTAGAAAATCAGCTAACTGGAAGTCACCACGTATAGATGCAATACCAAATTTTTGGTTGAAACAGCTAACAGCAACTCATAATGCACTAACAACAGCATTTAATAAAGCAATTGAACACCCAGAAGATTTGCCAGAATGGTTCACTACAGCTCGTACTTTTCTTCTACCCAAAAGTGATGAAACTGATAAGCCAAAGAATTACAGACCAATAGCATGCTTACCTACACTATATAAAGTATTGACTTCAATTATTTCAGAACGCAGCTATAAATATATCCTAGCCAATGATATATTGCCGGAAGAACAAAAAGGATGTGCAAGAAATTCATATGGTTGCAAAGATCAACTACTTCTAAACAAAGCAATAATTGAAGATTTTAAAAGGAAGAAGAAGAATTTAAGTGTAGCTTGGATAGATTACAGAAAAGCTTATGATAGTGTCCCACACAGTTGGACTATAAAAACGTTATCAATCTATAAATTTAACAACAAACTGATAAATTTCATGGAAAAATCAATGAAGTCATGGAACACTACGATGTATCTGAATCACGTACAAAGAAGTATCACAACAGAAAAGATCAGTATCAAACAAGGGATATTCCAGGGCGATTCTCTCTCACCTTTACTATTCTGCTTGGCATTAGTGCCATTAACATCAGAGATTAATGCCAGTGAATATGGATACAAGATGAACAGAAACAGTGTGTCAATCAGTAACCTGTTTTATATGGACGATCTGAAACTCTACGCATCCAATGATGATCAACAGCAAGGAGAACTACGGATTGTAAAGATGTTTAGTGATGACATCAAAATGAGTTTTGGTTTAGATAAATGTGCAAAGGCATCGTTCAAAAAGGGTAAACTGATTGCCACGGGCAATATTGAGCTGGATAAAGAAACAACTATCAATGAGTTAGATCAAGATAGGGGATACAGATACCTTGGAGTAGATGAAAGTGATGGTATTCAACATACTAAAATGAAGGAGAAGATCAGGAAAGAGTATTACAAAAGAGTACGACTAATAGTGAGATCAGAACTCAATGGAAGAAACAAAATTGAAGCGATAAACAGCTTGGCGATACCTACTGTGCAATATAGTTTTGGGATAATCGATTGGAAATACTCTGAGCTAAAAAAGCTTGATTCAAAGACAAGGAACATCTTGACAATGCATGGAATGTTACACCCAAAATCTGATGTCGACCGAATTTACATACCCAGAAAAGAAGGAGGCAGAGGATTGATAGAAATAGAGACTGCATTTAAAGTGGCAATAGTACGGCTTAATCATTATCTTGAAAACAAGAGCACTTTGTCAAGCAATATGATTATTATGCACGAGAAGACGAAGCGAAAGTACTCAATCAGTAAAATAGCCAAAAATATCGAAAAGGAAATGGCAGATTTGAATTTCGTACCGAAACCAGACAAACCAACGGCAGAAAACGCAAAAGTATTGAAACAAGAAATAAAAAAAGAACTTGTGAAGAAGAAAAATAATAGATGGCTTAGTAAACCACTGCATGGAAAGTACCCTTCACTTATTGGGGAACCACATGTTGACCTTCCAAAAACAAACAATTGGCTCAGATCAGACATCAAAGGAGAAACAGAGGGATTATTGATAGCAGCGCAAGACCAAGCTCTATACACACGAAATTATCAAAAACACATAGTTGGCAAAGAAATGGACAGCAGATGCAGGATGTGTTACAAGCAGTCTGAAACAATTGACCATATAACATCAGGATGTGAAGTATTAGCAAAGTCAGATTACATCGAAAGACACAACAAAGCTGCAGCATATGTACACTGGAATACTTGTAATGATCTAGGAATCAAGACCTCAGACAAGTGGTATGAGCACCAACCGAACACAGTAACTAACACTGAAACACATACAGTGCTATGGGACATGGCAGTACATACAGACAGACATATAGGTGCGAACAGACCTGATATCATAATCAAGGACAAAGTGAATTCAACTTGCAAGCTGATAGACATGACTGTGCCATGTGATAAAAATGTTTCAATCAAAGAAATGGAAAAGAAAAGCAAATATCAAGATCTGGAAATTGAGATACAAAGGATGTGGAAAATGAAAACGGAAGTAATACCCATTGTGATAGGAGCCCTCGGTACCATCAGAAAAGGAATGGAAGATAATATCAGAAGCGTCTCAGAAAATATGAATCTTCAGACGGTCCAAAAGACATGCTTACTAGGAACTGCATGGATCCTTCGTAAAGTACTTAGCATCTGAACTTCAACATGACATGCCTTAGGAGTATTGTTTACACCCGGCCAAAGAAAAATCAACCAGTATGAACTGTGACATTTAGCACCACGTATAATAATAATAATAATAATAATAATAATAATAATAATAATAATAATAATAATAATAATAATAATAATAATAATAATAATAATAATAATAATAATAATAATAATAATAATAATAATAATAATAATAATAATAATAATAATAATAATAATAATAATAATAATAATAATAATAATGGAAACTTTTTATTCCCTACAAATACTACGATACATGATGACACCCATCACTCTCAATTAGGCATGATGGGGAAATTTACAAATAAGTTCGAAAAGTATGATTAAAATGTTCCTTAAAATAAATTGAAAAATCTACAGCTAATACGTCCGAAATAGAATATTTGTCCACATCTTGATAGGAAAGAATTTTAAAACGTTAGCAGTTCTGGACTAGCCCACTCACTGTCTCTCTTACAAAATATATAGTATGTACAACGTATGCCGATGGTTATTATTTTCTTTCCTAGGTAAAGTTGCTCTTGCTTACTCGTTGATAAATTTTGCAACATATTCATAAACGCTTTGTGTCCGTTAATACCGATTGTTCCTATTGCTCCCATCGATAGATTTATGTATTCCACACGCAAGTATGAGGATGAAAGGTCTTTCAGAAGATTTTCGTAGCGCCGCTTTTTATGAGCCTCGTTATTTAATATATATTAATAATAAATAATAATAATAATAATAATAATTAATTATTAATTATTAATTATTAATTATTAATTATTAATTAAATAATAATAATAATAATAATAATAATAATTGACCCGCTCCCTTGGGATGTAAATTCGGCGATGAGAACTGCCAGTGCTTAAAGCAGAAAATATAATAATAATAATAATAATAATGATAATAATAATAATAATAATAATAGTAATAATAATAATAATGAAAGAGGTCAGACTGGTGTGAGAGGGAAAAGGAAGGTCAAGAGTTTAGGTGATAGGTATGGAATCAAAAGAAAAGGTCTCACAACTATTATTGAAGAATTGAAGCAAAGGTTGGTAGCAAAAGCTGCGAAGATAAAGAGGTATGGAGATAGAATAACACAATTCAGACAGAATCGAAAGTTTGCAGTGGAGCAGAAAAAAGTGTATAAAGAACTGAACCGGGAAGCTAGTGGCGAGAGTGTAGTACCGGATGCTGAAGAGAGTAAAAAGTTTTGGAGTGAGATCTGGAGCATAGAAAAAGGACATAAGATCACAGTAGAGATGGTTAAAAAACAGAGTAGAAAGATCCCTAATTGGAAGGCTCCAGGAAGAGACGGTGTCCAAGGCTATTGGATCAAGCAACTGTCATCATTGCACGAAAGAATAGCAAATCAGCTGAATGAAATCATATGTGGCGCAAACCGGCTACCTGAGTGGATGACATATGGGAGGACTGTTCTATGTCAGAAGGATCCTGCTAAGGGCAGAGCAGTTGATAATTATCGACCCATATCCTGCCTACCCTTAATGTGGAAGTTACTCACGGGCATGATTGCAGAAGAGATATATGGTTTCTTGGAAAGGGAGAAAATATTACCAGATGAACAGAAGGGTTGTCGAAAGGGGAGTCGTGGAACAAAGGACCAACTATTGATAGACAAAACTGTGCTGAAAGATTGTAAAAGGAGAAAGACTAATCTAGCTATGGCGTGGATTGACTACAAAAAGGCATACGACATGGTTCCCCATAGCTGGATTATAGAGTGCCTGGAAACATTCGGGATAGCAGAGAATGTTAGAACATTCATGAGTGACAGTATGCGATCATGGAAGCTAGAATTAACATCGGCTGGTGAAAGGTTGGGAGATGTGCATATTCAGAGAGGAATTTTCCAGGGGGACAGCCTATCTCCACTACTGTTTGTGTTATGTCTGATTCCACTGACATTGATCTTGAGGAAAGTAGCAGCTTTTTATGAATGGGGTGACAAGGAATTCAGAGTCAATCATCTATTATTCATGGATGATCTCAAATTGTTTGCCAAGAATCAGGACCAAATAGATTCACTAGTACAAACTGTACATCTCTTCAGCGAAGACATCGGGATGCAATTCGGTTTAAAAAAGTGTGGAGTGCTGGTAATGAAGAGAGGAAAAGTTGTGAACCAAAATGGTATTGCGCTTCCGAATGGGCAAATTATGAAAGAAATCGATGAAAATGGATACAAGTATCTGGGTATTGTGGAAATGGATAAGATCAAAGAAACGGACATGAAAGACAAGTTTGCAAGCGAATATAAAAGGAGGTTGAAATTGGTTTTAAAATCGAAATTGAATGGCAGGAATAAGATCTTGGCAATTAACACGTGGGCTGTATCAGTATTGAGATATGGAGCAGGTATCCTGAAATGGACAAAGGATGAATTAAAGAAAATGGATAGGAAATCGAGGAAGATCATGACAATACATGGTGCATTTCACCCTAAGAGTGATACAGACAGGTTATATTTGACTAGAGAGAAAGGGGGACGTGGACTGATTAGCTGCGAGGATTGCGTTAGAAGTGAGGAGAATAATTTGGGGTGGTATGTCAGGAATTCTGTTGAGTCATTGATTCGAGGTGTTAGGCTTGCTAAAGTGATAGACACTGAATATGTTGTCAGTAAGGATGAGTTCAAAAGGATATGGATGAATGAGAAAGAACAAGGATGGAAGGAAAAGAGAATGTATGGTCAGTTTGTTAGAGAGATGCCGGAATCAATCGATGCAAAGGAGACATGGAAGTGGCTGAGAAAAGCTGATCTAAAGATACAAACGGAGTCACTTTTGTGTGCAGCACAAGAACAGGCCCTCCGAACAAATTATGTTAAACACCATATTGACAAATCAGCAGAGTCACCACTTTGTAGGATGTGCGAAGAGAAAGGCGAAACTGTACATCACATTGTCAGTGAGTGCAAGAAGTTGGCACAGAAAGAATATAAACGAAGACACGACAATGTTGCGAGAATGGTGCATTGGCATTTATGCAAGAAATATGATCTAGAAAGGGCAGACAAATGGTATGAGCATTCCCCTGACGGTGTAGTTGAAACTGACGAGGTAAAGCTACTATGGGATGTGAACATTCAATGTGATCATGTAATCGAGGCAAGGAGACCGGACATAGTTGTTGTGAATAAAGGTGAAAGAAAATGCACTATAATTGACATTGCTGTGCCAGGTGATAGTAGGACTAGTGACAAGGAAAAAGAGAAAGTGGATAAATATCAAGATTTGAAAAGGGAAATCAAGAGGATTTGGAACATGAGAAGTGTGATAGTAGTACCTGTGATTGTCGGTGCACTTGGAAGTGTAACCAAGAAACTGGATGAATGGCTGGAAAAACTGGACATCACAATAAATACAGCAATCCTACAGAAGACGACGCTATTAGGAACAGCCAGGATATTGAGAAAAGTACTTGAGTACTAAAAGAGAATGACCCCAAGGGACCCTTGGTCATGGGTTGTGACCCGCTCCCTTGGGATGTAAATTCGGCGATGAGAACTGCCAGTGCTTAAAGCAGAAAATATAATAATAATAATAATAATAATAATAATAATAATAATAATAATAATAATAATAATAATAATAATAATAATAATAATAATAATAATTATAATAATGATAATTATTATAAAGTGGTATGACCATCAGCCAATGGCAGTCACAGAGAACAGAGACGTTCGAATAACCTGGGACATGACTGTCTACACAGATAAGAAGCTGAATCACAATCGACCGGATATTACTCTAGTACAGAAAAATACACAGGAATTGACACTAATTGACATAGCTGTACCAGCGGACCAGAATATCATCAATACTGAGGTAGAAAAAGTGGATAGATATCAAGATCTAGCATTCGAAATTAAGAGAATCCACAGAGCATCGAAAGTGGCAGTGATACCAATCGTCATTGGTGCACTTGGAACAATCTCAAAGAAGGCAAAGACCTGGCATGGGAAGTTAGAAATACCTGACATCGTTGGAAGTGCACAGTTGTCGGCCATCCTTGGAACGACTCACATATTGCGGAAAGTGCTGTGTTTCTAAGCTGCGGGAAGTAGCTGAGACATGACAAAGAAGACCCAGAAGAACATCCAAAGACTGGAGAGAATAACGCAATAACAATAATAATGATGACAGAGAAGCAAGAAGCAAGAAGCAAGAAGCAAGAAGCAAGAAGCAAGAAGCAAAGAAGCAAGAAAGATCAGTTTGATAGAGGGAACTATCTGTGCACCTGGATGTATTGCAAAGAGAGAAAAGGAAAAGCAGGACAAGTATTCCGAGATGAGAAAGTCACTGGAACGGTTAAATCGTGGATACGAAATAGATCAAGACAATGTTGTTTTCGACTTTCTAGGCTGCTACAGCAAGCAACTCGAAAGCCAAATCAAGGGATTGTGCGACGAGAAGGAGGCAAAATTAGTAATCGAACTATGTCAGAAATGGGTACTCAGTCGAAACTGCGAGAGTATTAAAACATTTGATGCAAGAAAATAAAACCATGGAGAAAAATTATATATTATTTTGGACAAATGTAAAAGAAAATGGCAATCTCAACAACAGCAACAACAAGAGACCCACCTAGGCATTTGCCAGCAGTACAGTGGACACAAGAAAACAATAACAGAAACAATTTTGACCATATAACAATAATCACTTTCTTTAAAGGTTGGCGTAGTGTATAGCACCAGGCTAATTAATGCCAACAATTATTGATACAAAAATGTAACCTAAATATAACCTAAATTTACAATAAAATCTTTACACAATCTACAGTTGCATGAAACATTCCCAAATTTAATTTCCCTTTTAAAATACTCTATAGATCGGGACTCTTTTATATGCAACGGCAAATCTCGCCAAAGATTCTGCCCCAGAAAACTCACAGCTTCTAGCCCATAGGCTGTGGTCCTTGGTTTGCATGCATGGATGTTGCTCGTAACTCTTAAGTTGTAATGTATTACTCTCTCCGGGGATATTTGTTTCATAAAACCAGGATTTAGATTCATCCTTGTTCGGTAAATTTCAGTGACAAGCAACTGTAATGAATGGAGACGTTTGGGCATAATGAATAGACATTTCGTTGATGAATGGAGATTGAATCATCTGTAATTAACAGTTCTTCTTCAAAACTTGAGGTTCGATCAAGGTACGCTATTCGTAATGTTCTTTTGTGAATGGAGTTAATGTTTGCATTAACTCGTCTATCATGAAACATCCATATTAATGGACAGTAGCTAAATTGTGACATTGCGAAAGCTTTCATGACTTTCCTAATTTTTTCTTCAGGCATATACGTAGAGGCCCTTGCAAGAACACGTAGCTTCTGGCTTGCTTTCGTACACACAATGTTCACTTGTTACTTGAAATTTAGCTTTTGGTCAATTACAACGCCCACAAATTTTTCTTCTTTGCTCTCTTTAATGACAGAGGCACCAACTCTTGTTGAGATTTCCGTTTTTTCTCACGAAATATAAAGAGATTTCTTCTCGTTTAATTTCATGCAGTTTTGTTCAAACCAATTGCTCAGTTCAACAGTATCATTTTCTAGCTTTAAAATAACTTCCCGTAACTCTTGATTAGAACAATAGATTGTCGTATCGTCTGCATAATTACAGATTTCAGTCTCATTCAACAAAAGGAAAATATCATTGATCAATATATTTATAAGGAGAGGCCCCAGGACTGATCCTTGGGGGTCATTTCTTTATTTGCATAATAAAGCAGATGAAGGTTATTTACTGCAAGAAGAAAGAAGGAAAAGCGCCGAAAACGTTCCTTTTGACTCAAACGAGTACAGTAGTGTTAGTAGTGTTCTTTAAGTTTAAGTAGTTTTTCTTTCCTTTATCTATGTTAATTCCCTTAGGGTAGACACAGTTTTTTGCTCCCCGGGGGTATTTGTCCCAGTAGTATTGTAAAGTAATTCTTGTAAGTAGTGTAGACCGTAATATGCATTGTAAAATTTTATTGATTTATAAGAAAAATAAAAACGAGGACAGTTAAAGACCCTTGATCATCGGCTTATTCCAATATCATTTGGTCTTCATTTTTTGCTAGATTTTATAGTTTTGGCTGATTTTGAAAATTTTGGTTTTGGATAGCTAGAACCAGTGTTGCATATTTGCTGCTTGGTTGCTAGGAAAAGCACGGAATTAAATAAATGCCATATGTTTTATTTAGAAACGCAAATGTTGGTGATATTAGAGATGTTGTATTGATCAATATGCAAGCTATTTAAATAATACAGCAGGTCGAGCTATTGAAATCTAATCCAACTTTCAACGAATATCATCAGCTGAAAATTAAGAAGTTAGACTTCGTGCGCGGTGCTAGCTGGCATTCGAATTGTGTAATATCTAGATGCTGAAAATATCTAAAAACCATCACTTACAATCTGGAGATGTCTTCTTCTTGTTGCTTTAAAGATTTTGAGAATCATGCAGCTAGACAACAATTGGCAAGGATTTCTTTGCCGGAGATAACGAAAAGCCACCCGAAAAACCACGTGACATGTTTCATTCTTCTTTTGTTATCGATTGAATAAAGAACGAGCATTTGTGCAGGTGCTGTACAAGCTTACTTAGATCTTTGATCACAATTAAAACCACTTCTAAACTTCTTTCACTAAGACAATTCACTAAAAGAGCCTGTGCAGGTGTTCCACACTTTGTCATAGTTGTTTGGGCAGTAGGCAGTTGTAATTCGTAAAGCTGTTGCAAGTGGATTTCGATAAACGTGGCAATTAGAATTAGTATACAACTTATTCAACATTGGCCAATATTCACTGCAATGAAACGATTTTAAAGGATGTTTTATAACTTCCATTGGAAGCGTCTTTTTCTTCCTTGTATAAAATATTGACAACAAATCTTACATTCTACTATACTTATCTAATTAGAATACAACAGGAGAGTAAAAATAAATGACTACTCTATGGCCAAGACACGAAACATTAAACTACATACAACACATTACGAGCCACTTGAAGATATGTGAAAAATAAATCTTCTCAAAATCAGTTAGAACGACCGAAAGATCTTAATGAGTAGATTCAGAAAACTTTACTGGTTTGCCATATTTGGTCAAGTTATTTATGTGTTATGATATTTTAAAGTTTCAGTATTTCCCTCGCAATGAAGTGCAGATTTTTATAAAACTTCCAATAAAAATGTTTTCTCAAATATGATTCTAGCGCCTTTTGAATGTGTTATGGAGAAACAACTTTTGCATCGAACAGTGTAAATTAGACTTCATACCATGTCCATTTAGGTAGATATGGCTGCTAACTGGAATGCTAATATTTCATAGCTTTCTGTAAATATCGTTATGACATCACAAGTACATGGCACATAATCTCACATATATACATCTACAGGGTGTCCCCAGAAAATTGTGCCACATTTGCCTGAAGATGGCAACGAAAAAGCAAGAGATTGTCGCCAAATTTTTACATGATGTTGCTCTTCGGATACTCAATTAAAGTTTGCTACCATTCCCGTAAAATCTATTGAAAAATGACAGAGCTATGTCCTTCAGGAGATAAACTTTGCTTGTTGACTGAAAACAGCGGTTGGCCATTTTGTCTCTCTTCTTTGCAACGAGATGTATATTTAGGATATAGGGTTGCTCAGGCTGGGGTACAATGCATCAACCCAAAAAGGTATTTCAAGCATCAAAATATACCCAAAAAAAATAATGTTCTGACCCTACATACCCAAAAGTTATGAAATCAATATCTTAAATATTTAGGTAAGTGTCCTAACTTATTAGACTTCTCCGTATTGTATTTGGACATTCAAGTTTTTATTTTAGTAATGTTACTTGATTTTAATTTCGTTTGTAAATTATATTTTTCCCAATTTTTCAGTTTTTCCCATATTTGAGACCCTAAAAGTTAAGCCAAAATTTCAACCAAAAACCAACTGTATAAATCATTGACCCAAAAAATAACCCTTGCCCAAATTTTCCTATCCTAAATATACCAGGGGTTTCCAAAGTGACGCTCAAACTTCAAGCTCCTTTGTCATTGTACTCGTTTGGTGATTGCAAAGGAGCAGCGTGAAGAAACTCATAAATTTAGGATTCGCCACCCTGTTTCTCCCTTGCAATGGGAACGAGATTTTCCACATGGGCCTAAATATTTTAAATTTCATGCTGGAAAATCTAGGAGCGCGGTTGGAGAACCAGGCAACTTTTTGAAAGGGAAATCGATGATTTTTAGTAAAGGACTACGTGAACTGTTTTAATTTTTTCGAATTTTATAAAACCGGAAAAGCCGTTTACGAGAAAATGGTGTGTTTGTCGAATCTTAGTCTGAATTTCAGTCTGGAAAAAAGAAGGGATAGCAACAACGAAAATTCAATATTGTAATTTTTCAAAATATCCTTTCTCATTTCCAAGACTCTTCGAAGTAACAAAACAAAGACGACATTGTAGGTTTCTATGATTAGGGAAATTAAAGAAATATTTTTTCAAGATAAAGATGATGTCTAAGTATTAAAATCACTAATATATTGTGAGAACTTAGGAATTTTCGTGAAAATAAATTATTGAAAAATACATATTGCATTCTCTGGCAAATTGGGCAATATCTTGGCTGATCAATGTTGGATTGAGTGGAATTTCTGAACGTTAAGGCATGTTTGAAGGGAAAAATCATAGAGAATCATTAAAAATAGAGAGTTAAAACACCATGCCCTATGGTTTGGCCTCGTTGAAGGACTGAGATTTTCCAGATTGGCCTAAATTTTTTGAATCTCATGCTGAAAGTTCTCGGAGCGCATTTGGAGAACTAGGCAAATTTTTGAAAGGGGAAACGATGGTTTTTGATAAAGGACTACGAGAACTTTTTTACTTTTTTCGAATTTTAAAAATCGAGCAAGCCGTTTGCGAGAAAATTGCGCGTTTGTCGAATCTAAGTCTGAATGGCATGTTGCGAAAAGGAAGGGAAAGCAACAATGAAAATTTACCGTTATGTTTTTTGCTATTTGTTGCAAATACTGAGACATACAATTAAAGATCGGTAGAGAAAAAGCATCTACGAGGCTAATAATAGTAGAAAAGTAGTATTTATATTGGTTAAATCACGTAAAACTGAAATTCAGCAATTAGCCCTTTTTCAATCTCATTCTCAATCTCATTCTTAGTCTGAATGTCATTCTCATTCTCCTTCTGAATGGCATGCAGGCGTGAAAGGAGTAGAAGACTACCGCTTCGCCAACCAACCGTTGGAGAGCCAGAGCGCTGCAATCGTAGACTCACGAAATAGTCCCAGTTATCGCAACAACAACAGCAACAGCAATGACAACAACAACAACAATATATATTTTTGCTCAAACTGGGACATATGGACTTTCACATAAAAAAGTGGGACGAAAATAAACAATGGGTGAACAGATTTGTCTATTCCCTTTGAAACGAGGTTAATGGCCTCTTTTCGGTTGTTGGAAATTTCAGGAGCTGTAGATTGCTTTGGCTGAGCTGAAGGAAACGAAATGGCCTTCAAAATGAGGAAATTCTGATTGAAACTGAAATGCTAATCCTTAGATTGAGGAAACATTCATCTGGATACTCGTGGCTTTTGTTCATTGCTAATGTCACTCAACACTTGAATTGTGAGGCGTTTTATATTCTGAGGCTTGAGCCGATAACTTAGGCCCATACGCCATTGATTGAAACACTCGGCTTTCCGTACAGTGTTGCTATGGTTTCCATATCGGACGTGACGTCAAGGGAAACAATTTCGTCCCAATTTTCAATGTGAAAGTCCATGAGTCGTAGTTATAGCGTCCATCATCCTATCAATAGCAATAACTACGAACTTGCAATCAGTCTACTGCAGTCGTACATCATCTTGATAATAGCCGAGGGCCGCAAAGCATCGATGTTGACCAGGGCCCTTTAAATTATGATGAAAATCTGAAAATGTTGACTCTTAGGCAAGATGGGCAAGATTGAATATTTTTGCTAAAAACTATAGCTCAAAATATGGTTTCTCAACATGTAAATTTTCTACATTGCTGTATCAAAAGGAACATTTTATCATCTGTGAATATTTTTAGGTCTTTGACAAAGCAATCCAAAAAGAACATTTTAGCAAAAGGTTTGATAATCAATTTTTGGTGATTTTTTAAACAGGAGTAATGTTTTGGGATACCCGACAGCATTTTCTGCGGCATTGGCTGAAAAACAAAGTTCTGCAAATGTAAAAAGGAGCTTTTGGGTACTTTTTGCTAAATTCTTTCTTTTTAAAAAAGACCAGAATCGCTTCAACTGTATGTATGCAAAGCAGCGCCACCATCCATGTAGATTTCCAGGTTTGCAATTCAATTGGCAAGAAGATCATAGGGATATCTATCCCCGGAGTTTGAGCGGAAAATGAATGTGCGACAAATTCGACCATCGCAATATTTTATATACTTGGGATGTCATAAAAGGCGATCACTTGCCAGTCTTTGTTTATTTCTCCCGCGATGCCCATCTGCTTATAGCTTTCGTAGAAAACTCAAAGCTTTCTTCTTTGAAAACAATTACCAACCATAGAAATGTCACTAATTTTGCAAATTTATATAAAATATGAAAGAATTAATAATTTTCAATAATTATCTTTGAAACAGGGGGTGCTCTCTCCTCGATTAGCCTAGCTACTGAGGGAGCTCCTCCTTAAGAAATTCCCCCACTTACAATTCTTCTTGTTGTTAATTTGATTTAGAATCTATTGTATATTTCTCAAATGTAATTTTCTTCATATTTTTTAACCATTGTTGTGTTTAGTTCATCTGTTATATTAATTCTGATTTTGTTCCTTTTGTATTAGGTATATGTTTAGTTTGTGTTTATAGAATTGTTGGTAGTGGAATTTTAAAATATGAAACTGAAACTGAAACTGAAATCGTCTATTTCCCTTGTTATGACAGAAATTAGTTCAGAATTTTTGGTCGATTTTTGTTGTCTGATGTTCCCATAAACCTAGAAACTTAAATTAACATATCAGATTTGTGTTGGCTTAATGATGAAATTGATCAATCGCTTACGAATTCTGTTTCAAGGCCACAAAGCAGGAAGTATCAAGACAGCATCTTCATTACAATCAATCCAAGATTATACTTAGCAAGATAATTCCTTTTACTTTGTTACATTGACATTCAAACAAAGAATTTAAACAAAAATGACTTTTGTGAGAATTTAGTAGTTTCAATAGTGCTATTTAGTATCTTTGAATACAGCTTTTCCGCAAGTTTTTAAGGAGAATATTTACAATGGTTCAACCTTTCAATGATCTGCATTTTTACGTTTCGCGGTTTCAGTACCAATTTCTGAAAACGAAAAGTTTTAGTTGCTTTTCGTAACCATACACTGCAAGCAATTGCGTCAGCAAGAGTAAATGTAGCTTAACGCCATGCTACTTAATTTAATGCATCCCCCCCTGGGTCATCTCATGTCAAGAAACAACTAGTTCCAGACCCCAAGGTCCATTAGCATGCCCTCGTGTTAGCCACATTGATTGATTGTGGCTGCTTGTTCTGCTTTCGTTTCCCCTCCCTTCCCACCCTTGGGTCGTATCAATGTGCTGAAGCCATTGGATTTTCAATCCCTGCCGTTCTTGGCCGCCCTTCGTAATGGCGGCATAATTTTATAAGATATGTTTACATCTGCAGGGTGTCCCAAAAAAATGTGCGCTCTTTGAGTGGCTTCTGCAAAGCAGCCATAAATCCAATTGTTCTGTTTTTAAGATTCTTGACAGATGAGACTTCAAATTAAAGATTGACTTCGAGTTTGAGTAAATCCAATTGCTGGTTGCTGATTTATGGAGCAAGAAAGCCAAAGTTATTGGCTGCCTCAAAACCAGAGGATTCATTATTTTCCATTGAGTTAAAATCAACGAAATTTATTGAAAAAAACATCCCTAGCCCTGTTTTCTGATGTTCATAAGGGAGACAGATAGTCATACATTGAATTTTGTGACAACCAAGAATATTGGACATATTTAGGGTTGCTAGGAATGGAAATGTGCAACACAAATGCTTCTGGCAATTGCATGCGTCCATCAGATATTTTGCTTCTCAAAAGTGATAAAGTCATTTAAAACCAACAATAATGCGTTCAGCATGCTGCTCGATCGATATTCTTGAATAATATGGTCATTGATTACTCCCAAACACGTCTCCTGAGATAACTTTAAAGTTTAAGTTAATTTAATGCTAAAATTCAAGTTCTAAGGTTAAGTACGGAGACAAAATCCTCTGGTTTTGAAGCATCCAGTGATTGTGACTTTCTTTCTCAATAAATCAGCAACCACTTGTCAGATTTACACAAACTCGGTGCCAACCTCTAAGTTGAAATTTCTTCTATTCACAAATCTAAAAAACAGGAAATTTAGATTTATGGCTCCTCCACAATAGGCGTTCAAACGGCGCACATGTTTTTTGGAACGCCCTGTAGATCAAATTGTATTGTAGTGTTGTTTAAGTTGATACCGTGTATTTGCCTAAGCTGCATCCCCAACCGAATGACGGAGAAGGGGTCTAACCAGCACCTTAATGTATCCTCAACCAAATGAAGCAAAAGGGGATAATGAATCGATTAGTGTAGATAAGCAATTGCCAAGATACGACCCCAATTGCTGCCAAATGCATCGTCTATCTCTTTGTATTTCTGCAGAGTGTTACAGGGGCCAAGAGGGGCGGTAGATTGTCTCTGATCCTCTCTCTGAGACGAAGAGCGTTGCCATCTTTTTCAGGTCAATTAGTAGTGCCAGGCGTTAAGTATTTTTTAAGAAACTGCCCATAACAAAACTCAATTCTCAGATCGCCAAAAAATTAAGAAACTCCAGTACTGGTGAAACATAAGTTAAGAAACTATTTATCTTTATAAAGGAGACATATTTTTCCTTTTCTTTCATTTATTTCCTATGCCATATTACTCGCAAGGTACTTGAGGCATGTCTAAACATTGTCCATAACCCTAAATTAAAGCCTTGTTTTGAAATGTTCACGAAGGCACAGCTAGTGAAAATAAAGATTGTTATGGAACCCCTAAGAAACTCTACAGAAACTCCAAGTACTCAAAATAATACAATTTCAAGAAAATTTCAGTACTGGCTGCAATCTTTAGTTTCTTATAAAAAATACGTGTAGCGAACATGGTGGATTACCCAAAAAAGATATCATATTTCATGGACTTACGATGCTTAGATTTTCTTAGACTTTTGATGTGGTATTATAGCAGTTGGAAAATGGTTTGCCATTAGCAAATTCTGTTGCAATTTGTTTCAGGATTCAGGATTCTACCTTTTGCCTTTCATTTACTGGACTAAAATAACATTTGGCTTTTGCTTCATCAAAAAAATGTTTTCTAATGAAGTGAACTTTTTCTGACGAAGCTAAAGCAAATTGTTATTTCAGAGTACCATATTTTCAAAATTCTGAACATAAGTAGTCTTTATATAAAAAATCATCACTGACGTGTAAATGAAATCTTGGATGTGCAATATATCATAGATCAATTTGGTTTAAATGACAAATCCATAGCAAGAAAAGGTTAAAATCATCATACCCCCCGGGGGGTGGGTACTCTGGTATACTTAGAATAGGGGTGCTCAGGTTACTTTTTGGGTCTAAAATTTGATCAATTTTTTTGGGTCAATGATTCGTATAGATATTTTTTAGTGTTCCTCAGATTCTGGTTTACTTTTTTGGGTCTAGAATATGGGACAAATTCAAAAATTGGGAAAAATGTAATTTAAAAGAGAAATCAAATTCAAATAACATTACTAAAACCAAAAACTTAAATATCCAAATACAATACGGAGGAATCTAATCAGTTAGGGAACGTTTTACAGATTCAAGATACTGATTTCGTAACTTTTGAAACGTAACGTTTGGGTCTATAGCGTCAGAAAGATTATTTTGTTGGGTCTATTTCTATGCTAGAAATTATTTCTTTGGGTTGATCCGTTGTACCCCAGCCTGAGCATCCCTATCCTAAATATACCTGAGTACCCCCTTGGGATCATATCTTGGTATTTAAAGAATCTAAATATATTTATTACATATCATTTTTGGTAATATAGACTGTTGTCGGCAAATTACGCAGGGAGGTGTTGTTACTTGCTGTGGCTTGTGCACTGTTCTTTCTGAACATAAGGCAAAGGGAACGAAGCTTGTTTATCGCTGTATTTCGAACCCTGGGCATAAGAAAGATATAGATAAAAGGATCTACTAGGTAATTTATGTTCCAGCATAATTCAAAAATGTGCTGGAAGACGTCTCTGGTTTTCAAGCTCTCCATTGCTATTGCAGCACTTACAATGGTTGGAATTGTTTCAAATAGGATGAAGGCAGTAAGCATTGCCAGTGTTAATGCGAAGAATCTTTGGTTTCCAGGTCCCGAGCTTGTTCGGTGTAGATTTTGAATGCTTTGCTTCTTGCGGTAGAACACAGAAACATATGTAACCATGAACAAAAACAGAAAAATGCCATCGTAGATTGGCCATAAGTACCGATTGGAGTATACTCTGACTTGCATTGGATCAAGGATGTTGAAAATTGGTCCAAGAAGTATGGCTATCCCCCAGCTTAGTCCCAAGATGATTCTACATTTCTTAGCATATGTCCAGGTCCGGTATCGTAGAGGGAAATTGCAGCCGAGAAATCTATCTACTGTTAACAGGTAAAACAAACTAATCCACGTATGATAAACACCTTCTCTTAACCCCCATACAACTTGTGCCGCTCTACTTGTCATCAATTTGTGGCCAAAGAATTGCAACGTAATGATGATCAATGTTCCACTTGATATTAGTATGTCGCAACAACTCAAGCTTACGATGATGTTTCTTTGAAATGAACTTCCAAGGCGCGTAGCTTTCAATAAATAGATACCTAGGACATTGAAAATGAGTGCGAGAGTACAAATCACTGTAGTTGCAATGTTATAAAACTGAGTGTTCTCTTCAGACATTTTCCAATATCATGCTATCAGTATCAAGTAAAGACTCCATTTTTAGTCATTTTTTCCAAAGCTTCAGGTAGCTTGATAGTGAGAATGAAGTTACTTCGCAACCACTGTATCATCTTGATTTTTAGCATTGCCACTTTCATTTTGATACAAAAAGTTTCTGTGTTTGAACGAGCATGTCAAATTTTAACTCGTATATTTCTAACTGATCACACCACCACACTTTTGCTTGTATGAGCTATTTTCCAAATAATTTTTGGTACAAGAACGCTTTCAATTATGCTAAAATCTCTTTTCTTTGCTATTGTGGTACTGCAGTTGGATCTCCCATTTTATTCAACATCATTTGCATAAAAACTTCTCCGTTTACACAGCTGCAGTATCTATTTACATAACAATTCTGTATCGATACATCTTGCAGTAATGTGCCATACTGCTTGCGAGAAAAAATCAGACAATCGAAACAGTTTAACTGTGTAGAAAACTTTCATTTCATTTTATTCGCAAAAGATTAATTAAAATGCTCCAAGCAAATCGAGCTACGAATGTTGTTGCAAATCTTTTGAACTTCTAGTTCTTGCAAAATTGCAAGATTACAATTCTTTTCACTTGAGACGCCGTTGAGGTTTTGAGGCTCATTTTGATAAACTTCTAATTCCACGTTTCCTCCTTTTATTTGCAAAGTAAAGAATCAAATTCCATGAAAGTGCAAAGAACTCTATGACAGTTACTGCCGATACACCAATCCATAATCCAAGCTGTCCTCCAACATCAGAGATCAAATTGTCAAACTGAAAGGATTGAAAAAATTAACTTGAAAATTTTGCATAGTATTGTACAAGAGCCATCATTGGTTCCAAATCTGTAAATTAATGTAAAAGGGTGGTTTTATAATTCTACAGTGTGTCCCAAAAACAATGTGCGCTGTTTGATTGGCTGCTGTGGAGCAGCCATAAATCCAATTTTTCTGTTCTTAATATTTTTAATAGAAGAGACTCCAACTTTAAGTTTGACACCAAGTTTGAATAAATCTGATAAGTAGCTGATGATTTATGGAGCATGAAAGTCAAAATCATTGGCTGCCTCCAAACCAGAAGATTTCATTTTTCTCCATTATGTTAAAATCAAAGAAATGGATTGAAAAAACAAACCTAGCCCAGTCTTCTGATGTTCACAAGTGAAACAGATAGTTATGAATTGAATTTTATGATAACCAAGAATATTGAACATAGCTAGGGCTGCTAGAAATGGTGATGCAGGTGCTGCATGCCATGACATGCGTCCATCACTTATTTTGCTTCTCAAAAGTGATAAAGTCGTTTTAAACCAAGAAAAATTGCGTTCATTAGGCTGCCTGGTCAATATCCTTGAGCTATGTGGTCATTAATTATTCCCAAAATTTGTTTCCTGACATAACTGCAAAGAACAAGTCCATTTGATGCTAAATTTCAAGTTATGAGGTTAAGTACGGAAATAAAGTCCTCTTGTTTTGAAACAACCACTGATTTTGACTTTATTTCTCAATAAATCTGCCACCACTTATCAGATTTGCTTAAATTTGGTGCCAAACTCTTAGTTGAAATCTCATCTATTCCAAATTTGTAAAATGGTTCAAGTTGAATATATGGCTCCTCCACAGTAGCCATTCAAACAGCGTTCATATTTTCTGGGACACCCTATATGACCAATTGTTTTGAATTGACTCTATAAAATAGGGCAGCCCTGAAAAAAAATTGAGCTTCTTTGCTTTCATTCCGCCGTCAGATTTTTCAGACGTTTTGAATATCTTGGAAATTAACGCATACATAGCGTTTCAACTCATTTAAGGATGTGACGTCATCAGATTTCTAAATCGTATACCATACTTAGGTGATTTCATATCTTCTTATCGTAAACCAGAAGAGTGAAAGACTCTTGCTTGATATTATATTGTAGAGATTTGGAAACTATGGATTTCTTGAACAAATTACTGAAGTGGTTTCAACTTAATTCAAGGGTGTCAGGACATAGATGTTTTGATTGCATATTCATTTACCTTGTTTGGATCTTTGTCTGGTTTTCTTGTCTTGTTTTCTTCTCTGTTTTCTCTTCAAATGATGTGTGCAACTGAACGTCTAAATGTCTCGTGTTATTTGAATATATGTTCCTTGTATTCCTGTGTCTTAGCGCGCCTTCGCAGAAGAAAGGTTTCAAACGGTAAAGCCAAATCAAACATTTCGTATGGCTTTGCGGTTTGAAACCTTTTTTCTGCGAAGGTGCGCTAAGACACAGGAATACAAGGAAGATATATTCAAATAACACGAGGCATTTAGGCCTAAGCCCACGTTCAGTTGCACACATCAGTTGAAGAGGAAACAGAGAAAAAAACAAGACAAGGAAACAAGACAAAGATCACAACAAGGTAAATACGTAATCAAAACATCCGTGTCCGAACACCCTTGCTTTATTAGTCTCAAAATGGTTTTACTGAAAATTTTCTTGCACTCTTAAAAAGAAGAAAAATCCTCTAATACTGGGAATATTGAAGATTTTAGGACCACCCTGCAACGGTAGAATTATAACAAAATAGATGAAGTTTCTGTGAATCCGTTCAGTTCAAAGAAATAGGTTATATAATTATGGGCGGTAGGAAACGCTGAATTTAGAAATAGCTTTACGGGGGATACATCGAGTTATTCATATCCTATTTTTTATCTATTTATTTTGAAATTGTTTACCCAGGGTTGCAATTCAGTTTAAGTAACTGTTTTACAATGTACCCTGAAAATAGAAATAAAGCTAGCTTAATTAAAATGAAAACTAACCTAATTAAAATATTCAACTAAACCTACAAATGTACAATATAGATATATTCATCAAAAACTTAAATGGAAAATAAAAATAAAAATGTAAAACCAGCTCTCCTTGAATCTAATCAATTATGAACTTTTGAGCTTGGTTTTAAATGACTGGATGGAAGGGGCTAATTTAATATCAGAATGGAGTTTGTTCCATGTATCAGCTCTGCGGTAAGCAAATGACTTTTGGCCACAAGCTGTTCTCATTCGAGGTATGGCTAGATCCAACTTAGTGTGGCGTAAGACCTGATTGTGAATATCAGATAATCGGGAGAAAATCTGACAAAGGCTGTCGGGTGCAAGTCCATCTAGGGACTTATATACCATGGTAGATGTTTCTCTGTTGACTAGCCTATCAACTGAAAGCCATCCTAATCTTTGCAACAAAGGAGCAGCCGATGAATCCAAAGGGCTGCTCGTAATATATCATTCCATTCGTGATATATCGACTTGCTTTTCTTCTGTGTCTACCTTTCCTGCGAAGGCGCCATTTTTCAAGGGCCTTAGAGTAATAATGCCACTCAAGTATGGTAAAATGAGCATAATCACTCTAGTGCCCTTGAAGTCCTGTCAATCGGATTAAAATGGCGCCTTCGCAGGAAAAGTAGACACAGAAAGAAAAAAATTCGATATATCACGAATGGAATGATATATTAGGGTAGGAATAACTAAATGTATCACCCGTAAAGCTTTTTCTAAATTCAGCGTTTCCTACCTCCCGTGATGTAATTTCTTGATCGTTCTTACTTGGCAGTGAGCCACCTTATCGCTTTTTCACGATTTTGAAATTTTCAGTGATGAGCCACCTTAACTGTACTCCACCTTAGGCGTAAACATAGGATGGAATCTGCACTTATGGTGGTTCACTATTGAAAATTTAAAATTCATGAAGAAGCGGTAAGGTGGCTCTCTCCCAAGTAAAATAAGTTAAAAACACAGAAAAAATAATTGGTAAAGGTGGCTCGCTACTGATAAAACTTTCACACACTTGGTGTCTTATCGCGCATAGTCACTTTACACAAACCATTTTAAAGATTTGGAATCTATGTTACAAGAGCCTGTCAAAAATAATTTACAGACTATGAATTCTGATAGAAGAACGACGGGCAAATGGATAACAATGTTTTCTAACGAAGGCCATTGCTTTTGAGCCATTGAAGACCTAAGAAGAATGGTAAAATGCATGCCATCGCCCATAAAGTTTAAGTTTGGTTCGTTTCAAAACTGTAAGGGAAACTCGAGAGAATAGTAATGAAATTGAAGAGTTGCGTTTACTGAACACAGCAAGAACAGTGCAAAGGAAGGAGCTTTAATGATTGGAACAAATTTTATAAAAACGCACAAGTTTTATAAAAAGAATCTTGTTTCATAGAAACTAAACAAGTTTTATAAAAAAAAAACAGACTAAATATAGGAACAAGTCTTAATGCACAAGTTTAAAAAGAGGGTATTATGTATTATTAAGTATGGAATCTTTACAAACATGAACAACTTTTATATTATTAAAAGAACTATTATATAATTGAATTTACATCCAATGAAATGCAGAAAAATTTATGAATTGAAACGGAAGTATTTTTGATGAAAACGGCATGGCATATTAAACGAAATGAGCAGAAAATTTTTGAGAGGCACACCAAAGGTAATATCTACAATTTTAAACATATAAAGGAAGCAATGTGCTAGTTAGATGTTACACAATGAAAGTGCACATGGAGATGCGAGTAAAGTGAGCTAGAATCCTTTTTGGCTTCAATCGTGCCAGGATGTCATGTATTTGTTCAAAAAGTGTCGAAAGTTTGTCTCAAATTAGGTGTCACATGGGATTTGCGATACCGCAAACTGCTTGTTCAAAGCGTTTCCATTGCGTAAAAAGAGAGACTGGAGCGAGACATTTTATTGACGTTCTGCTAGGACCCGTAGACGCAGAGACCGCGGAACATAATTTCGATTCGGGGGGGGGGGGGGCTAAAATGTAGGGAAAAATCTACGGGCGTCTCGGGGTGAGGCACCCGGAACAAATTTTCCTGACCACGACCTCTACTTTGGCTATTAATGCGACCAACGCCCTTTTCATGCCAAGAAACGCCCGAGAAACCACTAAATCCTACTGTAAATCGCCAGAAAAGTGGAAAATAGTTTGACAGTCTAACATTTGATAGCGAGGGCTCAGGAACCACTCAGCATCGTATAGTATAGAGGGGAAGGCCTAAAGGAACTTCAGTTTTGCTTTAGTCTTGTGACGAATTTAATTTGGGATTATTTCATTTTAAGAAATAGATAATATGGTAACATAACATAACGCTGCTATACTTTCAGAGTTAAACATTTTAACGCACAACAGAACCCAACAATGCGAGCATTGTTTATTCTAAGTAAGTTTGTATCATTAATGAATCAGGGGCGGATCCAGCCCTAAGTTGAAGGGGGGGGGGGCAACTTGCAAATATGGCGCCAAAAACGTAAGGGGAAGGAAGCGCGCCAAAGGCGCCCGAAATTTTTTTTGGTCGCTTCTTAAAGAAAGTTCTTTAATTTACCACTAAATAATGCCGTGATTTATATGTTTCCCGCATATTTAAATCAAAATAGTTAGAAAATTATGTGTTAGAGTCAGGATGAGGGGCGCTTTTCTCGCCAAAACAGGGGCGCCAAGCTAAGTTTTCATCATGAAGGGGGGAGCAATTGGCCTCACTTGTCCCCCCTAAATCTACATTTTAATGAAATTTCCCAAAATCTCGTTTCCTGTTCTCGTTTCTATAGATGAAAATAGTAGAAACTTCGATATTGTTTATTCTGTCTGTCGTTTGTTTGTGATTATAAAGAATTGCTAAAGTATTGAACCTTTTGTTGGACAGTCTTGAGCGAAGCCAAGATTTTTAGACGCCTTGCTATAATCGAATGAATTCTCACCAGTTGCAGGGTTGACACTCAGCAGTTTACAAATTTTGAAAATTTCAGTAATTAGCAATCTTGGAGCAGCTGGAATTTGTTTCAAAAAACATCCAGATAACATGAAAGCAATCTATCATTTACATCTTTTACTAAAAGTTTGAAGATTTCAAGCCGTGTTGTCCCATTTCAGCTACTGTCCGCTTGTTTGGATGTTCTATGATAGAGCTTTGAATCATAGAATAAATCATATTCAAGAAAGGGCATTACGCATTGCATATAAAGATTACGAGAATGATTTCGGTTTTCTCCTGGAGCTATCTAAATCGGTGCCAATCCATGTAAGAAACCTACAGTTGCTCATGATAGAAAGTTATAAACAAAATGCGGTCTGAATCCACCATTCATGAAGGATATTTTCATGCAACGAAATATTAGGTACTGCCTAAGGCATGGTAATGACGCTGAGTCCATTACTTACCTTGGAAATAAACTGTGGCAGCATTTACCGCAAGAACTAAAACAATCAAACAGCCTTCCAATGTTCAAAAACGAATTAGATGTTGGAATGGTGGAACATGCAACTGTAGGCTTTGCAAAATATATATCACGCAAGTTGGATTTCTAACATGATAGATTTTAACTCTGATTTGTCCTGTAATATATATAAATTTTAGTTTTATTGTAAGTTATGTATTAATTAGCTGCAACTTAGCTATTCATTTTTTAGCCTACTTTAAATAGATATTTAATAATAATAATAACAATAAGAATAATAATAATAATAATAATAATAATAATAATAATAATAATAATAATAATAATAATAATAATAATAATATAAACTAAACCACTTTCAAAGTAAAACAGAAATTAAAATGATAAAAAACACAACTGTTTCAGGGCAGACGTTTCGATATAAAATCTTCTTCAGTGTATTTACAATCCTAGACAGCCAAGTATTTATACTAAAATTTACATAAAAATAGTTTCTATACCCTAGACAAATAAAAGAAAAGAAAAGAATATTATTTTAGAATACTATCAACAAGATAAACATAAAAGACTGTTTTTATATTACATATAGACAAAGCCGCAAAAAAACAAGGCATGAATTTCTTTCTACAAAACTCCCCAATGACCTTACTCGAAGATGTTTTCCCCCCTTTTTTGGATTTGAATAGAAAGAAGCGATCTCTAAATCTTATAGACAAGGGACTGAAAGCTCTTCGCGACAACAACTTTTACAACCCGAGACAACAGGCAAGGGATATCGGCCATTGACCCTCCAAAGATTTGCTTAAATTGCTAAATCCAGGATAGCTCGATAGGGAATTCCACCCCACCACTACGTGTAATTGTACACGAAGTCAACAAGCCGACATCCCTGCCATTGTGTTGCCCAAGGTTTTCAATGCAATGGTATGAGAACTAGGCAGTACCACAAGCAAACATATCCAGCTCAACATCAGCCGCCCTCTCGTTTAGGCCATTTGGTGCAAACAAACCCAATTTGTATTGCCAAAAGAGCTCTTTCCTACGAAGCGAGTACACATCCTGTGCTCCGTCGATGATACGAATAACGACGGAGAAGTCACCCTGATGGCCTTCCTCGAAAAAATGAGCGAAAAAACTTGCCTGTGGGACTGCCTTTCCCGTATCAAGAGCACCAGTATTGCGTTTCTGCTTGTACGTCCGAAAATATGATTTGTAGACATTAAATCTTTGACGAAATTTAGTTTTTGTGCTGCCAACATACTTTTTGTTACAACATGTACATTGCAACATATAAACTACGTTTATCGAATTGCAATCGTACGCCCCCGAAAAATTCTTAAAAGATCGCGAATCATTCGCATTAGAAAAACTGGAGCCCTCTTTGATGATAGGGCAGATTAGACATCTCCTACCATTGCATTTAAAAGTTCCCTTTGGCATCAGCTCCTGATCTTGAGTTTGCAATTTAGCGCGAACCAAAGTATCTTTAAGGTTTTTTGCCCTTCTGAATGAAACGAAAATTTTTCCGGCAAATAGTTTGCGATGTTCGTCATCGATAAGAAGAATATTTGCGCAATTTTGCAAAATATTGCTGACCCCCTGAAGTGCCGGATGGTAAGTTAGAACCAACGGTATCCTCGTGTCATCCTTCTGCTTGGAATTTCTATTTAACAGGTTTTCTCTATCCAAGCTTCTAACTTTGTCTAGTTGACTGTCGATTTCCCCTTCTTGATACCCCCGCCCAATAAGCCATGACTTTAAATTTCCCATCCGTTCGTTAAAAAATGAGTCCTCAGAACAAATGCGCCTAATGCGAAGGGCCTGACCATATGGAATGCCCTTTTTGGTGTGGTAAGGATGACAAGAGGAACGATGCAGGAGCTGATGCGTATCAGTCGGTTTCGTGTAGAGATCTGTAACAAACTTACTACCTTTTCTGATGACCTTAGTGTCAAGAAAGTTGATGCTCTCCTTAGACCATTCAGCGGTAAATTTAATGGAATGGTGTGCAGTGTTGAGGTATTCTACAAATTCCGAAAGTTTCTCTTCCCCATGGGTCCAAATTAAGAAAACGTCGTCAATGTACCGCCACCACAGCCAAGGTTTGCAGCTGGAGCCACTCAGAAGTTTTTCCTCCAGGTCTGCTAAGAACAAAATCGCATATGATGGCGCACATTTGGTGCCTATTGCTGTACCCCTCAGCTGATGATAAAACGCCCCATTAAACTCAAAAAAGTTACTACGAGGCCTAAAAGCAGGAATCTCTTAAAAATCGTTTAGGCCATTTGGTGCAAACAAACCAATTGAGGGTCAATGGCCGATATCCCTTGCCTGTTGTCTCGGGTTGTAAAAGTTGTTGTCGCGAATAGCTTTCAGTCCCTTGTCTATAAGATTTAGAGATCGCTTCTTTCTATTCAAATCCAAAAAAGGGGGGAAACATCTTCGAGTAAGGTCATTGGGGAGTTTTGTAGAAAGAAATTCATGCCTTGTTTTTTTGCGGCTTTGTCTATATGTAATATAAAAACAGTCTTTTATGTTTATCTTGTTGATAGTATTCTAAAATAATATTCTTTTCTTTTCTTTTATTTGTCTTGGGTATAGAAACTATTTTTATGTAAATTTTAGTATAAATACTTGGCTGTCTAGGATTGTAAATACACTGAAGAAGATTTTATATCGAAACGTCTGCCCTGAAACAGTTGTGTTTTTTATAATAATAATAATAATAATAATAATAATAATAATAATAATAATAATAATAATAATAATAATAATAATAATAATAATAATAATCGAGGCAAGGAGACCGGACATAGTTGTTGTGAATAAAGGTGAAAGAAAATGCACTATAATTGACATTGCTGTGCCAGGTGATAGTAGGACTAGTGACAAGGAAAAAGAGAAAGTGGATAAATATCAAGATTTGAAAAGGGAAATCAAGAGGATTTGGAACATGAGAAGTGTGATAGTAGTACCTGTGATTGTCGGTGCACTTGGAAGTGTAACCAAGAAACTGGATGAATGGCTGGAAAAACTGGACATCACAATAAATACAGCAATCCTACAGAAGACGACGCTATTAGGAACAGCCAGGATATTGAGAAAAGTACTTGAGTACTAAAAGAGAATGACCCCAAGGGACCCTTGGTCATGGGTTGTGACCCGCTCCCTTGGGATGTAAATTCGGCGATGAGAACTGCCAGTGCTTAAAGCAGAAAATATAATAATAATAATAATAATAATAATAATAATGAAAATAGAGAAATTTTGTGTTGTCGGCAAATTTCTCCTCGAAGTATTTCATTTGAGACGAAACATCGCTTGCATTAACTAAGTTAACCAGAAGAGATTCAAGGTTTTTGAAGAAATAAAGCTGGGCAGGTTGAACCTCTCACTGATTGCCTCTACAATGAGATCCAATGCCACAAAGTAAATTCTTCTGTACTGATCCTGTTCTGTTTCAGGAAAACTCCCTGACGTCGTACCTATTTCAAAACGAACCGGTACTCAAAAAACTGGAAAATCAAAAAGGTAGATTTCTCTTGGAAATTATTGGGGGGGGGGCTAAAGCCCCCCAGCTCCCCGGCTACGTGGTCCATGCGTAGACGTAGAGTAGAGACGTTAGAGTACAGTAGAGATCGGACGCAAGGAGAATGTTTTGAGAGTTGGCATTTTATAGATTAAGAGAAATAGCGGACGGATAAGTAAAAGTACTTTCCGTTAAATATTGGCCGCGAATATACTATTTGTGGTAAATCTCATCCGAACATACAACACATTGTTCTTATTCGTGAGTATCTTCACAATACCAATCTTGTATTCCTAGAAGGGAGGGGGGGGGGACAAAATTTCAAACGGCAGATCAACAACAGCAACAACAGCAAGAGCACCAGTTGCAGGAATATACGTTGCTATCATGTATGAAAGAAGTTTTTTGCTTCTGCAATAAGGGACAGTGCAAAGTATATTTTATAACATGGCCGGTGCAAAACGTAACGGGGCAACTACTTTTTTTAGCTTGTACAGAACTGGGTCAACACTTTTTACAAAGCAAATATGAACGGGGCAGTACCTTTTTATAAGCTCAAGATGAAGTTTGAAATATGAAATGGCTAACTTTGAAGCCAAAATTGTGGATCATGCAAGTTGAGAAATGCTTGGAAGGATGTGTATGAACATGACGCAAAATGTCCTTGTCAGTTACTTGCAAGAATGATTCATCAGTCATTTCTCTTCATCTTCAAAGTCGATTTCTTCGTTGACAAAGTCTCGTAAAGGCAAGAATTGATTATTTTATGGTCTTTGGCTAATTCATCGGTGGTACGATACAACATTTGTTGTTAATGAATACGGGGCAGATACATTTTTTCAAAGAAAGGCTGACGGGGCAGTTGGTTTTTTGGCAATAATTTCATACAGGGCGAGCAGATTTTTTTGCAAGAACTTTTGTTCTCCACCGGCCATGTAATATAATAAATTTTGCCCTGTCCCTAACTAACAATATTATTTAGGATTTTTTTCCACTGCAACCTTGGAGACTTCAAAATAAATGAATAAAAAGCAAAATTATGCTGTAGGTTCAGAATTTAGATCGCCATTTATCCTCAAACGTTAACAATTTCATTTCCAATATACAGTGGCAGATTTAAAGGGGTCAAGTGGGGGCAGTTGCCCCCCTCGAGAAAAAATGATGCTTGGTACCTCCATTCTGACAAGAAAAGAGCCCTTATTCATAAAACTAGTCCACTTTTTATCTGCTTCAGGCAGAGTTAACAAAAAAACATATAATAGGACAGACATTGTTCAATAGAAAAAGAAACTTCTTTGCATCATTTCTCTTCCAAAAATCATTCAAAGATGGACATGGACCTGTAATCAGAAAAATTTGACAAGCAAAGTAAATTTCCGAAAGAAGCCTTCTGGGCAGCTCTTCGCCTTGCCGGCCCCCTAATCTATGAGACAAATGTTCTAATCTTAACATTTACCAGCAACCTTACCATAAGTGTTGCAGGAGAACAGGGCCACGGAGAGGATTTATGGACCCCGGGTCAGGATGAAATATGGGCCCCTTGCAAAACCGCATGCCATTCAGACCCAGAATCAGAATCAGATTCAAAATCAGATTCAGAATCAGATTCAGTCCCAGAATCAGATTGGGATCTCAAATTTGCTGTTTTTTGGCCACAAAAAAGGTAGAATTGACATGCTTGCACTCCAAATGGACAAAATATTCTGCGCGATTTCTCGCTAAAAGGTGTTCACAATGTTTCATACAAGCCTTAGAAAATATCTAAACAACAACAACAACTAAAATGTTTTGCTCCAATCTGATTCTGGGGGTCCAAAGGTCAGAACCAGATTCGAGGAAACAGCAGGGCTACCAGCGTAAATCAAGTTCCAGCTTTACAATTGTGAATTTATTCGACATTGAATGCCCCTGTGGCTAGAATCAGATTCGAGGGAATCAGCAGGGATCAGGGACCGCGCAGCGATTTCAAAGTGGGGGGGGGGGTGAACGGCGAGCGAAGCGAGCAAAAATGGGGGTCCGGGGGCTTGCCCCGGATAATTTTTTGAGACCACGCCCTTTAGAACGTTGGAAAACGCCCTTTTCAATAAAAGACTTGCCTCTTAATACGTCCATATTTATACTGTATACAGTTTGGTTCAAAAAAGATTTCAATTACCATGAAAAGAGACATCGTTACAACCAACAAAATTAGCAGCAAAGCGTTCTCAACTCTAAAAACTATTACCACTGAAGATCTTGTGAGAGTAAATGTGCCAAAGTTGGATGAATATTCTAATTTTTAACGAAATCGTTAGCAATTTCTAAGGGGGACATTGTGTTTGCTCGTTATTTATGAAATCTAGCCATTTGAGAAGGTCTCTCAGCAAATGCAGCAGTTGCGTGTATGAAAATATTGAAAATTTCATACTTGTGAAAATTTTTAGACCCATCTTTGAAAAAAGTGGGGGGCTTTAGCCCCCCCCCTAGCCCAATGGCTGCGCAGTCCCTGGCAGGGGTACCAACGGTGATCAATTTTCAGTTTTATTTCAATATAAATTCTGCTTAACGATTTTATCAGTTATAAATTATGCAGAATTCATCTCTCATATATAAGCTACTTTGAAATAATATGTTTCTGATAATCGGAGCCAGTCTGCAGCGAATAAGTCAAAGCAGAGCTCAGCGCGATCCAACGTTGGTATCCCTTCTTTTCTGCAACGTGCCATTCAGACCCAGATTCGATACTACCTACGTTTTCTCATCAACAGTGACAGCTATTTCCGATGTTTTTTCATATAATGATAGACCAACTATCCCTCTGCAAACGCTGTGCTTTAGCTGTTCTTGAAGTTCCTTGAATCTTCTATGCTAAGGGCAAACCTGACGGCAGGTAGCAAATTTTAGCCGATTTTAGCTTAGGCCATAAAACCAATTACTTTAGAGAAATCAACGGAATGGACAAGAGGATCCGGGGTTGATACTACAATTCCTTGTCAAGTTGCCAACCAGGTAAAAACATTCCCACTGTCATTTCTCAATATCTATTTTGTCTCGGCCTTTTTTTCGCACGAAGTAAACTGTTACTGTTTATAGGACTGCGCATGAAGTGTCGTGACCCCCCCCCCCCCCCCGGTTTGAGATGCTTTTATATGTGAAGATTCCACATCAAAATGTTCGATGTCTGCCCTGTCTGCCCCGTTGGTTTTACTATTTCTAATCTGAAGAAGGCATGAAAAGGAACGAGCACGTCTCGTCCGTCTCTTGACACCACAATTGATGTATGCAAATCAAAGTAAACAACAACATGGTTTTGTTTCGAGAATTCTCCCAAAGACAAGATCACACAAAGCCTGCAATGTCAGTTATTTCTTACCCTGGGTACCAGACTCTCTGATATAAAAACAGAGAGCCTGGTACAGTGCGCCCAAACCTCGTTCCGGTGCAAATCGGTTGAGCTCATTTGAAAAGTAGCTTAGCCTATTCAACAGGCTGGAATCTTGGAATCCTGGAGTCAGACTCCACGAGAGCCTGGGCCAGCTGCTCGGGCCTACTGGAATAACATCGAAGACGAAGAAAGAACTCCTTCACCATTTGCCAAACTTATCGGGATGAGCAAGTGTTGTGAGAGGATTTTTGCACGGAGTTTTCATCCAGCACTGCCAAAGAATCGCAACTGACTCACATATCACACACAGTCAAGATTCAAAGAAGTCTTCTCGCGCTGCTGAAAATGAAATGCAACGAAATGGGCCTAAGGAAGAACAGCTATATCAGATGGAATAAACCAGCAAAAAACCTCCTTAATGGAATAAACCTCCTTCTTGAGGGAGGTTTCAGTGTTCATTGATAATTGAAATTATAAATCTAATAATGGCCTTGTCAATTAGAAAAAGCAAGCAACCATCATTTACACTTAACCCTTTTGTACCCGGAGGGGGGGGGGCAAAAAATGCCCCCCCAACCAAACTTTTGATTATAAAACAGAGAGGAAATAGAAAAATGAGCTGAAACATCCATGACTTTTCCTAATTTTAATTGGCATACAAATTTTAGACTGTTCATCGTCCAAATTTAAGTCACGTGACCAGTAGATACCCATATTTGGAAAGCAGTCACAAAGAAAATCACAAAAACAGTCATAATTCCTTTGTCTTAACCTTGATGAAGTTGTGATTGGTACCAAACGATTCCCCTTACAAAGTACTTTCATTTTATATATAAACTTTTCATATTTGCTGACATCAGCAAATTATAGATTCCATGACGTCATGCAAATTGATGACGTCATATCTCTAATAGAGAAAGACAAAATTTTCAAATTTTGATATAAATCGATGGATAAACATATGTTCTTCATTTTTAAGTAGTTTATTGAGGTTTTCATACATTTTATTTGAATTAATTAGCACTTTTTGTGTTTTCAGTACTGAAGCTCATATCTGACATGGTCCCATTGTTTGGTCGCTTGGCAACGAACCACGTGACTAATTATTGTTAAAATCTATAATTAGATTCCTAATAGATGTACTTACTATTAGTGCAAAATTGCAATGGCATACTAATTATGAATTTGGAGATAATTAAGGGGGGCATTTTTTGCCCCCCCCCCCGGGCAGTGGTCTGACCCTAGGAGCCCGGGTACAATAGGCATGGCAGTGGTTTGACGGAAATCTTTATGACAGACAGTGTCTGTTCAATGTTCAATTAAATCATGTGTTTGCTTGTTTGTCAGCAATTCTTTGCAATAAAAGGGATTGCCATGTTTTACAATTTGACATTATGATTCATCACTGTTAATGCAGCAGCTCTGGTTTTGACCTGTGGGCAATTTTGAAGTTTGCTGATTATTAACTCTACAACCAAGTCACCAAAAATACTGAAAAATATATCAAAATTTAATCAAATTATTGCAGATTTGAAGAAAAATATTCGTTAGATAATGAGTATGAAACAGTTTGTAGTAAAATTTTCAAATCTGTTGCGATTTTTTTTTGGTACACCCGGTATAAAAATACCGGGTGTCCCAAAAAATGCAACAGATTTGATCGGGACTAGCGAAAAGAATTTTGGTCCAATCAATCCATAGTAATTTTTCATATAATCATGGATAGCTAACTTGAAGATAGATATCTTGTTGAATGATATTGGTGCATGGAAAGTTGGAATATTAATTTTGAAAGTTTAAATTTGCTGAAACCTCCAAACCAGAGCTTGTGGCTTCTAGCCTAAACTGCAAACGTGCTATTTTGGGGAATCTCCTGAATTGCACTGAAATAGGAGAATAAAACCTCATTCTGAGGAAAATATTTGAATAGAAATTCAATCAAATTCATCTATTTTGTCCTGAAAAGACATCATTTTTTATGCTTCGAAAGTCTCGAAAAGCTAGCATTGCATTCGTCTCATAAAAGAAAGAAATCCGCGAAGTAGTTTGTTTTGGTGTGAAAAATTGATTAATTCCTGCAATCTTCATTGTATAATCTTTCTTCGAATTACGACACAAGAAATCAAATATACCCAAGGGAAAATTATCCATGGATAAAATCCTTGAAAATGCTCATTCGTGCTTGGCTCTTTCGCAGGTGCACTATGATTGAAGAAATATATTCCTTTGTGAATTTTCCCTTCGGCATTGTTATGTTTGACAAATTATAGCTTTCAAATTTCAATTGAAATAAGTGCCCTAACATGTGTGCTTTAGCATGCTCACACTACTACACTTTGTATATAACTAAGGAGATTCCTCAAGCATGTTTTAGGTTGGCCAAACTCGAAACCTCTGGTTTGGAGATGGAAGCAAATTTTGACATTCAAGATTAATTTTCCAACTCTCCATGGGCCAATATCAACAAACAAGATATCGTTCTTCTAGTTAGCTATCGAGGATTATATTAAACATTATTTTGGATTTGTTGGACCTAAATTCTTGTCGCTAGTCCCAATCAAATCTGTTGCGTTTTTTTGGGACACCAGGTATCTATATATCATACATTGTTAGTAAATTTATTATACTGTAGACATTGTAAAGACTTTGTAAAGTAAACCTTAATTAGCTCTAATCTAGCATATTTTCAATTTAACCCTAATCTTACCGGGCTTTTTTTTATCTAACATAGCCGAGGGGGAAGGGGGGGGGGGTGCTTTCCACCCTCTCTATAAATGGCCGTAGACTAATGGGAAATCATTGAAACTTGGCAAGGGCGTAGTCCTAACTATTCTTAGCCGATTTGTATTTTTGGGCGTGGCCACCTCATTAGGTGACGTCACTATGACGTCATAATGCCGGAAAATGTCAAAATGTATGGTTTTCCGGCTTATTTGTTCTAAAAAAGGAATAAAGGTAATCTGAATGACTTTTTCCATTCTTATTTGGCGTATTATTCATTTCCAATTCAAATATGATGCATATATGTGTTTTTAGACTGTTATTTTGGAAGAAAATGACAAAAATTGATGACGTCATAATTAAAAACTGTGTTTTTCTGCCAAAAATTGATAATAATTGGCTCAAAATGCTTTTAAAGTGTTGCATAACGCAATTCTATGCATTTTAACAAAATCTGTTGGAAAAAACTCCAAAATTTGCCAAAATTGCCCAAAATGGCGGCCCAAGTGACGTCTTCATTTAAGAAAGCTGACGTCAACAAATTCCATTGTTATTGATAACAATAGAAAGCTAATTGTTTGCTGATTCTTTTAAAGTACAATAGTCAACATTTGGAACTAATTCTGGGAGGAAAAATATCAAAATCATTAATTTTTCCAATACCTTGCTCCAAATATGGTAGTGTCACCTTTCACGTGACGCCTATTGTTCAAAAATTTAACTGTCAAAATGTAGCTAATAGATAATTAGTAATTGTCAGAGAGTTTGAGGGTCATAGCTTTTGTCGTTAAAGAATGCTCTGCAAAAAACCGACAGGGGGTGGAAAACACCCCCCCCCCCGGTAGGATTAGGGTTAAGCCTAGTGAAAATAAATAAATGATGGTGATGATTATGATCACTATCCTCTACACGTACTCCCCTAATACACCACAACCAATCAAGTTACGTCTTGCTTTTTCAAATCATTGTACTTTTGTAATTCCATTCTTTTAGCTCTGAAGAGGCATCGTATATGCTGAGGCAAAATATCAGTACGTATATATAAGTAATCAATATTTGATAAAATATTCGTCTCTTTTCTTTCGTTTTGTTTTGCTATGCTTTTACCTTTGAACATTTTATATTACACTCCATTCCAGCATGGCCCAACAAACCCCTGCAATCATTTTGTCCTCACCACAATTCAAAAGAAAGAATACCTTGTAGTAAGACTCTGTTTTTATGGTCCCAACTGTTTGATCTTCATAATGGAGGTGTAACTGAATGATATTCTTTCTGGAAAGAGAAAGGTGATATTCATGCTTGATTTTCATTTTTGAATTCTTATTTTAAAATTCTTTACCCACGGTTACAATTCAGTTTAAGTAACTGTTTTACCATGTAGCCTGCAACTAAAAATAAAACTAACCTAATTACAATATTCATCTTAACCTATAGATGTAGAATATGTAAGTACTCTATAGCTAGCGAGCAAAACGGATTTCTCCTTTTTTCGAGAGAAATCGAGAGAGTTAAAAACATGCCACTGTGGTCTAGTGGTTAAGACGATTGACAGGAAAGCAGGAGATCCCAAGGACCGATTCCGGGCGGTGGTAATTTGTAATTTTCTCGATTTTTCTTACAATTTGTATAATCGATTTCAAGATTGATCCCGGGGGGGGGGGGTAACTTCAGTACTCAGTGGTTGTGCCATTCAGTGTATAGTACTACCCCCCATAAATCCGGAAAATTTCAAAAAAATGATACCCATAAATCCGGAAAGCTCAAGAAAAGTACACCCATAAATCAGGAAGTTGAAAGTTGATAGCCTCCTCCGCAGAGGTCTATTATTTTAGGTAACTAGAGAAGGAAATGGTCACTATTAAGTGTGATTTTACAAATAAAAAGAAAGTAACGACATTATAAAAGCAACAAAATCTGAGAGTTTCTCAAAAGTATACCCATAAATCCGGAGATTCCTCAAAAGCCTACCCACAAATCCGGAAATTTCTCCAAAAAGGTTACCCATAAATCCGGAACTTCTGATGAAAAAGGTACCCTAAAATATGGCACAACCCCTTACCACTGAGTACTGGAGTTACCCCTCGCCGGGGATTGATATGTATGCTATGTTGAATGTGAGAAGTCATACTGATGAAGGCTTGCGCCGAAACATTTAAACGAATGTGTTTTTCTTGACAACACGGGGACTACACATATAGTTTTTTATTGCACATTGCTAATGAGCTAATGAGAATATCACTGATTCTCCTGATGATGGCCACACGGTCAAAACTAGTTGGGAATTGAGATAAAATTTATATGTATATATTCCGGTTCGTCTTTCTTTTTATTCATCTTTATATATATATCGAAAGGCCTGAAGTTCTCACCCACTCCTACTGACATCGATAAAGCAAAGTTAAAGTGCCACTGAACTACTTTTGGACGAAATCAAACTTTCGCCAGCTAGGATGGTTCCTGATGGCAAAATCATCGTAAAATCGATTGCCATAAATATTTTTTAATTTTGGCGACGAGAAATGCCATTTTGTGGGATGTTTTTACCCCATGGTCTTGCGAAAAGAGCCTGGGGCGAGTGACGCAATGTGATTTATACAGCGTTCAATTCAATTCATCCCTCTGAAAAACACACAGTAAATGACTGGAAGGAAGCTTGCAGGCTGACAAGGTGGCGTGTGGAAAAGTGAATATTATTGCATGTTTTGCCGCAATTTTGGAGATAGATTGAATTGTAATTGCCTCAGTAGCAATAAGAGACCACGAGATGACAAAAAATGAATGCAATGAAGTGCCGTAGCTGGTTAAAAGCCGCCGTGGTGTTGACGATGATTTAGGCCCTCTCACCCGCTGCAAGAGGCGATGATGATGGCAGGATTGAAGCATCAATTACGGCCAGGTCTATAATGCGGACCTCGCGGACCACGCGAACTTCGCGGACCTCCAACGCAATGGTCCGCGGTCCGCGTTTTAGGTTTTCAAATAGGCCCAAACCTAAACCGCGGACCTTACGTCCGCGGATTTGAAAGTCCGTGTTTTTGGTTTCGTCATAAGGCAAAACCTAAACCGCAGACTTACAGTCCGCGAGTATAAAATGCCTGCGTTGTTGGTTTTAAACCTATTCTACAAAACTCCGAGTTTAAAACACGTCGGTTTTCCGTTAAGACAGTCCTTGACTAAAGACGAAACATATTAAAACGAAATGGCCTGTTGTTAATGCTTGGTTAGTTCCTTATATATCTATTTTTATTTGGACCATAAATACTGTACCGGGTGTCCCAAAAAAAGTATACGGATTTGGTCGACCCGTACGATAGGAATATAGCGTGAATCAATCCGAAGTAATTTTTAAAACATACATCAATGGCTAACTTGAACATAGATACCTCGTTTGTTGATATTGGTGCGTTGAGAGTTAAGATATTGATCTTCAAAGGACAAATTTGCCTCAGTCTGTAAACCAGAGCTTTGACGTTTTGGCCTAAGCAAACAGTGCATTAGACTTGACAAAATTTCAAACACGAGGAGAAAAACTAAAGACGGCACAACAGATGTGTTTTACGATATATAATGCATGTGGCACTTATCACCAAGGGAGCACTAAAGTCAACTTCATTCATCCCAATATCATCAATTTATTTACTTAATACACAAGCATTTCATCTGCGAAAG
The DNA here is from genome assembly GCA_039566865.1 of Aurelia coerulea. NCBI lineage: Eukaryota > Metazoa > Cnidaria > Scyphozoa > Semaeostomeae > Ulmaridae > Aurelia > Aurelia coerulea. The sequence goes on from CM076945.1 coordinate 17,017,454, forward strand.
TACTCCCTTGAGCATCAACGCACTTCTGGCATCGTCGAATAATTCCGTGAAAAGAATTTATCATCAGATCTCTCGGGATCCGTAGGCATTGGCGTATGATTGCTTCCTTTAGTTGATCAACCGTGGATGGTTGCTGATTTCTCGGTACTTTCCAAATTTCATTTTTCAAGTAACCCCACAGGAAGAAATCTAAAGCGGTAAGGAGATCTTTAGGCACTCGTCGCGGAAATCTACATCTGGAAATTACTCCGGGGGCGGGGGGGTACGGGGGGGGGGCACTTCACTATCGGGTCAGACGGGGATGTGCGCCAGTTTTGGGTAGGTTTTGGCCTGACAATTCTGGGATTGGGATACACTTTCACTAGAACATTTCTGTGATTGGGGTATAGTCTCACTTGGAATTTTCTGGGATTGGGGTTGACTGTTACATTAAAAATTCTGGTAATGGTTGTTGAATGTCCTTATTGATTCATAACAGATTTGTTTCGCTTGCGATCATAACTGAGAGAGGATATCCTTCCCTCGGGGGTACTTGACTTAAACTTGTACGGGATGTGCCTTTTCGCTCAAAATGATAACCTGTTCTAGAAAAAATTGGTGAAAAGTATACTCCACAACATGAAATTTGACCAAAATATGACCAGATCTAACAAAGTATTCCCTTTTGATATATTTTGACAACATGCTCTAGAAAAATTGCCTCATTTTGATATCCTGTGCTAGAAAAATTTTGCGAAAAAGATACCCTTAAAAACGGCACATTCCCATCGGACAAATATATTAAGTACCCCCGGGATCCTTGCTTCGCATTGAAATTGAATGCCCTTTAACGTTGAATTGTTTTTTGTTACTTCTTCAAAATTCTGGGATTGGGTATCAATATCAGACCAAAATTCTGGGATTGGGTCACAACAGAAATCCTGGCGGCGCATACCCCTGTATGAATTTATAGTGAAATATACTCTCGATCCCCCACGGGTTGCTCAAGTTCTTCACCAAGGTTTTTGGTAGAGGGGCATTTCACTCAATAACAACTTCTTTGACAAAAATTCTTTTGCATTCCAGAAAATCTCCAAAAACCCAACGAAATTCTAGTGCTTCAACAAATTCAAACGTTTTTACGAAACAGTTTATGCAGCCCTCGCTTTCAATTCTTCCAACAAATTAAGGTAACTCTGCTTTCCGCTCTAGTGCACAGCGAGATGCCGTTTCGCAAAACTGAGGAGAGTGGTTTTGCGAAACTCTCCTCAGAAAACAGTTAATTTCTCCAATATTATTCGGCCTATCGAAAAGTGGTAAAAAGGATGTTGTTCTGTATAATCTAGGCAATCGAAAGATGTATAAATCGAAATGTTTCCGTCAACCCTGGTTTCCCAAATCCTAGTTAAAATCTTTTTGCTAATTTCAGAAAAGTGGATTTATCTCCAAAACTACTCGAAAAATTTTCGATTTTTTTTTCGTTCCCTTATTCGTTCCCTTTTCGTTCCGTGTTTAATCCCTTAGGGGAAAAGCAACCCAGCCGATAATGCCAGAAGCTTTCCCGCATCCTATTTCCCCCCGTTAGCCTATCGATTATCTTTATACTAATATCCTTCAGAAACTCGTGGTGGCCTTCTCCAATAAAATGCCTGAAGAATTCCGCCTGGGGTACTGATGAGGCCCTCGAATTAAACTTATGACTGCACGCCTTGTAATTGTTAAACCTAAGCCTAAAAGGCGTGCAGGTGCTACCAACATATTGTACACCACAAACAGTACATTACAACAAATACACAACATTTGACGCGTCACAAAAAAAACGAATAGTTTATCCTATATTCCCGGCTATCTATGTTTGAATGAAAATGTTCACTATTACTCGTGACAACTTTAATCATATTTTTAATAGGCACAGGAATGTTAGATTTGAATTTTTTTCTTGTTCCAGTTCTTTTGGCTTCATGCTTTACATTATCATTTGAATCTACTCTAGAATTAAAGTCGTTCTTAACTCCAAGGCTTGCTTCTTTGCAAGTGCTACTTTCCAACTTTTTCTGCAGAGTATCAATTTCTGCCCCGATTTTTAAAACTATTGATGTATCAAAATCTTCACTATTCTCTTCAGCTTTGATCATTTTACGAATTTCTTTCATGTATTCGGATTCTCGTTGTCTTATTTTGCTTACTGTATCAACGTATTTGGGACTAGCAGGCTGATCTTTGCAAGGATTTTCTTTGGGTATTGCTGGATTTGGTGCTTTATTTGTCTTGTTGCTTTCCTTTCTACACGTTTTTTTTATAAGAAACTGGTTTATAAGAAACTAGTACTACGATGACCAAAAATCTAAGAAACTCTAGTACTGCGCTCGAGAACAGTTAAGAAACTCTAAATCTCTATTTCTGTATGTCTCTCTTATTCTATGTCTCTCTAACAAATACATTCGTCTTTTCTTAACTTTTAACTGCAAAATTGGTAAATTTTTGCCTTGATGTGCATGGCTTCTTCTTGGTGACAATGTCAATGCAAAATGGAAGCCCTTTCTCGAGAAGAAGGCTCAACTTCGAACAATACCGCAATTTTAGGCCCAAAAAATAAGAAACTAATTAAGAAACTTTTACTACTAAAACACTGAAATTTTCTTGCGAAATTAAGAAACTTTTAGTACTAAGTGCTGATCCAAGTTTCTTATAAAAAAAACGTATATTGCATTTCGTTTTCACAGAATTTGAATTTGTTTTAAATGTGGATAATTTACATCTTAGCAGTGCTTCATTGCCCTGTCAAATCTGTTGGGATTTAATCTCTTCATTTTCACGATCTTGTTTCCATTGATTTGTCATTTCCATATTTATTCTCGATTATAGATTGTCAATTTCAATATCTATTTGGTGCAGCTTCTCTTTGTATTTCTTTTTCCTGAATTCTACTATGTCTGTCTTTTGATATAGCTTTTCTTTCGCATGTTGCAATCGTATGTTGTATTCTTGTATGGTTTCATTGGGGCGATGTTTTGGAACTAGTTGTTTTGGAATTGTTATGCAATTTTTATTGTAACATTCACTGTACATTTCGGCTATGTTTTTGTTCTTCAGGTAGAAGTAATAGGCCATTTTTCGTTTTTTCTTCATCTTGCGTAATATTTTTGAATAATTATAAGGTTCACGCTGTTTCGATGTAGCTTTTCCTTCTTCCTCCAATGTTAGTTCTTTAAGAATTTAGGCCATTTTCAGAATAACTTCTTTAAGGATGTTGTCTTCTGGTAGTTCAGTATCCGACAATAAGTTGGTTGCTTCGATTATCTGACGTATAGCCACGAGCTTAAAGGATGTTTCACCCGATGGAGACACTGCTTCGAGGGGCAAATCACTGATTTTTTTTTCGTACACCTTCATTAAAAATCACAAAAAAATCACATACAAAAATCACAAAAATCACAAAATCACCATACAAAAATCACAAAAATCACAAAATCATAGAAAAATCACAAGAAAAAATCACAAAAAAATCACTAAAATCACAAAAAAATCACTAAAGTCACAGAAAAAAATCGTGTGATTTTAAAATCACAAAAATCACGTACGCTATTTTGAGAAGTGATTTGCCCCTCGCACTGCTTCATCTTTTTGGCCGTCCATACCTTCATCATGTTCTCTGTTTTCTGCCATCTCTTATGCGCAAGGCAAATTATATGTTAAAACGGAGGTAGTACAATGCGCAAGTAAGAATATAGGTAAAACACAGAAGAAATATATATATATCACAGTTAACCCATTCGAAGATCACCAGAGAATAATAATAAATTCACTTAACGAGATGCTTTCAAATGATATCATTGACAAAGAAACATCTGATATACTAAAACCAATAAATGTTAAACCTGCTTGCTTCTATCTTTTTTTTTTATTATTATTCATATTAAAATATTACAATAAATCTTACATTCTACTATACGTTCCTGATTACTATACTACACTACAGGGACGATACCATGGGGAGCGAAAGACTATGACTGCCCCATGGCCAATATGAAAAGACACGCAACGTTAAACTAAATACAACTACACTACGAACGATTTAAAAAACTACTGGATACTATACTAGATTCCATCCCACATCAGATGTCAGGTCAGCGATCAATGCGAGCACAACTCGTTCTAGTTATTTAAGGTAAATCAAATGCCTGTCATCTGATGTGAAACAGAATTTACAAAGAAAAGGAAACATTTACGTAAAGAGACTTGGTGGTTGCTTTGTGCATGACTGAGGTTTGGAAGATCTTAGTCAAACCGACCAGTTTCGTGAATGAAATCTAAAGTTAGTTCGAGTACATCTCTGTTCAAGTCATAAGAAAGGCCTTGATCACCATATAATAAAAGTTGCACCAAAGCATCATTTGAAAGATTGGTGATTTGTACAGATGGTAGTAATAATTCAACAATTCCAGCGAAAAGATCTCGGCGTTGAGCATCAAAAGAAGGGCAGAGCAACAAAAAGTGCTCCACGCCCTCAATACCATCGCTTGTTGGGCACATCGGCTTTATGGTATCCCTGAAATTATGCTCGAATTTGTGGAAATTTAACTTGCTGAGACCAACCCTAAGTTGAGTAAGCTAGGATAAACCCTTTGGATCGTGAATTTCAAAGACAGATTTTGCAGGGGGGCGAATTATTGAAAGGAGCTTTTTCTTAAAAACAGCAATAGAAGGTGCAAGTCTCAATTCAGGCTCAAGCTTATTCCATTCAGATAAACAATTAGGATAAAAGGAAGACTTGAATTTTTCTGTCCTTGCCTTTAATCGCCCAATGACATCCTGGTTGCGAAGGCGATACTGTGACTGATGAAGAGGGGGAGTTGGATCTACTGTATACTCAGGACTAAGATTATTTACAAACTTGTAGAACAAGCTAAGGCGTCTACTCCATCTTCTGGAACTCAGTGACTCCCAACCAAGCTCTGTGTACAACTTCCCACGAGATGTTCCCCTCCATGTTCCGGTTACCGCCAAAGCAGCAGAATACTGAACATGCTCTAGCTTTTCCATTAAATTTGGTAAAATGATGTTTTGACTGAATTCACACACTTTAGCAGGAATATCGTAAAGAACATCACCATAATCCAGGTGGGGTCGAACATAGAGCTTATATAATTCGTTTAGGGTATGCCTGGGCAGATATTTGGAGAGATATTTCAGCAAACCAATGCCCTTTCTTGTTTTAGAGATAGCTGATTTGATATGAGCTGAGAAAGATAGCTTTGAGTCCAGGATAAGTCCTAAATGTTTATGTTCGTTTACTTTTTTAACAGGTATGTCGTTAAAAAGGATCAATGGATGGTCAATTTCAATTTTCTTCCTTGAAAATGTCAATTCAACAGCTTGTTTTTGCGGGTCAGGATTAAATGACATTCTCTAAGCGTGAGCCCACTGACTTATCAAGTCAAAGTCATGGTTCATATCACTGGCTGCTGAATTTGAATCTTCTACCACTGTGAACAATGATGTATCATCAGCAAATAGTTTAAAGGGAGTACAAAGACCAGCAGCCTTTGCGATCGTTTGTCTTTGTTTTTGTGAATTTCGTACAGTCAGTTATTCTGGAAGCTGTGCAGAGCAAGTCACTGTTTTCGCGAAAAGCATGCTGGTCTTTGTACTCCCTCGAAAATTGGCAAATTTATACCTTCTTAACCAGAAAAATTCTATTTAATCAACCACTCAACCGATTTTCTCCAAATTTGTTTCAAATAGTAGGAAACATGTCATAGTTCAAATATACATACTTTGCAAAATATTTTAGTTTCTATTTTTAGTACAATTAGCCTTAAATTAGCCTTTTGTTGCATGCATTTACTTTCATCGCAGGTTTTTGCCAGTCCTGCCATTTTATCTGGTAAATATAGACTCAAAATGAATCAAATTGATAAGATGAAGCAAATTAGACGAAAAAAAAATTATATTTGACACTTCTTTATTAGGTAAATGACGTCATAAATGTGAATGACATCATAGATATTAAATATTGCTGACATAAGCAAATATGAAAAAATTATATATCAAATGAAAGTACTCATCAAATGCAATCGAATGGTGCATGTTTGAGATCGATCAAGCAAACGACACGAAAACTACGGACATTTTAAGATTTTTTTTGTTGACTACTTAACATTGCACTTCAAGCCTACAACTAGATCATTTATGTACACAAGGAAAAACAAAGGTCCTACAATCCTGGCCATAAGGGTTGAGAATATTCGTCAGAGAGCTAAATTTTGCATATAGCGACCCCCTGCTCCCCCCATTCAATGTTGTTTGAGGGGATATTGTAAAATGTGATACCTGCAATGACTACCCATCCCAAAAAACCAACATTGAGATGGGGGGGGGGAGGGGTAAAATTAACATTTTGATAGAATATCGGTAGTGAGTTCTTAAAAGAGGGGAAAGGCACTTTTTTCTCAACACCTTATGTCTAGGATTGTCTGAGGGGAGATTTTTTGAAAGTCAAAGGGATCAACGCAAGTTTGCATATATTATACATTTTTGACCAGTAGAATTCAAATCTGGCAACGAAATTAACATAAAATGTCACATTTGCAATTATGACGTCACAACTTAGTTTACCAGGCCATGGCGATGGAGAAGTTGCATATTATGGCTCTTTGGAGCTATGAAATTGTGTTCGGTGGATTGTGTTTGAGTTTTATCGCTGTCTGATTAATTGCCACTCAAATGGCTATCATAAACTGCACAGAATTGGCAAAGAAGACAATGCATTGATTGTTTCAAGCTAAAATTTGATATTTCCCCTATTTGAAAAGTCTCTCCATTTTCTTTGCGTCTCATTCAATTTATGGAGGCTTTGTCTCGCATGAGGGTGTGAAACGTTCCTTGACAATAGATAGCACGTCTGCAGGGTCTTTCTATGAAATTTACGGAAAACTGAATGGAATAAGGCGTTTTTGGCACTTTTTGAGACAGAAGTAGGGTAGCGCTTGATTTCTCTCCAGACAGCGATAGGGGTATGCCATTGTGCCCATTTATTAAAGATCGCAGAGCTTTTCTCCAGATGGCTAGAAGTTTGCTCAAATGGAAACATTGTTGAAAGCCTCCAAGTTTCTGACTGTTTATCTGGAATTTTTACTTCATAGAGGTGGCAGACGTTCACTTTTATCCAGAAATATTTCCCAACGGGTAACGCACGGGTAACGAAACGAATAACGAAAATTTTTGTAAGGTTCAGTACTGATTTTCAACGGGTAACAACGGGTAATGCACTATTTATTAAAATAATAGGTATTATTTTAATAAATAGTGCGTTACCCGTTGTTACCCGTTGAAAATCAGTACTGAACCTTACAAAAATTTTCGTTACTCGTTTCGTTATCCGTGCGTTACCCGTTGGGAAATATTTTTTGTTACATGTAATTGTTTAAGAAACTTCAGGATTCAATTTCCACGCTTCAGGAGGATTATTGACTTCCTAAGCATTATTTTGCCTGTCTAGTTTGATACAGGCAAGAATCTCAGGCTAGATCCGTCCGTGGTGGACCATGATGTAATTTGTGTGTGGAAACTTCATCAGCTCCCGTTTTTAAAGTATTTTGGAATCATTTGATTTATGGATTCAAGAATGAATCAGACATATGACCTCACTTTCCTACAAGCCTTAAGTCAAGAAATGGTGCATCTATCAAATTTTTCAATTTCGGTATTAAAATCAGTTGTAACGACTGATTTAACACGCATTAATTAAGGAGCGATTTTCGATGGTCCAAAGACAATCCTGGCCATAAGGGTTGAGAATATTCGGCAGAGAGCTAAATTTTGCATATAGCGACCCCCTGCTCCCCCAATTCAATGTCGTTTGAGGGGATATTGTAAAATGTGATACCTGCAATGACTACCCATCCCAAAAAACCAACATTGAGATGGGGGGGGGGGGAGGGGTAAAATTAACATTTTGATAGAATATCGGTAGTGAGGTCTTAAAAGAGGGGAAAGGCACTTTTTTATCAACACCTTATGTCCAGGATTGTAGAATAGAGCCCTGGGGAACCCCTGCCGAAATATCTCCCCAATTTGAACTCTGTCCATTCAATACAGTCCTCTGCTTTCGATCCTTAAGAAAACTTTGGATTAAAGAAAGAAGTTCTCCTGAGACACCACATCGTTTTAGTTTATAAATTAGACCGTCGTGCCATACCCTATCAAATGCCTTAGAAATGTCAAGATAAACTGAGCGAACATCAAGAGGAGGATTACAGTCGAAAGCTTTGAATATCGTATGTGTTACTGAGAGTAACTGGTCGATTGTTGAGTCTCCTTGGCGAAAAATTGATTGATTTGGGTTGAGTAGTTCATGTGATACAAGATGTGAGTAAAGAGAATCATATATGAGTTTTTCAAGTATTTTCCCAAAAATTGGTAAAAAGAAATAGGACGGTAATTCCCCTTCACATTTTTCTCCTTTTTCTTACGAACCGGCACTACAATTGCATATTTCCATATTCCGGGAAATAAACAACGCCTCAAACATTTTATGAAAATTATTTTAAGTGGAAGAACCAATCTTCTATCTATTTCCAAAAATACACAAAAAGAATAACCCTGGAAGGCCAGTAATTTCCTCAGTTAACTGCCACACCACTAAACTATCAAAATACGTTGACCACTTCATACAGCCCCTTGCTAAGAAAGTTAAATCCTATATACGTGATACAACAGACCTCATAAACAAAATAAAACACATCAAAAGAATACCACATAATGCAATTCTAGTCACAATGGACGTACGATCTCTATACTCAAACATAAAGCACAACAACGGAATATCTGCCTTAAAGTAATGCCTTGAAAACAGAGAATCAAAGCAACCCCCTACAGAAGTAATAACAACCCTAATGAACCACATACTAATACTAAACAACTTTAACTTTAATGGAAGACACTTTCTCCAAATAAAAGGTTGTGCCATGGGCACTGTAGCAGCCCCATCATATGCCACCATTTATATGGGACATTTTGAAGAAACCCACATCTACCCAGAAATTAACAATAATTGTCTCTTTACGCCAGATACATAGACGACATCTTCCTTATATACACAGGCCTAGAATCCCAACTCGACGAATTCCTGACAAACCTCAACACGAAGCACGACTCTATTAAATTTGACCATGAAAAATCAACACAATCAGTCGCATTTCTAGATACTTTAATATACATTGATGAAAATAGACAACTACAAACAACGCTTTACACGAAACCAACTGATACCCATAACTATCTACATTTTAAATCTTCCCACCCTAAACATCTTAAAGAAAGCTTACCCTACTCCCAAGCACGAAGACTAAGAAGGATCTGCTCTGATGATAACGAACTTAGTAAACACAGTGACAAATTAAAACAACAATTCATAGCACGTGGTTACTCCCAAGCTTTAGTAGACAACCAGATAAAAAAAGCTGTCGATATACCAAGAGAAGATACCTTGAAGCTAACGACCAAAGAGCGGACTAATCGCATCCCTCTTGTAACAACATTTAACAATACCCTCCCACCAATGGCAAAAATTATCCACAACCGCTGGGATATTTTAAAACTAAAAGGAAGATCAAAGAAAGCTCAGAGTAAATGCGGGAAAGCTTCTGGCAGTATCGGCTGGATTGCTTTTCCCCTAAGGGATTAAACACTAGACAGGTTGATACATAGATTTGATTTTGGTTTACATTTTGGTTGTTTGGTTGTTTTAAATTTTGCGCTCAGCTTTTAATTAGGGACACACGCTGTTTTTTTAGGGATCTCTTTTCTGCCAATCCGCTCTTGGATCTTTCTATTGCTTGTTTTGTTTTTACACACGTTTTTTCAGCTCCCGCGAGACAGATACCGCCGCCGACTTTAGCGGCTCTTTACTCTGAGCTTTCTTTGATCTTCCTCTTCCCACCTCTGGTAACATCCCATATTTAACACCTTTTGTCACTCAGTGTGGTGGGCAGGATCCCACTTAGGCTATTATTGTTGTATTGTTTATGGATTTGAAGGTGTGTATTTAAGCTCTGTCTGATTATTGGAACAGTCATTACTGATGAAGGCTAACGCCGAAACGTTTAAAGAATGTGTTTTTTTCTGAGTTGATATACCTATTTTATTACGCATCAGGGATGGCGCCAGCGGGGGTGCTAGGGGGGGCAGGAGCCCCCCCAAAATTTCACTCAGCCCCCCCATCGGCACTTAAATTTTCGACAATTTCTACGCACTGTCGGCATTTTCATAACCTAAACCTCCAGATTTCTTTGCTGCGTTGTCATCTCAGTGAACTTGAATTGAACTCGTTCAGAAAAAATTTCTCACTGTCGGCACTCTGGCAGTATTTGCCCCCCTAGCATTTCTTCCCTGGCGCCATCTCTGTTACGCATTGATAAGGAGCTTATGAGTATATATATATATATATATATATACCGGGTGTCCCAAAAAAATGTATACAGATTTGGTTGACTCCAGCGATGTAAATTTAGCTTAATCAATGGATAATCACTCTCAAAATGTTCCTCGATAACTAACTTGAACATAGATATCTCGTTTGTTGGTATTGGTGCTTTGAGCGCAGAGATATCAATCTTGAAAGCTCAAATTTGCGTCCACTTGCAAACCAGAGCTTTGGCCTTTTGGCCTAAGCAAATCCATGAAGCACATCGAAATTAAGAACTGAAATTAATGAAAAATTAAGTAACTTCCCAATGTGACTGGGGGGTGACTTCTGGAAAACAGAATAACACAAGATCTAATATTGTTCAAATTTTATCAAGGCTATCGTTGATTTATACGCTGTGCCTTAAGAAATTGCTTAGGCCAAAAGGCTAAAGTTCTGGTTTGCAAGGCGAGGCAAATTTGAGATTTCAAGCTTGACATGTCTGCTCTCAAAGTACCAATATCAAGAAACAAGGTATCTATGTTCAAGTTAACTATCGAGGAACATTTTTAGAGTAATTCGACATTGATTGAAGCTAAATTCACAGCGCTGAAGTCAACCAAATGTGTATACATTTTTTTGGGACACCCGGTATATATATGTATAGGATTCTCCTGACGATGACCACAGATTCGAAATGCGTCGAGAGTAGATGATTGGAATAAAAGAATTAAAGAACTCTACATCGTCTTATTTTTTGTGTACATCCAGAATAGGGTTCACTCGTGTTCTTAAAGGGGCCAAAGAAACAATCAGTTTCTAGTCTGATGGGAATGGCTGGATCACGGTGATCTTTTTTATATATAATCATTTAAAATGTTACAATACATGCTACAGCTACATCCTACTATACTTTCTAATTACTTTACAGACTATACAACACTACAGGGACGGGACCACAAGGAGCGAAAGACAATGACTACCCCGTGGCCATTGACATAAAGGCATGCAAAAAATATCAACTAAATAAACAACTACAATAAGCTACAAATACGATAAATTACTGATGAATACTACTGTAGAATCCGTTTCACATTGGATGCAAGGCCAGCATAGTAGTATGATGCTGAACAATGGGAACCCGGAAGAGAGAACAACAACGACAGCAGTTGCTACAGCTACTGATCCCCCTCCAGAGTCCCCAAAGCTCAACACATTTCGCATATGACGTCAGCTCTGGGTTTCTGATTCGCGATATCAGTGGTCCGAAATACTGTCGATTTTGTGTGGATGAATTTTTTTTCACCCTTGATGTGCCTAACATCAAATGTGAAACAGACTGACAAAATAAACGGGGAAAAAGTGTACATAGTGGTTGTTTGGCGTAAGACGATAGTTTGAAGTTATCCAAGCCGACCTGTTTTGTGGATGAAACTGAAAGTCTGTTCGAGTATATTTTTATCCACTTCGTCAGAAAGTTCTTCATTACCATACAATACGTATTGAACAAGAGCATTGTTTGGAAGGAGGTCGATTTGGACAAATGGTCGCAACAATTCTGAAACTCCAGCGAGAAGATCTTGTCGTTGAATGTCGAATGAAGGGCAAAGCAACAAAAAGTGCTCCGTATCCTCAATGCCATCATTCGTTGGGCACATTGGGTTCACTGTATCCCTAAAATTGTGCTTGAATTTGTGAAAATTCAATTTGCTGAGACCGACTCTGATTTGTTAAAGATAACCTAAGCCTATTGGGTTATGAATACCGAAAACAGACTTTGCACGGGGACGAATTATTGACACAAGCTTTGTTTTAAAGACAGCGACGGTGATCTTTGCTAGATCGATAATTGAAGTTCAAAAACCAAAAAAAGTAACCGAAAACGCTTAGCTGTGTCAGTCAGCCAGCAGCATGCCTAATGTAAGGGTTGTAAGAAGACCGAATCCAAAAGATACGCGCTGGATATTTTTGGTGAATAACCACGGTGACTTGGACATTGAGTTGCTCAACACAATCTGGGAACAGCTAAAGCATCCACCACGGTATCTGTGCTATGGAAGAGATGAGAAGGAGATAAAAGGATATTTGGAATTTAAAAAAGACACACGAGTGTACTTATCCCAAATGAAGAGTCTTTTTGGTCATGCTGCGGAAAGGACAGCGTTCCAGCCGGCAAAAGGCTCGAAACAACAATTGGTAAGGCAATGCGGTGCAATAGGTATTCTCACCGGAGAAGTCTCACGAAATTCCAAGACTCTAATGTTCTACACACCCGAGACTGCTTGAGAGGCCTGGGGAGAGCAGTTTCGTAGCCCCTAGGGAATAGGTCAGTATATAGGAAAAATCCGAGCTCATTTCAGCCTTCTTTGTGAGCAACAAGCAGTGCTTACAGTAATAAAATCTCTATCAAAATAAATGCTGCTCCCGTCGCTGACATGGCCTAAGGCCCTCAGGCAGGCAGATGCACACATGGAAGCTTTTACAGTCGGTCTCAACTATCTGCAGTACTTGAAACGAAATGAAATGTAATGTATACTCCTGCCGCACTTCAGGCAGTAAGTTATCCTCTTCATTCACATTGAAATGTCAGAAAACATTAGTTTCTTAGGCCGAGCTTCAATTCGATTTTATGTTTCTTCGGCATGTCAAATTTGCTTTTATGTTGTTAACGCTAACGATGTACAAATAATACCTTTAGAGTTAAACTTTAAGAATACAAAGTGGCTGTTAATACCTATTTACAGACCTCCATGTCAGAACTTTGCGTATTTTAAGGAGGAGTTAGAGAGAGTGATTGATTTCTATTCCAAATCATATGATAATCATATGATAATTGGTGATTTCAACATGGAAAAAGAAGACCCACTGCTGCACTCGCTGATGGAAGATCATGGCTTGTGTAGCCTGATTAAAACACCTACATGTTTCAAATCTGATAGAGGAAGATGTATAGATCTAATCCTCACAAATAAACAGCACAGTTGCTTTTCTAGCCAGACATTTGAAACAGGCTTCAGTGATTTCCATCATCTAGTGTACACTATACTCAAGACAACTAGTGTTAAGTTGCCTCCAAAGAAAATCAAATATAGATGCTATAGGAATTTTTCAGAAAACAAATTCCATAAGGACCTAACAGAAAAATTTAAAACACATCCCTCGAATGACTACAATGATTTTGAACAGACTTTCATCTCGACACTTGATAAACATGCCCCCCTAAAAACAGTCATTGTTCGAGGAAATAATAAGCCCCACATGAACAAAAATTTGAGAAGGGCAATGATGAAGCGTACCAGATTAAAAAGAGTTGCTTATGAGACAAAAAGTGCCGAGCATATTGCAGAATATAAGAAGCAAAGGAATCTAGTGGTTCGACTAAATAAAACAGCAAAAAGGGCATATTATGAGAATCTTGATCCCAATGAAGTTGGTAAGAACAAAGTTTTTTGGAGGACTTTTAAGCCTCTGTTGTCAAACAATTGTCAAAATGGGGCAAACAAAATAACATTAGTAGAAAATGGGTCATTGTTGACCAATGACAAGGATATCAGTGAATGTTTCAACACCTACTTCACAAATATAACAGACACGTTAGATATTGATCGGCCAATTATCGTAGACAATTCGGTGATGGCAGCTATTGAAAGGTATAAGACACATCCAAGCATAGTCAGAATAAAGCAGTTAGCTGAATCCAATCACCAATTTAGTTTCTGCAAATTTGGTACAACAGAGGTTTGGGATGAAATCAATCGACTCGATAGTACAAAGTCTGTCAGCGGCAATATTCCCGCAAAAACCTTGAAATTATCATCTGCCTTATGTTTTAGTGAGGTAACCAATATTGCTAACTCAATGATTGAAAACTGTACGTTTCCAGACACCCTTAAAAAAGCTGACCTGTCACCTGCCTTTAAGACAGGAGAAACAACAACGAAAAAGAATTTTCGACCGATAAGTGTTTTATCAGCAATATCCAAAGTTTTTGAGAGGTTGCTGTCGAAACAAATCATGCCGTTCATTCAGCCAAAATTGTCTGAGCTCCTATGTGGCTTCAGAGAAGGCTACAGTTCCCAAGATGCTCTATTTCGAGTTATTGAGCAATGCCGTAGAACATTTGACAAGTCAGGCAAGGTTGGGATGGTTCTAATGGACCTTTCTAAAGCTTATGACTGCATCCCTCATGACCTGCTGTTAGCGAAACTTGAGGCATATGGCTTCAGTTTAGATAGTTTGAATTTACTGCATAGTTACCTCACAAACAGGCTACAAAGAGTGAAGATAAATGGTACCTACAGTAACTGGCAACAAGTAAAATCTGGTGTTCCACAGGGTTCAGTTCTTGGACCTTTACTGTTCAATCTATTTATTAATGATTTCATATACGCGATCGAGAACTCACAAGTTTGCAACTTTGCCGATGACAACACTATCTACTCATGTGAAGATAGCATAGATAACATTTTGAGATCCCTCAAAGGAGACATAAATAATGCCTTAAAATGGTTCAAGGACAACCGAATGGTAGCTAACCCAGACAAGTTTCAGGTTATTTTCATGGGTCTTGAAAAGGGTCAAAAAGTGAGCCTTGAAATAAATGGTCAACCTATCAAGACAACCGATGAGGTTAAACTCCTTGGAATAACGATTGACTCAAAGCTACAGTTTCATAATCATGTTGAAGGTATTTGCAAAAAGGCAAGTCAAAAAGTAAAGGCGTTCTCTCGTATTGTTGGGTTTCTACAAAAGGATAAAGCAAACATACTATACAAAACTTTCATAAAGTCAGCCTTTAACTATTGTCCACTGATATGGATGTTTTGTGGTAAAACAACTAACAACAGAATAAACCGGCTACATAAGCGTGCCTTGAGAGTTCTCCATGGCGATTACACATCTACCTTTGAAGAACTACTGGCAAGGTCGGAAGAGATAACGATCCATTGTAGCAATCTGCAAAAGCTAATGGTCGAAATATACGAATGCACCAATTTCATTAGTCCTTCTATTTTGTCAGAGTTTTTCGCAACGAAAGAAATCACATATGACCTAAGAATAAAGAATCTACTCCAGGTGCCAAAAGTTAAGACATCGTCATATGGACAAAGTTCCTTATCGTTCAGAGGTAGTATACTTTGGAACACTTTGTCAGACAACATAAAATCCGCACAAAATACAAAACAGTTTAAAACAATGATCAAAAATTGGAAGGGAGAACAATGCCTATGCAACATTTGTAAATAGGGTTTGTAATTAGATAGTTGGTTTTTATTAGTTTGTATTAACTAGACATTTCACCAACTGTAAATAAATGAATTATTATTATTACTATTATTATAGTCTATGATGATGGGTCTAAAGGTCAACTCCCTCAAGAGAAACAATTCAGATACAAGAAACTCTCACGAGACATGTCGTTTTCAAAAATGTTTATTCCCTGATTGTTTATCATTAACTTGAAAAAGTATATCTGAGATAAATGGATCAAAACTAGAGTTTCTCTTGTGTTGATATGGAAGAGGCCCCTTTACAACATAACATGTTTTAGCAACGAAAGATCTGCGTTTAAGCATCACATCGTTAGATTTAGGCTAAGAATTTTATGCATGTTTCTCAGCAACGAGATATCTGCGTTTTAGCGTGACATCGTTAGCTTTAGGTTTAGAATCTTATGCATGTTTTTCAGCAACGAAAGATCTGCGTTTTAGCATGACATCGTTAGCTTTAGGCTTAGAATTTTATGCATGTTTTTTCAGCAACGAGAGATCTGCGTTTTAGCATGACATCGTTAGCTTTGGGCTGAGAATTTTATACATGTTCTTCAGCAACGAAAGATCTGCGTTTTAGCATGACATCGTTAGCTTTAGGCTTAGAATTTTATGCATGTTTTTTCAGCAACGAAAGATCTGCGTTTTAGCATGACATCGTTAGCTTTAGGCATATGATTTTATGCATGTTTTCAAGCAACGAAAGATCAGCGTTTAAGCATGATATCGCTAGCCTTAGGTTTTAGGTCATATTTTTTGCTTTATGTTTTTGGCACCAAAGTACTGCCATTAATGCCATATAAGTATTTAATATGGCTTTGCAGTTTGAAACCTTTCTTCTACGAAGGCGCGCTAAGACAAAGGAATACAAGGAAGATATATTCAAATAACACATGGCATTGACATCAGCAAGAGGAAACAGAACAGAGTAGAAAACAAGACAAGAAAACAAGACGAAGATCAAAACAAGGTAAATAAATACGTAATAGACCATTTGCCAATTAGGAAAAAGGGATTGAGGCGAGCGCGGCCAATTCCGACAGCCCTGGTAACATCGGGGAATCCTCCCCACTTCAGAATATCTCATTCGATGTATTTCCCACGATCGATTTGTAGAGTAGGGCACATAAAAGATAGGCACTAAATCCTTACTGGCTGACAAAATTGACACGTGACACGCCCTAAACCAATCAAATGGAACCGACAACCAACCGGGAAATTTGAAATGTCAGATTTTAGGCCACTTTTTTGGATTTTAGGCCGCTTTTGGACGATTTTATTACCCTTCACAAAAATATAAATCGACAGAAGGAGCATGAAGATTTTCAAATAATTTCTTCACAGACCTGTTCCCAATATTCTAATACACAGTTAATCATCGTCGCTACAAATTATTTCAAAATTTGGAGAAATGCCAAAGTTTTGAATTTGACCTCATTGACCTCACTGTGGCTTGCCATAGTAAAGATCTCAGTAATGGGTGAAACGTGTGCACATTGAGAATAGATACTTTGCTTCGCAGGTCTTATTCTGTGTGTTTAAGTATCTCCAAAACTCCTCAAAAGATGACAAATTTAGAGCAGTATCTGGATCTTTTTTCAGTTTTAAATTAACATAGATACATCAAAGAATTAATGCTGAGGGGTAGGATGAACAACAGGAAAAGTGAAATTTACGGGCCTAAAAAACACAGCACCGTCGCTATAAATTAGAGACGAATTTAACAGGTACTTACTTTTCTATCGTGCAAGAAGAGGACCACAAACTGAAAATGTGAACATACAATTCCAATGAACTTTGAATCAGTAAAAAACACATGACTTTGCCACGCTCAAGAATAGCAAGAGCTGTAACATACAACGTGGCCAGAATAGACGATTTCGTGATGTCCTCTTCGATAACCAAACCCTTGCTCCCAATACTTTATCCAACTCTGCTCTCATCGCTACGAGATTGTAAGAATGGGAATCGGCAATTACATTGGCCAAAACCTCTCATAAATTCATCAATCGTGTGCCTTGCTTTTGGTGCAAGAAATGGCTATCGTTTCGTCCTCGGTGTAGCAGGTACATGTAATTGATTTGAAATGTTGGATTCAATGCACGTAAGAATAAAATAACAAACGGAAGAAATGTACATCTTGTCCTAAATATGAAAAGTTGATTGGCCATTTCGGCAAAATAACATTTGAAATACTATTCTTAAAGCTCCTTCATATCGAATACACGTTTTGTGCGGATATCCATAGAAAAATATCTATCTTTCTTCGACTACTTCCATTTGAGGTAATCCATTAGAAACTCCCCTTTACGGTCAAGCAACACAGCAGCATTGAGCAAAGCAGGACATTAGTATGGCACTTTGTAGACTCGTGGAAGCATATGAAGCATACACATATTTTCTGTAAGATAATAAAACTTTGAGACAATATCGAAAGTTTCTTAAAAATTCTTATTATCTGAGAACACCGAGTGCAAAAATGTTCCACAGGAGTTTCTACAAGAGGCAACATTCCATCGACAGGAGATCTCAAATTTGATGAAGTCACGCCATGTCATGCAAAGGATTTTTAGCAAAAGAAGCCCAACTGAAAAAACAGAAAATATACTCCAATATTCTTAATTTTCATTATTCGGGGCTATTTGCATAGCAAAAAACTCGTTTCAAGAAGTTGAGCTCTCAGGGGCTCAAAGATCAACAAAATATTAAAATTTTGAATGCTGGAGTGGTCAAAGTTTCACCATCTTACAGGAAATATGTGTATGCTTCCACGAGTCTACAGAGACGTATGAACCAAGGGGGCACTGGGAGCATGTGCCCCCCAAGATCTTTTCAATAAACAAAGAAGTGCCCTTCTTATTTTCAGGAAGTGCCCTTGAAGTGCCATGCCCCCAAGTTTGAGATGCTTCCTACGTCCTTGTGAGTCTACAAAGTGCCATACAAATGTCCAGCTTTGCTCAGTGCTGCTGTAACAGTCGAAAGTTAAATATTTTTCTATTGATATCCGCTCAAAAAATGAAATTGATATCAAGGAGCTTTAAAAATAGTATTTCAAATGTTGTTTTGACGAAGTAGCCAATCTACTTTTCATGTTTAAAACTTAAAACAAGATGTACATTTCTTCCGTTTGTTATTTTATTCTTACGTGCATTGAATCCAACATTTCAAATCTATTTCATGTACCTGCTACACTGAGGATGAAACGATAGCCATTTCTTGCACCAAAAGCAAGGCACGCGATTGATGAATTTATAAGAGGTTTTGGCCAATGTAATTGCCGATTCCCATTCTTACAATCTCGTAGCGATGAGAGCAGAGTTGGATAAAGTATTGGGAGCAAGGGTTTGGTTATCGAAGAGGACATCACGAAATCGTCTATTCTGGCCACGTTGTATGTTACAGCTCTTGCTATTCTTGAGCGTGGCAAAGTCATGTGTTTTTTACTGATTCAAAGTTCATTGGAATTGTATGTTCACATTTTCAGTTTGTGGTCCTCTTCTTGCACGATAGAAAAGTAAGTACCTGTTAAATTCGTCTCTAATTTATAGCGACGGTGCTGTGTTTTTTAGGCCCGTAAAGTTCACTTTTCCTGTTGTTCATCCTACCCCTCAGCATTAATTCTTTGATGTATCTGGATATATTTATGTTAATTTAAAACTGAAAAAAGATCCAGATACTGCTCTAAATTTGTCATCTTTTGAGGAGTTTTGGAGATACTTAAACACACAGAATAAGACCTGCGAAGCAAAGTATCTATTCTCAATGTGCACACGTTTCACCCATTACTGAGATCTTCACTAAGGCAAGCACTAAGGCAAGACTTCACAGTGAGGTCAATGAGGTCAAATTCAAAACTTTGGCATTTCTCCAAATTTTGAAATAACTTGTAGCGACGATGATTAACTGTGTATTAGAGTATTGGGAACAGGTCTGTGAAGAAATTTTTTAAAAATCTTCATGTTCCTTCTGTCGATTTATATTTGTGTGAAGGGTAATAAAATCGTCCAAAAGCGGCCTAAAATCCAAAAAATGGCCTAAAATCTGACATTTTAAATTTCCCGGTTGGTTGTCGGTTCCATTTGATTGGTTTAGGGCGAGTCACGTGTCAATTTTGTCAGCCAGTAAGGATTTAGTGCCTATCTTGGGCACATAAACAAACGATCAGCTGATTTGACCCCTTACTTCAAATGTAATAAGTCCAAAACCTGGGAGAAAATTTTGAAAAATCAACGAAAACTGGCCGATCGTCTTGGGCTGATTCTGAAGTGGATGAATCGAGAAACTGAAAACAAACTTTTGGAAGACCTTATTTCAACCCTTTCTAAGGTATTTAATCATTAATCTGGAGTTAGTAAATGCATTTAGTAGGAAAACGAGCACGATCCATTTGGGAGGAAAAAGGGCCTAAGTAGAAATTTTCGGGATTTTCCCCACAGCTTTGAAAAAAGAAAGGCTCGTCATTCTGCGAATTTTAGAGATAAATTCGAGATTAATAGTGTTTTAGTGAAAGAATACGGTTTCTCGTCGATTTTTGACATGCCGAGGCTGTTTACCCCTCGCAAAACGGAGTTACGACCCAAAATGGGGTAGGCCAAAATTTTTCCCAATTTTCGCGGCCCCTGCACTCCGCCCCTGGGGGCAATATTGAGCCCCAAATTCGTGATAAGACTCACAAACGAGTTATCTCTTGTACATTTTTTTCTGTTTTGAAATTAGTTGAGTAACCATCGAGCAACGGCTCCAAATGCAGCTTCGGGTCAGAAAATCGGGCCGGGTCGGCTTGCCGACTATACTGATTAAAATATCCGTGTCCTAAAACCCTTGCTTTTAGCTTTGACTAAAAATTTTAATGATTTATCAGGAGAGTTTAATAGACTACTTAACGGAAATTTACTTTTATGCTCTATTTTCAAAGTCTCCCGGAAAAGTCCTTCCTCAATCCTGACATATTTCGATTAGTGGATTTTTCGAACGTTCTAAAGAAAGGGCATGGTCTGGAAAATTCTTCCTTGGTAGCAAGCACCTCAAGTATTCCAATTTCACTTTTTCGGCCATTTTGCAACGAAAGGGTTCTTACTTGTTTATTTTATCTATACAAAATGTCAGCTTTTCACTCCTTTTTCCAAAAAACTGGTCGTTTTGGGGAGGAAAGCGGTATTGTGTGTCGTGTGATAAAAGAACCAGTTCTTCTTTCACATACACGTACTTTTTTTATAAGAAACTAAGAATTTTGGCCAGTACTGAGAGTTTCTTGAAATTATCAGATTTTGAGTACTCATAGTTTCTTACGAGCTTCTTAGAAGTTCCTTAACAATATTCATGTTCACTACCTGTACCCTCGAGAATATTTCCAAACAAGGATTTTTTATATATGCCTGTCCAATATTTGGACATAACTCAAGTACCTTACGAGTAATATGATAAAGGCAATAGTTGAAAGTAAAGTAGAAATATGTCAAGAATTTCCTTTATTAATATAAATAGTTTCTTAACTTATATTTTGCCAGTACTGGAGTTTCTTAATTTTCTGGTGATCTGAGTTTTGAGTTTGTTATGGGCAGTTTCTTAGTAAAAAGAATACGTGTATTATCTTCACGGAACGATCTTTCTGTTGAAGTCAAATCGTTTCTTATTAGAGTTGTCTTCCCACGGGGGGGGGGGGGGGGGATTCTTCCATAGTAAAGGTAACTGGGGATGTGCCGCGAGCAAGGGTATACTTTTTTCGGACTTCTAGTCTAGCCAAAGGTATCCTTTTTTTGCAATTTTGGCCTAGCAACGGTCTAGCCAAGGGTATCATTTTAGACAATATTGGTCTAGCGAACGGTCATGATGTCATATTTGGTAAAAATTTGACAAATTGGTCCAGGAAATGGTCAAAATTGGTCTAGCCAAGGGAACCATTTTCGTAAAAATCAGCCTAGCCTACGGTACCATTTTCAATATGCTCGCAGCAGACCCCTCTGCCCACAATTTGGCCGTGTGTCTTCCCAATTGAAGCCTGTGTTGTCAATAGTGATATTTAAGCCCCCTGGCGACATACTCTTCGGCGTTATTGACTGTGTGGGCTCTTGTTTGGAATGTGGATGGATTACGTCTCAAAATTACCATGACAGTACTTGATGAAATTCTGATATCGAACCAAAGAATAAATGCTGCCTCATGATGAATGGATATACACAGGAATGTGCTTCACGGATTCTATATATACTAGGAAGTTAAGCGCTCGCCCTAGCTCCTGTGGAGAGCTTTTTAAAAATATCTGATAAGTAATCTTGAATGTACAGCAACAGGCGTTATGGGAGGAGGACACCTCATACACCACCCCTCATAATTAATAAATGTAGTTGTTCGTTTTGAAAAGACTAAAAAACGCATGGACATGGCCCTGATTCAATGAAAATAACAAAAAACGTGGTAAGAATGATAAATACTTGCCACATGTCCAAAATTAGCGTGCATGTGCTTCTTTCAATCAAGCACCCCTCCAATTTTCAAAAAATGAATTAGATGTTGGAATGGTGATAAATGCAACTGTAGGCTCTGCAAAACATATATTCCAAGAGAGCATAGGGCTCAAATCTTTCAAATATTCAAAAAGGTGGGTGTACAATTCTATGACATTTTTCTTTGAATTGAGTTGCTTCAAAGGAACTTGTGGTACTTTGCTGTAAATTTGCCGTGAAAATTGTTGATATCCTGATTTATTTCAGAACGGCGGAAATTTGATTATTTAAAAAGAAATTCATGGAAAATTTTGAAAAATTCTTAACCCTATTTTAACCGGGGGGGGGGGGGGGGCGTTTTTCGCCCCCCCCCTTCATCGGATCATCGGATTTTTTTTAATAGCTCCCAAACGATGCCACCTACAATGCTGAAACTCCTTGACTTTTCCTAAAATTTAGTTGGCAATCAGAAAGTAGAAATTTCAATACCTATTGTTTGACCACGTGACCACCACATGCCCATATTTGGAGAGTGGTCACAAAGAAATTCTTTAAAACTGCTCTAATTTCTTCCTTTGTTACTAAATCTCAACAATATACATACCATTCGATTCATCTTGATGAGTACTTTCATTTGATATAAAATTATTCATATTTGCTGACATCAGCAGTTTATTAATTCTATGACGTCATAAATCTTTATGACGTCATATTCCTATTGAATGAATAATTTTTCATGCAAAACTGATGGAATTGCCTCAAATATCGATGAAGGTACTTGATTTCACCAATAATATGCGAAATTAATGGTTTTAAATCATAATTATTGAGCTAACAATTTTGCATTGAATCGAATTTTCATTATTTAGTTAGTTAATTTATTAGAAACCCCAATTATCCGTATGAAACCATTTGAAACTACAAATTAATGATATCAAGCAGGTATTTTGATGGTTTTTTGCCAATTTCATCTTGCTATTTGCTAATAATAGGCCCTTTTCTGCAAATAGCTCGATTTTCTCAAAATTTGCATTGTTTTTGGTTGCCTAGCAACCAATCACGTGACTATTGATTGATTGGTGCTATTTTAAGATTCTCCTTTGTTCAATTATGACACAGTGCAAGTGTCATTGTCATAGCTGTTATACTTGCGGAGAAAAACAAGGGGGGGGGGCGAAAAACGCCCCCCCCCGGTAGAAAATCACTCTTTTTTTACCCGGTTAAAATAGGGTTAATCGTCGTAAATCCTAAACCAAAAGAGGAAAAATGATATAACATTCAAGGAAACGATAGTTTATGGAGGTCTAAAATATGGTGGTAAGCAGAAATCTGTAGCTTTTCTGGTTTAGGATGTAGAAATTTGATGACGTCATAGCCTCAAATTTGACAAATGCCGCAATTTTGAAATAAATCAAGATATCAATAAATTTCCATCGCAGATTTACCGCAAAAAAACCCCAAGTTCCTTTCAAGCCATTATTTCAAAGAAAACTGTAATAAGATTTTACATCGACCTTTTAAAAGTTTTGAGCCCTATGCTTTCCAAGAGTTGGGTTCTAACATGATACATGATAAACGTTTCATGGGCCATCTCGTAAGGGTGGGGGTGGTGCGCTGCTTCTCATTGGGATGGCGGGTGTTCTGTGCGGGATGTGATGTCTCCTTCACGATGAAGGCACTGGACTGCGGTTGAACTGGGGAATTGTGCCCCAGCGGCGACCGCAGCTTAGTATATGCGTGTGGGGGTTCCCACGCGCGTTGTGTCCGCCGTCTCTCTGGGAGATGGGCGTCACTCCGTACGTCGCTGTCGCAGGGAAGGCATTATTATTTCTATCTTGTAAATATTCCACCACATATTTTTAATTGATGAACTTTAGGAATTCGTAATTTTGTAAAATAGGCCTAAATTACCCGTAACTTAGCTATTCTTATTTCGTTATGTAACCTACGTTAAATAAATTAATGATGAGGATGAGGATTTTCGTCGTCTTTGATACAAAAACACTTGGGATGGAATGCAATGCAAGGACCGATTCCTCAAAAGAAAAGTTATTTCAGGAACAATAGAAGCAATTCAATGTACAATTCTTTTCAAAAGTAAAACTAAAATTCAAAGTGGAAAATTCCTTCGCAAAATGTCCATGTGATATCACATCATGGCTAGGCCATTGACATGAAGGTAAAAGGTTACAATTTTTTGCAGTCAAAAGTTAAGAAAAGATAAAGGTAGTTTTGTTAGAGAGACATAAATAAGAGAGACATACAGAAATAGAATTTAGAGTTTCTTAATTGTTCTTCAACGTAGTACTAGTTTCTTATAAACCAGTTTCTTATAAGAAAAAAAGGCGTAAGCAGCGAAGAAGACAAGCAACAAAAACCAAAACGAGCAATAAGGAGCAGAAACAGTTCAAATGGAAACCAAGCTTAACTCTGTCAAAATCGACGTTTGTCACTGAGAAGACGTGTTGTTTTATTCCAAGACCTGTGCGATACGCAGAAAAGAGCTGCCTATCACTCTCGACCTCCATAAAATCGAAATATGTCTCAGAAGGCTTACTGAAATTTCACGAACGCATGGAAAGGTAGACGGATGGGTAGCAGTGCGTAGGAAAGTGGATTATTTTGATGAATATTTTCGTCTGACACTGGTCACCGCAGATCGCTAGGTAAGTCCCTAAAGAAAAGCTTAATGAATACCGGGTGTCCCAAAAAAATGTACAGATTTGGCTAGCTCCAGCGATGTGAATTTATTTTAGATTAATGGCTAATCACTCTCAAAATGTTCCTCGATAGTTAAATTGATCATAGATACCTCGTTTGTTGGTATTGGCGCCGTGAGAGTAAAAATATCAATCTGGAAAGCTCAAATTTTTGTCCACTTGAAAATCAGAGCTTTGGCCTTTTGGCCTAAGCAAATTTCTGAAACACATCGAAAAATTGATAACTGGAATTAATAAAAAATTGTCTGTCAATGCTATTTCATGCACGTATGATTGCGTCACGCAACTGGGGCAGTTTCTGTGGTTGAAGCTCAACAGGAACGTTCCAAATAGATTGCTTGAGGTAACCTCCCAAGAAAAAGTCACATATTGCCAGATCAGGGGATCGAGGAGGCCATGGGATATCTCCTCTTCTACTGATTACCTTTCCCAGGAATTGACCCATTAGATATTGCATACTCTGTTTCAGTTTCATTTTTTGTCAGTCTCATTTATGCATCAATCAATCCTAAATACAATTCTACACAATTACTATACAACTACAATATAATACTAAAGAGAATACCCACTATGAATGCAATTACAATACAGCTAAATACTTTCAAAATACCGTACAACACGAACAATATATCAAAATTGAAATGAATTAAAATTAAAAATGACAGGAAAAGAACTTTTTCAGGATTGTATTTACGATTGATTGATTAAGGAGGAGCTCTCTAAATAGGTTAACCCTATCTGGACCGGGCTTTTTTTAGCCTTTTTTAAGGCTAAATTAGCCCCCCCCCTCAGAACTCCGAATTGATAAGGGCTAGAAAAATGAAATTTGGTCATAATACGTAATTTAATGTGAAACGTCCGAATATCTAATTTATTTTACTCTAATTGTTGTATTTTCGATGACGTCATCAATTTTCTTTGTTTTAGGCCAAAAACAGTACTCTTACAGATTTAACTGTAAAAACTTTCTTACGAGAAATATTATGCTTCTTATAACTTTAATTAACAGATAAAATATCTAAGTTTCTTAAAAGCATAATTTTTTGAAAATATTATGAAATTTATAAACTTATATTTATTACCTAAATTCATTAGATATATGACGTCATGAATGACGTAATACAAAAGAAAAACCAGAAAAATAGGTTATTTCCATATTGCCTTATTGATTTAGGGTTGCTCTGAAAATTTCATCCATTTATCTCACTTCTGTCAAGAATTATCTTAGTTTGGAGTTATAAAGGGTTTGACCGTAAAACAAACAAGATGTTAAAACTGCTCTCTAAAAAAATGTTATATTTCCAAAAATACATGACATATCTTGTAGAAATTTTGGTGAAGGATGCGAAAAGGATAGTTAGGAAAAGTCACGAAAAATAGTTAGCCTAGAAATCATCTTAAAAAAGATACCCAGAACAAACTGGTAGGGGGCTATTTTAGCCCCCCGGTCCAGATAGGGTTAACTAATCGAGAGAGAGCCCCCCCCCAATAAAAAAAAATATAACAGATTTTAATGAAAATTAAATCAAAAACATTAACGTTAACATTACCAGACATTTCACAGAGACATAAGAATATTGAATAGGACTTGAAGGAAAATTTGCCAGAAAAACAGTTTTAAATAAGAGCCAATGATGTGAGTTTTCAATTTGGACCGAAAAATTGCCACATAGCTAGCAACACGGATGAATAGCGGAAGAAAGTTCCAAAGTGAAGAACCAAATATTGAATTGTTTGAAGACCATACAGAGTAGTATTTTTTAAGAGATTTGAAAAGATCACCTCGCGTTGCCTGACGAGCTCCA
Organism: Aurelia coerulea; assembly: GCA_039566865.1. Taxonomy (NCBI): domain Eukaryota; kingdom Metazoa; phylum Cnidaria; class Scyphozoa; order Semaeostomeae; family Ulmaridae; genus Aurelia; species Aurelia coerulea. The sequence goes on from CM076945.1 coordinate 17,044,079, forward strand.
ATCTTATGAATAGTTGCGTTTGGGTGGAAATAATTGTGGAAAAAAGAAGGAGTTAACTTATTAATTGCTTTATATACAAAAGTTAAGATATTTTGGTGCAAAGTATCCTCAAGTTTGAGAATTTTTAGAGAGTGGAAGATTGGCGAAGAGGGAGCTGAGAATTGTTCAAATTTGATACAGCGTAGAACTTTCTTCTGTAATCGAAATAGTGGATTAAGGTAGAAATCAAAAGTAAGGCCCCAAGCAGTGATGCCACAGTTTACGAAAGAAGAAAACAATGAGTTGTAGAGGCAGATAAGTATAGGGAGTGGGAGTGGACTAGGGAGTAATGCCGCACTTTAAAGAAAATGCCAGAAGTTCTGGAAAGTTCTTTACAAAGCTCAGTTGTATGAAATTTCCAAGAGAGATGCTCATCCATCAGAACTCCTAAAAACTTTACATAATTGGTTCTTTGGATGTCCTGTTTACCAATTTTGAGCTTGACAGTCCCTGTCAATTTCTTTTGAGGGGAGTGGAATAGTACAAAATTTGTTTTTCCTATATTAAAGGCAATCTGTCCCCTTCCATGAATGAAAATAAAATCGATAAAGATCTCTATTGTATATTTCAGAAGTTGGTGTTAATTCGCTTTATCCAAAGAAATCAGGGTCATAGAGACTCAGTGATGCATGATTTTAGCTGTAGCGTAATTACGGTAAATAAAGCAGTAACCAAGGTCAGAACAATAGGGGACAGATTGCTTTTAAGAGCAAGCTTGTTTGAGGCCAGCCACAATTTCACTTTCTTTAGTTCTTTGTTAACTTTCTTTGTAAGCGATGTAAGATCATCGGATTCACAGAAAACGTTAGTGTCATCAGCAAAAAGGAAAAAAGAAAAGAATTTTGATGTATTTGGTAAGTCATTGATGTAAATAAGAAACAGGAGTGGACCAAGAACAGAGCCTTGAGGAACACCACAAGATATGTCAGATAGAGATGAGGAATGACAATTCACAGAAACAAACTGTTTCCGCTTGGTAAGGTAGGAATGAAACCAGTTTAGTGCAGTTCCTCTGATGCCATAGTTTAAGAGTATGTCATGGTTTACTGTATCAAAGGCCTTTTGGAGATCAATAAAAATTGCACAGCCAACCCTTCTGTTGTCAAGTGGTGACTTTATGGTTTCAGTCAAGCTTATTAAGTGCAAGGACGGTTGAATGACAAGTGCAAAAGCCAAATTGCATACAAAATAGAACTTTACAAACTTCAAGAAATTTATAGAGACGATGGTACATTTATTTTTCAAAACGTTTGCTAAAGATAGAGAGGAGAGAGATTGGTCTGTAATTAGATATCATTGAGGCAAGTCCTTTCTTAAAGATTGGCACTACCTTGGCAATTCTAAGTTTTTTTAGGAAAGGCTCCAGAAGCAAAGGATTCATTAATAAGGAAAAGAAAGATCACTGGAGATAGGTGCTTGAAGAATTTTTAGTAGCTTGACAGGGATACTGTTTGGTCCACTTGACTTACCAAGTTTTAAAGACAGGATAAGGCAGGATACTTTATCAGCTGTGCAAGGGGAGATAAAACGAATCTAAATTGGAATTGGACAAATAATCCAATGGGGATTTTAGAGTTCTTAGGATTTTCTTTGTGATACTACTAGCAACATGGTAAAATAGTTATTGAATTCAGTAGCCATTTTGGCAGGATCTGAAATTTTGGTACCATCCTGGTCCTTTAAACATGAAATTGTTTCAAATTTACCAGGCCTTATACTTATTATGCCCTTTATTCTTCTCCATAGCATGTTCATGTTGCTTTTGTTTTCATCAAAATACTTATGGTAGTAATTCTTTCTGCTTTCTCTAATTTCATTCACGATAAGGTTTAGGAATTGCTTGTATGCATGTAGGTCACTGACAGAATTTATTAATTTGAACTGAGGGAATAGCTAGATTGTCCCTAACTTTAATCCTTTTCTGAATGTGCAAATTAATCCAAGTTTATTTCTAAGTTTCAAAGCCTTTTTTGATAAATTGTTCTTGGGGCAATGTTTGTCAATAAGATTGTGGAGATTCATCAGAAAAAAAAAAAATTTTTGATTTAAATCAGTAGCATCGTCATTGATAAAGGATTGTTCAATATCTGTATAGTCTGCAAGAAATTTAGCTGCATCAAAGTTTTTATAATCATAAGCAAAACAGGATGAAGTTCTGTACTCGGGGGTGTTACCATACAGAATAGCAAACTGAGGAAGATGGTCGGATATTTAGCATAGTATGTTACCACCACGCACACCACTATCAGTGGCATTATTTATATAGATATTGTCTGGTTGCTGGTTGCTGGGGCGCCATCCTGCTGCCACCAAATTCTTTGGCGGTCATTGCCTTGTTGGTGAAATTCCCTCTGGATAACATTGTACCTTACAATGCTCAGGTATTCTCTGGAATCAAGCTTTTCTTCGACGAAATGGGGTCCAAATATAGCCCCGTTTTTCATCACTCCAACCCATACCCTCACTTGACCTGCCCCATGCTTATATTCCACAAAATTGGTTTCTGGGTGTCTGTCACGCGATTGTGCATAATGGACAAGGTTTTTTCGATTTACCTCTGAATTGAGGCTGAAAATGGCTTCGTCAGAGGTAATAAGGTTGCTCATCATTTCAGGATTCTGGGCAACGGTATCTAGCAACCATTTGCAGAATTCGAGTCGGTGAGCAGAATCACCAATTTCAAGATTTTGACATTTTGTGAGGATGTATGGGTGGAATTTGAGTTCCCTGACAATGCGGACGAATGATGATTGGGAGACACCAAGCCCGTTGCGCCTTGAACTTTTAGTCCATTTTCGAGTAGCTCCTCGCGCACTCGTTCCATATTCTCCCGCGCTCTTACCGTGCGGCCATGCCGGCTATTGCTTCTGTTTCTATTCAAGCATGTACCTTGCCTTTCAAATTTCTGAAAATTTCACTTTATGGTCCAAGCTGCAGGCGCTTCAATGCCAGGCCAATTTCTGCGCCAATGTCTTGCAACTTCTTCAGCATTTCCCGTACGTGCCAATTCACTGCACACCCAAACTCTCTGGTCTACTGTCAAACGAGGCATGTTTGAAAGGGAAGAGTTGCCAGCCAGAAAATATATTAATGTAATGGATTATACAGAAGAGTGACTGGCAACAGAAACACTTAGAAATTGCTTGGCACGTGAAAATTTCTTTTTGAAGCATGCAACAAGAAGCATACAATAGCACCAACATTTTTACATCAAATGAGTAATTCAACAATTAGAGATACTGTAAATCTGCTGAGATTATTTAAAGCCGGCGGTTTCCACTTGGCTCATTTTTCGTGCGAACGTGCGAGGCGCATATTTTCCAGCACAACAGGCTTGTTCAGTTGAAATTTGATTCAAAAGGCGCGATCTCTGGCTCTTCGCTCCATGTGAAGAGAATGTGATCTGTTTTCCACTGTCTTTCTCATTCTCGCCTAGATTTTTCAAAGCACTAAATCGCTTCACCCAAAAGTATTCAGGAGTCTGCTTTTGGGTTTGTCGGTTTGTGCCATTCTTTGGCCTTAGCATAAGAAACTTTCAAGGAAAAGCTGGGCTCCTAGGCTTCTATCAAAGGTCAGCGGAAAGCATTTACGTAACCAGGGGGAACTTGGTGCCGGAGGCAAATAATTCCAAAAATAGCGTATGAGCGTATGATTTTTGAGATTTTTTCTATATCAAAGATATTTTAAGATTTTTAGACTTGTTGAGGTCTTTAGCTTTTTGAGATTTGCAAGATTTTTTAGGACTTGAAAGATTTTAGAATTTTCTTTCGGATTTCTAAATCTTGTTGAAGATTTCTGAGATTTTCAAGATTACTCGAGAATGTAGGATTTTTTCAAGACGTTTTCATATCAGGATATTTTTACGGAAGTGTAGCTACGAGATTTTCAGAGTGATTACGCCTCGATAAGTGCTATTTTCTTTCTGCCAGGTTTCCATCGTGGTAGGACTGGCTAGGTAATTTACACAAAGGTTTGCTGAATATTACTTGGATTTTCTCTTGCATTTTTATTGGTGTCTCGACTTAGCTTGAAGAAATGAAAGAATTATTAACATAACAATCACATAACATAACAATCATTAACTGATGTTTTCATGTCTGAACAGCTCTTGCAACTTTCTCAATTCCTTCATAACCGTTCATCGCAAGAGGTGCATCACTCAGTTAACATTTCGCACACCATTGGTTGGCAAAAATCCTTTTGTTTTCAAGAAGAATCCATGAAGCTTCCCCAAAAATCGTATTGTTTTGAAAACGCCTTTTCGGAAAAGGATACTTCCCTTCTGAAGAATACTTTTAAGCAAATACGCGTATATGTTAGGAAATATAAAGCCTTAAATCAGGTCATTCGATACACCAGCTTTTCATTATTCTTGAAAACCGGCAAGGTAACCCTCGATTTTCATCAGCCAAAATTGAAGGTACACATATTTCTTTATAAGAAACCGCTGGTAGGCTCAATTTTTCGAAAGTTAAGAAACAACTCTACCTAAATTTAAAAAGCTAAGAAACTTTTGTAATTTGCAGTTTTGATTTTCCTATCGCACTCAAAAAATTTTTGACACTGTTCAGTTATAGTAACTGTTTGGACATTATTTTGAGTGCGAATTATGTTATTTACTTGTTTTAAAATTAACTTTACATACTTCCGGCATTAAAATCATAAGAGACACGTAAGAAAGTTTTGGTAGCAAAATTACCCAAAAATTTACGAAACTGCCTACCAGCCCCAGACCTTAGTTTCTTATGAAGAAAAATAGGTGTAGTGCGGCTCAATCGGCCATTGTCAGCGAGTAGGGAGCCCCGTTGTGATTTTACAGCGCGATGAACTGGTTGAAAGAAATCTCTTCACAAGACAAAGAAGCACACTTTTTCAATGCCTTTTAAATATATTCTATGCGAAGGGAACAAGTTGTGACAAGGCATCCCAGGAGAGAAAAAAACTATTTCCTAAGTATTTCATTCTCCCCTGATAATACGACGTGTACCTGTAACTTTGGCAAGGCAAAAATGCTGAAGGGCCTTGGCTAAAGATTTCATCAGTTTGCAAGACTCCCATACAAGGCCTTACGAAGAAAATATGTTTTAACTAATGCACCAACTGACCAATTTTAATGGGGTAAGGCTTATAATCTAAGTTAGACCTTTTGCTGCACGGACTAATTTATTTCACGACGATTGGGTGGCTACAAGCGACGTCACAGTCCGCCAAACACCCAACGTTTTTTTTTTACCCACCCGGTAGGTCCCAAGCCCCCAAAAGCGATTATTGTAATAATTTTGCTGCAAATAGTGATAAGAGCATGAAAATTGGCAAAGATGGTGGGCGGTTTGATATGCTGAAAAAGAAACGCGGACCCCAGCTAATAAATGCGTCCAAGTGCTACTTTTAGACGGAGGTACTCTAGGTACCAGACCCCCAAAACTACCATTCTAGCAAGCACGGATTAGCTCTCAAAAGAGGGCCGGGCATTCTCCCTCAGGGTCCTAAATTCCTGGGGTGACAAAAAGAGGGATCTGGAAGCAAAGCCACCAGAAAAACTTTTGAGAACATACACTCTACTTTGACAAATTAGAACAATTTTCAAGAACTTATGATTGCCAGTGCTAAAATGGAATTTTTGACCATTTGCAACAGCACTTTTGCGAATTAGCATCTTCAGGAACAGGAAAATGTTGAAGCAAACATCTTTTTTTGGCTTACAATGCGTAGCTTCATCCCATCTTAAGCACTGTCCAAGTGGCAACTTTCACAATTCTGTCACATATTTATTGGGGGTGGGGGGGGGGGGGGGTTACTTGACTTTCAATTATTCAAAAACGTAAAAATTTGTCAAAAAACAATGAAATGACACATTTGACAACCGGCTTTAAAAAGATTGCCTTCTTTTGGCACCCGGTGTTGGAAAATACAGGGTGTCCCAAAAACATGTATGCCATTTGAAGAGCTACTGTGGAGGAGACATCAATCCAGCTTTCCAATTTTCTACATTTTGAATAGAAGAGATTTCAACTTAGAGTTTGGCACCAAGTTTGAGCAAACCTGACGAGTGGTTGCTGATTTATTAAGAAAGAAACCTAAAATCAGTGGTTGTTTCAAAACCAGATGACTTTATCTCCGTACTTAACCTTGTAACTTGAATTTTAGCATCAAATGGACTTAACCTTAGCCTTTATGTCAGGAAACACATTTGGAAGTAACAAATAACTACATAACTCAAAAATATTGCTGTGGCGCAGTGGTGTAATCCTCTGACTTTGCAGCCAGAACAATCAGGTGGAGTGGGTTCGATACCCGGTAGGACCCCACCACTTGAGCGTCATGAAAAAGGGTCACGGACTCCATTATGTCTGCTCTATTTCTGCGATCCCAGCGCTTGGCGCTGAAAACGCAACTTCATCTTCATCTTCACCTTCACCATATTGACCAGGTAGTCTGATGAACGCAATATTGTTGGTTTAAAAAGACTTTACCATTTTTAAGAAGCAAAATAACTGTTGGACGCATGTCATGGCCTGCAGCACTTGTGTTCCATATAACCATTTCCAGCAACCCTAAATATGTTCAATATTCTTGGTTATCACAAAATCCTATTCATGACTATCTGTTTCATTTATGGACAGCAGAAAACTAGGCTATGTATGTTTTTCAATCAATTTCTTTTGATTTTAACATAATGGAGAATAATGAATCCTCTGGTTATGATGTAGGAGTGTTTACCCCCGTACCTAGCCCGTCTTTATTAGTTTTGTTATGTTAGCATAGATTTTCCGTTAGGGCCCTCATTCTGTGGCAGTACTCGTATGATCGAAACCTAAACTCCTATTCGGATAAAGTAGCACCCTTACATTACTGCCACAGAATGAAATCAAAGATAAAGTGTTTCGATGGCTCTGATGATATCAAAGCGTTCTTAGAAAAAATTAAATTGCAGTCAGCCTTGAAAGGCTATGCAAATGAGAAAGCTGCTCAGTATCTAGCCAGCCGGTTGGAAGGCCGAGCATTCGACGTCTACATGAGGCTGAGCAATGACGATAGGAAAGAAACTACGAAGATCACGGAAGAGCTGCTAAAAGAATTTGAAACTGGGCATCAAAATCGAGACTCAGCTATCACCCGAACGAATGAAGAAGAAAGCCCGAAGAATCAACCCAAACGTATGCCTTTAAAATAACGGAATTGACGAAATTGGCTTATCCAACTTTTGAAGAACAGATCAGAAAGACAATCACCAAGGATCATTACATAAAGGGCATTCATCCAAAGATGCAACTGGCATTGAAATCTCTATCATCATTTGAATCTTCTAATATTTTGGAAATCGCAAAAGAAACCAGCCGACTGGAAACGGCAGGGATTGAATCATATTCATCAAAGAAAGCAGAATGTTTTGAAATCAAAGGAGCTGAAAGCCAGACAATGGCTGACATGGTCGCAGACAGGGTTATGAAACAGATGAAAGGAATCACGCTCGCTGCCCAGGGGGTAGAGGTGGAAACGGGAAGTGCACATTATATGCAAAATCGTCCTTTCAGAGGTCAAAGAGGTTGGAAACAAAGACAGCCAAGCAAGAACAGGCCAGCTTTGTCACAACAAAACAGGAAGTGGCGTGTATGTCAAAGCCCAGAACACTTTGTTCGAGAATGCCCCACCCGTTTCTGTCAAGCTTGCGGAAATCGCGGACACGATTCATGGGATAAGAACTGCCCAAAACACCATTGACTATATGGACCTGATAACATTTTAAATGATTTTTCCGCAGTTGTAAAAGTTAGTTGCGAAAAATAAAACAATTAATGCCTTATTAGACTCTGGTGCGAGTTGTTCTGTCATAGATATGGGAACCCTAGAAATGCTCGACCTCCAAGGTTCGATAAATAATTCTCAGCATTTTATAATCAACGTGTCGGGGAAAACAATGAATATTAGCGGCTCGATTGATTTAAACTTGTCAATAAAAGGCTCAAATGTGAAGCAAAATTTCAAAGTTCTCGATTCCAAAAGTTACAGCAATGTAATATTAGGAAGAGACTTCATGTCTAAGTTTCCATCAGTTGAGTTCGATTTCACTAATGGCAAAGTCAAGTTAGGAGCCATTTTGCTTCATTGTGTAAATATTCGGAAGGAACAAATAGCCCGTGTAAAGGACAAAATCATTATAGCAAGTCGTTCAGAATCTCTCGTAAATGTTAAATGTAACCAATCGGTATCCTTGTTGACAATGGATTTCGAACCAACTCAAATCTTCGGGATGCCAGGAGTCTATGCTACTCGTTGTAGGGTAATCCCAAATCTTCAAGGAGTATTTCAGATTACAATGTTAAACACGACAGCTAACCCCATGGTAATAAATAACCGAAAATGCATCGGAAAACTTCATCCTGTTTGTGAGACTTAACAACCAACTGCTGAAAACGAATGTTCTTCACTTTTTACAAAGGATCTTTCTCTAGGAGCAGATCTGTCACAAGAAGAAAAGCAACAATTGGTGTCGCTCATAACCAAATATGAAGGGGTATTTGCATCTAACCCGAAAAAGCCATCATTAGTCAAGAACATGAAACACCGCATTATAACCGATGATGCTTTACCGGCCAATAAGAAGCCCCATAGAATACCTCATGCATGGAACGATGAAGTCAATAAACAAATAAAGGAAATGCTTGATAATGGAATTATTCGTCCCTCGTCCTCACCTTGGAATTCACCAATTATATTGGTAAAGAAGAAGGACAATTCCACGATTTGTTTGCGATTTTCGAGATCTGAATAATATAACGAAGAAAGACGCCTACCCGTTACCTCATATTCGCGACGTTTTGGATAAGATGCTTTGGATAAGGTTCGCAATATTGGAAAACGTTAGATGCAGCATCAGCTTACTGGTCTATGCCGCTAGAAGAGGCAGACCAGGAGAAAACAGCATTTGCAGTCCCGCGGGGTAAATACGAATTAAACGTTACGCCCTATGGTCTTTGCAATGCCGGAGCCTTTTACCAGAGAATGATGGACATTAGTTTATCTGGTCTTCCAGCTGAACGCATTCTAGCGTACATGGATGACATTGTTATCTTTAGTAAAACCTTCGAAGAGCATTTAAAAAGCATTGAGACAGTATTTGAAAGAATGCAAGAATCGAACATTGCACTAAAGCTATCCAAATGCATTTTCGCAAGCCACAAGGTGGATTTCTTGGGTTTTGAGCTTTCTAATTCAGGTATTCGACCACAATCCCGTTTAACAGATGCCATTTCAAAGTTTGAACAACCTAAAACGAAGAAAGAGCAGAAAGGATTTTTAGGCCTGGCAGGCTTTTATCGGGCATTTATTCGCAATTTTGCAAATATTGCTGAGCCCTTGAATAATCTCACAAGTGATTTACAACAGGAATTCGTAGTAGAAGTTGAAGCTAGCAATTACGCCGTCGGTGGAATCTTGTCTCAGAAAGCAGAAGATGATGAATTACACCCAGTCGCTTATTTTTCCACTGCATTGCAACAATCACAACAGAATTGGTCAGCTACTACAAAAGAAGCCTTCGCCCTAATCGTTGCAATTCGTCATTGGCACGTTTATTTGGCGGGAACCCACTTCACCCTTATGTCAGACCACAATCCACTGACCCATTTACGTAAACAGAAAGACCTGCGTGGGAAATTTGGCAGATGGATTACGGAACTAGAAGAGTTTGACTATTCGATTCAGTGCATCCCGGGAAAAGAGAATATTAAAGCGGATACCTTATCCAGAAATTCATCCCCAGAAGAAACGCAACCCAATTCCTCATTTGAAGAAAAGGTGTATCAGTTTGCAGAAATGGAAAGTTTCCAAATTCAATTGAAGGACGAACAAATGAAAGACCCCATTAATTCACGAGCTATCCAGTGCATTCGCAACGGAAAGCATATCGAAACTGGAAGATTGAAACGTGTCCAATACCAACTTAGAATCGATAAGGGGATTCTTACTAAGTCTGGTAGACCTGTTCTCCCACCATCATTGCGAAATGTGGTTGTTGCTGAGCACCACAACACAGCGCATTTTGGTATCGATAAAATGTATAGTTTGTTCAAAACCAGATTTTATTGGCCATGTTTGGCCAATAAAATCTGGTTTTGAACAAACTATACATTTTTTTTATAGCTATATTCGACAATTCACTTTAGGCTGCGAAACATGCCAGCAAACAAAATGTGACACACGCCCCCCTAAAGCACCGTTGATCCCAATGTTCATTCCAAGTGCTCCCATGCAATTTATCTCTCTTGATATAGCATACGTACCTAGAGACATGAATGGGTATCAGTATATCCTGTTGATTGGTGACGTTTTTTCAAAGTACATCCAAGCAGTTCCCCTCAAAGATCAGACAGCCCCAACCATCACTGAAGCCTTTGAGAGGCACTGGGTTTACATTCATGGAACACCACATTATCTACTTACGGATCAAGGTTCAAACGTTGATGGCCAGCTTATGAAAGAGATTTGTAACACCATCGGAATCGAAAAGCGTCGTTCCTCTGCTTATCACAGTCAAGGCAACGGATTTGCAGAGCGGAATATTTGATCGGTTAAAGACGTATTACGGGCTGTCCTGTTGCATCGAAAACTGCAACAATCAAAGTGGCGTTCGCTGTTACCAAGTTTGGTATTTGCCCTCAATACTAGCAAGAGCAAGGCTACAGGATGTATTTCGTATAATGTCGTATTTGGAAGATCAGCAGTATTACCTCAGGACGTCTTATTCCAGCAAGCAAACGTCGAAAACTACGATCTTGTATCTTCAAAAGATTACGAGAAAGACATCACACCTCTGTTACGAGACATCTTCGACCATGTAATTACGATGCTAGAAATAAGCAAAGAGAACATGCAGCGCCAGTACAATACCAAGTTACGGTTTATTGATTACAGCCGAGGCCAAAAAGTTTGGTTGAAGGTTAAATATTATAAAACGGGGGAAAATAGAAAGTTGACACCCAGAAGGACGGGGCCGTGGAAAGTAATTGAGAAGCTTCCAAATGGAGTAAATTTCGAGATCGAGAACTCTAATGGCGAAAATAAAGTTGTGCATCATGACAGGATTAGACCAGTGGTGGAGAACGGATTTAGGAACGAGCCAACCGTGCAAGTGCAAGCGTTGCCGAACGAGGACAGTGAGGATTCAGACGTAGATTTCTCAGATAGTGACAGTGACGCATCTATATATGAACCGGGGGAAGCTGAATTGGAAAATCAAGCCGAACTTGAAAATCAAAATGAAGAAGTTCAGCGCGAAGTACGTCCGAGGCGTCAGAGACAGGCCAGACACCTTCCAAACAGCATCCCTTGGGGATCTTTGAAGTTTTAACGAAATTAGTGTAGTACAATAGTCCGGTATTTATCACGTTATGTTATTTAGGAGGGGGGAAATGTAGGAGTGTTTATCCCCGTACCTAGCCCGTCTTTACTAGTTTTGTTATGTTAGCATAGGTTTTCCGTTAGGGCCCTCATTCTGTGGCAGTACTCGTATGATCGAAACCTAAACTCCTATTCGGATAAAGTAACACCCTTACAATGAGGCAGCCAATGATTTTGATGTTCTTGCTCCATGTTCTTGCAGGTATTGTCGAGCCTCACTTTCGATACTGCTGCTCTGTCTGGGGCTGCGCCGGTATAACTGAAATTAATCAGTTGCAAAAACTTCAAAACAGTGTTGCAAGGATAATAACAAATAGCAACTTCGATGCCCCAGGCAAACCTCTTATTAAAGGGCTGGGATTGAAGACCGTTGACGAGCTGGTTACTGGTGAATCTAAGACAATGGTCTTCAAGTCCCTGAATGAGCTTGCTCCACATTACCTGTGTGATCTCTTCACCCGAAATTTGCTCTGCTCATCATATAGTGATCTCTTTTTCTAACAAAAATGTAAGCGTCATAGAACAGATTTTAACTGCTGAGATGACAAAATTGCCAAATGGCTAGACAATAACAGGTTGATAATAAATCTAAAAAAGGGGAAAACTGAATCAATGCTGTTTGGAACAGCAAAAAGACTCTTCTCGCAAAGTGATTTGAAAGTTTCAATGAAAGAGCATCTCATTAACTTTGTAAGTGGATATAAGTACTTGGGAGTGACACTGGATCCATCACTTAATATTAATGAGCATCTTCAAAAGACCCTAAAGAATGTGGCAGTTCGAATAAGGCTCTTGAAGAGAATGAGGCATTCACTGTCAAACTTTGCAGCTGAATCAGTCTACAAAGCTATTGTTCTTCCTAAAATACTATATTGTTCAACTCCTGTTCTCAAAGTCTGAGACACGATGGCGAATAAATTTGAACAATTGCAAAAGAGAGCAATTTAGATAATTCACAATCAGCCAAAGAGTTGCAAAGAGTGTGGACTCATGACCATACTAAATCAAAAGAAATTAAAGGCAGCAGTACAGATTTTCAAATGCTTGCAAGGAAGTGCCATCCCAAATCTTGCGTCACAACACAAGAGGAAGTTCATTAACGCTGCGCCTTCCAAAAGTCAGAACGGAGGCTGCAAGAAAGTCATTCAGGTTTCAGTGACTTTCATGTTACAATGAAGTCCCAATTGAAATTCGAAACTTAACGTCAATAGTTCTGTTCAAGCATCAGTTGAAGGAATATTTCTTGAAATACTAGGCCATATCAGAGACCAATTTAAACGATTTTAACTCTTTGCTTTACGCTTCAAGATTTAGGATTAGAGAAATATTGTACTTAACTTAATATGCAATTACTTTCACTTTTAACGATGTAAATACTTTAGTTTTTAACAGGACCATTATTATTATTATTATTATTATTATTATTATTATTATTATTATTATTATTATTATTATTATTATTATTATTATTATTATTATTATTATTATTATTATTAGTATTATTATTATTATTATAAACTAATAATATTTTACTGGGGAGATGGCGATGAAAGACAGACGGGCCTAACGGCGCGTCTGTCTGAAGTTTAAAAATTCCACGTAATCCGTCGTAACTGCCGTCGTTAAAGCTGTTATTCACTACATCAAGTTCATGTTCATGATTGTCAAGTTAAAAAGAGCAATTAAATCAGCCATCAAAGGAGGAAAGATCTATTTTGTTGGAACCAAGTTCGATTCAAATTTTGATTGCGAGGAAATCTATGATGATATCAGGTTATTGAATGGAGACGAGTGGGTCTCTTTTGAGGACAGAGAACGAAAATTCAGAGCGCTTTTTGCTTCGAAGCGGACGAACCACGGGGACTTTATTTGTCGTGGAATTATAGGTGACTGGATTAAAGTTGCAAAGATATTATCGGGGATATTTTACCAAAACAACAAGTTTTTGGCCAAGAAGTTAAATGGGGCGCAGTGGAGCGTGAGCTTTTTGAAATTTGTTTGTCGTAGTTTGCGACTATTCCCGAGGGACGACAATTATTGCATAAACAACGCTGCGGATAGAATTGAGTACATCAATAAACAATTAAATTACATTAACAATACAATCATACCATTCTTTTCGTCAAAAAGAAGAGGGAATGACAATAGAAACGAAGTATCAAAGGAAAAGCTGACCTGTTTGTGGTTGCAGCGAAGGAAAAAAGCGATTTCTATAATAAGGAACAACGGCTATTGGCCTAACATCGAGAATGCCGAAATTTCAGTGCAAAGAAATGAAGATTATTACGCTCAGTCGAGCAAATTTGCTGAATGTAATGGATTTGAAGGAGTTGTACCTCCATTCTTTGACCGTGAGGAGGCACTGGCCTCTGTGAATTATGGTCAGTTTTTCAGCTATGATGAGATTGAATCTACTGTAAAAGGCTGCCCCAGTGGGAAAAGCTGTGGTGCCGATGGGGTTACTTATGAGGACATGAAGGAAATGTTTATTGAAAATGGATATGCATTTGTGAACATATTGAACGTTTTGCTTGTAAATTTGCGAATACCAGCATCGTGGAAAAAGTCAATTGTCCAGCGAATCCCCAAGAAGAATTTTAGTATCAATGATTTGTCAACGCTTAGAGACGTATCTCTTTTACCCACTAGTTACAAAGTGTTTTCGAAATCAATTTGTAAACGAATCACTCCCCTCATATCCAACGAGATTGCTTTTTGGCAGCGAGCTTTCCTTCCAGATCGTGACAGACAGGAATTGATTTTCAGTTTGAAGACCACAATGGATGATTTCAGACATTTAAGTACAAAGTTTTGTGCAGTTTTTGTGGATTTTGCGGATGCATTTGGTAGCATTGAGCATAGTTTCCTATTTGAAACTCTCCGGGAATTTGACATTCCTTTGATTTATTGTTGTTTGGTCGAAGATCTTTACCGTTACTCATCGTTTTCTGTGATTTGTGGGTTTGAATTGAGTAAAGAGTTCAATATAATCAGGGGAACAAAGACAGGTGACCCTTTGAGTGCACTTTTGTTCATATTAGTTATTGACAGAGTTTGCAAGCCGATGGTAAGAGAGGCTGTTGTTAGACGGGGCATCGAAGATGAAAGAAGAATTAATCCATTGCCATTGCAAGCTTTTGCAGATGATGTTGTTGTTGTCAATTATGACGCAACGATTATAAATGACATGTTTGATATCGGACAAGTTGCCATGGAGATAGCAGGTTTAGAAGTGAAACCCAGTAAATGTGCAGTTATGTATGCAAGGAGGTCTGGCAACAACTGGTACAAAGGCAAGGCAGATAAGAAGCCAACTGTGTCAATTCAAGGAAATGCCATCGAAGTTTATCCCCGCGATAAGTCCTATAAGTATCTTGGAAAGGCTCTCTCGCTTTCCGGGGAAGATACTGTTCAGGTTTATGAAGTTATAGAAAGTTACAAAGATCTATTAGAGAAAATAACAAGCTGCAAATTGCCTCTCTCTCTAAAGGCTAGTGCTTTAAATAACATGGCTCTCGCGAAGATTCTCCACCATTTTTACAATACGAGGTTTACAGAGGAGCAGTTGGAGCTCATGGATAAGTCCTTGGTGAAGGCAGTTCGAAATATGTATGATTTGTATGAAACAACAACACAACTCATAATCTTCTTACCACGTGAGCACGGAGGGATTGGAGTTAAACGTGTGTCAGATGTGTATAGGTCAACAAGGGTTGCATTTCTCATTAAGATGTTGAATCATCCCCAGATACAGTTCAAGAACATTGCACGTCAATCTCTTGATATAGATATGAAAAAACGGAAAGTTGCTGCAACAGATAATGATATGAATTTTCTTGGGTTTGAGATTAGTGAAGACGGGTATCTAAATAATCGTACCAATTTTGGGTGTCAATCAGATTGGCCAGATCTTCTCAGATATGCTAGAAAGCTAGACGTTTCCATTGAGTTCAGGCAAGGGAAGGCTGGAGTGATTATTAATAGTGAATTTTTTGATGAAGGTGCTCCACTCCAAAAGTTGCTATTCAAACAGACAGTTAATCGAGATGTGCAAAAAGCAAATCGATTGTCAATTCAAGGCCCCTTTCTCTGTATGATTGATGTTCAGTTGAAATCCTCCCATTCAATCTTTTACAACTGGAAAGTAAGTGATTTACTCGTGAAGTTTGCAATAAAAGCACGTTTGAGTCTACTTCCAACAAACTTCACAAAGCATATATGGAATCGTCATAATGACCCTTCTTGCCCCTTTTGCCATCAGCATACGGAAAGTGTCGCACATCTGATGAATGGCTGTAGAGAGTTTCACAACTTTTATAGTAGACGTCACAATCGCATTGCTGACAAAATATTTGAGGTGATCTCAGGAAGTTTAAGTGGTTTCCAGTTTCATGCAAACAAACTTGCAGAATCAATAATGACAGACTATGGTGATGAACTACGGAGGATTACGCATCGTAAACCTGATATCCTTGTCATTGACAATCAGTCACGTAAATGCATTATCTTAGAGGTGACTGTCTGCTACGATCTGTATTTTGAACAAGCACTAAACACCAAACAGGAACGGTATCAGCCGCTGTGCAGTCTACTACAGTTGTTAGGTTGGGATGTAGATCTGAAAGTGCTTTGCTTTGGCTCACTTGGTTGTATCAAAAAGGATGTTTGGACTGTTATGAGATCATTGTCAGTAGATAAGTTAATTGTAAAGAACACATTACAGTGGTGCTCAGTATCAAATTTAATAATGGCCAACTATATATGGAGACACAGGGTGAAGAAGTTATTCAGTTGAATTTTTTTTTTTTCGGTCCTTGTTATGATCAGATACACTAAAGTTCTATATTACAATATTCATACTGAATGACTTCTAAATCTTGTGTCTTACACCGTATGAACTGATTATGAATGTAGTGGATAACGTATGCCTAGTAAACATAAGTATTATGTTAACTGAGCTGTCAGCTCGGACACTAGGGCAAACACGAATTTATTATTAGTATTATTATTATTATTATAAACTAAACCACTTTCAAAGTAAAACAGAAATTAAAATGATAAAAAACACAACTGTTATTATTATTATTATTATTATTATTATTATTATTATTATCATCATTATTATTATTATTATTATTATTATTATTATAAAGAGTGGCTGATGTTGAATTGGATATGCTCGCCTGTGGGGTCGCCTGAATACAGTCATTCCATTTGAATAAGTCTTAGGCTTTATCTTGGGGGCATGCTTCCTTTCGTATTTCGCGTCAGTGTGCACGTGGTGTCAGGGTGGAATTCCCTGTCTTGCCATCTAGGGATTTAGCAATTTAAGCAAATCCCAGGAGGGTCGTTGGGAGGCGTGCTTCTTCGTTTGCTTGAGACTTTATATACGCAGAGCTTCCATTCCGATGTCGAGAGCTAAAGGATTAGGGAATTTACTATGAACTTTTATTTGAATTGGAAGTTTTGGCTGGCTAAGAAAACTTGAAATAGTCTAGGTGTGTTGTTTGGCATTGTTTTTAAGGGGGGCCTCGGGGGGATTTTATCACGATTTTATGTAAATGTTATTTCGTCCTATAAATACTTGGCTGTCCTGGGGTTGTAAACAACTGATGAAGATTTTATAATCGAAACGTTTTGCTTTTAACAGTTTTGTTTTTCATATTATTATTATTATTATTATTTTCATTATTATTATTATTATCATTATTGTTATTATTATTATTATTATTATTTTTATTGTCATTATTATTATCATATAGCCTTCGCAATACGGGGACCGACCTGAAGTTGCCGATGAAAAGGTCAGCAAATGGCCAGAGATGTTTCCCTTACAGAGGTGCAAAACTATGGAATAGCCTGTCAGCCGATTCAAAGCAGGCAACCTCTCTGTATAGTTTTAAGAAAACTATTTAGAAACAGGAAATTTTCTTTCTTTCGTTTTTATTGTAATTTTGCCCAATATTGTACATAGATTAAAAATATTGTAAAGAAGGTTTTATAGTTTTATTTGATTAATAGCTTTTATTTTGTACCTTTGTACCTGAGATTGTAATCAATGTTTTAATCGGAGGGTCCCTTGAAAATCAACTTGTTGAAGGGCAACCCTCCTTAAAAGAATTAAAAATGAAATGAAAAAATGAAATAAATCAGCAGCCACTTATCAGATTTACTCAGACTTGATGTCAACCTACAAGCTGATGTCTGTTCGCTTGATGTCAACCTGTTCGATTAAAAATCTTAAACACGGGAAAAATTGGACTTACTGCTGCTCCGCAGCAGCTACTCAAACAGCGCACATGTTTTTTGGGACACCCTGCCCTGTAGAGGCGAAAACGATACCCGGAATGGAGTGCAAATCCTGTCATCAAAATATGTTAAATATCCCCCCCCCCCCGGGTACCGATCATCCCCTCAGGAAAATTCTTGTACTAAAAATTAATATTACTTTGTCTTCGAACGCTTCTCACAATCCAATGCTGCCTGTCTCCGACATGGTTAACAAAGTTCCTTTGGACAATAGATCTGCGTGCAGGCTAGCTATTTGCCTTGATCAGCATAGGAATCCAATTCCAAAGACTCATTTTCACGGACAAATCAGACGGCGACTAAGGAAAGAAGACAAAAAAAACCCGTGAAGATTTTTCTAAAATTTACTACCGTCATACGATGCAACCAGGACAAAAATATCTTGAAATTTGCGGAATTTTTTGACAAAAGGTGCTCTCCATAAGCTTGGGTGTGCTAGTTTGGATGTCAGTTAAAATATCGTCAGGTTTTGAGAGTTATTACCTCCCCAATAAGACAATAATCGGCTAAGGCTTGTCAAAGCTTGTTTATACCATATCAAGTCAGGTGATAAAACCTCTTGATAAACCTCTTTTGAATTCTATAACTTGTTTCACACCATGAAAACTTGTGCCAAGAATGCAGAAACTTCCTTTGAGTATTGTTATATGACTTCAAGTGCGTAAACAGACCTTAGTAGATTTTTACAAGTCACATAGAAACTGCAGGGGCATTGAAACTTGAATAAAAGAACCTATGGCGGAAGGACAATGGCAAGAACAATTGAGAATGCAGATTTTTTGGCGCTTTTGGGTCGTTTTTAAAAAAATCATTGTTGCTATCACTATTGTCTCTCGGCCAGGATTTCTATTGTTTAAGGTTTAGTCCCTCATCGGTTTGTGCGTGAATTGGACTGGCAATAAATCCTCGAAACCTGGAGATATCTTAACCGGCATCCAAACTTGCATACAAATACAATTCGGGAAATGTCAAGCAATTTTTTGTTCTGGTTGCGTTTTATGAAGGTCGGTAAAGTTTAGAAAAATCTTCATGGCTTTATTTTGTCTTCTACGCTTATTCTCCGTCAGATTGGTACGTCAAAATGAGGCTTTGGAGGTTTTCGGCCCAGACACTTTTGAACTAAATCAACCATGTCTTTCTCTTTGTTTTAGAGGTTGTGAAAGTTGCACACACATAAGAAACCGTAACTATTACTTACGCCACATAATCTTCCGTCATGCCCGGTATTCCATATGTTTTCTGAAAAGGAAAACGATCGATGCATTTTGCTGCAATACTGACCCAGCGGGACATTCAGTGGATTTGTCCAAGTCTCACTTTCTTTCATCAGTTGATTAAGCCATAAAAATGCAAAAGATAAAGGGAGCTGCGGGGGGGGGGGATTTTGCATTTTTATTGCATAATCGACTGATGAAAGAGAGTGAGACTTGGAAAAGTCCAGACATTCAGTTCATACACAAACGAGTGGCTAAAGACTTTCAGAAAATCAAAAAATTATCAGTGCAGACTCATTGCAGTCCACAAATATTCAAAAATATAAGCTAATCTTACACTTAAACACATGTAAACGAACATAGAATTTCCTGAAACAATGTCAAGTGACACAGAATTACCTTCAAAGAACGCAGGAGTATCAGCTTGACTACAGTTGATGCCCACAAAATAGCATCGCTAAAATTTCAGTTTATCTGGATCTAAACGCGTCACTCTTGGCAACACTCTGATAAAAAAAATATACGAGTTCAACGAATTGCTATATCTTTAAGCCCTTTTGGTCCTTTTGATTACAGATCATAGAGCACATCTTGAGAATGAAGACGTGTCCGTTTTTACATATATAAAATGACGTTATTATAGCCAATGAGATATATCCAACATAAACTTACCAAGTAGCCTTCTGCAAATATCTTGCCTTGTGTTATTGTTTTCTCGAACATAACTTCGCTGAAAACCGTAATAGGAAGATGTGTCTCATAGTATTTTGTCAACTGTTTACTGTCTTATACAGTAAGTCCCCGAATATGAAAAACTCGAAAAGGAAGGCTCTGCATTTCCTTGTATGTTAGAAAACGTCTCCATATGAGGCTGGCAGATTTCTAACATGTTCATATCGCTGCATGTTCTTATAGGATGCCATCCTCTGTAAAAAGCATGTTCAAATTATAGAACCACACCCAATATGGTAACTTAAATATGATTTAGGATATCCCAATCTTCTAAAGATCAAAATGATTACATATTATTCTATATCTTAAGATGTCATATATTGCAAAGTTGGATAAAATTTCAAGCACTGCAATAGGAGTCTTTTGACAATTTATAAGAAAATGAAAATAAAACAAAGTTGTCTAATTTCTTTTATAAAGGAGGAAGCATTCCGTATGCTCGCAGGCTGCAATTTCCTATAGGCTCATTTTTATACGCGGTGATTTACATTACTTCCTTATTACTTGCTTATATTCTTTCATTTTCATATTTGATTTTCATAAGAAAAAGGAAAATGACCCAAGAGCATAGCGGCTGAATTCCAAGGTGCTTTCATTTCGATTTAAGTATTCTAACGGCTATACAGGATATCATATTTCAATTTATGTAACGGATGGGCAGAAAAAGTAACCTCAGAGATGGTAAAATGCCTGAAAACATTTCTGAATGCATGATCTTGTAGAATTTCCATCACATTTAGTAAAATACAGTCATAAATCTGAGGGTTTGGAGTAAGATGGTTGCGAAAAACACTGTTATCACAGCGTGATCAAACAATTTTCAAAAATTTTCAACACAAGGAAAGTACTTTGAAAATGTTTTCAATCAATTGTTTCTTGATTCAACAGCACTGCACAATTGTACTGCGAGGATGAAAGTTATCTCACAAGATCTTATACTCTTCGTTTTCGCATACAGCTTGTGGCTCATGTTCACAGCATTTATTTTCCATGTCAATACCATATTTCCTGCATACATCCCAGTGTATCTTTCTTCCTATCCAGTCATGCCTCCGTTTATACTCTCTTTGTGTCATTTTGCTGCATTCACTGAAGAGGTGATTGATGATCTCATATGCTTTACCACACATCCTATATTTACTGTCTTCTTGAGTCTTATCAATTTTTTCTTTCACTAAATTTGTTCTCACTGACTGTTCTTGAGCTGCCATGATGAGGGTCTCGGTTTCTCTCTTCAAGCTTCCCTCTTTTAGCCACAACCATTGATCTTTATCTGCCACATCAACTGTTGTCTGAGGAACTGTTCATGCATCACTTTCTCTATCCAGTTCGTTTTCCTTTCCTGCCTGTTCCTTCTCTTAAACTCATTCTCTGTTTGAAGTTCCTCATTCTCAGTATCGCCTCTAGCTGCAACTAGCAGTTTCTCCTTGCTTTCTTTGACGTATCTTTTCAGGCCAATTGTGGCCAGATTGACATTATTATTATATTGTTATTATATTATTATATTATTATATTATGATTATTATGATTATGATTATGATGATTATTATTATTATTATTATTATTATCATTTTTATTATTATTATTATTATTATTATTATTATTATAAAATGCTCCCTGGTGCTAATAAGAGTTCTTCCTATGTCTTGATAGATGTTAGGTTTCAATAGACCTTTTAGCTATTCTGAAAAGAATCAGAATCGAACAACATTTTGTAGAATTTTCGAATGTGCACAATAGTGAAAGAAGCTCTAAAGCTATTCGATCGAACGTCGTGTATAAAATTGTATAAAAATAACGTTCGATCCAGGCTCTTTTGAAGAATAGCTAAAAGGTCTATTGTATGGTATAGCGTCTTTGTAGCCGAAGTATATGAGCGTGCCTAGCTGGTAGCCATCTTGGTTCCTAACGCATGCGGCCTGTGTCACGTGACACACCTAAGTAGACAAACTACATACATCACTACTCTACATCACCCCCCTTAAACAAAGTTATGTTAATCAAACTAAAATTAAAACTAAACTTGAAACTGTTTGTTTTTTTGAACGAACTAGAGTCTTTTGTCTCAACATAACAATTGGCTAAAACTATGAAATATGAAAACTGAACTTGAAACTGTTTTGGAATGAGCAAGAGTCTTTTGTCTCAACATAACAACTATTTAAGTATGAAAATAAATAAATTTGTCACTTACGTTTCCATGATGACTTACTGTCCAGTTTGAAATGTCACACACTTGTTTCATGATAGTAGTTTGGTCGAGCAGTGATCCTTCTGGGATATCTTCTTACGTGATCATTTGCCTCATCTTCTTCCTCTTCTCTTTGGTCCTGATAAAATCTATCACCAATGACGCCATTATCACTATCATCACCTTTGTCCTCTGACTGAATCAAACTGTCCTTTATTCTTACTCTTTTAAAGAATGATGCATTCCTTGTAATACTCTTTCCATCTCTACTTGCAGTAATCATAGTTCCATT
Organism: Aurelia coerulea; assembly: GCA_039566865.1. Lineage (NCBI taxonomy): Eukaryota > Metazoa > Cnidaria > Scyphozoa > Semaeostomeae > Ulmaridae > Aurelia > Aurelia coerulea. The sequence continues at coordinate 17,066,256 of CM076945.1, forward strand.
TCTTTGTGTGATGGTGTATGGTTTTGGATCGTATGGAGACATAGCCTTGTTTCTTTGTCTTTGTTTTACAATGACTTTATCACCCTCCTTTAAATCTGATTCTGAAGCATGATTCTTTCTATCTGCATATTCTTTCATCTTTCTCTTCTTCATTTCATCTCTATCTCTTAAATCCTTGTTGACTTGAGTGTCTGTGTGCTCTGGTAATTTTGTTCTAATATTTCTACCCATTAAGAGCTTAGCAGGGGGAATCCCTGTAGTGGCATGTGGAGAGGCTCTGTAATTTCTCACAAAATAAAAACTTCTTGTTGCCAGCTTTTGCCTTCAATGTGAGCTGCTTGGATAACTTTGTTCAAATTCCTCATAAATCTTTCACACTCTCCATTTGCTCTTGGCCATTCTGGTGTAATTCTCCTGTGAGTGTATCCATTTTGTTTTGCAAGCTCTTTCATTTTTGAGCCATTGAAGGGAGGCCCATTGTCAGACTTCATTGTGACTGGTATTCCATGTGTGCTAAAAATCCTTTCTAACTTTGGTATAACACATTTCTCACTAGTAGAAGGCACAATTTCAATTTCTGGATATCTGGAAAATTCATCCATGCACACTAAGATATACTTGTGATTCTCTCCTATGGGACCCTTGAAATCTACTGCTACTACTTCCCATGGACCATCTGGTAGATCTTGCATTTTAAGTGGCTCTAGCTTGTTCTCTTTAATAGTGGCTTGGCAGGCAATGCATGATTTTGTCTTGTTTTCAACTAGCTTATCTATTCCAGGGAACCAAACTTTTTCTCTTATTAGACCTTTAGTCTTCACTATACCCAAATGTCCTTCATGTGCTATGTCTACAGCCTTCTCTCTAAGAACTTTTGGCATCACTATTCTTGTTCCCCTTAGAACTATACCATCTTCTGTAACAGAGAGTTCTTTCTCTACTTGTTTAAATGCTTGCAGATCACTGAAGCAGTAATTTCCTTGAAATTTCTCTTTGCTTGGATATAGTATGGACCATTTTCCACTGCGCAAGCACTCTTTTAGCTTTTGCATAGTTAAATCCTTGTTGGTTGCATCTCTAACGTCATCTCTTGTCATTGCTTTTGGAACTGCATTGGAGGCAATGAAATTAACATACTCCTCAGCAATTGATTTAGATTTTGCAAGCTGCACTGGGTGTCTGGAAAGATAGTCTGCTGGATTATTAGATCCTGGCTTGTAACATACAGTGAAGTCATACTCTTGGAGTCTCATTGTCCATCTTTCTATCCTAGCTTGTGATCGACTACCTGGTTTGTTAAACAAGAATTCTAGTGGCTTATGATCAGTGACTAAAGTGAAACTTTTCCCATAGATGTATAAATGAAACTTTTCACAGGCCCATACCAAGGCAAGGGCTTCTTTTTCAATTTGGCTATACCGCTGCTCAACATCTGTCAGGGCTTTGCTTGCATACGCAATTGCTGAAATTTTCTCTGTTCCATCTTTTAGCTTTTCCTTTTGACATAATAAAGCACCTAGTCCAACAGGACTGGCATCTGCAATAATCTCTGTATCTTTGCAAGGGTCAAAATATGACATTACATTACTGCTCATAATAGCTTCTTTAACCTTGATAAAAGAGCTCTGTTGATCATCGGTCCATGTCCATTTGACATCTTTCTTTGTTAGTTTTCTAAGAGGCTCTGTCAGGGTGGCATAATTTGGAATAAAACGTGATAGGTAGTTTGTCATACCTAGAAAGCTTCTGACTGCCTGAACATTCTCTGGTTGAGGTGCATTCTGAATTGCTTTTATCTTTCGCTGACTTGGTGCAATACCATCATGACTAAAATGGTACCCAAAGAAATCAAGGTTTTTCTTGTTAAATGCACACTTGCTCAAATTTGCTCTCAGATTTTTCTTTCTGAACATTTCCAACACATTGTGGAGAGCTGCATCATGACTTTCTTGCTCTTTTCCAAAAATTAGAATATCATCGCTTATGTTCAGTGTTCCTGATATTCCCTCAAGACACTGCTGTATTTCATGCTGAAAAATTTCTGCGCTGGAAGATAAACCAAAATTTAATCTGGTATAACGGAAAAGTCCTTTGTGAGTGGCAAATGTTGTCAGATGGCGACTCTCTTCATCCAGTTCAAGCTGATGATAGCCTGATGTAAGATCCACTTTTGAAAACACTGCTGCTCCATTGAGCTTCTCAATTATTTCTTCAACGGTTGGGGAAGGGTGTCGTACCCTCTCCACAGCTGTGTTCACTTTTCGCATGTCAACACAAATCCGCAGTTCTTGTGGATTGTGGGGCTTTGGAAAAACAACCAGGGGACTAACCCATGGGGTACTGACATTCTCTGGTACTCTTTCAATTATTTGCTGCTCTTCAAGTTCGCTGAGCTTCTTTGTCAATGATTTCCGAATATGGAATGGAATTCGCCTTGCTGATTGTGCCACTGGTGGAACAGTGTTGTCAACTGTAATCTTGACTTTTACTCCTCTTAGCTTCCCAATGCCCTTAAAGACATCTTGATAATCATTGACAACTTGTGGAAGATCTTTTGACTTCGCCTTCCTTTGACTTTGCTCATTACGGAGAGACTTCTGCTCTTTGATGGCATCAACTTTTAAGATAATAAGCCCTAAATCACTGGCTGTATCATAGCTGAGTAGACATCCACTTGAACCTTGTACAACATAAAATGTTGCTGTGGCATATCTCCTTCTTGTTTCAACCATTGCTGTAAATTTTCCTTCAACTAAAAGACTGTGTACATTTCCATAAGCATGAATCTTTGTAGAAGATTTTTGAAGAGTAATTGCTGGAGATAGCTTGCTGAATGTGTCCATGTCCATGATATTTACACTTGCACCAGAATCAATGAGCATGCTAATCTTGGATTTTCCAATACTGATCGTTGCTTCTGGTTTGGGTCTTCTTGCATTGGATTGGTTATGTCTAGTAACTGTGTAAACAAATTCATCATCAGAGCTAGAGTGAACTGTATTCTCTTTGGAACTTGTTATATGATGAACTTTGGATTCATCATAATCACTCTTTCGTTGCCCTCTGCAGACTTTACTAAAATGGTCATATTTCTCACAATTGTGGCATTTCTTTCCTTTGGCCGGGCACACTCTGCCTCCCGAATGGGGGTATGACCCTCCACAGTTGTAGCAAGACTTTGTGGGCTTGTCATGGTCTGCTTTCCTTGGATACATGGCTTTTTTCCCAATTTTATTGACTGATTCTGCGGTATTACTTTCAATTTCAGATGCTTGTCTATTTGATGATTCCATGGCTCTTCCAAGATCCAGGATATCAGATAATTTCATTGTAGGCTCTCTTAAAATTCTTCTCCTAAGGGCTCCAGATGAACAACCTTGAATTATTTGTGTTATGATTTCTGAATCTGCCTCTGAAAACTGGCATGTTAGTGATAAATTCCTCAAACGTGTATGGAAGGCATCTAAACTTTCAGCAGAATCTTGCTGGGCCTGCCTGAACATGTAACGTTCATACTCTTTGTTCTGTTTTGGTGCAAAATAGCCAGTAAGTTTCTCGACTGCCTTTTCAAAATCTTTGGGCTCTCCAGTGTCGGGAAGTGTTTTGAAGATTCTGTAAACCCCTTCACCTGCAAAATGTAACAGCATGGCTCGCTTTCTTGTGTCATCTTTGATATTCAACGCCAGTAAAAAGTTCTGAAACCGTTCAATGTATTCTTGCCATCGTAAATTCAATCCATGTTGATCTCCTTCCACATCAAAAGCAGGAAAAGCGGGCAAAGCATGTGCCATCGTTGCACAACTAATTGATAACCTGAAACTTATGTCTTTTGTGTATCCTCGTCGCCAGATATAGCGTCTTTGTAGCCGAAGTATATGAGCGTGCCTAGCTGGTAGCCATCTTGGTTCCTAACGCATGCGGCCTGTGTCACGTGACACACCTAAGTAGACAAACTACATACGTCACTACTCTACATATGGATTTGCCATATGAACTATTAATTTTTCAAGCGTCTCAACTGTTTCTTTTTTACTAACAAGAAGGGGATATCAAAGAATTATTCTCCAAAAGAAATCGTAATCGGCGATTGTCTCCTAATTTTTGAGAAATTGTGTCAGTGGTCTTTTGTTCAAGCATAACGTGTTAAAACTGGATATGTTGTTTTAACCGAATTTTAGGATTGCACAATGGAATTCAATCTAGGTTCTAAATAATAACCTTAATAGTATTGAGGACTTTCTCTTGTCTCTTATTCACTATTTGTTAGGGAGATGAAGTGCTGACCCTATTGTTTTGATACATTGTGTTTCAACTTTGTTGAGAGCGAATCGACGTTGGGGCTCACGTTGTCATGCGCGTGACTGCTTTTGTTTCTTCCCTTGTTCTCAACGGTCAAGCTAATTTGCATGTTACATAAGTGAAGTAAATGGCTACTACGCATGCGATCTGGAGCCCTTTTTGGGGGATTCCTTGAGATTCTCAACTTAGCCTGTTCGTATCCCCAACAACTATCTACAGACAGAAGTTGTGAAATGCTCTTGAACACAGTGTATTCCCCTCCCATCTGGATTTTTCTGTTACCAATATTTGCTTTTTAAACTCACCTGCACGGTGGTGGACAGTTTCTGCCAAGATCAGATGATTCCTTGGCAAATTCTTTATTTACAGAAGCAATGCAACTATCTGGAAGAAAAGTCAACATCATAACTATACATTTCAACGCAAATGTGTCGTGAGATACGGCAATATAATCTGTGGAGGCATTATCTTTAAACGAAGCTCAAAAACTGTGACACAGTTATCTATAGTTAAACCAAAGTTATTCATACTCATCCTCAATTCGTAGTATTCTAATTTTTTTTTTCGTTATCATGATGAAAAATATAGAATATAAAAACTATCATGAAACACAAAACAATGTTGTAGTTGACAACGATAATAAATTCCAGGCAAGACAACTTGTTTCATCGTAGGCGTAGGCATGTAGTAACGAAGATTTTATTTGAAACGATTTGCGTGAATCATAAATCATACAACTTACCGTAGCATGTACAATTGTTGCTTTAGTTCTTTTATTGAAATTTTAACTGCCAAAAGCAAAAAAGCAACAAATAGCGTTAACGCTCAACGCTCAAAGGACTCAATGCCTTTAAATTCCAGAAATCTGGATTGAGCGGCAAGCTTTGGCTCGTAGTTGCGCAGACCCTTTCCCCCTTTGGACAATGGGTCTGTGCGCCGGATAACTCTTCATATGACCAGCAAGACTGAATTATGTTTTTATGCGCGCGCAGATATCCCTCGAAACCGAGGCAATGGTGACATCAGAATTATTACAAACGCTCCTTTCCTCAATTCTAGAACTGACTACAGGTGAAACCATAGCAGCAACAACAACGAACATGGTGAAGGTCACACGGAAAAAGCTTACACTGAAATGCGGAGAACAACCCAAAACAAAAGCAAGACAGTTATACACACAAGGAACCCGCGGAGTTTTACCCAGTTTATTAATCGCAAGCCAATGTTGTAAAGAAATGAAACTATCTAATTCTGGGCAATAAAAATCTCTTGCAAAGCCTGGAGTTTCTGCTCTCTCACCTAACCCTTCGATGGACTAAAACTTTTTTTTTTATACATCATTTAATAACTTACAATACATATTACTTTCAACGTTACTTACAAAATACCATACCCTACTACTAATACAATACCAATTGGAGCGAAAACTACGGCTACCTCATGGCAACATAAAACAGGAAATACGAACATACCACTGCACGTAACTGCTAGAGAGAAAAATAATTGCTAATACTACACGTAACCTTAAAGGGGACCTACATAAAACTACACGTAACTGCTACTACAAATAAAAGGAATGTTTAAAATACAAACGGAAAACTAAGGTACAGGCGAAGGAAGCTTGCAATCAAGTACGGTAATTGCAAGTGTAGGTTTGAAAGTTAGAGCCAAACATGGTGAATTTGCAAATCCAAGTTTTGATTGCAAGCTGCCTTAAGACATTACATAATTACAAACGAAGAGAACTGCTAAAAAACAAGCACATACAGACAGAAGGGGTTTGGGTGTTCTACGTAGGGATATGAGTGATCTTCAATCAAAGCGTTCTGTTTCGAAAATATAGTTCATTGTTGCATTCAATATTAATCTATTGGCTAAAACTTCCCGCCTGACGTGCGTCACTGCGAGTAACATCGACGAGCGAGTAATATTTTCTGAACGCAGTCATACTTACCTTGAAGTAAAAAATTGTTCATAAAATGTAAAAAATTAGCTTTGCTCAATGATCAATTTGCCATAAAGGGAATACAAACGTGAGATCAATGTCACCAGAAATTTGCGATATACTTCAAAACAACGAGAATTTTGCCCCAATCTATCAAAAACTGACCCCCTGGTACATCAAACCAAACATCAAGTAATCAATACTAACATAGGCTAAGGACGGGGGTATAATTTTGACTTCACCTGGAGCTGTTGTCGTTGCTCTCCATTGTTTGCGGCTGCTAGATTGTAAACAAACATAGATGGCGGGCTGGGAAATCAGCATAAAACCAACACGTAGATATCTAATTTTTACAGTGTCATCCCCTATTTTCCCGGCAGTACCGATACGATTTTCTGACAGGCAAATAAAATTTCGATCAATACTAAAACTTTCCTGAAAAGGCTGCGGCCAGATTTTTTGCAAATTACATAGAAATTCGATCAATTTTTCCTCACTATTCTTGAACCAAAATCTAGTAACCTTGACATTTCTTGGTTTGTGAGCTCAGAAGAGTCAAATAGGGTTGCAATTCAATGAAGTAAACAACAAAGTATTTTCCTGTTCAAAAATAATTTGATTGCTTGTTTATTTCAGGGATTTTGAACACTAGGAGGGTTTACTTTGGCAGACCAAAATACTTAGGCCGATAACCATGTGAAGATCACCGGTACTTTGATACAAAATTGAAGTATGATCCCCTAATTTCCCGAATGGCTCACCTGGCTCAAAATGTTGCTCAGATCTTGGAGATGGATTTCAGAGATGAAGGTGAAAAGGCTGCGGCCAGTTTTTGAGCATTTTCCAAAACATTAAATCCTTGAATTCTTCGTCTTTTGTGACAGTCACCACGATATCTATTCCACGTGTTTGGAGCCTTTTAAAATATTTGATTAACTTCAGCTCTCGTCCAAGTAATCTTCAACTTCCAACCTGTGCATTTGACCCAGTACCGAAGACAATAGGCCAATTCCCAGGGGTCGGGAATCTTCGAAAATCTATTGTTTGTTTTTCCTGGCAGCTTTCCAGATTCACAGATTCCAACTAAATGCGGGGGCGCAAGGTGCTGTCGGTCAGCGGCAAAAACATAATTCAGTCTTGTTCCTATGACCTAAATCGAGTGGGCAGTGTAGACTGATTGCAAGTTCGTAGTTATTGCTATTGATAGGATGATGGACGCTATAACTACGACTCATGGACTTTCACATTAAAAATTGGGATGAAATTGTTTCCCTTGACGTCACGTCCAATATGGAAACCATAGCAACACTGTACGAAGAGCCGAGTAATGGCGGATGGGTCTAAATTGTCGGCTCAATCCTCAGATAATAAAACGCCTCAAAAAGTAAGTTTTGAATGATGTTAGCAATGAACAAAAGCCACAAATATCCAGAGGAATGTTTTCTCAATCCAAGCAACGACAAACCTTTCAGTTTCAATCAGAATTTCCTCATTTTGAAGGCCAATTCGCTTCCTTCGGCTCACAATAGTGCACGCCAGAGCTCTTGAAATTTTCCAACTACCGAAAAGAGGCCATTAGCCTCGTTTCAACGTGAATAGAAAAATCGGCGCCCCCATTGTTTATTCTCGTCCCACTCTTTGATTTAAAAGTCCATAAGTCCCAGTTTGAGCAGAAAATACATTTTTGTAGTTGTTGTCATTGCTGTTGCAATAACTGGGACTATTTTGTGAGTCTATGGGCAGTGCAGGAAAAAATTAATTTCGATTCAATTCAGCTTTTTACAACTACAAAGGAAATTTTCATAGATTAAGTTTTGGTGGAGGCTATGCTCATTTAAATCAATGAAATGAATTCGAAGCCTCGTTATAAATGGGTGAATGATGCGTGTTAGAGTAGTTCCATGCAGAGGTTGAATTACTGAAATAAAGCTTTACTTGCTTTACTTTACTTTACTTCACTTTACTTGCGGAGCAATTATTCAAGATATCATATTCCTTATAATATCTCTCTTGGTGCTTATTTCAGCCTTTTGTCACATTCTAATGTAAGGCAAGCCTAAAATAAAACTGGAACTGAAAGATTCAAAATTCTCCTGATTTAGCATGAGTAGGAACAATTACTGTCGTTGCTCTATACACGTATTTTTGTAAGAAACTGCTTATACTTCATACAAGGGTTTTTGTAAGAAACTGCTTATACTTCAAACATTCATACAAGGGCACCTACCTTGTAGGAAGTGTGTTTATTGCCGGTACTGTACCCGTAGAAATTGGTGTCCTGTGACTCAGTCCTGTTAATCTGTGTGTATCATAAGAAATCTAGGGGTATGCAACTTCTGCAGATAAGCCAATCAGTGAGCAGGATCTCAAGAGAAGATTATCACAAGCGTGTTCTATCCGTTGTGGTTTCGGTCAAGCAAAATTGTTGACATAAGCCTTTGTTCAACCAGATGTGAAAAGTGACACCGTATGCAAACCAGGGGGTCGCGTGAAAAAGTCAATTCTCAAGATTGTTTGAGGACGAGAGTTGTACCTGAGAATAAAGGCGTGGTGTACAACCGCATACCAACAACTACACCGACCACATACCACCGACCACACTTACCACCGTCCACTTACCGCACTTACCACCGAGCATAACAGCCACTGACCACTGACCACTGACCACTGACCACTGACCACTGACCACCGACCACCGACCACCGACCACCGACCACCGACCACCGACCACCGACCACCGACCACCGACCACCGACCACCGACCACCGACCACCGACCACCGACCACCGACCACCGACCACCGACCACCGACCACCGACCACCGACCACCGACCACCGACCACCGACCACCGACCATAACAACTACTGACCACCGACCACCGACCAACAAACCACTTACCACCGACCATAATAACCACCGACCACTGACCAACAAACCACTTACCACTTACCACCGACCAAGAACACCACTTACCACCGACCAAGAAAACCACTTACCACCGACCAATTTTTTTGCAATTTTTTCTGAAAAATTTCCTTTGTGCACGTGCAGTCTGAATATAGTTTCGCACTATAAGTTCGTAGTTATCGTTTCTGATTAGACTGATGGACGCTCAAACTACCACTTGTGGACTTTCACACTGAAAATTTTGACGATATTGTTTGCTCCCCTAGTAAAGTTTCCCTCGGATGGTCCAGGGTGGCCTAAGTTGCCAAAGTTGGCGGCTCAAGCCTCAGATGATAAAACGCCTCAAATTAAAGTTTTCAGTGATGTTAGCAATGAACAAAAGCTACAAGTGTTCAGATGAATGTCTCCTCGATCCAAGAATCAACGAACTTTCAGCCAGGAGTTCCTCATTTTGAAGGCCAATAGCGAAAACTACGGCCATATAATAAGTCTAGCATATGACGAGCCAAGAATTTGGGCCAGTACTGAAGTTTTCTTAAAATTGTCAGATTTCAAGCACTCAGCGTTTCTTACGAGTTTCTTAAAGGTTCCATAGCATTCTTCATGTTCATTACCTGTACCCCGTGAACATTTGAAAACAGGATTTGCTATGTCTTTCCAATATTTACACATTACCCAAGTACCTTACGAGCCCGGGGGGGGGCTTGGTCTACGAAAATACAGGGACGTGCCGCTGGAAAATTTGAAAAGGCACCCTGTCCCGGAGTAAAATTTCCAAAAATTATACCCTTTCCGGGAGTAAAATCTTAAAAACGATACCCTGTTCTTGAGTTTCTTCATACAATATTGTACGCTGCCCTGAGAATTAATAGAAATTTGATAGAAATCGATAAAAAAAGCGGAAATGTTGCCATCCAAGCGATTTAAATCACACTCGCGGAGTGCAAATGGTTTACAACGACGTTACGTCGTCAATTATACAAAATATGGACCCTGTCATGGAGCCGACTGTACAGAAGTGATACCCTTTCCCGCAGTATAAATCCTGAAAATGATACCCTGTTCGGCGGCAAAATATATGAGTACCCCCCCCCGAGTTTACGAGTAAAATTAAACAGGAAACAGGTGAAAGTAAAGTAAAGTATAAATATGCCAAAGATTCCCATTATCCAAATACATACTTTCTTAACTTACATTTTCACAGTGCTGGAATTTCTTGATTTTTTGGCGATCTGACAGCTGAATTCCTTATGGGCTGTTTCTTATATAAAAATACGTGTAATAATAATACAGTTATTTAAAGTGCGTTGATCGTTGAGATAGAAATAGAAAGTTTAGAAAACTGCGCCCTCAGTTTCTTAAGAAACAGATTACACTCATTTTTTTATAAGAAACTAAGGTCTGGGGCTGGTAGGCAGTTTCTTAAACTTTTGGGTCTTTTTGCTACCAAAAGTTTCTTACATGTTTCTTATATTTTTAATGGCAGAAGTGTAAAGTTAATTTTGTTTTGTCTAAAGGGCCCCGAAAATTACTTAGTAAGATCTCAAAGCATGTAAATAACATAATTCGCATTTAAAATAATGTCCAAACAGTTGCTACAACTGTACAATGTCAAAACATTTTTGAGTGCGATAGGAAAATTAAAACCGTAAATTACAAGAGTTTCTTAGCTTTTTCAAATTCAAGTAGGGTTGTTTCTTAACATTCGAAAAATTGAGCCTACCGTTTCTTATAAGCAGTTTCTTATAAAAGAAAATGAGTGTATTCAGAAATGGACCTACATTTCTAGACATTTTTAGGCACTCGACAAAGTCTTTTAGAATTGAAAACGTTTATAATTTAAGTTTCCTACAAAAACGTTGAGTTTGTAATTAAAATTTGGTCGGTGGTATGTGGTCGGGGGTATGTGATCGGTGATATGTGGTCGGTGGTATGTGGTCGGTGGTCGTGGTTCTGGTCGGTGGTCGGTGACAGTTATGGTCTGTGGTAAGTGGTTTGTTGGTCGGTGGTCGGTGGTTTTCATGGTCAGTGGTCGGTGGTGTTGATCGGTGGTCGGTGGAGCTGGTCGGTGGTCGGTGGTCGGTGTGGTCGTTGTGGTCGGTAGTATGTTGTCGGTGGTATGTGGTCGGTGGTATGTGGTCGGTGGTATGTGGTCGGTGCACTGGTCGGTGTGGTCGGTGGTAAGTGGTTGTACACCACGCCGAGAATAACACTCACATGTTTTTATAAGAAACTGCTTGCAAGAAATTCTGCTTGCACCTCCAGAAAATTGAGAAACCAATGATAGAAAGAAGATTGCAGGTTCCAAGTTAATAATTATTTTCAAATGCACTTTTCATCCAATCACTACAGTTTGCTACAAATTTTAGCCTTATTGAGGATTTATACTTATCAAATGCCTGCATGCTATTGAACAAATACTTCCTTCATGCTATGATGATTTGAATGAAAGAAAGTACTTGCAGAACCAATATTTCAGCAACAAAACAGTTACAACTTTGCTGTTCTGTATCAGACGCGTTTACAATTCAAACGCTTGTCCTATGTTCAAATCAACATAACAATTCAAATCACAGACACAGCGTGATAATAAGCGAACAACTTGTCAAAATCGGCAATTCTCGAATATTAATTTTCGCGAAAAAAGTAGCAAAATTGCAGTATTATGCAAAAGATATTTTGCAGAGTAGTAATATTTGATGTAATCTATCATAATTGTCATGTTTGGATGGAAATTGTGCTTCAAATTAAATTTTATCGCATTTTTCCTGATTTCGACCGATTTTGCCATTCCCTCCCCCCAATCGAAATAGGAAGTGTCAGTTAGACTTATGACGATGAGTCCCTTGTATCCCTGTGGTAGCTTGCTCAACAGGGACTCATATTGAAACAGTTAAAAGGCTGACCCTATCTTCTGCATTCGATCAATCGACTCTGGATCGAACGACTGCTTCGGCTCTGTTCAACGGTCACTCCTTGGAAAGGAAATGCGATAGAAATCGCGGTAAGCAGACACTTAATCAACGAAACCTGGTACTCATCTAAAGAAGAAAGGTCACTGTATCTGGTGAGTGCAAAATAAGTCTTTTAATGCTGCAATTTCCCTATTTCTAAGACCAAAACATACAAGAGAAATCTTCAAGTACCTGCCGCAGCAACTTCCTTCAAATCTAGTCAAGTGCGTCTTTCGAATCGAGCGTTCGAAACGTATTGTTCTTTGTAAAATCTCGCAATTTGATTGGTATACTAGGAACCCCAGAGTATTAGGCCTAAATAGGGTCACCTTTTCAGAGTAATAATATGAGTCTCTGTTGACTGAAGTGCCATATTGAAATCAAAGAGCACAGGGAAACTAGAGACTCATCGTCATAAGTCTACGTCTCAGCTAGCCCAACCACTATAGGGTTAAGAACGCAGGAAACTGCCTGGCGTTTTGTTCCAAATATGGGGGCGAAACATATGCCTAATCAAAATATTTCATGGTGCTGTTAACCGGCAAGAAGATTAGAAAGATGGCTGAAGAATTAAAGAAGAATATCAAAACAAGAAGTGGACATACCGGGTGTCCCAAAAAAAGTTCCGGCGTTTGATTGAACGCAGACAAAAAAGTTCGTTATCTGGCAATTTCTATTCATTCTAGGTACATGCTGGACATTTCAACTTACAGTTTGGCATATTGTAGGAAGAAATCAGTGTTCTGAAGATGGAGCTATTAGTTCTAACATCGCATCTTCATGTTGAAGGCAAAACCAGAGAGATTAGTACGCCTTTCTGCATCATCGTGCTGGAGGGGGAATCTCCGGATGAGCAACACAAAAATTGGGTTGACATTTTGTTTCATTGCCTTGACGACGTGCAAGAGTTCCGCTCATTGAGCATATTTGAAGTAAAGGTGTGAAAATCGAAATACTACCGGGTGTCTCAGAAAAAAGTACCCCCTTTTGACTGGAAATAGGAACCAAGCAATAAAATATCATTGCTCCCCGACTTCACAGCTAAATTTATCAATGTTCAACTTAGATGCACGTACCTTGCATTTAGAAATCGTCCACCAAACACCGGAGATACAGGCTCGCAAAGTCAAAATTTACAGTGCACCCAAAACCAGAGGTTTTGAAAAAGGGCCTAGTCATGATTTGTATCGTGGACAGTTTCCAAAGTACCTGTAGACTTTATGTTTCCGTGTTTTCCTTTTGAAAAGAATAAAAGATACATGGACATGGCGCTCATTAAACAAATTTAGTAAAAATGTGGTAAGAGCCATCAAATCGTGCCACATCTCCAAAATAAGCGTGCATGTGCTCTTTTTCCTCTTCTTTAATATAAAACACTTGGGATCGAATACAATAATGCAAGGACCGTTTCCTCAAAAGAAAAGTCACTGCAAGCACAATTGAAGTAATTCAATGTATAAATCTTTTCAAAAATAAAAAGTAAAGGTCAAAGTCGAAAATTCGTTTGCAAAATGCCTGTTTGTTGTCAAACTATGGCTAGGCCATTTCTCAAAACCTCTGGTTTCAGGTGCACTCCAAATTTTGACCTTGTGAACTCATATCTCCGGTGTTTGGTGGCGGATTTCCAAATGCAAGGTATGTGCATTTAAGTTGAAAACTAACAAATGTAGCCATGAATTCAAAAAGTCCCGAAACATTATCGTTTTGCTGCCTTGTTGAGTCAAAAGGGGGTACTTTTTTTGAGACACCCGGTACATTCATACCTTGCCACTCAATTCGGACTGGACGAACACACAAAAATGCACTATTGCATAATATGGTAGGTCGAAAAAGCAATTGAAACTATTCTTTAGTTAAGAAAAGACAGTCTATTCTACTCCGTGTTGTGAAACCGTGAAACAATAAAAATTCCCTTTTGAAATTCCCAGTTGGCACAAGGCAACAATAGCAGCAGCAAACAGTTTTCCAGAGACCAATTTGTTTCTATTCTTCACACCTTAGGCTAATTCACACAATCAAAAATGATTTAAATCTAAATTCCGTTCAATTACAAAGCAACGGTTTCTCTTGTGAATAAAATTTCTGCCCGCTCGGGACGTCAAGGTAATGAAAGAATTGTCAACTCAATTTTTGTGTTGCTCGTCGAGGGAGTCCCCACCATCACGAAGCAGGAAGGCGTAATAATCTCTCTGGTTTTGCCTTGAACATGAAAGTGAAATGTTAGAGCTCATAACTCCATTTTCAGATTACTAATTTCTTCCTACGATATGCCAAACTGTAAGTTGAAATATCTAGCACGTAGCTAGAATGAAAAGAAATTGCCAGATTAAAAAGATTTTTCTCTGTGCTCAATCAAACGTCGGAACTTTTTTTTGGGACACCCGGTAAATTGGTTGGAAAAAACTCAATCAAAAAGAGCAAAGAATTTATACCGCCCGCGAGAAATCCTGTTCCAGACGAAATGAAGCGAAGATTGATTTCGTTTAAGAATACTCTGAGTCTGATCACGCTCTTGATGGATTGTTACAAGCAAATTAAATGTAAACAAGTTAAATCTTCAGCTAAAAATAGAATATTTCTCTAAGAAAAAAATGTCTGCGTGTCATGGGAACCTTAACCCTAAAATTCATATGGGGAGAGGGATGGATTCCACCCCCTCGAGGTTTTATTTGCTGCATTTTGAAACGACATCAGCTGTGTCCCCCAACCTCTCTGACTGTTATTAATTATCTATTGCCTATATTTGAATAGAAAAATTGTTGAACAATAGGACTCACAGGTCACGTGACATACCCATATTTGGAAGGAGGTAGCAGCAAAATCATTGCTTTCAATTATTTCAATGGAAATATTTGATTGAATTATGATGCATTATGTAGCAAATGAATCAGCAAAT
Organism: Aurelia coerulea; assembly: GCA_039566865.1. Lineage (NCBI taxonomy): Eukaryota > Metazoa > Cnidaria > Scyphozoa > Semaeostomeae > Ulmaridae > Aurelia > Aurelia coerulea. Next base: position 17,081,258 of record CM076945.1, read on the forward strand.
TCAATTTGATACCGGAATTTCTGGAATTTGATGATATCAGCATTTTTTGATAATGGCGTCATTTTGGCTACCATTTTCCACTCCCACGCAGCTCACGCAATTTAGCACACTCGCTTCTGTTCAATCGTTTCTATTGACGGGTTCTGTGTCCCTCCCTGGAAACTCATGAGTTAAACCAGTTTAGCCATGAAAATTACACAAAGCTACAATTCTAGCGTAAAAGAGAGCTTAGTCAGAAAAATGACACTTACCATCCCGTGTACCTTTGCATGGACGAGCCTTTACAATTTGGAAATATTGAACTTCCGTACAATTGCAATTCAAAAGTTGGGTAGCACCTTTGTATCCCGTGATGCAGCTCTAGAAGAGAAAACATATGAAATGGTATGATGAAATTGCGCTGACAAGATTTGAAGTGTGATGGCAAGAAAATCAGGGTAACTGAAAATCTGATAGATGCGTTGCCACGAGAGATTTGACGCATTCACGGAGCAGTACGACTTTGAAGATAGAATTATTCAGTTGACAGCAGCGCAATCCTATTTTACCCAGCATAGGAATCATTCGTCGTATATAGCCGATTGCTCGTGGCCCATGGTCGAAACCGCCAAAACCTCATTTTCACGGACCAATCAGACGGCTAAAAAGCGAGGAAGACAAAAGAAACCCGTGAAGATTTTCCTAAAATTTACCTACCTTCATAAAACGCAAGCAGGGCAAAAAACTGATTGAGATTTCCCGAATTTTTTAAAAGCAATCTACTCTCCAGATGTTTGGGAGTAAAAGTTTGGATGCCGGTTAAAATATCTCCAGGATTGGCGGAGTTATTGCCTCTCCAATAGACAAAATCGGCAAAGGCTTGTCGAGACCTGTTTACGCCAATTCAAGTCAGGTGACAAAGCCTCTTGATAAAACCTCTTTTGAATTTTATAAGTTATTTCGCAACGAGCAAACTTTTGTCATGAATATAAAGAGTTGTACAATGCAGAAACTTCCCTAGAGTATTGCCACATGCCTTGAAATGCGCGAACAAGCCTTTGTAGACTTTTTCAATTCAAATAGAAACCGTAGGGGCATTGAATCTTCAATAAAAGAAAATTTAGTCAAAGACAATAGCAAGAACAATTAAAAACGCAGATTGTGGCGTTTTCGGGTCGTTCTTACAACAATCACTATTGTTATTACTATTGTCTCCCGGCCAGAATTTCTATCGTTCAAGGTTCAGTGCCTTATCGGTTTGTTCGTGGCCATAACTCCACCAATCCTGGAGATATTTTAACCGGCATCCAAACTTTTACTCCCAAACATCTGGAGAATAGATTGCTTTAAGAAAATTCGAGAAATCTCTAGCAGTTTTTTGTCCTGGTTGCGTTTTATGAAGGTAGGTAAAATTTAGAAAAATCTTCACGGGTTTCTTTTGTCTCCCTCGCTTTTTAGCCGTCTGATTGGTTCGTGAAAATGAGGCTTTGGTGGTTTCGACCATGGGCCACGAGCAATCGGCTATGTACGACGAATGATTCCTATGTTATTTTACCCGGGCGACGTGCTTTATGTGCTCTTACAAAAGTGTCATTTTACCCCCTGTTGATCTCTATTTTATAACCCCAGTGTTGCTGCAACTTACCCGAACGGTACCTATATCTATTTTCGCCGGATGTAAATCTCTGAAATTGAAAAGGAGCTAGAATCCACGGGTCCGAGAACTCCCTTAGGGATATTCCAATCCCATCGATATTCCCCAAGGGAATTCATACCAAATAAAAACAAAGAATGCGACGTGGCCATTCTTCTTCAGCAACTCGCTCCACACTTTGCAAGAGCTGCGTTCAAAGTACCGTCACTGCCAAAACATTTGATTTGGAAAATCTATCTAGGCCATGGCAAAAATGAGAAACTCATCAAGTTCAAATAGCAATGCAGTGCAGAATGAAACAGTTTCTTGACAGAACACTGACCTTTGACCAGTAGAACGTGCCCCCAGCAAAACATACCGCAACGTGTTGTCGAACCTCCAGCGTTGCAGCTCGTGAGTAATATTGTCTTTCTCAAAAGTTTAACTTTAGGGGCTATTTGCTTGGTTTTGAAGTATCCGTTAAGGCCTAAAATGTTCATATAAATCATGTTTTCCCTCTGTCAGGGCAGCCAAAAACTTTCATGTGGGTTTCATAAAAGCCGTTTGGGTCTGCACATCCCCTTTAATGTATGACATTTTGTGGCATTGCAGTAGACCTATTACCATTTTTAATATCATAGCAATGTGGCACTGCTAAAGACCCGTTGAAATTTCATTGTAAGACCATCACGGGAGACATTTTACAGTTTTAGAATATAGACACTATTGCGCATTTTTAGAACATAATAACCACTGTGGCGCTGCAAACGACTCGGTAAAATTTAATATTTTGTGGCATTGCAGGAGACCTACTCATATTACATTTTGAGATATCATAACCAATGTGGCACTGCAAAAGACCAGTTCAATTTTGGTATTTTGTGGCATTGCAGGAGACCTACCCATTCAATATTTAAATACAATAACAAATGTGGCACTGCAAAAGACCCGTTAAATTTCTGATATTCTGTGGCATTGCAGGAGACCTATTACATTTTGAAATATCAAAACAAGCGTAACACTGCAAAAGACCCGTTGACATTTTTTATATTTTGTGGCATTGCAGGAGACCTACCCATCTAATTTTGAAATATCATAACTAATGTGGCACTGCAAAAGACCCGTAAAACTTCGATATTTGGTGACATTGAGCGTTTTTCACCCCCCTCTTTTTCTCCGAAACTACAAAAGATATAACAATAAGACTTACCCCTATTGTTCTTTAGACAATTGGCGATGCAAATATAACAATGAAAATTAATAAGTCACGTGATTCGTAACAAGGCAACCAAAAAACTGAGGAAAATTGGCAAATGTATACCTTCTTAACCAGAAAAATTCTATTTAATCAACCACACAACCAATTTTCTCAAAACTTGTTTGAAATGGTAGGAAACATGTCACAGTCTAAAAATATATACTTTTTAAAAATTTTAGTTTCTATTTTTAGCACAATTAGCTTTAAATAAGCCTTTTGTTGCATGCTTTTATTTTCATCGCAGGTTTTTGCCAGTCCTGCCCTTTTATCTGGTAAACTGGCAAATATAGACTCAAGATGAATCAATATAATAAGATGAAGCAAATTAGATTGAATATATATTAAATTTTGCTGACATCAGCAAATGTGAAAAATTTTTATATCAAATGGTAGCAATCATCAAATGCATTCGAATGGTGCATGATTGAGATTGATCAGGCAAACGACATGAAAACTACGGACTTTTTTTGTTGACTACTCTCCAAATATGGTATTACTGTGGTCACATGATCAGAGGTAGAACAATGAAATGTTAAGAATTCAATTGCCTATGAAATTTGAGTAAAAGTCATCAAAACTGGTGGTTATATCTCGTGTCGTGTTAGCGTAACGCAGCAAAGTCTGGTAGAGGGGGGGGGGCGAAAAACGCCCTCCCCCCTGTACGAATAGGATTAAAAAATGTGGCACTGCAAAAGACCCATTAAATTTTGATATTTTGTAGCATTGCCGAAGACCTGCTGTAAAAGCTTTATTTACCCCCCCCCCATCTCTATGGAAGGACTTGAATTTTTCCTTAAGCCCCCTCTGAATCAAAACTTTCATTAAACCCCCCCCCCTCTGTAGCCCCCCCATGTATCTCTATCTCCAGAGGTCACCAAATATTCCCCATTTATGTAGCTAACAGCTTCCATATTAATTTTGATATGGTTTAGGATAGAACTGTGTCGAATTTATAGACTTGATTTTAAAAGTTATTGAAGCAACAAAATAGGAGGTGTAAGAACTAAAGTTATTATATGTATCCTTTTTATGTATTTTTGCGAATAAGCAGCATTTTCCATTTCCTACAATTTATAACACATTCATTAGGCTAATGAAATCTAGTAGGTACGTTTTTTCGCGTATTTTGCGAACTTTTGCGAATTTAGGTTAGCCCATATATTATAATTAATACTTTTGCAAGTTATTTCAATCTTAGGTCCTCAACCCCTTCTATCGTCGTTTGGTTTCGATCACATAATGCTCAAACTTCGAAATTCTTTATAGATTCTTCCCCATCCCTTTGCTTGCAAAGCCCCTATATTTACGCAAATTTTATTCATGACGATGTTTGCCATCTCTGCGATTTGGAATGTTCAAAAGAGTGACCCCAAAATTCCGTGACTCCTACAGTTAAGGAATGCTCCTACCTGTCTTTGATCGATAACTTCTAATAACTACTCGATTTCTGCATAATTTCTATCACCGTGCTCAGATTCCTTGTCATAGGAGTAGGACGCATAGGGGCTAGGGGACTGAGCCTCTACAATTAGGGAAAATTCATCAGAATTTAGACTCTACTGCATTGCGGGAGTTTAAGTCACTAAGCCATGGTATTCGGGCACAACCCATGGTAAACCAATGTCCCATAAAACCCCCTTCTTCTGCTTGAATCTGCTTGATAACAATTTAAGTTATCAATTGGAAATAATATGAGCATTATGAGGTAGATGGTGGTGTTGATTATGTACGAAAATGAAATATAACAATAATGAAAAAGCCTCCCATCTGACGCCTTCTCGTGATTATAATTTTGTATGATTTTACTGACCCTTGTTGCTTATTGATGACTTTGGTTTGACGAAGATAGTGCCTAACTGACATCATAAGCAACATTATCTATTTTGCAATATATCAAGCAGTGGAAAAAGCCGAACACCCAGGTGCTTTGCTCCTAAATCGAAGGATAAAAGGCTGGACTATTTATTACGCAACAGTTAATATTCCCTCTGTCATTAAACTAATAACTAGCTGTAGTAAATACTAAATGCTCCCCCCCCCCCAACCTGTAGCTGGGTCTAGAAAATATAGCAGGTGAATTAGGCCATGTCCGTTCCTGGAGGCGTATGACCATGAGTCGTAGTTATAGCGTCCATCAGTCTATCAACTGCGATAACGGACGAACATATAATCAGTCTAGTTGTGGTGTTGGCCTAAATATTGAGGCCTGTTAAAATCGTATCACCAGTCTCCTAATTACCAAGATCGGCATGACAGTTGGCTACAAATCAAATCAAATCATATCCGCTGCTCCTATCTTTTCTGCTGCCTTCAGCCTATTATGCGCGACAAGTTGCACATATTCCATATTCTAACTACTAACAATTTGGGTTTGTTTACCGCTATCCGCCATTTTGCCAACCTCATGATCACAGCCTCTTTTATAATTAGATCAAGAACCTATTTACCAGAAAGACGAAAAATAAAACAGGAAAGACGAAAATATTGAGATGCTCTTCCCGTACCCGTATATTATCTACGCTCGGAGTACTAATAAGCGATATTCGAGGATATTCGAAGGTAAAAACTTCTGTTGAATTCCTCTCACTGCCAAATCGAAGTCAGAGTAAGCTGTTTTTATTGGTAATTTTTCAAATGTACCATCACCCTGTAGAACGTCTGTGCAGTAGTGTAGAGATCACATTGAATATAGTGTGAATCGAATGGGAATAAAAAGAAATTGAGTATAGACTGATATGACTCCAGTGACTAATCATCAAACTAACACTTGACCGAATGCTTCCCATTCCCAAAAACCGATTCTGTGTCTCCAAAGTTGATCTTGTCGAATTCCCCGGCAAGGCCTTTCCTGCATCTCGGTTCCCCTTTTCTCGACTCTATCTGGGCAATTAGATCGATAAAGGAATCTAATTCCATATCTCCTTCGCGAACGTTTTCCATCAACTTCTTCTTGTGAGGTGCTTGTGGTAAATATTTACAAAATTCCTCATCCATATTAACAAAAAACCACAATACTTTTATCTTATAGAGACCTAAAAACAACATTACGACGTGACTGTGTTTGATGCAATAGACCTTTTAACATTTCTACAAAAGAGCCTGGATCGAGCGTTATTTTTATACATTTTTAAATGCGAGGTTCGATCGAGTGGTATTAGAGCTTCTATCGCTATTATGCACATTCGAAAATTTTACAAAATGTTGCAAGACATCGTTCGATTCGGATTCTTTTCAGAATAGCTAAAAGGTCTATTCACGATTATCCGTAGTGCTATTCACTTCATATCACCGCCGTTTTTTACAAAAACACATTAAGAATTTCCAAAGAAATTCCCCAAGCTAACGAGTTCATCCCGTTGCCTTACTGGAAGTTATCCCTGTAAGTAACTGAATAACCTGGAAATAACTGATGTGATTCCTCTAACGACAAGATATTATCCACGCAGAATACTGAATAACCGCTACTTTACTTATGTCATCCCTGTACGGCACTGCTTGTTATCCCTGTACGTAACTGAATAGCCTCAGCCTTACTGATGTGAGCCCTCCAAAGACATCATGTAAGCCCTATAATTTACTGAATAACCTCAAATTTACTGATGCAATCCCTCCAATCACACTATGTTCCCTTCTAATTTACTGTACGTTATCCCTGTAAATAACTGAATAGCCTCAAATTTACTGCATGTGATCCCTCCACTGGACCATCGCTGCCTTACTGAGCAGCCTCTAATCTACTGCACAGACGAACACATAAGAAACTTTAGCTAGCAAAATGGCTCAAAAATTTAAGAATCTGCCTGCCAATACCGGACCTTATTAGTTTCTTTTAAAAGATGAGTGCATTACAACAATTGCATTACTAAAGTATTCAGACATAAACATTAGGACTAGGTCATCATATTAGAAGTTTTTCATTCCACTGGGAATATTATTCAAGGGCAATTATTCATTTTTTTTCATTTTTCATTATTTTTACACGGTAGCCCCGTCAATCGAGAGGATTGCTTTACAGGGGGCCGTGCCAAACTTTACAATATTACCAAAAATTACTAACAAATTACCTATATTTACAATCTAAAATAAAAAAAATTAATGAAAAATAATGGAGTTAGCCTGAGAGAGGCAAATTACTCTTCAGCCTACTTTTAAAAATGCTAAGAGAGGGCGCTTGTTTGACATCCAAAGGCAATTCATTCCAAGTCTTTGCACCCCGGAAAGATATCGCTTTCTGCCCATTGCAAGTTTTCATCCTTGGAACAAGGACATCGGCAATGGCATTCCGCAAATTCATACTGATATCACGCGCAGAGTTTTTCTTGAAAAGGTTTGAAAGATAGCCGGGTGCAAGACCTGACAATGCTTTGTATGTAATAGCAGCTGTCTCGCATTTTATCATTTCCGTAACCGTTGGCCAATTTAGTTCCTTGATCAACTTTGAGGCGGATACATCATAGCTGCTATTGGTAACAATTCTTGCAGCTCGATTTTGCAATTTTTGTATGGTTTGCAATCTTGGTTTGACTGCAGCCTCCCCAAACAGAACAGCAATAACGGAAATGTGGCTCTACGATGCCATGATAATTATATTAGGAGAAACAAGGGCAGATTTTGTAATACAATAGCACGAGTTGCTTTTGTTGACACCTCAATTCAAAGCGATTAGCGATCACAGATAAAGGAAATTCTCTCAACCAGTAATTCAAACAAACAAAGCCGCAAAATTTTCCCTGAAACCCAGGTAGCTAGCTCGCTCGCTGTGCATTCCAGAAATTATTTTTAAGGGCAAACATGAGCATAGGTCGAAAGAAGAAGCATATATCTACACAACTGCCGCGGGAATTTTATTTCTTTGGTCCAGAAGCTGAGCAGTAAAATGTTTTGATAACACCCAAAAAAATAAGAGAATTGAATCGCCTCATAAACTGCTTTTGAACCAAACAAATAAAATGCTCGCGGCAGATGTGTAGATGCATCCTTCTTCTTTCGATCTATGCTCATGTTTGCCGTTAAAAACAGTTTCTGGAATGCACAACGAGCGAGCTCGCTACCTGGTTTTCAAAGAAACTTTTGCGGCTTTGTTTGTTTTGAATTGCAGGTTGAGAGCAATTCCTTTGTCTGCAATCGCTAATCGCTTTGAATTGAGGTGTCAACAAAAGCAACACATGCTATTGTATTACAAAATCTGCCCTTGTTATTAGGAGATCCTATGGAAAGGTTCTAATACAATCAGCTTGTGCTACTGTTTTTGTCTTAAAGGGAATAGACATAGCTATATCGACAAGTTGTTATAAATAGTCTGAAGGAAAGAAGCGCCCACAAACCCATCGTTTCTTCCTTCACACAATGACACAGCAGGTGTCAAAGTTATCAAAGACAATGGATTATATTTTTAACTTGGCCCATGCCAGCTATTATCTGTATATAATCCCTTTAAAGTGAATGACCTGATATATATATAGCGCTTGTTTATAAATAGGACAAAGAGACACCTAATCCCTCTATTGTTCTCTTTAGCATTGCTTTCATTAGCCACGAGCTAGATTATCAAATACAATAGGCTATTTATAAATATATGAGATCTCATCTTTTAACTCAGGGTATTCACTTTAATTCTTGAATAATGGAACTATCGTAATTGAACTGGAAGTTTAGAATATGATAATGAATGATACTTGGAATTACCATAGAATGGTTTGCAACTAAAATCAAATATTGCTGATAGAAATTAACATATGTCGCTACAACGAAGTAGACTGCTTTGAGTGCTAGTAATCGCTACCACCCACCCACCCTTCTCGCGCATACTAGGGTGGGTGGATGGTAGCAGGTACTAGGACTCAATGTAATAAGTGTTTTAACAAAGTAACTTTCGATAAAATTCCTTATAAGTACCGGTGATTTTGGAAAATATCCACGCCATTTGAAAGGCTACTGTGTCCAAGCTTGATTCGAAACATGGGAATAAAACATGTTTGTATGAAACTACTTCATAATCTTTTTACACATAGAATGTCTTTAACTGTTTGAAAGTTTACGTCGCCTAACTTGTTGTTGACTATATTGAATATCAAATTAATTCATATGAAGATTTACACAATGATTGTTGTCACTTGCCTCATCCTCCGTTTCATAATTAAACTGCATTCTGCACTGAAGAGCCACAATAAATCTTGATATCTTATCTAATTATTATCGTGCTCAGTTCATTTGAGATATATTTCAGGTTGAAAATTGGTAAGTCCTTTTCTAGTTTATAAGGGATTTTGTAAAGAATACAGCAAGAACCCGCACAATAGAAACCAGTTTTTTCAAAACAGCCTGTTTAGTTTCCTATTAAAAGGTCATTAATCTTGAAACAGGTTGAAAGGTTTCTTATCACATGGTTAAGAAACTCTCAGTTATTTCAACTTAAAGCTTTAAGGAAAACCCAGAGCAAATACTATCAAAAAGTATTTTCTTGTTACCTAGCATTCGCTCGAAATTTACTCAACCTATACATATACATATACATGCTAGGGATATACGTAAATTGAGATGCTTTTGATGAAGTCTTTAAACATTTTTGGCACCTAATTTTAACAAAGATTATTAGATATGAGTTTACTTGGGATCCTCCTGTAAGAAATCTTGATAAATCAGGCTGAGAAGTTTCTTATACGAGGGCACCATTTCTCAAAAAAATCAGCCTGAGGTTTCTTCTAAAGTGGTTTCTATTTTGCGGGTTCTTACTGTATCTCTTAGAAAGACCTTGAAAATGATAGGCTAAGATCATTATCAAATGTCCTTGATATATATGCTTTACAGTCGTGACTTGGACGTGTTTTAGCAAGTGATATCCCTATCGGAGAACGAAGAAGTGATCCTCACTTTTGTGGCAAATATACTCATTGGGATTCCTTGCACCCAAAAAAGGAAATGACGTGCTAAAGTTAGTCAAAGTCAATGCTGCTGGGCAGATGTATTTGGAAGCTTCAGCTATGATTTTAGGTATATGCTTTGCAAATTTCCTGAAGGAGCTTTCTCGAGAGAAGTCCTCATAATTTCAGAATCGAGTGTTGATTTCACTCCATTGAATTTCAATATATAATTAGACATATCAGCTATTCATTCATTCATTCATTCATTCATTCATTCATTCATTCATTCATTCATTCATTTCATTCATTTTATCTTTTTTACCCATGGTAGCCCCTCAATAATAATAATTGATTTACAGGGGGCCATGCTAAAAACTTACAAATAACTACTAATTTACAATAAAAACGAAATTTGCTATAAAACCTAAACCTAAACCTAAACCTAAACCTAAACTAATTACAAATTGTCATAAATAAATGAAAGAAAACAGAAAAGAATTGGTGAGAAATTCATGGTTGCACCTTCTTTTTAAACGCTCTCAATGTTGAAGTATTTCTGATCTCAGGGTTTCTGATCTCAAACTGTTCCAAAGCTTGGCGCCTCGGTACGCGAAACATTTCTGCCCCCCCCCCCTGCCGATTTTATTAAAGGCAACCTGAGATTGACTTCAGCGTTTCTAAGAGAACGACTGGTAGAGTTGTTGTCTTTCATATAAGAAGGCACGTCCCCATTAAGGGATTTAAAGACCATTTTCTGAGCTTCAAAATCAATAAGCTCCCTGACAGTGGGCCATTTGAGCGCCAGAATAACTGGTAAAACAGTAGCATCAAATGGACTGTTGGTGACGAGTTTTGCAGCCCGATTTTGAAGTTTCTGCAATTTTTGAATGGCAGTCACCCCAGCATTTCCCCAGACAGGACAGCAATATCTAAAGTAAGGCTCCACTAAACTCTTATACATTGTCTTGACAGTTGAAATAGGAAGGTACTGTTTGGCATAACGAAGCACACCAATACCTCTAGAGATCTTATTAGTTGTTAGGGCCAATTGAGATGTCCATTTAAGTTGATGGTCAACCTGAACACCAAGGTATTTGACCTCCTTTACCAACTTGATATCCTCGGAACCAATCTTAAGGTGTGGTTTAGTTGAATCCACAGAGTCAATTTTTCGCAGCTTACCATTACTCCCTATAATCATTGCTTCTGTCTTTGCAACGTTTAAAGACAACTTATTCCCTTCAAGCCATCCTTTCAAAGCTTCTAAGTCAGCATTCACTGCTTGATTAATTTCCGAAACAGATTCAGAGGCATAGTAAATGCTTGTGTCATCTGCATACATGGATACAAGGGAATGTTTCAAACAACAAGGAAGATCGTTGATATAGACCAGAAAGAGAAGTGGTCCAAGACATGAACCTTGTGGTACACCACAAGTTATACTGTCTGTAGCAGAAATTCGCCCATTCACCTTACAGCATTGTCGTCTACTGGTGAGATATGAACGAAACCAGCCAAGTTATTTTCCTTTCAAGCCACAGAAGTTAAGCTTCCTTAATAGAATATCTATTAAAGACTAGATTTTCAATGTTCTTACTTACGCACTCAGAGAGTAGTATTGTGAAGACTTCAAGCCTTTTTGTGACTCATTTCTTTCAGGCGTTCATTTATAAACTTTGAACCAATAGTAGGTTAATTCCCCCGGGGGAAGGGTATTTAGTATATTTGTCCGACGGGGATGCGCCGTTATTAAGGGTATCTTTTTCACACCTTTTTTCTAGCACGGGCTATCAAAATAAGGCAAATTTTCTAGAGCAGGCTGTCAAAACATGTCAAAAGGGGATATTTTGATAGATTGGGTCGTTTTTCAGTCAAGTTGTCATGTTTTTGAGCATGCTTTTCACCAATTTTTTTCTAGCACAGGCTATGATTTGGAGAGAAAAATTCTGGAGCAGTGTAAAAGAAAATTTGTTCGTGGGCACACCCACATACAAATTTAGGTGAAGTACCCTCCCCATGGTTAATTTTCTCAAACTTCTAGTCTCTCTGACTCTTGCCTTACCTTGAAAGGTTTAAGCGAGCTGAATGAAATATGCTGCATTCTACAATAACATCGGTTTCAACGCGTCAAGTTCATCAGGAGAGACATGTGCTAAAATGTGAGGGGTGTTCGTGCATTGAATATAGGAAAGCACAAACAAGGAATCAAATAGTGTACCTGAAGTGTGTATTTCGTCTGATCATGCGAACGTTCCCTACAGCTACCATTGTTGTACACGTCCTCCCTCTGAATGATGAGCTAATAAAAAAGAACAGCATAGCGTCAAAACTTTTAGGATAAATGTTTCTTGCAGGAAAAGCTCGAGACTATGATAGTCAATCTTCAGATTCTACTTATTCTTCGAATCCTACTGAATCGCAAAACTTTGGATCAGAAACTGAGGCAAAATTGAGCTTTCAAGTTTAATATCCGTGCTCATAAAGTCATAAAGTATAATCATCAAGATACAGATATCAAGCTCTCATCGCTCATCTGGGTCAAATCCGCTCATTCTTTTATAAGCCTGTAACATTTTGCAAAACATCGTACTTTGAAACTGCGCATCGCTCGTCTGTTCGTATCAATGTTCGTCCCAAATGACCTTTATCAAATACCGTTTGAGTCAGCAAAACGTTGGGTAATTGCCTATTCTTATTTATGCAGCTTTCTTTTTTGAAAATTCTTTTCTTTGAATTTTTTTCCACAGAAGAGAGGCTAACTAAGATATGAATATTTGTTTCTTCGAGATCGGAGATCTTTCTTCGAGCTCGACAATTGCGAGCGATTTTAGAATGATAAAGTTTCGTAAAGTTCCAAAAATAGGCCTTCAAACAATTTTTTCCTTGCATATCTGTACCTAGCATCCGAAGGTTGTTTTAGGATGCTACACTTAGCAAAGCAGCGTCCTGGTCCTTTCGCTCGAATTGACCACACTTCGTGATTCCGTTAGCCTGGAATCAGAGAGTTAGCGACTCTCCTCGCACTTTGTAGCAGGTTCGGCAGGGCTGGTACTCTAACAATCAACCTTAGATTAGTTTCATGCTCCTTACAGGTGAGCTTCTAAACCATGGCAAACATACTACTATCGCTCTACCTACAAATTGAGAGAGTGCACCGGGGGTGGGGTACTCCAATTGTGGTCTGAACGGGGGGGTCCAGTCAGGGTTAAAAAGGGCCAAAGCAAATATTTTGAAAAATACCCTCAAATAGTAGCAAATTTTTACAGAAACCCTCAAATGGTAGTTTGTGGACCTAAAATTGGATCATTTGGTAGCATCTAGTAGTGAAAATTTTCTGCAGCTTTTCAAAATTTTCTATTGTAAAAATTGTTTGAAAAAGCAAGAAAACTTCAAAATTAATTGATAATTATTGGTGCAACGACGATCTTGTCATGCAGAGGAGCCTACTGAATCTAAATCTTATAACTGGCCAGGAATCTTGGAATGCCCCCAATTGGTAGTATATGTTGACAAATAGGGCCATTTGGTAGCCATTTTGTACAACCCTCAAACCGACTGGACCCCCCTGTTAAGCCATAATGGGAGTGTCTCCTGGGGGAAAGTGCATGCATTGTGTTAGAGCACGAGAGGCAAAATTACTCTTGTTTTGTAAGTTACATCTTAGCCGCTTAACTGTTACTGTTAGCATGCAGACAATTTCTTAACCCTAATCCACATGGGGGGGTGGGGTGGATTCCACCCCCCTCAAGGTTTTATTTGCTGCGTTTTTAAACGACATTTGCTATTCCCCCAGCCTCCCTGACTTTTACTAATTATCTATTAGCCACATTTTGGTGAATAAATTTTTGAACAACAGGACTCACAGGTCACGTGACATGCCCATATTTGGAAGGAGGTAGCAGCAAAATCATTGTTTTCAATGAATTCAATGGAATTATTTGATTGAATTATGAAGTATTATACAGCAAATGAATCAGCAAACAAAGGGCTTCAATTTGATATCGGAATTTCTGGAATTTGACGATGTCAGCATTTTTTGATAATGACGTCATTTTCGCCGCCATTTCGGACTAATTAGCAATTTTTTCAAGTTTTTTCAAGCTTTTTTAATGAAAAACACTCTAATGATACATTTGCTATAGATAATCACCATTTAGCAGGTTCTTTTGGGCTCTTTTTACATAGAATGAATTAATCGACAAATGACGTCATAAGAATCGGCTAATTTCTGCCAAAATATCACTCCAAAATCGTTATTTTCAATAAAATATTATTTACCACCATATATGTTGACAAAATGAACCAAAAACTGCATAAAGTTCATGCAAAATCTTCATTAAACTTGAATTCAACTTGGAAGCCTGATTATCACAGATTTTCAGCTTCGTCACAAGGCGTGACGTCACACTGTGACGTCACAAGGCTTGGCAGCCACACCCAAATTACGCTACAAGCTACAAATTACCTGCTCTATAACTGTGCCAAGTTGTATTGAATTCGGATGAGTCTAAGGCAGTTTTCAGAATGGGGTGGAAAGCACCCCCCCCCCATAAATGGTAGCTCGAAAAAAGCCCATATGGATTAGTGTTAAACAACTGATACTTCTCACCAAAATTGCAACATTACAAAGTCGGAAACACACAGTAGAAACCCGCATAAAAGATCATGTTTATATAAGTACCTTGCGGCTGAAATTTAATCTTTTAAACCCATTAAATGAGAACCCAAAGAGGCTGAAACTTGGAAAGGTTCAATTAAAATGACAAGAATTTTTAGAATTTTTCAGAATTCTTCACATTCTGGTCAGACTTCTTCATTGATAAAAAAGACTAAATTTTTAAAAGGTTTTCTTATACCCTATTCACATTGGCAAGTTAAACCGGCTGAAAGTAAATCAGGCTATCGCATGTTGAATTCTAATTGGTCAATCCAACAATTCAAATGCATTTGATTGGTTTAAAATCAACATGGTTTAAATAAAGTTGGTTCAACTGTGTCATTGTGAAAATGGTGTTACAGAACCACAAATGTTCCCAAGAATTCTTGCACGGGAAAACAATGTTCATGTGTGCAAGGCAACAAGGACAAATAATCTTTTAAAAGAACCGAACTGGATGTTTACATTTGCACGGTAGCCAATCAGATGTGACCATGAAGTCACATAAACAAAAGAATCGACGGGAGAAAGTACCCCCCCCCCCCACATTTGGCTCATCGTGCAAGCAACGATAAGATAAATTGAGTGAAAAATTATATTTTTTATCTCAGTACTAATATCTTTAAATTTTCCTCGCGGCTTTTTCTAAAATAATGCATCAATTTGGAGAAAACTGATTTTGAATGAGGCCCATCATGTGGGGTCTTGATCCTCGCCAATAAAGCCCATCAAAAACAACGTCAAGTCATATCAGTGTCATTCTATTTGCTAAATATCATTGCAACTACATTAAAAAAGCGATAGCTGGCTTTTAAACGGTACTGAACTTTTATCACCGAGGCAGTGGCCACGCCAAACTTTGCGTCTTTGATATGCAGACAACATTGGATCTTCTAAATGTGGGTAGAACAGTATGAAGGGTGATCATTTCATTTTGCTCTTCAAAACCTTGCCTCTGAAGTAACTTTAAAACTCTGATCTTTATTCTTTGCTGGCCAATCCTCAGGAATATCCTGTCAGCTTCAAGTCTTCAAAACTTTGTGTTCGGGTATGAGAAACGCAGCGTAAATACTCTTACCTGCCTCCTATCGATCTATTAAATGTTGTATTTAGAACCTAATAAATTCATTGTGACAGGTTATGAGGAAAGCTTCATGTGTATGTTTTGATAGCTAAGTAAGAACAAACACAATATTTCATGTTTGAGCTCATAATCACAAACTAATTAAAGGGGCAAGATACTGATCAACCCCCCCCTAATTTATTTAGAGGAGTGAAGTATGTCTAAATTCGAGAGTAAAATCATTTAACAAATCCAGGGATGTAATGTAGCCAGGGAACCCCACCGTTATAAACTATAGCTCTTTGCTATTTTTGCGCTGCAAATTTCATCTTCCGTTGATTAGAAGTGTCTGTAATTTCTTGAGTGTGGCTTCCCATGACATATTTAGACTCTACGCTCATCTTGTTTCTAAAAAACCGCTTCTTGTTAGAAACTGTAGGCTAACTTAATTACAAATGAATGTAAGACCAAAAACGGCACATGGTACCCCCAAAGAGCACAAGGTAGAGAAATAAGATTGCTAACCCTTACATTCCCACCGTTGCCATTTGGCAAGACATATTTCAACATACAGTATTCTACGACTCCCTGGCTTGCTTGGTATGGATTTTTCTCGTTGTGTTACTGTAAATGAGCCATTGTTCGATGAGAATATGGCAACAGTTTGATGTTTGACAGCTTTTTCATAACCAATATTGAGCATTGAAAAAGAGAGGAATCTCTGTGCTGTCACTTCACAAAAATGGTCACTGGATAATGATCGAGATAACGTTCAGTGAAGATTAAAAAATATGTTTGTTAGGTTTATTCCAAAGCTGAAACCTGTCAGTCGAAGCAGATTAAATCAAATTTTTTCTATGCCTTGCTCAGTGCCATAAAATTTGTCTCAAATATTTGCATGCCATTTGGCAACAGTGGGAGTTTGAATAAAATCAATATGAATTTTGTATTGAGAAAAGCTAAGGAGGTAAAAAATGTGAAAAGGTCATGCTTTTTTTTCTCGAAAATGAGTTATTCGATGGAACGTTATGCTAAAAAACACAACAAATAATTTTGTTGACAAGTTTTTCATAATTTGGGAACGAAAGGGCTAACAAATACTTGGATAGGAATGGTACGGACGAGCGTGATGTACCTTTTACTGCCCACCGGGAGTGTGCAGTACAGTTGGGGATGTTCAGTACAGTGGGGAGGTATGTTTGAGTACAGTGGGGCAATTCAGTATAGTGGGGAGGCATCCGGAGTTCAGTGGGGGATAACTTGAGTGCAGTGGGGGACGGGGGTGTTCAGTACAGTGGGGAGGCATCTGGAGTACAGTGGAAGGGGGGGGGATATCATGATGTGTGTGGTGTGTGGTGAGGCATCATCAGTAGAGTAGGGGGATATTCAGAACAGAGAGGGGGTTGCCAGGGTAGTTACTAGGGGGCCCGGGGCCTCTGTGGGCCAGCAAGAAATAAGGTATGCGTGACCACATGTGCAGAAATTGAAGCTGAACAAAATCCTTCAAAGAAGACAGGGGCCTTGTCTTGGACCAAATTGAAATAAAGTTTAGCTATGGGAGTTTGTCAGACTCCTGTCGACTCTTCTGATTTCCTGCAGTCTTATTTTATGAGTCTCCGTAAGTTTTATTTTTACCTGCCGCCTTTTTATGTTTTTATGAACAATGACTGGGACTTATCTGCTATTTTACAAGGCAGTTTTACAAAGAAACCAGCCATTTGCACGTCGACCTTTGCCTGATTAAAAACGTGAAACGAGTTGAGGGATGTTATCAATCTTCCGAACTATCCTCGGCCGAACATGATGGGTGATCTGAATTGAGAGGCGTAATGTTTACAACCTATTCTGTTTTCAGAGGTCATTGAAATTGAACAACAACACATTAAACATTACATTACAATTCTATTTGTACTTTCTTCATTGGAAGGCAACACCGCTAATTGCCCTTCCATTCCAGACACATATCTGACGTCAATACTTTTCAAACCAGAAGAATGGCTGGAAAGAACAATCAGAAAGTGATTTCAGAGCCTCTGTTTGGGATGAGAGGGCTAGAAAGCAAGGGGCGAGGGGGTAACTCCTATAGGGGGTCTGGTATATGTGTCTTTGAGAATTCAGAGTTAGGACCCGTAACCAGGGCAAAATTTTAAAATATGACCCCATAAACTGGGAAAAATCTGCCACAATAATCGTAACATAGAGAGTAAATTGAGAACTTATAGAGCTATATTCATTTTTATGAAAGGTTTTGGTAGAATCTTCGGAAAAACGGGGTATTTTTCTTCAGAAAATATTCCAACCCAAAACAGTGAAATGCTGGCTGGTGGACTCGGGGCCCAAAAATAAAAGTCAAAATTCACCTGGGCCAAGTTTCATACCCCAAGTTTTATGGAATTCTACTGTTTTCCAACAAAGAGAAGAGATGTCAGTATAAGTGAATCGTAATAAAGTGCCAAAATCCAAAACCTTTCGCTTAGAAACAGTGTTTGTACTGTACAGATTTCTTTAGGGCTCAGTGATACTCATTTAAAGGGGGTTACCTTCAAAATTTTCCATGATAAGGGGTTTTTTCATCAACTAGAATATCAGAGAAAAGGGTATCCTATGGAATTGTATGGACGAGCGTGATGTACCTTTTACTGTTGAATTGTACCCACCAGGAGTGTGCAGTACAGTTGGGGATGTTCAGTACAGTGGAGAGGTATGTTTGAGTACAGTGGGGAAATTCAGTATAGTGGGGAGGCATCCAGAGTTCAGTGGGGGATACCTTGAGTGCAGTGGGGGACAGGGGTGTTCAGTACAGTGGGGAGGCTTCTGGAGTACAGTGGGGGGGATACCATGATGTGTGTGGTGAGGCATCATCAGTATAGTAGGGGATATTCAGAACAGAGAGGGGGGTAGCCAGGGTAGTTACCAGGAGGCCTCTGTGGGCCAGCAAGAAATTAGGTATGCATTTTTCTTTGTTGTAGTTTTCTTTCAGGAACGTTTTCAGGCCTGCAGGCAAAAAAAAATCTAAAAGCAGTGTCTTACCAGTGCATAGGGGGCGTGGCCCAAGGATAAAAGGGCGTGGTGCCCGGTTTCTCTCTCGACGGCCCTGGGGATAAACACTCATGTTCTTAAATGCTCCCTTGCGCAACTATGAACAGCAGCTTTGTAGAATGTAGAATGAACCTATGACGAAACTTTGGTCACATAAAGTGATAACAGAAAACAACGTCAAGAAGCAACAAATTCTTTCCCAAGCAATCACTCGGTACGACGGCGGGCCAGGTCGGCGCCGCAGGCGCCGACCGGCAAGCCTAGTACCTGGATATTTCCGGGGAACTTCACCGATGGAATAGCACCTGTTGGTATAAATTCGTCAAGCAATTTACTAGCCTTGCAACTGATTTCAGCAAGCGCTGCCAAGTTTGTTATTCAGGTCATTCTTCTTGTGAGTATGAAAAGCAGTCTCCGCAGGCTCCCTGAAAAGCAGTCTCCGCAGGCTGACGGGGCTACCGTGGTCAAAAAATTAAAAATGAAAATGAAAAAAATGAGCAAACCTCCTCTCGGGAAGCAAAAAAATACTTCACAGGGTCCGGTACCCTTTAAGCACACTTCTTTGGTAAATTGAGTCCCCTGCAGTGGCTATTATCAACATTTCCTCTTCATTTTGGACGTTTTTATAGACCGTTTAGCAGGGAAAAAGTCTGAGGGGTGCGGAAGAGGGAATAAGGAAGGGGTTCAGGGGCAAAGCCCCTCGAAAAACGGTTGGTGACCACGCCCTTTACTTTATCGGAAATGATAACCACGCCCATAAATAGCCAGAAAACGCCTTATTTACCAATTAAACGATTGGGTAATTTGTTGCTCAAGCTTGATATTTCGAAGAAATCTCTTTGAAATCCTATGGAAGTATTCATGTAATTTTCTTTCTTTCCCGCAATGAATTGTCGAAATATCCCATTGTTTCTTGATAAAAGATGATATGGTATGCAGAAAATATGTCTCGCATTGTCTGAACGGCGTAGGCGGCTGATCTATCGACATAAGCGTGCGGGAAGAAAAAGGGGGGCTGCCAACACAAAGTCCATTGTTTGGCATGATTTTTGCCCGACAGAGGGCATCTTTTTGCCCGATTGGGGCTCATTTTCGATAATTTTTCTGAAGTTGCCCCCCCCGCCTCATACGCTTATGTCTATCGATTACACTGTTACACAAAAACAGAGCAGAAGACTATAGAATTCATTATTCATGACCCACAATAGGCCTAATGTCAAGGAACTCTCAAGCTGTCGCTGTTATCCTCAAAATTTCTAGGAATCATCAGCATCTGCAACCATAGCGAAAACCCCAATAACCGAAAAGTGAAGCACAAGCCATATTTTATATCATCTTAACCCTATTTTAACCGGGGGGGGGGGGGTGTTTTTCGCCCCCCTGTCGGATTTTTTTAATAGCTCCCAAACGATGCTACTTACAATGCTGAAACGTCTTGACTTTTCCTAAAATTTAGTTGGCAATCAGAAAATAGAAATTTCAAGACCTATTGTTCGACCACGTGACCACCACATGCCCATATTTGGATAGTGGTCACAAAGAAATTCTTTAAAACGGCTCTAATTTCTTTCAGTTTATTATTTCTATGACGTCATCAATCTTTATGACGTCATATTCCTAATGAATAAATAATTTTTGCATGCAAAACTGATGGAATGACCTCAAATATCGATGAAGGTACTTGATTTCATCAATAATATGCGAAATTAATGGCTTTAAATCATAATTATTGAGCAAACAACTTTGCATTGAATCAAATTTTCATTATTTAATTAGTTAATTTATTAGAAACCACAAACATCCGCATAAAACCATATGAAACAACGAATTAATGGTGTCAAGCAGGTATTTGGATGGTTTTTGCCAATTTTATCAAGCTATTTGCTAATAATGGGCCTTTTTGTAAATAGCTCGATTTTCACAAAATTTGTATCCTTTTTGGTTGCCTAGCAACCAATCTCGTGACTACTGATTGATTGATGCTATTTTTAGATTCTCCTTTGTTCAATTATGACACAGTCCAAGTTTCATTGTCATAGCTGTTATACTTGCGGAGAAACACAGGGGGTCGAAAAACGCCCCCCCCCCGGTAGAAAATCACTTTTTTTTTACCCGGTTAAAATAGGGTTAATGTAACACCCGATCTTCCTTCTCTCTGGATCTCCTCTTGTTCACCCCTTCCAGCCAAAAATTTGTAGTTGCATTAAAATCAATTTCAGAAATCTTTGATTACTCATGTCCTGTTTATTTTGCTTTATGATGTCAGATTCCCATTCGAATTACTGTCTTCCAAATGCATTTATACACATTTGAGTTAGACCCGTAACTGCACGCTTGCAACACACATAGCATAGGCCATTAGCGAGAAGCAAACTGTCCTACCTAATTTTAGAAGGATAAACTTGAAAAGTATGATGATTTATCGCCCCCCTTTCAACTGCATTTTGTAATTCTTATGACTATGCTGTAATGAAGCTCCCCATGGTTAGTTTTATCCCCCCTTGATATGATATCGTAGTATGATCGAATGTAATTTCAGCAACTGAAATCCCCCCGAACAGCTCGGTTTCTTTGATGTTTCTGGATTTTCAAATCGCATGGGTGCTCCCGCCAAATCTGAGCACCCCTAGATGTGGCAAGGCTATTGGTTTATTCACTTCCACGGGTGCTCAAACTCGGATAATTTACAGGCCATGGGTGCTCTGTTGCGCTGCCTCCAGAGAAGACAATAGATTCCGAGTCCCCAAAGTGTAGGAAAGGTCAGCCAGGGGGAGTTTAGACAGAAGAGTTTTGAGTTGTAAAATCGACAATTTGGAGGAGGAGAGAAGGGGGCTTGGTAACGCACTGATAAATAGCAGAGAATTAGATTGAAAGAAAAAAATCTTCAGTTAAAAAATCTGACGGTTGCTTGAGAATCCTTCGCACCCCTCTAGATCCGCGACTGCGTTTAGGCAGAAACAACACGAAAGCAATCCTAGTTTACTCAGCGGCCTCAACTCACGTCAGGTCAAGAATTTTCCCGCCATTCCAGATTTTGACCAATGATAGAAGGGAGCTGAGGTCAAGCTCGGAAATTGATGACCGAAATCAGAAATTGATAAAAATGTTTATAAATCAAATGATATTTTTAAATCAAATGAAATCGACAATATGAGTCATTAAAATTAAGCGAAGAAAGTTTAGCTGGATGAATTGACTCACTAGGAATACAACATGAGGGGGGACCTAAGGTCGATATCATATGCTACCTTCTCCGTCACCACTGCCTCGGTAATAAAAGTTTTGTATCTTTAAGCCAGCTATCGCTTTGTTAATGTCTTTGCAATAATATTTAGCAAATAGAAAGTCACTAATATGACATTACGGCGTTTTTAAAGAGGGCTTTATTGGTGAGGATCAAAACGCCAAATGATGGGCCTTATACAAAATCAGTTCTCTCCAAATTTACGCGTTCTTTTAGAAAAAATAGCGAGCAAAATTTAAAGATATTAGTACTGAGCTAAAAAATATAAGTTTTTCCTGAATCTGTTATATAGTCGCTTGCATGACGAGCCAAATGCGGGGGGTACTTTCTCCTGTCGATTCTTTTGTTAATGCCACGTCATGGTCAAATCTGATTGGCTAACGTGCAAATGTAAACATCCGGTTCAGCTCTATTGAAAGATTACTTATCCTTGTTGTGCAAGGCCTACACGAATGTATAAGAACCTGTTTAAGAACCTTATAGACAGGGAAATTTCTCAAGGGATCAAAGGATCCGCCTAATCTTTGATTTTATGCTTCATTTCTACTAAGGGACAGTGCAAAGTTTATTTTATAACATGGCCGGTGCAAAACGTAACGGGGCAACTACTTTTTTTTAGCTTGTACAGAACTGGGTCAACACTTTTTACAAAGCAAATATGAACGGGGCAGTAACTTTTTATAAGCTCAAGATGAAGTTTGAAATATGAAATGGCTCATTTGAGGTCAAAATTGTGGATCATGCAAGTTGAGAAATGCTTGAAAGGGTGTGTATGAAAATGACGCAAAATGTCCTTGTCAGTTACTTGCAAGAACGATTCATTAGTCATTTCTCTTCATCTTCAAAGTCGATCTTTTCATTGACAAAGACTCGTAAGGGCAAGAATTGATTTTTTATGGTCTTTGGCTAATTCATCGGCGGTACAATACAACATTAGTTGTTCATGAATACGGGGCAGATACATTTTTTAAGGAAAGGGTGACGGGGCAGTTGGTTTTTTTGCAATAATTTCATACAGGCCGAGCAGATTTTTTTGCAAGAATTTTTATTCTCCACCGGCCATGTGATATAATAAATTTTGCCCTGTCCCTAAATTGTGGCTGCCATCCCCTTATAACGCAAGATTAAAGTGGATAATCAAAACACCTTTTTCAGTGCAATATTAGCTATCGCACCAGGTCTAATGCTGAAGCCATGCTTTTCTGGATACAAACTCGAATCCTGGTCTTCGATCAACACTCGTATTCCTTCTTCCATTGCCAAAGGAGTATATTCTTTCATTTGCACGTCAAACGTTAAAGTCAAACCTGGAAATAGAACAAAGGTTGCTTGTGTTACTAAATAGCGACAAGCAAATGTGGTTGGTGGCGAACTTGAGCAAACGTTTTTTATTGAGAACCTAAAAGAATGCAGCTATTTGAAAAACGCATAATCCCGGATTCTAGAAGTTTTCGATTCTAAAGTAAAGATTCCTTAACCCTATTACTACCGGGGGGGGGGCATAAAGTTTATTTGATGTAGTGCCCTCAATTCAAAATATAAAGAGCTGAAACTTTGTGACTTTTGCTGAAATTTAATGGACTAATTAAAATTTGCAATTAGTAAACTGATCATGTGACCAACCTCTTTTCAACACATGACCAGCCAGACAATTAAAGAAGCGAGTCCAGTTTTAAAAAGGATGATCGTAGAACATCGAGAATACCACCATTCGATAGTTCTTTATGAGAGCTTTCAGATGGTGTATAGTTTTATCCATTTCTGATGACGTCAGCAAATTTAACGTTCATGACGTCATCAAAGTTTATGACGTCATATAAATAATACCAAATGCATTAGATAACCTTAAATGGTCAAAATTGGTTCTACTTATCGTTATAAACAATTTTAAGGTATTTTGGAGTATTTTCATCAGTAATTAGGGGTTTAAATGAAGCAATGACAAACTGATGCAAATAAATAATGAATATACGATATAAATAATAAGCTTAAATTGACATTACATTGCCAATTTTTATTCAGTGATGCTTTGGGATTCATTCTAGTAGCAGTATGAAAGAAGTAATCAACTAAGAACTTACATATTGCCAATATTGCTAATAGTAATCAAAAAGTGCAATTTTCCTCAAGTATGACGTCATAGTGACGTCATGGATGTAATGAAGAATTACAAAAGTAGCCTATTGTGAAGATTTTGTCCCTATACACCATTGTACTAAGTTTCATCCTCATATCTGCAATATTGACGAAGTTGCGGAGGGGGGGGGCACTTCCCCGGTACTACGATGGCCGAAAAAGCCCGGTAGTAATAGGGTTAACACTGTTTTGAGCATAAAGGGGGGAGGGCACCTTCTACCGGCGTTTTTAACAAACTTTGACAGCACTAAAACGACAGGAGATATAGGCATTCATGTTAATGACCAGAGTGATGTGACAGCTAAAGCGTTTCTTGATTTGCTTCAGAGGTATGATCAAATCAACCATGTTTGGCAGCCTACTCATGTAGCTGGCCATACACTAGACCTGATCATTACAAGAAATAACAATGAGATTTCACTTGACAGTCCACATATGAGTAGTTTATTTCAGATCATTGCTTTGTTAAAGTTGTATCATCCATTGAAAAACCAGAGGTCCAGACCAGGGAGATAAGCTACAGGAAACTGAAAGATATAAATCTAGAAAATTTGAAACTTGATATTGCAGCAAGTAATTTAACAACATCAAATTATAACAATCTTCCTCTAACTAAGCTAGCTGAGTTATATGATTCCACTTTGAATGCAATTCTGGATGGGCATGCACCAATTGTGAAAACTGTTCTTAGGATAAAGTCAGTCTCCCCATGGTACAACAGTGAATTCAGGGGTATCAAACGCGAAAAACGAAATGCTGAAATAAGATGGAAAAGAAGCAACAACAGTGCAGACTTTATGCAAAAGAAAGCGGAATGATTATATCAAGAGTTGCAACAATGCTAAAATATTGTATTATTCAAATAAGGTTGAGATTTGTGATGGCAATCAAAAGCGCCTTTATCAATTCGTTTCTACACTGACAAATGGAGACAAAAACATACCATACCTTGATGAGTATACAAAAGAAAATCTTTGTAGAATGTTTTGAGACTTCTTTGGTGAGAAAATTGATACCATAAAAGATCACAAATTGATGCAACGGTTGAGACAGAAAATATAAAAAAGGTGGTAAACTCCCAAACTATAGCTTATCTGTAGATGTTCCTGCATTTAATCAGTTTAAAGAACTATCACAACAAGAGGTTAAGGGTATTATTATGAAGTCACCAAACAAATATTGCTCTTTGGATCCACTACCAACAGGAATATTAAAAACATGCATTGATGTATTGATTGGTCCCATAACAGCAATCGTAAACAAACCACTGTTATATGGGGAATTTCCATCATGTTGGAAATGTGCAATTGTCATTTCTTTATTGAAGAAACTGAGACTGGATCTTCTCTGCAAGAACTACCGTCCTATCATTTAATCAGTTTAAAGAACTATCACAACAAGAGGTTAAGGGTATTATTATGAAGTCACCAAACAAATATTGCTCTTTGGACGAGGACTATGGTGCTTTTGAGGCTGGAGTCATGCACGTACTGAACGAACATGCACCCGTTAAGAAAAAATCGATTCGTGCAAACGATGGGCCTTTTATGACAAAAGCTTTGCGTAAAGAGCACATGCACCGCACTAGGCTACGTAACAAGTATAACAACAACAGAACTGATGCAAATCTTAAGGCATTTAAAAGGCAGAGGAATAAATGTGTCAAATTACTACGCAAGGCCAAATTTGATTACTATCGGAATATTAACCTTGGTAACCTTGCGGATAATCGTAAATTCTGGAAGACTGTGAAACCAATCTTTTCAGATAAGGTCCAGGTAAGCTCTTCTTTGACTCTTATTGAAAACGGTAAAATGATAACTAAGGACTCAGAAATTGCAGAGATCTTCAATCATCATTTCGCAACTATAACAGACAGTTTAGGGATCTCTGCTTGTGACTCAGTTTTGCTTCCTGCAAATGACATACAAGATCCCGTAGAAAAAGCTATCAGGAAATATGATGCTCATCCAAGTATTTGCAAAATCAGAGAGAATATCAAGGTCACCAGCCAATTTGAGTTTAGGGAAGTTTCCACTGGTGATATTGCTACCAAAGTAAACCAACTTAATGTGAATAAGGCCTCTCCAATTGATAGTATACCAGCAAGAATCCTTAAGGAAAACTCTGACGTATTTTGTGTTGTTATCCAAATATTGTTTAACTCGCATATGTCTAAGTGCATGTTTCCTGCAGAACTGAAGGCTGGAGATATATCTTCGCTCTTTAAACAAGAAGATGCCTTTTCAAAAAAGAATTATCGACCAATAACTGTTTTACCATCGATCTCAAAAATTTTCGAACGGTTAATGCAAGATCAAATGCTACCATTCATCCAAAGTTTCCTGTCTCCCCTTTTATGTGGTTTTCGGCAGGGCTATGGCACACAGCATGCACTTCTACGTCTAATAGAAACCTGTAACAAGTCGATGGACAACGGAGGCGTTGCGGGGGCTCTTTTGACAGACCTCTCCAAGGCCTTTGATTGTCTAGATCACGAATTACTAATCGCAAAATTGAATTCGTATGGTTTCAGTAGATCTCCCTTGCTGTTTTTGCATAGATATCTCGAAAACAGGAAGCAGAGGGTAAAGGTGAATGGTTCGTTCAGTACGTGGAAAAAACCAATCTGGGTGTACCACAAGGTTTAGTCTTGGGGTCCCTTCTGTTTAACATCTATCTGAATGACTTGTTTCTGTTCGTAGAAGAGACCAAAGTCTGCAACTACGTGGACGATATAACAAAATATGTATGTGGTCCTAATGTCGAGAATGTTATCGCAAAAACTAGAGAATGATGCCTTTAAGATAAGTGAATGGTTTCCAAACAATCTTATGAAACTAAATGAAGATAAATGTCATTTGATGATTTTTGGTGGGAAGAGTAACGAAGTCTCTGTCAAAATAGGAGAAGCTAGTGTGAAACAAAGTAAAGAGGAGAAGCTTCTAGGGATAACGTTTGATCAAACATTAAGCTTTAACCCCCGGGGGGGGGTACTTAGTATATTTTGCTGACGCCATCTGCACTCCTTTCCGGGTATCGTTTTCGCCTCTTTTTTCTAAAGCCGGGTATCAAAAGAGGGCAATTTTTCTAAAGCCGGTTGTCAAAAGTGTTATTTCATTGTTTTTCGACGAATTTTTTACGTTTAGGGGTATGCTTTTCGCGATTTTTACGTTTTGGGATATGCTTTTCGCCGATTTTTTCTAAAGCCGGCTATCATTTCGAGGGAAAATTTCTAAAGCCGGTTGAAAATTTTTTTTCTTGGAGTGCACCCCCCCCCCCTACAATTGAAAGTCAAGTACCCCCCCGGGCTTTAACCCTATCCAGACTAGGCTTTTTGAAACTCTGGGGAGACTAGGGGGGCACAAAGTGCCCCCCTGGCTTTTCTCAGAATCATAAGTGCTAGAGACTTGAAACTTGGTACAAGTAACAAACATGATAAGGCAAACAAGATGATGTGATTTGTTTTTGTTTATGTCACGTTATTAAGTGCTGACGTCAGCAAATGTTGCTAATTTGGGTGTAAAACCTCATGTACTTTGTCGCATTGTATCTCCAAATTGATCAAATATATCAATTTGATATTTGAAACAAAGAAGGATTATATCTTTGTAATTCTTATTCTGAAATTTTTGCTATGTAACATTGATATTTTTGCTGATGTCAGCATTTATTTATTTTGTACGAAAAAAAGAGCGATTTTTGTCTAAAATTGATCATAAATTACTTTTAAAAATAGCAAAAAATGCTAAATATACATAAAAAGACCTGCTGCATCATATAATGTCATTCATTTTTCTAAAAATGAAGCATAAGATCGTTTTTCATCATTACGCATGCGCAACAACCAATTTTGATGACGTTATCAAAAATAAATACACTATATATCAAATGAAAGCTTGCTTCAAGACAAATTCAACAATGTTTGTCGCATTGTCATAGAGCCAGAGGTTCCAAAGCTATGACTAAAAAGGCATTTATTTTGCGGAGCACTCAATTTAAAGTCATGTGTTGACCCCCGGAATCAGTGTCAAAATTTTTGAAATTGACATGAAAAGATGTCTCGTAGATAGAAACTAAAAGTCACAAAAAAACCAAACTATTATAGAGATACTCTGTGAGCTGTGTGGAAAAGTTTACTAGGGGGCACTTTGTGCCCCCCCCCCCCTAGTCTGGATAGGGTTAAACAACATGTTAAAACTCTTTGCAAAAAAGCCAGCCAAAAACTTCATGCACTTGCAAGAATATCCTGCTACATGGACACGGAAAAGCTAAAGCAGATAATGCAAGCATTTGTCTTGTCTCATTTTAGCTACTGCCCACTTGTGTGGATGTTTTATTACAGAACATTGAGTCATAGAATAAATCATATCCACGAAAGAGCATTGCGTTTTGTGTACAAAGACCATCAAACAGATTTTGAGTCTCTTCTCGAGCAAAGGAATTTGGTATCCATCCACGTAAGGAATCTACAGTTGCTTATGACAGAATTTTATAAAGCAAAGTCTGGTCTATATCCACCTTTCATGAAGGATATTTTCAGTGAGCGCAATATTGGCTACAATCTAAGACATGGTAACGACTCACAGCTTCCAAAAGTGCGTACGACGAGCTTTGGAATTGAGACTATATCCTTCCTTGGAAACCGACTTTGGTCCACTTTTCCAAATGCAGTGAAACAAGCAAGCACACTTCCTATCTTTAAAAATCTGTTTAGATGTTGGAAGGGCGAGAACTGCAACTGTAGGCTAGCAAGACATACATTCCGCAGGTTGGGTATCTAACATGATATTCATAATTATGTCATTCTGTGCAATCTAATGTTTTTAACGGTTTTGTAAATAGGACTTTTTTCCCCCATTTATTTCATTTTATATGTTTGCTAAATAGTAGGCCCAAATTAGCAGTAATTTTGCTATCTAGTGTATTTTAAGCCTACTTTAAAGAAAGAAATAATAATAATAATAATAATAATAATAAAATAATGTGCAATTGTCATTTCTTTATTGAAAAAACTGAGACTGGATCTTCTCTGCAAGAACTACCGTCCTATCAGCAACCTCTCTTTTGTTTCTAAAATAATAGAAAAATCAGCACTGCCCCAGTATGTCCAGCACCTGCAAGAGCTTGGGTTGTACTCAACTGAAAACTCTGCATACAAACATTATCATAGTACAGAGACACTACTTGCTAAAGTTCATTCAGATATCATGAATAATATGGATAAAAAGAAAAGACCATGTTAATCTTATTGGACCTAAGTGCTGCTTTTGACACAGTTGACTTGCAAATACTATCCGAAATCTTCCAACAAAGATTCAACATATCAGGGGGGTGCTCAAATGGTTTATCTCGTATTTAAAGAACAGAGAACAAAGAATTATGATCAAGGACACTCTATCTGAAATTTACATGCTTAAGTATGGAGTACCCCAAGGGAGTTGTGTGGGTCCTGTTACATTTTTGGGGTATTTGAGCTCTCTGTATGACATAATTGACCTCCACTCCCCTAATGCGGCAGCATATGCTGATGATACACAGCTTTATCTTGGTTTCAATCCATCTAGTGCTGAAGAACGAATCCAGGCAGTAAAGGATATTGAAAACTGCATATCAGACATTCGTGCATGGATGCTCACTCATCGCTTGAAAATCCATGATGAAAAAGCTGAAGTATTGGTTATTGGTACAAATCAACAGCTAGCAAAAGTACCAAATCTGTCAATAAAAGTTGGATCTGCTGAGATTGAAATGTCTGACACTGCAAGAAATCTGGGCATAATATTTGATAGCAAAATGACCA
This sequence comes from Aurelia coerulea, assembly GCA_039566865.1. NCBI lineage: Eukaryota > Metazoa > Cnidaria > Scyphozoa > Semaeostomeae > Ulmaridae > Aurelia > Aurelia coerulea. The sequence goes on from CM076945.1 coordinate 17,110,930, forward strand.
TGGAAAAGCACGTAAATAATATCAGTAAGAAGGCTTTTTCTCAATTGAGACGACTGAGGCAGGTTAGTCAGTACTTGTCAAAAGAAGCCACAGAATCACTGGTCCACTCGTTTGTTTCATCAACACTTGATTATTGTAACGTACTGTTGTATGGATGTGCAAAACACTTCCTGGATAAATTACAAAAGGTTCAAAATTGTGCAGCATGAGTTGTGATGGGAGGCCGTAAATATGACCACGTGAAACCTCTCCTCAAACCTCTGCATTGGTTGCCAGTGGCACAACGAATAGATTTTAAAATTGCATTGTTGACGTATAAATGCCTGAATGGATTTGCACCAAAATATCTTGCCGATCTCTTGGAAGTTCAGAAAAGCTGCAGAGTACTGAGATCAAATAAGAAAAATAGACTGAAGCTACCAATGACAAGAACTAAAACACTTGGCACCAGAACATTTACGTATGCTGCTCCTGCAGTATGGAACTCTTTACCGGAAAATATAAAGAACACAAAATGTGTAAACACTTTCAAGAGGCTCCTGAAAACACACTATTTTGAAATAGCGTACAATTAGTGTTGGACTAGGGTCAAGGAACATCCTTTTCCAATTAGTCATCAAGAATTGTAAATTTTAACATGCTTTTAATCTTGTTTTTTTATGCACATTCTTAAATCAGATTTTAAATTGTGAATGGGACTTAGACTGTAAAGCGCAACTGAGTATCTTTAAGTATCGTGGCGCTATATAAATTTTGCATTATTATTATTATTATTATTATTATTATTATCATCATCATCATTATTATTATTATTATTATTATTATTATTATTATTATTATTATTATTATTATTATTATTATTATTATTATTGAATTATCGCACACTGATAAAATGTCATTTCATTCAGCGGTAATGTCTCCTTGATATTGGTGACAGCAAGTCTCCTCAATTTTCAAGGACTTTTCTCAGGATCCGTGCAGTTTGCAGGATAACAGTCTTCTGCACCTCTTCAATTCTGGTCTCAATTCCCAGTTCTTCTACTCTCCTTTTGATGTCTTTTGGTGGTGTTCCTAATGCCCCGATGACTATGGGTACTACTTTCACCTTCATATTACATAGTTTCTGTAGTTCTCTCTTTAAATCCTGGTATTTCTCGACTTTCTCTTTCTCCTTCTGCTCTATCTGGGTATCATATGGGATGGCAAAGTCAACGATGATGCAGTTGTTTTCCTCCTTCTTGATCAAAATTAAATCTGGCCTTCTAGCTTCAATTACATGATCGGTCTGGATGGTAAAGTCTCACAGTACCTTGCAAGTATCATTTTCAACCACACTTTCTGGCTCATGGTTGTACCACTTCTCGCTTACATGTACCCCAAACTTCCTGCATATATCCCAGTGGATTCTTCTCCCGACCCAATCATGTCTATTCTTGTATTCTTTCTGAGCCATTTTGCTACATTCGCTGATGAGATGATTGATAGTTTCATCAACCTTATCGCACATTCTACATCTACTGTCCTCCTGTGTTTTGTCGATTTTGGCTTTGATGAGGTTTGTCCTAATGGCTTGCTCTTGAGCTGCTAGGATGAGAGTCTCGGTCTCCCTCTTAATGCCACTATTTTTCAACCATTTCCACCTTTCCTCTCCAGCAATCTCCTCAGTTTGTCTAATAAATTGGTCATGCCGGACTTTCTCCTTCCAGTTTTCCTTGCGCTCTTTTGCACTTCGATCTTTATATTGTTTCACTGTTTCCTTCACTTCCATGTGCGATCTTTTGCTGCACTCAATAGTCGTTCCTTGCTCTCCTGTACGTATCTCTCTAGTCCAATTTTTGATGTTTCTATCGTATCTTCAACGCTGAGAAGTCCTCTACCACCTTCATTTCGTGAAATATACAGCCGGTCTACATTGCTTTTTGGGTGGAGTGCTTTGTGCATCGTCATTAGTTTCCTAGTACGTCTATCTAATTCTTGAATCTCTTCTTTCCTCCAGTCTAGAAAGGGAGCAGAGTATCTTACCACTGAAACGGCCCATGTATAATTGCTTTAATGATGTTATTTCCATTTAACTTTGTCTCTAACACTTTCCTCACTCTTCGCTTATACTCTTTACTGACTCTTTCTTTCATCTCAGACGTCTTTATATCATCTAACTCTTGAACACCTAGGTACTTATCATTATTATTATTATTATTATTATTATTATTATTATTATTATTATTATTATTATTATTATCATTATCATTATTATTATTATTATTATTACAACAGGCCTTAGCGAATTTTAGTCACGTTTAACCCTAGTGATACCTGATCTTTTTTACCCTTGTAGTACCAGGCACAAAGTGCCCCCCTCAATAAAGTCGTAAACATTGCAGATATGAGAACAAAACTTGGTACAATTGCTTACAGTAACAAATCTATAGAGTATGCTATTCATTTAACTTTTTATTACACCCATGACGTCACAATGACGTCATAATTGAGGAAAATAGTAGTATTTGCTGACTATTGGAAATATTGGCAATATTATGGTTTTATCTGATAATTTCTTACATAATGCCACTAAATCATAAAACATCAATATGTAAAAATTGATAAGATAATATCTACTTAACCCTAATCCTACCGGGCTTCTTTTGATCTAACATAGCCGGGGGGGAGGGGTGCTTTCCACCCCCTCTTTAAATAGCCGTAGAATAATGGGAAATCATTGAAACTTGGCAAGGACGTAATCCTAACTATTCTTAGCTGATTGGTAGTTTTGGGTGTGGCCAACTCATTAGAAGACGATACTATGACGTCATATTGCTGGAAAATGTCAAAATATAAATATATGGCTTTCCGGCTTATTTGTTCTCAAAACGGAATGAAGGTAATTTGAATCACTTTTTCCATCTTATTTGGCGTATTATTCATTTCAAATTCAAATATGATGCATATGGATGTTTTTAGACTGTTATTTTGGAAGAAAATGACAAAAATTGATGACGTCACAACTAGAAACTGTGTTTTTCCACCAAAAATTGATAATAATTGGCTCAAAATGCTTTTAAAGTATTGCATAGCGCAATTCTATGCATTTTCAAAAAAAATCCGTTGGAAAAACTTCAAAATTTGCCAAAATGACCCAAAATGGCAGCCCGAATGACGTCATCATTTAAGAATGCTGACGTCAGCAAATTCCATTGTTATTGACAACAATAGAAAGCTAATTGCTTGCTGAATATTTTAAAGTACAATAGTCAACATTTGGAACCATTTCTGGGAGTAAAAATATCAAAATCATTAATTTTTCCTATACCTTGCTCCAAATATAGTAGTGTCACCTGTCACGTGACACCTATCGTTCAAAAATTTAATTGTCAAAATGTAGCTACTAGATAATTAGTAATTGTCAGAGAACTTTGATGGTCATAGCTGTTTCGTCAAAGAATGCTCTGCAAACAACCGACAGTGGGGGGGGGGGGTTGAAAACATCCCCCGGTAGGATTAGGGTTAAGGTCATTATTTATGTAACACATTCATTATTTATTTACACCAGTTTATCATTGTTTGATGTAAGCCTCTGATTACTGATGCAAATACCGTAAAAAGGTCTTACAATTATGTATAGTGATCAAGAACACCAGCTTTTGTTATTAAAATTAATCTAATACATTAGTTGTAATCATATATGACATCATAAACTTTGACGAAGTCATTAACTTTTAAAATTGCTGATATCGTTAGAAAAAGATAAAATTATACCACATCGGAAAGCACTCATGAAGAACTATTGAAAGGTGGTATTCATAATGATGTATGATCATCCTGGCAAAAATTAGACTCCCCCCCCCCCCCTACAATGCCTGCCAAAAGTCCTTGGAACACTTAGGCCATTTCTGGACAATCCGCAGTTCTAACCATAGCGATTAGGCTTAAACACCTCCTCACCCCCAAAACAATGTTGATTTGCAAGGTTATTGTCCTAGCATTCCATCAGAGTCGCGAATCGTTCTGCAATCCCCATTTTGTCATCACAGAACAACAAAGTTTTGGAAAATGGTCAAGCCTATGTTCTCTAATGTAAATCCAATGGAGCAAAAAATTATCCTCGTTGAAGGGGAAGAAATATTGACAAAGGATGAGGCAGTTGCGGAATGCCTAAACACCTACTTTGTAAATATTACTGACTCTTTAAATCTGAATGCCACTTATAATGACAGCAACGTTGAGGATTCGCTCAATAGTCGAATTGACACTGCTATTGCAAGGTATGCTAATCATCAAAGTATCCTGGCCATCAAAAAAGCAGCGAAAAATGTCACCAAATTTGATTTCGAGCATGTCAACCCATGGAATGTTATGGAAAAGATTGAGTCACTCGATTGTAGCAAATCAGTTAGTGGTAATATTCCTACCAATATGTTAAAAAAGGCGATGGAAATTGCATGCCCATATGTCACTGACTGCATCAATAATTCCATAAATGATGGTATTTTTCCAACAGATTTAAAGAAGGCTGATGTGACGTCACTCTTCAAAAGTGGGGAAAAAACCACGAAGAAAAACTTTCGGCCAATAAGCATACTACCTTGCGTGTCTAAAGTATATGAGCGACTCTTCGGCGATCAACTAAATGATCACTTCATAAGCAGAAATAGTTTATTGTGCAATTTATTGTCGGGGTTCCGAAAAGGGTACAGCACCCAACATGCCTTGCAAATAGTTATTGAAAATTGGAAAAGATCTTTAGATTCAAAGGGCATTGTGGGTACTATTCTAATGGACCTCTCAAAGGCGTATGACTGCCTACCGCACGATTTATTGATAGCGAAATTGGAGGCATACGGAATTGGAAGAAAAAGCCTGAAACTAATCTACAGCTACCTAAATGGTCGTAAACAGAGGGTTAAGGTTGCATCGCATTACAGTTCATATAAACAGACAAAAATTGGCGTGCCACAAGGATCAGTCCTGGGTCCCTTGCTATTTAATATCTTTATTAATGACCTATTCCTTATCAATCTTCAGTCAGATTTATGCAACTTTGCAGACGACAACACATTATATGCGTTTGGCCATTCTTTTGAATCAGTTGTTTCAAAACTTGAAAGCGATCTTGAAAAGATCCTAGATTGGTTCTTTAGGAATAATATGGTTGCGAACCCTGGAAAGTTTCAATTGATGTTCCTGGGTATGAAAGAAACTGTGCACTTGGGCTTGAATATCAATGGCCAAATCATACGTGCAAGTGATCAAGTGAAACTACTAGGAGTCACTATCGATAAAAAACTAACTTTTGGCCAACACGTAGAGGATCTCTGCATGAAAGTCAGTACAAAGGTAAAGGCATTCTCTAGATTGTTAAATTATATCAATTTTAATCAAGCAAGGGTCGTATTCAACGCTGTTATACTATCACATTTCAACTATTGCCCCCTGATTTGGCTATTTTGTAGCAAAGCTGCCAACAGTAACATCAATCGAGTACATAAACGTGCTTTAAGGGTTTTATACCAGGATTTTGAATCCTCTTTTGAAGAACTTCTATTTAGGCATGATGATGTTACAATACATGTAAAGAACCTACAGAAACTGCTCTTAGAAGTTTACAAAACGCTCCACCAATTAAATCCGTCATACCTCTGGGAGAATTTCCAAACAAAATCTATTACTTACAACTTACGAAAACAAGTATTATGTGAGCTTCCTCAGAGGTCTCACACGATAAAATATGGGATAAACTCCCTAAGATTTAGGGGAGCTATGCTGTGGAATACCTTAAACGATGATGTAAAGAATATAGCGTCTGTTGCAGCTTTCAAAAAGGAAATTAAAACTTGGGATGGAACCAGTTGCCTTTGTACAATTTGTAAATAGACACTGAATTCCTTTGATTGTAAATTAGCATGTATTACTTTAGGTTTATTGTAAATAGTTGGTGTAAATTAGCTTTATTCTTTTAAAACTATGTAAATACCAACTTTAAATAAATATATGAAATGAAATGAAATGAAATTGTTCTGAGGGGGAGAGGGGGAAATCGCAAAAAAATGCAAAAATAGCAAAGGTGTTCCAAGACTTTTGGCAGGCATTGTAGTTGTTCAGCCGACCACTTGTTGAAAAGTGCTGCTCAACTGATGCATGTCGTTAAATCGCGAAAGTGCTCCAGCTTCCCATTGGCCAATAAATGAATATGATTATGCTCACTATATTCGGAATCGAGGCCTAATTATCAAAATCGAGGCAGGCATGCGCAAAGTCGCAAAGCTGGAAATAAACATTTGCCTTTTTATTTGCAAATTAGAGACCTTTCTGTAAACACTAACATTCATTCACACATTCACACAGCAAAATTTGAAAAGAGAACTAGAGTCGGGAGAACAGAATGTACATGTAAAATCAATCATTGGTTCCACCTGTTTGAACATGAACAATTGCAAAAAACAGGATTGTGTTTTTACTTCCTTGTTCTGTGTGGTGAATATATACCTTAGATATGAAAACAATGGGCACGTTATTGGTTGAAATCGTTTCAATCAAATGTATTCATACAAAAAATGTTATGACACGTCTATGGTATTCATTATGACCAGCCATGATTGCTTTGTAGCGATTGTTGGGTTGTTTATATAACCGTATGTTACCCACTGATCAGTGTAGTTGCCCTACTAGCTAAACTTCTAACATTCTTTCGATACTTGAAGAGTCTCTACTTACCTTGAATTACATTGTTTACAAAGAGGTCCACAATTTGCAAAATAAAAGGGAAAATGTTCGCTGCGTGTGCTGCGAAGGACGGGCTAAGCAACTTTGCAAAAATTGTTGATGTCCAGCTTTGCGACTTTGCGCTCGCCTGCCTCGATTTTGATAATTAAGCCTCGATTCCGAATATAGTGAGCATAATCATATTGTTTTATTGGCCAATGGGAAGCTGGAGCACTTTTGCGATTTAACGACATGTCACCTGATCAGTATCTACCATTTTGAAATGTATTAGGTTTTTAAGAAAATTTGCAGCAAAGTTTCATCTTTTTCTTTTTAACTGAGGACACTGCATCGAATAACTTGCGTGCCTGCGTGGAAGGGGGTGCGTGTGTTGCTATTCTATGTCAAGGGTGATACAATTATAGGCTAAATAAAACGAAAAGTGGCGGCCAGGCTTAAGGCCTAACTGTCACCAAAGATGCAGCTGGTGCTTAAGCACCCGGCGGTGCCTAAGCACCCGACAAGGCCTTTTGGCCAAACAACTGATGCAACGTGCATCCGACACGCCCTGTATTAGGGCACACAGCATTGATACGATCTTGTATCATGCATGCCATTGACACTGCACAGACGATAACACAAATTACACTGTGTACGATACAGTAACATGACAACGATAAGCGATTTGCATTGGGCTGATGGCACGGCCACCCGGGCACACCATATTGCATCACATCCACATCGCACAGCTCCTTGACTGCAGCTTAGTTTATACCAGAGCTTCCAACATGTCAGTCTCTTTCTTGATTTCATTGCGTTTGTTATCAGTGGAGTGCCTATAGAGTCTTTTAATGTACATTCAAGATGAATTATCAGATATTTTTAAAAAGCTCTCCGCAGGAGCTAGGAATGTTGAAACACAAGCGAAGCAAGTGCTTATTTTCCTTGTACTACGAAGAAAGCATGAAGAAATTCAGCTCACAAAACAAAACAAAAATATTCCGCCATTGTTCAAAGAATAAAATCTGAACAATCCAACCAAGTCTGTCTTTTGTTTCAAAGATATTTTTCCTGCTATTTGCAACAATTTTGGAGAAAATGAGTTGAGTATTTGATAAAATGAAAATATACTTTTTGAGAAGCAATGAATGTTATTTCCTTTGCGTTTTAGCTGCCTAGCAACTTGTCACGCAGCTCATTAATTTATATGTCATTTTTAAAGCTATTTGTCCAAAGAACAATTTTGATAAGTCTCTTTGTCAGACATATCTCTCATAGTTTCGGGAGAAAAGGGGGGGGGGCGCAAAAACACCAACCCCTTGCTCAAAAATATAAACTTTTATGCCTGCACTGAATAGGGTTATTGTAAAATTTTGCTCAGGGCTATACATACCGTAGTAATGACACATAATCGATAAACAGTAAAAAAGAATGTAAAAAGGAAATTAGGGTGCAATTATGAAGAAGCTATATCTAGCTATGTAACTCTCAGCCTGCTTCTAAGATAAGATTGCTACATGGCTTCAAATTACAACATGGCGTTGAGCTGAGAACAACATCAGCAAGCTAGACATAAATTAAAAAGCAAAGTATAATTATAGCTGAAAAGATCATCTTTTTAGTTGTTTGATTCTGGTACAAAGATTTACCTACCGTCACTACTATAAGCAATGTTCGACTTCAATGGGCCATGCAATGAACCATTTGATCCTTCTATTACTGACTGCCCGTTGAACGTGAAACAATTTCCATATTTCCAATGCCATAATTTCTTCCAATTTCTCAGAAGCAATCTGGGTGAAAAAATTCAAAATGTTCAAGATTCAGCTGCTCTTTATGAGTTGATCCTTCAGGATGAACAAGGACAGATAATGTTACAATAGGACTCGCTACTTTTATTGACACCAAGATACAAAGCAATTTGTGATTGCAGACAAAGGGAATTCCATGCTCGGTTGGTCAAGACATAAACAAAAACAAAGCAAGCCGGAAAAAATTGCCCTGGAACTCGGGTCGCTAGCGCGCTCGTTATGCATTCCAGAAATGGTTTTTAAGAGCAAATATTAGCACATATGGAAAGAAGAAGGATATATCTACTAAAGTTCTGTCTCGGGCATTTTATTTATTATGTGCAGAAGCCAATAGGAAGGGGATTCCATTTTCATACCTTTTAGGTGTAATTAAAACACTTACTGCTCAGCTTCTGTACGAAAAAAAATAAAATGCCTAAGGCGAAGTTTACATATATCCTTCTTCTTTCGATTTGTGCTAATAGTTGCTCTTTAAAGCCATTTCTGGAATGCACAACAACCGAGCTAGCAACCCGGGTTTGAGGGCAATTTTTGCGGCTGGCTTTGCTTTTGTTTATGTCTTGACCAACCGAGCATGGAATTTCCTTTGTCTGCAATCACAAATTGCTTTGTATCTAGGTGTCAATAAAAAGTAGCGAGTCCTATTGTATAATTACCTTTCTCATACGAAGACTTTCGTAAATGCCAACAAAATGCTCTGTACACACCTAATCATACGAAGGCGAGAAGGACGGCAATTACTAGACCGTCCGTGAACTCTTTCCCAATTCAAGGTTGAGTCTACGACCATGAAAGGAAATCGATCCCACCTTTCCAATGCATTGTTGCTGTTCACCAGTGGCGGAGCCACAGGGGGGAATGGGGGGGGGACAAGTCCCCCCACTATTTTCTGAGGTCACTCTTCCAATTTCGTCTAAATCCGTAGTTGCGAGGTTGGCCAAGTGGTTAAGGCGCCGGACTCACAACCGCAAGGTCGTGGGTTCGAATCCCACCAGGGTCATACTTGCTGCGAAAGTGTGAGGAGAGCTGCTAACTCTCTGTAATTCCAGGCAAAGGCAAAAGGAATCACGAGGTGTGGTCACATCGAGAGGAAGGACCGGGGTCGCCCTGATGGGCCCCCCCTGCGCCAAGCGCAGAAACCCATACCTTGCGAGAATAGCAAGTGTATGTGCCTAAAAAGTGAAAGGTTATGTATAACCCGTGTCCCCTGCTGGAAACAAGTCATCTCGAGACTTTCGCAGGCTAGGCACGTTAAATACAATTACTCACTCACTCACTCCGTTGAGAAAATGTCTTAGGAGGGGTTAGGTAGGTATCTTTAGAGCTTGATAGACAAAGAAGGGTGTTTCCTTAGGGTAAAAAGGGCGTTTCCTGAGCATAGAAAGGGCGTGGTCCTGAACATTTTCATGGGGCTTCGCCCCCAGACCCCCATCTTCCTTCGTCCCCTCCACTTTTTTGAGGTTGGCGCCGCCACTGCTGTTCAATAACCGACAGATAACTTGCATAGGATCGTCTTTTCCAATGCATGCGTTGGATGGTTGCTGCTGGCAAAGGTAGCTGAATTTCAAAATAAATTGTATTTTCTCAATGATGGAGGGAGCTGCCTTAACCAACCTGTTCATGGTAGCAAGGCCAGATTCTGCAACAGAACAGCATCAGCTGCTTTCGATTGATACCGCAATACAAAGCGATTTTGGACTGCAGAAAAAAGAAATTTTTGAACAAGAAATTCAAAAACAAACGCTTCGCGATAGTTACCATGAAACTAGAGTGGTGTCGCCCATTATGCCCATGTCGTCACGAAGTTCTGAGTTAGATCCAAAAAGAGCAACTAATGAAAAAACCGAATAGCCAGATTATATCACCAACTAATGGAGAAAAAGATCACAGAGTATTGATTTCTTACGTAAACTCTTTATACTGATTTTAGAAGATTTTGAAGAATGGAGTAAAAACGTCGTTTTCTTCTAGCGTCGCCCATTATCGCCGCAGGACAAACAATGAACACTACTCTCCGGTAAAAAGTTTTAATAAGAAAAACAGCTTTAATTACTGTTCTTTGTTTATCATTTGGTACTGAGAACCCAAAAATATCTATAAGAATTAACCTAAACTTCGAGTTTTGGCAATTGAAATACATGCTTCCAGTTGTTCTAAATCCTGCCTTATCTCTTGTGCATGGATGGATGAGTTTTGGCACAGTTTCTAAAATGAAAATAGACTTGATATAATGCTGCGTTTTTCTGGGTTTCGATGATTTTCCAAGTCAGTAAGTAAGATTCTAACCCAAATTGGTGTTTTTTTTAATAAATGTTGCATTTTTATATTTTGAAGCGATTGGAAACTTCTCTGGTAAACTGATGGGCATAATGGGCGACGAAAATAGCAATTAGCAGCACTGAGACTTCATAACTTAAATCTGAATCAGAAGTCACTTTGCTTTGGTTTCATTCTAGATTTCCTCTCTAGAGACAGGACTTCTGAAAAATCAAAACATATTTCAAAAATTTCAAACCGCAAGGTGCCGAGCGAACAAAAAAGAAGGAAGGCATGTAAATAGAATCATGAAATTTACAATACTTGAAAAAATCAATTAGACATATGCTCAAACCATCTCGTCGGGCTTCAATGCAAAAGAACTGAAACTTCAATGAAGGTCAAATCATGATAAAACAGATGTCAGCGAAGATTTTCCGCGCAATTACAATTTTATTACTAGTCGTCAATCCCCTGAAATTTAATTTCTCTGGCAAGCCGGCCATAATGGGCGACTGGCCATAATGGGCGACGCTACTTTAGTAAGATAGTTTCTGGTGCACGCGAAAGATAGTTTAAGGTTACTGTAACTGTTCAGACGACAAATTTTCGATTTTTGGTTTTTGTCATAATCTGATGGTAAAAGTATTTGAGGACTGTTTAAACCAACTCACTTCCAGAAGTAGTCACAATTACTTGGAAATTTGAGCATTTTAAAAGGAGCAATACTGTTTCTCAAAAAGTGCGGGAATATACATAAGCGGATTAAAGTAAACTCACTTGACCTTGCAGCTATGTTCATGACATCCCGTGCTGCTGTGTTATTGACATAATGCTTTACCAATACCACGCTTAAGCCTAATTGCTTGACCTTTCATGCATAATCGTATTTCCCGCAATTTTTGCTTCATTTTGATAAAAGCCTGATTTCTCGAAACAGGATTCCCGAGTACTGGTGGGTAATAAAAAATCTTTGTGTACCCAACAGGCCAATCGAATCGCTTGAAACTTGGCACACAGAGTCACAATGCATATAACTACGAAACCATGTCAGCGATTTGTGATAGATCCACTGGTCCGATTTTTACAAGGGTCTGAAAGTTAAAAAAGACATTTAAGACATTTACATTTATTTAAAATGATATCATTTCAAGGCAATACCTTTTATCAAAAATTCGTGACATGGTTTTGCAGCTCAGGGCCTTAAGTCATTGGTAGATAGAAAGTCGTGGTCCAACGATTATCATTGGGGTACACAAAGATTTTTTCCCAAGGGTGGTCGATTTTGCCTAAAATCTCGAACAAATCATTCGCGATTTTATTGAATCAACTGAATATATTTTCATGATATTCTACGTTTAATTCTGCGTCGAATGATGCATAAGTTTGTTTGGTATATTTTGACGAACGGCCGTGGTAAACAATCGCCGCCTGAACGGTTACAGTAACCTTAACCCTATTTCTCTTTTTTTTATACGTCAATGACAACATTGATCTTGGGGGGGGAGAGGGGGATTGAACGATCCAGCAGAAGTTCATAGTTTATGTCCAAGATTGTAGAGATCCTCTCCAGCCTAAGTAGCTCGAACAGGTTATTTGTTGAACCAAAGATTCACTCAATGATGACGACATTTTTGACTATCATGCGATCTCATTCTCCAATCTCAACTTTCGACTGACTCCTCAACTCTATCCTCGTGACTTTAAACATGCGTCTCTATACTACTCCACTCTAACCTTCATAATTAACCAATCACATGAGGTTACATGACGTCAAAACATATTTTTCATCTTACAAAGTAAATATCATAATTAGTCCTGCTGTGTTCTTGCAGCATAATTACTACGTGTTGATCTTACAGCAGATATAGAACAGATCATAAACTGCATGGGTACGCGGATACCCCAACAGTATGTTGTTACAATATGCGTAGAATAAACTGAGAGAAATGTTTGTTTTAAGTAGGCTTATTGTAGATCTTGGGAAAATCTCAGTTCTTTATGTATCACAGTAATGGTTGGGGATACGAAGAGGCTAAGTTGTGAGCCAGTTTAGAATAGGGAGTCGCTAATTCATGATTCGAGAACCAAGAACCAGAACCAAGAACCAAGAACCAAAACACCCTAATTCAAGAACCAGAATTCAAGAACCAACTTTGGACACCCTAATTAAAGAACCAGAATTCAAGAACCAACTTTGGACACCCTAATTCAAGAACCGGAATTCAAGAATCAACCTTGGATCCCTTGGATACCCTAATTCAAGAACCGGAATTCAAGAACCAACTTTGGACACCCTAAATCAAGAACCAGAATTCAAGAACCAACTTTGGACACCCTAATTCAAGAACCGGGATTCAAGAACACCCCAAACTTTATAATATTTTTGGCATTTACCAACGGACCCTGCGGTGTTATGCATGGTTTACATCAAAGTTGGTCCCTATACCGTCCATTTCATCCATTTCTTTATGAGTAAACTAAATGTCATCAATCATGCATGGTTTATTGATGTAAACCATGCATTACACTGCAAGATTCTTTGGTAAATGCCAAAAATATTATAAAATATGGGGTGTCTAACTTTTGTTCTTGAATTATGAAATATGGGGTGTCTAACTTTGGTTCTTGAATTCCGGTTCTTGAATTAGGGTATCCAAGGTTGGTTCTTGAATTCCGGTTCTTGAATTAGGGTGTCCAAAGTTGGTTCTTGAATTCCGGTTCTTGAATTAGGGTGTCCAAAGTTGGTTCTTGAATTCCGGTTCTTGAATTAGGGTGTTTTGGTTCTTGGTTCTTGGTTCTGGTTCTTGGTTCTTGAATCTTGAATTAGTGACTCCCTTTAGAATACAAGTGAAGCTCGTACGTAGAAACTTATTGAGCTATGAGAATTTAAATAACTTATTACTAAGGACTCCAATCATGGAACTTACCATTAGAAATTTCAACTAGAGTAGCGTCGCCCATTATGGCCGGTCGTCCATTATGGCCGGCTAGCAAGAGAAATGAAATTTCGGGGGACTGACGACTAGTAATAAAATTGCAATTGCGCGGAAAATCTTCGCTGACATCTGTTTTATCATGATTTGGCCTTCACTGAAGTTTCAGTTCTTTTGCATTGAAACCCGACGAGATGGTTTGAGCATATCTCTAATTGATTCTTTAAAGTATTGCAAATTTCATGACTCTATTTACATTCCGTCCTTCTTTTTTGTTCGCTCGGTACCTTGCGGTTTGAAATTTTTGAAAGATGTTTTGATTTTTCAGAAGTCCTGTCTCTAGAGAGGAAATCTACAATAAAACCAAAGCAAAGTGACTTCTGATTCAGATTTAAGGTTATGAAGTCTCAGTGCTGCTAATTGCTATTTTCGTCGCCCATTATGCCCATCAGTTTACCAGAGAAGTTTCCAATCGCTTCAAAATATAAAAATGCAACATTTATTAAAAAAAACACCAATTTGGGTTAGAATCTTACTTACTGACTTGGAAAATCATCGAAACCCAAAAAAACATAGCATTATATCAAGTCTATTTTCATTTTAGAAACTATGCCAAAACTCATCCATCCATGCACAAGAGATAAGGCAGGATTTAGAACAACTGGAAGCATGTATTTCAATTGCCAAAACTCGAAGTTTAGGTTAATTCTTATTGATATTTTTGGGTTTAAAGTACCAAATGATAAACAATGAACAGTTACTAAAGCTGTTTTTCTTACTAAAACTTTTACCGGAGAGTAGTGTTGGTTGTTTGTCCTGGGGCCATAATGAGCGAAGCTTGAAGAAAAGGGCGTTTTTACCTCCTTCTTTAAAATCTCCTAAAGCCAGTATAAAGAGTTTACAAAAAAAAACAATACTCTGTGATCCTTTTCTCCATGAGTTGGTGATATAACCTGGCTACTTGGTTTTTTCATTAATTGCTCTTTTTGGATCTAACTCGGAACTTTGCGACGAAATGGGCATAATGGGCGACACCACTCTAGCTAATTTCACTAAATTTCAATGGAAATGCCTTTGATTTGTGAATTTAAGATATACCTTGCCTTTATATCAAGTCTTCATTTCCATGGTGGTGGAGCTTATTTCAGCGATAAATAGTCTCAAACATAACATTGGTGCTTATGATAAACCTTTCATGGTCCCTCATTTTCCAAATGATGGCTCACTAGCTGTTGAACAAAAATGGCAGTTTGTATTTGAGGAGAAGCATGGATGGGCTGAATGATCTAAGATGAAGCAAAAAAGGCATTTCCCACGTTTTTCGAGACTCTGAAGGGCATGGTCAAGAAAAAACTTCCTATGGGCTTCACCCACACACCCCCATTTTTCTTCAGTTAGCGCTTCCAAAAGTCCAACGCTGGATCCGCCCCTGCAGGAATCCCCAGAAAAGACTCCCTATCATTGCTAAAGTGGCCCCATTTACTTCAATGATGCAATATGCAAACTAGCTTGACCGTCGAGAAGCAATAGAGGAATACAATAGCGATGATGCGCATGACAACTTGGGCCCCAACATTGATTGGCTTGCACAAAGTTGAAACACAGTGAGTCAAAACAAAAGAGTCACAGCACTTCGTCTCCCCAACAACTTTTCAGCATTGCGATAAGAAGAAGTTTCTGCACGCTAACTATTTTCTTAAAAAATAGTTTCAAGTAGCCTAAAATGGACTGAGCAATTAGCTTTGATATGACACTTACCGTAAAAAGTCTACTAGATTTTATAATGCTCGTTATTACGATAAAACTAAAGGAGCAACTTTGTCCTAAATCCATTATGTTCTAGAGAAGAGAGCTCTGAATAAGATTCATTAATATTATGCTCCTTTCTTCTAAATGACTAAATGACTCAATTGATGATCAAACTCAGCTCATTAATCTCTATTAGTAGTAGTTGGCAATCTAGATATGCGCAAAATCTAAACAAATTGAGCTTCAATAGACATCAGTTGCTGTATTTCTCATAATTTTGTTTCAGAACAACACAAAAATTATTCTATCTCTTGTCCATATGTTCGCTTTTTTTTTAGATTATTGGTCTATTTAACATTAGGGGGATACCTACTGATTCTGGATATCTCCAGAAATTCCAACTTAACCTCGTTTTCAAAACATTTTACTCTTTCAAAGATGGCGGATGCACATTTTCAGCGATGCGACAAGAAGCGACACTTTCCTCAAGGCATACGATTCAGGGAAGTGTTTCAGAGCCTCCCAAAAATATTTTTGCCTTTAGTGATATGTTCTCTATACATCCATAATGGATTTCGTTGTTTATACCGGCTGCGCCAAAATAAACTATGCACATTTGGCAGTCCACGATAAATCGTACACTGGACCGATTTTGAAGATTTATGACTTAATCTTTAGCAGAAAGACTGAACTAGATTCTTGGATTTTTTGCAAATTTTCCGTTTTCAGTTTTTAGAGCTAGAAGCGAGTTTCTTAAAATTTTCGTTTTCGAAAACACCGAAAACGATGAAAAAACGTTGATCAAATTTTCTAAAGACTCAACATGAATGGACAAAGAGAAAACGTTTTCAAGATGATTTGGGGATTTGAAAATTAATTGTTGTAAACTTCTGCACGAGAGTTATTTCAACGATTGGCCTGTTGCGAAATTCTGTAGTAGTTGCAATCAAGTGCCGCCCCAAAAGCCGTCACAAAATAAAAACTGTAACAAGATTCCATGCTTGCTGGCCTCATGAGGCTTCCTCGCTTGTCTTTTTAACCCCCTTGACACAACCTGCACCAAAGCATAAATTCAATGACATCACAAAAGAAAAGACAGTTCTTTGTATCCTTGAGAATATTATTACATTTCTCCCAAGATAGTACGAACTCTCGTACAGCAGCTTACAATTAATCGATTTCTAAATCTAAAATCACCATGAAAAAGTTTTCTCTTTGTCCATTCACGTCGATTCTTTAGAAAATTTGATCTACGATTTTTGATCGCTTTCAGTGTTTTCGAAAACGAAAATTTTAAGAAACTCGCTTGTAGCTCTAAAAACAGAAAACAGAAAAATTTTCAAAAAATCCTAGAATCTAATTCAGGCTTTCTGCTAAAGATTAAGTCATAAATCTTCCAAATCGGTCCTGTGTACGATTTATCGTAGCCTGCCAAAAGTGCATAGTTTATTTTGGCGCACCCGGTATGAAATCTGTTACTATTTATGACCGAATTTTGTTGTGTTGTTCCACAACAACATCAAGAAGACAGGGAGTAAAAACTTTCATTGTTGTGCAACTGTAAAAATGGCATTTTTGAATGAAAAATGCTAATTTATGCTAATTTAAGACTTGAGAAGCATTTCTGCATCTATCTCTCGCATATTAATAGGGGTATACCAAGAGGCTGAGATGGGGGATGATTTTAGGGGGCAAAACACTGTAGATTGAACGGTATATGAAACTTATGTGTGTCAGATTACATATGACGCAGCACGCCGTTGTTGTCCTCCGCATTGCGCGACTAGGCCGCACACCACAAGTCGATGCGAAATCTGTTTTCTTTGTTATATCTGAGAAAAACCGTATCCGGGCCACTCCTTCCAGTACCTGAAGTGATCAGGTTATTGCTTTATCTATCGAATAAGCTTACTTTTGTTCCGATTGTTTACAAAAAAGTCTCGTACTTTGGATATTGAACCGGATCAAATCAGCTCATAAGCTTTTGACCGTGAAAGCGAACGTTGATGTCCGGCCTTACAATAAAGTCTCGTTTTGAAGCAAAACCGGAGCAGCACCTCCTCATCCAGCACCTTCAAAGCAAATTACTTGTTGTGAGCTTTCAATCGATGTCTTAGTGACGCTTTTGCTACGAAAATTGACCACGTACCCTTACGCTTCAAAGTTTGATGCAGAGAAAAAGAAAGATATGCAGTTTTACCAGTTACCACCAAAGAGTTTGACAATGACAAGGGGGTTCAAATACACTATGCTGCGATATGAAGATAAGTAGACGAGTAGTGGAGACCGATATGTGCAGAGAGAACTGGCAAGTTTCTCGTTGCAAAACTTGAACAGCTTGAACAACCAAAGCTTAGTTCACTGGAAGAGCATTTTGAAAGATTCTGTGTGTGCTTCTATCGTGTGAGATAAAACGCAAGTTGCGATCGCAAAGAAGAGACGACCCCAATGTCAGGATCCAATTAATTGTCAATGGACATCTATGCAATGTTCGTGTGTGTATTTTTTATCCTGTTTGGAATAGCTGAAGCAATGTCTCAGGATGGATATGTTGATGGTGGGGAAAATCATGCTGGTGCTAATGGTGGAGGAAATCAACCTTGGTCTAGTCAAACTTTTGTTGGAGAGATAAATCAGTGAGTACATATTTTGTTTCATTTCAATTATTTCGGGAGGGAAATTAAGAAAAGGGAAGAGACTTTCTTTGACTCAACAACAAGGCTGATCCATAATGTGCATATATACTTTAGTTTTAGCTGATTCATAAACTATATCTATAGAAGTTTTATTTTTCTGATTTATTTTAATCAACAACATTGGATTTCAACTCTGTTTTGGAAATAACCACATTGGAGACATATCTATTATATTGTAGTCTAAATCTTTACTATCTCTTTTTGCAGGTATTTGATGTTGACTATTCTCAGTAACAGCAAGAAAAGGTGTGATGACACTGATACTGACACTGTCAGGCCACAGTATCAAGATGCAGTTCGGGCCATTTTGGATGAATCAGGTCTCCAAGATGTTATCCTAAATGTCAGAATACTGCGTTGTTTTCAGAACAAGTTGACCCAGCTTCTCGAGAAAAAAAGTGTAGCTTCAAGGAAAGGTGGAAAACAAATGCAAACATTTTTGAAAACTTTGCAGGCGTCAAAGCCGTACAAATTTACATATTTCTTCCATGAGACAGACAAGCTTAAATTTTACACAAAAAACCAAGCATTGACCACTGAGAAGGAAGGACTTCAAAAAAGCTTGATGCACTGACAAAAGAATCTGAAGATTTAGAACATGAAGTAAAGAGGGCCAATGCATCAGCTTTTATATTGGCGAACACGCTTCAGAAACATTGTGAAGAGGATGATTTCACAGCAAAGGGAACAACCAAAAAAGAAATATGCTACAAGTTCTTTGGCAAGTTACTCTGAACGTAGCAAATACAGAATAAAGAAAGAGCTAAAATCTGAGATTACATCTGCTTTGGAATTTATTGGCCTACATGATCTTGTCCCGAGTAAAGTGACATATTATGATACCGTTGAGAATGCTTCAGAGACCATTAAATTACTTGATGAGGATGAAATTAGCAAAACGTTTTTCGATGGAGGTGTTGAAAATGATGTCATAGCTGATGATACCTCTGACCTGGATGATGTGTACATGTTGCTTTATATAGAAGATAAATTCCACATATCCAATAAGGCTTGGCATCAGCTTGCATCAGTGTCAAAAAGGTTACCAACAACATACAACTTGAGGCGAGGATTTGAAAATTTAAACAAATCATGGGATGTTTACCCCACACCTAATTCTACAGAGGGTGTACAAGTGAAATTACGTGATGTACCGGGTGTCCCGAAAAAATGTATACAGATTTGGTTGACTCCAGTGATGTCAATTTAGCTTCAATCAATAGCTAATCACTCTCAAAATGTTTCTCGATAGTTAACTTGAACAAAGATACCTTGTTTGTTGGTATTAGTGCTTTGAGAGCAGAGATATCAATCTTTAAAGCTTAACCCTAATCCTACCGGGGGGGGTGTTTTCCACCCCCCCTGTCGGTTTTTTGCAGAGCATTCTTTAACGACAAAAGCTATGACCCTCAAACTCTCTGACAATTACTAATTATCTATTAGCTACATTTTGACAATTAAATTTTTGAACAATAGGTGTCACGTGACAGGTGACACTACCATATTTGGAGCAAGGTATTGGAAAAATTAATGATTTTGATATTTTTACTCCCTGAATTAGTTCCAAATGTTGACTATTGTACTTTAAAAGAATCAGCCAACAATTAGCTTTCTATTGTTGTCAATAACAATGGAATTTGCTGACGTCAGCGTTCTTAAATGATGACGTCACTTGGGCCGCCATTTTGGGTCATTTTGGCAAATTTTGAAGATTTTTCCAACAGATTTTGTTTAAAAAGCATAGAATTGCGTTATGCAATACTTTAAAAGCATTTCGAACCAATTATTATCAATTTTTGGCAGAAAAACACAGTTTTTAGTTATGACGTCATCAATTTTCGTCATTTTCTTCCAAAATAACGGTCTAAAAACACCAATATGCATCATATTTGAATTGGAAATGAATAATACGCCAAATTAGAACGGAAAAAGTCATTCAGATTGCCTTTATTCCATTTTTAGAACGAAAAAGCCGGAAAACCATATATTTTGACATTTTCCGGCATTATGACGTCATAGTGACGTCACCTAATGAGGTAGCCACGCCCAAAACTACCAATCAGTTAAGAATAGTTAGGACTACACCCTTGCCAAGTTTCAATGATTTCCCATTAGTCTACGGCTATTTATAGAGGGGGGGTGGAAAGCACCCCCCCCCCCCCCCGGCTATGTTAGATCAAAAAAAGCCCGGTAGGATTAGGGTTAAATTTGCGTCCAATTCCAAATCAAAGCTTTGACCTTTTGGCCTAGCAAATTCCTAAAACATATCGAAATTAAGAACTGAAATCAATGAAAAGTTAAGAAACTGCCCAATGGGTGACTGGGGGGTGACATCTGGAAAATAGAATAACACAAGATCTAATTTTGCTCAAATTTATCAAGGCTATCGTTGATTTATACGCTGTGCCTTAAGAAATTGCTTAGGCCAAAAGGCCAAAGCTCTGGTTTGCAGGACGAGGCAAATTTGTGCTTTCAAGATTAACATGTCTCCACTCAAAGCACCAATACCAACAAACGAGGTACCTATGTTCAAGTTAACTATCAAGGAACATTTTTAGAGTGACTAGACATTGATTGAAGCTAAATTCACAGCGCTGGATTCAACCAAATCCGTATACATTTTTTTGGGACACCCGGTATTGGAGGAACAAGTGAGAAGGCTAGTCAAAAATGGACAAATTGTTGATGGTGAAACTATAAATATAAAAATAAGTGGTGATGGTACAAATGTTGGAAAACGCTTGCAACTTTTAAATGTCACTTTTTCCATTATCAATGCAGACTATGCATGCATATGGTGTTTGTGTCTCAGGATAGCACGGCATGATATTTCAAAAGAATGGCCCCTCATGGACATCGCCAAAAATGCAAGGACAATTGCAAAAATAAAAGAAGACATGAGAGGGAGAAAGCATAACTGTTTGAATCCACCAATTTTTGAATTCATTGAATTGGATCATGTAATCATTGATACCCTTCATTTGCTTCTGAGAGTTTGTGATACTCTTATTGAAAATTTAATCAGGCTGCTTGTGAAAAGACCACATTTAGAAGTGAGTTCAATGTTGAAAAGTTTCACCACATGCACAAATTTGGCGAATTGCTCAATTCATTGGGGATTCCATTTAAGTTTTATGTAAACAATTCAACCCAAAAATTGGAATACAGAAGCTTAAATGGCCCAGAGAAGCTGCTTTTATTTGAGAAAATTGATGTAAATGAGCTTTTGGGTAATTTGCCTGATGCTCAGCTGATCAACACATTATGGAAAAACTTTCTGGGAATCTACATAAAACTAAGAAAAACATACAAAAATGGGGAAGAAATTCATCAGCTCAAGCAAGAGATCACAACCTGGACACAAGATTTTTTACACATTTACCAGTCAAGGGATGTCACCCCTTACATGCATGCTTTCAGATGCCATGTCCCAGATTTTTTTGAAATTGTATGGCAACATTGGCAATTTCAACCAACAAGGTTTAGAGAAATATAATGACATTGTCTCAAAGGACTATTTTAGGTCATCTAACCATCGAGGGGTTGAGGCATTGAGGCAGATCATGCTGAAAAAGAACCGGATCCAGCATTTGGAAGCAAGAGGTGCTGAAAGGGTAAAAAACAGTTACCTATGCAGTAACTGCAAAATGCAAGGTCACTCAATAACGAGGTGTATAGAGAAGTGTAGTAGCTGTGATGCTCTGATATGCTCTACTCACCTATTGAAAATTGATGGGAAATGGTCAAAAAAATGCCTTGTCACAACATAGAAGTTGTGAACAACATTCTGTTTCAGAACTTACAGTTGGCAGTATCTGTATAGCCAAATAACGAGTGTTTTTCTGTTCTATTTTTATGTGTATCACAAAACATGTTTTGTTGAGTGTAAAACCTTAGGATTTCAGCAGACAGTGCCCAAAGAAAATAATCCATTTGCAAAGTTCCCCAAAACTGCAAACTTGAGATTTTCAAGTATTTATCTTGTACTGTACAAGGAACTATTTTATGCGACAAACTCCCGAAGATGGCTCCTGCTCAAGAGCAAAAAGTTTTCAACATATTATATTATATTCTTATTCCAGGGAATCTATTTAGTTTTTATCAGAAAAGAGAAAAGAACAAACAATGCAAATTAGTAGAAAAGATTTCATAGAAAAGCATTGACAAATTAACTTCATCTAATACATATATTATATACATTTATTATTTATTAAATTGTTTCAAACTGTTCATGGTACTGTCTACAGTTGCCTGTCTCTCTCACAAATGTAAAAACAAACAGATGTTCTTGTTCTTTTTTGTAAGGGAAAAACTTTCCACCAGTGCAAAAAAAGTCATCCAATGGGGGCCTGTCAAACTTCCAAAATTTGACTGACCCTTCGTAAACACGTTCAAAATCTCCAAGAGCATTCTTCACTCTCACATCCCAACGCTTTCCAAGTAAAGCTTCCAATTCCTTGTTGTTTTGGATTCTCCTTGCTTTTCTTTCATCAGGGACACCAATGCTTTCAAATTGGTCATAGATGTCTTGTTCCATTGACAATTGGATCCTGACATTGGGGTCGTCTTTCCTTTGCGATCGCAACTTGCATTTTATCTCAGGATAGAGGCGCACACAGAATCGTTCGAAACGCTCTTCCAGTGAAATAAGCTTTGGTTGCTCAAGCTGTTCAAGTTTTGCAACGGGAAACTCGCCAGTTCTCTCCGCACACATCGGTCTCCACTCGTCAAACTTATCTTCATACCCAACGTAGTGGATTGGAACCCCCTTGTCATTGTCAAGCTCTTTGATGGTAACGGGCTAAAACTGGGTATCTTTCTTTTTTTTTTTCTTTCTTTCCCTCTTTTCTACCAAACTTTCTTCTTTTTGTGGCGCAAGAACTTCGTCAATTAAGTATGAAACTTGTTTCCTTGTATGCAGTGATCTACGAGCAGCCATTTTGATTTCCAAATTGAAACGGAAATGCATGCACAGTTGTATGCGCACATGGGCTACTTATTGACTTAGTTGTTTGATTGTTGGCAGTGATTAACGACAATAAGTTTCATATTGCAATTGCAAATAGGTAAATAAGACATGTAGACCATTTTGAGAAGGCATGTTGTGCCATTGACACCCTTCTTCTACATTATTGACCTGAGAAGAACTAGAATTACTATATTTGTCTTATTTCCAGTTATCCAAAACAAACTCTAGCTGCATTTTTCTTCCGCAGGATGCCGTTTTCAGATGGAAATTCCACAAGACCAAGATCTGAGATCTTCAAGCCGTTTGTGCAGCACAATACAAACTCATAAAATGCTCCACTACACATATTCTTTCATAAGAAACTAAGAATTTGGGCCAGTACTGAAAGTTTCTAAACATTATTGGATTTTGAGTACTCACAGTTTCTTACGAGTTTCTTAGAGTTGAATTTTGTGGAGTTTCTACTGTTCAGAGTATTGTTTGTTTTGATATTGAATGGGGACCACATAGCAGGAACATGTGCCAAAATATATATATTTGAGCCCTCCTAGATCCCTGCAACAGATCCCAAAATTAGGCAACCCTTCATATCTTCTTCCGTGGGCCTTAAAGTCTTGATTTAGTGTTTCAAAAAGCTTATATATTCAAACACTTCCTTATATCAGATTGCTTGATGACGAGTATTATGCTTGAATTTACAGTCGGGTAATGGTTCAAAAGGTAAATTATTTAGAATATTCAGTTACTCTCCTCCGCCGGTTTTTAGTTCCTGAGTCCAAGACTCTTGGTTCCATAGTTCTGTAGTCCATGGTTCCGAGGTCCGTAATATTGAGTTCTGCATTGTCAGAAATAAAGCTTTGTCGTCCATTGAAGTTAGGTAGTTAAGTAGGTAGGAAGAACTCATTATCTCTTGTTGGAGAACTTTTGTTGTTGTTTGTTGGATAAATGCTCACAAGCCGCGAGCCCGCGAACCGCTGCCGTGACCTAGCCCGTCTCTACAAAGCCAAACGGCAGACAGACAGCAGGCAGCAGGCAGCAGGCCGCAGGCAGACAGACAGGCTAATTTCGCTCCTTGATTGAAGCAGAATAGTTAAGCTGCCTTCGGCAGCAATAAGGGCTATCTTCGATGTCTTTATGTACATTTGTGTCAAAGTTCCAATCGATGTTCGAATTTATTTTAGATTATTTAAGTCTTGAAACAATTTGAATTTGTTGAAATTCGTGCTCTTACAAGCTATCTGGTTGATGAAGGTGAAGATGAAGTTGCGTTTATCAGCGCCAAGCGCTGGGATCGCAGAAAAAGAGCAGACCTAATCGAGTCCGCGACCCCTTGTCATGACGCTCAAGTGTTGGGGTCCTACCGGGTATCGAACCCACTCCGCCTGACTATTCTGGCTGCAAAGTCAGATGATTCCACAACACCTGGTTATGAAGCTTAGTTACGATTTAGGAATGAGTAAGAAGTTCCATCAAATCAAACACGTTCATAGCTGGATATGGATGAAAACTAAACTCATAACTTACCCTTCGTGACACAACAATCCAGCCCAAGAACACTTTGTTACAAATTCTTCAAACTGGTGTCCTCTTTCTTTTAATACATCTACAGGCAGAAGATTTATTCTTGCAATGGAATATGCTCTCCCACTTTCTACATCGTCTTGCCGTAGAGAAGCAAGTTCGGCGCTTGACATTGATGGCTGGCTACTTTGGAACACACCTGTCAAAGTGCTAGTATTTCTCATTTCATTCTGAAGAATGCTCTCTCTGCCTGAAGTTAAATTTTTAATCTGTGAAGCCCGAAGAATATTCAAGTTGCAAACAGTAATTCCAGGAAATGCAAGATACTGCAAAGAAATAAATATCGTTACGCATAGGTTTCTTCAAAATGCAGGGTGTTCTAAAAAAGTAAACTTGAGTCAGATTATAAGTAGCTGTTAGCTCCATTTCTAAATGGCCTCGAGGTCATTACTGCCTTATGTTCCTCGGGGTCTTGTTCAAGTAGTATTGTATAGTAATTTGAAGGTAGTATAACTAATACACCAGGTCTCTCAAAAATGTACCCCCTTTTGACTAGAAATAGGAACAAAATGATAATATATCGTTATTTTCCGAGTTCACAGCTAAATGTATTTATCTTCAACTTAGATGCACAAACATTGCATTTAAAAGTTGTTGACGGAGATCAATGACCAATTCAGCCCTGCATATGCAAGGGACTAGACAGGCTAAAAATAGATCTGGTGGCTTCGTTAATGAAAATTGAGAACTCTTGCGGTGATGACCAATTTCGCGTGATCAGGTTTCTTGAGATCAAACAAATTCAAAATTGCTGATAATCCGGATTCAGAGTTGTGTTTTCCTGCAAGAAACGTGAAGAGGAAGAGGAGCTGTGGAACGAGCACGACAGTATCCAGTTGTTATTAGGGTTTGAGACTTCAGGAGAGACAACGCTAACGGAATGGATTTTGGAAACAGTTGAGCTGGCAGTTGAGTTAGGCCTATGTCGACCGTTGCTAAAGACGGCTGAAGAAGTATGAAACTCAGTCCGTGCATATTAGAAAAGCAGGAAGATGGAGATATTGACTTGCTTGAAGAAGTTTGCCCTCTTCCTCAATTCAATGAAGTGACAAAAGGCAAGCGTGGATTGGTCAATCCAATTGTCTAGAGCATAGGAATCATTCGTCGTACATAGCCGATTGCTCGTGGGCCATGGTCGAAGCCGCCAAAGCCTCATTTTCACGGACCAATCAAACTGCTAACAAAAGAAACCCGTGAATTTTTTTCTAAATTTTACCTACCTTCATAAAACGCACCCAGGACAAAAAACTGCTTGAGAGTTCCCAAATTTTTTTTAAGCAATCTACTCTTCAGATGTTTGGGAGTACAAGTTTGGATGTCAGTTAAAATATCTCCAGGATTGGCGGAGTTATGGCCACAAACAAACCGATAAGGCACTGAACCTTGAACAATAGAAATTCTGGCCGGGAGACAATAGTAATAACAATAGTGATTGTTGTAAGAACGACCCGAAAACACCACAATCTGCGTTTTCAATTGTTGTTGCTACTGTCTTTCGCTAAATTTTCATTTATTCAAGATTCAATGCCCCTACGGTTTCTATATGAATTGAAAAAGTCTACAAAGGCTTGTTCGCGCATTTCAAGTCATGTGGCAATACTGTAGGGAAGTTTCTGTATTGTACTACTTTTTGCATTCATGATACAAGTTTGCTCGTTGAGAAATAACTTATACAATCTAAAAGAGGTTTTATCAAGAGGCTTTATCACCTGACTTGAAGTGGCGTAAACTTGTCTCGACATGCCTTCGCCGATTTTGTCTATTGGAGAGGCAATAACTCTGCCAATCTTGAAGATATTTTAACCAGCATCCAAACTTGTACTCCCAAATATCTGGAGAGTAGATTGCTTTGAAAAATTCGGGAAATCTCAAGCAGTTTTTTGTCCTGGTTGCGTTTTATGAAGGTAGGTAGAATTTAGAAAAATCTTCACAGGTTTCTTTTGTCTCCTTCGCTTTTTAGCCGTCTGATTGGTCCGTGAAAATGAGGCTTTGGCGGTTTCGGCCATGGGCCACGAGCATTCGGCTATGCACGACGAATGATTCCTATTTTATTGTGTAGTAGATTTCAATTGACTTGAATTGAAGTTATTTTCAATTAGCCATTGGCTTTAGCTGCGTCAATTAACTTGAATAATCGTTCAAACACCAGAGATATAAATTTGTAAAGTCAAAAGTTACAGTGCACTCTAAGCCAGAGGTTTCGAAAAAGGGCCTGGTCATAATTTGTATCATGGATATTGTCCAAAGCACCTGCAAACTTTCATTTTCAACTTTTGTTTTGAAGTTAAATGTGTTAAAGACGAATGGACATGGCTCTTATTAAACGAATATAATAAAAGTGTGGTAAGAATAACGAAGTCGTGTCACATCTCGAAATAAGCGTTCATGTGCTCCTTTTCCTATTTTTTGAAAAAAAATAACACTTGTGATGGAATGCAACGCAAAGACCGATTCCTCAAAAAAAAGTAATTTCAAGAAATATTGAAGCATGTCAAACTTGTTTTCAAAGTAAAAAACTAAAGGTCAACATTGAAAACTATTTTGCAGAATGCCTGTGATATCGAATCGTTGGCTAGGCCTTTTCTCAAAACCTCTGCACTCTAAATTTTGACCTTTTGAGCTCATATCTTCAGTGCACAGTGATCCAGGGAGTGGAAAAAATACCAAAACATGAAGTCTCAAAATTCAAATATATTTCATGCTCATACCATGAAGCACACTCTGAAGATTTATCAAACACAAAAGTTTATAAAATTGGACAATGGATAGCCAAGAAAATGATATTTGAAGTTGGGCCTAAGTCATTGATTTGCTTGCATAAGTACTTCCGGAAAAACGGTGGCTGGACTGAATTTTTAAAGCAATATTTCTCTCTGCTCAGAAAAGTCTGAACATTTTCGTTTTTATCTTATCTAAATCCTGTAGTTATGTACCTTCATGCAATTTCAACAATGACTGGAACTATTTATATTTTGGTTCATTTTTATGTAATTCATAATGGCAGAATATTTACAAAATCCATATCTTTAAAAATCATTTAAAAAAATTCAACAGTTGAAATATAAAAATTGAGGCAAACTGTATTTACCAAAAAAATTACAAAATTAAAGCCACTACTTGTGCAAGTTTCTACCAAAGAGTTTGTGTTTGTTCTAATTCGTGCTCAAAAATAATTATAGCCATGCGCGGAGATTTTTGAGATTTTTTCAATGCCTTCTGCAATACAAATATATTGACGCCTTCTAAAGCCTTGAAAACTGACTTATCTCCACCTCTTGGACATAGAGTCATGACATTTAACCCTTAGAAAGCTTTGTGCTTCATTGATATCCATGAAATCACTATTTTCAGGCATTGTTTATTTGTCCCATCAGCAGTAACAAAGAAAAACGTGTTTTCCATCATAACTACCACAAATTTGGGGCTTGAAGAGACTTCGAGTGCTGAAAATCATTTACTTTCATCATTCTAATACCAATTAAAGTCTTCAAGTCCCTCATTCGCCGTAGTTATCATAAGGAAAAATGTTTCTGATTCTTTTTCTGCTGATGTGACAAATAAAAATGCTTGAAAACAGTGATTTTATGTATAACAATGAAACACAAAGCTTTCTGAGGGTTAAATTTCATGACTCCATGTCAAAGAGATGGAGTTAAGTCAATTTTGAAGGCTTTAGTAGATGTCAATATATCTTTATTGTCCTCCTCATGTAAAGAGCGTTTTCAAGGAAGATGCTACCAAGGAAGAAACTTTCAATTGCCTATGTTTGACTAAAAAATAAAGGAAACTTCTTGAAATTGACAGGAGTAGTAGTTAGATATGCCTGCTGTCCAAAAACATAGAAATCTTAAGATTGATCGGAAAACATTTCTATCATCCCGAAGGGTACCATAACGTGACGTCACATTCCATAAGGTTGCTTTCATTTCAGAAAGTAGATTTTACCCAACATCATGCACACGGCCATGAAAAAAGATGAAGACTCATTGCTCAGAATCTTTCTGTTGCAAATCTTCAATTATGGGCATCACTCTTTTCAAGAAAAACAGTTTTGCATAACTGACTAAAATGAAATCTGAAAGATTCATGTAAAATTTGGTCTTTACAAGTTTTCAAAAACAAATTGTGTGTAAAAATGGTATTTTGTGTCTTCTAAGTTGACCAAAGCACAGATTGACCACCAAAGGTAATCAAAATATTAGCAATGGTAATATGCAAAAAAATAATTTGGCTTTCTACAAATCATAATAAAACGTGAGAATCTAAGCGAAAATGATGAAGCTGAATACCTCCAATCATTTGTTTGTGTATCATACCTGGTGATAAGCCATATTAATGCTGGTGCTGACTGGATATGAAGTATACAGGAGTATCAATTTGACAATCATATATGCAAAGGCAGCCATAACCCCTAGCCATGTAAGAAACCAAGCGATCTTAATATGGGAATGAGATGATGCTGCAATATGGCCAACCCCATGAGCAGTAGTAGACAGGGCAAATTCTGATAAAACTTCACCAACACCATTCTCCTTCTTCCCTTCTATCTCTTCGTTTGCTCGTTTTTCTAAATCTGCCTGTGTAAAATTAAAACATTCAAATGCTTTTTAGATAATTTCTTATCTCTTCTGAAAGAATACAGTCAAAAGTTAGAAGAAATCTAAAGTCATTGCTACTTCAAAGCTATTCGATAAAAAGTAAGCACTATTTAAGAAAACCACAGTTTATGAAAATCTACCCGGTGTGAAAAAGGTAAATGCATTTGCAAAAACATAAAGTCCAGAAGAACGTTACTATAATCGGTCACATCGTTCTCAAGTTATTTGAAATTAAGGATATCTCATTTCAGTGATAATGTCCCTTGTTTCCAGAACTGCCATACTACAAAACTTGCTACAAGCGAGTTTCATTTTTGTTTTCGAAAACACTGAAAACGATCAAAAAACATCGATCAAGCTTTCTAAAGAATCGACATGAATGGACAAAGAGAAAAATTTTTCTTGGTGATTTGGGACTTAGAAATCGACAAATTGTAAGCTGCTGTACGAGAGTTTGTACTATCTTGTGAGAAATGTAATAATATTTTCAAGAATATAAAGAAATTTCTTCTCTTTTGTAATGTCATTGAATTTATGCTTTGCTGCAGGCTGTGTTCCTGTATCAAGGGGGTTAAAAGACAAGAGAAGAAGAGTCATGGGGCCAGTAAGCATGGAGTTTTGTTACATTTTTGATTTGTGACGGCTTTTGGGGGGCACTTTATTGCAACTACTACAGAATTTCGCAATTGCCATACTGATTCATTCATGAACGAAAATTTGATCAACGTTTTTTGATCAGTGTTTTCGAAAACGAAAATTTTAGGCAACCAAAGACAATAGAAAAACGGTCAAAATTGAACGATATTAAAAAGCAAAAATGGTCCAGATTAAAATGAGATAACAGGCAGAATTGGAGCTAAAATAGCAAGTAAGAGTATATGAAGATATTTACACTGAATGTATTACCTCTGCTAGCAAATCTTGCCAATAAGAGCAATTAGCAATTGAATAGACCAATTGAGATTTATATTGTCAATTATTTTTACAATTTTAGACTTCTAATTAGTGAAAATTGATATCTACAAGGAATCTGGCACTGTTCCCTGCATGTTTTGAGATATATTGCACTAATTCATTCAGACTAAGATGTCATAAAGATAAATGATGTCCTGAACATTAAAAGTTGCTGATTTCATCAAATATAAAAAACTATATATCAAGCGAGATATGAGATTGCGCAATTATTCCACTCAAGTGTCGTAATATATTTTATAAAAAACTGAAGTCCGGGGTTGGTAGGCAGCTCCTTAATTTTTTGGTCCATTTTGCTGCCAAAAGTTTCTTACGTGTTTCTTACATTTGTAATGCCGGACGTGTAGAGTAATTTAGTTTTGTCAAAAGGGCTCCCAAATTACTTAGTAAGATCTCAAAACAAGTGAATAACATAATTCGCACTCAAAATAATGTCAAAACAATTGCTATTACTGTACAGTGTCAAAAATTTGTGTGTGCGCTGGGAAAATTAAAACTGCAAGTTACAAAATTTTCTTACCTTTTTAAATTTAGGTAGGTTAATTTCTTAATTATTGAAAAAATTGAGCCTACTGTTTCTTATAAGCTGTTTCTTGTAAAAAATACGTGTAGTCCTCTCTACGAGGAGTTTCCGCTTGAGTGGCATAATTGCTCCAGGGCCCTTGAGGTCACGTCAATCTGCCGCCACGCATGAGGATTAAAATGGCACCTTCGTAGGCGAGGTATTGGTAAACATTTGTTTACTTAAAGATAGATAACTATAAGAGGCAGATCCAAAAAACGGAAACTTTTCTTCATAGCACAGACAACAAAGTCGATGTATCAGGAACGAAATGATAAATTAGAATTGAAATAAGATGATATGCATACATAAACCTTTTTTAAATTAAGCGTTTCCTGCAGCCCGCCGTGGTATAATTGATCATTGATAAATGTTCTAAGCAAGCTCCTTGCGCTGATTACAAATTCAGAAAAATATTAAAAGATTTGCAATGTCAGTTTATTTCTTCCAATAAACATACAATCAGAACAATATCAAAAGAACGCTATCTCATTTTGACATTTGCTTTTTTAAATGAAAGCACAAGAGGTGGGCTTTTAGAAATCACTATTTCATTGAAGCCAGACCTCCAGGTCCAGAGAAAATCAATTTGTTCGACCAGTAGCCTCTTCTTTGATACGCCCAGTAGAAGGATATGTATCATGTTTTGCTGGACGAGATTATACTAAAGAAAACTACTATCACAAAAATCGTCTAAGGATCATGTGCAACAAGAGACTTTTTACTTAGACCTTCCTTCACAAATTTCACTTATCATATTTGGAAAACAGCTATTTTCATTGGAAGATTTGACAAAAGTTAGGTAAATTGGTTTGGTCAAAATAATATATATTTTTATACACTTTTATGGTTGAGCTAGTGTAGAAGAGACAAATTGTTAAGCTGCTGTTTGCTGAATATCAAAGCAATTACATTTATTATGTAAGCAAAGAAAATTTATCAATAGGTACTAAGATTCGAAAAGATATAATATGATTTGCAATATCTCATTAAATGACCGACATGATCAACAAATAAATAATTTTCCTGGTTGATCTGGACACTTTATTCTGACTTATATGGGATGTTTCCGAGAAGGTTCACTAAGAAAGTCTTGAAAATGGCCAAAATCATGATCAAAATACCCTGATATTTGATATTTCTGCTTTAGCGCGATAACTTGAACTCACCATAGCAAATGTTCTCCGTTTGGGAGAATCAAAAGTCATTGCAATAGATTCCAGCCTCGAACGAGAATAATCCGAAAAGATGCATATAAAATAACTTCTCTTTGCTATTTTTAATGTGTCATAATTCATTATTCAATTCGACGCTGTCATGAACATTACACGCACTTGTATATATATACAGGGTGTCCCAGAAAAATTGTGCCCCGTTTGTCTGAAAATTGTGACAAAACGGCAAAAGATTCTCGCCAAACTTTTGCATCATGGTGCTCTTTACATGTTCAATTGAAGTTTGCTACCATTCTCATGCAAATCCGTTGAAAAATAGTGGAGCTATGACCTTCAGAAGACCAAATTTGCAACGATCACTGAAACCAGCGGTCGGCCATTTTGTCTTAATATTTTGCAGCGCTAAATGGCATCATGGATTGAAAATGAAACAGCAGCCTCCAGTGTCATAGCTCTCGTGAAAATTCCGATAATCCTTGGAGGGTTCCAATATTTCTGACCTCACAGAAAATATTTCTTATCTCACGTGAAGATACTTATCACTGCAAAATAGTAGGACAAAATGGCCGATCGCTGGTTTCAGTCATCAGGCAAATTTGGTCTTCTGAAGGTCATGGCTCCATAATTTTTCAACAGGTTTTTTACGGGGGTGGTTGCAAACTTTAATTGAATATCTGAAGAGCAACATCAAACAAAAGTTTTGCGAGAATCTTTTGCCATTTTGTCGCAATCTTCAGGCAAACGGGGCACAATTTTTTTGGGACACCGTGTACACACAAAGCTAGTTTATCAAAATCAATTATATCTTCCGGGTGTCCCAAAAAAGCGCAATAGATTTGAAAAATTCAAGTGCAGACTGTTTCATACTCATTATCAAAGAATTATTTTTAT
Organism: Aurelia coerulea; assembly: GCA_039566865.1. NCBI lineage: Eukaryota > Metazoa > Cnidaria > Scyphozoa > Semaeostomeae > Ulmaridae > Aurelia > Aurelia coerulea. The sequence goes on from CM076945.1 coordinate 17,143,822, forward strand.
TTAAATCTGTAATGACTAGATTAAATTTCGGAATATTTTCCAGCATTTTTGGTTCCCTAGTTTTAAAGTAAAAAATCAGTGAACATCAAAATTACCCCTTGGTCAAAACAAAAGCTGATGCATTAACAATGGTTAATTGTAATATTATAAATGAACACTGAGAGCTTTCTCGAGACTGGATAACCATTACCATTATCATCATTATCATTATATGATCAAAGTGCATAACTATAATACAATATTCTACACACTTTACAAATAAAAACCTATTACAAAATATCATACGCTAATTTAAATACCCTGGGGAATGTCTTCGCAGTACGGTGGAGGGTGACGAGTACGGTGGAGGGTGCCGAGTACGGTGGAGGGCTATCTTGGAGTACGGCGGGGGGCTATCATAAAGTACGGTGGAGGGTGCGGAGTACGGTGGAGGGCTATCATGAGTAAAGTGGAGGGTGCGGAGTATGGTGAAGGTCTATCATGAGTACGGTGGAGGGCTAACTGAAGTACGGCGGGGGGCTATCATGGAGTACGGTGGAGGGTGCAAGTACGGTGGAGGGCTATCATGCAGTACGGTGGAGGGCTATCTGCAGTACGGTGGAGGGCTATCATGGAGTACGGTGGAGGGCTATCTGCAGTACGGTGGAGGGCTATCTGCAGTACGGCGGGGGGCTATCATGGAGTACGATGGAGGGTGCGGAGTACGGTGGAGGGCTATCATGAGTACGGTGGAGGGTGCGGAGTACGGTGAAGGGCTATCATGAGTACGGTGGAGGGCTACCTGAAGTACGGCGAGGGGGGGGGCTATAATGGAGTACGGTGGAGGGTGCAAGTACGGTGGAGGGCTATCATGAGTACGGTGGAGGGCTACCTGAAGTACGATGGGGGGCTATCATGGAGAACGGTGGAGGGTGCAAGTACGGTGGAGGGCTATCATGAGTACGGTGGAGGGCTATCTGCAGTACGGTGGAGGGCTATCATGGAGTACGGTGGAGGGCTATCTGCAGTACGGTGGAGGGCTATCTGCAGTTAGGCGGGGGGCTATCATGGAGTACGGTGGAGGGTGCGGAGTACGGTGGTGGGCTATCATGAGTACGGTGGAGGGTGCGGAGGACGGTGAAGGGTTATCATGAGTACTGTGGAGGGCTACCTGAAGTACGGCGGGGGGGCTATCATGGAGTACGGTGGAGGGTGCAAGTACGGTGGAGGGCTATCATGAGTACGGTAGAGGGCTACCTGAAGTACGGTGGGGGCTATCATGGAGTACGGTGGAGGGTGCAAGTACGGTGGAGGGCTATCATGAGTACGGTGGAGGGTGCAAGTACGGTGGAGGGCTATCATGAGTACGGTGGAGGGCTATCATTTTTCGTGTGGGGGGCTATAATGAAGTACGGTGGAGGGTGCAAGTACGGTGGAGGGCTATCATGCAGTACGGCGGGTGCTATCATTGAGTACGGTGGAGGGTGCGGAGTACGGCCTATAACTGTATACTATAGTATATACTATGGGCCTATAACTGTGTTACCTGCGGTCTCCAAAGTATATGAAAGAATTATACAAGATCAAATAATTCCCTTTATGGAACCAGCAATGTCTATATATATTTGTGGTTTTCGCAAAGGATATAGCACACAGCATGCACTCATTGAAAAATGTAGGGAGTTTCTTGATAAAAATGGTCATGCAGGGGCGCTTCTTATGGATCTTTCCAAGGCATTTGATTGCCTTGACCATGATTTACTTATTGCTAAGCTCCACGCATACGGTTTTAGCAGAAGTGCACTTGAGCCCATTTACAGCTACCTCAATGAAAGAATACAGAGGGTCAAGGTAAATGGAACTTTCAGTGAATGGAAGGAATCAACAAAAGGTGTGCCGCAAGGTTCGGTCTTGGGACCCCTTCTGTTCAATATATTTATTAACGATATTTTCTTTTTGGTGAATGACACTGACGTCTGCAATTATGCGGATGATACGACTATCTTTGCGTGCGATTCTGATGTAAATAAAGTTCAATATAAGTTAGAGGCAGATGCTAGCCGCCTTTCCAAGTGGTTTGTTGACAACCATATGAAGCTAAATGATGCAAAGTGTCATTTTATGTTATTCGGAAGTAAGTCGCATGGAACGTCAGTGAACATTGGCACATCATGTATAGAACAATCTGACAAAGAAAAGCTCCTTGGTATAACACTTGATAACAACTTAGATTTCAAGTGTCACGTTGAAAATATATGCAAAAAAGCTGGCCAGAAGCTTCATGCGCTTGCACGAGTTGCAAAATTCATGGACCAGGAGAAATTGCAGACAGTGATGAATGCTTTTATATTGTCTCAATTTAGCTATTGTCCTGTAATTTGGATGTTTCATGATAGAAACGTGAACAACAAAATAAATAAAATCCACGAAAGAGCACTAAGAATCGCTTACAAGGATACGTCATCAAATTTTAAAGAATTGTTGATAAAGGCAGCCTCAGTCACCATTCACCAAAGAAATCTACAGTTGCTAACTACAGAAATTTATAAGACCAAACATGATCTTAATCCTAAATTCATAAGTGAAATCTTCGTCGAGAAGTACATCTCATATAGCCTGAGATGTAATGACCACCTGTCAGTACCAATTCCACGCACAAATGCGTATGGTATAGAGACAATCAGGTACACTGGACACAAACTCTGGCAATCGTTGCCACTAGAAATAAAAGAGTATCATACCTTGACAGAATTTAAGAGGAAAATAAAAAAACATTAGTTCAGCGACTGCAACTGTAGATTGTGCAAGATCTATGTAAATAATTTAGGATTTTTATATAAACAAGTAAATAGGACTATTCAGTTTTCACTTTTGTGAAATGGTTGGCCTTAATTAGTTTTCTTAACAATCTTTATCATGCCAACCTTAAATAAATAAATTATTATTATTATCATTATTACGGTGGAGGGCTATCATGCAGTACGGTGGAGAATGAAGATTCGTAGTTTTATCCGAGGGAGAATGTTCTGTTTGTTCAGTAGATATGGACGTCAAGTTTAAATCACATCTGCTGAAAAAACCATCGAGAAGGAGTCCAGTCAGCTCGTATCAAAGGTTCCTAGACGAATGTAGCGACCCTGAAAGTGCACGTCAAAATAAATTTGCTGAGTATTGTTCAGAGAGCGAGAATGATTGTAACGGGGCAAATACTGCAGTATGTCGACGTAGTTTGTTTTCTTTCGACATTTCAGGGTTAGACGAATTCGAAGCTTCTTTTAAACATGGTGGGTCTGATGGTTGGAATCGATTGTTGGTGATCTGGATGCATCAGTGTTTGGATCTGCAGCAAGTAGTAGTGAGGAAGTTGAAACGAGACTGTGAAACTGTGAAATCAATTCACTTCTAGTAGAACTTTGTTCTTGTTTATATGATCATTCATAATTCCAGTTTGGTTTGATTAATTCTAGCGGTAATGATGTGTGCAGAAATCAGAAATCAAGATACTTTGCATGTCCATCTAGTTTTTTGCAGTTCTGTAACACATATGAGATTATTTATAAGTTTATTACCCTTTCGTGCGAAGAAAAGAATCATTACGTATATTTTTATACGAAACCGCGCATAACAGACTCAGCTCACAGTATCAGAAATTCTGTTTTTTTAGTGGAGGGCCAAGCAAGTGCATTACATTTTCCGAGTCGGGGGAAATGTTTTTCTTTCCAATTATCATACTGGAAAGCCTAGCACGCCTCGGCAATTACTTCAGTAATGTCTAAACATCGGAAAAGCTTGTAAATCATCCGTTTTGAAAATTTCAGGAGCATTCAAAAATCTTACAATTTTGATAAACATTCAGGGCTGGCTTATATGCTTAGTTTTTCATAGAAATACATGTATTGTGACACAGAGGCTTCAAATGAATTCAATAGAAAATTAATGACGTATTCCACACAAAATTTATATGTTATAGCATTTGGAATTTTTAGGAAAACAGCAGATTTTCGTTGACGATATAACGAGACAATTGGCAATACTATGCACCCTCCACCGTACTCTGGGATAGCCCTCCACTGTACTCCGCACCCTCCACCGTACTGCATGATAGCCCTCCACCGTACTGCATGATAGCCCTCCACCGTACTTGCACCCTCCACCGTACTCCATAATAGCCCCCCGCCGTACTTCAGGTAGCCCTCCCCCGTACTCATGATAGCCCTCCACCGTACTCCGCCCCCTCCACCGTCCTTAATGATAGCCCCCCGCCGTACTCCAAGATAGCCCTCCACCGAGCTCGGTACCCTCCACCGTACTCGGCACCCTCCACCGTACTGCGAAGACATTCCCCAGGGTGATAACTCATGAATCTCCAAGGGATCCCTTTGTTACAGTTTCTTAATGCTGAATCAAGTTGTGTGCCTGTCCGTAGTCCTGTGAAATTGCAGATATCATCATGCTTTAATTTTGCAATATACTTTGCTCTAATGCTGGTAGCTCTGGTTTTTCCCTGACCAGGACCTTCGAGAGGGGGGGGGGTAGCCAGGATAGATATCAGGGAGCCCGGGGCATCTGGGGGCCCGTAAGAAATAAATATGTATTTTTTCTCTGTTGTATTTTTCTTTCAGGAACGTTTTCAGGCCCGCTGGCCCACTGAGATTCTAAATAAATTCTAAATGCAGCGTTTTACCAGTGCATAGGAGGGCGTAGCCCAATGATAAAAGGGCGTGGTCCAAACAGTTTTCCGGCGCCTTATGGGCCCGGCCTCTTTCTCGACGGCCTTGGCCCTGACAGTAAATTTGAATTTTGTTGACTTTTAACTTTGCACCCAAGTGACACAAAAATTCTGAAAAATTTGTCGATATTAAATCCAATCATTGCAGATTTAGATAAAAATTATCGCGTTGTGACATTTCGTTTCCTAAATCTTTTAGTTGATCCCGATTAATTATCATTAAAATTATCATTTGATAAATTAATTTGAAACTTCTTGCGTCATGGTTTTTTAAATCTGTTGCGTTTTTTGGAACACCCGTACAGGAAATAGAATAAATACATTATAAACCACCAGTTGACCCAAAACAAACGTCACCAGCTAGATCATACCTGGCTCTCTGAAATAACAATTTGTTGACAAATTTTTGTCAATGTTTAGTTGAAATGCTTAACTATCATTTCAGATGCTGCATGGTTATTCTAAGCTTTGATCACTATCTGAAAACCCAGATTAAAGGAGAATTTTCATTCCTACATGTATCATGCAGAATGAAATATCCGCTATCCTTTTCGTGTCAACATTTCGAGAAAATTTAAGAATTGGCCATCGTTTTTCGTTCAAATTGTGTGCTCTTAAGAAAATTTGGTACTTTTGCATTGTTCACATCTTCCAAAACATGGACTGGAAGGAGGGAATAGTCTGAGAACAAACGAATTACCATATTTTGAAACTGTCTTTCCGGATAATAGGCATAACTTAAAATGTCTAAGCAACATCTCAAAAGATAGCCGAGCTCTTCAGTTGAATACGTTACCCGGTACAATACTCAACTTTAATGTAAAAAACATTTAAGATCAAGTACAAGACAAAAATATTATGAATTGCAAATAAAGTACGAGAATGTTATTACTTTATCACGAATCAAGAAATGAAAAATCTTACCATATTTCGCAGATGATGCTTGCTTCGGAATCGAGATGCTTTGAGAACTGTGTCAATAGCAATCGTATCCAGGAATCTTATCACAGTGAGCCTCCGAATCTTAGTACCGACAAATAGCTTTGCTTTTCAAACAGCGGTATTTGGTTTCCGGGGGACTGCACACTGTAGCAGGTGTATATTTTGTTCTCCGCACAATGCGCGGCATGACATACATGATATTGACTTACCAAGAAACTCCCGCATTGAAAGACTGTGGATAGCATTGTTATTGAAAAATAGACAATGTACAGCAAATATTAAAACATGTTGTATTTTCCTGACCATCATTTTGTTTTTATTAGCATCTCTCTATTGAGATCGAATTATTTATAGCACCGTTCGTAGCTTTGTAAACATATATAATATATAATAATAATAATATAATAAAACGAATATTTATACAGGATATACACTTCAAAAAGTTAAAAACTGCTGTTATCAATGTGTGTCCTGTGCAAATGTAGGCTTTTGCTCACAAACGGAGTTGTATCCTTGTCTGGATGGGCGGCAGCATGCTTTTACGCGCAAAAAGCATATCTGGAAAGGTAAAATGATTCAATTCACTAGATTTGAGCAGGAGAACAGAACATTGATGGCTATCCCATGCAAACAGAAATAAGCTTCATCGTTGCAAGATGGGATTTACCATTCTTCTCAAAATTACACGAGAAATTTTATCGCGGCTAGATGGGCTATTCATCAACGACAAAATCGACTGTTTATTGCTCAAAAAATCAATAGATATTTTTGCTCTTAATCTCCTAAGGAGATACACAAGAATAAAATCAGCAGAAAATTGAAAGCGCTGCAATGTAGAAAAATTCATTTGGGAGGTGTCTTTGGATCATTGCCACATAGCTATTTTCAGGATGGGACTTTGTGGCAAAGAAAATAACGTAATCAATTTATGGTCCATTGCAATGAAAACATCAGTGTTAAATTGCAGGATTTCGTTATCGTAGGCATGCATATTCAAGTGGGAATAGACCATTTGCCAATTAAGAAAAAGGGATTTGCGCAAGCGTGGCCAATTCCGACAGCCCTAGTAACAGTCGGAAATCTGGGAAGTCCTCTTCATTACAGTATAAACGGCAAGCCGACCCGGCCCGGTTTTCTGATCCAAAGCTGCATTTGGAGCCGATGCTCGATGGTTACTCAACCAATTTTACGACAGAAACAATGTACAAGAGATGTTTCGTCTGCGAGTCTTATCACGCAATTTGGGGCTCAATATTGCCCCCAGGGGCAAGCGTATGATAGCCTTGTCTGTACTTTTCGAAAATTGCTTGACAAACATGCTCCCCTAAAAACAAAAGTGCCACGAGGAAATAGTGCTCCTTTTATGACACGTGAACTAAAAAAGGGAATCTATACCAGAACGAGGTTAAAGAGAAAATACATTAAAAATCCTACCAAAGAAAATGAGCTGAAATTTAAAGACAAAGAAATAAATTTGTTTGCTTAACCCTAATCCTACCGGTGTTTTCCACCCCCCCTGTCGTTTTTTTGCAAAGCATTCTTTAACGACAAAAGTTATGACCCTCAAACTCTCTGAAAATTACTAATTATCTATTAGCTACATTTTGAAATTTAGATTTTTGAACAATAGGTGTCACGTGACAGGTGACACTACCATATTTGGAACAAGGTATTGGAAAATTAATGATTTTGATATTTTTACCCCCAAAATTAGTTCCAAACGTTGATTATTGTACTTTAAAAGAATCAGCAAACAATTAACTTTCTATTGTTGTCAATAACAATACAATTTGCTGACGTCAGCATTCTTAAATGATGATGTCAATCGGGCCGTCATTTTGGGTCATTTTGGCAAATTTTTGAAGATTTTTCCAACAGATTTTGTTTAAAATGCATAGAATTGCGTTATGCAATACTTTAAAAGCATTTTGAGCCAATTATTATCAATTTTTGGTGGAAAAACACAGTTTTTAGTTGTGACGGCATCAATTTTTGTCATTTTCTTCCAAAATAACAGTCTAAAAACATCCATATGCATCATATTTGAATTTGAAATGAATAATACGCCAAATAAGAATGGAAAAAGTGATTCAAATTACCTTCATTCCGTTTTGAGAACAAATAAGCCGGAAAACCATATATTTTGACATTTTCCGGCATCATGACGTTATAGTGATGTCACCTAATGAGGTTGCCACGCCCAAAGCTACCAATCGGTTAAGAATAGTTAGGACTACGCCCTTGCCAAGTTTCAATGACTTCCCATTAGTCTACGGCTATTTATAGAGGAGAAAGCACCCCCCCCCCCCTCCCGGCTATGTTAGATCAAAAAAAGCCCGGTAGGATTAGGGTTAAGGAAGAAGGCAATTAAGCAGCATTTCAAACAAGCAACAGAAAATGGACTGGTATCAAATCACGCTTTCTGGAATCTGGTCAAACCTTTTCTTTCCAACAAAGGAGGCTTAGCTAGTAGTGACATTTCCTTGGTTGAAAATAATATGATTATAACCGAAGACAAAGAGTTAACAGAAATCTTTAACTATCATTACATTAACATCGTAGAAAAGTCTAGTGGTGTAAAACCCTGGAACATAGCAGATACGGTTGCAACTGACGATGATCGGAATACCATTCGGCTGATTCTCGAACAATACAAAAACCATCCGAGTGTTTTAGCTATCATTCAAAATCCTAACAACAACTTCAACTCGTTTTCTTTCAGCGAAGTACAGGTTTACCAAGTTAAAGAACAACTATGGTCATTGGACGGTAGAAAATCAACGGGCGAAGATCAAATACCACCAAAACTTGTTCTTTTAGCTGCAAACGAGCTTGCGGTCCCTTTGACTGATGCTATTAACGAGGGGTACTTCGGAGGGTCCCAATACCGCAATACCGCACGAAAAAGACACCAAATACCGCAATACCGCACCAAAAAATAGCAAAATACCGCAAACGCTAGAAAATTAAAAACAGCCCTGTTAATACAGTATGCCGGTCTGTGGCAGTTTGATTCCGACCTAAATCTACCTTCCTTCGTCAAAATTTGTAGTTTCGTCTATTAGATCGTAGTTGGATGTTTTACAGACCAAAATGTGGCGAGAGAACGACGGGAAAAGTTTAATTGATGTGCTTTCAGTAAAACTGCATTGACGGCAGAAATTATGAATATCTACGGTAGAACATATCATTGTTTTGAATATCGATTCTGCTGCAAAAGGGCTGACTTTTTCGCGAATACGAGATAAAAAGCTTAATCTGGCTGACGCTTTTTTGTACAAATTTTCCAAATATCGATTAAGGTTCAGATGGTTATCCAAATCTACACCAAGGTACTGATATGATTTTGTCCCATGATGAGACAAAATCATATAAGTACCTCATGAATAGTTTGACTGTAGATTTTGATGTCCACGTTTGGCTGTTTGGACAACTTTTGATGTGATCCATATAGCACAAATTCAGTTTTACCTTTTTCAAGTTAATGAACAGGTTATTTTCATCAAGCCAGTCTGCAACGTTTCGCAGTTCACTGTAAAAGGAGAAGTCCGGGGTTGGTATGATTGATGATAAAATACCAGATAATACTGCTATGAATGATGTATGATACTTTTTTCCATTATTTTTCGCCTTCTCCTTGTGAAATTACGTATTCAAATAAGCAATTTGAGCGAAGTGACGTCATATCGCGCGAACGAAATCGAGGCTGGGCGATATTTTTTCGCTTCTTAATCGCTGCTAGCCTCTTTATCGTGTACTCATGCATTGAAAATGGCACAAGAACAAGATAAAGAGGCTTGCAATGATTAAGAGGCTAAAAACAATCACACAGCCTCGTTTTTGTTTGCACGATATGACGTCACTTCGCTCAAATTGCTTATTTGAATACGTAATTTCACAAGGAGAAGGCGAAAAATAATGGAAAAAAGTATCATACATCATTCATAGCAGTATTATCTGGTATTTTATCATCAATCATACCAACCCCGGACTTCTCCTTTAAGTAAATGTTCTATTTCATTTGAGTTCTTTCTTCCACAATATAAACAGTATCGTCGACATATAGTGTAATGTCAGCATCAGTAAGCGGAATATGGATGTCGTTGATTATCAGCCCAAAGAGAAGGGAGCCCAGGATGGATCCTTGTGGTACACCACATGTAACGTTTTCTTCCCATGAGCTGGTGTTATCAAAGATTTCTTATTGCTTCCTATTAAAGAGATAATCACCTATCTATTGTAATTCCACATCATCTATACCATAACTTGGCAATTTTTCCAGCAAGGTTGCATGACGCACTTTGTCGAAGGCTTTACGGATGTCAATATAGACAGCACCACTAAGTAGCCTTTTTTCAACGAACTGTCTAAACTTTTCTGACAGTTTGGTAACTGCATGTTGCGTAGATCTCCCTTGTCTAAACCCAAACTGATGTGGGCACAACAGGCCATTCGATTCAAGTTACTGGGACAGTTGATTATAAATGATCAGATAACTTTTGATAGAGCAGGAATTACCGTGAAAGGCGTACAGTTGTCCAACATTGTCGGATTGAAAATAGGGGTGATTTTCCCACATCTAAAGTTTTGATTCGTGCAAATATTTTGATTCTTTTTCTTCAGATAAAAATGTTGCGTGCTCTCCTCCGCAGGTACCTTTTCAAGGTTGAGCAGATGGAGCAGGCAAAAGGAGAGAGGGATAAGGGACCTCCCTCTCCTTTGTTTTTCTTTCCTCTATCAATTCGTCTCGAAGATGCGTTGTTGTTCTTCAACAGGAAAATGGCACTACATGAAGTTTGGATGTTATTCGTACAGTACCGCATACCGCGCTGTGAAAGCTCGATACCGCAATACCGCAAGTTTTTCCCGCCATTACCGCAATACCGCACAAAATTTACCCCCGATACCGCAATACCGCAAACCCCGAAGTACCCCTCATTAACAGCAGCATACGCAAGAATAGGTTTCCGAATAATGAAAAACGCGCCGCAGTATGTCCTTTAGATAAAGGGGAGGCAATTCGTACAGTTGAAACAAATTTTCGTCCAGTTAGTATACTAAATATCTTCTCTAAAATCTATGAAAAGATTTTGAAAAATCAACTTATTCCATACTTAGATGAAACCCTTTCGCTTTTCATTGCTGCTTATAGAAAATCAGATGGCTGGTCGGCATCCTGGTTAAACGTAGAAAATCTTTTCCGTTACGATAGGAATGTCATGACTTACAAGATTATGAACAGACTATGCCCTGAAAACCTCTGGGATAAATACAAGCCAAGATCTTTCCACTCGACCTACAATACGAGGCACTGTAAGGATATCCAGATCCCTAGATATAGGACTGAATTTGGAAAAAGGGCTTTCATTACGCAGCTCTCAAGTCATAGAATGATACACCTGCCGAAATTCGCGAGTTACCGACACTTGATCGTTTTAAAAAACAACTTAAGACGCATCTAAAGAGCTAGACTCTCAAGCCAAACACAACTCCCTGAAAGAACAGCAAGGATTAAGTTTTATAGGGCTTTAGGTTTTTATTCATAAGGTTTTATCATTGTAAATAGATGTTATATATTTTAATTTGCTGAAGGGTTAATTTGTGTATAAATAATATTAAAAGAAAAAAAAAATGAAAAAAATATGGCACACAACACGTCTTGATAAGAATGCTCAAAGAAAGTAGGGTTAAACTCGATAACAACAATATTGTAGGGGCTATCCTAATGGACTTGTCGAAAGCTTTTGATTGCATTCCACATGATCTACTTATAGCCAAACTACATGCATATGGCTTTGATGAAAATTATCTTGTCCTTATTTACTCCTACCTGAAACGGCGGAAACAGTCTGTGAGAATCTACAATACGGATAGCTTTTTTCAAACTATTTGATCAGGAGTACCTCAAGGCTCTGTTTTGGGCCCTATTTGACTCAATGTTTACATGAATGATCTCTTTTTGTTCATCAAACAAGCAACATTACATAATTATGCCGACGATAACACTCTGGCTTATTTTTCCAAGACTTCAAATTTGATTGAGGTACTGGAGGAGGAAGCCGGAGTTGCTTTGAGTTGGCTGAAACAAAATGAAATGATAGCAAATCCAGAAAAGTTTCACGCACTCCTTATCAGAAAGGATCAAACAAATACCAGTTGACAAGATAAGTGATAAAGTCTGAAGAAACTGTCAAATTACTAGGTATTAAACTAGATTATATACTAAACTTTGAACCGCATATTTCTGAACTTTGCAGAAAAGCTGCGTCGCAGGCTCAATGTTTTGAAACGACTCAAAAAATTTATTGCATTTAAAGAAAGGAAAATTCTCGTCCAAAGCTTTGTATGCTCTAATTTTGATTATTACCCTCTTGTATGGTACTTCTCATCAGCTAAATCTTTGCAAACAATTGAAAAGATTCAAGAACGTGCCCTTAGATTTTTATACAATGATCACCATGCATCTTACAGCGACTTACTAGTGAAGTCAGATAGTTGTACAATGCATGTTTCCCGTTTGAGAGTTCTCTGCATTGAGATTTTTAAGACTTTAAAAAATCTAAATCCATCATTCATGCATGATATTTTAAAAATTAGATCCTCTACAAACTCATTACGAAAACCAATTGATTTACAACATCATAGACCAAATCAAGTCACCTTTTGTTCTAACAGCCTACAATCATTGGGACCTCAAAACTGGAATGGACTGCCGAATGAAATAAAATCCGCCCAAAACTTAAGTAGTTTCAAACGCATGATATAAATGTGGAATGGTCCAAACTGTAAATGCAAAACTTGCAAATATGCCTCCAAAAGTTAGTTTTCGTGTATTCTTATCAATTAGTGAAATTTTCGTTTGTTTGTTTGTCAACTTATTTTCATTCGATTATCTTTATCTAGCTATACATATTTACAATATATACAACTAATCCAAATCGAACATACAAATATCGGGTGTCCAAAAAAAAGGTAACAGATTTGATTGGGGCTAGCGATAAGAATTTAAGTCGAATCAATCCCTGATAAGTTTTGAAGTACTCTTAGATTGTTACCTTGAAGATTGATACCTTATTTGTTGATATTGGTGCATCACGAGTTGAAATATTAATCTTGATAGTCCAAATTTGCCTCCTACTCCAAACCAGAGCTTTTGGGGCTTGTCCTAAGCTGTTAACTCGCTGTGCTGTGGAATCTCCTCAATCATAGCCAAGTACAAACAAGAAACCTCGTGCTTAGAAACACATTTTAGTGGAAATCTGACTCTGAAATTTACAATCAGATTAAAGAATTTAGCCCCGAAAAGACCAGTTTCTTGATTCTACAAAAACTTTAAATTACACCTGCCTGAGAAAAGTTTTCATCAGCGAAATAAGTCACGTAGGTTTTAACACATAGACTATCTTGCAATCATCATTGCTTGAATGAAATGTTTTTTGCATCATCTCTCACGAAATTATTACGAAACAAGCAATCGTATATGCCCAAGGGAACATAAAAAATGCTTTGCTTGGTGTACTTTTGTAAATGCATTTTGACTGGAGAAAAATATTCCTTGGTGACTGTATTCATTAATTTGTTTGTTAGTTTTCAGTTTTTTACGTTCTTTTCAAACGGGTACCCAAAGGACCGATCCTTGTCCAAAAACGTCTTTGGCCGAGGAGATTCCCCTAACAAGCGCGTTAGCAGTTTAGGCCAAACCCCAAAAGCTCTGGTTTGTAGATGGACGCAAATTTTGGCTTTTGAGATTAATATTTCAACTCTTGATGCACCATTATCAACAAACGAGGTATTAATCTTCAAGTTAACTATCGAAGAGTACTTCAAAACTTATTTGGGATCGATTCGACTTATACTCTCATCGCTAGTCCCCATCAAATCTGCTACATTTTTTTTGGGACACCCGGTATATAAATTAAGAAATGAAGAAATTAATAGATAAGTTAAATAAGTTAAATATTCAAGACATATATGGGCAAGGTTTACTAGATATAATTGAATCGACAGGCGTAACAAATATACAAATATTTTCTACTATTTCATAATCCAGATAATTTTCTAAAATTCGGGTGAATGTTGACAAGCATTGCATTTACAATTTGGTCCATTCCATTGTTTTATCATGCGTTTAAAAGAATCTAAGTTGTTGGCAGATTTAGTTTCATTTGGCAATGCATTCCAGATTTGAGGTCCTAGTGATCGAAGACTGTTTGAACCAAAAGTGACTTGATTTGGTCTATAATGTTGTAAGCCGTACGGATTTCGTGATGAATATCTGGAAGATCTTATTTTGAAAATATCACGCATGAAAGATGGGTTGAGATGTTTCAAGGTCTTGAAAACTTCTATACAGAGAACTCTCAGACGGGAAACATGCACAGTACATCTTTCTGATTTCAAGAGTAATTCACTGTAAGAGGATCGGTGATCATTGTACAAAAATCTAAGTGCACGTTCTTGAATCTTCTCAATTTTTTGCAAAGACTTAGCTGATGGGAAGTACCACACTAGCGGGCAATAGTTGAAATTGTAATATACAAAACTTTGCACAAGAATTTTCCTTTCATTAAAGCCAATGAATTGTTCGAGTCTTTTTAACACATTAAGTTGTGATGCTGCTTTTCTGCAAAGTTCAGAGATATGCTGTTCAAAATTTAGCTTATAATCTAGCTGAATACCTAACAATTTGACTGTTTCTTCCGACTGGATAATTTTACCTTGGATGTTGATATTCTCTCCGCAGGTATTTGTTTGATCCTTTCTAATAAGGAGTGCATGGAATTTTTCAGGGTTAGCAATCATTTGATTCTGTTTCAGCCAAGTCAAAGCAACTCCAGCTTCTTCTTCCAGTACCCCAATCAAATCTGATAGGGTCCTGGAAAAATAAGCCAGAGTATTATCGTCGACATAATTATGCAATGTTGCTTGTTTGATAAACAATTTTGAAACATTGTAAAAATATTCATTCATGTACATTTGTCTTATAACACAATTAATTTATCTATTTAGTTTTTTTTCATCGATTTGGATTAGTGTGCGTGTACATATGAAATTGTATATAGTAGGCTAGATGCAAATAATGGATATAAAATAAGTGAACAAACAAACAAAAACAAGGGGCGGAGCGCGGGGCGGGGGCCGCGGAGATAGGGCAAATTTTTGGCCTTCTCCATTTCCGGCCGTAACTCCGTTTTGTGAGGGGTGAACGGCCTCGGCATTTTAAAAATTGACGGGAAACCATATTCTTTCACTAAAACAACTCTCAATCACGAATTTATCTCTAAAATTCGGAGAATACCGAGCCTTTCTTTTTTTCAAAGCTGTGGGGAAAATGCAGAGAACTTAGGCCCCTTTTTTTCCATCCCAAATAGATCGTGCTCGTTTTCCCACTAATTTTTTTATATGTATATAATCATTTAAAATGTTACAATACATGTTACATCTACATCCTACCATGCTTTCTAATTACTTTACAGACTATACAACACTACAGGGACGGGACCACAAGGAGCAAAAGACAATGACTACCAGGTGGACATTAAGATAAAGACATGCAAAAAATAGCAACTAAATAAACAACTACAAAAAGCTACAAATACGATAAATTACTGATAAATACAAAATATACGGGGAAAAAGTGTACATGGTGGTTGTGTGGCGTAAAACGATTGTTTGAAGTTATCCAAGCCGACCTGTTTTGTGGATGAAACTTAGAGTCTGTTCGAGTATATTTTTATTCACTTCGTCAGAAAGTTCTTTATTGCCATACAATAAGTATTGAACCAGAACATTGTTTGGAAGGGCGTCGATTTGGACAAATGGTCGCAACAATTCTGAAACTCCAGCGAGAAGATCTTGTCGTTGAATGTCGAATGAAGGGCAAAGCAACAAAAAGTGCTCCGTATCCTCAATGCCATCATTCGTTGGGCACATTGGGTTCACTGTATCCCTAAAATTGTGCTTGAATTTGTGAAAATTCAATTTGCTGAGACCGACCCTGATTTGCAAAAGATAACCTAAGCCTATTGGGTCATGAATACCGAAAACAGACTTTGCACGGGGACGAATCATTGACAGAAGCTTTGTTTTAAAGACAGCGACAGAAGGTGCAAGTCTGATTGCTGGATCAAGTTTATTCCATTCAGAGATGCAATTGGGATAGAAACTTGATAGAAATTTCTCTGTTCTTGCCCTTATTCGCCCAATAGCATCCTGGTTGCGAAGAGAGTAGTTTGGCTGTTGAAGAAGTGGGATTGGCTCCTTTGTATACAATGGAGTGAGGTTATTTATGATCTTATAGAATAAAGTAAGGCGTCTACTCCATCTACGGGAACTTAGTGACTCCCAGCCAAGCTCTGCATACAGTTTTTCTCGTGATGATCCTCTCCATGTTCCTGTTACAGCAAGTGCAGCAGAATATTGGACAGATTCTAATTTTTCCATTAAATTTGGTAAAATGATGTTTTGACTGAATTCACATACTTTAGCTGGAATATGATAAATAACATCCCCGTAGTCCAGGTGGGGTCGTACATAAAGTTTATACAATTCATTTAGGGTATTCCTGGGCAAATATTTGGAGAGATACTTTAGCAAACCAATGCCCTTTCTCGTTTTAGAGATTTACATGTGAAGTAAGGGATCAAGATCAGCTGATCGTTTATTTATGTGCCCTACTCTACAAAGTATGGAAACTTGCAAACGTATCTCCTATTCACAAGATGGAGCAAAAAATGAAAAGGAAAACTACAGGCCAATTAGTCTGACATCGATTATGTGCAGAATTATGGAGAAAATAATAAAAGAAGCAATCGTTGACCATTTCCTTACGAACAACCTATTTTCGCCAGATCAGTATGGATTTAGACAGTTCAGATCTTGTTTATTACAACTACTTGAAGCGTTTGTAGACTGGACATCTTATCTCGACAAAGGTGATCACATTGACTTTATTTATTTCGATTTCTCGAAAGCATTTGACTCGGTATCACACAAACTATTATTAACAAAACTCAAATCGTATGGTATTACCTAAAAGCTATACGACTGGATTGCGAACTTTTTAAAAAATCGGAGGCAAAGAGTCGTCCTTAACGGATGTAAATCGGATTGGGTAAAAGTTACGAGTGGAGTTCCCCAAGGTAGCGTTCTTGGACCATTGATGTTTTTAATTTTCGTTAATGACCTACCAAGACATACTAAGTTCTGCAAAATAAAAATATTTGCAGACGACATCAAACTATACGCCAAGGCAAAAGATAATCATGCCCGTATTCAGTACGATATAATAAAAGTTTGTGACTGGTCTAAAAATTGGCAGGTACCATTGAATTCACAAAAATGTAAAGAATTACGAATTGGCATCAGCAAAGACAGTGCAGAGGCTTACATCTTGTCGTCTCAAGACGATAAAGAAACAACTATATCGAGAGTGGAAGAAATGAAAGACCTTGGAGTGGTAATGGACAGCAAACTAAAATTCGATAAACATATTGCAGAAATATCTAAAAAAAGCCACTGCAGTGTTAGCATCAATCAAGAGAACACTGACTTACATAGACAGAAACGTGTTCATTGGTCTTTACAAGAGTCTCGTCAGACTTTTGCTAGAAACATCTGTCTCCGTATGGAACCCGTATATGGTTAAACATGTAAAACAGCTAGAAGCCGTTCAAAGAAGAGCAACAAAGCTTGTTCGCGGCATCAACCAGTTATCACACGCTTTAAAACTGCCAACCCTTCAGTATAGGAGACAGCGCGGTGACATGATCACAACTTATAAAATATTTCATGGCCTCGTTGACACTGACCCCTCAAAGTTCTTTAAAATCAACGACAATAAGACAAGGGGCCATAAATACAAAATAGTTTTGAACAAATGCAGGCCAGATGTGAGAAAGAAATTATATTCCCAGCGCATCATAAAAGAGTGAACTGATTGCAAGCTAACATCGTCGAAGCAAAGGATGTGATAACGTTTGAAAAACTCTTTGACCGCCTACACGGGAATTCAAAATTCGAATTCGAACTAAACTAGATTAGTAATCATAGACAATCAGGGCTTTACAGGCCTTGGCCTTCCAGCCCCTTAACCAACATTTATTATCATTATTATTATTATTAAATCGATGGTAGGAAATACATCGAATAAGATTCCCCGAATTTCCTACTGTTACTAGGGCTGTCGGAATTGGCCGCGCTCGCCTCAATCCCTTTTTCCAAATTGGCAAATGGTCTATTGCGATGCAATTGTTGTTCATCATGCGGTCAATGTGCTAGTTCTATTTGCTTTGTCAGAAAGAGGTTTGAGATTGCTGCAGGTTTACTTCAGAACAAAAGCAACAGCTATAGGTAGGTATATTTAAGGTAAATCTGCTTTCCGCTCTAGTGCACAGCGAGATGCCGTTTCGCAAAACCACTCTCCTCAGAAAACAGCTAATTTACATAGTTTAATACAGTCTATCTTAGAAAAAGCACAACAGAGATCAAACACTGAGAAACAGCAATACCCGAGGGACTGTCTTAATGGAAAATGAACACAAATGTCATCCTATTCTGGCAATGACTACCATATATTTTCAATGTGAAAATGGTTAAAATCAATAATAATAATAATAAAGCATACACCAAACCGATACAACAAGAAGCCTGTCAACATGTAGAAAGTTACAAAACATAGTAGAAGTTGCTATAAAGGTGCCAAGCAATTTGTCGACTGAAGGAAGCAGAACTTTCTCGTATCCTTGAAAAAATTTTTTATCTGATATCAATCATCATCTTGCCATTACATGAAGTGCTTCGGCCAAGGCTGAAAGTCTGTTTCCACGTCGAAAATAGACAAAAACCAATGCACCAAAATGAGTTATATCCATATTGTCTTATTGATTTATGGTTGCACTGAAAATTACATCCATTTATCTCATTTCTGTCAAGATTTATCTTAGTTTGAAGTTTGACCACAAAACAAAAAAGAAATTAAAACCACTCTCAGAAAAAAAATGTTATATTTCCAAAATGCATGAGATATCTTGTAGAAATTTGGATGAAAGATGCGAAATGGATAGTTAGGAGAAGTCACGAAAAATAGGTACCCTACAAATTTTCCAAATATGTTACCCAGACAAAACTGGTAGGGCCCCCAGCTCAGATGGGGTTAAACGTGTTGATATTGTCTGTGGATTTTAAATCAGATGCTAGAGTATTCCATATTGTTGGCCCTGGGTAAGATAGACATTTTTGGCCTTTGTTTCTTTAACAAAGTGGGACTTTTAGTATAAACTTAGACCTTCCTATTATTTGACTGGGGTCGACTGGATGCAAGACCATCGAGAGGGGGGGGGGTAGCCATGATAGTTACCAAGGGGCTTGGGGCCTATGGGGGCCCGCAAGAAATAATAAAATCTAAAAGCAGCGTTTGATCAGTGCATAGGAGGGCGTGGCAAAAGGAGAAAAGGGCGTGCTTCATGAGATTTTCTGGCACCTTCGGCGCCAGGGGCCCGGCCCCTCTCTCGACGGCCCTGACTGGATGGAATATTTGGTCAGCATAAGCAGGAGCAGTTCCTTTAAAAAATTTTATCATATTTACACAGATATTTGATTTATTCTGTGCTTTGTGGGGAGCCAGTCTATATCTTTGAATTCTGTAGCCCAACATACGCTGTGTTTTTTAGATTCAGATAGAAACGAATGCATTTGTTTTGTGCCGATTGGATTTTTGGGGGCTCATGTACTTTGATGCGGGTAATTATTCTAGTACAATAAATCAGTTCATGATCGAATAATCCCAATTCAAGAACCCCATGTTGAGAAATTTTGGGCAGGAGTTTGTAAGTATATGATTTGTCAGTGGCACGAGTTGGTGATATAAATATTTGCTTTAATCCATGGAAGGAGCAGAATTCTTTGTATCTTTAATTCCATTGGATGTATCAGTACTTTTATTGATAAAATTTATATCAAATCTCCAAGGATGTAAACTTCTTGGCTTTCAAAATCTGTTGTCTTGGAATTTGCCAGTGTTAAGAAAGCAGGTGCTGTTGGAGGCCTGTAGAGTATTGTTTTGATCTTGGCAGTTGGATATTTTCAAATGTTCTCAATGTCTGATGACATATGTTCTCAATGTCTGGTGAAAAGTCTTCTCTCGGATTGAATGCCAAATTGTTTTCATATATTTAGCTACTCCTCCATCATGCCTATTCCTATCAGATCCGTTCATCTTATACCTATCAATGCTTACTTCACCATTCAGAACAGTCCTATCTAGCTCAGTTTTTGAAATCCCAATGATTGCCGCGTTGGTTTTTTGGACGGTTGGATAAAGTTCATCAATTTTGGACAATGTTCATATGGAGAAAATTTGAAACCTCTCTAATTGAATATGCCCATATATTTCTTCCGTTAAATGCTCCTCAATATTTACATCTGACGTATTCAACTCTTCAGTAAAAGATTCTGTGAATGAGAAGTCAGCAAAGGGCAGTTGATCCAAATGGTTTTCCCTTGATCTTCCTTTCCAAGATAAACAAACTTATTTTACTTCATTTTTAGGAAACCTAGAGCATTTATCATATTCTACATCAAATATCTTATCAAATCTTTTATGCACCCAGAAACCACATTGGTTGCAATGTAACATGCAATCCTTTCCTTACCGATTTATTGTACAGAGCACGGGGAATAAGTAAGGCCAGGGTGGAGATGAATATCCCCTGAGAGCATAGTAACAGAAACCTGAAAATAGTCCATGACTTTTGCATTTCAAGTGTATTAACCCTATCCAGACTGGGGGGGGGCTCATTCAGCCCCCCCCCCCCACATACTTAACTGAGCACTGCTCCAAATTGGTTCAACGAACCAGGAAATGGTTTTTTTACTTTTAGTTTCTATCCTTTTGAAGTGTGATTTTGTGTGAAATTTTGAAAAAAAAATTCAGGGGGCTGGGGGGTGGCTGTTTTTTCTGGGGAGTGGTCGGGGCCAATTTTTAGGTAAGCTGCTTATGGATGTAATTCCAGATCACCTCATGATCCTTTGACAGTATCCTCTTTAATTTGCGAACTTGTAATTTTTAAGGTCTCTTTAATTTTTTCCAGGAACAATACACCAATTATGTGTCACGTGACCTCATCAATGACGTCATCTT
Organism: Aurelia coerulea; assembly: GCA_039566865.1. Taxonomy (NCBI): domain Eukaryota; kingdom Metazoa; phylum Cnidaria; class Scyphozoa; order Semaeostomeae; family Ulmaridae; genus Aurelia; species Aurelia coerulea. Next base: position 17,164,611 of record CM076945.1, read on the forward strand.
TAAGAAAATGGCAAAAATAAGTTAGCGGTCTTTCTGCAAGGATATTTCGACCCCAAATGTTTTACAGCGGCAATAAATAGATTAAAACTGATCAACAGAGTTGTTTCTACCTAAGCTATGTAATTTTGTTTGAATTTTGGGCACCATTGGTCGCAAACGGTATAGGATTCCCCGGGGGTATCCTCATATAGTACTGCTAACGATCAGTTTTCATGCATATCTTGAGAATCTGTTTTACAGTGAGAATTTTTTGACTTGAAAGTGTTCAGTTTGTCAAGATATTATCAAAATTTCACCAAATTACTATCCTCAACCCTCTATTTTCCCCTTCCTTCTTCCTTCCAACTCATTTGCTTACCACTGGGAAAAAATGCTGATGTCAGCATTTTTTGTAATAATCAAAACAAAACTTTCAAAAGGAAAAATGAAGTATGCAACGATCACTTATCATTGAAGTAGTTTTCATTGTAATATATGGAGAAATTCTCTATTATGGTTGCATTTGTCATTTTTCAGAAAAACAAGATTTTCAATCTCTTTGTCCGCCAACTTGGATTTGCGAAAATCAAATTTTTCACTTTATAAGTACCGGGTGTCCCAAAAAAGGTAACAGATTTGATGGGGAATAGCGGTGAGAGTATAAGTCGAATCGATCCCAAATAAGTTTTGATGTACTCTTCGATAGTTAACTTGAAGATTAATACCTCGTTTATTGATATTGGCAAATCGAGAGTTGAAATATTAATCTCGAAAGCCAAAATGTGCGTCCATCTACAAACCAGAGCTTTTGGGTTTTGGCCTAAACTGCTAACCCGCTGGTTAGGGGAACCTCCTCAGTCAAAGACATTTTTGGACAAGGATCGGTCCTTTGGGTACCCGTTTGAAAAGAACGTAAAAAACTGAAACTAACAAACAAATTAATGAATACAGTCACCAAGGAATATTTTTCTCCAGTCAAAATGCATTTACAAAAGTACACCAAGCCAAGCACGAATGAGCATTTTTTATGTTCCTTTGGGCATGTACGATTGCTTGTTTCGTAATAATTTCGTGAGAGATGATGCAAAAAACATTTCATTCAAGCAATGATGATTGCAAGATAGTCTATGCGTTAAAGCCTACGGGACTTATTTCGCTGATGAAAACTTTTCTCAGGCAGGTGTAATTTAAACTTTTTGTAGAATCAAGAAAGGGGTCTATTCTGGGCTAAATTCTTGAATCTGATTGTAAAGTTCAGAGTCAGATTTCCACTAAAATGTGTTCCTAAGCACGAGGTTTCTTGTTGGTACTTGGCTATGATTGAGGAGATTCCACAGCACAGCGAGTTAACGGCTTAGGCCAAACACCAAAAGCTCTGGTTTGGAGTTGGAGGCAAATTTGGACTTTCAAGATTAATATTCCAACTCTTGATGCACCAATATCAACAAATAAGGTATCAACCTTCAAGTTAACTATCTAAGAGTACTTCAAAACTGATCAGGGGTTGATTCAACTTAAATTCTTATCGCTAGCCCCAATCAAATCTGTTACCATTTTTTTGGGACACCCGGTATATTTTTACCTTCTAACAATGCTTTGATTGGCATAATTTGGTTTCATGAATGAATCTTAGGCAATTATAAAGATTTAAAAAAAAAGTTCTTTTTTTCGTTTTTTCCGTGGACACGTGCCAGTTGGTGTTGAATAATTATGACGTCATATCTATTCTTAGACTTATTTTTGCGAAAAATGATAGATCATAAGCACGGCTACCTGCATGGTGAGTTTCGTCTTCGTAAGTGAAGTAATGGCGATTTTAGAGAGGGTGGCTGAATGAGCCCCCCCCCCCCAATCTTCTAGTAGCTCAAAAAGCCCAGTCTGGATAGGGTTAATCCTATCTCAGCTGGGACTTTTGAAGCGGTCAGTACCTGGGGGGGGGGGATTCCATCCCCCCCCCCCTTTTTCGCTGTTATAGTAGCTATAATCTTTAAACTTGGTAAATAGATGGACTTTGATTTGATGCAAACAATCAAAATCACGCAATTAAATCAAATAGGCCTTTTCAGGGAACGAAAAGCATGCTGGGAAAAAGGGAAAGTTTTCGAGATTTCGACACCACGCAGTTGGTCGAACAAAGGTTCATGTAAACAGTTTCTGCTTGACCTAGACCGCAACGGATAGGACACGCTCGAGGTAATCTTCTCTTGAGATCCTGCTCACTGATTGGTTTATCTGCAGAAGTTGGATACCCTAAGTTTTATAATGATATGCACGGATTATTAGGACACCAATTATTCTGTGTATTTGGTCATGAAAACAGTCCCCAGAATAAACACAGTTCCTACAAGGTAGGCGCCCTTGCTTTATGGTGCCAATATCGATGTTATACAACTAAAAAATAAACTTATAAAAAGGTATAGTGAAATTGTTAATAGCACATTTTCCTTAAATATTGGGGGCATTTGCCCCTATATCTAAAAAAATCTTTTCTTCCATAAAAAGAACATTCATACTGAAATTTTACACTCCAAAATTCCAAAAATTGACTTGAGCAAAATCACTTCGTCTCATAAATTATTTCGTTTGTTGGAAGTACCCCCCCCCCCCCTCTGCTACCCGACCAACTGGAGGAGAGAGCACCCCCTTCTAGGAAATCTGAATTGTAAAATATGTTTAAGAAAATTTCAAAGATTGTTTTCAAGTTCCAAATCATCGCAAAAGCAAGATCTAAATTATTTGAACACCTGCATGTGTGAATTCAATGCTATACATATAAAGAATAAAACTTTTAAAGACCGGTGACAAGTGATGCGGCTTAAACATTAATATCGTGGTCAAACAAGTCACATAAACAGCAGAAAATATGTCGATTACCTGTCTGTGTTTATCTCCGTGCTTTGAAAATCATCAATATTTCATTAATATGACAGTTGAATTTTATGCGAAAAAAAAACAAGTTCAACCATTTTGAATGTCACTTGATATTGACTAAGCAATGAACTGATAATGAAATTGCTTTCTACGCATTTGTGCAAATTATGGAAAGGGCCTTTTAACTATTCTGCAATGTGTCTAAATAGAAAGATATTTTGTTACACTTTGTAGTAGAATTGTCGATTGAGCAGGACAGTGATAGAATACCATGGCTGTTTTGAAAACTATGTCAGCACTCTCGAAAAATGGTGCAGAAATTGTAGTGAAATGTGCGGCTGCACGTTATACAACATTGCGACATATTGCATCATGCGGCCGCTGCTAAAAATGTGCAGCTGCATATATGATGTTTGTATTTAATGGTTCTGATCTGCAATTTATACATAAAATCAGTAATTCACCACTTAGGGCATTAAATACACGGCAAAAGTAGCAATGAAATTTGTGGAAACACATGCACATGCTCTGCTGATGATTTATAGTTATCTGACTGGTAGAAAACAGAGGGTCAAAGTAAATGGTTCATTCAGCACTTGGCGAGAGACCTTTGCAGGTGTACCGCAAGGATCAGTTCTTGGACCTCTTCTTTTTAATATTTACATCAATGATCTATTTTTCTCGGTAATGAATACTGCAATGTGTAACTTTGCTGATGATACAACTATCTTTGCAGCTGACTCTCAATTAGATAGAGTTTTGGAACGGATAGAAACTGATGCTCTCATTTTATCAAAATGGTTTCCTGAAAACTTTATGAAATTGAATGAAGGGAAGTGCCATCTCCTAACTTTTGGGACAAACCAGGATGATATTAAGGTCACAGTTGGTGAGGCTATTATTAAAGAAAGCTCTGAAGAAAATTTGCTAGGGGTGACAATAGATAAACATTTGAATTTTAAAAATCACGTCTCAAATTTATGCAAAAGAGCCAGTCAAAAACTGCATGCCCTTGCTAGGGTATCTCCTTTCATGGATCCTGATAAACTGCGCCTCCTAATGAACAGTTTCATAAAATCTCAGTTTAGCTACTGCCCGTTAATTTGGATTTTCCATGACAGGGCTGTCAATGCAAAAGCGAATAAAATCCAAGAAAGAGCACTCAGAATTGTGTATAAAAACAGTCACGCTGATTACGAAACTTTGCTAGGGTTAGATAATGCAGTACCCATTCACCAACGCAATCTACAGTACTTGATGATAGAAATATGCAAAACCAAAAAGAGCTTAAATCCTAGTTTCATGAGTGAGATTTTTGAGGCGAGAGATGTACAATATGACTTGCGAAATAAGAATACTCTTGGCATTCCTAATGCCAGAACAACTTCTTATGGCATAGAAACTGTAAGAACCCAAATCAATCAGGTTTTCGTCCCGGCGACTCAACAGTCAACCAACTGATTTCCATAACGCACACAATCTTTAAAGCGTTTGATTGTAATCCCCCTCTCGACGTTCGCTCAGTGTATCTTGATATTTCTAAAGCATTTGACAAGGTATGGCATGATGGTCTCATTTATAAGCTTAAAAGATGTGGCGTTTCAGGACAGCTTCTTTCTCTCATACAAAGTTTTCTTAAGGATCGAAAACAGCGAACTGTTTTGAACGGGCAGTGTTCTAATTGGGGAGATATTTTGGCAGGAGTGCCCCAGGGCTCTATACTAGGACCATTGTTTTTTCTTGTATATATCAACGATCTCGCTGTTGACTTGAAATGTAATGTCAAGCTTTTTGCCGATGATACATCCTTGTTTACAGTCGTTCAAGAACCTAATGCAGCTGCCGAGGACCTGAACCATGATCTTGAGTTGATTACCCTGTGGGCCCATGATTGGAGGATGTCATTTAATCCAGATCCGCAAAAACAAGCCGTCGAATTACTGCTTTCTAAGAAAAAACATGAAGTAGATCACCCTGTTATACTCTTTAATAACATACCCGTGAAGAAAGTAGATGAACATAAACACCTAGGTATTATCTTGGACTCGAAGCTTTCTTTTTCAGCTCATATTAAAACTGCTATCTCTAAAACGAGAAAGGGCATTGGCTTGCTAAAATATCTCTCCAAATATTTGCCTAGACATACCCTAAACGAAATGTACAAGCTTTATGTGCGACCCCACTTATACTATGGGGATGTTATTTATCATACCCCAGCAAAGGTATGTGAATTCAGCCAAAACATCATTTTGCCAAGTTTAATGGAAAAGCTTGAGGCTGTCCAGTATTCTGCTGCTCTAGCTGTAACAGGAACATGGAGGGGAACATCGCGTGAAAAACTCTATGCAGAGCTTGGTTGGGAGTCACTAAGTTCCCGTAGGTGGAGTAGACGCATGACTTTGTTCTACAAGATAATGAATAATCTCACTCCCTTGTATACAAAGGAGCCGATTCCACCACCTCATCAGTCGCAATACTCTCTTCGCAATCAGGATGTTATTGGGCGATTAAGGGCAAGAACAGAAAAATATCAATCTAGTTTCTATCCTAACTGCATAACTGAATGGAATAAACTCGATCCTGAGATTAGGATTACACCGTCCATTGCTGCCTTTAAGTCAAAGCTTTTATCAATAATTCGTCCCCCTGCAAAACCTGTCTTTGGGATTCATGACCCATTAGGTTTATCGTATCTTTCCCAAATAAGAGTCGGTCTCAGTAAATTAAATTTTCACAAATTTAAGCACAACTTTAAGGACACCATAAACCCAATGTGCCCTACAAATGACGGTATTGAGGATACGGAGCACTTTTTGCTGCTTTGTCCTTCATTTAGCATCCAACGACGAGATCTTCTCGCTGGCCTTTCAGTAGTATTACAACCATTTGTTCAAATCAACACCCTCTCGAACAACGTTCTGGTACAACTTTTATTGTATGGTGATAAAGACCTTTCTAGTGACGTAAATAAACATGTTCTCGAACTGACTCTAAATTTCATTCACCAAACTGGTCGGTTTGACTAAGGAAATTCTAAACCTTTGTTTTACACTTAATAATCACCAAGTCCCCTTACCTCTATTTCTTTTGCTTGTAAGTTTGTTTCACATTGGATGTTAGGCTCATTGGGCACAAATCCATCCAAATCTGATGTCGAATCTCCAATTTCACCCATTTTGTAAAAAGACCTGCTCTGCCCAAAGTTAGCCCGACATGCAAAGTGAAACGAACCTTAGTAATTATCAGTAAAAATCGTTTATGTGTATTTTTCGTAGCCGTATATTTAATTCTAGTTTAGTTACATGTTCTCTATGTTAATGGCTGCGGAGTTGTCACGGTCTCTTGCACTCCGTGGTATCGTCCTCGTAGTTTAGTAAAGTAGCTTGTACGTAGTGTCTTAAGTAGTTCGTTCTTGTAAAATTTTATATTGAATATAAAAAAAAAAAAAAAAAAAAAAAAAAAAAAAAAAACTGTAAGATATTTGGGTCAAAAGCTGTGGCAAACATTACCTCGCAGTATTAGAGAGTCCCAATCACTGAAAGCTTTCAAAAAGAATTAAGGAACTATACAATAGAGTGTGACTGTAGATTGTGCAAAACATTTATTTCTGGATTAGGTTACATTTAGGCTTGCTACGGGTCTGTTCCGTGGTCTATCGGCGCTGGGGACTGTAATAGCCTCTGCGAGGGCGTCTACCACTTCGTGGCATGCGCCCCCGCGTGGGGTGGGGGCGGTGGGCCGTGGAGTGGACTTGGAGCAAGCCTATAGTTCATTTAGCTTGTATTTACTTTAATTAGCTTTAATAGATAGTTGGCATTAATTAGCTTTTACACAGCTATTAGAGTTTTACGCCAACTTTAAACAAATTATTTATTATTATTATTATATACATCATAAATGCTGACCGCAACAGTAGCGCAAACGTATCGTTTCCTGTGATCTATGTCAGAAAATCCAAATATCAATATTTGAGGAAATACGCGGTGATTTCCGTCAGACGTGTTAAAGATTTATGTGCAGATATATGCTGCCCATCTCTGGGAACTGCGAGCAAAACGCTCAGTAGGACAATCTGGCTACAGCAGCGAAAAACAATTTTGTCTAGTAAAATGCCTTTGCATGGGTTTCCAGTAGCACAATACACTCTTTGTTGCTCTCTGTCTTTTTATAACATGTTTCAACACCAAAGCTTCATGATACATGAAATACCTTCTATTGGATAATTCATAGACAATGGAAGGAATATTCTTCATTGAAAAGTGCGGAAGGTCTTCTGCATAAACGTGGCAAAATGATGGTAAAACATGCGGGCCGGATTTTCAACTTGTGACCGCACATTTTACCGTAATTTTTGATGTGTTCTTTGAAAAAAGCGGCATATTATCCAAATCGATCATGGTAATAAAAGCTATAACGCTACTTAATCGAACTTTTCAAAGGCCGAGAAATGATCAGAAATGAATGTCAAAATGTCTGACACAGATTATAAGGTTGAGGAAAGCACTTTAACCCTATTCTACATGAGGGGGGGGGGCCAAAAAGGCCCCCCAACCAAACTTCCTGTAATTGCTCTTAACCCTGGTCAATACCTGGGGGGGGGGTTGATTCCACCCCCCTCTTTTTCTTCGCTTTTATAGTAGCTATAATCATTAAACTTGGTAAATAGATGGTCTTTGATGCAAACAATCAAAATCGCGTGAAATCAAATTATCTCTATTTTCTCGTTGCTATGACAATAAGAAGATATTAAGTTATGATTATCATGATTATTACCAACATGATTTAAACAATGAAATGAGATACTAAATTGGAATTTTTTGCTTCCAATTGAGTTGGATATGATCAAATACATGTGTAGGCATAATTTGGCATATATTTTGGATGAATATCTTCAACGATTAAAAAAAAGTATACAAATTTTGTTGACTACACCGTAAAACATTGGTTGCCATGGTTACGGTGCTATATTTAGAATCTTCAAATTTTCATCATTCGATACAGTATAGATATAAAGTCAAAGTAGCGGAATCTTGGCATCCTGCTTTGCATATTTTAGCATTGGCGAATAAAAGTTTGGTTGGGGGGTGGAATCCACCCCCCTCCCAGGTGAGATAGGGTTAAACCAAGCGTGATAGACGACATGAACTTGGGTGACTTTAAATGAAATTCAATATTGCATCAAATTAACAATACGTTATTTTCATATGAATATCACGTGACTGAAGATAAGGCTCAAATCCTTACTGGTTGCCAGAGCATGCGGAAATCATCCAATTTTATGCTTGTCAGCCAATGAGATCACCGCTTTCTAGCCCCTGGAGACAAAATCGGTCGTTTGAGGTAAATTTTCTAGTACCCTTACTAAAACTGAAATGGATGCTAAAATACTTCAGTTATTTGCAATTTTTTTTAATAAATCAGTTGTGGGGATGTCCGTCCAGAGTTGTTTACATGTTTAGGCACACAGCTTGTTTGGGGCCGGACTGCGTTCATTTTCCGGTCGAAGAATATTGACCTTCGTTGAAATATCTATAGAAATCGCTACAAATGAGATATACAGATAAGAATTTCAGCGATTATTCATACTGACGTGAGCAATAACCGAAACTCTTTCACTGCTATCATATCTCAAAATTGGAGGCAATTTCTAATGATTTCTGGTAGAGACATCATTTGGGCCTAATCTTTTTCTCGCTTAAAACTCATTCCATTGCACCTAAAAAGTTATGGTAAAATTCTTGAGCTAGATAATGCACTTACCCATGACTCAGGCACAAGTTTGACTTCGTTTGCATTGTTTACTTTAGCAAATTTTCTTAAGAAACAACCAGTTCTGGGCGAATTGCAAAAACTTTCCTCGGTCCATATTTTTCTCTACAGTCTCTCCGCTTCAAACAACAAACAGTGAACTTTGACATTGTATCATAAAAGTCTTGCATCACAGAACATTCCTTTTGAACGATTCAACGCGCTTTAGCGAGGCACTAGTGAATTGCATTCACGCATTTCGTTCTTTTCGTTCTTATTTCAATCAATGCAAAACATAAAAAGAATAAAACATTATTTTTGGTTCGCTAAAAAAGATACCCGGTTTTGCTCAATTTGCAAGTCAATTCGCGAGTGCCTCGCTAAGGCGCATGGAATCGTTCATTAGGAATGTTTTGTAATGCAAGACTTTTATGATACAAAGTTCACTGTTTGTTGTTTGAAGCGGAGAGACTGTGCAGAGGAAAATATGGACCGAGGAAAGTTTTGCAATTCGCCCACAACTGGTCGTTTCTTATAAAAACTTGCTAATGTAAAAAAGGCAAACGAAGTCAAACTGGTGCCTGAGTCATGGGTAAGTGCAGCATTCAGCTCTAGAATTTTACCACAACTTTTTAAGTGCAATGGAATAAGATTTAAGCGAGGACAAGCTTAGGCCCAAATGATATATCTGCTAGAAATCATTAGAAACTGCCTCCAATTTTGAGATATGATAGCAGTGAAGGAGTTTGGGTTATTGCTCAGGTCCGTGTGCATAATTGCTGAAATTCTTATCTGTATATCTCATTTGTAGCGATTTCTATAGATATTTCAACGAAGGTCAATATTCTTCGACCGGAAAATGGACGCAGCTCCGGTCCCAAACAAGCTATATGCCTAAACATGTAAACAACTCTGGACGGACATCCCCACAACTGATTTATAAAAAAAAATTGCAAATAACTGAAGTATTTTAGCATCCATTTCAGTATTCAGTTTTAGTGAGGGTACAAGAAAATTTACCTCAAACGACCGATTTTGTCTCCAGGCGCTAGAAAGCGGTGATCTCATTGGCTAACAAGCATGAAATTGGATGATTTCCGCATGCTCTGGCAACCAGTAAGGATTTGAGCCCGATCTTACGTGACTGTCACATGCCAATATTTGACAACAGGTCTCGCAGAAAATCACTAAAAACATGCATAATTTTTCTCGTAGGCATCTGATTTCAATGCAATCGGTACCAATCAGTTTGTTTTGAAGTCTAGTTTCATTTGATATATAAGTTTTGTACTTTGCTGAGATCAGCAAAATTTACGATATATGACGTCATACTTCTATATGACGTCATATTCATAATTAACATATAAAATAATTAGTGCATTATGATCAAAATTAATTGATTAACGTTTCAAGATCAATTTCATAATGTTCTTCTTACTAAAAACTGATCTAAAATGCAAAAAAAGGCATCAGCTAATTTGTTTGGATATCCAGCATGACTTTGATTGACAGTTTTTATAACAATAGAATTCCAGAAATAGAATTTTGACAGTTTTTATGAAGAACAATCAATATGTATCATATCTATAGCTTTAAAGTTCTTGATTCACCTTTTTGTTGTTGAAAATATCAGGTTTTTAGGAGAAGAGCCAAAATCAGCAAATCTTCATTGTTTTTGCGTTTCCTAGCAAAAGATCATGTGACTAATTAGCATATGATGCTATTTTTAGAATCTTAATTGCTTGATAATCATGTGTGCCAAGTTACATTGCCATAGGCATTACGGTTGCTTAGAAAATCGGGGGGGGCCTTTTTGCCCCCCTCCCATGATAAAGTGTTGCTTGACTTACCCATGTAGAATAGGGTTAAGAATTTGCTAGTGCCGAGCAAAGCCAAGACCTGATACAGTGAAACTCGCAAAAGTCGAATCTCTTAGAAATACTCCGACCTATGCGAATCCGACTTACGCGTTGATCTGATTTTAAGCCAAGCTTCATTGATTTTTTAAAATCGAGGCTCCAAGAAGAAGAGAAGTTATTGAAAAGATTCCTCTTCAGTGTAAGCTTTCCCATCTTGAATATTAAAGTTAACATAGAATAAAGAGCAGTTAGACTTAGCAAAGAGTTTTTTGTATGCAAATTGTGTCAAAGTCACTGGTATCACCCGTTTTATGCCGTGAAATCCGATTTACTCAATGATATTTACGAAAGAGACCCCCAAAAGATCCAACTTACTCGAATATCCGAATTATGAAATCCAACTAAGGCGAAGAAATTTGAAAGGCTTCGGCTGATACTTGTTGCCCAACTTATGAAAAATCAGAATTGTTGAAATCTGACTGATGCGAGTCCGACTTATGCGAGTTTGACCGTACGTCCCTTGAGAGCTTGCTACAAATCCTTAGGCTGCGTGCAGACTCAACTATCCTAAAGTGTAGAGTCTTCGCAACAAAGTCGAAACGCTTGTTTTATGACTCAGCAGAAACTGCAGTCTCGTTATCGCACAGACCTGCCGCTGGCGGTTCTGCGGTCTTTTTGCGCAGTGTTTGATTGAATTATAGAATAGCGCGTCAACATGCAACGACAATTATCCTTCATGGTCGACAATTCTGCACTGCAACAGAATATCGCGTGAGAAAAAGCAATCATTTGTACCACTGCATCAAATATGCCTTCGTGCGTTTTTGCTTCAAGATTGTTTCGCTGAAGGATGGTCGCAAAGAACTTAATTTGCTCGATGGAATAGGGGAAATTTAACATGACAATTGGAGGTCGTCGTATGGCCTCGCCCTGCCTAGGCTAGGCCTACGGCAAAGTATATTTGTTTGTGAAGAATGTCTGAACGTCTCAGACTTGTAGCGCATCCAGTCTGCACGTCAAAAGCAGAGAGTTTTGGAGGATCAAGCATCCAACATTTACTAGCAGGCACTACAGCGAAAAAAATCAACTTTTGAAAAATGCAATAAAAAGTTTTCAGTGCCTCTGACGAGATCAGAAAGTGAGGGGGGGGGGGGTGGGGCAAACTTGATACAAAAATTACAAAAGTACAACATCAGCTATCTTTCAGAACAGCATAATTTTCAAAAAAGTGGGGGCATGGCCCCCGCCCCCCCCCCCCACCGTCGTTGGAGGCCCTGGTTTTTGTATTGGAAAACTGACGATTCTCTAGCATTTTGGCACAAAAATTGATGAAATACCTTCAATAGAAGCACAGGGGGGGTACTATTATTTATTCAGGATAGGGGTGCTCAGTTTACATTTTTGGGTCTAAAATTTGGGCAAGGATTATTTTTTTGGGTCAATCATTTGTACAGTTATTTTTGGGTTCTGAAATTCTGGCTTACTTTTTTGGGCCTCAAATATGAAAAAAGGAAAAAGATTGGGAAAAAGATAGGGAATGTTAGTTTTTGGGTATATGTTCATGGGAGAAATTATTTTTTTGGGTTGATGCGTTGTACCTCAGCCTGAGCACCCCTATCCTAAATATAACCGAGTAACCCCCTGGGAGTAGGAGAAGCAAACTAGGCCTACATCTCCTTAGCTACAAAATCAGCCACAACTACATTTGGCCCAAGGTATTTGATATCATGCATCCTGCAATACAGAACATAAGAAACCTAACTACTTTTTTGAAGTGTACTACGCTCTGCTTTATAACAAAATCATATTTGGTATTGTTCTGCTTGTGACATTTGTGAAAAAGATGTTTAAAAAGATGCATCATTGCTATCTCTCAAAGGACTGACCTTGCAACAAGCTTGCACAATCTTTACAGGAGCATGGCTTGCAGGAGCAGGAATTAAGTATACTAACCTAATATTGGCCCGTTTGCATGATTAGAGCTTGATCAAGCTTCACAATCATCCAATACTAGAATTATTCTCAAAGAGACTACATATCAAGCTTGTTTGAGTTTGCCTTCAGTTCAAGCTTTAAAACAAACACAACAGCAAAGATGTGTTTTTCCAAAGGAAAATCTAGCATGATCTGCTTGAACTGGAAATGAGCTTGATGGTGACTGTTTTTTGTGTGATAAAAATCTCATTTTAGATTCTTGTCAATCTCAAGAGGGTTCAAATCCATTTGCAGGGCATGTCCAGCGTACAACGAAATTACAAAACTGTAGTTTTGAAAAGCTTTGTGTTCATTTGAATGTCACTGAACTGATTGCAAATTAAATTTAAAATATCTCTTTTGCAAGAAATAACGATGCAGATACCTGAAAATATGTTAAGACTAGAAATAAGATCAATCAGCGAGTGCTGCCGATTATTATTTGTACCAAATGCGACGGTAGCAAGGTCAATTTTATAGAAATTAATTGAATGATTATCGCTAAGGAAACGTGTATTATGTTTGACTTTACAGTTGGGTAATGGTTCAAAAGTTAGCGATTTAGAATAGTGAGTTACTCTCCTCCACCGGTTTCTTGTTCCTGAGTCCAAGGCACATGGTTCCATAGTTCTGTAGTCCATGGTTCCGTGGTCCGTAATATTGAGTTCTGCATTGTCAGAAATAAACCTTTGTCGTCCATTGACGTTAGGTAGAGCTAGGCTAGATTTCCTGCAATCAAATTTCATATTCCTGTTTACTTTTCGACAGCGAAATGGAGAAACCTTGGTCAACAGATTGCCATGCTATGAAGCACGCTTGCTAAAGCTCAGGCTTGAAATAACCTTCAGAAATGTTTCCATTGGCAAACAAATGAACGTCATCTTTTGGGAATACCATACGCAAGTCTCAAAAGACATCCTTAGTGCGCTTGTAAAAGTATCATTTCCATCTATTGATTAAAAATTACTGATTTTTACCAACAACTTCACGAAACCATGCTTTGGGTGTCTTTCGAGACTTTCGTAAGCATTCACAAATTATCAATTTCCTTTAGAGTCCACAATGAGCATAAAAGATCTTAGATCAAGAACTGAATCTTTTGCACAAACATTGTACGGGCGTTCAAATCGTTCTGCATGGGCTAAACTGTTGACCAACGCTTTTCCCCTTCGATGTCGAAAAGTAAACAGAAATATAAAATTCGATTGCAGGATTAAGTAGGTAGGAAGAGAACTCATTATCTCTTGTTGGAGAACTTTTGTTGTTGTTTGTTGGATAAATGCTCACAAGCCGCGAGCCCGCGAACCGCAGCCGTGAGCTGGCCCTTCTACAAAGCCTGACGGCAGGCAGACAGCGGGCAGGCAGACAGCAGGCAGGCAGACAGCAGGCAGCAGACAGCAGGCAGCAGACAGCAGACAGCAGGCAGGCAGACAGCAGGCAGCTAATTTCGCTCGCTGATTGAAGAAGAATAGTAAGGCTGCCTTCGGCAGCAATAACTTAATGCTTTAAAGGGTAGTACAATTCAATTTATTCCATTATTTTAGGATATCAGAGATTTTACGACCAACATGCTCTACAAGTGCCCGATCCTCTGTTCTGCCAACTGTGGTTGGGCATTGGAAAAACATTCAGTTAAGAAACTTTTTAAATGTTGCATGAGTGTGAATTGCTACACCAAGTAAGAAACTGCTAAGAAGTTTTTAGTATCTAAATTCCATAAATCTAAGAAACATTCCATACTGGGTAAATTTCCTAGTTTCTTTTGAAACAACCCCTGTATATGTTCACAAGTTATTATTCGTTCAATAATATTATGCACGGATTGAGCTGCTGGAATTGCAATTAATCTATATTGTTTTTTCCTGAACTTCTACTGCAGTAGTTGCATACAATTCCTTCATTCTCAAATTGTCTAAATTGATTATCAGCATACAGTATGCTAGTTCAAAATGGATTCTCCTGTTTCCAGATAGCAAGATCTGTCTCCATGATGTAAATGTAGACGATTTAAACATCTTCAAACTTCTCTATTAAAATTCTTACTCTTCTTTGATCTAGACTCTTTTAAACTTCACTCTTCGCACTGTCCATATCATGATAGAGTTCTTGGCTGCAGAGCGCTGTTACTCTTTTCAATTAAACATGGGTAAAGACTGTGGCCAAATTCAAAACAGAAAAGATTGATGCTTTTGTAGATCACGAAGCAGTTGCTGTGAACACTGCAAGTTTAACTGAAGAATCCGGAAATGTCCTTATCTCCCGAAGTTATCCATACCATTTTCTGAAGGCTGGTTTCTGAGCAGTGCCACACGCCCGACAACACCTTTCTCGAGGAGTTCAGCCTCGCTTTGATGCCCCCATACAAATGTATAGGAAAATGACCGGAAGTGAACATTTTCGCCGACTTTGAACGTTTCTTGCAGTGATGCGATGTGATTTTTCCGCGTTAACCCTATTCTACATGGGGGAGGGGCAAAAAAGGGCCCCAACCAAACTTCCTGTAATTAATCTTAAACTAAGCATGATAAAAGACTGGAACTTGGGTGACTTTTAATCAAATTTAATATTGCATCAAATTAACGATAGTTCATTGTTATAGAATTGGTCACGTGACTATGATATGCCCATATTTGGCAACAGGTCTCTCAGAAAATCAGTAAAACATGCATAATTTTTCTCGTAAACATTTGATTTCAATGCAATTTGTACCAATCAGTTTGTCTTGAAGTCTTCTTTCATTTGATATATAAATTTTTTGTATTTTGCTGACATCAGCAAAATTTAAGATCTATGACATCATACTTATATATGACATCATATTTATAATAAACATATGAAATAATTAATGTATTATGATCAAAAATGAATAATTAACAATCCAAGATCACTTTCATATCGTTTATATTTCTAAAAACGTATCTAAAATGCCAATAAAGTATCAGCTAATTTGTTTAGGTATCAACCATGACTTTGATTGACAGTTGTGATAACAATAGAATTCCAAAAATAGAATTTTTGACAGTTTTCATTAACCCTATCAGGCCTATGGTATTTGGTATCCTAGGAAAACTAGGGGGGGGGGCTGATTCGGCCCCCCCCTCCTTGATTTCTGTTCTACACAACCTAGAGCCTCGAAACTTAGCATGTGTATAGTATATCATGTGCTGAACCAAAATATGAAATCTATTTTTAGAAATATCACGTGACCTCTTGATGACGTCATCATATTTTGTAGGTAGCTGAAGAAATCGGACATTTCATTGCCTAAATTTTCTTAATCGTTTAGAATCACGATTTTTAGCCTGAAATAGATAAAGACACATTTTGAGTACAGTTGGATCATCCATGTTTTGATAATAACATTTTTGGATAAATATAACTGATTTCCAAAGTATATGCCAATAGGCATTTATTACATTCGAATAACGATTCACTGTGTAACGTTGTTTAACCATATCAAGCCTAGGGTATTTGATGCTCTAGAAAGACTAGGGAGGCTTTGTTTCCGTTGTGAACGATGAAGAGCCTTGAAACTTGGCTTTTGCATAGTACAGCATGAGTTGAACCCAAAAATGATCTATTTTAAAAGTCAATAGGGTTCAGTACTAACATTTTAAATCGTTGATTGTGAGAAAATGAAAGGCAATAAGGACATGGGTCCAATTTTAGTGTATTCTATGGTCGAATAGCTTTTGCTTTGCAAAGGAAATTTGTAAAAAGTGATGACGCCAATTTCATTGTTTTCCTGCATTTCCTGTAGATTTTATTAGCATTTATTGAAATTTTGCACAGACATCTCTCAGAAATTCATCGCGTTTACCCCCTGGAATGAATTCAATTTTTCTAAAAAGTTCATTTTTGATTATAAGAAGGATAAAAACTAAAAGTCAGAAAGTTTCAGCGTTGTAAATGCACTACATAAAAATCCACAGAAGAAAAGCCGCTAGGGGGGGGGGGCTGATTCAGCCCCCCCTAGGCTTGATAGGGTTAAGAAAAATCAATATGTATCATATTCATAACTTTAATGTGTGTGTCTTTTATTTTAAATCCAAAAAAATTTTTAGCTACCAAAGCAACTAGTCTAATTCGATTTGATTAAATAACTACAAATTAATAAATATTTAAGATAAATTATATGCAGGATTACTTTCGAAGGCATACATTGCACCTGCAGGTGGCCCCATCCCAGCTCTTGATTAGCCTTTTGAATTGGACCAGATTTTCTGCTGATTTTGTATCATCTGGCAGACGATTCCAGATCTGCGGCCCAAACGACCTGAGACTATTTGAACCGAACGTTGTTTGGTTGGGCCTATAGTGCTGCAAATCATTTTGACGACGTGAAGGTCGATTGGAGGTTTTTATTTCGAAAATGTTTTGCATGAATACCAAGACAAATACCAAGCAATGGTTCTTCAAAATAATGAGAAAAGTAATATAAAGATTAAGGTGATGGCTGACGAGAAAAATGAGGCAGAGCAAACAAGATCTCTCAAGCTACTCGGAGTGGAGGTTGACGATGAGCTAACATTTAGCACCCACATCGGCAATTTGTGCAAAAGAGTGAGCCAGAGAATAGGTGTTATATCTAGACTTCGTAATATAATGCCCACCAATGCAAAACTAACAATCTACAAGTCAGCAATTCTCTCTCACTTGACATACAGCAGTACAGTCTGGCATTTCTGCAAAGTAGCAGACAAAAGAAAGATAGAGAGACTCCAAGAGAAAGCCCTAAGAGTTGTTTATTGTGATAAGTCCATGCCATATGCACAACTACTAATCAAAGCAAATCTGCCATCTCTCCAGAATAGAAGACTGCAGGACATTGCCATACTAATGTACAAAGTTAAAAATGGTTTTGCTCCACATTATATAAAAGAAATGCTTACAATAAAAGAAACTCCTTACGAATTAAGAAACAGCAACTTCATTATTCCGAAATTTCGCACAGTAAAAGAAGGAAAACATTCAATAAGGTACACATTAATAAAGATATTGATTGATTGATTGATTGATTGATTGATTGATTGATTGATTGATGAATGCAGGATTTAGCTGGTTTACAGTTTTAAAAATCTCAATGCAGAGGTATCTTAAACTATTTACATGCATTGTGCATTTTTCTGATTTGCCAAGTAGTTCTTCATAAGAAGAATTATGGTCATCATGAAGAAATCGTAGGGCTCTCTCCTGTATTTTCTCGATCTTATCAATAGATCTTGCGGATGAGAAGAACCATACTAAAGGGCAGTAGTTAAAGTTAGAAAAGACGAAGCTTTGGACGAGTACCTTTTGACCATCAAAAAGCCATATTTTATGTTGATGACGTCATAATTGGCAATGAAACCTATTGTAAGCGACTAATTGGCACTGCCGCACAACTGATTTTGGGGTCGCACAAGCACAACGAAAAACGCAAGAAACTCGTCGCAGAAATGGAAAATAAATGTTTGTCAGGAACCTTTCACAATGCTAAATGTTGTGAGTTAAGGACACCTATATAAACTATATATAAGTAGCGCAAGTTAGCATGCCAAACCAGGCTCAGTCTTCTGTACTGACTGCTCCGCAGAGGAAAGACCGCCCCAGTTACACAAATGAAATCATATCAGTTTTCAGTAACAGTCAACGAAAAGTTATTCCCATTTTCCTGGCTTCTTTCATGATCGAGGGGTAACTTCGAATAATTTCCACACTTAACGATAAATGCAGAATGAAATTTGATATAGTCTAAATTCATCTTTTTAAAAAGTGCAAAGTGTTAGATTTTCTGCACTTTCTCCATAACATTGGTCCAGTCAACCCGAAACTACGGAAATCTGTTACCTCGGCCATGGTACACCTTTCTAGTAAGTTAGGGCCAGTTTGCCAGACAGTGTGGCATGTTTTTCGAGCGATTTCAAACTGTGAACTGTGAGTGTTTTCTGTCCATTTCAAACATTTTGAGGCAGAGAAGCGCGTAGATTCTATCGCTATTGTTTTCACTTGGCAACGTAACGTCTCTTATTGTCTACCTGCATTGTTTCATGCGCTTAAATTGAAAGACATTGGAAACGACTATCTGAACATATAAATCGCAGCAAATTCGCAAATTGCTATATTATCGTTGACGATGGCCTGCGACTGAACACAAAGGGTAACGGATAACCCCCTTGCAATTTCGATGCTCGACTTGATTTCAATCAATTTCGATCGCCTGACTTGCTCTGAAGGACAACACCGAAGGATACATCTGAGGGCACATCTTGCCATATGACTGTGATCTGTGTCTGTCGACAATTTTGAGTTTTGCCATTGCAGGTAAATGTGCCAATAACAATCCCTAGCTGTACTAGAGTATTTCACAATGCCTATAACCACTAGCGCTTGCAGAGGTGTAAATGAGTCGATGGAAGTAACGCCAGGAGCAGAAAAGGGAAACATGAAAAGTGGCAGCCTCGTTTCCATGTAGGATAAACTCACTTACTCTTTGGCCATGAAAAGATGTAAAATTCGGGTTTCTTGTTGCAGATCGATCAGTAAACTAATAACCTATCATTATCATCCTATTCAAGTCTAAATAACCATAACCCTAACCCTAATTCAAGTCTAAATAACCCTAAGGAGATGTGGAAAACGATTAACAAAGTCTTAAACAAAAATCAATGCTCCACGACTCCCCTATCCGTTATGTACAAGGGTCAACTGGTTGAAAAGCAAAAGGAAATAGCGGAAGCATTCAATAACCACTTTACCACTATAGGCCCAAAGCTTGCGGAAAAAATCGAAATTAAAGAATCCGATGACCCACTAAAATACCTCATTGATGAAGGACCATCAACCGCCCCTTCCTTCGAATTTCACCCGATTGATCCAAGCACTATCGAAAAAGAAATCAAAAAGTTGAAATGTTCTAAATCTGCCGGATATGATAAAATTTCTGTAAAGTTAGTAAAAGATGCAGCAGGAATTTTATGTAAGCCGCTAGCTGCAATATTCAACTCTTCTTTTAAAAAGGGTATTTTTCCTGACATATGGAAAATAGCAAGAGTGACCTCTATTTTCAAATCTGGTTCGAAGAACGACATGGGCAATTACAGGCCTATATCCGTGTTATCTGTTTTCTCGAGGTTGTTAGCAAAACTAGGGGATGATCAAATTTCAAATTACCTGAAGGCGCATAAAAAATTTTCAAAATGCCAACACGCATTTTTAACGATGCATAGCACTTTAACGTCACTACTTAGCGTAACAGATGCGTGGTTTTCTAACATTGACAAACGCAAAATTAACATAAGCGTATTTCTTGACCTCAAAAACGCTTTCGATACAGTGGACCATGAAATTCTCCTCTCAAAGCTAAGTAAATACGGGGTAGTAGGGACACCTCTTCGGTGGTTCACATCGTACTTGACGAACAGAAAACAATACTGTCAAGTGAATGGCCACAAATCTAGCCTAAAAACTGTTCACTGCGGTATTCCTCAGGGCTCGTGCTTGGGGCCCCTCCTCTTCATCCTGTATGTCAATGACATTGAGCAGTGCCTCAAAAAATGCACCTCAAACATGTATGGGGACGACACCAGCGTAACCTGCTCTGCTGAAGATATTGACGAACTCTGCAATGATCTAAGGACTGAAGTTGACAATATTGCAGAATGGTTACGGCAAAATAAGCTTAGTTTGAACACGAAAAAAACAGAATACATGGTTGTTGGTCACAAAAGACAAACTAGCCGTATCCAAGGTCCAATAGAAGTAAACATAAATGGAGGACCAATCAAACGAGTTAAAAAAGTTAAATATCTTGGAGTTACAGTGGACGAGAACCTTACATGGAACGAGCAATATAAAAATCTCAAAGGCCAAATTAAAAGTGCCCTTTCGTCCCTGCGGAAACTAAAGAACATATTACGGCAATCAAAATTGGATCAGGTGTCAAGGCACTGCTTGAGAGTCATCTGAGATACTGTGATGAACTATGGGGCAATTTGTCAAACACAAAGCTTGATCATCTTCAGCGTCTACAAACTAGGGCACGATCGCTAATAGAAGGCTCTAGATTAAAGGATGGGTGGAGTTGCAACTGGCTTTCAGTCTTAAACTTAATCAAATTTGACAGGGCCGTGATGATTTACAAAATAATGAATGGTCTCTACCCGGACAACTTGAGAGGGAGGCTTGTTACCAGATCTCAATTATCTAACCATTGAACGAGAAATCAGTTAGATCTGGACACCCCAAGACAGAACCTAGAATTCTCCAAAAGCAGTTTTTCTACTCTGGTGCTAAGACGTGGAATGAAATCCCATTAGAAATCAGAATGAGTTCCACAATTAGCACATTCAAAAGGAAACTGAAGGAATTCCTAAACAATTAGCATCCTTCCCGAAGCACGATCCCTAGGAAGATCAGCAAATTTGTATTATTTGTAAATAGATGTTTATTTTGTATAGGAATAGTTCTTTTTTAGCTGATAGGGTTTTTGTGTTTAAATATGATAAAATGAAAATAGCTGGATACACTGACTATTTGGTGGAATTCTGAGTGTGGCATCACAGTAAAATCTATGGCACGCCGTACCGGCAAAAATCAAGTCTTGTGTGTATGTCAATTGTTTGTGTGGCGTGTATGTCAGTCTTGTGTGGTGTGTATGTCAGTTGTGTGTGGCGTGTATGTCAGTTGTGTTTGGCGTGTATGTCAGTCGTGTGTGGTGTGTATGTCAGTCGCGTGTGGCGCGTATGTCAGTCGTGTGTGGTGTGTATGTCAGTCGCGTGTGGCGCGCATGTCAGTCGTGTGTGGTGTGTATGTCAGTTGTGTGTGGCGTGTATGTCAGTTGTGTTTGGCGTGTATGTCAGTCGTGTGTGGTGTGTATGTCAGTCGCGTGTGGCGCGTATGTCAGTCGTGTGTGGTGTGTATGTCAGTCGCGTGTGGCGCGCATGTCAGTCGTGTGTGGTGTGTATGTCAGTTGTGTGTGGCGTGTATGTCAGTTGTGTG
Source organism: Aurelia coerulea (assembly GCA_039566865.1). Taxonomy (NCBI): domain Eukaryota; kingdom Metazoa; phylum Cnidaria; class Scyphozoa; order Semaeostomeae; family Ulmaridae; genus Aurelia; species Aurelia coerulea. The sequence continues at coordinate 17,186,021 of CM076945.1, forward strand.
TGGCGTGTATGTCAGTCGTGTGTGGTGTGTGGTGTGTATGTCAGTCGCGTGTGTGTGTCAAACTTGTGTGTGTATGTCAAACTTGTGTGTGTATGTCAAACTTGTGTGTGTATGTCAAACTCGTGTGTGTATGTCAAACTCGTGTGTGTATGTCAAACTTGTGTGTGTATGTCAAACCTGTGTGTGTATGTCAAACTCGTGTGTGTATGTCAAACTCGTGTGTGTATGTCAAACTCGTGTGTGTATGTCAAACTCGTGTGTGTATGTCAACCTCGTGTGTGTCTGTCAAACTCGTGTGTGTATGTCAAACTCGTGTGTGTATGTCAAACTCGTGTGTGTATGTCAAACTCGTGTGTGTATGTCAAACTCGTGTGTGTATGTCAAACTCGTGTGTGTATGTCAAACTCGTGTGTGTATGTCAAACTTGTGTGTGTATGTCAAACTTGTGTGTGTATGTCAAACTTGTGTGTGTATGTCAAACTTGTGTGTGTATGTCAAACTTGTGTGTGTATGTCAAACTTGTTTGTGTATGTCAAACTTGTGTGTGTATGTCAAACTTGTGTGTCTACTAGGGGAAGACACTTTCACGAGAAGAAACGTTCGCGAGTTGGAACAAATGTGACATTTTTGCGAATCGACCAAAATCTGTCAATGAGCTAAATTCATGCATCGTTGAGTCTCTGTAATTTCTTTATTTAAAGCACTTGTGGAATATACAATGGGCATGTTCTATCTACAGGACCCATTTCACCGTTGAACCGTTGGATCATGCTGCAGATCCTGGAAGTGATTTCGTATCACCCTGTTTCTTTTGATGTAATTATTTCATCTTTTTCACAAAGAGTCGTTTAAAGCTTCGCTCCTGGTATCAGCTCTTCTGTGTCTACTTTTGCTGAAAAAGTGACTGTTGTCTGCTTGATTCCTCATATGACCTTTATTGCAGGACCATCGAGAGGGGCGAAGGGGGGGGGGGGGTACAAGGTCCAATAGTGCCAGGAATTTGATTTCCCGAAGGGGCCAATAAAATATCGTTCCAAACAAATTTATTATTGCTGTAAAACCAAAAGAAAATTATTGCTGTGAGAAGGACAAAAGTAAACAACTAACAATGAATACGTATTTTTTATAAGAAATTGCTCTTAAGAAACTGAACACTCAGATCGCCTAAACATTATGAAAGTCCTGTGCTGGGAAAATATAACTTATTTTGACAACGGAAATCATTAACACGTTTTTCTTTTTCACTTGCTTCTTGCAGTTCAATTATCCTGTATCTAATTGAGTAAATTCTAAACGGTGGAGAGGCTTAAAGAACTTTGTTTTCAAAATACTGTATTCAGCCAGGGGGCACAGGTAGTAAACATGAGGATTGTTATGAAATTTTTAAGAAACTCGTAAGAAGAAACTCGTGAGTGCATGTGTTTTTCAGCGACATAGGAAGCATCTCAAAGTTGGGGGGGGGGGGGCACGACACTTCAAGGGCATTTTATTCATAAAACTAAAGTGGCACTTCCTGAAAATAAGAAGGGCACGTCTTTGTTTATTGCAAAGATGTCTTAATGGTCCAATGATCCTATGGTCCGTAGATAGAACATGCTGTCGTATCACTTCTATTAGCCGTAAAAGTCATTCCACGTGTGGTGAAAGTTTCTTTGGCCTATGCTGGATAAAGTATGGAGCCAGTACTTGTGGAGTTGCTTAACTTATGCAGGCCCTTGCTCGATTTACTATCAGAGCGGCGGCAGCGCACACAGGAAGTGTTGCTTCGAGCTAGGTCGATAGCCACACTGCTTAGCGAGCTGAATTACCAGAATGATTTTCCACCAAATATACGAGATGAGTTGCAGTTTATTGTCCACTTTCTGTTGAATGATAACGATTGCGAAAATAAAGGACAAGGACAACAACAAAATTGCCTGAAAGTGTATACAGGAGAATCAGGGAGGCCAGCGTTCGTGATAAACAAAATCCAAGTAGAGGGATTGAGAGGCATTGGAATGAAATGGACGGACATAGCATCTCTTTTAGGCATCAGCGTGCGCACTCTTTGGGACAAAAGGCAGCTGTTTGAGAACTTCATGGACATGGAATATAGCAATTTTAGCAATGATGAGTTGGACAGACTTGTTGCCGAGATAATAGCAAATTCACCAAACAGTGGCGAAACTATGATGATTGGAGCTATAAGATCTACAGGAATAAAAGTGCAAAGATGGAGAGTCAGGGATGCAATAACAAGAGTAGATCCTATAGGAAAGGTTGCAAGAAAGCTCTTCTTGGTTAAAGGCGGATATACTCTGTGGCGTCGCCCAACGCCCATTGGTAATTATTCATGTTTGTTATATGAAATTGAAACCATAAAGCCCCTTCAAGAATCTTTTAAAAACAGGATAAAATCTCCAGAAGATTTCCCAAGTAGTGCTTCTGATACTTTACAGTTGGCTGGGTGTTTTCTGTTTTCCTTCTTTCCTTCTCTGTTTTCCTCCTTTTAAGCCCAAGAAGGTGGATTTTAAGATTAGCTGGTCAATTAATTGACCCGGATTACCGAGGGGCATTTCACTTATTGAAAAAAGCGTGCAAGATTTTTTCAGAACGAAAGGCTTTTCTTACGGATTTTTGATGGATGTTTCTTGAAAAAGAAAGTATTTTGTCAAATCCGGCCAAATGTGTAACAGATTTGTTGGGAGTGAAATGCCACTCGCGGATTACCTTACAGCCTCTTTGGATTCGATATGTACGTTTTAAAGTGGTAAGTGTAAGTCCCTTTTCCAAGGAATGAACACTCCACTAGGCACATGTACGAAAAATCTATTCTTTTTTACCTAAAACAATTTGTTGTACCTAGATTTTGTACCCAAAGAACCAATTGAATTGCTCCACATTTTGCACACTGCCAGAACAGGCTTCAGGGTGGAACAGGCCCGTAGGAAGCGGGGGCAAGGGGGGTTACCCCCCAATTTTGCAAACAATGGTGCTACGTCACAATCATTAATTGGATGTATTGTTCTCTATTTTTTAAGAACAATTGCCCCCCCCCCCCCAATCGGAAGCTCCTTCCTACGGGCCTGGGGCGGAAGCAGAGTGTCTCAAAATTTTGAAATGTTCTCTGGTCCGTCTTTTATAGACAAATTCAATTTTGGAAGGGGAGAGAAATAAAATGCAAATGTTTGTATCTTTAAAGGACGGAGGAATTTATGGAATATGTAATGCACTATGGTAGACTAGGTCGGGATTTTACGGACTTACTACAAGTCCTTCTCCTGAAAGCAACGAGAGGAGTAAAAAAGCGAGAGAGACTTGTAGCAAGTCCAGGATTTTAGGATGTCAGTATTTCATGACAATTCATGAATAGAAGATTGCGCAAAAGATGGCGCTGAGGAATTTTTTACCAAGATGCATTGTGTTCGAATTATGAATCTTCAGCGATTCTATGGGAATTCGATTAAAGAATGCAATGCATCTTGGTAAAAAGTTCCTCGCCGCCATCTTTAGCGCAATTGTCTATTGATACATAGATAAAAATGTTGTCATTTAAATTCAATGATATAAAATCTAATGCTTTTTGTAGGCATATGGATAGCCATCATAAACTAATAAGATGGAGAATAGTGACCCATGGATGCATCGATGGCTATTCAAGAATGATCATATACCTCCATTCATGCACGAATAACAAAGCTGCTACGGTGAAAGGCTTCTTTGAAAATGCTGTTTCTAATTTCTATTGGCCTCGCCGCGTCAGAAGCGACCAAGGGATGGAGAACATAGAGGTCGCAAAGCTGATGCTAGCTCAATTTGGTATTGATCGCAAACCATTTCTGACCGGCAGGTCAGTACATAATCAAAGAATTGAGAGGTTATGGAAGGACGTACATGAGTATGTGACAGGTCATTTCCGTGAATTGTTCTTGTGGATGGAAGATGAAGAAATACTCGACCCATTAAACGAGACACATCTATTTGCACTTGAATTGGTATTCACTCCACGACTCAATCGAGCAATTGAACATTTCAAGAGCCAATGGAACAACCACTCACTCCGTACAGCTCGGTCCAAAAGCCCAATTCAGTTATGGACCACAGGTATATACGAAGTGCCTTTGGATGGCAGTCTGATAGCTGCAGAGGTCGATATTGATCCGGAGACATATGGGGTTGAGGAAGACGACGTTGCCCCTGAGATCAGAACAAACAATGATATCATTGTTCCTGAGATAAACATGAATTTGAACGAAGAGCGTTTGCAGGTGTTGGAGCAAATAAACCCGCTTGTTGATGATGGAAGATATGGTATAAACCACTACATACAAGTAGTGGGTATGCTACAATAAATACAGTCAACTAAGCGAACAATCTAGTAACTATAATGCAAAGGTGGTAACATATGGACTAATCAATAATTAAATGTAAACATACGTCGAGAAACATCATAATAATGTGAACTTCTCATAGGCGTAGTCCCCAACGTCGAAAAAATTTGCAAACATCAGCCAGAATCGGGGAGAAATTTGCCTTAAGTCGGGCAAAATTTTCTTAAACAATGTATCTTTTATCGGGCAGCCCCCCCCTCGCCAAATTTTACCTCCCCCTACACCCATGGAACCTCTGGGCCAATAGATTTAAGATGCCGAACACAGTTTTATCCAGCCAGGTTATTATTTCCTTTCTAACTACAAGCTGAATACTAAATTTCTGAAATAACCACGACAAAAACTTTTAGGGGGTTGTCTTTCTGGAATGCATGGTCATTTTTTATACCCTATCCTTAGCTGGCCAATATGCAGACAGACCTATCCTTACTTTGAACAAAACATCAAAATATCAGCATTGAACAAAACCTCAAAACTAACAAAACCAATGAATATACAATGATATAAGTACCAAAGAACAATAACTATAATCAATCAGAAAGCAAAAATGGTATAGTTACTTCTTGTAATTGTTTCTGTCTACAACAATCCAAAGCCTGGTGCCTGCATGATGTCCTCAATAAAACTAAATGTGAAAAGTTCTGAATTGTACCTCTCATTGACTGGAATTTTCAGAATAAGTTGACACGTACTTGCTTCTATTCTTCTTCCAGGACAGTTGTGGAAGAATGTTATTCTTCCCTTCTGCTGCATTGAGTGTGTGCTTGGTGGGTATTTACTTCCTGTTAAAAAGTGAAGGACATCCAGTAACGTTGGTTTCGTATGTTTTATGCCACCTGAAATGTCATGCACTTCCACCTCTTCCGTTTGCTCCATTTCGAGCTCGTCCAAACATTGCTGCCACCAAAAGATAACATCTTCTTCTTGCTTCCTTTTTTCCGAATCTTTGTCTGGATCAAATTCTATCTTGAAAATACCTTTGATTAACGCTGCTGGCACTTGCTTTGTTGCATGAATCAACTCATTCACTGCTTCCTCTGGGTACTTCCTCAAAACATCTAATACACCCTCCGATTCCATGCCACTGCAAAGCTGTTGCATTTCTTCCAGTTGTCGTGATATCACATAATAGCGTGCAACCTTCTTTACTAGGTCATCAACATCACTGATATCCACTGTGGGCTTGTTATAACCAGCCTCAAACCTTGCATCAAAATCTAGCAGCACTTCATTCAATTCTGCTTGACTCTTACTGTTGATCACCAATTTAAGCTTCTCCTGAACTTCATAATCTGGGATGTCATCCACTGAAATTTCTGAACATTCCAGCCCTAATACATAATTAGCTAATGGCCGGCACCAGTTATGAGGGCCTGCACCACCTTGAAGAAAACTCAAAGCAATCATTTTGCCATACATTTCAAATTCACCCTTTTCAAGCTTGTGAGCATAATGTCTTATGGTATAATTCTTCTCTGGGCCACTCAAGACATGACCTGTGGCTGAATCAAATACACAAGTGAACAGTTCTCTCAGCGGCCCACCATCATCTATGGCCACTTCTCCAACGAAATCCACAGAAATTGGCTTCAATGATCTTCCCTTTTGGAAAAGATTCATTTTTTTCACTGTATCTACATAAGCATTGTTCAGTCGCACAGAGAATCTTGTTCTGGCCGAGGAGTCATTGCAAAACTTCTTGCTCTTTTCACAGAGGACCTCCTGCAGAGAATTCCCTTTATTTTCATCAAAATGACTGACATCGTTTTCCTCAGCCAACTCTTTCACCTCTGTATCAATCTCAAATGCAGGCTTAAAATCAATACATGCATTCGCATGAGCTTGCAGTGTCTCGATAGGGTAAAATTTCTGACAGACTGGGCATGCTGATTCTGATCTGTCCTCAGCTATTTCAAGAATATCACTTTCTTCCTTTGGCTGTGTGACTTCCTCTTCAAGGGAGACAGGTGACTCGCTCACTCCATGAAGTTCTTCAGCATCATAATCTGATCCTGAATCACTTTCAAGCAGTGAAGACTTTGATTCTAATACCCATGTTAGATCATCTAAAGCTCTGATGTAGATGGGCCTATCACGCTGGCCAGCAAAATTGTATATGCACCTGCCATTCATCTCTCCTGCCTTTTTTACAGGAACAATCTTCTTTTCTACCGCTCTAACAAAATCAAATTTTTTGACATTTGAGGTTTGCGGAAACAAATCTTTGAACTCATTCATCAGCTTCTCTCTAATTATATCTTCTGTCTCGATGGTGTGGAGCTCAAAGCTCGAAATTACGAAACCATTTGTGAATAAAGATTCCCTGTCTTTCCCCTTGGGAACTTCTTTTGCTCGGGGTGATGGCAGTAAGATCACATCCTTCATGTAAATCTTGTTCTTTTCGAGCTTCGGTCCTGGTGCTGACTTTGCGTCCTTCATTGATTGCGCTCTTTTTCTGGAGCCTACAAATCTTCTTTGTTGGCTTGACTGAAAGCGATTTCGTACACCACTGGTTCCCTGAAAAAGTATCAACTTATTTTCAATGTGATGAAATTGTGGTGCATTAGAGCCTAATTTAAGCATGTTCCCCCATTTGGTTGTGCCATTCAAAGCGTTTAACTACCACCCATCAATCCGGACAATTTTCTGAAAAGTATACCCGCAAATCCGGAAAATTTCTGAAATGTATAGCCATAAATCCGGAACAGCCGAAAAAGAACACTACTACACTATGCATATAACTGAAGTGCAACTCTGAGGAGATTCCTCAAGCACGTATTCAGTTAGGCCAAAACCGAAACCTCTGGTTTGGAGATAAAAGCAAATTTGAACTTTCACGATTGATATTCCAACTCTCCATGCGGCTTGTGTAAAACGCAGGTCATGCATGCAGGTTAAGAAAACGCGGGTTAAATCATGCGGGTCAAAAATGGTGGCCATGGGCATACTGGCTTTAGGCCCTCCGCCGTTTGCTATAGAGGTGCACGGAAAGCGTTCGTTCAGTCGTTCGTTGGATTTGAAAGGACCCCTTGAGTTTTTGGTAACAAGTTGCTGGGTGTTTCAAATAAGAATGCGTTACCAAAATAATGAAAATTGTGTAACTATCTTATATTTTGTCTGAGATGGTAATGCGCATATTTCCGCTGTGTTGTGGTATGGTAAAACTCACAAAATGCTTACGAAGGAGAAGAAGGAACCTATCACTAAATACAACAAAAATTTGAGAAGGCTGAGAAACTGCAGAAACCATTGGTACCCATGACCTGGTATTTTTAACATTTTGCTAAAAGCAGCTACAAGCAGCTACAAGCAGATGAAAGCTGACTGATCCAATGCCTAAAATCTCTTGGAAAACTAACAATGATCTTGACAAATTTAGTTCGTACATACAGCATTTTGAAATAATTTTGATGAGATCCTCATTTGGACTAAGTGCAGCACTCAGAGATTTTATTATGTTGGAGAGGTTTCCCCTAGCAACAAATCTCATTATGTTCACAAATGATAATTTGCATTCAAAATTGCCCCACTCAAATGATTGTCGAGACTTTGAAGGTTTCTTACCACAATGTAACCAGGTAACCTTTGGACTATCTTACTTACAACATCGGTAGGCTGTAAGCCGAAAGCCAGCATACCCATGGCCTCTAGTTTTGACCCGCACGATTTAACCAACCCGCGTTAGAAAACTGTTTTATTTTGTCTAGGAATCTGAAGGGTACTTCCGCATAATCATGCATTTAATTTGATTGGGTATAAACAAAGACATCGTTTCATGAAAATGTTCGCAGAATAATCATGAGGTTTTCTGATTCGATTCTTTTCCAACACTTCAAAATTGTTTGAATTGTTTGGACTGGAAAGAATGTTTAATGCCGCGATTATAAAGATTTTTGTCAAACAAGTAATGCAGTAACACAATATGCACTCAAAACAATGTCAGAAAAGTTGCTATTAATGTACATTGTCATTGTCAAAACACTTTTAAGTGTAAAACTTTCTTAGCTTTTTTAATTTAACTAGAGTGTGGAGATGAAGAATGGAGCTGTAATCGTTTGTTTCTTATAAAAAAAAATGAGTGTAAGGGAATTGTTTCAAATTCAATGCCTGAAACTGTTTGAACCTGGAATCTGAATTTTCTTCCCAATACAGTCATTTCTCTTCATAAGAAAAACTGCTTCCCTTACTTATCCTAGAATTTTCGAAATTGAAGAACCGTGCTAAAAATTGTTATAAAAATTCGCAACTCCTTTCCAGTTCAAATCAAATATTTTAAAGGAGGAGGGGCTACGCCCTCCTAACATTGGAAAAGTTTGCAAAAATCGGCCATAATCGGCGTAAAAATCGTTGGATCTTTTTATCCGGCAGGCCCCTCCCAGTTTTATCTGCCCGTTCGCTTCCCGGGGGGGGGGGGGGAGTACTTGACCAGGTTTTGGTCGGGGACGTGCCATGGAAGCTTCAAAGACATACCCGTTCCCCCGCCCGTTCCTTATACCAATTTTCCGAAAAAGTATACCCGACCTTATACCAGTTTTCCGAAAATATATATCCGACATTATACTTATACCAAAATCGCGAAAATCGATACCCTTCCCGACGGTACGCCCCCCGTACCCAAAATGTGTGCAGTACTTCCTCCCCCCCGGGGGGCTCGCTTATGGCTGTTTGGTAGGCCTTCAGACCAGAATGAGTTTCTGCAGAATCGAATGCATAAAATTAAACTCGTTATGCGGAAGTACCCTTCAGATTCCTAGACAAACAAAATAACAAACAATTCCAAAACTCAGCATTACCATATTTTGGTAATGTTCGCTGTTTCAGAATCATAATGTTTCTATTAGGCAATTTTTTCGTTATTTCGCTATTTGGTTATTTTATTTCGCTATTTCATTATTTCGCCATTTTGTTTTTTCGTCGAATACCGTTAGCCACAAACAAGGTATCTATCTTAAAGTTAGCTGTCGAGGATTATATCAAAATTATTTTGGACTGATTGGACCTAAATTCTTGTCACTAGTCCCGATCAAATCCGTTGCATTGTTTTGGGACACCCGGTACCAGAGATGGCGCGAGGGAAGAAATGCTAGGGGGGCAAATATTGTCTGAGTGCCGACAGTGAGAAATTTTTTATGAACGAGTTCAATTCTAGTTCACTGAGATGACAACGCACCAAAGAAACCTGGAGGTGCAGGTTATGAAAATGCCGACAGTGCATAGAAATTGTCGAAAATTTAAGTGCCGATGGGGGGGGCTGAATGAAATTTTGGGGGGCTCCTGCCCCCTTAGCCTCCCCCGCTGGCGCCATCCCTGCCCGGACCTACATTTAAAAATTTAACGCAGAGATATCAGTTAAAACAAAGTGCATGTTTCCTTACCGGCTGTGGAGGTGGAAGACCAAACGGCAAATGACCTGATGGTGGTAAAGCTACATCTGGCTGGTGATGAACAGGTGCTGCACCTCGCATTGTTGGGAAAGCTGCATGGAGATATTCCCTGGCATCGTTCGGGCTCTGTTGTGGCAGTCTGCTCAGGCCAGTGGCACAGTTAACGGCTCTTATGAGCTCGTCCAGTCTTCTACTGGCGTCCTCTCCTCGTTCTTGATCGCTCGCCATCTTTGCTCGCCACGTGAGAAGTTCTGTCTAGGGTACCCACTTTGCCTCGTGTAAAATTCCTTAGAATATCACGAAAATTTCCTCAGATTTCAGGAAAATTCCTTAGATTTGTAAATCCTATTGTTATGTTTGTTTGAGCTTTTGCTCCAACCGGAAGGATTACACCAAGAAATATGGGTACCTTAGTCCCTTCAAATTTCGCCTGCCTTTAATTTTCGCCCTGGAGGAGGGGGGGGGCGAAAATTAAAGGGGGTGAATTGAAAAAAATATTTTTGGGGGGCGAAAATTAGAGGGAGCGAAAATTAAAGGAAGCGAAAAAATCTATTTTCTATAAAAGAACTTTAGTTGTGATTGTAATACAAAATACAAGACATGCATTACTCTTCGATAACAATGATATTGTCCTCCCCTTTGTCTAAGGGGTGATTTCGTTGTTCTAAATCCACCGTGTTCTCTTCCTCGGGGACATATCCATCCAAATTACGTCATATCAATCCAAACCAGGGGACGAGAATTAAAGGGATCGAAACTCCCGCGAAATTTCTGCACAAGGGGGGCGAAAATTAAAGGGGCGAAAATTAAAGGGAGTCAAAATTAAAGGCAGGCGAAAGTTGAAAGGACTAAGGTAGATAAGAATCAGGAATGTTGTAACAACAGGCATTATTTATGCACACAGCGAATTCATCAATCGAGCTGCCAATTCATTACGAGACAATTTTCAAAATTTGACCTCTTTGCCCTGCCACACTTTCTCTTACTGCTTGAAATCTTCGATATGGATAACTGTTGCCAAGGGAATCTACCGACCCATATAAATACTATCAAGAAACAAGCGTGGCACTGTTTTAGTGGCAACTGTTGTCAGGAAAAGGTAAAAACATGGTTCGAAAGGAAACTTTTCAAAACAAAAAGTAATAATAATGATAATAATTGCTGCGAAGCAGCCACCTATTCCTGCACAGTGGCTTCGCTAGGCGTGATCGATTCTCGATGCTTGTATGTCTGTATGTCTGTCTGTCTGTCTGTCTGTCTGTTTGTCTGTCTGTCTGTCTGTTTTCAACAATTTTTTCACAGTCACTGCGGTCAGCGGCTTAGCGGCTGTTGAATTGGACTTGCATTGGAATGAGGCAGAAAATCTAGAAAGAGGGGGTGGTATTATTCCTAAATTTAGACTGGACATAAAAGAACTCTCCATTATTCTACTAAATATTTTGCCTAATGAAGGGAAATGTGAACTTTAAGAAAATTATGGAAAATACGTAAATGTTTCTAGGAGGAAATTTGAAATTTGGATGTTAATTTTCGTACCGCGCTGTGAAAGTTCGATACCCCAATACCGCAAGTTTTTTCCGTCATTACCGCAATACCGCACAAAATTTACCCCCTATACCGCAATACCGCCCAAAGCCCGAAGTACCCCTCGTTACTCGATAAGGTCCAGGTATACTGTGACACTTGGAATATGAACTTAAACCCCACTTAAACGTAAAAAAAGACTAAGTGCATTACATTTCAGAAGAAAAACAGAACTAATAAGAAGAACACTTTCATGTTTGGAAATAAGGAAATTGAACCTGTCAGTTCCTTCAACTATTTAGGTATGACAATCAATGCAAATGGTTCACTACACAGCTCAATGGAAAATCTGTCATCTAAAGCACAGAGGGCTGTGTACGCTCTTGATAATACAGGGTGGGTCAGAAAAAAGAATCCCCGTTTGAAAGGTCACGGCTCCCTGGATATCAAGACAATGATATCGGCCAATATATAGTTTAATGGTAGAAATGTTCAAATCTACTATAAAATTCACCTGACTGAAATCGGCCACTCCATTCTGAAATTATGAGGGATTTTCTCCAGAAAGCCTCTTCAAAAAACATCCAAAACGTGCCCAAAATCATGAACAGATTTCCCTACATTTCTGCCATACAATGGCCTTACAGCTATGACTTGTGGACGCTTTAGCACGTGCTATCCTCTTGGGAGGATGAACAAGTCCTCCCCCTCCCTAGTATCGATGACCTATTCAGGGGGATTCCATTCTCCCAAGAGGACAAAATACATGAATTTATGTGAGTGTCACAATTTCAGGAAGGAAAATGTGCTCATTCTTTTCATTCGTTTTTGCAGGTTTTTTGAAGGGGCTTTCTGCAGAAAATCACCCATATCCACAGGAAGGAATAGGCGATTAAGGCCGGGTAAATTACTGAACCTAATTGAACATATTGGCAATAAAACAAGAGAGTTTTCAATATCATTGCTTTAATATTCATGGAGCAGTGACCTTCCAAGCGGGGATCCTTTTTTCTGACTCACCCGGTAGATTCCCTATTAAACGACTGCCTATTAAAGCAGCTCTGAAGCTTTTTGACAGTGTAGTAACTCCCATCCTGCTCTATGGTACTGAAATATGGGGGACATATAACTATTTGAGTTTTGACAAATGGGACAAGTGTGATATGGAAAGGGTTCATCTAAACTTTTGCAAACGTCTGTTGGGTGTTAATAAATCCACCACAAACATTCTCGTGAGAGGGGAACTGGGCAGGTACCCTCTTAAGTAAAACGTTGAAAATAGGATTAACTCTTTTTTTGATCACGTCAAAAAGGCACCAGAGGATAGTCCTATTTACCAAGCTTATTTAATGAATTTGGAACTTCCATCCGATCTAAATTGTAATACGCATATCGTATCGAGAATGTTACGCGAAATCTAAATCTAGAAGACTTTCACTCCTGCACCAAGAGCATATTCAAGCTTAGCAATAAAATCAACTATAATAGATATTGGACGAGAGAAATGTCCTCTTCAAAAAAGGGGGGAGTTTTTCTTCCATATAAAAAAGGCAGCATGCTGGAGCCATATGTAATGCAACATAACAAACGAAAGCTAAGGGTGATTACTAGTAAACTTCGACTCAGCGACCATTGTCTTGCGATTGAGACAGGCCGTAGACAATCCCCAAAAATTAATAGGGAAGATTGGGTCTGTCAAATTTGTAATGAGGAATTCATTGAAGATGAAAGACGCTTTCTACTTAAATGTGAACACTATTCTGTGGTTAGAGATGCATTTCTGAATCAAATTTTTGAAAATTAACCAAGTACGAAACAACTTACCCCTGATGACTTGCTTCAATTCATGTACTTATGCGAGGATCAAGAAACAATCGACAATCTCCTCAAATTCATTGGACATGTTACTGATATCCGAGAAAAAACATTACACACTTTAAATATCCCCAAGTCTCTGTAGAACGCATTCATGTTGTTGTTATTAAGGTGTAGTAAGTTAATTACTACTTTTCTTTGTTTTCTTTTATGTTGTGTTATATTGTAGCCGTAGAGTGTAAAAGCTATTGTGCTGAATGAATGAAAAAAAAATTTGAGAGAAATGGCACATGTTTCCGAAGTGTCGTTAGGTTTGGTTGCCTGGCAACGAGCTGTTACGAGACATGAATCGCGAAAGTTTATTCCTGTTATTCCCTACAATATCTAATTCGTGAAATTTCATTCTCGCAAAGTGTTATAAAATTCGTGCATTTTCATTCCCAGAAAATCATGCTATTCTCGCAAACGCAAAGTTCATTCCCGCGAAATTTCCAATTTTGGTCGATTCACAAAAGTTTTCCAAAACTTTCGCATTTGTTCCAAAACTCGCGAAAGTTTCTTCTCCTAGTAGATATAAACCCGTGAAAGGCTCCTCCACGGGGGGAGGGGGGTTATTGGCCAAATTTTGGGTATGGGTCTGCCGCGAGCATAGTCAAAATGGTACCGTAGGCTAGACTAATTTTTACGAAAATGGTACCCTTGGCTAGACCAATTTGACCATTCTCTGGACCAATTTTTACGAAAATTGTAACCAAATTTGGCCATTTCTGGGCCAATATTGTCAAATTTGTACCAAATATGATACCATGACCGTTCGCTAGACCAATATTGTCAAAAATGATACCCTTGGCTAGACCGTTGTAGGCCAAGATTGCAAAAAAGTATACCCTTGGCTAGACTAGAAATCCAAAAAAGTATACCCTTGCTCGCGGCACATCCCCCCCATGTAACTTTACTATGGAAGAACCCCCCGTGGGCGCCTCGTCCTTCCCTTAGTAGACACACAAGTTTGACAAAGACACACAAGTTTGACATACACACACAAGTTTGACATACACACACAACAAGTTTGACATACACACACGACTTTGACATACACACACAAGTTTGACATACACACACAAGTTTGACATACACACACGAATTTGACATACACACACGACTTTGACATACACACACAAGTTTGACATACACACACAACTTTGACATACACACACAAGTTTGACATACACACACGAGTTTGACATACACACACGAGTTTGACATACACACACAAGTTTGACATACACACACGACTTTGACATACACACAAAAGTTTGACATACACACACGAGTTTGACATACACACATGACTTTGACATACACACACAAGTTTGACATACACACACAAGTTTGACATACACACACGAGTTTGACATACACACACGACTTTGACATACACACACAAGTTTGACATACACACACAAGTTTGACATACACACACGAGTTTGACATACACACACAAGTTTGACATACACACACGACTTTGACATACACACACAAGTTTGACATACACACACGAGTTTGACATACACACACAAGTTTGACATACACACACGAGTTTGACATACACACACGAGTTTGACATACACACACAAGTTTGACATACACACACAAGTTTGACATACACACACGAGTTTGACATACACACACGAGTTTGACATACACACACAAGTTTGACATACACACAAAAGTTTGACATACACACACGAGTTTGACATACACACACGACTTTGACATACACGCCACACATAACTGACATACACACCACACACGACTGACATACACACCACACACGACTGACATACACGCCACACAAACAATTGACATACACACGACACTTTATTTTTGCCGGTACGGCGTGCCATAAAAATCCATGAAAATCTATACAATGTTCAATTATGACATCAAATGTATGAAATATGAACTTTTAATTATGACCAATGAAATCAGCACAACTGAAAACCCCCATATGCTCGAAACTGTTTTCTTTTAAGTCACCGTAATCAAAATAAAATTCAGACAATGCCTGCCAAAAGTCCTTGGAACACTTAGGCCATTTCTTGACAATCCGCAGTTCTAACCATAGCGATTAGGCTTAAACACCCCCTCACCCCCAAAACAATGTTGATTTGCAAGGTTATTGTCCTAGCATTCCATCAGAGTCGCGAATCGTCCTGCCATCCCCATTTTGTCATCACAGAACAACATTGTTCTGAGGGGGAGAGGGGGAAATCGCAAAACAATGCAAAAATAGCAAAGGTGTTCCAAGACTTTTGGCAGGCATAAGATAGGCACTAAATCCTAACTGGCTAACGAGCTTGGCACGTGACACGCTCTGAAACCAATCAATGGAACGGAAAACCGACCGGGAAATTTGAAAAGTCAAATTTAGGCCGTTTTTGGACGATTTTACCACCCTTCACCAAAAAAAAACGATTGTACGGAAGGAAAACTAAGATTTTCAAAAAATTCCTTCACAGACGTGCTCCCAATACTTTAATACATGCCTGTTCACGGGGGCTAAGAATTATCTCAAAATCTGGAGAAATGCTGAAGTTTTGAATTTGACCTCACTGACCTCACTGTAGCGTGTCATAGTAAAAACCTCAGTAAACACAGAAACGTATTCTTCACATGCATCTGGAGACTAAATACTTTGCTTCGAAGTTCTTATTCTGTGTGTTTAAAAGATGCCAAACTTAGAGCACTACAGCATCTGAATCTTTTTTAGTTTGAAGCTAACATGAATACCACCGGCGATTTTCAATATCTAATGCTGAGGGGAAGGTGAAAAATGGGAAGATTTGCACTGCAATGGCCTAATAAAACATCACACTGTCGTTATAAATAAGGACGAATTAATAGATACTTACATTTCTATCTTGCAAAATGAGGACCACAAACTGAAAATATGAAGCAGCACAAATGCCAAAAGTATTTCAACTGGTTTTAATGGCAAAAATCCACTTTTTTGACCGTAATCTGCAGCCAGTTTCTCCAACAAATCGTTCAGACTTTCCTCTTGCAACATCATTGTCAATAGAAAGGGCGCGGAAATTTCAGTTATCAGCTGCATGCTTGCTAGTCATCATCAAATAACATACAATTCCAATGAACTTTGAATAAATAACAATTATTTCAGGAATGGCAAGAGCTGTAACATCCAACGTGGCCAGAACGAAAGATTTTGTGATGTCCTCTTCGATAACCATTGCTCCCATTCCTTTATCCAATTCTGCTCTCATCTTTGTGAGATCATAAGAGAGGGAATCAGCAATTACATGAACCAAAACATCATATAAATTCATGAATTGTGTTCCTTGCTTTTTAGCACAAGAAATTGCAAATCATCTCGTCTAGCAGGTACATGAAATGAATATGAAATACTAAATTTAATTTTGCGAAAGATCGCAATAACAACGAACGGAAGAAATGTACATCTTGTTTTTAATGTGAAAAATAGATTGGCCATTTCTGCAAAATAACATTTGAAATACTACTTTTACAGCTCCTTCATATCAATTTCACAGTTTGTTCGGATATCATAGAAAAATATCTATCTTTGGACTACCAAAGGAAAGACCATTCATTAGAAAATCACTCCTTTAATGTCAAACAACACTGCAGCATAGAGCACAACTTTTCTGTGAGATGATAAAACTTCGACCCCCCATAGACTGAAGTTTCTTAGAATTCTTATTCTCGTTTGACCGCATAGGGGTGATTTTCTAATGGATGACCTCTGGTAGTCCAAAGATAGATATTTTTCTATGATATCCGCACAAACTGTGAAATTGATATGAAGGAGCTTTAAAAATAGTATTTCAAATGTTATTTTGCAGAAATGGCCAATCTATTTTTCACATTAAAAACAAGATGTACATTTCTTCCGTTCGTTGTTATTGTGATCTTTCGCAAAGTTAAAATTAGTATTTCATATTCATTTCATGTACCTGCTAGACGAGATGATAGCCATTTCTTGTGCTAAAAAGCAAGGGACACAATTCATGAATTTATATGATGCTTTGGTTCATGTAATTACTGATTCCCACTCTTATGATTTCACACAGATGAGAGCAGAATTGGATAAAGGAATGGGAGCAATGGTTATCGAAGAGGACATCATAAAATCTTTCGTTCTGGCCACGTTGAATTTTACAGCTCTTCCCATTCCTGAAATAATTGTTATTTAATCAAAGTTCATTGGAATTGTATGTTATTTGATGATGACTAGCAAGCATGCAGCTGATAACTAAAATTTCCGCGCCCTTTCTATTGACAATGATGTTGCAAGAGGAAAGTCTGAACGATTTGTTGGAGAAACTGGCTGCAGATTACGGTCAAAAAAGTAGATTTTTGCCATTAAAACCAGTTGAAATACTTTTGGCATTTGTGCTGCTTCATATTTTCAGTTTGTGGTCCTCATTTTGCAAGATAGAAATGTAAGTATCTGTTAATTCGTCCTCATTTATAACGACAGTGCGATGTTTTATTAGGCCAGTGCAGTGCAAATCTTCCCATTTTTCACCTTCCCCTCAGCATTAAATATTGAAAATCGCCGGTGGTATTCATGTTAGCTTCAAACTAAAAAAGATTCAGATGCTGTAGTGCTCTAAGTTTGGTATCTTTTAAACACACAGAATAAGAACTTCGAAGCAAAGTATTTAGTCTCCAGATGCATGTGAAGAATACGTTTCTGTGTTTACTGAGGTACAGTGAGGTCAGTGAGGTCAAATTCAAAACTTCGGCATTTCTCCAGATTTTGAGATAATTCTTAGCCCCCGTGAACAGGCATGTATTCAAGTATTGGGAACACGTCTGTGAAGGAATTTTTTGAAAATCTTAATTTTCCTTCCGTACAATCTTTTTTTGGTGAAGGGTGGTAAAATCGTCAAAAACGGCCTAAATTTGACTTTTCAAATTTCCCGGTCGGTTTTCCGTTCCATTGATTGGTTTCAGAGCGTGTCACGTGCCAAGCTCGTTAGCCAGTTAGGATTTAGTGCCTATCTTGGCAGGCATTGTAGCACGTAATGTTAACGAAGATTAAATAGTCATGGCTCTCGAGTAACGATTGCCTTTGAAAATTGTGGGAAACCGGCAAAGGCTACAGCAAAACAGGCAACATTTCTAGAAACTAGATGCTTACAGCTATTGCGTTATATCTGCAAAATGAGAATTCCTGTCTTAGTTTAGAAAATATTGGAGTTTGAACAAATTTCGGTTAAATTTAGGCCAACTGAAGTTCATTTTCTTGAAACTGCAAGCCGAAGTTCAAGAGGAGAAAAAGATAAGTTTATTTCGTCAACAATATGCGAAAGGTGGCAAAATAGGACTAAATGACATCGAGGAATCCAAAACTTTCAACAAGATTTCCATGAAACAAAGGACAAATGCTAACTTTATGATAAAGTCTGCTTACCTGCTGTGCTGAATCCCGAGTTTGTAAGCAGAGGTGTCCACGGCCTTTGAAAAATATGAAAAACCAGAAGCTCTGCGTCCAAAATGCTCAAAGAACTTGAAAGAGCGAGGATACAGCTATTGCGTTATATCTCGATATTTTGCTTTGGGACGCTTGGGACGCCTGCTGACGCCATTTATCGCAAAATTTTACTTTCGCGCCACAGCTTTCTTGCAAGAGAGGCCAGAAGTGACGTCAGAATTCAGGCTTGGTGTTGTCGGGCGTGTGCCAAGCCCCTGTAAGAATGAAAATTGGAAAATTAAACGAGCACTTACCGAAGGGAAGTGTGAAGTTTGATTGAAATTCTGCGTCATCTTCAATGGAGGAGCAAGGAATTACATGAGATATGCGGTGCATGCGCGTCAAGGTCAGTCTTCAAAGCAGGGTAGCTTTCCTGATAATCCAACAAGGCATATTTATTATCCAATTAGCGAATTACTATGAAGTTAAATAGTAGCTTGGGTGAGGTCATAATATGGGAGGGCATGTAATTCCTTGCTCCTCCATTGAAGATGACGCAGAATTTCAATCAAACTTCACACTTCCCTTCGGTAAGTGCTCGTTTAATTTTCCAATTCTACGTCATCTCCAATTACGTCACCAGTAATTACATGAGACTTCAAAGACAGGAAAGCTACTCTGTCATTTTATAACATATTTTCATGCCATATATGTTTATATATCTAAACACAACATTTCGTTGGACAAAACACAATATTCAATATGTTTATATTTGAAAACGCAAATTTCTTTGGATACAACATAATTTTAAATTATGTTAACATCATCTCAGAATAATTTAATGCTTCTTCAACGTTTTTGGAGTAGAATTTTTTAAATGTTGCAGCATTACTCCACCCTGCAGCTGTCATAATAGTGGCTAATGGCACGCCCTTGTTTCTTGCTGATGATGTAGATGCAGCTCTAATACTATGAGGTCCAAATCTTTTCACGTTAATGCCTGCATCAGACATGATCTGTTTGCACCATCTAGACACTGTTGATTTTGAAACTGCTTTGTGTGGCTTTTGATAGCTGATAAATAGTTTTTCTTCTTTTTTCCTTATATTCTTAGTCACTTTAATATATTGTTTCATATTCTCAACAACACACAGTTTGTCATTATGACTGTAAGGCTTGAATTCCATTGGTTTCAAATGGTGTCCAGATCTAGATTGTTTGAGTAACGAAGGTATCACAATTCTGCATGTGTCTCCAAATGATATTCCACCAAGTTCTATTGCATGAATCGTCTGACAACGTTGTCCTGTTAAAATACACAAGAGCATGACTAGTCGTAAGGTAAGTTTCTTCAAATTAAGTTGTGTTGTAATACCTTGGGAATCTAGGTATGTTAAAACACGTGAAATATCCCATACATCAGTGTATTTTGGTAACGCAGGTCTGGATTCAAAAACCCCTTTCATGAATCGCTTTACTAAACGATCTTCTCCAAATGTTTGCTTATCTGATACATCTATTATGGCAGATAATGCAGATCTAGCAGTATTGATGGCACTATATCCTAATCCCTGTTTAAATAAATCGGTTAGAAATTCAATACCATCATAACAAGACACTTTGCTTGAATCAAGTCTATGCTTCTTGCAAAATTCTTTAAATTTCTTTACATAAACATTGTATTGTTTTAATGTACCTGGCCTCCAAGATGCCATTATGATTTCTGTTGCTTCATTTGATAAATTGTTTGCAATCTTTTGTTCCCTGACAAAAATCCCGCCATCAGGTTCAATTTCTTTTGAAATGGATGAATCTCCTGCCTCCCTGGCATTTTCAGCAATCCTTTGGAATGATACAGCATCACTGGCCGCGTAAGCAGAAGAGACATGAATTTTGGGTACCAAACTTGAGTTGGCCAATCTGGTACTATGACAATCCCCGTTGCTTCTTCTTTTATGATCTTTTGCATCACTTTGTTTATCAGACTGAAAGGGGGAAAAGCATAGAAATCAAATAAACTCCAATCTAATGAGAAAGCATCTATTGCAAAGGCTTCTGGGTCTGGTTTATATGATACATATTTTGAAATTTGACAATTCAGCCTGGAGGCAAATAAATCAATTTTTGGGTCAACTTTTAGATGTTTTATAACTTGCAAATAGTTCTTCCTATTTAACATCCACTCTGCTGATGAAACCTTCCTTCTAGATTCAGCATCAGCTATTATATTCTGTTTACCAGGTATATGGGCAGCTGATAACCAAATTCCTTTTTGAATTGCCCAGTTCCAAAGATCTTTTACTAAATCATTACAAATCTTTGATTTAATAGTACCCATCTTGTTAATATTATGGACTGCAGTGGTGTTGTCAATCATGAGCCTGACATGCTTATGTTTGCATTTTTCACAAAGAGCCTTTAATCCAAAATAAACTGCTTTCAGTTCCAGATAGTTTATATGTCGCTCTTTTTCAATTTCATTCCAACCTCCAAAGGTTTTTCTGTCATGTAATACAGCTCCCCAACCTGTTTTGGAAGCATCTGTATACAGTGTAGCACCAATCTTATTGCAAGAAATATTACTAGATGAAGAGGTGACATTGTTTATCCACCATTCTATATCAACAATTGCTAAATCTGATAAAATCATAGAAGTTTCATAGTTTCCTTTAGAATTTTTGAGAGCCAATATCTTATCATGTTCTAGAGATCTATAAAATAGTGGTCCATATTGCATTCCTGGGAAACTAGAAACCATCATGCCAAGTACTCTGGCAACCTCCCTTATCTTTGGGGTTTTCCTTGTCAATAGATCTCTACATGCCTGTAACAGTTTTAATGCTTTTTCATTTGTTAGTTTAACTGTCATATTTTTTGAATTCAGATGAAAACCAAGAAACACAATTTCTTGTTTTGGTAGCAACTGTGACTTATCAGGATGTGTAACAAAACCTAATTTGTCCATCATCTTCACTGTCTCAAGGACATTTTGGAAGCATCCATCAAAATTGGAGCCTTGCAAATATATATCATCAATATATGGAGAGTTTATAAAACCTCTCTTTCTCAATTCTGCTAGGGGAGGCTTCAACAATTTTGTGAAAATTCTGGGCGCACTTGATAAACCATTAGGAACACAGGAAAAGGTAAATAATTGGTTATTCTTTTTGAATTTCAAAAAATTTTGATATTGCTTATCAACACTGACAGTGTAATATGCATCTTTTAAATCAATAGATGCCATATAACAACCCTGTTCCATGAGGTTCATAACTGTAGCTAGTGTATCCATTTTAAAATGATGGTAACTAACATACTGATTTAGATTTTTTAGATTAAGAATCAATCGAAGTGAGCCATCACTTTTTGGTCTGGTGAAAATTCTAGAAATATATTCTGGTTCACTTTTTTCACATTTTTTGATTATACCCTTAGCAAGCATTAATTCAATTTGTGCATCAATCTGCTTACTTTGAGTTTCATTAAAAATTGCTTCAGTGAAACTGGAGCCTGAATGAGGCATTTCTATAAAATCAATTTGAACTCCTGACACATATGAAAGAATTTCTGGATCTGAGGTAATTGTTTCCCAATTTCTAATATTATACTTCAAAGAACCAGCCTCAAATTTGTTGACTCTATCTTTAAGATACAATTTTATATCAGTAATAATTTGAGATTCGTTTCTCACCTTGTTCCTTGGATTCGCAGTCAACACATTGTCACTGCTTCCTCCCTTTGTTGTAGCCTCTGTAATGTGTTTTCTTTTTGAAGTTGGTGTTCCTGCCTCTGTACAAAAAAGGCTGGTTTTGGTTGTGATAGTTGTTGTTATGACTTCTACTGTAATTTGAGTAGCTTCGTCTGTATTCATCATTTCTACCTCTGTATGGATATCTGCTGTCATTGCCTCTCATGGGATTGTTGGTGATACTACTAGACTTTTTCAAATCCGCTATTTGCTGATTGAATTCATCTCCAAATATTAGCTTTGTTATCTGAGTTTCCTCAGAACAAAGATCTTTGTATTCCTGCTTAAGATAGGGCTTTATCATGGCCCGTCTTCTTTCACTTAACTCTCTGTTTACATGTCCAAGCAATGCTGAACTGTCTACCAATTTCTTGGCTATTGGCTTCATATCCTCTTCTTTGATTTTTGAATCTTTTTCTGCTTTCAAGAGCAGCTCTGTCCCCTGGACTAATGCACTTGTAGCTGCAATTACATTTTCTTGGATGTGTGCTATTCTCCTGTCACTATCTTTCTGTTCTTTTCTCATTCTCATCCAAACAGGCCTATTCACTCTGGGTACAATGAGTTGAGAGCAGTTTGATGGCCTCTTGTATGAGGCATGCAATGTCTTCAATTTTTCACCTGGAATCAATTTTTTCCAGCGTTTATCTACAATAGTTGCTAACTTCTCAGACACTGGGTCATCCACTTCTTCATCTTTTTCATTAAGTTCTTCGTTTAAATCATCGAGAAATTCACCTCTATCTTTGTTTGCAACTTGCCCTACATCCTCGCCTTCTGGCGCTTTCGGGTTCTCCTGGTCACTTTTCTGTGACAGATGCGAGGAAGACGAGGTTTTGCGACGTCTCTTCCTGTGTGAGCGCTTACTTCCATCATCAGAAGAGGAAGATGACTCGCTGCTGCTGGAATTTGTGTCATTCCATGAGCGTTTCTTTCCTGTGCTGCCTGACTTAGGCCTATGAATTTGGGCTTCGTTCCCCCTCCTGTTTGCTTCCATGAACTCTTTGAACATATTTGCCATTGTGGCCATGGAATCCTTTAATTCATTCATATTTTGCAGTTCGTTCTGCGTTGTTTTACTAGTTTGTGGTACGTTCCACTCATGTCTTGACATTATCTTGTGTGGGTTTGAAGTTGACATGTGGTTTGACCTTCCGGTTTCTTCTGTTTCTTCTTCGCACGAGGTCGAGGAGGCAAACCCGTCTTGCTTCTGAGTTTCCTCTGAATTATCTTCCATACTTCTCTCCCACACGAAAGATTTTATTTCCTTGGTATTTCTAAAGTTCGTATCTACAGCATATAAAAAGTAGAGGGTATCTACAGCTGTATTAGACCCAAAATCACGACGAGCAAAATCAAAAAACCAAGAGCTCGAATTGGGTCGACTGACTCAAAGACGCACGCTTCGCAACTGACCTTGACGCGCATGCACCGCATATCTCATGTAATTACTGGTGACGTAATTGGAGATGACGTAGAATTGAAAATATAAGCCACAATATACTATGTACCAGCCTAATCTTTTTGACATGCAGATACTTCTCCAATGAGATATACGAAGCCGAGTCTTAGAAACTCATTTAAAACTTTGGTAGGCAAAGTGTCCTAAAATTCAACGATGAATTAGATACCTACCAGCCCCAGCCATTCTATTTTCTAATAAAAATATATGAAAAGCCTTAGGGCCTGATTACATGGAACGGGCTGGCCCGGTTAACCGGACTGGCTCTCCTAAGACGCTTGAGATGATCTGAACGATCACATGGAGAAATCCTGCCCGGGCTGTAAACTATTTGGCGCCATGATAGTATAATCTGTTCATAAAGCGCATGCGTTGCAGAATTCTCAGCCCGCTTTGCCGGGCCAGCCCGGTCTGAAATCGATTACATGAGAAAAATATGCAACTCTCAGCCCGTTTTGCCGGGCTAGCCCGGTAGGCAGCAGACGGGATCTCAGCTATCCCGGGCCAGCCCGCTTGCCATATAATCGAAAATATACGAAACATTGTAACTTCTATTGACCCCGGGATCCCGGGTGAAAACTTTCATCTCGGTTCACCAGGCTAGTCCGCTCCATGTAATTGGTCCCTTAGACAGCTGCTTCATTGTCTCTCCCCTACTTTAAAGGTTTAAAATCTACATCTCACATGAAGCTTTCAATCATGCACTGGTACTTATATGAAAAGAGAAACACATGGATTTGGTGCCTCGGCTTCAATTTAGTAAGTAATATGCCAATGTAAATCCAAAACAAACGATGCAAATACTAACCACTTACCATGCAGTACGGTGAGCTTCATGAAATGCAACACATACACAGTCCTCGGAGAATGCAGTGAAAGAGTGGTATTTTCGCCAACCATCTGTTGCCAACTCTCTGGCGATGTGAAGATGATGCTGAATATCCCTCCTTCTTCGATGTCTTTCAAAACCTCCTCTGTCTGACTGCAGTTGACTGGTGAGAATAAATTGCAGCAGCGTTGATACCAATGTCCTTGAGTTTCATTACTTGATCAAGCATCGACGACTGGAGTGGTGAAATAACGAGTATGGAATTTTGAAAGGATTCACATCCTAAATAATCATCAATCAGCAAGGGAATGGCCTGAAAAATCAGCGACTTCCCATATCCTGTAGGTGCACTAAAGTAAAGGTTCTTCCCTTAAAAGAAACAACCAAGGACCTTTTCTTGATCCTCAAAAATGTTGGGAGCGCGATAATATCACTTGACAAATTCCAATCCTTCTTTAAACCTCTCAGCGTGCCAAACTAAATTTCTCACAGCACCACACTTCGCCATTTTGAAACGAATGAGCCAGCACCGCGCGACGTGACATATAGGACAATCCAACATTTTTGTCCGATTAAAATCCGAGTTGCTTCCCAAACTTTCTTGGGAAATTCATTGATCAATCACGTTCATCCAAATGAGGCTGAACAAGCGTTTCGACTTTGTTGCACAGACTCTACACTTTAGGATAGTTGAGTCTGCACGCAGGCTACAAGTTACTAACCTAAACCTTTCGCAGTCCTGCCTCCTTTTGAAACAATTCTGAAAAAATTGCATTTTGGCTGTAAAAACAGTTAAATTTGAAGCACGTTAATTCAGCAAGCATAAGTTGATCAACAACTTTACGAGTGTTGACACCTGCTATTTGCAGAAATAGAAACTCCTACAGGATTGTTTTGAAATGAAAAACTTTTCTATTGACACTTCTATGTTACTCAAAAAGATACTCTTGATCTCTGTGTACCATTTTCACGAAGAGGGTCCATGCTGAGTGCACTAACAAAAAAAACACCAATGTTTGATAGACAGAACGTACATTCTTAACTTCAAAGAAGCAATACAAGGAAATCATAAGGGACGAGATTCAGCTGAGGTTATTACAAACACAGAAGGTAAATAAAGTCGAAGTTTCGTCGATCTAAAAATGTAACATTTACAAATCGGTTGAATGATCATTGCAGCATGATTTTTCAAAAAGACACATCGGATAAGATGCACAACATTAAAGAATGCGCAGTCTTTATATCCATTTTCTCGGAAACGTCAATTTTCCCACACAAACGAATTATCACGGCTAGGTTACATTAGATTTCTTGGTAGCTTTCACGGTTTCCAATGTTATGTTAATAATTTCAAATAGATCATTCTTATTGTAAAGAGTTATAATTTTCTTGAAAATCATGCTTCAGATAATTCAAACAAGGATTTTCATACATTCTACCGGGTGTCCTAGTACACAGTATAGATACTTTGAAGGGTCCAGCAATGAAAAGTTAGTTTTCCGCAATGGGTAATCAATTTCCAAATGCTCCTCGATAGTCAACTTGAATATAGATAACTTGCTTATTGACGTTGATGTCTTGGGTGCTGAAATATTGATGTTAAAAGTTCAAATTTGCTGTCACCTCTAAACTAGAGCTTTAGTGTTTTGGGCACAGCAAATCCTTGAAGCACAGCGAATAAATCAATAGTATCCTTGATAGAATTTAACAAAACTTTGGTCACATTATGTTCTGTGTGCTATAAGTCACCCACTGTGTGCCGTTTTTCTTTAATTTTAGTTTAAAAGTTCGATGTGTCTCAGGAATTTTCTTGGGCCATAAGGCCAAAGCTCTGGTTTGCACATGGGGGAACATTTGAGCTCTCGATAAAATTTCAGCTCTTACAGCACTAATAGCAAAAAGTGATGCATCTACGCTCAAATTAACTATCTATGAATACTTTGAAATTGAATTAGCCATTGATTAAAGCAAAATTCTCATCCCTGGACGCAACCAAATCTGTATACTTTTTGCTGGGGCATCACACCCGGTATCCCTAAGATCATGAGAAATACAGTACCAGTGATTCAACTTGAAATGACTTTATGTGTGTTTAACTCCACTCTAACCGTCATTATCTGGGTTTCACTGTTCTTTGCCTGCTCTTAATTTGGTATGACGCTGGCATGCCCTCTGTCACCTCAACGACGAACGAAGATAAAACTATATCATCAGGGTGCTATTTTGGAACATTACCAAGACTGTTCAAGCTTTCACAACAAAATACCGATGGACTATTGAGAAGTTTCAGAAGACAAGTGACTTAAAGATATGTCTTACAGAAATGAATATGACATTAGACGCTGTAGAGACGAAAATCTGCAACTGATCAAATTAACTGATCAAACAAAAGACATGTTACTTCTTCTTGAAAATTTCGATGCAGGGTTTATCCTGGCACGTCAGACAAGGATCTTTTCTTATGGAGGCACCGATGCTAAATCTATCATTGCACACTTATAACACATTGGAAGCAATCGTCATCAGTCGTCATTGAGGATTCAATTTTCATTTTGAAATGAGAACATGGAATATCCATCTCACATCACTATTCTAATCCACAGTTTTCACACACCAACGAACGAAAGAGTGACACAAAATGATCAGTATTGGTTGACAAGCAATTTGCATTGTACATTTACTATTATGTCAACTGCAATCTGCGAGTGGCAAAGAATAGACGCAAGAACTGACCATATTTCCGAAATCCAAAAACCTGATTTGAAGTATTTAGCAATGTTTTAATTGGTTTTGAAATTTGAATTCTCCTTTCTAATTCGACCTAAATTGAATAATAAAGTTAACAACTGTCAAGAACTCACTTTCATCAATCCAAAAAGTAATGAACGGAAATAAGATTAAAAGAACATTTTGGTAATTCCTTAAGGTCATCTCTTTCTCCTTCTCCGTTCTCTTTTCTTTTACAGATTCTAGGCCTGTGCACATGATAAAATGTTAAGAAGAAGCATTCGTTGACTAACATAACAAGTGAAAATCTTCTATGTCATTTAAATATTGGAGACATTGGAGATGGACTGCGTGTTGAGAGTAAATGAGCTGCAATTTTGTGACATCTTGGGAATATTGCATACATCTTCATTCTACTGATTGGAACTTTTAAATACGTAGAAAATAGATATTGTACGATTACTATCATATAATTACTGTGCTTGAATCTTGCTTTGTTCCCTAAAAAATAACACAAGCGTATAATTAGTAGCTGTATCGGTTATTCAAAATAAAAAGATTGCATTACATGAAAAAACATTTCAAAAAGATGGCAAGATGCACCCTTTCCAAAAATAAAACTCAGGTAAGATTCAATTCGAAATATCTTTGAACCTCCAGGGCCCGGTTGTTCAAAACTGGTATTAGGCTAATACCGGATTAGGAATATGCAAATGACTACAGAATCATGCCTTTAATCCAAGATTAGCGCTAATCGTGGTTTGAGCAACCCGGCCCAGAAACATACGAGTGTAGTTTCAATATAATTTTACCTTAGTATCTAATCAAGAGTCATTTTACTGAGTCAGGAAAGAGCTCTCGCATTTGTAACTCTTTAGTTATGGGACTAGCTATCGGATTGCAACAAACTGTAATTCCCGAGTCTTTCAAAATAGGCGCTACATAGCAGATCACAGGAGGCCCAAGCGCATAATATAAGAAAATACCTTTTCACTTGCTAGAAGAAAGGCTTGGATCGAGGGTCCAAATCTGGTAAAGTTTTGGAAGGAAAAGGAAAGCACAACCCCCTTCTCAGTGGATACATTGCTAGCTGTGGCAAGTTGCTCGCAAAGTGAGATCAATGGTTTAGTTTACAGAAAAGCAAATGTTATTAGCCTTTTTGCTTTTTTCTCATTCTTTCCATTCATCGCTAGCTGATTTTTCTTTCATTTGAACAACAACGGTCAAACTCGCAAAATGAAACCCTTGCATGCTCGCAGTTTGCTTTGAAACTGTTACGCAACAAAACAAGCTTGAGTAAAAATAACAAGAAACAAGGCCAAGCGGCAAATAAGACTTGCCTGTATATAAACCGAAACATTCGTAACCCAATTTGAGCAATGTTATCGTTGATTAACTCGCTGAAAAGTGTTGTGAGACCCAAAGGAACTGCATCCCCACAGATATCAGTGAATCTGTCGAAAATGGGGGGGGGGGGGGTTGTGCTTTCACTATCCTTCTCAAAGTTTAACAGATTTGGACGTTCGATTTAAACTTTTTTCTGGCAAATAAAAAGTCCATACTTTAATCTATTTTGGTTAGGGGGGGGGGGCAAATTTGGCCCAAGTAGACTTTTTGTTATAACTCTGCCAGGAGAACAATTATGGCCCTGAAACTTTCTGAATGTTTGCTGCTACTTATTGTGCAACGACTCATGTTGTTTCATAAAAAAAAACTTTGACAAATGAGGGGGAGGGAGACAATTTTGCGGGGCTGACTCTGTCAAAATCGCCAATTCTCGAATATAAATTTGCACGAAAAAAGTAGAATCTATCATAATTCCCATGGTTGGATGGTAACTGTGCTCCAAATTAAATGTCATCGAATTTTTCCTGATTTTTGCCGCTTTTGCCACTTTTCTTGATTACATCAAGAAAACTATTGCTGCAAATGTTAGGTTAATTTTCATATTCTCATAAAGTATATGTCAGGGGCTGTTAGTACACCAAATTTGGTTGCTCTATCTATTACCTGTCAAAAGTTGGTAGGGAGGCTTTTTTGCCCCCGAGCCAAAATAGGACAGGTCAGGAAGCCCAACCACTATCGGGTTAAGTTACTGCAATTAATCAAATTTAGAATTATAGCTGCAAGTCTGAAGTATTTTTCTTTTATTGTTGTACTTTTCTGAGCATTTTAAATAATAAGTAAAATTGTATTTACGAAAGTTCCGCAATTCCAAATGCACGAAAAAGGATCATTGTCTCCCCACTAAGAGCAACATGCAAGTTCTTGTTATTTCTCTGAAGGGTTGAAAAACTGATCTTTGAAAAAGCATCAGATCATACAAGTTGCTTTTGTGAAGATTTGAGGTTTAAATCTTGAGAGGAACGAAATGTTGATTGAGATATGAGAAATATGAGATTTTTTATGATTTTGATCGAGGGTTTTAGGCCTCTTTTCACCTATTTCGAAGTTATGGATTTTTGTAAATTAAATTTTATCTATATTTCCAATGCTTAAAGGGTCTGTTTCATCCAGCATTCCTTACACGTGCCGTCTGTTGATGTCCCTTTGTTGTCCGCCATTTTCATGGGCCATGAAAATGGCGGCAACAAAGGCCAACCAAGAGATGGCACGTGCAAGGCATGCTGGATGAAACAGACCCTTTAAGAAAAAGAAAAATATCAATACATACATAAGCCTTTCGGCTATCAACTAAACTTTAATTCATTTCAGTAATAATTTAAGCCTGGTTTCCATTAAATCGTAAAGCGATCGTAAGGAGATCGACGATAGTCTGTAATCGTCTGCGTTGCCTTCCCGATTTAATGGAAACACTTGCTTACGATCCTTAAGACCGTCGGCGATCGTGGATGGTAAGCGTCGGGAAAGTTGAACCAAGTTCAACTTTCCCGATCGTTACGACTGTCCCGATCTGGGGAAATTTTTATGGAAAAACGCACTATGATCACGTGGATTTTTCATTTTTCACTTTAACAAGATTTATACACGAAAAAACCTTCAGTTAACATTTACGCCCAAAGGAGTAAATGTATTTTAACGACAAGGCAATCAGGTAACCATCTTTGTTGTCATTGCCTTATAAGGCACGGTATCGTCTCAGTCCCACAATCATGGCGCGTCCAAACTTCTTCCTGCCTCGTGGAAATTCGATCTCTCAGGTTCGGTCATCTTAAAAATTTCTGTCGTCAAATTATGAAGATGCTGAGGGTTTTGGTGCACTTACGTCGTTTATTTGGTGTCATTTATCAAGTTTGAGTTGTCTGTTCTAAGATTCGAGGAGTAAAGATTGGCTTTGTTGTCGAAGTATCGGTTTTTTTAGGAGAGGGAAACTCAAGACATTCGGAGGCCTAGATAGGCCCACCCTCTGTTGTCTGTCACCGCCGGAAGAACTCCGGGGCTTGGCTGTAAACGTATCTACACAAGGACATAAACATAGACAAAGAAAGGTACGACAATAAAGGTAGCCTCTGCACAAGTTCTGTCGTATGTACATGGATCAGTAATGGTTCATTGAGAGATCTTCCTGTCCAAACATGCCTTCAATTTGCGACTTAGAAAGTCAGTGTCACCATCGAGTTGAGTGACCTACCTTGAACCACGCAACACTGTTAACAGGACTGTCCGCTCACTTTGCAACAAACTGCTCCATATTTGGCAACGGATTGCTCCTTTTGCGCCTGCTTAACAGTCAGAAAAAAGCACCAAGGCCACCTCAACAAGTTGACATCATGTTCACTCTCTGGCTAAAGATACCTAAAGCAATGAGTTCGTATCACCTTGACCAATGCAATAACTACCAAACTGCTGGTTCGTCTTTCTGTCGTCACCCAACAAATTTGTCAGGGAAGCTCATTCTTTCTGGCAAGATCTTGGTCATACAGCTAATCAGCCAATCAGCTAATCAGCCCTTCCCATCATCAGCACAGCGAAGCAGTATTGATGAACAAGCGGTAGGTAGAAATAATTTTAGCAGGGTAATATGTTCTTCAATATAAAAAAAAAGCATACAACTCCTGATTAACATTTACCTGGTTGGTGGGGTTGTGCAAGAACTTTTGTCACAAGGTCTTGCTCCTTTATTGCCTACATCTTAAGTGTCACTTAGCATCCACTAACATCCCTAAGACTTTTCTACTAGCTGGTATGACATTGAGATAGCCTATTACTCGTGCATAGCAATAACCTATTATTACCCGGGCATAGCAAGAAGCGATTACCTACTGTTTGAGCACCAACTCCATCATTGTACCTTTCCAGGTTCAGAAGTTTAGCTCCTGCAAGGCAATCCAATACAACCGACAAACAAGCCTAACAAGCCCCAACCTGGACCCATGTATAAGAAACAAAACAAACATACACAAATATTAGCACAACTTAATCTTTTGCAGAACACGTCTATAATACCAGTAAATGTAGTTTCATCATGAAGAACCAGGAGGATACCCACTGTTAAATTGGCAATAAAAGTAGGTACTGTTGCTGTGTAGTGGGTTTACTGGCAAAACTGTTGTCCACGGTTTTTGTGGTTGAGTTAGTATCACACCATGCAGTAATCGCTTGGCATCAGACTAAATTACCGTGTATAGTAATGTAATTTTCAAACTCCAAAATATTGCAAGTAGTATAAGCAACCAACCCGCCTTCCCACACCCTCAATGAGTCAATTGGCCTTGCATATTTTGCTATTTTCCTGTGCAGCGATAAGAAGGTCAGTTGTTACCTTTTTCAAACTTTCCTGGTATGAGCTAAATGTACCTGTTGACCGAAGTAACATCATTTGAAACCCTTCTGCCTGGTAAATTCGTGGTAAACCCTTAAACAGCAAGAACCTGTTGCACAGCAATGGAGCATAAATTTATGGCAGCTGTGCAGGAATATAGCTCCATGGTTTTACTCACGGTTTTATCATGCACTTCCAAGGTCCAGAACGTTTAAGCACTACTAACAACCTGACATACGCAGAGTCTCATTGGAACCAATTAACTTTTAATATTCTTGTTAAAGTAGTTGTAGCTCGTCCACTGGTCCATTTACATCTCTGCCAGTCAACAATCTTTAAGCTCCACAATCCAGGTAATATAACTGGCATAAAAATAATAACAACAACAACAACAAAAATAGAGGGATTTCAGCAGTAGAAATTCCCAGCAAGGGTGCCGTTTAGGTTTGTACAGGCCAAGCATCTGCTCATCAGCCTCTTGGGCTATGGTCCAACACTTATGTTTATTTGTCTTGACTTCACCTGCTATTAGACCCTAGGTGGTTGGGTAGTTTTTTCGCGAAAGAATTCAAGGTAACACACCACCGCCTTTTACTTAATTGATCATAATCTATTCACAGGTACAGGCAAAACACCAGTCCGTCCACGTACCATGACAACAACGGAAATAACGGAAAGTAAAAAAAAAAAATAAAAATAAGATAAAATAGCACCCAGGATATGGCAACCCCCCCCCCATCTTTTGCTTTTTGTTTTGCCCTCCACCCCTGTCATCTGCCCAAATTGGAGTCAATGGTTGTTTCTTTCTGGTACTTCATCCAGCCAAGTCGCACTCAACACAGTGTTATTTATGGTTAGCCATTAGTCTATTTTTTATTTGTTTACTAGTAGGCTGGACCACCCTTTTGGTGGTCAATGTTTCGTTCAAACCTCATAATATACATTTTAGCTCAATTACTACAATCCCTGCGGGTGGTCTGTCTGACCTCACTACTGGTCGTCATTTCCCGAGTAGGGAAGTGAGTCCAGTGGTGAGAGAATTACTACTACTACTACTACTTCCCGGGTAGGGAAGAAGGGAATTTCTCTCCGGGTAGTAGAGAGTTACTACTACTACTACTACATCCCGGGTAGGGAAGAAGGGAATACTACTACTACTACTACTTCCCGGGTAGGGAAGAAAGGAATACTATTACTACTACTTCCTGGGTAGGGAAGAAGGGAATTTCTCTCCGGGTAGGAGAGAGTTACTACTACTACTACTACTACTACTACTACTACTACTACTACTACTACTACTACTACTACTACTACTACTACTACTACTACTACTACTACTACTACTACTACTACTACTACTACTACTACTACTACTGCATCATTTTCTTTTTGGATTTTATTTTGTCGACATTTTATTTTGGAAAAACTGGCAACGGTTTTAACTTCAAAGTTGGTATCAGTTTCCGTGAAAATATACAGTTAGTGGTAAAAAAGTTTGATTAAATCTTAAGATCAGCGGAGTGGATAATGAAGTTCTTCTGAAACCAGTACAATATTCTAAAATGAGCCCTCTCCAAAGCTGTGAAGACAAACAGCTTTGTTTCATATATCTCTCGATTGCCAAGAATATGAGCAATGTCATATTTTTTAAAGAATGCCGATAGACCGATTGGTTCCAGAGCAATTAACAAATTTCTGCAAAGGAGGATTTCTGAAAAGCGACTTTTCGTGCTCATCAGAGTGGAAAACAGAGTTACCTTAAAGCTAATTTAAGCCCACTATGCATGCCGCATCCAGGCACGGGACCCCAAGTTTAACGTCCCTTCCGAAGGACAGCGAGGTGAATTCCGATGTAAGGTCACCCATCCGGAGATAGACCTGACTCAACCGAGCTTAACTTCAGTCACCAGACGGAAACTGTGTAAGCCGCTCGGCCACTCACCCCGCATGGACGGGTCATTTTTGTGTGGCGGTGGATGGTTGTCGCTGCTGCAGTTGTATAGCACTAAGTGTTTTCAAATAAAAGACATTAGCTCTCATTCGGCCCCCTTCAAAACCAGTATATGGGATTAATGAAGGTTTAGCTATTTTTAAACAGTTAAGGGTCAGTCTTTGCAAGTTAAATTTTCACAAGTTCAGGCACAATTTTAGAGATAAAATCGACCTGATGTGACACGGGACAGTATCTGCTGCTTTGCAAATCATATGAATAGCGCTAAGTGATTTCATATAAAGTCATATACACGCTGCTATTGCAAAATCGACAAAGGAGATAGGAATGTTGAAGTTTCTTTCAAAGCATCTTCCTAAGGAGACCTTGACTTTAATATACAGACTTTATGTTAGACCCCACTTAGACTATGGTGATGTGATTTACCACATTCCATGCAAGGAGATCTGTCTAAATAGCTATGGTAATATGCTGATGCAAAAACTCGAATCGGTGCAATATTCTGCAGCATTAGCAGTAACGGGTACAAAGAGAGGGACCTCTCATGAAAAGCTGTATCAACAGCTACGATGGGAATCCCTGTACTCTAGAAGATGGAGCAGACGACTTTATGATCTACACAATCATTAACAACCTGATGCCAGATTATACAAGAGAATCTAACGGGTGAACCAGAAAAAAGTTATTGCTTTCGAAAATCGTAGCACCACAAGTACCTCATGCATTTGAATGATTCAAATTCTAGTTAAAAGCCAAAACATCAAAGTCTTTTTGTGATTTTTCTCGTCTTCTTACGAGCACTGCAATATAGGTAAATTCAACTTTACAAACATTTCATGTTTTCAAAATGATTGAAAAATGGCCTAAAAGACTTGATCAAAACAATACACACGGGCATTTCACCTCTCTCAAGAGTAATAAGACATGTTCTCAAACAGATACTACAGATTTTCAATCCCATGCCAATAAATCTGCAGACGATAGCTCTCACCCATGAGAAATTGCTTTTTCTCTGTTGTTCAACAAAGTTTTTCTAAATTTTAATTTACCAATTTTGTCCAATGCTTGTAACACGCCGAGGAAAATCACAAAAATACTTCGATCTTTTGGCTGTCAAGCAAATATTGATTCATTCCAATCCATCCAGTACTCTTGATGCTATGAATTTTCAAAAGTGGGAACTTTTTCCTCGCTCACCCGGTATTCCACACCTGCATCAGCCTAATTATGCTTTTCGCAATCAACCCGTTGTTGGACAAATTAGGCCAAGAACTGAAAAATTTAAGTCAAGGTTTTCCCCGAATAGTTTACATGAATGGAGTAAACTCGACCCTGAAATCAGAGAATCCTCTTCCATCAGTTTTTTCAAGAACAGATTGCTTTCACTTGTTAGGCGACCGTCTAACCCTGTTTTCGGTATATCTTTGATAAACGAAGGCTTTCATTATTAACTCAACTTAGGGTAGGGTTGAGCAAACTAAATTTTCACAAATTCAGTCATAATTTTAGTGACACAATCAACCCGATGTGTTCAATCAATGACGGTCCTGAGGATACGGAGCACTACCTATTGTTGTGTCATTCTTTTGAAGAACAAATGCGTGACCTCCTCGCTGGTGTCCTTCCGTTCCGTTTGAACCTATCGACGTTACAAATCCCGTCCTGTTACAGATTCTTTTGCACGGCGACAAAAGTTGCCATTTGAAGCAAATAACTTCATCCTAAAATCAACTATCTTGTATATTTCAAGAACGGAACGCTTCGTTCGCTTCGCACATTCTGCGAAAAATATCAACGATTTGAATGATACAATTAACAGTGATCTCGATCGGCTAAACATAGCCAGGGCACTCACTTTACCTCATGTAAAATTCCTTAGAATGTCACGAAAATCTCCTCAGATTTTGAGAAAATTCCTCAGATTTGTAAATCCTATTGTTTTTGTTATAAGATAGTGCGCTTTTACAATTTTTAAACACATAAAATTAGGTCAAGTCATGAAGGGTTTCTTTTACAATTGAAAAGTTTACAAACCATTGAAATTTGGTTTCATCCCGTGCACAGTGATCCAGAGCATGGAATAAATGCCAAAACACAAATAGTTGCAAATGCAAAAATTTTCAAATTTACCATAGAGAGGACACTTTCAGCTATTCAGAACAAAAATCCGCATAGAAATCGGACCAACTACTGCAGAG
This sequence comes from Aurelia coerulea, assembly GCA_039566865.1. Lineage (NCBI taxonomy): Eukaryota > Metazoa > Cnidaria > Scyphozoa > Semaeostomeae > Ulmaridae > Aurelia > Aurelia coerulea. The sequence continues at coordinate 17,222,213 of CM076945.1, forward strand.
AAATTGCACTTTGAAGTTGACAAAAATTGCCAGGTCGTGTTTTTGTTTACATTTCCGGTGTATCACTTTTGAAATGGGCCTAAACCAACAATTTCAAATTTTCATTTCTCCAGTTGTATTCATCCGATTTCAATACATTTTTTTTAAATTGACCCTCAATGTCTGCGCAATTATACACCGTATCAGTTCTATGAACTTACATCAATTTATTTGTTTATTTGGCACATATTTGTCAAGGGGTATATTTAGCAGTAGAACTACACGAGACCCCTAAATTTCTTTTTTCCTGGTGCAAACAAAAAAGTGAGGAAAAAAGAGTCTTAAAAACTCATTTTGCACTAAATTTCAGTTATCGATGAAGGTTTCTGCCAAAGGGTTCGTTCAGGTTCGTACAGGTAAAAATTTTATAGCTGATATAAAAAATCGAGTCATTCAGGCCTATGTATGCTATTTTCTGTCATTTTCAATGATAGGATGTATATTTTTTTCTTGGTGGTTCCAATGCATAGTTTTCATTTTAATTGCACAGCTTTAATAGCGAGGGTTTAAATTCTAAATAAAAAGAGACATTATTTCATTACCTAACAATCACATTAACATTTAAATGACTTGAATCGTACACGGGTTTAACTGGATTTACACTAAAATCACGGCAACAAGCATCTAATGTCTATGACTGTTAAGATACAAAGCTTGGGCTTGAGGTCCATCTTTTGATCGTGAAAACTGCACTAATAGGTTACAGGAAGGTGTGCTGTGCGGCAAAAGTATTTCTGTCATGACCCAATCCCAGAATTTAGGGAAGATTTTGATACCTAATCTTTGAATACGAGTTACGTTTTCACAAAGAAAAAAATTCTCTGCAAAACTACTGCCATATTTTTGTTTCACGTAAGCAAAGCATTAGCAGGACTTTAAATTACCTAACATTAAAGTCACGGGAAACAAAACAGTGTCAGAATTTTTCGTAAATGATACGCCCCAGTACCAGAAAATTCACAACAAGATTATGAAAGTATACCCCGTTTCCATAATTTCTGACAAAAACTCCCCTAAATGTCTATATGACCAGAAATTTGAGAACCCCCTCGCCTGGGCTTTTAGTCTATAAAGTGCACTTCTGTTGTATTTGAGAAGCCAACTTCATCTTGGACTTCAAATAAAGGTCTCACGAGCCTGAGCTTTTTGGTTCATTACATGTCGTGGGCAATGATAAAAACTATACCGGGTGTCCCAAAAAAAAGCTCCGACGTTTGATTGAGCACAGAGAAAAATCTTTTTCATCTGGCAATTTCTTTTCATTCTAGCTACGTGCTAGATATTTCAACTTACAGTTTGGCATATCGTAGGAAGAAATTAGTAATCTGAAAATGGAGTTATGAGCTCTAACATTTCACTTTCATGTTCAAGGCAAAACCAGAGAGATTATTACGCCTTCCTGCTTCGTGATGGTGGGGACTCCCTCGACGAGCAACACAAAAATTGAGTTGACAATTCGTTCATTACCTTGACGTCCCGAGTGGGCAGAAATTTTATTCACAAGAGAAACTGTTGCTTTGTAATTGAACGGAATTTAGATTTAAATCATTTTTGATTGTGTGAATTAGCCTAAGGTGTGAAGAATAGAAACAAATTGGTCTCTGGAAAACTGTTTGCTGCTGCTATTGTTGCCTTGTGCCAACTGGGAATTTCAAAAGGGAATTTTTACTGTTTCACGGTTTCACAACACGGAGTAGAATAGACTGTCTTTTCTTAACTAAAGAATAGTTTCAATTGCTTTTTCGACCTACCATATTATGCAATAATGCATTTTTGTGTGTTCGTCCAGTCCGAATTGAGTGGCAAGGTATGAATGTAGTATTTCGATTTTCACACCTTTACTTCAAATATGCTCAATGAGCGGAACTCTTGCACGTCGTAAAGGCAATGAAACAAAATGTCAACCCAATTTTTGTGTTGCTCATCCGGAGATTCCCCCTCCAGCACGCTGATGCAGAAAGGCGTACTAATCTCTCTGGTTTTGCCTTCAACATGAAGATGCGATGTTAGAACTAATAACTCCATCTTCAGAACACTGATTTCTTCCTACAATATGCCAAACTGTAAGTTGAAATGTCCAGCATGTACCTAGAATGAATAGAAATTGCCAGATAACTAACTCTTTTGTCTGCGTTCAATCAAACGCCGGAACTTTTTTTTGGGACACCCGGTATAGTTATCATAAATTTTATGAACTTAAAGTTACTCCATAGGCTGTGTATTTATCACTTTATCTTTCTTTATTCAATACCTAATGCTGAATGTAAAAAATCCAAAGGAACTTTACATTTATTTTTGGTTAAGGTTGAAACTGATTACAGAATCGGACAGACTGAAACTATATATTCTAAGAGTTATCTGCTATTTAGAAGACTAAAACTGTCACTTCAAAGAAAACCTCTTGGTTTATAATCCAATGAGAGCTTTTGTGGAACAAGTACATCTGAAAATTTAGAGGAAATTTGGTTGCAGACTGTGAAAAAGTTTTGTGTCAGTAAATCATGGCCCCTTTGTCCGGATGCTCATCAAATTTGCACCAGATATTGCCCATGCTAGACACGATCCATTGAAGCAGCAAATTCAGGCATGTGAGAATAAGACTTTCTTTGTATCAAACCAAGAAGAAGCGCTTTTTCCAAACATGAAAAAATGAACTATAGTTAATAGATCGAACGGTGGAGTTTGGACTTAGGCCAAATGTCCCCAAGTCATAGACATAAAATGCTTGTCTGCTAGACCACGTTTGATCCACTTAAATGCTAATATACTTGTTAGGTAATGACATAATTCCTCTTTTTATTTAGATTTAAACCCTCGCTATTACAGCTGTGCAATTAAAACGAAAACTATGCAATGGAACCACCCAAAATCAAAACATACATTATAATCACGGAAAATGACGGAAAATTGCATACATGGGCCTAAATGACTCGATTTTTTATATCAGCTATAAAATTTTTACCTGTACGAACCTGAACGAACCCTTTGGCAGAAACCTTCATCGATAACTGAAATTTAGTGCGAAATGAGTTTTTAAGACTCTTTTTTCCTCACTTTTTTTGTTTGCACCAGGAAAGAAGAAATTTAGGGGTCTCGTGTAGTGCTACTGCTAAATATACCCCTTGACAAATATGTGCCAAATAAACAAATAAATTGATGTAAGTTCATAGAACTGATACGGTGTATAATTGCGCAGAAATTGAGGGTCAATTTAAAAAAAATGTATTGAAATCGGATGAATACAACTGGAGAAATGAAAATTTGAAATTGTTGGTTTAGGCCCATTTCAAAAGTGATACACCGGAAATGTAAACAAAACATGGCCTGGCAATTTTTGTCAATTTTAAAGTGCAATTTCTCTGCACTCGTCGGTCCGATTTCTATACGGATTTTTGTTCTGAACAGCTCAAAGTGTCCTCTCTATGACAGGTGTGAAAGTTTTTGCATTTGCAACGTTTTGTGTTTTGGCATTTATTCCATAACTTTGACAATCTGGATCACTGTGCCGTGGCATTTTGTGCATTTTGCAGCGATGGAGTACTAGGCTACAGCCATCATGATTTTACTTGCATTTTCAGGACGAAAACTGATTAGTTTCAACTAAGCTCCTGCCTACTAAGGCCAAATGGATGATCGAAATGATACAAAGTGCATTTTACACAATGGTTTACAATCATGAACTGGCTTGTTCTGCGTTAAAACTATTCATTTTCTTGAAAATGCTCAAAATTCCTTAAACATTCCTCAAAAATCAAATTCATTCAAAAGATTCCTCAAAAGATCTTAAAATTCCTTAGTTAAAGGAAATTTCCTTCAAAGTGAGTGCCCTGAACATAGCCTCCAAATCTTTTCTTTTGTCCGAAGTTCCCTTGGGACGCTGACTTATCCTCTGATCAGATTGCGTTTTCTCCTAAAATTGACCAATCAGGTGCCGTCATTTCATTACTTCCGCGTTTCGCAGCTAGATTTAGGCCATTTTGGGTACCCCCAATAAAAAACATTGAACGCTCGAAAAGTTGAACTTTTTAAAACTTTCAACGGGATATGATACTTATACATAGGACCAAAAGTGTTCATGTGACCTCCTTGCCGTCGCTTGGAATGAAAGATTGGTGGCAGTTTGAAAGTCAAGCATAAGTTTCTTTAGACATTTGCATACGATTTTCAGTATTAAATCTATAAGAAGATTGTCGATTACCATTGAAGTTGAAGCAAAATATCGAAACAACTGCCAATATTTTTAATTCTCGTTCTTGGGATGGAGTGCGAGTGAAACCAAACTGACGGCATTGCAAACAATTCTCTTAGAAGACGACGGCATTGCATCAGGATCGATCAAGATCACGATGAAGTAAGTTTTCCTTCTACTTTGTTAGTGACCTGCATTGCAGTGAGCGCCTTTCAAATTTTTACACTCTCATCAAAAGGCGATGTTAACAACGATTTCCGCTCATTTTTTACATGAAGCCACCTGTGTGAAATTGTAAAATTCAATTCTGTAAAAAATTAAGAAATCTAGAAGAAACTCTTGCCTCGGGAAGAACTGGGGTCAAACTGAACAATTCTAAGCTGAGAGACAAGTTTGTTGTAAAAGTTAGTGCACACATATTTGTTCGGTGCCCCCGTGAACATTTCAAAACAAAGGTTTTTGAAGCCTTTCCAATGTTTAGACATATAACAATCTTCATGTTTACTACCTGTGCCCCGTGAACATTTCGAGACAATGTTTTTGAAGCCCTTCCAATGTTTAGACTTTTCTCAAGTACCTTGCGAGCAACATGATACAATAAACAAGCGAAAATGAAGTAAAAATATCCCAAGGATTTCCTCTATCATAATAAATAGTTTCTTAACCTATATTTTCTTAGTACACGCTTTTTTTATAAGAAAGGGTAAAAAACTCAACTCTAAGATAGCCAAAAAATTAAGAAACTCCAGCATTGGGAAAATATAACTTAAGAAACCATATATTTTGATAAAGATTAAGGAAATCCTTGACATATGTTTACTTTATTTTCACTTGTTTCCTGTAATGCTTAGCATTGGAAAGGTTCTAAAAACCTGGTTTTGAAATGTTCGGCAGCGCACAGGTAAGGAACATGAAGATTGTTATGGAACCTCTAACAAACTCAGAGTACTGAAATTCTTTTAACCCTATCTGGACCGGGGGGGGGGGCTAAAATAGCCCCCCTACCAGTTTTGTCTGGGTATTTTTTTTTATGATAATTTCTTATTTTTCGTGACTTTTCCTAACTATCCTTTTCGCATCTTTTACCAAAATTTATACTAGATATGTCATGTATTTTTGGAAATATAACAATTTTTTCAGAGAGTAGTTTTGATATCTTGTTTGTTTTACGGTCAAACCCTTCATAACTCCAAACTAAGATAATTCTTGACAGAAGTGAGATAAATGGATGAAATTTCCAGAGCAACCATAAATCAATAAGACAATATGGAAAAATCCTATTTTTTTGGTTTTTCTTTTGTATTAGCTGGATACACTTGTGATGAAAAATGGACAGTTACACTTCTCAAAGCCATAAAACGTGAAGTATACATGTAATCAACATGAAATTTGCACAAAATATAGAATATATCCTAATAAAGAAGAATACCAAATTTTTTTGGGAAAATTTTCAAAGCTGGCCAGGGGGTAATGTCTAGAAAATTTAATCAGCCTATTTGTTTCCAAAAGACTTCTTGCTAGAAGGATAAATAACAACAAATCTACCAGGTCAGTACTGTTCAATGATGCACAGAGTCTGCACTAAGTAATTTTTTTTCTAAATATTTCGTGTTCCAGGGGGTAAACACAGGAAAACGTGTTTTTTTAAACACTTTTCAATATACTTGAAAATAAGGGAAATCTGTCTCGCTCAGTGCATAGAGCATGAAAAACTGTATTAGTGAGCCAATTTTCTCTTTGTTTGACCATATGGTTCTCAAAATATTATTTGGACAGGCTATATAACCTGCGGAAATGTATTTTTGAGAAAATCGGCCTCAAAGTTTCACCAACTTTTTGGGAAGAAAAACTTCAATTCTTACAGTTTTTTCTGCATACATTGACTTAAAAGTACCATGTTTGGGCAAAACTTGTTTGACAAAAACATTTTAAAGACATTTTGGAACATTATATACAAAATCCAAGCTTTACCAGGCAATATTCTTCAAATACAGTTTCCCAGTTTCAACTATTTATGATATCTACATGTTTTTCATGCCGAGCCAATGATGGTAGCAATGTCTCTTTATTATTCTGTCTTGTCTTGTCTTGCCTTGATAGCAATGTCTTGAGCTCCAATGTCATGTACAAATTTGATTTTTGTTTCTACTGAAAGGCACACTTTCTTTGCAGCTGTTGCCACCTTTCCCTTTGCAATTTCGCGCTTTACTCTGTTCACTGCTCCTTGTCCGTTTTGCAACTTTTCACTTTGTTTCTTTTCTGTTCTTGTTCCCTGTTTTCCTTGTCTTATCATCATTTCCTTCAAGTATTTCAAAAGAGGATTCTGGCTTTGATGACAAACCAAAGCCACACAATTGGCTCCTTTTCACCCTTTGATTTCCTTGCGGCTCCTCTTTGCTTCCGTCTATCATGTGATACTTGAGTGAAACTTTTCTTTCCGCTTCCTCAATTCTCTCTTGGCCTTGATTTGAATAGCCCTCAGCATATTCTCACCTGGTTCCAACCCCATTTTCTTCAAAATAATCCTTTGCTCTAGCAGCCCCGGAACCGAAATAACAATCTTACGTTAGATTCCGAAATATCCTTTCTTTTCTCAACTTTCACTTTCTTACTTGTCTTGAACTGTGTTCTTTTGTGGCAAATACCACACTCAAGAAATAACTCTTCTCCTATCCCTCTTCTTTTTTCTGGCATCTCCTTCAAAGTCAGCTGACTATGTGCCCTCTTGCAAATACTGAATATTGCAGCAATCTTTGTTCAATCTGCAATCAATTCTGTATCCATTATTTTTGAAGCATTTTGACTTCATATTTATTTTTGAAGCATTTTGACTTCACTGACTCTCCCTTTCCAATTATTTATACTGTAAGATCTACTTCCTGTTTGTACCTTTCCTTCATTAGATAAGATAAACTTTCAAATGAACTTGACTTCAACTTTTCTGAATTCCTGTTGATAAATGGCTTATAAATTGTGACAACAGTTGGATTGATTTGTTGTCCCTTATGAACTTTATCCTTGTTTCTCTGTGGTGTAATGTTTTCATTGATTTCATCAAAGCTGATGCCACTTCCTCATGCCTCTTCTAGTAGGCCCTCTTTCTACTGTCTGCCATCTCCTAAGTCCTACCAGCCCTGAATTTGTATTTTTTCTTACTCTTTCCACATTTTCCGCCTGCATCCTTATCTGCCACGTCAGTGCTTTCTGTTTCTTCGTCTTTTTCTCCTTCACCTTGACAATCTTCAATCATTTGCCCTGAAGGAACACTTTCCACAACAGCAAACACTGCAAGAGCCGACATGAGCAATTTACTTTTCAGGTTTGGTTGCTGAGCCTCTTCCCATCATCCTTTGCTTGATGACAGGGGTACAAGGGCAAAATAGTTGCAAAACAGGCAGAAAGCAAACCATGGTTGTTGTGGGTACTTTTGGGGTGCAAAAATTGTGCAAATTTTGCCTAAAACGTCCCTAGAAACCAATCAATTTTAATAAACATTGCGTTGCTAAGGAAGAAAAGCCCTACTTCCCTGAGAAAAAGTACTCTTTGCAGCTGAAAGAAACATTGCATTGAAACAAGACTTTAGTATGTGATAATTTACAGATTGAATTACCTTTTGGCAAAAAAAAAATTTTTTCCAAAAATGATCAAAACTTCCTGAAATAATGTGTATCCAGCTACCTTACGGTCAAACCCTTCATAACTCCAAACTAAGATAATTCTTGACAGAAGTGAGATAAATGGATGAAATTTCCAGAGCAACCATAAATCAATAAGACAATATGGAAAAATCCTATTTTTTTGGTTTTTCTTTTGTATTACGTCATTCTAATGAATTTAGGTAATAAATGTAAGTTTATAAATTTCATAATATTTTCAAAAAATTATGTTTTTCAGAAACTTTTATATTTTATCTGTTAATTACAGTTATAAGAAGCATAATATTTCTCGTAAGAAAGTTTTTACGGTTAAATCTGTAAGAGAACTGTTTTTGGCCTAAAACAAAGAAAATTGATGACGTCATCGAAAATACAACAATTAGAGTAAAATAAATTAGATATTCGGACGTTTCACATTAAGTTACATATTATAACCAAATTTCATCTTTCTATCCCTTGTCAATTCGGAGTTCTGAGGGGGCTAATTTAGCCCCCCCCCCTCGGCCTGAGGATGCTCAAAAGAGCCCGGTCCAGATAGGGTTAAGGAGCTTTCACTGCTGACCCAAATCCTTAGTTTCTTATAAAAAAGTATGTGTACTGGAGTTTCTAATAATATTTGGTAATCTGAGGGCTTTGTTCCAAAAAGCAGCTTCTTACAAAACGAATACATGCAATGCAACCACAGGGAACCCACTACTAACATTGCCTTCTAAAAGTAAACTTCGTTTCTTTCCGAAAACTTCGTTTCTCTCCAAAATGATGTGATCGCTTTTGAAATTTTCTTTGTCTTCCCTCTGCGATGCCGCGGTGAGGAGGAATTGGAAGTGCGGAGGTCGTACTCCTCCTCCGTTCGTTCTCCTCCGCACTTCCAATTCCTCCTCACCGCGGCATCGCAGAGGGAAGACAAAGAAAATTTCAAAAGCGATCACATCATTTTGGAGAGAAACGAAGTTTTCGGAAAGAAACGAAGTTTACTTTTAGAAGGCAATGTTAGTAGTGGGTTCCCTGTGATGCAACTGTTGGTAATTGTTGTCTGTGAAATTTAATTTTTTTACAACTCCAACAAACTTTTGATACAGAGTTAGACTTTTGAAGTTAGTTGGCAAAAATCATTTTTTTGCAAGAAACCGCTTATAAGAAACGGTAGGCTCAATTTTTCGAAAGTTAAGAAACAACCCTACCTGAATTGAAAAGCTAAGAAACTTTTGTAATTACAATTTTAATTTTCCTATCGCACTCAAAAATGTTTTGACCTTGTACAGTTGTAGCAACTGTTTAAACATTATTTTAAGTGCGAATTATGTTATTTACTTGTTTTGACGTCTTACTAAGTAATTTGGGAGCCCTTTAGACAAAGCAAAATTAACTCTACACTTCCAGCATTGAAAGTACAAGAAACACATAAGAAACCTTTGCTAGCAAAATGGCCCAAAAATTTAAGAAACTGACTACCAGCACCGGACCTTAGTTTCTTAAAAAAATGAGTTTATTCCCTCCTTTCGAGACAGATCATTAGGCAGTCAATGCAAATTTGTTCATGGCGTCTTTCTTTCAATGTGAATGCTTTGGAGAAGATGTTGCCAAGTCCAAGACGGTCTCTCGGATTTAATAAAACTATTGTCGAGCTCTTCCAGTCAGCATGCGTTGCATTTGAACGAGATTTTTCTTTTCCTTTCCCCATTTTTGAACCAACGTTTGAGACGATAAATGATTTTACCAATAAAAACATGACGATACAGCCACCGTTAAAGATTTCTTTTCCCACCTTTTCCTGTTGGGTCCAGACCAGAGAGAGGCATAAGTTGTCACACGGGGAAGAAGGACAGAGTTTGGAGGTGTCGCAAATTCGCAAGTCAAGGCGAGTAAAGCGGAAATTTCGGAAGACACGTATACTGTTGAGGATTTTGCTAAAAAACTAATTTTTTTTGGGGGGGGGGAGGGCGAACAGGATGCCACTACCTATTTGAAAAAATACGAAAGATCAAAATTCAGATCGCCGTAATTTTTCAATCTTAGGTGATAGCATGGAGGTTACATGAACACTTGTGGTCCTATGTATAAACATCCTTTACCCGTTGAAATTTTCAAAAAAATCGATATATTTGAGCGTGCAATGTTTTTTTATTGGGGGGGGGAGGGGTACCCAAAATGGCCTAAATCTAGCTGCGAAACGTGGAAGTATTGAAATGACGGCACCTGGTTGGTCAATTTTAGGAGAAAATGCAATCTGATCAGAGGATGAGTCAGCGTCCCAGGGGAACTTCGGACAACAGAAAAGATTTGGAGGCTATGTTTATCGGCTAAAGGAATGCACAGTGATCCCGCAAATGTAATAAATGCCAAAAAATGAAAGTTCTCAAAATCAATCACGCTGTAGCTCATTTGAAAGAGCAACGGTTGACACTCAAAATAAAAGAAGAATTATTAAAATCGGAGCTACGAGAGCCAAGATACAGATTTTCAAAGTTTCAAGAAATCACAAGTTTACAAATTTCATATCGAAAGACAATTAACACTAGATTTAGGCTAACTTCAAAATTCAATATCTTTGCTCACACAACTCCGATTCTTGAAATTATTTTTTCACTTTGATTGTATACACCTCAGCATAATGTGTCTTTCATTTCATCGAAAACGAGTGGAAAATTTTCGCGAATTTAGCGAATTACTACAAGTACTATATTTGAGGATAAAAACTGATATTTAAGTAAAAACAGTTGAAAATCAAAAAGACGGGGTCAAACGGTGTCTTGGCAAACAATATTACAATTAACTAGAACATATCTCGAGTGCGAGTGCCAAAGGTTATCTTTGGGAACCTTCTGCAAAAAAATCTATGGCCATTTTGGAATGTGTGGTCATTTCTTGAAAATGACATGTGGTCGTGTCAGAAACCAGTCTTCTTTTACATTAACTGAATTAATATTTCAGATAATGCCCTAAATTCATTTCAAATTAAAGACAAGCCATTCAGCTGAATTCTTGAAACTAGGATGAATTGAAAAAACTAAATATCAACATACCTTAACGTACAGTGGATTGAAGAGCCAGCAACTCTACTTTTTGTTACGTCTGAACCCGAAACTGTATCAATCATATCAAATTCAATTCGCAAGCACCACATTCTTCTTATCACTGTCAGACTAGACCTTGCTTCCTCTTGAGCTTTAATGTCATAGTTGTACTGTAGTTGACTGATTTTGGCCGTACTTTCTTCAGAACGAGAACAAATGGATATTGATCTGATTGAAAGTTATGAGGACAGGGCAAATTGTGCGATTCTGTGGTGCCACTTCAACTACAAACACCACTAAGAATGTCAACGTTGATAGACTGAAGCTTTTCACCTATGAGATGATGCTGCACTTAGCAATACATTTTCATTGGGAAGAGAATAGATTTCCTACTGTACCACAGATGCTTGCCCATAACTGGGAGCTGCTTGAGATTCTCAAACAGGCTATCCGATAGCTGTATTGTTTGAAATCAGTCCTAACGCCTGGAACAAACATGTTCACAGCTTCCAAATTGATCCAGAATTTAGAGCAAGACAAACGTTTGTGTAAAATGACATCGATGACGTTTTGTCAGAATGTTCATGACATCTGTCCCAGATGTAGCAAAAGCGAGCCATATTCTACAAACTACGGCGAAAGTCAATGAGATGAATTATGAAAATAATACACAGGAAGAAGCTTTGGTGAAGTCTTTGCATTTATAACTGTGATAAGAAAGAATTTTATGCCTCGGAATTGAATTTGATATGATTTGATGCAGTGTTGAAATCAGACGTGACAAAGAGTACAATTACTGTTTGTTCAATACACTGTACGTTAAGGTATGTTGATTTTAAGTTTCCTCAATTCATCCAAGTTTCTAGAATTCAGCTGAATGACTTGTCTTTAATTTGAAATGAGTTTAGGGCATTATCTATAATGTACATTCAGTTAATGTAAAACAACACTGGTTTCAGAAACGACCAAATGTCATTTGCAGGAAATGATCACACTTTCTAAAACGGCCATAGAACTTTTTGCAGAAGGCTCCCAAAGATAACCTTTGGCACACGCACTCGAGACATGTTCTAGTTAATTGTAATGTTTTTTGCTAAGGCACCATTTGACTCCGTCTTTTAGATTTTCAACTGTTTTTAGTTAAATATAAATTTTTATCCTCAAATATAGCACTTGTATATATTCGCAAAATTCGTGAATATTTTTCCATTCGTTGTCGATGACATGAAGCATACATAATGCTGAGGTGTATACAATCAAAATAAAAAAGTAATTTCAAGAATCGGAGTTGTGTGAGCAAAGATATTGAATTTTGAAGTTAGCCTAAATCGAGTGTTTATTGTCTTTTCGATATCAAATTTGCAAACTTGTGATTTCTTTAAACTTTAAACACCTGTATCTTGGCTCTCGTAGCTCCGATTTTAATAATTCTTCTTTTATTTTGATTGCTAATCATTGTTCTTTTGAATGAGCTATAGCGTGATTGATTTTGAGAACTTTCATTTTTCGGCATTTATTACATTATTTTGCCATTTCTGGATCACTGTGGAATGGTTGCAGGGGAACAAACTGTCACTAAATGTCATAAAGACAAAGGCGATGGTTGTAGGTTCTCGACCATACCTAAAAAAGATATTTGGAATGAATTGCCTTTGGATCTCAAACAAGCACCCTCCCCCACCATTTTTAAAAGTAGGTTAAAAAGTAATTTGCCTTCAGCCTAACGCTATTACTTTTTCATGTTTATATTGTAAACATAGAAATAATTTTTAGTCAATTTTATTTTAGTTAATTAAGAATAATGTGAAGTTTGATACGACAGAGTAAAGCAGTCATCTAGATTGATGGAGCTCCCGTATAAAAATAATGAAAAAAGAAAAACGAAAAAATTACTCTAAAATTCATTCATGCAACAAAGCGCTTTAGATTTCTGCTGCAACCCCTCCCCAATATATGGACACATCCTCCCTTCGTAAATGTAACTTAACTTTGTATTATTTAATTTCTTCCTTAATGTTTATATGCATAACTTGCTGCTAATATTGTTAAGGAAGTTTCAGTTTCAGTTTATAAATTTTAAAATTCCACGACATACAATGCAAAAGATAAAAGGTAATTAAAATGAAATACAACATACGGAACCAATTAACTAATAGAAGACAAATACTACAGAAGAAATGAAAATGAAAAACAACATCCATCATGAAAACAAAAGAATTGTATGCAGGGGAATTTCTTAAGGAGGGGCTCTTTCAGTAGCTAAGCTAATCGAGGAGAGATCACACCCTGTTACAAGATGACTAATATCATTGGCTAATTCTTTCAAAGCATTGTAGAAAATGTATGCCTATAATTGTTGGTGAAGAGGGCTTTGAACCTCTGACGTAGGCTGAATGCAGACCTTGCTACAATCTGTAACTATTTTCAAAGAAAAAGGTCTTAAGTTTTACGACCAAAACTACAAGTAGATGGTGAACTTTTTATCTCCAAAGGTATGCCATTCCAGCATTTTGCTCCAAAGTAACGAACTGACCTGAGACCATATTGTAGGCTATTTTTCCGATTTAGAAATATATCATTATTGGTTGCTTGCCGTGTACGATGTAGATGAACAGATTCAACTAATTCAAAAAAGAATGAAAACAAGAGGGAGAAATTTTATTGAGACAATCATAAACAAAACATAGCAATTTCAGCTGGAAAAGAAAATAAAGCTTTAAAATCTTCAAGTCAGAAAAGATTGGAGTGGAAGGAGAAAAAAGTTTTTGAATGAAATTGCCTTTATTGCCCTTTTCTGTAACAAAAACACAGGATTGATATAGGTCTCATAGGTATGACCCCAAACTAAAACACAATAGTGCAGGAAAGGCTAAAATAAAGAATTATAAAGAAAAATCAAAACGTGTATGGGTAAAAAGTGTCTAACTTTGAAGAACATGCCACAAGTTCTAGCCAGTTTTTTGAGAGTGCTGTCAAGTGATATTTCCATGAGAGATTTTCATCCAGAAGAACACCAAGAAATTTGACATAAGTGTTGCTCATCAGAGCCGGGAGAAGCAGCTGCTGCTAGGGCGGCTTTTTTCAAAAACAACAGAGAACAGAATCTAAATTATGCTTGTGACATAGCACCATTGTTTTCAAAATCATTGGGGGGTGGGCTTGAGCCCCATAAACTTCCCCCAGCTTCCTGCAGGCATGTTTCAATATATCTACTTCAAATATCTACTTTGAAGCTGAAAATCTTGATATGCTGCAAAGAATAGTAAATAACGAGTTAAAAAAGGTTAAAGAATGGCTTGATGTAAACAAGTTGTCATTAAACATTGATAAAACTAATTTCATAATATTTAAATCTCCTCAACATTCATCATTGGAAACAGTAAATATTAAAATTGGAAATCAACCAGTAAAGCAGTCTAGGTACGTAAAATTTCTTGGCATTCTTTTGGAAGAAAATCTTAGCTGGAAATACCATTTATCTGAACTTTCAAAAAAATTGGCCAGAACATGTGGTATGTTTTTCAAGATAAGACACTTTCTTCCTATCGATGTCTTGATCTGTCTATACAATTCATTATTTTCTTCCTTTCTCCAATATGGTATAGTAGTATGGGGACTTACATATGATGTTCATATAAAGCCTGTATATTTGCTGCAAAAAAGAGTGGTAAAAGCTATTGCATTTGAACATTTCACCTCACCCTCCACTCCTATCTTTTCTGACTTGAAAATCTTGAAGCTTCAATATCTTTTTCAGCTAAAATTGCTTTGCTTTGTTTATGATTGTGTGAATAAGATCTCTCCTAATTGCTTCCACAATTTTTTTGAATCAGTGACAAATGTTAATCAGTATGAGACACGGCAAGCCTCAAAAAATGACATTTTCTTGAATCGAAAAAATACCTTGCAATACGGTATCAGGTCTGTGCGTTTCTTTGGTGCTAAATCTTGGAACAACATTCCAGTTGATATAAAGAGATCGTCATCTGCTTTCAGTTTTCATCAAAAGCTTAAAGCCTTTTTATTCATGAAGAACTATCAAAGTTGATCCTAAAGTGATAAATATCGCTCTGGTCCCTCGATAAATGATTAAATAAGATTCAAGACCATCTTTGAAAGGGGGTGCTCTCTCCTCGATTAGTTTAGCTATTGAGAGAGCTCCTCCTAAAGAAATTCCCCTGCATGCAACATATGCAACATCTTATATAATTGTTATTCATCGTATGTTATAAGTATGTTTATGTAATTTGTAGTCATTGTATGTAATTAGTGTTTTTATTGAGATATTGCATGTAGAGGAATTTTAAGATATATGAACTGAACTGAACTGAACTGAACTGAACTGAACTGAACTGAACTGAACTGAACTGAACTGAACTGAACTGAACTGAACTGAACTGTTCAGGGTTCATTGCTTATGGTGCAATTTGTTGAAAATACGTTTTGTGATAATGAGCTTAGATCATGGCATTTATAAAAGTAAACATAGTACTATATGTAGCAATATATT
This sequence comes from Aurelia coerulea, assembly GCA_039566865.1. Classification (NCBI taxonomy): domain Eukaryota; kingdom Metazoa; phylum Cnidaria; class Scyphozoa; order Semaeostomeae; family Ulmaridae; genus Aurelia; species Aurelia coerulea. The sequence goes on from CM076945.1 coordinate 17,237,621, forward strand.
TCGATCATTCCTCTGTAATGCTCACAGTTGCTGCCCATTATCTGCTTCTGTTGGTGGTTGTTTCAATATTCAATTATACTTAGAAGAACGGGTTTGTCTGTCTTGAAAGACAAACAGTCTTGAGCGTTCATAATGCACAAGATTTGGTCATCACAATTCTTCAAACGTTCATCCAGTAACACTTTGTGTCTGAGTAAGGTGACAAGGTGTGAAGGCTGGTGACAAACTGATATCCTGCTTTTTGTTTTGTCTTCGCAAGAATGACACGAGTAAGTAAATATCCTAGTGCTGTTCCAATGCTGTGTTGGTCTTTGAATGTCACAAGTTAAACGACAAATCACAAATGAATGCATAAATAATGATCCAATGCTGTATTGATCTTTACTGGAATCTAACAAGTTAATAAGTTGTCTTTTTTTCCTGCAACAATATACAATGAAATAGGCTTTTATTCGTGTAAAAATTATTCAAAAGACTAAACTATTCTGGATTATGCTCGGTAGCATTAAATAAATGTGACTTCTTGGAAGACAATAGTAATTTATTGTATTGTCAATAGAAATTTATGCTGAAGATGGAATCACCAGCAATGTTTACAGACCTTTCGCATTGCAGCCATAACAGGAATATTTCTCAATGAAAGCAATATCAAAGTTCTGTCAGCTGCAAATGATCATGGTCAAAGATCCCTACCACTCATCTTTAGTGCAATTTTCTGTTTGGTGATTTCCTTTGAAAAGGGGAATTATCATCTGTTCTGTTCTAAGAACAATTCATGGCACATTTCTGAAGATTTTTGTAGTTTGATTGGGTTGATATAGGGGAGATGGTGAAACCTGCAATTAATGTTAGGAAAAACTTGAAACATTAATGTATGTGCTACTTGGTTTAACTCCAAATTCCACGCAAGTTTCCTCCTTTATGGGGTACGCAACACAGTGCTACCACCTGTTTGTTTATTGATGGAGGGTTTAGGCCGAAAGTCCCTCATTGCATATTCGAACCTCTTCCGAAACATGCCGGTTGCAAAAACAATAATTGGTCAAAACTACAGGGAGGAGAACAATTAATCCTGTCATCTTTGAATGAAATTTAGAAAGAGATGCTATACGTACCAGAGTGCATGAAAATCCCATCTCCTTCTCGCAATGAAGGTGAGCTGAGCCAGCTGCTCTCCCAAACTCAAAGTCGTGGCGTTCTCAGCTAGCAAAGCACAATGCTACAAACCTATTGTTGTTGTTGTTTGGTTTTAGAAACCCCAAAGATCCTCCCAAATTTCTTATGAATCTCGTCTAAGAAGTTGCTGCGCATGCGCTCGACAACAATTATATGCTAAATGGCCAAAGGGTTGATATGTTTTTCCATTCTCCTTCTGGTATCGTTATTTTAATCTGTTGTAGTCTAGTTGTTGCAATTTTATCAGATTATATCTAAAAAAAAGTTGAAATCGCGAAGCAAATGGCTCTCGTCGTATCTTACTGCATTTCAACTCATCACCTACTCCTTGCTCCTACAATAGACTCATTTACTAGAACTACTATAGAAACAACAGTCTCTCTTCTTCAAAATTGCCTTTCAGAAAAAATAACTAAAAGTGTCTTTTTATCCCTGTCAAATAAAACAGTTAAATATCTTAGACAATGTTGTGAATTATATCCTACCATCTGTCGTAAATCTCATTAGATCATGTCAACGAAACCTTGCACCTGATTTCATCTCCTGATCTTTCAGTTGCAGCAGAAATAGGTACAACTATGTATTTGATGAAAGTCCAAAAAATTTGACTGGCGATCTTTTTAATGTTCCTTTAAAATGTGATTCATTCTGGAGAAAAATAAACTTAACGAAAGTACCATGTATTCAATGAAAATTCGCTACAGGCAGAAACATCAATGACCTGGGTTACTGAGTGGACCTACAATCGTGGCCAAAAGTTATTGGACGATAGACCGAAACCTAGGTTTCTCGAACATCAAGCCGCCCCTCCCCCCCAAGTCAATGTTGTTGGAACAGATAGACAGCAGAAACGAACCATTTGCTTATGGAAAATTACAACATTGACCTTGGGGGGAGGGGTTTCTAAACCAAGAGAAGGGTATAACTCTAAAGAGGTCGCATTTAGGCCTTCTTTGACGGCTGTCCACTAACCTTTTGGCCACGATTGTCTCTAGAAGCCAAAATACGTAGTGACTTAGAACAGCTCACATGAGCCACAAAATAGGTCCAATTATTAATCAATTAGTTCATATTACGAGAACGAGGCTTGATTTCAAAATTGTCTATAATTGAAAATTAATCTGACGTCATATGAATTTGATGCAAAGGCAAACTTTGCAGTTGAAGAAAACAGTCATATAAAGATGGTGCGTCCTCGGAAAATCTCTCCAGAGATAAGAGCATGCATACGGTATAAGAAAAATTCCAGCATCAAAGAGTTGGTAAAAGAAACTGCTGTGTCACGGTCGCATATATACAACATCTGGAAAGAATCGACAGGGGGAAGAGAGAACAGGAGGATTTAAAGTCCGTCGGTGGCCGGCCATCGAAGTTATCAGTGAGGGAGAAAAGGAAAATTGCGCGGCTTGTAAAAACACTTCGCGGGCAAGAGCCAAACTGGACAGTAAAGAGGATGATGGCACGAGCTGATGTGAAAGATGTGTCTCGTAGAACAGTTTCTAGGATTTTAAACCAAAAGGGCTACAATTACCTTCAAGCAAGGAAAAAGGGACTATTAAGTGAACGCGATAAAAAAACTCGATTAAAATTTGCCAAGCAGATGTTAAGAGAGCACCACTTTGATGTGTGGACAAACAATATAGCTTTCTACCTCGATGGCGTAGGCTTCGTTTACAAAAGAAACCCTCTTGATCAGTCTTTGGCTCCTAGAGGAAGAGTTTGGCGTACAAAAAGTGAGGGGCTCATTCGTGGCTGCACATCTAAAGGGCAAGTGTGTGGAACAGGCGGAAAACATGTAAAGATGGTGGTCGCTATTTCTCATGGCAAAGGAGTTGTTTGCGCAAAAAAAATATGAAAATATGAACGGGAGGCTCTTTGCGAAATTTCTATCAGAAAATTTTAACAAAATGGTTGAGGCAGCGGGAAAAAATTCGAGAGTTTGGATTCAAGATGGCGATCCTTCGCAAAACAGCAAACTTGCGAAAGAAGCAATGAAACAAGTAAACTCGCAACTTTTACCTATACCACCAAGAAGTCCAGATATAAATCCGATAGAAAACTTCTTTGGAATTGTTAAACAAGCCCTTCACCGCGATGCCCTTGAGAGGCAAATTAAAGTAGAGACGATTGAACAATTTGAGAGCAGGATAAAGCAAATCATGAATGAAGTGCCAACAGCAACAATAGACAAAATTATCGAATCAATGAACAAACGAGTGAAAATGATTATAAAATGTAAAGGAGAACGCATTAAGTACTGAATATATACTGAAAAAGATCGACTTCATATTATGTATGAAAAAGTTCTTTGTAATCTTCTCTTACTGGTGATTAGTTGAATAACATTTCTATATGGAAGTTCAAGCCTTCTTTGTGTGAAATTATTGTGCTTTGGTATGTTGCAGAAGTATTACAGTTGGAAAGAAACATACATTTAAGAAACTCAGATACTGAATTTTTGGTTGAAACTGAGAAAGCTGCTCCTTATACGCGGGTACCTACTGTATGCCATTGCTTCATGGACATTTATTATTATAAGAATTGTGCCACGAGTTACCACGAGTTACCATCACGAGTTACCATTTTTATTTACAGGCTTCAGTATGGGAAACGACGAGTTACCATTTCTTTTTTTAAAAATAATATAATATATTATTTTTAAAAAAGAAATGGTAACTCGTCGTTTCCCATACTGAAGCCTGTAAACAAAAATGGTAACTCGTGATGGTAACTCGTGGTAACTCGTTGACAACCCGACAAAAAATTGAAATGATAGAAAGTTTCGCTTTAATCGTTGTCCTCAAACTAAAAGCAAAAGTTTAGGCTTCATTGCCGCTCACAACTAATTCTGCAAAGCAACGGGGGCAACTTGGAACGGAATCGACGACTGGAATACAATTGTGCATTGACTCTGAGCATTAAAAAGTAAATTCTAGCCCACTAATTGATGTCCCTAGTGGATGCATCATAATCTCTCTTGTTCCGAGTTTAAGTAGAAAGACCATGTAACAAAATAATGTGATTTTCATTATGATATCTCCTGTATTTTCTATGGGAGATAAATATTTCCAAGCATACCTTCAGTAAAAAATGCTAGAGACAATCGTGGCCAAAAGTTATTGGACGATAGACCGAAACCTAGGTTTCTCGAACATCAAGCCGCCCCTCCCCCCCAAGTCAATGTTGTTGGAACAGATAGACAGCAGAAACGAACCATTTGCTTATGGAAAATTACAACATTGACCTTGGGGGGAGGGGTTTCTAAACCAAGAGAAGGGTATAACTCTAAAGAGGTCGCATTTAGGCCTTCTTTGACGGCTGTCCACTAACCTTTTGGCCACGATTGTAGCAAATTCAAAACATACTTCTGGGAATAAAAAGTAGAGAAAACTTACTGTGGATTCTGGTCGTGCCCAGACATGAATGTACCCATCAAAAGTTGACGTCACTAAACAATCTTCTCGAAATGCCAAACCACATAGTCTATCTTGGGAAATTTTCTTGGCAACGAGAGGCTCTAAAACTGGCACATCTTCCAGTCTTGGGCACATTGGGGTGCCAAAAGACAGTTCTTCTTCGTCGAAGAGAGGTGAATAACTAGATACAGAATTGTGGTGTTTGGAAGATGAAGGATTGGAAGAATGCTTCTTAAATGATATCTTGTGATCATGTGATGAGCTCTTATGACTTAATTTCGATTCAGAATATGTCCGCTTGTGATCATGTGTCTGTTGCGAATCATTTTGATGCCATGAAATGGAATTCTTAGCATACGTCCAATGTGCTTGATTCATTGTACTATTTCGTGTGCTACGAGTTCGAATTCTTTGCGGTCGTAGAATATCATCACTGAGGTCCCATAATAACAGTTGTGTATCATCACCTACAGATCCAAATCGATATGATAATGCTTGCTTGGCATTATCAAGCGAGTGATCCCTTATCGTCCTGTGTTTTAATCCATCTTTCACAATATCTTCTTCGTCACTATCATCAATTCTTCCTCCACCGACACTGGTTGTGTAAGGGTCAAAGGTAACCACATTGACCCATGACCGGTGACCTTCACCTCTCGCTATTACTCTTTGTTCAAGAAATGACCATAAAGTAACATGATCGTCTTCTCCGCCTGTAACAATATATTTCCCGTCAGGACTCCAAGCTGCAGTAAGCAGTCCACCAAAATAGCTTCGCATCACACCAATTAATTCTTGCTTTTCATAATCAAAAACTCTGAGGTACCCATCACTACCAACGGTTGCTATATGCTTGCAATCAGGTGAAAATATCATGTCATTAATCGACCCTCTCCCAACTACCCATCTGAACATCGGATTACATGGGGTCTTGCTTTTACAGCATTCGATTCTAAAGCCTTTTCCTTTCTTTATAACAGTATAAGCAGGCTCAGAAAGGCATGCGGGATGTTCTTTGCTGTAAACATAGATGCTTCCTGTGCTGTATGAAGCTAAAAACATCGACTCAGTCCCTGGAACCCAACGTATGCATGTGACGATGCCTTTATCAATGATTCTCTGCAGGATATAAATGAAAATATAATGTCAGGACCGTAAAGATATGTCTTTGCAATGGATTGGATCTCAAGAATGCTGACAGCATCATTAATCAAATCTGTTACGGACAACTTCGATGCTTACTTTGTTTGCAAACTTTCAATCGTAGACAATCTACTGTTTTTGACGTATCAACATTCATTATGAAGGGTCCAAAAAATCTTCTTGTTGCGTGTAGTGCAATTGTACAATGATAAACAAGTAAATAAAGTAAAATATAAGCACTTTGATGCGAATTGAAATAAGCACAACGCTTCGAGCATAGCCCGTTATCAAGCAAAGAAATATTAGTAGAACTGACACTAATCAAGCTAAAAGAACGGCAGATTCGAAGGATAAGAATAGTAATCAAGGGAATCGATGTGACGTAAAGAGGACTGAGAATAAGAAAGAACTGTAGGAACAAAATTGTGATAAATAGAATGTTATTGGAGATATGTAAATTGCTTGTTGAGTCCTGAAGGATACAATGTCCCAAGTTTAAAAATGATCCGTTTCTCAAATGTTTTTCTTCTCGTGCTTTCTGTAGATGCATATAGGAGGCTGAGAATTGACATATAATCTGTAGAATGATTTGGTAGGTTGAAATGGTGTGATATGTTGCTGTCCGGATCGAAAACAAAAACGAAAACGAAAAACGAAAACGATCCGGACAGCAACATATCACACCATTTCAACCTACCAAACCATTCTACCGGGTGACCCATAAAAAAGTGACCCAACGCAATCTGTCACAGAAAATTAATTAAGTGGCCGACTGAAATACTTCAAACGTTGTTCTGTTGTTAAAAGACTAGCCTATGCTATGAATATTTTTCACAATTTTTTCGGCACGGTAAATTTCGAAAATTAAGGATTTCGAGGAAAAGGGCATGCTTGAAATCCTCAAAATGTCGTCAAAAACAGGGGATCAATTTACAACCATTTCAAATATTAAAACGACGAGGAGCGTTCTTCATTTCAACCTGGGACTAGGCAACCTAATAGGAAGTCTTCAGAGCAATTTTATAGTCCCTAGGTAATTAAAGATATTACACGCTTCTCGTTTTTTAAAGATCTGAAATGGCTTTAAATTGATCCCCTGTTTTTGACGACTTTTTGAGCATTTCAAGCCAGCCCTTTTTCTCAAAATACTTAATTCAGGAACTTTACGGTGCCCAAAAAATTTGCAAAAAATACTCGTAATGTTAGCACGTCTTCTAGCGACAGAACAACCTTTGAAACATTTCAATCGGCCACTTACTTTTTTTTAACAACAGATTGCGTTGGGTCACTTTTTTCTGGGTCACCCGATACAGATGATATGTCAATTCTCGACCTCCTAAATGCATCTACAGAAAGCACGAGAAGAAAAACATTGGAGAAACGGATCATTTTTAAACTTGGAACATTGTATCCTTCAGGACTCAACAAGCAATTTACATATCTCGAATAACATTCTATTTATCACAATTTTATTCCTACATCTCTTTCTTATTCTCAGTCCTCTTTACGTCACATCGATTCCCTTGATTAGTATTGTTATCCTTCGAATCTGCCGTTCTTTTAGCTTGATTAGTGTCGGTTCTACTAATATTTCTTTGCTTGATAACGGGCTATGCTCGAAACGTCGCGCTAATTTCCTTATAAAGGGTGTTTCAGAAATACGCAACCCAACCTTATTAGAGATTTTCAGCAAATAATAATAGTTGAATCAATTTGACGCATACCATCTGAAAGGCAACCTATCTTCTTTCCAGTGATATCCAGGTTGGGAAATTGAATTATTCGTCATTTAATTGACTTTTTCGCAAATATGGCCTATTTTAGATGCCAGAAAATAATACGACATTTATATATACATAAACTTATCTTTGTGAGAGCTTACATTACAATTCTCATTATATGAATATAATGGGGATAAATGTGGCTTTTCTTGCAATAGGGCATCACGTCAAGTGCTTCTAGACCAGATATGTCCTGACAAAATCTGTTTTATGACTTTCTATGGTACAAAAGAGGTGGCTTTTCCACTTGCAGCATGATGCATTTAAAATTGGCCATATGCACTAAATATCAATTAAATAATAAATAGTTCCATTAATGTATCCAAACTGCATATCATTAGAAGAAAGAAAGACTGCACTTTCAGACGGTATACATTCCATCTACTAAAATTGTATCAACCTTTAAATATTTTCAACTACAGTTGGGTTGAGTTTTTTCTCAAACAACCTATATAGTAACCTATTCTCATCCAATTAGTCACTCTCCCTCTCAAATCAACTAAGATACCCGAGTGCGAAGGAAGATCGCTATTTGAGAGGAATTGTGACTAATGGACAATTTTCACTTCACTTTTCTAGGCTTAAAGGCCTATTGTCCCCAGTTAATGTCCCATTTTGCCTTTAAGCCCATGACACACATAAGAAAAAATAGGAAAACTGCAAATACTGTAATAGTTGAAAAGTGAAGTGGAAATGGCCACTGTTGGCGGAAAGAACCGTCGCCGAGGGAGGAGAGGTGGGTCGCTTTTACACGTGTGATTGCTTGTTGCGTAGAAAGAGACGGAATAAACCAATTCTAAGCTTTAAATACCTTGCTTGAGCCTCAAGGGGCTACACACATAGCTAAGCAGATCCCGTGGGGGTAAAGAATGGAGTTTTCATGCGTTATTTTGAGATTTCAGAGTGACCCCTTGGGTGAGAATAGTAACCTATTCTCATCCAATTAGTCACTCTCCCTCTCAAATCAACTAAGATACCCGAGTGCTTCGGAAGTCACAATTTCGGTAATGTACCATGCAGAGAATACAAAGAAAGATGAAACATTAGTAGCAAAATATAGCTATACCATAAAACCTCAAAGCTATCTACTCCATAACTCAGAAAAAACCAACCCCTGCAAAAACAGAAATTAGGTACCACATATGTATTACTTTTGATCAGCTCTAACTCCGTCAAAAAATGAAGTTTCATCCTTGATACATTCCTGTTTGAATGCCGTATGCATAATGTTTAGATTTTTCTAAATTCTTAGAAATTAATTGCAAATGATACAAAGCTGAAATTTTATGGATATGATGCCACTGGGTATATGCTTCCGTTGAAAAATGTTTTGGTTCGGTAGATGCAGCATAGGTTGACGAAGCCACACGCCAAATTTGAGTCTGAAATCTTCTATTGATTATTGTTATATAATTTCCCAAAAATGCAAAAAGTGCAATCTTGTAAAAACTGAAATGAAAGATCAGTATTTCGTGACTTGATATTTGAATGTCTCCCTCTCTTACTCTTTTCCCTTGGTCTTCATAACCTTTTTTGTTGATCTTAGTTTGTTTCTCCATGATTTCCTTTCCTTGCTTTTGTGGAAAGGGGCCAGAAGTAGTGCATAATTTTAGTTTCTTTGCACTTGCAGAAAGAAGGGCCTATTTTTTAATTCAAAAATCTATCGGATGGACATTAGATACTTTGGAAGCCTACCAAATTCTTAGCTTTGATGTAAGACCATAATGTAACCTTGCATGATATAAAGCATCCAAAGGGTAATGAAAACAAGAAACTGATTTGTTTTCAAAACGAATGTTGCTCTGGGAATAACGAAGAACATCGACATGTCGGATGGACTAGATAGAAAATGCACATGTGCAAAAATAGTTACTTCAACCTCAATTCTATCTCAGCATTAAGCATAACTCACAAAAGACTGTAACTGTTCTATGGTATTGTCTATTGCTGACAATGTAACTCATGTAACACTTAGAAAAATAACAACTTGTTCGTCAAAAAAGGATAACAAACGTGTCAGATGGACATGTCGGATGGACAAAAACGTACTGCAAAATTGAACTTCTGAAAACACAAACAGAAGTAATTCTAAATTAATAACAACATGGCGCTGCGTAGGTTCCACATACTCGTTGGTGTTATCGTTGGCCCAGGCACAAGATAAGCATTATTTTATTGGAATGTCCGTCCGACAGATTTTCAGAATGGAGAGTTTGGTGCCAAAATACGCATAAATCTATTTTTGATGCATACTTTCTACCTATTCATGACACAGTAATGTCCACTTTTTAACATTGGGACACATTATTCACTTCTATTGCGGATAAAAAATATAACGAAAGTCCGTCCGACAGGTTTTATAAAAAATATGTTTGAAACAAAACAATGCTGAATTAATCTTCAAAACGTATTGCGAACAATTCCTGCTGTTCCCATTGTGAGCAACTCCAATTGCTGTATGCACTGTTGCATAATTGAAGAGTACTGTGAAAAGTACACACCAGCAACTGTCGGACGGACACACTCTTTAGTTAAAATTTAAAGGCTGTAGATACTTTTTTTCGTGCAAAGGTGATTCCTCCAAACAAATTAGCAAGTTGGGAGATAGCTCCAACAAAATTCCGTGGCTTATCACTACCATTTGTTTTGGGAAAAGTAAATCCTCTCTTTTTTCTGTCGGACGGACAATTACCAAGATGTTTTGTTCCCAACTCTGCGTGGAATTACAAATAATTGCCAAATTTTGCATGTCAGTTATATGAACTATGGAGACTACCATGAAAGGCAAACAACAAATCTTAAGTCAACTAATTCGAAATTAGAGAAAATTCTTTTTTTAGTCAAGCATGCAGCAAAGTTAGCCCTCATATTAAAAAAAAAAAAAAAAAAAAAATTTCATCACAGCCAGCAAGAAATGGATAAATTATTTAACTTAACCTGAATTCGGAAGACCTAAATGTGTATCTTTGAAAATGTAAGGTCAAGAAGTTCGGAAAAATGGTTTCAATTGGTTTCAAAAATGGTTTCTCTTTGCGTGACCAATTTCAAAGTAGGCCAGAATGCCATTTTCAACTTCATTTTGTGCGCCTAACTAGGCAGATTTTGAGGAGGTTGAAAGGTGCTTTTTGCCTTGCTCTTCGGATCGTTCACGGCCTCTGAAAAATCCATTTTCATGATAAAGCTGCTTGTGAGTTTTTTTCCCCCCTTCATCAATATCTTTATTTCCCATTCTTGGCTGATATTACGATCGTTGCCGATGAATATCATAACTCAACTTTACTTCTTGTCCGCTACAAATATCTTGATAAATATTGAGGCAAGATAACGGGCTATGCTCGAACCGTGGCCGAAGCCAGTGGGGGGGGGAGGGCTGGGGGGCGGAGCAAGGCCATTTGTCGGAAATTTTACTCCACTTGTCGGATTTTGTTGTTGTTACAGGCCCACATTTAGAAGATTTCACTGGGACAATGATGCATAGAACATGAATTTATTGTCTTTCGAGGATAAAATTTAACATGGATTTTGAATCTACAGCATTTTTTCCTTCATATTGACCAATGTTGAAGGCTGCAACGTTGAAACTACAAAATAGTTCCAAAATCTAGTCATTAAAGGAGCACATCAGTCTTTTCGTGCATGTTTTAACGTATGTTCCTAAAATTGGGGTTGTTGCTGTTGTTGTTGTTGACTTTAGAGCGTCGGAAAATTTTGGTTCTTTGCCCCTCTAAGAATTAAGGCTGGTATCGGGCCTGGCTCGAACGTCGTGCTTATTTCAAATCGCATAAAAGTGCGTATAAATATAAATATATTCTACTCTAATTACTTGTTTATACAAATATTTTGAACTCTCAACCACTCAACCATTATGCTAGAGCCTCCTATTCACTTTGAAAATGGAATGGTGGAATAGAAGGCAGAGAAGTATTGCAGACCTCAAGCCCAAAATTCGAAATTCGGCCTCCAAATAGTTAACAAAATAGCCGTTGCTAGGGCCTTGTCAGGGAATGATTTGTTGACCAACTGTTAGAATGTTGGTCCATAATTCAGAAATTAGTGACCCAGGGAGATTTTCGTTTACAGAGCTGGAATCTACAATATATTTTACCCAAGAAAGTGTAAAGTTGAAATTTTGAAGTTTTAATCGAGAATTACATTTGTAGTACATTAAGATAAACAATGTAATGAAGCCTTTAAAGAGCTTTTGTGATGGAAAAACTGGCCAAGACTGCTCGCTGCACATGCACCAAAATGAATATATTCCGTCTATCCACGATACATTGTTCATCTACCTCAACAAGTTGTAGGTTGAATGTTAGCGTGAGGAGGACCTTACTGACTGTTACATTTATTACAGAAGTGGAAACCAGAATTATTCTGTCAACAGCATCGCCTGTAGCTAACGGCCGATTCCCGCATTCTAGCAACTGTAAGTGCGGCCTGCAATAGTTAAAAGAACAGTCTGAATGCAAGCAAATCCCATTGCAAAAGGTTTTGTATGCCATCCAAGTATATTGCTAGGAGGATATAAAGGATATCACCTCATGATTTTGTTTTTCTACTGAGACAAAAACAAGGTTATAAACTGCTAAGAAGGATACCACTGGGCGAAATATGTGCTAGGGGAAATCGGAGATAACAAGGGTAACTTGTAGGTCATAAACAAGCAATGATCCAAAAAGAAGACGGCAGGAAAAAACATTGCAGTTTAGAATCTCCGAATCATTGTGCAAAAATATTGAAACCATTTGATGGATATTGCTAAAGGAAAGTTGCACTTAAAGATAGATACTAGAAAAAATCAGATGCGAAAAACGGAAACATTCTTGGCAAACAAAGGCCTTTGAAATTTGTGTTATCATCAGAATGGGACTGACTAAAGCTCACAGGAGTCTATGAGACAGAGGCACATTTCGTGTCTCCCGTGTGTAGTGCAGTAGTTTTATCTATTTTTTTTTCCAATTTTGCATTGACTGTAATTGTGCTTGGGTTGCATAGAAAAAACAACTGCAACAGATAAAATCCTTAGAACAATCAAGGGCCACCATAAGCTACCGATTTTATACGTCAAGGGGGGGCCTTATCGAGCATGGCATTATTTCGTCTTATAAGTCATAACTTTAGGAATGTTTGAGCCAAGCTGGAGTCGATATGAAGCACTGCAACTATGTGAAACCACCATCGACAAACAATGTCATACGTCATAAGACATACGAAATTAAAGCTCAAATGCAAGCATTGATTCGAGTGACTTTCATCATTGCACGAAACAGCGTAAACAGGAGCTTTTGGGTCAAAAGAAGTGACAAAAAAGGGTGTAACAATAGGTTTAGCAAATCTCTTGTGGACAAAGTCTGCATCAAATGTAAATTAACGCTAAACAGTGCTCTTTAAAATTCATCAATCAAGTTCTTTTTGGCTACCGAAACGAAAACTTACGCTAGACGGTGCTCTTTCAAATTCATCAATCAAATTCCCTTTGGCTACCGTAACAAAGATGTATAAGAATATATACGCTAGACGGTGCTCTTTCAAATTCATAAATCAAATTCTCTTTGGCTACCGTAACGAAGTGTACGCTAAACGGTGCTCTTTCAAATTCATAAATCAAATTCTCTTTGGCCACCGTAACGAAGATATACGCTAGACGGTGCTCTTTCAAATTCATAAATCAAATTCTCTTTGGCTACCGTAATACGCAAAAACGGTGCTCTTTCAAATTCATAAATCAAATTCTCTTTGGCTACCGTAATACGCAAAAACGGTGCTCTTTCAAATTCATAAATCAAATTCTCTTTGGCTACCGTAATACGCAAAAACGGTGCTCTTTCAAATTCATAAATCAAATTCTCTTTGGCTACCGTAACGCAAAAACGGTGCTCTTTCAAATTCATAAATCAAATTCTCTTTGGCTACCGTAACGAAGATTTACGCTAGACGGTACTCTTGCAAATTCATAAATCAAATTCTCTTTGGCTACCGTAACGAATATATACGCTAGACGGTGCTCTTGCAAATTCATAAATCAAATTCTCTTTGGCTACCGTAACGAATATATACGCTAGACGGTGCTCTTTCAAATTCATAAATCAAATTCTCTTTGGCTACCGTAACGAAGATGTACGCTAAACGGTGCTCTTTCAAATTCATAAATCAAATTCTCTTTGGCTACCGTAACGAAGATTTACGCTAGACGGTGCTCTTGCAAATTCATAAATCAAATTCTCTTTGGCTACCGTAACGAAGATGTACGCTAAAACGGTGCTCTTTCAAATTCATAAATCAAATTCTCTTTGGCTACCGTAACGAAGGTATACGCTAGACGGTGCCCTTTCAAATTCATAAATCAAATTCTCTTTGGCTACCGTAACGGAGATGTACGCTAAACGGTGCTCTTTCAAATCCATAAATCAAATTCTCTTTGGCTACCGTAACGAAGATGTACGCTAAAACGGTGCTCTTTCAAATTCATAAATCAAATTCTCTTTGGCTACCGTAACGAAGATTTACGTTAGACGGTGCTCTTGCAAATTCATAAATCAAATTCTCTTTGGCTACCGTAACGAAGATGTACGCTAAACGGTGCTCTTTCAAATTCATCAATCAAATTCTCTTTGGCTACCGTACCGAAGATTTACGCTAGATGGTGCTCTTGCAAATTCATAAATCAAATTCTCTTTGGCTACCGTAACGAAGATGTACGCTAAACGGTGCTCTTTCAAATTCATAAATCAAATTCTCTTTGGCTACCGTAACGAAGATATACGCTAGACGGAGCTCTTTCAAATTCATAAATCAAATTCTCTTTGGCTACCGTAACGAAGATGTACGCTAAACGGTGCTCTTTCAAATTCATAAATCAAATTCTCTTTGGCTACCGTAACGAAGATTTACGCTAGACGGTGCTCTTGCAAATTCATAGGTGCTATTTCAAATTCATAAATCAAATTCTCTTTGGCTACCGTAACGAAGATGTACGCTAAACGGTGCTCTTTCAAATTCATAAATCAAATTCTCTTTGGCTACCGTAACGAAGATATACGCTAAACGGTGCTCTTTCAAATTCATAAATCAAATTCTCTTTGGCTACCGTAACGAAGATTTACGCTAGACGGTGCTCTTGCAAATTCATAAATCAAATTCTCTTTGGCTACCGTAACGAAGATGTACGCTAAACGGTGCTCTTTCAAATTCATAAATCAAATTCTTTTTGGCTACCGTAACGAATATGTACGCTAAACGGTGCTCTTTCAAATTCATAAATCAAATTCTCTTTGGCTACCGTAACGAAGATATACGCTAAACGGTGCTCTTTCAAATTCATAAATCAAATTCTCTTTGGCTACCGTAACGAAGATTTACGCTAGACGGTGCTCTTGCAAATTCATAAATCAAATTCTCTTTGGCTACCGTAACGAAGATGTACGCTAAACGGTGCTCTTTCAAATTCATAAATCAAATTCTCCTTGGCTACCGTAACGAAGATGTACGCTAAACGGTGCTCTTTCAAATTCGTAAATCAAATTCTCTTCGGCTACCGTAACGAAGATGTACGCTAAACGGTGCTCTTTAAAAATTATTTGGCGGAAAACATTAAATATGTGAAAGACTTGCAAAAGGTCAGTGAATCCCCACAAGGGTCGTTTGATATTTGCATTGCTGATGTTCCTTGAGACTGGGCTGAGCGCCCTCCTACTGCTTAATGTTGATAAAGAATGACATCTTGCAATATTAGAGAACAATATTTAATAAATTTAATTTCATAAATAGGTTTTATTAACTTAGCAATAGGGTAGGGGGTCACGCAGCCCAGCCACAAGGAACCCAGCCACAGACCGAGTGTAAAGGTTTTTAGATAAACCCCCAAGTGGCTAGGAGCGACTTATTAACTAAGGAGAAAAATAAATCAAAATTAACAACTAGGTTTTAGGGAGTTACACAGAGATTACTTAAGGAACGAGAAATGTTTACTAAAAATTCCATCGGACACTGGCCACATAAAATTATATAACAACCAAATCACACACACATTATGGCTACCGTAACGAAGATATACGCTAGACGGTGCTCTTTCAAATTCATAAATAAAAATCTTTTTGGCTACCGTAACGAAGATTTACCCAAGACAGTGCTCTTTCAAATCCATAAATAAAATTCTATTTTTGCTACCGTAACGAAGATGTACGCTAGACGGTGCTCTTCAAATTGACAAATAAAATTCTCTTTGGTTGTAAACAGTAAGGAAGATTTATGCTAATAAGCGGTGCCCTTCAACTTATAAATGAAATTTTGGCAAAAAGATGAAATTTTAAAAAAGATGTACGTAAGACAAAGCTCCCTTCGTAATCAAAAAGTCCTTTTTACAACTGTTACGAAAATGTCGCTAAATGATGTCTCTGTAAAATTATACAAGAAATATTTTTGCAGCTGGGACCTACTGGCACATTGAACAAACAGCACGTGGTGTTGTGTTTTTATGCAAAAATACCGAGAGAGCTTTCCATTGCAAAATAAATGGAGCAACCCGCACAAAGAAACGCATATAAAGCCCAAGCAAGCATAATAAAACCTATAGTAAGGTAAAGAGCGGGATATCCTACGATGTTTGAGACAACGAACGAGACGCAGATTATTGATT
The DNA here is from genome assembly GCA_039566865.1 of Aurelia coerulea. Lineage (NCBI taxonomy): Eukaryota > Metazoa > Cnidaria > Scyphozoa > Semaeostomeae > Ulmaridae > Aurelia > Aurelia coerulea. The sequence goes on from CM076945.1 coordinate 17,253,772, forward strand.
GAAAAATGGGCCTAAATGATAGAATGAATATTGATATTAGCTTACAGTACTTGCTACTGGCTCGGTCTGCTGGCTTTCCACTGCTTGCCGAACTCGTTGTAAAGAAACTTCAGCTACCTGGTTAGCTGGCTGTTGTAATTCATCTTCATAAATGCCTAGTATATTTCGACTTCGATATCAGGTACCTGCTCCAAAGGGCTTGGGCTATGTCGGCGACGGTTCTTTCACGACATAACTGAAGCGAGAGCTTTTACACGTGTGACTGCTTGTTGCGTAGAAAGAGACGGAATAAACCAATTCTAAGCTTTAAATACCTTGCTTGAGCCTCAAGGGGCTACACACATAGCTAAGCAGATCCCGTGGGGGTAAAGAATGGAGTTTTCATGCGTTATTTTGAGATTTCAGAGTGACCCCTTGGGTGAGAATAGTGGACTGGCATCCCAGGTACTGCAGCTTCAGAAATATTGAGAGGAAAATGAGAAAAAAATGACAGAAGGCAAACGTAAATCGGAATCATACTTTCACTAAGACAAGGAAAAGCTATAAAGTTATGTGAAAATTAAATTAAAACGTGTTTCCGAGAATGTTTGAAAAAGCAGATATAACTTGGACTAGAATGTGTCCAATTTTCATGTTCAAAACAATGACAAAAAGTACAGCGATCGTTCAAAAAGGAAATATCAATGTACATCTCCTGCGTAAGAAAGAACAACTATGACCTATTTTAATTTCTTAGAGGAGCAATGACACATATTTATTAACTCATTTAACAATTTTCAAGCGTTTTCAAAAATAGCTCTCAAATTAAATCAACAATTACTTGTGTTAGTGAGAGAAATGTTCCCGTTAAAGTTAGCAGTTCCAGTAGAGCACAATCGGTAGTAAGTTGAATTGGTGGATGATCCGATTGTAAAAATCAGCAAACTAAAGTTTTACTATAGAACTGTACGACCTTCTGGATAAAAATTACAACCAACAACTATACAAGCGAAGAAACACTTTTACTCCTGTAAACAAAAAAAAAGCAGACAATCCGTGTCACATGTCAAATTGGCTGGTATACATTTTCACGTCAACAATAAACTCTCTCTTGCAGAAGAATTCCCGTCATATGACATTAAGTATAATGCTCCAACTACTGAGACTATATATCATATTGAGCAATGATTATATACCGAGTTGCATTAAATGTGCCCTTGTTTGAAAACGATGAACGTCATCGAAGCATTAAAGAATAACATTTTTGTTTCAATAAAGTTTCTAAGACAAAGAAGCTTTAAATATTCAATGAAAAATACTTCAAGTTTTTAGTAATTGCAACATACATTTACAACAAAAATTCGCAAAAAACAGGACTTTCTATGAATCACCTCGTATGTATAAAAATTTAATAAAAACAAAAGAGCTAATCAAAACTTTATCATACAAAAGAGAGACACAAAAGAGCATACTAAACATCCTCTTACTGACAGAGCAGAACTGCCCATGGGTGTATACGCGACCCCCTCCCCCCAACAAGCTCCCTTCTATGGAGTGCCGAACCGGACAAAGATACTTCCAAAAACTCACATACTTGTTCTCGATTTTCAACTACTTCCCTATGGTAACAAATATGGTTCCTGGAAAATACTACTTCCTTTAAACAAATTTCATATTTCTTGTAAACAACATTCATACTTATTCAGAAAAACTCTAATACTCTCTTTCAAAACATTAACATATAACAATATGAACATATAATAATAATAATATTCATAACAATGGTACAGTCACTGCAACCGTTTATCAGCAGCGTTATGTGACGTAATATAATTGCCTCGACTTTAGATCAAGTACGGCTGGTTGCCTTGACTTCGAAATAAGAAATAGCAGACCTGACGGAGGTTAGGGTGAAGAGAATGCTGCTTTGTTTTACAATTAATACAAGAGTTAGATACACAAAGAAACAACATTGATGCTTTAAAAAGGTAAATCATAATGTTTGACTTCATTCTGAAAAATTTACTGATCATTATTGAATAGAGCTGCACATACACCAGCAGTCGGCCAACAATGACATCTATTATTTATCAATTTGGGCTTCCTGTGGTCAAACCATTCAGGCTTAGTACATTTCTGTTTACACCGTTTTCTATGTATGCAGCAGGCCTCTGAGATTTTGGAAGTTCAAGTTTGTATCATAGAGCAATAAAATTTTAACAATTTGGACATTCTATTTTTAGCCTTGTTTCCATGGTTACAAAATTTTCATACTGTACTGTGTGAAAAAACATACTTTGTATCTCTCTTAATCTTGTTTAATTGGCCCAATTAAATCTAAATTATGAATTTATATATGATTTGACCTATATCTTTCATTTCCTTATGAAAAGTCAAGTTTCATGACCTTTTAGCAAGCTTTCATTTATATGACGTCATATGACATCATAATAATAATCATGCTCTAGCAACAACAACAACATCGCTAATTGGATTATGATTTTAAATGTTCATTGTTTATATAATGAACTACCTTTGTGCCAAATTTGGTTGCCATATCTCTTATGACAACAGAGATAAACAGGGGAAGGGGCGGAATCCGCCCGCCCCCCCAGGCATTGAGTGTTTCAAAACGCCCAGGTCAGATAGGGTTAAAAGCAATTTACCCATTAAAACAAATGGATTGATACACATAGTGCGGTTTCATATTTGTTCTCAAGCACACGAGCGGCTTAATAGGTCAAAAACTAGGATTAACGTTTGAACCACGTCAGAAAACTTTGTGTGAAAAATTTTTAGTTCCTTTCTTTTAATCAAGATTTCTCCCTTTTCAACATGTCTGTTACTTCCAGAGATGGTATCTTTGTGTTTCTCAAAAATTGGGCTGTAGAGATTGGAGGAAATCCGAAAATCGACATTTTTGGCCTACAAACGTTTACCGTAACCTTAACCAATATGAATGTAATTTTACTGCAATGTTTAGCCGTTGGTATGCTTTCCTCTTCTTCTTTATTGCACTTTCGTCTTTGACTGTCCTATAGAGCTTGGGTCATTCACTTGTGCTAGTTTGCATATTTCAAATGAAAGATTCTTCCATTGATTTTGGGCTATTCTTTTTCATCATCATCATCATTTCATCATTCAAAATATTTATACACGTTAAAAAAGTTTCAGAATAATATATGGTTTTCAAACTGACCTGTTAAAAAAAACCTAAGCTGCAAAAGGAAAACTAGTTAATAATTATATATATGTACAAAAGCCAATCATTTACAGTATAATACAGTAAATAAACGGTGAATAAATTTAAATACGAAGGAAAGCGCGTAATCCGAATTAGTAGATCAGATTTTTGAAAGCACCAAGAGAGGAAGCTGATTTACTAGCTTTATCCAGGCTGTTCCAAAGGGTGGTTGCTCTGTAGCAGAAAGATTTCTGACCTGTTTTTGTTTTAAGTAACGGTATTTTCAGATTCAGATCTGTCGATCGCAGATTTCGTTCATTACTGTCAGAGCATCTTGTGAACAACGAGGACAAAAAATCTGGAGCCAACGAATTTAAGGACTTATACATAAGCGAAGCTGATTCAGGATATTTAGGTCATTCGTAGTGGAGAATTGTTTTATAGGTAAGGAAGGATTCGTGTTTACTGCTATGTTAATGTCGTCATTCACTGTTGTGGCTATAGTGGCTCTTGGTTTGCCAGAGAAAAATGTGCATCTTTGGGTGGTTCCATGCAAAGCCTGGTTTCCGTTAAATCAAAAAGTCTCGCAAGTATCGCAAGTGTCTCAGACAGAATTTTGGTTTGCTGAACTCTGTGACTTTCTGCGACAGGACGTTTCGATTGGTCGCAGAGTGTTACAGAATTTCGGTGCCATGTTTCAAAGACAATAAGGCGGGAATTTTGAAAACAGATCAACATCACATGACTCTTTTGTTCTGGGATCGCAATTGGTCGCAGAACTTTAGGACAGGTGTTTCCATTGATCGCAGAGTGTCGCAGAGTGTCGCAGAGTGTCGCAAAGTGTTGCAGAGGATAGAACATTTTCTATCTTTGCGACAACGATCGCAGAGTGTCGCAGAGTGTCGCTGCATTTTATCACAGCAGTTTCCATTCGTCGCAATGAGTTGCAGAACCAAAATTCTGCGACACATGCGACACTTTGCGATTTAATGGAAACCAGGCTTAATATTTCATTGCTTTCTGTGATGGAGCATCTTCTCGTAATCGTAGGTTATGACCAAGTACTCTCCATCTTGTCTGTTTGAGTTCTTGACTTATTGGTACTGAATTGGTTAGTTCGTACACTTGGTTTTTTGTTGTTATATACTTTCCTCAGCTGTTGACGATGGAATGCATCGAGGGATAATAATTCAGCTTTTGTCAAACCCAAGGTTCCGATGTTGTAAGTTAAACTTGGTAGTACCAGAGATTTATATAGTATAATTTTTCTCTCAATTTTCACATATTTCTTGCCAAGCTATATCTTCTTCAGATTGTGCATTGCTACTGTAGTTTTTTTCGTTTTCTGTTGTTTATTTCTTCACTGTCTCCCAGAAGGCATCCCAACTTCTTGGTATTTCCCCATGTTTCATTTCCTCCTTCTCTCTTTTAACGAGGGTATGGTCTGTTTTGTCTGAATTTACTTTCAAATCATGTTTCATTAATGTGTCAGTTACTATATCATTGATCTTCTTATATTTTCTTTGTTCTCTGTCACAAAGTCTGTATCATCAGCATAGATGAGTTCTTCTGGGGGTTGAAATGTTTTCTTTGCATAGCAATGGTCGATTGATGGGTCTTCAGCATATATTATCGCTCTCAGGTCTCGTAAACTTGCTTCTAATGCAACATTGAAGGACGTGCCCGAGATAGCATCTCCTTGTGGTGATCCAACATTTGTTTTCATTGGCTCAAGTTCGCTATCTTCAAATTTTATCATGATGTCTGTATTGCTAAGTAGTAGTCCACACATTCTACTTTCATCCTTTTCAAGTATAGTTTCTAAAATATCAAGTGTTCTTTTCGTGTTTATTGTGTCAAAGGCACTGGACATGTGGATACCAGTTATCTTCACTTCTAGATCTATGTACTTCTGAACTCTTGCGCATATGAACCAACCGATGGGCTAGTATAATGTCGGTTGTAGATCTGCCTTGTCAATATGCACTCTGGCTAGCTGATAGATAGTCGTCAGTTTCTCCATTATTCTTCGAAGCGTTATTATTGAAAGTGTCTTCCTTATTACATTTGATTGGTTGATTGGTCTCAAATCTTTCAAAGGTCCTGCAGGTTTACCTGGTTTTTAAAGGGCTGTAGAGTGACGCACCAATGTCTATTGAGTCTTTGTGTTCTTCTAGCGCTTCGTCTAGGATCTTTGCTATTTCACTGTGAAGTTCTACAGGGCTGTATTTGATCAATTCAGCTGGTATTTATCTCTTCCTGCTGCTTTGTTGTTACTCATTGAATTTACTGCGTCTGTTACTTATTTTGTTGCTGTTGGTCGATTTAATGGACTTGGGTTTCCCTTCAATGGCTCTATCTCAGCAGCTTCTGGTTTGCTTAATTAATTTTCGAAGTGCTTTTTGCTTTCCTCTACCAATTCTTTATTATATTTCTCAGAGATTGCAATAACATTGAGATTAGCATTCAGATTCAATGATACTATTATACTTCAAAATGACTGCAAATAGAAAACAAATATCAAAGAATAAAACACGCTTTCCCATATACGTAACTATGCTCTATGTTATGGTGATTTTTTGGAATTTTCATCAGTGTGGGGTTTGGCAGGAAAACTGGGAGTGTACCAACCATGCCCCATGTTTGGCCATATCTGCTTTAATCAACGAAAAACGCTCTAATTACAAATCACGCTACTAAAATCTAAAGAGAACAAAAATAAAAGAATAAAACAAGTTTGCCCATAGATTTAACTATGCTCTATTCTATGGTAATTTGTTTGAATTTTGTTCTGTGGAGGAGGATGGGTTTGGCAGGAAAACGGGCAGGGCACCCACCATAGGCCCACATTACGTCGTATCGGCCATTATGAAAAATGCACTCTTTACAAATCACGCTAACTAAATATGAAAGAAACAGATAACAAATGATAAAATGAGCTTGCCCATAGATGTAACTATGCTCTATTCTATGGTGATTTTTTTTATTCTTATTTCTGCGGGGGGAGGGTTGCCAGGAAAACGGGTAGTACGCCCTCCATGATCCCACTTTAGGCCATATCGGCTTTATCAAAGAGACAGTTCCATTCACAAATCATATTTAATAAACCTATTTACCCCCTATTCAAAATGGGGGACTATGGGGGCCTCTTTATGGGTATTTGAATTTGAATGTGAATCTTGTTTCGGGGGGAAAAAGTGCCACAAAAATACAATATCGTGATTTCTAGCTAATAATTGCAATCTCTGACAAATATATCAAAAATTTGTAGAGTATTGTAAAGGCTAAACATTGCAGTAAAATTACATTGATATTGGTTAAGCCATGTAAAACTAACATCAGGATTTACGCCCAGGATTTTCTGAATCCCATTTTCAATCTTATGCTCAGTCCGAATATCACTCTCATTCTCCTTCTAAATGGGATGCCACAAGTAGACTGAATATATGTTCGTAGGTTATTGCTATTGATAGACTGATGGACGCTATAATTACGACTCATGGACATACGCTTCCAGAAAGGGACATGGCCTAAATGATCTGCTATTTTTTCTCGAAACCACGACCCTAAATCACCGCAAAAAGTGTTTATCCTGAAATGCTACACTGCAAAACAAGCTATCAGTACCTAGATGAATGTTTCTTCAACTATTAAAGCAAAAAACTCTTACCTATAAGTGCTATTTTGGTTATTTGGGGGCGCAAAAGATCTCGTAAATTCGCTCGTTACTTTGAGATTTTGATCGTTGCAGCAGTTCAGTCAAACGCGTTGTTCGAACACTTTTGTTTGTCTTTGGCGGGACGTTTGAATTGAAGAAGAATCAGCCAATCCCATCAAGTTATTTCAAGTCTTGCATCCTGATTGGTCCAGGAACAAATTTGTTCCTGGCGAGAATTCTTTTGCCGTTTTGAGAAGAGTTTGTCCGTAAGTCCCTCAACTGGAGCGACAACGACAACATCAATTCACTTCCATTAGATGGGCGTAAGTTGAGGGTCCTTGTGTAGCGAGGCTATGCCACAAGTATGAATTTTTTTTCAACAAGAAAGAAACTTTTTTTGAACAAGTATGACATTTTTTTGACAAAGTTTGACATATTTTTGAACAAGTGTGAGATTTTTTGAACAAGTATGAAATCCTTTGAAAGAGAGTATTAGAGTTTTTTTGGAATAAGTGCGACTGTTGTTTACAAGAAGTAGGAAATTGTTTAAAGGAAGTATTATTCTTTTCAAAAAAGGAAAATAAAGTAAATGTAGGTGAATTTTACATTTTAAAGAGGAAGCATTTGCATTTTCCAAGAACCACATATGCTACCACCACATGGAAGTAGTTCAAAATCGAGCACAAGTACGCGTATTTCTTTTTAAAGGACAAGTCCGGGGTTGGTATGATTGATGATAAAATACAAAATAATACTGCTATGAGTGACTTGTCCTTTAAAGACCCATTGCTAACCACGATCCTTTGTGGCCCCGAAGTCAACTTTCATGTTATCTAGAAGTCTTTTTTGGACTAAATTATCTTCGTCTTGCTTTTCATTTAGCGCACAAAGGATCATGGTTCACAATGGGTCTTTAAGAGACTGCTTTTAAGACACGGTAGGCTCAATTTTTCAAAAGTTAGAAAACAACCCTACCTGAATTGAAAAGGCTAAGAAACTTTTCTAATTTACAGTTTTAATTTTCTTATCGCACTTCAACATGTTTTGACCTTGTACAGTTATAGCAATTGTTTGGACATTATTTTGAGTGCGAAATATGTTACTTACTTATTTTAAGATCTTAACAAGTAATTTGGGAGCCCTTTAGACAAAACAAAATTAACTTTACACTTCCACCATTCAAAATACAGTAAATCCCCGCATATAAGAACCTACTTTTTGAGAGCCAGGCTGAAATAGGTTCTTATTTTGAAGATACCAATACCAATTTCAAGGTATCTTATTTGAAGAGTGCCTTGTGTAGGCTGTTCTAGAATCTTCACTAAGGATGTACAGCCCTGTTATTTGTTTTGGTAAAGTAATTATGTCTCGTTCAATTCCTACCTTGACCATCCCCCCCCCGGGACACCCCCGGACATTTGCACAAAAAATTTCCCGGCCCCCGGGCATTTGACCGCACATTTTTCCCCGGCCCCCGGGGGCATTTGGCAAGAACAAGAGCTTTTGCTTATACAGGAACTTGGAATATAGCATTTTGTCAGTGCCCGGCCCCCGGGCATTTGACCGCACATTTTTCCCCGGCCCCCGGGCATTTGAGCAAGGAATTTTTGTTGCCCCGGGCTGCCCGGGCGGGGGGATGGTCAGGGTAGGAATTGAAGGAGACATTATGTACCCAATACCCAATTCTGAGCTTACAAACATCAGGGGAGGAGATTCAAACTTTAACAGCCAACGGGAACATTAATGAACTTGATAATGACAATGAAAAATCAACTTTGGTACCCCTGCAATCAGAACATATTTTTCATCAATGTGAAACAGGTTCTTAATTATGAGGTGCATAATTTAAGAGAAAAAACCTCTACGTTCATAATTTTGTAGGTTCTTATATGCGGGGATTTACTGTATAAGAAACACGTAAGAAATTTTTGGCAGTAAAATGACCCAAAAATCTAAGAAACTGCCTACAAGCCCCTGACCTTAGTTTCTCATAAAAAAATTAGTGTATTTGTGATTTTTAAGAATTTTTGTACGGTTCGGCACGCCATACCGTGCAACAATCTTCAAGATAAGGTAACACTTCATAACTTTTTCCTTTAGCCTTGAAGAGAATGTAAGCATATACAGGGCGTCCCAAAAAACATGTGCGCTGTTTGAGTGGCTTCTGCGGAGCAGCCATAAATCCAATTGTTCTCTTTCAAGATTCCTGACAGAAGAAGCTTCAACTCAAAGACTGACACCGAGTTTGAGTAAATCCGATCACTAGTTGCTGATTTATGGAGCAAGAAAGCCAAAATTATTGGCTGCCTTAAAACCAGAGGATTCATTATTTTCCATTGCGTTAAAATCAACGAAATTTATTGGAAAAAACATAGCTAGCCCTGTTTTCTGATGTGCATAAGTGAGACAGATAGTCATACATTGAATTTTGTGACAACCAAGAATATTGGACATATCTAGGGTCACTACGAATGGAAATGTACAACACAAGTGCTTCAGGCTAAGAATTGCGTCCATCAGATATTTTGCTTCACAAAAGCGATAAAGTTGTTTTAAACCAACAATATTGCGTTCAGCATGCTGTCTGGTCGTTGTTCTTGAAGAATATGGTCATTGATTACTTCCAAATACGTCTCCAGGCATAACTGTAAGGTTTAAGTTAATTTAATGCTAAAATTCAAGTTATAAGGTTAAGTACGGAGACAAAATCCTCTGGCTTTGAAGCAACTAGTGATTGTGACTTTCTTTCTCAATAAATCAGCAACCACTTTTCAGATTTACACAAACTCGGTGCCAAACTCCAAGTTGAAATTTCTTCTATTCACAAATCTAAAAACAGGAAATTTGCATTTATGGCTCCTCCACAATAGCCGTTCAAATGGCACACATGTTTTTTGGGACACACTGTATAAGTCTTTGAAAAAATAGCCGTGCAAAGAAAATAGGCTTGACACGTGTTTGAGTAATTGATCTAAGTCAATAGGAATTGCTGATATCTGATAGGCCAGCTAATTACAAATTACAAAAACTATAATAAAGAAAAGCTTCAATAAGATATATTTACACGTGTTTACAATCAGCAAGATGCAGAAAGCGCATACAACATATTTGAAAGCATTTTGACTAAAGTTTTTGACAGCACCGCGCCAATGATACGGAAGAAGGTTGGTGGTTTGAGCTGCCCATGGAGGACCCCTGAGATTTTAATGTTAATAAGAACACGGGATTACCACCTCAGGAAGGCCAAACAAAGTGGCAACGAGAACAACTGGCAGTTATACAGACAATACCGAAACAAATTGAATGCAAACCGTAAGAAAAAAAAGTAAGGCCACGCACAACAAAAATCTGCTGGAGGAAAATACAAAAGATCCGAAACATTTTTGGAACCTTTTCAAAAAGTTGTATCCATTCAAAGAAAATGCATCACCAGTTTTGTCAGCACTTGAAGTAGATGGCAAATTGGAAACAACAAAACAAGACATAGCCTCCACCTTTTGTAAATATTTTGCAACTTGTGCTGAAAAATTGTGCGGCAGTTTACAAATTTTACCTGGAAAAATGACAATGGTCTAGGACATGCAAACACTTCAATCAGTCTCGAAGGAGAGGGTGACAAGAGTCCTTGCAAAACTAAATCAATCAAAAGCTGCAGGTCAACATAACTTTCCTTCTAGATTTTTAAAGGATGGTGCATCTATCATAGGCTAGCTCATATAATAAATCTGTCACTTAGAACATCTGTAGTCCCTAGAAAAATGAAGATTGCAAAGGTTATTCCACTCTTTAAATCTGGCAGTAAAACCTCTGTTGAAAATTATCGTCCAATTTCAGTTCTGCCAGCTTTGTCGAAGGGTTTTCGAAAGAATAGTTTACGATCAACTATCTAACTATTTGAAACACGATAATATCATAACGACCTCTCAATTTGGATTCAGAAAAAGGTATAACACTGAACTTGCCGTGACTTTGTTCACAGATCAAATCCGATCAAGGCAAGCTAACTGGTACAGTGTTCATTGACTTGCAAAAAGCCTTTGACATAATTGAAACCTCTATACTTTTATCAAAGTTTCCTTTCTATGGCATCAAGGACACTGAGCTTGTGTGGGTGAAAAGCTATCTGTCAAACCGTTATCAAATTGTTCAGTGTGGCACTGCTAAATCCGAATCTTATGTAGTCAAATATTGAGTACCCCAAGGCTCAATTCTGGGACCTTTGTGTGTAAAAAATTGTAATATCCAAATATATGCCGATGATACAGTGATCTCCTTTTCTCATAAAAATGTAAGCGTCATAGAAGAGATTTTAACTGCTGAGATGACAAACATTGCTAAATGGCTAAACAATAACAGATAAATAATAAATTTTAAAAGGGGGAAAACCGAATCGATGCTGTTTGGAACAGTAAAAAGACTCTTCTCACAACATGATTTGAAAGTTTCAATGAAAGAACATCTCATTAACTTCTTTGTAAGAGGATATAAGTACTTGGGAGTGACACTGGATCCATCACTTAATATGAATGAGCATCTTCAAAAGACCCTAGAGAATGTGGCAGTTCGAATAAGCTTCTTGAAGAGAATGAGGCATTCACTGTCAAACTTTGCAGCTGAATCAGTCTACAAAGCAATTGTTCTTCCTAAAATATTATATTGTTCAACTCCTGTTCTCAAAGTCTCAGACACGATGGCGAATAAATTTGAGCAATTGCAAAGAAGAGCAATTGAGATAATTCAAAGACAATCAGCCAAAGAGTTGCGAAGAGTGTGGTCTCATGACCATACTAAATCAAAAGAAATTCAAGGCAGCAGTACAGATTTTCAAATGCTTGCAAGGAACTGCCATCCCAAATCTTGCGGACCTTCATGCTACAATGAAGTCCCAATTGAAATTCGAAACTTAACGTCGATAGTTCTGTTCAAGCATCAATTGAAAGAACATTTGTTGAAATACTCGGCGGCCATATCAGAGACCATTTTAAACGACTTTAAGGTAACTCTGCTTTCCGCTCTAGTGCACAGCGAGATGCCGTTTCGCAAAACCACTCTCCTCAGAAAAGAGTTAATTTCTCCAATATTATTCGGCCTATCGAAAAGCGGTAAAAAGGATGTTGTTCTGTATAATCTGGGTAATCGAAAGATGTATAAATCGCTATGTTTCCATCAACCCTGGTTTCGCAAATCCTAGTTCAAATCTTTTTGCTAATTTCAGAAAAGTAGATTTATCTCCAAAATGCTCGAAAAATGTTCGATCTTTTTTCGTTCCATCTTTAGCTAGGTAGTTGATCTACAACTTTGCCAAGTCTGATTAAAAAAGCTACAATCCTCGCTAAAACCTCTTGCTACAAACGAAGTTTCTTAGCATTTTTCGACAAAATCACAGTGCCTACTACTTCAGTGGAAATACCTCGTAAAAACTCCTTCCTCTCAAGTCAATGTTCTTGTCTTCACTCAGGACACTTGAAGCATGAGATCTTCCAAGTTAGAGAAATCAGCAACATTGACTTGGAGGTTAAAGGAGGGTATTTGTTCTTCAGTGACAAGGGTTTTGGCGAGGATTGTCTGAGGTCGAGTGAGTGGATGTCTGCATGTTTAGAAGTGTAAAACAAGACTAAAACATAAGTAAACGCGAGGACATCATTAAAAAATCGAACAGGTATGTCTATCTGTAAAGCATCTTCATCATAAATTATTTTTATAATGCCCATAAATTATTTTTTATAATGCCCCTATTCTCACTGGAGGGGGCTTTAATGGCAGCATCAAAAATCCGAAAAACAGCTGACAAAAGTTAATCCCTTGCTCAGGTTCTTCCTTTATTGTTTCTTATGCATGGCACAGAAGAACAGTGATGCTACGAGAATATTATGTGGCTGTGAAAGTTTGTACAGTCATTTTGTCGAGGTTTTAAATGCTTCCATCAATTGAAGGTGGTTGGTTTATTGCTAAAATTCGAATGAAACATAGACCTTTTGGATAGCAGACTGATCCCGCCTCGAGTTATACCACGGGTCACATCACGGGTCACAGCATGGGTAAAAAACCTTCTTAGATGCCTCAGTACACTTTTTACCAAGAAAACCGCGGGTAACACGGGTCACACTTATTTCTTATAAAAAATATTTCTAACTTCTTTTATAAAAAATGACTGTGATCCATGTGACCCATGTGACCCGTGCCAATTTCTATACAATTTCAATAGATGTCACCCTTCAGTAGTGTGACCTGTGTTGTGACCCATGAATTTCTTGCAGTATCGCTATGCTGCTCTACTAATAAATCTTTCTTTCATAAAATCAATGATATTTGGCTACCAGTATACTTGTTTAGTTTGATTGAAGGTGGAAATTCCATGATTTCAGAGCCACGGCCATGTCGATTCATTTTGTGACGTCAAATTTAACAATCAATATCACTTTGGCCCGTTTTATATGTTGTACCGCGCGGTGCTAAACCATAGGAATTTGAGTTCGACTGAAGTTCGACTTGGAGCGCCTCTGTTTTATTAGGAAAAGATTTTGCCATGCCGCGCCGAACCACAGTGACGCATGCGCATGTTGGATATGGTTGGGTTGCACATCCACAACAAACAATGGCTTTCGTCGTTGTGCGAATGTGTGAAAATACTGTGGCAAGGAGCAACTGAAATTTGGTTTTATAAGTTGCACCTGGTCGACCCAGTTGAGAAGCCTTTGGCATATGGTTCGACTCAGTCTAAGCAAGTGTCAATTTGGTTCTATAAGAGCCGCGCTGAACCATACAAAATTGTTCGAAATTCACTTGATTCAGCACGGCACGACTTATAAACGGGCCTAATCACGAAACAAATCACAAATCTGGAACAAGCACCATCGAACATTCAAGTGAAAGAGTTTACATTTGAGCTCTTTTAAAATGTTTGCTCTAAGACATTCTTCGCCAAAACATCTTGCTACAAACTTAGTTTTTCAGCATCTTTCAACAAAAAATCACAGTGCCAACTACTTCAGTGGAAATATCTCTTAAACCCCCTTCCCCTCAAGTCAATGTTGTTTGCCTTCACTCAGGATATTTGCTGCATGGTATTTTCCAAGTTAGAGAAATCAGCAACATTGACTTGTAGGCTTTTTGTTTGTTTTCGTAAGTTGTAATTCATTGGCAATCATCATTAGTTCAATGCAGACGTAGTATTAGAATACATCTTAGAGTACTGATGTGACTACAGTATGTACAGTATATTGCACCAACCTCTTCATTGAAACATTTAAGACATTCATGTTTCAAAGGATCCATCAGCTGAATCTGTCCTCCCGTAAATCCAACAAGAATTTCAAGCATATCTTTTGTTCTCGTCATCATATTCACATCATGACATGATGGCTGTGGTCCCTTGTATGGTCTCCGATCAATTGGATGGCTCGGGTCTGGAGCCTGTGACAAAGAAGAGTATAGTTTTTATAAATATTTAAACATTTTATATTACACTTCGCTGCAAGCATCCCAACGAGCAGAACTAAATTATATATCTAATCGTGTTGGTACTTGGAGCTCCAAGTTTTATTGGGGCTTAAAACATGCTTTTGTTGACTGTGTTGACTTCACGTCAAATGACCCTTCAGAGTGAATGTGCGGCAGGAATTTTGTCTCCGGTGCTGCTGCCTGCTTTGGGCTTGCTTTTGGTGGGGGTGGCGGTGGTGTTCGGGACTCTTCTAGGTCGTTTGCCAATGGTGAGTGACTTTGAGGGAGTCTGAAGGCAGCCGTTGCCCTTGTCGGTGGTAGTTCGCGGGTGGGTGGCGGTGGGGGTCCTTATTTTCGCTGCATATGTGGCACTTACACTGCAGCGATCACACATTTCCCTTCATTAATTTCCTTTACATTACTTTACTTTACTTTCCTTTATTTACTTTAGATTAAGAAAGTTGTATTTTGTATAATTGCCAGCACCATTTGCAGTTGGAACTTGACGACGCTGTGGCTTTCCCCGCTGTGAATGGTGCAGGTAATGGTATTATTGTTGGTCTTAGTTGAATATATGAAAAAACGTACAGCCTGTCATCGTGGCTTTTTCTCAATACAATATGGTTCTTATCATGCTCTACGCCAAATGCTAGATCATTGCAATGGTACGGTATTGAATCAAAGTGTTGGTGGGGCCATGAGAATATGGGATAGATTTAAGAAAACTGGCAAACCGGCAATCATATTGGCTGTTGGACATAACTGCTGACTTTTATTATCATTAGGGCAGTAAGGTAGTCGCTGTCCATTTGCACAATGGAAATCCCCTCTGCTTAGTATCTTACAGTCGTGTATAATGTGTATATGATGTACTATGAAGGAGGAAAAAAGGAGCCAAATCGAAATACTCCATGATTATCACCCCCAAAAACTGCCTTCATCAAATCTCCAAAGAGCCATAGTGCCCAAAAACTATGTATGTATGTATGTATGTAAAATTTCGCCATCAAAATAAAAATGAAAAATAACAGATTCAGAAAAAAAGATCTAATTACAATATTTACAAGTTTGAAAAAATTACAGGCAAAAGTTACATATCTAATTTAAAATCTAATTTAATAAAAACACCCCATGGTTAAAGATGGCAGGGATAGCATTAAATGGTCACTGCGACCTTGTTTCCATAATGGTCCCTCCAGGAGTGCCCTTTGAAATTAAGAGAAAGAAAAATTAGCGAGATAAACAGAGAAAGTTTTCATAAACATGGCACACAATATGTGAATCTTTTTCACTATATCTCTTTATTTTGATGCATAAATTTTAAAATCGTGTTTAAAATACAGTAGAACCTCGCATAAAAGAAAATACTGTAGTTTTAGAATAACCTCGAGGCCGAAATTCCATGATTAGAGATTTTTAAACAAGCACCCACAAGAGGCTGAAATTTCTAAAAGGTGCTTGCATAATGGTTTAAAAGATGGTAATTTACTTGGAAACTGCAAAATCTTTCATAATAAAAGCTTCATTAAAAGAAACATATTGAAAAATAATTCAAGTGATAGAAGAGATGCACTGGCATCTATAAAAACATACCTACCAACCTTACAGGCTGGACTTGATTATGGTATCAAGAAAACTTAGGTTCTTTGATACGGGTTTCTACTGTATCGCCCGTAAGAGTTTCAATAGCAATGCCCATAAAAAGATCTTGAATGAGACAGAAATGTTTAAATTCAGGGTCCATCAAACAACAACAATAACAACAAAATTAAAAATAAATACTATATTCGCATACTGGGTGCGCTAAAATAAACTATGCATTTTTGGCAGGCCACGATAAATCGTACACTTTACCGATTTTTAAGATTGACGAATTAATCTGTAGTAGAAAGCCTGAATTAGATTCTAGTATTCTTGTGCAATTTTTTAGTTTTCATTCTTTAGAGCTAAAAGCAAGTTTCTTAAAATTTTCTTTTTCAAAAACACTGAAAACGATGAAAAAGCTTCGATAAAATTTTCTAAAGCCTCGACATGAATGGACAAAGAGAAAACATTTACAGCGTGATTTGGGGATTTATAAATTGATTAGTGTGAACTACTGCACGAGCGTTATTTCAACGATTGGCCTGTTGCGAAATTATGTAGAAGTTGCAAGAAAGTGCTGCCCCAAGAGGTCACAAAATCAAAAATTCAACAAGACTCCATGCTTACTGGCCTCATTGACATTTTCCTGCGTGTCTTTTTAACCCTCTTGACACAGGAACGCATAAATTCAATGAAAATTTCTTTATACCGGGTGAACCAGACAAAAGTTCCCACTTTTGAAAATTCATAGCATAAAGAGTACTTGCTTGACATCCAAAAGATCCAAGCATTTTTGTGATTTTTCGCGCCTTTTAACGAGCATTGGACAAACTAGTAAATTCAAATTTAGAAAAACTTGGTGGTTGCAAAATGACTGAAAAAGGCGTAAAATACTTGATCAAATCATAAGAGACTCCTAGCTCAGAACAACAGAGAGAATGCAATTTCTCATGTGTGAGAGATATAGGCTGCACATTTATTGCCGTGGGATTGACAATTTGACGTATCTGTTTGAGAATCTACGTTCTATTATTCTTGAGAAAGGTGAAGCGCCCGGGTGTATTTTTCTGTGTGAGGAGAGTTTGATCAAGTGCTTTAGGTCCTTTTTCAGTCATTTTGCAACCATGAAATTTTCGTAAAGATAAATTTACCAATATTTGCAGTGATCGTAAGAAGACGAGAAAAATCACAAAAATACTTCGATCTTTTGGCTTTTAACTAGAATTTGAATCATTCAAATCCATGAAGTACTTGTGGTGCTACAAATTTTCGAAAGTGGGAACTTTTTTCTGGCTCACCCGGTATCATTGAAAATAATGTTACAATTCTCCCAAAATAGAACCAATTTTCTAAATCCCAAATCACCATGAAAATGTTTTCACTTTGTCTATTCATGACGATCCTTAGAAAACTTGATCGACATTTTTGATCGTTTTTAGTGTTTTCGAAAACAGATTTTAAGAAACTCCTTTCTAGCTCTAAAAGCTGTAAAGAAAGAAAATCACAAAAACTCCTATAATCTAATTCAGCCCTTTTGCTAAAGATTAAGTCATAAACCTTCAAAACCGGTCCAGTGTACGATTCTTTTTATATATGCTCATAATATTTACAATATATCTAAACCACAAATACAACCTACACACACAATCACATACGACTACATAACGATGCCACAGGGATCATGGATTTTCACAACAATCCTGCGGCCATTTAAAATTAACTCAAAGTTTGTCCCAAAATAGATGCCAGGTCAGACATTCGGAAAATGTCAATGTATATCGAGATATGCATGAGTAATAGTGATGGTCAGAGGAGAAAAGCCTTGCCTGGTTACTATTTTGGAACAGACTTTGACAACAAATATAAAAAACAAATAACAAAACTATAAAAGAAAATAACGTAATGAATAAAAAGGAAATTGTTCGCGAGAGGAAAAGATTGCAGCGATTTATCGAAAATGTTCTGATGCATGAATTTATCTCAGAGTTGCATTGATGATTTCTGTATTCGAGACAATTGGCAGCCTTTAATCGTACGATTTATCGTGGCCTGCAAAAAGTGCATAGTTTATTTTGGTACACCCAGTAGAAACTAAATAACATGAAGGGAATTTGTAATTTGCAAAGAAGTTCTTAAGGAGGAGCTCTTTCAATAGATAACCTAATTGAGGAGATAGTACTAAAAGCCTATCACATTAATTGCAAGTGCAAGATAAAAAGCAGACACGACCCACGCCATGCAGAAGGACAGCCACTACCCCTAATCCAATGCACCACCCCAATGATAGCAAAGGCCAGCAGCTTTATCCAACAGTCGACTATGGCCGCCAAACAGAGCCAGTGTGGGAAGGCACACCACACAACACCAAGGTATATACATAACGAAATTTGAGTTTACGGCTTAAGTATAAAACTGAAGGACATTCTTTGGTGGCATTCGGAAAGTTTTTGAAGTGACATTGGGAAAACTTTTGCAAGGTGCTTCCACGAGTTATAAAATGACATAGCTGATCTTGTAAGTAGTTTTAAAATGCGCAAATTTAGTCCTTTTTAGGGCCACCTGGTTTTGAATCATACTGTAAAAAAGCACTGATGATTGCCAAATCAATTTCTTTGTGCGTGAAAACTTCTAGTTTAGTCCGGTTTAGTCATATATGACAGAAAGAAATGCGCACTATTATTGGAGACTTCAATGATGATAAAAAATCTGAAAATGTTGACTCTAATGTTGACTTGAGTAGTTTAAAAACTATAGCTCAAAATAAGGTTTATCAACGTGTAAATTGTCTACCTTGGTGTATCAAAAGCAAACATCTTATCATCTGTGAATAATTTTGGGTCTTGACAAAGCAATTCAAAAAGGCAATTTTATCAAAGGTTTGATAATCAATTTTTGGTGATTTTTTAAACTTGAGTAGTTTTTTTTGGGACAACCGGTACAAGTAATGATATTTTGCAATATCTGATTTAATAGCCAACAAGTTCAATTATGTTTACAATTTTTCGTGACTGAAATCGGTCACTGCACTCAATTCAGATTTTACAAGAGATTTCTTTCTTTAAGACAGTCCCTTTAAGAAACCTTGAAAGGCCTGCTGAAATCACGAGCAAATTTCAACAAAAGTTTTATGAAGATGTTGTAGTGCAATGGTGTAATCCTCTGACTTTGCATTGCATGACTACATGAAGTGTAACTATTGCTGGAAGGAAAACCAAGGAAACTTTGCTCAGTTCTTTTCACTCATTTCTACAGTATGTCCATGGGAAGAAATGACCAATTAAAGCTGGGTAAACTACTGAACCTAATTGAGCATACCGGCAATAAAGACTGTTTTCAATTTTATTGCTTTTATTGCTTTGATATTTAGGGAGCAGCAATTTTCCAAACGCCGTCGCAAGGCGTGTTTTTTTTAATGACAAGGTGAATAAGATGCCTTACTCTGAAGAATATACCATAAGGTCTTGACAGTTTTTCGAAAGTTCACATACATGATACTTCCAGCTTAGGTTTGAATCCAATATGGAGACCAAGAAAGGTTAATGTTTTACATGGGATGATATAATTCAAGATTCAAGCTCCTAAGATCCGAGATATTAAGATTCGAGAAATTAAGATTCGAGATATTAACATCTGATATAATAAGATCTGAGAAATTAAGATCCCAGAAATTAAGATCCCAGAAATTAAACACATCCAGCAAACATAAACTGTCACTCCCTTTGCTCTACTTAGTGGAGCGTCATGTGTAAAGTCTGTTTCTTTCATTTTCAATGAAATTACTATGCTCACAAAGATACATTGAAATATGATGTCCACTACCCCGAACGTAAACAAATAGCGGACAGGGAAAGGTTTCTTGTTATGGACTATGGCCATGAATTGTACTGAAGGCACATGCCTAGGCCATAACAAGAAATGCTTCGCTGTCCGCTATTTGTTTACGTTTGGGGTAGCGGACATCATATTTCAATGTATCTCTACGAGCATAGTAATATCATTGAAAATGAAAGAAACAGACTTTACATGTGACCCTCCACTCAGTAGAACCCTTAAGTTAGGTTTTGGCACAACCAAAGAAGGTAATTTTCAGAAGAAACTAAAACTAAGAATTTGAGCGAGTGCTGCAAGTTGCATAAAATTATCACATTGCCAATACTCAGAGTTTCTTAATATGTTTCTCATGAGTTCCATAAAAGCCCCATCACAATATCCAGGGGGGGGGGCGTACCTTCAGATATCAATCTTCACAATGTTGGAAGAGAGAACAGTTATGGAATGCTGTTTGCACAAAAATGACATAAACATAGTTTATGTGCATAAACATAATTTGTGTCCATTTTTGTGCACATAAACCCAGTTCATTATGTCCGTTTTTGTGCAAACGGTGTCATAGTCATTGTTCTAGAAGGCGTCATAATCATAGTCATAATGAGCCCCTCAAAAGTAATTTGTGCAAAATTGGATTAAACTGACGCGCTGCATGCTGTCTTTCCCCTCTTTTATGAGGAACGCGTTCACCGACTTCACTCTAAATTCTCCCAAGCTTCCACAAGAAAGAATGCCGTAATTTGCATACTGATACTCAGGGAATAATCTAGATGCGGTAACAAAAGCGGGCTTATCACATTTACAACACCTGTGCACTTTGATCCAGATTTCCATTTTAGTGTAATTAATGCCAAAAATGAAAATATCAAAATTGCACACAGCTGACTTTTCTACTGTTAACCGTAGCCTGAGGTATATTAAAACAAAAAAATTTTCCAAATCGGACAATTTAGTGCTGAGAAAATAGTATTTTGAAGATAGGCATACTGTACAAAGTGTACTTTAGGCCTCTTTCTTAGCACAGTAAGGGCACAAAACAGCACTAATTTTCAACTTCAAATTTCTTAGCTTGCACTCACTCGATTTTCATGATCTTTGTTTTGTTTGACAGATTAAACCTTGCAAAATATGTAGTGAAAAGTTTGCTTGAAAAATTTTATCTTGGGATGTGCAAATTTTGCGAATTCTTTAAAAGTTTTAAAAAATACTGGTAAGCAAACGTAAAAAAAAAACTAAAACTGAATCATGAACCGCTTTTTCAACATTA
Organism: Aurelia coerulea; assembly: GCA_039566865.1. Classification (NCBI taxonomy): domain Eukaryota; kingdom Metazoa; phylum Cnidaria; class Scyphozoa; order Semaeostomeae; family Ulmaridae; genus Aurelia; species Aurelia coerulea. The sequence goes on from CM076945.1 coordinate 17,274,712, forward strand.
AAAACAAAAAATCTATGTTTCAGAATTCTTGTACAGCCTATTGCAGAATCAAATTCAATCTATTGGGAACATCATTGCAAAAGGGCTAGGTAGACTAAGCTCTCAAATAACATTGGCAAATTTTTTTACAGGAACATCACCTTGAACTACCCAAGGGGCATAACACTCTGTAAAAATCTTGTACGCTTTTCGCAAAAACTATTTTGTTTAAAGAAAAATCCACAAAATATCCCCAAAAGTCCTATTGTTTAAAAAATCTTGTATGCCTTTTCAGAAGAGTGATGGGCGATTCCATGTAACGGACATTAAACGGTTTGCAAATTCATCGGTTTTAAATTCAGATATCTCATCAGTTGCTGTTTCTATTTTCTTGAAAAGTAGAAATTCAGTTTTCTTACAGAAAATTCAAAATAAACAGCTTGTTCAATTTCTAACAGTTTTTCGATTTTTTTAGTTACCAACTGTTTTATTGATGTAACGGACATTACCTTGGAAAATACATGTCCTTTAGTGCACATTTCCAAACTGTAATTCCTTCTCAATTATGTGTCATAATGTAATACAGAATCTTATTTTGAAATGTACTATGATGAAATTTGATGAAACAATTGATTCTTGTTCAAAATGCAGTCTCATTTAAATTCTATTGCTAAAAGTTTGTGTAACGGACATTACACATGCTTCGTAACGGACATTACCTTTTTGTCACACCACTAGTTAACCAAAAATTACAAATCAAAATGATATACTCTTGGGATGAGTTGTTAATATCATCTTCTAAGATGGCAGCTGCTGAAAATGCACACCATTTCTTTCCATCACAAAACTTCCAGGAAGAAATGTTATTGCAGCACTTTCAAGCAATATTTTGAGCCTCTGTGGAGGAGCTTTTGTTGTCAAATAATGACTATTTTGTGATTTTTTAAGTAACTGATTGCTGAGTGTAGGTTGAAATCTCATACATCGATAAAATGAGTTGTTTCAAATCATTGACAGTGGTGTGGAAATTGATATTAATGATTTTTAAGATAAAAACACCAAAAGTCTCCATGCTAGGTTCACTATTACACACTTTACACACTTTGTCTGTTACACACTTTTGTAATGTCCGTTAAATAGACATAGTCTGGAAAATAGACACTAATATTTTTTATTATATGCTAAAAAGACCCATTTTTGGAATGGACATTACATCATAGAGTCTTCTTTTGTTTTGGAGAAATTTAACTTGTCTAAGATAATAAAATAAATTCTTTAAATAGGTTAACTATAAAAGCTTAATTTGCAATATATGAGGGAACAGCCAAAACGACCCATTAAGGGTGGTTTTAGAGCCACCCAAAAGTTTTTCTTTTCCAACCTCGTCCCCATGCCCCAAAAGGAGTCTATGCCAACCTATTTGGGCCATGGTACCGGTTGCCAAAATCGTGGTATATTTGACGCCATTTTGTTTTGCATAAATTATCAGCTGCAGTTTATTACAGAACTCTCTTGTCTTCATACCGGGTGTCTCAAAAAAAAGTACCCCCTTTTGACTCAACAAGGCTACAAAACGATAATATTTCGGGACATTTTGAATTCATGGCTACATTTGCTGGTCTTCAACTTAAATGCACATACCTTGCATTTGGAAATCGACCACCAAACACCGGAGATATGAGTTCACAAGATCAAAATTTGGAGTGCACCTGAAACCAGAGGTTTTGAGAAATGGCCTAGCCATAATTTGACAACAAACAGGCATTTTGCAAACGAATTTTCGACTCTGACCTTTACTTTTTATTTTTGAAAAGATCTATACCTTGAATTACTTCAATTGTTCTTGAAGTAATTTTTCTTCTGAGGAAACAGTCCTTGCATTGCATTTGATCCCAAGTGATTTGTATCAAAGAAGAGGAAAAGGAGCACATGCACGCTTATTTTGGAGATGTGGCACGACTTTATCACTCTTACCACATTTTTACTATATTTGTTTAATCAGCGCCATGTCTATGCATATTTTATTCTTTTCAAAAGCAAAACACGGAAACTTAAAGTCTACAGGTACTTAGGAAAATGTCCACGATGCAAATCATGACTAGGCCCTTTCTCAAAACCTCTGGTTTTGGGTGCACTGTACATTTTGACTTTGCAAGCCTGTATCTCCGGTGTTTGGTGGACGATTTCTAAATGCAAGGTACGTGCATCTAAGTTGAACATTGCTAAATTTAGCTGTGAAGTCGGGGAGCAATGAAAGGGGGTACTTTTTTCTGAGACACCCGGTATGGAAACTGAGTTTGACAGATTTGATACAATGTCAGCTGATTTTGATCCATAACATACCATGTAATAAGTCCGAAACATTGGGGAAAAACTATGAAAAAGTGACGAAAAATGGCCGTTCCTCTAATTGCTAATAACGCAGTAGATGATTCGAAATACTGAAAACAAACCTTTGGAGGACGTTATTTCAACCCTTTTTAAGGTATTTAAGCATTAATCCGGCGCGGCGTTTGCAAGTGCATTCAATAAGAAAACGAGCACGATCCGTTTGGGTGGAAAAAGGGCCTAAGTGGAAATTTTCGAGAATTTCCCCCACAGCTTTGAAAAAAGAAAGGGTCATTATTTGTGAATTTTGGAGATAAGTTCAAGGTTAAAAGTGTTACAGTGAAAGAATACGGATTCTCGTCGATTTTTGGCATGCCGAAGCCGTTTTCTCCTCGCAAAATGGAGTTACGGCCCAAAATGGGGTAGGCCAAAATTTTCCCCCTTTTTGCGGCGCCCGCGCGCAGCCCCTGAGGGCGATATTGAGCCCCAAATGGCATTATTAGACTCGCAGACAAGTAGTCTCTTGTAAACTTTTTACCATTTTGAAATCAGGCTAATAACCATCGAGCATCAAGTCCAAAAGTAACCTTGGGTCAGAAAATCGCAACATTTTTTTCCAGCCCCCTTTTATGACGTCATAACGACCCAAAACTTCATGAAACCCCAAAATTTTGATGCGCCGTGGTCTTTTACCTCCAGTCAAACCTTCATCCCCCCCATGATTGCTACTGAATTTTTGAAAATAGGGATGAAATGGAGGCCATTTTTGAATGGGAATCAATAGGGATGGGCCCCAAAATCACCAAATATGGCAAATTTCTCCCGTAAGCGCAGACGGATGGGGTTCAAACCCCCTTCAACTGGGGCACATTATGACTTTTAAGGTATACCAAAAATCTGTTTTTCAATTTTTTGTCCCGTTTTCCCGTGACAGCGACCCAAAGTTGACTGATTTTCTGCCAAGCAATAAGTCTTTGGAATTTGGAATAATTAATGAGGCCTTTTGTTATCAAATAGCCAATCAAATTGCGAATTTGACCTACCCGGTACCAGGGTCAGTACTGACCATAGAAATTCTATGGTACTGACGTAGGAAACTGGCCCTTGGAACCAGGTTGTTTCTTTTCTTGAATGTAACATCCTTCTAAAAAGCAGAGTTTACAAAGTGAAGAAAAATAAAAAATTCTATGAAAAATAATGCAATATGTATATATTTTCAGAAAGTTGAGAGTTGGAAGAAACAAAATTTGCTATTATTCAAAAGAAAAGAGCAACTTCAAAAATTAAGAAAAAGTGCATTTCAAAATGGAATTGCCCTGATACACCCCTCGGAACTACCGAGTCGCCCCACTGGGCTCTGAACTTTGTATTTTGGTTTCTTAACTTTGGGCTAAAAAAAATTTTTTAGGATTCATAAAATTCATTTTACAGTTAATCATAATTCATTTAGGACCGAAAACGCAAAGACAAATAAAACGTAATTCCATGCTTTCCAACCATCTTCGAAACCAATTTGTGCAAAATTGGATTAAACTGACGCGCCGTGTGCTGTCTTTCCCCTCTTTCATGAGGAACGTGTTCACCGAGTTCACTCTAAATTCTCCCAAGCTTCCAAAAGAAAGAGTGCCGTAATTTGCAAACTGATCCTCAGCGAATAATTTAGATGGGATTGAGAACAATGGGTACGACACCATTTGCACTAATGGCAAATTTAAATGTTTTCATGATGTTTCCTAAAATATTGAGGCAAAAACATACGTTTAGAGCCTTTTGATCCCACCTTCCTCCTAATTCAATGTTGAGAAGGATGAACATGGCATTTGTTTCAAGCAACATTGAAATTGGGAATGGGCATGTAATCAAAGACCGAGGTAAGTGCGATTTCGGATTTTGTGACTTATCCCAAGCATTTTGGCCAAGATTGTAGGCCATAAAAAGTAAGACCTTTCCCTGTATCCACTATTTGCTTACGTCCGGAATAGCGGACATCAAATTTCAATGTATCTTTACATTGAAATCTGGGATCTTGATATCTGGGATCATTTGAGTTCTTGGATCTTAATATCTCAAATCTTGGATCTTAATATCTTGGATCTTAATAGATCAGATCATGTTGGATCTTAGTTTCTCAGATCTTAATATCTCGGGTCTTAATTCCTTGGATCTTGGATCTTAAATTATACCATCCCATTTTACGGGCACTTACTTAGCATCCTTCAATTTTAGTAATATCAACTACTGTAGCTCTCGTTTTCACATTCTTGTGCACATTCTTGTTTCATTCTCTGTGTTTCATTCTTGTGCACACAAAAATTGTCTGGTATCAAAGTGAGAAAATGGGAACTAGTTTTTAGGTTTGCCATCATCAACAAGGCATGGCTAATATGGATAAGGGAATCTTTAGGCCTACCTTAGGCCTAGCCTACCTACAAGTCAGTCAGTCGAGTCTGGCTTCCAGATTAAATTGCACGTGAAGTAGTAGAAAGATGCGCTCAACCTTGTAATTCAACATACCTTCTTAATGCCTCGAAAGTTGGAAAAGAACATATCTCTCCCAATATTGAAAGCCATTTTATCTTCACAGTCAGTGCCATCTTTGACAGTAACGAATGACAACCGAACTGGTACATTATTGGGAGGGCCACTCGAAGGCCTGACAGGCCTTGAGTAGTCAGACAGCTGAAGCAACTTGTAGCATCCTTCTTTTGTGCAAAATTGAGTTTTCACTTCATTTTGCTGATTCTTTGAAGCAGCCATGTTTCTCTAAGTACATCTTGCTGCAGATACCAACGTCGTAAATAGCAGTTCAGCCACTGATCGACATGGGCCTAGGCAGTTTTCCTCTATTTACGTGCCATAGACAAATGAACAAAATGTTCTATAGCGAGGCTCAAAGTAGCCTTTATAAACAATGAAACAAAAGACGAATGACTTAATAAGCCAATCAAGGGAGGGTTTATGAATTTGATAATACATAATACAACTACTGGTCTTATCTATAATATCTGTGCCCCGCAGAGGTGCACTTTCGCTGCCTTTCCTTTTTGATTGTTTACAAAGTCCACTTTGTAATCTAGGAGGGGAATCCACTTTGTAATCGAAGAGGAAGCAATTGATTAATGTTTTATCTCTGCTAATTGGCACTGAAATAAAGAAAGTGCACAGAAAGCGCAGTTCAAGACAGAAGCTTCTTCCACGCCCGTTGCAGCTATTGGGGCCGGTCGGGCCCGGACCCCCCCCCCAATAATTTCCCCAAAAGTTGAAGTTTTTTATGCTTCATAATAACGTAGTAAACTGATCATCAGTGACAGGCCCTTAGCCCAAGATAAGGCTCAAATCCTTACTGGTTGCCAGAGCATGCGGAGATCATCCAATTTCACGTTTGTCAGCCAATGAGATCACCGCTTTCTAGCCCCTAGAGACAAAATCGGTCGTTTGAGGTAAATTTTCTCGTACTCTCACTAAAACTGAAATGGATGCTAAAATACTTCAGATATTTGCAATTTTTTTTTATAAATCAGTTGTTGGGGATGACCGTCCAGAGTTGTTTACATGTTTAGGCACATAGCTTGTTTGGGGCCGGAGCTGCATTCATTTTCCGGTCGAAGAATATCTACCTTCGGTGAAATATCTATAGAAATCGCTACGAATGACATATACAGATACGAATTTCAGCGATTATACAAACTGACCTGAGCAATAACCCGAACTCCTTCACTGCTATCATATCTCAAAACTGGAGGCAATTTCTAATGATTTCTGGCAGAGATATCATTTGGGCCTAAGCTTCTCCTCGCTTAAAACTCATTCCATTGCACTTAAAAAGTTATGGTAAAATTCGTGAGCTAAATAATGCACTTACCCATGACTCAGGCACCAGTTTGACTTCGTTTGCCTTTTTTACATTAGCAAATTTTTATAAGAAACGACCAGTTGTGGGCGAATTGCAAAAACTTTCCTCGGTCTATATTTTTCTCTGCACAGTGTCTCCGCTTCAAACAACAAACAGTGAACTTTGTATCATAGAAGTCTTGGATCACAAAACATTCCTTTTGAACGATTCCACGCGCTTTAGCGAGACACTCGTGAATTGTATTCACACATTTCGTTATTTTCGTTCTTATTTCAATCAATGCAAAACATAAAAAGAACAAAATATTATTTTGGGTTCGCTACGTCGCACTTAAAGACAAATGACGGAGATATAAGGTGATTTAAATCAGGGGCCTGGGCAATCTAAATATAGCCTATAGTATTCCATTGTATTTGATGATATCGAGAGATTAGCAAATCAATTGGACAAATGAAAGCATTCATCCATCTTTTGTTCTGTTTTTAAACTAGGCGCTATATATCCGTCATTTGTCTTTAAAAAGTTATGGTAAAATTCGTGAGCCAGATAATGCACTTACCCATGACTGAGGCACCAGTTTGACTTCGTTTGCCTTTTTACATTAGTAAATTCTTATAAGAAACGACCAGTTGTGGGCGAATTGCAAAAACTTTCCTCTGTCCATATTTTTCTCTGCACAGTCTCTCCGCTTTAAACAACAAACGGTGAACTTTGACATTGTATCATAAAAGTCTTGCATCACAAAACATTCCTATAGAATGAGTCCATGCGCTTTAGCGAGGCACTCGTGAATTGTTTTCAAGCATTTGATTCAATCAGTCAATGCAAACAATTAAAGCGGAGAGACTGTGCAGAGAAAAATATGGACCGAGGAAAGTTTTTGCAATTCGCCCACAACTGGTCGTTTCTTATAAGAATTTACTAATGTAAAAAGGCAAACGAAGTCAAACTGGTGCCTCAGTCATGGGTAAGTGCATTATCTGGCTCACGAATTTTACCATAACTTTTTAAAGACAAATGACGGATATATAGCGCCTAGTTTAAAAACAGAACAAAAGATGGATGAATGCTTTCATTTGTCCAATTGATTTGCTAATCTCTCGATATCATCAAATACAATGGAATACAATAGGCTATATTTAGATTGCCCAGGCCCCTGATTTAAATCACCTTATATCTCCGTCATTTGTCTTTAAGTGCGATGGAATGAGTTTTAAGCGAGGAAAAGCTTAGGCTAAAAATGATATCTCTGCCAGAAATCATTAGAAATTGCCTCCAGTTTTGAGATATGATAGCAGTGAAGGAGTTCGGGTTATTGCTCAGGTCAGTATGCATAATCGCTGAAATTCTTATCTGTATATCTCATTTGTAGCGATTTCTATAGATATTTCAACGAAGGTAAATATTCTTCGACCGGAAAATGAATGCAGCTCCGGCCCCAAACAAGCTATATGCCTAAACATGTAAACAACTCTGGACGGACATCCCCAAAACTGATTTATTACAAAAAATTGCAAATAACTGAAGTATTTTAGCATCCATTTCAGTTCTAGTGAGGGTACTAGAAAATTTACCTCAAACGACCGATTTTGTCTCCAGGGGCTAGAAAGCGGTGATCTCAATTGCTGACAAGCATGAAATTGAATGATTTCTGCATGCTCTGGCAGCCAGTAAGGATTTGAGCCTTATCTTCCTTAGCCCTGAAGCGAGTCAGGACCGATATCTAAGGTAAATAACAGCAAACAACCGCCTCAAGCACATTATGGTTAGCCTGTGTTCCAGACCACTTGGAAAAGAAAGTGGTCTGTGTAACCAAGCACTAATCCGTGTGCAAACGATGAATTGAATTGCGAAATAATTAAGGGCATTCTTTCACGGATCTGATTGGCTGCAATGAAGTTAGTGATCAACACAACGGATGTCTTTGTGAACATGTGTGTTTGAAACAAACCAGGGCTGATCGTTATCATTTTGCACGGGCGTAAAAACTCAGTAGGATTAGCAGGCATTCAAATCTCCTATCCTTTCATCGTAAAAAGTCAATAGGATTAGCAGACATTGAAATTTTCTATTCTTTGTATTGTAATGTGAGTTCTTCACATGAGACAGGCTTTTCCTTTTGATAACAAAACAAATAGTGATAATGCGAATTATTAGTTGCATATATTAATTTTTTCTTCAGATTCCGAAGAAAATTTGTGAACACGGGTTAGTGCTTGGTTACACAGACCATTTCCTTCTCAAGTGGTCTGGAACACAGTCACACTTGTCAGCATTGTAAACGAATTTGTTGGAGATTCTGATGCAAGAAAATTTTACTTTGGAATGCTCAGCCCTTTTGACAACAGAAGCACTTCGTCAAGTGATATTAAAAATACCCAGACTTCAATATTCATATCTAAACTCGAGGGCAGTGGCGTCAGTGGCGTGTTGGCTCCAAATTGGCTGGGGGGCACAACCTGTTTTGGCGCCCCCTAGAAAATTTCTACTGTTGTCTGTTGTCTCTTACACAACGCGCCAAGGCTTTTAAGACTGGTCCCTCCTTTAGAAATGCTTTGAAAATAAAGGATGATGATTCTTCTGCACTCTTGTCGGAACCTCGGAACAAAAAATCGTACCATTTAGTGATGGAATCAAATCTCTGTGCGAGCGGAGCGAGCGAAAGTTTTTGAGATCATGCCCTTTTTATCGTTGGGAAATGCCCCTTATGGGAGGAAATTTTTTGAGGAAATATCCTTTAATTTGGCTTAAAATGCATCTCTTGAGTCCATATTTGCCAGTGCTAAAATGGAAGATTTGACATTTCTCAGAAAATCCTTACCCAACCTATACCCAGTTACAGGACCATCTTTTCGACAAAAGTGAAGCAATTGCCCCCTATACCCCCCGTAGCCATACCACTGACTTCTCTAGATAAGATTGGTTCACATTCGAGTAAAAACTTCTTGGAATTGGGATAGCACGATCTCTAGAGACTTTATGTTCGCGTGTGTAGAGTTATCGGTTTCTGATTCCATCTAAACATCTTCAAAGGTGCCTATAAAATAAAAAATTGAGGCAAAAATATCTCTTTTTCTGTCGCATCTTATACATTCTAACTCGATTTAGTGTGAAGCAAGCTTTCAGGCATTTGGCGCCTCCTAATCGTGGGGCGCCTTCAGCGCCCCTGCATTCTCACGCCGCTGGGGGGGGGGGGGGGGGTGGGTGGCGTGGCCATGGTGGGGGTAAGGGGGGGCAATTGCCCCCCATTTTTGTTGAAAGATGCTCCTCGAGATCCCTCAAAAACCGAATAGAAAAAGCTGGGTATAGGTTAGACTTGCCCCAAGTCTGTTTCGTCAACTGTAATAAGTTCGTCAACTGTAATAAGTCTAGTACCGGAAAGCTCTATTATTTCGCTTTTCCCTTTCCCTTCCCTTCCCTTTCCCTTATTACAGTTGACGAAATAGACTTAGGGCAAATCTAGGTATAGGTTGGATAAGAATTTTCCGTGAAATTTCAAATCTTCCACTTTAGCACTGGCAAATATGGAATCAGGGGATGCACTCTAAGCCAAAGTAAAGGATTTTTCTGCAAACATTTCCTCATGCTCCAGTTTATAACATAACTGTCACAAAACTATCAAATTTTCCTTGTCGCTAATGGCAAGCATGATATTGGGAAATGCATTCTAAGCCAAAATAAACGGCATGGCCCCAAAAATTTTCCTGGGGGCTTCGTCCCCAAACCGCCTCATTTCAATGCCCCCAGCTAATTTACTGTAACCACGCCATCACTTTTATCGGACCCCATGAAATCTGGTGATGACTTTTGTAAATCAAGTAAATCTTACACAATGCTCTTGACAAAGTATTCTCATCATGTCTGAGTTTGATTTTAGCTAGCCTGTTTAAAAAATATTTGGATTCGTAAATTTTTTTCTCCAGGACCTCCGAGCATAAAACAGGGCAATGACCGAAACAAATTTCCCGGGGCTTCACCCCCAGACCCCCACGGTCTTTGCGCCTTTGGCGTGAGTTAGTGCCCCCAATCTGAAAAACGCTCTTACGAGCCTGGTTTCTCTAGCCTGCGTGCAGACTCGACTATCCTAAAGTGTAGGATAGTCGAGTCTGCACGCAGGCTAGGTTTCTCCCGATATTATAGCAACATTTCACATCAGAATGCGAGGCTCAAAGTAGCATGTATAAACAATAGAACAAAAGAGAAATGATTTAATAAGCCAATCAAGGGAGGGTTTTATGAATTTGATAATACATAATATAACTACTGGTCTTATCTGTCATATCTGTGCCCCGCAGAGGTGCAATTTCGCTGCCTTTCCTTTTTGACTCACGGAGTGAGGGCAATGGCATAGGTCTTGAATCCTGTCCCGTGTGTGCACATTCTTTTCTTATGCAAATTCATGCAAATTTCCTTGCCTTATGTCATGGCGCAAGTGGCTGTTTAGGGAGTGATGAGGTATTGAGTTGTTGTTCTCTATCGATGTGGGATCAGATCATGACATCTGCTAGGAACGCTTTGATCTGACGTCAATTCGAACAAAGAATAAACAATGTTGTCAATATTAATGACCCTGTTTGGACTCTTCGAGAATTGATTAGATTAGCAATTGAAGGAAAGATGGTATTGAAATTTCCAATATCGATGTTGGACCCTGCAACGGTTTGATACAATTATGAAACATTAGGGAGATAGGACCCATAAATGGGACACCTTTCCGTGATGAGTTGTCCTCTTTCATGCATGTGCTTTAATTTCGGCAACGAACAATTCTCCCTGCACTTCGTATAAAATGATGCAGTACTTTACAATGTGGAAAATGTGATTATTTCTAGACTGGTTTTGTTCATTTTTTAAGGATTCAAATTAGTATCACTGGATCGAAACTAAGAATTAGGGCCGGTGTAGTATACTAAAGTGTCCCCTATGCGGAAGTGTACCCACCTGAAACGCAATGCGTTTCGTGACTCTATCTTGTGTGACCTCAACGGTATGCGTTTCATGACTGTAAAGACAATAACCAGGAACTGAAACGCATTAGCGTTTAGTGACCATGCACAAAAGCCATTAGAAGCACTGAACTGACTCATGAATGGGTTTGGGAGCAAGATCTACTACTCGCTATTGCAAAATAAGAGGGGTGGTCTTCAATTGGGGGGGGGGGGGCAATTGGGGGAAGGGTTGGGAAACAAAACAAATGAAAATAAGTTAGAGCAAATACTTTGAAATTGAAATATTATTTAACACATTATATTATATTATTTATTTAAAACAATGGGGGACACTTTCGCATAGTCAAATTTTGCTATGCGTTTGTGTACCCAGACCCTTTTGTATACGAAAATTGGCCATGCGTTTGCGTACCCTTCCTAAAACAATGGGGGGACACTTTCTTATAGTCAAATTTTACTATGCGTTTGTGTACCCGGACCCTTTTGCATACGAAGATTGGCCATGCGTTTGCGTACCCTTCCTAAAACAATGGGGGGACACTTTCGCATAGTCAAATTTTGCTATGCGTTTGTGTACCCGGACCCTTTTGCATACGAAAATTGGCCATGCTTTTGCGTACCCTTCCTAAAACAATGGGGGGACACTTTCGCATAGTCAAATTTTGCTATGCGTTTGTGTACCCGGACCCTTTTGCATACGAAAATTGGCCATGCGTTTGCGTACCCTTCCTAAAACAATGGGGGGACACTTTCGCATAGTCAAATTTTGCTATGCGTTTGTGTACCGGGACCCTTTTGCATAAGGGTACGCAAACGCATATTACACCGGCACTGAAATTTTCTTAAAATTATCAGATTTTGAGTGCTCAGTACGTGTTGACTACCTATGCCCTCGTGAACTTTTCAAAAGAAGGTTCCAACATTTAGACATTACTCAGGACCTAACGAGTAATACGGTACAGGAAACAAATGAAAATAAAGTCAAAACAGTTATACCTTTGCCAAAATAGATGTTTCCTAAGTTATATTTTTCCAGTACTGGAGTTTCTTAATTTTTGGCGATCTGAGATTTCGGTTTTTTATAAGCAGTTTCTAAGAAGAAAATATGTGCACTCAAGTACATTCGAAGTAATCTGCTACGTGAAACAAGTGGAAGTAACGTAAATTCAATTTGTCCTCATCATTGCCTGTGGGTTGTCATCAAATTAACTCTGTAACGTTTGGCAAGCTTTCCCACATGTGGTCTCATGATTAGCTTTTATTGTGCTCGTTGCATTGTTGATGCTCGTACGCCTTCATCAAGAACTCCCATCATGCAATTATTTTGCAAAGTGACCAGTATAGTATCTATCAACATAGAATTCGATATTAAAAACAAACAGTTGATGTTGAAGCAAAAGTGTACAATACAATATGAAGCAACAGAATAGTCTTATGCCAATAGGTTGTATACCAAAGTCTTGTCGGAAGATGCTAATTTTTTGTAGAAGCGCTGTCGTCTTCATGTTTTGAAGTGTACGCGGTAAAGTACATAGAACATAGCTAGGTATAGATTTGGGTGTGGTCTCCATTAAGTGACACTTAGAACCCCTTTTACGCTCTATTGGTGCAACTTTGCATTTGTAACTGAAATTTAACGGATTAGCCTACCGTCTACATTTATCCATAACACATTTCTTCTATCTATCTATACAGAATAATTTTTTCAACGCTTAAATTGGCCATCATTGCAACTTGCTTGGAAGAAAAACTTCGCTAATGCTCCGTGAGTCGCCCCAAAGGTACTTTGATTGATTGATTGCAAAGTCCACTTTGTAATCTAAGAGGGGGAGTCCACTTTGTAACCTAAGACGAAGCAATTGATTAATGTTTCTTCTCTGCTAATTGCACTGAAAAAAACGAACCTACAAACTTGCACTGAAATAACGAAAATACAAACCTCGCTCTGATGTTCCTGTTGATGACTTAGAAATCATATGCATGAGATGGAACCTCCAAAAAGCAAGTCCTTTCTTGTTCTTGCCTGGTACAGGCCACCAAGTTACCCTGTTGCCTCTTTTGATAAGCTTGAAAAGGTTTTTTCTTCCTTGGACAAAGAGGGTAAAGAAATAATCCTCTTATAGGAGACACTAATTGTGATCTCATTCCAAAACAAGCTGAGCAGCCTATAGAGAGGGGTACTTCGGGGTTTGCGGTATTGCGGTATCGGGGGATTTGCTCAACCTTGAAAAGGTACCTGTAGAGGAGAGCTCGCAAAATTCTTATCTGAAGAAATAGAATCAAAATATTTGCACGAATCAAAACTTTAGATGTGGGAAAATCATGCCAATTTTCAAATCAGGCAATCCGACAATGTTGGACAACTATACGCCTATCACGGTAATTCCTGCTCTATCAAAAGTTATCTAGAAGATCATTTACGATGAACGAATCGAATGGCCTGTTGTGCCCACACCAGTTTGGGTCTAGACAAGAGAGATCTATGCAGCATGCAGTTACCTTACTGTCAGAAAAGTTTAGACAGAACGTTGAAAAAGGGCTACTTAGTGGTGCTGTCAATATTGACCACCGTAAAGTCACAGAAGAACGCAGTACGTCAGGCAGCCTTGCTGGAAAAATTGCCAAGTTCTGGTATAGATGATGTGGAATTACATTGGATAGGTGATTATCTCTTCAATAGGAAACAATAAGAAATCTTCGATAACACCAGCTCAATACATGTGGTGTCCCACAAGGATCCATCCTGGGGTCTCTTCTCTTTGGGCTGATAATTAACGACATCCATATTCCGCTCACTGATGCTGGCATTATATTATATGCCGACGATACTGTTTCATATTGTGCAACAAAGAATTCAAATGAAATAGAACATTTACTTGACAGTGAAATGCAATATGTTGCAGACTGGCTTGATGAAAATATTTAACTTGTTGATTAACTTGAAAAGGTAAAACTGAATTTGTGCTATATGGATCACATAAAAAGTTGTCCAAACTACCAAACGTGGACATCAAAATCTACAATCAAACTATTAATGAGACCAAATCCTACAAGTACCTTGGTGTAGATTTGGATAACCATCTGAGCCTACATCGACAATTGGAAAATGTGTACAAAAAAGCGTGAGCCAGAGTAAACTTTTTATCTCGTATTCGCGAAAAAGTCAGCCCTTGTGTAGCAGAATCGAGATTTCAAAACAATGATATGTTCTACTATAGACAACAATTCTAAGCACAGGCTTGATCTCTATGAGTTGTTCAGCTTTAAACAGCTTATTGAGGAGCCAACTAGGGTCACTTAATCAACTTCCTCTACTATTGATCATATTGCAACAACATGTGCCAGAAACATTGTAAAGTCAGGGGTGCATGAAGTTTCCATGAGTGATCATTATATGGTTTACTGCATTCGTAAATTCAGTGGTGCAGTAGAAAAAGACCATAAAATGATCAAAACCCGCAAAGTGAAAAATTTCAATGAGAATGCATTCTTGGCTGATGTTTCAGGCATATGCTGGGAGCAAATCTTTACCGAAACTGATGACATAAATTCTCTTGTCAACAATTGGTCAAACCTATTTTCCTTGATCATAGACAAACATGCTCCAATAACTGAAATGCGTGTTTCAGAGAAATACTGCCCTTGGATAGATGAAGACATTAGGAACCTAATGCATGCCAGGGATAAGCTAAGAAAGGCTGCTTCCAAAAGAAAGTCCCAATTTCTTATGTATTCATATAGGCATATCCGCAACAAGGTCAATTCCAGGAATATCCAGCTGAAGAAGCAATATTTCACTGATAATATCACTGCCTGTCAAGGCAACATGAAAGAATCTTGAAAGGCAGTTAATGAACTTCTCAAAATGAGATCTAAGTCTTGTAACATCAGGTGTCTCAAAGAGTCTGGCACTGAAACTGTTCATAAAGAGGATATTTCTGATTCAATGAACAATTTCTTTTGCTCCATAGGCAAGGAACTTGCAGACAAAATTGATTCTGTGCCTAACCCTCTTCTTGCAGGCGAATATGAAGTCAACGAAAACAAGGCTAAGTTTACCTTCAAGACTATTGAAGTTAAAAAGATCTGGGCTGCATTTGGCAAGATCAAAACGGCAAAGAGCTTTGGGATTGACAATATCTCTAGCTACTTTTTGAAGCTTGACTTACCTTTCATTGAAAACTCTCTGGCTCTCTTGTTTAACACATCATTGAAACTAGCCAGTTTCCAGATTCATGGAAAATAGCTAGAGTTACTCCGATTTTCGAAGATGGAGACAAGTCTGAAAAGTCAAACTACCGTCCCATATCAGTCTTACCTGTCATCTCAAGGCTCTTTGAAAAACTTCTCTTTGACCAGCTGTATCAGTATATGAAAGTGAATGGGCTCTTTTCCCCTGACCAGCTTCTGGGTTTTTGCGGCTTCATTCTACGCTTACTTGTTTGCTTAAAAATACTGATGACTGGTACAGCGGCTTGGACCTTGGACGGCTTGTGGGACTAGTATTCATTGATTTGAAAAAGGCTTTTGGTACAGTTGATCATGACATTCTCAGTGAAAACTTCAAATTTATGGTGTTAAAGCAGCGAGAGCTGTCTTGGTTTTAGTCTTACCTATCCAACCGTAAACAATTCTGCAGGGTTAATGGAGTTGCCTCTGACATAGGGGACGTATAAGTTGGGGTGCCACAAGGCTCATGTCTCGGCCCTCTTCTCTTCCTCGTCTATATCAACGATCTTCCACAGGCCGTCCAGGGCTCAACTGTGTCCATGTATGCTGACGACACAAGTTTGTGCCACCAAGCATTGAATATGACTCAGCTGAATAGCATTCGTAACAATGAGCTTGACGTTGTCCAAAAAACAATGTACCTTGGTGTTCAAATAGATAGTTCCTTAGATTGGAAAGAACAACTTAAGGCTGTTTCTGCCAAGGTCTCAAGGGCTGTTGGCTTTTTAAAATATGCCAAGAAGTATCTAGCAAGGGAAACTCTTGGAGATCTTTACACAGGTATTGTTGAGCCACACTTTCGATACTATAGTTCTGTTTGGGGTTGTTGTCATTCTACTGAACTGAACCAGCTACAGAAGCTTCAAAACCGAGCGGCTAGGATTGTTACGGGTAGTAGCTTTGACACCCCGAGCAGGCCAGTGATTGAAAGGCTGGGCTGGAAGACCATTGAACAACTCATCAGCAATGAGTCTGAAACAATGGTCTTCAAGTCACTCAATGAGCTGGCTCCGCAATACTTGAGTAACCTCTTCAAGAGAAACTCTTAATGCTCCACCCGTTGTCTTCGTAATACCGAGACTGACCTGAAGCTACCAAAGAAAACATCAGCAAATGGGCAAAAATATTTCTCTTTCAGGGGAGCAAATATTTGGAACAGCCTCTCAGCTGAGTCAAAGCAGGCACCCTCTCTTAATAGCTTCAAAATGTCTATTTAGAGATAACAGCAGGGGCGGGGCCTGCGGCGGTGGCGTTGGTTGCCCTTGGGCGGTGGGTCGGCTTGGGGTGAAGGGCGGTCATGTTTTGTGATCGCGGTCGCTCTGGGTCGACGTATCGTCTGGGGGCGGCTGGTGTTGGCGCTGTGGGAGTCGCCCCTGTCAGTGATTTAGGATTTGGTTTTTCTTTTATTTTTTTCTCTTATATTCATTTCTTTGTATGTAAATAATGAATTGATTTAATTAGGTTTTTAACATTATGGTTTTTATTGTAATTAGGATTATTTAGGTTAGGTTAATTTTTCATATATTGTAAAAGTAGTGTTTTTATCAAAGGGCCCCTTGAAAAACGGTTCCTACCGAAGGGCTACCCTCCTGAAATAAATCAAATCAAATCAATCAATCAATCAATCAATAACGAAAGCGCACAGAAAGCGTAGTTCAAGACAGAAGTTTCCCCGATATTATAGCAACAGCAACATTTAACATTATTTCATATTAGACAGATTTGATACCATAAGATGGACAAATCACCAAGATGTTTACCCTGACACAACAACAAATTTAACCAGAATTGGCATGTTTCGACCTCATAAGCAGTTTAACTGTGTTCAAAGTATTTTGAAAATCTAGGGACCGTCATTAGCATTTTCTTTTTGCGAAGTCTTCGTTAGCATTGTTTCTTGTGATGTCCAGTTCCATAATTCTTCTGACTTTCCACACAATCGAAAATGTTAACATTGCAACGAATTTTCATGTATTTTTATCGTGCCAAGATTGGAAGTTTTAATCGTGCCAAGGTAGGAATTTCGGGTTGATTTAATGCACGGGGGGGGGGGGGCTCTTCCATAGTAAAGGTACCTGGAGATGGTTTAGCCAAGGATATCATTTTTGACAATAATGGTCTAGCGAACGGTCATGATATCATATTTGGCACAAATTTGACAATATTGGTCGAGGAAATGGTCAAAATTGGTCTAGCCAAGGGTACCATTTTCGTAAAGATTGGTTCAGACAATGGTCAAATTGGTCTAGCCAAGGGCACCATTTTCGTAAAAATTAGCCTAGCCAGCCAACGGTACCCTTTTGAAGATGCTCGCGGCAGACCCCTACCCAAATGTTTGGCCAAGAACCCCCCCCCCCCCCCCGTGATTTTATGTAATTGCAATCTATTTTAGTACGGGAGAAAAGTCGGCATTCCAATAAGAGGGGTACTTCGGGGTTTGTGGTATTGCGGTATCGGGGTTAAATGTTGTGCGGTGTTGGGATAATGATGGAAAAAACTTGCAGTATTGCGGTATCGAACGTTCACAGCGCGGTATGCGTTATTGTACGAAAATTAACATCCAAACTTCATGTAATGCCATTTTCCTGTTGCGAAACAAAGCATCTTCGAGACGAATTGACAGAGGAAAGACAAACGAAGGAGAGAGAAGACCCTTATCTCTCTGTGTGTGCCTGCTCCACCTGCTCGACTTTGAAGAAGGTACCTGCGGAGGAGAGCACACAACATTTTTATCTGAAGAAAAAGGATCAAAATATTTGCATGAATCAAAACTTTAAATGTAGGAAAATCACCCCAATTTTCAAGTGGACCACTATACGCCGATCGTCATAATTCCTGCTCTATTATTATTATTATTATTATTTCTATAACATTCTTTAAGTTGGTTGTTAAAAATAGCTCTACTTCAAGAACTAATAAAGACCAACTATTTACAAAAACAAAATAAATTACAGTTCATTATAAGAAACGAAAATACCCTAAAATACCCTATTTACAAATTTTGCAACGGCAAGTCTCTCCAATCCATTTTTTTATGCATGACTCTATCAAAAGTTATCGAGAAGATCATATATAATCAACTGTCCAAGTGCCTTAAATCGAATGGCCTGTTGTGCCCACATCAGTTTGGGTTTAGACAAGGGAGATCTACGCAACATGCAGCTACCTTACTGTCAAAAAAGGTTAGACAGAACATTGATAAAGGGCTATTTAGCGGTGCTGTCTATATTGACCTCTGTAAAGCCTTCGACACATTACGTCATGTAGCCTTGCTGGAAAAATACAAAGTTATGGTATAGATGATGTGGAATTATAATGGATAGGTGTTTATCTCTTTAATAGGAAACAAAAAGAAATGTTTGATAATACCAGCTCATGCGAAGAAAACGTTACATGTGGTGTCCCACAAGGATCCATTCTAGGGCCCCTTCTCTTTGGGCTGATAATAGTCAACGGTATCCATATTCTGCTAACTGATGTTGGCACTATATTATATGCCGATGATACTGCTTTAAATTGTGCAGGAAAGAACTCAAGTGAAATAGAACATTTACTTAACAGTTAACTGCAAAAAGTTGCAGAGTGGCTTGATGAAAATAACTTGTTCGAAGGTAGCTTGCAACCAAATAAAACAGAATTTTGAGCAAATTTTCGAAAATTTTGAGTTGGTCTTTTCTAACGTAAAATTCATCTTAGAATCGGATTCTAAAACTTTCAAGTTCATCCCATTGCTTGTTTGGCCGCTTTTTTGGAATTGTTTAAGTACCACTCCCATGCTTGGTGCTTAGTAACCGCATAACAACCATAAATTATCAAAAGTTGGCACCCAAAAAGCACCCCTCTTTCCTCCAGAGAAACATTTTCTGGTTTGCATCCCTGTGTTTGATCTCCAGCCTTGTTGGCTCCCTGTGTTACATACGGGATCTTTCTCTGCATAACAGTGGAAGAAAAAGGTTGAAATTTTAACCTGGCCTGATGCCTGAAGATCTTGCCTTCTGAAAGCTTTGTGAAATGGGTTCAAAAAGAATTAAAGGTGCAGAAACTGGCTAGTTTGCACTTTAGCGGACACACTTTTAACATTTATCCGTGTGTGAATTTTGTACCGATTTTGGATGGAAAATACATCAGTACTAAGATTAAAGTATACCTATTGAATCAGCGGGGGCTTGGGGGCAGCAGCCCCCAAAAATTTGTAGCGAAACGAAATCATTGATTGCCAGTTCCTGCTGCAGTTTTAGGCCATGTTGACGTTCTCCAGTAAGTGCGAATTAGTCGAAGTACGTTCGAATCTTGCATTATCCAATCACATGATAGGATTTACAGCACTATTGTTTAGAAAACCAATCAGCAGTTAGTTCTAACAATACAATTCAATTCAACCTCTGTTTTCCTTGGAAACTGTGTCCGCCAAAGTGCATTTGTCCCAAAGATACATAAACTCCATGGCAATCAAGCTGTTGATAATTTGGAAAAGAAACCATTGCACAAGGACGCTTCAAGTGAGCCAGTTGAAGTCAGTTGGGTTTGTTTATCTTCGAAAATTTAGGCCTTTATTTGGCTGATAGGCCTATTTGGGAATTGGAGCAGAGAAGCTTAGATGGAACAATTCAATGGACCTGTCTGTTATCGTATAAGACCTGCAATTACATCTAGAGTTAGTGCAAGTAAATGTGACAGTGCAGCAGTGCCTCCATGGAAACTCGTAGTCATTCATTGATGAAGCTCTGAAAACCAACGAACTTGTGATGTTGAATGAAATGAAGATCCAGCACGAGCAGTAGTGAAATGCCAAACCTTGAACTTGAACCACTAAGCCCAATAATTGCTTGAGATATTTTGATTAATTTTGGCTGATTTTTCAGATTTGAGGCTCTCAATGATAAAATTGACAACTTGCTGTGTCATGGCAGCCTGGCGCACGGACGTGTAAGGAACTTGCTCCGGCCTTGTTTGCTAGTTTTTCCTCTTGAAAGCGATGTGAACATGATGTGAGAGTATACACTGTATCTCTTATTGGTTACTCATGGGTTTTTCAAAAATGTGCTGCTAACTGGATTCTCTCAAGCAAAGTTATATCTCGTTTTTCTTGACTTGCGGAATTGTAGACTTGACACGCCTCTCGAAATTAGGCCACCGCCCGACGAACAATGACCGTGCCGAAGTATCAGGAGTATTTCGATAAAAGATTCGATGAAATCCAGGCTAAGATGGCAACGAAGGATTGCATTAAGGATCTTCATGATACTATTGTGCAGCAAAATTCAAAAATTGATGCACTGGAAGCAAAAGTTGCAATGATGGAGAGTTATATTGCCCATATGGAAAATGGAATTGACGAGCAAGAACAATATAATCGCCGTCTCTGCCTTAGGATTGATGGTATCGCTCCTCCAAAGCAAGGACAAAGTGAGACCGGTGACCAATGTTTAAAGAAAGTAAAGTCTATGTTTAAAGAGCTGAAAGTGGCCATTCCTGATGAAGTGATCGATCGAGCCCATCGAATTGGAAATCCGAAGGTCAAGAACGGAATCAATATCCACACCATGATCGTTAGATTTACAACATGGCGTCATCGAACGACGGTATACAGAGCAAGGAAAGCCAGCTCCAAGTATAAAATTAGATTAGATTTAACCAAGAAAAGATTGAATGCGATGGTTAAGGTGTCAACAGATTTGGAAACGAAGAAATTAGGCTTTGCTTTTGCTGATGTGAACTGTCGGTTGTGCGCGAAAGTTGGAGATGAGTTCGTTTATTTTAATGCAAATGACGATCTAGATGCACTTGTTGCTAGATTTCAGTCCGATGATGATGGACATGATGAAAATGAAGAACAAAATGAAGAGCAAATCGAGAAGGAAGGTTCTGATTCTGAAGATGAAGGCGAAGCAGAGTAAACTTTACGAACTGATGAGGCTTGTTCTTGGTGGATCTTTACATTTGTTGTTTTGTTAATCTTTTTAACAATCTTTTCACATTTTGATAGGACCGAGGGGCAAATCACTCCCTAGAAATCTAGCTCATTTCTTCATATCTTTTTATTTTCTCCTAATAACCCCTATAAATCTTTAAATTGTTTTCTCGAAACGTCGTGCGATTTTTAGGGAGTGTTAGGCTCCTCGGACAGGGTTTACGGAACGGTGTTTCTATTCAAGCTTTTTCGCGCGGTAGAGGCGTTTTCGCACGGTAAATTTGCGTTGTTTACACAGCTACTTAAAATGTATCACGTGATTATGAACCTCAGTTTGTTTTCGGTTTACTATGCAAAATTGCCACAGTTTGATGCCAATGACAATTGGAAAGTTTCTATTTTGTTCTGATACAACAAAAGCGTCCTCCGGGAATTCTACTAGTAAAATTGTTTTTTTTGCAGGTAACAATAATAATTTTGAATAGTTGCTCTCCATTGTTAGCTAATGCGAAGTAATAAGCTCATGAGAATACGAAAACAATGAAAAACTTAGAACCAACAAGGCCCATGCATTCGAAGGAAGAATGCCTTTGTATTTAGCGTTTCATTCAACTTGTGTTTATCTTAATATTTGTCGTACCTGTAAATTGTGCTTTTTAATGTACGTATTTTTGTTGAGGCTTGTGAACGGTGGTGGTGGGGGTTCTATTGAAATGGTCAATAATAGTACGTATCTTCTCTTGTTACATCATTTTCCTGAACGGATTGGAGGTTATTTCCCCGTAGGACCAGCGAGAAGGTTTCTTTATGATGATGCCGGTTGAAATGAAGCAATGGCGAGCAACAATTGGGTGTTTCAATGTATCAATCAACGGTGTATGTTCCCCTTGCAAAACCTTTAGGCCATTTTCAATTATCTCGCGCATCTTTTACCTCTATTGGTTTTGTTCTTGTTTTATCTCAATCTCAATCTTTGTGCTACCATTTGTACTGATACTGCAGTCTTTTGCAATGCATCTTACTGCAACACAGTTGGGTTTCATGCCTATGTTCGCCCGCGCGCATCAGTTTGTGAAGACAGTGCTGTACATTACCGTGGAACTTGTCAAGCGAATTCCGCTAGCTATTGTTTTTGCTGTTCGGAAGAAGTACTCTCACTCCCATTATGCCTACTTTCACTTGGCATGCGTAGCTTGTTACGCACTACATATAGGATGGTTGATTCTTAGAACCATTTTGTTGAGTGGTGATGTAGAAACTAATCCTGGTCCGGAATCACTTGATTTTTGCTGTTGGAATTTGAATAGCATTACTGCATATGATTTTTTAAGAGTTTCCCTTATTGAGGCATACAACTCGGTGTGCAACTATGACTTAATCGGCATTGTTGAAACTCACATTGACAGCACCGTTGATGAAGATAGGCTTTCACTAGATGGCTATACATTTATCAAAGAAAACCATCCACAAAATGTGAAAAGAGGTGGTGTTGGAGTATACGTTAGGGATTCGCTTCCTTCCAAAAATCGTTCGGACCTGGTGACTCTTCCAGAGTGCGTTGTGTGCGAGATCCAATTAAACAGGAAAAAGTACTTTTTCGTAGTTGTTTATAGAAGTCCAAGTCAAGATCAGAGTGAATTTGATAACTTCACAATGAGTTTTGAGTTGTTGCTTTCAAAATTGCATGCTGAAAATCCATTCTCTGTTATCATTACCGGTGATTTCAACTGCCGCTCGACTCAATGGTGGGAAAATGATATCGAAAATAATGAAGGAAAGCTATTTGAGCCAATAACGTCTGACCTTGGTCTTCATCAGCTGATCTCGGAACCAACTCACTTAATGGGTGACTCAAAATCCTGCATTGATTTGATTTTTAGTGATCAACCAAACCTCGTTATCGAGTCTGGTGTTCATCCATCACTACATGAGCAATGTCATCATCAAATCGTCTATGGGAAATTATCTGTTTCGAATGTTACACTACCTCCTCATACCCGCAGAATCTGGTACTATGACAAGGCAGATTTTGTCGCCATTATGAAAAGTATCGGAATGTTTCGTTGGCAGGAATATCTTGACAAAATCACATGCCCTAACGAGCAAGTAGAATTACTCAACGAAGTCCTTTTGAACATTTATTCTAATTATATTCCAAACCAAGTCAAGACGATCAAGCCTCGTGAAGCTCCCTGGATAACGCACAATGTTAAAAAATTCCTCAGGAAAAAGAACCATGCTTATAAAACTTTTGTTAGGAATGGTCAGCCAGGCGACAGGCTTGAAGGAATACAAAAGATGGTATCTGACGGTGCAAAAATGATTGAGGATGCCAAACAAAATTACCTCCGTAAGACAGGGCAAACGTTAGATAACCCAGGGACATCTCGCAAAGCATATTGGTCTTTAATCAATACCCTTCTGAATAAAGCGAAGATTCCTATAATACCACCCCTTTTAGAGAACGGGTTATTTATAACTGATTTTACTGAAAAGGCTCAGTTATTTAATGATTATTTCATACTCCAATGTACAACAATTGACACAGGTAGTGAACTTCCACAACATATTCCATTACCTACTTCCTTGATAAACGACTTTAACATCTCTGAGGAAAAAATTCTAAATATCATAAGATCTCTTAATCCTAACAAGGCTCATGGCTGGGATGAAATTTCTATAAGAATGATAAAAATAAGCGATGCATCATTACTTACTCCTCTTAAAATATTATTCACGAACTGTTTGAGACAGGGTGTATTTCCCGAAATATGGAAGTGTGCAAATGTAGTCCCGGTTCACAAGAAAAACGAAAAGAATGTAAAGAGTAACTACCGTCCTATTTCTCTTCTACCAATTTTTGGGAAGATGTTTGAAAAACTCGTTTACGACTCCTTATACTCGCATCTTGTTTCATGTAATTTGCTTAACCCCAATCAATCAGGTTTTCGTCCTGGTGACTCAACAGTCAACCAACTAATTTCCATAACGCATACGATATTCAAAGCATTTGACTGTAATCCTCCACTTGATGTTCGTTCTGTGTATCTTGATATTTCTAAAGCCTTTGACAGGGTATGGCATGATGGTCTCATTTATAAATTAAAACGATGTGGCGTCTCAGGGAAACTTCTTTCTCTTATCCAAAGTTTTCTTAAGGATCGGAAACAGCGAACTGTGCTGAACGGAAAGTGTTCTAGTTGGGGAGATATTTCAGCGGGAGTGCCCCAGGGTTCTATTTTAGGGCCCTTGTTTTTTCTTGTATATATAAATGATCTAACTGCAGACTTGAAATGTAATGTCAAACTTTTCGCCGATGATACATCTTTGTTTACGGTTGTTCGAGAAGCTAACGAAGCAGCAAGGGATATGAACCATGACCTTCAATTGATAAGTCAGTGGGCCCATGATTGGAGAATGTCATTCAATCCTGATCCACTAAAACAAGCTGTTGAATTATTATTTTCAAGAAAAAGAAATGAAACAGATCATCCAGTAATTCTCTTTAACAACATACCCGTAAAAAAAGTAAATGAACATAAACATCTAGGTATTATCTTAGACTCAAAGCTTTCCTTCTCGGCTCATATAAAATCTGCTATCTCTAAAACGAGAAAGGGCATTGGTTTACTGAAATATCTCTCCAAATATCTACCCAGACATACCCTTAGCGAGCTATATAAGCATTACGTGCGACCACACCTAGACTACGGGGATGTTATCTATCACATCCCAGCTAAAGTGTGTGAATTCAGTCAAAACATCAGTTTATCCAATTTAATGGAAAAATTAGAATCTGTTCAGTATTCTGCTGCCCGTGCTGTAACAGGAACTTGGAAGGGAACATCGCGCAATAAGCTGTACATTGAGCTTGGCTGGGAGTCGCTAAGCTCCAGAAGATGGAGTAGACGCCTTACATTGTTCTATAAGATTATGAATAATCTCATACCCTTGTACACAAAGGAGCCAATTCCACAGCCTCATCAGTCAAATTACTCTCTTCGTAACCAGGATGTCGTTGGGCGAATAAGGGCGAGAACCGAACAATTTCAATCCAGCTTCTATCCTAACTGCATATCTGAATGGAACAAGCTTGATCCAGAAATCAGGCTTGCACCATCGGTTGCTGTTTTTAAGAAAAAGATTTTGTCGATAATTCGCCCCCCTGCAAAATCTGTATTTGGTATTCATGACCCAATAGGCCTGTCGTATCTTACCCAAATAAGGGTCGGTCTGAGTCAATTAAATTGTCACAAATTCAATCATAATTTCCGAGATAACATTGACCCAATGTGCCCAACGAACGATGGCATTGAGGATACGGAGCACTTTCTGTTGCTCTGCCCTTCATTTGACATTCATCGACGAGATCTTCTCGCTGGAGTTTCGGAATTATTGCGACCATATGTTCGAATAAACAGCCTTCCAAATAACGCACTGGTCCAAATTTTATTGTATGGTGAAAAAGACCTTTCTATTGATGTTAATAGAAACGTACTCAAGTTAACCCTAGATTTCATTCACAAAACAGGCCGGTTCAATTGAAGTGGTTTAAGCAGCTGCTATACCCCCCCCCCCCTTCCCGTTCGCAAAGTCTCTTTCTCTCCTTTTATTCGTTAGTCCCGGTCTAAAAGTCTGTTTCACATTGGATGTGAGGTTCGACAATTTATCTACATAAATTCAAACATCTAAATATCTACGTTATTGTGATCAATAAACCCAGACAACATACAGGCGCTATGTCTTGGGCAGTAGGGACTCTGGAGGGGGTCAGTAACGACAGCAATTGTTGCTGTTGTTGGTTGTTCTCTCAGCCGGGGATTCTATTGTTCAGCATCAGGCGCCTCCGTCACTGACCTGACAACCAATGTGAAACAGACTCCAGTATATATCAGTATCTTATCGTATGTATATCATTTTGTAGGTGTTTATGTAGTTACTTAGTTGTATGTTTTTATGTGTTGGCCATGGGGTAGACATCGTCTTTTGCTCCTCATGGTATCGTCCTTGTAGTGTTGCATAGTAGTTAAAGTATAGTAGAATGTAGCATATCTTGTAATATTTTATATTGATTAAAAAAAAAAAAAAAAAAAAAAAAATGATAAAATAATATGCACTTCAAAACGAGGGAGAATGTTAAAAGGAATATGCTTGAAACCAGACTGCTTTTTATATTGTGTGTGTGGGAAGATAAAGTATAACAAAGGAAGAACAATAGAAGCATTGTCTTTAAAACCATAGTCGAGTACGCATCTCGTGTGTGCACTTTGCAAACTTAACAGTTTGAGCTGGAAGTTTGGCTGAATGAAGCAGTAACTCAGTTCAATAATAGATCATGATATCTAAATAAAGTATGACAAAGAAATAACAAAGGAAGAACAATATAATCATTGTTTTTAAACAATAACCAGGTACGCATCGCATGTGTGCACTTTGCAAACTTAGCTGTCTTGGCTTGAAGTTCTGCTGAATTATGCAGTAACTCAGTAAAATAATGGACCATGATATCTATAAGCACTTTCGTATTGGTCCATAAGTTGCCGCCCTCTTAAACGATCACAGAAAATAACAGCACAGAGAATGAGGAACATTGAAAAACTTGCATAAATACTGACAAAGGCAAGAGAGAGACAATGAAATGTGTAAAAAGGGCATATTAAAACAGACAAATGGTTTGAAGGGGGAGAATTCTTTGCATCTGGGAGTTTCTTTTCTGTAAATATGTATGCAAACTTTAACTTGATTTTGCCGAAATATGTGTTTTGCAGTAATTGCGTAATTTTGAAGAAAGATATCACAAGAACCAGATGGGCTATTGAAAGGAAATTTGGAATGCATGTATCTTGGTCCCTTGTGAAGGGCAAGGACCAAGAAAATGGGGGCTAGCTTGGATGCTTTAGCAACATGAAGCCTTTAAAACTGAGATAAATGAATCAATTTTAGAAATTTTGATGTACTTCCTTAATTTCCTTTGTTCAACAAACATTTTGAAAAAAATTCTAGTCTGTGCCCTAGAGTATGGTTTGATCTAGTTATACAGAAAATCTCATCAAAATCAAACATATGAGCTAAGAGCTGTGTTTATTTGAAAACATGCACCTTTTGGGCCCATTATTTTGCTGATGACGTCATGTCTATGCAAATTTATGAAAATTTTCAACTGAAAAATTATTTTCATTTCATCACTTACCTATATCAATAATTTGGTGTGGTCAAACTAAGCCTGTCTTTGAAATAGATTATTTGGTTGCAGGAGGTAAAACTGAACTTGTGCCATATGAATCACATAAAAACGTGGACATCAAACTCTACAATCAAACTATTCATGAGACAAAATCATACAAGTACCTTTGTGTATGTAGCTTTGGATAACCATCTGAACCTACATCAACATTTCGAAAATGTGTTCAAAAAGCACCAGCAAAAGTTAATTTTTTATCTCGTATTCGCGACAAAGTCAGCTCTTATGTAGCAGAATTGCTATATATAAAACAATGATGCGGCCACTACTGTTGTACTGCTACCCACTATAGCTTTCCCTACCCCAAGAAACAGTAAACAAGCTACAGTATATACAAAATAAAGCAGCCAGAATTGTCAATCCAAAAGCAAAGATAGCATCATGGGACAGTATTGAAAAAAACACGAAACACAAGGGTGGCCATTAACGTGTTTAGATCGTTGCATAACAGAATCTACTACCCGAAGACTTGAATGGTTACTTCAAAAGATCTCAGCATTAAATAAACCCTAGAGGCAGTGCCTCTTGTATTGTTTTACCGAAAATGCGCACTGAAACTGGAAAAAAGTCGTTATCCTGCCAGGGAGCCCGCATTTTCAACCGACTCGAAAAAACAACCCGATACGTAATATCCATCTTTCTTTTCAAAAAGAAACTAAAACTATCGAAGTTTTTGTAGATGTCCAAGAAAAACATATTTGACTCAAATAAATTCTTATCCTTTGATTGTACATTAAACAGTTTCATTTTATTCTACTTTTACTTTACCTTCATTTTAACTACAATGATTGTCAATAGGTATGATTACAGGTCCTTGAATAATAACAGATAGTTTTACGTCTGAACAAATCAACTTGTCAAAATATTAGCTATCATTCTTATTATTACTTTTTGTTTTGAAAAGTTTCCTTTCGAACCATGCTGCATTCGAATACATTTGCACATATGAGCAGGATATTAAAAGTACCATTAAAGGGTAAACAGTTTAGACAGTTTAGATCATTAATACGACAATGATATAAAGTCTGAAAGCAGTTTACTGAAAGCACGTCAATGAAAATTTTTCCCGTCGTTCTCACATCACTCTTTTTTCTGTAAAACATCTAACTACGATCTAATAGATCAAACTTCAAATTTTGATGCAGAAAGGTGGATCTGGTGGATTTAGATCGCAATCAAACTGCTACAGACCGGTATAGAGTATTAACAGCGTTTTTTTAGTTTTCTAGCGGTTGCGGTATTTTGCTATTTGTTGGTGCGGTATTGCGGTATTTGGTGTCTTTTTCGTGCGGTATTGCGGTATTGGGACCCCCCGAAGTACCCCTCCAATAATAAGGGTGGTCATGGACCTATGCGATTGGAATGCCTTTGTTCTTGTTTGTTAGTTGATGAATATTTGCATGTCGGATCGATCCTCTAGGGATTCTTGTTTCTTAGTTGAGGAATATTTGCATTTGCTATGTAATTCCCCTACATGGCTGTCTGTACCTAGAACAATGGCAAGGAGATTCCGTGGATCCTTTGATTGCATCGAATTTGCCCCTTACCCTGGTTGGGGGGCGAATTTTAGAAAACAAATCTCTATTGGACCCTGTACAAAGAAGACGATATTTGGAAGGTTTCGCAAGGATCATGAGTTTTAAAGTGCACGAAATTTGCTCCAGAAAATGCAGAAAATGCCAATGGAGATGATGCTGTTGTTGTTGTATATGTCGTTGTTGTAGTTGTTCAGCACGAAATTATCTAAAGTTAAATTTAGTCCCATTTGTGCCACTCTTCGTGGACTTGCAGAAGCTTCTAACCATAAAAGGACTATAGACGATGAGCCTTCACAACATTGGAAGTGATGCAGTTGTGTGGCTGCAGACAAACTGTGTTGGCCTGGAATCGTTCTTCTTGGGATTTTCACATTTTGGCGATCCACGTCATGCATTTCTGGTGATTTTTCCATTGTGTCACGTGTTCAACAAAAATGTCGGAGAAAGATGTCTGTGGATCGCATCGTTAAATGAATGGGTCAATGCTGTTTTGAAGTGGTAAGATTGCATTGAATTGAAACGCTCATCTCAGGGCGATATCAATGATGATCCAGGCAGGGCAAAAATGTATGTTTGTATCAGTCAGGCTTTTTATTGACAGATTGATTGCTTGATTAGAACTGATTAGAATTTAGATTTCGAGTGAGAGTCCAGGCCAGGCGGGGGTATATTTAGGATAGGAGTGCTCAAGGCCAGGCTGAGGTACATACAACGCATCAGCCCAAACAATAATTTCTATCACGAAAATAGACCCAAGAAAATAACTTTTCCGACCTCACTTACCCGGGGGGTACATGACTTGCGGACGGATGGGGTCTGCCACCCGGTTTTCAGAAAGCTACCCTCTTCTAATTACTGAAACTTGCTTTTGATACCCACCTTTATGATGAATTTTGGCGGAAAACTGCCCATTTTAGCCATTTTCTGCGAATTTCAGCGAAACCCAACCCATCTTTATGGAAAATTTGCCGAAAAAGGACCCTTGTTTAGAGAATTTCGGGCCCAAAAACCCACCCATATGGGTGGCACATACCCGTACCCTGAAAATGTTATGTACCCCCCCCCCCTGGGCTTACATACCGAAAAGTTATGAAGTCAGTATCTTAAATCTGCACAAAAGTAACTAACTGATTAGATTTCTCATACTGTATTTGGATATTCAAGTTTTTCATTATAGAGGGGTATCGCCCTTGTGGAGCGCCCTCAAATTTTGACAAATTTTATCGCACTGCAAAAGTCGCTGAAAAAAAGAGTCTCGGGCTAGTTTTTCACAAAAAGCGCGCGAAAACAGTTTGCTGATGCCACCTCCAACATCGTGGCTTGTCCTCGCTGTGTAATATCATTTTGTTCCTTCACGAAATGAAAATAAAGTTGAACTAACCTGAAGGAGAATCGAAGGTATGTTCTTTTACAATCTGTTTTTTCATGGTCATTTCTCTTGTCACTGCTTGAGTTCAAATATTGCAACCCTGATCTAAATTGGATGGCCTAACGTCGAGCTTCAACCTTTGAGATGACGAATTAACAGGAATCCTTGAAATCACGCAAGCGATCTTGCCACCGCATGCCTCGATTATCAGAGCATTCTCTCGGGCCTAAATCGCCCTAATGGTGCACCTGTGTTCTGTATGAGCTCGTGCTATGTCACATGCTCAAGCCTCGTTTTCGTCAGGCAATTTAAAAACAATACCGATGGGTCGCTATGGCTCCTTTAACAATTTCCTAGGGCCAAATGGGCGACCTTTGGAAATTAGGCCGCTCAGACCTCTCGGCATAAAAATTGATATTATGGCAAATTGAAATCACAATTAGTCACAAGATTCACACAAAAGGGAGAGGAAGAGTAGATGATCATACTCATGGTAAGTTTTATTCAAAATTTTGCTTTATATTGTGAAAACCTGCTCTCCTTACAAAAGCGCTCCAAAAGGGCGATACCCCTCTAGTGTTACTTGATTCTAATTTTGTTTGTAAATTATATTTTTCCCAATTTTTCTACTTTTTCTCATATTTGAGACCAAAAAAAGTAAGCCAGAATTTCAGGAACCCAACAAAATAACTGAACAAATGATTGACCCAAAAAAATAGTCCTTGCCCAAATTTTAGACCCAAAAAAGTAACCTGCGCACCCCTATCCTGAATATACCAGAGTAGCCATGGCAGCACTGTCACCCTACTATATGTAAATGGGCTATTCCATTTTAAATTCATAACAGGTATTTATATGGAAGGCACTTTTCACCGATCTTTTGTAGCACAGAAATCCAAGGGGGTCACATAAATTTTAGCCCTGGAAAATGGAGATTCCACCGTAGCGTGAGCCTGTAAATTTGAGGTGCGGAGGTTTGCCTGTAAATATGAGGTCGGCAAGATCAAAGGTCTGCTTCGCAGGCGACAAGTAGTCATAATCTATTGTGAAGAAGACAAAGTGAGACACAAGGTCTGGTTTTAAATGAAACAATAGGCTTTTCCAGGGGTCAGGTCAACGGTCTAAGGATTTCTGCAGCATATAATTACACATCTTTTCTTTCTGACATCGTTCGGGAAAGCAAAAGCTTAGGATTTAACTTCTTACGGGTTAGGATTTTTACTGCATAAGGAAATCTGCGAGAAGAATCCAATTTTATTTGGTTTCTTTTAGTATTGATTTGCTAGATCTAAAAGTTATCAGTCTAAGAAAAACTTCCTTATTGCTCAAATACTTCGTCCCATTGCAATACACTTATTTTTTTTATTAGAAACT
Source organism: Aurelia coerulea (assembly GCA_039566865.1). Classification (NCBI taxonomy): domain Eukaryota; kingdom Metazoa; phylum Cnidaria; class Scyphozoa; order Semaeostomeae; family Ulmaridae; genus Aurelia; species Aurelia coerulea. The sequence goes on from CM076945.1 coordinate 17,306,484, forward strand.
GCCAATAAGAAACTGAACTCTCAGACTGCCAAAAAATTAAGAAACTCCAGTACTGGAAGAATGTAAGTTAAGGAACTATTTACTTCGATACAGGAAATGTTTGACATATTTTTATCTCATTTTCACTTGATTCCTGTATCAAATTACTCGTACGGTAATTGAGTAATTTCTAAACATGGGAAATGCTTTAAAAACATTTTTTTGAAACAAGTAGTGAACATGTAGATGGTTATTGAACCTCTAAGAAACTCATAAGAAACTCTGAAGTCTGAATACTCAAAATCTGATAATTTTAAGAAATTTTCAGTACTGGCCCAAATTATCAGTTTCTTATGAAATAATATGTGTCCTTTTTTGTTTCATACATACATACATACATACATACATACATACATACATACATACAAGGTCTAGGTGAGTATATCCACAATAATTGTGGCTCTTCAACTCGAATTAAAAATGCAATTTCCCTAAGATATTACAATCTGTAAAAAATATTAAGTTACAATATAAATTAGGCAGCAACTAAAGAGAAATTAAAGATAAAATATATAGTAGAAGTCAATTAAGGACAAAGACGTTCTTTAGCACGCCTTGTTAGGTCCGCTCTCAGTTTTGTACAGAATGAGGTCAATGATTTCTGTTCCCTGATTTCTGTTGGGAGTTTGTTGAATAGCTTGCCCGCAGTGTCTTGAAAGGTATCCTTGATCATTGATGCGCTCAACTTCAGTTCGTTACTGTTACGAAGAGTACGATTGGTCTTCTTTATTTCAATGCGGTTAATGGATGGCCAATTCTCGTTGTGAATCGCTTTAAAAGTCATTTTCATGCAATTAAATTCTCTTCTTTCCACTATTGGAAGCCAGTTAAGTTTGAGAATATCAGCTGAAGATGCATAGCGACCAAGCACAAAACTTGCTGCAACTTTCTGCAATCGTTGCAGTTTGTTTATTTGAGTGACAGATAATGGTGAGTAAACATAATCGTTGAAATCAATTTTTGTCAACACTAGGCTTTCAGCAAGTTGTTTTCTCAATTTTAAGGTTGTGAAATGCTTCAGCTTTTTTAAAATGGATAATTTTCCGTAACAGCTAGAGGAAAGTTCTTTCAAATGATTGGACCAATCTAAGTGTTTATCGAGATAAACTCCAAGGAGGTGAGGTTTTTCATCCAGTTCGATAGATTCTCCTCCCAATGACAGTAATATGGTCTTTTTTAATTTGGTGACGATCATACAGTCGTTTGGATCCACTGATTAAAAATTTGGTTTTCTGTTTCTGGGTCGATAAAGATTATTATTTTCAAGCGCTTTTTTCCTTCTTTTGTGTTGCTTTTTCCGCGCTATTTTCAGTGTGATACATGTATTTTCTTTAGAAGTTTTTAAGAATTGGGCCCAATACTGAAAGTTTACTAAGATTATAAGATGTTAGGTACTTACAGTTCCTTAGGAGTTTCCAGAATTTCTTACAGGTTTCATGATAATCTTCATGTGCACTTTCCTGTGCCTTTGTGAACCTTTCAAAACGAAGTTTTTGAAGCCTTTCCGATGAATCTGATGTTTAAACATTAATCAAGTACCTTCCAATTTTTGTTGCAATTAGTACTGTACAGGAAACAAGTCAAAATATGATAATGCAGAATTGTAATAAAATCTATCGTAAGTACGTACATGTATTTTTTATAAGAAACTAATCATTTGGCCCAGTACTGAAAGTTTCTTAAAATCATCAGATTTTGAGTCCTCAGAGTTTCTTGCGAGTTTCTTAAAAGTTTTAAAACAATCTTCATGTTCACTAGCTGTGCCCGTGAACGTTTCAAAACATAGTTCTCAAGCCTTTCCGATGTTTCGACTTTACTCTTACCACTTATATGAAACATGAAACAAGAGAAATAAAGGTTCATTTTGTCAAAATAAACAGTTTCTTAAGTCAGATTTTTCCAGTACTGGAATTTCTTAATTTTTTGGCGATCCGAGAGTTGAGTTTCCTATTGGCAGTTGCTAAGGGGAAATACGTGTAATCTTAATTCTGAAAGCTAATTTTCAATCTTTTATCCATAGCGATGACATTTTGAACAATTTTGAAAGAAAATTAGATCAGGTTTTATAGGGGTTTTATAACAAACTATTAATCTTACAAGCGTAAGTACGTACTCTTGAGTTTCACTTTCAAAAATCGCATTTGGGAAAATTGCTTTTGAACCTAAAAGTTTCAGAAAAATTCATAAGAAATATGGAAAATCTTTTCATTCGTGACATGTCATACACTTTTTCGAATGAGTGAAATACCCCTACTTTTTATAAACAAGCACCTACAAGAAACTCACTCAGGTCGCCAAAAAGTTAAGAAACACCGGTGCTGGGAAAAATAACTAGTTATTTTGATAAAGAACCCTTCCTTACTATGGGTTACGTTTGTTATTAACTTTTGTCGCATATTAATTCCGGTTTTTAAATTTTGATAAAATTGTGAGACATCTTTCAAAAATCTCGAAAGGTAGAACCAACTAACCCTTCCTTAGTATGGGTTAAGTTTGTTATTCACTTTCGTTGCATCTTATTTGCAGTTTTTAAATTTTTGTAAAATTTTTAGACATCTTTCTAACTTCTCGTAAGATAGAGTAGCGTCGCCCATTATGGCCGGTCGCCCATTATGGCCGGCTAGCAAGAGAAATTATACTTCAGGGGACTGACGACTAGTAATAAAATTGCAATTACGCGGAAGATCTTCGCTGACATCTTTTTATCATGATTTGACCTTCACTGAAGTTTCAGTTCATTTGCATTGAGACTCGACGAGATGGTTTGTGCATATCTCTAATTGATTCTTCTAAGTATTGCAAATTTCATGATTCTATTTATATTCCTTCCTTCTTTTTCGTCCGCTCAGCACCTTGCGGTTTGAAATTTTTGAAATATGCTTTAATTTTTCAGAAGTCCCGTCTTTGGAAAGGAAATCTACAATGAAACCAAAGCAAAGTGGCTTCTGATTGAGATTTAAGGTTATGAAGTCTCAGTGCTGCTAATTGCTATTTTCAACGCCCATTATGCCCATCAGTTTACCAGAGAAGTTTCCAATCGCTTCAAATATTAAAATATAAAAAAACACCGATTTGGCAAGATCTAAGGCAGGATTTAGAACAACTTGAAGCATGTATTTCAATTGCCAAAACTCGAAGTTTATGTTAATTCTTATTGTTATTTTTGTGTTCAAAGTACCAAATGATAAACAAAGAACAATAATTAAAACTGTTTTTCTTATTAGAACTTTTTACCGGAGGGTATTGTTCATTGTTTCTCCTGCGGCCGTAATCGGTGACGCTCGAAGAATACAACGTTTTTACCCCTTTCTTTAAAATTGGCTAAAATCAGTATAAAGAGTTTACGTAAAAAGTCAATACTCTGTGATCTTTTTCTCTATTATTTGGTGATATAATCTGGCTATTTTATTTTTTTCATTAATTGCTCTTTTTGGATCTAACTCAGAACTTTGCGACGACATGGGCATAATGGGCGACAGGGCGACACCACTCTAGGACCTAATAACCCTTCCTTACTATGTGTTAAATTTCTTATTCACTTCCGTCGCATATTATTAGCGGTTTTTGAATTTTGATAAAATTAATTGTGAAACAACTTTCAGAAATCTCGAAAGGGGTAGAACCTAATAACCCTTCCTTAATATATGGGTTAAATTTCTTATTCACTTTCGTCGCATATTATTAGCGGTTTTTAAATTTTTGTAAAATTGTGAGACATCTTTCAACAATCTCAAAAGGTAGAACCTAATAACCCTTTCTTAGTATGGGTTTAGTTTTTTGTTCACTTTTGTCGCATAGCATTTGTCAGTTTTTCAGTTTTTATAAACTTATGAGACACATTTCCAAAATCTCGTAAGATAGAACCTAATAACCCTTCCTTAGTATGGGTTTAGTTTTAATTTTCTCAAAACTTTGAGACATTCTGAAACTAGGAATGTGATAGCTATCGTTTCGTAAATAGATATCGTAAAAGATTCTCCAACGTTTCTCAACTCCGATCCTCCGATTTTATATATGAAGATAAAGAAAATAGAATGCAAATTATGCTGCTGATTGGTCTGAGAGCTGAGTGCTCATAAAGAGTTTCTTATGAACAACTTGTATGCTTCGAGCGAAGTAACGCAGATTCTTGGATTTATACAAATTCGGCTATAAATTGGAGAAAGCATTTTGATTTGGCTTCTAAATTAAGAGAAACGAATCATGAAACTTGTTTTGCTAAAATTGCTAAAAATTCTTTGCAGAATAAATATTCCAAAGTAGAACAACTATTGCGGAAATCTATTGCCAACCTTACCCCCTGTCAGGGTCAACAGGTGTGACCACACCAGAGTAAGATGTCTTGTATAATGGGCGGTCTCTTAACAGCATTGTTTTATTTGAATAGCTTCTTAGACAATAACCAAAGTAAAGAGTAGTCCCACGACACCTCATATTTACAGGTAAGCATAAGATATACTTGCACCCCATATTTGCAGTCTCGCACTACGGTGATATATGGGAAAATGAGGTGTTTGCTATGATGATCCTGGAATCAAGGGAACGTTTATTGGGGTCCCTGGATTCCAGAGGGTTCTCCACAATGAGCCAGGATGTCAGGGGGTTCTGCTCTGCACAACAGCCCCGAATTTCCAGGGTGGTCGTAGTCCAAGTACCCTAGAACTTTTATGTAATCTCACCCCTGGAATTTGCCTTCCATCATACCCCACCCTGGTCAAAATTCCTGTAGGATCCTGCTTCAAGATCCTGTCAAGATCCTGCAGGCTTCTGTACAAGATCGTATAGGATCCTGTAAGATCCCATCTGACAAGATCCTAAGTAGGATCCGGAAGTAGATCTGATAGGATCCTGTATGATCCTTACTGTATTGACAACTTGAAATCGAAAAGGTTTACCAGATAGAATTGCAAGTTTCAAGGCCTTCCTTGTCGAAAATTGATAACATGAAGAACACATGATTTGTAATTTTACCTCAGCCTTCTTTGCTTCTTCCTCTCACGTATTGTTGCTACAACTTCTTCTGTTAAGGCCGGTACGTCCTTTTTAGACAGCTTTCTTCTGCTTCGCTTTATTAGGCCGTCTTATCAATCGTACAGGATGTCTCTTCCGCTCAAATTCCAACGCTTCCTCTGGTTTTCCCAAGCTCAACAACTAAAATAATGATTCATGACTTGTCACTCCTGCTCCAATTTATATTTCATGGTTACGTTCTTTTTAAATTACCTTGGAGACTCGATTCGAACATCGCTTCTTGCACTCCAATAATTTAGGCCGCCATGAAAAATTTCAAGCTGGCATTTCTCGAAATCTCTTCCTGACAGCTATCCAATCAAAACACATCATTTGAATCTCTGTTGTATAGGCTATTGTTATTTTGACAACTTAGACAAAAGAACATGCTTTGAAAAAAGGTTCAAATTGAAGGGTCAGTTGCGGTGGGGGGGGGGGGTAAGTTTGAGAAAAGTGATACAAGCATTATTTTAGCAGCCCTAAAGAAATTGTTTGCTCCAACTAGGATGTCTGTTTGGCACTAGATAGCATAATTTTTTGGACAACCAGAACTGCTTATTATGCTGATTGTTGATTAATCCTGATAAGAATTTGCATAAGAACTGACACATAAAATCCTGACAAGATCCTGTAGGAATTTGCATAAGAACTAACACAGGATCCTGAAAAGGATCTTACATAGGATCCTAATAAGATCCTGTAGGAAATTACATAAGAACTTACACATAAAATCCTAATAAGTTCCTGTAGGAATTTGCATAAGAACTTACACAGGATCCTGAAAAGGATCTTACATAGTATTCTCACCGGAGAAGTCTCACGAAATTCCAAGACTCTAATGTTCTACACACCCGAGACTGCTTGAGAGGCCTGGGGAGAGCAGTTTCGTAGCCCCTAGGGAATAGGTCAGTATATAGGAAAAATCCGAGCTCATTTCAGCCTTCTTTGTGAGCAACAAGCAGTGCTTACAGTAATAAAATCTCTATCAAATTAATGCTGCTCCCGTCGCTGACATGGCCTAAGGCCCTCAGGCAGGCAGATGCACACATGGAAGCTTCTACAGTTGGTCTCAACTATCTGCAGTACTGGAAACGAAATGAAATGTAGTGTATACTCCTGCCGCAGTTCAGGCAGTAAGTTATCCTCTTCATTCACATTGAAATGTCAGAAAACATTTGTTTCTTTGGCCGAGTTTCAATTCCATTTTATGTTTCTTCGGCATGTCAAATTTGCTTTTATGTTGTGAACAGGATAGGAGAATTTTGTTTTTATCCAATCAGTGAATTTGTTATGATCCGCCTTGGCCAATCAGATCGCTAGAAATAACAATGGAAAGTGCGGGCGTCAGCGTTTTTCTTCAAAAGTAAACAAACGGACTCATGACACACAAAGCAAAGTGAACAAGGCAACCGACGGCACGAAAATGCAGTTGTCAGATGAAGAATTAAAGCAAATTGGGACATCTCGGATCAGATACCTATATTTGTTGGAGCTGATGATCTATTTTAGGAAGATGTCTCAACGAGCCTGCTACAGATTTTATCGATATCACTGTTTGGGTTTGGTTCATCTTCAATTTGACCGATTGCCTTCCGCTGTTCCTTGGTCTCGTGGCTTCATGCATAGGCCTAGCAGTATAGCAGTTAGCTATGCTTCATTCGATTTCTTCACAAGAATATCCATTTGCCTCTACAGAAGTTGATCACATATGGGACACATTTGCTGTTTGGTATGATCCATTTTACATGACATGGTAATGGCAGGAATGGCCACATCCACGAGAATGGCGCCATATTGGATTCGTTCTTGATCTTGAACAGTGCTTCTGAGGTCATTCTTGTCGCAATGACACAATTTCTTAGCATTTTAAATGCAGTCAGCCACCCAGCCTGGTTAAATTTTGAGAGTTTTGGCCTATCTACAGGAGTACAATTTCAGCAAGAAATCGAAATGAAGAATATAAACGTTGTTAATCTAAATGCACACAACATTCATAGACAAGTCAAAGGATTGCCTTTGAATATATTTTAGATCTTTGTTGTTTGTCTTTTAATTTGCACCTATATTAATTCATAGATGCTACTGACCAATTCATTCCCACAATGCCCCCATCCCTTTTCATTGTCAGCCCTTTTTAATTTGGTCTTGTTGATGCCAAACACATTCTGATTTGATATGCAAATTTACAATCTAACCATTGATCAGTGGCATCTCTGGCACTTATCATTATTATCATTAGTATTATCATTATTATTTGTACTCTGAGCATACTGATATTCGGTCCTGCTCGGTATTGATGAAGAAGTTCAGGGTCTACTGTTTCTCAGAAATAACACAAACAATTTTACCACAACCTACCTACAACCCTGCAGACCCTAGTCTTTTATCAATATGAAAGCCCTGGAAATATAATGTACATCAAGCTATTTATGTTTGTTTAGTTTCATGATGGGATAGAATAATTACAAGAGGATTCATGTTGTTGTATAGAAACTTTGTCCAACCAAAAGCTTCTTGCAAGTTTCTTAATCTTGATGCTAAAAAATCCGACAGTGATTTGTTTTTTGTTGTAAAAAAGATTCCAAGTACCTTCAGTGAGATATCACAGCAACGAACAGTTTTAAAAGAAATCAGATCATACTGAAAATGATGGGAACCTTTGTCATATTTTGAAATTCAATTTGCAATTTGACCCAAAGTGCATGCAGAGTGCAAAAGTTTTCTTAGCTCTTTTAGTTGAGTGATTAGATGGAGGATTCTAACGCAAGCTCTAATAAATGCAGGTAGATTTGGCACCATAATTTCAGACCATTTTGTACGGTGCATGTTATTTCAGCCCTGCTAGGCCAGCCTGGTCTTGAATCAACTACATGAGAAGAATGTAAGACTACCCTCACATGAGCAAACTCAGACCGGTCTGAGTTTCAGATCGGTTTGAAACTCATTTCGGCTTGTGGTCAAAGCCCTTGGAGTGCTCACATGACACAGGCAAAATGAAACTCAGGTCGACCTGAAAATCATTTCGGTTTCTCAGGTCAGTCTCAGTTTTCAGGTCAACCTGAAATTTTCATGTGAGCAGAAACTTTTTTATTTCAGGGCGAAATGAATTTTCAAAGCAGGTGTGAGTGGGATTCCTTGTGTTCTTTTGGCAATCAAAACAATCAAGATAAATCTTCAACAATGCAATCATAATTTTTCTGATTGACAGGGGAACGCACGCATTGTTTGTATTCAGGAACATTTTTGTGAAATGCGCATGTGCAGAGCTAGTGAGCTGAACTCAAACTGATCTTAGAATGTTCATGTGAGGAGCCGGGCAAATTAGCAGACACAACCAAACTTCAAACCGATCTGAAACTCAAATCGGTCTGAGTTTTCTCATGTGAGGGTAGTCTAAGTGGTAAATCAATGCAGAATGATTTTTCAAATGTGATAATGTGTGTTCCTCCTTGAAGCAATGACTTTGAAACTTTCTGTCTCAAATTCTGTTGTTGAATGTAATTTTGCCAGCTCCTGGGCTTCATCAATTACATTGTTGGCTTACAGAGGTTCACCTCATAACTTCAGTACTTTTTCATAGAAAGATCCAAATCAGAGAGTAAAACGTATAGAACTGGTTTGTTTCCAAATGTATTTACCATAAAGCAGACAGTAAAGATTGGGAAGACTGCTCCAGATGAGAATTTTGTTATTTCTAATATAGCAATTTGCAGTGAGGTTATTCTTGGGTCTCTGGAAGCTGTCTTTACCAGGCAGTGGCAGATTTAGGGGGCAAGTGGGGGCAACTGCCCCCTTCATGATAAAAGTTCAGCTTGGCACCCCTTTTTGGTGAGAAAGCGCCCCTCGTCCTGACTCAAATGCACAATTTTCTAACTGTTTCGATTTAAATATGGCGGAAACGTATAAATCAAGGTGATATTTGATAGTAAATCAAAGAATTTTCTTTCAAAAGCATCCAACAATTTTTGCACGCCTTTAAACTCACTTTCTGTTATATATTTGGTGCCCTCTTTGCATTGACCCCCCTTCAATTTCGAGCTGGATCGACCCCTGTTACCAGGGCGGTAGAAAAGTTTTCGGATTTGGGGGAACTGTTCTTAAAACAATGGAGAACAATACATATAGTTAATGCTTGTGACACAGCATCGTTGTTTTCAAAATTATTGGGGGGTCTTCAGCCCCCTGCCCCTGCTTCCTACGGGCCTGGTCATTGCTAATAACTGATAGAAGCATACAGTATTTCAAATTTGTGCAAAAAACCTTTCCATCCTGCCATAAGCCATGTAAAGCCTCGGACACTATCTAATTTTTCCTCAAAAATTTTCAGAACCTAAAAATGTACAAAATTTAAATATTTTGAAAATATTGAAATATTTGGCATTTCATCTTCAGACTTCAGCATAATTTGCATAAAACTTTTGACAAGACCCCAACAAATTTACTCTAAAAAAGTTTCAGAGCCCCTCCTTCATTTGCTGCCTCCTCCTAACCCTTGTTATAAATTAATGCCTGCTCTGTGCAAGTGCAAAAGAAATTGCAAATACTGTATGACAAAATCACAAAATTAGGAGCAATTTACCTCTTCTGGTGATTCATGATTTTGAAGGTGTCGCATAAATTCTGCTTTGCCTCTGCATGTTTGTGAGCACTAAATGCAAATAATGGGCTGTTGAACTTTTAATGTAAAGATCGTCGGAAGTCTGTTTGTTCTTCATGGTGTTCATTTCCGCACGTATTGAAATTTTCAGCAGCTTTACATTCACAAATCTCGTCAAAATGCTATTTTCCTCCCTCCAAAAATAAACATAATGTCGTCATTCAGTTTTCCCGCCAAAATTTGTCGCCTGACCCAGTGCTTCGTGGTCCATGTTCGACGTCGAGGGAAGTGATCTAAGTGATATTAACTCCTGGAAATAACCACAAAACATGCCTGACTCTCATCTACATTGAAAAATCTGTCTTTAACTTCGTTCTGTGGCAAATCAAATTCTGAATCATTCGATTTGAAGTCCGTTTCCCCTGCTGAATGACTTAGGCCCTTTCTGGCAAGAAGTCAAACGATGCCTTGGCAGGTGGCAGCACCACTGCACCTGAACAAATAATCCATCTTAGGAAAAAATGCCACAAAAAAGAATCTCCGATGATACTGTATAATCTAAGCAATAATTTGAAGACTGCTTTTTGCGTTGGTGAGAGGCTTGAGCATCATCTTTGGCCTTTTACTCTTCGTTCGTTTGAATGCATTGTGTGTCATGAGGCGTAGTAAGCCGTCAGGGAAACCCCCGCTTTGCAGCTTTGATTTTGGGCGAACCGCTGCAGATATCAAAAATATATCTGGTAAGATTCAAGAAAAAGTCCTGTTCATCACAAAAAAGTTTGAAACCCCATCAAATTCGCTGAAAAAGGACTGCATCACGTCCTTCGAAAGGATAGTGGTTTTGGGCATTTTCCCACAGCTCCGTTTGTTTACTTTTGAAGAAAAACGCTGACGCCCGCACTTTCCATTGTTATTTCTAGCGATCTGATTGGCCAAGGCGGATCATAACAAATTCACTGATTGGATAAAAACAAAATTCTCCTATCCTGTAGATACAAGAAACTCTCACGAGACATGTCGTTTTCAAAAATGTTTATTCCCTGATTGTTTATCATTAACTTGAAAGTATATCTGAGATAATGGATCAAAACTAGAGTTTCTCTTGTGTTTATATGGACGAGTCCCCTTTACAACATAGCATGTTTTAGCAGCGAAAGATTTGAGTTTAAGCATCACATCGTTAGATCTAGGCTAAGAATTTTATGCATGTTTCTCAGCAACGAAAGATCTGCGTTTTAGCATGACATCGTTAGCTTTAGGTTTAGAATCTTATGCATGTTTTTCAGCAACGAAAGATCTGCGTTTTAGCATGACATCGTTAGCTTTAGGCTTAGAATTTTATGCATGTTTTTCAGCAACGAAAGATCTGCGTTTTTGCATGACATCGTTAGCTTTAGGTTTAGAATCTTATGCATGTTTTTCAGCAACGAAAGATCTGCGTTTTAGCATGACATCGTTAGCTTTAGGCTTAGAATTTTATGCATGTTTTTCAGCAACGAGAGATCTGCGTTTTAGCATGACATCGTTAGCTTTATGCTTAGAATTTTATGCATGTTTTTCAGCAACGAGAGATCTGCGTTTTAGCATGACATCGTTAGCTTTAGGCTTAGAATTTTATGCATGTTTTTCAGCAACGAAAGATCTGCGTTTTAGCATGACATCGTTAGCTTTAGGCTTAGAATTTAATGCATGTTTTTCAGCAACGAGAGATCTGCGTTTTAGCATGACATCGTTAGCTTTAGGTTTAGAATCTTATGCCTGTTTTTCAGCAACGAAAGATCTGCGTTTTAGCATGACATCGTTAGCTTTAGGCTTAGAATTTTATGCATGTTTTTTAGCAACGAAAGATCTGCGTTTTAGCATGACATCGTTAGCTTTAGGCTTAGAATTTATGCATGTTTCTCAGCAACGAAAGATCTGCGTTTTAGCATGACATCGTTAGCTTTAGGCTTAGAATTTTATGCATGTTTTTCAGCAACGAGAGATCTGCGTTTTAGCATGACATCGTTAGCTTTAGGCTTAGAATTTTATGCATGTTTTTCAGCAACGAAAGATCTGCGTTTTAGCATGACATCGTTAGCTTTAGGCTTAGAATTTATGCATGTTTCTCAGCAACGAAAGATCTGCGTTTTAGCATGACATCGTTAGCTTTAGGCTTAGAATTTTATGTATGTTTTTCAGCAACGGAAGATCTGAGTTTTAGCGTGACATTGTTAGCTTTAGGCTTAGAATTTTATTTATGTTTTTTAGCAACGAAAGATCTGCGTTTTAGCATGACATCGTTAGCTTTAGGCTTATAATTTTATGCATGTTTCTCAGCAACGAAAGATCTGCGTTTTAGCATGACATCGTTAGCTTTAGGCTTAGAATTTTATGCATGTTTTTCAGCAACGAGAGATCTGCGTTTTAGCATGACATCGTTAGCTTTAGGCTTAGAATTTTATGTATGTTTTTCAGCAACGAAAGATCTGCGTTTGAGCATGACATCGTTAGCTTTCGGCTGAGAATTTTATGTATGTTTTTCAGCAACGGAAGATCTGCGTTTTAGCGTGACATTGTTAGCTTTGGGCTTAGAATTTTATTTATGTTTTTCAGCAACGAAATATCTGCGTTTTAGCATGTCATCGTTAGCTTTAGGCCCGTTTCAAACGTCGAACTTCTCATGTGCCGAACTTAATTCAATTTGGTGCGGCACCTGAGCTTGTTTGGCGCGACTATCGTTTCAAACATCGAGCCTAATTGTGCCGCTCCCAATTCAAAATGAAAATTTTTTCGTGAAGTATTTCAGGCTTGTTCATGAACATTCAAAATGGCCCCCAACAACAACACGCGTTTCGCTTTCGTGAGAAGATTGTTGATGGAATCGAGAAGGAAAAGGAGATTGGCAGAAGCAAGATTGATGATTTTAGTGGGGCAGAGAAGGAGGAAAGTCCAGGTGGCGCTCCTCGCTGTATTGCATCTGTATGCATCTATACTTCGTGGCAAGAGAGCAAACACAACAAACCATCGCATATGCAGACTCCATGTTGTTTTTGTTCTCCCAGGTTCATTCGCGCCAAAATTGCACTATACGCATGCGCTCCCTACAACAGAAGAGAACTATGGAATAGAGCATTAATTATGCGTTGAGTTCGGCACATGAAAAGTTCGACGTTTGAAACCAAGTCGTGCTTTGGTCGCCCAGCTCGGCAAGATCTGCCGATCCAAAGTAGGCTGCCGCTCTTAATTAAATCTGCCGTACATTATTGTTTCAAACGTCGCACTTCTCATGTACTTAATTCTCGAATTAAGTTCGGCACATGAGAAGTTCGACGTTTGAAACGGGCCTTAGGCATAGAATGTTATGCATGTTTTCAAGCAACGAAATATCTGCGTTTAATCATGATATCGCTCGCCTTAGGTTTTAGATCGTATTTTTTGCTTTATGTTTTTGGCACCAAAGTACTGCCGTGAAGCAAGGTATCGCTAGCGATAGGTTCAAGGCATATTTCTATGGTTCAAGGCTATAATTATATAATGTTATATTCTTTCAGCAACACTGGCTTTTATCATAATAGTATCTCACTGAAGCCCTAATTGCGGGAGCAATCTTATCAGAGGAGAACAAGAACATTTTCTGATGCTTGGATCGTTGTGGCAAGAATAGATCCGTCAAGGGTTTTGAATCGAGATTATATATCCCTGCTTGAGCAAGCAGTGCAAGTAGTTTTTCAAAAGCAATTTCAAGGATCGCTTACTTCTTCTCAACCACTCGGGGGCCTAACTAAAGACCTTAATACACGGCTCTAAGCTGCTGTTCTGAGTGGTTGGGTTGGAGGGTTTTCCTTCTCATTTGTCTTCATTATTAATTCCAAAATATTATTGTTTGTCATCCTTCTGCAACTATCTGAGTGAACTGAGGATTAGTGTTTAAAGACAAATTATCTTTATGTAATTTTAGGGGGAAGCCCTCCAGCCCAACCCGTCAGAGACCGATAAGTTCAACCCAAGAAGGCACATAAGATAGAAAACGAGTAAATTCACAGGCGTCTCCAAACTATGTAATTTTCCGAGTACGATGATCTTTTATAACTTGCAATGTTCATAACATTTGTGCTCCTCGTTGTTTTCATTTGACGCCGATCTTCTACGAACCTATTCTACTTGAGTAATGGAGGGGGCTCTATATTATGTATGATGTTTGGAAAAATATTCAGTGTGTTTATTTTATGTCTCCATTTCTCGTTTAGTCCAGATCTGCGGCCCCCGAAGCTCTCTCCATATCTTAGTGGTTTGGAAGGAAGGGGGACGGATCCGATGAGAATACGTTGGTATTCTCACCGGAGAAGTCTCACGAAATTCCAAGACTCTAATGTTCTACACACCCGAGACTGCTTGAGAGGCCTGGGGAGAGCAGTTTCGTAGCCCCTAGGGAATAGGTCAGTATATAGGAAAAATCCGAGCTCATTTCAGCCTTCTTTGTGAGCAACAAGCAGTGCACAGTAATAAAATCGACCCACCACTCCTCCCTCAGCGACGGTTCGCACCATGATCCTACTTTCCTTCCAGACAGCGAAGCCCCCTTCGCTCTCTCCATATCTTAGTGGTTTGGAAGGAAGGGGGACGGATCCGATGAGAATACGTTGGGATCCTAATAAGATCCTGTTGGAATTTACAAAAGAACTTACATATAAAATCCTAATAAGTTCCTGTAGGAATTTGCATAAGAACTTACACAGGATCCTGAAAAGGATCTTACATAGGATCCTAATAAGATCCTGTAGGAATTTACATAAGAACTTACACATAAAATCCTAATAAGTTCCTTTAGGAATTTGCATAAGAACTTACACAGGATCCTGAAAAGGATCTTACATAGGATCCTAATAAGATCCTGTAGGAATTTACATAAGAACTTACACATAAAATCCTAATACGTTCCTGTAGGAATTTGCATAAGAACTTACACAGGATCCTGAAAAGGATCTTACATAGGATCCTAATAAGATCCTGTAGGAATTTACATAAGAACTTACACATAAAATCCTAATAAGTTCCTGTAAAAATTTACATAAGAACTTAAACAGAATCCTGAAAAGGATCTTACATAGGATCCTAATAAGATCCTGTAGGAATTTACATAAGAACTTACACATAAAGTCCTAATAAGTTCCTGTAGAAATTTACATAAGAACTCAAACAGGATCCTGAAAAGGATCTTACATAGGATCCTAATAAGATCCTGTAGGAATTTACATAAGAACTTACACATAAAATCCTAATAAGTTCCTGTAGGAATTTGCATAAGAACTTACACAGGATCCTGAAAAGGATCTTACATAGGATCCTAATAAGATCCTGTAGGAATTTACATAAGAACTTACACATAAAATCCTAATAAGTTCCTGTAGGAATTTACATAAGAACTTAAACAGGATCCTGAAAAGTATCTTACATAGGATCCTAATAAGATCCTATAGGAATTTACGTAAGAACTTAGATAGGATCCTGAAAAGGATCTTGTGTAGGATCCTAATAAGATCCTGTAGGAATTTACCTACGAACTTACACAGGTTCCTGAAACGGATCTTACATAGGATCCCGATAACATCCTGCAGGAATTTGCATAAGAACTTACATAGGATCCTAAATAGGATTTTGATAGGATCTTGCATAGGATCCTGATAAAATCCTGTAGGAACTTGTCAAAATATCCAAAATAGGATCCTGGGTAGGATCTTGCATTGGATCCTATGCAAATCCTACAGGAAAAGGTTGAATGGGATCCTGTATAACATCTTACATAGGATCCTTCTTAGGATTTTACTGCTATAGGATCCTGACACAGGATCTTGAAAGGATCCTGTTTATGATCCTATTCCTATAGGATCCTATAGGATCTTATAGGATCTTATAGGATCCTAAAGGAATTTTCACCAGGGCATGAGTGGAGTTAATTGAAATAGGCCTTATCGGTCTAATCAGAAATAGAATTGATATTCCCATCAAAATGTGCATGCCTCTCAGCATAAGCGTATGAGGCGGGGGGGGGGGGGGCTGGGGGCGGCAGCCTCTACCAACTTTAGAAAAATTATCGAAAATGAACCCAATGGGGCAAAAAGTGCCCTCGGTCGGGCAAAAATTATGCTAAACAATAGACTTTGTGTTGGGCAGCCCCCCTAGATTTTTTCTTCCCGTACGCTTATGCCTTTCAGAAGTATTTCTTCATGGATATAGACTTAATTTCCTTTGCAACCGTTTTTTCTAAGCTAAAAACATGTTTACTCGCGTTTTTCTTGTTTGAACTTTTACTTCTTCTACATCAATACTGAGCAGGACCAAGTATTGCCTTTTCAGTTAGTCACTAGTTATGCTGAGTACTGCATGCAGCAAGGAGCAAAAATGTTTTATGGGTCGGGTCATCAACAAAAGATTTTCGACCCCTTACGGATTTGTCCATTAAGATCTGAACCCCCTTCCCCCCTGTGCTTAACGGACAAACTTTTTTTGCCTCAGGTCAAAATTGCCTAGGCCCTTCAAGGCCTTGCAAATACCTAGTACGTTATTTCAATTTATTCTCTTGTTGCCGGCCAGTTTTTTTTAGAAAGGCGACTATAAGTAATGTAAATTTCAAAGTCGTAAGTATGGATGCAATGAAAAAAGCTTTTTTACGATCTTAAAGGGAATCTAAGCATATATCAGGCTTTGATAAAAATAGCCGTGCACAGATAATGGGCCGTGACACATGCCACACCATATTTGGGTAACTGATCAAAATCAACAGGAAATGCCGATATGTGATTGGCTAGAGTTTGACCGCAAGTGTTTTGAGCCACTTTTATATGCGGACATTCCCTTTAAACCCTTATTTAGTAAGCCATTTTTCTTATCAGGATTTGATCCTCAAAGCGAAAATTTTAACGGATTCAGGTGAGACCCCCTCTCCCCCCTAGCGGACAAAATCCGTTCACGGGGATGAAAATCTTTTGTCGATGACCCCTTCACTTGTTTGTTTACATTTTGCGTGTTTGTTTACATTCTTCAGAGAAACCAACCACAAAGCTCTATGTTCATGTGATGTGGAAATTAAACGGCAAGCTAACATTTCTGTACAGGAAACACAACTACCTGGATAATAGACCTTTCCCCTGATTACGTCACACACCTGTCAGCGCATAGTGCATTCTGGGAGTTGTATTTAACACGCGATCAGCTGTTTGTGTTTTTCTATGGTGATCGTACGGAGTTCTACTTTTAATCTCAATATATACAGCGAACAATCGACGAAATTATTGAGAATCTTTAAACTTTAGCCGACCAGCACATCCCTAGTTTGTTTTAAAACTCTTGCACGGGAACTGGTGCTTCAGAACGAGGAGAAAATGAAGATTCGTCCCAGAATAGCGGTAAGAATCCGATGCGGCCTAAAGTGTCTGGAGTGGAAGGAGTAAACAGAAACCGGTGGTTGGAGGGATCACTTGCTGTGTGCTAGCATGTTTCAGCAATAGTCAGAGAGACAAAAAACTATCATTTACACAATTCTGAATGGCAAAAATAAAGGAAAACAAGAACTCAGAAAGAGATGGCTGCATATGATTTCTCGGCAGAATTTCACTCCAGGTCCAGGACACGGGGTATGCTCAAAACTTTTCACTGGGGGTCGAAAGACCTACATGAACAACGTTCCAACAATTGTTCCAAAAAATAACGGGAAAAAGGAGACGAAAAAGGAAGGCTTACTTCAAAGGCAAGGATCAGGCAATATCGTTGCTTCAAAATATGAACCTGTCCAAAGAGTCACCAGTGCAGCGCCTTCTGACCAACAGTTGGAGAAATCTGCCGAGAAGTCATTAGCTATCTCTTTCTGAGTTCTTGCTTTTCCTTGCTTTTTGACATTCAGAATCGTGTAAATGATAGTTTTTTTTTGTCTCTCTGACTATTGCTGAAACACGCTAGCACACAGCAAGTGATCCCTCCAACCGCCGGTTTCTGTTTACTCCTTCCACTCCAGACACTTTAGGCCGCATCGGATTCTCACCGCTATTCTGGGACGAATCTTCATTTTCTCCTCGTTCTGAAGCACCAGTTCCCGTGCAAGAGTTTTAAAACACACTAGGGATGTGCTGGTCGAATAAAGTTGAAAGATTTTCAATAATTTCGTTGAATATTCGCTGTAGATATTGAGATAAAAGTAGAACTCCGTACGATCACCATAGAAAAACACAAACAGCTGATCGCGTGTTAAATACAACTCCCAGAATGCACTGCGCGCTCACAGGTGTGTGACGTAATCAGGGGAAAGGTCTATTCCCTTCGCATGTTGCTTTTGAATGATCTTATTCGGCCTTATTTTGATTATGCATGCATTTCATGGGATCCTGGGTTGAATAAGAGGCTGTCAAGAAAAATGCATTCGTTTTTACCTGAATTTAAAACACAACACATATTGGGGTCACAGAATTCAAGGCTATGTATTGGCTCCCTGCAAAGATCAGGATATATCAATGTGTCTGTGTCAACATAACGAAATGTTTCAAAGGAACTGCCCCAGCGTATAGTGCTGAGATATTCCGTCCAGTCGACCAGGGCCAAACAACGCAAAGGTCCAAGTTCAAATTGGATATTCCATTTCGTAAAAGTAATGCTGGACTAAAATGCCTAATCGTATCTTGGGCCCAAAAAATGGAACAGTCTCTCGTCTCAGTTGAAATCAACAAGCAATATCAACATGTTCAAACATAAGATCAAAGATAATTTTACCAAAATATACGGAAAGAGGAAGATGACATATGTGTCTTTTATTAAGACTCATCATCATCTCTCTGATCATGGTCCGAAAACAACAACAGTTTTTCATTTTTTTTTCACGTTTTTCATTTTTTTTTTCTCACTTTTTTCGTTGTACCAGCACCTCTAAGGGGACCATTATGGAATTAAGGTCATCTTGAGCTCTTAATGCTATCCCTGCTGTCGGATATTGAAGGGTGAACGCAGATAGTATGCCATTTTGTTGTCTGTCTCGTGTATCAACTCTAACTTATGATTCCGGGGGGCCTGGGTCTTACACATATGATAATAATCATAACCATAAAACATTACATCATTTCCCTTTTTTGTCAACATAAACATAGCATAACGTATTTGTTCTTTGAGTCCTGGTCTCTTTGCATAGTATATAAAAATAAAAATAAAGAAATAAAATATATTCTGCTCTTAGTGTGTTGCTACAACTGTTCCATATCTTTCACGCATTTGCCTTTGTCTAACAGGATATCTGTTTCCTCTGTTATTCTCATCAATTGTTTCTGTTCTTTTGTGATTGTCATCATCAGACAAATCATCATCATCATCATCATCATCATCATCATCATCATCATCATCATCATCATCATCATCATCATCATCATCATCATCATCATCATCATCATCATCATCATCATCATCATCATCATCATCATCATCATCATCATCATCATCATCATCATCATCATCATCATCATCATCATCATCATCATCATCATCATCATCATCATCTCTCTTACTAAACTTCTTGAAAAAGCTAATATTCCTAGTGACTTTCCTTCCATCTTGTCTTTGTGCTGTTACTCTGGAACCTTTGCGATATATAACTCTGTAAGTAGTGCTTTCAAAGTTTGCAGAAAACTTGTTCTTTTTATCTTGTTTTAACAAAACTGTATCACCAACTTTGATATAAGAAATATTTGTGTGTCTTCTTTTGTCTGCATAGCTTTTCATCTTCTCTTTTCCAACTGCATCATTTTCCTGAGCTTCTCTGTGTCTTTTAGATTTACTTTTCTTGATTAAACAAGGTATTTTCCCTCTAATGACCCTGTTGTATAACAGTTCTGAAGGTGCAATCTTTGTGGTTGCATGTGGGGTGGATCTATAACTCAGTAAAAATCTTTGAAGTTCTTGTCTCCAATTTCTATTCTCTATACATGCAGCTCTAATTGCTTTTCCTAGAGGTTGATTAAATCTCTCTACCTCTGAGTTTCCTTGGGGCCATAATGGTGTAGAAGGGTCAAACTTTATTTCTAGAGTCATTAAGTATCTTTCAAAATCATTGCTATTAAATGGTGGACCATTGTCTGTTACTATTTCTTCAGGAAATCCATGCATTGCAAAAACTTGATCTAATTTTGGAATAATGGTTGGAGCAGCAGTAGTTCTTACAATTTCTGCTATGGGGAATCTAGAATAAGCATCTACAATAACAAGTATATACTCACTACTTGGAAGTGGTCCATAAAAGTCAATATGTAGTTTTCTCCAAGGTCCAGATGGCATAGATCTCATTCCCAATGGTTCTGGTGCTTTTTCTTCACTCCAGTTCCATTCTGTTTCTTTATGGGTTAGACGTCGCAGTGGCTCCATTTCATCTGAGAGCTTTGGTAGGAAGTTATAAAGTTAAGTTACCTAGCCTTCGAACACCTTCTTTATCTTTGGGACGGTCCATGTCGATGATTGCTTTTATGTTAGAAGGATCAGGTCTCAGGCCTTCACTTGTTATCTATTATGTGGCCTATGAAATTCAGCTGGTCTGTCTTGATAGTTGACTTTGCTTTGTTCAGTTGAATCCCCATTTCTGAGCACCTCTATAGCAAACTTTGCAGATTCTTATCATGATGCTCTTCACTTTCTCCAAATATCAGAATATCATCAGCAACACTCACAACTCCTTCAAGACGTTCTATGCATTCATGGAGCTTCCTTTGAAATATCTTTGAATTGACTTCAGTGCCAAACGGTAAACGACACCAACGGTATCTGCCTAAAGGGGTGATTATCGTTGTGAGCAGACTGCTTTCTACATCTAGTTGGCAGTGCCAGTACCCAGACTTGAGATCTACTTTACTGAGAACTTTTGCTTTAGATATTTCAGGAAGAATATCCTCAATGATAGGGAGTGGATATCTCTCACGAACTAGAGCTTCGTTTAGAAATTTAGGATCTATGCAAACTGTCAGCTTTCCATCTTTCTTTGTCTGCACAGAGATTTGAAAACATCCATCAATTGGTTCTGTGACAGGCTTGAGAACCCCTAGATCTACAAGCTCATCAAGTTCCTTTCAAAGCTTAGGTTTCATTGCAATTGGTATTCGACGAGGAGGCATTTGCACAGTTTTAGCTTCTGAAGAAATACCCAAATGAGCTTCCCCTGGAAAACAATCCAGTGTCTTTTCATTACCTTCTTGAACTGAGTAAAGTCACTTGAATTATCATAGTTCATTGTGATCACCTTCATCTGTTCAGCAGCATTCCTACTTAGTAAAGAGCTGAAATTGTCCTTGATGACCACAAATTCAACATCGTATTTCTTTCCAGTTTTAGGATTTCTCAATGTTGTCCTACATTTCCCAACAGGCTTGACTGTCGTCATATTATACCGGGTGCACCAAAATTATGCACGTTTGGCAGGCCAAAATAGATCGTACACTGGACCCACTTTTAAAGATTTATCACTTAATCTTTAGCAGAAAGCCTGAATTAGATTCTAGGATTTTTTACAGATTTTTCCGTTTTCAGTTTTTAGAGCTAAAAGCGAGTTTCTTAAAATGTTCGTTTTGAAAACATTGAAAACGATCAAAAACGTCGATCAAATTCTAAAAGACTCAACATAAATGAACAAAGAAAAAACGTTTTCAGGTGGATTTGTGGGTTTAGTACCAACTCTCGTATAGCAGATTACAATTTTTCGATTTCTAAATCGCAAATCACCACGAACAAGTTCTCTCTTTGTCCATTCATGTCGATTATTTAGGAAACTTGATCAATGTTTTTTTATCGTTTTCAATGTTTTAAAAAACTAAAATTGTAGGAAACTCACTTCTGGCTCTAAAAACTGAAAATGAAAACATTATCGAAGTATCTAATTCAGGCTTTCTGCTAATAAAGATTAAGTCGTAAATCCTCAAAATCGGTCCAGTGTACGATTTATTGTGGCCTGCCAAACGTGCATAGTTTATTTCGGCGCACCCGGTACATGTGAAGACTTGCAGTTGACTCATCCAGTGACTCATCTTGAACATATTTCCACGGAATCACATTCACAGTGGCACCACAGTCAATTTGGAATTTAATTATACACACCTTGCTATCTCCATCTATGCATAAACTGGCCCTTTCTTTGTGCTCACTGCATTGATCTCATTAGGTGTGACAGATAATTACATTTCTGTATCAGATTCAGAATCAGATGTTTGTACCCCACGGATTCTCTTCTTTGATTTTGCTTTGCAAAACGTGGCAAAATGGTTCTTTTCTTTGTACTAATTGCATACTTCCCCCCATGCAAAGCATGACTCTTTCTTCCTAACACAGTAAAAACCCGCATAGAAGAACCTAATGGAATAAGAACCTGCTGCCTGAAATTTTGCAATTAGACCACCACTGTATAAGAGCCCATTCTGCCTGGAATTTGAAATAGGTTCTAATTTGTAGAGATCATGGGGTCTTATTCACAACAGAAGTTTGTGGAAGAATAAAAAAGGTTATAGTATCTGATGAGAAGCTTTTGAAAGCTTTTCTTTGAATTATATAAAAATATTCTGATTCTTCCACAAATTTCTATTTTGAATAGTACCTCATAAACTCAAGCGATGTGAATTGACAGTAAATAATAGGCCTGACGTTTGAATCTGAAGAAAATAAATTCCTGAAAGCCCTGAATAAAATAAGAACCAATTTAAGAACCTGAACAGCCTCAATTCCCACTGAATACGCAAAACATAAGAACCTAGTGAGCCTGACCAGCAAAATTGTAGGTTCTTATACACGGGTTTTTACTCTATGTTGCTGACCACAAAATATACAGGTTATAACAGGTTTGTCCTGGCTCTTTTTGGCTGTGACTCCATGAATTTGATGTTGATTTCCATAAATTGTCTGCTTCTGGGTGGATGTGTTTTCATAATTTCTGCAAATATCAGAACATTTACATTAAAATCGAAAACTTTCGGATGATCAAACTTTCGGACAAACTTTTTTCCGAAAGTTTAATTGTACGAATTCAGGTGATGTCCGAAAGTTGTTTTGTCCGAAAGTTTTAAATCCTTTGAAACGTGTCAGATCACACTCGTCACTTTTCCTATAAACATAATACTTAAACTAAACATAATACATAAGCTTAATGTTTAAATTTAGTTAATCTCGCTTAGTGTTCGATACATATTATTTCAAGATTATTCTGTTTTGTATCAAGATCGACTACGCCTTCCTCTTTCATGATTTTAAAATCATTGTATCGTTCTCGTCATCAACTTCTCGATCGAGTTCATCTTCATTAATTTTGGCCCCATTTTCTCCCATGTCTCTGTCAAAAATTGACATGCTGTCACCAGCGATCCTGCTGTCACAAGCGATCCTGCTTCCTGCGTGAGTCTCCGTTTCCTTGTTGTAATTTCAGAAATTATGTTCTTGAGTCGCTCTATGTACCTTCTGTTCTCGTCTGCAATCTTGAAGACTGCAGAAGAACTATTTCAAGTTTTGTTCCTTGCGGATTTTCTTGTGAAACATTTACGTATGGCAGCACATCCTTAATTTAGTTTACAGCTGGTTATACTATCGTTCAATGTGACAAAAAATTCATTCAAATGTTCTTGTCGATGTGATGATCATTATGCACAGTTAAGTTGATATTCACCATAAAATTGATAGGCTCTTATTATGACGAAAATGCCCTGTAATAACGTCAACAGAATGAGTTGTTACAGGGGCTGTACCTCAGACATACATCACAACATTCTGTTTTTCCGATAACCCTTTTATTCATGGGAAACATATTATCTATGATCAACCCTTTGTTCTTGAAGTTCATTAAATTATACTTCATATTCAGAATATTTCTCTAGGAATGCATAGAGGGGCCCATTATCTTTCCGATTGTTATTTTCCATATTATTTTCTTGGTCTTCCCCTTTTGTTGGATACTTTTAATGTATCCAGTTAGTTTAAACTGCACATAATTTAGTTAAGATAAAATTAAAAATTATTTTTAACATACATCTGACTATTATGAAAAAAGTATTTGTCCGAAAGTTTTTTTGTCTGAAATTCCCAAAAAAGCGTCCGAAAGTTTTTTTTCCGAAGTTGTTTTTACGAAACTTTTCCGTCCGAAAGTTTTCGATGTTAATGTACGTAGTGTTAGCCCCCTAACTCTAACTGTCTCTCAGACAGTCACAAAAATGACAGGATTTGGCAAGTGTCTTCTGTGAAGATAAGTATGTGTCATATCATTCATCACGTTTCTTGGCTCTAATGTTAAATTCTTTATCTCTCAAAATTTCATTCGTTTGTCCCAAAATATGAGCACCCAGCTTTCTTATAATATCCCCAGCAGAATCTGTATCAAGTGGATCAGAGTCATTGTAAATTTGCAGTGCTTCTGTTCCCATGATCGATATGAGTAAAGACTTTTGGTAGTATTCAGGCTGACTTCTGACTCTCATCACAACACAGTAATTTTCGCAAATTTGTTTCCATATTTTCCAAACTTCTGGGGCATTCCTTCCTGCTAGACACACAGGATCTGGTGGTTTAAGGTTCAAATGGAAAGGCGGTGCTTGTGCCCTAGCAGCAGCAGCTTCTTCATCACCAGCCATTTTGTTTCACAAGCAAAATGGCCTAGCCTCTTTGGGCCTAAGGAGGAAAAAGTACAATCTAATTGACTATCCTGTTAGAAACCAAACTTTCACCAAAAAGTGTCTCATATAAGTTGAACTTTTGCTTTTAGAATTTCTTTTGAAAGAACATGGCGCAGCTAAAGTTTTTGGATAGAGCTTTTGTTGTTGAAAAGTTGTTTTTAAAACATCCTTATTGCGTTTGTACAGACGTTTTTACATTATTTGCACATTTATAAGCATGGACCTCTGAATTCAAGATCATGGAGTTCATAGCTTTGATAAATCAAGTTTGATTCAAAGCATTTATTTATAAAGACCCCCCAATATCTTCATATGCAACTAAACCACTTATCTAATTTTGCCTGTTGCTGTCAGTACAGAATGTTAACCTAAACATTTACTTGCAGGTTTTTTGTTGATGACCGGCCATACTGGTGGATCAAGAAAAACAACAAGTCTTTGCAGTATGATTTAAAGCAATTTTCAATCACGTGCGAAACTGGTCCCGGTAAGACTGATGCCTTTTTCAATAATTCAACAATTGTTAAAGGACAAGTCCGGGGTTGGAATAATTGTTCATAAAATGAAAGATTGCGATGTTGTGAATGGTGTGTAGTACTTTTTTTCCCAACTTTTTCTCTAATTTCTTTGCGAAATTGCGTGTTTTAATCTGCAAAATGAGCGAAATGACGTCATTATCTATGACGTCATTTCGCGCAATTTTGCCTTCGACCTGAACGAGGCTGCCAAATATGTTGATATTCGCAACTTCGAAATAGATAGAGAAAACGGTCATGAATGGGCCTATTGGCTTGATAAATAATTGCGTAAGCATTAAGAAATACAATAAAAGATTACTGCTCTCAGTTAAGGGTGCAATGAAGCCAGAATATAGAGAAAGAGAGTGATAAAATATGGAAATACAGCAATCTCGAAGAAAATAAAATTAATTGAGAAATTAAATGTGCCCCAGGTGGGGATCGAATCCACGATCAGCAGATTTGGAGACTGACGCGCTACCAACTGCGCCAAACAGTAAGTATAAATTTTGCTTGTAAAACTCTATAACAATTTCCAATGTCACAATCAAACCTCCAAACCGAGGCAAGCATTCTTTTTGCATACTCTTTCAAGATGGCGGCGACTTTGGGCCTAACTTACGAAAACTGTTATTCGAATTTACAACAGAAAGAGATCTCAAAACTTGGAAAGAACTCATTTTCTATGTTCGGCAGTTGGTAAGGTTGCTTTTTGACATTAATTGTAGAAACCCCGGACTTGTCCTTTAAATTCGTTTCACCACAACACACTCATGAAAAACTTAGAAATTATGCACAGCCAATAAAAAACAAAGCTGTTGTGCGTATTGTACGTCGATTGTATCAATAAAAGGCATACATTCATTTAAAAATCGACATCGTACAAAGACTAACATTTTAACGACGTTTCGAGCATAACTCTTCATCGTATGCTGAAGGTATAAGAAAATCTAAGCATTTGAAAGACCGCGAAATTCGATATATCTTTATCGAATAGTCCTCCATGCTCCATGTTATACACAGCAGTTGTAAAGACCAAATAAAACTTGTCGATATCGTATATTGGTATTTAAATCCGGTATCGTATAAAGTGCGGAAGTTTAGAGCATGGGATAATTGGAAATTGTTTTTTGAATTCCGGAAAAATTGGATTGTAAGCAATCATAAGGCAAAGATATTATGTTTTTTAGGGTTGGCCTTTGGAGTTATGGGGGTCTCTTATGTTAGTATGTGTTTAAAAACTTATTTTCAGTGAAATTGGAACGGCAGGATAGACAATGTGCTGTTGATGTTAGTATCTACCGTGACCCTATTCTACTGTATGCAACTTCAGGTGTTTTGTTGCGTTATTTTGCATGGTTCGGTCAATCCATCAGGTCAGCCAAGGAATCTTGGACTCTCCTGATCCTATCCTTCCATTCAATGTTGTCAGCAACCACCCGCTGTTTGATCATTTGAACCATGACTGTGCAAAATTCTCGACCTTTGTGACATTTTCTTTGTTGGGGTTGTCATGAAAGGACAATACTTGCAAGTTCTTCTTTGTTTCTCCAGCAATGCTAAGGTAATCGCATTCCTTCTTCCCTTATTGTGATAGAAATTGGTTTGAAATGTCCTTAAAGAAATGTTTGTTCCATGATCTTTCCATAGACCTAGAAACTTACTTTATCATTGCGGAATTTAGTTCACCTAATGATGAAATTTGCCAATCGTAGCCATGCCGTAGCCGTGCCGTGCCGTGCCGTGCCGTGCCGTGCCGTAGCCGTAGCCGTAGCCGTAGCCGTAGCCGTAGCCGTAGCCGTAGCCGTAGCCGTAGCCGTAGCCGTGCTGTAGACGTGCCATAGCCGTGCCAAAGCCGTGCCGCAGCCGTGCCGTTTCTTGACAGGTCAACTAAAATCTTTACAGCCGATTTTCAGCTGTAGCATGCAGCGTTGATCGTCCGATTCGAAGATGCTTGCGTAATAGCCCTGCCCGGGGCATTAGCGCTATACATTTAAATAAAAGAACACAAACTTCGGAGAATCTTCATTCGCTATTCAATCATAATTTGCACACATATCGTGCTCGCAGTTCGAAGCGTTCTGAATGTTCTCTCTTGAAGCGTCAGATTCTCTCATTCAAATTGGGGGGTCGCGTTATAAACAATTAGTACATTCAAATTTATTTCTTAGATGTCCACACTCTCCCCCATTTGAAGAAATGTTTTCTTCAACATTGACATAAATAAGCATAGATGCAGTCAATCTTTTCCAATATTTCAGTAATAATCATTTTAATATTCATCTCAGCTGGATTCCGTGCATAATCCATCTCAGTTCAGTTCACAGCATTTACTAAACGATTGTTCGATCGTAGCAAATTGCATACTTAGTCTGGAACAATATTCCATAGTAAATGTAACAAAGTTCTTTCCGATTTTAAAAATGTGATAATATAATGCGACTTCAGTCTTTGGCGACGTAAGTCTAAGGTCTTTGAAACGAATTTCCCATTCAATAATGACGAGTCCTTTCTCAGCGAAACATGAGCATAAAACGAGTATTTTCTTATTAAATCAATGGTCTAATGTTACCATTGCATAGGGTAACCCATAGGTTGCATAACTATCTGTCTCATGTATTGTTGTGGTACAAAAGACGTTGCAAACGGGTTAAGTTTGTGATCATTAGGTTTGAATCTTGGATCATTCACGGCGTATTGTTGTTGTAGTTGAGGATTACCCAAGTCACTGTAGACAAGACACGTAGGCGGTTGACGATTTCTAGTTGGTCTCCCATTTTGATGTTCTTGGACTTGTTCGCCGATACTACTGCATTGATCCGATGATGAAACGAATTCCTCAGACACATGTTCACCTCCGGGTGGCAACCGATTACTTGAGCTTCGTTCAGATATTTCATCTGCAATGCTTCTGTCACAAGTATCAATATCCCCGCGTGCGTACAGATCTTGTCCTTATAGCCCTCGAGTGTACATAGGTATGACAACCTCATGCAAGGCAGGTTCGATACATAGATATTATGTCTTGTCCATATTTTTACTCTTATCTCATCAACAGAACTCGAAGACTATATAAAAAGCTAATCAAAACCCAATACATATACAACTCAAACACAATACAAAGACTAAGACCTATTCCCTTTACGACATTCTACACAACACATTAGCACAAGAACATGATCAAAATATTCTCTGTTGTGACAACAGTATGTTTGTTATGTTCGTATTGTCCACAACAGGGGGTTCACTCTGTTAGCAACAGAGCCCTACATACTTCCCCTCTAAAGAAATGTCGTCCCTGACAAATCTTGAGGACTTGTAGAAGGAGCTGCAAAGTTCGATCTGACAGTACTTCATTCTTCATCTTGTGGAAATTTCACGGTAAGTCTACTTATGTATGAATTCAAAAGTTATCTCTTTTTTTTCTTTCTGTCTTGGGAGTTCAGAAACTCAATTCGACTGCAATGAGGTACTCAATGAAAAGTCTGTATCGCTGAAAAGTAATGTAAAAGAAACAAAACAAACAAAAGAGAGTCGCTGTTCATTGACCAAGTTCCAACTTTGTATCACAATTGTCTCTCTTACGAACGCGTTCTTGGGTAACAATATGCATCTTGCTAACGGGACGAAACGTAACAACGTGACGGCGAATAGTGAATTTGACGAATCTTATCAGTCGAGCGATAAATAGGCAAGGCTATTTCGAAATGTACGGCTGTACGGACGTTGTCTATGTATAGGTAATGATGAAAAATATATGTACACGATATTTGAAAGTCTTGAACGATATCAGTGATATATTCAAAAACGACGTTTAGGAGTCAATGCTCAAAATCCTTAAACCATGTAAACAACGACTGGGTACTGTTGCGGGCGATAAGACGGTATATAACGACGTATTGACGAAACGATATTTGAAAACACTGGAATATATGGAACTCTATGTACATTATTTACATTCGAAATCGACGACGCTTGTCCTGGTGCATAGTAAGCCCTACAACCGCTGAAACCATATATAAAGTAATGATCTTGCCCATATTCCTATACTGCAGCAGCATAAGCATTGGAATTTCAGACTCACACAAATCAAAGCTTGAAAAACTTCAAGATCGTGCAGTGAGGATCATAAATGGACAAAATGGCACAATTAACTTTCCATCAATAAATCATGCAAGAAATGAACGTTGTGCTATTGAAGTATTTAAGTGCCTGAACGGCCTTGCACCAAAGATATTAGAGAATCATTTTAAAAGATTGGATCACCAAAAGGACACTCGGGGTAATAAGTCAAATCTCGTGGTGCCTCGCATAAGGACAGAAACCGCCCGAAAAACATTTAGTTATCAAGGTGTACAGATATACAACAGATTGCCACCTGAACTAAAAAATGACAACTCAGTTGTGAGATTCAGGAACGGGTGCAATGACTTTGATTTTAATTCTTAACTTTGAAGAAACCTTATATTGTAAATAATAGTTTTTACTACTTTTCGTTAGACACAGGTCCTTGATTTATAGCAGCTGTTCTGAGTTGACCAAGTAAACCTGTATAAATATTATTATTATTATTATTATTATTATTATTATTATTATTATTATTATTAAGATAAACGGTTTGGTGGCTGTCGACTACGGACGGGACGATGATATTCTGGCATTTCTGGTGGCACTTGCTCGATTGTATGTTCTGGCACGACAGGATCTTGTATGTCCTGTTGTTGTACCGGCTGTTCTCCTTCTTGGCTTTCTACTTCCTCGTTCTCGTGTACGTTTGATAAATCCGATGGTGGTGTTGTATCTTCTTCTACTGACTCTGTTGGTACATCCGATATTTGTTGACGTGTTGTGTGGATTTGATAAATCCGATCTTCTTCTACTGACTCTGTTGGTATATCCGATATTTGTTGACGATTTGAAATCATAACAATTTCATCTTCTGAGTCACTATCAGGAGTCGCAAGGTCAGTTACATGACGGCACAAGAGTCGAGGTTCCGAATGTTTACTACGAGTGTTACGGCTACGGCGTGCTGCAATAGGTTGTCGTGGAGAAGCATCTGAATCAACTGGAAGCTCATTGCATTGAAATAAGAGATTCCTATGTAAAAACTCTAACAGGACCTGTTCCATCTTCTCGTTGTACTTCGTAAACTGGAGACATGTTATCCTTGCGTCGAATGATTCGGTGAATATCTTTTTCCCAATGTGATCTTAATTTACCGGGCCCTCCCCTCTCCGACAAATTTCGAACGAGCACTCGGTCGTTTGGTTGAAGATTGATGGATCGGGCTTTTAAATCGTAACGAACTTTATTCCTTTCTCCAGCGGCAGATGAACGTTGGCTTGCAATAGCATAGGCTTCTTCCATAGCTTGTTTCCATTTTTTTACATATTCGCTGTGGTTGCCTACTGGCGACTGGTGACCAATGTCGAAAATCAGGTCGATAGGCAAACGAGGGTGTCTACCAAACAGCAAATAGAAAGGTGAAAGACCAGTAGAGTCATTGCGTGTACAATTATAAGCGTGAGTTACTTTATTTAGATGCTCGGGCGAACTGCTTTTATACGATTCTGGTAAAGTACGAAGCATCGACAACAATGTACGATTAAAACGTTCGACTTGTCCGTTACCTTGCGGATGATAAGGTGTTGTAAGCGAATGTTTGATGTTACAAAGTTTTTGGAGATGATCGAAAAGCTTATTCTCAAATTCTCCACCTTGGTCGTGATGAATCTTGGAAGGAAATCCAAAACGTAAGATATAGTCAAAATCTAATTGTAATCCCGCTCGATTTTCATGTTAAAATCGATCTTTACGTGTCTATTTACTCAACATTTTACTTAGAATCCAAAAATCAATGTTTCCAAAAAATATTCATTAGCGTTTGCGCGTGACGTCATCATTCCGAGGACGTGCCGTGACGTCACATTTCCACACATATTCGTATGACTTTCTCGCTGATTGAACACTTCTTGCTTGCTTATCGCGGTCAAACACTACTGGCGAAACCGTAAAGTCGTCCCTGACATCTGAAGATAGAGAATTAGGATATATTTCCAAACATAAAGTAAAACTGAAGTCATAAAAGTGCTTTTCTGGTATCTTCAACATCTGTTTAACCTTTTTCCTAAGTTCTAGCATTTTAGAATATTCAATTTGACGTCAGGTTTTCCTACAGAACTACAAATTTTTCCTCTATCCCTTAATACATAAGTTACTTCACTACATGGTCATTATAATTCTGGAAATTGTTAGATAAACCAAAATACCACTGAAAATTGACATAATGCTTCATCGTCTGAACCATCAAAGTGATCATTTTGTAAACTTTCTGCATTCTCGCACTGTTCGCACATGCACATGTCAGCGCATGACATATTTTGCTGTTTACAGCTGCATCAATTTGAAGCACAGATTTTCTTGCATTTGCTGCTTGTGAGCTGTATTAAGGAGGTAGGAGCAACGTCGTTTACAAATCCTATTGACTCGAAACCACCATTGGTACATTTCCATCCGAGATCACACGGATCTAAAACTGGTTGCATTGCACGGTCTGAAGAATACCAAACGCTAGGAGAAGGTGCTTCTGAAATGGTTTGGATGTTGGTAGAAAATTTTCACAATCCTCAGGATTCTTGCCAAACAAGTACCACCTCGCTTCCGCTAATGTTGAAATTGTGTTCGTCTTGGGACAGTAACCAGCCACTACAAATTTCTCTATCTCCAGCGCAGATTCTAACGGTCCGTTCTGTAGCGAGCAGATAGCTGATACTGTATCATCTTGTAACTTCATAAAGACTTTAAACCAATTTCCTTTACCTTTCCCATAAAATTTTCCAGTCGTATCACATCCTGTAAGGGCGTGAAAAGCGATTAATGCTTTTGATCTCTTTTCCCCAAGGGCATCAAATATTTCTCTTACGGAGATGTTTCTTTCTGGGCTCATAGAGAACATTGTTCTTTTGAGTAGCCGGTCAGCAAATGAGACCAGGATGACTAGCACATCTGTATCAGGGGAATGTATATACATTTCATCATCTTGTTCGTGTAAGGAACTGGCAAGAATTGCGTGCCACACTAGAAGTGTGTCAGCCACTAGAAGTGTATCAGCCTCTTCATAATTGTTCGACCTGCAACAGTCAATGTTACCTATTGTCTCTTCATTTGTGCTCAAAAGAAACTTCAGGCTTGGCTTTTTCTCGAAATGATAGATCGCTTTATTGGCAAGATATCCCGAAAAGCCTTGTTTCGTTCGTTCGCTCACTTAACAAAAAAATTTGGTCATCGAGATCTTCTAACGTTCGTTTTGTTCTCAACTCTGAAATTAATCTCTACATGGTCACCTTTGCGTTTCATGCGGGTGCTTTCTTTCAACGAACCATCTTTGTAGGTGTCAAACACAAGATGAATCTCTGATGCAATTCTCGAGGAAAAAAAATCAACTTTAGTCAAGAATATCTTCGAAATATCTTCAACTGTCTTAATCCATTATGGCTTTAGGAGCAATTTTCTGCACAATCACCATCGCATCAATGATCACAATGCTTTCTACCCTTTCAACGGATGTAACAGAATCTGTTTCTTCTTTCTCTTTGCACAACCTCTCTAGACTCTGTAACAACTGTGATTTACCTTCGTGACCAGGATGCAAATTGCCATCATTAAAACCATGCGGGACAACCTGTAATTCGTATGTGCCAATAATTTCCTTCATATCAAATTCACGACTAGATTTGCAGACCAATGCAAGTCTTCCAAGGAGGCCACGAGATTGCTTCAACTCGATTATTCTCTTCGTTCTCTTATTCATTGACGATAACGTTTCCAACTTCAGCACCTTCAGTGGCTCCCAAATCCCTTTTGTTGAATCTGGCGCAATGCGCTCTTTCACGAACTCTGAATAATTTGCTGGACCAATAAACTCACAGGTAAGGATATCCCTTCTATGCATTTCCTGTATTCAGATTTTGTAATGAAATTGTACAGCGAACTGTCCTTCGTTTTGCTAAACAGCTCTTCATTTGCTTCTAGCTGAGATACCATCTTCTTCACTAATTCATGTTGCTTCTTGGCAAAGACTTTTGTCTGTTGGTGATGCGTTCTTGTGCTATCTGATGAATCAATAGGACATCCTCCCATGTTGTCTATAAATTTCAGCACAACTGGAGCAGTCAGCATCCACCTTGCTCAAGAATTTTCATTGCTTGAAATGCCATTCAGACCACCGTCAACTTTTATCAACAGCATGATCCACTCCAATGCTAGTGAATGGAATCATCCTTTTTTGAACACTGAATTGGCCATTTCTCATTGCATTCCAAATGTTTGGCTCATCACCTTCCAGGGCCCTCATATTTGCGATAAAGATAGGCATCAATCCTCTGTAATTTATTCTGTTCATGCTGACAAAATCTTTAATGAGGTCTTCTCCGGCTGCTAATTGCAATGCCCAGTCTTTGGTTCTCGATGCCTTTATACCATGTTCATGTAGGTTTTGATTACTTGGAACATTGAGTTACGAGATCGCTCTTTTGGGAAACTGTTCATTGCTGATTCCAGATTGAGTTCTGCCATGGCTCTCTTCACGTTCGAATGATGAATCTGCAGACTTTCCGCTTCTTGCAGCTTGCAGGCAGTGTTCAAATCAGTGATTGATTTCGTTATATTGCTGTCGTGTGGTCGTGTCTTGCTACCAAATCAGGATAATCCTTCAAGAGCTCGTGGAAGTACATCTTGTACATAGCTAAGAGGGTTGCCTCGTTAACTGTAACAGCTCTCTTCATGTGAGTACATGCCAGTATTGATTTGATGTGATTTTGACAAAAATACTTATACTTCAGTTTCGTTTCAGTTTCGAGGTGAGCAAAAACGACGTGAAGCTCGTCAGGTCGCAAAATATGCTTTCCTCGTGGCTCCCCATTCCCCTCATATAACTGTAATGCCCGAGCGTACAAGTCCAGATCCAAGGAGATGCCCGTTTTCTGTCTGTTTTCTATTGTTTTCATGCTGGAACTTCGATCGTTTTTATTCATCGTTGAAATATGAAACAATCTTTTAATGATTTTAGCTTTTGTCGATAAACAGTTTATATAGGCTTAGTAATGGTTTCTATAAATACATTAGATGTTAAATGAACGTAATCATGACACATAAGTCGTTTCTGAAGTTTGCCCTGGTATTTCTAGATAAACGCAGAAAGCACTGCATAAATTTCTGACGTCATTATGACGTCATATCTTAATAGATTTATCCAATTATTGAAAAAGGTATCTGCAATGACAAAATATTATTGATAAGTCAATTTAAGTTGAAGCGGAACACCTGGTAATTGTTTAATTAGCTACAAATCGATGTTACCGAGTGCGAGAATATGACGTCACAGCACGTCATCGGAAAAATGACGTCACATAAAAATGGTAAAAGCTATTTCTTGGAAACATTGATTTTTGGATTCTTCATTAAATTTTCAATAAGGAAACCTTAAAAGATCGATTTTAACACGAAAATCGAGCGGGATTTAATTGACCCACAATTCGATACTAACTAATAAAATCGTCATACAATTTTGAAGCAGCAGTTTTAGCGGATTTATTTCGTGTGGCGTACGCTTGAGCAAATCGTGTGAAATGGTCTACAATAACCAAAATATATTCATGTCCTCCTTTGCTACGTTCCAAATGTAAAAAATCGATTGACACCATTTCAAATGGAGATGTGGTAACAATTGGTTGCAAAGGAGCTCTGGCTTGAAGCGTTGGACGCTTTTGTTTTATACAGCTACACACATTTTGAATAAAATGTTCAATATCTCTTTGCATCTGGGACCAAAAGAATGGTTGTCTGGCTAGATCTAAAACGCGTTCTGTCCCTAGATGACCCATTTCTTCATGAAGCTCTTTAAGCACAAGACGGTGATATTTTTTTGCAAAACAATTTGTGAAATGGTACCTCTTGTACGCTTCAAAAGACCATTAGTGATTGCAAGTTTAGGCCAATCACGCAGCAATCGTTTGTCATCAGGAGATTCGTGGAAAAGGTCTTTAGATAATGGTTTATTTCCTGTTTCAAGAAAATGAATAACGCGACTTGTTACTGGATCATTTAACTGGGCTTCGATTAAGTCGTTTACGTTGATGGATACATTTGTTGAGACGTTGTACTGTCAATAGCGAAAACATTTGATTCGTATGTAAGTGGTGAAACCCAAGTTGATTAACCTTTAGCTATCAGATTTACAGCACACGTTACAGCAGATTTGGTTTGAGGCAACGTTTCTTCGGTGCACGTGCTCATGTACGACTCAAAATCGGGAATTCTCGAAAGGGTATCGGCATCGCTATTAGCTTTACATGGTCGATACTTGGTATTAAAGTTAAAGTCAGCTAGCTCATTGACCTATGGTAAACCAGTAGCATTCAGTTTCGCAGATGTTAGTACATAGGTTAATGGATTATTGTCAGTATATACAGTGAAGATGGTGCATAATATAAATAGTCACGAAATTGATCACAGATCGCCCATTTCAACGCCAAAAACTCAAGTTTTCCAGAGTGAAGATAATAATTTCTCTCTGCTGGTGATAAAGTACGAGAACCGATCCGTTCTCTCTTAAAGATCCGTTCTGTCGTTGATACAAAACTGCACCGAGTCCTACTTCAAATGCATCAGTTTGGAGTATAAAGGGATCTGAATAGTTTGGGTATGCCATTATCGGAGGAGTTATCAATTGATCAATTAATGTGTCTAAAATACGTTGATGTGCTTCTTTCCAAATAATCGAACTTTTGGAGTGTAACTGGTTATTTGATTTTGAGGATCGATTTGATGTTAGTTTGACTTTTTCAGAATTTGACAAAAGATCATATAATGGCTTTGCTATCGACGAAAAGTCCTTAATGTATCTTCTGTAGTATCCAAGGAGACCAAGCAAACGTCGAACATCACCTACGGTTTTGGGAACTGATTTCTGTAAATGCAAGATTGGTTTGATACTTTCTTTGACTTCTTGGCGAAACATGTTACATTTACGTGGTTTTAATTTCACTCCGTGTTCTCTCAAACGTCGCAATACCTTCCTCAAGTTTTCAATATGACCATCAAAAATTTTGCTAAAGACGATGACGTCATCCAAATATGGTATACAAATTTCGTCTCGCAAATCTCCTAAACAGTTTTCCATAAATCTTTGAAATGCGCCTGGCGCTTTTGCGAAGTCCAAAGGGAATTCTAGTCCATTCATATAGTCCCCAGGGAGTTATAAATGCTGTCAGAGGTTGAATCTCTTCGCTAACGAAACCTTGATGGTATGCCTTACCCTGATCCAAAACTGAGAACCATGCATTACCACCTAAATTGTCGAGTGTTTCTTGAATTCGCGGAATGGGATGGCGGTCAGGAACTGTCTTTTGGTTTAAAGCTCAAAAATCAACACACAGTCTCAACGATTGATCCTTTTTCCGAACACACACTACAGGAGAACTATAAGGCGAATTTGATTTACGAATGAAATTTCGGTTTAACAAATCTTCGATGTAAGCTTTTACTTCAGGGTAAAGTGGTCTAGGTACTGCAACGTAATTTTTCTGAACAGGAATATTATCTGTTAAATTGAGATGCAGTTTAAGATTTGGAACTGTACCAATGTCATCATCATTTTGAGAGAAAGAATCTCGTTCTTCGCATAATAGTTTCAGAGCAGATTGTTTGTGAAGCTCGGTAAGGTCATTCAAATCGATTTGTTTGATGTAGTCTGGAATATCTTCATTCGAAACAATATCATCCTTAACAGAATCGTTTGCACCAGTGTCAGGATTTGCAACATCTTCTTTTAACTTTACATCCAAAGGTGTTACAGACTGTACTAGCTGAATTCGACCAAGAAACGTACGTTTTGGTAAAACGATATTATGTTTCGAAACGTTTTTGACTTCAAACTTTACAACGCTCGATTTTCCTGGCTTTAACGAAAGTAAGGATTCCGAAATGATTAGGCCATAAGGAAACTCTGCATTTTCTTCAGGCTCGAAAATTACTGGAATTTCATAATCGATCGGTCCATGGTTAATTCGACACGAAATCTGGGAACATTGTCCACTTTTTATCAAACAATCTTTCTTGTTTGTTCGAACAACACAGAGATCAGTATCAACGTTATCTTTGATGATATCGCGCAAAATATTTACATCGTCAAGGCTCACACACGGAAAAACACACGCTGATTCAGGACTAGTCATTCCAAATTTAACACATAATTCGATAACATTATATCCTACAAGTGGCAACGAAATGTCATCGCTTGTTACCAGAAATGGAACTAAAATCGGGTCTTGCTCGTGTTTCAATGTAAACTCTAACTCAACAAAACCTTTATATTGTATAGGCGTACCATTAGCAGCAGTTAAGTCTAATTTGCAATCAATAAGTTCTGAAATATCCTCAGCTTCGTACCTGGAAAACGACTTCTTAGAAACTGTTCCGAAAGAATGGAAACCTGGGCACCAGTGTCCCACAATGCTTCGACTGAAAGAGCGTTCAATCGGCACTTAATGGTACATTGGTTACCAACGAGTTTTGCGATTTTAGACGATTGTTTTGGAGTCAAATGCGTAACAAAATTTGCAAGCTTAGAATTCTTCTCGGAAACTTTTGATAAGACTTGAGCTGCATGACAAATAGCTTTATGTTGTTGCCAATGTTTCTTTTGACACACTTTATTACA
The DNA here is from genome assembly GCA_039566865.1 of Aurelia coerulea. Lineage (NCBI taxonomy): Eukaryota > Metazoa > Cnidaria > Scyphozoa > Semaeostomeae > Ulmaridae > Aurelia > Aurelia coerulea. Next base: position 17,344,011 of record CM076945.1, read on the forward strand.
ATATTTTACAAGACTGCACCCACCACATTTCCAAATAGTTGAACCACTCTGTTTATTCCCGCAAAAATTACAAAATTGAGGCTTGACATCATTACCGGTTATTCCGTGCCCCCCTAAAAATAACCGAGGCAGGTTTCCCTGGCTAACATAATGAGGACATTGTGAACGAACGTGTCCTTGTTCACCGCATTGAAAACAATGTCGGCACTGTTGTCCCACGCCATTAGCTTTACAGTTACGGCAACCCATGGGACGACCATAACCACCGGGCCCATTGTATCGGCTTTGCCCACGACCGCATGCTCTGTATTGAAATCTAGGAGGCAAATTGCTCTCTGGAGGCGTGTCAACTTGGCTTTTGATAGCAGCTAATTCTGCTTTTAAATTCTGAATTTCTGCCGAAAGTTTTTCCGTCTGATTTTCAAAATTATTACTACCTTTCTTCTGGGTTTTAGAGGTCGGAATACTCCCATTTTCTTTGTCTACGTTCACTACTTGCGCCTTCGCTGCTTTATAGCGCTCCGTCGCAGTTACGATCTTCGCTTTTCTCTCCACTTGCTTCGTCGCTAACTCATTCACGCTTTTCATCAGCTCCCTCGTCTGTGATTTGATTTTTCCTCAAAAAGGGTCGAAGATTAGTGACCAAATTGTCGTCACGTAGACCAGACTAGAAAGCTTTCAAAAAGGATTTTTCAACCAGTTGGGAACTGTATTCTGACGCGGCATGCTCTTCTCGAGTAGCGAAAAATACTTTGTTTCGTGCATCTAAAAGTCGCAGCAAAAACTGTTGTGCTGTTTCCTTCGGCTCTTGGATCGTCGTGACCATGGCTTGGAAAAGATCTGAGGCTGTCTTTTCTTGAAACAAGACGCGCAAAATTGATCGAAGTTTCCCAAGCGAACGTTGCGGGAGCGTTAAAATGTAATTTCTTAAGCTACAGTGCGGCGAAATTGATTTTATGATTGCATCAGATACTTCTTTTTCAGAATACCCTTTTTCGATAGCTGAGTCGATTTGATGGATTAATGAAACATAAGTTAGTTTATCATGTTGTCCTGGCTCACCAATTTGACCGGCAATTTTAAATTCTCTACGTAAAATACTAGAGGCTTCTGGCGGAGCTTGATTCAATTTCGTGAAATTTGGAGAACCCGTAAGTTTTTTGGCAATATCGACATGTTCAGATAGACTCATCTCCGAAAGTTTTTCTTTTGCTTCTCGCAATTGCTCCAGAATGGTTTCTCTTGCATCTTCTGATTCTGACTTCAATTTTTGTAAATCACGGAGTTGCCCTTCATCCGTTTCAATTGTAGCACTGCCTCCCTACACCCGCAGAATTTGGCATTATGATAAGGCAGATTTTGTTGCCATAATGAAAAGTATTCAAATGTTTCGTTGGCATGAACATCTTGACGAAATCGCATGCCCTAATGAACAAGTTAAATTACTCAATGAAGTCCTATTGAACATTTACTCTAATTATATTCCAAACCAAGTTAAAACAATCAGACCTCACCAAGCACCCTGGATAACGCAAAGTGTTAAAAAATTTCTGAGAAAAAAGAATCATGCTTATAAGAGCTTCGTAAGGAACGGCCGTCCTGATAACAAACTAGAAGGAATACAAAAGATGATATCTGACGGAGCAAAAATGATTGAGGATGCCTAAGAAAATTACCTTCGTAAGGCAGGGCAATCTTTAGCAAATCCAGGGACATCTGGCAAAACCTACTGGACGTTAATCAATACACTTCTTAATAAGGCGAAGATTCCGATTGTACCACCCCTTTTAGAGAATGGGTTGTTCGTAACGGATTTCAGTGAAAAAGCACAGATATTTAATGACTATTTCATACTCCAATGTACAACAATCGACACAGGCAGTGAAATTCCACATGATACACAAGGGATTTCTACGTTGATTAGTGATTTTTTCATCTCTGAAGAAAAGATATTGAATATTATACGATCACTTAATCCTAACAAAGCACATGGCTGGGATGAAATTTCCATAAGAATGATAAAACTAAGCGATGCCTCATTAGTTACTCCTCTTAAGATAATATTCACGAACTGTTTGAGACATGGTGTATTTCCTGAAGTATGGAAGTGTGCAAATGTAGTCCCGGTTCATAAGAAAAATGAAAAAAATGTAAAGAGTAACTACCGTCCCATTTCTCTTTTACCAATTTTTGGGAAAATGCTTGAAAAACTCGTGTACGACTCCCTCTACTCACATCTTGTCACCTATGATTTACTTAACCCCAATCAATCAGGTTTTCGTCCTGGAGACTCAACAGTCAACCAATTAATTTCCATAACGCATACAATTTTTGAGGCATTTGACTGTAATCCTCCTCAAGATGTTCGTTCCGTGTATCTCGATATTTCTAAAGCATTTGATAGAGTATGGCATGATGGTCTTATTTATAAACTAAAACGATGTGGTGTCTCAGGACAGCTTCTTTCTCTTATCCAACGTTTTCTTGAAGGCCGTAAACAGCGAACCGTTCTGAATGGACAGTGTTCTAATTGGGGAGATATTTTAGCAGGAGTGCCCCAGGGCTCTATTTTAGGACCATTATTTTTTCTTGTTTACATAAATGATCTCACGAAAGACTTGAAGTGTAATGTTAAACTTTTTGCTGATGACACATCCTTGTTTACGGTTGCCCAAGAACCTAACGAAGCTGCAAATCATATGAACCATGACTTGGAGGTGATAAGACAATGGGCGCAAGTGTGGAGAATGTCATTTAATCCCGATCCACAAAAGCAAGCCGTTGAGGTATTATTTTCAAGGAAAAGAAACGAGATAGATCATCAAGTGATCCTCTTTAACGACATACCCGTGAAAAAAGTAGATGAACATAAACACCTAGGTATTATCTTGGACAAAAAGCTTTCTTTCTCAGCTCACATCAAATCTGCTATCTCCAAAACGAGAAAGGGCATTGGTTTGCTAAAATATCTCTCCAAATATCTACCTAGGCATACCCTAAATGAACTATATAAGCTTTATGTGCGACCCCACCTGGACTATGGAGATGTTATCTATCATATTCCAGCTAAAGTATGTGAATTCAGTCACAATATCATTTTATCAAATTTAATGGAAAAATTAGAATCTGTTCAGTATTCTGCTGCCCTTGCTGTAACAGGAACATGGAGGGGAACATCGCGAGAAAAACTGTATGCAGAGCTTGGCTGGGAGTCACTAAGTTCCCGAAGGTGGAGTAGGCGCCTTACTCTTTTCTATAAGATTATGAATAATCTTACTCCCCTTTATACAAAGGAGCCAATCCCACGACTTCATCAGTCGAACTACTCTCTTCGCAACCAGGATGTTATTGGGCGACCAAGGGCAAGGACAGAAAAATTTCAATCCAGCTTTTATCCCAACTGCATATCTGAATGGAATAAGCTCGATCCTGAAGTCAGGCTTTCACCGTCTGTTGCTGTTTTTAAGAAAAAGCTTCTTTCATTAATTCGCCCTCCTGCAAAATCTGTCTTTGGGATTCATGACCCAATAGGTTTATCGTATCTTTCCCAAATAAGAGTCGGTCTCAGTAGATTAAATTTTCACAAATTCAAGCATAATTTTAGGGATACCGTTAACCCATTGTGTCCAACGAACGACGGAATTGAGGATACGGAACACTTTTTGTTGCTTTGCCCTGCATTTGACACTTTACGACGAGATCTTCTCGCTGGAGTTTCAAATTTATTACGACCATTTGCCCAAATCAACGGCCTTTCAAACGACGTTCTGACGCAACTTTTATTGTATGGCGATAAAGACCTTTCAAATGACGTCAACCAAAGTGTACTCAAACTGACTCTAAATTTCATCCATAGAACTGGTCGGTTCAATTAAGATAATTTCAGACCTGGTACACACCACATATATACTAAGTCCTATTCTCCTTAATTTTTTCTTTTTCTTAATGCTTGTAAGTCTGATTCACATTGGATGTGAGGCGTCTAATAGTGTGAATGACAACTCATCCACACAAACCCAAATTTTCAAATCCACAATATTGCGAACTATGAACCTCGAACTGACAGCACGTGCGCGATGTTTTTGTGCGGTGGAGACCCTGGGGGGAAACAGCAGCGGCGGCAGTTGTTGTCGGGTTCCTGCTGGGGTTCCTGCTGTTCGGCATTATCGCCTGTGCTAGCCATGACCTCCAATGTGAAACAGATCCTAGTATGTATCCGTATTTGGTAGCTTATTTGTAGCTCTTTGTAAATGTATATTTTATAGTATTTAGTTGCATGATGTTTTTTTTCATGGAATGGCCAGAGAGTTGTCATGGTCTTTTGCTCTCCCTGGCATCGTCCTCGTAGTGTTGTACAGTAGCTCATATGTAATGTCTTAGGTACCTTCTGTATGTAAACTTTTTAACTGATTATATAAAAAAAAAAAAAAAATAAAAAAAAACAACTTTCTCAACAACATCTCTGATTATTCTCACTAGCTGTGACCTACTTTTACTTTCAACTGAATTCACATACTTTAGCTGGAATATGATATACATAAAGGTTATACAATTCTTTAGGGTATTCCTTTGCAAATATTTGGAGAGATACTTTAGGAAACCAATGCCCTTTCTCATTTTAGGGATAGCAGCTTTAATATGAGCTGAGAAAGAAAGTTTTGAGTCCAAGATAATACCTAGGTGTTTATGTTTATTTACTTTTTAACGGGTATGTTGTTGAAGAGGATCACTGGATGATCTATTTAATTTCTTTTCCTTGAAAATAGTACTTCAACAGCTTGCTTTTGCGGATCGGGATTGAAAGACATCCTCCAATCATGGGCCCATTGGCTTATCAGTTGTATGCCATGGTTCATGTGTTGTGCAGCTTCATTAGCTTCTCGGGCAACCGTAAACAAGGACGTATCATCGGCAAAAAGTTTAACATTACATTTTAAATCTGCAGTGAGATCATTTATATACACAAGAAAGAATAATGGTCTTAAGATAGAACCCTGGGGCACTCCTGCTAAAATACCCCCCCCCCTCCCTCCAATTAGAACACTGCCCATTCAGCACAGTTCGCTGTTTTCGATCCTTAAGGAAACTTTGGATAAGGGAGAGAAGTTGTCCCGAGACACCATATCGTTTCAGTTTATGATTAAGACCATCGTGCCATACTCTATCAAATGCTTTCGAAATGTCGAGGTACACAGAACGAACATCGAGTGGGGGATTGCAGTCAAATGCCTTAAAAATTGTATGCGTTATGAAATCAATTGGTTGGCTGTCGAGTCACCGGGACGAAAACCTGACTGATTGGGGTTAAGTAAATCACACGAAACAAGATGTGTGTATAAAGAATTGTACACAAGTTTTTCAAGCATCTTCCCAAAAATTGGTAGAAGAGAGATAGGACGGTAGTTACTCTTTACATTTTTTTCGTTTTTCTTATGAACCGGGACTACATTTGCACACTTCCATATTTCAGGAATTACACCATGTTTCAAACAGTTCGTGAATATTATTTTAAGAGGAGTGACTAATGAAGCATCGCTTAGTTTTATCATTCTTATAGAAATTCCATTCCAGCCATGTGCTTTGTTAGGATTAAGTGATCTTATGATTTTCAGTATCTTTTCCTCTGAGATGCCAAAATCCCCAATCAGGATTGAAATTCCTGGGATATCTTGTGGAATCTCACTGCCAGTGTCGATGGTCGTGCATTGGAGGATGAAATAGTCATTAAATACGTGTGCCTTTCCAGTAAAATCCGTTATGAATAACCCATTCTCTAAAAGGGGTGGTATTATAGGAATCTTTGCCCTATTTAGAACAGTATTGATTAAAGACCAGTAGGTTTTGCTAGATTTCCCTGGATTTGCTAGGGTTTGCCCTGTCTTACGGAGGTAATTTTGTTTTGCATCATCAATCATTTTTGCACCTTCAGCTACCATATTTAGTATTCCTTCGAGCTTGTCTTCTGGCTGACCATTCCTCACAAAGGTTTTGTAAGGATGATTCTTTTTCCTTAAAAATCTTTTGACAGCTGGTATTATGCAGGGCAATTGGCGAGTCTGAATAGTTTTAGTTTGATTTGGAATGAAATTTGAATAAATGTTTAACAGCACTTCGTTTAGCAATTTGAACTGCTCATTGGGGCATTCAATTTTGTAGAGATGCTCGTGCCAATTAAACATCTCTATACTTTCCATAATGGCGACAAAATCAGCCTTATCTTTGTACCAAATCCTGCGGTTATAGGGAGGTCGTGCTATGTTCGAGACACGTAATTTTCCATAAAAAATTTGATGATGACAATGCTCGTGTAGAGACGGATGGACACCAGATTCTATGACGAGGTTAGGCTGATCAGTTAGAATTAAATCATTGCAGGATTTAGAATCTCCCATCAAGTGTGTTGGTTCTGAAATCAGCTGATGAAGACCAAGATCAGACGTTAACGGCTCAAACAGCTTTTTTTCCTTATTCTCTATATCATGTTGCCACCATTGGGTCGAGCGGCAGTTGAAGTCACCGGTGATAACAACGCAAAATTATCACCAGTAGGATATGCTTGTGCGTAGCGCATGAAATGATCAACTACACCAATACGTATTCATAACCTCCCGAGGATCTTTCAAGATGCATGAAGTCAGTTGATATAAGCTCGAATGGTGCAGATGTAATGATGGGTTTCAACGATTCTCTTTGATGCACAACGGGTTTCTTTTGTTTAATGCAGCAGCATTTCTTGTTGGCATAAAACCCAATATCTCTCTGCATATGAGGCCAGAAAAATCTGTCTCTTGTAAGTACCGGGTGTCTCAAAAAAGTACCCCTTTTTGACTGAACAAGGCAACAAAACGATAACATTTCGGGACTTTTCGAATTCATGGCTACATTTGTTGGTCTTCAACTTAAATGCACATACCTTGCATTTTGAAATCGACCACCAAACACCGGAGATATGAGTTCACAAGGTCAAAATTTGGAGTGCACCTGAAACCAGAAGTTTTGAGAAATGGCCTAGCCATAGTTTGACACCAAATAGGTATTTTGCAAACGAATTTTTAACTTTGACCTTTACTTTTTATTTTTGAAAAGATTTATACTTTTAATTACTTCAATTGTTCTTGAAGTGACTTTTCTTTTGAGGAATTGGTCCTTGCATTGCACTCGATCACAATTGTTTTGTATTGAATAAGAGGAAAAGGAGCACATGCACTCTTATTTTTGAGATGTGGCACGACTTTATCACTGTTACCACATTTTTACTATATTTGTTTAATCAGCGCCATGTCCATGCATCTTTTATTCTTTTCAAAAGCAAAAAACCGAAACTTAAAGTCTACAGGTACTTTGGTTATTGTCCACTATACAAATCATGGTTAGTCCCTTCTTCAAAACATCTGGTTTTGGGTGCACTGTAAATTTTGACTTTGCGAACCTTTAACTCCGGTGTTTGGTGAATGATTTCTAAATGCAAGGTATGTGCATCTAGATTGAAGATTGATAAATTTAGCTATGAACTCGTGGAGTAATGATATCTTATTGTTTGGTTCCTATTTCCAATCGAAAGGGGGTACTTTTTTAGACACCCGGTAGTAGAACCTTTTCTGCTCCAATATGTCCTATTTCATTGTGAAGCTCATGGAGAACGGTTGACTGAAGGCTCTTTGGTAAAATGATTTCAGTTTTGTCTCCACATTTGCGTCGAAGGAGTCCATCTTTATCGATAAACAGTTTTGACCAGTCATATGTCAAATGCTCTGTTGTATGACTTTGAGGACGTATTGCATCAAGCGATGGTTTAGCATAATTTCTCTTTCATCTTAATACTGCAGCTATATCAGGATCTTCCATTTGATGCTTTAAGATATCAATCTTATTTGAACTATTTTTTTAGATCTGAGCTGCTCTTTTCAGCCTCGAGTTCTGTTACTGAGTTTACTCTGCACATAGCTGTCATCCAGTTGACACTTTGATCATTACATTGCATTGAGTGAACTATAGCATGAATTATATCACGGTTGGCTTCTTCAGTGCACTCTCTGATAATTTCATCAATTTCCAGCAGCATTCTTCTAAGTCCATCAGCATCTCCGTTCTTTTTACCAGGGCGATAGTGTATAGTAAAGTTATACTCTGCAAGTTCTCCCACCCATCGAATACCAGTGCATTTAGTTTTGCTGTCGACATCACATAAGTGATAGGATTGTTGTCTGTATAAACCTGAAATGAAGGTGCATAGTACAGGTAGTCCTTGAATTGTTCGGTTACTGACCACTTTAGGGCAATAAATTCAAGCTTGCCTGAGTGAAGATGATACCTCTTCTCAGATGGCGACAAAGTTCTGGATGCATACGCAATGACTCGCAACTTCCCTTGTTGTCATTGATAAAGTACTGCTCCCACTAGAAAAAAACAGCGGAATTCCGCCGGGTTTTCCGCCGGAATTCCTGTGAATTCCGCCGGGAAAAATTTTAAATTCCTCCGGAATCCCAGAGGAAGTCCACCAGCTTCCCGGTGGAATCCCGGCAAAATTCCTCCAGTAAATATGTTCAAAAGAGCTGAAATTTTCCACCAAAATACCGGTCAAAATCCGTCTTAATCTGGCACAATTTCAGCGGAATTCCGCCGGCATTTTAGCGGTATCAATCCGCAAATTTTACGGAAAAATGCCGGAATACATCTGGGATTTTCCTGGGAATCTGAAAGAAATCCGGTAGAATTCCACCAGAAACCCGGCGTATTTCCGTTGTTATGCCGTCCAAACTCCAGCAGTAGTCCTGTGGAATTCCACCAAATTCCTGGCAAAATACCGGAGTTCATCTGGGATTTTCCCTGGAATCTGAAAGAATTCCGGTGGAATTCCACCAGAAACCCGCAGTATTTCCGTTCGTACGCCGTCCGAACTCCTGCAGTATTCCTGCGGAATTCCACCAAATTCCTGGCAAAATCCTGGAGGAATTTTTCCAGTAAGTTTGTTAAGATTATAGCCAAATTTCCGCCAATATGTCCAGTCTTTTATGGTGTAAATAGTCCCTATTCTGTTTCACCAGTGCCTCAGCGGTATTGACCAAGAAAATGAAATGTACCTTTGGCATCTACCCGGGAATTTGCTAGCATTCTATGTGAATCAAACACAAATTCTATAGACAAATCTATTAAGAAATATGAAGCTCCTCCAAGTATTTGCAAAATAAATGAGCAAGCTATGCTTTCCAACAATTTTGAGTTCAGAGAGGTCACTATGGAAGAGGTTGCTGTCAAAATCAACCAACTTAATCAGAGTAAAGCCTCTCCAGTTGATTGCATCCCTGCAAAAATCCTGAAGGAAAATTCTGATGTATTTTCTGTTGCCATTCGAGATTTATTCAACTCTGGTTTATCCAAGGGTACTTTTCCCAAAGAATTGAAAGCTGGAGATTTAAGCTCACTCTTCAAAAAAGAGGATGCCTTTTTGAAGAAAAACCACCGACGTATTACAGTTTTGCCATCGGCATCAAAGATAGACGAAAGGTTGATGCAAGATCAAATGCTGCCCTTTGTCCAATGGTTCTTGTCTCCACTCCTCTGTGGATTTCGAGAGGGCTATGGTACACAGCATGCACTTCTACGTTTAGCTGAAACCTGCAAAAATTCGTTGGACAGCGGAGGCGTCGCAGGGGCCGTCCTGACGGACCTTTCGAAAGCCTTTGATTGTCTAAATCACGAATTATTGATTGCAAAATTGAATGCATACAGTTTCAGTAGATCTGCATTGCAGTTCATCCATAGCTATCTTGTCGACAGGAAAAAAAGGGTAAAGGTCAATGGTTCATTCAGCACGTGGACAAAGACCACCCTAGGCGTACCGCAAGGTTCTGTCCTAGGCCCCCCTTTGTTCAACCTATTCCTGAATGACTTGTTCCTGTTCCTAGAGGAGACCGAATTATGTGCAAAAGCAACATGAGCTGTGGACATCTTTCATCAAGTATTGCCTTTTGACCCACGAAAACCCTGGAAAGATGTTACCGCTTTGACAAATGATAGGCAGGGAGGCCTGAAAAACCCAGGAATAGGCAAGAAAAACCCTGGAAATCCCAGGAAGGAAGGGAGGCAAGAAAAAAACCTTATAAATCCCTGGAATGGATAAGCACGATGTTCGAGCCCTACCGAAATCTCATTCGATTTATTAGCATCACTGTTTCTGCGATCCCAGCGCTTGGGGCTAAAAACCGGTGAGCAAAACTGCACCTGCACTAAATGTTAACGGTGCGGCCGAATTAAGTTCAATTGGTTGCTAAAAATCAAATTGCTCAAATTGCTTGGTCGCCAGAAATGGACTCTTCCTCTATGACGAGCGTTGGAGTTATGTAACCTTGCTTGCTTCTCATCTTTGGGATGAACCAGAAATTAGGGCCTACTCATGTCCTCTGCTAGCGCTTGTTGTTTATACAATTTTAAGCCTGAACATAGCTTTTTGACACACATGTCATACTTACCGAATGACGCCCTTATCTTGCTTTCCTTATGTAACTATGTTTTGATGTATCTTAGTTTTCCTCTGGACACTCCAGGATCACAAGTTAGGCCTAGACATTCCACTAAAGCAAATGTGCCTTGAAACTGGTTCTCCATATTCAGTATCCAATTTTCCTAATTTCTTGACCTTTTTCCAAACACCAACTCCATCGTGTGGCTCAACCGTCAAGTTAAAATCACAACAACAAAATTTATCCGTTTCCGCCACATTTCAAATCCAGCCAATGAAGGCAGTTCTCTTTGCGCAGGTGGTAAACGCCTTTTCTTGTATAAAAGATATATTCCTTTCAGTCTCCGTGATGTGTAATGATAGGAAATTGCACCTTTAAACGCTCCTGTGACAATATATTCCTTTCACTCTTTGTAATCTATAATAATATGTAAGACACTCGGTTAAAAAGTATGCAGTCTTGAAAATATCGAAAATATCAACATCATTTTCATAAACTTCATGGCTTAGGCCATCATTTTTACAAAATCACGCGGACGCCCCAAAGCGAGGCCGGTGGATGACGCAATCCGCCAAACGAGGCAGACGGATGACATAATCCCCTAATAAAGTGTTCACCTTTTCAGGAGGGGTTTAAAACAAATCAAATCAAATATACACTTTAATAACATAAAATATATTATTGTTCGTACAACCTAACAAATAGGGGCTCGCACCTTTAAACACTCCTGTGAGAATCTCTCCAGCCTTGAGTGCTGCCGCTGAAAGTTACTCATATTTTCAGATTTTGAGGACTTGAAGGTTTCTTCTGAGTTATGTACGAGTTCCTAATCATTCATGGTGATCTACCGCCTTTGTGAACATACGTAAAGCGATTCAAAAAAACTTTGTTGTGGAATTCCTAAAGAAATATTTTCTTGTCCTTTTCAATGTATTTACCCAGTAGTACCTTCCAAGAGTGCGAGAAACACTGAAAATAAATCGCCCTTTGCTAAAATAAAGTTGTATGATATGTTTTTGGATTTTTTTTTCATTTCAATGTTTTTGTTTTTTTTTAAGATTTTATGATCCACCGGTATTCCACCGGATTCCAATTCACCAAAATGTTCCGGTGGAATTCCACTGGTACTAAATTGAAGTCCCGGCGGAATTCTGGCGGACCCGTTGTGACCGCTGTTATACCATTTGAATTCCGCCACCAGACCGGCTTTCCGGTGGAATTCCACCGGACCTCCGGAACAATTTTCTTATGGGCTCCTAGCCCCTCTTGTGATGCGTCGGTGTGCAAGATGTATGGCTGCTGGGGGTCTGGATAAGCAAGTAATGGCGGTTTGTTAAGAAAATCAATAATACCCTTAAGAGCATTCTGGCATTCTTCTGTCCACTTGATCTCTGCATATGAGTGTAACTGTCCATTGCTGTTCTTCATTTAAACATTGTTTTCAGTGGGCGCAACAAGTAGATCGTTCAATGGTTTTGCACTTTGTGCAATGGATAGGATACTAGGGCGGTAGTATGACAATAGTCCAAGCATTTTCCGGACATCACCAAATGTTCTCGGTGCACGATTTAACAAACTTGTGACAGCATTAACATTACTTTCGTCCATCTTATAGCCATCTGCACTCGCCATTCTACTGAGAAACTTTACTTCTTTCATAAACAGTTTGCATTTCTGACCTTTCAGTTTGATGCCATGTTCTCTGAGTCGTCTTAAAACGGTTGTTACATGTTGTACATTCTCATTGAAGGTTTACTGAAGATAATCAGATCGTCGAGATATGGGATAACTATCTGGTCACGCAAATCTCGTAATATGTCCTTCATATGCCATTGAAATGCAGCAGGAGCATTCATCAAGCCAAATGGTATCCTGCTCCATTCAAATAGACCTCAAGGTGTGATAAAACAGTAAGATTGCGATGATCTGGCTTGATAAACCCTTGATGGTTAGGCCTTGCCTTGGTCCAGGACAATGAAACATTGGCTACCACCAAAGTTATCTAATGTCTCCTGAAGTTGTGGCAGTCGGTGACGGTCCTTCATAGTCTTGCTGTTTAATCCACGATAATCCACGCACAGGCGAATGGTTCCGTCTTTCTTTCTCACGCATACTACTGGTGAAGACCAAGCTGACTTTGATTGTCTGATAAACTGTTTATTGAGTAGGTCCTCAATATATGCTTTAACTTCACCATATAATGGCCTTGGAGCCGCAACATAGTTCTTCTGTACTGGTATTTTGTCATCCAAGTTTATTTCCATTTCAAGTCCACTTGTGATGCCTATATATGAACTATTTGCAGTGAATGATTCTGACTCTTCTTGAAGTATGTTCATCAGAGTAGTCTTTTCTTCTTTAGATTATTCACCAAGTCTAACATTTGGGACAAGGTACTTTGCCTACTCATGGTGAGAGATTTGTTCATCAGTTGTCTTCTAATTTGTACTGTCTCGTGTCTTTTCATCTTTGATCTCTATTGGTGTGACAGACTGTATTAGATGCACTGGTCCCAGTACCGTTCTATTTCTGAGGTGAATGTCATGATCTGTAGAATTTTCTATGCTTATTTGAAGTCTCTTGGTTGTAGCTACCACTCTTCAACGAAATGAGCGTTTCAGTTGTCTGACGTCCTTCGGGTATATTTTGGTTGATTTCTGGTTCAAACATTGCAAGCATCGACTTTGGGACAAACCCTCCATTTCCACGACATGGAAAAAGGACAAAACTTTGTTTGGGTATCATTATGTCCTTCTTGTTTGTTTTCACTGTGCAGACGTAGTCTTTTTCTATGCATTCTTTGATGATGTTGACAATTGCTTTTCATTTTATCCGTCTTTCAGTGCTGGAAAAGTGGTTTCTATTTCTTGTAATAGATCTCAATTATCAGCTTCTATTGTCCAACTTTTACTACGGGTGAGCTCGCATATGGCATTAAAACCAATTATTGGAACACCAATTGCTCATTTTGTTACTAAAAATGGTACAAGGACACATCTTTTCTCAGGAATGTCAGACATCAACACAAGCTTCAGTTCAATCCATCCATCATATGGTATTGAGGTTCCATTTGCTGCAACTAATGAAACATTGCCTTCTTTTTGCATCAATTCTTCTATCTTTCTAATTGGCTTATTTGGAAAATATATTTGTACTTGTTCCATTGAAATAGCAGAGACTTGGGCACCAGTGTCCCACAACCCTTGCATCTTTAGACCTTCAAGTTTTATATGCACAGTGCATTTTTCACCAACAAGTTTTGCAATAAACGTTTGCTGTTGTGGAGTGCCATGACAAGCAAACATTGCCCTTTGGTCTGTTACAGTACCATATTTTGAAGATAGACTAACAATAGCTTTGCAACTTATTTTATGCTCAGGCCAGTGATGTGACTGGCAGTTCTTCCTACAATATTTCACAGCATTACAAGAAGAACAGAGCAGCAAACTGTTCTTTTCTTGTCTACAAAATGTACAACATTGGGACTTTATGGCTATGTCTACACCTTGTCCTATCGGCGCAGCCCCTTCCCGTTTCCCTGTCCTTGTCTTTGATCAGCTTGACGTTTCAGGCAATCCCTGGCAAAGTGATTTTCTCCCATGCAGTAATTGCAATGCCTGCATGAAGATTCCTTCCCATTTTCAACACAGTTCTTACAAGCATAGGATTTTCCTCTTTTTTTTTTTTTTTTTTTTTATTCAATATAAAAATTTACAACAAAGTTACCTAAACACTACCTACAATCTACTATACCACACTACAAGGACGGGGACCAGGAGGAGCAAAATGTCATGTCTACCCCCTGGAATTAATATAAACTAAAATACAACTAATACTAACTACTATACATACGCTACAACTAATACAGATAGAAATTCTAATTATAAAAACATTTTACAAATAAATATTTGAGCCGGTTTCACATTAGATATCAGGCCAAAATATAATAGTGAACAATCGGAACGCCGGCCGAGGAAACAACAACGACAACAACTGTCCCCGTCACTGCTCCCCACCCAAGGTCCCCATCGCTCGAGACACCGCTATCGTGTCTGGATTTCTAATATAAGCCTAACATCCAATGTGAAACAGGCTTGCAAAGGAATATATGGACAGGACTCTACGACAAGAAAACTTTACGAAAATGGACTTAGTGGTTTGGTGACGTTTAACTAGATTTACGGTGATCTCAACTGAAGCGACCAGTTGCTTGGATGTAATGTAGAGTCAACTCGAGTATATTTCTGTTGAGGTCCTTTGGAAGGTTTTTATCGCCATATAATAACAGTTGCGTCAAAACCTCATTTGAAAGATCGATATGTTCAAATGGTCGCAGCAAATCAAACACTCTAGCGAGAAGATTTCGACGTTCAACCTCGAAGGAGGGGCAGAGCAACAAAAAGTGTTCCGTAGTCTCGATACCATCGTTTGTAGGACACATTGGATTTATGGAATCCCTAAAATTGTGCTTGAATTTGTGAAAGCATAACTTACTAAGACCCACTCTAAGTTGAGTCAGATAGGATAATCCTATTGGATCGTGAATCCCAAAGACAGATTTAGCAGGGGGGCGGATAATTGAAATCAGCTTTCTCTTAAAGATAGCGACCGATGGTGCAAGTCTAACCTCCGGATCTAGTTCATTCCATTCTGACAGGCAATTGGGATAAAAGCTAGATTTGAATTTTTCTGTCCTTGCCCTTATTCGCCCAATGACATCCTGATTGCGAAGAGAGTAATGCGACTGCTGAAGTTGGGGGATTGGATCAGCTGTATATTCAGGCATCAGATTATGTATCATTTTGTAAAACAACGTAAGGCGTCTACTCCATCTTCGGGAACTCAATGATTCCCAACCAAGTTCTGCGTACAACTTCTCTCGCGATGTCCCCCTCCACGTTCCTGTAACGGCTAGAGCAGCAGAATACTGAACTGACTCCAACTTTTCCATCAAACTTGACAAAGTAGTGTTACCGCTAAATTCACATACTTTGGCCGGAATATGATAGATAACATCTCCGTATTCCAGGTGGGGCCGCACATAGAGCTTGAATAATTCGTTTAGGGTATGTCTGGGTAGGTACTTGGAGAGATATTTCAGCAAACCGACACCCTTCCTTGTCTTAGAGATAGCTGCCTGGATATGAGCCGAAAAAGAAAGCTTTGAGTCCAGGATAATTCCTAAATGTTTATGTTTATCCACTTTCATCACTGGAATATTATTAAAACGAATTTCTGGATGATTGATTTCAATTCTTTTCGTAGAAAATAACAGTTCAACAGCTTGTTTTTGCGGATCAGGATTGAAGGACATTTTCCAATCGTAGGCCCACTGTCTTATCAACTCTAGGTCATGGTTCATATCACTGGCAGCCGAGCTAAAGTCTTCTACTACGGTAAACAACGATGTATCATCAGCAAAAAGCTTAACGTTGCACTTCACGTCAGCAGCTAGATCGTTGATATATACAAGGAAAAACAAGGGTCCTAGAATAGAACCCTGGGGTACTCCTGCTGAAATATCTCCCCAATCAGAATTCTGTCCATTTAGAACTGTTCGCTGTTTTCTATCCTTAAGAAAACTTTGGATAAGTAAAAGGAGCTCTCCAGAAACGCCACATCGTTTTAGTTTATAAATCAAACCGTCGTGCCATACCCTATCAAATGCTTTAGAGATGTCAAGATACACAGAGCGAACATCAAGAGGTGGATTACAATCGAAGGCTTTAAAGATCGTGTGCGTTATGGAAATCAGCTGATTAACCGTTGAGTCACCGGGACGAAAGCCTGATTGATTCGGATTGAGTAAATTGCATGAAACGAGATGTGAGTATAAAGAATCGTACATAAGTTTTTCAAGTATTTTCCCAAAGATTGGTAGGAGAGAAATTGGTCGATAGTTTCCCTTCAAATTTTTCTCATTTTTCTTATGAACCGGCACAACATTTGCATATTTCCATATTTTGGGAAATAAACCACATCTCAAACAGTTTTCAAATATTATTTTTAGTGGAATAACTAGTGCAGTATCACTTAATTTTATCATTCTGATTGATATTCCATCCCAACCATGAGCTTTATTAGGATTTAGAGACCTTATAATGTTCAGTATCTTTTCGTTAGACATAGGAAAATCGCTTATGAGGGAAGAAGGAGCTGGCATATTAGGTGGAATTACGCTACCTGTATTGATTGTTGTACACTGGAGTACGAAATACTCATTGAATATCTGTGCCTTTTCAGTGAAATCCGTTATAAACAACCCGTTTTCTAGAAGAGGTGGTATTATTGGAATCTTGGCCTTATTTAGGACGGTGTTGATTAAAGACCAATAAGCTTTACTAGAAGTCCCAGGGTTAGCCAAAGTGTTTCCTGCCTTGAGAAAGTAATTTCGTTTGGCATCCTCTATCATTTTCGAACCTTCGGATATCAACTTTTGTATTCCCTCTAGCTTGTCATTTGGTTGGCCCCTCCTTATGAAATTTCTGTAGGCACGATTCTTTTTTCTCAGAAAGTTTTTAACCTTTTCTGTTATCCAGGGTGCTTGGTGGGGTCTAATCGTTTTAACTTTGTTAGGTATGAAATTAGAGTAAATGTTTAACAGAACTTCATTAAGTAACTGAACTTGCTCATTGGGACATGTCAGTTTGTTAAGGTGCTCTTGCCAGCGAAAAAGTTGGATGCTTTTCATAATCGCAACGAAATCTGCCTTGTCATAGTACCAAATCCTGCGTGAGTAGGGAGGTAGTTTTATATTTGAAACAGATAATTTTCCATAGACTATTTGATGATGACACTGCTCATGAAGAGAGGGATGAACACCAGATTCGATAACGAGGTTTGGTTGATCAGTGAAAATCAAATCAATGCAGGATTTTGAATTACCCATCAAGTGTGTTGGTTCAGAAATCAACTGGTGTAGGCCTAGATCAGATGTTAATGGCTCAAACAGCTTTCCCTCATTGTTCTCTATATCGTTTTCCCACCATTGAGTTGATCGGCAGTTGAAATCACCAGTAATGATAACGCAAAATGGATTTTCAGCATGCATTTTGGATAACATCAGCTCAAAATTTATTGTGAAGTTATCAAATTCAGTCTGATTCTGGCTTGGACTTCTATAAACAACGGCGAAAAAGTACTTTTTCCTATTTAATTGGATCTCATACACAATGCACTCGGGGAGGGTTACTAAGTCAGATCGGTTTTTTGAAGGAAGAGAATCTTTGATGTAAAGCCCAACACCACCTCTTTTTACATTTTGTGGATGGTTTGCTTTAATAAATGAATAGCCATCTAGTGCAAGCCTATCTTTATCAACGGTGCTGTCAAGGTGGGTTTCGACAATGCCAATTAAATCATAGTTGAAAACCGAGTTATATGCTTCAATGAGTGATACTCGTAAAAAGTCATACGCGGCAATACTGTTCAGATTCCAACAACAAAAACCAAGAGTGTCTGGACCAGGATTAGTTTCGACATCACCGCTAAGCAGAATGGTCCTAAGGACCAACCATTGTATATGTAGAATGGAATAAGTTATGCACGCAATGTTAAAGAAGGCATATTGGGAATGAAATTGTTTGAAAGCAAAATGTTTATATCTAACAAGAATAATGACACCGAGTGGGATACGCTTGAGAAGTTCAGCAGTCACATACAGTACAGTCTTCGCAAAATGATGCATACGGGCGAAGAGGGGAAGGAAACATAATTGTGTTCCTGCGCAGTGTAATGCAAAGAACTGTAACAATAGCGCAAAGGGTAGAACGAGGACGGAAATTGCAATGAAGCCATAACAAAAGCAAAATAGCCAAAAGACTGAAATTGGCCTTACAATTTTGCTCAACGGGGACGATTTTTGCATGGATGGACGAAAACACCCTATTGTTGCTCGCCATTGATTCACTTCAACCGGCATCATCGTGCAGAAATCCTCTCGCTGGTCCTAAGGGACGATAAGTTTCAATGTAACCACAATTAAAAAGTCCTAAAGAAAATAACATACAGGATAAACAGACACGAAAGGCAAAATATACGAACTCAAGAGTATAAACATACATAACTAGTAGCTAGTATCACGAGGGATGGGAGTCTCGTGGGTCTTATGGCTGGGAAATGCACGGCTCTTTTCAGATCTTTCGTATCAGAATGAATTGGATGAAACAAATGAAAAATTCAGCGATTTGTAAAGATATGCACCAGTTTGTTTTCCCTACTGACCCTTTTGACTATCAGCGCGTACCAAATTACACAACTTTTCAACTTAAAATGTTCAATGGCAAACTGCAAGAATATGGTAAACAAAGTAAAAATAACCCGTCCGCTAATCCACCCACCGCGCGGACAAGGCGTGTCACTAATGAAAACAGATCTATGAAAACAAAGCTATGAGGGGCATTTCACTCCCAAAATAAAATACCGAATTCTCTTGCAAGGATCCCTTTTCTTTGTTTTTGAGAAAAATCAATCAAAAGAGAATGTAAATACAAAAAAGAAAAAGAAAAGGCAATTTCGAAAACCCTTTTTTTGGTAGAAAAACCTCGTACACTTTTCGATAGAGTGAGATGCCCCTTGCTTGAATAGGTGAAACTGATTGTATATAAACAAATTACATAGAGTACCAACGTAAAAAAAAACTGTCAAAATTTTTTCAAGGATTCACCCACCTGAAATCTATGATATATATGATATGATATGATATAATTTTTTATACACGAAACTACCCTTCAGCTTAAATACAATAAATAAATTGGTTATTAACAAAAGATCAAATTACCTAAGATGCTGTTCTTCCAGGGGGTCGTGTTTTAAACTGATATTTTCAGTCAGCTCTTCAAATACTCCTTTAGTTCTTTTTTAAAGCGACTAATAGTCGGGAGTTCTCTAATATCAACTGGTATATTGTTCCAAACTTTCATAGCGGAATAGTAATAACTCTTTTTCGCATATTCTGTATTTAGTCTAGGAATTTGTAGATCTCTACAGTACCTTGTTGCATAGTTTGACTGCGACGACCTTTGCTGAAATTTATCCCAGAGGCTTTCAGGGCTTAATTTGTTCATAATCTTATATGTCATGACCGATCTATCAAATCGAATAATATTTTCAACGCTCAGCCAGTCACATGACCAGTTATCCTTGAATCTGGCGCTTTCGATTATTGACCGGGCCCTGTCCTGCAGACGTTGGAGGGTATCAAGTTTTGTTTTTGGAAGGCTGCCCCATATTTCATTAGCATAACGTAGATGGCTCTCGACAATAGCGTAGTAGACACTACACAGCTTTGTTTGGGGAATTATATTTCTTAATTTCTTTAGTGACGCAAGTCCTCCAAAAACTTTACCCTTCACAGTTTTGTATTGCTCTTCCCACTTTAGGTTCTCGTCGACAGTTACACCTAGCGATTTCGTCTTCGTAACACGCTTAATATCTGAGCCATTTAACGTGAGTGCATTCGAGATATTCAGCGCATTTACTTTACGAGAATGGCCTATTATCATATATTCTGTCTTTGCGGGGTTAGGACTTAACTTATTTATTCTCATCCACTCCGAGAGGTTGAGCAATTCCTGTTGCGCCTCTAAGACCAGTTTTTCAACATCATCCGATGCGATTGTTACATTTGTATCATCGGCATAGATACTTGCTTGGGAAAATTTCAAACACTTCTCGAAGTCGTTTAGATATATGATAAAAAGGAGAGGACCTAGGCAGGAACCTTGAGGTATGCCACACGTTACCTCACTTGTCATTGATCTCTGTCCATTTACAGAGCAAAATTGCTTCCTATGATCTAAATAGGACTGAAACCAGTTCCCAGCGTTGCCCCTTATACCGTATCTGCACAATTTTTTGACCATTATTTTGTGATCGACCGTATCAAATGCTTTCTTTAGGTCAAGAAATATGGTCAAGTTCAATTTTTTACTGTCAATATTTTCATACCAAAAATCGGTACTGCATATCAAGGATGTTATTGTGGAGTATAGTTTACGAAAAGCTGACTGATTCTTGGTGATTACATTATTTTCAAGAAGGAAATCAAACATCTGATCGTGTACTATCCGCTCCAGGATCCTAGAAAAAATTGAAATAACTGAAATGGGCCTATAATTGTTTACATCCTTTTTTGCACCTGATTTAAATATAGGAGTTACTCTTGCAAGTTTCCAAATGTCTGGGAATATACCGTTTTTTAATGATGAATTGAATATCATCATCAAAGGCTTTGACACGAGGTCGCCCACATCTTTGACAATGGCTGTGGGTACTTTATCGGGACCAGCTGCCTTTCCGCTTTTTAGCTGTTTAATTGCATTCAATATGAAAACATCGTCAACAGTTTTAAATTCCATTTCCTTTAGCTCTGGCTTGATGTTTTGGAGACAGTCATCACCTGGCTTAGAGACAATTTTCTTTGCCAAGTTTGGACCAACTGAGACGAAATGCTGGTTTAAAGCCTTCAGAATGTCACGCTCTCGAGTGAGACATTTACCGTCTACTTCCACGCTCGAAAGTTTCACTGAATTTTCATTTTTGTCTAATACTTTGTTGATGGTTTTCCACATTTTTTTTGGATTTCCTATATTTTCATCGATGAGTCCATGATAATAGTCCCTAATTGCATTACGCATCTCTCTTGTTACTTGATTACGTAATCGTTTGTAAGCAGGCCACTTTTCAGGATATTTCTCAGCTTCTTGTTTCAACATGTCCCTTTCCATCATAAGATTTTTAAGAGAAGCAGTGAGCCAAGGAGCAAACTGGCTACGAACCCTTTTCTTTCTTACTGGAGCATGAAGATTTAAGATCGATTCGAAAATCTCCTGAAATGTGGCTGCCATACTTACAGGGTCATTATTGAATGGACTAAGGATGGTTTCCCAGTCAATCTGTTGTAAGTCTTGACGGAAGAGCATTTTATCATATTTTTTCATGTTGCGAGACTCGACAATTTTTTGTTTATTTCCTTTACGTCGCCAAGCATTTATTTTCCGAATACCATACACCAGATAATGGTCAACCATCCCAGTTCTTATTACATCTGCTTCTATGATATATTTTGGATTGGTGGAAGAGAAATGGTCAATAAGCGTCTTACTTACTTTTTGCTCACCAGATTCAGTGGTGGTCATGGCAACCCGCGTAAAACCCTTAATCAATTGCTCAAGTTGGTACTCAGAGTAAATCAACTTGAGTTTCTTGGCATTTGCGTTTTTTGCGTTTTTGAAATCACAGTTGGTGTCCCCTATCAAAATTACTTCCTTATCTTCTTTATCTAGATTTTTTAAAATTTCTCTAAGGTTTTGAAATCTATGAATTTGGTTAGGTCAGACCAGAAAAACAACACACAAATATATTTATTTCTCGCCTCCTCAACTGATACAGACTTGACTTAAATACTGTTAGTCTTCTTGCCAATTCTTGCTTGCTTCTCTGCCCCTGTGGAGGAGATAGCATAAATCTGCTGCAATTCTTGCTTGCTTCTTTCTGCAAGAGGGGTCGCAACTTTGCAAGAATGTTGTCATCTCCTGTTTCCAGTGATCTCAAGAACATTCCCTGCACAAGAATAGGATCATATCTCAAATATGCATCTGCTTTTTAGCTTGCAAACAAGATCTTCTGCCTTAAGTCTAAGCATCGTTGCATGAATGCTTCTGGGGTCTCATTTTGCCCTTGAAAAATTGTGGCAAGTTCTTGATACAACTGTGTTCCACTTTTTTCTTTGTAATAAGACATCAAAATCTGACGTAGGCGTGGCACTATGAGAACTTTAACTGTCTCTACATTGCTTCTGAGTTGCATTCCTGGCTTAATTGCCTTTATCACAGCCTCTATGACTTCCTTGTCAGTGTATCCGTTTTCGATGGCACCTTCAAATTGCCTTGAAAGGGATACAAAGCTCAACTGATCTCCTTTTCCTTGCTCATTTATCTGTCCATAAATTTTGAATCCACGGCAAAATAGAGAATTTACATTTGGTTGCTCGATGGGTGTCCACTTTTGTCCGACTTCTGGGTTTACATTGGGTGTCCATCTTCTATTCCTGGGTTTACATGAGGCTGGTTTGTGGGTGACCATCTTTGCTCTTTTGATAACTTTGCCTTAGGTTTCCCAGTGATATCCCTTTGACCTGGCCCCCTTCTGCTCTTTGGAGCACATCTTGAATCTCTTGTAATTGATGTTCAAGGAGTGACTCAAATTTTTGATGAATTTGCACAATCCTGTCATTTACATCTTCTTGCTGTTTTGGGGATTCGGGGAGTCGCGTTAATGGTCTATTAGACCATTTGCCAATTAAGAAAAAATGATTTGCGCGAGCGCGGCCAATTCCAACAGACCTAGTAACAGTCGGAAATCCGGGGAGTCCTCTCCATTACAGTATAAAAGGCGCCGACCCGGCCCAATTTTCTGATCCGAGGCTGCATTTGGAGCCGATTCTCGATGGTTACTCAACAGATTTTTAAACAGAAAAAAATTTATTAGAGATGACTCGTTTGCGAGTCTAATCACGCAATTTTGGGCTCAATATTGCCCCAGGGGCAGAGCGCGGGGACTGGGGCGGGGAAAATGGGGGAAAAATGTTGGCCTACCCCCCATTTTGGGCCGTAACTCCGTTTTGCGAGGGGTAAACGGCCTTGGCATGTCAAAAATCGACGGGAAACCGTATTCTTTCACTAACAAACTTTAATCTCGAATTTATCTCCAAAATTCACTGAATAACGAGCCTTTCTTTTCTCAAAGCTGTGGGGAAAATCCCGAAAATTTCCAGTTAGGCCCTTTTTCCCCCCAAATGGATCATGCTCGTTTTCCTACTAAATGCACTTGCTAACTCCAGATTAATGATTAAATACCTAAGGTCCTCCAAAAGTTTGTTTTCAGTTTCTCGATTTATCCACTTAAAGGCACTGTGTCCACATATCAATAAATTGCATGCACGAACAGTTGAAACTGCTGACACGATGCTGACATGCATGTATCTGTTCGAGAATTTGATTGGTTTAGGGCAGGTTGTTTTAAACTGATCACATGAAATAAGAGCCTCGTTGTCGAAAGGAAAGGAAACCTATTCTGTCTGATACAATCACACAAAAGAAGAAAACAAGGACCATTGAAAATTCTAGAACATCATTTCAAAAGGCGATATTGCTGAGTCCCTGCTGACGAATTCAAAAGAACTTGTCAAAACATCCCTTGATGTTCATTAATCTGTCTGATAACAATCACACAAAAGAGGAAAACAAGGTCCTTTGAAAATTCTAGAACACTATTTCAAAAGGCGAGAGTGCTGAATCCCTGCTGACGAATTCAAAAGAACTTGAAACAATCGTTTGACTAACAAACAACGCTTTGCAAGAAAAGACTTTGCAAGAAACAACGCTCACATGAAAAAATGACGAAATATCACATGTTTTCGAGATACCCCCCTCGAAGTCGTCTACTTACATGGACACAGTGCCTTTAAGAATCAGCCCAAGATGATCGGCCAGTTTTCGTTGATTTTTCAAAATTTTCTCCAACGTTTTGGACTTATTACATGTGAAGTAAGGGGTCCAAATCAGCTGATCGTCTGTTTCTGTGCCCTAGTCTACAAATCTATCATGGGAAATACATCAAATAAGCAGGGGCGGATCTAGCATGAGTTCCATGAGTTCGAGAACTTAGTCAAAATTTCATAGATTTGTCTCTGAAAATAGAATTATGATAATTATGAAAATGAAATCTGCGATGAAAAGAATAATTAAAAATTTCAGTATCTTTTCGATCGCGCTGCCATATGATTGTGATGTGATGTGTGAAAAAGATTTGTTGTCAGGCTCCACGTTTCGCAAATTTCAGCACAATGCGTACTGCCTGAAGGACCCTCAGACCACTGCGGAGGCCCTTACAAAAATAGCTCCAGGCTGAAATATCCCTATGTTTTGTTGTTTGCTTTAAATGTTTGGAACTGAGACCTTAGTATTGTTTAGAATGTTCGGAACTGAGACTTCTTTTGTTCCCTTCGCCGAGAACTGAGACCTCATCGTGGCTCGATGTTTGGAACTGAGACCTAAGTGTCTGCTTGAGACTGAGGCTGAAAAAAATTCTGAGAAATTGTGTGGATGATGGCGGAATGGCGGCAAATTCGCAAGGAAGAGGACGGTGGTAAGATCTCTGAATGTAATTCTCTTTGATAAAGCAGCAATATTGAATATTCCGCTGAAAGCTTAGAAGAATTTGGAATCATTTTTAAGCAGATCTACAAACAAGGCTCCTGTATGTGTCAATAAGGCAAAATATGGCTGGCTGAAGCAGAAGCATTTGAGGTAAACTTAGGCCTGTTTATAATCATGACACAATGATAGGTTTGGCAGGATCCCGGATTTTTTTATTTCAAAATATTTTCAGTTATTAATTAATTTAGAAAAATTTGATTGCATTTTAAGGCAATCTAAAGGGCGTGGCATAAGATGTTCTGAAGTGGAGAGGATTCCCCGAATTTCCGACTGTTACTAGGGCTGTCGGAATTGGCTGCGCTCGCCTCAATCCCTTTTTCCTAATTGGCAAATGGTCTATTAGTATATTCAAATTTATTTCTTAGATGTCCACACTTGCAGTGACGAATTAGTGAAATAGATTCGAGGTAGAAACACCGCAACACGACGAAAAAAACAACAGCAAATTTGTGAATCTATTGTCTACCAATATTTCGCCTTGCCGTGCAGGAGTTCTTCAGGGCTGTAATGTGATAGTTATATTAGGGATTTATATGTGTACAACGATTTGAAAAGGAGAGCCCAATTGATAGATCCAGCCCCAAATCCCCTACTTGCCGGTGACTATGAAATTGACAAACACAAGGCAACATTCCGCTTCAGGACTATTTAAGTGCAGGAGATTAGGGATGCATTTGCAACGGTTAAGACAGCAAAGAGCTTTGGGACTGACAACACCTCTAGCTACTTTCTGAAGCTTGCGCTGCCTTTTATTGAAAACTCGCTCGTGTTCTCGTTTAGTTCGTCTATTGAAACAAGTCGTTTCCCGACTCATGGAAAGTTGCTAGAGTTACTCCAATTTTCAGAGATTGAGATAGACTGACAAGTGTAACTATCAACCAATATCAATCTTGCCTGTCATCTCAAGGCTCTTTGAAAAATTAGTAACATATCAGATCTACCAGTATATGAATGAAAATGGTCATTTTTCATCTGGCCAATCTGGCTTTTTGCGCCTTCATTCAATAGTAACATGTATACTTAAAAATACTGATGACTGGTACAATGGAATGGATCGTGGTAAACTTATTGGTCTAGTGTTCATTGACCTCTAAAAGGCATTTCACACTATAGATCATAACATTCTCTGCAGAAAGCTTGAGCTTTATGGTGTACAGCAACGTGAGCTCGCTTGGTTTAAATCCTACCTTTCCAACCGGAAACAGTTTTGTAGGATTAGTGGCGTTGATTCAAGAATTGGGGACGTGGAAGTCGGTGTTCCACAAGGTTCATGTCTTGGCCCTCTTCTCTTCTTCGTCTATATGATCTTCCACAAGCTGTCCAAGATTCTACCGTGTTTATGTATGCTGATGACACCAGTTTATGCTACCAGTCACACGACTTGACTCGCTGAATGAGGCAATTAATAGCGACCTTAGGAAACTGGACACTTGGCTGAATGTTGTAAAATCTCATTCTATGCTTATTTCTACCAAGCAGAAACGGACAATTCTCAAAATTCAAAATGCAGACTTGGATCTAAGAATTCGTGATAATGAGCTTGAAGTAGTCAAGAAGACAAACTATCTTGGTGTGCAAATCGACTGCTCCTTGGATTGGAAAGAGCAAATCAAGGCAGTTTCTAGCAAGGTCTCAAGGGCAGTTGGCTTTTTAAGACATGCCAAGTCTTTTCTCCCGATGGAAACTTTGCAAAATCTCTACACAGGTATTGTCGAGCCCATTTTTATACTGCTGTTCTGTCTGGGGCTGCGATTAATCAGTTGCAAAAACTTCAGAACCGCGCTGCAAGGATGATAACGAATAGCAGCTTCGATGCCCGGGCAGACCTCTTATAGAAGACCGTTTTACGAACTGGTTACTGTGGAGTCTAAGACAATGGTCTTCAAGTCCCTGAATGAGCTTGTTCCACAATACCTGTGTGACCTCTTCACCCGAAATTCGCTCTGCTCATCGTATAGCCTTCGTAATACGGGGACCGACCTGAGGTTGCTGATGAAAAGGTAAGCAAATGTCCAGATATGTTTTTCTTATGGATGTGCAAAACTATGGAATAGCCTGTCAGCCGAGTCAAAGTAGGCAACCTCTCTGTAAAGTTTCAAGAAAACTATTCAGAAACAGGCTCTTTTCTTTCGTTTTATTGTAATTTTGACTTTTATTGTACATAGATACTTTTATTTTATTGCAAATAAGATTTCATAGTTTTATTTAATTAATGGCTTTTTATTTGTACCTTTGTACCTTAGATTGTAATAATGTTTTTTATCGGAGGGCCCCTTGAAAACCAACTTGTTGAAGAGCAACCCTCCTTAAAAGAATGAAATGAAATGAAATGAAATGAAGTGAAATGAAGTGAAATGAAATGAAATGAAATGAAATGAAGTGAAATGAAGTGAAGTGAAATTAAATGAAATGAAATGAAGTGAAATGATAGTTAGATATGTTAGCTACGCAGAGGTTATATCGGCTAGGTTTACAAGGGTTATGTTATAAAGTAATGATAATGATGATAACAATGATGATGATAATGATAATGATTATGTTAGTGCCATGTAAGAAAATAATAACGGTGATATTAATAATGATGGGGATAATGAGTAAGGATAGGTAAAATAAGAAAATGAGTAGAATTGGTTATTATTGCTGCCTAACTATTCTGCTTCAATCAGCGAGCGAAATTAGCATGTCTGCCTAACAAGGACAGATTTTGTAACAATAGGCTCGCGGGTTGTTTACGTATTGAGGTATCAGCCAATCAAAACGCTCGAAATTTTCCGACGAAATTCTAAGAAGTTGGAAGCTGTGGAGACTTTGCGTTGAAAACAACCCCTCGCAAATCTCACTGGGTGCAAGCGACATTTTCAATTTAACCTCCCAACTGTAGAAAATCAAAATCTTCTTGAAATTTCCTGTCAATTGCTCTCGCGGATTTTTGATTAGAGTTTCAAAAGCGTCGCAAAACAAGTTTTGAAAAATGCCTATCGGACCGCAATAATTCAAACAGCAACATTTTATGCCTAACGTAGAGCCGTCCTTGAAGAGGCCCTCTCTGCTTCCTTTTTCGTCACTTTCTTGCACAAGATTGCTTTATTTTACATTTTCGAGAGTTCTTACTGCATCCTACCTGCCTGCCCAGCTGCCTTCCAGCTGTGCCCCGACCAAAAAGCGTCCGGGAAGAGAAACTTTGTGCTCCTACCCATCCGCCGGGTGCGGCTTTCACCTCGTCTTGGGTTAGAGTCGAAATTAAAATTGCATCTCAATCGCGAAGACAAATAATCTTGGCGCGAGAAAAAATACCGAACAGAAGAAAACAGGACAGGCTACTGTAGAAAGAAGTGAAACCTCGAAGCAATCAAGTTGCAGGAATGATATATTTGGAAAATAGTTCGTCTGGCAAACAACTTGGGTCAGCCTGACTGGCAAGGAAGGCGCAAACTGTGAAACGACAAACAAGCGAGAACTCAAGAAGAGAATGTCTTGGACTAGGCTAGGCCTAGGCCTATATGAGGGGCAGCAAGACGTTTGCTTAGCTCAAAGGATTTAAAACTTTTAATGTATTTACGCATTTTTTTAATTTCAGTCATCAATTTTACCACCGTGGTCCATGAATCCTCCCGTTTGATTGGCTCCTTGTTAAAAAAAGGCGGGAAAATGGGGGCATAGGGGCCTACCCCTACCTATATAGGTCTGCATTCAGTTTTTCATGACACCTTGACGATGCCAAAGTGGAATAAGAAATGTCAGAACTTTCCACTTCATGATGAATGGTCAAGGGAGAACATTGACTACAAAGTTATTAACCTTAGAAGGCATGGTTTGACTGAAATATGCTATTTATTTGTAAATATCAAACAAGAGTTATGTTCAGCTTCACGAACACCGAAAGAAGTGACCCATGTCTGCACTGCCTGCCTTGAGCAATGCCTCAAACAGCCAATTGCTGTCAAACACTTGACACAAAGTCAACATGAAATATTTAAGAAAAAGGTAGGGGTAGTATTCAAAAGATACATTTGACAACAATCAAGCTGCTTTGTTTTGTATGAATACAATGTATTGTTGATTAAAACTTCGACTAACTCTTCATATTGTAAGCACTGTAATTTTGCTGCACATGCATTTCATGACATATTTGATGAAAAGTATGGGAATCACAGGCTTTTTTTCATTACCTTCATCTTGGGTTCTAAAGAAATCGAAACAAAAGGTGATACCAACATACCAACTATGTTTCATGTCAAGAAATGTTTCAGAAATTACGTATTCACTGATGCAACAGATTCATAGGAATAAAATGGGCTTTGTCTTTATCCATATCAGTAACATCCAAAGTTGAAAAAAATGTTGGTATGACCTCTATAAACAAATTTGAAACTAAGTAAATACTACAGTAGCCAGGCAAACAAAGATCGATTCACACCCAAATTCATGACCTTGGCCAACCTCTTGTGCAAACTGTTTTAAAAAATGAACAGAAATTGTTCTCTTTCAAAAGTATGCAGTGAGGGTATATGCTCCAACACTATATCATTTGTCATTTCACAAGTTGATGGTCAGAGGAATTGAAATTGGAGTTCAAAGCCCTTAACCAATATATGCAGCATTTTACAAATTCCTGCATACAGTGCAACAATGTTTAGCAATGTTTGCCACCACTGAAAAGTTAGGGTATTGAAAAATGCATTGTAAAGACAATGCAAGTTTTGAGAATGATTGCCTATGCACAGTACACATTTTTATTGAAGTGGTTTACATTGAAACTGGTACTGGGGTGGCGGGAAATTCAAGCAACTCTTTGTATCATATTTGAAAAGAAGCCTTAGATAAATTCTATTAAAATGGCAAATACAGTATGTAATGGAACACTTCTTCTTGAGTAATATCAACTCTAGTTTAATGTTTTGAAGGTAAAACAACACCTGTTCTCCCAATTAATGTTTTACATGTTAAGATACATTGCGCATTTTTTCTTTTATAAGAAACTCGGATCTGCACATACTGTAGTACTGAAGGTTTCTTGATTTCAGATGAAACTTTAGCCTTTCAGTACTAACAGTTTCTTAATTTGTTTGTAATTTTTAGATGCATGAATTAACAGGCAGTTTGTACAACATCATTTTTTGCATCAGTTTCTATTCGCTTCTTGGCATACAACATCATTTTTGCAACAACAAGAAAAAACAATATGATTTTCTTGGCGTTGGCTCCTGAAAGTTTCTCGCGCTTCTGCTCTAGAGTTTCTTAAATGTTTAGCCATCATAGTACTAGTATAAACAAGTTTCTTACAAAAATGTGCATCTGTACCAGCGTCAGAAACCATACCATATCATAATGTATGCACTCAGATGATAAAAAACAAATTAAGAAACTTTCAATGCTAGAAATTGGAAATTTTCATACAAAATTTAGAAACTTTTGGTGCTATGGGCTGATCCAAATTTCTTGGGAAAAATTGTGTATTGGAATATTTGATTGCTTTGACTCTCATCTTTCTGAAACTTGCATGAATTTGCTTGCACTTCTCAGCAAAATTATACTTATTTGAGTGACTTACTGCTCAGTTGCAAAATGTATCTCGGCATTTCGTATAATAAGTCAATTTTCCCCCAACTCAGCTTCAACTTCTACTTGGAAAACCTTATCTGGAGAAAGACCTGCACGAATCAAGTAGTGATGTAGTAAGCAGCGATGTAACAAGAAGCTCATATCCCTCAGCTATTTATGAGTCAGCAGTTAGGCAAGTTCATAGCCCAGATGATGTTGTAGCAGAGCAGCCTTATGTAGAGCAACACAGTAGCCAGTTCAGTAGTGAATCCACAATAACTTTGAGTTGCCCCAGCCAAAAGATGTGGTTAACTGACTCTGATGATACCCAAGAGTCCAAAATTGAGAGGGGTTGTCAGACAGATGAGGGTGTCTTTATCTTGAAAAGTGACTTTGATGATCTTGTTTTGAAAGCATCCAAGTATGTGAGCTATAAAGATGAGCTAAACAAATTAAGAACCCATTTTGCAAATTCAATCCAAAATCCAGAGATGAATGCAGATGAATTTGAAAAATTGTGTGCGAGAGTAGGAGCAGCAAAATTGTTTTCCTCAATATATGATGCGATGTGCTTGGAAAGAATATCCTCTGAAAGAAGAAGCCTCAATAAATTACGTGCCATGGTGATAATTTATATAATGATGTATTCACAATCCCAACGAGCTAATTGGTTCCAAATAGCATTGTCAAGAACATTGCAACAGTTTGGAATCACAGAGCAGGGTTTAACATCACTAAGGAACCTTGGTATTGCTGCGCATCCCCATACTGTCAGAGCAGCTTCAAAATCATCAGCAGCTAATCATTTGAGCAATCTAGCTGATTTCATTGCAAATGTAGTGGATAAGAAGCAATTTCTTGTGTTTTTAATTGACGACTACCACAACATCCATACGAAACATCGTCCTGAGGAAAAAACACAAACCCAGGTTGTACACATGGCAACACTGCTGCTTAAGATCTTCCCAAATGTGGAGGCTGTTTCCATAGCGGGAAGAGATGGCTTTTTAAGCAAAAATCCTGTTGAAATCAGCTCTCTTTTTGAAATTCTTGTTGAAAATATGCCTGCATTATCTAGGAGCTACGCAAACAATATGCCTGACTGGGTTGTAGCCAAATATTTTGAGCCTGAAGCACAGCGACATCGACTCCTAGTGCATGATTATCAACAAACTGAGGTTAGCAAGATGCGACGCATGGACAATACTGTATTGGTAGATAGTATTCAGTTGCCACTAAAATCCTGTGATGATCTTAGGGTTGCCTTTGAGCATATGCTTGTCAATGGTCTTGATCATTACCTAAACCATTTCTTGGTTCCTTTTGTTGGTGATTGGCCCACACAATTTTTTATGCGCCAGATTGTCTATTCTGATCAGTCTTCTTTGCCATCACGCAAGTCTGTTGCACCTTTGATAGGGCCTCTCCATGTATCACTGAATTCTAGAGAGTGTGTTGTGATGAATTTTCATCAGATCTTTGCAGATATGTATTGCTTTCTCTTTGGAAAGAAGGCTAAGTTGGCAATGAAGCCTAAGCCTTGGAGAATATCCCTCCTGTTAGAGGTGATATATGGTGGCTGGACCCTAATAAGAGACATGATTCTTGCTGTCTTTTGTCAATGTAAGGATATTGAGTTTCTAACACTGGTAAATCTCCTTGACAATTACATACCACTTGTGTTGAGTATTTATTCCATTGTGTTCAAAGGGAATAATCTTGAGCAATATTGTCATTCTTTGTTGCGGTGTTGGGTAATGTTCATGATTTTTCAGAGGCGCCATTATGATAAAGCCCTTCTAATTGCTTTAACAACCATCAAGCACTGGAAAGATCAAGATCATCCAATGTTTCAAACCATGATGCAGCGTCTGGTGGCATTCGATGAATATCCAGTTGAGAACTTTCACTCCCTGTTACGTGCAAGAACAAAAGAAACTGACCAGGCTGAGCAAATAAGTTTCAAGGCAAAGGAGATTGATGCGTACAAGCATGAACTTCATAATTTCAAATCCAGCTTCGTTCCACCAAGGAGATTTCATTTCAGCACAAAGAAAATAGATCAATTGAAAGTCAAAGCAGCACAGTTTTTAACAACCAAGTTTGAGTCCATCAACAGTTGTCCTGGATCAAGTGTGCTTTTACCAAGGGCTGCAAGGCAAAGGAAAAATGTATCAAGGTGGAGACTCCCAAATTTCTTTGGTGACCAAATTGTGACCAACAAAGTCCTACCTCTTGGTTTTACATCTGAGAAAATTCCTAATCCATTAAAGTAAGTAACACAATCTGTTGACCATTACACAATTTTCTTCGTGGGAAAGTCCATATAACGTACAGGATGTACCATACATTGTTTGGACATTGATATAAAAAAACAGACAAATTCTAAATGCTTTTGCAAAGAAAGAATAACAAGTTTTCCCTAATTATTAGCACCATTTACAGTCAGTACAATGAAAAAGTTTCTTGCAAGGTGAAAAAGTTTCTTGTAAACATTGTACCCGGTAAAACTAATAATCTCAAAACCATACTGTATGTATTTCGTGGCACAGAAAGATTTCGAATAAGCTAACTGGCCCCCCAGCCACTTGTTATCCATTTTGCTAATGAGTGGTTCGTCATCCAAGGAAAATGCATAAAAGTACATTTTGCAAGAGTAAAACATCAAAAAATTGAATATTACATTCAATAAAGGGCAATGGTAAAATCTTTTGACAGGAAAATCAAGACATTTCATGCTCATGCACACACGTTTTTATGAGAAACAGATTATATTAAACAGCAGTGCTCAATCTTTTGAAGCTTGAGAAACTACTAAAACTGTATATATTACCCTTTACCTTTAATTTAAAAAGCTAAGAAAAATCTGTTTGTTTTACGCCGTACAATAATAGTAGCTGTTTGGCATTGTTTTCAGTGCAAATGATGTTATTACTTGTTTTAAAATCATACCAAGTAATTTAGGAGCCCTTCCAACAAAAAGGAAAGCAAAAATATCCTAAAGTTTATTAAGAAAGTACCTTACCAACCCAGGACCTTGGTTTCTTATGAAAAAAGAGTGCATGCATGATAATTCAAGTAAGCCCCAACTCGCTAAAAAATCACCTTCTCCTTATTCAGAAAATGTGATGGTTTTCAATGCTGCTCCACGAGTCCAATGTGGCAGGTTTTTCAAGGATGTGGGCATTCTTTTCACCTTCAGTGTGTCGTCCCAAATGTCAGTGTTTGTCCCATATGTCAGGATACCTTACGATCAAAGATTGAGTCCCTTGGAAAGGCAGCAAATGAGGCAGTATTCAAAGAAGCCGATCTTGATGATGAGACTGAAGAAGACGACGACAGCATTCACGACGAGGAGACCAATGATGGCGATGAAGAAAACAATCTTGATGACCCAATGATGGCAGATGTGACCATTGAAAACCAGTCTGAAGTTGTTGATGGCCTGGTGTTAAAGATCAGCGCTTGGAACCGCACTCAGCATCCGCAACAATGAAATTTCACGTTTTTGAATGTTGTTTATACCTCGTTACCTTACCTCGTTTGTTAATTTGTTTGTTTATGATCAGTCAGTTAGTAATCGTCGTTTGAGTTGATCATGATTGATGTATGTAGAGAAGTAAGCAGTAATCACGGCGACATGGGTGACAGCGTCTTGCTTCAATTTTTTTGTGAGCAATTGAGATTCCTGCAACTTGATTGCTTCGAGGTTTCACTTCTTTCTACAGTAGCCTGTCCTGTTTTCTTCTGTTCGCTATTTTTTCTCGCGCCAAGATTATTTGTCTTCGCGATTGAGATGCAATTTTAATTTCGACTCTAACCCAAGACGAGGTGAAAGCCGCACCCTGCGGATGGGTAAGAGCACAAAGTTTCTCTTCCCGGAAGCTTTTTGGTCGGGACACAGCTGGAAGGCAGCTGGGCAGGCAGGTAGGATGCAGTAAGAACTCTCGAAAATGTAAAATAAAGCAATCTTGTGCAAGAAAGTGACGAAAAAGGAAGCAGAGAGGGCCTCTTCAAGGACGGCTCTACGTTGGGCCTAAAATGTTGCTGTTTGAATTATTGCGGTCCGATAGGCATTTTTCAAAACTTGTTTGCGACGCTTTTGAAACTCTAATCAAAAATCCGCGAGAGCAATTGACAGGAAATTTCAAGAAGATTTTGATTTTCTACAGTTGGGAGGTTAAATTGAAAATGTCGCTTGCACCCAGTGAGATTTGCGAGGGGTTGTTTTCAACGCAAAGTCTCCACAGCTTCCAACTTCTTAGAATTTCGTCGGAAAATTTCGAGCGTTTTGATTGGCTGATACCTCAATATGTAAACAAGCCGCGAGCCTATTGTTACAAAATCTGTCCTTGTTTGTCTGCCTGCTGTCTGTCTGCCGTCTGTCTGCCGCCAGGCTATGTCGATAAACGGGCCAGCTCACGGCTGCGGTTTGTGGGCATTTATCCAACAAACAAGAACAAAAGTTCTCCAATAAAAGATAATGAGTTACTTATCCATTTTTCATTTTCATTTTTAATTCGTTTAAGGAGGGTTGCCCTTCAACAAGTTGATTTTCAAAGGCCCTCCGATAAAAACATTAATTACAATCTAAGGTGCAACGGTACAAACTAAAAGCTATTAATTAAATAAAACTATAATACCTTATTTACAATATTTTTAATCTATGTACAATAATGGTCAAAATTACAATAAAAACGAAAAAAAGAAAAGTGCCTGTTTCTAAATAGTTTTCTTAAAACTATACAGAGAGGTTGCCTGCTTTGACTCGGCTGACAGGCTATTCCATAGTTTTGCACTCCTGTAATAGAAACATCCCTGGCCATTTGCTGACCTTTTCATCGGCAACTTCAGGTTAGTCCCCGTATTGCGAAGGCTATATGATGAGCAGAGCGAATTTCTGGTGAAGAGATCACACAGGTATTGTAAAGCAATTGATTAATTTCAGTTAAACTGGCGCAGAAACTTAACTACCTAACTACGTCAATGGACGACAAAGGTTTATTTCTGACAATGCAGAACTCAATATTACGGACCACGGAACCATGGACTACAGAACTACGGAACCAAGAGCCTTGGACTCAGGAATTAGAACCGGCGGAGGAGAGTAACTCAATATTCTAAATCATTTACCTTTTGAACCATTACCCAACTGTAAATTCAAACATAATACACGTTTCCTTAGCGATAATCATTCAATTAATTTCTATAAAATTGACCTCGCTACAGTCGCATTTGGTACAAATACTAATCGGCAGCACTCGCTAACTGTTGTTATATTTAGTATAATTAGGTTGTTAGCGAGCGGTATGTGGCTCTGTTTAGTCTGTTGGGTGACAGAGTGTTCGGCAAGCCGATGAAGTAAGGTTGTTTGGCTCGTCTCACATTCTCTCTGGTGTCATGTATCTGAAGTACACGTAGTATCTGTGTGTCCCGTACGGAGGGCCCGGGTTTATAGAAGTTTACTGCAACCTCGGATGTGTCGGAAAATTTGTTTATAATGTTTCGTCGGTGTTCGTCGAGTGTGTCTCTTGTGCGTCGTCCCGTTTGTCCTATGTATTGTCCGTCAGTCTTTTTGTCTAATTGTTTGCATTGCAGTAGGGATATGACGTTAGTGAAGTTGCAATCGAGGCTTTGTCTTATGTTAAAGGTTCCGTTTGTGTTTGTGAATGTAACTGTGAGTGTTTTGTTTTGTTTTGTATGTGTTGGCATGTGTAGCAGTTGTGTCGTGATTGACATTTATGTATTCCTCTAGGAGTGGCGGTGGTGCCATTTTTATATTGGCGCGCACCAGGTATTCTCTAAGGTGTTTTTGGTCTGCGGTTGCTGAATATCGGTGGGTCTGGGAAGACTTCCTTGCCGTTTTTCGAGTTTTGTAATATGTGGAAGTTGCTGTTGAGTATTGACAGTAATTGTTATACTCAAGGGTGGTAGGTAACCACATATGTCGCTCTGTTCTTATGTTTCTCCTGCTTCATTTGTAAACTATATTTTCGCAGTATTTTTTAAGCCTTCCTTATGTCGTTACTTACGTGTTTGCGTTTGTATCCTCCGTTTCCTTAAGGTATGTAAGCAGTTGATTTGTGCGTTTCTCAACAATGTCGTTGTTGGAGCATATGTGTCATAATCGTAGCTTAAGGCTGTATGGTATGGACTGTTTTGTATGTTTAGGGTGGGCAGATGTGCGGAGGAGGTATTGGTGTGTGTCTTTCGGTTTGATGTAGAGGTCTGTCGAGATACTGTTGTCTTTGTTAAGTGTTACTGTGACCTCCAGGAAATGTGTGCTGGTAGATGATACGTCATTGTTAACATTGATATTTGGATGGATGTTGTTGAGTATGGATATACATTCTGTGAGTTTCTCTTCTCCGTGAGTCCAAATTAACAAAATATCTTCGATATAACGCCACCAAACAAGGGGTTTGTCAGGTGCGTTTTAGGGCGTTTTCTTCAAAGACCCCCATAAAGAGATTTTCATATGGGGGTGCCAGTGCCCATAGATTTGCCGTGTTTCCGTACATAAAACTGTTCGTTAAACTCAAAATTATTATTGCGTAAACTGATGTCTTTTTTGGTTTGGGTCGGAGGGTTTTGTGTGGTGCGTTTGTCAAGGAAATCCCTGGCAGTATGGAGTGAAGATACATATGAAGTTACGAGAAGAGAATTAGAAGGAAGTGTGCCGATGTCCGAGAGCTTATTTGAAAATTTAATGCTATTTACGATGCTACAAAGACGATGCCACGGAGAGCAAAAGTCTATGGCAAAACTCCGCAGCCAATACATAAACAAGCTAGACGTATTCAATTGATCATTCGTGGCAAGTTTGCGTTGCTAAAACCCTTGTGACGTTTAATTTAATACAGAATTTTAACACTATATATTACATAAAATTATATGAAACGACTACAAAAAAAAAAGAAAACATGCGAGAATGGACTTGGGACCCTGATGGCTGTGTTGCAAAAAACGTGTTTATAATCATATTAATCAAACCGACTATTATACCGTACAGGCGCGGATGCAAGAAATATGGTGACAGGGTTTATTGGGGGTCCGGGGGCGATGACACCGGAAAATTTTTTGGGACCACGCCCTTTTTATTTTGGCCAACGCCCTTTTTCCTTAGAGGAACGCCCTTTTCCATGTGGTCACACCCTGATGCAATATATTCATTCTCATCGAGTATTGGGATAGAATCCGTGGAGAGTTCATTGGTTCAGATCCTTTCCTCTAAAAACAAACTTACCTCTCTCCCCTCTCTCCCCTCTTCAACCTTCGTTCAAGAAGCTCCCTGTTTCTCTTTTTAATGGCTTCCTCGAGGCAAGATCGCACTTCTTTGCCATCCATTTTATTTGCTTGTATTTGGCAGGAAAAGATCACGGATATCACCTATTTTCATCACAGTCCAGCAGTTGCGAGTATTGCACAACAGAGACAGGTTTCGGACTTTTTCTGACTGGTTTGCGACTTTTGCTGACCGGTTTCAGACTCTCTTACGACAGCAAGAACAATGCGGTGACCGGTTTCAGACTCGTCGATGAGAGGTTTCAGACTTTTTATGAATGGATGCAATTGTGCAATCCAACAGATACTGACGCGGCTGGATAAATCCTCCATTGTTGAAGAGGAAACTTATCTAATCCGTTTGCTTTTGTTTCCACGAAACAAGTCAAAGGGCAAAACAAGGGCCAGTATCATGTCTGTCTGCAGTAATTCGTTCACCACATGTTTGCCAATATTTGCCTCCCTTTTCAAAGATCGCACTTCACATCCATAAAAAGGCGCCACCGCAATCACCAAGAAATCATTTGGAAGGGAATCTCATTGGCAATCGACTTGCAGAAAACCATATATTTGTGAAAATGGGGGTCTATTTTCACGAATTATCTGACAGGGTTTTTGAAACCTGTGAACCCTGTCTGGATCCGCTCTTGCCGTAAAAGCTGTGTTAAATCGTCATTTGATATGCTAATACATCCAAATGGTTGTTACCAAAGCAAGGACGCTAGTAAGAAGATCTCATCGAAAGAAGGACAAAACAACACGAAATGCTCCATATCTTCAACACCATCGTTTGTAGGACACATAGGATTTGTGGTATCTCTATGTAAGATTGTGTTTAACCCTATCTCACCTGGGTCCCCCAACCAAAATTGTGTTTGCCAATGCTAAAATGCGCAGGATCGCAAGGTTGCAATACTTTGACTTTATATCTATACTGTATCGAATGATGAAAGTTTTAAGATTCTTAATATAGCACCGTAACCATGGCAACCATTGTCTTAATGTGTAATCAACAAAATGTGTATACTGTTTGAAATTGTTGCAGATATTAATCTCAAATATCTTCCAAATTATGCTTACACGTGTATTTAATAATGTCCAACTCAATTTGAAACAAAAATTCAATTTAGTGCCTCATTTTATTGCTATAATCATGATAATCATAACTTAATGTCTTCTTATTGTCATAGCAGCAAGAACAATGAATTTTATTTGAATTTAATCACTTTATTTTGATTGTTTGCATCAAAGTTCATCCAGGTACCACGTTTAAAGATGATAGCTACTATAACAGCGGAGAACAAGAGGGAGGGTTGGAATCAAGCCCCAGGTATTGACCGCTTCAAAATCCCAGATGAGATGTGGTTAAATTTATGTATTGGAGTTCTGGTATATTCCGGGTTTAAATTGTTATCATCTTGTAGAACTCAATAGCGGCGTCTGCTCCACCCTCCTAAATTTAGCGATTCCCACCCAAGTTCGGCGTACAATTTTCTTGCGATAATCCCCTCCATGTTCCCGTTCCAGCAACACGTATTTTTGTGTGATAAACGTCCCATAAACTCAACTCTCAGATCGCCAAAAATTAAGAAACTATTTATTTTGACAAAGGGAATCCTTGACATATTTTCACTTATTCTCATTCGTTTTCTATTTCATGTTACTTGGAAGGTACTTGAGTAGAGTCTAAACTTTGGAAAGGCTTCAACAACTTTGTTCTGAAACGTTGAGTCAGGGGCGGATCCAGGGTGAGTTATCTGAGGCACAGAACTCAGTCAAAATTTCAAACATTTGCTAGTATTAACCTTAAATCTAATATTTATCCAAGTTTACAATCTCTTTTCTGAAAATGAAATATTCCAAGTTGCGATTTGGGCTTTGAAGGCCGTTTTCACAAGCCGTACACATTAGCGTAGCCTACGCGCAGGAGCGTTGCACACAAATGCTGGTTTCTATTAGTTTGATTTTATTGGTCAATAAAGCGTTCCGATTGTCTTTACGGGTTCGCTCATTGGATATTGATACAATGTAGGATTTTATAAATGAAATCTATTGGTTTGCCTCAGTCCAAGATTGCTTTTTTAACTTCCTTACGGAAAGAATTCACTTGGGCAACGGAAGAGAATCTTCTGGTGCCTCATGTAAACAGGACTGAAGACCAACGCCGCCAAACATGAATTTACAAATTCAATTCAACGCAATTCTATTGATGTGAAGACCAAAATGGAGCGGATGGAGGCATTTCAAGGTACAGGCCAAGGGAACTAAATTCATCACGCAATGAATCTTAACACAAATACACGAATTCAAATCGCCATGAACTGAAGAATGCTCAACCTACAAAAACTGTACCAGGAAGTAGATTATCGATGTAGAATGCAAAGACGTCGTGTTTCACAAATTCATGGGCCTAAATCTTAGGCCAGTGGAGAAGCCCATGCCCAGGCAATGCTGCTTGCCAGCTGAAAGCAAGTGCTATTTACCACACACTTTCTCAGCAGGGTATGTTACTAAAATCTACTACTCACTTCTGCCAGCTTCATTTCAAAAAGGGCGTTTTCCGACGATCTGAAGGGCGTGGCCCCCAAACATTTTCCGGGGCTGCCGTCCCGGACCCCTGCGTTACTCACGCTTCGCGCTCGCGTGCCTCGGCCACTTTTCGGCCTGGATCCGCCCCTGATTGAGGGGGGGGGCACAAGTAGTGAACATGTGGAACTTTTAAGAAACTCGTAAGAAGCTACGAGTACTCAAAATCTGATAATTTTAAGAAACTCTCAGTACTGGCCCAAATTCTTAGTTTCTTATATAGTCTGGGTCACTATGTCATCCCGTGCAATTTTCGTGTTAAAATTGATTTTTCAACGGATTGTTATGTAACTTTTGATGCTGAATCCGAAAATCAATGTTCCCAAGCCAAAAAATGCCAGGAAACATCATTTTTTGGCATGCGTAAATGCATTTGATGCCATATTGGTATTAAAATCATAAAATATATTATATTTACTTTAAGATGCAGTTTTTAAAGCGTAAATACTATATTTGAGGTGCTGAATCCGAAAAAAATGTTGTGAAGCCAAAAAATTCCAGGAAGCATCGATTTCCGGCATGCATTGATGCCATTGATGACATTATTGTATCAAAATCATAAAAATCTTTTATTTTGACTTTATAGTGTAGGTTTCACAGGGTAAGTACCATATTTGAGGTGCTGAATCCGAAAAACAATGTTCCAGAGCCAAAAAAGGCCCGGAAACATCAATTTCCGGCATGTTTCAATGCCTTTGATGCCACAATAGTATCCAAATCATAAACATATTCAATGTTTACTTTGTAGCGCTGTTTAGAGAGCGTAAATGCTATATTTGAGGTGCTGAATCCGAAAAACAATGTTCCAGAACCAAAAATTCCAGGAAGCATTATTTTCCGGCATGCATCGATGCCTTTGATGCCATAATAGTATCAAATCATAAAACCTTTCATTTTTCTTTTAAGATGCAGGTATTAGAGCGAAAATACTATATTCGAGGTGCTAAATCTGAAAATCAATGTCGCAGAGCCAAAAAGTGCCAGGAAACATCAATTTCCGGCATATTTCGATGCCTTTGATGCCATATAGTATCAAAAAACATAAAAATCGTCTATGTTTACTTTGTAGCGCTGTTTAGAGAGCGTAAATGCTATATTTTAGGTGCTGAAACCGAAAAACAATGTTCCAGAGCCAAAAAAATTCCAGGAAACATCAATTTCCGGCATGTTTCGATGCCTTTGATGCCACAATAGCATCAAAATCATAAAAATCTGCTATGTTTACCTTATAACGTATTTTAGAGAGCGTAAAGGCTTCATTTGAGGTGCTGAATCCGAAAAACAATGTTCCAAAGCCAAAAAATTCCAGGAAGCATCAATTTCCGGCATGTTTCCATGACTTTGATGCCACCATAGTATCAAAATCATGAAAATCTGCTATGTTTACCTTATAACGTAATTTAGAGAGCGTAAATGCTTCATTTGAGGTGCTGAGTCCGAAAAAAAAATGTTCCAGAGCCAAAAAAAATCCAGGAAGCATCAATTTCCGGCATGTTTCGATGCCTTTGATGCCATATAATAGTATTAAAATTCTAAAAATCTTCTATGTTTACCTTATAAGGTAGTTTAGAGAGCGTAAATGCTATATTTGAGGTGCTGAAACCGAAAAACAATGTTCCAGAGCCAAAAAAGTCCAGGAAGCATCGATTTCCGGCATGCATCGATGCTTTTGATGCTTGAATAAAGGTGAATTTTTCTTCTGGAGAGCAAAAATACAACGAGGATGACAAATTGCAGGAAAAAACTTCTTTGGCATTATTGAAGGCCACCAATTACGCCATAGCCCAATTTAACCAGCTTCCTTGTTGCAGTACATTGGAATGAGAAAGACGTAGCTTAAGGAATCAAAATAGATTTTACAATCAGAATAAAGCCTCAATCGACTACTTTGAGTTTATTGCTGCTTTTGTTCCTCGATATCTTCATCAGAAACCACGAATTTTGTCTAGTTCCACACTCATGTTTTTGAACTCTTCACATCTGCACACGTCTGCGCACCGTTTCGCTTTTGCAAATAAATTTTTGGGTTGTCCAAATTTAAAGAAAGGCCAGCAATTTCTTAGAAAAATATACAAATACCGGGTGTTCCAAAAAAGTTTATACAGATTTGGTTGACTCCGGCGATGTGAATTTAGCTTCAAAGTGAATGAACGGAGCTAGGGAGAGGCAACCTATAAATAGGACAAAGGAAACTCCTATGCACGTTATTGTTCTGCTTGCTAAACAATATCTACGAACATCTCCAACCCATCAAAAATACCCAGACTCCTTCCGCGCGGGGCTTTTATCTCCGTAGATTCTCTTTAATCAATGGCCTATCACTCTCAAAACGTTCCTCGATAGTTAACTTGAACATAGATACCTCGGTAGTTGGTATTGGTGCTTTGAGAGCAGAAATATCAATCTTGAATGCTCCAATTTGCGGTCCACTTGCAAACCAGAACTTTGGCCTTTTGACCTCAGCAAATTCCTAACGCATATCGAAATTCAGAACTGAAATTAATGAAAAATAAAGAAACCTCCCAATGGGTGACTAGAGGGTGACTTCTGGAAAACAGAATAACACAACACAAGATCTAGTATTGTTCAAATCTTATCTAGGCTATCGTTGAATTATATGCTGTGCCTTAAGAATTTGCTTAGGCCAAAAGGCTAAAGCTCTGGTTTGCAGGAAGAGGCAACTTTGAGCTTTCAAGATCAACTTGTCTGCTCTCAAAGCTCTAATACCAACAAACAAGGTATCTATGTTCAAGCTAACTATTGAGGAATATCTTTAGAGTGATTATCCATTGATTGAAGCTAAATTCACAGCGCTGGAATCAACCAAATCCGTGCAATTTTTTTGCGACACCCGGTAGCAATAAGTGCAAAACGGTTGCTTTTTGAGAAACAGGTATGACGCTAGCAATGGCAAAAACAAAAGCCAGCTATTTGCATTTTCTAGAAAATTTTCCATCTGAAATGCTGATTTTTTGGTTTCAGTTTCTCCAAAATAATACATTTGCTGTAAAGACTGAAATTTTAAAGTAAACATAAAAGATTTTATGATTTTGATCCTATTATGGCATCAAAGGCATCGATGCATGCCAGAAATTGATGATTCCTGGACTTTTTTGGCTCTGGAACATCGATTTTCGGATTCAGCACCTCGAATATAGCATTTACGCTATAAAAGCTGCATCTTTTAATGAACGTAGAACATTTTGTGATATTTACCCCATCATAGCATCAAAGGCATCGATGCATGCCAGAAATTGATGCTTCCTGGAATTTTTTTGGCTCTGGAACATAGTTATTTCGGATTTAACACCTCAAATATAGCATTGGCGCTCTCTAAACAACGCTTCTAAGTAAACATAGAAGATGTTTATGATTTTGACACTATTATGGCAACAAAGGCATCGATGCATGCCGGAAATTGATGTTGCCTGGATTTTTTTGCTCTGCAACATCGATTTTCGGATTCAGCACCTCAAATATAGTATTTTCGCTGTGCAACCTGCATATTAAAAGAAAAATGAAAGGTTTTACGATTTGATACTATCATAGCATCAAAGGCATCGACGCATACCAAAAATTGATGCTTCCTGGAATTTTTTGGCTCTGGAACATTGATTTTCGGATTCAGCACCGCAAAAATAGCATTTACGCTCTTAAAGCTGCATCTTTTGATAAACGTAGTAAATTTTGTGATATTTACACCATTATAGCATCCAAAGGCATCGATGCATGCCAGAAACTGATGCTTCCTGGAATTTTTTGGCTCTGGGACATCGATCTTTAGATTCAGCACCTCAAATATAGCATTTATGCTCTTACAGCTGCATCTTTTGATAAACGTAGTAAATTTTGTGATATTTACACCATTATAGCATCCAAAGGCATCGATGAATGCCGAAAATTGGTGCTTCCTGAAATTTTTTGGCTCTGGAACATTGTTTTTTGGATTCAGCACCTCAACTATAGTATTTACGCTCTAAGAACTACATCTTAAAGTAAACACAATGGATCTTATGATTTTAATACCAATATGGCATCAAATGCATTTACGCATGCCAAAAAATGATGTTTCCAGGCATTTTTCGGCTTGGGAACATTGATTTTCGGATTCAGCATCAAAAGTTACATAGGAATCCGTTGAAAAATCAATTTTAACACGAAAATTGCACGGGACCTCTTTTTCCGACATAGTGATACAGACTAATAAAGAAATACGCGTATTGCAGCAGAATATTTAACAGATTCCAATTTTCGAAATTCTGACTGAAATGACATATTTTTCCATTAATATGATAAATCACATCCCCGTGGTCTAGATGGGTCCGCTCATAAAGCTTATATAGTTTCTTCAGGGTACGCTTGGGCAGATTGCTGCTTTGATACACTTATTTTTTATTATAAGAAACTAAGAATGTCGGCCAGTACTGAAAGTTTCTTACGAGTTTCTTGAAAGTTCTGTTCCAGACCAGTAAGAACTTTTGGACCAATATGACCCTGGAATCATATTGGTCCAGACCAATGTAGCC
Source organism: Aurelia coerulea (assembly GCA_039566865.1). Classification (NCBI taxonomy): domain Eukaryota; kingdom Metazoa; phylum Cnidaria; class Scyphozoa; order Semaeostomeae; family Ulmaridae; genus Aurelia; species Aurelia coerulea. Next base: position 17,388,627 of record CM076945.1, read on the forward strand.
CCCCGACCAGTATTGCCATTGCTAGACCACAATGGCCCTTAGAAACCAGCCTTGCTCTCAAACTCTTTCAAAATGGTGACTGCATTGAATGGAGGAGCAACAAAATCATCCTACGTGCTTGCGTGAGTCCAAATGTGGATGATATGCTACGTTCTATATCACTTGGAATGTAGTCAAAAAACTTTTCAGCTTTGAATGGGGCTTGAATTTTCCCAATGTCCTTCTTCAGTAAATTATCTCCAGGCTCATAGAAAGCATCCAAAACGTTCTAAACTGGACGGCGGTATGACACTTCAAGAGGATCTTTTTTAGTTAGCTAAAGGAATGCCTAGGAGGCGCGGGGGGCACGTCATTATATTTGGTCATATGGGGGTGTGCGCTCCAAGGATTTTGTTATTCATATTCCTTCATATCTAGTAATAAGGTTTTTCCAGCCTTTGGCAATTTGTCTAGCCAGTTTTCAAAGCTTTGCTGATAGTGTTGTTCCTGTAAATCTCTGTGCGCCATCCTCCTTCGTGACTTTTAGTTCATTTTGGCGCCGAAATCAAACACGCACGCACACACACACACACACTTTACGTTTTCATTCATGATATCGCGCATGCTCACGTCAATTAGTTTCCAGGCCCTGTTGTCATTTGTTCGATAGCCTCGTATTCGGCATTTCTGATTGGACTAATATGACCCAAATTTTGTTGATGGCTATCTCCAGGGTCATATTGGTCCAATCGGTCATAATGGTCTGAAACAGTTCCATAGCAATCTTCATGTTCACGACATGTGCCCCCTTGAACTTTTCAAAAAATATTGAAGCCTTTCCAATGTTTAGACTTTACTCAAGTACCTTTCGAGTAATATGAAATAGGAAACGAGTGAAAATAAAGTAAACTATGTTAAGGATTCCCTTTGTCCAAATAAATAGTTTCTTAAGTTATATTTTCCTAGTATTGGAGTTTCTTAATTTTTTGGCAATCTGAGAGTTGAGTTTTTTTTGGGCAGTTTCTTATAAAGAAATATGTGTATGCGCAGAGAAGGTCAGCTTTGAATCTACCGGGTGTCTCAAAAAAAGTACCCCCTTTTGACTCAACAAGGCAACAAAACGATAATATTTGGGGACTTTTTGAATTAATGGCTACATTTGTTGGTCTTCAACTTAGATGCACATATCTTGCATTTGGAAATCGATCATCAAACACCGGAGATATGAGTTCACAAGGTCAAAATTTGGAGTGCACCTGAAACCAGAGGTTTTGAGAAATGGCCTGATATGATATGATATGATATGATATAATTTTTTATACACGAAACTACCCTTCAGCTTAAATACAATAAATAAATTGGTTATTAATAAAAGATCAAATTACCTAAGATGCTGTTCTTCCAGGGGGTCGTGTTTTAAACTGATATTTTCAGTCAGCTCTTCAAATACTCCTTTAGTTCTTTTTTAAAGCGACTAATAGTCGGGAGTTCTCTAATATCAACTGGGATATTGTTCCAAACTTTCATAGCAGAATAGTAATAACTCTTTTTCGCATATTCTGTATTTAGTCTAGGAATTTGTAGATCTCTACAGTACCTTGTTGCATAGTTTGACTGCGACGATCTTGGCTGAAATTTATCCCAGAGGCTTTCAGGGCTTAATTTGTTCATAATCTTATATGTCATGACCGATCTATCAAATCGAATAATATTTTCAACGCTCAGCCAGTCACATGACCAGTTATCCTTGAATCTGGCGCTTTCGATTATTGACCGGGCCCTGTCCTGCAGACGTTGGAGGGTATCAAGTTTTGTTTTTGGAAGGCTGCCCCATATTTCATTAGTATAACGTAGATGGCTCTCGACAATAGCGTAGTAGACACTACACAGCTTTGTTTGGGGAATTATATTTCTTAATTTCTTTAGTGACGCAAGTCCTCCAAAAACTTTACCCTTCACAGTTTTGTATTGCTCTTCCCACTTTAGGTTCTCGTCGACAGTTACACCTAGCGATTTCGCCTTCGTAACACGCTTAATATCTGAGCCATTTAACATGAGTGCATTCGAGATATTCAGCGCATTTACTGTACGAGAATGGCCTATTATCATATATTCTGTCTTTGCGGGGTTAGGACTTAACTTATTTATTCTCATCCACTCCGAGAGGTTGAGCAATTCCTGTTGCGCCTCTAAGACCAGTTTCTCAACATCATCCGATGCGATTGTTACATTTGTATCATCGGCATAGATACTTGCTTGGGAAAATTTCAAACACTTCTCGAAGTCGTTTAGATATATGATAAAAAGGAGAGGACCTAGGCAGGAACCTTGAGGTATGCCACACGTTACCTCACTTGTCATTGATCTCTGTCCATTTACAGAGCAAATTTGCTTCCTATGATCTAAATAGGACTGAAACCAGTTCCCAGCGTTGCCCCTTACACCGTATCTGCACAATTTTTTGACCATTATTTTGTGATCGACCGTATCAAATGCTTTCTTTAGGTCAAGAAACATGGTCAAGTTCAATTTTTTACTGTCAATATTTTCATACCAAAAATCGGTACTGCATATCAAGGATGTTATTGTGGAGTATAGTTTACGAAAAGCTGACTGATTCTTGGTGATTACATTATTTTCAAGAAGGAAATCAAACATCTGATCGTGTACTATCCGCTCCAGGATCCTAGAAAAAATTGAAATAACTGAAATGGGCCTATAATTGTTTATAACGATAACCATAATTTGACAACATAATTTAATATAACCTAACCTAACCTATAACCTAACCTAACCTAACCTATAACCTAACCTAATATAACCTAACCATAATTTGACAACAAACAGGCATTTTGCAAACGAATTTTCGACTTTCACCTTTACTTTTTATTTTTGAAAAGATGTATACTTTTAATTACTTCAATTGTTCTTGAAGTGACTTTTCTTTTGAGGAAACGGTTCTTGCATTGCATTCGATCCCAAGAGTTTGTATTAAAGAAGAGGAAAAGGAGCATATGCACGCTTATTTTGGAGATGTGGCACGACTTTATCACTCTTACGACATTTTTACTATATTTGTTTAGTCCGCGCCATGTCCATGCCTCTTTTATTCTTTTCAAAAGCAAAACACGGAAACTTGAAGTCTACAGGTACTTTGGAAAATGTCCACGATACAAATCATGACTAGGCCCTTTTTCAAAACCTCTGGTTTTGGGTGCACTGTAAATTTTGACTTTGCGAACCTGTATCTCCGGTGTTTGGTGGACGATTTCTAAATGCAAGATTCGTGCATCTAAGTTGAACATTGATACATTTAGCTGTGAAGTCGGGGAGCAATGATAACTTATTGCTTGGTTCCTATTACCAGTCAAAAGGGGTACATTTTCTGAGACACCCGGTAGTTTGAATCAAGAACAATTCCTGGATGTTTATGTTCATCGAAATTCTTCATCAATTTGTTATTAAATAAATTCCATATCCACTTTTCGCCTTTAAAGTTTTTTTTTATATATTCCAATAAAAAGTTACAATATATTTACGAGCTACACTACACTACTTACAGAACTACTCTACAATATGAGCTACCCTACACTACTTACATAATTATCCTACAATACTACTACAACGATACCCCAAGGAGCAATAAAGCAATGTCTACCCTGAGGCCATTAACATATAGATATATAATATAAGAAAGAGAAGAAACTAGTCAAAATATAAGACAAGAAAATAAATGACATGAACAAAAAGAACAACTACATAAAATCTACTCGTAAATTACTACTAAAAGGGGAAAGGTGGTGGCATGCAATGAAGTTTGGAATTATCTTAATCAAATCGACCAGTTTTATGGATATGCTGCAAAGTTAATTGTAATATATTTCTATTAACTTCATTGGAAAGTTCTTTATCACCATACAGTAAAAGCTCCGTAAGAACCTTATTTGAAGGATTAATGTACCCAAATGGTCTCAGTAGCGAAAGGACTCCAGCGAGAAGATCACGTCGTTCCTCATCAAAAGAAGGGCAATGCAACAAAAAGTGTTCAGTATCCTCAACACTGTCATTTGTGGGGCACATTGGATTTATTATATCCCTAAAATTGTGCTTGAATTTGTGAAAGTTCAGTGTGCTTAGGCCAACCCTTAGTTGAGTAATATAGGATAATCCTTTAGGGTCATGAATACCAAAAACGGATTTTGCAGGAGGGCGTATTATGGATAGCAGCTTTGACTTAAAAACAGCAACTGTTGGTGCAGTTCTAATTTCTGGATCAAGTTTGTTCCATTCAGATAAGCAGTGAGGATAGAAGGCAGACTGAAATTTTTCTGTCCTTACCCCTATTCGCCCAACGACATCCTGCTTGCAAAGAGAGTATGGGACTGTTGAAACGGTGGAATTGGATTCATGGTATATGCAGGTGTTAAATCATTCATAAACTTGTAAAACAAGCTGAGGCGTCTACTCCACCTTCGAAGATTTAGTGATTCCCAGCCCAACTCCGTGTATAGCTTCTCTCGTGATGTCCCTCTCCATGTTCTTGTCACAACTAGTGCAGCGGAGTACTGAACAGATTCTAATTTTTCCATCATATTTGACAAGATGATATTCTGACTGAATGCACATATTTTTGCAGGAATGTGGTAAATCACATCCCCATAGTCTAGATGGGGTCGCACATAGAGTTTGTATAGTTCATTTAAGGTATGCCTGGGCAGATAACTGGAGAGATATTTCAACATACCTATACCCTTTCTTGTTTTAGAGATAGCTTCTTTAATATGAGCAGAAAAAGCTATTTTGCGTCAAGGACAATTCCTAAGTGTTTATGTTCATCTACTTTCTTCACCGGTGTGTTATTAAAAAAAATGTCTGGATGATCAATTTCGATTTTTTTCCTTGAAAATGTCAATTCAACAGCTTGCTTTTGAGGATCAGGACTAAATGACATTTTCCAGTCGTGAGCCCACTGTCTTATCCACTCCAGATCATGGTTCATGTCATTTGCAGCTGTATTGGGATCCTTTACTACTGTGAACAACGACGTATCGTCAGCAAATAGCTTTACATTGCACTTTAGATCTCTAGTTAGATCATTTATATACACAAGAAAGAACGAAGGACCCAAAATAGAGCCCTGGGGCACACCAGCAGAAATATCTCCCCAGGTAGAACACTGCCCATTCAGAACGGTACGCTGTTTTCGATCTTTTAGAAAACTTTGGACAAGAGAGAGAAGTTTTCCTGACACACCACAGCGTTTTAATTTATAGATTAGACCATCATGCCATACCCTGTCAAATGCTTTAGAGATATCAAGATATACAGAACGAACATCAAGAGGAGGATTACAGTCGAAGGCCTTATAAATCGTATGTGTTATTGAGATTAGCTGATTGATTGTTGAGTCACCGGGACGAAAACCTGATTGATTCGGATTTAGTAGGTATCACGACACAAGATGTGAGTATAACGAATCATAGATGATTTTCTCAAATATTTTCCCAAAAATTGGAAGAAGAGAAATAGGACGGTAGTTACCTTTCACATTTTTCTCATTTTTCTTATGAACTGGGACTACATTAGCATATTTCCATATTTGGGGAAATGAACCACTCCTCAAACAGTTTGTGAATATTATCTTTAATGGAATGACTAATGCAGCATCACTTAATTTTATCATTCTTACAGATATATCATCCCAGCCATGTGCCTTATTGGGATTAAGTGATCTTATGATATTTAGTATCCTATCCTCAGAGATGATAACGTCATTTATCAGAGTTGCAATTACTGGGCTATCTCCTGGAATTTCACTGTCTGTGCCAATTGTGGTACACTGAAGTATAAAATAATCATTGAACAACTGTGCCTTTTCAGTAAAATCCGTTATAAATATTCCATTCTCTAAAATAGGTGGTATTATGGGAATTTTTGCCTTGTTCAAAACAGTATTGATCAAAGACCAATATGTTTTACTGCAAGTCTCAGGATTAGCCAAATCTTTCGCTACTTGTAGAAAGTAATTTCGTTTAGCATTCTCGACCAATTTCGAACCTTCAGATACCATTTTTTGTATACCCTCAAGCTTGTCGTCTGGCTGACCTCTCCTGACAAAGTTTTTATAAGCACGATTTTTGTTCCTTAAACAATTTTTGATATTTTTCGTTATCCAAGTTGTTTTGCGCGGCCTAATCGTTTTAGTTTCGTTTGGTATGAAATTAGAGTAAATATTCAAAAGAACCTCGTTTAGTAATTTAACCTGTTCATTAGGACATGTCATTTTGTCAAGTTGTTCATGCCAACGAAACATTTCAATGCTCTTCATAATGGCTACAAAATCTGCCTTATCATAATACCAAATCCGTCGTTTGTAAGGAGGCAGTGCTATGCTTGAAACAGATAACTTTCCATAAACAATTTGATGATGACACTGCATATGCAATGAAGCATGGACACCAGAGTCTATAACGAGGTTAGGCTGGTCAGTAAAAAGTAAATCAATGCAAGATTTAGAATCACCCATCAAATGAGTTGGTTCTGAAATCAACTGATGAAGCCCAAGGTCTGCGGTTAATGGCTCAAAAAACTTTCCCTCATTATTTTCGACATCATTTGCCCACCACTGAGCTGAGCGACAGTTGAAATCGCCAGTGATAACAATGCAAAAACGATTTTCAGAATGCAGTTTTGATAGCAACAACTCAAAGTTCATTGTGAAGTTATCAAAATCACTCTGGTCTTGCTTGGACTCCTATAAATTACAACAAAAAAGTATTTTTTCCTGTTTAATTGGATTTCACACACAACACATTCAGGGAGAGTCACAAGATCAGAACGATTTCTTGAAGGAAGAGATTCTTTGACATATAGCCCAACACCACCCCTTTTGATATTTTGTGGATGGTTACTTTTTAAAAAGGTATAACCATCTAGTGCTAGCCTATCTTTGTCGATAGTGCTATCAAGATGGGTTTCAACAATACCAATCAGGTCGTAGTTATAAACCGCATTGTATGCTTCAATAAGGGACACTCGTAAAAAATTATGTGCAGAAATGCTATTTAAATTCCAAGCACAAAAATCAAGTGTTTCAGGGCCGGGGTTCGTTTCAACGTCACCGCTGAGCAGAATGGTCCTAAAAACTGACCACTGAGTGGCTTTAAAGCTTCACGTAAACGGCTTGGTTTTGTCGATAGGGATTAAAAGGACGTCCTCCAATTATATACCCACTGTTTTATCTGTTCCTAGTAATGGTTCATGCTATTGGAAGTTGTAAAAATTCAAAATGTTTGAGATGCTTTGTTACACTTTAAAGTTCTTGTTTAGATATGTTATACGTACTATCTACTTTTTGGCTCCTGGATTTATCGGAAATACTTTAAAGATATTTTACTGCAAAATAGGACTGCAAGGATGCCAAAAACCGTTTGCCTATTTTTCATAAGGCGTACTATTTCGTGTATACAAAAAGTTCTTTGTACAACTTGTTCGTTTGTAACAAAGATATGTATCATTTATATTTCTATTTTTAATGCATATAGCATTTTGCAATGACGAATTTCCATATCATTTTTTGTATGCAGGTTTCCCCTCTGGCCATGTTATGTCAATCGCTGCAGTTGGACTACATATTGTCCTTGCTGTAAAACATTGCATAGAACAGGAGGAAAGGCTTAGTAACCGGCTCAAGCAGCTCTTGATATGGACAGTCATTACTTCTTTTCTTGCTACAACAACATTTGTTGCCATCTCACGAGTTTACATAGCAACACATTTTCCTCATCAAGTTATTGCCGCTGTTTTCATTGGCTTTCTGTTAACATACCTCGTACGTGGAATACCCAACAATATTGATTTATCTGGAAAGAAGCTTTGCTGCATTACGTCCATGTCTATGCTGCTGTTTGCATTTCTCTTCTACTCTACACTCATCTTACTTGGTTATGATCCCTCTATCACCGTTGAATTTGCCAGAAAGTGGTGCAAGGAGAAAGATTGGGTACACTTAGACACAACTCCTTTCTATGCTGTCGTTCGAGACTGTGCGTCTCTATTTGGTTTAGGAATGGCTTGTAAACAAACAGTATCGTCTAATAGGTCTTCTATTGCAAGCTATTTATTTTGCATCATTATTGCTATTTTGCCAATTCAAATTCTAGAGAGCATACGTCTTCCAACTGAGAATATGATTTTTTTTTATTGCTCAGCATACGTTAAGTTTGCATTTTTATCTGTTGTTGTCACAGTCATAACGCCATTCTTTGTCGCCTATTTTAACCGACATTTTGCATGCAAAGTAATGAGTAAAATTGAATAGAGTACCATCGCCCTGAAGGGCCCACCTAACGCATGTAAGTTTTAGGCATGTTTTTAAACTTATTGAAATATTCAAGGCTGGGACGAACAAATAGAAATGAAGTGCAAAAATGAATTGCTGACTCCTTATTCTTGCCGTACATTCGTATCGTAAAAGCTCTTTTCAGCCCCCTCTCTATTAAGCCCCTCTCTAATAAGCCCTCCCCTCTGAGCCAATATTTTGAATAAGCCTCTCCTCTCTATTAAGCCCCCCCCCCCCCTCCCCCTCCTCACTTATATCAAATTTCAGAGTTTACCAAAGATTTTCCATTTATTGATCTTAATAGATAGATAGATTGTAGATTGATTGATTTATTTTCAATTCTTCAGGCACGGAGGCCATGTCAGCCAAAGGACTGATTTACAGTGGGCTGATTTACAGTGGACTGATTTACAGTGGACTGATTTACAGTGGACTGATTTACAGTGGACTGATTTACAGTGGACTGATTTACAGTGGACTGATTTACAGTGGACTGATTTACAGTGGACTGATTTACAGTGGACTGATTTACAGTGGACTGATTTACAGTGGACTGATTTACAGTGGACTGATTTACAGTGGACTGATTTACAGTGGACTGATTTACAGTGGACTGATTTACAGTGGACTGATTTACAGTGGACTGATTTACAGTGGACTGATTTACAGTGGACTGATTTACAGTGGACTGATTTACAGTGGACTGATTTACAGTGGACTGATTTACAGTGGACTGATTTACAGTGGACTGATTTACAGTGGACTGATTTACAGTGGACTGATTTACAGTGGACTGATTTACAGTGGACTGATTTACAGTGGACTGATTTACAGTGGACTGATTTACAGTGGACTGATTTACAGTGGACTGATTTACAGTGGACTGATTTACAGTGGACTGATTTACAGTGGACTGATTTACAGTGGACTGATTTACAGTGGACTGATTTACAGTGGACTGATTTACAGTGGACTGATTTACAGTGGACTGATTTACAGTGGACTGATTTACAGTGGACTGATTTACAGTGGACTGATTTACAGTGGACTGATTTACAGTGGACTGATTTACAGTGGACTGATTTACAGTGGACTGATTTACAGTGGACTGATTTACAGTGGACTGATTTACAGTGGACTGATTTACAGTGGACTGATTTACAGTGGACTGATTTACAGTGGACTGATTTACAGTGGACTGATTTACAGTGGACTGATTTACAGTGGACTGATTTACAGTGGACTGATTTACAGTGGACTGATTTACAGTGGACTGATTTACAGTGGACTGATTTACAGTGGACTGATTTACAGTGGACTGATTTACAGTGGACTGATTTACAGTGGACTGATTTACAGTGGACTGATTTACAGTGGACTGATTTACAGTGGACTGATTTACAGTGGACTGATTTACAGTGGACTGATTTACAGTGGACTGATTTACAGTGGACTGATTTACAGTGGACTGATTTACAGTGGACTGATTTACAGTGGACTGATTTACAGTGGACTGATTTACAGTGGACTGATTTACAGTGGACTGATTTACAGTGGACTGATTTACAGTGGACTGATTTACAGTGGACTGATTTACAGTGGACTGATTTACAGTGGACTGATTTACAGTGGACTGATTTACAGTGGACTGATTTACAGTGGACTGATTTACAGTGGACTGATTTACAGTGGACTGATTTACAGTGGACTGATTTACAGTGGACTGATTTACAGTGGACTGATTTACAGTGGACTGATTTACAGTGGACTGATTTACAGTGGACTGATTTACAGTGGACTGATTTACAGTGGACTGATTTACAGTGGACTGATTTACAGTGGACTGATTTACAGTGGACTGATTTACAGTGGACTGATTTACAGTGGACTGATTTACAGTGGACTGATTTACAGTGGACTGATTTACAGTGGACTGATTTACAGTGGACTGATTTACAGTGGACTGATTTACAGTGGACTGATTTACAGTGGACTGATTTACAGTGGACTGATTTACAGTGGACTGATTTACAGTGGACTGATTTACAGTACTGATTTACAGTGGACTGATTTACAGTGGACTCATTTACAGTGGACTGATTTACAGTGGACTCATTTACAGTGGACTGATTTACAGTGGACTGATTTACAGTGGACTGATTTACAGTGGACTGATTTACAGTGGACTGATTTACAGTGGACTCATTTACAGTGGACTGATTTACAGTGGACTCATTTACAGTGGACTGATTTACAGTGGACTGATTTACAGTGGACTGATTTACAGTGGACTGATTTACAGTGGACTGATTTACAGTGGACTGATTTACAGTGGACTGATTTACAGTGGACTGATTTACAGTGGACTGATTTACAGTGGACTGATTTACAGTGGACTGATTTACAGTGGACTGATTTACAGTGGACTGATTTACAGTGGACTGATTTACAGTGGACTGATTTACACTGATTTACAGTGGACTGATTTACAGTGGACTGATTTACAGTGGACTGATTTACAGTGGACTGATTTACAGTGGACTGATTTACAGTGGACTCATTTACAGTGGACTCATTTACAGTGGACTGATTTACAGTGGACTCATTTACAGTGGACTGATTTACAGTGGACTGATTTACAGTGGACTGATTTACAGTGGACTGATTTACAGTGGACTGATTTACAGTGGACTCATTTACAGTGGACTGATTTACAGTGGACTGATTTACAGTGGACTGATTTACAGTGGACTCATTTACAGTGGACTGATTTACAGTGGACTCATTTACAGTGGACTGATTTACAGTGGACTGATTTACAGTGGGCTGATTTACAGTGGGCTGATTTACAGTGGACTGATTTACAGTGGACTCATTTACAGTGGACTGATTTACAGTGGACTGATTTACAGTGGACTGATTTACAGTGGACTGATTTACAGTGGACTGATTTACAGTGGACTGATTTACAGTGGACTGATTTACAGTGGACTGATTTACAGTGGACTGATTTACAGTGGGCTGATTTACAGTGGACTGATTTACAGTGGACTGATTTACAGTGGACTGATTTACAGTGGGCTGATTTACAGTGGACTGATTTACAGTGGACTGATTTACAGTGGACTCATTTACAGTGGACTGATTTACAGTGGACTGATTTACAGTGGGCTGATTTACAGTGGACTGATTTACAGTGGACTGATTTACAGTGGACTGATTTACAGTGGACTGATTTACAGTGGACTGATTTACAGTGGACTGATTTACAGTGGACTGATTTACAGTGGACTGATTTACAGTGGACTGATTTACAGTGGACTGATTTACAGTGGACTCATTTACAGTGGACTGATTTACAGTGGACTCATTTACAGTGGACTGATTTACAGTGGACTGATTTACAGTGGACTGATTTACAGTGGACTGATTTACAGTGGACTGATTTACAGTGGACTCATTTACAGTGGACTGATTTACAGTGGACTCATTTACAGTGGACTGATTTACAGTGGACTGATTTACAGTGGACTGATTTACAGTGGACTGATTTACAGTGGACTGATTTACAGTGGACTGATTTACAGTGGACTGATTTACAGTGGACTGATTTACAGTGGACTGATTTACAGTGGACTGATTTACAGTGGACTGATTTACAGTGGACTGATTTACAGTGGACTGATTTACAGTGGACTGATTTACAGTGGACTGATTTACAGTGGACTGATTTACAGTGGACTGATTTACAGTGGACTGATTTACAGTGGACTGATTTACAGTGGACTGATTTACAGTGGACTCATTTACAGTGGACTCATTTACAGTGGACTGATTTACAGTGGACTCATTTACAGTGGACTGATTTACAGTGGACTGATTTACAGTGGACTGATTTACAGTGGACTGATTTACAGTGGACTGATTTACAGTGGACTCATTTACAGTGGACTGATTTACAGTGGACTGATTTACAGTGGACTGATTTACAGTGGACTGATTTACAGTGGACTGATTTACAGTGGACTCATTTACAGTGGACTGATTTACAGTGGACTGATTTACAGTGGGCTGATTTACAGTGGGCTGATTTACAGTGGACTGATTTACAGTGGACTCATTTACAGTGGACTGATTTACAGTGGACTGATTTACAGTGGACTGATTTACAGTGGACTGATTTACAGTGGACTGATTTACAGTGGACTGATTTACAGTGGACTCATTTACAGTGGACTGATTTACAGTGGACTGATTTACAGTGGGCTGATTTACAGTGGACTGATTTACAGTGGACTGATTTACAGTGGACTGATTTACAGTGGGCTGATTTACAGTGGACTGATTTACAGTACTGATTTACAGTGGACTGATTTACAGTGGACTGATTTACAGTGGACTGATTTACAGTGGACTGATTTACAGTGGACTGATTTACAGTGGGCTGATTTACAGTGGACTGATTTACAGTGGACTGATTTACAGTGGACTGATTTACAGTGGACTGATTTACAGTGGGCCGTGCAGTGGGCCGTGGGCCGTGGGCCTTGCAAATACATACAATAAGTAAATCTAAAAGAAAAGCATACAAAATTAAATAAATCTTATTTACAAAAAGATCTAAAGAGCAAATTAAAGTTATGCTAATTATCGAATGAATGAGAGAATCAGCGTTCGCTGTTGGCATTGCGGATACTTTTTTGAATATCTTATAATTTTTGCATGATTTGACTTCAACATAAAGATCGTTCCACAATTTAGCACCCTTATACGAGAAGGTATTCTGTCCGAAAGCCGATTTGCGATGAGGAACGGCCAAATCTGTATTGGTATTACGAACTTCTCTCTTGTATGAATCAGACAGCCTGACGAGCATTTCTGTAAGGAAATTGGGAGCTTGGTCGTTTACCGACTTGTTAAAGGGTCTGTTTCATCCAGCATGCCTTGCACGTGCCACTTCTTGGTTGGCCTTTGTTGCCGCCATTTTCATGGCCCATGAAAATGGCGGACAACAAAGGAACATCAACAGACGGCACGACGTGCAAGGAATGCTGGATGAAACAGACCCTTTAAGGTTTCTGATTTGATAAGTTCATCGATGGTGCGCCAACCAAGTTTTCTGATTATTGGTAGAGCAGAAGCATCATAAGCACTGTTTGTGACGCTTCTTGCCGCCCTATTTCGGAGTTTTTGTAACCTATTCATAGCATTGATACCAGAAACTCCCCATACGGGCAGCTATATCTGAAGTATGGTTCTACTAAACTTCTGTACATTTGTTTGTACAGTAACCATTGGCAGATGCTTTTTGGAGAAACGTAGCATTCCTAATCCTCGTGAAACCTTTTTTGTCACTGCTTAAAATTTTCTCGTCCAAGCTCAAATGTTTATCAACAACTACCCCAAGGTATTTTATAGTTTCTACGATGGAAACATGGTCCTCGCCCACCACGAAAGAGGGCATTGCTACTCTATGATCACTTTTATCTTTCAGTTGCTTTCTGCTGCCAACTACAAGACTACGTGGGACAGTTTATTAGTTTATTGCCAAGATTTCAGGTTGCCCAAGTCATCGTTGACGCAATCGTTAATATGCGTAACTGAATCCGACGCAAACATAAGGCTTGTGTCGTCCGCATACATATCAACGTCACTATGTGTCATATGTAGATGGAGGTCATTGATATATATGATAAATAGCAGAGGCCCTAGCCAGGATACTTGCGGTACTCCGCAGGTTATAGATTTTATATTCAAAAGCTTCCCATTTACCTTACAGCAATGCTTTCTATTTTAGTTAAATAAAAGCAGAACCATTTCAGTTCTTTATTATGAATACCATACAGCTCTACGTTTTTCAATAATATTTCATGATTTACGATGTCGAAATGCTTTTTAAAGTAAATGAACGGAGATATAGCGACATGATCTAAACAAAGCACAAAAGAATGGCAGACGTCACTTATGTTTCTATTGTTTTCATCTATCGAGAACATCATATGCAATAGGTTATATTTAGACTGACCCAGTCCCCCTAACTTAGTTGCTTTTAACTCCTTTAATTTACTTTAAGATCTACGAAATATGTTTTCATGTTAATTTTGATATGGTTGGAGATAAAACTGTGTCAATTTTATGTATTTGACTCGTAAATTTGCATGTTGAATCCGAAAAATAAGATGTAAAATAACCAAAAGGCAGTCATATATGTCCTTGTCATTTGATTTTGTGAATAAGCCGCAGCTCTTTTTCTCCCTTTTAAGGCAGTTGAGATGAATGGCAACCAGTTTGAACGTCCAATGTAGCAAGAAAATACTACTGCTTTGTGAATCAGCATAAAATTGTCATATGTGTATCAGCATAAAATTGATTTTACAAAACAGAAGGGGTATTAAAATCAAGCTGCCCAAGAGTACTTTCACCCACCTAGCATTCTTGTTACTTACATGAGCATGGGTACCTTTCAAGCATACCGGGTATCTCAGGAAAAAATACCCCCTTTTGAATGGAAATATCAACAAAACGATGAGATACTCTTACTTTCCGGGTTCACAGCTAAATTTATCAATCTTCAACTTAGATGCACATCCCTTGCATTTAAGAATCGTACACCAAACACCGGGGATAAAGTTTGCTAAGTCAAAATTTACAGTGCACCCAAAACCAGTGGTTTGGAAAAGGGCCTAGCCAGGATTTGTATCATGGAAATTTTCCAAAGCATCTGTAAACTTTAATTCTCAGTTTTTTGCTTTTGAAAAGAATAAAAGACGCATGGCCATGGCCCTGATTAAACGAATATAATAAAAAATATGGTAAGGATGATAAAGTCGTGCCTTCAGAGTAAAATCTCTAAAATATGCGTGCGTTCTTTTCCTCGCCTTTGAAACAAAGCATTTGGGATGGAATGCAACGCAAGGACCGATTCCTCAAAAGAAAAGTCAGTTCAAGAACAATTGAAGAAATTCAAGGTATAATTCTTTTCAACAGTAAAAAATTAAAGTTCAAAGTTTAAAATTCTTTTGCAAAATGTATGTGATGTCAGATCATGGCAGGGCCCTGTCTCAAAACCAAGTGGTTTCAGTTGCACTCCAAATTTTGACCTTGTGAACTCATATATACGGTGTTTGGTGGACGATTTTAAAATGCAAGGTATGTGCATTTAAGTTGACGATCGAAAATTGTTGCTATGAACTCAAAAATTTCCGAAATTTTATCGGTTTGTTCCCTTGTTCGCTCAAAAAGGGGGTACTTTTTTAGAAAACCGGTATATTTACATTAATCAAACAGTTAGCATCTTTTGAAAGTGGATATGATATCTTAAGATACAGTTATTAATAAAAGACTCCACACAACTTAGTGCTGTAGCATTTTTATGGGTGCATGACAAGAAGTTTTGGCATTCTATCCACAACTACGCTCATTAATTTGAGGTTCAGAATACTGCTACTCTTTGTCGTTTTAATCATGAAATTCAGACAGGAAATGAGTAAACAGTAAATTCCCATATCCACTAAAAAGGCTTCTTATCATCAAGGAAATGGATCAAAAGAAAGTCATCAAAATGGCACCTTAAATAATGACAAGCAATGACCACCCTAGTGAAAAGTGTCAAGACAGACGCATACTGGTGTTGCTTATTCTTCTATCAGGCGACATTGCAATGGCGGCCTTGCTTTTTTTTGTCTGGTGGGGCCAGCAGCAAAATGGCGCCCCCTCATATCAAAGGCAGTTGTCAAGTTTCTGACGAGATTGGCAGGCTTGCAGCTTTCTTACGCTTGCTCTTTGACACCTTGACCTGCCCCAGGGCCAGATTAAAGCTTTTATGTCGCTATATAAAGACCGGCAGCCTCGTTTTGCTCATTCGACAATCACCGGCTTTGTGAACGGATGAACCAAGGCGCTAACTACTGGTGTTGAGGCTGGAAATAATAATAATAATTATTATTATTATTAATTATTAATAATATTATTAATAATAATAATAATAATAATAATAATAATAATAATAATCAATTTATTTGAAGTTGGCGCTACATAGCTATGTACAGTAACAATTAAAAATAATTACCAAACTAGCTAATCCAAGCCAACTGCTAAAAACTAATACAAGTCCAAGAAATATATATACATGATTAAATAAATAAGATTTCAAATACAAGGTATAAAATTTCAAAACAGAATTAAAAACGTAGTAATATAAAAATCCGAGCTGTTAAAATCCGAATGTCCGAAATATGAAATGGAAGCTGTATCAAGTCATGGTATCATAAAAATCCAAGTTGTGGTATAAACGCCTACTGCATAAGCAGTCAGCGCCATTCCAACTTTTAATTTTTTTCTTAAACTCATTGATAGATTTAGCATTGCTTATGCGAGGAGGAAGAGATAGCCAAAGACGTTGCCCTCTATATTTGATAGTCTCGGATCCATAACTTGTAGTTCTTACCCTTGGTAGCACAAATTCATTATTGTTTCTCAGATTATAATTAACACGACGCTCGCAGAAAATTTCCCTCATAAAAGGGGGGTTGATGTTCTCCTTAGTTTTAAACATTTCGATCATAAGCGTTTGCAGGTTCCTTGCATGAATATTAACCGAGTCATCTTTTCCTAGCAGGGTGTTGAAGCTTGATTCATAATCCTTGTATGCGATTCTCAAGGCTCTCTCGTGTATTCTATTAATCTTATTATTCATGTGCCTACTGTGAAACATCCAGACTAATGGACAGTATTGAAACTGGCTAATTACAAAGGCTCTCATTAAGATTCTTAGTTTATTAGAGTCCATGTATCCAGATATGCGAGCGAGGGCGAAGAGTTTGCTACCAGCCTTCTTACACAACTTATTGATATGCGTCTCAAAATTGAGTTTTTTGTCGATCACAACGCCTAGTAGCTTTTCCTCGTCCGTATTTGCTATGACAGAATCTCCTACATTAACTGTGACCTGTTGATTAGAATTTCTACCAAGTAAGAGTAAATGACATTTATCTGTATTCAATTTCATAAAGTTATCAGCGAACCATTGAATAATTGTGCTTGAATCATTCTCCAGCCTTGCAATTACGTTATCAAGATTCTTATCGTATGCATGTATGGTTGTATCATCCGCGTAATTGCAGATATCAGTATCGTGTATGGAGAGCAACAAATCATTTATGTAGATGTTAAAGAACAGGGGACCAAGAACCGATCCTTGTGGAACTCCAAGGGACAGTTGTTTGTAGTCACTAAAAGACCCATTAATCTTAACTCTCTAGTGCCTATTTTCCAAAAAGCTGTTGACGAGACACAGTGCTTCACGGCTGAAGCCGCAAGCATCTAGTTTTGCTAAAAGGAGGTCATGTTTAATACAATCGAACGCTTTGGATAAGTCCATCAGGATTGCGCCAATATTTTCTCCATTGTCTAAGCTTGTTTTCCACTTTTCAAGCATTCGAACTAATGCGTGCTGCGCATTATACCCCTTACGAAAACCGCAAAGAAGTGACGATAAATAATGTCCCATATAATCAATAATCTGTTTGTCCAGCAGTCTTTCAAAAACCTTAGAAACAGTTGGCAAAACGCTCACAGGTCTGTAATTTTTCTTCCTGGTTTTCTCATCCATCTTATGAAGAGAGGTGACATCTGCTAGTTTCAATAAGTCCGGAAACAAACCATTTTCTACGCAATTATTGAAGATAAGCTGTAACGATTCGGAGCAAATGTCAGAGTTGCTTTTCAGCAAGATAGGCACTAAATCCTTACTGGCTAACAAAATTGACACGTGACACGCCCTGAACCAATCAAATGGAACCGACAACCAACCGGGAAATTTGAAATGACAGATTTTAGGCCACTTTTTTGGAATTTAGGCCGCTTTTGGATGATTTTACCACCCTTCACAAAAATATAAATCGACAGAAGGAGCATGAAGATTTTCAAAAAATTTCTTCACAGACCTGTTCCCAATACTCTAATACACAGTTAATCATCGTCGCTACAAATTATTTCAAAATTTGGAGAAATGCCAAAGTTTTGAATTTGACCTCGTTGACCTCACTGTGGCTTGCCATAGTAAAGATCTCAGTAATGGCTGAAACGTATGCACATGGAGAATAGATACTTTGCTTAGCAGGTTTTATTCTGTGTGTTTAACCCTAATCCACATGGGGGGGGGGTGGATTCCACCCCCCCTCAAGGTTTTATTTGCCGCGTTTTTAAACGACGTTTGCTATGTCCCCCAGCCTCCCTGACTTTTACTAATTATCTATTAGCCACATTTTGGTGGAAAAATTTTTGAACAATAGGACTCACAGGTCACGTGACATGCCCATATTTGGAAGGAGGTAGCAGCAAAATCATTGTTTTCAATGATTTCAATGGAATTATTACATTTAATTATGAAGTATTATACAGCAAATGAATGAGCAATCAAAGGGCTTCAATTTGATACCGGAATTTCTGGAATTTGATGATGTCAGCACTTTTTGATAATGACGTCATTTTGGCCGCCATTTTGGACTAATTAGCAATTTTTTCAAGTTTTCTCGAACTTTTTCAATGAAAAACACTCTAATTATACATTTGTTATAGATAATCACCATTTTGCAGGTTATTTTGGTCTCTTTTTACTTAGAATAAATTAATCGCACAAATGATGTCATAAGAATTGGCTAATTTCTGCCAAAATATCACTCCAAAATCGTTAATTTCAATAAAATATTATTTTATAATCACATATGTTGACAAACTGAACCAAAAACTGCATAAAGTTCATGCAAAATCTTCATTAAACTTGAATTCAACTTGGAAGCCTGATTTTCACAGATTTTCAGCTTCGTGACGTCACTGTGACGTCACAAGGTGTGGCAGCCACACCCAAATTACGCTACGAGCTACAAATTACCTGTTCTATAACTGTGCCAAGTTGTATTGAATTCGGATGAGTCTAAGGCAGTTTTCAGAGGGGGGGTGGAAAGCACCCCCCCCCCCATAAATGGTAGCTCAAAAAAAGCCCATATGGATTAGGGTTAAGTATCTCCAAAACTCCTCAAAATATGACAAATTTAGAGCAGTATCTGGATCTTTTTCAGTTTAAATTAACATAGATACATTAAAGAATTAATGCTGAGGGTTAGGATGAACAACAGGAAAAGTGAACTTTACGGGCCTAACAAAACACTGCACCGTCGTTAGAGACGAATTTAACAGGTACTTACTTTTCTATCGTGCAAGAAGAGGACCACAAACTGAAAATGTGAACCTACAATTCCTATGAACTTTGAATCAATAACAAACATATGACTTTGCCACGCTCAAGAATGACAAGAGCTGTAACATCCAACTTGGCCAGAACAAACGATTTCGTGATGTCCTCTTTGACAACCAAACCCTTGCTCCCAATACTTTATCCAACTCTGCTTTCATTGTTACGAGATTGTAAGAATGGGAATCGGCAATTACATGGCCAAAACCTCTTATAAATTCATCAATCGTGTGCCTTGCTTTTGGTGCAAGAAATTGCTATCGTTTCGTCCTCAGTGTAGCAGGTACATGAAATAGATTTGAAATGTTGGATTCGATGCGCGTAAGAACAAAATAACAAACGGAAGAAATGTACATCTTGTTCTAAATATGAAAAATAGATAGGCCACTTCGTCAAAATAACATTTGAAATACTATTTTTAAAGCTCCTTCATACATATCGATTTCATGTTTTGTGCGGATATCCATAGAAAAATATCTATCTTTCGACTACTTGCATTTGAGGTAATCCATTAAAAACTCCCCCTTTACGGTCAAGCAACACATCAGCGTCGAGCAAAGGAGGACATTTGTATGGCACTTTGTAGACTCATGGAAGCATACACATATTTTCTGTAAGATAATAAAACTTTGAGACAATATCGAAAGTTTCTTAAAAATTCTTATTATCTGGGTACACACCGAGTGCAAAAAAGTTCCATTGGAGTTTCTGAAAGAGGCAACATTCCATCGGCAGGAGATCTCAAATTTTATGAAGTCATGCCATGCCAAGATCCTAGATCATGCAAAGGATTTTTAGCAAAAGAAGCCCAACTGAAAAATGAGAAAAACAGAAACTATACTCCAATATTCTTAATTTTAATTATTCGAGGCTATTTACATAGCAAGAAACTCGTTTCAAGAAGTTGAGCTCTCAGGGGCCTTTCAGATCAACAAAATATTAAAATTTTGAATGCTGGAGTGGGTCAAAGTTTCACCATCTTACAGAAAATTCTGTTTAAAGTCACACTCTGATGACGACACAAGTCAGAAAGGCCTCAGTGTGGTAAATCTTCTCGTTTTTTTGCATCCGAATCCCTTTACAATTTATTATTAAGTACCTTACCTACCAAAGTTACAGAAAATATGTGTATGCTTCCACGAGTCTACAGAGACGTATGAACCAGGGGGCACTGGGAGCATGTGTTCCCCCAAGATTGTTCAATAGACAAAGAAGTGCCCTTCTTATTTTCAGGAAGTGCCCCTTTAGCTTAATGAAAAAGTGCCCTTGAAGTGCCATGCCCCCCAGGTTTGAGATGCTTCCTACGTCCTTGTGAGTCTACCAAGTGCCATACAAATGTCCACCTTTGCTCAGTGCTGCTGTGTTGTTTGCCCGTAAAGGGAAGAGTTTCTATGCAAACAGTCAATAGTTAAATATTTTTCTATTGATATCCGCTCAAAGTATGAAATTGATATCAAGGAGCTTTAAAAATAGTATTTCAAATGTTATTTTGACGAAGTAGCCATGAAAACAAGATGTACATTTCTTCCGTTTGTTATTTTGTTCTTACGCGCATCGAATCCAACATTTCAAATCTATTTCATGTACCTGCTACACTGAGGATGAAACGATACATTTCGATACCTTGAAACGATACCTTGCAATTTCTTGTACCAAAAGCAAGGCATACGATTGATGAATTTATAAGAGGTTTTGGGCAATGTAATTGCCGATTCCCATTCTTGCAATCTCGTAACGATGAGAGCAGAGTTGGATAAAGTATTGGGAGCAAGGGTTTGGTTATCGAAGAGGACATCACGAAATCGTTTGTTCTGGCCAAGTTGGATGTTACAGCTCTTGCCATTCTTGAGCTTGGCAAAGTCATATGTTTGTTACTGATTCAAAGTTCATTGGAATTGCATGTTCACATTTCAGTTTGTGGTCCTTTTCTTGCACGATAGAAAAGTAAGTACCTGTTATATTCGTCTCTAACGACGGTGCAGTGTTTTGTTAGGCCCGTAAAGTTCACTTTTCCTGTTGTTCATCCTACCCCTCAGCATTAATTCTTTGATGTATCTATGTTAATTTAAACTGAAAAAGATCCAGATACTGCTCTAAATTTGTCATCTTTTGAGGAGTTTTTAGTCCGTCAACTGACAGGATCCTGATACTCACTTGGGCGAAACAAACGAAATATATCTTAAAATATCCGTATTTGGTAGCTGAATACGAAAAACTATGATGGACGCTTCAAAATGGTAGCTTAGCAACGAACCGGGGGTTGATACAGATTGCAAATATCATATGTGATCAAAGTGCAAATTCTCCTAAAGTCGTTTCCAAAAATCTTAACATCCTTGACCTTTGTCGGAGATTTGTTCAAGATTTAAAACCTTTTGATAGAATTAGCTTTTGTAGACATTTTATGTTTATGGAAAGGGACGAGGCCTCTGTTGGGGGGGGGGTTCAAAGGGGGTCTGATGACAAAAATATTATTGTCCATCGCTATATCTCAACATAAAATTGAAAATGCTTGAAAAGAAACAGTGTTATTGGTCATCAATTAATCATCCTCAAAGTCCGAAGAATCATTGTCTGAAATTGTCGCATAAGCATTCTGATCAAGTTCGTTTTGTTCTTCATCGGCAATTCCCAAATCCATGTTATCACATTCGGTAGCGCATAGATCTGTACACTTCAATCCTGCCTGTAAGCAACAACACGAGTCAATTTTGCACGATCTCTTGCAACGGCAGCTTAACAGCTCCATGACTTCATCAGGTGCAGGATTTCTAGCTAGCCATTTGATTGCTATTGAATCCTCAGTGACCTCCCAGCCATGACTATCAGGCGATGGAACATCTTGAAGTTGGAAAATGGCTCTTCTCCACACTCCCGCCTGATAATTGGTCCTTGTTACATGTAAAGCAAGAGTTGATTTGCATGGCGGTTGAGCTTCTGGTTCAACTTCTCCACCCTTTGAGCAGTACAGTTGGTAGCGAAGAAGGTCAACATTTTGAAGTCGCTTTCCATATAATGCGCAAACAAATTCCTCGAGTTTTCTTAGCAAATCTGCTGACACTAACCATGTATTTCCAAGGCTCGAGAAAGCTGCTACGTAATCACTATTGACCATCAATAACTTTAAAGCTCTTCTCTTTCCTTTGCCTGCAAGGGCTGAAATAGAATCACATCCTATGAATGCATGCATACCAATTAAAGATCTGCAGAACTCTTGGCATGAAATCTGTGCGTGCAACTTCGAAGCGATTGCTGCTTTAACCTTGGTGATATCGATTATCCTGGTCTTGAACCTTTTCCTACCTTCATATGCGTGTTTGCAAGGACATTGCTGTGTCCAAGGAGCAATATGAACGCGTCTGCATCATCTGCATGAATAACTACAGGGCCATTTGCGTATTTTGCATGAAGCAGCATGCGAGTATCTGCCTCTTCATGTGAACATTCTAGCTCTGGAACGATCTCAGAACTATCCTCTGTTATTCTCCAGCAGCTGCTTCCCTCTGTCACATAAATCATTTTCCCTTCACGTTTGGCAGTGAACTCTGTCTTTTTCCATTCAGATACCAGGAATTTAACGATCTCTGTCTTATTTGATTGAATAGACATTACTTTCTTCCAGGACTTGATCGGATATGATGGAAGAATATTCTTGTATCTGATCCGTTCAACACTACCAGAATTTCTCTTTGATCGCTCAGGATTCTTTATGGATATGTCCCGATACACATCAAAAACAATATGAAACCTTCTGCTGATTTGACTTGAACATATCTGCAGCTAAATCTCAGCCAGGTTACGAAATGTTGATCCACTAGAAGGCTGATATTTCTGAAGAACTGCCATTCCATCGCAAAATGCTTGCAGCATGCTCAGGATATTGATCTGCAGGGGCAGTTCCTTTCTGAAGCTGCTGAAGGAGCTATGCCTTGTTTGTTTTTCTGGGTATTCCATAGGGATCAGCAATTGCCCATGGTAGTGGACCAAGTGGATAACTGAAAACCTCTTTCAGATCAATTTTTCGGAATTGTGCTATCAGTGCCATTCGCGCAAATAATGTTTGGTTCATCTTCAGTGGGATGAGTTTGTCTTTCTTTTGCACATTGACAACTTTCTTTATACGTTTGAATGTCTTCAAATTGGTCTTCTTCAATGGGTTGAAAACTTCAGCTGTTGGTTTTGAAGAACATCGACTGATGACAAAATTTTTGCATGCATCCATTCCTTTCTCCCTTGCACTAAGTAGATCGTTCTTGACTTCTAAAGAAGCTGCAATGCCCGTTGATAGGCTTAGCAGCTCTTCGCCTATCCAAGGGCTGATAAAAACATCTTCCAGAACCTTAATAACTTTCTCGACAGCAATCAAGTCCTTTCGAACACGTGCTGTCCCATTTCTTTGTGTACATATTTCTTAGACTTTAATTGTTTATTGTAATTTCAAATACTTCAATTTCCGCTGTTTGGGGTAAATGCCATCATAGGACCGATTTTCCCTATTCATTGTTAAAACTGGGCAAAAATGTTTCATTTTTAACAGCAATGGTTTTGTGTGGAATCTAGATAGTGAAGAAATTCTGAAAAAGACAAGAAAAGGAGTCATCTAAAAGAGGGCAATTTTCCAAAAAAGCTACTATTGTCAGGCGTCCATCATCATTTTTTCATAACAGTAATACTTGAAGCATCGTTTAAGATCAGTTTTGTTTGTTTCGGGAACATGAGTATTGAAACCCAAAATAATGGTCTCAGCTGACGGACTATTTGGAGATACTTAAACACACAGAATAAGACCTGCTAAGCAAAGTATCTATTCTCCATGTGCATACGTTTCAGCCATTACTGAGATCTTTACTATGGCAAGCCACAGTGAGGTCAACGAGGTCAAATTCAAAACTTTGGCATTTCTCTAAATTTTGAAATAATTTGTAGCGACGATGATTAACTGTGTATTAGAGTATTGGGAACAGGTCTGTGAAGAAATTTTTTGAAAATCTTCATGCTCCTTCTGTCGATTTATATTTTGGTGAAGGGTGGTAAAATCGTCCAAAAGCGGCCTAAATTCCAAAAAAGTGGCCTAAAATCTGACATTTCAAATTTCCCGGTTGGTTGTCGGTTCCATTTTTTTTTTTTTTTTTTTTTTTATAATCATTTAAAATGTTACAATACATGCTACATCTACATCCTACCATACTTTCTAATTACTTTACAGACTATACAACACTACAGGGACGTGACCACAAGGAGCAAAAGATAATGACTACCAGGTGGACATTAACATAAAGACATGCAAAAAATAGTAACTAAATAAACAACTGCAAAAAGCTACAAATACGATAAATTACTGATAAATACTAGAATCCGTTTCACATTGGATGTCAGGCCAGCATAGTAGTATGATGCTGAGCAATAGGAACCCCGGACGAGAGAACAACAACGACAGCAGTTGCTACCGCTACTGATCCCCCTCCAGAGTCCCCAACGCTCAACAAATTGCGCATATGCTGTCAGCTCTGGGTTTCTGATTCGCAATATCAATGGTCCGAAATACTGTCACTTTTGTGTGGATGAATTTTCATTCACCCTTGATGTGCCTAACATAAAATGTGAAACAGACTTACAAAATATACGGAGAAAAGTGTACATAGTGGTTGTGTGGCGTAAAAACGATTGTTTGAAGTTATCCAAGCCGACCTGTTTTGTGGATGAAACTTAGAGTCTGTTCGAGTATATTTTTATTCACTTCGTCAGAAAATTCTTTATTACCATACAGCAAGTATTGAACCAGAACATTGTTTGGAAGGGCGTCGATTTGGACAAATGGTCGCAACAATTCTGAAACTCCAGCGAGAAGATCTTGCCGTTGAAAACGAATGAAGGGCAAAGCAACAAAAAGTGCTCCGTATCCTCAATGCCATCATTCGTTGGGCACATTGGATTCACTGTATCCCTAAAATTGTGATTGAATTTGTGAAAATTCAATTTGCTGAGACCGACCCTGATTTGCAAAAGATAACCTAAGCCTATTGGGTCATGAATACCGAAAACAGACTTTGCACGGGGACGAATCATTGACAGAAGCTTTGTTTTAAAGACAGCGACAGAAGGTGCAAGTCTGATTGCTGGATCAAGTTTATTCCATTCAGAGATGCAATTGGGATAGAAACTTGATAGAAATTTTTCTGTTCTTGCCCTTATTCGCCCAATAACATCCTGGTTGCGAAGAGAGTAGTTTGGCTGTTGAAGAAGTGGGATTGGCTCCTTTGTATACAATGGAGTGAGGTTATTTATGATCTTATAGAATAAAGTAAGGCGTCTACTCCATCTACGGGAACTTAGTGACTCCCAGCCAAGCTCTGCATACAGTTTTTCTCGTGATGATCCTCTCCATGTTCCTGTTACAGCAAGTGCAGCAGAATATTGGACAGATTCTAATTTTTCCATTAAATTTGGTAAAATGATGTTTTGACTGAATTCACATACTTTAGCTGGAATATGATAAATAACATCCCCGTAGTCCAGGTGGGGTCGTACATAAAGTTTATACAATTCATTTAGGGTATTCCTGGGTAAATATTTGGAGAGATACTTTTTGCTTTTCAGCACTTTTGCAGGTATATTTTTATAGGTTGTTGCTTTCTTAGGATTAAGTCTCCCAATTTCAGAATGCATCTGTTCCAAAGAAACGTTTTGGAATTTGAAGAAATCGTCGTTTGGAACAATACTACGAATTTTCCTTATACTTGGGTGGTTGGAATATTTAATTAGAGCCCTTTCTACAGAATCTGAGACATCTTCTGTACTTATGATAATCTCACTACTCTCCGTAAGACCTAGTGAGTCAGTAATAGTTACGAAATAATCATTCAGGGTTTCAGCAACTTCCTTATCATTCGAAATTATCGTGTCATTTTCAATAAGGGTAATTTTTGAATTCGATCGACACTTTTTCGGAAAGGATAGGTTTCACAGTTTTCCAAAACTTTAAATGGAGGAGACATCAAAATGGAGTAGACATCAAAAGAAACCGCGCGTTCATGAGCTCCGCACGCTACGCTCTCTCGTGACAAATGATTAAGTGTCTGCCATTATCTTTATATAGCGACATAACAGCTTTAAGACATCTGAGTGACTAATGTAAATGCGAGGGTCTGCGGGCAAAGCCCATAAGAACATTTTTTCGCAACCACGCCCTTCAAACTCTTGGAAACATGGGCAACGCCCTTTTAGATATTTTCTGGGGAAGAAAGACTGTATATTTTATTTACTAAGGTATGGATAGTTACTGCAACAAATATTTACTGCGACTGCAGTTGTTTCATGGAAACTTTGTTCTTTCCACAATGGGTCTAATAGTCAGCTATGCTATGGCCATGGCCATGGCTTATGTATCCGAGTTGGGTCCGAGTTCAAGGTTGCGATGTTGCTACGTAGGAGCATCTGCAACAGTGGGAAATGAGTCATTCCTTATGTTTGGCAATATAGGAATAACCAGGATGTGATAGTAGATATCTCTTACCATATGAAAGCTGCGACAAAACGAAACGGAATGACAGTTTATATTAGTTGTTGTACGAAAGTTCAGCTGCGTGGCCACGGTAAATTAAGTGGGAGCATTGAAATGAGGGGATTTGAGGGCGAAGCCCCCAGGAAAATGTTTGGGGCCTCGCCCTTCAGGGGCGGATCTAGCCCGATTTTTGAGTGAGTTCCCATGATGAGACCGAAGGCGAGCGAAGCGAGCCGAAAACTGGGGGGTCCGGGGGTACTCCCCCGGGAAAATTTTTGCAGCCACGCCCTTTAGGGCCAATTTATACGTCGTGCTTTACTCGCATCGAATCAATTAGGATTTAGATCGACGAAAACGCAAGATAAGCGCGTCATGAAAACTTGATTTGATTTAAACGTCGCACTTCAGACGCACTAACTCATTCCGGCAATTTCGGGCAATTCCAAAGCTACCTCATTTTGGTGCTCATTCGGATACGAGGCTTTTTCATTGTAACGTCATATTTCAAATTTCAAGGGAAACAGATCAACTCGATTTGATTCATCAGAAGCGCGACGTTTAAATCCAAGTCGCGCTATGGTCGCGTAGTGCGACTGGCAACGACGAGCTTGCGTCGTGCTTTACATTTGATTCGAGCTTAATTCCGAATTCAATTTATGCGTCGTGCTTATCTTGAACTTAATTGACACTTAGAAAATTTCGAAACATCATATTTGATTCGGTGCGAGTTAAGTAGGACGTATAAATTGGCCCTTAGATTGCCTTAAAATGCTATCAAATTTTTCTTAACTAATTAATAACTTAAACAAATTTTGAAATGAAAACATCCGGCATCCTGCCAAGCCTATCATTATTGTGGACTCTCATATGATTATAAGGCCTAAGTTTACCTCAAATGCTTCTGCTTCAGCCAGCCATATTTTGCCTTATTGACACATACAGGGGCCTAGTTTGTAGATCTACTTATTAAAAATGATTCCAAATTTTTCTAGCTTTCAGCGGAATATTCAATATTGCTGCTTTATCAAAGAGAATTACATTCAGAGATCTTACCATCGTCCTCTTCCTTGCGAATTTGCCGCCATCATCCACACAATTTCTCAGAAGTTTTTTCAGCCTCAGTCTCAAACAGACACTTGGGTCTCAGTTCCAAACATCGAGCCACGATGAGGTCTCAGTTCACGGCGAAGGGAACAAAAGAAGTCTCAGTTCCGAACATTCTAAACAATACTAAGGTCTCAGTTCCAAACATTTAAAGCAAACAACAAAACATAGAGATATCTCAGCCTGAAGTTTTTTATTTGTAGGGGCCTCTGCAGTGGTCTGAGGGTCCTTCAGGCAGTATGCACTTTGCTGAAATTTGCGGAACTTGGAGCCAGACAACAAATCTTTTTCACATATAATCACATGGCAGCGCGATCGAAAAGATACTGAAATTTTTTATTATTCTTTTCATCACAGATTTCATTTTCATAATTATCATAATTCTACTCTCAGAGACAAATCTATGAAATCTTGACGAAGTTCTCGAACTCATGGAACTCACGCTAAATCCGCCCCTGCCCTTTACTTTGGCAGAGAATGCATCTCTCAATATCATGCTTGCCATTAGCGACAAAGAAACCTTGATATTTTCGTCACAATTATCCTATAAATCAGAGCATGAAGAATTTTTTTTAGAAACATCCTTTACTTTGGCTTAGAATGCATCTCCCAATACGTATCATGCTTGCCATTAGCGACAAGGAAACGTTGATAGTTTTGTCAGTTATCCTATAAATCAGAACACGAGGAAAGTTTTTGAAGGAGCATCCTTTACTTTGGCTCAGAAGGCATCCCCTGATTCCATATTTACCAGTGCTAAAATGGAAGCTTCGACAACACAATTCAGTTACGTAATCTCCTTCTAGCATTTTGGTTTTCTCAGAAAAATTCTTTCCCAAACTCTTTACCCAACCATTGTCTCTTTGCTTTGAAAGGTTAAGGGAGTTTCGATGAACCAAGTTTCGACAAAAGCGGGGGAGGGGGTGTAATTGCCCCCATACCTTCCATGGCCACGCCACTAGGAAAGTTAGCATGGACTTGAAATGATTTGACTGTCCGTGAGACTGACTGATGCATTTGCAACGGTTGCATCTGTCTGGATCCGTCCTTGTGACCTGCCATGTGTTGCTGGATTATGGTACAACGCGATCGAGCTTCATGAAGTTTTAGGCGCCATGTCTAAGCTTTAGCGCCCTTTAAAAAAGTCCGCTGGGGGTCCATGGGCCCCTGGCCCCCTGTCAGGCCGTCACTGGGACATTGAATTGAACCCAGGGCCTCATTTATTTCCGAAACAAATTCTATATCCGAAGAATGTATAATGTTTTTTCCAGTTTCCTCTGTATCTCAGTCTTACATTTTTGTCTGTTGAAGATACTTGGCGTACTCACAAGCTACTCTGAAGATACTCACAAAGAATGTACAGCAAAACCTTTGTGGAAGCCTTCTAAATTGTCTAAGATGATTGAAGATGGGAATTGTCTTGTTCGGGCATTTGCATACTTTAATGATGTGGCTTTTAAATTAGATAAGATTGTCGCACGTTGTACGCAAATGTCGTACATCAGCTTATATTTTCATATTTCATTCTTTTAAGGAGGGTTGCCCTTCAGCAGGAGCTGTTTTTCAAGGGGCCCTCCAATAAAAACTTAATTACAATATACATCTCAAATAACCTATCACTAAAAAACCATAACTTTAAAACCCTATTTACAATTATGCAATATTTACAATTGAAAGAAAAATTAACCCTTTATTGACTTTTTAAAACCATTCAGGGAGGATGCCGTCTTAGATTCAGCTGGGAGGCTATTCCATAGTTTAGCTCCCCGGAAAGAAAAGCATTTTTGCCCATTTGTTGACTTTTTCTTTGGCAACCTTAAATCAGTTTCAGTATTCCTGAGACTGCGGGAGGAACTTGTTGAGTTTTTGACAAAAAGGTTACACAGGTATTGTGGAGCCAAATCATTGAGCGACTTGAAGACCATCATTTTAGACTCAACATCAATGAGTTCTACGATAGTCTTCCAGCCCAACTCCTCGATAAGTTGTCTGGTTGGGGTTTCAAAGCTGCTATTTGTAATTATTCTAGCAGCACGATTTTGAAGCTTTTGCAACTGGTTTATGTCTGTAGAACCAGCACAACCCCAAACAGAACAACAATATCGAAATTGGGGCTCAACAATGCCTGTGTAAAGAGTTTTCAAACTCTCCTTAGGTAGAAAAGACTTAGCATGTCTTAAAAAGCCGATTGCCCTGGAGACCTTGGTAGAAACTGCCTTAATTTGCTCCTTCCAGTCCAAAGAGCTATCGATTTGTACTCCAAGGTACTTTGTCTTTTGAACTACTTCGAGCTCATTGTCACGTATTTTCAGTTCCAAGACTTCGTTTCGACTTTTGAGAGAGTTGTGTTTCTGCTTTGTAGATATAAGCATTGAATGAGTTTTTGCTACATTCAAGGACAGCTTATTGCCTTGCAGCCAAGTGTCCAGTTTTCTAAGATCACTGTTTATAGCCTCATTCAACTGAGTCAAATTGTTCGACTGTTGGCACAGACTGGTATCATCAGCATACATAGTCACAGAGGAATCTTGGACAGCCTGGGGAAGATCGTTGATATAGATGAGGAAGAGAAGGGGGCCAAGGCATGACTCCCAGTTCTATTTCCTGGATATCTGAATCAACACCGTTAACCCTACAGAATTGTTTGCGGTTGGATAGGTAGGACCTAAACCAAGATAGCTCTCGCTGCTGCACGCCATAAAGTTCGAGCTTTTTATGCAGATGAACCATCAATTCATAGAGTAGTTTGACGAAGACGAAGCCGGGGAAGAAGCTAAGTATGGTGGTAATCTATGGATAGGAAAAAGATGCCTGCACATGCATGCTATTGATCCTCTAGCCTACCTATACAAAATTATATACTCATGTGTCGAAATCATCACATAAAATACAGTAATTTTAGACATGCAAATGCAACTTTAGAGTTAGCCATTTGTCTTCGTCAGCTGAAGTGATGGTCTTAAAGAATTTCCTGACTTTGGCATGTTTTCAATCCTTCCATCTCAGATCAAAAGCGTTATCCATCGAAGATCTTCAGTTAAATACTAAATGTTTCCTGCAACGCCAATTTTTGATGGTTGCTTCATCAGACTGCATTCTGTAACGTAAAATTACAGCGTATTTCCTCATATTCCGAGGAAGGTGCTATAAAATTGCACTGATCTTTGTTTGCACTCTCATGCATAATTTGGACAATCGCACAATAAAGATAATTAAGCATATAAAGACCCGCGAGTCACTCCTAACGTCCTTATATTATCGAAACGATATTATATGAACGTTAGCAGTCTCTATTTGAGTGAGATAAAATACCGGCGAGCCAAAAAAGTTCCTACACTTGTAAATTCATAGCCCAAGAGTACTTAATGGATTGGAATGAATCGAATTTGGCTTGCTAGCTGAGAGATTGAAACATTTTTGTAACTTTTATCGCGTCTTATGAGCGCTGCAAATATAAGTCAGTTTGACTTTGCGAAAATTTCGTTGTTGAGAAATGCCTGAAAACGACCTTAAACATTTGATCAAATCATGAAGAAATTTCTTGTGCAGAACATTGGAGAAATCGCAATTTTTCACGGATAAAAATATTATCTGAATATTTATGGCCATAGGATTGAACAACTTTACCATTTGTTTGGAAATGCATTTACGTATCGTCTGTGTAAGGAGCTTTCATTCGAATCAATCATGTATTTTAGGCCACTTTTCAGGCAAACAAGACATTTTCCGAGAAGTCGATTTACCTGTATTTTCTCTGCTCATAAAAACACAAGAAAAATATCACAACTATTTCAATCTTTCGGCTTTTAACTACAATTTGAATCATTCAAATCTTTCAAGTTCTATGCATGTTTGAAAGTGGGACATGTTTCTGGCTCACTCGGTATATTGGAATTTAGCATGCAAAGGTACAATACTATTTGCTGTATTGAACTGGGTGGATTTTATTGATTACAATAGTTTTCTGTATTCTTCATGTTATTTGTGACCTTTGGAAATTTTAACCGGCTAATTTTAACCATATTTGAAAAACCTTTACCTCTTTCACATAGCCCTAAAGCTGAAAAACACGCTAAAGACTTTTAACATACGTCTTATTTAAGCTAAAGACTTTTAAAATGAAGTTTAATGGGTGAATGTGGTTCAAGATATACACAGAGTGCTCAAGTTGTCACAAGAACAACGAGCGTAATACATGTTCAACGCTAATAAATGCCTGGAGGGCGAACAGTAAGGATGCATAGCAAAATCTAGTGCACCATCTCTACAATAGGTAAAGGTGTTTCAATGTTAGCCCTTTCTGTGCTGGGGGGCGTTTTCGCCCCCCCCCCCTACCATACTTTGCTGCACTACGCTAAAACGAAACGAGATATAGCCACCAGTCTTTGTGAATTTTACTCAAATTTCATAGGCAATTGAATTCTTAACATTTCATTGTTCTACCTCTGATCATGTGACCAAAGTAATACCATATTCGGAGAGTAGTCAACAAAAACTTAAAATGTCCGTATTTTTTGTGCCGTTTGTCCAGTTGATCTCAAACATGCACCATTCAATTGCTTTTGACGAGTACTTTCATTTGATATATATATATTGACATTTCCTGACATCAGCAAAATTCAATATATATGACGTCATTCACATTTATGGCGTCATTGATCTAAGAAAGAAGTGTAAAACATAACCAAAATTTGTCTAATTTGCTTCATATAATTCCTTTTGAGTCTATATTTGCCAGATAAAAGGACAGGACTTGCAAAAACCTGCGATGAAAATAAATGCATGCAACAAAAAGCTAATTTAAAGCTAATTGTGCTAAGAATTTTGGAAAGTGTTTATTTTGGATCTATGACATGCTTACTATTATTTGAAAGAAATTTGCTGAAAATCGGTTGAGCAATAAATTAAATAATATTTTTCTTGTTAGGAAGGTATAAATTTGCCAATTTTCCTGTATTTTTCAGTTGCCTGGCAACGAATCACGTGACTAATTAATTGGCATTGTTATAATTGAATAGCCACTTCTCTAACGAACAATAAGTGTATGTCTTATTGCTGAAAAGCGGTAAAAAATCGCCCAGTACAGATAGGGTTAAGCAATCGTCTTGTTACAAATATATATATGTTTTACCCATCAATTTCCCCCCTCCACAAGAAGCAAGGTAGGCAAGCCCAAAAAGGAACTTGCTTTGCATCAGTCAAATTATCATGCGATGTTTTCAGCTAATACATTCCAAGTTTCAATTCTACTTCCATTATAAATCTCATGATGTGCAAATATGTGGGGACTGCAAACTCCTCACGACGGTTAGGTACCAGTATCGTATTGAGAATAGAAACTCGAGGAATGTTGCCCTCGATTGTGGTGTCGGGAAAGCTTGGCCCCAAGAACCACTGGTCTAACCAATGGCCTAGTCGTTCGTGCTTATTCCCTCCAGGCTAGGTCAAATCCCAACTCAATGTTTCACCAATGGTTCTTTGGGTCCAGCTTCCCCTACACCACTGGTGAACCATGGAGGTGGAGTTGGGCCTCGACGTTGGCTGGAGTGAATTAGGTTCACAGGCCAGGGCTTCGATCCTTACCTATAAACACGGTCCCCCACGAAGAAGATGGGCCTCATGGCTTTCTGTTGTATGCTAGTGCAGCAGGGGACACCTACATGCGGAGGAGATATGCTTCAATTCGAAACACTGAGTTTGATGCGGAGGAGATGGGCTCCGACTCGAAATATTGAATTTCGGCTCCTAATCGAAACAGGAGCACATGTCAACTGTGGAGTAGTTTGGCTCCCAGCATGTCACGAGGAACCATCGAGATTATTTTGATGTTAGACCATTTTTCGAGTTTGTGTTTGAATTGTTTTGTTTAACTCTATCCAGAATGCCGCCCCTCCCCCCATCTTTATTCTCAGAGCCATAAGTGCTAGAGACTTTAAACTTAGCACAAGTCGCAAACACGATAAGGCAAACAAGATGACGTAATTTTTTTTGTCGCCTTATCACCAAATCACCAAATCTGTCACCAAATCCTTCACCAAATCCTTCACCAAATCCTTTTTGGTATTTTGTCACCAAATCCTTCACTCCCACTGTAATTTTTTTTGTCACATCATTGAATGCTGACGTCAGCAAATGTTGCAAAAATGGGTGAAAGTCACATGGACTTTGTCGCGTTGTATCTCCAAGTTGATAAAGGATATTCACATGAGATTTGAACCATTCAAGGATTATGATGAAGGATCAATGCTGAAATTCTATGCAAGACTGAACTTACTAAATGATTCTGAACCGCATCGATTCGCCTGTAAGTCCTTTCGCTTCCTCTGCGACGCTGCTGATCTAGGTTATGTCAATTGGGTACGTGAATTGTAAGCCAAATATAATATTGTACCTGGCGACAACATCTCTACTATCAAATCAAAGGTTGGGAGTTTTTTCAAAAATTACACCTTGTCTGTTCATAATGAATATCTAGTGCAGGATAAAGAACTTTGCACTTATGCCCAGATAAAATCGTTTTTTAAGTTCCAAACATACCTGGACACTGTAAATGACTTCAGAAGAAGGCAATGCTTTTCAAAACTGAGAATGAGTGCACATAATCTCAAAATTGAAGCTGTAAGATTTGGAAAAAACATGATACCAAGATGTGATAGGCACTTTAGGTACTGTCTGTCAATTGGAAAATTGGAATCAAACTATTGTTAATGAAGTTCACTTGGTCATGGTGTGCCCACAGTTTCAAGAGAAAAGAAAACTTATTGCAACGAAAATAGTTGATTTGTACCCAAATGTATGTCAGCTAAATGTCAAAAACAAATTTATCTGGTTAATAAGTCAAGAGGATAAGTACTGCCTATTTTTGCTGGTGTCATCATTTATTTATTTTATACGCAAAAAAGAGCAATTTTGTCTAAAATTGATTATAAATTGCTTTAAAAATAGCAAAAAATGTTAAATTTACATAAAGAGACATGCATCATCACTTGATGTTGGTCATTTTTCGAAAAGTGAAGCCTAACATGGTTTTCGTCAGTACGCATGCGCGGCAACAAATTGCTAATGATGTCATCAAAATCAACAACTACATGCCAAATGAAAGCCTGTTTCAAGACAAGTTTAGCAATGTCTGTTCCATTGTCATAGAGCCATTGGTTCAAAAGTTATGACTTTAAAAGGAATTTATTTTGCAGAGCACTCAATTTAGAATTATGTGTGGACCCCAAAAATTTTCAAATAGACGATTACGCTAAAGATGGCGGAGAGGAAGTTTTTACCAAGATGCACTGCGTTCTTTAATCGAATTCCTATAGTATCGTTAAAGATTCGTAATTCGAACACAATGGATCTTGGTGAAAGGTTCCTCACCGCCATCTTTAGCGTAATCGTCTATTAACATGAAAGGATATCTCCCAGGTAGAAACTAAAAGTCACAAAAAAATAGACTATTCTGGAGAAACTCGATTAGCGAATGAAGGAAATTATGGGGGGTTGGAGGGGTAACTGCACCCCTCCCCCCGAATTCGATAAGATTAGGAAATTTTCCTTAAAAGTCGGAAATTCGAAGGTGGGATCGGAAGTGCAACGAAGAAACGAGTCACTGTCAAGGAGTAAACGAGTTTGCGTCTGTAATAAGCAAACAACATTCACAAGCTCAACAGCATATTCTAAACTTTTCATTCAGGCATAGAAGGTTGGACTTCTAAAAATTTTCCTGGACACAAAATTAAAACAAACTATCAGCGAATTCTGAAAGTCTCTATGTCGGGAACGTGCAAAAAATGGATTGCGAGAAGTGTTCTAAGACAAAGTAGAGGTTCTTCATGCAACAATATTTTGAGAAGTTCTTATTCGTGTCATCAAATATTCAGATTTGGCACTGGCAAACAAGGAATCCAAAACGTCTCCTAAGCCGAATTAAATCGGTTCTACTCAAAAATGTTCCTGTATGGATGCTACTCCATAAACGAATGTCACAAAATTTTGAAAATCCCAATTCAGGATTGGCAAACATAAGGTCGTGAGAGGCATTCTAAACAAAAGTAGAGGGTGTGTCATCAAAAAATCTTAAAACGCAACCAGGATAAAACATTGCTTGAATTTTCCCAAATTTGTTTTTAAAAAATCTACTCTCCAGATGTTCTGCTATACAAATTTGGATGCCGGTTAAAGTATCTCCAGATTTGGCGGAGATTTGCCGTCTAATTGGTCCGTGAAAATGAAGTTTTAGAGTTTTGGTTATGGGCCACGAGCAAAAACTGGCGGAAACATTTGCTGTTGCAGTCGCAGTCATTTAGTGAATACATATAAACTACAATGTAATCCGAGATAAAAGATAATGGCTACAATGCTTTATACCCAGGGGGTACTCTGGTTTATTCAGGATATGGGTGCTCAGATTACTTTTTTGGGTCTAAAATTTGGGCAAGGATTATCTTTTTGTGTCAATCATTTGCACGGTTTTTTTTTGGGTTCCTGAAATCCTGGCTTAATTTTTTGGGTCTCAAATATGAAAAAAAAAATGAAAAAGATAGGGAAAAAAATAGGAAAAAGTTTTTTTGGGACTATTTTCATGGTAGAAATTATTTTTTTGGGGTTGATGCGTTGTACCTCAGCCTGAGCACCCCTATCCTAAATATAACTGAGCACCCCGCACTGGGGCTTTATATAACTAATACGAAATCATGTGATAGAGTCAAGTTCCAGTTTCCAACATGATTATCTGATAATAAGAATACCCGAACATTACATAGGGAAAGAGAACAACCACACTGGTGACTTATGTTGAGCAGTCTCTCTTAACAGGGAGGGAGGGAGGGAATTTACTTTGCTACAGTCCCTCTCGAATATTTCTCAAAGGAGAGAGAGGAAGGGCAGTGCACTAGCATTTTGAGGTGCAGAGAGACAAGGATCACGTGTCTTGATTAGCATGTGCTTGTGGCTAATTGGTTGACCCAGAATCTCACCATTGGCCAGGCTTTTCATTGGTAGCCTACTGCCTGACGTGATGATGATGACAATAATGATGACTATTCACGAATCAGCTAAAACTAAAGGCGAATTTCCA
The DNA here is from genome assembly GCA_039566865.1 of Aurelia coerulea. Taxonomy (NCBI): domain Eukaryota; kingdom Metazoa; phylum Cnidaria; class Scyphozoa; order Semaeostomeae; family Ulmaridae; genus Aurelia; species Aurelia coerulea. The sequence goes on from CM076945.1 coordinate 17,425,870, forward strand.
GTCAATGGAATTTTCCGAGCGGGTGGAATTTTACACAATAAAAGGTCGCTCAGCCGTAACTTTCTATTCAATTCTAGGGCGACATTTTCTCAGGCAAACAAAGGAAATTCCGCCCGCTCGGAAAATTCCACTGACTGGAAATCAGCCTTAAGTATTTACTTATTTCTACGCTCTAGAAAAAACAATGATTATCAAGTCTCAAGCCTAGGGCGCCGTGTTTGAATGATTACAAAAAAAACTGCCTATACCGTAAGAGTTCCATTAAACCCCCCCTCTCTATCAAGCCCCTCCCCTCTGAGCTAGAATTTTAAATGAGCCCCCTCTCTCTATTAGTCCCCCAACTTATATCAAATTCCAGAGATTACCAAATATTTCCTATTTATTGAGCTAGGTAAATTTTTCTTGTCAATTTTTATATGGTTTGAGATAAAACTGTGTTAATTTATGTATTTGGCTCGTAAAATTGTATGTTGAATCCACAAAATATGGTGCAGAAGAACTAAAAAGCTATCATATAGTTCCTTGTTATTTGATTTTGTGAATAAGCCCCCCTCTCTAATAAGCCCCCTTTCTTTCAAGCCCCCCTCTGGAGTGTCCGAAATTAGAAAACCCCCCTGGGCAAAATTGTCCTGCCATCTGCATAAACCTTATGAAATGAATTTCGACTGGAATCTACTCATCAATATCTTTCTCATCATTGCTACTAATTTTGTGTCAACAATTTTTGAGTCGGAGCTCATTTTACGGATGCAAACAAAAAAATTTCAGCGCAATTTATGAAACCTTCTATAAACTCATTTCCTCAAAGTGGATTTTAACGTATTTTGGATATGTTCTTGAGAGAAGATGTAAAGCAGAGCTTTGTACCATGTCCGTACGGGTAGACACGGCTGCTAACGTGACTGTTGATATCCAACATTTCTATAAACTTCATCGTGACGTAACAAGTAAATGGCGCACAAATTCACAAAATAAAATCAATTTTCAGAATCTATATCAAAACTGACCTAAATCAATGGACAAGGACAAACTGGCCGTATCAGATGCACTGGATTACTGTAAAAATTCATCATTGCAGTTTATGCAGGGTGGCCGGATAATTTTAGCCTAAGTAAGGTATTTTGTTTACTGAAATTTGAAGATTTACAATACACGATACTTACTGCACTACCTCCAAAGTACTCTGTAATTACAAAGACGATACTACGAAGAGCGAAATAGCGTGTCTACTCCGTGGCAAGAACATGAAGAAAAGTGCAAAAACTACATATAACTACTATTACAAAAGGAAAATTCACAAAAAGGGGACTTGGCAGTTGCTTGATGGACCGCAGAAATTTGAATTCAATTAAATCAACCAGTTTCATGGATTAAATGTCAAGTTAACTCTAGGGTTTTTTTTTATTGATTTAATCTGGGAAGTCTTGATCACCACACATTAAATCAGGGTATTTTTTAACGTACTGACAGGTGGGACATTTGCCTCAGTGGACCCGTTTGCTTGTCCCAGCAGTGAAGGGAACATTTGTACTTTTACCCCAGTGTCCAAAGTCAAAATGGGGCCCTTTTTCATTCTCCCTTGTTAACAAAACGATGTTATTGATGTTGCTAGCTCGAATAAAGCCTCGGAAAATATCTGGTCACAATTGCAAAAAGAAAATTTTGGTTAAGAACGAAAAGTATATTTTGTTTTGTGCCCGAGGGCCTAAGGTATAATTGAATTGGATTGCAGAAGAACAATGGAGCATTTTCTCGTAAACTCATACCTTAAAAATGGAGGCCTTTTTGGCTGTTTTTCCCACAAGTGGAAAATCCTTGAAAATACCCTGCATTAAGCGTTGCGCTAATGGCACACTGTCGTGGCTGTGATTGGCTCGTTGTGATGTTGAAATCACTAACAAAAGACCTGGCCTCTAAGTAATTACCAAGCCTTTATGCTGTTGGATCATAATTTGTTTCGAGAATAAAAGTAGTCAGATCGTTATCACCTTCACAAATTTCAGTGTACAGCGAAATGACAAGCCTGCCTAATTCTATTCTTTCATAATGTCTTATTCATCCAATCAGTGCCACGACAGTGTGCCTTTAAGTTACCCCTTACCTGTACCCCTTTAGGACGATACAATTTTTATCAGATCAATTTTTGGATTTTTATATCATTGGATAGCACACACATCTACCTACAATTTTTGATAATTTGAAGGAATTTACCTTTACTTTCAGTGAACTATAAGCAATTTAAGGTTACTGTATCCCTTCAGTGACCATTCACGGTGTTGTTTCTCTTGATTATCACGCCCGCGACATAACACGTATAAACTATACATCATTCGATTCGTCATTAAATAGAGAGTATTTACGAGCCAAAAAATGTGAAAATCTGACCTTCCCCCCCTTCTAGAACCTCCCCGTCCCTCCAGTTATGTTTCATTTTAATCTCAATGAGATTTTTGCGTTCTCAGCACATTAATCTAGCAAAGTGTGTCTCAAATTACTTTTGCATGCCTTAGCTTCAGAATAATTAATAAGACAATTTTGCCCCTCGCTCCCTGGCCTCGTTTTGAGATTCATTCAAATGTTAGATTTTGACCATGCAATTTTTCTCAAAAGTGAGACACAGTTTGGTCCCCCTATGCTGTTTCTCTTTGTCTGCCAAATTTCAGCCAATTATATCAAGCCGTTGGGTACAGGGAGCTGTATGAATACCCATTCGTTGCTGAAAAATTGATTTTGAGAAAAGCGCTGAAACAGTTTCTTAGCGTACAGTTCCACTGTTGAAAATGATTAACTTCAATCTGGCCACAAGAGTAAACAGAGTAATCCAGTATGTATTTAGTGCAGAGTTTACAATGACGTAATTGGTATTATAACCGCAAAATCCATTCAACAGGAAATCAAAGGCACTTGAAACCTTTAACCTTTAGTTCTCAAATAATCCTCGTCATGTAAACAGCATTTTCCTGGCAGAAAATACCTTGTTTTAAATTGCTTATAATTCGCTGAAAAATAAAGTAAAATTCCTTGAAATTATTAGAAATTGAAGGTAGATGTGTGTGCTATCCAATGATCTAAAAATCCAAAAATTGATCGGAAAAAACTTTTTATCGTCCTGAAGGGATACAGTAACCTTAAAGCAAGGTCTTTCCAGCTAGTAACATGCTGTTTACATTGGGAGCAAAAATTTGATAACTAAAGCTTAAAGGCTTCAAGTGCCTTTGCTTTCCTGTTGAATGGACTTTGCGGTTTTGGTATCAATTACATATCAATAACATTAAACTCCGCGCTAAATAAATAAAGGACTACTCTGTTTACTCTTGTGGCCAGACTAATGTTACTCGTTGACAACAGTGGAGTTATATGCTAAGAAACTATTTCAGCCCTTTTCTCGAAATCAAATTTTCAGCAACCAATGGGTATTCATACAGCTCCCTGTACCCAACAGCTAGACGTAATTGGCTAATATTTGGCAGACAGAGATAAAAAGCAAAGGAGGACCTAATCGTGTCTCACTTTTCAGGAAAATTGCATGGTTCAAATTTAGCATTTGAGTGAATCTCAAAGCGAGGCCAGGTATCGAAGGGCGAAATTGTTTTATTAATTATTCTGAAGCTAAGACACGCAAAGGCAATTTGAGACACTATTTAATAGACGAATGTGTTGAGAATGCAAAAATTTCATTGAGATTTATATGAAACTTATCTGGGGGTACAGGGAGGTTCTAGAAGGGGGAAACGTCAAATGTTCGCATTTTCAGGTGTAGAACTCACAATTGTTGGATATTTGTATTCTTTTTGGCTTATAAATACTCCCCATTTAATGACGAATCGAAATTTATATAGTTTATACGTGCTATGTTGTGTGCGTGATAATTAAGAGAAAAAGCACCGTGAGTGGTCGCTGAAGGGGTACGGTAATCTTAGGAAAAGGTTTGAAGGACTACTGTGTCCAAGCGGTTGTAATGATGCAATGACTCCAGCGAGAAGATCTCTTCGTTGGGAGTCAAAAGACGGACGGAGCAACCAAAAGTGTAAAATGAGCATCATTTCCTTGCGGCAGTTGTGTAGAATTCCTGTCCAGATATTTCATCATTGACAGTACAATTTCGTGCAACGTCATTTTCATGCTTCCAATTTTTGCACTGGCCTAATTTAACGTTGGTAAGCAATTATTTCGTGGAGACACATGATTCATTTACGCCTGGACATCATATTAAGAGCAAAGTAGATGAGATTACCAATGACAAAAAAGCAAGGAAAAAATATTTTGCAGCATGAATCAATAAAAAGCTTTTTTCTCGAATTTTTGTCGTCGTTGGTTGCTTTGATTTTGCTCAGACTGTTGGCCATTTTTTCTCTTTCATGAAACTCTGCTTCGTTCTTGGCATTGATTGCATCATTCTGAATCACGACAGATTTGCTCTTCCTCTTTTTTCTTAGGATGGCATCAAAAACGCTTTCTCGCTTTTGCTGCATTGCTTCGCTGTCCGTGTTTTCTTCAAAACGATTCTTTTGAATGTTGTAGGCGGCAATTGTTTCTAAAACTGTCAAAAACACCAAACCGAAACAACCATTCAAGTAGCAATCAATAGCCTTGATGTAGCTGACCTTTGGAAGATGATTGTTGATTGATTCCATCAGGAAAACGATGGTCAGCACAGTTGTAATTCCAAGAGCTAGACGGTCTCCTGCAATGAACATGTTTGATGATAAAATGTGTGACAGACGAATCTATATTCTCATGGGCCCAGAAAAGCCACCTCAGAATGTGGGCATCAGCTAGGTTAAGCTCCGATTTTCAATGCACATCCAAACCGGTGGTTGAGCGTTTGGAAAAGACTGCCATAGCATGTGCTGTTGAGCATATGAGTCAAATCTTTCAATAGGGCACAGGGAAACCCGCAAATCTTCCAATTTCACGCTTATAAGCCAATGATATCGTCGTATTCCGATCACATGACTGAAAATAAGGCTTCCGAGATAAATTTTCGAGTACCTTCATGAAAATAAAAATGGATATTCGAGTAATAAAGATACAGAGCTGGTTTTACCACGAATCGATTCGAGAGGCCCCACTCCACATTTGTTTTTCTGCATTTGGTTAAAATCTTATCAGGGATCGGCGTTACATCGAGTTTCATTCCTTCGAAAATTGGCCTATGTTCAAGAATTCTTCAGGAACGCTACAAATAAGATATAGCTTTCAAAATTTCACATGTTACGTGAATTATGTCCAGGAATAACATGAAAGTATTTGTTTGTGTGATTTTCGAAAATCCTAGACGAATTAAAGCTATTTGCTGCGAATAAAGCTAATGGGCCTACCTTCACCCGCAGCAGAATCCCAGTAATCGGCATTAAATCACTCTTTTTCGCAATAATAACCAGCGGATATATTAACGAATAACTTCACCACAAATTCAATTTCTTTCCACCATTTTATCATCGATAATTTCGATAAAATGTGACAAGACTTTACAGCCTCTGCAGCAAACCGTCCAACTACCGTCGATTCAAAGTTTTCTTGTTGCAAACACCAGGAAAGCTTGCATAAAACAAAAGGTTGTGCAAGGCTCAGATCTCCCATATGACACAGCAAAATGTTACCATTGATAATAGATTGTACACCTTTGAGAATAGATTGCAGGGGAAGTTTCTTTACACAAATTATGTACTTTCCGATGTGACAAAGAAATTTGCAATCTTTGAGAAATGTTTTATTTTCTCTTTATTTTGCAACGATAGAAAGACTTTAGGAGTGTGCAATCTATTCTCAAAGGTATCATTTTGCTGTGTCATATGGGAGACCTAAGTCTTGCAAAACCTTTTGTTTTATGCAAGTCTTGCAAGACTTCCAACGTGTTTGCAACAAGAAAACTTTGAATCGACGGTAGTTGGACGGTTTGCTGCAGAAGCTGTAAAGTCTTGTCACATTTTATCGAAATTATAGATTATTAAATGGCGGAAAGAAATTGGATTTGTGGTGAAGTTATTCGTTAATGTATCCGCTGGTTATTATTGCGAAAAAGAGTGATTTAATGCCGATTACTGGGATTCTGCGGCGGGTGAAGGTAGGCCCATTAACTTTATTCGCAGCAAATAGCTTTAATTCGTCTAGGATTTTCAAAAATCACAAAAACAAATATTTTCATGTTATTCCTGGACATAATTCACGTAACCTGTGAAATTTTGAAAGCTATATCTTATTTGTAGCGTTCCTGAAGAATTCTTGAACATAGGCCAATTTTCGAAGGAATGAAACTCGATGTAACGCCGATCCCTGACGAGATTTTAACTAAATGCAGAAAAACAAATGTGGAGTGGGGCCTCTCGAATCGATTCGTGGTAAAACCAGCTCTGTATCTTTATTACTCGAATATCCATTTTTATTTTCGTGAAGGTACTCGAAAATTTATCTCGAAAGCCTTATTTTCAGTCATGTGATCGGAATACGATGATATCATTGGCTTATAAGCGTGAAATTGGAAGATTTGCGGGTTTCCCTGTGCCCTATTGAAAGATTTGACTCATATGCTGTGCTGTTGCCTTTTAAATAGGTTTCTGGACCGATTTAGGGCAGAGATTAACACAGTATATTGTTTCGTCTCTGCTGGTTTGTTGGCTGTAATACACACCAAGGAGAATATAGTTTTGCAATCTCGTCCCTAGAGGGAGTTCGTTGCTCTACCTCTACTCTGGCATACAAAAGGCCATTCGGCAATGTAATTGGCTTTTCGACAACAATAGCAAAATCAAATTATGTCTCGTTCAATTCCCACCCTGACCATCCCCCCCGGGCAGCCCGGGGGTCAACAAAATTTCCTTAATGAAATGCTCGGGGGCCGGAGAAAAATTGATGATCAAATGCCCGGAGGCCGGGCACGGAAAAAAATACTATATTCCCAGTTACTGTATAAGCAAAAGCTCTTGTTCTTGCCAAATACTACTCAAATGCCCGGGGGCCGGGGAAAAATATACGGTCAAATGCCAGAGAGAGTTTTTTGTGCAAATGCCCGGGGGTGTCCCGGGGGGGTTGTTCAGGGTAGGAATTGAACGAGACATTATTACTACTTCCCATTCCATAATGGCCTTTTTTGAATCGCTACTTTCACAAAATCAATTATCTAATTCAGAACTAGCGCTTAGAGCAACGGCCATTTGTCGATTAGCGTTGCCTAGCAGACTGTGAATCTGTAATGGCTGCTAATCTGTCCTTATTTTGGACAGATTGATCGAAGTGTACCAATCATTTGGCTTCGAGATCAGCGTATCACGTAATAACACCCCGGGAACGAGGTTGATGGCTTTGCCAATTCATGTTTCCTGGTCATCCTCCTCCGAAGAGTATCTTATCGACGAGTGGAGGAGATTGTTTTCTGGTTTCAAAAATTATCACCAGAAATCTCATTGGCTTGATTCAATAGATTGACAAATATAATATAAATGATTTGTTGTGAAAAGAAAATAAAACCTAACTCAAATTGTGTTGTGTGAAGTTTCAATCTTTCGAAAGCCTTGAGTGTTGAATGTAGTGCGAATGACTTAACTTCTGTAAGATTTCAAATAATACCAATGTTTGAGTCGCATGGAAACCAACCTCTGCGTGTCACGCTCTTTAAATCAAATTATTTTCAGCTAAAAAGTATAAACACACGCCAAAAGTTTTCAGCCACTTGATGCAAAACTTCATCCTTCATACTGTGTGTCATCTTATGTTATTTTTGGAAAACTTTGATACAAAAAGCTTCTAACGGTCATTTTGCAACGATGAAATTTTGGTAAAGTTGAATTTACCTATATTTGCAATGCTTGTCAGAAGACGAGAAAAATCACAAAAATAGTTCGATCCACTATGTGCACAGGATCTCATTTTCGGGAAACAATTCGTAACTTTTTCAAAAATTGTCATATATATCCAAGGAAGGGATCATTAGATGCGCAATTGCATGCTCGATTCAGCTGTGTTCTAAAATTTCAGTTTTGATGCGATCTTGGGGGACTGGAACCTAATCTCGGAAGGAGGTAGCAGCAAAATCATTATTTTCAATGATTTCAATGGAATTATTTGACTGAATTATGAAGTATTATATGGCAAATGAATCAGCAAACAAATGGCTTCAATTTGATACCGGAATTTTTGGAATTTGATGACATCAGCATTTTTTATAAGGACATTATCTTGGCTGCCATTTTGAAGTAATTAGCTAATTTTTTGAATTTTGTCAAACTTTTTCAATAAAAACACTGCAATGCTAAATTTGTAATAGGTTATCACCATTTTGCAGGTTCTTTTGGTCTCTTATTACATAGCACAAACTGGCTGCACAAATCACGTCATCAGAATTGGTTAATTTCTGCCAAAATATCAGTCCAAAATCGTCATTTTCAATAAAATAACATTCTATCACCAAGTATGTTGAAAAATCGAGCCAAAAACTGCCTAAAGTTCATGCAAAATCTTCTTTCAACACTAATTTAACTTGGAAGCCTGATTTTCAGAGATTTTCAACTTAGTGACGTCACTGTGACGTCACAAGGCGTGGCAACCACACTCAAATTACGCTACAAGTTACAAATTACTTGTTCTGTAACTGTGCCAAGTTGTATTGAGTTCTGGTGAGTCTAAGACAGTTTTCAGAGGGGGTGAAGATTTTGCATGAACTGTAGGCAGTTTTTGGCTCAATTTTTCAACATACTTGGTGATAGAATATTATTTTATTGAAAATGACGATTTTGGACTGATATTTTGGCAGAAATTAACCAATTTTGTATGCAGATGACACAAGCATTTACTATGCCTCTGAATCTGTTTTGGAAATTAATCAAGCAGTTAATGCTGACTTAGAAGCTTTGAAAGGATGGCTTGAAGGGAATAAGTTGTCTTTAAACGTTGCAAAGACAGAAGCAATGATTATAGGGAGTAATGGTAAGCTGCGAAAAATTGACTCTGTTGATTCAACCAAACCGCACCTTAAGATTGGTTCCGAGGATATCAAGTTGGTAAAGGAGGTCAAATACCTTGGTGTTCAGGTTGACCATCAACTTAAATGGACATCTCAATTGGCCCTAACAACTAATAAGATCTCTAGAGGTATTGGTGTGCTTCGTTATGCCAAGCAGTACCTTCCTATTTCAACTGTCAAGACAATGTATAAGAGTTTAGTGGAGCCTTACTTTAGATATTGCTGTCCTGTCTGGGGAAATGCTGGGGTGACTGCCATTGAAAAATTGCAGAAACTTCAAAATCGGGCTGCAAAACTCGTCTCCAACAGTCCATTTGATGCTACTGCTTTACCAGTTATTCGGGCGCTTAAATGGCCGACTGTCAGAGAGCTTATTGATTTTGAAGCTCAGAAAATGGTCTTTAAATCCCTTAATGGGGACGTGCCTTCTTATATGAAAGACATGTTCACGAGAGTCAACAACTCTACCAGTCGTTCTCTTAGAAACGCCGAAGTCATTCTCAGGTTGCCATTATTAAAATCGGCAGGGGGGCAGAAATGTTTCGCGTACCGAGGCGCCAAGCTTTGGAACAGTCTTGGCCCTGAGATCCGAAATACTTCAACCCTGAGAGCGTTTAAAAAGAAGGTGCAACCATGAATTTCTCACCAATTCTTTTCTGTTTTCTTTTATTTATTTATGACAATTTGTAATTAGTTTAGGTTTAGGTTTAGGTTTAGGTTTTTTAGCAAATGTTGTTTTTATTGTAAATTAGTAGTTATTTGTAAGTTTTTAGCATGGCCCCCTGTAAATCAATTATTATTATTGAGGGGCTACCATGGGTAAAAAAGATAAAATGAAAATGAGATGAAATGAAATGGTGGAAAGCATCCGCCATAAAAGGTAGCTCGAAAAAGCCCATATGATTTAGGGTAGCAAATCATATAATCCACGTTTTCGCACGTTTTCACAGGTGAAACTCATTGATTTTTCTATTCTGGAATGGTTATACTTAGAGGAAAATCTATCGGCTTTGGTGTGAAACACTGTGAACTTTATAAAAACAGTATTTTAGATGCATCGATTAAAACATGAAAATCAAAAGTTGTGTTTTTATGAAATAATCTTAATATTGTAAAAAATTACATTTAATTCCTGTAGCTCGTCTTAAAGTCCTTTCAAGTAAAAGAAGCTATTTCCTTTCAGATAAGCCATAGTATAAATGGTTTGGACAAGTATAACAGTTTCAATTGATTTAATATAAATAAGCAGTTTTTCAGAAGCAGCTGGATCACATATTGGATTCAAAACTGAAGATTTTCACAACTTTGTAAATTCACAGAAACAAAACCATCAGACATAGAAAAAAACGGTTTTCAGTTTCAGGGAGTTCAGAGCATTGTTTATAAGAGAAAAATTAAAGGAATTATTTTTGAAAAAATCGAATTTTTAATTGTTTCCAGGTCTGGGCACACAGTGCGATCTTTTGGCTTTTAACAAGAATTTGAATAGTTAAAATCCATGAAGTACTCGTGGTGCTACGAATTTTCGAAAGTGGGAAGTTTTTTCTGGCTCACTCGGTACACATTTTTAAGAGATTGAGAAAAACAATGGGATGGAGTGGAATGCAACTGCAATGCATGTCAATTTGAAAAACAAACATCGATCAAAATCAACAAAAATCCACGAATTAGTATTATTAACCCTAATCCTACCGGAAGGGTGTTTTCCACCCCCCCCCTTGTCGGTTTTTTGCAGAGCATTCTTTAACGACAAAAGCTATGACCCTCAAACTCTCTGGCAATTACTAATTATCTATTAGCTACAATTTGACAATTAAATTATTGAACAATAGATGTCACGTGACAGGTGACACTACCATATTTAGAGCAAGGTATTGGAGAAATTAATGATTTTGATATTTTTACTCCCAGAATTAGTTTTAAATGTTAACTATTGTACTTTAAAAGAATCAGCAAACAATTAGCTTTCTATTTTTATCAATAACAATGGAATTTGCTGACATCAGCATTCTTAAATGATGACGTCACTCGGGCCGCCATTTTTTAGTCAAAATCTAATTGTAATCCCGTTCGATTTTCGTGTTAAAATCGATCTTTTCGGACCTATTTACTCAAAATTTCATGTAGAATCAAAAAATCAATGTTTCCAAAGAATATTCATTCGCGTTTGCGTGTGACGTCATAATTCCGATGACGTGCCGTGACGTCACATTTCCACAAATATTGATATGATTTTCTCGCTGATTGAGCACTTCTCGCTTGCTTATCGCGGTCGAACACTACCAGCGAAAGCGTAAAATCGTTCCTGATACCTGAAGATAGAGAATTAGGATATATTTCCAAACAAAAAAGTAAAAATGACGTCATAAAACTGCTATTTTCAAGTATTTTCAACATCTGCATAACTTTTTCCTGAGTGCTAGCATTTTAAAACATTTAATTTGACGTCAGGCTTTGCTACAGAACTACAATTTTTTCCTCTATCTCTTAAGACATAAGTTACTTTACTACATATAAACCAAAATACCACTGAACATTGACATCATTCGTCATCATCTGAACTATCAAAGTGATCGTTTTGTAAGCTTTCTGTATTCTCACATTGTTCGCACATGCACATGTCAGCGCATGACATATTTTGCTGTTTACAGCTGCATCGATTTGTAGCACAGTTTTTCTTGCATTTGCAGCTTGTGAGCTGTACTAAGGAGGTAGGAGCAACGTTGTTTACAAATCCTATTGGCTCGAAACGACCATTCGTAGATTTCCATCCGAAATCACATGGATCTAAAACTGGTTGCATTGCGCGGTCTGAGGAATACCAGACGACTGCCTGGAGTTGTGCTCGGAGAAGGTGCTGCTGAAATGCATCGGACGTTGGTGGAAACTTTTCACAATCCTCAGGATTCTTGCAAAACAAGTACCACCTCGCTTCCGCTAATGTTGAAATTGTGTTCGTCTTTGGACAGTAACCAGCCACTACAAATTTCTCTATCTCCAGCGCAGATTCTAACGGTCCGTTCTGTAGCGAGCAGATAGCTGATACTGTATCATCTTGTAACTTCATAAAGACTTTAAACCAATTTCCTTTACCTTTCCCATAAAATTTTCCAGTCGTATCACATCCTGTAAGGGCGTGAAAAGCGATTAATGCTTTTGATCTCTTTTCCCCAAGGGCATCAAATATTTCTCTTACGGAGATGTTTCTTTCTGGGCTCATAGAGAACATTGTTCTTTTGAGTAGCCGGTCAGCAAATGAGACCAGGATGACTAGCACATCTGTATCAGGGGAATGTATATACATTTCATCATCTTGTTCGTGTAAGGAACTGGCAAGAATTGCGTGCCACACTAGAAGTGTGTCAGCCTCTTCATGGTTGTTCGACCTGCAACAGTCAATAGAGAGGTTTAGATCCGATTCGAGTGCGAGTGCGAGTTCATCTGCCCCCCGCGTGGATGCGTAGTCATCCTCGAACTCGCACCAAACGCGCGAAATGTTTAGATCAGAGACGAGACGGATGCGAAGACGATTCAAAATGGCGGATGAAACGGTGGCTGCGTATTATTTGTATCACGAAGAGTTGATTGATGAAGATGAGCTGTTACTGCTGGCAGATGAACAAGAAAGAACTGCACCGATATTTCCATATTGGAAATATGATCGATTCGATTTAAATGAAATGAACGAAGATGAATGCAAGAGTGAGTTTCGTTTCAAGAAGGAAGACATAGAACGACTTCTGCTAGCCTTTCGTTTGCCGAATAAGTTTGTGTGCCCCAACGGAACGACAGCTTCTGGTGTTGAAGGTCTGTGCATACTTCTCAGAAGATTTGCATATCCTTGCCGTTACAGTGACCTCATTCCACGCTTTGGTAGGTCAAAACCAGAAATTTGCCTGATTGTCAACACAGTTATGAGGGATTTCTGTGGAAGGTTCAGACAAAAGTTGACAAGCTTTCAGCAGCCGTGGTTGCAGCCTGCCATGCTGCAACAATATGCTCATGCAGTATTTGCAAAAAGTCATGCCTTGGAACATTGCTGGGGCTTCATAGATGGGACTGTGAGGCCAATCTGCCGACCAGACGAGCACCAGAAAGTGGTATACAATGGGCACAAACGTGTACATGCCCTAAAATATCAGTCTGTGGTTGCTGCAAATGGCCTAATTGCAAATCTTTATGGCCCTGTTGGTATGTTACCTCCATTTCTATGGTTACCCCCTATATGACTTTCTTAGTCTGTTTGATCAACAAATTTTCCCTACACAGTGTACGAGGGGCAAAAATTTTCCAATCCAAGCACTTTAGTAATAAACGAAAGAAACTTATATGGATTTTCACTCAATAAACAAAGCAAATTTGCAAACAGACCAACTTTTGAATCCACTGTTAAAACTGCTCCTGCTCATCAGTTTCTTAGCAGAGTTGTTGACATGTATTTTTTAAAGAAACTAAGAATTTATGCCAGTACTGAAAGTTTCTTAGAATTATCAGCTTTTAGTGCTTAGAGTTTCTTAAAGTTTCCATAACAATCTTCATGTTCACTACCTGTGGCCTTGTGAACATTTAAAAAAGATGTTTTCTCTAGCCCTTCTAATATTTAGACATTACAGGAAACAATTGAAAATGGAATGAAAATGTTTTAAAGATTTCCTTTATCAATATTAATAGGTTCTTAAGTTAATATTTTTCTAGTACTAGACTTTCTTTATTTGTTTGGCGAACTGAGAGTTGCGTGTCTTATAGGCACTTTCTTGTAAAAAATATGCGCACTGTTGCTCATTTTTTCTTTATACCTTAACAGAGGGAAGAAGCCATGATGCTGGCATCCTGCGTCGTTCAGAGCTGTTGCAGCAACTCCAAGGATATTGCAATACACCTGATGGACAGCCACTGTGTATCTATGGGGATCCTGCGTACCCAATCAGACCACATCTGCAGGCACCCTACAAACACAACAATCTTTCTGATGCTGAGAAAGAGTTCAACAAAGCAATGAGCAGTGTCAGAGTTTCAGTAGAGTGGGTTTTTGGAGAAATCTTGCAATACTTTGCTTTTGTTGATTACAAAAAGAATCAGAAGATTGCATTGTCAGAAGTTGGAACAATGTATACAACTTGTGGACTTCTTCGCAATGCAATGACTTGTCTCTATGGTTCATCTACGAGTTCATTCTTTGAGTTGGACCCTCCTAGTTTGGAGGAATATTTTGCTATCTAAATGTTGTTGATATGTTACAGCAGTTACAGTAAGAGCCCTCAAAATGGAAGGTACCATTTCTTACAGGTTTCTTGTATGTTTTCTGAACAACTTAGTTTGAGGATTCTTAGAAAATTGGTTTCTATTTTGCAGGATCTTGCTGTATGTTGAATCATCAAAATTGGTATGTGATTTCAATGCCAAATCAAAACTGCATGGTCTTTTTCACAAAGAGATTTAACCCACTTCCTTGATGTCTAAAAAGATTACATTTTTATCTAATGAAATTACTTTTGGCCTGCAAATGAGGGAGTAAAGTAATGAGTAAATAAGTAAAGTTTTTGTAAAGTACCTTCACTTCTGAATCTAATTAATATTTAAGGGCATAGTTATCAAAGCCGCTAAAATATAACATCATATAATTATTTGATGTTTTCTAACAGGTGATATATGTTTATTTATCTTTTACTGTTTTCAATACTTCCAATAGTTGTCCCAAAATTTGTGTGTTTTGTTGTTGCATCTGCATCATGAATTGCTGCTGTTGCATCTGCATATTTGCCATAAGTGCCTGCTGCTGCTGAAACATGTCTTGTTGACCTTGCCTTGCCAGCTGCCTCTCCTGCAGCTCCTCCTCTCTCAACCTTGCTTCAATCTCAGCTTGTTCGCGCTTGATTTTCATGCCCTCCTGTATTATGGCCAATGCCTCACTTGACTTTCTCCTTCTTTTTGGCGTCTCGTCTTGCTCCTCCTGTTGCTTTCTACGTTTTGTTTCGCTTAGGCTCTCAGTTGCCTTTTTTCTCATGTCAAGGGCCTTCGCTTTTTCGTGGTTTTCCTTTTCTCTGTCCCTCTCGCTGGCCTCCTCCCAAACAAGCTTCGCATCTTCCATTCTGTCGTTGATATCAGACAGCCCACGATAAAGTTCATCAAAATCTGCCCCTTGAATGCCTGAAGCTCTTTCTTCTTCCTTCTCCAGTCCATAAGTTTCAAGAATCTGTCACGAACTGCCCTCACTGCGACACGGAAAGTAGGCTTCGCCATTTTGTTGAGGTTTTCAACAATCAACTTCCATGCTTGTCCGCGCTCTTTAGACTGCGGTTTATGGATGTAGGGCTCAACAAGGAGTAGTTCTCTGACAAAGCAAAGATCGTGTTCAGCCTTCCAGATGAAAAGTTCTCTTTGTTGAACTGCAGACATTTTGGCTTACTCTTCTCGCCAGTCGATTAAAAGTCGCACTCTGCACTGCAAGATTTGTTTCAAAAGTCGAACTGAACAGCACGGTCTAGTGCGAGTTTCTATGGTGATTCCCGCGAAAATGCGTAGATGAGCTGCGCAGTTGTCAATCTCGTACTCGCAGTCGTACTCGAATCGGATCTAAACCTCTCTAATGTTACCCATTGTCTCTCCATTTGCGCTTACAAGAAATTTCAGGCTTGGCTTTTTTTCGAAATGCACGATCGCTTTTTTGGCAAGATATTCCGTCAAGCTTTGTTTCGTTCGCTCACTTGACAAAAATTTGGACATCGAGATCTTCTGAATGTTCGTTCTGTCCTCAATTCTGAAATTAATCGCTTTTTGGTCACCTTTGCGTTTCATGTGCGTGTTTTCTTTCAACGAACCATCTTTGTATGTGTGAAACACGAGATGAATCTCTGATGCTTTTCTCGAGGAAAAATCAACCTTATCCTAGAATATCTTCAAAATATCTTCAACTGTCTTGACCCATGATGGCTTTGGAGCAATTTTCTGCACAATCACCATTGCATCAATGATCACAATGCTTTCTACCGATGTAATAGATTCTGTCTCTTCTTTCTCTTTGCATAACTTCTCTAGACTCTGTAACAACTTAGATTTACCTTCGTGTCCAGGATGCAAATTGCCATCACTCAACATCAAACCACGCCGGACAACCTGTAATTCGTATGTGCCAATCATTTCCTTCAATTCGAATTCACGACTAGATTTGCAGACCAATGCAAGCCTTCCAAGGAGACCACGAGATTGTTTCAACTCGATTATTCTCTTGCCAGCCTGCACTTTCGTTCTCTTATTCATTGACGAGAACGTTCCCAACTTCAGCATCTTCAGTGGCTCCCAAATCCCTTTTGTTGAATCTGGCGCCATGCGCTCTTTCACGAACTCCGAATATTTTGCTTGACCAATAGACTCACAGGTAAGGATATCCTTTCTATGTATTTCCTGTACTTCAGATTTCGTAATGAAATTGTACAGCGAACTGTCCTTGGTTTTACTAAACAGCTCTTCGTTTGCTTCCAGCTGAGACACCATCTTCTTCACTAATTCATGTTGCTTCTTGGCAAAGGCTTTTTTCAGTTGGTGATGCGTTCTTGTGCTATCTGATGAATCAGTAGGGCATCCTCCCAAATTGTCTATGAATTTCAGCACAACTGGGGCAATCAGCATCCACCTTGCTCGAACATTTTCATTGCTTGAAATGCCAGTCAGACCACCATCATCTTTTATCAACTTATTGATCTGTTCACCAGCATGATCTACTCCAATGCTAGTGAATGGAATCTTCCTTTTTTAAACGCTGAATTGGCCATATCTCAGTGCATTCCAAATTTCTGGCTCATCACTTTCCAGGGCCCTCATATTTGCGATATAGACAGGCATCAATCTTCTATAATTTATTCTGTCCATGCTGACAAAATCTTTAATGAGGTCTTCTCCGGCTGCTAAATGCAATGCCCAGTCTTTCATTCTCGATGCTTGTATAAACAAAAGAAGCCTTTCTACCATGTTCATGTATGTTTTGATTACTTGGAACATTGAGTTACCTGATCTTTCTTTGTCGAAACTTTTCATTGCTGATTCCAGATTGAGTTCTGCCATGGCTCTCTTCACGTTCGAATGATGAATCTGCAGACTTTCCGGTTCTTGCAGCTTGCAGGCAGTGCTCACATCAGTGATTGATTTCCTTAAATTGCTGTCATGTCTTGCTACAAAATCAGGATAATCCTTTAAGAGCTCGTGGAAGTACATCTTGTACATAGCTAAGAGTGTTGCCTCGTGAACTGTAACAGCTCTCTTCATGTGAGCACATGTCAGTATTGATTTGATGTGATTTGGGCCAAATACTTCAGTTTCGATCCACATATCATCGATTCCAGAGTTTCCGATGAAATGCCTAATTGCTCGAAGATGAGCAAAAACGACGTGAAGCTCGCCAAGCCGCAAAATATACTTTCCTCGTAGCTCCCCATTTCCCTCACATAACTGTAATGCCCGGGCATACAAGTCCAGATCCAAGGAGATGACCGTTTTCTGTCCTGCTCCTAAGCACCATGTTGTGATGTTTTGAGCTTCTTTCAAGGCAGTATAGATGGCAGAGTAATCAGCTGCTGGTCCAGGAATCAGCGGCAGTAACAAAGTGTTGCTTCGTTTAATTTGGTTGCTAGATGAGGAGCAGAGCAAGGAATTGTACCCAGACCAAGAAGGAATATCAGAGGCTTCAAGAGTGCTTTTGTTTTTTTCATTTTGCACTATCATAGTGATGCTGCTATCAATCTCTTCTGCAGTTATTTCAGTATCTGCCTCAACAGAAATTTGGGCATCTGCACTTTCATCATTGCCATGTTCAACTTCAATGCCAAAGGAAGTATTTACACTGAAAGTCAATGCCTCTGTCATTCTTCTGTTATGCTCTCTCTCCTCTAATTCACTGCCAACAGAGCGTGCAATTATCCAAGGTAGCGTTGATTCCTCGTAGCAGGCTTGTGATGTAGTCTTGTCTTGACCGATGCCAAAATTTGAGCAAGGGGCTTGTCTTCTAAACTGGTTTTTGCTTGGCTTGTTGCATGGTAGTAATTCTCCAAAGTTATTTGGCTTTAAGGTTTGGGACTTTCGTATACTGACATCAAAAACGAATTTAGCAGGATCCGATTCCTGAAATCCAACCAATAGAGGGTTGTGTGTTGCTTGCAATCGATCTTCATTCCAGTCCGCGTTGTCAAGGTGAAAAACTGGCCGGGAACCTTTCATGCAATTGCTAGAGATGAACATGCCTTGGTTTTCCTCCATGGTTTTGATAACGGCATTGGCTATTGCGGTCTCGTAAAGCAGGCACCTCCCATTTGAGATTGCTAGTCCATGTCAGGCCCGTAGGAAGCGGGGGGGGGGGCAGGTGGGGCTCAAGCCCCCCCCCAATAATTTTGAAAAAAATGGTGCTTCGTCACACGAATTTATTAGATGTATTGTTTTCTATTGTTTTAAGAACAATAGCCCCCCCCCCAATCCGAAGCTTCTTCCTACGGCCTTGGTCCATGTTTGTGCAGCATATTCACGACAGTGCTTTTTCTCCCGCATTTACGTACTGCCAGGCTCATTCCTACAACAAGCTCATTTTCATTTCTGTTTTGAAAATAGGATCTACCTTCATCTTTTGACTTGTACGCTGCTTGGCGCTCGGTCTTTGTATTGTATAGCATGAAGCAAGACATGTCTTTGGAAAGCTGTTTAAGAGAGTTTTCGCGCTGGCCCATTAGCTCCCGTCTACCTACCAAAACCCATCTGTGAAAAGATAATAACGAATCTGGCATTCCGTCTGGTATTTCATTTGCTGCACCTTTAAAATGGAATCTGTGCTGCTTGTTGAATCTCAAAATGTCATTCCTCAGGATTTCCGCGGCTTTCCACAATGTTTCTAGCTTATCAACCAGCGTAGTATTCTCAGCATTCAAAGCTTTTGCCATGATCTCTTTCCCATAATCTTTCGCATACAGGCGGTCATTTTCGTTCCTTTTTTGAGCTTTTTCAAAAACGACTGATTCTATATTGCCTTTAATAAATTCTTTCAGAAATTTTCTTTGAGACATTTGTGCTCGCACATCATTCAATTCATGTTCCTCTAAAAGAGCATCATACCCATCATGTATATCTTTCATTGTCAAGACTGATCCTTTGCTTAGTGCCATCTCTACCATGCAGACAAGTTCCATTTCAACTAAGCATCTTTTAATTTCCTCTCCCGACTCATCGCTTTCTTTGTTCCCACTTTCATTTTTCGGTATTCTGTCAACATATCTGTAAATAGGATAAATACAGATGGAAACCAAAGTTAACAATTTGGAGTTTCTAAAAAAAATATTAATATTTTCAATGTTTTTTATTATGTGCTGTTTTAATTTGAATCTGTTTATTGCTCACTTCCAATAATCTTTTTAGTCAGTCCCTTAAAGGTTTTTGAACCTTATGAATATACGCTGCCTGTAAAAGCTTCAAGGAAATCAAAGTACATAAAAGGCTTTGATAAATATGCAAAAACAATGAACCTTGACAAGCGCCAAACCATATATGGTAAATGATCTCATAGCATAGAATTTTTGGCTAGAATTAGAAGTTGAGTCAGTTGAACCGCGCTATATGCTTAGATCCCTTTAAACTAATAATACTGTGCACCACTGCTGAGCGAATACTTTAGCAAACATCACGGCAAGAAAAGTGAAAATTTCCCCTAATCTCCGATGGTCGATATTTCAACGTGTTCGACAAGTTTCCGAAACAGAAATTTACACTTCCAGTTTCCATTTGATCTCCACACAGTGAAACGTACACCATCAATTTCCTATAGTTTCCAACACAGGAAATAGAGATTTCTAATCTCTATGGGGGAGATTTCCTCTCTTGAGATTCATCACTCTCCACCGTTCTGTTAGTTCCTTTTTGTAAGAGCATTTCAATCATAGAAATAGTTCTATGATTTCAATACATTATGCACAGGGTAGCATAACCAATTTTTCAGACTACTATTGGTAATAGGACAACCAACAATATACACTAATTTTTTTTAAAGGCACCGCCTATATATAAGAAACCGTCTCAAGTTTTCGAAAGTTAAGAAACAACCCTACCTAAATTGAAAAAGCTAAAAAACTTTTACAATTTACAATTCTAATTTTCCTATCGCACTGAAAAATATTTTGACACTATACAATCCTAGCAAATTGTTTGGACATTATTTTGAGTGCGAATTATGTTATTTACTTGTTTTGAGATCTTACTAAGTAATTTGGGTGGCCTTTAGACAAAACAAAATGAACCCTATACTTCAGCAAAATGGCCCAAAAATTTAAGAAACTGCCTACTACCATCACCAGACCTTAGTTTCTTATGAAAGAACAATGAGTGTATTTGTTCAATATTAAAGAGAATGAGCTTTAGACAAAGAAACCACCGCAGGAAATCATATTATAATATGACTAACTTCATTCAATCACGTGACTGAAGTCAATGAAGACAGCACGAAGACAGGCAGGTTTTGAACGATTGCCAACTATGCGTTATACAACGGATTTGGGCGCCAACTATTTCTTTTGCTTCGTGCATCTTCAAAGACAGAGTAAAGACACCAACGTTGCAATTTTCAACCAGTTATCTTCCATATGATGGCCAGTAACAAACAAAAGTCATTCTGTCAAGGAGAGTCAGGTTCGTAAAGCTTTTCTAACTTTAAACGTTTTCCGAGTTTCTTTCTCATGATAAGTAATTTCCCGCCGTTGCTTTGGAACTGCTCCAGTCCTGCATGCTTAGGCATGTGTCAAAGTTTTGCGTGACTAATGCAAAAACTTTGCTAAGAGGACGGAGATGGGAACCAAAGGAACACTACTCTTGGTGGTTATTGCTCTTACTCAAAAATATAAAGTAAGGGGAGACTGTACCTCCTTGATATCAAATGTTAGATGGCTCGACCAGCGCAAGTTTGTATCAGTTGGCGCCATCATTCCAACTTTTATCGAACCTGCGTGCTGCCGATCTGCGTCTAGAATGCACGATTTGTACAAGTGGTCAGTTGTCTTCATTTGATAGATGGGAAATGTCTGGTATTAATGCCAAGAGAACATCTCTCATATTTGAAAATTATATTTAGAAATGCAGGTGGTACATTGATTTCTGTTTTCTTTTTTCAAAGCTCAAAAATTGGTACAGTATCTCAGCATTACAAAAAAGGGGCCGATCCAAGACAAGGTATGAATTGAAAGTAGACTTTTCTTTCCCTTTAAATATCACTAATGTTCCCCTTTATTCGGCTTTCAATGAATTGTTGGACAAGGACATGCTTGCGCGATTGCACTAAAGATGGCATGGCGGTGAGGAACTTTTTACCAAGATGCATTGCGCTCGAATTACGAATCTTAAGCGATTCTATAAAATGCCCCCCCCCCCCATCCAAACTTTCGAAAATAAAACCAAGAGTGAAGAGGATAGCGAGCTGAGACCAGACTTATGACATTTCGTCCCTTGTTTCCCTGCGTTCTTTGATTTCCAGATATCACCTGCTCGATAGGGACTCATATCATTACTTTTATAAAGTGGGCCCCCTGTATCAAAATGGCATAAACTGGTGAGAGTAATGATATGAGTCCCTATTGAGCAAGTGATATCTGCGAATTAAAGAACGCAGGGAAACAAGGGATGAAATGTCATAAGTCTAAGCTGAGATGTCAATGACTTTTTCTAATTATGTATCCTATTCTACATATGGGTACATCAAGTACCACTTTCTCATGAGGGAGGGGGGCAGGAAAGGCCCTCCCAGATTTTCTATGCAACCCTAAAACCTAATGACGACGCAACTTGCTACACATGATTACCAACAATTAATGATCATAGAAATAGCATCATATGCTAATTAGTCGCATGATTTATTGCTAGGCAACGCAAAGCAATGAAAATTTGCTGATTTTAGTTCTTCACCTAAAACTTGAAATTTTCAACAAAAGTGATCAATAAATAACTTTAAAGTTATCGATATGATACATATCAGTTTTCCTTGATGAGAACTGTCAAAAGTCTATTTTTGGAATTTTATTGTTATAAAAAGGAACTTTTTGACCACGACGCATTGCGTTATTTCATTGAATTCCTATAGAATTGTTAGAGGTTCGTAATTCGAACACAATTCATCTTGGTAAACAGTTCCTCACCGCCATCTATAACAAAACCATAAAGCACATAGCTCCTCCACAGCAGCGCACAAATTGGGTGCAATTTTGGGACACCCTGTACATCATCAATCACTTTTTAGGATGCTTAATTCAGGCCCCACAAACATAATTCCTTGCAATACACATTTTTCTCAAAAGGAACTAATAGTTTGGGCCACTACTGAAACTTTCTTAAGATTATCGGACTCTGAGTAACCAGAGTTTCTTACAAGTTTCTTAGAGGTTGCATAACAATCTCCACATTGATTACCTGTGCCCTATCCTGTTGAACATTTAAGAAAATGTGTTTTAGCCCTAATCCTATCAGACTATCAGGGGGTGTTTTTCCAGCCCCCTGTTGGTATCATCTGCACCACACCAAGAAGAAGCTCTTTTTCCAAACATGATAAATTGAACTGTAGTTAATAGATCGAAAGGTGGAGTTTGGACTTAGGCCTAGTGTCTCCAAAGTCATAGACATAAAAGGCTAGTCGGCTAGACTTTCGCAAACCATGTTTGACCCACCTAAATGCTAATATGCTTGTTAGGTAATGAAATAATTCCTGTTTTTATTTAGAATTCAAACCCTCGCTATAACAGCTGTGCAATTAAAACAAAAATTAAGCATTGGAACCAACTAGAAACAAAATATACATTCTGATCACGGAAAATCACAGAATATAGCATACATGGGCCTAAATGACTTGACATTTTATATCAGCTATAAAATGATTACCAGTACGAACCTGTACGAACCCTTGGCAGAAACCTTCACCGGTACCTAAAGTTTAGTGTGAAATGAGTTTTAAGACTCTTCTTTCCTCACGTTTTTGTTTGCACCAGGAAAGAAGAAATTTAGGGGTCTCGTGTAGTTCTACTGCTAAAAGTACCCCTTGAAAATATGTGCCAAATAAACAAATAAATTGTTGTGGATTCATAGAACTGATACGCTGTATGATTGTGCAGACTTTGAGGGTTAATAAAAACAAATTATTGAAATCGGATGAATACAACTGGAGAAACAAAAATTTGAAATTTTTGGTTTAGGCCCATTTCAAAAGTGATAGACCGGAAATTTAAACAAAAACATGGCCTAGTAATTTTTGTGAACTTCAAAGTGCAATTTCTCTGCACTCGTTGGTCCGATTTCTATACGGATTTTTGTTCTGAATAGCTCAAAGCATTTTCTCTATGGTATGTTTGAAAGTATTTGCATTTGTAACGTATTTTCCATGAGGATTCTAATTTATGAGAGAGAGCCTGTTACGAAATGGTCAAAAAATCTATTTTGAAACTGGCAAGCATGGGATCGGGAGAAGTGCGCTTAGCCAAAGTAGAGGGCATGTCCTCAAAGAATTTTCTCGCTCCCAGGCCTCGTTAGGTCCCTCGTTGCATTGCTCCTAATTAAGTGGTATGAACAGCTTCCTATACGTTCAATCGGTCTGAAAAATTTAGTCGGTTCAAAGCATGTTGACACCCTCCCCAACAAAATTTGAATGTACGCCCCTGATTTGTCTACCGCCATTTAAAGAGGGGTTGAAAACACGGTCAGACCACGGGCAGCAAAGGTATTTCAATTCTTGTAGGTGCAAGGGAGAACGTAAAAGCTCTATTAAGCCCCTGGGGGCTTATTTAATTTGAGGCACTCCAGAAGGGGAGCATATATACCATAGCTTTTTAGTTCTTTTACACCATATTTTGCGGATTCAACACACAATTTAAGAGTGAAAATACACAAATTCGATTCAATTTTATTTCTATTTTCTCAAACCATATCAAAGTTAACATGCAATAAACTTTGAACTAACTTGGCAATTTGATTGCAGAGCTGGATGAAAGGCGTCAAAGACGGATGGCGGAAGAAGCAAGGCAAGTTTTGCGAATGAGAAGGCTTCTTGCAGAGTCACCAATGGAAAGGAAACCTTAAAAGAAGTCTAAAGAAACACTTGTTCGAGACTCAAGTGGCTCTGATGAGTAGAAAGTATATGTTCTTTCAACTGCATAGCCAGCCATTCATAACTATGGTATACTAACATTCGTTACAAGTACATATCGGGTGACCCAGAAAAAAGTGACCCAACGCAATCTGTTATAGAAGTAAAAGCAAGTGGCCGATTGAAATATTTTAAACGTCGTTCTGTTACTAAAAGACATGCCTACATTATGAGTATTTTTTGCAATTTTTTGTAGGCACGGTAAAGTTCCCAAATTAAGGATTTTGAGGAAAAGGGCAGGCTTGAAATCATCAAAAAAGTCGTCAAAAAAAGGGATCGATTTAAAGCCATTTCAGGTCTTCAAAACAACGAGGAGCGTGTTTCATTTTGCCTGAGAATATCTTTAAGTGCCTAAGGACTATAAACTTGCTCTGAAGACTTCCTACTGGGTTGCCTATTGCCAGGTTGAAATGAAAGACGCTCCTCGTTGTTTTGAAGATTTGAAATGGCTGTATATCGATCCCCTGTTTTTGACGACTTTTTGAGGATTTCAGACATGTCCTTTTCCTTGAAATCCTTAATTTTGGACATTTACCGTGCTGAAAAAAATTGCGACAAACACTCATAGCATAAGCTAGTCTTTTAGCAACGGAACAACGTTTGAAATATTTCATTCGGCCTCTTAATTTTCTGTAACAGATTGTGTTGGGTCACTTTTTTCTTGGTCACCCGGTAGCCGTATTCAAATTCTACCGGATGTCTAAAAAAAATACCCTCTTTTGACCGAACAAGGGAACAAAACGATGTCTATCGGGACGTTTTGCCTGCATACCTGTGACATTTTCGATCTTCAACTTAAATGCACTTACGTTGCATTTTAAACCGGAGATATGAGTTCACAAGGTAAAATTTTGGTGTGCACCTGAAACCAGAGGTTCTGAGAATGGGCCTAGCCATGATTTGACATCACACATTTTGCACAAGAATTCTCAACTTTGAGCGTTAGTTTTTATTTTTGAAAAGAATTATATACATTAAATCCCTTGAATTGATTCAAATGTTCTTGAAATGACTTTTCTTTTGATGAAACGGTCCTTGAATTGTGTTCCACCCCACGTGTTTTGTATCAAAGACGAGTAAAAGGAGCACATGCATGCTTATTTTGGGGATGTGGCACGAATTTATCATTCTTGTAACATTTTGTTATATTCGTTTAATCAGGGCCATGCACATGTCTCTTTTACTCTTTTCAAAACAAAAAACTGAACATTAGGGGCTACACGTGCATTGGAATATGTACTCACGTTTTCATAGGGTTTGATGAAATATCCAATTAAACTCGCAAGCGTTTTTTCTAGCCAAGTAGCAGGTCCTAAGTTTGTCCGCATTCACTTCTAATTAGGAACTTGGCTCTGAACTTTTTTGAAGTACGGTTTCTAAGCTTTGAACAATTCATTCGGGCTCAATTTCTGGGCATCTCAACGGCAACCCAATTCATAAAGTAAAAATTTCTTGGAAATGAATTTCTTTATTTCTATGAATTGTATTTCAGAGCTATAATATGGCTTTCTGAACCCGAATGATCGCAAGAATTGAGAAACTGGCATAATTGAAACAAACTTATAATTGTTGAAAGCAAAGTCTCGAATTGAAATAAAATTGCTGCTCGCATTCTTACCATTTTGGAAAAAGCTATGATATAAGTTTCTTCATTGAAAGTTCAACATCTTGGAAAGGTCTTTTCGCTGCCACTCATCGGTTCAAACGAACTTGTTGTGCAATGTACATTTCTGTCATTATTATATCACAAGCTGAAGATGTCATTGGAAAGAGTCTCCACGTTTTGAATTTAGTTTCATGTAGTATGCAGGGCCGTCGAGAGCCATGTCGGGTCCTGGAGTGATTCATGGGATCGGGCCCGAAGGGGGTTTGGGGGTGAATCCCCAAGAAAATTTTTACACGGTCAGGCCCTTCAGACTCTTGGAGAATAAGGGAAACGCCCTTTTCAAGAAAACTAGTCAGAAAATTCTTCAGATATTCCGTGAAAAAGTTATCAAGAAATTGGTATTGACGGTAAGCAATCAAGAGATTGAAGACTCACTCTTACGTGGACTTGCAACAAGTCTTCCTTTTCGTTCTTAGTAGCTAGCTCTACTGCGCGCTCGTTGCGCCTTCGGCGCGGGTCAGTGGAGCTAGCTACTAAGAACGAAAAGGAAGACTTGTTGCAAGTCCAACTCTTACGAGATGACTAAGTTTCAAAGGAGGGCACAAACTTTTGAGGATAGCAAATGAGAAAATTGTTTTCTTATGACTATGTTTTTAAGGTAGATAGATAGCCATAAAAAGTTGTTGTAAAGAGATTTTACAGCAATAATTAATTTATGTGCAACAATATTTTGACGGGCTCCTCCGGAACCCTGGCCCTATGGGACTCCTATCCCTCCTAATCCCCCCCCCCGCCTCTCGACGGTCCTGGTAGTATGTATTTGTTGGCATCGTTAATTACTTGTGAGGATCTGCTGTTGCGTTCACGACTGTTTAGAAGTTACTTCTTTCCATTGAATGAATCAAAGTGCCAGTGATGTGATATATTCTTCTTTCTGAATTCATACTTTGCATTGCGCACAAAAAAGAATGGCAAAGGAGGGGATGATTAGTTTTTTCCAAATATATAGCCATGATGTTTAAAATACGAGTCAAGCTTAATCAAAATAATAGAAAATTATGATTTTGTTCCGTACGTTCAAAGAGGACGCATCTCATGTTTACATCAGAATCTGAGTGCTGCAAAGATAGAATGGCAAATCCGAGAAAAATTTGGAAGACCTTCAGAGAGAAGAATCCTCTGGAGAAGTTTTATCTGGGATGATTCCTATAATGTCAAACCAGATCGCGTAGTGCTGACCATATTTGATGTTGCACCAAAATATCCAATAAGTATCATGCGTCTCTTGAGATAGTATAATGGACAGGGAACCTATCAGTTTCCCTAAAATTTCCTACAAAACAAATCAGAATTTCGACTGAATTTCCTACTAATTTCACCTGGGGAAATGGTTGGTCTCCTCAGAATTTCCGACAAAAACTCATAATTTCGCTGGGATTTCCTACTAAAATCAAGGATCTTACTTGGGGGAAATTTGGCGTTTCACCTCAATTTACCTAAAGGAGCACGAGCAAGTATGGAATTTCCCCAAAGTCTCCCAAAAACATGCCCAATATAGACTAAGTTTCCAACTGTTGGAGATGCTAAATCTCACTTGGGAAACTGTGGGTAAAAGTATATTTCCCTTTACCCGTAGTTTACCCGTGGGGAAACTACGTTGGAAATTCGATGTGTAAAAAGCATTTGTTGTTGGAAACGGAAGGGAAATGGCCCGTTTACCTCTAATATACAACGAAAAAACTATGTCGAAATTCGAACTTTTCTTGCCGTGGATGCACATCTCACTATCAAAGATCGCAGCAAAACTACGCGTTCTACGACTGGCTGTGTTAATTGTATCAGAGTTTGATTCTGGTGCCCTTGTTTCTGCTTCTGTTTGTGATAAAAATGCTGTTCTCTCCCGCTTAATGTGCTCTGCATTGGTTGCTTTCTGGTAGCACTGGCGATGGTAGAATCCCTTCTTCTGGATTATACTCGATACGGTTTCATGCTTGATGTCTTGAAGCAACTCTCCATATTCAGAACTTAACTAACCTGCCCTTTCCTTTATGCATTCCAGTAATTTTTGCAGTGATTGACTTCTGGGTTGCAAGACCTTGTCTTTGGAGGTACTGTGACTATGGCAAATCATGCATGTTTCAAAACAGAATTGAGCTTTCTTTCTTGATACATTTGCAAGTTCTTTCAAATTGCCCTCCATTCTTTTACGGCCTACAACATTTCGATCCCATGATTGAATAATGCACACTATAAAGTGAAGCACGCTGTCTCAATGCACAGCTGTGGTTTAGCAATTTTGTGTGAGGAAATTCGATACGTGCGTGGTTCATATTACATAATAAATCCAATGTCTGGGTACATTCGAAAAGCATCGAGTGACTTCACCTTGATTGGTTTCATGCTATTATTTATCGTTGAAACATGAAACAATCTTTCAATTATTTTAGTTTTTGTGGATAAACAGTTCATATAGGCTTAACAATGGTTTCCATAAGTATATTAGATGTTAAATGAACGTAATCGTGACACCTTTATGAAGTTTGCCCTGGTATTTCTGAATAAACGTAGAAGGCACTGTATAAATTTCTGACGTCATCATGACTTCATATTTTAATAGATTTATCCAATTATTGAAAAAGGTATCTACGATAATCCAATATCATTAATAAGTCGATTTAGATGAAGAGTCGCACCTGGTAATTGTTCAATTTGCTACAAATCGATGTTACCAAGTGCGATAATATGACGTCACGATACGTCATCGGAAAAATGATGTCACATAAAAATGGTAAAAAATATTCCTTGGAAACATTGATTTTTGGATTCTTCATTAAATTTTCAGTAAGAAAACCTTAAAAGATCGATTTTAACACGAAAATCGAGCGGGATTTAGATGACCGACAATGCGATACTAACTATTTGGTCATTTTTGGAAATTTTGAAGTTTTTTCCAACAGATATCGTTAAAAATGCATAGAATTGCATTACGCAATACTTTAAGAGTATTTTAAGCCAATTATTATCAATTTTTGGCGGAAAAACACAGTTTTTAGTTATGACGTCATCAATTTTTGCCATTTTCCTCCAAAAAACAGTCTAAAAACACCTCTATGCATCATATTTGAATTGGAAATGAATAATTCGCCAAATAAGAATGGAAAAAGTCATTCACATTACATTTATTCCGTTTTTAGAACAAATAAGCCGGAAAACCATATATTTTGACATTTTCCAGCATTATGACGTCATAGTGACGTCATCTAATGAGGTGGCCACGCCCAAAACTACCAATCGGCTAAGAATAGTTAGGACTACGCCCTTGCCAAGTTTCAATGATTTCCCATTAGTCTACGGCTATTTATAGAGAAGGGGGGGTGGAAAACACCCCCCCCCCCGGCTATGTTAGATCAACAAAAGCCCGGTAGGATTAGGGTTAAAATAGCGTGGCATTTTTAATTATTATGGAATTGATTATATTTTATATTGTAAATAATTTTGAAATTGATTAGTTTCTCTTATTTTATATATAAAAAGACCTAAAACACTCGTAGTGCAGAAACATATGTATCTGAGTATTTTTTGGATGTAAGTTTGTGGCAACATACTTTTCCCTGTTCTTTATGATGCCAAGAAACAGAAAAACATTGGTGCCAGTTTTCTAAACAGTTTTATGGCTATTTTATCGAGTTTTTATTCTTGGGGAATACGTCATTGAGAAGTATGACATTTAAAAACAGGCCTAAATTTAGAGCTCGTTACAGAGTGGATAACGCCAAGTTTTGTTTGCCATGTTCCCAAAGGATCATGAGGATCTTACGATCGTCTTTCGTCTACTGTTTTTCCTTAGACTTAGAAAAGGAACCTTGTTATAGAATTTAGAGCTTTTGGGGTCCTTTTACTAGAGGATTTTTTAGAAAGTTGAGCTAAAGTTGCAATTTGTATATAGGAGCCTGGGGGCTAAGATCTTAATCCTCCAAGTTTTTCGAAGAAACAAACAGAAGAAACAGAAGAAACAAATTTGTTCAGGATCCTGCGGGGGTTTTATGACCTCGTAAATCTTTTAAGTATTGGTTTGCTCTATTTTTCCTCTTTAACGACTGAAGCTGGTCTGCCAGGTTCGTTATCTTCTGGAAAAATCTGTTTCTCGTACCGTTTCCTGGCCCTAAGAATTTTCTCTGGATGAATTGTATCTTGGTAACATTCCCTGTGCCAGGAGTCATGATTTCTTACAAGGTCTTCAGCACAACAAGGGCAGATTTGATTGATTTGTTTGATTGACACCTCAATTCAAAGCGATGAGCGATTGTAGACAAAGTAAATTCTCTCAACCAGTAATTCAAAACAAACCAAGCTGCAAAGGTTTCCCTGAAACTAGTAGGGCAAGCCCTCGCCTTGTGCAAGCGAAAGGTGGTTTTTAAGAGAAGTCATGGGCTTATAACGAAAGAAGATGGATAAATCTAAAGTTCTGTCTGGCGGATTTTGTTCATTTGATTCAGTAGCTGTTTTGTAATCGTTTCATTTGAGCCCTAAATACGCCAGAATTAAAAATTCCCCCTACTCGGCTCCTGAATCAAATAAAAAAATCCGCCAGACAGAACTTTAGATTTACCCTTCTACTTTTGTTATAAGCACGTAGCTTCTCATAAAAAGCACCCTTCGCTTGCACAAGGCGAGACCTTGCCGTACTAGTTTCGGGAAAACCTTTGCGGCCTGGTTTGTTTTGAATTACTGGTTGAGAGAATTTCCTTTGTCTGCAGTCGCTAATCGCTTTTAATTCAGGTGTCAATCAAACGCAACTGTTGCTATTGTATTACAAAATCTGCCCTTGTTCTTCAGCACTGATACTTCCCAGGCCATGTTTTAACATGGCAAAATCATGATCACAGTAGCTTGCTCGCTCTGTGGCAGCATGTAAAAATATGTCAAACGAATCAGGGTCTGGAGATTTTACTATGTTACTTCCCATCTAGCATCTCATACATAACTCAAAATCAATTTTTCCTTTTTACCATAGCGCTACTAGTTATTAGTGGATACATGATCTCCGCTACTGCTGTTCGGTCTGGGGGGATGTGGGGGGACCAGGTTGCAGGTGCTGCAAACAATTCAAAACCGTGCAGCTAGAATTGTGACTAACAGCAGTTATGATTCTTCTGCTAGTGCTCAGATTAAAAGATTAAAAGATTTCAAGAACGTGCCCTTAGATTTTTATACAATGATCATCATACATCTTATATCGACTTACTTGTCAAGTCAGAAAGGTGTACAATGCATGTTTCCCGTCTGAGAGTTCTCTGTATTGAGATTTTTAAGACTTTAAAAAATCTAAATCCATCTTTCATGCATGATATTTTCAAAATTAGATCCTCTGCATACTCATCACGAAACCCAAATGATTTGCAACATTATAGACCAAATCAAGTCACCTTTGGTTCTAATAGCCTACAATCATTGGGACCTCAAATCTGGAATGGACTGCCAAATGAAATAAAATCCGCCGAAAATTTAAGTAGTTTTAAACGTATGATAAAAATGTGGAATGGCCCAAACTGTAAATGCAATGCTTGCCAGTATGCCTTCGAAAGTTAGTTTTGTGTATTCCAATTAATTAGTAAAACACTGTAAAAAATATTTATTCATGTATATTTATCTAATAATAGAATTAATTTATCCATTTAGTTTGTTTATCGATTTGGATTAGTTTGCCTGTACATATAAAATTGTATATAGTAAGCTAGATGAAGACAATTGATGTAAAATAAGTTAACAAACAAACAAAAAAAAGTCTTAATTATAATAATAATATAATGATATAAGTAATTAAGGGAGTGGAAGGTCGTGAGACCTATAAAGCCCTACTACGTTCTATCACATACGACTAAATCGTGTACGAGAATCTGTCTACGTGTTTTAGTCGATCATATGCTCGTTCAAATTGTTGCACTGTCGAACAGTTGATAACTTCGCTTGATAAATTATTCCAGTCATTAATGACTCGTTGCGTGAAAAATCTTTTACGAACGTTTAAGTTACACCTCTTCTTGAATAGCTTTAGTTTATGTCCTCTTGTATTGCTTTGTTTCAATTCGAAGAGCAAGGACGGATCAGTGTCCATGAAGCCCGTTAATAGTTTGAAGGTAAGAATCATGTCTCCGCGTTTTCTTCTGTACTCGAGTGATGGCAGGTCTAATGCTCTTAATCGATCACCGTATGACTTTTCCTTAATAGTTTTTACTAGTTTCGTGGCTCTGCGCTGTACACTTTCAAGCCTTCTGACGTACTTGATTAGGTAAGGGCTCCATATAGCTCCAGCAGACTCCAGTAAAGGTCTAACTAAACTCTTGTATAAAATTAAAAAGACTTCTTTATTAATGAATTTGATTGTTCGTTTTATTGACGCGAGGACTCCATTTGCTTTCTTTACGCATTCGGCAACTTGTTTTTCAAACGTAAGTTTACTATCTACAAAAACACCAAGGTCTTTTACATCTGCTGATATTGAGATGTCCGTTTCACATTTGTTCTTTTCGTCCTGAACATGATATCTCGGCGATGTGTCGAGCTGATTGCCAAGATAGAGTACATGGCATTTGTCTGTATTAAGTGGAAGTTGCCACTGTTTCGACCATTTTCCAACGTTTGTAATATCAGACTGGATTTGGACTTTATTTCCAGCGCTTGATGAATATAGTTTCAAATCATCAGCAAACATTTTCACTTTGCATTCATCTAAGATGTCAGGTAAATCATTTATGTACAGTACAAAAAGTAATGGTCCTAGCACACTTCCCTGTGGTACACCGCTTAATACATTACTCCAATTCGATTTGTAACCGTTTAGAACGACGCGTTGTTTCCGATCACTTAGAAAAGATGATATCCAGGCAAGGATCTTTCCGTCAATTCCGTAACATTTCAGTTTGAGTAATAATCTTTCATGCGGTACCGAGTCGAATGCTTTCGCAAATCAAAGTAGATAACGTCAACGCATTTTCCTTGATCTAACAATGAAGTTACTTCTTCAAAAAATTCGAGTAGTTGCAATACGCAGGATCTTTTGCAACGGAATCCGAATTGATCAGGTGGAAAAAGGTTATGTTCGTCTAAATGATTTACGATACCGTTTTTTATTATTCTTTCCATCACTCTACATATAATCGAGGAAAGGCTAATCGGTCTATAGTTTTCTCTAGCATGTTTGTTACCTTTCTTGAATATAGGGGAGACATTGGCTAATTTCCACGTGTTGGGAAGAACCCCTGTGTCAAGGCTACTTTTGAAAATTAAATGCAATGGATGGGCGATGACATCCGCAGTTTCTTTTAGTACTCTAGGATGTTTGTTATCTGGTCCAGGAGATTTCGATGTATTCAGAAATTTAATTATCTCGAGAATCGCTTCTTCACTAATTTCAACATTCTCTAAGACAGAACAACGATTGGAATTCGTTACGTTTGGCAGGCTTGATAAATCTTCTTTTGTGAATACTGAAATAAAGAACTCATTTAAGATATCGACTTTCTGTTGTTCCGAGGATGTGTAAGAATTATCATCAGTTTTCAAATCAGGTACTTTTGACTTTGTTTTTAATTTAGAATTTGCATACTTCCAATATTTTTTGCTGTTCGATTTTATCGTAGTAGCGATGTTTTTCTCAAACTCCTTTATCTTTTTGCGAACTTTTGACTTTATCTTGTTTGAATGTCTTTTAACCTTATTCTACATGGGGGGGGGGGGGGCAAAAAAGGCCCCCCCAACCTTACTTCCTGTAATTACTCTTAAACTAAGCATGATAAAACACTGGAACTTGGGTGACTTTTAATCAAATTTAATATTGCATCAATTTAACAATAGTTCATTGTTATATAATTGGTCACGTGACAATGACATGCCCATATTTGGCAACAAGTCTCTCAGAAAATCAGTAAAACATGCATAACTTTTCTCGTACACATCTGATTTCAATGCAATTGGTACCAATCAGTTTGTCTTGAAGTCTACTTTCATTTGATATATAAATTTTTGTATTTTGCTGACATCAGCAAAATATAAGATCTATGACGTCATACTTATATATGACGTCATATTTATGATAAAAATATGAAATAATTAGTGTATTATGATCAAAATTGACTAATTAACAATTCAAGATCAATTTCATATGGTTTTTATTACTAAAAACGTATTTAAAATGCCAATAAAGCATCAACTAATTTGTTTAGGTGTGAACAATGACTTTGATTGACAGCTGTGATAACAATAGAATTCTAAAAATAGAATTTTTGACATTCTTCGTTAAAAACACTCAATATGTATCATATTTATAACTTTAAAGTTATTTATTGACTATTTTTGTTTGAAAATATTACGTTTATAGGAGGAGAGCCAAAATCAGCAAATTTCCATTGTCTTTGCGTTGCCTAGCAACGGATCATGTGACCAATTAGCATATGATGCTATTTTTAGAATCATAATTGATTGGTAATCGTGTGTACCAAGTTCCGTTGCCATAGGCACTATGGTTGCTTAGAAAATCTGGGGGGGCCTTTTTAGCCCCCCCCCCCATGAGAAAGTGGTGCTTGATTTACCCATGTAGAATAGGGTTAAACCTGTCGTAATCTTTTCCTGTTTTTGTTACAATCCATCTTTTGAAAGGCATTATGTTTCTTTTTCAACGATTTGAGAATGGATTTGTTCATCCAAGCTGGCTGTTTCTTATCTTGGTCCTTTGGAGTGCTACTGTACTTTGGGATGAATTTGTCCATTAAAAAGTTGAGTTTTGATTCTAGGTATGACATCATAGAGTCTGGAGTCATACCCGCGAGTTCTTGGTCCCTATTAATTCTCTTTAATTCATCGTTCAAAGACTTGTAATCACCTCGATCATACGCGTATCTATTCGAATCTGATGCTGGATTATGTTGTCTAACTACCTCAATTGTATATACCATCTTAACGGAGAGGTGATCACTTGATCCCAAGGGTTCCTTGTATTCTAATTTTTGAACAGAATTAGAATCATTAGTAAATATCAAATCAAGGCAGTTTGATCTTTGGCCTTGTCGATGTTTTGTTTCCATGTCAATGTGCTGTGTAAGTAGGCAATCATCGGTTGCCTCGAGGAATGCATAAGCTGGATGAGTTACATCTGTATTGGTTAGATGGTTTCCCCAGTCAATTTCTGGGTAGTTGAAGTCACCGAAAATTAATACACTGCCAAAAGACTTATTAGTAGTCACCGTTTTCATTAGATTGATTAGGGATATGTGATTATCGAGTGAGGGGCTTCTGTAAACAACCCCACAGATCATTTTCTCTTGATTGCTTATTGATATTTCAACAAAAACTGACTCGATGGAGGGAACGCTGTAATCTAACTGCCGTGCTTTAATGTAATCTTTGAGATAAAGAGCTACTCCTCTTGACTCGCTTTTTCCAAAATTTGTGAATATTTTATATCCATCGATAATGTAACTATTTTCAGTCCATTTGATAGTTACGTTTTTTGGTAGAATCTCTGTAACTGCACATAAATCTGTTTTTGATTGAATTAATCTGATTTGAAGTTCCTGTAGTTTGTTGCTTAAACAATCCGCATTTGTGTACATACATTTTAGTCCATTTTTCTTTAATACTGCGACATTGGGTACAGTAGCCTGATTGGCCTACTGTAGCGGATATGATAAAAACCGTGACAGCTTGCATGGTTTACAAATCGATAATAATCTTGCTCCAGATTACCTGTCAGAAATATTTACTAAAAATTCGACATGCAGTATAAAAAATTTGAGAAACACTGCAACTGATCTTCAAGTCCCACTAATGAGAACAAGTAATGGTCAGCGAGCATTCTCATATTGTGGTGTTGGAGTGTGGAACCTTTTGCATTATAAAGTCAAGCAGGCATCCTCTTTCAAAGCATTTACAGACGCTTTGAAATAGTTTACTTTTTTACTCCTTTATTGTTTATTTATTTATCTATTTACTTATCTTTGTAATTAAATTAGGGTTTTACTTTGTCTTTATTCGAACTTAATTTGTAGGATTTTTGTGCACGGCCCCCTGAAAAGCAGTCTATTGTACCTTTTTGATTGGCAGGGTTACCGTCGGTAAATAATTTAAAATGAATGAATGAATAGATGAATGACTGAAAATCTCAGGCTTCTATATACAGGGTGTCCCAAAAAAATGTGCCCCATTTGCCTGAAGATTGCAACAAAACGCAAACAGATTCTCGTCGAATTGTTAAATGATGTTGCTCTTCGGATATTCAATTAATGTTTGCTACCATCCCCGTAAAAATCCGTTGAAAAATGATGGAGCTATGACCTTCAGAAGACCAAATTTGCCTCATGACTGAAACCAGCGGTCGGCCATTTTGTCTTACTATTTTTCAGTGATAGGTATCTTCACGTGAGGTAAGAAATAATTTCTGTGAGGTCAGAAATAGTGGAACTCTCTGAGGATTATCGGAATTTTCACGAAAGCTATGACATTGGAGGCTGCTGTTTCATTTTCAATCCATGAGGCTATTTATCGCTGCAAAATAGTAAAACAAAATGGCCGACCGCTGGTTTCAGTGATCGGGCAAATTTGGTCTCCTGAAGGTCATAGCTCCATCATTTTTCAACGGATTTTCATGGGGATGGTAGCAAACTTTAATTGAACATCTGAAGAGCACCATCATGCACAAGTTTGGCAAGAATCTTTTGCCGTTTTGTCGCAAGCTTCAGACAAACGGGGCACAATTTTTTGGGACACCCTGTAGTTCCACCGCTCCGGATTATACACCTTGAATTACGAAGCAGCCGCAAGTGTATGGCTGGTGCAAAGAGTAGCTGCATTAAAAAGAGACAAAGGATATAGCACTTCTAGTATTAGAGACAGAATAGAATCGTTAGGGCCTGTTTATAGAAGGAATACAACCTCACCTGCCAGACCCGGGACTGACAGGCGAGATTCACCCTTCCCATAAAATCCTTTGTATTTTATTTCATGTTTATCTGACGCACCCAACACCACCGGTATAGCGAGATCCCACCTCACCAGAGTGGGTGGGCAAGGTGAAATTTGTCGATATTAACGAGACACTAACGATATGGTGCGGTGTATTAGTTTTCTTCGTTGATTCTCATTGGCTAATTTGTTCTGATTTCACGGAAGAGAAACTTTACTCCACCTCGCCTCTCGGCCCTGGGGCAGACAGGTAAGTTAAAAAGGCTCATATAAACAGTTGCTGCCATTTACCTCTCCTCCCACCTTGTACTCGTGTCCCTCTCCACCAGTATTCTTCTGAGAACGATGTATTATGGAAGTAAATAAGTACCAAATAGACAGAATATGCATATGTTCTCCCTTAGTGACAGGCGCACGAAAATTTTACTTCCATGCACCTGAAAGTGCCAATTACGACGGCGAGCCTGCGCAGCCCCGCAGGCGAAGCGCGGCAAGCCTAGTATTTAATAAGTCAGCATGTCGCCAAAGAACAATGTCGTTTTTAGGTTTTCTTGGTTATGCCGGAAGAACCAAATCAAACTTCACGAGCTGCATCATGTCGTGCCTACTTAGACCAAATGTTATCAGCAAAACAATTCTTTCAGCATTTCGTTTGAGAGCCCAGTTTCCTAAATGTGATCTTATTCGTGAAGTAGTTTTTTTTTGGTCATAGCATAGGCAATAATGCACCGTTGATGTGGCCTATATTATGATCAAAATTGTATTTTTACTCACTGTGTTGTTTCTCTTCCACAAGATTGCAAGTAAAGCTTGATAATGTTGCTACTCTACTCCTTCGTTCTTCTCTCATAACAAAAATGCCGCCAATATTCAAATACAGTTGAAACGGTTGGAGCCCCTACGCAGCGATACGTCTCATTTCAAATTTCGCTTTAATTTAAAGGGAGGTTTGAAATGGGACGTATCGCTGCGTAGGAGTTCCAACCGTTTCAACTGTATTTGAAAATTGGTGTCATTTGATTCCTTGCTGTGACGAGAGAAGAACGAAGGAGTAGCAACATTATCAAACTTTACTTGCAATCTTGCGGAAGAGAAACAACAGAGTAAGTAAAAATACAATTTTGATCATAATATAGGTCACATCAACGGTGCATTATTGCCCATGGTCATAGCTCAGGATACTCACTTTAAAGTTAGTTGACGGAGATAAATAGCCACCTCAGCCCTGCATATGCAGGGGACTGGGCAAGCTAAAAATAGATCTGTTGTCTTAGCCAATGAAAATTGAGAACTCTTGTGGTGATCCCCACTTTCACATGATCAGGTTTTCTTGAGATCAAACAAATTCAAAATGGCTAATGTTTCGGATTCAGAGTTGTGTTCCCCTGCAAGAAACTAGCGAACTCAACGAGCTGGAAGTTGTACACTTTGTTTTTGGGGTGCGGGGAAAAGGAGGAGGATTTGTCCCCGGGGGGGTACTCCAATTGTGGCCTGAAAGGGGGGTCCAGTCAAGGTTAAAGAGGGCCAAAGCAAAAATGTTGAAAATTACCCTCAAATGGTAGTATCGTTTTATGGAAACCCCCAAATGGTAGTTCGTGGACCTAAAATTGGGCCATTTGGTAGCGTGTGGTAGCAAACATTTTCTACAGTATTTCAAAATTTTCTATTGTAAAAACTGATTGAACAAAGCAAAAAAACTTCCAAATTCTATAATAATTACTGCTGCAACGACCATATTGCCGTGCGGAGGAGCCTACTGAGTTGAAATCTTATAACTGACCAGGTATCTTGGAATACCCCCAATTGGTAGTATATGTTTGACCAATAGGGCCATTTGGTAGCCATTTTGTATGACCCTCAAACCGACTGGACCCCCTGTTAAGCCATAATGGAAGTACCCCCCCCCCCCCGGGGAGTTGTCGGACGAGCACGACGATATCCAGTTATTTTTAGGCTTCGAATCGAGATTTCATCGGAGACAATACTAACGGAATGGATTTTGGAGACAGTTGAGTTAGGCCTTGGCCGATCGTTGCTGAAGACGTATGAAACTCAGTCCGTGCATAACAAAATTTGAGAAGATGGAGAAGTTCACATGCTGGAAGATGTTTGTATGAAAGAAAGTTCCACGAAACGAGAGCAAGTGTGATTATAGAGTATGAATTGTTTTGTTATAGCTGTCTGTGCATTTGCCAGGGGTTTCCACTCTTCCTCAATTTAGTGGCGTGACGAAAGGCAAGCGCTGACTTGTCAATTCATTTGTGTACTAAATTTCAATTCAGTTGAACTGAAATTGTTTTTTAGAAAGCCGTTGGCTTTAGCTCCGTCAACTAACTTTAAGATTCATAACTCCTTCGGATAATCATCAATGAAACCAAATTTAACTTACCAACATCTTCGGGGCTCATCCAAAATGATAAAAATGACAACATGACAACGATTATGCATGGAATAAAAACATGAAAAATATAATGGCCAATTCTTCTCTCCATCATGAAAGTAACAGTCAAGCCAGAGAATATACCTTGAGATGAGAAAATATTTTCAGTAGATGATATGAATACCAAGTAGATTTTCAGTTCATAGAATTACTTGCGCATCGCACAGTGATCCAGCAAGTGGAAGAAATACCAAAGAATGAAGTTGCTTATTTCTGACCACTGATCATACCACTCAAAACTAGATATGTTGGCCATCAAAATAAAGAAAAATTTCATCGAAATCGGACATGCGAGCCCAGAGAAAATCGGGGTCAAAGTTTGGTGAAATCTACAAGTGTCAATTTCATGGCAATTTTATCAAATCTTCCTCTAATTGGTTAATTAATGCCAAAATCCAAATTCTCATTTCTTGGCTTCGAAATGTCCGATTTGTATGAAATCTACTTTATTCAGTACATGAATATAACAGCTTTCAACAGATTATCAGCCAGAAGAAATACGGATTCTAATTTCACGCTTAATTGGACATGCTCAGGGGCAGCACGATTTTGGCATCAAAATGTGGAAATTTCATATTTACACTTGAAAAACAAAAAAGTGACTCAAAGTGACTCTACCAGACACACTTTTTGTGGAAGTACCACGTCTCAGCTGAAAATCTACCGAGGGGATCGTACAGAATCGTACAGAAAAAAAAGTTATACGCAATTGAAAAAGTCAAGTGTACCTCTTGATTTTTAAGAAAAAGTTGGGCTTTTTTTGTTGCTTTCTAAGCAACATGAAATGGAATGGAATTGTTGAAAGTAACTGCTAGTGACTTCAATTCATCTTTTGGGGAAATTCAAATGGTAAAATTGAAATAAATGTTTTTCACTGCTCCTCCGCAGAGACAGATAACAAAACAATGTAAACTGCTTCTTTTTGATCAATTCTTCACACAGCATTAAGTCAACAACTTATAACGTCCAAGATAACTTATTATGAAGTGCACTAACCTCTAAGCTAGTTACATCTAGAAAACTTGATAAAAAGACTATGATCTAGTTAATATTTACGAATCGTCTTTTGTTCCTTTGATAAAACTTCATTTTTACATAGACTGAATCAGCGATTCCTCCTCATTGGAAACATGGCAAGTGGACAAAAATGTCCTTTTTGTCAACAGATCTTGTCTCGCCTTTGTAATTACCGGAGCTGATTTTTTTAGTATTCTTACAAAAATGTCATGAATGAAAAAGGACACTTTTCTGCAGTTGCCTATGTTTCGCTGATTCAGTCTTTTATCGAAGAAACAAAATACGATTCGTAAATATCAACTAGATCATAGTCTTTTTATCAAGTTTTCTAGATGTAACTAGCTTAGAAGTTAGTGCACTTCATAATGAAGTTATCTTGGACGTTATAAGCTGTTGACCTAATGCTTTGTGAAGAAATGATCAAAAAGAAGCAGTTTACATTGCTTTGTTATCTGTCTCTGCGGAGGAGCAGTGAAAAACCTATATTTCAATTTTACCATTTGAATTTCCCCAAAAGATGAATTGAAGTCACTAGCAGTTACTTTCAACAATTCCATTCCATTTCATGTTGCTTAGAAAGCAACAAAAAAAGCCCGATTTTTTCTTCAAAATCAAGAGGTACACTTGACTTTTTCAACTGCGTATAACTTTTTTTTCTGTACGATTCTGTACAATCCCCTCGGTAGATTTTCAGCTGAGACGTGGTACTTCCACAAAAAGTGTGTCTGGTAGAGTCACTTTGAGTCACGTTTTTGTTTTTCAAGTGTAAATAAGAAATTTCCACATTTTGATGCAAAAAATGCCAAAATCGTGCTGCCACTGAGCATGTCCAATTAAGCGTGAAATTAGAATCCGTATTTCTTCTGGTTGATAATCCGTTGAAAGCTGTTATATTCATGTACTAAATAAAGTTGATTTCATACAAATCGGACATTTCGGAGCCAAGAAATGAGAATTTGGATTTTGGCATTAATTAATCAATTAGAGGAAAATTTGATAAAATTGCCATGAAATTGACACTTCTAGATTTCACCAAACTTTGACCTCAATTTTCTCTGGGCTCGCAGGTCCAATTTTGATGAAATTTTCTTTATTTTGATGGCCAACATATCTAGTTTTGAGTGGTATGATCAGTAGTTAGAAATAGAAAACTCCAATTTTTGGTATTTCTTCCATTAGCTCTATTGTTCTGGATCACTGTGCATCGACACGAATCGTCCAGTAGAGCATAAGCAGATGTTAAAGGAAATTGAAAAATCATCTATTGTCTGCACATATGCTCCATATAGCAATTTGTGTCAATTTGTGTTGAATTTTTAGTGGAAATCTGCCTTTGGAATGCACACGAACAATCATATCACGTAATTCTTCAACAAGACACTTTCGAAGAGTCTCGGTCAAAATGTTGCGGATGTAACCGAAGAATTTGATTAACTCCAGTTCTTGCATGGAAAACCTGAGCGTGTTTACAGTTTTTCAGGAATTGAGAAGTTTCTTCTCCTAAATATATTTTAAGAGCATATCTCCTGATACATTCCAATATCTTGCGCTCGGTTTTATTGCCCTATATTTGGAAGGTCTCGTTTTAAACGAGAAACAGCGGATATCATTAGCATTTATGATAAATTCCAAAAGAAAATGTTGATGGTAAATAGTGAGATGTTCGGCGAAAGAATATCGGATAATGACAAACCTTGCACATCAG
Source organism: Aurelia coerulea (assembly GCA_039566865.1). Lineage (NCBI taxonomy): Eukaryota > Metazoa > Cnidaria > Scyphozoa > Semaeostomeae > Ulmaridae > Aurelia > Aurelia coerulea. The sequence continues at coordinate 17,467,695 of CM076945.1, forward strand.
AATCTATATTTTTCGAATTCTTATGTAATTGATAAAATTCCTGAAATCAGGCTCTGGGCTCTTAAATATGATTCTTAAATTGTTTCAAGAAAGTTGTTTCCAATGATGTTGTATTTGAAATATATTTGCTCTGAAGTACCTTTCTTTCTTTTCTAAGTATCTTCATTGACTCGAGCAATGGTTGGAGTAACAATTACTCCAACCATGTGTTTCAATTGCCTCGTGTTACCGGGGCAATTGTAACACTTGACCACCGATTTTAAACTATCACAACATCACAAAACTTGGTTCCACGTGGTGGAAACTAAGGTCTATTTTATTCCAAGGGATGCAACTACAATATCATTTACCTCCATGATCGCAATTAATAATTATTTAGACGATATGGTTGATTTTCCAAAAAGTGTTACAAATGACTCTGGTCTCCCCTACCTTTAAGGATACTCTGAAGTGTTTTTAGTAGTACTCTCAAGTACCTTCAGGGGTTCTCTAAATTACCTTTAGGGGTATTCTGAAGTACCTTTATGGTTACTATTAAATAACTTTAGGGGTTCCCTAAAGTACCTTCAGGAATACTATGAAATACCTTTAGGGGCTTTCGGAAGTACCTTTAAGGGCACTCACATGTACCTTTAGTAGTACTCTGAAGTACCTTTAGGGTTGCTCTGAAGTACCTTTAGAAGTACTCTGAAGTACCTTTAAGGGTACTCTGAAATACCGAATGAGTCAGAAAAATGAAAAATTGTTTTTCAAATAAATAACATATGAAAAACCAGGGTGAAAAGGTTGTTTCATTTGTGAGGATATGAGCAAGCATTGAAGGTTTCATATTGTATGTTCTTATTCAAGGAAGGTTCTCATTCTTATATGTAGGTGTTCACTGTATGCCAGAAATAGTGCATTCGGGGAATAGTAGCAATTCAAATGGGGTTGTTTTCAAATCAAAAGGTATAACTTAACATAAATTTCGTTCAGATGCAATGTAGAAATGTAGAAGCAAACAGAGAGACAGCCATACCTGTCAAGTAAGTACCGTTGATTGCTGATGTCGTTACAGCTTTGACAATGAATTGTTTTAACTCTCTGCGACGAATGTTTACACGGTTCTTTTCAACTGGATTCCACTCAAGAATCAAGTCATGCGTTGCATATGAATCTGAAATTATGGGAAAATCAGAAACCATGAGCTTCAATTCAATTCTATGTAAAATTGATAACGATGATTCATAGAACTAATCGATTCTATAAGGAATTTTGGAATAGATTTTAAAATTGCGGAAAAGATAGCATGGATGGGCAATCGACTTGGACCGGGTGAAATTCTTGATATTTTCAACTTGGGGGGTGAAAGTTTTGAGACACCAGACATTAATTCATTCAAAATATGACGTAATAAATATAAATGACGCCATGAATGATAAAATCTGATAGTGTCAGCTAATGTAAACAAAGTATCTATCAAATAAAGTAACTCTCCAATGCCATTCGAATGGTGTATATAACTTTATATGACGTGCATTAGTTGCAAGAATTTAGTGACGATTTTAAGATTTTCTTTGTGATTTTTCTCCTAATAAGGCATCTTGAGGTCGCATGGTACAACAATGGACCGAGAATTGTTTAAATTTAATGCTCGATTAAATTTTATTAAAAGTCAAGGAGTTCCAGCTCCATATCTACAGTAGCAGCGGAGATATTTGAAAAATGTTGGTAGGGAGCGGGGGGGGGGGTGAAAAACGTTTCACTTGTTCAAATAGGGTTGATGATCTGGTTTCTATAGAGTCACTGTTGATTCCATTATGGAACGCAATGCATGCAATTGGTCAAATGTCACAGACACCAGTTTTTCCGCAATCGTCTATTGCGATCTTCATTAGTTTAGAAATGAGGTTGTTCGAGTTTGCTACCGGGTGTCACAAAAATACTTCTGTTTGAAAATCACCAAAATTTTAATGCATAGGTTATCTTCAATATTCTCATTATAGCAAGTAGATCAAAGATCGAGTTATGTTTGCAGGCATGTATATGTATGTATGTATGTTCATTTGCCACAATTAAAAATATATTGACAAGTATATAATATAAGAATAAATACAATACAATACAATATATACAGGGTGTCTCAGAAAAATTGTTCGATGTTTGATTAAATGTTAAAAAATAACGATGAAGCATACAGGCTCCTGGTTAAATAAACCTGTTTCTAAGATTTTAAATTGATTTTAGATCGCAGAATCCTGCGAATCCGCTAAGAATTCACGGGGTTACAAGCTTTTGAAGTTCAAGTTTGTGCGAAAGCTGAAACCAGACGCCCTTAACTGACTTGTTTTCCTAAAAGACGTCCTAAAAGCGAGGTAAAAAAAGCCTTTCCAATGTTTACCTCTCATTGATATCAGAGCAAACCAGATAGGACTTCAAAATTTACTTAATTGTTGCAACCGTTGCCAAATGTTACTTAAGAATGCAAGTATCCAAAAACATGGAATGAAAACTTAATCAATGAGAGCTGTTGCAATTCCAAATTGTGCTGAACAGGATTCCTCTAAGCATCCATAGCCTTGATTTAATGTTATAGAGAGCTAGTTTATCGAAAGTGCCTTTAAATTCCATTTGATTTGCTTTGAATAAAGGAGATTCTACTTTCACCAAATACGCAATTTAGGGGCGTCTGGTTTCAGCTTTCGCAGAAACTTGAAATTCAAAAGCTCGTAACTCAGTGAATATTTAACCGATTTGCTAGATTCTGGTGTCTAAAATCAATTTAAAATCTCAGCAATATGGCTATTTTACCATGGAGCCAGTTCATTATTTCGTTATTTTTTTGCATTTAATCAAACGTCGAAAAATTTTTTTGGGACACCCTGTATATATAAGTTTAAAGACGTAAAGAAGAACAACCCTAATTACAGTGGCAAAATAATTACAGTGGTTAGAATTCAATTATATATTCTTTTTCACTTTAATTAGAGACGTTGCTCTATCTCTGAACTCAAAATGCATTGCTAAAATTGTTGGATCCATGAATGGGGTTCTCGGTTCTAATTTTTTGGAGAAACGACTGTTTTTTAGAAAACTCCATTGGGAAATATCCTGAGCTAGCTTAGCATAGTGTTTGAAGCCTATTAGACCTTTCCCCTGATTACGTCACACACCTGTGAGCGCGCAGTGCATTCTGGGAGTTGTATTTAACACGCGATCAGCTGTTTGTGTTTTTCTATGGTGATCGTACGGAGTTCTATTTTTATCTCAATATATACAGCGAATATTCAACGAAATTGTGGAAAATCTTTCAACTTTAGCCGACCAGCACATCCTTAGCTATTTTCAAAACTCTTGCACGGGAACTGGTGCTTCAGAACGAGGAGAAAATGAAGATTCGTCCCAGAATAGCGGTGAGAATCCGATGCGGCCTAAAGTGTCTGGAATGGAAGGAAGTAAACAGAAATCGGTGGTTGGAGGGATCACTCGCTGTGTGCTAGCGTGTTTCAGCAAAAGTCAGAGAGAAAAAGAGCTATCATTTACACCATTCTGAATGGCAAAAAGCAAGGAAAAGCAAGAACTCAGAGAAAGATGGCTGCATATAATTTCTCAGCAGATTTCTCCAACTGTTGATCAGAAGGCGCTGCGCTGGCGACTCTTTGGACAGGTTCATATTTTGAAGTAACGATATTGCATGATCCTGCTCATCAAGTGACCTGTTCCTTGCTTTTGAAGTAGGCCTCCCTTTTGTCTCCTTTTCCCCCTATTTTTTCGAACAATTGTTGAAACGTTGTTCATGTAGGTCTTTCGACCCCCAGTGAAATGTTTTGAGCATACCCTGTGTCCTGGACCTGGAGTGAGTGATCCCTCCAACCAATTGCTGCCGAGAAGTCCCTTATCTGTCTCTCTTTCTCTCTCTGTGCCTGCTCAACCTGCTCAACCTTGAAAAAGGTACCTGCGGAGGAGAGCGCGCAACATTTTTATGCACGAATCAAAATACAGCCATCTCTCTCTGAGTTCTTGCTTTTCCTTGCTTTTTACCATTCAGAATGGTGTAAATGATAGCTCTCTGACTCTCTGACTATTGCTGAAACACGCTAGCACACAGCAAGTGATCCCTCCAACCACCGGTTTCTGTTTATTTCCTTCCATTCTAGACACTTTAGGCCGCATCGGATTCTCACCGCTATTCTGGGACGAATCTTCATTTTCTCCTCGTTCTGAAGCACCAGTTCCCGTTCAAGAGTTTTGAAAAGAACTAGGGATGTGCTGGTCGGCTAAAGTTGAAAGATTTTCAATAATTTCGTTGAATATTCGCTGTATATATTGAGATGAGAGTAGAACTCCGTTTACGATCACCATAGAAAAACACAAGCAGCTGATCGCGTGTTAAATACAACTCCCAGATTGCACTGCGCGCTCACACGTGTGTGACGTAATCAGGGGAAAGGTCTATTAGGACCACGCAAAAACAGAGGGCTGATGAATACAAGACTTACGAAAGTCAATATCAGGAATCGATAGCTCGAGACCAGTCATCATTATATGATTTAAAACAGCTTGATTTCTGGAACATATGTTTGCATATGGACAGCTTGTGAGGTGCTCTGATTTTATGGGATAACAAACGATTTTGAGAAAAACTTACAACATTCCATTACCAATTGGCATTGTTGCACATCAAATGGGTAGCTTGTAAGGTCAACTGGACAATCCGCTATGATTGACACGCTAGTTAAGAAAAATCATGAAGTAAATACGCATTTCATACATGGGAAAAACAAAGTCAGCAAATATTGCACCAGGTATTTAGTTATATGCATATTATTATTCACAGAAACTAAGGGTTTGACAAAAAAGGTAACCCTCAAGATAAAATCATTTCTGAAAAAACAATCTTAATCCACAATTTATCAAATTTATATAGCCTTAACTAGCATAGGTTTCAAATTTTTAAATCAGTGTGAGAAGGTTCGAGTAAAACACTATGACTTCAATTGAATGGCTTGAAAGTAATTTTAGCTACTTATCTATAATTCTGACTTTGGAGTTTTGGAAATTTTGACTATATTTCGAAATTATAGCATCACTAGATTCTTAAATCGTAAACAAAATATTGACATATTTTCCTTGTTACAATACTGCAGACATTCATAAACTATGGTTTTCTTGAAAATTATTTCATATTGTGTCAACAAATGTTGAAATTGTAATCGTTTTAAGTTTCTTTCAAAAATTTTCTCGACCTCTTAAAAAAGGTGAAAATATTGAAGAGTGCAGAAAATTCAAATGGTATATAGCAAAATTGCTATAGTTTCCTTGAAGCAAATCAGATCAAAGACATAGTTCCTGCAATTTTATATGAACCTTCTTAGAGATTTTGAAGCTATGCTGCATTAACTACAATATACCGGGTGTCTCAGAAAAACGTACCCCATTTTGACTTGAAATAGGAACCAAGCAATAAGATATCATTGCTCCCTGACTTCACAGCTAAATTTATCAATGTTCAACTTAGATGCACGTACCTTGCATTTAGAAATCGTCCACCAAACACCGGAGATACAGGTTCGCAAAAACAAATTTTACAGTGCACCCAAAACCAGAGGTTTTGAAAAAGGGCCTAGTCATGATTTGTATCGTGGACATTTTCCAAAGGACCTGTAGACTTCAATTTTCCATGTTTTGCTTTTGAAAAGAATAAAAGATGCATGGACATGGCGCTGATTAAACAAATATAGTAAAAATGTGGTAAAAGTGATAAAGTCGTGCCACATTTCCAAAATAAGCGTGCAGGTGCTCCTTTTCCTCTTCTTTGATACAAAAAACTTGGGATTGAATGCAATGCAAGGACCGTTTCCTCAAAGGAAAAGTCACTTCAAGAACAATTGAAATAATTCAAGGTATAAAACTTTTCAAAAATATAAAGTAAAGGTCAAAGTCGAAAATTCGTTTGCAAAATGCCTGTTTGTTGTCTAATTATGGCTAGGCCATTTCTCAAAACCTCTGCTTTCAGGTGCTCTCCAAATTTTGACCTTGTGAACTCATATCTCCGGTGTTTGGTGGTCGATTTCCAAATGCAAGGTATGTGCATTTAAGTTAAAGACAAACAAATGTAGCCATGAATTCAAAAAGTCCCGAAATATTATCGTTTGTTGCCTTGTTGAGTCAAAAGGGGGTACTTTTTTGAGACACCCGGTAGAATACACTTTTTGATTAAAAGTAAGTTCATTATGAGCTGTAGTTACAGATAATTGAGAACATATAAAACTAGATGGTTGTGAAAAGCACCTTACCAAAACCACTAATCGTAAAAATAAGATGTTGATCAAAGAAGAGATCCAATGAAAGATATTTTCCTTTCGAAAATTTAACTCGTTATTAGATGTTGCTACAGCTGTTGCTACAGAAAGAGAGGCATTGACAAATGACAGGCAAAAAGGCGACATTAGGAAAATTCGCCTTTTTACCATAATTTTGTATTACTTACAGACCATGCAAAGGCATCCTACTAAACAGTTACATTCATTTCATTCAGCATTACGAAGATCAAGTCTAAAATATCTCTCGTTAAATGTCGAGAAACGCTATTTAGATTGTTTTGGTGATCTTCTTTTGTACAAAACCTTATTTCGCTGTACATACAGCTCACGCCTAACTGGTTTTTACACAAATACGTGTTTTTCCTTTCCCATAATTCCATCTAAATTTGCAGTTGCAGTTGCACCATCTTTAGTACAGTCGTCTATCGTTTTGATTGTGGGATAGTTTCTTTAAGTGTAGACTTGAGTAAAATATTTGTAATATAATGGAACTTGTTCATGAACAAATTATTGGCGGTTAAACAATAGACACTTGTGCCAGGAAGATTGCATATGGGAATAAGCATGCTATCCTCCTTGCCCAGACACAGCGATGACTCATGGAGGACTTTGAAATCATCCATGTCATGACTTATGTTATTCATTGATATGCTTCACATAGCATGTTACATTCTGGAAGCTATATCATATTTTGTAGCATTCTAGAAACTCTTTGACCACAGGCCAATATTCAAAGGGATGACATTCGATATAAACTTGATTTTTTTATGAGATTTTCACCCAGTTCAGAAGAAAGAATTATGGAATGGGCCTTTTGAATTGATTTATGGTAAAGCAAGCTCTTTAATTTCATTGCGTTTTCCATTTTAAGTTTTGTGAAGGTACTCTAAGAGTTATCTCAAGAAAAACCTTTTTCGGTAATGCCATCAGAATGCGGCAGTGTCATTGGCTACTCAGCGTAAACTTTGATGATTTATGGAGTTATTCTTGTTGTGCTATTTAAAGATTTTATTTGATTTATATGCTACGGAGTATACGTGAAGCAAGGTAATTTTCATTCGGCGCACACTTAAAGGCAACTGATTGGGTAAATAAGACAACCCAAAAGAAAAGAATTAGGCATGCTTCAGTTATTTAAGCTACCAGGGAAATAAATTCGACGATGACGATATGACTCCTTTTATTTGGGGAGAAAAGCATTTCTTCAACGCATAAAGGCTCGATGAATACAAACTTACTGGGTCTTTTGTTATTGATTTTATGTGAAGATCTAGCCAATCACATCCATGACAGTGTGCCTTTAAAACAACGTGCCGTGGTGCGCATTCGTCAAACAAGTTTGGCTTTTGAAGTTGTACGCATACTGAAGAATGCGCGTAATGCGCACAACAGTTTTGTCACACACAAGAGCAAACGGCGTAAACCAAGTGTCGCATTGAAGTTTTTTTAAGTAGATGAACTCGTATGCACATTGCTTGACGAACTGGAGCTTCTAGAGCCCCTAAATTTTACAAATAGAGTGTATTAGCAAAAATCTTCACGGACCAGTAGTTAACTAATGAATCTTATCTTATAAGGTTTTAGATATCGCAATATTTGGAAAGTCGTAGTGATGACTCCAGGTAATGTCAATCAAGAGGAAGTGTGAATGTAAACAGAATGAATTTGTAATTGCATTTTGTTTCACACTCCTCCGAACTTTTTTATCATGGATCAATTTGAAAGATAGTGGCTGCGAGGTGATGATACTGAACAATAGGTATTAATATGACTGTAGATATCGAAATGTCTGCCCTGAAACAGTTGTGTTTTTTATGACTGTAGGCATTAAAAGTAACTTACCGAGTGCTAGATATAATGCTTCCATCTTGCGATATTCTGATGTAGTGATTTTGTTTTAAAACTTCATGCTTGGTGCTTTTTAATGCATTTTCAAAGAAAATGTCAGGTGCCCAGAAGTCTTTGTCATGAGTTTCTTGAAGAGTGATTTCATTGCTTCCATTGTGACATAACCGAGAATCTTTCCATCTCATCCGGATGTAGAAATCAGCTCCATAAACCTAAATAAGAAAATCATTTTTGATTCTCTTGAAATCGATACCACAGCAGATGGTTAGAGCTGATAGCAAGACACTTTTGTATAATAAATGTCACGGCTCCCTAGATATCAAGATCATGATAACTGCAGATATATAATGCATAGGTAGACATGGTCAAATCTATTTTAACATTTACCGGACTGAAATCAGCCACTCCGCTCTGACCAACAAGGAAAATAATCTTTCAATAGAGCCGAGCGGGATGTTTACACCTGCATGTTAGCCAATCAGATGTGACCAGACGTTATATAAACAACAGAATCGGCTGGAGAAAGTACCCCTCACACTTGACTGGTCGTGCAAGCGACTATAAGGTAAATTCAGGAAATATTTTTCAACTCAGTACCAATATCTTTAAATTTTCCCCTCAGCTCTTTTTAAAAGAACACAGAAATTCTGAGAAAACTGAGTTTGAATAAGGCCCGTCATTTGGAGTCTTGATCTTCACCAATGAAACCCTTCAAAAATGACTTAAAGTAATTTCTGTGTCTTTCTATTTGCTAAATATCATTGCAAAAAAATCCTATCAAAATATCATAACAAAATGGCACCGAAATTAAAAAAACAGCATCAAAATTTGGAATCTATCGGGTGTCCCAAAAAAAAGTTCCGGCGTTTGATTGAACGTAGACAAAAAAGTTCGTTATCTGGCAATTTCTATTCATTCTAGGTACATGCTGGACATTTCAACTTACAGTTTGGCATATCGTAGGAAGAAATCAGTAATCTGAAGATAGAGTTATTAATCCTAACATCGCATCTTCATGTTGAAGTCAAAACCAGAGAGATTAGTACAGCATAGCCGTCAAATCTTTTCTTTTGTCAAAAGATCCCGTGGGGTTCTGACTCACGCTCTGATCAGATCGCATTTTCTCCTATGATTGACCAATCAGGTGCCGTCGTTGTGTTTACTTCCGCGTTTCGCAGCAAAACTTAGGCCATTTTCGGCCGTTTTGACCACTCTCCGGAAAAAATCATTGCAAGATCGAATAAATCGAATTTCGTCAAAATTTCAATTGGAGAAGATTCTCCATGCTTTGGACCATAAGTGTTTTCGGTATGGCTTTGCGATCACTAAAAATAGCAGAATTGTGGCATTTTTAAGCTCACTGCAGTCATTCATCGGTTACAGACTCTATGATTAGCAAAAAGAAGAGTAGAAAACTGAAAATCTGAAGAAGAACTAGTGCATACACATACCTCAGATGGATTTAATAACAAAAACATCCACTTTTTCTGCCGCGATCTACAGCGAGTTTCACCAGCAAATAACACAGTCAACAAAAATAGGCGCGAGAACTTGAATGATCAGCTACATGCCATCGTCGAGTGAGAACAACATCCGATTCCAATGAACAGAAATATGAATAAATCAACGGTGAATAACGAATACATGAACTTGCCATGCTGAAGATTACGGGAGTAGCTGTACGTCCACTCTGGCCCAGAAAGAACAATTTTGTGATGTCTCTTTCGATAAACCATCTATGGATAAACCGTGCCACCATTTCTTTATCCAACTGCGGCTATCGTTGCCAGATGGAAACCGGCAATAACATTACCAAAACGATGTACGAATTGATCGGTCACATCCCATCTTTTATTGCAAGAAAAATGTCTATCGTCTTATGGTCTAGCAGGCTAGCTAGCAGTTTCATGAAACAGAACTGAAATGCTAGGTTTAGTGTTCTTACGAATACGAATAACAAGAAGAAATGTACATCTTATTTTCATAGCGAGTAAAAAAGATCGATCTTTTCGACATTTGAAATACTATTTATAGAAACTCCTCATGTCAATTTCACATTTTGGGCGGATATCATAAAAAATATTTTATCTTTTAGAAGTCCTTCTTTAGAAAATCACCCCTTCACAGTCAAGCAACACAGTAGCATCAAAGCAAAGTAAAGCTGACACAGTATCCAGCATATCTTTTTTCTCTAATTCCTTCTGAACGGCAGATATCATATGATCTGCGAAACCCTCAAGCCTATGCACAAAGTAGAGCCAGAACTGATCGTTTCTCCAATTCCTATTTCTATAACACGTTACACGAATGGAACAAATTACCAACAGAAATCCGCGCTTCTAAATGCCTTGCTGAATTTAAGCGGAAACTGATTGCGTTAATTAGACCGGTCAAAAAGACTATTTATGGAGTATTCGACTTCAAGGGTATCAGAAATATAACCAAGCTTCGCGTACAATTCAGCGATCTAAATGCACACAAATTTCATCATAATTTTGAGTGTCTTAGGCCTATATGTAATTGTGGTACAGCTAACGAGGACAACGAGCATTATCTCCTGCACTGCTCCCGCTTTAATCAACTGCGAATGGATCTCTTTGGCACTGTCACAGAAGTGTCGGGTATTGATATCGCAAACCTGGATTCAAAAACATTGTGCAACTTGCTTCTTTACGGCAGTGCTAATATGAATATTATTGACAACAGGATAATTATTGAAGCAACAATTGAATACATTGAAAAAACAAACAGGTTGAATTGACCGTGGGTGCTGGAGTGCTGCCTGGGCGAGGGGTAGAGGTCTTTTTTTCGTCCTTTCCCTTGGGGGGCACGTTGGTATCCGTGGGTCAATATGAAATCAATTTGAAATAACGCAATGATCTAGCAGCTCTCCCTCCTTTCTTCCAGACAGTTCAGCACCAAACCACCCAAGTTTTCCCATAGTGCTTGACTTCCCTCGTCATTGTACCGTCCAGTAGCTATGTGATGGTACAGGGATGATAGAAGTCTACAATATAAAAGGTTAGACCCATAGCATGGTTTGGTGTGGAACTGCCAGTCTCCTTATTGGTGTGTTGTTTTCTTGTTTTGTTTTGTCCCTCGTATTGCTGTATTATTATTTTTTTTTATATCTTGAAGTTATTTGCAAATTGTAAGTACCGTTCTTGGTGTAGGCCAGATGACCTTGTGTCTTCTTACACCAAGATCGGTACAGTAGTAATGTATTTAGTTTAGTTTTAATTTATTATGAATAGAAAAAAAAAAAAAAAAAAAAGCAAAGTTGGGCAGTTTGCAAACTCATTGCCCATTCATGGAAGAACAACCCTATTTTTGTAAGATTCTACAACTTTCATCCAAGAAAGAAAGCTCCTCAAAATTCTCATTTTCTGAGTACAAAATATTTCGTAAGAGTTTCTTAAAAGTTCTCTCAAATTTCTATCGGTGGTGTAGGATCTCTGGGATCTCCTGTGCCTTAGACAAAAATTGTGCGGCAAATTATGAAATCATGCCACAACAGTGTAGATCACATACGAAATCTCATGTAAGAAGTTACCAAACGAAAAGTGAAATTAATTTGTTTCAGTTTCCAAAATGTTATATTTACTTTAGGCTTGATTCTAATAGAAAAGCTTCTTGTAAGGTTCCAAAATTTCAAAATTCCAACTGACAGTTTGTCGACGTTCATTCAGAACCACATTTTGAACCAATGAATTGTTAAAAAACGAAATGATAGCAAAAATTATTGCTTTTTAGTAATAGTTCGAGCTGGTAATGCAATTTCTGGTTGAAAACATTTTTTGCAACTCATAACTTACTTTGAAAAAGTTCCTTAAATTTGAAATAACCTTTCATCGCTTCTAATAGAGTTTCTTAATTTATGGAAGAGGCAGCAACGGTTTCCTTCAAGCAGTTTCCTGCAGAAAAAGTGTATGCTGTTGCATTGATAGAGGTCCGCTATCATAGGAAAAATGTCAAGAAACTGAACTCTCAGGTCACCTAGAATATAAAATCTTTGAAACTGGAACATAATAACTTCACTTTTCTTCTAGTAATTCCTAACATGAGACTTCGTACGTGATCTACACTGTGGTATGATTTCATAATTTGCCACACAATTTTTATCTAAAGGTACAGGAGATCCCAGAGATCCTACGCCACCGATAGAAATTTGAGGGAACTTTTAAGAAACTCTTACGAAACATTTTGTACTCAGAAAATGAGAATTTTGAGGAGCTTTCTTTATTGGATGAAAGTTGTAGAATCTTACAAAAATAGGGTTGTTCTTCCATGAATGGGCAATGAGTTTGCAAACTGCCCAACTTTGCTTTGATGCTACTGTGTTGCTTGACTGTGAAGGGATGATTTTCTAAAGAAGGACTTCTAAAAGATAAAATATTTTTATGATATCCGCCCAAAATGTGAAATTGACATGAGGAGTTTCTATAAATAGTATTTCAAATGTCGAAAAGATCGATCTTTTTTACTCGCTATGAAAATAAGATGTACATTTCTTCTTGTTATTCGTATTCGTAAGAACACTAAACCTAGCATTTCAGTTCTGTTTCATGAAACTGCTAGCTAGCCTGCTAGACCATAAGACGATAGACATTTTTCTTGCAATAAAAGATGGGATGTGACCGATCAATTCGTACATCGTTTTGGTAATGTTATTGCCGGTTTCCATCTGGCAACGATAGCCGCAGTTGGATAAAGAAATGGTGGCACGGTTTATCCATAGATGGTTTATCGAAAGAGACATCACAAAATTTTTCTTTCTGGGCCAGAGTGGACGTACAGCTACTCCCGTAATCTTCAGCATGGCAAGTTCATGTATTCGTTATTCACCGTTGATTTATTCATATTTCTGTTCATTGGAATCGGATGTTGTTCTCACTCGACGATGGCATGTAGCTGATCATTCAAGTTCTCGCGCCTATTTTTGTTGACTGTGTTATTTGCTGGTGAAACTCGCTGTAGATCGCGGCAGAAAAAGTGGATGTTTTTGTTATTAAATCCATCTGAGGTATGTGTATGCACTAGTTCTTCTTCAGATTTTCAGTTTTCTACTCTTCTTTTTGCTAATCATAGAGTCTGTAACCGATGAATGACTGCAGTGAGCTTAAAAATGCCACAATTCTGCTATTTTTAGTGATCGCAAAGCCATACCGAAAACACTTATGGTCCAAAGCATGGAGAATCTTCTCCAATTGAAATTTTGACGAAATTCGATTTATTCGATCTTGCAATGATTTTTTCCGGAGAGTGGTCAAAACGGCCGAAAATGGCCTAAGTTTTGCTGCGAAACGCGGAAGTAAACACAACGACGGCACCTGATTGGTCAATCATAGGAGAAAATGCGATCTGATCAGAGCGTGAGTCAGAACCCCACGGGATCTTTTGACAAAAGAAAAGATTTGACGGCTATACTGATTAGTACGCCTTTCTGCATCATCGCGGTGGAGGGGGAATCTCCGGATGAGCAACACAAAAACTGGGTTGGCACTTTGTTTCATTGCCTTGACGACGTGCAAGAGTTTAAAGGTCTGAAAATCGAATCTAATAGGTGTGCGGGGAGAATACTAAGTTTATACTTTGCCACTCAATTCGGACTGGACGAACACAGAAGAATGCATTATTGCATAATATGGCAGGTCAAAGCAACAATAACAGCAGCAAACAGTTTTCCCAAGACATATTTGTTTCAATTCTTGACACCATAGGCTAATTCACACAATCAAAATGATTTAAATCTAAATTCTGTCCAATTAAAAAGCAACGTTTTCTCTTGTGAATAAAATTTCTGCCCGCTCGGGACGTCAAGGTAGTGAACGAATTGTCAACTAATTTTTGTGTTGCTCATCGAGGGAGTCCCCACCATCCCGAAGCAGGAAGGCGTAATAATCTCTCTGGTTTTGCCTTGAACATGAAAGTGAAATGTTAGAGCTCATAACTCCATTTTCAGATTACTAATTTCTTCCTACGATATGCCAAACTGTAAGTTGAAATATCTAGCACGTAGCTATAATGAATAGAAATTGCCAAATTAAAAAGATTTTTCTCTGTGCTCAACCAAACGTCGGAACTTTTTTTTGGGACACCCGGTACATGGAAGGTTGATTTAAATGAGCTCCATGAGAGTAAAATAGCCAGAGTGGTAGGGTTCCATATCGTTACGCCAAGAAACGTTTTTGACAAAAATGTGGTCTTAAATTTTTGGCCACGACTGTACTACTCTATTAGATCCTATAGCTACGACAAACAAATTCTTGCAAATAGCAACCCAAACATATTTCTACATGGCAAATGAAGAACTTTGATCAAACCGAGTTTGTAAACGATCTTTAAGGGGTCGACAGGAGAGGCATCATGCGGAATACAGACGATATAAATCTTATAGTTAACAACTGGACAAAGATTTTCTCACTTATTCTCGAAAACATGCACCAACACACAACAGTTATGTTTCTGACAAATTTTGTCCTTGGTTGACTAATGATTCCAAACTTATGTGAAAGGCAAGGGAAAATTTTTGAAAAGCAAGCTATTCGTTCAAAATCCGAATTGTTGATGCAGTCCTACAGACATCAAAATTATTTCGAAATCAAGATTACGAAATCAAGTCAATAAACTAAATGGGAACTTAAGGGTGTATATTTTACTCACAAAATCGATTCCTATGAAGGGGACCACAAAAACACATGGAAGACTACCAAACAATGTTTTAAGCAAGAAATGCAAAACCACTAACATTTCCTCACTAAACATCGATGGAAAACGTATCTCTACTTATGAGGGCATTGCAGAATCTATGCATAACTTCTTCTGCACCATTGGAGAGATATTTAGTGACCAAATCCCCCAAGCAAAAAATCCTCTCCTTAAAAATGACTACGAGGTCAATCCATAAAATACTAGGTTTCAATTTCAAGTTATTGACACCTTCCAGCTAGGAAAAGTGTTTGGCAAATTCAAAACAGGGTTTTGGTACTGATGGCATTACTAGTTGGCTTCTAACAATCGCATTTCCTGTTATTTCAGAATCTCTTTGTGGTATTTTCAATATTTCGATAGTGACTGGTTGTTTTCCAGATAGTTGGAAATCGTCAGAGTTACTTCTATTTTTAGAAGTGATCAACCTGATGACCGATCTAACTACCGACGTACAATCACTAACAAAATTGTTGAGCTAAAATAAAAAATCTCCGCGGTGAGTTGAAATTGAACCAATTTACCAACATTGCTCGTATTTAGAACCTTCAAAATATTTTGAAATCCTTTTTAGTAGCTATAAAAGTGGGAATTGTTGAAGTTTTAGTCATTTTGCATATAATCAGTGTCGAATTTTTGAGTAAAAAGCTAGCCTATGTGTACACACGGGCTTTTGCTACATCTTGGGTCATAAGCGTAGGAGGCGGGGGGCCGGGGGGCGGCAGCCCCCCAGCTTTAGAAAAATTATCGAAAATGAGCCTCAATCGGGCATGAAAATGCCCTCAGTCGGGCAAAAATTATGCTAAACAATGGACTTTGTGTTGGGCAGCCCCCCTAGATTTTTTATTCCCGTACGCTTATGTCTTGGGTGGCTTCGTTTAGTTGTTCGTCAACTTTCTTGGACGCACAAGAAACTTTAAAAAGTGAGAATTGTTGGCGAGCAATGGTCAAGATCACTCACTCAGTCTATCATTTAGTGATTTGACCTCTTGATCAATTGCAGTTCAGTAGTCCGATGATAAATTGTTTGTTATCGTTTATAAGTGCTTCCAAAAGAACTAATGCTGGTTTCAAAGGGGAAACATATACCCTTTTCATTCATTTGGCATTTAAAGAATAGAGAAATATTGGCCAATAAAGCATGGAGCCGTTATTGTCACTCCCTCAAGCAGCATGACAAATACTGGTAGGAACATTACTTTGCGAACCGAACAAACAAGGTTAAACAATTTTCTCAGTTGTCATATGTTTTAAGGTGAAATTTCTCGATCATGACGGCAATGAAATAATTTAGACAAAGGCCTGTGTTTCTCCGTAAACACAGGGCAGCGAGTTGTAATCGTATGAAAGTAATACCGATGGTAATGAAAACCCCCATTCTTATGCCGTTCAAGTGAAGTTTCCCACATTGAAATGCGGATAATCCTTACTGCAAAACACTCAACCACAACAACTGGAAAACTTTGACGCCTTGGAAACTTGTCTAAGTCACCTTAACTGTGCGTGAGTAGAAAGATGGTGCGCTGTGGTGAACTTGCTGCCATTTTGAAGTCGAACTGTCGAATTTTCAAATTTCCCGCGCTCACTCAAGTGCATAAATTCCCTTCTAAATACAACACTATGGGATATATTTTGTCGATTATGGAGGTAATTGTAGAACAATATGTTTTATAACTCGAAGATACAACTAACAGAGACTATAGATGTTGTAAAGTCGTTTGGAAATTTAATTTCTTCTTTAAATGCGAGGCGTAGCAATGGTAAATTCAGGACGGCTGCAGGCCTACAAGTCTTCAGGCAGAGGGAAGTAATGGTAGACACGTTATCTGTTTAAAAGAGTCTGTATTTAAAAGTGTATATTGCCATGTTTAACAAAATAAATTTTCCAACTTCGAATTATCGTTTCCCCATGCATCAGTCTTAATGAAAAAAACAAGCAGATTCCGATGAATTACCCAATTTTTTTGAAAAGCACGCAGAAAATGGGAAATTGTGCTGCTTCGCCATTTTCATTTAAAAAATATAAGTTAGTAATTCAAAACGTTGATTCGAATTCTACTAATGCAATGACAGTAAATATCTTATCATGTGCCAACGCCTCAGCTGCTTATTAAGAGATGTAACCAACTAGGCCAATGGTGTAAAAATAGCCAAAATGATCATATTTTCTAAGGGACGCTGCGAGGCCGCACTAGCGTTCAAAAATTCATAAAAACTTAGAGGACTGCCTTTATGCAATTATTGCCAGCCCTGTTAATTTGAAAGTATTTGAAGGAAAGACCTTAAAGTTATGACGCCTTAAAGGTACTACATTTTGAGACTGTCTGAAATGCTCGCAACTTCGACTTCAGTTTACACGAAGAGTACCGACGCCAACTGCATGAAATTTTGAACTTGGCATGTTATTGACACATAGTTTCAAAATGTGTTGTTTTTAAAATTTTTTACCAACTGTAAATAATTGACGAGATTTTTGAAAAAGGCACTTTTTCGCCATTTTGCAAGAAAATGGCATAATTGCATAGTTTTCTCAAAATTCTCATTTTTTTTGACGAACTGATGAAGATTTTAATCGAAACGTATTGCGAAATGACAGTTGTGTTTTATATCTGTATTACTATTATCATTACTATTATAAAGGTCCTACGTGGACACTTCCCCAAACAAGAAGGGCATTCTTTTGTTATATTTGCATATTCTTTAGGGGGGGCACATGCAATCACCCGAATCCTACGTCTCTGTTGCTCCTTTTGGTAGCGGCAATGAGATGCTCCTGGTTAGGAAGCTACCCAAATTCATGTCAGGAACCTAAGCAAACTGTAATACTCACCCCTTCTTCGTCATTAATATCTTGCAGTTTTACAATTGATAAGCCCACTCTCACCACTACCGGTGGTCCTGGAAAATGAAATGAGATGATAGGGTACAGATTCTTGTCTACAATATTCAAAATCACTTGCAAAGGGCGATCTCAAATCAATGAAAATATTCATTAAAGTAAGTAATCAATGAAAGACAACGATGTTTTTGAGACTGACCTTTGTGGTGGTTTTTGGACAGTGGCGATGCTTTTTGGACAGTAAGTCACAATGCAGAATGTGCCAAGAAATTTATTTTTCTATGCATCTTTGTTCGACTGTCGGTTCTCGTAATAATACATTTGAGAGCTCTCAGTTCGTGCAAACCAATCTATAAACTGGGAGATGCATGAGAAAAGTATTTGTTTGATCTCATGACAACTTTCTATTGATCTACGTACAAACATTTATGAATGAAATATGAACATTAAAATCATATTTCAAATCTGAATTTAATTCATTTTCCCAGACAACTGATTAAGTTGGTGTCCAAAAACCACCGCCATGAACTTTTAAAATTATTCGATATGGCATCCATTGCCCTCCCTTCAGGAAAACTGTTTTTTAAGTCTTTGGAAGACTCCTATGTTTTATTCAAATGCTAGACATCCAATTTCTTTGATTTTTTTAAGATTTGTGCTTCGTTTGACAACGGACTCAGAGTTTTGAATCTTCATATCATATATCTTATCATTGATATTTAGGCACGATGTCCTATCAGCCAATTACAAAATATTAAAAAAGGAAAAACTACTTAATGAAATAGATGTTTGAAAACCTAATGGGCTGCTCTTCCTAGGGGTCGTGCTTTAATTGTCATTGAGGTAGATGAATACGGCCAGTCCCCCACAGCCCCGCAACACCCCATTATTTTATTTAATGGAAATGAACGATTGCGGAAAAGACAGTGGTATAATATTCCAACAAAAACCCTGGCTTTCTGCATTTAATTCATCGATCAAATTGACATAATTCGGTAGGAAGCAGGGAAATTGTTCTGAAACTCCTTTCCCACAGTCTTTATGCCGCAAACGTTCATTGTAATTGATTTAGGTTGTAGTTAGCGTATAGTAATTAGTTTACAAGTATTCTTTGTTTTCTTTTTGTGCGTTGTCCTAGTAGTGGTCATTGTTTTTTGTTATATGTAAGAACATGGGGTAGCCATGCCATTTTGCTCCTCACGTTATTGTCCCTGTAGTGTTGTGCAGTTGTATAGTATTAATATGTAGAGTAGGTAAACATGTATTGTAAGAATTTTACATGGATAAAAAAAAAACACACCCCCGAAAGACGGTTCCCCACAGACCCACTCCGGTCCAAAACGGACCTGAGTGGCCGAGTGGCTTAAACAGTTTCCGTCAGGTGACTGAAGTTAAGCTCGGTCGAGTGAGGTCAAACTCCGGGTGGGTGACCTCTGAGGCCTGACCTCGCAACTCACCTCGCGCCGTCCTTCGGAAGGGACGTTAAACTGGGGGTCCCATGCCTGGATGCGGCATGCATAGTGGGCCTAAATTAGCTTTAAATAGCTAGAAATATCAGCCCACTTAAAATAAATTACTACTACTACTGAGTAAGACCCATAAAGCACCGTCCCCGAAACATCGCGAGGCCAGGGAGACCAAAACGCACTCACCTACCTCAGCTCCTGAGCGCTTGTTTTACTTCCTTTTTGAAGCCGTTTAAAGAGGGTAAGTGGGAGTGATGTTCACAACGACACTGCCAAGCACAACGTAAGCAACTGGTTTTGGCGTCGTTTACATTTAAGTAGGCTTTTCGTATAGATTTTTAGTATCTAGAATGTTAGCTTTCAGTACCAAGAAATATCATTTGATTGATATATATTGTCGATTTCTCATATTTTCCGGATTTATGGGCATGATTTTTTGTAAAACTTCATTTATGGGGGAAATGTTTGGGCTTTTCCAGATTTATGGGTATACTTTTCAGAAGTTTTTCGAATTTATGGGTATACTTTTGAGAAGTTTTTCGAATTTATGGATGGTAGTTTTACGCTTTGAATGGCACAACCCCCGTATCATGGAAACTTAAGTTACCCCCCCCCCCCCCCTCGGGGCTGCACTGAAATTGTTTGACTCTGTGATATCACCTATCCTCCTTTATTGTTGTGAGGTTTGGGAGCATTTCATTACACAGACTACGACAGATGGGACAACAATATCATAAAGAAAATACACCTATCATTCTGCAAAAATTTACATGGGGTAAACATAGGTCAAGTAAATATATTCTGGTTCGTAGTGAATTATCGGAGTGATGTATCTCCTTTCTGCAACACAACAATCTTCGCACAACAGTCTGGTGCATCTATCCTTACTTGCAAATAATGACCTACCCTCATATCTCAACTTTAAAACTCACATTGATAACATAAAAAGTTTCACCAATACAACTAAATTTGTTTTCCTTTCATGGTTCCATTACGGCATGCGAATTTTTCACAAAACATCACTTTTTCGATCGAAAAACTTGATTTTTAATGAAATGGTAAGCTTTTCGTCATAAAACTAGGTCCTTTGCTCATTTTTCAAACTACTTTCGCCGAAAAGTGGATTTTCTGGTGAAAAGATAGTTTTCTATTGGAAAAAGTAGGTAAACTATATGCAAAAAGTTTCGGAAGAGTAAATTTAGGACAAAATATTTTCAGTCTAAAAATTCTTGAACTTTTTGTCGAACATAGTACGCTTTACATAGCATTTGGTGACTAAAAGGCGATAAATTTGAGGCTTATCTTGCTTGTTTCATACATAAAATGTCATACATTTGTAGATCGTGCTTTGAATCTTTCAAGGGATGCTCGTCAAAAATGTTCACAAGTGCTTATTGTTGAGAACGATGGAAGTGATTACCAAGATAGGAGTTACTTTTACGTAAGAAACTTTTGGTAGCAAAATGGCCGTAAAATTAAAGAAACTGCCTACCAGCCCCAAACATCAGTTTTTTATAAAAAAAATACGTGTATTTCTAATGTCTTGTTTGTTTTATGGTCAAACCCTTTATAACTTTAAATTAAGATAATTGACAGGAGTGAGATAAATGGATGACAATTTTCAGTGCAACCTTAAATCACTAAGACAATATAGAAAAACCCATATTTTTTGTTTTTCTTTCATATGACGTCATTCATGACGTCGTGTATCTAATTAATTTAGGTAATAGATATAAATTTACAAATTTCATATTTTTTCAAAAATCACGTTTTTAGAGATTTTGATGTTTTATCTGTCATTTAAAGTCATGAGAAGCTTAATATTTCTCCCACGAGAGTTTTTACAGTAAAATCTGTATGAGTACTGTTTTTGGCCTAAAGCAAAGGAGTTGATGACTTAATCGAAAATACAACAATTAGAGTAATATAAGTTAGATATTTGGAAGTTTCATATTAAATTACATAAGATGGCCCAAGTTTTATCTCTGTATCCCCTATCAATTCGGGATTCTGAGGAGGGGGAGGGCTAATTTAGCCCCTCCCCTGCCCGAGGATTCTCAGAATAGCCAGATTCAGATAGGGTCTCAGGAGATAGTAATCTGAGGCCTGTCAATATTGTCCCTTAACCCTATTTTAAGCAGGGGGCGTTTTTCGCCCCCCTACCAGATTTTTTAAATAGCTTCCAAACGATGCTAGCTATAAAGCTGAAACTCCTTGACTCGTACTAAACTTTAATTGGCAATCAGAAAATAAAATTTCAATACCTATTGTTTCAGCACGTAACCACCACATGCCCATATTTGGAGAGTGGTCACAAAGAATTTTTTTTAAATGGCTCTAATTTCTTACTTTGTTACTAACCCTCAACAATATTTATACCATTCGATTCGTTTCGATGAGTACTTTCATTTGATATATAATTTGTTTATATTTGCTGACATCAGCAGTTTATTGTTTCTATGATGTCATCAATCTTTATGACGTCATATTCCTAATTAATTTGTAATTTTTGCATGCAAAACTCATGGAATGACTTCAAATATCGATGAATGTACTTGATCTCACCAATTATATGCAAAATTTATGGTTTTTAATCATAATTATTGAGCAAACAATTTTGCATTGAATCAAATTGTCATTAATAGACCTTTGAGCTATTTTACAAATAAGCCTGGATCGAGCGTTATTTTTATTCATTTTCATACATGAGGTTTGCACATTCGAATATTCTACAAAATGCAGCAAAATTTCGTTCGATTCTGATTCTTTTCAGAATAACTAAAAGGTCTATTGATTAATTAATTAGTTAATTAGAAACCAGAAATATCCGTATGAAACCATATGAAACTACATTTAATGCAATCAAGCAGGCTGTTCTACCAAGATGACATGAGAATAATTTTGTGGTTTCAAATTCCGGTGTTAATGTAATACGAGACCAACTGTTGTGCGGGATGACCATAGGGAACCAGACAGCGTGATCTTTGATTCGACAACACTAAGAGACGTTAGAATTTAAAAATCATTTATGCAAGGACTAAAAGCAAATCAATTACTCTGCGTACTTTATCACGAAAACAGTACTGGGAATACACACAGTTCCTACACGGTAGGAGCCCTTGGGCCAATAGAAGACACTGTAGATACACTATGTTAAGACTATGGCCATGAACTACCTTGTGAAAAGATGAACAGTGATTCAAACATTGCTAAAGATTATGTTACCGGCCATAAATATGTACGGAGAGCCTACGGAGAAACCCATGGAACGCTGGTATAGCCTTTAGTATCTGTATTGTAATTTGTTAAAGTTTATTTAGGGTAGCCATGCCTATCATGCTCGCAAAGGTATCGTCTTTGTAACTATATTTTTGTTAAATTGTACATTTTTAGATTGTGTATATAAGAAAAATAAATAAATATGTATGTGGTTGCATTTTCTACAAAGATCACATCAATTTCTGGGATAATTTTCATTGTATTATGAAAGGAAAGAAACAGTAACGCGATAACTTGAAGAATCATACTCAAAGAAATAGTATTTTACCTTGCATTTTCCTTCAAAATTCCATGTCCGAAATGATAATGACTTTTATGCAACTCATGTGGTTTCACAGTATGCCCCAAAACGACAGCACTCGCAACAGACAAGCTCTCTAATAGTGTAAAGCTAATTGAAGACTTTGGTGTATCCTTTTCATCATTTTTTTCCCTTTCTTTCAACGTTTGTTGTCTCGAAAGCATAGTTGAACTAGGATACTGGTTTATGAAAGGGTGCAAAGGCCAGACAAAGAGGCTGCTTTGAATTCATACTTTGCAATGGGATTGCTTTCAATATTTATCTGATTTCTCATAAAAATGGTCTTCTTGCGAAGTTTCTTTAATTAAACGAATACATGCTCGAACGCTGCTTTTCAATCAATCAACTATGTTTTACTTTATCAAAGTTTGTAAAATTTGAAGTGTAAAGTGTAACGTAAAGTGTATGTTTTCAAATCGGCATACAAACAAATGGTCTCGCGCCCACTTGGCTCTCAACTCTATTTACGAGAAAATCGACTCGGAAGATTGTAAATTTGACCATGGGTAGTTAGACACTGCTGGTGTGTTTCTATGGACGAGCGCTGGATAATATGTATCTGCGGAGGAAATATTGTTTAGTACTGCGGAGGAGATATCGAATATTTTTCGTTCTTTCGATATCTCCTCCGCAGTACTAAACAATATTTCCTCCGCAGATACATATTATCAAGCGCTCCTCCATAGAAGCACACCAGCAGTGTCTAATTACCCATGATTTGACAAATTGTGAGACTGTCTTGCTTGCTCAACGAATGAAAATCAGTAATGGCCAAAAAGCATTTTCGTTCCGTTTATCAAAGCTTAGGAATGAATTAGAACATGAGGTCAAGCTAGCCCCCTCTGTCAACTGTTAAATGTAGCTTAAGTAGAAAATAGCTTTTAATTTTTACATTTATTCTTGTTTAACATTGTAAATATTACTTTTTTTTCAATAATATTGTTATTAGGTTTTGCCACGGCCCCCTGAACAGCAGCCGGTCTTGGCTGATGGGGCCACAGTATATAAAGAATTTAAGATGAAATGAAATGAATATGTTTTACTGTACGTTTTACTGTATGCAACCTTCATATTTCAAGTGTTTTGTTCATGTTAATTTCGACGATGAGACTAGACTCTCA
The DNA here is from genome assembly GCA_039566865.1 of Aurelia coerulea. Lineage (NCBI taxonomy): Eukaryota > Metazoa > Cnidaria > Scyphozoa > Semaeostomeae > Ulmaridae > Aurelia > Aurelia coerulea. The sequence continues at coordinate 17,491,559 of CM076945.1, forward strand.
CAGACTAGAGTAGCGTCGCCCATTATAGCCGGCTGGCAAGAGAAATTAAATTTCAGGGCACTGACGACTGGTAATAAAATTGACATTGCGCGGAAAACCTTCGCTGACATCTGTTTTATCATGATTTGACCTTCACTGAAGTTTCAGTTCATTATCATTGAAACCCGATGAAATGGTTTGTGCATATCTCTAATTGATTCTTTCAAGTAATGCAAATTTCATGATTCTATTTACATTCCTTCCCTATTTTTCGTTCGCTCGGCACCTTGCCGTTTGAAATTTTTGAAATATGCTTTGATTTGTCAGAAGTCCTGTCTCTAGAGAGGAAATCTACAATGAAACCAAAGCAAAGTGATTTCTGATTCATATTTAAGAGTATGAAGTCTCAGTGCTGCTAATGGCTGTTTTCGTCGCCCATTATGCCCATCAGTTTACCAGAGAAGTTTCCAATAACTTCAAAATATCAAAATGGAAAATTTATTAAAAAGAACACCAATTTGGTTCAAAATCTTAGTTACTGACTTGGAAAATCATCGAAATCCAAAAAAACGCAGCATTATATTAAGTCTATTTGCATTTTAGAAACTTATGCCAAAACTCATCCGTCCATGCACAAGAGATAAGGCAGGATTAAGAGCAACTCGAAGCATGTATTGCAACTCGAAGCATGTATTTCAATTGCCCAAACTCGAAGTTTAGGTTAATTCTTGTTGATATTTTTGTGTTTAAAGTACCCAATAATAAACAAATAACAGCAATTAAAACCGTTTCAATTATTAAAATTTTTACCGGAGAGTAGTGCTGCTTATTTGTCCTGCGGCCATAATGGGCGACGCCAGATGAAAACGACATTTTTACCCCCTTCTTTAAAATCCTCTAAAATCTGCATAAAGAGTCCTTATAAAAAATCAGTACTCTGTGATCTTTTTCTCCATTAGTTGGTGATATAACCTGGCTATTTGGTTTTATCATTAATTGCTTTTTTAGGATGTAACTCAGAACTTCGCGACGACATGGACATAATGTGCGACATCACTCTATATCTAACATTATAAGATGACTTACCTCCGCTATCTGGTCTCATTCTTTTGTCATAGCTTGAAAGCAATCTCTGTAGGACAGCTGTGACGTTTTCTCCATATTCTCTGGTGGCAGAAAGTGTTAGTATCTTTAAGAATATGTTAAGAATCGTAATAAATTAGCCTGAGTACAGACATTACCTTTCAACTGCGAAGGAACCCATTGATGAACTTTACAAGATCCTCAATAGCTAAAACCTGCATGCAGCCTCAAGAAGGAGTTGAGGCTGTATGCAGGCTAAAATAGCTATCCACTGCATTGGAAAGTAAGGCCTGCTCGGCACGGCTATCGCTGCTCCTCCGCATTCCGTTTAACCTCCTATGTTCGTCACATGTTTCATTGTTATTATTATTATTATTATTATTATTGTTGTTATTATTATTATTATTATTATTATTATTATTCAGTGTTATTATTATTATTATTATTATTATTATTATAATTATTATTATTATAACATTCTTTAAGGTTGATTGTTAAAAACTCTACTTCAAGAACTAATAAAGAACAACTATTTACAAAAACAAAATAAATCACAGTTCATGATAAGAAACGAAAATACCCTAGAATACCCTATTTACAAATTTGCAACGGTAAGTCTCTCCAATCCATTTTCTATGCATGACTTGAAAGAACAGACTGAGGCGGCAATTTTTGTATCATTAGGCAGGGAATTCCATAATATGCTACCACGAAAAGATAAACTATCGTTGCCATAAGTAGTTGTTTTAGTATGAGGCAACATCAACAGATTCTTTGATCTTAGATTGTAATTATTGTCCTTTTCATGCAACACATCCCACAAAAAAGAAGGGTTTTGTTGTGTTAAACTGCTATGAAACTCGAGCATTTGTTGACCCAATTTTAGGCAAGTGGCATATCATTAATTCCAAAAAGTGCACGGGGTTATTTTCAGAATAAAAGGATTTTTACATATTTTTCTTGAAAAGGAAAGTATTTGCTAAAAGTGTACGAGATTTTTTTAGACAGAAAAACGTTGATGCAAATTGTTCTAAGCACGTTTTAGCATATTTCTCGCGTTAGTTGTGTCGGTATTAACGGCTGCTGCAGAGTCATGCCATCAAAACCTATGGTCCTTTAACAGCAAAGAGAACAACAACCATACATGTCATCGGTTTTTATGGCGTTGCTTGCCAAAATATGTTCAGTATATGCTGAAAGCATTCACTGCACCCCAACACTTCATAAAACAAAACAATTGCTTCCTAGTCATACGCAAGTATAGTTTTTCATAAGCTTTCACAGAAGGCAAGGTAATTTAAATTCCTGTCGTCAGGTCCCCTGAATCATTCATTCATTCATTCATTCATTCATCCATCCATCCATTCATTCATTCATTCATTCAAGATAAATTTACAAGCCATGAGCAAGAATCATAAAAGGTTATTTTACAAGCTGAAATCAATGTAAAACGAGACTCATCTGGAAGGTCACCTGCTGATGGGTTCCTGTGCATAACTTTTGCTATAATAGACCTTTCCCCTGATTACGTCACACACCTGTCAGCGCATAGTGCATTCTGGGAGTTGTATTTAACACGCGATCAGCTGTTTATGTTGTTCTATGGTGATCGTACGGAGTTCTACTTTTATCTCAATATATACAGCGAACAATCGACGAAATTATTGAAAATCTTTCAACTTTAGCCCACCAGCACATCCCTAGGTTGTTTTAAAACTCTTGCACGGGAACTGGTGCTTCAGAACGAGGAGAAAATGAAGATTCGTCCCAGAATAGCGGTAAGAATCCGATGCGGCCTAAAGTGTCTGGAGTGGAAGGAGTAAACAGAAACCGGTGGTTGGAGGGATCACTTGCTGTGTGCTAGCGTGTTTCAGCAATAGTCAGAGAGACAAAAAACTATCATTTACACGATTCTGAATGGCAAAAATAAAGGAAAACAAGAACTCAGAAAGAGATGGCTGCATATGATTTCTCGGCAGAATTTCACTCCAGGTCCAGGACACAGGGTATGCTCAAAACATTTCACTAGGGGTCGAAAGACCTACATGAACAACGTTCCAACAATTGTTCCAAAAAATAACGGGAAAAAGGAGACGAAAGGAAGGCTTACTTCAAAGGCAAGGATCATGCAATATCGTTGCTTCAAAATATGAACCTGTCCAAAGAGTCACCAGCGCAGCGCCTTCTGACCAACAGTTGGAGAATTCTGCCGAGAAATCATTAGCTATCTCTTTCTGAGTTCTTGCTTTTCCTTGCTTTTTGCCATTCAGAATTGTGTAAATGATAGCTCTTTTTCTCTCTGACTTTTGCTGAAACACGCTAGCACACAGCAAGTGATCCCTCCAACCACCGGTTTCTGTTTACTCCTTCCACTCCAGACACTTTAGGCCGCATCGGATTCTCACCGCTATTCTGGGACGAATCTTCATTTTCTCCTCGTTCTGAAGCACCAGTTCCCGTGCAAGAGTTTTAAAACAAACTAGGGATGTGCTGGTCGAATAAAGTTGAAAGATTTTCAATAATTTCGTTGAATATTCGCTGTAGATATTGAGATAAAAGTAGAACTCCGTACGATCACCATAGAAAAACACAAACAGCTGATCGCGTGTTAAATGCAACTCCCAGAATGCACTGCGCGCTCACAGGTGTGTGACGTAATCAGGGGAAAGGTCTATTGCGAATGATCTATTAATAAAATCACGATATTTATTTTCTTGTTTGATATTGAGTTGGTAAGATCATGGGTAGTTAGACACTGCTGGTGTGCTTCTATGGAGGAGCGCTGGATATTATGTATCTGCGGGGGAAATTTTTTTTGCAGTACTGCGGAGGAGATATCGAAAAAAATTTCCCCCGCAGATATCTCCTCCGCAGTACTATAAAAAATTTCCCCCGCAGATACATATTATCCAGCTCTTCTTCATAGAAGCACACCAGCAGTGTCTAACTACCCATGGTAAGATGATGGGATTTTGTTTCGAAAGAATTTGAAATGAAATGAAATTGAATACTGTGTGAATGTTTTAGTGATAAGATTAACCGATAGAGTTTGATAGTGACAACTATGGAGGAGCTCAATTGCTGTAGAATTTGATCCAGGATTTTATGCCTATTTATTCATTTAAGGATTTTGCGATGAAGCATTTTGATAAAATCGTTTGTAATTTGAGAACTTTACGAGCGATTTTGACCGAAGAAATTCTATAATCTAACGGGTGAGCCAGAAAAAGTTCTCACTTTCGACAGGCCACAATAAATCATACCCTCGACCAATTTTAAATACTTTTGATTTGTTCTTTTGTCAATATCCTATATTATTATTCTCTGTTATTTTTTGTTGATTTTTCAGATGCCTACTTATCGATATATTTACAATTTTTTTGAAATTTTGCTATGCTGGTACCATCTGCTTTTTGGAATCTGATGAATGGTTTGATGAGACTCAGAGACCCACAGGCTTTCAAACATCAAACATTTTGACTCACCCAGTTGAGGCAGCTAAATCTCTTGTTATCAGAAAAGATACCAATCAAGCACACCCTATAGAAATATAGCTTGGTTCTTTATTTTACCTCCATTTTTATCGCGGCGCACTTTTGGAAGTTATTTGAACTTTGTGACAAAGGTGCTCTTCTCAACAGGATGTCCCAAAAACATGTACGCCGTTTTAACTTCTATTGTGAAGGAGCCATAAGTCTAACTTGTCCGTTTTTCAGATTTTTTAATAAAAGAGATTTCAACTTGGAGTTTAGCATCGAGTTTGAATAAAAAGAATTGGTTGTTTCAAGACCAGAGGATTTTATCTCCGTAATTCACCTCATAACTTGAATGTTAGCATCAAATGGACTTAAGCTTTACAGTTGTGCCAGGAAACACATTTGGGAGTAATTAATGACCACATAACTCAGGAATACTTACAGGCAGCCCGTGGAATGCAATATTTGTTGGTCTAAAAAGATCTCTCACTTTTGAGAAGCAAAATAACTCATGGACGAATGTCATAGCCTGCAGCCCTTGTGTTGCAAATCACCATTTTTAGCGACTCTAAATATGTCAAATATCCTTGAGCATCACGAAATCCAATGTATGACTATGTGTTCCACTTGTGAATATCAGAAAATCGGGCTAGGTACGTTTTTTTTCAGTCAATTTCTTTGATTTAACATAATGGAGATTTAACATAATGGTTTTGAGGCGCCATTGATGTTGGATTTCTTGCTCCTTAAATCAGCACACACTTATCAGATTTAATTAAACTTAGTGTCAAACTTTACGTCGAAGTCTCTTCTCGTAAAATTCTAAAAACGAGAATATTAGATTTATGGCTGCTCCACAGCAGCCATTCAAACGCGGAGTTCATATTTTACTTGAGACAGCCTGAGAAATCCCATTATGATTCAGAATCGGAAGATATGAAAGATCTTCAAAACATGGCTAGTAACAAATACCGTAACTCATTTCAAGTTTAACTTTTTAGAGTTCGTTTTGATGGCTCGTAGCAATCTCTCACAAATTATAAATAAAATGTCTTTGTTGAAAAGTTTGAAAATAAAGGAATCCCTTAAATTTTGATACGACTGTCGCAATCAAATTTCGATAAAATGAAGCCGGTTTTCCACAAGGCGGATTTTTCAGCGCGCAGCAGAGCGGCTATTGTATTTGCATTGTTTTGACAAACAATGACCACGTCTTGTCGCTCCGCTACGCGCGTACTTGAAAGGCGGATTGACTTCAACTTTTCCGCCGCGCTCGATGGAGCCAACCAATCAAATCGCTCGAAAGCTTTGACACATGACATCAAGAGAAAAGACATAAGCAAGATAGGGATTCAAAATGGCTGATCAAGATGAGGACACACGGAATCCCTACGGAATGTGCATTATTCTAAAAACAACTGCCACACCGCTGCGCGCGGAAAAATCCGCCCAGTTGAAAACCGGCTTTATATGCCACAATACATGTTATGCCATGCAGTTCTGCAGGCTGTCAATAAAACGAGCGCCGTTTAATGAAAGACGCATTAAAGAATTAAACGCGATGAGTTAACACAAGACAGCTGTCTTCACCTCTGACTGCACTCAGTCAAATAAAACTAAACAGAGAAAGCAACACATTAAGGTCGGCTTCGTCGAAGGTATGAAGTCTATTCCTGGGGCTGTCAAAACACTTTGCCTTAATCAAAACTGTATCCATTTTTTTGCAAATTCACTTTTGCTGATGAGAATAGGTTGGATTGCTTCTCCTGCGTCAAAAAAGAGTGATGTTAAAAGATGTGAAAAATTTACAGCAAGCGGCAAAGTCGTAAAATTGGTACTTACTGCTTTCTGCAGGAAACTGCAGCAGATTCACAATAAACATTGCACATCATAATGTAAATAGATAAGATGGCAATACTGAATGAAACAATCTTTAGCTGCTTCATCTTCATTTCTTTAATCTATTCTTGTGAAGCATCTAAGACAGTCAGTCACATCTGTGGCTGACTAAATTTCTAACGACTTGATGTATGTGAAACCATGCCACCTGCAAATTGAAATAAAACGATTGACTCCTTAATGCACCCGCAGGGAGATATTTGTGTGAATAGATACCTGTTTTGTTAATGCTTGTGCACAGTGTGCCCACATCTCCAATTTCGAGAATATATTCATAGCGCGAGAAAGAAAACTGATAACAATATGGCTGAGGGCTCGTTAGAAAGATTTCCAAAGGGGGACATGAAATCAATGATGTTTTACAATTTTCCGAAATATGGGGGTGCTGGGGCAAATTTCCTTATTTGGGCGATTTTGCACAAATAGCACTGTATTGAATTTACAGCTGGTATTTTCTGAGAAGGTTTCAAGAGTGCATCAGGAATCAGCAGTGGTAAAGACAACGAGCTTGAATGAAATAACTACTAATTACGAGGTCTGGGACCAAATATTCATTCCCATGGGAATATGTAGTGGCTTCATGTCCACCTTCTGCTAGATTTCTTTTTTTCCAAAAATGTATTCTTTATTACGTAAATTGTTCGAAGACTAAGGTGTTTCAATATTACCATTTCAACGTAAATCTCAAGGAATAAAGAAAAACATGTGAACTGGTTTGCATGAAATTGAGTTGTTTACTTCCAAGAACTGAGTTGTTTTTGACAAAAAAGTGAGGTTCTATTTGTTTACTGCAAATAATTACAATATTTCTTGCACCTTTCTTTTAATCTAATTAGTAAATTTGAAAATTTAGTATTGGTTGGATATATGCAGGAAAAAAATAACTTTCTTGGGTGCCAAAATCAATTGCGAAATGGATCGAGATTCCATGATACGAAGCTGAAAAAAACATGCAAGGTCATTTCAAATTCGGCCATGGCCACGGGCAAGGCAACCTTCAGGAAAAAAAATATTCAAGGCATATTTCTGCGTATGCTTATCGTGGTAAATCCCTACGTTGCCTCAAAACGACCACGTCTATGTTGTTCAGTGTGTGGAGAAGTAGGAGATGAAGCACAAAAACGTTGCACCACAATTTTGAAACTGAAGAGATGAAGATATGCCTAAAATACATCAAGTGTTTATGATGCAATACTGTTGATGGAAGAATGAAACATTGAAATTCATAAGATGGTGATAAGCTCGTATTATTTTGTATTGGTCTGAGAGGTTCCTGATTCTCGCGATAATATTTGCAGGTAAAATATGCAGTCGCAAAGATGATTGGTATGCAGAAAGCAACGATAAATCTAAAATGTATGCAGATTTGGTCGACTTCAGCGATGTGAATTTAGCTTTAATCTATGGCTCATCAGTCTCAAAATGTTCCTCGATAGGTAACTTGAACATAGATATCTCGTTTGTTAGTATTGATGCTCTAAGAGCAGAAATATCAATCTTCAAAGCTCAAATTTGCAAACCAGTACTTTGGCCTTTTGGCCTGTGCAAATACCTGAAACACATCAAAATTAAGAACTGAAATTAATGAAAAAATCAAGAAACTTCCCAATGGGTGAATGGGGGGGGGGGGAGGTGACTTCTGGAAAACAGAATGACAAAAGATCGAATATTTTTCAAATTGTAGCATGGCTATCGTTGATATTTATACGCTGTGCCTTACGAATTTGCTTAGGCCAAAAGGCCGAATCTCTGGTTTTCAAGAAGATGAAAAATTCCAGCTTTCAAGGTTAACATGTCTGCTCTCAAAGCACCAATAGCAACAAACGAAGTATCTTTGTTCAAGTTAACTATCGAGGAACATTTGTAAAGTGATTAGACATTGGTTGGAGCTAAATTCACAGCGCTGGAGTCAACCAAACCCGTATACATTTTTTGGGACACCCGGTACTTTATCTTGAATGGGGTAATTTCTGTCGAAATGCTTCTTACAAGCGATATTGACATTATTCTGACAACATACATGCAAAATGTAAACACATTTAGCAAGTTCCTCTATCAGTCTTTCTTTGATACGCAACGAGATCTATTACAGGCAACTGTTAAATCTCTTCCTTTTCTTCGAAATGGCAGATTAGCATGTTGGAAAGTGGTTATTAAAAATCTATAATTTAACAGTACCTTTACAGACCTTGGGTCCTCTCGTTGTGTATCAAAGATAGATAGATAGAGGAACTTGCTAAATGTGCTTACATTTTGTATGGATGTTGTGAGAATAATGTGAATGTCGCTTGTAAGAAGCATTTCGACAGAAAGTACCCCATTCAAGACAAAGTAGTAGACATCGTTGCTTGCTCAATACCAATTATCTTTGCGATTGCATATTTTGCGTGCAGATGTTATCGCGAGAATCAGGAACCACTCAGACCAAATAATGTTTATGGTACCAGATATATCTAAGCATGGGTGGGAAAGAACATGTGAAATCCAGTGGAATGAGAGTGCATTCCCAGAAGACATTGATGAATTAATTGCTAGTAGAAATGGAAGATGACGCTTCCTTTGATGATTACGGAGGGGTACTTCGGGGGGGGGGGTCCCAATACCGCAATACCGCACGAAAAAGACACCAAATACCGCAATACCGCACCAAAAAATAGCAAAATACTGCAAACGCTAGAAAACTAAAAAAAAAACGCTGTTAATACTGTATACCGCTCTGTAGCAGTTTGATTGCGATCTAAATCCACCAGATCCACCTTTCTGCATCAAAATTTGAAGTTTGATCTATTAGATCGTAGTTAGATGTTTTATAGAAAAAAGAGTGATGTGAGAACAACAGGAAAAAGTTTCATTGACGTGCTAATATCCTGCTCAAATGTGCAAATGTATTCGAATGCAGCATGGTTCGAAAGGAAACTTTTCAAAATAAAAAGTAATAATAAGAATGATAACTAATATTTTGACAAGTTGACTTGTTCAGACGTAAAACTATCTGTTATTATTCAAGGACCTGTAATCATACCTATTGACAATCATTGTAGTTAAAATGAAGGTAAAAGTAGAATAAAATGAAAATGTTTAATGTACAATTAAAGGATAAGAATTTATTTGAGTCAAATACGTTTTTCTTTGACATCTACAAAGACTTCGATAGTTTTAGTTTCTTTTTGAAAAGAAAGATGGATATTACGTATTGGGTTGATTTTTCGAGTCGGTTGAAAATGCGGGCTCCCTGGCAGGATAACGACTTTTTCCAGTTTCAGTGCGCATTTTCCGTAAAATAAGACAAGAGGCACTGCCTCCAGGGTTTATTTAATGCTGAGATCTTTTGAAGTAACCATTCAGGTCTTCGGGTAGTATAGATTCTGTTCTGCAACGATTTAAACACGTTAATGGCCACCCTTGTGTTTCGTGTATTTTTCAATACTGTCCCATGATGTTATCTTTGCTCTTGGATTGACAATTCTGGCTGCTTTATTTTGTAGATGCTGTAGCTTGTTTACTGTTTCTTGGGGTAGGGAAAGCTATAGTGGGTAGCAGTACAACAGTATAGTGGCCGCATCATTGTTTTATATATATTAATTCTGCTACATAAGGGCTGACTTTGTCGCGAATACGAGATAAAAATTTAACTTTGGCTGATGCTTTTTGAAAACATTTTCGAAATGTTGATGTAGGTTCAGATGGTTATCCAAAGCTACATACACAACGGTACTTGTATGATTTTGTCTCATGAATAGTTTGATTGTAGATTTTGATGTCCACGTTTGGCTATTTGGACAAGTTTTGATGTGATTCATATGGCACAAGTTCAGTTTTACCTTTTTGCAAGTTAATGAACAAGTTATTTTCATCAAGCCACTCTGCAACTTTTTGCAGTTAACTGTTAAGTAAATGTTCTATGTCATTTGAGTTCTTTCCTGCACAATATAAAACAGTATCGTCGGAATATAATATAGTGCCAACATCAGTGAGCAGAATTTGGATATCGTTGATTATTATCAGCCCAAAGAGAAGGGGCCCTAGAATGGATCCTTGTGGGACACCACATGTAACGTTTTCTTCGCATGAGCTGGTATTATCAAAAATTCCTTTTTGTTTCCTATTAAAGAGATAAACACCTATCCATTATAATTCCACATCATCTATACCATAGCCTGCGTGCAGACTCTACAGTCAGTCAGTGCGGAGGAGGGAAAATGAGAAGGAAGCTCCCCTTCTCCTTTTCCCTCCTCCGCACTGACTGACTGTAGAGTCTGCACGCAGGCTACTATACCATAACTTGGTACTTTTTCCAGCAAGGTTGCATGACGTAATGTGTCGAAGGCTTTACAGAGGTCAATATAGACAGCACCGCTAAATAGCCCTTTATCAATGTTCTGTCTAACCTTTTTGACAGTAAGGTAACTGCATGTTGCGTGGATCTCCCTTGTCTAAACCCAAACTGATGTGGGCACAACAGGCCATTCAATTTAAGGCACTAGGACAGTTGATTATATATGATCTTCTCGATAACTTTTGATAGAGCAGGAATTATCACGATGGGCGTATAGTTGTCCAACACTGTCGGAGTGCCACTTGAAAACTGGGGTGATTTTCCCACATTTAAAGTTTTGATTCATGCAAATATTATGATTCTTTTTCTTCAGATAAAAATGTTGCGTGCTCTCCTCCGCATGTACCTTTTTCAAAGTTGAGCAGGTGGAGCAGGCACACACAGAGAGATAAGGGTCTTCTCTCTCCTTCGTTTGTCTTTCCTCTGTAAATTCGTCTCGAAGATGCTTTGTTCCGCACCAGGAAATGGCATTACATGAAGTTTGGATGTTAATTTTCGTACAATACCGCATACCGCGCTGTGAACGTTCGATACCGCAATACCGAAAGTTTTTTCCATCATTACCGCAATACCGCACAAACTTTAACCCCGATACCGCAATACCGCAAACCCCGAAGTACCCCTCATTACGAGGAAAATGGTGACAATAGTGACACAGAGTGCAATTAGGGATACTTTCCTGTAAATTATTACGTTGTATTTGGTATGTTAACCCTATTCTACATGGGTAAATCAAGCACCATTTTCTCATTGGGGGGGGGGGCTAAAAAGCCCCCCCAGATTTTCTAAGCAAACGTAGTGCCTATGGCAACGCAACTTGGTACACTTGATTATAAAGCAATTATGATTCTAAAGATAGGATCATATGCTAATTAGTCACATGATCCGTTGCTAGGCAACGCAAAAACAATGGAAATTTGCTGATTTTGGCTCTCCTTAAAAACGTAATGTTTTTAACCAAAAATCGTCAATAGATAACTTTAAAGTTATAAATATGATACATATTGATTGTTCTTAATGAAACTGTCAAAAATTCTATTTTTGGAATTCTTTGTTATCACAACTGTCAATCAAAGTCACGGTTGAAACCTAAACAAATTAGTTGATGCTTTATTTGCATTTTAAATACGTTTTTAGTAATAACAACGACGATATGAAATTGATCTTGAGTTGTTAATTGGTCAATTTTGATCATAATACATTAATTATTTCATATGTTTATTATAAATATGACGTCACATATAAGTATGACGTTATAGATCTTAAATTTTGCTGATGTCAGCAAAATACAAACTTTTATATATCAAATGAAAGTAGACTTCAAGGCGAACTGATTGGTACCAATAGCATTGAAATCAGATGTGTACGAGAAAAGTTATGCATGTTTTACTGATTTTCTGAGAGACCTGTTGCCAAATATAGGCATGCCCTAGTCACGTGACCAATTATATAACAATGAACTATTGTTAATTTGATGCAATATTAAATTTGATTAAACGTCACCCAAGTTCCAGTGCTTTATCATGCTTAGTTTGAGAGCAATTACAGGAAGTATGGTTGGGGGGCCTTTTTTGCCCCCCCCCTCATGTAGAATAGGGTTAACTAACCATAGTGCAAATAGTTTCAAGTAAACTATAGAGTGGCGCCAGTTGCATTTTCCTCTTTTTATAGCACATTTTTGCCATTTATTGAAAGTTACCATATAAGGAAAAGGGTGATTTCTTATCACGTGACCATTGTTTGGAGAAACTGCTAGTCATTTTTCAGCATCTAACTTATATATCTAGTGATTTCAGCTTAATTTGGTCAGCCCGTGCGTGATTTAAAAGAAAATCCTTGTTTCTCCTCAGCAGAGATGCTTGTTCATAGTGGTCGAACTTTAACCCACGATTTTACCCTAAAACCCCAACGGATCGCTGATCAGCATCACGTTCCAAGATGCCTAGGGTCATAGGTACCTCAAAATATCAATTTAAATTTCTCCGCTCATAGCCTGGTCTATTCGCTCAGTTCAAAGTCTTCTTATGAAAGCGTATTTTAGCAATTCATCATAATATTCGTAATCACAATTCATAAGGTTGAAATCCATTAGCATTCAATTATTGAATTACTAATAAAGATCGGTTCGTGATGGGCAAACATGAAAATAAACTTTGCAATCTTAGTACATACACTTTCGCAAAGTTGAAAGGTTAAAGGCATTGAGTCCAAATTTTTACTGACAAATCGCTGACTTTGTTATTATTATTATTATTATTATCAATTTATTTAAAGTAGGCCTACATATATATATATACATACAAGACATATATACATATAGATACAATAGCTATAACTAAGAGCTAATTCAAGCCTACTATCTAAACAAGTAAACTTTGTAAGAAAAAAGTAAAAAATAAATAAAATTCCGAATGATTGAATACAGATAAATTTTACAGATTTTTACAATGCTTTTAATATTTACAATGTTTTCTTACTTTTTTTTCGGTAAATACAGCAGAAAATTTAATATCAGCTCAAGAACCCAACCTGTGCCACGAAAGGTCTGCATATTCTACAATTACATTCCTCTCCCCTCCAGGTTTTGATTTTCCTTTTGAAACTGGACAGAGTATCTGACTGTTTTAGGTCATTGGGAAGTGCCTGCCATAATCTACACCCAAGGAACGATATTGTCTCTAAGCCATAGCACGTAGTGCGTGCTTGTGGCAAGGATAGGTTATGGCAGCCTCTTATCCCATAAGAAACCTGTTTTTCAACGAAAATGTCCTTCATGAAGCTGGGATTAAGGCTCAATTTTGTCTTAAAGACTTCAGTCATTAGCAATTGTAAATTCCTTATGTGGAGTGGGACCGAATTGTCTCTCAGTAACATCGTATCAAAATCTGTTCTCATATCTTTGTAAGTTATTCGCAATGCCCGTTCGTGAATATGGTTAATTTTATTGTTCAATGTTCTGTCACAGAACATCCATACAAGAGGACAGTAGTTGAATTGGGACAAGATAAATGCCTTCATTATTCGTTTCAGCTGCTCAGTATCAAGGAAATGAGAAATTCTTGAAAGAGCATGTAGCTTTTGACCAGCCTTCTTACAAAGAGATTTTACTTGCTGTTTGAAGCTGAGCTTTTTGTCAAAAATCACACCCAGCAGCTTTTCTTCTGTGCTCTCATTTATCGTTACACTTCCGATATTTATGGAAACATTGTTACTCTTGTCTCCAAATACCATTAGGTGGCATTTGTCCTCATTCAGCTTCATGCAGTTGTTTGGAAACCATTTTGTAATTTTAAGGGCATCACTCTCTAATGTTTTGATGACACTTTCAATGTTGTTAGCACTGGCATAGATTGTCGTATCATCTGCATAGTTGCAGATTTGAGTATCTTTCACAAACATGAAGAGATCATTTAGGTATATGTTAAACAGCAGAGGCCCCAAGACCGAACCTTGTGGCACTCCAATTATTGTTTCTCTCCACGTACTGAAAGACCCATTTATCTTCACCCTCTGCTTCCTTTCACTGAGATAGCTATGGATCAACCGCAATGCACTCACACTGAAACCATAAGCACTTAATTTTGCAATCAAGAGCTCATGATTTAAGCAATCAAAAGCCTTTGAGAGGTCCATGAGTAGTGCTGCTGCTATACCCCGTTTCTCTAAGGTCATTTTACAAGTCTCTATTAGTCTTACAAGTGCATGCTGGGTTCCATAGCCCTCTCGAAATCCACACAAAAGAGGAGAAAGGAAGCTAAGGGCATGAGATTTTATTTGACTTTCTAAAACCCTCTCATAAATTTTGGAAACAGATGATAAAACCGTTATCGGTCTATAATTCTTCTTGATAAAAGCATCAAGACTTTTGAAAAGAGACGAGATCTCACCAGTTTTCAGTTCTTTTGGAAAATTGTTTCTTGACAAATCAGAATCAAAAATTTTCTGGATGAGGACGGCAAAAATGTCTGAATTTTGTTTAAGGATCTTGGCAGGGATGCTGTTTAACGGTGATGCTTTCTTTGAATTTAGCTTTTCTATCTGCAGAAGTATTTCACTTACAGTCACCGGCTTGAATTCAAATTGGCTTAGCTCACAACTTCCTTTAATCATCTTGATGCTAGGATGATTTTCATATTTCTTGATAGCTTTTTCAATGGGATCATTTGTTGGTGATAACACTGCCTGATCCTCAGAAATTCCTAGACTTTCTGTTATATTTGCGAAGTAATTACTAAAAATTTCCGCAATCTCTGAGTCTTCAGTTATCATTTTGCCATCTTCAATTAGAGTAACAGATGAATTTATTTGTACCTCATTTGAAAACACCGGTTTTACAGTTTTCCAAAATTTACGGTTATCTGTGAGGTCTCCTAGGTCAAGATCTCTATAGTAATCTGATTTCGTCTTGCGCAGAAGTTTGACACAAAGGTTTCTTTGCGTTTTAAATGCTTTTAAATTTTCCTCAGCTCTATTCTTTATGTACCTGTTGCGCAGTCTCTTGCGATGCATCATCGCCTTTCGTAAGGCCTTTGTCATAAAGGGGCCATCGTTCGCACGCAAGTACTTTTTCTTGAGAGGAGCATGTCTATTTAGCGTATCAGTAACCACAGTGTCAAAGGCACCATAATCTTCATTATCCTGCAGTTCAGACGAAATCTGATCACAGAGATCTTTCCTGAAATCATCGGCACAGAATTTGGCGTAATTTCTATATGCAATGATCTTAGGCCCTTTTTTCCGATATCCACCTTTAAGTACTGTAACAATCATGGCGTGGAAGTCCTCAAGAATTTCTTTGAACTAATTTCAATGTGGATTGGTAAAGTGCGAGTTGCGAGTTACGAGTTACGAGTTGCGAGTTGGTGCTTTCTGCGAGTTGCGAGTTGCGAGTTGCGAGTTGCGAGTTAAAAGTGAAAAGTGCGAGTTGGTACATTTAAAATGCGAGTCCGAGTTCGGTAAAAAAACCTCAGATTTTCCATCTTTTGCAGCTAAAACACCGTGATTTTTTGGAGAGCCTTTGTCAAGATCAGGGGAGTTAAAGAACGGTTTTTTAATTCGCAAAGAGCTGCTGATAAAGGATTTGCTTTGAGCTCGGACAATTAGGCCTACATAGAAGAAATATTATTCTCTTTGGTATTTCTTGAGTTGGTAATAGGCTGTATGGCCAAAACACTTTTCAACTCATAACTAAAGATTGGCAAGTTTCTTAACTTCGAATTGACCTCTCATCGCTTCTATAGAGTTTCTTAATTTTCTGGGATGCACTTCACCTACTTACAAGCGGGTTCTTACTTCTTTTGTTGAAAAAATGACTACATACACGTTTTTTATATAAGAAACTGGTTTATAAGAACTGGTACTGGGATTGCGAAAAATTTAAGAAACTCTAATACTATGCTTGAGAATTGGCAAGAAACTTTTAAAGCCAAAACAAGGATTTCATGGGAAATTATTTTTTTTTTTTTTTTTTTTTTTATATTCCAATAAAAAGTTACAATATATTTACGAGCTACACTACACTACTTACAGAACTACTTTACAATATGAGCTACCCTACACTACTTACATAGTTACCCTACGATACTACTACAACGATACCCCAAGGAGCAAAAAAGCAATGTCTACCCTGAGGCCATTAACATATAGATATAAAATATAAGAAAAAGAAGAAACTAGTCAAAATATAAGACAAGAAAATAAATGACATGAACAAAAAGAACAACTACATAAAATCTACTCGTAAATTACTACTAAACGGGGAAAGGTGGTGGCATGTAATGAAGTTTGGAATTATCTTAATCAAATCGACCAGTTTTATGGATATACTGCAAAGTTGATTGTAATATATTTCTATTAACTTCATTGGAAAGTTCTTTATCACCATACAGTAAGAGCTCCGTAAGAACCTTATTTGAAGGATTAATGTACCCAAATGGTCTCAGTAGCGAAAGGACTCCAGCGAGAAGATCACGTCGTTCCTCATCAAAAGAAGGGCAATGCAACAAAAAGTGTTCAGTATCCTCAACACCGTCATTTGTGGGGCACATTGGATTTATTGTATCCCTAAAATTGTGCTTGAATTTGTGCTTGAAATTATCGTTAAGCCTTTACTTTTTTAGCAATATCCATGATAAATTTGTGTTTTGATTCAAAGTGAACTCTCCTTCTTGCTAGTCAAGAAACGAATACGTGGCAATGGTAGAAACTACATGCATCTAAAAAATAAGAAACACATTAAGAAATTTAAGAACTAAAAAGCTGAAATTTTCACTTGAAAGTAAGAAACTTTTAGTACTGTGGGCTTTTCCAAGTTTCTTATAAATAAAAAAACGTGTATCAGATCAGGCCTAACTGGAGGATATGCAAGAAATCATGCTGAAGCTAACATGAGTGGTATGGTATATCACTCCGTCGAAAATACCTACGAAATTTGAAAAGCAAGAGGGTGTATAGGGAATTGTTACCAATTCCTTGCTAAATAGCACCAGATTTAGGAGCGTTATGCCTCTCGAATTTGCCTTTGTTGACGATGCTTTTCCAAATCGAAAAACACCCTCAGCAGAGCTCAATTTACTTCAATTTCTTTTCTGAGCTCAACAATTAACATGAACTTGCACAAGTCTTCTTGAAAGGGAAAGATGAATTAATGATTCGCTTTATTTTTCTTTGAAGACCACTAAGGCAAGTCCCCAGTTTATTGCTTTACAGTAATATTCGTGAACGACTTGGAGGAATGAAAGCCACAAATTGTTATAGGCCTGCAGCTTCTTATAATTGATTTATTATAAAGAAAATTACAACGGCCTAAAAGCGCTAAATCCATGAAACAGTTCTAAATTCAATTGCAACTTCAAAAAACCCTTTTATTTCGTGAAAAATTCATTCATTCAAAAGAAAACAGGCAACTCGTAATTTTAGTTTCAACTCGCACTTTTGAGTTTCCAACTCGCACTTTTGAGTTTCCAACTCGCAACTTTCGTTCAACTCGCAACTCGCAACTCGCAAATTAAGTGCAACTCGCAGCTCGTAACTCGCATAATAAGTGCAACTCGCAACTCGCAAAATAAGTGTAACTCGTAACTGCAACTCGCAACTCGCACTTTACCATATCACATTTCAATAGTGATTAAATGACAACTTTTGTTCTATGATCCTTTTCACCTGCGCTCAGATCTGAGGGGAAAATTTTCAAGACAATGAGAAGAATCTTTCAGTTGAATGGTACTAATTCGATGGCGCTGATTCCGAATATGTGATTTATTTTATGATTAGTGATGTTGATTCTTTGATTTGACGTCACGAAACCAATACATACAGATGGACCCATGATTCCGAAATTATACAATTTCCACCTTTAATCAGACTAAAATCGTCTACTGGCAACCAAATAGCATTCATAAAACAATTACCAAGTGCAGCTTTATAAAATCAAGCTTCTTTTAGATTTTTGACAGAGCATTATGGATGTAGCCCCAAATTCGTTTCCAGGCTGTCCCACTTACGTTTGGACAATCGGGCAACTCGAGGCAATCTGGAGTGCCTTTATGTTGGGTTGTTGCATTTCAGCAACCTTTGCGTCAATGAGCTTTGCACGTAAGTCATTAGCTGTAAAACGCTTTGGATGTGAGGTGAAACGATGTTTTGACTGATGTAACAGCTACTTTGAATTTGGCGCGAATCCATCCAATAAGAAAATCACGGGTCACACCACAGGTCACACAACAGGTCACACAACAGGTCACACCACTGATTGATGTTTTCTATCGAAATTGTATAGAAACTGGCACGGGTCACACGAGTCACAGTTATTTTTCATAAAAAAATATACCCGTTAATAGAAATAACTATAAGTTAAGAAAAGACTAAATTTCTAACGACTTGATGTATGTGAAACCATGCCACCTGCAAATTGAAATAAAACGATTGACTCCTTAATGCACCCGCAGGGAGATATTTGTGTGAATAGATACCTGTTTTGTTAATGCTTGTGCACAGTGTGCCCACATCTCCAATTTCGAGAATATATTCATAGCGCGAGAAAGAAAACTGATAACAATATGGCTGAGGGCTCGTTAGAAAGATTTCCAAAGGGGGACATGAAATCAATGATGTTTTACAATTTTCCGAAATATGGGGGTGCTGGGGCAAATTTCCTTATTTGGGCGATTTTGCACAAATAGCACTGTATTGAATTTACAGCTGGTATTTTCTGAGAAGGTTTCAAGAGTGCATCAGGAATCAGCAGTGGTAAAGACAACGAGCTTGAATGAAATAACTACTAATTTCGAGGTCTGGGACCAAATATTCATTCCCATGGGAATATGTAGTGGCTTCATGTCCACCTTCTGCTAGATTTCTTTTTTTCCAAAAATGTATTCTTTATTACGTAAATTGTTCGAAGACTAAGGTGTTTCAATATTACCATTTCAACGTAAATCTCAAGGAATAAAGAAAAACATGTGAACTGGTTTGCATGAAATTGAGTTGTTTACTTCCAAGAACTGAGTTGTTTTTGACAAAAAAGTGAGGTTCTATTTGTTTACTGCAAATAATTACAATATTTCTTGCACCTTTCTTTTAATCTAATTAGTAAATTTGAAAATTTAGTATTGGTTGGATATATGCAGGAAAAAAATAACTTTCTTGGGTGCCAAAATCAATTGCGAAATGGATCGAGATTCCATGATACGAAGCTGAAAAAAACATGCAAGGTCATTTCAAATTCGGCCATGGCCACGGGCAAGGCAACCTTCAGGAAAAAAATATTCAAGGCATATTTCTGCGTATGCTTATCGTGGTAAATCCCTACGTTGCCTCAAAACGACCACGTCTATGTTGTTCAGTGTGTGGAGAAGTAGGAGATGAAGCACAAAAACGTTGCACCACAATTTTGAAACTGAAGAGATGAAGATATGCCTAAAATACATCAAGTGTTTATGATGCAATACTGTTGATGGAAGAATGAAACATTGAAATTCATAAGATGGTGATAAGCTCGTATTATTTTGTATTGGTCTGAGAGGTTCCTGATTCTCGCGATAATATTTGCAGGTAAAATATGCAGTCGCAAAGATGATTGGTATGCAGAAAGCAACGATAAATCTAAAATGTATGCAGATTTGGTCGACCTCAGCGATGTGAATTTAGCTTTAATCTATGGCTCATCAGTCTCAAAATGTTCCTCGATAGGTAACTTGAACATAGATATCTCGTTTGTTATTATTGATGCTCTAAGAGCAGAAATATCAATCTTCAAAGCTCAAATTTGCATCCACTTGCAAACCAGTACTTTGGCCTTTTGGCCTGTGCAAATACCTGAAACACATCAAAATTAAGAACTGAAATTAATGAAAAAATCAAGAAACTTCCCAATGGGTGAATGGGGGGGGGGGGGGGAGGTGACTTCTGGAAAACAGAATGACAAAAGATCGAATATTTTTCAAATTGTAGCATGGCTATCGTTGATATTTATACGCTGTGCCTTACGAATTTGCTTAGGCCAAAAGGCCGAATCTCTGGTTTTCAAGAAGATGAAAAATTCCAGCTTTCAAGGTTAACATGTCTGCTCTCAAAGCACCAATAGCAACAAACGAAGTATCTTTGTTCAAGTTAACTATCGAGGAACATTTGTAAAGTGATTAGACATTGGTTGGAGCTAAATTCACAGCGCTGGAGTCAACCAAACCCGTATACATTTTTTGGGACACCCGGTACTTTATCTTGAATGGGGTAATTTCTGTCGAAATGCTTCTTACAAGCGATATTGACATTATTCTGACAACATACATGCAAAATGTAAACACATTTAGCAAGTTCCTCTATCAGTCTTTCTTTGATACGCAACGAGATCTATTACAGGCAACTGTTAAATCTCTTCCTTTTCTTCGAAATGGCAGATTAGCATGTTGGAAAGTGGTTATTAAAAATCTATAATTTAACAGTACCTTTACAGACCTTGGGTCCTCTCGTTGTGTATCAAAGATAGATAGATAGAGGAACTTGCTAAATGTGCTTACATTTTGTATGGATGTTGTGATAATAATGTGAATGTCGCTTGTAAGAAGCATTTCGACAGAAAGTACCCCATTCAAGACAAAGTAGTAGACATCGTTGCTTGCTCAATATCAATTATCTTTGCGATTGCATATTTTGCGTGCAGATGTTATCGCGAGAATCAGGAACCACTCAGACCAAATAATGTTTATGGTACCAGATATATCTAAGCATGGGTGGGAAAGAACATGTGAAATCCAGTGGAATGAGAGTGCATTCCCAGAAGACATTGATGAATTAATTGCTAGTAGAAATGGAAGATGACGCTTCCTTTGATGATTACGGAGGGGTACTTCGGGGGGGGGTCCCAATACCGCAATACCGCACGAAAAAGACACCAAATACCGCAATACCGCACCAAAAAATAGCAAAATACTGCAAACGCTAGAAAACTAAAAAAAAACGCTGTTAATACTGTATACCGCTCTGTAGCAGTTTGATTGCGATCTAAATCCACCAGATCCACCTTTCTGCATCAAAATTTGAAGTTTGATCTATTAGATCGTAGTTAGATGTTTTATAGAAAAAAGAGTGATGTGAGAACAACAGGAAAAAGTTTCATTGACGTGCTAATATCCTGCTCAAATGTGCAAATGTATTCGAATGCAGCATGGTTCGAAAGGAAACTTTTCAAAATAAAAAGTAATAATAAGAATGATAACTAATATTTTGACAAGTTGACTTGTTCAGACGTAAAACTATCTGTTATTATTCAAGGACCTGTAATCATACCTATTGACAATCATTGTAGTTAAAATGAAGGTAAAAGTAGAATAAAATGAAAATGTTTAATGTACAATTAAAGGATAAGAATTTATTTGAGTCAAATACGTTTTTCTTTGACATCTACAAAGACTTCGATAGTTTTAGTTTCTTTTTGAAAAGAAAGATGGATATTACGTATTGGGTTGATTTTTCGAGTCGGTTGAAAATGCGGGCTCCCTGGCAGGATAACGACTTTTTCCAGTTTCAGTGCGCATTTTCCGTAAAATAAGACAAGAGGCACTGCCTCCAGGGTTTATTTAATGCTGAGATCTTTTGAAGTAACCATTCAGGTCTTCGGGTAGTATAGATTCTGTTCTGCAACGATTTAAACACGTTAATGGCCACCCTTGTGTTTCGTGTATTTTTCAATACTGTCCCATGATGTTATCTTTGCTCTTGGATTGACAATTCTGGCTGCTTTATTTTGTAGATGCTGTAGCTTGTTTACTGTTTCTTGGGGTAGGGAAAGCTATAGTGGGTAGCAGTACAACAGTATAGTGGCCGCATCATTGTTTTATATATATTAATTCTGCTACATAAGGGCTGACTTTGTCGCGAATACGAGATAAAAATTTAACTTTGGCTGATGCTTTTTGAAAACATTTTCGAAATGTTGATGTAGGTTCAGATGGTTATCCAAAGCTACATACACAACGGTACTTGTATGATTTTGTCTCATGAATAGTTTGATTGTAGATTTTGATGTCCACGTTTGGCTATTTGGACAAGTTTTGATGTGATTCATATGGCACAAGTTCAGTTTTACCTTTTTGCAAGTTAATGAACAAGTTATTTTCATCAAGCCACTCTGCAACTTTTTGCAGTTAACTGTTAAGTAAATGTTCTATGTCATTTGAGTTCTTTCCTGCACAATATAAAACAGTATCGTCGGAATATAATATAGTGCCAACATCAGTGAGCAGAATTTGGATATCGTTGATTATTATCAGCCCAAAGAGAAGGGGCCCTAGAATGGATCCTTGTGGGACACCACATGTAACGTTTTCTTCGCATGAGCTGGTATTATCAAAAATTCCTTTTTGTTTCCTATTAAAGAGATAAACACCTATCCATTATAATTCCACATCATCTATACCATAGCCTGCGTGCAGACTCTACAGTCAGTCAGTGCGGAGGAGGGAAAATGAGAAGGAAGCTCCCCTTCTCCTTTTCCCTCCTCCGCACTGACTGACTGTAGAGTCTGCACGCAGGCTACTATACCATAACTTGGTACTTTTTCCAGCAAGGTTGCATGACGTAATGTGTCGAAGGCTTTACAGAGGTCAATATAGACAGCACCGCTAAATAGCCCTTTATCAATGTTCTGTCTAACCTTTTTGACAGTAAGGTAACTGCATGTTGCGTGGATCTCCCTTGTCTAAACCCAAACTGATGTGGGCACAACAGGCCATTCAATTTAAGGCACTAGGACAGTTGATTATATATGATCTTCTCGATAACTTTTGATAGAGCAGGAATTATCACGATGGGCGTATAGTTGTCCAACACTGTCGGAGTGCCACTTGAAAACTGGGGTGATTTTCCCACATTTAAAGTTTTGATTCATGCAAATATTATGATTCTTTTTCTTCAGATAAAAATGTTGCGTGCTCTCCTCCGCATGTACCTTTTTCAAAGTTGAGCAGGTGGAGCAGGCACACACAGAGAGATAAGGGTCTTCTCTCTCCTTCGTTTGTCTTTCCTCTGTAAATTCGTCTCGAAGATGCTTTGTTCCGCACCAGGAAATGGCATTACATGAAGTTTGGATGTTAATTTTCGTACAATACCGCATACCGCGCTGTGAACGTTCGATACCGCAATACCGAAAGTTTTTTCCATCATTACCGCAATACCGCACAAACTTTAACCCCGATACCGCAATACCGCAAACCCCGAAGTACCCCTCATTACGAGGAAAATGGTGACAATAGTGACACAGAGTGCAATTAGGGATACTTTCCTGTAAATTATTACGTTGTATTTGGTATGTTAACCCTATTCTACATGGGTAAATCAAGCACCATTTTCTCATTGGGGGGGGGGGGCTAAAAAGCCCCCCCAGATTTTCTAAGCAAACGTAGTGCCTATGGCAACGCAACTTGGTACACTTGATTATAAAGCAATTATGATTCTAAAGATAGGATCATATGCTAATTAGTCACATGATCCGTTGCTAGGCAACGCAAAAACAATGGAAATTTGCTGATTTTGGCTCTCCTTAAAAACGTAATGTTTTTAACCAAAAATCGTCAATAGATAACTTTAAAGTTATAAATATGATACATATTGATTGTTCTTAATGAAACTGTCAAAAATTCTATTTTTGGAATTCTTTGTTATCACAACTGTCAATCAAAGTCACGGTTGAAACCTAAACAAATTAGTTGATGCTTTATTTGCATTTTAAATACGTTTTTAGTAATAACAACGACGATATGAAATTGATCTTGAGTTGTTAATTGGTCAATTTTGATCATAATACATTAATTATTTCATATGTTTATTATAAATATGACGTCACATATAAGTATGACGTTATAGATCTTAAATTTTGCTGATGTCAGCAAAATACAAACTTTTATATATCAAATGAAAGTAGACTTCAAGGCGAACTGATTGGTACCAATAGCATTGAAATCAGATGTGTACGAGAAAAGTTATGCATGTTTTACTGATTTTCTGAGAGACCTGTTGCCAAATATAGGCATGCCCTAGTCACGTGACCAATTATATAACAATGAACTATTGTTAATTTGATGCAATATTAAATTTGATTAAAAGTCACCCAAGTTCCAGTGCTTTATCATGCTTAGTTTGAGAGCAATTACAGGAAGTATGGTTGGGGGGCCTTTTTTGCCCCCCCCCTCATGTAGAATAGGGTTAACTAACCATAGTGCAAATAGTTTCAAGTAAACTATAGAGTGGCGCCAGTTGCATTTTCCTCTTTTTATAGCACATTTTTGCCATTTATTGAAAGTTACCATATAAGGAAAAGGGTGATTTCTTATCACGTGACCATTGTTTGGAGAAACTGCTAGTCATTTTTCAGCATCTAACTTATATATCTAGTGATTTCAGCTTAATTTGGTCAGCCCGTGCGTGATTTAAAAGAAAATCCTTGTTTCTCCTCAGCAGAGATGCTTGTTCATAGTGGTCGAACTTTAACCCACGATTTTACCCTAAAACCCCAACGGATCGCTGATCAGCATCACGTTCCAAGATGCCTAGGGTCATAGGTACCTCAAAATATCAATTTAAATTTCTCCGCTCATAGCCTGGTCTATTCGCTCAGTTCAAAGTCTTCTTATGAAAGCGTATTTTAGCAATTCATCATAATATTCGTAATCACAATTCATAAGGTTGAAATCCATTAGCATTCAATTATTGAATTACTAATAAAGATCGGTTCGTGATGGGCAAACATGAAAATAAACTTTGCAATCTTAGTACATACACTTTCGCAAAGTTGAAAGGTTAAAGGCATTGAGTCCAAATTTTTACTGACAAATCGCTGACTTTGTTATTATTATTATTATTATTATCAATTTATTTAAAGTAGGCCTACATATATATATATACATACAAGACATATATACATATAGATACAATAGCTATAACTAAGAGCTAATTCAAGCCTACTATCTAAACAAGTAAAATTTGTAAGAAAAAAGTAAAAAATAAATAAAATTCCGAATGATTAAATACAGATAAATTTTACAGATTTTTACAATGCTTTTAATATTTACAATGTTTTCTTACTTTTTTTTCGGTAAATACAGCAGAAAATTTAATATCAGCTCAAGAACCCAACCTGTGCCACGAAAGGTCTGCATATTCTACAATTACATTCCTCTCCCCTCCAGGTTTTGATTTTCCTTTTGAAACTGGAGAGAGTATCTGACTGTTTTAGGTCATTGGGAAGTGCCTGCCATAATCTACACCCAAGGAACGATATTGTCTCTAAGCCATAGCACGTAGTGCGTGCTTGTGGCAAGGATAGGTTATGGCAGCCTCTTATCCCATAAGAAACCTGTTTTTCAACGAAAATGTCCTTCATGAAGCTGGGATTAAGGCTCAATTTTGTCTTAAAGACTTCAGTCATTAGCAATTGTAAATTCCTTATGTGGAGTGGGACCGAATTGTCTCTCAGTAACATCGTATCAAAATCTGTTCTCATATCTTTGTAAGTTATTCGCAATGCCCGTTCGTGAATATGGTTAATTTTATTGTTCAATGTTCTGTCACAGAACATCCATACAAGAGGACAGTAGTTGAATTGGGACAAGATAAATGCCTTCATTATTCGTTTCAGCTGCTCAGTATCAAGGAAATGAGAAATTCTTGAAAGAGCATGTAGCTTTTGACCAGCCTTCTTACAAAGAGATTTTACTTGCTGTTTGAAGCTGAGCTTTTTGTCAAAAATCACACCCAGCAGCTTTTCTTCTGTGCTCTCATTTATCGTTACACTTCCGATATTTATGGAAACATTGTTACTCTTGTCTCCAAATACCATTAGGTGGCATTTGTCCTCATTCAGCTTCATGCAGTTGTTTGGAAACCATTTTGTAATTTTAAGGGCATCACTCTCTAATGTTTTGATGACACTTTCAATGTTGTTAGCACTGGCATAGATTGTCGTATCATCTGCATAGTTGCAGATTTGAGTATCTTTCACAAACATGAAGAGATCATTTAGGTATATGTTAAACAGCAGAGGCCCCAAGACCGAACCTTGTGGCACTCCAATTATTGTTTCTCTCCACGTACTGAAAGACCCATTTATCTTCACCCTCTGCTTCCTTTCACTGAGATAGCTATGGATCAACCGCAATGCACTCACACTGAAACCATAAGCACTTAATTTTGCAATCAAGAGCTCATGATTTAAGCAATCAAAAGCCTTTGAGAGGTCCATGAGTAGTGCTGCTGCTATACCCCGTTTCTCTAAGGTCATTTTACAAGTCTCTATTAGTCTTACAAGTGCATGCTGGGTTCCATAGCCCTCTCGAAATCCACACAAAAGAGGAGAAAGGAAGCTAAGGGCATGAGATTTTATTTGACTTTCTAAAACCCTCTCATAAATTTTGGAAACAGATGATAAAACCGTTATCGGTCTATAATTCTTCTTGATAAAAGCATCAAGACTTTTGAAAAGAGACGAGATCTCACCAGTTTTCAGTTCTTTTGGAAAATTGTTTCTTGACAAATCAGAATCAAAAATTTTCTGGATGAGGACGGCAAAAATGTCTGAATTTTGTTTAAGGATCTTGGCAGGGATGCTGTTTAACGGTGATGCTTTCTTTGAATTTAGCTTTTCTATCTGCAGAAGTATTTCACTTACAGTCACCGGCTTGAATTCAAATTGGCTTAGCTCACAACTTCCTTTAATCATCTTGATGCTAGGATGATTTTCATATTTCTTGATAGCTTTTTCAATGGGATCATTTGTTGGTGATAACACTGCCTGATCCTCAGAAATTCCTAGACTTTCTGTTATATTTGCGAAGTAATTACTAAAAATTTCCGCAATCTCTGAGTCTTCAGTTATCATTTTGCCATCTTCAATTAGAGTAACAGATGAATTTATTTGTACCTCATTTGAAAACACCGGTTTTACAGTTTTCCAAAATTTACGGTTATCTGTGAGGTCTCCTAGGTCAAGATCTCTATAGTAATCTGATTTCGTCTTGCGCAGAAGTTTGACACAAAGGTTTCTTTGCGTTTTAAATGCTTTTAAATTTTCCTCAGCTCTATTCTTTATGTACCTGTTGCGCAGTCTCTTGCGATGCATCATCGCCTTTCGTAAGGCCTTTGTCATAAAGGGGCCATCGTTCGCACGCAAGTACTTTTTCTTGAGAGGAGCATGTCTATTTAGCGTATCAGTAACCACAGTGTCAAAGGCACCATAATCTTCATTATCCTGCAGTTCAGACGAAATCTGATCACAGAGATCTTTCCTGAAATCATCGGCACAGAATTTGGCGTAATTTCTATATGCAATGATCTTAGGCCCTTTTTTCCGATATCCACCTTTAAGTACTGTAACAATCATGGCGTGGAAGTCCTCAAGAATTTCTTTGAACTAATTTCAATGTGGATTGGTAAAGTGCGAGTTGCGAGTTACGAGTTACGAGTTGCGAGTTGGTGCTTTCTGCGAGTTGCGAGTTGCGAGTTGCGAGTTGCGAGTTAAAAGTGAAAAGTGCGAGTTGGTACATTTAAAATGCGAGTCCGAGTTCGGTAAAAAAACCTCAGATTTTCCATCTTTTGCAGCTAAAACACCGTGATTTTTTGGAGAGCCTTTGTCAAGATCAGGGGAGTTAAAGAACGGTTTTTTAATTCGCAAAGAGCTGCTGATAAAGGATTTGCTTTGAGCTCGGACAATTAGGCCTACATAGAAGAAATATTATTCTCTTTGGTATTTCTTGAGTTGGTAATAGGCTGTATGGCCAAAACACTTTTCAACTCATAACTAAAGATTGGCAAGTTTCTTAACTTCGAATTGACCTCTCATCGCTTCTATAGAGTTTCTTAATTTTCTGGGATGCACTTCACCTACTTACAAGCGGGTTCTTACTTCTTTTGTTGAAAAAATGACTACATACACGTTTTTTATATAAGAAACTGGTTTATAAGAACTGGTACTGGGATTGCGAAAAATTTAAGAAACTCTAATACTATGCTTGAGAATTGGCAAGAAACTTTTAAAGCCAAAACAAGGATTTCATGGGAAATTATTTTTTTTTTTTTTTTTTTATATTCCAATAAAAAGTTACAATATATTTACGAGCTACACTACACTACTTACAGAACTACTTTACAATATGAGCTACCCTACACTACTTACATAGTTACCCTACGATACTACTACAACGATACCCCAAGGAGCAAAAAAGCAATGTCTACCCTGAGGCCATTAACATATAGATATAAAATATAAGAAAAAGAAGAAACTAGTCAAAATATAAGACAAGAAAATAAATGACATGAACAAAAAGAACAACTACATAAAATCTACTCGTAAATTACTACTAAACGGGGAAAGGTGGTGGCATGTAATGAAGTTTGGAATTATCTTAATCAAATCGACCAGTTTTATGGATATACTGCAAAGTTGATTGTAATATATTTCTATTAACTTCATTGGAAAGTTCTTTATCACCATACAGTAAGAGCTCCGTAAGAACCTTATTTGAAGGATTAATGTACCCAAATGGTCTCAGTAGCGAAAGGACTCCAGCGAGAAGATCACGTCGTTCCTCATCAAAAGAAGGGCAATGCAACAAAAAGTGTTCAGTATCCTCAACACCGTCATTTGTGGGGCACATTGGATTTATTGTATCCCTAAAATTGTGCTTGAATTTGTGCTTGAAATTATCGTTAAGCCTTTACTTTTTTAGCAATATCCATGATAAATTTGTGTTTTGATTCAAAGTGAACTCTCCTTCTTGCTAGTCAAGAAACGAATACGTGGCAATGGTAGAAACTACATGCATCTAAAAAATAAGAAACACATTAAGAAATTTAAGAACTAAAAAGCTGAAATTTTCACTTGAAAGTAAGAAACTTTTAGTACTGTGGGCTTTTCCAAGTTTCTTATAAATAAAAAAACGTGTATCAGATCAGGCCTAACTGGAGGATATGCAAGAAATCATGCTGAAGCTAACATGAGTGGTATGGTATATCACTCCGTCGAAAATACCTACGAAATTTGAAAAGCAAGAGGGTGTATAGGGAATTGTTACCAATTCCTTGCTAAATAGCACCAGATTTAGGAGCGTTATGCCTCTCGAATTTGCCTTTGTTGACGATGCTTTTCCAAATCGAAAAACACCCTCAGCAGAGCTCAATTTACTTCAATTTCTTTTCTGAGCTCAACAATTAACATGAACTTGCACAAGTCTTCTTGAAAGGGAAAGATGAATTAATGATTCGCTTTATTTTTCTTTGAAGACCACTAAGGCAAGTCCCCAGTTTATTGCTTTACAGTAATATTCGTGAACGACTTGGAGGAATGAAAGCCACAAATTGTAATAGACCTGCAGCTTTTATAATTGATTTATTATAAAGAAAATTACAACGGCCTAAAACGCTAAATCCATGAAACAGTTCTAAATTCAATTGCAACTTCAAAAAACCCTTTTATTTGGTGAAAAATTCATTCATTCAAAAGAAAACAGGCAACTCGTAATTTTAGTTCAAACTCGCACTTTTGAGTTTCCAACTCGCACTTTTGAGTTTCCAACTCGCAACTTTCGTTCAACTCGCAACTCGCAAATTAAGTGCAACTCGCAGCTCGTAACTCGCATAATAAGTGCAACTCGCAACTCGCAAAATAAGTGTAACTCGTAACTGCAACTCGCAACTCGCACTTTACCATATCACATTTCAATAGTGATTAAATGACAACTTTTGTTCTATGATCCTTTTCACCTGCGCTCAGATCTGAGGGGAAAATTTTCAAGACAATGAGAAGAATCTTTCAGTTGAATGGTACTAATTCGATGGCGCTGATTCCGAATATGTGATTTATTTTATGATTAGTGATGTTGATTCTTTGATTTGACGTCACGAAACCAATACATACAGATGGACCCATGATTCCGAAATTATACAATTTCCACCTTTAATCAGACTAAAATCGTCTACTGGCAACCAAATAGCATTCATAAAACAATTACCAAGTGCAGCTTTATAAAATCAAGCTTCTTTTAGATTTTTGACAGAGCATTATGGATGTAGCCCCAAATTCGTTTCCAGGCTGTCCCACTTACGTTTGGACAATCGGGCAACTCGAGGCAATCTGGAGTGCCTTTATGTTGGGTTGTTGCATTTCAGCAACCTTTGCGTCAATGAGCTTTGCACGTAAGTCATTAGCTGTAAAACGCTTTGGATGTGAGGTGAAACGATGTTTTGACTGATGTAACAGCTACTTTGAATTTGGCGCGAATCCATCCAATAAGAAAATCACGGGTCACACCACAGGTCACACAACAGGTCACACAACAGGTCACACCACTGATTGATGTTTTCTATCGAAATTGTATAGAAACTGGCACGGGTCACACGAGTCACAGTTATTTTTCATAAAAAAATATACCCGTTAATAGAAATAACTATAAGTTAAGAAAAGACTAAATTTCTAACGACTTGATGTATGTGAAACCATGCCACCTGCAAATTGAAATAAAACGATTGACTCCTTAATGCACCCGCAGGGAGATATTTGTGTGAATAGATACCTGTTTTGTTAATGCTTGTGCACAGTGTGCCCACATCTCCAATTTCGAGAATATATTCATAGCGCGAGAAAGAAAACTGATAACAATATGGCTGAGGGCTCGTTAGAAAGATTTCCAAAGGGGGACATGAAATCAATGATGTTTTACAATTTTCCGAAATATGGGGGTGCTGGGGCAAATTTCCTTATTTGGGCGATTTTGCACAAATAGCACTGTATTGAATTTACAGCTGGTATTTTCTGAGAAGGTTTCAAGAGTGCATCAGGAATCAGCAGTGGTAAAGACAACGAGCTTGAATGAAATAACTACTAATTTCGAGGTCTGGGACCAAATATTCATTCCCATGGGAATATGTAGTGGCTTCATGTCCACCTTCTGCTAGATTTCTTTTTTTCCAAAAATGTATTCTTTATTACGTAAATTGTTCGAAGACTAAGGTGTTTCAATATTACCATTTCAACGTAAATCTCAAGGAATAAAGAAAAACATGTGAACTGGTTTGCATGAAATTGAGTTGTTTACTTCCAAGAACTGAGTTGTTTTTGACAAAAAAGTGAGGTTCTATTTGTTTACTGCAAATAATTACAATATTTCTTGCACCTTTCTTTTAATCTAATTAGTAAATTTGAAAATTTAGTATTGGTTGGATATATGCAGGAAAAAAATAACTTTCTTGGGTGCCAAAATCAATTGCGAAATGGATCGAGATTCCATGATACGAAGCTGAAAAAAACATGCAAGGTCATTTCAAATTCGGCCATGGCCACGGGCAAGGCAACCTTCAGGAAAAAAATATTCAAGGCATATTTCTGCGTATGCTTATCGTGGTAAATCCCTACGTTGCCTCAAAACGACCACGTCTATGTTGTTCAGTGTGTGGAGAAGTAGGAGATGAAGCACAAAAACGTTGCACCACAATTTTGAAACTGAAGAGATGAAGATATGCCTAAAATACATCAAGTGTTTATGATGCAATACTGTTGATGGAAGAATGAAACATTGAAATTCATAAGATGGTGATAAGCTCGTATTATTTTGTATTGGTCTGAGAGGTTCCTGATTCTCGCGATAATATTTGCAGGTAAAATATGCAGTCGCAAAGATGATTGGTATGCAGAAAGCAACGATAAATCTAAAATGTATGCAGATTTGGTCGACCTCAGCGATGTGAATTTAGCTTTAATCTATGGCTCATCAGTCTCAAAATGTTCCTCGATAGGTAACTTGAACATAGATATCTCGTTTGTTAGTATTGATGCTCTAAGAGCAGAAATATCAATCTTCAAAGCTCAAATTTGCATCCACTTGCAAACCAGTACTTTGGCCTTTTGGCCTGTGCAAATACCTGAAACACATCAAAATTAAGAACTGAAATTAATGAAAAAATCAAGAAACTTCCCAATGGGTGAATGGGGGGGGGGGGAGGTGACTTCTGGAAAACAGAATGACAAAAGATCGAATATTTTTCAAATTGTAGCATGGCTATCGTTGATATTTATACGCTGTGCCTTACGAATTTGCTTAGGCCAAAAGGCCGAATCTCTGGTTTTCAAGAAGATGAAAAATTCCAGCTTTCAAGGTTAACATGTCTGCTCTCAAAGCACCAATAGCAACAAACGAAGTATCTTTGTTCAAGTTAACTATCGAGGAACATTTGTAAAGTGATTAGACATTGGTTGGAGCTAAATTCACAGCGCTGGAGTCAACCAAACCCGTATACATTTTTTGGGACACCCGGTACTTTATCTTGAATGGGGTAATTTCTGTCGAAATGCTTCTTACAAGCGATATTGACATTATTCTGACAACATACATGCAAAATGTAAACACATTTAGCAAGTTCCTCTATCAGTCTTTCTTTGATACGCAACGAGATCTATTACAGGCAACTGTTAAATCTCTTCCTTTTCTTCGAAATGGCAGATTAGCATGTTGGAAAGTGGTTATTAAAAATCTATAATTTAACAGTACCTTTACAGACCTTGGGTCCTCTCGTTGTGTATCAAAGATAGATAGATAGAGGAACTTGCTAAATGTGCTTACATTTTGTATGGATGTTGTGAGAATAATGTGAATGTCGCTTGTAAGAAGCATTTCGACAGAAAGTACCCCATTCAAGACAAAGTAGTAGACATCGTTGCTTGCTCAATATCAATTATCTTTGCGATTGCATATTTTGCGTGCAGATGTTATCGCGAGAATCAGGAACCACTCAGACCAAATAATGTTTATGGTACCAGATATATCTAAGCATGGGTGGGAAAGAACATGTGAAATCCAGTGGAATGAGAGTGCATTCCCAGAAGACATTGATGAATTAATTGCTAGTAGAAATGGAAGATGACGCTTCCTTTGATGATTACGGAGGGGTACTTCGGGGGGGGGGGTCCCAATACCGCAATACCGCACGAAAAAGACACCAAATACCGCAATACCGCACCAAAAAATAGCCAAATACTGCAAACGCTAGAAAACTAAAAAAAAACGCTGTTAATACTGTATACCGCTCTGTAGCAGTTTGATTGCGATCTAAATCCACCAGATCCACCTTTCTGCATCAAAATTTGAAGTTTGATCTATTAGATCGTAGTTAGATGTTTTATAGAAAAAAGAGTGATGTGAGAACAACAGGAAAAAGTTTCATTGACGTGCTAATATCCTGCTCAAATGTGCAAATGTATTCGAATGCAGCATGGTTCGAAAGGAAACTTTTCAAAATAAAAAGTAATAATAAGAATGATAACTAATATTTTGACAAGTTGACTTGTTCAGACGTAAAACTATCTGTTATTATTCAAGGACCTGTAATCATACCTATTGACAATCATTGTAGTTAAAATGAAGGTAAAAGTAGAATAAAATGAAAATGTTTAATGTACAATTAAAGGATAAGAATTTATTTGAGTCAAATACGTTTTTCTTTGACATCTACAAAGACTTCGATAGTTTTAGTTTCTTTTTGAAAAGAAAGATGGATATTACGTATTGGGTTGATTTTTCGAGTCTGTTGAAAATGCGGGCTCCCTGGCAGGATAACGACTTTTTCCAGTTTCAGTGCGCATTTTCCGTAAAATAACACAAGAGGCACTGCCTCCAGGGTTTATTTAATGCTGAGATCTTTTGAAGTAACCATTCAGGTCTTCGGGTAGTATAGATTCTGTTCTGCAACGATTTAAACACGTTAATGGCCACCCTTGTGTTTCGTGTATTTTTCAATACTGTCCCATGATGTTATCTTTGCTCTTGGATTGACAATTCTGGCTGCTTTATTTTGTAGATGCTGTAGCTTGTTTACTGTTTCTTGGGGTAGGGAAAGCTATAGTGGGTAGCAGTACAACAGTATAGTGGCCGCATCATTGTTTTATATATATTAATTCTGCTACATAAGGGCTGACTTTGTCGCGAATACGAGATAAAAATTTAACTTTGGCTGATGCTTTTTGAAAACATTTTCGAAATGTTGATGTAGGTTCAGATGGTTATCCAAAGCTACATACACAACGGTACTTGTATGATTTTGTCTCATGAATAGTTTGATTGTAGATTTTGATGTCCACGTTTGGCTATTTGGACAAGTTTTGATGTGATTCATATGGCACAAGTTCAGTTTTACCTTTTTGCAAGTTAATGAACAAGTTATTTTCATCAAGCCACTCTGCAACTTTTTGCAGTTAACTGTTAAGTAAATGTTCTATGTCATTTGAGTTCTTTCCTGCACAATATAAAACAGTATCGTCGGAATATAATATAGTGCCAACATCAGTGAGCAGAATTTGGATATCGTTGATTATTATCAGCCCAAAGAGAAGGGGCCCTAGAATGGATCCTTGTGGGACACCACATGTAACGTTTTCTTCGCATGAGCTGGTATTATCAAAAATTCCTTTTTGTTTCCTATTAAAGAGATAAACACCTATCCATTATAATTCCACATCATCTATACCATAGCCTGCGTGCAGACTCTACAGTCAGTCAGTGCGGAGGAGGGAAAATGAGAAGGAAGCTCCCCTTCTCCTTTTCCCTCCTCCGCACTGACTGACTGTAGAGTCTGCACGCAGGCTACTAAACCATAACTTGGTACTTTTTCCAGCAAGGTTGCATGACGTAATGTGTCGAAGGCTTTACAGAGGTCAATATAGACAGCACCGCTAAATAGCCCTTTATCAATGTTCTGTCTAACCTTTTTGACAGTAAGGTAACTGCATGTTGCGTGGATCTCCCTTGTCTAAACCCAAACTGATGTGGGCACAACAGGCCATTCAATTTAAGGCACTAGGACAGTTGATTATATATGATCTTCTCGATAACTTTTGATAGAGCAGGAATTATCACGATGGGCGTATAGTTGTCCAACACTGTCGGAGTGCCACTTGAAAACTGGGGTGATTTTCCCACATTTAAAGTTTTGATTCATGCAAATATTATGATTCTTTTTCTTCAGATAAAAATGTTGCGTGCTCTCCTCCGCATGTACCTTTTTCAAAGTTGAGCAGGTGGAGCAGGCACACACAGAGAGATAAGGGTCTTCTCTCTCCTTCGTTTGTCTTTCCTCTGTAAATTCGTCTCGAAGATGCTTTGTTCCGCACCAGGAAATGGCATTACATGAAGTTTGGATGTTAATTTTCGTACAATACCGCATACCGCGCTGTGAACGTTCGATACCGCAATACCGAAAGTTTTTTCCATCATTACCGCAATACCGCACAAACTTTAACCCCGATACCGCAATACCGCAAACCCCGAAGTACCCCTCATTACGAGGAAAATGGTGACAATAGTGACACAGAGTGCAATTAGGGATACTTTCCTGTAAATTATTACGTTGTATTTGGTATGTTAACCCTATTCTACATGGGTAAATCAAGCACCATTTTCTCATTGGGGGGGGGGCTAAAAAGCCCCCCCCCAGATTTTCTAAGCAAACGTAGTGCCTATGGCAACGCAACTTGGTACACTTGATTATAAAGCAATTA
The DNA here is from genome assembly GCA_039566865.1 of Aurelia coerulea. NCBI lineage: Eukaryota > Metazoa > Cnidaria > Scyphozoa > Semaeostomeae > Ulmaridae > Aurelia > Aurelia coerulea. Next base: position 17,527,362 of record CM076945.1, read on the forward strand.
TGATTCTAAAGATAGGATCATATGCTAATTAGTCACATGATCCGTTGCAAAAACAATGGAAATTTGCTGATTTTGGCTCTCCTTAAAAACGTAATGTTTTTAACCAAAAATCGTCAATAGATAACTTTAAAGTTATAAATATGATACATATTGATTGTTCTTAATGAAACTGTCAAAAATTCTATTTTTGGAATTCTTTGTTATCACAACTGTCAATCAAAGTCACGGTTGAAACCTAAACAAATTAGTTGATGCTTTATTTGCATTTTAAATACGTTTTTAGTAATAACAACGACGATATGAAATTGATCTTGAGTTGTTAATTGGTCAATTTTGATCATAATACATTAATTATTTCATATGTTTATTATAAATATGACGTCACATATAAGTATGACGTTATAGATCTTAAATTTTGCTGATGTCAGCAAAATACAAACTTTTATATATCAAATGAAAGTAGACTTCAAGGCGAACTGATTGGTACCAATAGCATTGAAATCAGATGTGTACGAGAAAAGTTATGCATGGTGGTTCCCTCCATTTAGAAGTTCAAAATTTTGAATTTTTTATTTTGTCGGTATAGGGTCCAAATAACCTTACTAATGCAGAATCCAGCTGTATATTTCATTTCATGGACAGCTGCTTTGCTGTAAATTGAAGTAAACAAGGAGTGGTCATGTTTATACCTCCATGGCAACGCCTTAGCAACATGAATTAACTCCCAAAACAATGTTATAAGTCCCCCAAAAAGCTCAACTGGAAGCCTTGTGACAGAACTAACACTATGGACGCCCTATGTACAGTAGTCAGCCTCTAAATCATGTTGCATCTCCCTCTGAATCTGAATCAAACGTTGTATTGCTGTGTCTCAACAAATCGTTCACAGTTATTTTGAAATTTTATCGACTGAAGTATTCTAATGGCGAACAAGAAAACCAGAAGGAGAACTGAAATGGCTAAAGAGTCAAAAGAAACCATTATGTAGACTCAGCAAGGCCAGAACAGAGAGAAAAACCGTGATGAAAATGCAGTTAGAAATGGGCCTAAATAGCCTTGCTCAAAACCAGGTGACACACCTACGAGCACGAGCAGGAAAAGAATGTCCAGGCAACGAAGGCAACTTTAACATGCTAATAAACTTCAGGGCATTGACAAGAATAGTAGATGGCACTTTCAGATGCCCTGGTTGCAATGAATCTTTGTGGCAACAGCACAAATATCGACAAATACATGAATAAAACTGATGTGATATTGCCATAAGATTTATCAGAAGTTTTTTTTGGAATGGCAATGCTCTAAGATTCTAGAAACCTATTACTCTATGAAGAAGGCTGTTGCAGCTGTTTTATTTCACTGTACAGTAGGAGATGAGCAACATAGTATATGTTCTTCCCCGCAAACTTGGACTTCCTGGTAAAATGGCAGAGGGATGCAGATAATAAAACAAACTCCAAACCCAAAGTGAATCTTCCTGTCTATATTAAAGATATTTTAAAATTCATATTCAATGATATATGTGAATCCATATTAAAGGATGGATTGCTTTCAAATGTTTGCACGGAAGTACTCAAAATGCCAACGTGTTGTTCGACCAGATTGTCTAGAACAGATGCTCAGAAACAGTGTTTGTGTGAGAACTGTCTTTGAACTTGGAATTAGTTCAGCTGTTATTGCATTTGATGAGGGAACAGGGGGGAGCAAAAGGGCTTTGTAAAGTGTTGGAGAACCTAGGAATAACAGAAGGGAAGTGTTCCAGTGTGAATCATGAAGAAGGATATAGGAAGCGGAACTTGACTGTTGACCGTACCGAAACAGAGAAATGTCAATAAGAGGAGAAAGACTGTAAAAGCAAAATAAAAAGGACTTTTAGATGAAGAAAAGGTTACAAAGGGAGGAGAGTCATATGCAAAGGGAGCATATTGAAATACATTAAAGATTTTATCCATTGAGGGCTGTTTTACAAGTTTAGGTATTGCAAAGAATTTATTCAAAACTTTAAAGTGCGATATCTCAAAATAGTATTTTTCTATAGGTACGTTTAGTAAAACAGCCATATTTCATGTTCTGATTCACAGATTTTCATGGGACTTGTCTCATTTTGGCAGTCATAGGCTTTGTGAGTGCCTGGAACCAAAAAAATCTACTCAACTAGTCTCCTTTCAGTGCTAGTAAACAAAGGTCACTGAACCGTTATAGCGATTTCCGTATTTTCAAATTCTGAAAGCTGTTAAATGGCTTCAGAAATAATCACTTCAAATTTTTTGGTGCCAGGCCCTCAAACTATATCTTGGGCAACTTTGTGCCAAGCAAAATTGTCATTGCTTCATCTTGTTTCTCACAGCATTTGTTTTAGTTTTGTCACTTTTTGCGCAGTTTTCGCATAATTTATGCAAATTAATTATGCAAATTAGCATTATTTATGCATGGATGAATTCCTCATGACTAGGGCTTTCAGAAGATATATTGGTACCAAGAATTGAAGCTTCCAGTAAAAAGTTTGTTTTAAATGGAGGGATCCCCCTTAATTAATCCATATGGGCTTTTTTCGAGCTACCATTTATGGGGGGGGTTCTTTCCACCCCCCCCCCCTCTGGAAACTGCCTTAGACTCATCCGAATTCAATACAACTTGGCACAGTTATAGAACAGGTAATTTGTAGCTCGTAGCGTAATTTGGGTGTGGCTGCCACACCTTGTGACGTCACAGTGACGTCACGAAGCTGAAAATCTGTGAAAATCAGGCTTCCAAGTTGAATTCAAGTTTAATGAAGATTCTGTATGTACGTTATGCAGTTTTTGTTTCAGTTTGTCAACATATTTGCTGATAAAATGCTATTTTATTGAAAATAACGATTTTGGAGTGATATTTTGGCAGAAATTAGCCAATTCTTATGACGTCATTTGTGCGATTAATTTATTCTATGTGAAAAGAGGTCAAAAGAACCTGAAAAATGGTGATTATCTACAACAAATGTATCTTTGGAGTGATTTTCATTGAAAAAGCTCCAAAAAGCTTGAAAAAATTGCTAATTAGTCCAAAATGGCGGCCAAAATGACGTCATTATAAAAAAATGCTGACGTCATCAAATTCCAGAAATTCCGGTATCAAATTGAAGCCCTTTGTTTGCTGATTCATTTGCTGTATAATACTTCATAATTCAATCAAATAATTCCATTGAAATCATTGAAAACAATGATTTTGCTGCTACCTCCTTCCAAATATGGGCATGTCACGTGACCTGTGAGCTTTATTGTTCAAAAAATTTTCCACCAAAATGTGGCTAATAGTTAATTAGTAAAAGTCAGGGAAGCTGGGGGACATAGCGAATATCGTTTAAAAACGCGACAAATAAAACCTTGAGGGGGGGGTGGAATCCACCCCCCCCCCCCCATGTGGATTAGGGTTAACCCACGATTTTACCCTAAAACCCCAACGGATCGCTGATCAGCATCACGTTCCAAGATGCCTAGGGTCATAGGTACCTCAAAATATCAATTTAAATTTCTCCGCTCATAGCCTGGTCTATTCGCTCAGTTCAAAGTCTTCTTATGAAAGCGTATTTTAGCAATTCATCATAATATTCGTAATCACAATTCATAAGGTTGAAATCCATTAGCATTCAATTATTGAATTACTAATAAAGATCGGTTCGTGATGGGCAAACATGAAAATAAACTTTGCAATCTTAGTACATACACTTTCGCAAAGTTGAAAGGTTAAAGGCATTGAGTCCAAATTTTTACTGACAAATCGCTGACTTTGTTATTATTATTATTATTATTATCAATTTATTTAAAGTAGGCCTACATATATATATATACATACAAGACATATATACATATAGATACAATAGCTATAACTAAGAGCTAATTCAAGCCTACTATCTAAAAAAGTAAAATTTGTAAGAAAAAAGTAAAAAATAAATAAAATTCCGAATGATTAAATACAGATACGTTTTACAGATTTTTACAATGCTTTTAATATTTACAATGTTTTCTTACTTTTTTTTCGGTAAATACAGCAGAAAATTTAATATCAGCTCAAGAACCCAACCTGTGCCACGAAAGGTCTGCATATTCTACAATTACATTCCTCTCCCCTCCAGGTTTTGATTTTCCTTTTGAAACTGGAGAGAGTATCTGACTGTTTTAGGTCATTGGGAAGTGCCTGCCATAATCTACACCCAAGGAACGATATTGTCTCTAAGCCATAGCACGTAGTGCGTGCTTGTGGCAAGGATAGGTTATGGCAGCCTCTTATCCCATAAGAAACCTGTTTTTCAACGAAAATGTCCTTCATGAAGCTGGGATTAAGGCTCAATTTTGTCTTAAAGACTTCAGTCATTAGCAATTGTAAATTCCTTATGTGGAGTGGGACCGAATTGTCTCTCAGTAACATCGTATCAAAATCTGTTCTCATATCTTTGTAAGTTATTCGCAATGCCCGTTCGTGAATATGGTTAATTTTATTGTTCAATGTTCTGTCACAGAACATCCATACAAGAGGACAGTAGTTGAATTGGGACAAGATAAATGCCTTCATTATTCGTTTCAGCTGCTCAGTATCAAGGAAATGAGAAATTCTTGAAAGAGCATGTAGCTTTTGACCAGCCTTCTTACAAAGAGATTTTACTTGCTGTTTGAAGCTGAGCTTTTTGTCAAAAATCACACCCAGCAGCTTTTCTTCTGTGCTCTCATTTATCGTTACACTTCCGATATTTATGGAAACATTGTTACTCTTGTCTCCAAATACCATTAGGTGGCATTTGTCCTCATTCAGCTTCATGCAGTTGTTTGGAAACCATTTTGTAATTTTAAGGGCATCACTCTCTAATGTTTTGATGACACTTTCAATGTTGTTAGCACTGGCATAGATTGTCGTATCATCTGCATAGTTGCAGATTTGAGTATCTTTCACAAACATGAAGAGATCATTTAGGTATATGTTAAACAGCAGAGGCCCCAAGACCGAACCTTGTGGCACTCCAATTATTGTTTCTCTCCACGTACTGAAAGACCCATTTATCTTCACCCTCTGCTTCCTTTCACTGAGATAGCTATGGATCAACCGCAATGCACTCACACTGAAACCATAAGCACTTAATTTTGCAATCAAGAGCTCATGATTTAAGCAATCAAAAGCCTTTGAGAGGTCCATGAGTAGTGCTGCTGCTATACCCCGTTTCTCTAAGGTCATTTTACAAGTCTCTATTAGTCTTACAAGTGCATGCTGGGTTCCATAGCCCTCTCGAAATCCACACAAAAGAGGAGAAAGGAAGCTAAGGGCATGAGATTTTATTTGACTTTCTAAAACCCTCTCATAAATTTTGGAAACAGATGATAAAACCGTTATCGGTCTATAATTCTTCTTGATAAAAGCATCAAGACTTTTGAAAAGAGACGAGATCTCACCAGTTTTCAGTTCTTTTGGAAAATTGTTTCTTGACAAATCAGAATCAAAAATTTTCTGGATGAGGACGGCAAAAATGTCTGAATTTTGTTTAAGGATCTTGGCAGGGATGCTGTTTAACGGTGATGCTTTCTTTGAATTTAGCTTTTCTATCTGCAGAAGTATTTCACTTACAGTCACCGGCTTGAATTCAAATTGGCTTAGCTCACAACTTCCTTTAATCATCTTGATGCTAGGATGATTTTCATATTTCTTGATAGCTTTTTCAATGGGATCATTTGTTGGTGATAACACTGCCTGATCCTCAGAAATTCCTAGACTTTCTGTTATATTTGCGAAGTAATTACTAAAAATTTCCGCAATCTCTGAGTCTTCAGTTATCATTTTGCCATCTTCAATTAGAGTAACAGATGAATTTATTTGTACCTCATTTGAAAACACCGGTTTTACAGTTTTCCAAAATTTACGGTTATCTGTGAGGTCTCCTAGGTCAAGATCTCTATAGTAATCTGATTTCGTCTTGCGCAGAAGTTTGACACAAAGGTTTCTTTGCGTTTTAAATGCTTTTAAATTTTCCTCAGCTCTATTCTTTATGTACCTGTTGCGCAGTCTCTTGCGATGCATCATCGCCTTTCGTAAGGCCTTTGTCATAAAGGGGCCATCGTTCGCACGCAAGTACTTTTTCTTGAGAGGAGCATGTCTATTTAGCGTATCAGTAACCACAGTGTCAAAGGCACCATAATCTTCATTATCCTGCAGTTCAGACGAAATCTGATCACAGAGATCTTTCCTGAAATCATCGGCACAGAATTTGGCGTAATTTCTATATGCAATGATCTTAGGCCCTTTTTTCCGATATCCACCTTTAAGTACTGTAACAATCATGGCGTGGAAGTCCTCAAGAATTTCTTTGAACTAATTTCAATGTGGATTGGTAAAGTGCGAGTTGCGAGTTACGAGTTACGAGTTGCGAGTTGGTGCTTTCTGCGAGTTGCGAGTTGCGAGTTGCGAGTTAAAAGTGAAAAGTGCGAGTTGGTACATTTAAAATGCGAGTCCGAGTTCGGTAAAAAAACCTCAGATTTTCCATCTTTTGCAGCTAAAACACCGTGATTTTTTGGAGAGCCTTTGTCAAGATCAGGGGAGTTAAAGAACGGTTTTTTAATTCGCAAAGAGCTGCTGATAAAGGATTTGCTTTGAGCTCGGACAATTAGGCCTACATAGAAGAAATATTATTCTCTTTGGTATTTCTTGAGTTGGTAATAGGCTGTATGGCCAAAACACTTTTCAACTCATAACTAAAGATTGGCAAGTTTCTTAACTTCGAATTGACCTCTCATCGCTTCTATAGAGTTTCTTAATTTTCTGGGATGCACTTCACCTACTTACAAGCGGGTTCTTACTTCTTTTGTTGAAAAAATGACTACATACACGTTTTTTATATAAGAAACTGGTTTATAAGAACTGGTACTGGGATTGCGAAAAATTTAAGAAACTCTAATACTATGCTTGAGAATTGGCAAGAAACTTTTAAAGCCAAAACAAGGATTTCATGGGAAATTATTTTTTTTTTTTTTTTTTTTTATATTCCAATAAAAAGTTACAATATATTTACGAGCTACACTACACTACTTACAGAACTACTTTACAATATGAGCTACCCTACACTACTTACATAGTTACCCTACGATACTACTACAACGATACCCCAAGGAGCAAAAAAGCAATGTCTACCCTGAGGCCATTAACATATAGATATAAAATATAAGAAAAAGAAGAAACTAGTCAAAATATAAGACAAGAAAATAAATGACATGAACAAAAAGAACAACTACATAAAATCTACTCGTAAATTACTACTAAACGGGGAAAGGTGGTGGCATGTAATGAAGTTTGGAATTATCTTAATCAAATCGACCAGTTTTATGGATATACTGCAAAGTTGATTGTAATATATTTCTATTAACTTCATTGGAAAGTTCTTTATCACCATACAGTAAGAGCTCCGTAAGAACCTTATTTGAAGGATTAATGTACCCAAATGGTCTCAGTAGCGAAAGGACTCCAGCGAGAAGATCACGTCGTTCCTCATCAAAAGAAGGGCAATGCAACAAAAAGTGTTCAGTATCCTCAACACCGTCATTTGTGGGGCACATTGGATTTATTGTATCCCTAAAATTGTGCTTGAATTTGTGCTTGAAATTATCGTTAAGCCTTTACTTTTTTAGCAATATCCATGATAAATTTGTGTTTTGATTCAAAGTGAACTCTCCTTCTTGCTAGTCAAGAAACGAATACGTGGCAATGGTAGAAACTACATGCATCTAAAAAATAAGAAACACATTAAGAAATTTAAGAACTAAAAAGCTGAAATTTTCACTTGAAAGTAAGAAACTTTTAGTACTGTGGGCTTTTCCAAGTTTCTTATAAATAAAAAAACGTGTATCAGATCAGGCCTAACTGGAGGATATGCAAGAAATCATGCTGAAGCTAACATGAGTGGTATGGTATATCACTCCGTCGAAAATACCTACGAAATTTGAAAAGCAAGAGGGTGTATAGGGAATTGTTACCAATTCCTTGCTAAATAGCACCAGATTTAGGAGCGTTATGCCTCTCGAATTTGCCTTTGTTGACGATGCTTTTCCAAATCGAAAAACACCCTCAGCAGAGCTCAATTTACTTCAATTTCTTTTCTGAGCTCAACAATTAACATGAACTTGCACAAGTCTTCTTGAAAGGGAAAGATGAATTAATGATTCGCTTTATTTTTCTTTGAAGACCACTAAGGCAAGTCCCCAGTTTATTGCTTTACAGTAATATTCGTGAACGACTTGGAGGAATGAAAGCCACAAATTGTTATAGGCCTGCAGCTTCTTATAATTGATTTATTATAAAGAAAATTACAACGGCCTAAAAGCGCTAAATCCATGAAACAGTTCTAAATTCAATTGCAACTTCAAAAAACCCTTTTATTTCGTGAAAAATTCATTCATTCAAAAGAAAACAGGCAACTCGTAATTTTAGTTTCAACTCGCACTTTTGAGTTTCCAACTCGCACTTTTGAGTTTCCAACTCGCAACTTTCGTTCAACTCGCAACTCGCAACTCGCAAATTAAGTGCAACTCGCAGCTCGTAACTCGCATAATAAGTGCAACTCGCAACTCGCAAAATAAGTGTAACTCGTAACTGCAACTCGCAACTCGCACTTTACCATATCACATTTCAATAGTGATTAAATGACAACTTTTGTTCTATGATCCTTTTCACCTGCGCTCAGATCTGAGGGGAAAATTTTCAAGACAATGAGAAGAATCTTTCAGTTGAATGGTACTAATTCGATGGCGCTGATTCCGAATATGTGATTTATTTTATGATTAGTGATGTTGATTCTTTGATTTGACGTCACGAAACCAATACATACAGATGGACCCATGATTCCGAAATTATACAATTTCCACCTTTAATCAGACTAAAATCGTCTACTGGCAACCAAATAGCATTCATAAAACAATTACCAAGTGCAGCTTTATAAAATCAAGCTTCTTTTAGATTTTTGACAGAGCATTATGGATGTAGCCCCAAATTCGTTTCCAGGCTGTCCCACTTACGTTTGGACAATCGGGCAACTCGAGGCAATCTGGAGTGCCTTTATGTTGGGTTGTTGCATTTCAGCAACCTTTGCGTCAATGAGCTTTGCACGTAAGTCATTAGCTGTAAAACGCTTTGGATGTGAGGTGAAACGATGTTTTGACTGATGTAACAGCTACTTTGAATTTGGCGCGAATCCATCCAATAAGAAAATCACGGGTCACACCACAGGTCACACAACAGGTCACACAACAGGTCACACCACTGATTGATGTTTTCTATCGAAATTGTATAGAAACTGGCACGGGTCACACGAGTCACAGTTATTTTTCATAAAAAAATATACCCGTTAATAGAAATAACTATAAGTTAAGAAAAGACTAAATTTCTAACGACTTGATGTATGTGAAACCATGCCACCTGCAAATTGAAATAAAACGATTGACTCCTTAATGCACCCGCAGGGAGATATTTGTGTGAATAGATACCTGTTTTGTTAATGCTTGTGCACAGTGTGCCCACATCTCCAATTTCGAGAATATATTCATAGCGCGAGAAAGAAAACTGATAACAATATGGCTGAGGGCTCGTTAGAAAGATTTCCAAAGGGGGACATGAAATCAATGATGTTTTACAATTTTCCGAAATATGGGGGTGCTGGGGCAAATTTCCTTATTTGGGCGATTTTGCACAAATAGCACTGTATTGAATTTACAGCTGGTATTTTCTGAGAAGGTTTCAAGAGTGCATCAGGAATCAGCAGTGGTAAAGACAACGAGCTTGAATGAAATAACTACTAATTTCGAGGTCTGGGACCAAATATTCATTCCCATGGGAATATGTAGTGGCTTCATGTCCACCTTCTGCTAGATTTCTTTTTTTCCAAAAATGTATTCTTTATTACGTAAATTGTTCGAAGACTAAGGTGTTTCAATATTACCATTTCAACGTAAATCTCAAGGAATAAAGAAAAACATGTGAACTGGTTTGCATGAAATTGAGTTGTTTACTTCCAAGAACTGAGTTGTTTTTGACAAAAAAGTGAGGTTCTATTTGTTTACTGCAAATAATTACAATATTTCTTGCACCTTTCTTTTAATCTAATTAGTAAATTTGAAAATTTAGTATTGGTTGGATATATGCAGGAAAAAAATAACTTTCTTGGGTGCCAAAATCAATTGCGAAATGGATCGAGATTCCATGATACGAAGCTGAAAAAAACATGCAAGGTCATTTCAAATTCGGCCATGGCCACGGGCAAGGCAACCTTCAGGAAAAAAAATATTCAAGGCATATTTCTGCGTATGCTTATCGTGGTAAATCCCTACGTTGCCTCAAAACGACCACGTCTATGTTGTTCAGTGTGTGGAGAAGTAGGAGATGAAGCACAAAAACGTTGCACCACAATTTTGAAAATGAAGAGATGAAGATATGCCTAAAATACATCAAGTGTTTATGATGCAATACTGTTGATGGAAGAATGAAACATTGAAATTCATAAGATGGTGATAAGCTCGTATTATTTTGTATTGGTCTGAGAGGTTCCTGATTCTCGCGATAATATTTGCAGGTAAAATATGCAGTCGCAAAGATGATTGGTATGCAGAAAGCAACGATAAATCTAAAATGTATGCAGATTTGGTCGACCTCAGCGATGTGAATTTAGCTTTAATCTATGGCTCATCAGTCTCAAAATGTTCCTCGATAGGTAACTTGAACATAGATATCTCGTTTGTTATTATTGATGCTCTAAGAGCAGAAATATCAATCTTCAAAGCTCAAATTTGCATCCACTTGCAAACCAGTACTTTGGCCTTTTGGCCTGTGCAAATACCTGAAACACATCAAAATTAAGAACTGAAATTAATGAAAAAATCAAGAAACTTCCCAATGGGTGAATGGGGGGGGGGGAGGTGACTTCTGGAAAACAGAATGACAAAAGATCGAATATTTTTCAAATTGTAGCATGGCTATCGTTGATATTTATACGCTGTGCCTTACGAATTTGCTTAGGCCAAAAGGCCGAATCTCTGGTTTTCAAGAAGATGAAAAATTCCAGCTTTCAAGGTTAACATGTCTGCTCTCAAAGCACCAATAGCAACAAACGAAGTATCTTTGTTCAAGTTAACTATCGAGGAACATTTGTAAAGTGATTAGACATTGGTTGGAGCTAAATTCACAGCGCTGGAGTCAACCAAACCCGTATACATTTTTTGGGACACCCGGTACTTTATCTTGAATGGGGTAATTTCTGTCGAAATGCTTCTTACAAGCGATATTGACATTATTCTGACAACATACATGCAAAATGTAAACACATTTAGCAAGTTCCTCTATCAGTCTTTCTTTGATACGCAACGAGATCTATTACAGGCAACTGTTAAATCTCTTCCTTTTCTTCGAAATGGCAGATTAGCATGTTGGAAAGTGGTTATTAAAAATCTATAATTTAACAGTACCTTTACAGACCTTGGGTCCTCTCGTTGTGTATCAAAGATAGATAGATAGAGGAACTTGCTAAATGTGCTTACATTTTGTATGGATGTTGTGAGAATAATGTGAATGTCGCTTGTAAGAAGCATTTCGACAGAAAGTACCCCATTCAAGACAAAGTAGTAGACATCGTTGCTTGCTCAATATCAATTATCTTTGCGATTGCATATTTTGCGTGCAGATGTTATCGCGAGAATCAGGAACCACTCAGACCAAATAATGTTTATGGTACCAGATATATCTAAGCATGGGTGGGAAAGAACATGTGAAATCCAGTGGAATGAGAGTGCATTCCCAGAAGACATTGATGAATTAATTGCTAGTAGAAATGGAAGATGACGCTTCCTTTGATGATTACGGAGGGGTACTTCGGGGGGGGGGTCCCAATACCGCAATACCGCACGAAAAAGACACCAAATACCGCAATACCGCACCAAAAAATAGCAAAATACTGCAAACGCTAGAAAACTAAAAAAAAACGCTGTTAATACTGTATACCGCTCTGTAGCAGTTTGATTGCGATCTAAATCCACCAGATCCACCTTTCTGCATCAAAATTTGAAGTTTGATCTATTAGATCGTAGTTAGATGTTTTATAGAAAAAAGAGTGATGTGAGAACAACAGGAAAAAGTTTCATTGACGTGCTAATATCCTGCTCAAATGTGCAAATGTATTCGAATGCAGCATGGTTCGAAAGGAAACTTTTCAAAATAAAAAGTAATAATAAGAATGATAACTAATATTTTGACAAGTTGACTTGTTCAGACGTAAAACTATCTGTTATTATTCAAGGACCTGTAATCATACCTATTGACAATCATTGTAGTTAAAATGAAGGTAAAAGTAGAATAAAATGAAAATGTTTAATGTACAATTAAAGGATAAGAATTTATTTGAGTCAAATACGTTTTTCTTTGACATCTACAAAGACTTCGATAGTTTTAGTTTCTTTTTCAAAAGAAAGATGGATATTACGTATTGGGTTGATTTTTCGAGTCGGTTGAAAATGCGGGCTCCCTGGCAGGATAACGACTTTTTCCAGTTTCAGTGCGCATTTTCCGTAAAATAAGACAAGAGGCACTGCCTCCAGGGTTTATTTAATGCTGAGATCTTTTGAAGTAACCATTCAGGTCTTCGGGTAGTATAGATTCTGTTCTGCAACGATTTAAACACGTTAATGGCCACCCTTGTGTTTCGTGTATTTTTCAATACTGTCCCATGATGTTATCTTTGCTCTTGGATTGACAATTCTGGCTGCTTTATTTTGTAGATGCTGTAGCTTGTTTACTGTTTCTTGGGGTAGGGAAAGCTATAGTGGGTAGCAGTACAACAGTATAGTGGCCGCATCATTGTTTTATATATATTAATTCTGCTACATAAGGGCTGACTTTGTCGCGAATACGAGATAAAAATTTAACTTTGGCTGATGCTTTTTGAAAACATTTTCGAAATGTTGATGTAGGTTCAGATGGTTATCCAAAGCTACATACACAACGGTACTTGTATGATTTTGTCTCATGCAGGGGCGCAAATGAGGGGGGGTGTGGGGGGTGTGACACCCCCCCAATAATTTCATAACTCGGTCCCAATCGCTATTTTATAGTGATAAAATCGGTCCCGATCCGGCTCTGAGCTTGAACCTGAATTTTTCAGGACGTCGATACTCGAAAGGCAAAGCTGTATGTGTTAGCTTTATTTTGTTTTATCGCAGAAACTAAGTTTACAGAAAGAAATCCTCGAGATTCCTTTACAACCGTAGAGAGAATGGCTGGGTATAAGTCGGGTAAGGGATGCCTTCTGGGCCAAAGTAGACACCCGTTTCACTTGGTGAAGTAGAGGATGTTTCTTCAAAAATTGTCTTCGTGCTCCAATTTATGGGATAACTGTCGCAAAACTATCAAAGTTCCCTTGTTGCTAATGGCAAGCATGGTATTGGGAGATGCATTCTAAGCCAAAGTAGAGACTGTTTCTTCGAAAATTTTCTTCGTGCTCCGATTTTTAGGATAACTACGGGGTGCGCCAAAATAAACTATGCACGTTTCGCAGGCCACAATAAATCGTACACACTGGACCAATTTTGAAGATTTACGACTCATTCGTTAGCAGAAAGCCTGAATTAGATACTGGGATTTTTTGCAAATTTTTTCATTTTCAGTTTTTAGAGCTAGAAGCGAGTTTCCTAAGATTGTTGTTTTCGAATACACCGAAGACGATAGAAAAACATCGATCATGTTTTCTAAAGAATAGACATGAATGGATAAAGAGAGAACTTTTTCGTCGTGATTTGCGATCTAAAAATCGACCAATTGTAATCTGCTGTACGAGAGTTTATACTGAACCCCCAAATCCCCCTGAAAACATTTTCTCTTTGTTTATTCATGTTGGCTCTTTTAAAATTCGATCGACGTTTTTTTATCGTTTTCAATATTTTCGAAAACGAACATTTACGAAACTCGCTTCTAGCTCCAAAAACTGAGAACGGAAAAATTTGCAAAGAGTCCTAAAATCTTATTCAGGCTTGCTGCTAAATATTAAGTCATGAATCTTCAAAATCGGTCCAGTGTTCAATTTATTGTGGCCTGCCAAACGTGCATAGTTTATTTTGGCGCACCCGGTATCACAAAACTATCAAGGTTTACTCACTGCTAATGGCAAGCATGATATTGGGAGATGCATTTTAAGCGAAAGTAAAGGATGTTTCTTCAAAAATTTTCTTCGTGCTCCGATTTATAGGATAACTCACAGGATAACTATCACAAAACTATCAAGGTTTCCTCGCTGCTAATGGCAAGCATGACATTGGGAGATGCATTCTAAGCCAAAAGTAAAGGATGTTTCTTCAAAAATTTCCTTCGTGCCCTGATTTATAGGATAACTCACAGGATAACTGTCACAAAACTATCAAGGTTTCCTCACTGCTAATGGCAAGCATGATATTGGGAGATGCATTCTACGCCAAAGTAAAGGGTGTGGCCCCAAAAATTTCCTTCGTGCTCTGATTTATAGGATAACTCACAGGATAACTGTCACAAAACTATCAAGATTTCCTCACTGCTAACGGCAAGCATGATATTGGGAGATGCATTCTACGCCAAAGTAAAGGGTGTGGCCCCAAAAAAATTTCCTGGCCCCCAGGCCCATGCATTTCCCTGCCTCCCTCTTAATTTCCTCTGGCCACGCCACTTATTGATACCATATTATGAGCAAGCATGCATGCCTAAAAACATGGCTATTCTGTGAAGCTTTGACTGGATCATTCAGGGCAGATGGCTAAGATGCTAGCCAGAGACAACTTGATGTCGAAAACTGTTTGTTTAATTCCGTTTCGATCGTTGTTGTATTTTCGGTAAATTATGGCAGATAGGAAAACTTTATTTTTCATACATTTGGAACAACATTTATTTCGCAAAAATCGGTCCCGCGTGGAAGAAGCTCGGTCCATTGAACACACACCCCCCTCAAAAAATTTTGCATTTGCGCCCCTGCGAGCAAGGTCTCTCTGACTGCCGCAGTTGCACTTCCTAACCCTCACTTAAACTAATCTATTTTTCCTTTTCAGATGACCGTAGAAACGTAATAGTTAGATTGTAGAAGTATCATAATCTCTTCACCTAGTTGTTGATATCTATAGTTCTGTTTATGTTTTAAAAACTCGATTTCTTTGCTTTACTCCCCTTCACTTTACTAACAGACGAGGATGGAAAAATTAACTACAACTTATGGTATTGGATGGGACAATGAACCTTATTACATAGATTCTTTCGAATTTTCTGTTTACATGTATAATGCTAGCTATTTGAAGTAACGTACTTATTTGATCACAGCGTACTAGATTCACTAGGTTCCGCAAAGAGACCATCGAGGGAGTCAATTGTCCCTAACAGGCCAATTTTGTCATAGACCACGAAAAGTTGAAAGCTTGTTTTTCTCAAGCATGCAAAAACCTATTCTATTGGCCTAAATACCCATACAATGAGATACAGGTAAATCCGTTAGATTGACCATGATTATCTATCTAATTTGATTTGCCAGGCACATCCCAGAATGGTACGGACTTACCAGTATGGGACCCGCCCTTCTCTGGCACATCCCAAGCAGGGACCCGCCTTTGACGTATCATTTCACTCTTAGGCACATCCTCGGACGGACCACCGGCCAAATATCCGTCCAGGACCCGCCTTCTAAATTCTACTGACACTGCAGAATGATTTGGCTTTTGTTCTGCAGTGCTGGTTACACCCCATGGGACGGTTGTCCTCCCTCTTTGCGTCTCCAATACCCCATTTCAAGCTTTAATAGTTAGAATTAGCTTAGTAATCGCATTTAAGTTAGATTTAGGCTAAAGTTGATTAATTAGATAACAGCTGGAAAAGTTTCTCTCTCTTGTCAGGTCTAGCAGAATAAAGAAAAATTCCGGCAAGGAATCCGCGCAAATCGTACGGGAGGGCAGGGGCATTTCACTCATTCAAGATATCGGTAAAACAAAAGGAGCTTACAGATGTTTGATAAAAAATGTTCTTGTAACAAAAGGATTTTGTCAAAGGTATACGATATTTTGTAGGGGTGTAGTGCCCCCCAGCCCGGGCATTGAGTACACGAGATAGAATTAACACTGAAGGATTCAAATGTGAAGTGAGATGTCCATTATTCAAACATTCAACTCTACCAAAAATTTCCTTAATTTTGCAAAAGGGGCCCTTTTCCAGGAAAAAGGGGGCCCTTTTCCAGGAAAAAGGGGGCCCTTTTTGCAAGATTTTGAGGGGGGCCCACCGGCCACGGGCCGGTGGGCCGGTGGGCCGGTGGGCCAGTCCGCCACTGTTTATGGAGGACGGACATTCTTACGTCGTATATTAGACAGTATGAATTCGCTTCGCTCTGCCTCAGCCAAATTTCGCTTTACACCGGAGTTCCGCAAGGATTTATTCTGGTGGCAAAGCTTCTTAGCGAAATTCTCACGAAATTCCAAGACTCTAATGTTCTACACACCCGAGACTGCTTGAGAGGCCTGGGGAGAGCAGTTTCGTAGCCCCTAGGGAATAGGTCAGTATATAGGACAAATCCGAGCACATTTCAGCCTTCTTTGTGAGCAACAAGCAGTGCTTACATAGTAATAAAATCTCTATCAAAATAAATGCTGCTCCCGTCGCTGACATGGCCTAAGGCCCTCAGGCAGGCAGATGCACACATGGAAGCTTCTACAGTCGGTCTCAACTACCTGCAGTACTTGAAATGAAATGTAATGTATACTCCTACCGCAGTTCAGGCAGTAAGTTATCCTCTCCATTCACATTGAAATGTCAGAAAACATTTGTTTCTTAGGCCGAGTTTCAATTCGATTTTATGTTTCTTCGGCATGACAAATTTGCTTTTATGTTGTGAACGCTAACGAGTCTATGATGATGGGTCCAAAGTTCAACTCCCTCAAGAGACACAATTCAGATACAAGAAACTCTCACGAGACATGTCGTTTTCAAAAATGTTTATTCCCTGATTGTTTATCATTAACTTGAAAAAGTATATCTGAGATATATGGATCAAAACTAGAGTTTCTCTTGTGTTGATATGGACGAGGCCCCTTTACAACATAACATGTTCACGCCCGACCCGACAACACCTTTCTCGAGGAGTTCAGCCTCGCTTTGATGCCCCTATACAAATGTATAGGAAAATGACCGGAAGTGAATATTTTCGTCGACTTTGAACGTTTCTTGCAGTGATGCGGTGTGATTTTTCCGCGTTAATTTAATCTTAAAAGGTAGTGAATTCATCTAAGAAATGTTAAAAACTAAAATCGTTTTGATTTAAACTTCCCGGTAAACTCCACGCAATTTGACAGGAGTGATGGTCTTATTTTAAGAGATTTTCATCCGTATTTGGGCAAATTTTTCGAATTCATTGTTTTTGGTGACGTAAGCAGCGCCTTGAAAACCATGACATTTAGAAATTGCCGTAGATCGTAGAAATTGTTTTGAAGCGGCGTGGTCTGCTTGCTGCTTGCTTTCAAGAAAACTTTTTAATTCTGATAGGAAACGAAGCAATAAACCAATATGCAGAGCACTAGCGATCCTTTTACTGCCAGTGAAGGACAAGAGATGCTTTCATGTTTTCAAATAATTCTCCAACCCGCCAGAAAGAAAGAGACAAGAAGAAGCAGCTTCCAACGAAAGAACTCGGATATTTATGGATCAAGAACTAAAATCGTTTTGTTTATGATGGCAGATGTCTTTGATGGACAAATGGATAGCAAATTATAGAAAATATGTTGTTTGTACTGGGCAAGTTCCTCTCAATGATGGAGCAACTCAATGTAGTCTGGAAATCTTCTCTTGTAGGCTCTAAAAACTCACAGACAAGGAAGATAGGGAAGGATGCTGTCTATTGAAATTGCAATGACTATTTCTGAATGGACAACGGCAATAACTGCTTTTTGGTAATTTTCAGAAACTCATGAATAAGCATGGCATTTCACCTACAGGGTGAAGCGGGCGAGCTTTGTCTTTGTCTTTGCAAACAATTGTCTTTGCAGATCAAATTCAGAATAAGTTTCAGACTGTTTCAGAATTGGAAGCATTAAAATTTCAATTTTGTGATGATTCAATTGCTATTATCTTACCATCTTCCTATCATCAGAGTAAAATCATCAGAGTATCAATTATTGGATTACTCAAATTTTTGACATATCATAATATTGTTTTCCATTGAATGCTTTGTTTGCAACAGTCATGTTCCATCAGTTTTGCATAAGTACTCAGGCATTGAAAAAGCAAGAATTGCAGTCTTTTGTTGTTGTTGTCAAATGCTGCTTCAAGGTTGGGCTTGATTGGTAAAGGATAATCTTGTTCTGTTTGGGTCCTAAAATAAAACAGAGACAATATTATTTCCTCCTACTAAAAATGTTTGCTGCATAGCAAATTTCACTTTGTCTCATAGAGAATTGCATGTACAAAAAAGAACAGCAAACCAAAATAGGAGATGTCTTTGCAAACTTAAATCAGAGCAGCAATACCCTGCTCAAGAAAAAGAAAACAGATTTAAGGGCAAATAATTGCAGTAAACTATCGTATTTATAGGCAAAATAATCAAAGCTGATAATTTTTTGTACAAGGTAGCCTTGATAACATTGTTTTAGTAAGCAAATATCCTATTTCTAGGTCAGAGCTTCCCCATTAGTCTTGAAGAAAATAAGCAACAATGCAACTTTATGTTTGTTTACAGTTAGGCCAAACCCGACGAAAAGTTCTCTGAGAGCGAAGTCAAAGTTTTGTTATTATTCTCATTGCTCTGGTGGCCAAAACAGCTAGCAAGTACTCTAAAATACTTTCATTTCTGAAAACATCAGATTAAGTTCGAAAGTGATACATTCAACCAAGGTTAACGTTTGTTTTCTGACTAAAAAGCAGACAAGTTTGTGAAAGGAAGCACGTAAATTAAAGGAAGATTAGATGGTCATGGCTCTCGAGGAAAATTTGCCTTTGAAAATTGTGGGAAACCGGCAAAGGCTACAGCAAAACAGGCAACATTCCTACAAACTACCGGGTGAGCCAGAAAAAAGTTCCCACTTTCTAAAACTCGTAGCACCACAAGTACTTCATGGATTTGAATGATTGAAATTCTAGTTGAAAGCCATAAGATCAAAGTATTTTTGAGATTTTTCTCGTCTTCTTACGAGAACTGCAAATATAAGTAAATTCAACTTTACAAAAATTCCATGGCTGCAAAATGACGGAAAAAGGCCTAAAACACTTGATCAAATCGATAGGACTCTCCTCACACAGAACAATACGCACATGCATTTCACCTCTCTCAAGAGTTACAAGAAATTGATCCTCAAACAGATACTAAAGATTTTCAATCCCATGGCAATAGATGTGCAGACGATATCTCTCACCCATGAGAAATTTCATTTTCTCTGTTGTTCTGAGCGAGGAGTCCTTTATGATTTGATCAAGCATTTTAGGCCTTTTTCAGTCATTTTGCAACCATCAGGTTTTTGTAAGCTTAAATTTAGCAATTTTTCCAATGCTCTTAAGAACGCACCCGGTAGATGCTTACAGCTATTGCGTTATATCTCCAAAATGAGAATTCCTGTCTTAGTTTAGAAAATATTGGAGTTTGAAAAAATTTTGGTTAAATTTAGGCCAACAAAAGTTAATTTTCTTGAAACTGCAAGCCGAAGTTCAAGATGAGAAAAAGACAAGTTTATTTCGTCAACAATTGGCGAAAGGTGGCAAAATAGGACAAAACGACATCGAGGAATCCAAAACTTTCAACAAAATTTCCATGAAACAAAGGAAAAACGTTAAATTTATGATAAAGTCTGCTTACCTGCTGTGCTGAATCCCGAGTTTGTAAACAGAGTTGTCCACGGCCTTTGAAAAATATGAAAAACCAAGAAGCTCTGAGTCCAAAATGCTCAAAGAACTTGAAAGAGCGAAGATACAGCTATTGCGTTATATCTCGATATTTTGCTTTGGGACATTTGGGACGCCTGCTGACGCCATTTATCACAAAATTTTGCTTTCGCGCCACAGCTTTCTTGCAAGAGAGGCCGGAAGTGACGTCAGAATTCAGGCTTGGTGTTGTCGGGCGTGATGTTTTAGCAGCGAAAGATCTGCGTTTAAGCATCACATCGTTAGATTTAGGCTAAGAATTTTATGCATGTTTCTCAGCAACGAAAGATCTGCGTTTTAGCATGACATCGTTAGCTTTAGGTTTAGAATCTTATGCATGTTTTTCAGCAACGAAAGATCTGCGTTTTAGCATGACATCGTTAGCTTTGGGCTGAGAAATTTATGCATGTTTCTCAGCAACGAAAGATCTGCGTTTTAGCATGACATCGTTAGCTTTGGGCTGAGAATTTTATGCATGTTTTTCAGCAACGAAAGATCAGCATTTTTGCATGACATCGTTAGCTTTAGGCTTGGAATTTTATGCATGTTTTTTCAGCAACGAGAGATCTGCGTTTTTGCATGACATCGTTAGCTTTAGGTTCAGAATCTTATGCATGTTTTTCAGCAACGAAAGATCTGCGTTTTAGCATGACATCGTCAGCTTTAGGCTTGGAATTTCATGCATGTTTTTTCAGCAACGAAAGATCTGCGTTTTTGCATGACATCGTTAGCTTTAGGCTTGGAATTTCATGCATGTTTTTTCAGCAACGAAAGATCTGCGTTTTTGCATGACATCGTTAGCTTTAGGTTTAGAATCTTATGCATGTTTTTCAGCAATGAAAGATCTGCGTTTTAGCATGACATCGTCAGCTTTGGGCTGAGGATTTTATGCATGTTTGTCAGCAACGAAAGATCTGCGTTTTAGCATGACATCGTTAGCTTTAGGCTTGGAATTTTATGCATGTTTTTCAGCAACGAGAGATCTGCGTTTTAGCATGACATCGTTAGCTTTGGGCTGAGAATTTTATGCATGTTTTTTCAGCAACGAGAGATCTGCGTTTTAGTATGATATCGTTAGCTTTAGGCTTAGAATTTTATGTATGTTTTTCAGCAACGAAAGATCTGCGTTTTAGCATGACATCGTTAGCTTTGGGCTGAGAATTTTATGTATGTTTTTCAGCAACGAGAGATCTGCGTTTTAGCATGACATCGTTAGCTTTAGGCTTAGAATTTATGCATGTTTTTCAGCAACGAAAGACCTGCGTTTTAGCATGACATCGTTAGCTTTGGGCTGAGAAATTTATGCATGTTTCTCAGCAACGAAAGATCTGCGTTTTAGCATGACATCGTTAGCTTTAGGCTTAGAATTTTATGTATGTTTTTCAGCAACAAAAGATCTGCGTTTTAGCATGACATCGTTAGCTTTAGGCTTAGAATTTTATGCATGTTTTTCAGCAACGAAAGATCTGCGTTTTAGCATGACATCGTTAGCTTTGGGCTGAGAATTTTATGTATGTTTTTCAGCAACAAAGATCTGCGTTTTAGCATGAAATCGTTAGCTTTAGGCTTAGAATTTATGCATGTTTCTCAGCAACGAAAGATCTGCGTTTTAGCATGACATCGTTAGCTTTAGGCTTAGAATTTTATGTATGTTTTTCAGCAACAAAAGATCTGCGTTTTAGCATGACATCGTTAGCTTTAGGCTTAGAATTTTATGCATGTTTTTCAGCAACGAAAGATCTGCGTTTTAGCATGACATCGTTAGCTTTGGGCTGAGAATTTTATGTATGTTTTTCAGCAACAAAGATCTGCGTTTTAGCATGAAATCGTTAGCTTTAGGCTTAGAATTTATGCATGGTTTTCAGCAACGAAAGATCTGCAATTTAGCATGATATCGTTAGCTTTAGGCTTAGAATTGTATGCATGTTTTTCAGCAACGAAAGATCTGCGTTTTAGCATGACATCGTTAGCTTTAGGCATATAATTTTATGCATGTTTTCAAGCAACGAAAGATCTGCGTTTAAGCATGACATCGCTATCCTTAGGTTTTAGGTCATATTTTTTGCTTTATGTTTTTGGCACCAAAGTACTGCCATGAAGCAAGGTATCGCTAGCGATAGGTTCAAGGCATATTTCTATGGTTCAAGGGAATAATTATATAATGTTATATTCTTTCAGCAACACTGGCTTTTATCATAATAGTATCTCATTGAAGCCCTAATTGCAGGCAGAGGCGTACGCAGCACCTTAGGAGTGAGGGGGTCTGGGGCGTAGCCCCAAAAATTTATTTGTGACCACGCCCTTCAGACGCTCGGAAAATGAGGGAAACGCCCTTTTTACATATATTTTGCATCGTAAACATGACTGCAATGAATACAAAATAGGTAGGATGTTTTGTTGAATTTGCATTGAGAATTTTATACCCAGCATATCAAGTACGAATTACAAAATCGCTTTTCTTCTTTACTGTAAAATTGATTTGGCGCTAGTTGTTGTTATGATATTCAGGAAATGCCTCTTGTCGCCACTTCATCGTTGTTTAGTCAGTAAATGGCATCTTTTGCAAGAATCTTTTGAATACAGGAAAATTTTGAAAACTGACATGCTACTTTGGCTTAGAATGCCTCTCCCAACATCGTTCGAGCATTTCTTAGAAACCCAAAACATTTGCTCCACCAAACCTTAGACAAACCATTCTCTCCTTGCTGCTCAAGAATCTCGAAGACCACGCCCTGACAGATCTGCCTGACCCCCCCCCTGAGGTAAAAATTTTATTGCATTTTTGTACAAAGCTGGAGGACCATCTTTTTGAAAAGTGGGGGGGTCCGGACCCCCCCATTCCCCCCCTTGGGTACGCCACTGATTGCGGGAGCAATCTTATCAGAGGAGAACAAGAACATTTTCTGAATCTTGGATCGTTGTGGCAAGAATAGATCCGTCAAGGGTTTTGAATCGAGATTATATATCCCTGCTTGACCAAGCATTGCAAGGAGTTTTTCAAAAGCAATTTGAAGGATCGCTTACTTCTTCTCAACCACTCGGGGGCCTAACTAAAGACCTTAATACACGGCTACGGCTCTAAGCTGCTGTTCTGAGTGGTTGGGTTGGAGGGTTCTCCTTCTCATTTGTCTTCATTATTAGTTCCAAAATAATTATTGTTTGTCATCCTTCTGCAACTATCTGAGTGAACTGAGGATTAGTGTTTAAAGACAAATTATCTTGATGTAATTTTAGGGGGAAACCCTCCAGCCCAACCCGTCAGAGACCGATAAGTTCAACCCAAGAAGGCACATAGGAAATAAGATAGAAAACGAGTAAATTCACAGGTGTCTCCAAATTATGTAATTTTCCGAGTACGATGATCTTTTATAACTTGCAATGTTCAAAGCATTTGTGCTCCTCGTTGTTTTCATTTGGCGCCGATCTTCTACGAACCTATTCTACTTGAGTAATGGAGGGGGCTCTATATTATGTATGATGTTTGGAAAAATATTCAGTGTGTTTATTTTATGTCTCCATTTCTCGTTTAGTCCAGATCTGCGGCCCCCGAAGCTCTCTCCATATCTTAGTGGTCTGGAAGGAGGGGGGACGGATCCGGTGCGGTGAGAATACGTTGGTATTCTCACCGGAGAAGTCTCACGAAATTCCAAGACTCTAATGTTCTACACACCCGAGACTGCTTGAGAGGCCTGGGGAGAGCATTTTCGTAGCCCCTAGGGAATAGGTCAGTATATAGGAAAAATCTGAGCTCATTTCAGCCTTCTTTGTGAGCAACAAGCAGTGCACAGTAATAAAATCGACCCGCCACTCCTCCCTCAGCGACGGTTCGCACCATGATCCTACTTTCCTTCCAGACAGCGAAGCCCCCTTCGCTCTCTCCATATCTTAGTGGTCTAGAAGGAGGGGGGACGGATCCGGTGAGAATACGTTGGTATTCAACGGCAAACGCATACTTCACAGCAAAGTTTCGATAGCTGATGTCGAAACAGATGCCTCCCAGGAAGCAGTTGGCTCCTATTTTCGGGGGGATTGGGCCTACTCTTTTCTCCCTGCAGATGCCCCTCTTGTAGCTCCCTTCCATATAAATGTTAAAGAGGCATTTGCAATCCATCTAGCTGCTAAGAGGTGGGGTCCCCAATGGGCTAACCATCACGTGATTGTCCGTTGTGATAATCAAGCCGCGGTGGCCATGATTAATAAGGGCACTACTGCCAATCCCATAATCATGTCATGGCTTCGGCATCTGTTCTGGCTCTCAGCTATTCATAACTTTCGGCTTACCGCTGTTTATGTTCCAGGCATAGACAATATTCGTGCAGACCGTATATCCCGTATGCATAACGGCGTTGCACTCATTCAGCTATATTCAGAGTTATGTAAATATACACCTTCTCAGGTTGTATCCAGTGAGCTCCTTGTGAACCATTTGTCTCCAACCAGTGCTATGTTTCTTCGTTCTAGGTACTGCACAGGTTTACAAGGAGCTCATTGAGGAGATTGCCTTCTTTCGCAACCAGACATTTGCTCCAAGCACCAAGCGAACCTATAGCACACATCGAGATACCTATCTCCGGTTTTGCCAATTTATGAGCATTCCTTCAGTGCCGGCTTCTACACATGGGATTTGTTTAAATGCAGCCTATTTGGCTCGTACGCTTAAATTTTCTAGCATCAAGCAGTACCTTGGCATCATTGGTCTAATGCACAAAGAGTTTGGTCTTACCAACCCCCTCATTGGGAACTGGCAACTTTCTTCCCTGCTCACAGGAGTAAAAAGGGTACATAGCAATGACCCCAAACAGAAGCTCCCAATCAATTTTGATATCTTGCGTGGTATTCATTCGCAGCTCAATCCTACCTACAGTGTTGATGCTGCCTTCTGGGCCATATGTCTGGTTGCCTTTTTTGGTATGTTCCGGAAATCGCATCTACTCATCAGTAACAGTGAAAGCTTTGACCCTGCTAAGCAGCTCACCAAGGCCGACTTCTCTTTCTTTCCTGGGGGTGCCCTGATTCGGGTGCGCTGGTTATTGCTGCGAAGCGCATGCGTAGCAGCCATTATAGACGGGATTGATAAGGATTCTCCGGGTAGTGGAGTTTCATGCTGACTCAGGCTGATCGAAGCGGAAATTGGCATTGGAGTCTATACTGAGCGTCCACGACTTGGATTTTGGGCGAGAAGCTCAAAGCTGGCTCACTGCTATGCTCACGTTCATTGCGAGAAGAAGACGGAGATTTTCACGCAGTGTGGTAAGTATAGCATCGTTTTCTACATCTAATTTCATCGCAAATATGAGATTTCAGAAGCGGCAAGGAAAGGAAGATGTGTCATCAACGAGGGCCTAGGCCTAAGCGTTTCTTACGCTCACAAATAAACCAGCTAGCAATAAACCACAAGAAGCATTGTTTGTGGAAAGAAAAAGTGAATCACCCATTGACCATTGTGGTGATAAAAAGTGAATTGCCCATTGTGGCAAGTAAACTACTTATGCAAAATCACCAAAAAGGAATTTGATCTTTCAGGAAACTCAATTACTTTTGAAAATATTTGTCAGGGCTCCGAAAAACTGCCTCTATCTAACGTCAGCTAAAACCAGTATGGCATCTTCCTGCATTTTGCATATACAACTTCGGCTCTATGCCGCAGCTTCTTTTGTAATAAACAAGATGATAATGATTCACCATTCATTCCTTTGCATACAGCACTTGAAAACGTTTTCACAAATAACAACTAATTGAAAATATCTTTCAACCATGATTCTTTGCATCTGACAGAATTTTGATTGGCTTCTTGAAATGTTTATGTTGTCTGCTTGGTTGCAATATGTACTTAAATTGGCCTTTCCAGCCACCATGTGCTATCTTTTATTGATGCTCATTTTTGTGGACCATTGAAAAAATGGCGACAACAAAGAGAACACAAAATGGTGTATTTGCAGACCATGCTTGATGTTGCAAAGGCCCCTTTGATGTTGCCACTTGACCATTTATAGATCTCATACACAAACAGCTTCACATCTCATGTATTTTGTTGCAGGAATGAAAGGCAACTTATTAATTTGAGACACCCCTGTAAAGACTTCCACTGCTTTGGATCAATATTGCTTCAGACATGTAAAGATTAACACAGCATTGGATCACTACCTGCAAATTAACCGTTTATATTCCTGTGACCATTTGCACAGCATTGGATCAGCATTTGCTTCTTTAACCATTGACATTCAAAGACCAATGCAGCATTGGATTACTTAAGGATGTACTTCTTTCAAAGACCAAACAGCATTGGATCAGCATTGCTTCTGTGACTGTTCTTCGTACCTTGTGACCTCTTAGCTTTGATACAAACTGTTACCAGATGAACCTTTGAAGAATTGTTGTGGTAAACTGCTGTGCATCATATGCTCTCAAGACTTGTTTTTATTCAAGGCACAATACAGAATCTGTTATTTGACACAGAATTGAATAGGGGAACACTTTGTATGTTGCCATCATGTATCAAGTTGCTTGAATATTATTAAAGATGCTGACCCGGGGGGGGGGGGGGGGTACATGACTTGTGGATGGACGGGGGTCTGCTGCCCGGTTTTAAGAAAGCTACCCTCTTCTAATTACAGAAACTTGCCTTGGTACCCACTGTTATGATGAATTTTCGCGGAAAACAGCCCATTTTCTACTATTTTTGCGAATTTCAGCGACAGCCCACCCATGTTCATGAAAAATTTCCCAAAAAGGACCCTTGTTTTGTTTAGAGAATTTTGAGCCCAAAAACCCAACCATATGGGCGGCACATACCCGTACCTTGAACGTGTTATGTACCCCCCGGGATGCTGATTGGTGCAGATGGAAGCAGATAATTGATATTCTAGGATAATGACAAAGAAATTGTCAAAGCTACTGTATTGCTACTAAAACATCACAACTATTTTAACTTGAAACTGCCAGTGTTGATCTATGGCCAAATCAGAAAATCATATACTATTTGAGGTACCACCTGGGGTAAAGAAAGCCTTGCAGTCCAAAAAAGAAATTGCAATTGAAGAGTTGAATTGAGACTAATATCACATTGAGTTTTAATGAGTATTATAGTTGTGTAATGCAGTCTTTGAATTTACAAACAGTTCTCAGTTCTATTAATTTTTCCCCTCAAAAAGCTGCAATTTAACTTGGTTTCAAACACTTGCCCCAAAAACTCCACTCTGGCATTTATTCTTTCAAAAATCTGCAGAATTATATTATGAACAACGCTATGAGCAGTGGCGTACCTAAGGGGGGAATGAGGGGGTCCAGACCCCCCACTTTTCAAAAAGGTTGGCCTTGAGGTTCATACAAAAATGCAATAAACTTTGTGCAGAGAGAGGGGGAGGGAAGGGTCAGGCAGATCTTTCAGGCAGATCTGTCTTTTTGAGATTTCTTGAAAAGCGAGGAGAGAATGGTTTTGTCAAGGTTTGCTGGAGCAATATTTTGGGTTTCTAAGAAATGCTTGACCATTGTTGGGAGAGGCATTTTAAGTAGAATGCATGTTCTCAATTGGGTATAAATTCTCAACAAATTCAACAAAACATCCTGCCTATATTTTGCTCATTCCAGCCATGTTTACGATACAAAATATAACTAAAAAGGACGTTTCCCCCATTTTCCGAGCGTCTGAAGGGTGTGGTCACAGAAAATTTTCTGCGCTTATGCCCCAGACCCCCTCACTCCTTGAGTGCTGCGTACACAACTGGTATGAGCAGCACTTACTTAACTGCGTTAACAGCTAGTTAATAACAACCCATTGTCCACTGAGCCTAAGCATTTAACTACATGGCCTAAATATTTTACCTCTGTCTTGCTTGGTGATTCAAGTTGTTGCAATGACGTCGTGATGCCAGCCACGTTGTATTCCATCTCCACAATCTCAATTTCTGGACTTGATTCTGGCTTCTCCATTCTCTTTGCAAGTTAGTTTGGGACAGCAAAATCATTTAGCAGGCAGCTTTTTGATAACGTATTTGTTCGTAATGTTTATTGTGAAGGTGGTAATTGGCAGACATATGGGGTAAGGCGATCTCGAAAGAGAGAGTGATAATTTTGGGAACGTTAAAACCATTCTCTCAAACCACGCATTGACCCAGGCATTGACCCCACTTGTCTTTGGTAAATCCCATGATCACAATATTGCATCTCAGAATGTGCATTTGTGTGCATTTGTTTTCTCGTATCATGCATGTGCACTCACCTTTTTACAGGGCCGTAGGAAGCAGCTTCTGATTGGGGGATTGTTCTTAGAACAATAGAGAACAATACATCTAATTAATGCTTGTGGCGTGGGACCATTGTTTTCAAAATTATTGGGGGGCTTAACGCCCCTGCCCCCCCCCGCTTCTTATGGACCTGCATTTTTATAAGAAACAGCTCATAAGAAACAGTAGGCTAAAATTTTCCAAAAATACTACCCCATCGCCTGTATCAAAATGCTAAGAAACTTTCGTAATTTTCATTCAAAAATACTATTACTGTTGCTATTAATGTACCGTGTCCATTTTTTGAGTGCCAATTATGTTATTACTTATTGTTTTAGATCTTATTAAATAGTTTGAAAGCCCTTCTAACAAAAAAAAATTAATTCTACATTTTCAGTATTAAAAATTGAAAAAACCAACTTTTCAAACTTTAGTAGCGAACTGTCCTAAGAGATAAGAAACTACCTAACGACCTCCGACCACAGTTTCTTATCGAAAAAGATGAGTATAACCCATATTTCAGAGATAAATTTGACCAGCTCCCCCTAATAATTTTCTGGGGGCACCATGGGAGCTAACGAAGTCCCTAAGTGTTACCTGCGTGCCTGATAGATTTGAACTCTAAGCGCTGAGATGAACTTGCTGCTTGGAGGCTTAGCCGTCACGCCACGTCACGTTAGGGTCCGGTCCTAGTGGTCCTGGGTCTGGTTATTCCGTTATGCCAAAAATTTTCTCCCATTTGCGAAATTTCGAAGAACGGCGCTCAAAAACTTCGCGGGGGGCTTTGCCACCCCCCCCCTGTTTTCTTGGAGAATTAGTTGTAGCCTCTTGACCAGACAATCGAGTCTGGTTAACAGTCTAAGAGACTTTGAATTCTTTGCTTAAGTCGGAAGCTTTTTCTGAATGTCTCAGCTTTATAAGCACCTTCACAAGAG
Source organism: Aurelia coerulea (assembly GCA_039566865.1). Classification (NCBI taxonomy): domain Eukaryota; kingdom Metazoa; phylum Cnidaria; class Scyphozoa; order Semaeostomeae; family Ulmaridae; genus Aurelia; species Aurelia coerulea. Next base: position 17,556,403 of record CM076945.1, read on the forward strand.
GTGAAATTTCTCGGTGGTAAGGGATTTTGCTGTAGAATCGTTTTGCTTGTCCGTATTATGCGAGCGTCAAAGAATTGCGAATGGTTTTAGGCAGGCTCATACATTGAAGGACTTGTGGCCAGTCACCATGGAAGGGATCGGGACCCCACCATGTACCTACCCATTGTTAGTCATGGATATTACAGACTGCCGCAGATCTACAGGAATTGATAAATGCAGTAAATGAAAAAGGAAAGCCATATGGGATGGAAATGAACGTTGAAAAAAACAAAATCAATGGTCGTGAGTAAAGTAAGTCCCGTACCAAGAGCTAACATCACTCTGGAGGGAGCACAAATCAAACAAACGGCATATATGGTCTATTTAGGACATATGGTGACGGAAGATGGCAAGAATGAGACTGAAATCAAAAGAAGGATAGAAATAGCTAGAAGTGCATTTCATAACATGTCAAAGATTTTAACATCAAGAAGAATAAAGGTCGAAACAAAGAAGCGGCTGTTTAAATGTTATATCTGGTCAGTTTTACTGTATGGTGCAGAAACATGGACCATAACAAAAGCAATGATTGGAAAGATTGAAGCCTTTGAAATGTGGATATACAGGAGAATTCTGAAAATATCATATACAGACAGAACACAGAACAAATGAATATGTATTACAAAAGATGAATACGAAAAGATCGCTGATAAATACAATAAAGCAGAGAAAATATGCTTATTTTGGGCACCTGATAAGAGGAGACGGGCTTCAAAGGCTTCTCCTTGAAGGGAAGTTCAACGGGAAAAGAGGAAGAGGCAGGCCAAGATCAACGTAGTTTGATAACATCAAGGAGTGGACACAAAGAAACTATGCCGAAGCCACAAGAAAGGCACAGCATCGAGAGAACTGGGCATCCGTGACAGCCAACCTGCTCAAAGCAGAAGGCACCTGACGACGACATACCATGATACGGCTTTAAAGTGCAGTGAAATCCGAGTGAAATCAATTACTACGTCAAACCACAGTCATAATTAGTTTACTTATGGTGAATAAATTTTGCAGAGAGGCATATAGATATTTCATTTTATCAAGATTCAATTACAGTCCCAAATGATTTCGTCTTATTTTTAGTGCCCAACGTACATAACCTTCTTACCTGCGCTAAAACAATCCTCGACAAAACCCTTGTCACAAAACTTGATAGGGTCAAATACATTCTCTAAGATCTATGAACAAATTATCAAACAGCAATTAATTCTGTATCTTGATACTACGCTCTCGGTTTTCATAGGTGTCTATTGAAAAGCATACGGTACGCAACACGTTTTGATAAGGCTCCTTTAAGACTGGAAGACCAATCTTGACAATAATTATATTGTAGGTGCTGTACTGATGGACTTGTCAAAAGCATTTGATTGCATCCCACACGATCTGCTGATTGCGAAATGAAATGCGCATGGCAAAGATGAAAAATGCCTTGGTACTAATCTATTCATAGCTTAAACGGCGTGAACAATCCACCAGGATAAACAATACATACAGTTTCTTTCAAACAATCTTATCTGATGTCTCTCAATCCCGGAAGGGGGGGGGGGGTGCTTGACCAGGTTTTGGTCGGGGACGTGCCATCGAAGCTTCAAAAACATACCCATTCCTTATACCAATTTTCCGAAAAGGTAACACCCGACCTTATACCAATTTTCCGAAAATGTATATCCGAACTTATACTTGTATCAAAATCGCGAAAATCGATACCGTTCCTTATACCAAAATCGCGAAAATGGATACCCTTCCTGATGGCACGTCCCCGTACCCAAAATATGTGAAGTATCCCCCCTCCGGGCTCCCAATGCCATATTCTTTTTAAAGTACAGGGTGTCCCAAAAAAATTGTGTCCCATTTGCCTGAAGATTGCGACAAAACGGCAAAAGATTCTCGAAAACTTTTTGCGTGATGTTGCTCTTCAGATATTCCATTAAAGTTTGTAACGATCCCCGTAAAATTCCGTTGAAAAATGATGGAACTTGGAACTATGGCCTGCAGAAGACCAAATTTGCCTAATGACTGAAACCAGCGGTATACCATTTTGTCTTACTATTTTGCACTGATAAGTATCTTCACGTGAGGTAAGAAATAATAACTGTGAGGTCAGAAATAGTTGAACTCTTCGAGGATTATCGGAATTTTCACGAGAGCTATGACATTGGAGGCTGTTGTTTCATTTTCAATCCATGAAGCTATTTATCGCTCCAAAATAGTAAGACAAAATGGCCGACCGCTGGTTTCAGTGATAGGGCAAATTTGGTCTCCTGAAGATCATAGCTCCATCATTTTTAATGAATGTTCATGGGGATGGTAGCAAACTTTAATTGAAAACATCTGAGACAAACGGGGCAGAATTTTTTGGGGACACCCTGTAAATATAAATGATCTTCTTCTGTTTATTAAACATGCAACACTACATAATTATGCTTACGACAGCGCGCTTACTTATTTCTCTAGGAATCTGCAGGCTGAAATTTTGCAATTACAATCCTGGCCAAAAGAGGCTGGGACACAGGCAAATTTCAGTGTCTTCATGATGTTTCCTAAAATATCGAGGAGAAAACATACGTTTAGAGTCTCCTAATCCCCCTCCCCCCCTACTTAAATGTCAAGAAGGTCGAAAGGCGTTTGATTCAAGCAACTTTGAAACGGGGGGGGGGGGGGAGCGGGAGGCACGTGATCAAAGACCGAAGTAGTGCAATTTTATGATTTGTCCCAAATATTTATTTTATTTTTTTTTTTTTATCCAATATAAAATTTTACAAAGACGAGATTACCTAAAACAACACTTACAAACTACTTTACTACACTACAAGGACGATGCCATGAGGAGCAGAAGACCATGACTACCCCATGGCTATAACATAGAAAACAGGTAACTAAAAACTAAATCTAAATATACAAACAAGTACTAATACATAGGGCTACGCATATACAATTTCTACTATAAATACTAGAGTCGAATATTTTGGCCAAGATTGTAGATTCCCATTGTATAAGAACCCATTCAGGCTGAAATTTGAAATAGGTTCTTATTTGTAGAGATTATGGGGTCTTATTCACAGCAGAAGTTTGTGGAAGAAGAGCAAATTTTTATGTTATTTGATGAGAAGCTTATGAAGGCTTTTCTTTGGATTACATTTCTGATTCTTCCAAAATGCTGTGGCGAATAATGCCTCATAAACTCAAGTGATATGAACTGCCAGTAAACAATATGCCTCAATTTTCAATCTGAAGGAAAGAAATTCCTCAAAGCTCTGAATAAAATAAGAACCAATTTAAGAGCCTGAGCCTCATTTCCCACTAAATATACAAAACATAAGAACCTACTAAGGCTGCCTTGCAAAATTATAGATTCTTATACGCGGGTTTTTACTGTATGTCAATAAAATGACAGCACGGGATGCTATGAATGTAGCTGCAAAGTCAAGTGAATTTACTTTAATGTCCTTGTCCATTCCATCAATTTTTGAGAAACAGGACTGCTCCTTGTAAGATGCTCAAACTCCCCAGTAATTGTGGTTATCTCTGGAAGTGAGACGGTTAAAACTACAATACCATATATCTGCGATTTCTGATAGATCCACCGGTCCGACTTTTAAAAAGGTCTGGAAATCATGGAATACATTTCAGAAATTACATTAATTCCATGTTTTCACAAGGGTGGTTGATTTCACCTAAAATCTGGAATAAATCAGTTGAATACATTTTTATGATGTTCTGCTTCTAATTCTGCGTCGAATGATGCCTAAGTTTGTTTGGTATATTTCGACGAATGGACTCACTGAGTGAAGGGTTACAGTCACCTCAAAAGCTTTGAAAAGGGACTAGAAATTGCAATCAGATCTGTCCAGTGTCTCAAGTCTAAAATGATTAACTGATTGTCTTCAATGAGACTTTAATAAGTTACTTAAACAATAACGAAAATGATTAATTACTTGACTTAAATTAATTCATGACATAAAAGATGGTTGCTGTTTCTATGTCCTGTCCTCCAAAGGTGGTTATACTCATTACTATAAAAGAAGCTTCTGCAAGAAACGCTGGTGATTTTCTCGATACGACAACAAGAATTGAAAACACTATGTAGAGAAAGGTACATTTCTTACTATTTACATTCATCTACTGACAAGATCTAAATCATCAACAATCAAAAGGTATCCTCGTATAAAAATATGTATATACTTTATGAATGCATTGATGTCCATCAACAAAAAATGTTGTTTAATCAATCAACCCTGACGAAAATAAAATTATGTGTTATCAGATATAATGCAATGCCAAATACTAATCACTAAAGCGTGTCTCCCACTACATGTCATATGAGATTTGCTGGTAATAAGACAACATTGTGTGCGCAGAACTAGTTGATTACAAAAATTCCAGACGCCGGCATTTCACAAACCGGGAGATCTGAAAAGTGGAAGCGCCTGGGCATAATGATTTTCATTGTACGGTTGATAAATGTTGATTAATCATTGAAACTAAAAGCATCAATGAAAACCGAGGATTAGCCCAATTGAAATTATAATCCAAATCGTACACATTTCTTTCACATGAATAAATCTTTCAAGGTGTGCTGGAATAATTTCACACAAATGTTTATTGCATTTCTTCTAATGCGTAAGTGAAACCTGCATCTGGTATTGCTTGGAAACTCTTATTGCAAGTCATCTATTCTGCATGACAACTCTGCCGGACTGAGCTGTAGCACAATCTTGAAAATTCATTGGCCCTTTTTCTGCTCAAAAGTGAAGTGTGTGCAACAAGTTGTGTTCTATGAGCTATACCTAAATGTACGTAGGTGGTTCAATTCAAAGTGCAACGTATTGTATTCAGTTGCAACTGTACTCATTGAAAGATCTCAGGCACGAAAAGTAACATTTTGTCTAAAAATCTGTATCAAATTGATCTTAGCCATTTTAATTTGTGTTGGTCGAATGGAGGAAAAGTATTTGGGTGGATTACTAATTTTAGAGAGGAATAAAACACGGATAATTAGGAGCATTATCTTAAAAATGAAGATAAAGCCTCAAAGAGACCAAAATTGATGCAAATTCTCACACACAGGGTTGCATAGTCTTTGCAGCAAGATTTTTTCAAAGCGCCGGTAAATTTCTTCACTCAGACGATTACAAACCAAGCACAGGGAGATACATATTTTCTCTTATAAATGTGTGAGGGATTTATTATTCAAAACAGTCGCTTTTCAACCATAATAGGGCTCGAAAAGAATGGCACAAGTCGATAAAATCGATTCATTTGGGACTTATTAATAAAAATTACTTCTGGACTTGCTGCATCAGACTGCAGACAGGAATGTACAATAAGACATGTTTGACAAGCATTTAAAAGGAAAGAATTGGATCAATTTCCTTTGCGTTTCCAAACTGGTCAAAAGCTAATCATGCATTGGGACATATCGAAGCTATTCATTCTACGTCTGAATTAATATAAACGAAGTTGAAAGGCAGTTGACTTCTCTTTTAAGGCCAATGAAGATCAAACTACGTTTAAGAATGCATTATCTATCTTGCTGAATGGGCTTCTGAGTCTTCTGGCCAGAAAATAATCGCGTACCAGACAGACTGCACGTTGAGTTACAAACAAAATGTGCTTTCGCTCTTATAAAGAGCCAGACTTCGCAAACCATTGTCACGCATTGCAACGCAACATATCTAAGAGTTCCCAGTATGAACACTGTTGAAAATGGTTACTACACGAAACATTTAAACGTACCTATCAATTTGCACCAATGTCAAACCACTATCTATTCTACTACCTAGGTTGCTACTTACATGTTACACAACACAGCAATCGACAAGATATAACAATTAGTATCTACAAAGGTCTTTGCATTTTCTAAAAGGATTAAGAATTGTAATGAGTTGTCAATGCATGTCGTAATTGTCAGTATTATGAAAATAAGCAATTTATGACAATAACCAACATTGTGATAAAAACGCACACATCTGAGCTGCATATTAATTGTTGATATATCGCTATCAACATTGGCATTAAAATAAACTCTACTAAGATGTTGCTGTGATATCATCGATCAACAACAGGCAAAATCTTAAGCTATTATCCTTAAATCTAACATCGATACTTATGCATTCACTATCACACTGGCATGATAGTTTCCTGTGAGAGGCGAACTAGCCACGAAGACTACGATACCAATCTATTTCAATAGCCGCAACTTCTAGATTGGCGTTTGTGTCGAATGTCGTCGGTGTTAACATGATGCATAGATTGCTGCATTCAATTCCATGTAAAACATCCTAGACTTTGTCAATTGGCGGTAGAGCATATTTGCCATAATCAATTCGCTCTGCAGGAGCTTCTTGGACCTACGAATAAAGAAACTGTACTTACAGTTGAAATTTCCAACAGATCTAAAAAATTACAGATTAAATGATCATGCATCAGTGTAAATGCTGTCAAAAGCGGCGCGGAATCATTTACGCTAAAGGAGTGTGCATAGAAGATAAAGAAACGAAAGAGGTTGAAAGTCAAAATGAAGAAATCGAAAACACGCCAAAAGACTCTCAAAAATGTTTCCGCTCATAAAACATCAAAGTAAAATAAGCGTGAATCCAAGTTGCTAATTTAAAGTGAAAATGGCTTTTCAGCAGATGAAGAAAAACAAGTAGACCTAATTGCAGAAAATTTCGAGAAACAATTTGCAGAATATTTCCAGAAACAATTCTTCTGAAATGCAGACAAGATACAAAATGAAGCAACATTTATGCAAATTCCTTTTACAATAGAGGAAATCAAGCAAGCAATCATGTCCCTGAAAAATAACAAAGTACAAGAGCTTCCTAGATTTTAATTTCGATTATTGCCCCTTGGTGTGGTACTTCTCATCTTCCAAATCATTACAGAAAATTGAAAAATTACAAGAACGCGCTCTAAGGTTTCTATATAACGATCATACAAGTATAGCGATTTGATTTTGAAATCAAATAAATAGACCATGCAGGTTGCTCGCCAAAGAATCCTTTGCATCGAAATATTCAAAACATTGAACCATCTGAATCCACCATTTACGCAGAGCATTTTTGAATTACGTGCTTCAAATTATTCGCTAAGAAATCCAAATAACTTAGCCCATATTAGGCCCAATCAAGCAACGTTCCGGGTTCAGGAGTTTCCAGTCCGTAGGACCACATATCTGGAATAGCAGAAAATTTGAAAAGTTTTAAGATTTTAATAAAACAATGGGATGGCCCCAATTACACATGTAGTGACTGCACTGCAAGTGACTTCTAACTTAACTATATAACTTAGAAAAATATTGATTTTGTTTTATTAGTACTGTATATTTGATTTTGATTAGTTGATGTGTATATATTTAATGTATATATATTGTTAGCTATTTTGTAGATTGTCGAATTCAAATAAAATGACAACAACAACTGGTATAGATAATGTTAAAGCAGATCTTCTGAAAATAGGTCCTGGCATTTTCTGTAGAAAGATTGCACAAATATTCAACGAAACAGCCTCAACTGGTATTTTTCCGAAAGAACTGATTCTGGGAATAATCACTGCATTGCAGAAGCCTAGAAAGAAGAAAGGACCTATTGAAAATCTAAGACCAAAAACTTTTCTGTCAGTGTTACGAAAAATCCTTGCTACATGCATGATGAAATGAATCAGTGGAAAAATCACTAAAGGAATACCCATATCTAAAGCAGCATATTGTAAAGGTCGAGTCACAACAGAGCATGTCTTTGCCTGTAAAATTCTAGCCGAAAAAGCAGCAACGTCTGCAAATTTTGAATTTCATTATCTATTGCTCGATATTTCAAAAGCTTTCGACAGCATCATAGGAAGCGAATTAGTAAAAGATCTATGTAAATATTAAACGAAGATGACTTAAACCTGATTCAAATACTGGTAGGAACCGAGTTAATGGTACAAGTTGGAAAATCTAGAAGTTCGATTTTTAAGACAGACACTGGTGCCCCTAAAGGCAACTGTTGTAACGGACACGAATTCGCACATTATTTAGCAAAATCACATGTCGAAAAGCTTGATGAAGGATATAACTTGCAAACTAGACAAGAAAAAGCCAACTGCAACGAAGTACGAGTTGGAAAATATTGCAAAAGCCGCAGGATAAGGAAGTAGATTATGTCGTAACTAATATGGAATATGCAGATGATATTACTATGGCAACAACAGACAAAAAAGAAATCGAGCATACAAAGGAAACAATTACAGAAAAGAGGTCTGATGATTAACATGTCGAAAACTGAAGGGTAAACGGTCAAATATAAGAACGAAGGTGAATGGAAAGATGCTAAAGTTCTAGGATGCAAACTAAACACAGAAGCAGACATTGCAAACAGGAAAAATCTATCGCTCAGTGCACTGACAAACTTGAAAGAAATTTTCCAAAACAAAAGTGTGTCTATAAGAACTAAAGTATGAGCATTTTGAGCATATATTACACTTATATTTTTGTACAATAGTGAACCATGGATAATAACAAAATCTTAAGAAAATCAAATTGATAGTTTTCACAGACGAATACGTTCAGGCGCCCTAAATATCAGATGGCCATAAATCGTAAAAAATGAAGATGCATATGAACAAATGAAAATAGAACCATGGAGCATGAAAATCGAAAAAGGCGCATGAAATGGTTGGTACAATCGATAGACCGAGAGGAAGACCTAAACTTACATGGATTGTATTGATAAGAAAACAATTCCAAGCGAACAATTTGAGGTGGGAAGAAGCAAGTGACCAAGAAAATGATCGTAAAGAATGGAAGGATATTTTGAAACGATAGAGCGGCAGAGTGCTCGCATTATAAGGTATGTTGCCAGGTTTGTCTGGGTCTTGAGCCTTGTTGTCTGAAAGAGTAGCTACATCACTTTTCTGCCTTTTTCTCATCAAACTTTTTTCAAACGACTCAGTCGCGGTGGTATTTTTCGCCCGGTTGGCTCAGCTTTCTTTCGGACTGCACGGTTCGGGCTTCGGGGGCTCCGGTGGTGGATTTCGCGGTGGCATTACCCTCGCTACTCTATGAGATGCAACCCCCTAAGAAACGTTGTGTGGCTCTGCCATGTTACATTATGTATGTATTTATCATGAGTGGGCTACCACAATTGGAGAATCAAAATGTGTCCCTGCCTGGGATCGAACCCGGGGTCTTCGTGTCAAAAGTTTCTCCAACACTCCACTGCGCCACTCAAGTGGAGAAATCTGAAGTCATTCAGATCCTTGGGTCTTACACCACGACAGAAGCCATTTTTTGTTTGTTCGCGTTTCGGCATTAAGCCTTCATCAGAGCCATGCATGCGTATATATGATCATTCGGCATCAGCTGACACGGTGAAATATATTTATCATGAGTGGGCTACCACAATTGGAGAATTAAAATGTGCCCCTGCCTGGGATCGAACCTGGGGTCTTCATGTCAAAAGTTTCTCCAACACTCAACCGTGCCAATCAAGCGCAATGAAATGTTGGAGAAATCTGAAGTCATTCATATTATGTATGTATAGTGTGCGCTAAAATTTCGTGAAGGGAAATTTATAAAGTCGAACGGTTAATTTAAGTTTTCATTCTTCACTCCAGGCTGACAGACGAAGTTTGAAAGAATGGTTATCCATTGGAACCGTGATCACAATATTTCAACTGCAGCTGCTCAAAGTGCTGTACTCTGAGATGAAAATGTGATAAAATAGGGCCGAACACAGAAGATGCAAATTTTCTTTGTCCTCTTAGTGTAATTTGATTGATTTGATTTTGATGTATTTTGTAAGATCAGCTGCTCCAAATATGTTGTGTTTGCGACGACGAAGCACGCGATATGAACTGAATTCTGCAAAATTCAGCAATTTTCAGTCACCCAAGTGAAAAATGTAACCTTTCTAATGAGGATGTGGTGACCCTATCTGGACCGGGGGGCTAAGATAGCCTCCCTACCAATTTTGTCTGGGTAACTTTTTTTGTAAGTTCTAGGCTAATTATTATTTGCGACTTTTCTTAACTATCCATTTCGCATCTTCCGTCAATATTTCTTCAAGGTATCTCATGTATTTTTGAAAATATAAAACAATATTCAAGAGTAGAATGTGTTTCTTGTTTGTTTTACGGTCAAACCCTATAACTTCAAACAAGATAATTCTTGACACAAGTAATATAACTGGATGAAATTTCCAGTGCAACCATCAATCAATAAGAGAATATGAAAAAAACTTATTTCTTGTTTAATATTATATGACATAATTGGTGACGTCATATATCTAATGAATCTAGGTAGTAAATATGAGTTTACAAATTAATAATTTTTTAAAAAAACTGTGTTTTTGCGAGGTTTTGGTATTTTCTCTGTCAATTAAAGTTAAAAAGAAGCGTAGTATTTCTGTTTTTGGCCTAAAACAAAGAAAATCGATGACTTCATCGAAAATACAACAATTACAGTAAAATAAATTAGATATTCGGACTTTTCACATTAAATTACATAACATAGTAAAATTATAGGAGAAAATGTGATCTGATCAGAGCGTGAGTCAGAATCCCACGGGAGCCTTGGACAAAAGAAAACATTTGACGGCTATGCTTCAACTGACATCATCGCAAATAGATCTTCTCACTGGTCCCAAGGGGAGAAAAGCCGAAATGCAACCACCACCATTACCTACGGAGCATAAACACGACAATGAGGTGATAACTTACAATTGCACAAACAAAGGACTCTATAAAAAGTAAATAAAAGAACAATGGCAATTGACTTACGTGCCAAAGCGCAAACAGTTAAACTTAAACAAAGAGTATAACATCTATATCTATATACATAAGGAGTGAGCGGTCAGATCAAACGCTCAATTTCTCTGTCTCCCACAGCGAGATCTCAGCTCTCCCGCTCTCGGCAATCTCGCTCTTCGTCTCGAAAAATCGACGGCAAAATCTATGCGTGTCATCAGAGCTCCAAATTTTCGGGTCACCTCCAGCTGCTGGGGTATCAGCGGGGCAAATTTCCTGGCAGTCTTCTTCAGCAGGTCATTGTTTTTGATTGACAGCCGATTGTCTTCCCAACTAATGACACTTGATGCTGCTATCAAGGGCTATCAACGAACAATCCAGTCAGTGCTCGGTGGTAAACAACCTAACACGTCACATCGCCCGTGGTCACGTGCACATTCACCCTCGCAGGGGCTGGCAGGCTCGTGCCAGCGGTATCCTCCTTCACAACGGCGCTCTCTCAGGGCTTAATCCCGCAGTATCAACGAGGTGGTAGGGTGGTGGGGTGCATCATCGGTACCAGCGATTAGTACCACCTATTGGGGGATGTCACGTGACCACACCCATATCACGTGATATTTTCTCCTCCACAATGGTGCTCTTTATAAGAATATACAGGGCTCCCTGTATGAAAATGCTCTTCATTACAGGGGTGATAGTAAGTAAAGACTACATCAGTTAATAACTAAGGAGTACAGTAGGTAGGGTGCTAAAATGTATATTTGTTGGGGGCAGTCACGTGCCTAGCCCCCATGTCACGTGAATTACTTGGCAAAGTTCCAAAATTGGTCATGTGACTTGGCACGGTGCCAAGTTCCGGTCATGTGACTTGGCACTTTGCCAAATTATGTCACGTCTTTTGGCACTGTGCCAACTTCCCCCACGAATGCCCCTGTGCATGAGCAGTCCATTTCCTTCACTATTTCCTGAAAACTTTCCTCGAAGGGCTGAGTATAACTCTTGCAGTCTTCCTACCTGATGTTATCTTCCACAAGGGAGGCTGAGATCTACGCAAACGTTCTAAAATAACAACAACGTCAGCAAATGCAACTAAGGGAACTCAGCCAAGAAGAGCAACTACATTAAAACAAAGGCAACAACTAATTTCTCCAACAACGAAGGCTACTAACGCCACAAAACAAACAAACACCTAAGTGAACAAATACCAGGCAACTAAATCAACCCAACTGAAGCAAAAACAGCTGCCTGAGGAAGCCAAGGGGTCTATCTTTCTTACCAAAAAGCCTCCGAGACTCTTTTAAACAATGGGGTTTGTAGGTAATTTTGATGGATTTTTCATTCAAAAAATTCTGGATTAAATTAAATGCAAACTACCGCTCCCGCACCCCGCCCTTGGGCTACTAACGCCACTAAAGTCAAGAGGATAGCTAGAAAACAATAACAATAAATGTGATTTAATGAAAAAAGAAGAGAATAAAGTTAACTGCAATAACTATAGACATTATTATTTTTGTTATTATTTTTATTTTTAAAAATCCATTTAAATTAGGCACGTTCACCTTCGCAGGGGCTGGCAAGGTGGTGCCAGCGGTATCCTCCTTCACAACGGCGCTCGGTCAGGGCTTCATCCCGCAGTATCAACGAGGTGGTAGGGTGGTGGTGGGGTGCATGATCGGTCCCAGCGATTATTATGACCTATTGGGGGCTCTCACGTGACCACACTCATATCACGTGATATCTTCTCCTCCACAATGGTGCTCTTTCTAAGAATATACGGAGCTCCATTTATGAAAATGCTTAAATGACACCGGTTATAGTAAGTTAAGACAATACAAGTTTGTTACTAAGGAACAATAGGGTGCTACCACGGTTAATTGTTGGGGGCAGTCACGTGCCTAGCCCCCATGTCACGTGACTTATCTGGCAAGTTGCCAATGTAGGTCACGTGGGGGCTAACATGGGTAAAAAGATAAAATCAAATCAAATCGAGCTATAACCAACTCCACTTAGGTAAGAAACGAAACCAGATCTACTTAGCAACTAAAACAAGACGCCAACTAACGCAAGAAAGCCCACTAAAGCTACCAAGGCCAATAAGACAACTAAGGGCACTGAAGGTCCTGGCTCAACTAAGTCCACAGGCAAGAAGCGCAGCTACATCTACTCAACAACTAAGAAGCCAACTAACATAAGTAAGGCCACTAAACTAACCGAGGCCGGTTAGACAACTAACGCAACTAAAAGCGCTAAGGCAGCTATGTAAACGAAACGATGATTTTCGCAGTTTTTCTGAAAGGTCTTCACATAGAATTTTCATATTTTTTTCAAAATGAAGGTTGCCGTTTGGACATAAATCATGTACTTCACTAAGGAACAAACCAAACATTCGTATCTTGTACCATTGCTCGGATATAAGTGGTGACTTGGCACTTTGCCAAATTATTTGACGTCATTTGGCAATGTGCCAACTTCCCGCCACAAATGCTCCTGCGCACGAGCAGTCTATTTCTTTCACTATTTCCATGAAACTTTCCTCGAAGGGCTGAGTATAACACTTGCAGTCTTCCTACCTGATGTTATCTTCCACAAGGGAGGCTGAGATCTACGGAAACGTTCTAAAATAACAACAACGTCAGCAAATGCTACTAAGGGAACTCAGCCAAGAAGAGCAACTACATTAATGGACGGAGTTAAAGCTACTGGGGGAAAATTCAACAACTAACGCAACCACAACAGCGAGGTTTACCTTGCACAGCTAACACTAATAACGCAAGGAAGGCAACTTAGGGCACAAAAGCTACTATGGCCACTATGGCAACAATTACGACTACATCTTCTCTACTAAACAAATGACACACACACCGAAACGAAGTTAACAACTAATTTCTCCCAAAACAAACGCTACCAACGCCACATAAGAAAGAAAGAAAACTAGGGCAACGAAGGAATCGAAATCAACTCTACTGAAACGAATAAAGCTCTACGAGTAGGGAGACTGGAGATATACAGAAGCTGTCATAATAATCACAACGTCACGAAATGCAACTGCAACTTACGGCAATGAGGCAAGAAGAGCTACTTCATTAAATCAAGGGGTCAACGCAACAAACGCTACTTGGGCAACCAAATGAACAACGCTACCACAATAACAAGGGTACTGTCAATAACGGCAAAAAGCTACTATGGCCCCTAAGCTAACAATTACGACTACATCATTATTCATTTCTACCAAACAAATAACGCATACACTAAAACAAAGGCAAACAACGAAACGAAGACAACTAACGCCACAAAAGAAACAAAAACCTAATTGAACAAATACCAGGCAACTAAATCAACCCTACTGAAGCAAAGCTGCGTGAGCAAGCCAAGGGGTCTATCTCTCTTCCCAAAAAGCCTCCGGGACTCTTTAAAACAACGGGGTTTGTAGGCAATTTTTATGGATTTCAACCACAACAGCGAGGTTTACCTTGCACAACTAACACTAATAGCGCAAGGAAGGCAACGAAGGGCACAAAAGCTACTATGCCCACTATGGCAACAATTACGACTACATCTTCTCTACTAAGCAAATGACGCACACACCGAAACGAAGTTAACAACTAATTTCTCCCAAAACAAACGCTACCAACGCCACATAAGAAAGAAAGAAAACTAGGGCAACGAAGGAATCGAAATCAACTCTACTGAAACGAATAAAGCTCTACGAGTAGGGAGACTGGAGATATACAGAAGCTGTCATAATAATCACAACGTCACGAAATGCAACTGCAACTTACGGCAATGAGGCAAGAAGAGCTACTTCATTAAATCAAGGGGTCAACGCAACAAACGCTACTTGGGCAACCAAATGAACAACGCTACCACAAGAACAAGGGTACTGTCAATAACGGCAAAAAGCTACTATGGCCCCTAAGCTAACAATTACGACTACATCATTATTCATTTCTACCAAACAAATAACGCATACACTAAAACAAAGGCAAACAACGAAACGAAGACAACTAACGCCACAAAAGAAACAAAAACCTAATTGAACAAATACCAGGCAACTAAATCAACCCTACTGAAGCAAAGCTGCGTGAGCAAGCCAAGGGGTCTATCTCTCTTCCCAAAAAGCCTCCGGGACTCTTTAAAACAACGGGGTTTGTAGGCAATTTTTATGGATTTCAACCACAACAGCGAGTTTTACCTTGCACAACTAACACTAATAACGCAAGGAAGGCAACGAAGGGCACAAAAGCTACTATGCCCACTATGGCAACAATTACGACTACATCTTCTCTACTAAGCAAATGACGCACACACCGAAACGAAGTTAACAACTAATTTCTCCCACAACAAACGATACCAATGCCACATAAGAAAGAAAGAAAACTAGGGCAACGAAGGAATCGAAATCAACTCTACTGAAACGAATAAAGCTCTACGAGTAGGGAGACTGGAGATATACAGAAGCTGTCATAATAATCACAATGTCACGAAATGCAACTACAACTTACGGCAATGAGGCAAGAAGAGCTACTTCATTAAATCAAGGGGTCAACGCAACAAACGCTACTTGAGCAACCAAATGAACAACGCTACCACAAGAACAAGGGTACTGTCAATAACGGCAAAAAGCTACTATAGCCCCTAAGCTAAGAATTACGACTACATCATTTCTACCAAAGAAATAACGCATACACTAAAACAAAGGCAAACAACGAAGACTACTAACGCCACAAAAGAAACAAACACCTAAGTGAACAAATACCAGGCAACTAAATCAACCCAACTGAAGCAAAGCTGCCTGAGCAAGCCAAGGGGTCTATCTCTCTTCCTAAAAAGCCTCCGGGACTCTTTAAAACAATGGGGTTTGTAGAGAATTTTTATGGATTTCTCTTTAAAAAAATTATGGATTACATTAAATGCAAACTACCGCTCCCCCACCCCGCCGTTGGGCTACTAACGCCACAAAAGTCAAGAGGCTAGCTAGAAAACAATAACAAAAATGTGAATTAATGAAAAAGAAGAGAATAAAGTTAACGGCAATAACTATAGACATTATTATTTTTGTTATTATTTTTATAATTAAAAATCTGTTTAAAGTAGGCTAGAAAACAAATAGCAAAAATTACAGCTAATTAAGGTCTACCACAGCTAATTAACGCCTACTCAGAAGGCCTGCTAAGAAGGCCTACTACTAATTAAGGCCTTTCATTTCATTTCATTTCATTTGAAGTGATGTGAATTTGACGTGAAGAACTGCGGCAACTATTCTCATTTCATCTAATAATGCAACTAAATCTGCTAAGGTAACTATAACAAAGACGGATAACAAGAGCAAGTATAAAACAACCACACCAACGACGAAAATAAGACTGGAAGTACTGATATTGTGGCGCGCGAAGCGCGACAGTGGCCGCCGCAGGCGGCCCGGGCGCCAAAGGTGCCCAAGCCCTCCGCAGGAGCTAGGAACTCCGAACCCGCGCGCAGCGCGGGTTCGGATTCCTAGTCTATATTATTAAAACGTGAAGCGAATTTTGTGTGGCGTAAAACTCGAGCACCGTTGCGCTGATCCTCGCGAAACTTTCCAAATATCTTCGTCTTCCCTCTACGGGGTGCAATAGAGATTTCGTTTTCTCAAATTCGCCCCCAAATCAGGGTAAGGGGCGAATTCGGTAACATCAAAGGATTGGCGGAATCCCTTTCAGTTTTCTGTGTACAAGGGAATGATCTTTAGACATATCATAATTGGCGGACCAATTATACATTGGAGCTGTGTCGTACTCCCACTTTTTCTTCTGAAAGGGCAAGGGCAGAGTTTCATAGATCGGCTTCTTTTTCCAGCTAAAATATTGTTGGCTCGAGAGGAGAGAACAGGGGAATTTTAATGGGGGCTTCCAATGGGAAAGGGAGATCATGCAAAGGTGCAAGGGACTGACATTCGAAGGTTCCTATTGTTCCACTGCTCCGGATTATACACTTTCAATAACGAAGCAGCAGTCATATCCTGTTGTTTGTGTGATTAGACCACATTGAAATATTAGGGCGTTCGTCGTAATGGCTTTCAAAACGGTCGTGAGTCTGTCGTTCATTCAACCATAACAATTGTGCATTGTTAAATTTGAAGCAATTAGAACAAGCTGATTGAATTGAGTGTAGTCATTATTGAAATCCTTTCCAATGACGCATTGCCTTTCACATCAGGCCTTTCACAGTTGACATCTGATAAGACTTATAAGATCATCCCGTCTAAATGGACGCTACGCTTCGCTTCGCGCAGTCACAAAACATAGAACGAATTCAAGGAATCACGCCATAAGTCTAGGCCAAGGCCCTTGAAGGCATACAAAGAAATCCAACAGAAAATATCATGGATTTCTTCTTTACCAAGGAAGGCTTCAGGGGGCGGCGGAGTGGGGGGGGGGGGACGGCTCAAATGGGATCGCAAATTTCTTCGCAGGGGCATAGAGCTAAAAGAAACGATCTTCTAACATTTCATTTGCTTTCAAATTGGTTCCCTTCTCCAGAGATACCGCAGGCGGAGGCAGTAGAGGGGACATGAGGGCAACGAGGGTTATGTCTTACTCAGAGTTTCTCATTTAATTTCGCCCATCCTAGAGGAGGGGAACAGATATGCTCGCTACCACGGAGCGCTTCGAGGGGAGTCTCCAATGAAAGGGAATTTTATTCTAAACAGTTTGTAAATCGAACAAGGAATGGGCTTTTTTGGTTGATTGAGGGATGCGATAACGACTGACTGTTTCTTTCATTCGTTGATTAATCAAAAACTAGAGGGGTATCGCCCTTTTGGAATGCTTTCATAAAGGAAATAGTTTTTACAATATGAAGCAAAATTTTTGAATACTATGAGTATGATCCTCTACTCTTCCTAAATTTTTCCTTTAATCTTGGGACAAATTTTGATCTCGTCTCCCTATAATATCACTGTTAATGCAGAGAGGTCTGAGCGGCCTACATTTAAAATCCCACTTTTTTGGAATGAGGAAGGTTGGTAAAGGAGCCATTGCGATGAATTGGAATGCTTTCAAGATGCCTGACGAAAACGAGGTTCGACCATGGGACATATCTTGAACTCATGCAGCACACAGTTGCACCATTATGGTGGCTTAGGCCCAAGAGAATGCTCTGATACTCAGGGCACCCGATGGCAAGATCACTTACGTTACGTCAAGAATTCCTGTTGATTCGTCATCTCAAAGGTTGAAAAATCGATGAGCCATCACATTTTAATCAGTGGTGCAACACTTGGGGACCTGCTTAAAATGATTGATAGGTAGGAAAGCCATTTATTGTTCCTTGCAATAGCACTCATACTTTTCCCCGGTAGCTCTGGTTGGCGTTGCTTTCTTCTCTGAGTTCTGAGTTTCATATTTGCTTTCACAGGCCGCAGAGGAGGGAAACGGACATGTCCACTATGAAATTTAGACCCCGTTTACACTATGCCGGTACGAAATGAATACGGCATGAAATTATGCCGTATTTGCCTCCCGTTTACACTAGCCGGCATCACGAAATGAATACGACATGCTGACTGGCTTCGTCGCTCTACCGGCATAGTGTAAACGGCGAATACGGCATCATTTCATGTCGGATTCACATCGAGGCGATAATCTGGAAAATGAGAGCGTGCGCCTTGACAAATCCTCGCTCTGCGCATGGTCAAAACCTATCGTATTCATTTCGTGCCGGTATAGTGTAAACGGCGATTCCGTTTCGACAGAAAAACGAATACGACATAGTTTCATGCCGTATTTATTTCGTACCGGCATAGTGTAAACGGGGTCTTATTAATGCAGAACAATTTCTTCAAAAATTCAGGAGATGCAGTATTGAAACTTTTTTACATTTGGAACTTTAAAGCGTAAGTTTTCTGGTAACCAGTGCATCAAGAAAGATGGAAGTGATGTTTGATAAATCAAAGTGCCAGTAAAGAAGAGAGGAAGACCTCTTCTACGGCTTCAGAATCGGGTCAAAAGTTTTCAAAGTGACGTAGGCTGTGCTTAGGTGGCCCATCCCTCCAGAAGAGAAGAGGATCCACATTTTCCAAGAGCATAGCCCAGGCCTAAATCCGTCAGATAAACACATGAAAGATCATTTCCCTTCATAAACATTGCAGAAACAAAGGTCTAGAGAGCAGGTTCCATTCAGGTAGAAAGCAAGATAGATTTGAAACTTAGAAATGAATCAAATGTTAAATGATGGATGTAAAAAGTTTGCCTAAATGTTCTCCCACCCAGATTACTCATCTGTTTTGCGTGGTGTGGTTATAATGAAGAAAAATTGATTTGCCGGTTGCTGGTTATATGCCACAAAGAGTTTGCCGTGGTATAGGGCCGAAGCCAGTGGGGGGGGGGGGGCTGGGGGCGGAGCACCCCCAGGATGCTCTTTGTCGGAAATTTCACTCTACCTGTCGGATTTTTTTCGGTTACAGGCCCACATTTAGACGATTTTATTGGAAGTATGATGCATAGACCATGAATTTATTGATTTTCGAGCATAAATTCTGACATGAATTTTGAATCTACAGCATATCTCTGCTTTATATTCACTCATTTTGAAGGCTCCAGCATTGAAACTGGAAGACAATTCCAAAATCTGGCCATTAAAGGAGCACATCAGTCTTTTCGTGCATGTTTCCGAAAATGGGGGTTGTTGTTGTTGTTGTTGTTGTTGATTTTGGCGTCGGAAAATTTTACTTCCTCGCCCCCCTATGAATTCATGGCTGGTGTCGGGCGTGCCGTGGCAACACTGACATGAAAAGGAAATTTGAAGTCAACAAGACTGTTTCATATTGATGTTTGTTGCAGTATTCGGTCGAAGATTTCCAAGGGCAAGGAATTTCTGTTCAGTTATGAAACTGCGTGTCTACACACAACAATTAATCTAATTGAAGCAGAGTAATTCTTCAAAGCTGCAGTATTTTTTGAAGCTAATTTTCTCAAGGCTCAGCATTGAAAGTCTTTTGGAAGTGACAAAGTGTTCTCCACGAATGGATATAAAATTAAATTGCAGGATTATTTGGGATAGATTTCAAAATCTACTTTTACTGGAAAATTTATGTTTCAGTTGGTGTTTATGATGTTATTGCAAACTTTGATATGACTGTTGACGCAGTGAAAAAATCCCTTAGAAATTGTGAAGTAGCACAAAAACATTTCACATGGAAACATTGGTTTACTTTGACAGCACCAGAATATAGTTGCAGAAAATAACAAGAAATGAGCCTCAAAAGTTTCAACAAACAAATTTAGGAGTAAAGGGCAGTCCAACAATGACAAGAAAGAGATTTTAGAGGCTGAAAGATATTGACCTAGCAAATTTCAACTATTTGATTACTATCATTTTCATGAACTTTGAAGTCAATTTCCTGGAAATTGCGATTTTCGCAAAATCTGTGTAATGGATATATTTTTAATTTTCAAACCATAATAGATATTTAAATGAAATTTGGTCAAAATGTTCGCGGAAGATGGGGCTTCAAAATGAACTTCTGCTTTTACAATCGGCTAAGCGCAAGGGGATTAAGACCCTGATATCTTCATTTTTTTCCATCAAAATTTAATCATACAAATGGGGATGGCAGGACGATTTGCGACTCTAATGGAATGCTAGGATAATAACCTTGCAAATCAACATTGTTTCGGGGGTGAGGTGTTGTTTATACCTAATCGCTATAGTTGGAGCTGCGGATTGTCAAGAAATGGCCTAAGTGTTCCAAGGACTTTTGGCAGGCATTGTACATACTTGCATGAAGTCCAGCTAATTTCAATGAGATAACTTTAATCAGTAGAGAATGAAAAATACTTTTCTGTGTACCATTTTTTGCAAAATTTCGGCTATTTTTGGTTGTTATGGCAACATGAAAGGTGCTATTTTGAAATTTTCAGTCCAAAAATCTTACAATCATGCCAATGTACAATCTCAACTTGGTTATATACCCATATTCATAGTAATTCTATGACCGGGATGATGCTACCTTAAGCCACCAGGAGGCCTATTTAATTTCGGACCCTCCACATCAGGGGGCATATTAGAGAGGGGGCTTATTAAAGAGGGAGGGGGGGCTTATTCACAAAATCAAATGACAGGATACAGATGTCAGTTTTTTAGATCATTTACACCGTATTTTGCGGATTCAACATACAATTTTACGAGTCAAATACATTAATTCGGCACAGTTTTATCTCAAACCACATCAGAACTACCATGCAAGCTTTTCTAGGTCAATAAATGGGAACTCTTTGGTAGCCACTAGAATTTTTTTGATATAACAAGGGGGGGCTTAATACAAATGGGGCTTATTTAAATTTTGGCTCAGATGGGAGGGGCTTATTAGAGAGGAGGGCTTAATAGAAAGGGGGCTTAATACGGCTTTTACGGTAAGTATACAAATAAGTTTCCAGGGTAATCTTCTATATTCTTCTATATCATTAAAACGTGAAGCGAATTTTGTGTGGCGTAAAATTCGAGCACCGTTGCGCTGATCCTCGCGAAACTTTCCAAATATCTTCGTCTTCCCTGTACGGGGTGCAAGAGAGATTTTGTTTTCTCAAATTCGCCCCCGAATCAGGGTAAGGAGCGAATTCGGTGACATCAAAGGATTGGCGGAATCCCTCTCAGTTTTCTGTGTACAAGGGAATGATCTTTAGACATATCACAATTGCCGGACCAATTATGATACATTGGAGCATACAATGTATTGGAGCCATAGAAATGATTGGAGCTTTATTTTACTCAGACTCTTTTTGAAAGGAGGAGAGGGCAGAGTTATACAAATCGACTTATTTTTCCAACATAAATTTTGTTGGCCCGAGAGGAGAGTATAGTAGAGGTTTGAATGAGAAAGGGGGACTGTTTTTAGCCAAGGGGGGAAACTCTTCATATACGCAGATGGGTCTTCATATACGCCGAGGAAATTTCAGGAAACCCAAACAATATCAGTTTAGCTTCATTACAACTTAGAAAAGCAGCTCATTTTATACCTTGACATCTGTAAACAAGCCATAGAAATGATTGGAGCTTTTTTTTACTCAGACTCTCTTTTTGAAAGGAGGAGAGGGCAGAGTTATACTGATCGACTTATTTTTCCAACATAAATTTTGTTGGCCCGAGAGGAGAGTATAGAAGAGGTTTGAATGAGAAAGGGAGACCATTCTTAGCCTAGGTGGGAACTCTTCATATATGCAGATGGGTCTTCATATACGCCGAGGAAATTTCAGGAAACCCAAAAAATATCAGTTTAGCTTCATTACAACCCAAAAAAGCAGCTCATTTTATACCTTGACATCTGTAAACGAGCATAAAAGATCTGGAAACAGTGCAAATTGAGACCAGGATTTTCAAAATATTTGATGACCAAAAATATGGAAAGCATAATTTTAGTTTATTTCGACCCAAGAATATCATTTTCAGCAATATTCTGACCCAAAAATATCGACTTACATCCCCGTATGTGGATGTGCTGAGTGCCCCCCCCCTGGATCCTTAGCAGCACGGGACCGGAGATCCAAGGCTCCTATCGCTCCATACGCTGGTTCCACTGCTCCGGATTATACACATACATCGGATGATACAAAGCAGATAATGCTGTCAACGATTTCCTGTTTGTGTGATTTTGGTATCGTCACGAAAAAAAATCATGTCATAAATAACATCATGAGTGCATCCTTACAAAGGAAGGCTTCAGAGAAGTAGGGGGGGGGGGGGTCGAATGAAAGGGAGATTTATTCTGAGGGGCATAGAGCTAAAAAGAGAGTACAGGATATAAATGGGCAAGGAATTTGGTAAGTTGGGGCCCTTGTGTAGGGACCGTGAAGCGAAGTGAGATCTACGGGGAAAGAGGGTTCAGGGTTGTGGGCAAAGATTTTTGAAACTATGCCTTTTGAAAACTCGAAAAATCCACATTTTATGGTAACAAAAGTTTCTACATAGGAAAAATCAACAGTAAATTTTGCACATTAATAATGAATTTCGTGTAAAAAAGATAGGTATTTTACATAAATAAACATTACATAACAAACAGTACATAAACAAACTGTTGTTCTTCAGTATGAAATTATATATCTGAACTCTATTTTATAGTGTAGTCTACTCTTGAACACTATTATAAAGATACACGGCAATATTCAAACGTTCAGACGGTACTGTTATGCTGTTTGGCTGATTGATGAAGATAACTTTGAACACACAAATATTACCAAAAGTTATCCTGCATTTCTTTTGCTTAAAACCTACCTTAAAGTGAATCAACGGAGCTAAGTAGAGGCAATCTATAAATAGGACAAAGAAAACTCCTTCGCACGTTATTGTTCCTCTTGCTAAACAATATCCACGAACGTCTCGAAATCATCAAATACAATAGGCTGATAATAGAATACCCAGACTCCTTACGCGCGGGGCTTTTATCTCCGTTGATTCTCTTTAAAGCTTTTGCGGATAATATTAGTGCAATAGAAGCAGTACATTTAGTGCAGACTGACTGTTCTCCCTTTATACCTGAAAGCTATCAATACCAATAAACACAATAGTTTATAAAAAGAATTTTAGTAAACAGAATGCAAAGTCACAGTATGTTATTAGGTGCTCTTGCTCACAAGAATAAAGTTTTGAGATAAATTATAGGTAATGAATGAAAACGGAATGGAAGTCCAGTGTTGTGTTAGCAACATTGGTTAGTAAGGGTTTTTGGGATGGCGTAAGGAAGACGTTTAGCCCAGTATGGCCAAAAACCACATAATACGAAAAATTTGTTGGGGGCCCCTTTTGGTCGGGGGCCCTTAGTTCGTGAACTAAGGTGGCCTAAACTGCGTTATGCCACTGCAAAGGAGCCCTTCAGGGGAAGGAGAGTTTAGAAGTCTATTCTAAACAGTTAGTGAATTGAACGAGGAATTTGCTGAAAGGGTCAAGGGGTGCGATAACGATTGACTGTTCCGTTCGTTCGTTAATCAGTCAGAAGTTATTCTTTTGAATGAAGTTTACGTTTTCACCGGGGGGAGGGAGGTCTAGCAAAATATCCCTTTTTGGCATGTTGGTGTTTTGACAACCTGCTCTAGAAAAATTGCTTTATCTTGATACCCCGTGCTAGAAAAAATTGGAGAAAACGATACCCTGAAAACAAATGTAATAAGTAACCGTCCCCCTGGGGTATTGCTAGCAGTTTCTTATTCAATGTTATATTTGCAGGAAACGACGGGGGCCTAGGCTTATCCAAATCACAGATTATCCAAATATTTCCTCACTTACACGGTTGATATATGTTGTTAATTTGGGTACAACGGAGGAGCATTAGTATGTAAATTTCAGAAGAGCATAGAGTAAAGAAGGTAAACGATGGAAAGTACGGGGGCAGTTATTTTAATCCTGGGTACCAGCGTAGAAGATACTTTAACAGAATTAGACAACATTTCATTTTTATACCCCATCTTGAATTTGGAAAAAAGTCTTATACCCCACCACCTTTCAGCGAAATGGTTTTGTACCCCATCCAGAAGTCTTCGAGGATGTGATGTATAAAATTTATACACATGCATGCCAATTTATTCCAGGCAATTTGCATACAGGTTCAGTGATTCATCATTTCCAGTTGTCTTTCAATTTTACTTTTAAATGTTAACTGATGACTTCACATAAATAGTTTTCAAGCAAAATAGTTTTGCACCTCATACCAATTTCCATTGATATTTGGACACCCCCACACAGTAATGGAAAATATTCTCATACCCCTGTCAAAAATCCTCCGCCTTGGAAAATATTCTCATACCCCTGTCAAAAATCCTCTGCCTTGGTAACCCAGGATAAAAAATGACTGCTACCTAACCGAACAAGAGCAAAGACTGCAACTGTGGGAAATTTGGGAAATTAGACAGCGCAACTTAGCAGGATAGATTGAAAAAATCTTGAGAGACTTTAAATTGCATGAACATTTAGCAAAGAAAGGATATACATAAGCAGTGAAAAGAGGAAGCAATGGGGAGAAATAAAGGAACAACAACGAACAGGTTCATCTTGCCTCTATCTTTGGAATTATAAAGAACGTTGGCAAGCATCGACGGAAATGAACACCGATTAAACCGTGCCTATATGTGATAAGACTTCGTATTTCAAAACATGAGTAGCTATGCAGAAGGAAGGACAACAAGAATAGAGACGGCTGCGAGAAACAAAACGGATGAAGTTTTAAGATACAGGGTGCATATATCAAATGCAGGTAAATCAACTAACAGTGAAAACAGGTCTCGGAGTAGACAGGCGAGACGGAGTGGAATTGAATTTGGCGCAAGGCTGGTGACCAGAGCTGATAAAACAGGATTCTACTGGGTTTTGAAACAGGAGAATTTACACCAGAGACATATCCGTTATAACATGAGACATGTGAAAGAGACTGCAATGGGTCTCAGCATACGCCACTTAGATGGAAGTGTATTTTCTCTGCTTTTGAATTTCCCCAGGGGGGTACTCTGGTATATTCAGGATAGGGATGCTCAGGTTACTTTTTTGGGTCTAACATTTAGGCAAGGATTATTTTTTTGGCTCAATGATTTGTACAGTTATTTTTTTGGTTTCAAGAAATTCTGGCTTAATTTTTTGGGTCTCAAATATGAGAAAAAGTAAAAAATTGTGAAAAATATAATTTACAAACAAAATTAGAGCCAAATAACAGCACTAAAAAGAAAAATACATAAATATCCAAAAACATTACGAGAAATCTAATCAATTAGTGCACTTTTATGCAGATTTAACATACTGACTTCATAACTGTAAGGTCGGAAACATTATTTTTTTGGGTCTATTTTCATGCTAGAAATTACTTTTTTGGGTTGATGCGTTGTACCCCAGCCTGAGCACCCCTATCCTAAATATGCCCGAGTACCCCCCTGGGTTAATTTGCCCATTTTCAACTATTGATTTGCAAGCAGGTTGAAGTAAATTCTTATTTGAAATTCTAACAAGCTCTTGGAATGAAAATAATGAACATTATATAATGTCATATGCTATCATTTAGAGAGCTGTAATTTTCTCAAAGAAACTGGCCCGTTATACAGTGCTGAGATATTCCTTCCAGTCAACCAAGGCCTAACAACGTGAAGGTCCAAGCTCAAGTTAGAATTTCCATTCCGCAACATTCAACTGGAAAGCAAATGCTTATCTTATCTGGGGGCTGGGGCCAAAACATGGAATAGTCTTCCATCTGAGTTGAAATCAACAAACAATATCAATGCATTCAAACATAAGACCAAAGAGAACTTTTTCTAAATATACAGAAAGAGGAAAATGACATATATGTCTTCTACTAAGGACCATATTGAAAACACACGTTCAGCTCTGTATTTCCTATTTTCCTACGTATTTCCGTTATACAGCATCCTCTAAGAGGACCATTATGAAAATAAGGTCAGCTTCGCCTTTTAATGCTATCCTTGCCACTGTAAATAGCAGTGTTTATCTTTACGTTTTGAACATTTAACTTTGCATTGTATCTATTTTTGTAATAAAACGTCTAAAAATTCATTGTGGCAAATTAATAAATAAAATACAAAAAACCGTTGTTATGAACTCTTAGCGAAAGGTTGAGTATAGGCCCTGGCATCGGTTGTTTTGAAAAGTCAATATGGGATCAATTCTAAGCGTCAGTGGAAGACTTTCCCGGCAAACTGGAAACAGAGACTTGTGAACCGGGGGCATTGGGGGCACGTGCCCCCCAAGATTTTGCAATAAAAAAGGACGTTCCCTTTTCATTTTTAGGAAGTGCCCATTTAGCTTCATGAAAAATGCCCTTGAAGTGTTGTGCCCCCCTCCCCAAATTTGAGATGCTTCCTATGTACCTGAATGAAAATAAGGCAAACGAGAGATAGTGAAGGAGTGAGAAAAATACGATAATGAGAGCAAGGAGAGAAGATGTTGGCCAACGAGTCAACTGGATAGATCGAGGAGATCTTAAGGGTCTGCAGAATTATTGAAAGTATTCAAGATGGAGAAAATATAAGCAATTAACAGAGGGATAGCGAGTACCAAATAGACCCCATCCTAAGGTATATTCAGGATATTTGTGCTTAGACTGGGGTACCAAGCATCAACCCAACATGATAATTCCTCGCATGAAAATAGATGCCGAAAAATATCTTCTCTGACCCAACACTACTAAAATTTATGAAGTCAGCATCTTCAATCCGTGGACAAGTGCCCCAACTGATTAGATTGCTCATAATTTATTTGGAAATTTCAATATTTTGATTTTAGTAATGTTACTTGATCTTACTTTGGTTGTAGAAAATATTTTACCCGTTATTTTACTGTCTCCCATATTTTAAACCCAAAAAAAGGTAATCTAGAATTTGAGCAACCCAACAGAACAGAACCCCCCCCCCCCAACTTGGGAAAATAGATAGAATATTTATCTATACACATCTCTCCCTTAGTAACTGGCGCACGTAAACTTAACTTTCCATACACTTGAATGCCAATTACGACGGCGGGCCAGCGCGGCACCGCAGGCGACGCGCGGCAAGCCTAGTAAAGACTTAAAGTTTTGTGATTTTTTCGGCATTTCCTAGGGGATTAAATTCCTGTTTTGGAGTACTGCCGCGTGGAACTGCTTTATAATTTCAACGATTTGCCAGATTAAAGTAAATTTGTTCATTTTCATTGAAATAGCATTTATGGAGTTACGCTCAATTGGGAATATGTTATGTAATAGCAAATTTGAGCTCAAGTAGAAAGGGAGCTTCCTAGCCTTCTCAAAGAACAGAAGAGGAAGAAGTTAATACAAGTTTTCAATTTCCAGATAAAAATGACTATTTCTGATGCACGCAAAAGATCACTCTACAGATGTGGCCGTGCAACCACAGATCCCTAAATTAACGTACAATTTAGAGCTTCTGGAAAGAAATATTTATAGCATCACTTCAATGAGCAGAGACATTTTAACCAGCAGCTGCAGAGAATGGACTGCATACAAGAAGATATAATTGTTCACTTACTTTCTTCTTCACATTGTCTTTGAGTAGACCTGGAAACCTTGAGTTGTATCCATTCGTTGTCGTTTTTGTTGTAGCAACAGGAATTTTAGGTAATGTATAACTCCCAACAGGCGGTAATGTTTTATTCATTGGCTTTGCTTGCAATGGCATACCAGAAGCAGTTATATGTTTACGAGGTGCGGCCTTCGGTACATATGATGATGTATCCTGTGAAAATTCATATTTTGAAAACATGATCTAATCTCACGAGTTTCATGCATTAGAAGCCCATTTAACCAAACAATTTGGCATAATTAAGAGGCATGCTCCGATTCGTCAGCAACCCAAATAAAACAATAGGTAAAATAAAATCACTTCACCGAAACAATCTAACTTCACATAAAACAATTGGAGTAGTACAAACATGATCTGGAAATCTGAGAAAGTAATGCTTTCTTGATGTTTGCTAGACTTGAAATATCACAGCAAAATGATGTGAGCCTACAAAGGTATTGACCTTAGCTCGATGTAAGGTTTCTAAAGTTATTATTTCACTATAAAAGAATACAACTAGAAATAACATTTGTCAGTGAGTGCGACGTTTTGGGCATTGAAAATAAACTGAACTACCATATGGAAAAAACATTTGATAATACACTCTCTTTTTTATAAGAATACCATAAATTTTGTCCAACCTCGGAAATTTTCGTTCTGAGCCTGAATATATTCTTAAAGTATTCTTATTTTTTCAAATCTGATATGGTTTCAAATAGAAACCACGCTTTTTGAAAAAACCAGCTGTGCCAGTCATGTGATTCTCTACTATAAACATCGCAAAACAGGCAACAGTTCAGGCAGCTGCTGAAAACTCAGACACGAGTATGTCTGACCATTTGGGACCCATAACGAATCACAGTACAACTTTCCTATTCCCTCTCAGTTTAATAGTACTGGCCGCCAGGGAGTGATAGATGTATTGTTCCAAAACAAAGCCACAACTTTAACTATCATTATGTGCTCGAACCCTTATTATGTCGACATAAACTAGAATTATGTACATAGACCTATCTTATATGCACATAAACTATGATAATGTACATAAACCTATATTATGTCGACATAATATGAGTTATCACGACGTAATATAGAATTATGTCCCGATAACCTATATTATGTGCACATAAACTACGATTATGTTACATAAACCTATATCATGTGGACACAATCATAGTTTATGTATATAATCCTAGTTTATTTGGACATAATAAGCATAGGGCTCAAATCTTTCAAATCTCTAAAAAGGGGGGTGTAAAATTCTATTTCATTTTTCTTTGAATTGAATAGCTTGAAAGGAACTTATAGTACTTTGCTGTAAATCTGCCGTGAACATGTTTTGATATCTTGATTTTTTTCAAAATGGCAGCAATTTAATGATTTTTGAAAAAATTGATGGAAAATTAATGAAAAAAATTTAAATCATCGTAAATCCTAAACCAAAGGAGGAAAATTCATATAACTTTCAAGAAAAGCAAAGTTTTTGAAGGCCTACAATATGGTGAAAAGCAGAAATCTGTATCTTTTCTGGTTTAGGATTTAGAAATTTGATGACGTCATAGCCTCAAATTTAATAAATGCCGCCACTTTGAAACTAATCAAGATATCAATAAATTTCCACGACAGATTTACAGCAAAAAACCGTAAGTTCCTTCCAAGCCATTTAATTCAAAGGAAACTGTAATAGAATTTTACACCGACCTTTTTAAAGATTTGAGCCCTATGTTGACATAATATAGGTTTATGTAACATAATCCTATATCATGTCATTTTTGTGCAAGTAAACAACCATTTCTGAAATCAAGTTTATCTTTCATGAAATTCATCATAAACAAATTTGAATATCAACAGAATAGTCAAGTATGAGTGACATAGACAGATGTTTAGTTTCTCGTCATTAATTCAGATAAGTGAGCCCATAACCCATTCCATTGACATAAATTCTAAAGCTATTAAATTCGTATTCCAAATGGTACTCACAAAATGGAAAATTATTCAACCTTTGAAGCAACGTACCTGTCCGCTTTCAATGGACTGTCTGTTTATTCGTAATTTCTGAAATACATTAAATCAAAGCTAAGGTTCAATATGTTGTGGGAAGAAATGCTACTAAATCAACAATAGCTAGAGGATGGTCATGGTTCTACCTAAACTCCGTCCTTTAAATGTAAACGTAGTTGACAGAGATGCAATAGACATTTTTACTTGCTAGAAAAGAAGTTTGCATCGAGCGTCCAAATCTGGTGAAATTTGGGAACGAAAACGAAAGCACGACCCGGTTCATAGTGCATACATTGCTAGCTGCGGCAAGAAATTAATGCGGATCTCAATACTTTTCAGAGAGTTTGCTATGAAATGCTTTGCATAAAGTGAGTTAGAAAAGGTTTAGGCACACACAGGCAAGTGTTATTGGTCTTTTTGCTTTGTTTCTCAGTATTTCATTCATTTTTAGCTGACTTTTTTAATTTGAATAACAACGGCTGAAAACAGCAAACTTCAACTTGCAATCTCGCAAAACGAAACCCTTGCACTTTGTTTTGAAATGTTACACAACAAAATCAGCTAACGATGAATGAACATAGCGGGAAATAAGGCCAAGAGGCGAACAAACACTTGCCAGTGTATAAACTGAACCACTCGTAAGTTAATTTGAGCAAAGTTATCGTTGATTAACTCACTGAAAAGTGTTCTGAGATCCGAAGGAATTTCTTGCTACAGGTAGCAGTGTTTCTGCTGAGAACGGGGTCACGCTTTTGTTCTTATCAACCTAGTTTACCAGATTTAGACGCTCGATGGGCTATGGATAGGAAGAAGAACAGAACCAAGCATGCATTGAGATCATCAATACAATTAAAGGACAATAGGCTTCTTTTAGACTACTGCCATCGTCAACTCCTTTTAATGAGCAATGTTTTCACATTCATCTGAAACGTTATAACACATGTCACAACATACTATACTTTCTAATTGCTATAAAACCATACAGCACTACATGGGGATGATACCACAGGGAGCAACGGGCGGTGATTACCCCATGGTCATAACATGAAGAAATATGCAACTGAATTACAGCTAAATATACAATTGCAAAAAGCTACACATAAACTTTTACTAATGGTAAATACTGAGGTCTGTTTCACGTTGGATGCCAGGCCAGCATAGGCGCATGATGCCGAGAACCGATGACCCCGGCCGGAAGAGCAACAACGACAACAGTTGCTGCCACAACTGCTCCAAGCCCAGAATCCCTATTGCACAATACCCTACGCCCATGCTATATGACCGGGGTGGCTTGATCACAACATGTGAATTTAAATATACAAGTTTAGTTTAAATGAATTGGCATTCGCACTATATAAGCACTTTTCAGCAATATCAGAGATTCCTTGACATCAAAAACATAGCACATAATATGGACCTCCTCTGCAAGTCCGGGCAAAACATTTATTGTAACATTCATTGACTTCGGCCTCTGAGATATCCGAAGGACTTGTATCACTATCGGTAAAATAAAGCAGTATTTGGGATTTGAGATGCTTGGGATCAACGAGAGGAAACGTTCTTCAAACAAGACACATTCAGTGACACACGTACTCAAACCTCTGATCGGGCAATATAGTAGTATCCAATGAAACTATAATGCTTGCAAATTGGATACGAGGAGTCTCTGCAATCATGTTATTATATCGCAACTGTTGAGATCATATTCACAAATTGCAACAGACCTTTTAGCTATTCTAAACAAAAATCTAAATCGAATGATATTTTTAAGCATTTTATAGAATTTTCGAATGTGCCCAATACTTTTAGCAGCTCGAATGCCATTCAATAGAGTCTCTCGTATAAAAATGTACAACAATATCGCTCGATCCAGGCTCTTTTGTAGAATAACTAAAAGGTCTATTGATGTGACCATACTGTTTCTAAAATTCTATATCCTATCAATTCAAGGCTTCCTGACCAATGATTGCAATAATTTCTAAACAGATTCGTAATTTGTATGCTATAAATCAAATAATTTCATATTCAACCATTCTGTTTGGTCTTTGAATGCAAACAATGACACTGAATTTCCAATTAGAAGATGACAGACTATATTTTGAACCTATAGACGTATAACCTATATTTTCTAAGTTGCAATTCATGCATACAGCTGCTACTGGTCAGGATTTTGAATCATATGCTAAATGGGTGTCATTTTGAAAGGCTGATGACTAGGGAAGTGAAAATGCTCATGGTATCGTACTTACCCTTCTGTGCTTGCTGGGACCAACTTGGGCAGGTGAATGTGATACATCCTCCCCTGTCTGCGATGCCCGTGCAATGGCAGCAGCTCTTTTGTCTGCATCCCTGTGGAAATATTGATATTGCAGCTCTGATCTATCAGTTCTCTACAACATATAGAACTAACATTCAAATAAAATATAACATAGAAAACGTTATATTTTTAAGGAATACTAACATTTTTATGATCTAAATCAAAGAGACAAAGCTTTATGCAAGCAAATATTTATCCAAGTGTAGGTAAAGGTTTTATCTTGCTTGGGTAATATGAAACATGACAGAAACAATATTCACCGTGGAAAGGAATGCAAGTAGCCCAAAAACATGGAATCAAAGAACGATTTTCTATTACCTCAGGCTCTTGAAATACGGTTGTCTGAGAATTTGCTTTGCAGATAACCTATGATAGAACACAAATCGCGATTAGACAAATAAGGCAGTTAATGCGCTGATGATAAATTGCTGTGTCAGATTACATATAAAACATTGTCATATAAGTAGCATCTGGTCTTGGGACTCCTAACTTCAGAGCGTGCTCATCACATAGGACCAAATTTCTAAACGTGAAGCAATGTCGATAAAGCAAGGCCATCAAAACAACGAAGAGAAATGAATGATCATTAAAAACTTCGAAAGAAACCCCCTCTACCATCTCTGTCTGTTTCTATTTGCATAGAAACGAAAAGGAAGCCTTTGCTTTCTATTGCCATGTAATCCCAAAATATCAACCAATGACATGTAATTTCCAAATTTATTTGCATGTAAAAATAGAGTGACAATATGAAAACAAGCAATTAAATATAACTCGCTATTATCGAATAGAAGTTGCGTGGGAAAAATATATAATCTCAGGTAAAGAAGCTCCAATGGCGTAAACTGAAGTGCGTAAATCTATCAGATGGAAATACAGACCTCTCTTCTGGGTCATAAGTGCACATAAGTTCAATGACCTGAAGACAATCTCGCGAACCATTTGACATCAGTTGTGATATACCACTCTTCTCTTTATATGGAAAGTTGAAATTCATGTGTCGTGACCTTCAAATAAAACAGATTGGTTATCGTTTAAAGGCAACATGTCCCCTTTTTGTTCTAAGTTTTCTCACTTGAGCTAAATTCATGCATCACTGAGTCTCTGTGATCTTGATTTCTTTGGATAAAGCAAATTAGCGTGCACTTGTTGAATATATAATGGAGATCTTTATCGATCTTATCTTAATTCATCCAGTAGGCAGACTGCCTTCAAGACAATCATAGAACAAGATTTATTATACCTGCCGATATTTTCATTCCTATACTTTCAATAACAACTGGAGGTCACAAACTACCAACATTTGACCTCACATCTACCAACTAAGTCAATGAAAAGTGAACATTTTTCCATTTTTTTGCGATTTCATATGAAAATTTGAGTCCTTGGTAATAAAAGAGCATAATCCCAGACGTAGATGAACAAACTGAGTGGTTGGATGGATCAAAATACAACCTTATGACCAACCTTTAAAGTTTGAGGGTATGCATCAAAATGAGGTAACTCTCAAAAGCAGAAATTCCCACAAGCGCTAAATTGCAAATAGAGTTTGCGATTGAATATCTAAATCAAATTTCGATGATTTTGAAAAATTTTCACCCTTTCTAAGTCAACCGGCAGGGAAAACCTTTCAAATGACGTAACATTATTTGCGGCCTATTAATGATGGGTGGTTCTGAAATTGATAAAAATCATACAAAGCACTGTGCCAAATGCACCAATTTATTGTCTGCAGTCACAAGCAATCAATCTTGTGTGATGATCTCCTTTGTTCCATGAGAAGTAACGCTATTACGCGAATCAAACAAATTCAGCATAATATGAATGATTAGCAACGAGAAGAGAAAAGTTCGGCATTGCATCGAAGTCACAAACAAGAATCAAACATTCCATAGCAAAGTTATATCCATTTATTCATTTTAGATAATATTCGCTAAGCACAAAGGTAACAAATTCTTACTTTTTCAGTCTATTAAGTAGAGTCTGACTTGGCGTCCCAAGAATGTCATGAATCTTTGCTATCTGATCAACCTCGTTCGCACCAGGGAAAAGAGGACGTAGCCTGCGTAAGAAAGCAATGTCTTTATTTTACAGAATCGAAGAAAGTACAGAGGCGATTTGACTTCAAATCTTTAAGGGAACTGAAAGGGACTCAAAATAGTACAAACTTCGTCATTGCAGTACCAACATAGCAATAGGAGAATACGAGTGCACATTTTGCCTGGATCTAACGTAGCCAGTCATCAACAAACAAAAAACCTATCGCTGTTTAAAATGCAGACAATTAATCTGGAGCTGTCTTCTGGAGGCTATTTACTTGTTTTTACGTTGTTCCTACCAAGAAAGCAATTTGCGCGTGCCATATTCTGAGCGATTTTACAAAACAAAATATTTACACCTAAGTTAACTTTTGGCCGATAGATTCAGATGTAGCTTCCTGTTAGCAACTCCTTTTTTCTCATTAATGTTAGATCCCTTTTACTTTGATGTCATCTTTTTTGTCTCTCGTTTTTAACTCTCCTTCAGATCTATTTAAGTCGTAAACTTCTTAGCCTATGTTTTCTTCAGGTTCTATACCTCTTCAAACATTTTCAAGAAAACGAATGTGACGCGTGTGGCAAATTGTGCAAATTGTGCAAATTGTACAAAATGCAATTTGACAATCCTGGAGAAGGCTAGCAATGAATTTGACCTATTAATTTTGAAAGATTATCAATTTTGCATGATAGGCCGTCCCTTAACGCACTCCTAAATACCTCTCGCTGTGGACCTGCAATACTCTATTCTTAGTCACAATTGATCAATTAAAGTAGCCTTGAAATGAAAATATATGGCAAAAAAGGTCACGTAAAATTAGGTCTAAGAGTTATATAAGCAGTTCAAAAGTAAATAAAATCATAGTTTTTATTAGTAATCAATGCACCCTCTTTGTTAAAACTCACTGGTAAAATTGAATCTCTTATTGTCCTAAGACTCTGTTTGAATGATGTAATGTTCTCAAGGTTTCAGGAATCTGATTTCATAACAATGGGCCAAAAGATCTCACGGAAGTCCACCCTTTTTCAGTCCTTACAGATCGTAAAATATAGGTTTCCTTCTTTGCGTATCGAGAACAATTTCTTTCAAAAAAAATGGGAAAAGTCTTTGGGGCATGTCTTGGTTCGTACATTGTGCATACATTTAAGCAACTTCCTTTTATAAATATACAGCAAGTTGGTCCATTTAGCATTTGTCAGAACATCTTCATTACCGATACTTTTTGGCATTTTGTGTATTATTTTTGCAGCTCTTTAATGGATTTTTTCAAGTTTCGATGTCAAGGCCAGCGAACATGTGCCCCATGTTATAATTCCGTAGGTGACTGCAGATACAATAGTTTTGAAATAAATATCTTCTTGTACATCTATTTGTATGTAAGACATTGTTAATAATTTTTACTGGATTTGTTACTAACCTATCAACACGGACTTGTCACTATTACAAATTTGCAACTACTACTGTTTTGGATTTGTCGATCAACTACTATTTTCACTGGTTTAGCCCAAGACTTTTCATTTGTCATGTTGCTCAGCAAATAATATACTATTCTTCGTTACACTGTGGATGTGGCGAATTGTGCTCGTAAAATTTTATCTTTTCGAAATCACGCATTTCACGTTGCTTCAACTTACGACATAATCTCATAAAAAACGCATCCAATTCCCCATAAGTCCATCTTGTAAGTATAGTAACCATCTGTCAGTAAGCATTCAGGAGCACGATACCTATGAAAGAAATTACGTCATTTACCAACTCTGCATAGTGTAAACTTATAGAAGATTTCGAATTCAACTGTGGTGTCTAACACCAAATTCAGTCACACAAGTGAAGCAAAAGAAACAGATACTGAGAATTCTAGTGACTTTTTAATCAAATTTAATCATATGCAACTGTCTCTAGAATCATGAATAATAATTCAAAATTTTCAATGGACAAAACTATGAAGATTACTGTATGCTACATATTGTACATTACACAACGAGTTTCTACAGAGCATAATATTATGATGGACCTATCTGCAAAGAGAAACAACAGGCCCTTTGCCACTTTCTTCCTTCCTTGAAACGAAAGGAATTAGCATTACCTGCAAAAAAGCAACTGAGCAGCTCAATGATAGTGATGACCTGCACAATGTTTACTACTTGTAACAAAGAATCTTTTTCAAATTCTTTATACAAGCCCTTTGGTCAAGATTCTGCTTGGTTAAAGGGTCTGTTTCATCCAGCATGCCTTGCACGTGCCGTCTCTTGCTTGTCCTTTGTTGTCGCCATTTTAATGGAATTCAGCCTCTTTTCAAAAAATTTCCTGCAGCCTAAAAATCTTCCAAAACTTTCCTGCGAACGGCATCCCCCTGTTCCTACACTTTGTCGGGTTCTGATGTCAAATAAATACAAACATGTTTGTCGTATTGCTCCTCATTCTACGATTTGTGACGAAGTTGAGCTTCCCACCAGACAAGTTCATAAGTGTATGATGAAAAAATTATGTCACGAAAGGCCTACATCTAAGCTTATATCTTCATCTCAACAGACTATTCATGTAGTTTTCTGCTCAAAATAATTAATTCCTTCCAAGCGTCACTTATGATTCAATTGAACTACATCATAATGAACAGTGATATTTTCGCCTTGACCAGTAAGGCACTGGATTCGACGATATCTGCATTTGGTTCATTTTTACTGTCAACACAGCTGAAGTACATTGATATACAAAAACAAGACATTTTCATTTACCATCTCGTCGATATGTACTCTGTGTAAGGCTGCTTTGAGTAAACGCTCCTACAAGATCCCAAATCTGCTAGCTTCACAATCTCATCCTATGAAAACAATAATAAGAAGACTGCCATAAGTAAATGGGAAATTGCTTCTAATTTGGAAACAATTTCACAACTTCTACACCAACAGTACAAAATAAAACTATGCATGGTAATAGTGTCTAAAATTACCGGGCAACTCCACTCAATGAAAGGAACAGTGAAAAGGTATCGACTACTTTGCCAAGAAAGTTGTACTCGATTACGTTAAGATGGCCTTCCTAGACTTCTGGATATCACACAACCTTCTAGCTAGAGCAACGTTGAAGTATAGAAAATGGAAAATAGAATCATCTTTGTTCCTCTGCCCTTCTTTTGAAGCATTGCGAAGAGATCTTCTCGCTGGAGTTTCCTCCTTGGCTATATACCAATCCTTCAAAAGATGTTCTACTAAATACTTTATCAAATGGTGACAACGATTTGCCAGACGATCTAATAAAAATAGACTTCTTTTAAGTCTGAATTTTATCAATAAGACTGGCCTGTTTGATTAGCCAATCTTTAACTCAGTCATAAGTCACACAACCACCATTTCTCTTTCATTAAGGATTATTTTTTCTAGTAGTTATGTGTAGCGTTATGTTCGTATTTCCCGTTTTATGTTGCCATGGGGTAGACATAGCTTTTCACTCTTACTGGTATTTCTCTTGTGATGGGGTAAAGTATTTTTTAAGTAATGTAATTAGTAATACGTATTGTAAGTTTTTAACGAAAGGGAACAAAATAGAATCATATATCAATTAAATTTTCCAGACAAGATTCTATTATGAGATGTCCTTTTGCTAGCAGTAGGGATGCACTCTAAATATAAACAGCTTAGCTTGTAGAGCAGTAGGGTACAACTCTCATGGTCATGATTTCCATTCCAGCAATATAAATCTTCGCATCAAACGCTGAAGATTCCGTTTCTTTACTCAGATTACAGACGATCAAATTGAAACTCGTGGCTTTTATGTCGGAATTGTTTTAGGGCTAAGTAGCACTAAATGCATTTAGCAGATATCTCTCGTTATCTGGCAGAGCCATTGGCTGATGAAGTCCCTGGTCTTAGTAAGAATCCCGCTCAGAACGATTTTATTGCTCAATACATTTCCGATGTCTGAAGATTTTCTGGCTCACCCGGTGCCTTAGTAGTAAGCATTTCTATTCATAGTTATCTTAAATTGTGTACATGCTCGATGAAAAAGCATTGAAAAATTAAAATACCCAGGGGTGGGAGGAAGACTGCCGGGTCAGTTATAGAAATGTTTGGACGTTTGAAAGCCTGTAACTCCTAAAGCATTTGTCAGGTTCCTGTAAACTGGTCATGCCTGTGTATCCAACATATCAATTGAACACAAAGGTATGCATATTTCATTTTGGTTTCTTGTAAATAATGTTTCGTAATTTTTAATTTTCTAATTCTGCACACCCGCTTATAGCCCTCTTGAGCTGATGGGCCTACAATGTGCAAAAATTGAAAATTGAATTGAAATGAGGGGCTATGGATCTGAAACTGTATACAGTAAAACAGATGCAATCGAAAAAACGGAAAGAATTCCATTTTACCTTGATAAGAATATTCTCGGGCTTTATATCTCTGTGAAAAATACCATTTCTGCAAAAGAAAAAGCAACCTGCAATTGGACTTCAGAAGAAAAACAAATGGTTTGAAAATATTATGAAATATCCACTCATG
Source organism: Aurelia coerulea (assembly GCA_039566865.1). Classification (NCBI taxonomy): domain Eukaryota; kingdom Metazoa; phylum Cnidaria; class Scyphozoa; order Semaeostomeae; family Ulmaridae; genus Aurelia; species Aurelia coerulea. The sequence goes on from CM076945.1 coordinate 17,595,027, forward strand.
AAGTAAATTCGTAGGGACTAAATAGAAACGTGTAGAAAGCCTATGTCATAGCTGCATATGTTGTATTTTACCGCTCACGAGCAACTGATGTTCGACTCCTACCGTGTGACGCAAAAAAATCAGGAGCTAGATCACGTTTAGCTCAAAGAAAGTAAATGTTATGAATGCAAAAGATCAGCATGTAGTTCAAGGGCTTAGCAATCTTTTGAGATGTTGCTTGGCCAGTTAAATCTATGACTACCATCCAAAAAGCCAGTTTCAAACATATGGCAATTCATTCATTTTCCGGACTTTCCTGTACTTCTCTTGTCCATGCTTTGGAAGATGTGAAAAATGCCAAATTCAAGTTTTTTGCATTAGAAAAATTGCACACACAACACAAACCAGACTAAAATATAAAGGCGCCTGCCGAATAAACAGCAATGCAAAGCATTTCCGAGTTCCGTTGATACGCAATGCCTGTGTTTATTTTTGCTGGTATCCGCTATGAAAATTAAACAAGATACAATAAGTACATTAAGATTCCCCTTTTAAAATATTTGTACGGTTTTGAATGCAGCTGAAATTCACAGAAGAAACGTTTAGATATCTTTGCTAATGACAAGACATAAAATGTGTTGTCAAATATTCTTGAATATTCCATTTAAGGAGCAATTTGGTAGGTGAAATACGGTGCAGTATCGACCCTTTGCAATGATAAAAATTATGACTGAATTGGTCTAGAAAATACGGTGGAAAGCCTTTTTAGATTTGTAAACTTCCTACAATATCTACGTTCTATTTGAGCAAAGATTTGTCTTCTGTCAAACGAAATGTGTACTGTGTGCATTGTTTACTTGAATTAATATGACAGTTGCTTTAATTTGATTTGAGCTGTTGAAACCAGTCTTACCTGTGCATGTGGTCAAGGCCCCTTAGAGTTTGGTAAATGTAATTCTTGCACTTTTGCTCTGGCAAAGCGTGCTTCCTTCCTGCACAACAGAATGAGATGCTATTGATTAATTTAGAACTGGATATATTAGAACATATATTAGGAAATATTAGGACATATATATCAGCATTTCGTTTGCAATAGATTAACATAAAAAGGCAAAATATGTACACGATTTATCAGACTACTTCTTTTCATCCACAACGCATTAAAACCCAATATGCACGGACATTTTATTATTTTCCGAAAAGAGAACACCTACACCTACTACATGGCCCAACTAACTATCTGAAAAAGGGGCTTGTCATGTATGGGACAGTGTTTAAGCACAGTCACCCCGTAAAACCACTTCAGTATTTCTAAGAATACGTCCAAACTGCCTTGCAACAGTTCCTATGACATGAATGCTAACAAAAAATTATCTCTTTTTGTTCCAGATGGAAAGAGGCAGAGGAGAATTCTACAACAATGACCCAAGCTTGAGCAGATACAGAAATGATTTAGACTGATTCCGTAAGTCCCTTGTAGTCCTGCAGTAAACCCTACTCTATAGAGACTGGTAACAAAACAGTGAAAGCTTAATCACATTGCAATTCGTGGAATCTTGTGAGCTGATTGCCACCACAATATCTTGTGTTTGTGGGCCTATATAGGGTCAAGTTTGAAAGGGTAATATATATGAGTCTCTGTTGATCGAAGTAACATCATCAAGTCAAAAAGCATAGGGAAACAAGGAATTCAGGATATCAGTCTTGAGATAACTCGCCGCTAATTCAACCATCTTCAGTTACAAGTAGCTGGATCTATTAGGTAGCTGGATCTATTAGGAAATCCAAATCGGAAGTAACTAGGGCTTTCCCAAAGTCTTATTTCCAGATGGACTTAAATTTCTTAATTCAACTCAATGGAATAAAAAAGTCAGGAAAAAATCACTTGAGCAATATCAAAACAAAATGCCATATTGAAGCTTCATCAATTTCACAAAAAATGCAAAATGTACGGTATTGGACTCCGGGAACGTCCCCACACAGAAGCAACTGAAAATGTAAATATCAATCTAGAATAATGTGTTTTTCACAAGTGTAGGAAGCATCGGTACTCAACGCTTCGAAACTGGCAAGTGGGTCATTTCAAATAAGAACAACAGATACCTGTCAGGTGATGTTTTCAAAATTCCTTCAAATTTTTACCAAGGGCACCAAAGCATCAGAGAACCTCAGAAAAAAGATTTCAGCAAGATATCTCATTTGGTTCAGATTTTATGATCAATTGAATATTTAGCCAATTGATGCAAATGTGTGTTTTCTCATGAGGTGGCAAATTCAACTTCAAATATATGGAAATAAAAATTTCTTATCCTAACTCTTTCTGCACTTCGTTATAGCACACCATGAATGCTTTTGGAAAATTAATGTTTCAGGTAATTGAAGACCAACATATTGGTAGAATATTGCTTCAAAGTTTGAACTAAGTATGATTTTGACCCCAAAATGTGTCTGGGGAAGGGGTTTCGTTGTTGGTTTTCTGATCGATAAATATCATGGCACTTTTCAGCTTTATGACATAGAATATTGCTCTGTCCCCGATGCTATATCTTAAACGACCAAACGGTTTTCGCGAAATTCCTTAATCCAGGGGGTTGCCAAGTTTGTCCATTTTTGCCTAAAAGCCTATTTTTCCATATTTTCAAACAGTATCTTGCAATAATCTTGCAACACTGAAGATAGCTATTCATATCACCCAAATGTGCACCCGCAGAAGTTCTGAAAAAGTGTAGAAACCAAGAAAATTTGTATCTAAAATGAGAACAATAGCTCTATCAAAATGGATGCACGCTCAAAATGGTTAAATTCAGCCAACTTCATCAGGTTAGAAATCTTGTGTCCCAAGGAGGCACATGCCTGCAATTTTTTACATGGACTCCTGCACCTTAGAACTGATGCTCTTGCAAATGTGAAAGCCAAACGGGGTCTGGAAGGGAGTCAAATAGCAACATTTGCCAACACAGGGGGTAACATGACAAATGAAGATTTTTAAGGCGGTTTTTTTCATAATGCAATTATTTACGCTCTTTTTCAAATGAAATCATTTTAGGAAGTTGTATAATGAAACTGACTTCGTCCAAATATAGATACATTTTGTTCTTGTGCTATAGTTGTTCAAAACAGGGGGTATCCTAAGGTCTTTCCAAGACAGGGACGTAGGAAGCATCTCAAACTTGGAGGGGCATGACACTTCAAGGGCACTCATTTCATTTAGCTGAAGGGGCACTTCCTGAAAATAAAAGGGCACTTATTTGTTTATTCCAAAATCTTGGGGGGGGCACATGCCCCCAGTGCCCCCCGGTTCCTACGTCTCTGTTCCAAGACCAAACTGGCATCTATTGGCATAGAGTTTTTCCAAAGATGGAATATCGTGCAAAAAGACACAATAGGAAACAAGCTGGTTTACTTTACTTTCACTGGATTGATTTATGATATATCTTACTGAAATTTTTTCTGAGGTTCTCTGATGCTTTGGTGCCCTTGGTGAAAATTAAAAGGAATTTTGAAAACATCATCTGACAGGCATCTGTTGTTCTTATTTGGAATGACCCCACTGTGTCTTTTTGCACGATATTCCATCTTTGGAAAAATTATATGGCAATAGATGCAAGTTTGGTCTTGGACAGACATGAGGATACCCCCTGTTTTGAACAACTATAGCACAAGCACAAAATGTATCTGTATTCCGATGAAATCAATTTCATTATACAACTTCCTAAAATGATTTCTTCTGAAAAAAAGCGTAAATAATTGCATTATGAAAAAAATCCGCCTTAAAAAAATCTTCATTTATCATGTTACCCCCTGTGTTGGCAAATGTTGCTATTTGACACCCTTCCAGACCCCGTTTGGCTTTCACATTTGCAAGAGCATCAGTTCTAAGGTGCAGGAGTCCTTGTAAAAAATTGCAGGCATGTGCCTCCTTGGGACACAAGATTTCTAACCTGATGAAGTTGGCTGAATTTAACCATTTAAGAATTTAAGCGTGCATCCATTTTGATAGAGCTATTGTTCTCATTTTAGATACAAATTTTCTTGGTTTCTACACTTTTTCAGAACTTCTGCAGGTGCACATTTGGGTGATATGAATAGCTATCTTCAGTGTTGCAAGATTATTGCAAGATACTGTTTGAAAATATGGAAAAATAGGCTTTTAGGCAAAAATGGACAAACTTGGCAACCCCCTGGATTAAGGAATTTCGCGAAAACCGTTTGGTCGTTTAAGATATAGCATCGGGGACAGAGCAATATTCTATGTCATAAAGCTGAAAAGTGCCATGATATTTATCGATCAGAAAACCAACAACGAAACCCCTTCCCCAGACACATTTTGGGGTCAAAATCATACTTAGTTCAAACTTTGGAGCAATATTCTACCAATATGTTGGTCTTCAATTACCTGAAACATTAATTTTCCAAAAGAATTCATGGTGTGCTATAACGAAGTGCAGAAAGAGTGAGGATAAGAAATTTTTATTTCCATATATTTGAAGTTGAATTTGCCACCTCATGAAAAACACACATTTGCATCAATTGGCTAAATATTCAATTGATCATAAAATCTGAACCAAATGAGATATCTTGCTGAAATCTTTTTTCTGAGGTTCTCTGATGCTTGGGTCCCCTTGGTAAAAATTTGAAGGAATTTTGAAAACATCACCTGACAGGCATCTGTTGTTCTTATTTGGAATGACCCAAGTATCGAATGAACTAAACTTTGCCTCAAATTAGCTAGACTTGCTCCAAGTCTATTCTGTGGTCTATCAGCGCCAAAAAAAACTATTAACTGCTCACGCCCCCATAGTGGTAATTATATTATTTTAGCGTTGATAGACCACGGAATAGACTTGCAGCAACTCTACACATTAGCTATCACTTAGCCTTCAGTCGCGCACCACTCAAATGTCCTATGTTTAACTTCAACAAATTGCATATCGATCGATAGCTGAGAAAAGGTCCAATTCTGACATCACTTCGAAAGTAGAAAAGCCGTTTCATTGGAGTTCCTAAGATTTTTGAAATTTGGTCAAGATTTTCCACACTGAAGCTATGAAATTGATTTCAGGCCCATTGAAACGTATACCGGGTGTCCCAAAAAAGTATAGGCGTTTGAACAGTTCGTGTGAAGGAGCTTTATGCTCCAATTTTTTGATTTTCAGTTTATAGTATGGATGAGATCTCAACTTAGATTTTGCGATCTCGCATGTCCAAATCGGGTTTGTATTTGCAGAGTAATTCACTTGAGCAGGCAAAATTTCCTAGTCAGCCTGAGACAGATGGTTATTTAATTATGCAGTTACTGTCTATGTGTAATTTATAAAGAAGCTTTTGGGGAAGCTAAACAATACATTATTTTTTGGAAGTTCGTTGAGCTATGAAAGTGCAATTTACTGTTCACTATTCAAAAGCCCAATATGACTGAACAATCACAACTGCAACGTGCAACTTGGGTGGAAAAGATCCCTTAGTTCTAGAATATACTACTCGACACCGTTGAAGTTCCTTCAGTCCTAGAACCTTGCGCTGTGAACTGTTAAAGTGTAAATGCAGTAAATGCATCTTTTCTTTTAATATTTCCTCTAATGTGTACCGGGTGAGTCAGAAAAAACGTGGGATGTTTGGCGGATTGTGACGTCGCGTTTAGCCACCCGATCGTTGTGAACAAAATTATTCTGTGCAGCCATAAATCTGACTTAGATCATAAACTTTTCCCCATCGAAATCGGCCATGTGATGCATTATTTGAAAAAGATTTCTTTCGTAAGACTTTGTATGGGAGTCTTGCAAACTGAGGAAACCTTTACCCAAGCCCCTTCAGCATTTTAGCCTTGCCAAAGTTACAGGTACATGTGGTATTATCAGGGGAGAATGAAACAATTCGGAAATAAAGTGTTTTTCCCCTGGGATGGGATGCCTTGTCATAACTTGTCCTGCGCAGAGAAAATGTTTGAGAGACAGTAAAAACGCATGCTTCTCTGCGTTGTTTAAAGAGATTTCTTTCAACAAGATCAACGCGCTGTATTATGACAAAACTATCTCATTCTCCCCTGATAATACTGCGTGTACCTGCAACTTTGGCAAGGATAAATGCTGAAGGGGCTTTGTTAAAGATTTCATCAGTTTGCAAGACTCCCATACAACGTCTTACGAAGAAAATATTTGCTGATTAATGCATCAAGTGACCGATTTCGATGGGAAAAGATTCATGATCTAAGTCAGATTTATGGCTGCAAGAAAAAATTTAGTTCACTACAATCAGGTGGCTAAACGCGACGTCACAGTCAGCCAAACACCCCACGTTTTTTCTGACTCCCCCGGTATAATAGCTAGATTGATCAGGAGATGTTTAAGAATAAAAAATTAAATGGTTGAGCTGACTCAAAATTTTCTTCAAATTACGCATTGATAGTAGTAGCATAATACATTAACCATCTGTTTCAGGCTAGCTCAGAATTTTTTCCTGTTTTGGTGAATTACTCTGGGAATGCAAATGTGATATGACCATGCGAGGTTGCAAAATCTAGGTTGGGATCTCATCTATACCATAAACTGAAAATGAAAAGTTTTGAATACAAGGCTCCTTCACAGGAACTGTTCAAATGACTATACTTTTTTTTGGGACACCCAGTATATGCCGATATTCGTATAACTCGCCGTTAGATTCCCTACAAATAGAAAAAACAATCAATAGTGGCACGCGATTAAGCGCCAAGTGAAATCAAATTTAATACAGACTTTGATAAATATTTTGAGAAAGTTAATTTAACTACTAACCTTTAATCAGCTCATATAAGTTCATATCCAGAAGCTCACAGATCAAAGCAACTGTGCCAGTTTTTCTGTCACTAAAATTAACGTGATTAGATTTTCGTCATTCTCACTGTGTATTGTATTGTGAATGCTACACATTTAGGGGAATGGTATCGGCAATACAAAATAGCGTGATTCCGTGGCAATATAGGTAACTGCAATGTTGCAAAAATCTTTCAACTGCTTTTGAAAGCGATACTATAATGAAAACTATTAAAAATCTCTATTCGACCCAAATTAAAGTTTGATGCGTCGGATAATCTCGATTCCAAATGAAAAGGGGGGTCTGGAAGAAACAGAGTGGGTGGCGAATTTTTTGATATTCAAGATGAGAAATGAAGGAGATGGGAGGAAAATTTCCCGTAATCAAGCGAAACAGAATAGCTTTTCTTTACGATAAACAACATAAAAAACAAGTTATACCCGAAACAAAAACGAGAAAGCTGTGTTTTGAGTTACCAATCACAAACATATGAAGCTGGGGATTGGCATTGTGTTTTACACAATGACAAGTAATCAAAACTTGTTGTTTGGCAAGTACACAATCCTTTGAATCGATGGCAGGATCTTCCACAGATAAAACTTTAAGAGGACTGTCAGCAGAGGAGCATTTCGTATTGGAATTTTTGGCATGGCTTTTAAAGGAGCTCTGTCACGCATGTGATTGGTTTAGAGAAGAAAGCTTAGGCAAAGGAAAGGAGCTGCAGCCCAGGCTTCTTGAATTTTTCGCATGATAAAAATTCAGTTCTATTCAAAACGATCTCTTTCCAATTCTTTTCTATTAATCATGCCATACTAATCTTAAATCCCTTCATACAATCTTCAGCCAATTATGAGTGAGACAGATTGCTTCTAAATCACCAATAATACAATGCTGATCAATTTCAAATAAATTGGGCACTTATGTTTATCAAATTTCTTGTCGACTGATAAACTTGCAACTTTCTCTCAAAGACATAACGACGTAACATCCTCTGGGTTATGTCGGTAACCCAGGGAAACATAACGACATTGCATCCTTTCCGGCAGGACCAATCTATTGAATCCAGTTGAAAATACGCATACGCACCCGGTGAACCAAGGTATTGACAAGAAAATCCCTTGCTTCAAACTACGTGAAAAGGGGTGTAAAAAGCTCGACCATAAATCATAAGTGTTTTCTTTGTGCAGAAAAAGAAAAAATTACGTCATATATGCGATATATGTTAGAATATAAAAAGCTGTACCATACTTTTCATGGGCAAAGATATTGCGTGCTTAAGTATAACAAGATTTTCGATCGTTTGATTGAGGATTTGAACCCCTTTTAATAAATTGTGCAACAACATTTCTAAATTCAAGTTTAAGGATATATTCAATGGTCAAAATACATGGCTACCGGATGAGCCAGGAAAGTTCCCGCTTTGGAAAATTCATAGTTCTATGTTCATGTTCTATGTTCTAAATTCATGTTCTATGATAGAGCTTTGAATCATAGAATAAATCATATTCAAGAAAGGGCATTACGCATTGCATATAAAGATTACGAGAATGATTTCGGTTTTCTCCTGGAGCAATCTAAATCGGTGCCAATCCATGTAAGGAACCTACAGTTGCTCATGACTGAAATTTATAAAACAAAATGCGGTCTGAATCCACCATTCATGAAGGATATTTTCATGCAACGAAATATTAGGTACTGCCTAAGGCATGGTAATGACGCTCAACTGCCAAAAGTACGAACTACGGCCTTTGGAGTTGAGTCCATTACTTACCTTGGAAATAAACTTTGGCAGCATTTACCGCAAGAACTAAAACAATTAAACAGCGTTCCTATGTTCAAAAAACGAATTAGATGTTGGAATGGTGGAACATGCAACTGTAGGCTTTGCAAAGTATATATCCCGCAAGTTGGGTTTCTAACATGATAGATTTTAACTCTGATTTGTCCTGTAATATATATTAATTTTAGTTTTATTGTAAATTATGTATATTGTAAATAGTAGGCCTTAATTAGCTGCAATTTAGCTATTCATTTTTTAGCCTACTTTAAATAGATATTTAATAATAATAATAATAATAGTACCAAGAGTACTGGGTAGCGTACTGGATAGATTAAAAGCCAAAATTAAGATGCACTCCTGTGATTTTATCATGATTTTGCGAGCATTGAAGATGCAGGTGAATTTGACTTCAAGAAAATGTCTTTGTTGTGAAATGTTACAAAAGGGCATAAACCACTTCATCAAATAGCATGCAATCTCCTCCCATTTTCATTTTCAATCATTTAGGGAGGGTCACCCAGCAAAAGCTGTGTTTTCAAGGGGTAAATACTGAACCCTGTTGTACCCGGGCCCCCAACCAAACTTTTGATTATAAAACAGAGAGCCATCAGTCGGCCATCATTTGTAGAGCCATCACTTATGGCTATCGGTCGTAGTTATAGCGCCCATCAGTCTTTCAATAGCGATAACTACGAACGTGTAATCAGTCTAACACAAAGGCATTTCAGTCCTTCGAAAAAGCGTACGAGATTTTTCAGAACAAAATCATTTTTACGGATTTTTGATGGATTTTTCTTAAAAAAAGGATTTTTGCCAAAAGTGTACGAGATTTCATAGAGTGAAATGCCCCTCGACTGTACGAGTCATCCGCACATTTAAGCAATGATGGGATAATTTAAAAACATGGAATTTGGAATCTAACATGATAATTCTTAAATCCAAAATTTCAAATCTGGAAATGCTGTGGGTCCATTACACTATCATTCAAGCCTGGAAGGCTGTTTCCGGCGTGCAATTTAGAAATTTAACTCTTTGATTGTGTCAGGTGTGGAGAGGTATGGGTGTCATTGTTCAACTCAAATTACCTGTAAATAAAATATACTCACAAAATGACTTCTTTGAGTTCAACAAGATTTGCATGTGGACTAAGTCTCCGCATTGCTTGTATTTCTCTCAAATTGTTAACACTCTCAATCCTAAAAAATTGTTCCTACTCATTAGCTAAAAGTGCAAATAAGCAAATAAAATCATATTGTAAAAAATTTTTATTGAACTGGATATCAGTTAATTTCATTGCAAATTTTTCTGCAGGTACATAATCTACTAGTAGTGCCAATCAGTATTTTCCATTCGGTTGTATGACAATCAAGCCACTTCCCACACCAGTAGCCCTGTACTCCAGTATAATCAAATATAAAGATAATATTGATAGCTGTTGAAAACTTCTGAAAATTGATAATAGCTGTTAAAAAGTTATATAAACGCTGCTTGCAAAATTGCTTGCAAAATTGCAGATAAAAACGCTGCTTGTGAAATTATGTATTCAAATTAGCAATTTGAGCGAAGTGACGTCATATCACGCAAACGAAAACAAGGCTGTGTGATTGTTTTTTCGCCTCTTAATCGCTGCTAGCCTCTTTATCATGTTCTTGTGCCATTTTCACACAGCCTTGTTTTTGTTTGCGCAATATGACGTCACTTCGCTCAAATTGCTTATTTGAATACGTAATTTCACAAGGAAGGTGAAAAATAGTGGAAAAAAGTATCATACATAATTCATAGCAGTATTATCTTTATCTTATCATCAATCGTACCAACCCCGGACTTGTCCTTTAAGGAAACAGTTGTTAGGGCTAGGCTCAATAGTGAGGGAAATGGGAGAACTCATAAGAATGGATGTTCTCGTTATGGTAAATTTTGCTGTCAAGTGTGTAATGTCATGACTAATAGCCAATATTTTCATTCAAACATAATGAGCCGGAATTTTTATTTAGGATAAACTATTCGTTTAATTGTGACTCGCGAAATGTTGTGCATTTGTTGCAATGTACTTATGTCGGTAGCACCTGCATGCCTTTTACGCTTAGGTTTAACAATAAAATGCGTGTAGTCGTAAGTTTAATTCAGGGGCATCCATACCCCTAGGTGGAATTCTTCAGGCATTTTACTGGAGAAGGCCACGACCATGGTTTTCTGAAGGATATTAATGTGAAGATAATTGTTAGGCTAACGGGGGGGATAGAATGTGAGAAAGCTTCTGGCAATGTCAGCTGGATTCCTTTACCCCTAAAGGATTAAATACAAGGCAGGTTAATGATACATAGATTTGATTTTTGTTTACATTTTGGTTGTTTTGCTGTTTTTATTTTTGCACTCAGCATTTTGTTAGGGACACAAGCTATTTTTAGAGATCTCTTTTCTGCCAATCCGCTCTTGGGTCTTTTTATTGCTTTTTTGTTATAACACATGGTTTTTTCCAGATCCTGCAAGACAGTGCTGCTTGCAGTCTGCCCCTGACTTTGCAGGCTTGCAGTCTACATACCACTGACTTTAGCAGCTCTTGACTCAAATTTCTTGGTGTTCTTCTGGACGAAAACCTGTCATGGAAATATCACCTAACTGAGCTGTCTAAAAAACTTGCTAGGACTTGTGGTGGTATGTTTTTCAAAGTGAGACATTTTCTACCCATCAATGTTTTGATCTGTCTTTATCATTCTTTATTTTCACCTTTCCTGCAATATGGAATTTTGGTTTGGGGTCTCACCTACGAGACATATATCAATCCAGTATTCTTGTTGCAGAAAAGAGTTGTTAAAGCAATTTCATTTGCACATTTTACTTCACCTTCTACACCTATTTTTCTGACTTAGAGATTTTAAAACTGCATGATCTCTTCCAATTGAAACTGCTTAGTTTTGTATATGATTGTGTGAATAGGATCTCTCCTTCTTTTTTTCATTCTTTCTTTTACTTAGTTGAATCCGTTCATCGATATGGTACACGGCAAGTCACCAAAAATGATATATTTCTAACCCAAACAAATACCCTGCAATATGGTATCAGGTCAGTGCGCTATTGCGGAGCTAAATGTTGGAATGACATTCCTGTGGATATAAAGAAATCACCCTCTGCTAATGTTTTTCGACAAAAACTCAAAGCCTTCCTCTTCCAAAACCATTACCAAAGTTGATTGTAAACTTATTGACATAGAAAGTCACCATCTGCCCATAGTTTCTTTTATGCCTAAAATAATCAAATTTGTATGAGCCCCACATGCAATTAATCTTCATGTTCTTTGTTCGGTATTTGTATGTTGTCTTAATTTTAGGTGCATTATTGTTATTATTGTAGTTTAATTGATATTGTAGTTTAGTTAAATTGTTTGTATTAATTAGTTTTGTTATGATAAATTGTATGTGGAGAATTTAAAACATGAAAACTGAACTGAACTGCTTTCTTTGATCTTCCTCATGCCACCTCTGGTAATAACCTTATTTTAACACCTTGTATGACCCATTGTAATGAGTAGGATCTGGCTCAGGCTATTGTTTTTCTATTGCTTATGTATTTTGGAGATTGATATGAATTGCTCCGTTTAATTGGAAAAGTTCATTACTGATGATGGCTTATTCTTTTCTAAGACTTAAACTTACGTATCAAAGTGCTGCTTCATCCGCTTGCAGGCATAATATTGCCTGTTGTCTACATTCTGACATTTCAATACTTCTGAGAATGTCCCTTCACCCTTCTTTCCCAATATTCTGTACTCTGAAAAAGGAACAAAACAATTAGGATCAGAAAATAAATTCCAAAATTTTTGACAGATTTGCTCATTTTTAAACTGATGTAAATTTTTGTTAACAATTTGACGTGTTTTAATGATAAGATGATGCACAAATAATTCCCATTAGTTGGAAGTCCTTCGGCAACTTTAAGGCATGCTCCTCATGTTTGCCAAGGAACAAGGAATCAAATTTATCATTGCCTTGCCAATTATGTTGATGGATCAGTCCTGGTAATATGAAATTTGGTGGCGTGCTGCCATTCGCACGCCTTAAATATTTTAGGCGTGCGATGGCGTGCGATCCAAAAAAGTGTTTTGTCGTTGTTTAGGGCACTTAATACCCTTCTAAATGTCATATAATGCTGTAACAGCTCATCGTTGTCAAAACAGATAAAGTGAAAGAAGACAGACATTCTCCAATTCAACGAAAACGATTACATTATTTCAATTGGATTAGAAATAAATCGAGAATACCAAGCGTAATGTATTCCCTACGGTCTATGCACCCTTGAATTGTTGATGACTTGTCGATCACCATCCAGAGAAAGCATATTGCCCCAGCCCCAAGATAAAATCGCTGTTATGATGTACCACAACGGCAACAGTGCTCAGAGAGGCCAGAACTGTTGATCAATTTACAACTTGAAACTGTTTGTCTTGAAGGGTATTTCGCTCCCAAAAATCTCGTACACTTTCGGCAAGCCCGTTTGTTTTCAAGAAAACCCATCAAAATCTTGCATGCTGTTTCGAAAGGGTGAAATCCCCCTGCGTTAGTTAAACGAGCATTTGATGACTTTGTGGTAAACGTTTTGAGTTTGGCGAGGCATTCAAGGCGCTAGAAACCCAAAGGAAACCTGAAAACTTCATATCTTAGCAAAATGATCCCAGCAAGAAACCGTGCGAAGCAATTGCTAAAAGCAAGGGGGAACACAATCATTCTGTCAGCGCAAATAATTATCTTTCCCATTCTATCATCATGATCAAGTTTCTAAATTTTAGACCAATGAACAAAACTCATGATGCTCACATTTTTGCCACGATAGTTTCTAAAGGCTTCGCAAGTGTAGGCCAACGAGTAGTTTTACTAACATAACATGGAAAGGTTTGGATGTTTTCTTTCAAGTGCTTACGAGTTCTTTGCTCTAATCCCTTTCTTCAATCTGCTAATGACTTTGTGGAATCTATATTCATTTTCAATTCATCTTCACACTTCATCAAATAGGACAACTGGAAAAGTGGATTGCCCAACTCGCTGACCTCTCCCCTCTGCCGCTCCGTAATGTTGCCAGTATGGACCAATAAGGATGACGTGGCGATTAGAAAAACGCTACAAAATTTTAGAAACTTTCCGAAGGAAAACAAACCAACGTAAAAACATATCATTATTCACCAAGAACCTAATAGAAACTATGAAAGTCCAACTAGGAAAAGTATGTTTGGGCGTGCGATAAAACGCACGCCTTGGAAATTGCAGGCGTGTGTGGAGGCATGCGCGTGCGATCGCACGCCTAATATAACCAGGACTGATGGATTTTTCAAACAGTTGTTGAATCCAAAAAGTAATAGACCTTTTTACTTCTAAAAAAAGAGGTTTTGATCGAGCGTCCAAATCTGGCAAATTTTGTTAAAAGAAATGGAAACACTACCCCCATTTTTGATAGATACCTGCTGGATGTGGCAAGAAGTTCCTTCGGATCTCAGAACACTTTTCAGAGAGTTAGCAAAGACAACTTTGCTCGAATTGACTCACAACTGGTCCAGTTTAAATACACTAGCAAGTTTTATTTGCCTTCTGGCCTTGTTTCTCATTATTTTTGTTTCCTGTTGGCTGATTTTTTTGTGCAAAAGCACGAGCATTACAGGGTTTCATTTTGCGACTTTGCAAATAGAAGCTTGTGTTTCAACCGTCGTTATTAAACGAAAGATAAGTCAGCTAAAGAAATGAATGAAAATAACAAGAAACAAAGCAAAAAGACCAATAACACTTGCCTGGATGTAAACTAAACCATGACGAATTCACTTTGCACAAAGTAGTTGATAACAAACCCAATGAAAAGTTTTGAGATCCGGAGCAACTTCATACCACAGCTAGCAGTGTATCCACTGAGAACGGGGGGTCGTTCTTTCGTTTTCCTTCCCAAACTTTACCAGATTTGGACACTTGATCCAAGCCTCTTTATTAAGAAGTAAAAAAGTATATACTTGCTCCTTGGTATTGTGATGAAATATGAATTATCTGCAACCCTTTGACGTGGATTTGGTTATGGTCGAAGCATCTACTGTATCATTATTGCATTGGGTTCCTTTGCATATGCAGGAAAATAGTATAGCATATATGTAGGAGTATAGTAACAAGGAATTTTTGCACATCAAATCAAATTAGTGCATACAAACAGCATCGGCCAGCAGCCTTGGATGCACTTTTTGTGCATTGAAGGAGAATCAATCTTGTGAGCACCGGTTGTTTTGTGTGCAGCAATCTGATTTTGCGTGTGAACCCTCTTAGCAAATGATATGTCCTCTTACTGGGCTAATAAAATGATCTAAAGCATTAAGAGTTATACAGGGTATTTACACTGGCAAAGTAAACCAGCCACAGCCAGTAAACCAGTAAACCAGGTTATTAAATGTTGTTGTGTTCTTATTTGCCGATTTTATAATTCTGGTCAATCCAACAAATCAACTGCATTTGTTGGGTGAGATTGAACCTGGTTTCGATAAAGCTGGTTAGACTGTGTCAGTGTGAATGGGGTATTAGACTCAGTCAACCTCAGTGCATGTATTGCACATATGAAAAATGCGATACCGGCCAAAATAAACTCTAAAAAAGATGACATAGACCAGAGTGGTTTCAGGTATTATGGGACATCGGGTATTTTGGAACATTATTAAGTAAATGAAGCTTAGGGGCCTGGGGATGAGAAAGAAACTTATTAATTTCACTTGATGCAAGTCTTCATACCTCTTCTGTCATATTTTGATCGATGTTAGGCTGCTGTAGCATTTTGTGTACTCTCCGTATCACTGATAATGAAGGACATCAGACAAAAGTGATCTCTGGCTGCCATTTTCTTGAGATATCTCAAACATTAATCAGTATACAAACAATAGAAATAGCTTAGTTCCAAAATACCCGACAGTGTTCCATAATGCCCAACTCAACCCGGGTTCACTTGTTGGCTTGTTTATTTATTACAACCAACGTTTTTCGGAATCAGAGCGTACTGATGAAACATTAGCGCATGCTTAGGCCTAATTGCTAATACCAAGTGTGGCCAAATGCGTCATGAATTATGCTGACTCTTTGTGTATCTTCCTTTGTCATTCTTCTTCCATTATGGGCAATTCTTCATGGGAAAATTAAGAAAAAAAAATTTATTTCAACATACCATTTTCATTGAAAATGGTTTTTTCCGTTCAGTGTTCCATAATACCCGAAACTACTCTAGGGTACTGGCGGGATTTATCAGGCAGCGGGATATATCAGGCACACGCAGCTCTTAACACCCAGAAACACGACTTAAACTTTTTAAAATCAAAGCTTACTCTTTGTGTATCTTCCTTTGTCATTCTTCTTCCATTATGTACAATCATTATCGCAATTACTCTTTCTTTCATCCCGCCAGGCTCGGCGGAGTATCTCGCACTCAGGCGGAAAACTTTGTCCATTCAGCTTTTCTGTGTCCTCAGCGACAAGGTCCTTTCTCTGTCCCAAGCGATTACGAGGCTGGACGGTGTCACATAAATTGGTCAATTTAATTTTTTGAAAGGGTGGTATGTGCCCCAACCATCATGCCCAAAAAAGTTTTTGAATTTTCAATTCTTGGCACAAATCCTGGGGATTGTAGGATGGTCGGTCCGCCAACTGTACTGGCAGGATACATCAGGCAAGCAACAACATCAGCAACATGACATTTAAGGAAAGGCCACTTTCTATCGTTAGGCCTACATTCAAGCTTTGAGAAGGTGCAAGCAAGACTTCCTTGGAATTCAGCATGTTGAAGTCAATTAAAGAGCAATATAGCAAGTGACATTGCAAAGAAAGGCTGTTAATTCTTTGGAATTCATGTTTTAACATGATTCAAGTTGCTGAATGGATTCATATAAGGAAAAATGGTAGCTGCCTGATAAATCCCGACGGTGTACGAAATTTACCTCCGCAAGTGGTCAAAACATTTCGCGACAAACGCTTTCATTTGTGAAAAAATCGACCGGCGAGCAGAATGAACTTCATGAGAAATGTTTGAAATATATTTATGAAATATGTTTGGTCCCTGTGCATGAATTGATTTTGCTTGGCAAGTTGAAAAAACCTTATCTGCCTGATAAATCCCGACAGTACCCTAGGCCTAGGCCTAATAATCCTTTTTTACGTTGCGTATCTAGGCCTACTAGTGGTCTGAAAACATTTAGAAGAGTTAAAATTTCCAAAATACATACTTTGCATTTTCTGTTGCAATTAGATTTCAACGACAACTCATGTCAACCATTTTCTCAAAAGATGAATCCAAAGCAAATCTTCTTCGCCAACTACAATTGTACCTACATTTTAGCGAAGTGCGTCGTCCATTTTGTTCTTTCGGTGATTTTTCTTTCATCTCACTGTTTGAACTCGAGGCAAACTTGTTACGACAGTTGCCAAGAAACAAGTGACAAAAGGTTTTCCCAAAACAAAACCTTCAAACCCGGCAGCGACATAAACAGCTATCAACAAATTGTCCCTAAGGACCCTACAGTAATAAAAGTGCTTTTCCCTCTCTTTATGAAATCAATCTTCCTAATTGTAAAATAACTGGGTAAAATCATTCAATACATAAGTTAAGGTGCTAAAATACACACTTATACTTATACATACTTATACATACTGTACTATATACTTTTAATCCATGTGTCCATTTAAATGGAATAATTTAATTACAAAGTAACTAAAACATAGATATCTAAGATGGAGCCCTTTCGCAAAGTAAAGTGATTTTAAACCTAGTTTCTTCAAACATTGTTGAGCCAGTCCAGTGGCGTAACGGAGACACTCGGGGCCCGTAGGAGTTTGGTAAGATGAGGCCCTTATGTTGGAAGGGGGCTCGGGGCGGTGGGTAAATTTTTGAAACCATGCCCTTTAAAACCTCGAAAAAATCCACGTTATATTGAAAAGAAAGCTTAGTTTTAAATAAGAAAAATCAACAGTAAATTTAGCACATTTATATGAATTGCATTTCAAAAGTAGTGTACGTAACAAATTGTTGCTCTTCGGTATAGAATTATATAATATCTGAATCTTTTCTGAAGAAATATGGCAATATTCAAAGGTTAGGACGGCACTGTTGTGCTGTTTGATGAAGATTACTTTGAACGCGACTTTGAACATACAGAAATTTTACCAAAAATATCTTCCCTGGCAGGTTCTTTGGCTTAAAACATATGTTTCAAGCTTCTGCGGATAGTATTAGTGTAATAGGTGAAATAAATTTAGTGCAGAATAAGTGTTCTCCCTTATACACTCCCGTCACGAAAGTATCCGGACAGCCGAAACAAAATGGCGTCGAATTTGACCGTTGGCCCTTCGACCCCCAAACGGTTCAGCCGTTATGCAGCCATTTCAGGGAGTGGAAATAAACGATTTTACCGCCAAAATTGTGTTTATCGATCACGCAATCAAGGAAGACATAAAAAATTGAAAAACAAAGCAAGATAAGCGTGTTTTGATAACAAAACATGAAGTTAGCTGCGAGGAGAAACTGTAATCGATAACAAAGGAGCCTCCCAACTTAGAACTGATATTTAAGATGGGATTTAGAAACTCTTCCAAATAATTCGTTCACTGGAATAGCATCACTTAGTGCAGAAAAGTCTGAAATTTGCAAATATGAAAGAAAATTCAAGTAAAATCCAGATATAATGAAGTTATAAATGAAAAAAGAAGCAGTTGCTGCGATCGAGGTAAGGTTTTGTAACAACAGAATTATTGCAATCAAACTCACAACCAAATTGTTGCAAAGAAAATGCTTTAGGGACTGTATTATTTTGCTCAGATTGATTCCCCTATGTAAGATGTACAAAATGATACCAACTTTAGGCCAACTTAGCATTAATTATATTTTTGAGACTTTGATACAAATTTAAACTTACCTTGGCAAAGATGATATCGCAACCCTACAGTCATGGGAGGCTCAAATTTAATTTTGCCACTTTATAGCCAAGTGTCTTTTTGATATCATTCACATGATTCCTAAAACTGCAATCTAAACTTAGCAGACTTTTAGCACAGTATGACCAAAAAGCACAAAATACGAAAAATTTGTTGGGGGCCCCTTTTGATCGGGGGCCCTTAGTTCTTAAACAACATATGAAAGAAAAATTCAAGTAAAATCCAGATATAATGAAGTTATAAATGAAAAAAGAAGCAGTTGCTGCGATCAAGGTAAGGTTTTGTAACAACATAATTATTGCAATCAAACTCAAAACCAAATTGTTACAAAGAAAATGCTTTAGGGACTGTATTATTTTGCTCAGATTGATTCCCCTATGTAAGATGTACAAAATGATACCAACTTTAGGCCAACTTGGCATTAATCATATTTTCGAGACTTTGATACAAATTTAAACATACCTTGGCAAAGATGATATCGCAACCCTACAGTCATGGGAGGCTCAAATTTAATTTTGCAATTTTATAGCCAAGTGTCTTTTTGATATCATTCACATGATTCCTAAAACTGCGATCTTTTCTGCTTCATTTGCCTACAAAACAATCTTCTCCTGTCATGTAGCAGCCTTCAAGACTGGAAATTTGTTTTGAACATATTGTCTTGTTTTCGATTGCTTTTCCTCCTCACAGCTAAATTCATATTTGCTATCAAAACACTTCATTTTGCTTGGTTTTTAAAGTTTTCATTTCTTCCTTGATTGCGTGATCGATAAACAAAGTTTTGGCGGTAAAATAATTGGTTTGCACTCCCTGAAATGGCCGCATAACGGAGGAACTGTTTTGGGGTCGAAGGGCTAACGGTCAAATTTGACGCCATTTTGTTTCAGCTGTCCGTATACTTTCGGGACGGGATTGTATAATAATTTCCTTTACACTACTAAGAAATTCCGAGGGGTGTGTCACTCTTCTGAAAAGGTGTACGAGATTTTTTTAAACATTAGGATTTTTAGGGATTTTTTACGGATTTTTCTTGAAAACAAAAGGATTTTGCCAACGGCGTACGAGATTTTTACAGAGTGATACGCCCTTCGACGAATTCAATGTTTTCTGCAATTTTGACACATGTTTTTCACAAAGCGTCATTCACCAAAACTCGATCTGATCTGATCTAAATTGAAATTGGTCTCAATTAAATCCCAGTGTAAACGTTCTCGTCTACATAAGAATAACGTTAGAACGCTGAAAGAATAATGCCCTTTTAATAACGATAACAACGGGGATAAAAACTTGCCTACGGTCAAAATCAATCTCGTCCCCAGAGTGAGTTCGTTGCTCTGCAATTTGATTGGCTATTCGAAAACAATAGCAAAATTACATTATTACTAGTTCCCATTCAAAAATGGCCTCTATTGAATCGCTAATTTCACAAAATCAATGGGGTGTGTGGGACAAGTGAGGAGTTAAAGGGGAGTAATGGACCACGGCGCATCCGAATTTTGGGGTTTCAGGAAATTTTGGGGTGATTATGACGTCATAACAGGGGGTTGAAAATAAAATGTTGCGATTTTCCGACCCGAGGTTACGTTTGGAGTCGATGCTCCATGGTTACAAGCCTGATTTCAAAACAGAAAACAGTTTTCAAGAGACCATACGTCTGCAAGTCTAATAACACAACTTGGGATTCAATATTGCCCCCAGAAGCGGAGCACACGCCCCCAAAAATGGGGAACAATTTTGGCATACCCCATTTTACGCCGTAACTCCATTTTGCGATGAGAAAACGGCGACGGCTTGTCAAAAATCGACGGGAAACCGCATTCTTTCACTAAAACGCTTTTAATCTCCAATTAATCTCCAAAATTCACAAAACAACGAACCATTCTATTTTCAAAGCAGCGGGGGAATTCTCAAAAATGTCCAGTTAGGCCTTTTTTCCACCCAAATGGATCGTGCCCGTTTTCCCACTAAATGCACTTGCTAACCCCGGATTAACGTGAAGTCAAACAGAAAATGCAAAAACATTTCAGATTTGTCAAAATCCATTTGCACATCGCCAGTTTTTGGGGGGAAGGTAGCTTTGTATTCATCCCCACAGCTTCTGAATTTCCGCAAAATCAAGGTACGTCACGTGATGTTAGAATAGGTGGTGTGATTGGTTAATCTCATAAATGTAAACAAACCCGC
Organism: Aurelia coerulea; assembly: GCA_039566865.1. Lineage (NCBI taxonomy): Eukaryota > Metazoa > Cnidaria > Scyphozoa > Semaeostomeae > Ulmaridae > Aurelia > Aurelia coerulea. The sequence continues at coordinate 17,615,688 of CM076945.1, forward strand.
CAATCTATTGAAAACATTATCTGCCCTTGTTTTGGCAAGATTCATCCAAGTGTACCAGGGTGTTCATTCGGCTTCGTGACCAGCGTATGACGTCAGAACACCCTGGGAACGAGGTTGGGTCAAAATTAATTCACACGAATGAAATTTCCTTAAAGAACACCGGTCAACCAGCATCCTTTGCGGTCGCACTTTGCTGAGTATGATGTCATATGAAAATAACCAAACAACCAACATCTGTGCTCCCTATCGGAGAAGCATGATCTCAAAAATATTATCAAAGGGCCTACATGTTTCAAGTCGTCCAAGGGCCGATGCATTGATTTAATGTTGACGAATAAGCGGCACTCGCTTATGAAGACTCAGTCGTTTGAAACAGGATTTAGTGATCACCACCATCTTATATACACAATCCTTAAAACAACTTACAGCAAGGTTCCTCCAAAAAAATTGGTTTATCGAAACTACAAAAAATGGTCAGAAGAGCGCTTTGTGTTAGACTTAATGCGAAATCTCCAGTCTATGCCAACGGTCAGTTACACAAATTTCGAAACAGCTTTTGAAAATGCACTGGAAGCAAATGCTCCCAAGAAAACAAAGTTTATAAGGGGAAATAACAAACCCCATGTGAACAAGGAATTACGAAAAGCTATAATGAAAAGAACAAACCTGAAAAACATTGCAAATGAAAGTAAGCGAGAAGCTGACATTAGAAATTACAAAGACCAGAGGAACCATGTTGTAAATTTGAACAAAAAAACAAAACGAGAGTATTTTAAATCCATTCAATCGAAGACGATAGAAAATGACAAAAAATTTTGGAAAACTGTGAAACCATTATTTTCAAATACAAATGCTATGAGTGAAAAAATCACCCTGATTGAAGACGATAAGATACTCTCGAAGGACGCAGAGGTTGCAGAGTGCTTTAATACATATTTCACTAATATAACAGACAGTCTGGATATAGCTCCTACATTTAGAGAGGTTCATGAGGTGGCAGATGACACTACGATCGAACAATTGACAACTATGGCAATTCAAAAATATAATACGCACCCCAGTATTATAGCAATCAAACAGAAATATGGACCCAGTGGAGATAAATTTGAATTTTCTCATGTAAACCCATGGGAGGTCGAAAAACAACTTGATTCTTTAAATGTAAAGAAATCGCACAGTGGAATTATTCCAACGTTCTTGCTCAAAGCAACCAAAAATGTCATTTGCCCTTTCCTGACAGACTGTATAAACTGTGCCATCCACGAGTCAGCCTTTCCGGATAAACTAAAAGAAGCTGATATATCCTCAATATTCAAAAAGGATGAGGCAACTCTTAAAGAAAATTATAGGCCCCTAAGTGTTCTTCCTTCAACATCTAAGATTTATGAGAGACTCTTAAAAGATCAAATTATCAAATTTTTTGACAACAAATTCTCAAATCTTCTCTCTGCGTTTCGTGAAGGATATAGCACCCAGCACTCTTTAATCAGAGTAATTGAAAAATGGAGGAAGTGTTTGGATTCATCTGGAATAGTGGGGACTATATTGATGGATTTGTCAAAAGCGTTTGACTGCTTGCCTCATGATCTTCTAATTGCTAAGCTGGAGGCCTATGGATTCAGTGTAAATAGCCTGTGCTTGATCTATAGCTATCTAAAAAATAGGATGCAAAGGGTTAAAATTGGATCGGTAAAGAGCTCACAACAAATCGTTAGAGCGGGAATCCCACAGGGTTCTGTTTTGGGACCAGTATTATTTAATATATTCATCAATGACATCTTTCTCTTAAAATTAGACTCAGACTTGTGCAATTTTGCAGATGATACCACACTCTATGCGTGTGGCTGTAGTCTGGACGAAATTGTCCCAATGCTGGAAAATGACCTTAGCGCACTTATAGAATGGTTTTTTGAAAACGGAATGGTAGCAAACCCTGGCAAATTTCAAGTGATGTTTCTTGGATTGAAAGAAAAAAATACCTTGCGTCTCAATATCAATGATAACAAAATACTAACTACGAATAAGGTTAAATTGTTGGGCATAGAGATTGACAACGCGTTGACTTTCACTGCCCATATACAAAATTTGTGCTCCAAGGTAAATAGAAAGATAAATGCCTTCTCAAGGCTAAATACTTATATCTCAAGACCACAGGCCATGTTAATATGTAATGCCGTAATACTGTCCAATTTCAACTATTGCCCGTTGATCTGGCTTTTTTCTACGAAAGCTGCTAATAACGAAATAAACCGCACACACAAACGTGCACTAAGGATCCTCTTCAAGGACTATGACTCTTCCTTTGATGAGTTACTGGAGAAAAGCGAAAGCGTGAAAATACATGTTCAAAATCTCCAGAAACTGATGATCGAAATTTACAAAACAATGAACAACTTGAACCCCTCATATATTTGGGAATTTCATGAAGAAAAGGTTGTGAAATACAACCTACGAACAAAAAATTTATGTCGATTGCCAAAAACACGAACAACAAAATTTGGAATAGAGTCATTATCCTTTAGAGGAAGCATCCTTTGGAACACCCTTAGTGACCAGATAAAAGCACTTCCAAAAGTTGCAGCTTTCAAAAGAGCGATCAAGCACTGGCTTGGCGATAAGTGTAATTGCCGGATTTGTAAATAGCCAGAATTGTAAATTTGTATATTTTCTGTTAAAGTTGTTTTTTGTAAATAGTTGGTATAAATTAGTGATTATATTTATGAAAATGAATGCCGTAGTCGAACGGCAAAATGCGATGCACGCAAAGGATGCTGGTTGACAGGCGTTCTTTAAAGGAATTGAGTCCATAGAAATAGCTGAGCGTTAACACTATCCTAAATTTTGCTGACAAACTGCTGACGGCCCTTTGTTATCGCACAATAGTGCTAAAGTCATTAGCAGTGGAGACCAAAGGCTTCTTAATCCTTGCATTATCCTTGGAAATTTCTTTGGTTCAATTTCAATAAGATGAGGGAATTTTGTATACCGCTGACCAAAGCGCTCCGCAGCAAAAATATAGTCATGGGCTATCAACCAAATTATGTCACGTACAATTTTTGTCTATCGCCCAATTCATACTTAAGAAATAAACAGAGATGGAAAGCAGAAGTCAGTTTTAACGAAAAACTTGATTTAAATAATATCTCCTACGATATTTCCAAGTTATCTATCTTTTAATATGCATTCCGTAGGAAAAACACCCGATCCAACAACGAACAACTTCCGACCAAAAACCACCTTGATTCAAAATAATTCTATAAAATAAACGACACCATGTAACAGTATGAAACTTTAAGAATGATTCAAGGAATGATAACGCTATCTCCTGGTATACTTCATTAGTTTCGGAAAATATTTTAAGGGCAGAAAATGTATCTGTTCTGTTTTGCATTCTGCAAGGGAAGCACCCAGCGACAAGGCCACGATTCCTACCAAAAACATCTTGATTAAAAATAATTCTATAAAATAAACTACACCATGTAACAGTACGAAACTTTCAGAATTACTCAAGGAGTGATTATGCTATCTACTGGTATACTCCATGAGTTCCGGAAAATATTTTAAGGGCAGAAAATTGATCTGTTATCACCCAGTACAATCTGCATTCCGAAGGGGAAACGCCCAGCAACAAACAACTCACCACCAAAAAACCCCTTGATTAAAAATAATTCTACAAAAAAACTACACCATGTAACAGTACGAAACTTTCAGGATGATTCAAGGAATGATTATGCTATCTCCTGGTATACTTCATTAGTTCCGGAAAATATTTTTAAGGGCAGAAAATGTATCTTTTCTGCAAGGGAAACACCCGCAACAAGGCCGCGATTCCTACCAAAAACACCTTGATTAAAACTAATTTTACAAAAAAAACTACACCATACAACAGTATGAGATTTTGAGGGAGCTTTAAAGCATAACTAAGCTTGCTTCTCGTAAAATCCGCCAGTACCTAATAATTTCAGATTTAACAGAAAATGTATCTGTAATCACTGAATGCAATCTGCCCTCTGCAGGAGACCTCCCTGTCATAACAATTGCTGAAGTCCCCGTGGACATTCCACTGTCTTTGTGTTCCCCTTTTGTTTGAGTTGTTTTTGATCACAAAAGAACATTGTTTATCACAAAACTATTCTACATATTTCTTTTATCTACGTTTGAATGAAAATGGCATAAAACAACACTTCCGGTTGCCCCAATTGAATCTGCATGAACGTATAATTTTAGAAGAAAAATTGAAGATGGCGCGTAGTTCTCATATTCTTGACTCCCTGTCCTGATTCGCGCATGGCAAATACAAAATTCCCTCATCTTAATTTCAATAGCGATTAAATCACAACTTTTATTTCATGATTTGTTGAGGATATCGAGGACTGCCCCTTTTGTCTGAGCCGTTTGTTATGCTGGTAAAGTTCAAAGCAGATCAACAGCTAGGAAAACCTATTACCATGCGCGAGAACCTCTTTGCTTCTTTCCTAATTCTTGTTTGGATTGTGGCCGGATTATCCATCCACATTTCCACAAAACCAAACATGCTTTCTGCGCATGATCACAGGTTTCCTTTTTGGGGGATAACCGTTGCTTTGAACTTTGACGATTCGTATCCTCAACAAGATTAAAAAGAAGTTGATTGGTCATGAGCGCGCTATTAATGCGGACTCAGTGCATTTAAATGAGAGGCCTGGACAATCTAAATATAGCCCATTGCATTCCACTGTATTCGTGATCTTGGGAGATTATCAAATGAATTGGACATATGAAGGCATAAAGCCATCTCTCATTCTTTTTTTAAACTAGACTCTATATATATCCGTCATTTGAACATAGGCACTGCGTTCGTGTAAGTACAGCTGCGTATACACCCTGTCAAAATATGCTGACACGATGCTGACGAAGAGCCCCCAAGAGGGCACTGTGATTGGTAGAATATAACTAATCACATGCTACACTAGAATTTAAATTTTACAACGAGGCTACCTGCTGTGAAACGTCAAGTTTAGCTCTGGAAGCGTAACCGTAAGTAAGTCATCAGTCTGCTGATATTACTGATGGCTACCTTTATAGCTCCATGGCTAAGTGATCACATGAAATATCACGTGCAAAATAGAGACTTGTGATTGGTTCCTCTGAAAAATGTAAACAAAGACGCATGATATGTAAACAAACAAACACGGAAAAGCGAAACGTGTTTCGTCCTTGCTAGTACAACAACTTTATTTTCAAAGCATTCGTCTCCTTTGCGTGGAAAACTGTGTAGTAGAAACAAATCTTTATCAAGCAAACATGGCATCATCTGTCAAGTAGGCCGCGTTATGTTAGGCAGAGCAGAGCAGAATTGAGGGTTACAAAAATGGATAGAAAGCGAAATGCAATAATTTCAAGTTTTCAAAGGTTATCATATTTGCCCTTGGCAAAAATTTAGAAAATCTTCTATTCTTTCATGTAAAATCTAAAGATTTTGAAAATTCTGGAAAATTATTGTGCTAAATAGGGAGAGTGGTTTTGCTCTAAACGCCCCGCAGCTTCTGTGTTAACATGACGCCATTATTATGTCATGTGCAAAATAGAGCTTTCCGATTGGTTCCCCTGAGAAATATAAACAAACGCGTATGAATGGAAACAAACACGCTAAACATTTTTCGTCCTTGCTCGCTGTACTTACATGGACACATTACCTTTAAGAGGATGGTTCTCATTACGCATAACACTAAGGGCTGTCCATCACACCTGGATTGTGCAAATCATCTCGAGTTGACGCCAGATGAGAAAATAAATGCGATAATAAACAAAATTCCTGAGAACACACACCAACCACTCTGATAACATACTTTGATTGAATAATTCATCTCTGATCTCCACCGTCATCTAATGTCTTAAGACGATATACTGGATCCTTTGAAGCAATATTCTTTTGTATGACTTCCATCAGTTGTTGATTTTGCTTTTCTATTTTGCTGAGTCTGTCTTTGCTTTTCAAATCATCTGACATTCTCTGCAGCAAGGAAAGCAATAATATTATTAAATGTTAACAATTTACCGCCTGCCTGCTTATATGGAGATCTACATATCAGCAAAAAACCTAGCCAAAACTCGTTGAGGGAAATTGATTTTGTTATGAAAGATGCCTTCCCTGCCTCCCAATTTCAATGTTGATTTGATTGAAGAGCACATGGTTGTGAACTCATCTATGACATTTCCATTAGCTTTTAACATTGCAATGGGGGGGGGGGGGGTCGTAACTCGAAATACCCTCCAAAAAGTATCTCATAATTGTTTGGCCTTGGTTCGGTCTGCAACGGATCGGTCTGATGACGTGATATATTTACTTGCAACCTTGACCCTATTTCTACCGGAGGGGGGGGCAAGTTTATTTGATGTAGTGTCGTCATATCTGGAAAGTCGCAAAAGTAATTCCTGTTTTCAAGAAGGGTGAAAGATACCTTGCAGAAAACTACAGACCAATCTCCCTCCTTTCTTGCTTTGAAAAAGTATTTGAACGTCTGGTTGTCAAACGTATGATAACTTTCATAAAAAAGCACAAACTATTGCATGAACTCCAATTCGGATTCAGAGATAACCACTCAACAGTGCATGCCCTCTTAGAAATTACCGACCAAATATACAGTAAATTAGATCAAGATAACTGTGCACTTGGTGTATTTCTGGACCTATCAAAAGCATTTGATACTATTGACCATGAGATTCTTCTTCACAAACTCCATCATTATGGATTTAGAGGGATTGTTGGAGACTGGTTTTCCAGCTATCTCAGTAACCATAAACAATACACGTGCTGCAATAAGACACAATCTGCCTTAGAAACCATTGAAACAGGAGTACCACAAGGGTCAGTCCTAGGCCCAATTCTTTTCACAATATTTGTAAATGACATGGCAAGCGCTATGAATGATGTTAAACCAAGACTCTTTGCTGATGACACAAACATAGTTTGCTTTAGCAACAATATGAACGATTTAGCTAGAGTAATTAACCGCGAACTAGCCAAATTAGATGAGTGGTTCAAAGCAAACAAACTGCTTATCAACACCAGTAAAACAAATCATTGCCTTTTGAAACCAAATCGAAATAAAATCTTCGACAACCATTTCGCAATCGAAATGGGTTCCAAACTTAAAGAAGTCAACAGTCTAAAATATCTTGGACTGCAAATAGATTGCAACTTAAACTGGAATGACCTTATAGACATACTTGCAAGCAGCTTAGTTAAATATTGCTCTATGTTCGCTAAACTGCGACACTTGGTCCCAGCTGAATGTTTGAAGGCACTATTTCTCAGCTTAGTGCAATCAAAAATAAGCTACGCCTTTAAAGTTTATGGAGTGGCTAAAGCATGTCATTTAAAGCGACTCCAAGTACTACAAAATAGAATGCTTAAAATCTTGCAGTCCAAAGACTATAGATACTCTACAAACATTCTGCATAAATCGTATGGAATTTTAAAAGTAAAAGATCTCTATGAAGCAAAAATTCTTAACTTCATGCATAAAGTGCATCATAACCCAGAAAAACTTCCAGCTGCATTTCATAACTATTTTTAAACTAATGAGGGTAAACATAAATACGAAACAAGACAAAGAAAAGACTATAAACTATGGAGAACACGCAAACATTGGGGGTGACCAAACGCTTAAAAACAACGGTGCAAGACTCTGGAATAACCTCCCAGATAAAATAAAACATATCAATGACGTAAAATCATTTTCCAACGAAATAAAAAGTCTTAGACTCCTTCAATACCAATACAAAAGGTACAACAAACAGCAAATTAGATGAAATAAAAAATGACTTAACCTTTAATGCTTTATAATATCAACAATTATATTTTTACCAGTTTGCTACTACTATTCTTCTCGTTACGTTTTGTATATATTTCGCTTGTTTTTTTTCTCAAAGCGGCTCAAACTAGATAAGCTTTGCTTTTTCTTTGTCGTATAAGTTTTACAGTACATTGTATTATGTATCATGTATTTCTTATGAATAAAGTTTGAATTGAATTTGAGTTCGAAAGATAAAGAGCTGAAACTTTGCGACTTTCCCTAAAATTTCATGGACTAATCAAAATTTGTAATTTTTTCTCAAAATGGTAGATACTGAACACGTGACCAACCTCTTTTCAACACGTGGTCAGCCAGACAATTAAAGAAGCGAGTCCAGTTTTAGTAAGGATGACCGTAGAACATTGAGAATACCACCATTCTATAGCTCTTGATGAGAGCTTCCAGATTATGTATACAGGGTGTCCCAAAAAACATGTGCGCCGTTTGAATGGCTACTGTGGAGGAGCCATAAATCTAACTTTCCTGTTTTTCAGATTTGTGAATAAGAGAGATTTCAACTTAGAGCTTGGCACCAAGTTTGTGTAAATCTGACAAGTGGTTGCTGATTTATTGAGAAAGAAAGTCACAATCACTGGTTATTTCAAATCCAGAGGATCTTATTCCCGCACTTAACCTTATAACTTGAATTTTAACATTAAGTTAACTTAAACTTTACAGTTATGCCAGGAAACGCATTTGGAAGAAATTAATGACCATATTCTCCAATAATATCGACCAAGCAGCATGCTGAACGCAACATTGTTGGTTTAAAACGACTTTATCACTTTTGAGAAGCAAAATATCTGATGGACGCATGACATGGCCTGGATCACTTCTGTTGCACATTTCCATTCCTAGCAACCCTAGCTATGTCCAATATTCTTCGTCGTCACAAAATTCAATGCATAACTATCTGTCTCACTTATAAACATCAGAAAACAGGGCTAGGTATGTTTTTTTCAATCTATATCGTTGATTTTCACGCAAGGGAGAATTATGACTCCTCTGGTTTTGAGGCAGCCAATAATTTTGGCTTTCTTGCTCCATAAATCAGCAACTAGTGATTGGATTTACTCAAACTCGGTGTCAATCTTTAATTTGAAGCCTCTTCTATCAAGAATCTTAAAAAATTGGATTTATGGCTGCTCCGCAGAAGCCACTCAAACAGCGCACATGTTTTTTGGGACACCCTGTAGTTTCATCCATTTCTTGATGACGTCAGCAAACTTATATTCATGACGTCATCAAAGTTTATGACGTCATATGAATAATAACAAATGTATCAGATAACTTTAAATAGTCAAAACTGGTTCTATTGATTGTTATGGACAATTTTAAGGCATTTTAGAGTATTATCCATTCATCAGTAATTAGGGGTTTAAAAAAACAATGACAAAGTGATGCAAATAAATGATGAATATAAGATATAAATAAGGAGCTTAAATTGACATTACATTGCCGATTTTTATGCTTTGGGATACATTCTAGTAGCTGTATGATAGAAATTATCAACTAACAACTTAAATATTGCCAATATTGCTAATAGTAAGCAAATAGTGCAGTTTTCCTCATTTATGACGTCATAGTGACGTCACAGATGCAATGAAAAATTAAAAAAGTAGCTTACTGTGTAGATTTTGTTCCTTTACACCATTGTACTAAGTTTCATCCTCATATCTGCAATATTGACGAAGCTACGGAGGGACCTTGTGCCCCCCCCCCCCCCAGTACTACAATGGTCGAAAAAGCCCGGTAGTAGTAGGGTTAAATGGACAACTTGCTGTTTCACCATAACCATATAACGGGTCAAGAGCAATATAAATTCGACAGCCGAGTTCATCTTGCCATAGCAGAAAATGCCTTGGTCAGCTTTCTCCCAACGAGGAAAAATCAGAATATGCAAAAATTTTGCCATGAGACACCATCCAGCAGTTACTTTTAAGATCATATTCAAAATCTACGTACCAGAAAATGGGGAATGGTATGAACAATCGTTTCGTTGTTGTTAGAAATCGATCAGGACTTACACTCTAAGATTCTTTGATGTCACTCCATTGTTTTCCAACTCGAAACAATTTACATTTTCCCTGTGATTACAACATAGCACTATGTGCCTAGGATCTCATTTTCGGGAAACAATTCATAACTTTTTTAAAAATTGTCATATATATCCAGGGAAGGGATCATTAGATGTGCAATTGCATGCCCGATTCAGCCGTGTTCTAAAATTTCAGTTTTGAGGTGATCTTGGGGGACTGGGACCTAATCTCGGAAGGAGGTAGCAGCAAAATCATTATTTTCAATGATTTCAGTGGAAAGGTTTGATTTCAATGGAAAGGTTTGATTGATTGAATGAAGTATTATATGGCAAATGAATCAGCAAACAAAGGGCATCAATTTGATACCGGAATTTCTGGAATTTGATGACATCAGCATTTTTTATGATGACATCATTTTGGCTGCCATTTTGAACTAAGTAGCTATTTCTTTTGAATTTCTTCAAACTTTTTCAATAAAAACACTGTAATAACACATTTGTAATAGGTTATCACCATTTTGCAAATTCTTTTGGTCTCTTATTACATAGCACAAATTAGTAGCACAAATGACGTCATCAGAATTGGTTAATTTCTGCCAAAATATCAGTCCAAAATCCCCATTTTCAATAAAATAATACTCAATCATCAAATATGTTGAAAAATTGAGCCAAAAACTGCTTAAAGTTCATGCAAGATCTTCTTTCAACACTAATTTAACTTGAAAGCCTGATTTTCAGAGATGTTCAACTTTGTGACGTCACTGTGACGTCATAAGGCGTGGCAACCACACTCAAATTACGCTACAAGTTACAAATTACTTGTTCTGTAACTGTGCAAAGTTGTATTGAGTTCTGGTGAGTCTAAGACAGTTTTCAGAGGAGTGGAAAGCATCCCCCATAAATGGTAGCTTGAAAAAGCCCATATTTGTAAAGTGGGTAGAATATTGTATTATAGTTATGCACTTTAATCATATAATGATAATGATAATGATAATATGATTTAGGGTAGCAAATAATATAATCCACGTTTTCGCACGTCTTCGCACGTGAAACTCATTGATTTTTCTATTCTTGAATGGTTAGACTTAGAGGAAAATCTATCGGCTTTGGTGTGAAACACTGTGAACTTTTTAAAAACAGTATTTTAGATGCATGAAAACATGAAAATCAAAAGTTGTGTTTTTATGAAATAATCTTAATATTGTAAAAAATCACATTTAATTCCTTAAGCTCGTCTTAAATTCCTTTCAAGTAAAAGAAGCTATTTTCTTTCAGATAAGCCATAGTATAAATGGTTTGGACAAGTATAACAGTTTCAATTGATTTAATAGAAATGAGTAGTTTTTCAGAAGCAGCTGGATCACATATTGGATTCAAAACTGAAGATTTTCACAACTTTGTAAATTCACAGAAAAAACACCATAAGACATAGAAAAAAACGGTTTTCAGTTTCAGAGAGTTCAGAGCATTGTTAATAAGAGAAAAATTAGAGGAATCGCTTTTGAAAAAATCGAATTTTTAATTGTTTCCAGGTCTGGGCACACAGTGCATAGTTGTCACCCTCTATATGTAACCTTCATTACCTTGTAACCTATGTAACCTATAAACTTGCTCTGAAAGTATTCGACTGAGTTGCATATTTCCAGGCTGAAATGAAACACGCCCCTCATTGTTTTGAAGATCTGAAAAGGCTCCAAATCGATCCCCTGTTTTTGACGACTTTTTGAAGATTTCAAGGATGCCCTTTTTCTCATAATCCTTAATTCGGAAAATTTACCGTGCCGAAAAAAATTGCTAAAAATACTCATAACGTTGGCTAGTCTTTTAGCAACAGAACAACGTTTGGAGCATTTCAATCAGTCACTGACTTCTATTTTCTGTAACAGATTGGGTTGGGTCACTTTTTTTTAGGTCACCCGGTATAATGTTCATTATTTTCTTTCCAAGAGCTTGTTAGAATTTCTAATAAGAATTTACTTCAACCTGCTTGCAAATCAATAGTCGAAAATGGGGAAATCAAAAGCAGAGAAAATACACTTCCATCTAAGTGGCGTATGCTGAGATCCATTGCAGTCTCTCTTACATGTCTCATGTTCAAACGGATATGTCTCTGGTGTAATTTCTCCTTTTTCAAAACACAGTAGAATCCTGTTTTATCAGCTCTGGTCAGCTCTTTGCATCAGCCTTACACCACATTCAATTCCACTCCGTCTCGCCTGTCTACTCCGAGACCTTTTTGCACTGTTAGTTGATTTACCTGCATTTGATATATGCACCCTGTATCTTAAAACTTCATCCGTTTTGTTTCTCGCAGCCGTCTCTATTCTCGTTGTCCTTCCTTCTGCATAGCTACTCTCTTTTGAAATACGAAGTCTTATCACATATAGGAACGATTTAATCGGTGTTCATTTCCATCGATGCTTGCCAACGTTCTTTATAATTCCAAAGAGAGAGGCAAGATGAACCTGTTCTTTGCTGTTCCTCTATTTCTCCCCATTGCTTCCTCTGTTCACTGCTTATGTATCCTTTCTTTGCTAAATGTTCATGCAATTTAAAGTCCCTCAAGATTTTTTCAATCTATCCTGCTAGTTGCGCTGCCTAATTTCCCAAATTTCCCAAATTTCCCACAGTTGCAGTCATTGCCCTTGTTCGGTTAGGGAGCAGTCATTTTTTATCCTGGGTTACCAAGGCGGAGGATTTTCGACAGGGGTATGAGAATCTTTCCCATTACTGTGTGGGGGTATCCAAATATCAAGGGAAATTGGTATGAGGTGCAAAACTATTTTGCTTGAAAACTATTTATGTGAAGTCATCAGTTAACATTTAAAAGTAAAATTGAAAGACAACTGGAAATGATGAATCACTGGACCTGTATGCAAATTGCCTGGAATAAATTGGCATGCATGTGTATAAATTTTATACATCACATCCTCGAAGACTTCTGGATGGGGTACAAAACCATTTCGCTGAAAGGTGGTGGGGTATAAAACTTTTTTCCAAATTCAAAATGGGGTATCAAAATGAAATGTTGTCTAATTCTGTTAAATTATCTTCCGCGCTGGTACCCAGGATTAAAATAACCACTCCCTTACTTTCCATCGTTTACCTTCTTTAACAGTTGCTCTTCTGAAATTTACATACTAATGCTCCTCTGTTGTACCCAAATTACAGTAACAACATATATCAACCGTGTAAGTGAGGAAATATTTTGATAATTTGTGATTTGGATAAGCCCAGGCCCCGTCGTTACCTGCAAATATGAAATTGAATAAGAAACTCCTAGCAAGACCCCAGGGGGACGGTTACTTATTATATTTGTTTTTCAGGGTATCATTTTCACCAATTTTTTCTAGCACGGGGTATCAAGATCAGGCAGATCAGGATCAGGATCTTCAAGAATGCGCACGTGTGTTTGACTGAGTCAAAAGATTTCGCAGTTATTTGTTATTTAAACCATCTTTAATATCAATAATTGTTTAGTATAGTTTGAAAAGAGTAACAGGAAGTCAGCCGAAGGTGCTGCCTTGTTGTCAAGACCGAAGAAACGCGCTTATAACTGAAACAAACAGCGACGGTAAACTGGCCTATATTTAGGCCCATTAACAAATCAAAGAACAGCCCGTGTGGTCGTTGTGAAGTTTTCCTTAACCATGAAGACACCAAAGAAACAAAAGGCATTGAAAATGAAAGAGAAAGGCGAGGAAGGGGAATTCAACCTTTATAAAAGTGGAGGAAACATATCGCTAAAGAGCATGGAAGAGATGCAAGTCTGGATCGAAGCCTGTGATATGCGATACCATGATCAATTTGCAGTGGATGAAAGGTTTGATGACAAAGTCCTAGTGATGTGGACCGATGGAAAAGGAAAGTCACCACTTAAATCTGGTTCAGAAAACAGCTTTGATTTTTCAAGACTGAAACAACTCAACCTTGAAATTTTTATCCACAGAGGTGGATCACGCTATGCCAAAGTGCTACAAATAACGTTCCATCTGTCTGGCAAAAAGCACTCAGTTGTGGTATCTGGGTGCAGTGCACACGATTGGATTGACTTCGAGGTACCCATTGTCAAGTCAATCATAGATATGAAAGCAAAAGGATTATCATACAAGAGGATCATACAGAAATCAAAGAAAGAAGATTTCACTACCAAGATCACCATTGATCCAGGAAAGAAAGTAAAAACAGTGAACATACATGAAGTTGAAACCACTGAACAGTGCAATGAGAATACAACAAGCAAGGAGGAACAGTCTTCAGACGTAGAGACCTGTCAACAAAGCTCAGCAAAGGTGCACTTTGTAGACAGCAGTGACGAAGAAAGTGAAGAAGAAAAAGATGACTCAGAAAGTGAAGAAGAAAGCATAGATAGTGATGAATCAGAATATGAAATCAAAGAAAAAGCATTTATCAAAGAAGCAAGAGAAAATACCAAAAAAAATGATGCAATGGGAAAATCCACAACAAAAAAGCAATTACCACAGCCAAAAGAGAAATCTAAATCTACAAGAAAAAGACAGGCTACAAAGGAAGGGAAAGAAGTCATTGAAGATCTAAAAAAAGAGAAAAATGCCCTTAAAAAAAGAGTTGCAGAACTTGAAGAAAAGATTGGAAAGTTAGAGAACAAAGTCTATGACCTACAGGAAGACAATGACATTTGTAGAGCAGCCTATAAAAGGGAAAAGAAATCCAGACAATATCTGGAAGAAATTGTTGATGAGATGGATGAGGACAACAAAAGCAATGAATCAAAAAAGAAGACAGATGAAAAGAAAGGATCAAAAGAAGAAGAAATTAGCAAAAAAATGGAATTCCTTGCAGCAAAAGAGACTGAAGTTGAAAAGAAGATTAATGAAATGATGCAGTTAAAAAGACACCAGGATAACTCTGCACACCAAGGAGACAATAGACAGTTTGGCCAAGAGTACAATGAAGGATATCATCAAGTACAGCAAGAAAGACGCAATAGAAGGAAAATGACCCCATGCAGATATGAAGAAGAAAGAAAAGGAAGTTGCCCCTATGGTCTTTCATGCATGTTTCAGCACAATTTCATTCAAAGCTTTGACCAGAGAAATGCCACAAACCAGCAGAGAGACCAATGGCGGCAGCAAGGATACTGTTTTGGGTACATGACAGGGATATGTCAAAGAAGAGATTGCCGATTTCTACACCCAGGGAATCAATTATACAAACAAGCCAACAACAGCAGAATGACGGAGGGCAAAGACAACAGATGCCAACATTGGATGTAAAAAACATGGTACAACAGGAGTTTAAAAATCAATTTGTAACGTTGAAGAAAGAAATAATGGAAGTCATCCAACGTGAGAAGCTGCAGCAGCGCACCCAGTCATCGTGGGACCCTACCATAAGTGGGTGAGACCTATTTAAATGTAACTAAGGAAAAACAAAGTAGAGTTAGGGAAAGACAAAAAAGAAAACAGAAGTATCTTGTTAAGATTATGTACTGTAATGCAAATGGGCTAAAGTCAAAGTTAGATAGTTTGATTGAAAATGCAAAAAACCTTAGGCCGGACATTGTGTGTATAACTGAATCTAAAATGAACCCAATGGAATCAGAAATTTGGTTAGAAGGGTACAGTAAACCCATCGAACTAAGACGGGAAAGGAAACAGGGTGGTGGAATTTGGATATCCCATACAAAGCGGTTCTACAACAAAGTTAAGGTATTAGAAATGGGTGATGATGATAATGAGCAAATATGGCTTGATGTACAAATAGGTAACAAAACTTTACTGCTAGGTGTTGTTTATGGAAAGCAGGAAACACGAACCAATGATGATAACAGGGAAAAATTTGTTGGCATGATTGAAGAATATGCCATCAAAGCACAGAAAGAAGGTAAATTCCTTGCAGTGATAGGGGACTTTAATATGAGATTAGGCTTAGATGAGAAATCTGGAAGTAAATCTACAAGTGCAGGAGGGAAAAAACTCCTTAAGGTCATTTCAAAAAGAAAATTAAGAATAGTAAATCAGTCTAAAAAATGTTTTGGCAAATGGACCAGGATCTCTACAACAAACCCAAACAATGAGGCAATGAAATCAGTCTTAGATTTGATCATTGCTAATGATAAATGCTTTAATTCGGTTTCAAAAATGCTCATAGATGAGGAAAGAGAATACATTTTAGAAAAAGTTACAAAATAAAAGATCAATGAAAGTGATCATAATACAATCATTGCTAACTTTGACTTTAGCCACAAATTCCATGAAAGAGCAGTAACAGTGCCAAAACCAGAATACAAGTGGGTCTTTAATAATGAGGCTCAAGAAAAATTTAAAAACGAAACAAGAGTAGGAGGCTTTGCAGACATCTGGGAAAAGCAAAATGTAGAAACAGAACTGTTATATTCAAAATGGAAAAATAAACTCACTGAAACTTTAGATAAAACTACAACCAAGATATATGAAAATTCAAACAGAATAGATAAAGGGAATACTGAAGAATTTGTAAACATTAGCCCTCTAAGATCTAAAAAGAGGGATCTTAAAAGAAAACTAAGCAAGGCTATAAAAGACAAAAATAGAACCTATGAGAAATTCTTCAAATTAAAAATACAAATAATGAATAAAAAGATCAGATATGCAACTTCAAAAGAAAAGAAAACACAGGTTCTCAAGCAACTAGAAAAGCTAAAAAAATTGTCTGTAAACTCTACAGAATTTTTCAAACTTCGTAACAAAATTTTAGGATACAAGCCTTCAGTAGCTAGCAGCGTTATTACTGAAGAGGGGAAGGAATGTGTTGATAATGCCAGCATCATGAAAGAATGTAAAAAATACTTCAGTAAACTATTAACTAATAGAATGCCAAGCAAAAAATACAAGGCATTTCATAAAACCATTGAAAAAACTTTTGAAAAAGTAATTTCTATCCAACAACAAAAAAGATATGCAACTGACTGTCCATTCTCTCTAAATGAACTTGAAAAGGCAATAAAATCACTTAAAAAGAAGAAAAGTCCTGGGATGGATAATTTTGTGAATGAAATTTTCATGCATGCAGGAAATGACCTAAAGATTTCTATTCTAAAAATGATCAATCATGTTTTTGTAAAGACAACTGTGCCATCTGAATGGAGGACCATCATTATAAAAATGCTTTTCAAAGGTAAAGGTAAAAGAAACTAACTAAAAAATTGGAGAGGTATATTTCTAACTGTAACAATAAGCAAGTTATTTGAGAAAATGATGTTTGAAAGACAAAGATTACACCTTGAAAATAGTTTCTCAGAATATGCAGCAGGAGCCCGAAAAAATCGTTCAACCCTAGACCATCTGTTTGTCTGGCAAGCAATAAATGATTACTATCGGTATCTTGGTTTAAACATACTAATGGTTTTCCTTGATCTCGAGAAGGCATTTGATAAACTATGGTTGAAGCGCTGTCTACTAGATCTTTTCAAGAGTGGTGTGAAAGGAAAATGCCTGGTCACCACATATGAACTCAATAGGTGCAGCAATGTAACTGTTCAAAGTGACTCAGGAAAAAGTGATTTATTCAATATAGGAGAAACTGTTAAACAGGGGACTGTGTGGGCAGCTCCCATATGTGCACATTTTATTGACAAGGGGTTTAGAGAAATAGAGAAGGCAAAAACACTTGGTATTAACTACGGAAAAATAAAGATACCCCATCTTCTATACCAGGATGACATACTGCTTATGTCAGTAAATGAAACAGCAATGCAAAGAATGTTAGATATTGCAGAAGATTTTCAAGATAGGAATCTATTAAGATTCAACAATCAAAAATCACAATTAATGTGTATGAGATATGGTAGAAAGAAACAAGAAGAAAACTCCCTAAAGCTAAATGGTGAAAAAATTCCAACCACAATGAAATATAAATACCTAGGTGATGTAAAAATAACAAAGGTAATGTAGAAGAAACAATAAATGACAGATGTCAAAAGTGCCTCAGAATCACTAACGAAATAACATGTTTGACAAAAAATCCAACAATAAAACAGCACAAAATTGAAGTGGGTTTAAAAATAATCAATATGATTCTAATCCCAAAGCTCCTGTATGGTTGTGAAACTTGGACTGGAATGTCCAAACAACAATTAAATAAGCTTGAAAAAATTCAAAAAGATGTCTTGACCAAACTATTTGCACTTCCAAGAACAACGCCACTGTTTGGTTTACTCTTTGAATGTGGTATACTCCCAATAGAATATAAAATAAAAATCAGGAAACTTGTATACTGGCATAAACTTCTCAATCTTGATGAAAAAAGACTAGTAAAAGTTATTCACGAGGGACGAAAATAATGGGTCTGAAAGACTGCTGGTACAGCGAAATCTGCAATATATCCTCTAAGCTTGGCATACATCTATCAGAAACAGAAATAAGTAATTTAAAAGAAAAGGAGTGGCTTAAGATTATAAATGAAAAGGTGATTGAAAAAATGCACTCTTTCAACAGAACTAACCAAGGGACAAAACTGCGTCTGATAAAAAAATCATCCTTCGGATTCAAAGACTATCTGAAAGATAACAAATTTGCTTCCAAACTCCTATCCCTCAAACTAAATATGATAGAACTAAGAACAAATTATAAAGGCAAATACCCCAACACCAAGTGTAGAAGATGTGGGATAGAGGACGAGACAATTGAGCACCTTTGGGCCTGTGTAAAGTTTGAAAAACAAATGCCAAGGAAAAAACTCCTGCAAACAACGAAAACCAAATACTTGAAAAAGATATGGGCCCGGTACTGCTCTTTCATTGAATCCTAATTTAAAGAGAAAACAAAAACAGATGTAACTTGTAATATATTCACCAGTGTTACTTTTAAGTAGCTGCTCCGGAATGGAGAATGGTATTATTATTATTATTATTAATATTATTATTAGGCAATTTTTCTAGAGCAGGTTGTCAAAACACCAGCATGCCAAAAAGATATTTTGCTAGACCCCCCTCCCCCCGGAGAAAATGTAAGCTTCATTGAAAAGAATAGCTTCTGACTGATTAACGAACGAACAAAACAGTCAACCGTTATCGCACCCCTTGACACTTTCAGCAAATTCCTTGTTCAATTCACTAACTGTTTACTTTAGAACAGACTTCTCAACTCTCCTTCCCCCGAAGGGCTCCTTTGCAGCGAGCATATTTATATCCTCTCCTTTAGAACGTGCGAAAGTAAGAGGAACTCTGAGTAAGACACCTACTATAAGCATCTCATTGCCCATTTATATCCCGTACTCTCTTTTTAGCTCTCTATGCCCCTCAGAATAAATGTCCCCTTACATTTGACCCCCAGCCTACTTCTCCTTCCTTTGTAAGGATGCACTCATGATCTTATTCATGACATGATCCCTTTTTCGTGACAACACCAAAATCACACAAACAGGAGATCGTTGACAGCATTATCTGCTTTGAATCATCCGATGTAGGTGTATAATCCGGAGCAGTGGAACCAGAGTATGGAATGATAGGAGCCTTGGGTCTCCGGTCCCGTGCTGCTAAGGATCCGGGGGGGGGCACTCAGCACATGCACATACCGGGATTTAAGTTGGATATTGTTGGGTCAGAATATTGCTGAAAGTGATATTCTTGGGTCAAAATAAACTGAAATTATGTTATATTTTTGGTCATCAAATATTTGACAATCCTGGACCTCAATTTGCACTGTTTCCAGATCTTTTATGTTCGTTTACAGATGTCAAGTAATTGAAGCTAAACTGATATTTTTTGGGTTTCCTGAAAATTCCTCGGACTGACCCATATGCCTACATGATGAGTGTCCCCTCTGGGCTAAGAATTATCTCCCTTTCTCATTCAAACCTCTCCTATACTCTCCTCTCGGGCCAACACAATTTTATGCTGGAAAATAAGTTGATCTGTATAACTCTGCGCTTTCCTCCTTCTAAAAAGAGAATCGGAGTAAGAAAAAGCTCAAATGTATCATTATTGGTCCGGCAATTGTGATATGTCTAAAGATCATTCCCTTATACACAGAAAACTGAAAGGGATTCCGCCGATCCTTTGATGTCACCGAATTCGCCCCTTAACCTGATTTGGGGGCGAATCTGAGAAAAAAAAATCTCTACCGGGTGTCTCAAAAAAAAGTACCCCCTTTTGACTCAACAAGGCAACAAAATGATAATATTTCGGGACTTTTTGAATTAATTGCTACATTTGTTGGTCTTCAACTTAAATGCACATACCTTGCATTTGGAAATCGACCACCAAACACCGGAGATATGAGTTCACAAGGTCAAAATTTGGAGTGCACCTGAAACCAGAGGTTTTGAGAAATGGCCTAGCCATAATTTGACAACAAACAGGCATTTTGCAAACGAATTTTCGACTTTGACCTTTACTTTTTATTTTTGAAACGATTTATACCTTGAATTACTTCAATTGTTCTTGAAGTAACTTTTCTTTTGAGGAAACGGTCCTTGCATTGCATTCGATCCCACGTGTTTTGTATTAAAGAAGAGGAAAAGGAGCACATGCACGCTTATTTTGGAGATGTGGCACGATTTTATCACTCTTATCACATTTTTACTATATTTGTTTAATCAGCGCCATGTCCATGCATCTTTTATTCTTTTCAAAAGCAAAACACGGAAACTTAAAGTCTACAGGTACTTTGGAAAATGTCCACGATGCAAATCATGATTAGGCCCTTTTTCAAAACCTCTGGTTTTGGGTGCACTGTAAATTTTGACTTTGCGAACCTGTATCTCTGGTGTTTGGTGGACGATTTCTAAATGCAAGGTACGTGCATCTAAGTTGAACATTGATAAATTTAGCTGTGAAGTAGAGGAGCAATAATATCTTATTGCTTGGTTCCTATTTCCAGTCAAAAGGAGGTACTTTTTTCTGAGACACCCGGTATTGCACCCCGTACATAGAAGACCATCAGCGTAGGGGAAGATAGAATTTGGGGGGGCTGCCCGATAAAAATCCATTGTTTAAGAAACTTTTGCCTGACTTAAGGCGGATTTCTGCCCGATTATAGCTGATTTATGCAAAATTTTCCGATGTTGGGGGGGCTGCAGCCCCCCCCCAGCCCCCTGTCTCGTCTCCTACACCTATGGGGAAGACGAACACATTTTTGGAAAGTTTCACGAGGATCAGTGCAATGGTGCTCGAGTTTTACGCCACACAGAATTTGCTTCACTCATTAATAATATAGATTTTTATCTTCAGGGAGCATTTTGACTTCCTTGTACGCAAACCCTATCTAGAGTAGCGTCGCCCATTATGGCCGATGGCCGGCTAGCAAGAGAAATCAAATTTCGGGGGACTGACGACAAGTAATAAAATTGCAATTGCACGGAAAATCTTCGCTGACATCTGTTTTATCATGATTTGACCTTCACCGAAGTTTCAGTTCATTTGCATTGAAACCTGACGAGATGGTTTGAGCATATCTCTAATTGATTCTTTTAATTATTGCAAATTTCATGACTCTATTTACATTCCTTCCTTCTTTTTTGTTCGCTCGGCACCTTGCAGTTTGAAATTTTTGAAATATGCTTTGGTTTTTCAGAAATCCTGTCTCTAGAGAGGAAATCGACAATGAAACCAAAGCAAAGTGACTTCAGATTCAGATTTAAAGTTATGAAGTTTCAGTGCTGCTAATTGCTATTTTCGTCGCCCATTATGCCCATCAGTTTACCAGAGAAGTTTCCAATCGCTTCAAAATATTGAAATGCAAAATTTATCAAAAACAAACACCAGTTTGGGATAAAATCTTACTTACTGACTTGGAAAATCATCGAAACCCAAAAAAGGCAGCATTATATTCTGCGGCCATAATGGGCGACGCTTGAAGAAAACGACGTTTTTACCCCCTTCTTTAAAATCTTCTAAAATCAGTATAAAGAATTTACGTAAAAAGTCAATACTCTGTGATCTTTTTCTCCATTAGTTGGTGATATAATCTGGCTATTTGGTTTTTTCATTAATTACTCATTTTGGATCTAACTCAGAACTTCGTGACGACATGGGCATAATGGGCGACACCACTCTAGCTGTTTAGATTTTGTTTACAGTTTCGTAAGAAAAAACTGACAATAATAATCTATCTGATAAATAATCGTATTGTACCCTACCTCCATCAGCCTTTCTTTGCTAGGAACTGTCAGTTTCATAAGTAAGTATCCAGCACCAAGGGTCCCTGCAAACGCTCCAATGGCGAATATTCGTCTTGTTCTCGTCGTCGTTGCCATTTTCCTCCCTTATCCCTTTTAGGCCAAGAAGTACAGTTAGCCTCGATTCCATAAGGAGGAAGCTGGAAACGAGCTTGTGACTGGGACACTGGAAAAAGGGAAAAAGTGTAAATGAATTTTTGTTGGAATGCCCAGACTATAATCAACTAAAATATATCCTTGAAACAGGGCCGAAGTCAGTGGGGGGGACTGGGGGCGGAGCGCCCCCCCCCCAGAAGGCCATTTGTCGGAAATTTTACTCCTCCTGTTAGACCAGAGGCCAGAGGGGGAGCATTATCACCCGAGGAGGCAATTTACCAGACCAACTTTATCTAACTCAGTTTTTTGCGTAGATTACGAATCCGGATGTTGCTTTGGCGTTTAGGGGGGACGTTTTCAAGAAATAGGGGGTCGAAGGCCAAAATGCACAAAATTACCTAATTTTACTATATTCTGCTATTTAACTTTAAAACAAGTCCAGTTTTGTGAGCACCTGGTGATGCAGTCATCTTTCTGGTAAATTGTCCCGACATTTGGGCGGAGTAGGAAATTCCAGGGGGGATAAATTTTTTATTATCATTTCTCTCCTCTTGCACAGCGTTTGAAAATAAGAAATTAAGAAGTTTTGTCAAACCGTTTGGTTAATGCAATTTCTTCTTCTGATGCGGTTTCTCTTTCTTTGTTCACTAAATATAGCTCCGCAATATCCTATGGGTAGGGCTCCGTCAACCAGTCAAGTGTTAAATCTTCCAACCAGCCATGATTGGCTGGTTCTTCTGTATCAATGATGCTTGGCGATGCTTGTCTCCATATTTTTGCTGCAAAGTTTGCATGATTTATGTGATTTTCGAGGCTGCCTGTACATGGGGGCAGCAATGATAGATTAACAAATGTAGAATATAGCTCTTCTTGCTTCATTCACTGACAGTAATCGTTTCTCCCCATACAGATTGCAAACAAACGTTTCCAAGCCAAGGAGCAAATTAGCACTTGCACGAATTTCCCTAGGTACCAAGCTCTGCGAATATTTCTTGAAATTTTTCGTTGCCTTCCATGAGCTTCCAAAATGCAGGCTTTCTTTTCCGCAAGATGGACGAGATGTAATCATTCCCGAAAAGCATGCAGGCCAAGAAGGGATTACTTTGTAACTGAGATAGCTCAAATGCATCTAGATCAAGTAGTCGCCTGTATTTCCCTGTTCTGTTATCGATGAAGACATGCACATTTTCAGCTTTGTTGGCTAACGGATGACAGGAATATCAACATCCCAAGATCTAGAGCACACAATGCAAAATGTCTCCTGTGCATTATTCATCCAAAGGGCATGGTGAATTAGGTAGCAGATCTTGGTATCAGCCTCCTCGTGATTTTTGTTTAAGTCTTGTACCTGAATAAGCAGTCTAAACAATGGACTAGTTTACTTTGCAAGAGAAGCTTAATGTTTTAAGAACAGCAGCGAAGGAGTAATTCAAGTACAAGACTTGAATACAAACCACGTGGAGGTTGATACCAATTCTGCTACCTACTTCACAGTGCCCCTCGGATTAATGATGGGCAGGAGACAGTTTGCATTTTGCGCTCTAGTTCTGGAGATGTTGATATGCCTATCATCATGCTAGCCAACAAAGCTGAAAATTTTCAAGTCTTTATCGATAATGGAACAGGAAAATACAGGCGACTACTTGATCCAAATGCATGTGAGCTATCTCAGTTACAGCAGCAAGCTACAGTGTTGCACAGAGCTCATATGTTGGTCCGCTGCTATTCTTAATCTACATTAATGACCTTCCATTTGCTCTGCGAAGTTGCAACGTAACGATGTATGCAGATGACACCAGTCTTTCATATGCAATAATACAGAAAAAATACATTGAGGCTAAGAAACACCGAGGCTAACCTCTTCAAAAAGTCGAATGGGAAAATGTCTATTTAATTTCGTGGGCCTAAGAGTTGGAACCAATTCCGCTTAGATGTCAAACATGCACCCTCCCTTCTTACATTCAAAATGTAGCTGAGAAAGAAATTGTAGAGGGTAACTTGTTTACTTTCCTTTGATTTAGTTTCGTTTTATGTAATCGACATTACTAAAACACGGAACAAGCCCGTAACAAGCGGAACAGGCCAGTAACAAGCAGAACAAGCAAGGAACAACCCAGTAACAAGCAGCACAACCACGGAACAGTCTAGCAAAAGCAAGAAACAACAGGAACAGGCCAGTAACAATTGGAATAACGACACAGTAACGACCATAGAACAACTGTAATGACCCAAAATAAAGCGAAAAAAAGGAAACATCCTACCTCCAGTAAAAGAAAGTTTATTAAAAAATCCATCCTAGCGCAACTTCTTAATTCTTTGGTGATCTGATAGTAACTTTTTCGCAAAATATTTCCTATGAAAAAATTAAGTGTATTCATTGCTTGATGCAAGCTGGTAAAATGAAAGTTTTGCAATAACGTGTCATGCTTTAGCTTTACATCTCTTTGCCAAATAATTTTTCGTTTTCGTTCATTTGCTGTTCTTTTTCACTACTCGATTCACGCAGCACGCAACACATCACAGGAGGCCTTAAAAAGGTGGAGCACCCCACTCTCTTAGAGTTCAGTACGCTAATTTCATTCTTTTGGTGCTTAATCTAATGCAGTTCAGTAAGCTAATGTTCTGCTTGTTACTGGCCAGTTCCTTGCTTATATTCCATTTGTTACTCTGGGTTGTTCCTTGCTTGTTCTGCTTGCTACTGGGTTGTTCCATGCTTGTTACGCTTGTTACTGGCCAGTTCCGCTTGTTACTGGCTTGTTCCGCTTGTTCTGTGTTTTAGTAACGTCGTTTATGTAATATTTTTTGCATGGCCCCCTGTAAAGCAGTCTCTGTAGACTAATAGAAAATGAAATGAATAGGAAGCCCTCCTTGGCCTGCATGCATTTTCGGGGAATAATTACATCTCGTTTTTCTTGCGGAAAGGAAAGCCTGCATTTTGAAAGCTCATGAAAGGCAACGAAAAATATTAAGAAATATTTGCAGAGCTTGGTACCTAAGGAAAATTGTGCAAGTGCTAATTTGCTCCTTGGCTTGGAAACGTATGTTTGCAATCTGTATGGGGAGAAACGATTACTGTCAGTGAATGAAGCAAGAAGAGCTATATTCTAAATTTGTTGATCTATCATTGCTGCCCCCATGCAAAGGCAGCCTCGAAAATCACATACATCACGCAAACTTTGCAGCAAAAATATGGAGACAAGCATCGTCAAGCATCATTGATACAGAAGAACCAGCCAATCATGGCTGTCAGGGATTTCTGGGCCCAACCCCCAGGGGCGGTCTGGCACCATAGTTGTAGGGAGGCTAGCAAATGAAAAGGGCCCGGTTCAGGGTGTGGCAGATAAATGTTTTACCCTATACCCACTAAAGAAATCACCTTAAACACTTTAAGTCGATGCATTGTCGATATTAGTTATTGATTAATATATATGCCATGCCATTGTCTATTGATATGCCGAAGAGCACGAAGAGCAACTTTTATTTGAGAAAAACCTTCTGCACGTTTACAGTTAACTTAGATCCTAATATACCATCATGGTTCTTCATGGTTCTTCATGGCGCCAAAACATAATTTCTTTGGAAACGTTAATAAAAGCCAGAGTGGCAAATAAGAGTAATGAAACTAGTCGCTCTCAGCGCTCTTCATTGCACATTTCTTATCGTAGTATCTGCAATCTCTAAATTGAATTGACCAGGCCCGTCGGAACGAAATTCGCATTGGGGGTTGCTGAAACAAGAAACTAGATGCTAGCGCAGCTATGACAAATCTCTGTTCGCAGCGGCATGGCCATGGTAAATTTAATGGGAGGGCATTGAAATGAGGGGGCTGCTGGGGGCGAAGCCCCCAGAAAAATTTTTGGGGCCACGCCCTTTGCTTTGGCTTAGAATGCATCACCCAATATCATGCTTGCCATCAGCGACAAGAAAACTTTGATAGTTTTATGACAGTTATCCAATGAATCAGAGCACGAGGAAAATTTATGAAGAAAGATTCTTTACTTTGGCTTAGAATGCATCTCCCGATATCATGCTTGCCATTAGCTCGTTAGCGACAAGAAAAACCTTGATAGTTTTGTGATTGACTGAGAACATGCTACTTTAGTCTATTTTGATGTTTTGGGTCTAATCATGTAACATGTCGGGTCTATCACAAAACTGCTTTCAACATTCTGGGACTGCGTCAAGCCTAAGAGTTTTGGTCTGGGTCTACACAAACTTCTTTTGGTCTACGAGTTTTGGGTCTGGCTTGGACACCCCGTATCTCTTTTTGCCCCGGGAATTGGGCCCTCGTGGTTAGTCTGGCCCACTAGTCAAATTTCCCTAAAAAAGATGACTTGCTGATGGTGCAATGGGGGTTCCATATAAAACCTATACGGAGGTCATGGGAATCATGCGGGAGCAGGAGGAATCACTATATATTTAAGCTCTTATGGTCGCAGGTCCTCACAGGTTCACAGGGGTGGATCCAGCCCGAAGTTGAAGGGGGGGGGGGCAACTTGCAAAGTGGGCGCCAAATATACGATAGAAATTGAGCGCGCCGAAGGCGCGCGAAAATTTTTTGGACGCTTTTCAAAGAAAATTCTTTGATTTACTGCTAAATAACGCCTTGAGTTATATGTTTCCCCCATATTTAAATCGAAACAGTTGAAAAATTACGCGTTAGAGTCAGGAAGAGGGGCGCTTTTCTCGCCAAAAGAGGGGCGCCAAGCTGAGTTTTCATCGTGAAGGGGGGGGGGGGGCAATTGCCCCACTTGCCCCCCTTAAATCCGCCACTGCAGGTTCATGGGACAGAGAGGGGGCAGGGGGACTCCATGCAATGAAGTCCCTGAAAATGTTTGTTATTAATTGAATGAGACTGACGTAACCCGCAGGTATTACAGTCATATTCGGGGTCCTACAATGACTGACATCTGCTAATTAGAGAACACTTTTGAATTTTCTTATTTCATAGGCCAATTCAATTTAGCAGAAAGACAAGTTTCAGAGAAATAGTACTCTGAAACTGTCTACAGAGATTAAGAACTTTTCTGTAGTCACCATTGTTTCATTTCTACGTGATAATGAACTTCCACATTTATTCAAATTATATAAATTTTCTCTTCCAACTTTTGCGAAAAGGGCCCGTAATTTTTTTTTTAATTTTACATGTCAGAGGGCCCGGGGGGCGATCGCCTCTTTGCCCCCCGGGCCAGACCGCGCCTGCCAACCCCCTACATAAGACAACACACAAATCTACGCCCACCCAATCGCTTCCAATCGAGAATAACACACAAATAAACTGAGACGATCAATAACTATTTCAACGTGATAATCGAAACAGAACATAAACGATAACAGACTATAAGATAAATCAATATATTCCACGTAACCAATCACTCTTGTTTCAATCTTTTCTTCGTTCAGAGGACTGTATCTATCAACATTCTACCAATCAACAAAACAAAGGTTTCAATCATCATAACACAACAGGCCTAATGTCATCTTCTTCCTAGCAATCTTCAATACAACAACAGAACAAGCTCCGCAAACAGAATAAATTTAAACGACTCACGTCCCTTTACTCTTTACTCTATCTCTACGTTGCAACATCTTTCTCTCTTCAATTCTCGCGTTCCTTTTCTTTCAACTCTACAATTCTCAGTTCTCCATCTTGCAAATTTTTCACTCATCTACCACCACGCCGTAAAACTGTCAATCATCAAGCGGCCTCGCTTGCACGTCAGTTTCGATTTAGCGTTTTGCGCCGCAACATTCTCCCCCCGATCAGTTTATCTGATCTCCCAACTGTCGGCGGCGCCAGTCTGCATCAATGGCAGCCGTGCGTCTTGGTCTCTTTCCTGCAATAACTTCCTGTTCGACTTGCAACTCTTGCAAATGCACCTCCTCTTCTTGATATTCATTTCCCGTAGAGTTTGTGATCTCTTCCCCTGCTTCTTCTTTCTCTGCTCTTATCTTACCCCCCGGGTTTGTCCATCTTTTTCTTCTAGCGTACGAGTAGCAATGTCAAACTCTTCGCGCATATTCGACGTTTCTTCTTCCCCCTTAACCAATTTCTCCTTCGTTTCTATGCTTTCTTTTTCCAACTTAGCGTTCTCTCCCTCCAGTTTCTCAATCTTCTTCTCCATTTCTTTGACTTCTGAATCAAAATCTTCCATTTTCTTAACAAAGTTAGACATTTCTTTATTTTTGGCACTCAGTAGAGTCTCTGTTTCTTTTAACTTGTTCATAAATGAGTCCTTTTCTTTAATCAACGCAGTGACAACCTCTCCTTGTTTTGAAATCTCCAGCTGCGCGTTTTGTAGCTCCTTACTCTTCCCGATCAATTGTTTCTCAATCTCACTCTGTTTGCATTCAAAATTGCTTATCTTTATCTGGAAAGCTCCACAATCCTTCTCTTTCTCCGCAAGCTCGCATCTCACTCCCTCAAACTCTGGTTTGAGCCCTTCGATTTCTTCATCGTGAGCTGACAACTTCTGCTTTGCTTCTGACATCTCCACTTCAATAGAATCCTTTTCACTTCGCAACTTCTTCAAACTAATGTCTAAATCCTCTATTTTTGACAGAGCATCGTCTAAATCCTTGCTTAGCTTTAGCATCTCTTCATTATTGGAACATAATTCATCTTTTGCTTCGCTGAGTTTGCCTTGCAATACTTCCTTATCTTTATTCAGATCATCAATAACGCTATTCTTATCTCCCAACTCAGACTTCAACACGTCTAAATCTTTCATAACTTCTGATAACTCATCACTTTTACAACTCAACTCCTCGATTACTTCAGCAAACTTCACATCCAGTGACTCCTTCTCCTTTCTTAAATCCTCAGCAAGCACATCTTTGTCGTTGACTTGTGATAAGAGTTCGTTTAATTCTTCAGTTGCTCTCGCTAACTCTTCATTCTTAGAAACCATCTCTTCGTTCTTCTCAGCATATTTAATCTCAAACACCTCCTTTTCTTTTTTGATATCTTCCATAACACTCTGCACTTCCTCGAGTTCTGCTTTGACCCCAGTGAATTCCTCGCTCTTCGTGGAGAGCTCCACGTTTATACGACTCAACTCTTCATTCAACTCTGCAATTTTGCCCTCTAATGAATCTTTCTCATTGCTTAAATTTTCAGCAAGGGTTTCTCTTTCCTTCAGTTGTGAATTAAGGGCAGCAAGCTCTTTCATCATTCTTTGATTGAAATGTTCATTTTTCTCGACAAATCTTTCCTCAAGAATGTTGTTCTCTTCTTTAAGATTCTCAGTTAAAACATTTCTTTCTTCAAGCTGTGATTTGACTTCAACCAGTTCGCTGCTCATCGAAGAAAGGTCTTCATTTCTGTTCGCTAGCTCTTCGTTCACTTCTATCAATTTAAGCTCCAACATATCTTTATCCTTTCGTAGGCCCTCTACAAAGCTGTCTTTATCTTCGACCTGTTCCTTGACCTCGTCCAATTCCTTGGCCATCTTAGATAACTCTTGGTTTAAATTGGATAAATCCTCATTTCTGGAGTCTAACTCTTCCTGTACTTCGATCACTTTCGATTTTAAAACTTCCTTGTCCTTCTGCAAATTGTCAATTGTTTCCGCACTTTCTCTAATTACCGGGTGGTGTGGAAGGTGATGGTTTCCTTCCTTGATTTCTTTCTGATCTGCCACTCTCTCTACAACTCCTTCACACAATTGTTCTCTGATTACGGCATCATACTGCTTAGCAATTGCTTCATCTTTCTTCAGCCGTTTGATCTGACCTTTGAGTCTGCTCAGACTAAGGCTATAATTGTCTGGCAATGCAGATTTTGGCTCTTTCCAGGGCAAATTTACTGCGTAACGCCCATTTCTGAATTCTATTCCTTCATTTAGCTCATCTTGTACCTCGTTTTCTTCCTGTATTCCCAAACTTTCAAAATCCCACAATTGGTGCAACCTTTGTTCTACCCTATCTGGCTGCGATGTAATGGTAACGTTTACACTTGCACTTTGGCTTGTGGCTCCTCCTTCTTGGCTAATAGGGCCTGATAACGTCCACCCGAGAGAAGTCTCAATGGCAACTGGTTGGTCTTTCTCCCCCCGTATGGTATCCCCTTTCTGCAATTGCCATAGATTATCAGCACCAATCAACAAATGAACAGTCAAATTCTCTTTTTCTGACACATCTGTAAATGAAATATTCCTCAAATGAACATAGCTATCCTTCATTGTTTCTGGGTGCACATTTCTAAGGGTGGTTATATTTGGGACTTCCAACACTTCCATTTCTATTTCTTCACCCCCCTCTAGAGGACTAAGCTTAACTTTGTATACATTGCATTTCTTTGTGACTTCATTCTGGCCAAATGTGGCTAAATTTAGGAATCTCTTTTCTCTCGGTTTTGCTTTCATAATTTGTGCTAATTCTGTTGTTATGAAGGTACATTGGCTCCCTGAATCCAACATCACTCTGCATCTTACCTTTGGGCCCTGTCCTGGAGCCTGTGCATAAGCCTGTATGGTTTGCAGTGCCACTTTCCCTTGTGCCCCTATGTGCAAACTTGGTACTGCTGCTTTTGTCTCATCTACTTTACCATTCCCTTTCTCTTTTTCACATATTGAGGTGTGGTGGCCTCCTTGACAAACCTTACACTTCTGCCCACTCAAGCATTCTTTTGCTCTGTGATTCTTTTTCATACACTTAAAACATCTCCCATATTTCCTGATAAGTGCTTTTCGCTCATTAATATCTTGAACCTTTTTGCATTTCTCGTGTGAGTGTTCCCCCCTACAATAGGCACAATCCAACTTTTCTCCTCTGGTTAACAATGCACTTCCCGTAGTCGGCTCAGATCTTGTATTTCTCTGTTTCACTTCTCTACTTTTTTCTTTTCCTACTTCATGTGTTTCCCTCAATTCAATTTCTTTTAGCAGTGCCTCCAAGAAAACCTCAATACCCCATTGATCATAATCATCTCTCCCCCTTGTAATCAATAACTTTATTTGCTCTGGCAACTTCTTAAGGAGGGAGGGGACAACAACACTAGAAAATGTT
Source organism: Aurelia coerulea (assembly GCA_039566865.1). NCBI lineage: Eukaryota > Metazoa > Cnidaria > Scyphozoa > Semaeostomeae > Ulmaridae > Aurelia > Aurelia coerulea. Next base: position 17,646,807 of record CM076945.1, read on the forward strand.
TCTTGTGGTACTTGCAAGGACCTAAGAGCCCTGTAATTTACTTCTACATGATCATGGAAATTTCTTAGCCTATCAATATCCTTGTCACTAAACACTGGCTGTGTTTCCATCAGGTTTTGGATATGATTCTGTGTAGTGGCTGATTTTTTGCCAAATCTCTGCTTCAACATTCCAATTGCCTCTGCATAATTAGCTGCATTTATTTCTAATCCTGCTATTGCCTTAGCTGCTGTACCCTGCAACAATCCTGTTAGATAATCAAATTTGTCAATATCTTCTAGATCTTCATTACTGTGTATGTTCCTCTCAAAGACATCCCAAAACCTCTGCCAGTTTCTTGACTCCCCAGAAAAGGTTTGTAAGTGCAGCTTTGGAAGCTTAGAGGGTACTGCTTTTCTCTGAACCTGCACTCTTGTTTCAGGGGGTTTATTTTCTTCAGCCAGGGCTGCTCCAATTTTCAGTAAACCCATTTGAATCTCACTTCTTACATCACTACTTTCTGCCATTTCATTTGTAAGATCTACATCCATGTCTGAAATGATATCTAAGATCTTTTCATCATATTTTTCTAACTGTGATGCTCCTTCATAAAGTAATAAATTTAATTGCTGTATCTCTAGCTTGTCTCCTTTCTCTATGGCACGTTCTACATTTACCAACTTTGAGAATATAATATCTCTTTTACCTTTCCTTACAATTTGCTGTTTCTTTAGTTCTTTTCTCTTTTGTTCAAAACTTGGGTCACCCCCTGGGGCACCCCCTTGGTCCTGGGCCCCCAAAACATTACCATCATCTACAACTACTGGTGGTGGCGTACTCATAATTTCACTGTAAAAATACAGATGAATACCCAGTCCAACAATTCGATTTTTCACATCGTCTCTAAATCCGGCTCGGTGGACCACTTTATGTCAGGGATTTCTGGGCCCAACCCCCTACATAAGACAACACACAAATCTACGCCCACCCAATCGCTTCCAATCGAGAATAACACACAAATAAACTGACACGATCAATAACTATTTCAACGTGATAATCGAAACAGAACATAAACGATAACAGATTATAAGATAAATCAATATATTCCACGTAACCAATCACTCTTGTTTCAATCTTTTCTTCGTTCAGAGGACTGTATCTATCAACATTCTACCAATCAACAAAACAAAGGTTTCAATCATCATAACACAACAGGCCTAATGTCATCTTCTTCCTAGCAATCGTCAATACAACAACAGAACAAGCTCCGCAAACAGAATAAATTTAAACGACTCACGTCCCTTTACTCTTTACTCTATCTCTACGTTGCAACATCTTTCTCTCTTCAATTCTCGCGTTCCTTTTCTTTCAACTCTACAATTCTCAGTTCTCTTGTTGAGGATACCGAGGACTGCCCCTTTTGTCTGAGCCTTTTGTAATGCTGGTAAAGTTCAAAGCAGATCAAGAGCTGGGAAACCTATTACCATGCGCGAGAATCTCTTTCTCTCTTTGCTAATACTTGTTTGGATTGTGGCCGGATTATCCTCCCACATCCTTTCCACAAAACCAAACATGCTTTCTGCGCATGATCACAGGTTTCCTTTTTGGGGGATGACCGTTGCTTTGAACTTTGACAATTCGTATCCCCAACAATCTCCATCTTGCAAATTTTTCACTCATCTGCCACCACGCCGTAAAACTGTCAATCATCAAGCGGCCTCGCTTGCACGTCAGTTTCGATTTAGCGTTTTGCGCCGCAACAATGGCTGGTTGGAAGATTTAACACTTGACTGGTTGACGGAGCCCTACCCTGAGGATATTGCGGAGCTATTTTTGTGAACAAAGAAAGAGAAACCGCATCAGAAGAAGAAATTGAATTAACCAAACGGTTTGACAAAACTTTCTAATTTTTTATTTTCTAACGCTGTGCAAGACGAGAGAAATGATAATAAAAAATTTATCCCCCCTGGAATTTCCTACTCCGCCCAAATGTCGGGACAATTTACCAGAAAGATGACTGCATCACCAGGTGCTAACAAAACTGGACTTGTTTTAAAGTTAAATAGCAGAATATAGTCAAATTAGGTAATTTTGTGCATTTTGGCCTTCGACCCCCAATTTCTTGAAAACGCCCCCCTAAACGCCAAAGCAACATCCGGATTCGTAATCTACGCAAAAAACTGAGTTAGATAAAGTTGGTCTGGTAAATTGCCTCCTCGGGTGATAATGCTCCCCCTCTGGCCTCTGGTCTATGTCGGATATTTTATGTGGCTACATACAGGCCCACATTTAGAACATTTTACTAGGGAAATGATGCATAGAACATGAATTTATTGACTTTCGAGGATAAATTCTGACATGAATTTTGAATCTACAGCATTTTTCCCTTCATATTCACTAATTTTGAAGGCTCCAACTTTAAAACTGCAAAATAATTCCAAAATATAGTCATTAAAGGAGCACATCAGTCCCTTCGTGCACGATTGTTGACTTGCTACAAGTCTCAGTATGAATCGCAGAGGGGATCGCAGACAGTGCCAAGGCCTCAGATGAGAGGGTTCTAAATGAACTCGCGCTGCGCGCTCGTTTGCCTCCGGCGCGGTATGAACTATACACCATGACAATACGAATAGAAGGCAAACGAAGACTTGTAGCAAGTCAAGCACGATTGTAACGTATGTTCCTAAAACTGGAGTTGTTGCTGTTGTTGTTGTTGATTTTAGCGTCGGAAAATTTTGGTTTTTTGCCCCCCTAAGAATCAAGGCTGGTATCGGGCCTGCCTTGAAAGCAAGAAAACATCGAGGCGAGTTTCAGACAAGAATAGTCAGCAGCCATAAAGAGAGTCTATTCCTAGAGCCCCATCGCCCTGTTCCGATCACTGAAAAAGAAACATTGAGTTACTTGGCCTAAGTAAATTTTATCGGAAAAGTTAATGCTAATGAAAAATTATTCCTTTTTTCATAGTTTAAAATATAGAAACCAGTTATTGTACATTTAGCAACCGTCTTCTGTAAAATCGTTGTCGGAAAACACAGCGATAAAATCGCGATATCTTCATTCCATCGCCCTGTTCCGATCACGCAAGCTCGCGGATGAATTTCGGCCGGTACCACCGCAGAGGACTCAAGAAAGCGCAGTTCCCAATTGAAATGGATGCCATACACATAACAAAAGATATTTATCTCATTTTATCGTTTGATAAGTAACATTTTGCCTCTTTATTCGTTTAAAGGGAATAGACATAGCTATATCTCGTAGTCGCTATAAATAGGCTGAAGAAGCGCCCACAAACCCATTGTTTCTTTAGCTACATAAAGAAACCGGATGCGTCAAAGTTGTCGAATACAATGGATTATATTTTTGACCTGGCCCAGGCCAGCTTTTAACTATGTCGATTCCCTTTAATGACACCATAAGCAATTTACAATCGAAGTTTACAGTCTAGTACAAGATAACTGGCAACACTCTAGCATAGTCCCCTTCCCATACTTCAATGCCCCCCTGGCACCTGGCATTGATTCAAACCCTACCTTACGCGCATCCAAAGTCAACGAAACCCCCTGGTGAAACATAGGGTTCGAATCTTTAAAGAGGTCGGTGTAAAATTCTATTGCCATTTTCTTGTAAATAAATAGCTTGGAAGGAACTTAGGGTTTTTTGCTGTAAATCTGCCGTGGCAATTTATTGATATCTTGATTAGTTTAAATATGGCGGCATTTATTAAATTTGAGGCTATGATGTCATCAAATTTCTAAATCCTAAACTACAAAAGCTACAGATTTCAGCTTGCCACTCATTAAAAAAATGCTCCCTATGCGGCTTTAAGTGTTTTAACAAAATCTTGCTGGCTGCTCCTTTTTCTGGTTTGCGAAATGTCTAAAAGATGAGGCAGGCACAACCTAAAATCCAAATTGATCACTTGTTATGAGAGATCTTTTTCACAAAGTGACACGTTCTCTGCATGGTTCTCTGCTCCTGGTATTTAAACAAGCAATAAAGAATTGAATTTGCCCTCTTCTTGGTGCAAAATGGAAACGGGAGATTAGCTGTCTGTATTTTCATAATATTTTCAAAACCTTTCATTAAAACACATTTTTTACTTTAACTTTGAAATTTAACTAGCATGACTGTAGTTATATATTCGAATTAAGCCGGTTCTCCCTCAGGAGATGACCAACAGAAACTTTGGTGTAGCCTTTAGTATCCGTATTGTTATTTGTTAGATCCTATAGGGTAGCCATGTCTGTCATGCTTCCAATGGTATCGTCTCTGTAAATATGTTTTTGTTAAATTGTACATTTTTAGATTATGTAAAAAAGCACCTATCACCCGCACCCCTACCCACCAAGTGTAGCAGGCATAAAATACCTTGAACAACATGTCATCAGACAAGCCTGATTACACGTAACTCATTGTAGCCAGTTTATCAACAGTCTGCAAACTTACACAAAAAATGACTCAATGAATTCGTATCTCCCGTCCGTGTTTGCTAGACGATTTTGAAATTTCATTCTGCAGCGGATTCAGAGTTTTAAATCTGGTTGAATTTTTCACAACGACAACTTTTACACTGCAAAGCACAACGAAAGAAACTGGTTTTAGGTTTCAGCATGTTTTACATTAAAGAATACTTTTCGTAAAGATGCTTAGTATCTATAACGTTAGCTGTCGGTACCAAGAAATACCCTCTTTGATTGTGATTGATTTCATGCGTAACGTACTTTTCTGTTGGTTTTCGAGAGTTTTCGCATGTCCGACTACCATCGCCGTCCGATTACCACCGCCCACCCCTAACATTTGGAATGCAGCGATTTCAAGATCCTTCATTCTATAAAAGTCAGAGAAAATTTTATTTCTTTGTCAAATAAAATCAGAGATAAGGGGTCTATTCAAAGTTTTGGGAACTCACATGCAGGAAAGATGCAGCCATTGGGCTAGGATAGGCTATAGCCCTCCCCCCCCCCCGCTTTTTTCAAACATTTCAAATTTTTTCATCCAGATAAATCAATGACAACGAAAAAAACAACTCATACACACATTCATGTGTAAGCCTGGCAACCGTGTTATATTAATACAACGTAAAACATGGGCATTAACACCCACTTGCTGCATCTACTAACATATCATTCTCAATGGCTAGACGCCTCAAAACCTGGCTTCGTTCAAACATGAAGCAAGCAAGATTCAACAATCTAGCGATATTGAACTTTCATAGACAACAAGCAGATACGATGTCCCTCGTGGAAATTGCTAACGATTTCTTTAAAGTGAAAATAATCATGCAACTTTGGAAAGTTTGCTCTGACAGATCGTAAGTAGAAATGGTTTTTTTTTCGATGAAACGCTTTGCTGTTAATTTCGTTGGTTGTTATGAAAAAGGTCTCTTTTAATAGTAATCAAAATCTTTTCTGGACCGAGCTGCATATAATAAATATGGACGTAAAGAGGCGAGTCTTTTTTTAAAGGTGCGTTTTCCGACGTTCTAAAGGGTGTGCTCTCAAAAATGTTTCCGGGCACAAGCCCCAGACCCCCGTTACCAGGGGCGGTCTGGCACCATAGTTGTAGGGAGGCTAGCAAACGAAAAGGGCCCGGTTCAGGGTGTGGCAGATAAATTTTTTACCCTATACCCACTAAAGAAATCACCTTAAACACTTTAAGTCGATACATTGTCGATATTAGTTATTGATTAATATATATGCCATGCCATTGTCTATTGATATGCCGAAGAGCACGAAGAGCAACTTTTATTTGAGAAAAACCTTCTGCACGTTTCGTACTTTATCTCAATCAAACGTTGTTTACACACAGTTAACTTAGATCCTAATATACCATCATGGTTCTTCATGGCTCCAAAATACAATTTCTTTGGAAACGTTAATAAAAGCCAGAGTGGCAAATAAGAGTAATGAAACTAGTCGCTCTCAGCGCTCTTCATTGCACATTTCTTATCGTAGTATCTGCAATCTCTAAATTGAATTGGCCAGGCCCGTCGGAACGAAATTCGCATTGGGGGTTGCTGAAACAAGAAACTAGATGCTAGCGCAGCTATGACAAATCTCTTTTCACAGCGGCATGGCCATGGTAAATTTAATGGGAGGGCATTGAAATGAGGGGGCTGCTGGGGGCGAAGCCCCCAGAAAAATTTTGGGGCCACGCCCTTTACTTTGGCTTAGAATGCATCACCCAATATCATGCTTGCTATTAGCTCATTAGCGACAAGGAAAACCTTGATAGTTTTGTGATTGACTGAGAACATGCTACTTTAGTCTATTTTGACGTTTTGGGTCTAATCATGTAACATGTCGGGTCTATCACAAAACTGTTTTCAACATTCTGGGACTGCGTCTAGCCTAAGAGTTTTGGTCTGGGTCTACACAAACTTCTATTGGTCTACGAGTTTTGGGTCTGGCTTGGACACCCCGCATCTCTTTTTGCCCCGGGAATTGGGCCCTCGTGGTTAGTCTGGCCCACTATTCAAATTTCCCTAAAAGATGCCTTGCTGATGGTGCAATGGGGGGTTCCATATAAAACCTATACGGAGGTCATGGGAATCATGGGAGAGCAAAAAAAGGGCAGATTTTGTAATACAATAGCAACAGTTGCGTTTGATTGACACCTCAATTCAAAGCGATTAGCGGATGCAGACAAAGGAAATTCTCTCAACCAGTAATTCAAAAACAAACAAAGCCGCAAAAGTTTCCCCGAAACTAGTAGGGCAAACTCTCGTCTTGTGCGAGCGAAAGATGGTTTTTAAGAGAAGTTATGTGCTTATAGCGAAAGAAGAAGGGTAAATCTAAAGTTCTGTCGCTTAGATTATGTTTATTTGATTCGGGAGCCGAGCAGAAGGTATTGTAATTCTCGCGTCTTTAGGGCTTAAAATGAAACGATTACAAAACAGCTCCTAAATCAAATAAACATAATCTTTCACTATCCAATTGTACAGGAACATGCGCCAGTTTTGGGGTGGGTCGCTTTTGGCACGAACATTCTGTAATTTACGAACGATGTAATTTTTGTAGAAAAATTCTTGGATCGGGGTCTAAATTCTATTAGAAATTCTGGGAATGCTCAGCTTTGGGATAAACACAAAATGTTTGATTACATTGTAGTTAAACACTGGTGGAACATCCATATTCTGGGATTGGGAAATAACAGAAATTCTTGCAGCACACACCCCCAAATGACCCAACAGTGAAATGATCCCCCAATAATATAAGTTTCCTGTGTAAATTTATGTTATTGTTAGTTTTTTTCTAAATATTTTATTCATGCAATGGTATACCTTTTTAAATATGTTTTGTCTTTTAATTTTGCCTTTTTATAAGGCCTGTTTTCTTAAAGAACCGGTTTTATAGGTCGTGTTTTCTGTGGTCTTCTTTATAAGGTCTGATTTTGGCTGTATTCTATAAGGTCTGATTTTTGCTGCTTTATAAGGTCTGATTTTTGCAGCCTCTGTAAGGTCTGATTTTTGCTGCATTTATAAGGTCTGATTTTGGCTGCATTTATAAGGTCTGATTTTTGCTGTATTTATAAGGTCTGATTTTTGCTGCATTTATAAGGTCTGATTTCGGCTGTCTGTTGATGGGTGTAATTTACGGAATCCGGAACTACGGAATTTAGCAATCTGGAATCACGGAACTATGGAATTATGGAATTCGAAAATGCGGAATTACGAAATTGGTTCATAGGTATAAATTGCAGAACATAATTTTCCTGGAATTTTCTCTGGTGAAATTAAAGTGTCTAAGCTCCACAGTTTAATTTTCAATTGTTTTGTAATATTTTCTGCGTTGTACTGTATGATTAAATTGAAATATCTATGAATCCTGAAAAAGAGGAACACCACAATAGGAAGGTACCCAATAGCCCCCTCGTTCCTGAATTTTCGCTACCTTTTCTGCCAAATTCCTTATCTCCTATACAATTGTTTGAAAAATTTGCCTTTCATCCTACAGTAATTTAAACTTATATTAATTATTTTCTAGATGTTTGGTGGTACCAAGAGAGGTGCTCTCTTCTCTTGACTAGAATTATCGTTCTGTTTAACTTCATGATGGTATTTTTTCCGTTCTTTGACAGATTATGACAGATTTACAAATGTTAAAGTATAAAACAAGCTGATTTTTGGTGGATATGAACCTAAACTAATATTTTTGGGTTGCCTGAACATTTTCGGACTGATACCCCACCCCCCGTATGCGTATATGCTGAATGCCCCATGGGGAAAATATTTGTGGACATGCATTTTTACTTTATCTTTGAACGATTCTCACAATTCAATTTGCCTGCACCGAAAATGGAGGTCTTGACAATTACATGATAGTTTGTGCCCCCGGCGGGTCAGCTCCAGGGGTCCAAGTGTAACCATGCTCGTCTACGAAATCTCTGAGAAAGGGGGTAAAATCTTCATCAAACCTAGGACAGAGAAACCAGGAAAAAGGGTAGTTTTTTGAGAAAAAAATCCTAGATTTTCAAAATAAGGGGTAAAAATATATTTCCAGCATTTTTCATCATAAGTTAAATGATAAAATCACCAGAAACCAATAACAACTGCAACAACAAAACAAGTCAGGTGATGATATCTTTTTTAAAATACAGGTCTTGCATGCATTGACACCACTGTTGTCTTCACTAAAAATTATTTGGAAATTCTTGGAAATTCTGAATGAATTTTTGAAGTCTTTCCTATACCCCTCAAGAATTCTTGTGTGCATTGAGAACACTTGAAAGATCCTTGAGAATTTTTAGCTAAGGTAGATGGTATGGTGTTGATGCACACAAAAAAACAAGTGCAATCACCTTGCAATGCAGAAACCAATTCTATCTCCTTTTTAGAAGCAATAATTGTTAGCCCATTGCACGTTGAAAATAGAAACATAAACAATTTGACATAAGAACCAGTAAAATATTAATATTCAATTATTCACCATAGAAGTAATGGAATATTGTCTGTCTCCCACAGCTTTTTGCAGTACCCCAGTGAAAAGGAAAGGATGTTGCAAATATTATTTCAAACTGGCAACAAATTTATTTGTTCATAGAACATCAGCAACATGTAGCATAAAACCTTGCTGGATATGCTTGATGCTGATCAGTGATAGTAATGTCACTGCACATGTGTTTTTTGACTATTATTACAATGCAACATTTGCCATTGCCATTATTGCCAAGTTTGGAATTCCAGATGTTTTTTCTTCTTCAAAACAAGATAGTATATCCTTATTTGTGTGTCTGATGTGCTTTATATGTTCTCTGCAAATACGACTCGACTGTAGGTCAAATTATCTAAAGAAAGTGACTGTTTGTTGCTTAGTTTTGTCTCATGTGTTATTCTCTGTTACTGTCAGTGTCAGTCAACAATGTCAACTGGCTGCCCTTTGTTGGGCCTAAAAAGGCAATTAATTGCACAAAACAACATTACCAACCATCCGCTTCAGGTTCCTTCTTTGCCTTTCGCCAGGGTAGCTAATTATCGACTTTTAGCAATGCCTTGGACGACTTCTGTTAAAGGAATAGAAATCTTACATCTAAGTTCGTGTCTTCATTCAGGAGTACTCTGGTACTCTGGCACTGTGTAGGGGCTCTTTGGTTTTTCGCGCCAAAACTGTTAGTTGTTGTAGTTGTTGCTTCCATTTGGCCAAAGATGGCAGTGGATTGTGGATGATAATGTTATATTGGAGAGAGAATACCTCTCTTTTGAGCTTGGTTGAAGTTATAGGTAAGAGTTCACTTTTGCTTTGAAATCTGCCGTTTAGTGTAGGAAGCCTTGGGTAGTTCATTGCTGATAAATGTGCCCGTTATTTTGCATATGCCGGTAGATATTATTACATGGCCTAAGTCAAAGCTTGGTTGGTTTGGTTGATTGAATTTTTGCTTTTGTGGAGAATAATCATATATGCTACCTAAATAATCCTATCTCTGCCATTAACTTTACATGTTTACCAACTGAAGTTAGATTCGCCAACACAACAGTTGTATTTGTTGTTGAATAAACTACATATATATTTGCAGATGATCAGATGGAATTGTGTATGTTCTTGCTTCACCTCCTAGTAATTTGCTGGAGCAGTAAAGATTTCCCAAATAATGTTGCATATCGTAAATGTTTGTTAAATCAGTTCTATCATTATGTTTTGGTTAACTGCAAGTGCATAGTCACAGTCATACCAATTTTGTTATTTTAACAATTTGTCAAAAAATGGTTTTTTTGCAGTCTAGCCATTTTCTATCATATAAAGCAAACACGCTGGCATTTGTTATTCAAGTATCACCCATTTACAAGTTGTAGTACAGGCCATGTACACAATAACATGACAGGAATTATGTACATTATGATAAGACTTCCAGTATTCTTGAGCCACACAAAGACTTTAAATGTTTCTGAACAAGAATTCTTAGGCAAGAAAATATGTTAATGTGGGCAAGGCCTGTACTGTAGTAGCATTATGTAGAGCTTGATATATATGTTCACCACGCTATTTATCACCCCCACTTGAAAAGTCCTATCTTATTGATTTGTCAGAGAAATCCTGTAAAAAGGGCCATTATTTTCCAAATTTGTCAGAGAAAAGCCCGTGAAAGGGGTTGTTTTTTCCATCCAAAATCAGAGAAAAGGGTCAACTTGAAAAGTTGCCAGACAAGCATGGTTACACTTGGACCCCTAGAGCTGACCCGCCGGGTCAGTGGGTGTCCTTCAAAACCCCATTGAGGGGTTTTCTGATTTTTTTTAAATCCCAATGGAATCTCTATTCGCTCGATATGCATTGGGACCCATTTGGAGAGGGATTCAGGTCCGGGGATTTTCTAGGTGCTGGAGGGGGGTCGAGTGGAAATTGCACATTTCCTACCCTTCGAAGGCCATTTCCCCCAGTTTATTTGCTAAATGTTGTCTTTTGGCAGCCTTGCTATATTTAAGGAGTTTCCACCTCAAAATACGAGTTATTAGGAGAGGGGTTGGCGCTCCAGAGTGCCACAATTGCAACATTTTTTAATTTTTAGATGCCTTTTTAGCCCTTTCTCGGGAACTCCCCCTTCTCTCAAGAGAAACATCCCCTTTTATGTTTTCAACTACCATCTGAGTTGTCACGCAAAAAGGTTTTGACATTGTTGTGCAGCATGGAAAATTGCTTTCAAACTGTTGATAGTTTTTAGATTAAAATAGTACTTGAATTGTTCCTTGAGAGGATTAACATTTACGATACTCTCGACCAGCTTTTGGCAGCAAATGGCTAGATTGGCTAAGTCTCTTATTAAAGAATAGGCCCTCATGAAATGAGAAGAGGGAAGGAAGAGTAAAATGGTGTGAAGTATTGGACGATAACTGGGAGTAAGGGATCCGCAACAAATGCGTGCATTCTGTTTTTGACAGAAACCACATGTGCAGAAATTGAAGCTGAAGAAAATCCTTCAAAGAAGACAGGGGCCAGGTCTTGGGCCAAATTGAAATAAAGTTTAGCTATGGGAGTTTTTCAGACTCCTGTCGACTCTTGTGATTTCCTGCAGTCTTATTTTAGGAGTCTCCGTAAGTTTTATTTTTACCTGCTGTCTTTTTATGCTTTTATGATCAATGACTAGGACTTATCTGCTATTTTACAAGGCAGTTTTACAAAGAAAGCAGCGATTTGCACGTCGCCCTACGTGAAACGAGTTGAGGGGTGCTATCACTCTTCCGAACTATCCTCGGCTGAACAGGATGGGTGATCTGAATCGAGAGGCCTAATGTTTACAAGCTATTCTGTTTTCAGAGGTCATTGAAATTGAACAACAACACATTAAACATTACATTACAATTCTATTTGTACTTTCTTCATTGGAAGGCAACACCGCTACTTGCCCTTCCATTCCAGACACATATCTGACGTCAATACTTTTCAAACCAGAACAATTGCTGGCAGAACAATCTGAAAGTGATTTCAGAGCCTCTGTTTGGGATGAGAGGGCTAGAAAGCAAAGGGCGAGGGGGTAACTCCTATAGGGGGTCTGGTATACATGTGTCTTTGAGAATTCAGAGTTAGGACCCGTACCCACGGCAAAATTTTAAAATATGACCCCATAAACCGGGAAAAATCTACCACAATAATCGTAACATACAGAGTAAATTGAGAATTTATAGAGCTATATTCCTTTTTATGAAAGTTTTTTTGTAGAATCTTAGGAAAAACGGGGTATTTCTCTTCAGAAAATATTCCAACCCAAAAGCAGTGAAATGCTGGCTGGTGGAGGGCCCTAAAATAAAAGTCAAAATTCACCTGGCCCAAGTTTCATACCCCAAGTTTTATGGAGTTCTACTGTTTTCCAACAAAGAGAAGAGATATCAGTATCAGTGAATCGTAATAAAGTGCCAAAATCCCAAACCTTTCTCTTAGAAACAGTGTTGGTACTGTACAGATTACTTTAGGGCTCAGTGATACTCCTTTAAAGGGGGGTTACCTTCAAAATTTTCCGTGATAAGGGGTTTTTTCATCAACTAGAATGTCAGAGAAAAGGGTATCCTATGGAATGGTACGGACGAGCGTGATGTACCTTTTACTGTTGAATTGCACCCACCGGGAGTGTGCAGTACAGTTGGGGATGTTCAGTACAGTGGGGAGGTATGTTTGAGCACAGTGGAGCAATTCAGTATAGTGGGGAGGAATCCGGAGTTCAGTGGGGGATACCTTGAGTGCAGTGGGGGATGGGGGTGTTCAGTCCAGTGGGGAGGCATCTGGAGTACAGTTGGGGGATATCATGATGTGTGTGGTGTGTGGTGAGGCATCATCAGTATAGTAGGGGGATATTCAGAACAGAGAGGGAGGTAGCCAGGGTAGTTACCAGGGGGCCCGGGGCCTCTGTGGGCCAGCAAGAAATAAGGTATGTATTTTTCTTTGTTGTAGTTTTCTTTCAGGAACGTTTTCAGGCCTGCAGGCCCACTGAGATTCTAACAAAAATCTAAAAGCAGTGTCTCATTAGGACCAGTAACCAGGGCAAACTTATAAAATATGACCCCATAAACCGGGAAACATTTACCACAATAATCGTAACATACAGAGTCAGTTGAGCTATAAAAGGGTATCCAATGGAATGGTATGGACGAGCGTGGTAGACCTTTTACTGTTGAATTTTGCACCCACCGAAAGTCGTGCAGTACAGTTGGGGATGTTCAGTACAGTGGGGAGGTATGTTTGAGTACAGTGCGGAAATTCAGTATAGTGGGGAGGCATCCGGAGTTCAGTGGGGGGATACCTTCAGTGCAATGGGGGACGGGGGTGCTCAGTACAGTGGGGAGGCTTCTGGAGTTCAGTTGGGGATGCCTTCAGTACGGTGGGGGACGGGGGTGTTCAGTACAGTGGGGAGGCATCTGGAGTACAGTGGGAGGATACCATGATTTGTGTGGTGAGGCATCATCTGTATAGTAGGGGGATATTCAGAGCAGAGAGGGGAGTAGCCAGGGTAGTTACCAGGGGGCCTGGGGCCTCTGTGGGCCAGCAAGAAATAAGGTATTTCTTTTTCTTTGTTGTAGTTTTCTTTCAGGAACGTTTTCAGGCCTGCGGGCCCACTGAGATTCTAAAAAAAAATCTAAAAGCAGTGTCTTACCAGTGCATAGGGGGGTGTGGCTCAAGGATAAAAGGGCGTGGTGCCCGGCCTCTCTCTCGACGGCCCTGGGGTTAAACACTCATTTTGTTAAATGCTCCCTTGCGCAACTATGAACAGCAGCTTTGTAGAATGTAGAATTAACCTATGCCGAAACTTTTGTCACATAAAGTGATAACAGAAAACAACGTCTAGAAGCAACAAATTCTTTCCCAAGCAATCACTCAGTACGACGGCGGGCCAGGTCGGCGCCGCAGGCGCCGACCGGCAAGCCTAGTACTTGATATTTCTAGATTTGAAAGAAATTTCAGCAGTACTTTAGCACACAAAAACAATATGCTCAATTTTTCGAAAGTGAAGAGAGAAGAAACGGTGCTACAGTACCATCTTTTATAATAAACCAAGGTGCCGGGCTGGTAGATAGTTTCGTAAATTTTAGAACCAGGGGTAGCGTCGGGGAAGACAGAACCAGTGCTCATGCATCAGTGTACAATTAATCGATTTCTAAATCTAAAATTATCACAAAACCTTTTTTAGAAATTTGATTTATCTTTTTTATCGTTTCAGTGTTCTGGAAAATTAAATCTTAAGAAACTTGCTTATACCTCTAAAAATTGAAAACAAAACAAGATTAATGCGCCCCAAACTGATCATATCTTGAATTATTCCTTTATGTTCCGCAATTTATCCCTCTGACCCAGTTCCGCAATTCCGAATTCTATAGGCCCTTGATTCTGGATTCCTAAATTCCGTAGTTCCAGATTCTGTAAATTACACCCATCGATAAATAAATCCGACCTTATAAATGCAGCAAAAATCAGACCTTATAAATTCAGCAAAAATCAGACCTTATAAATGCAGCAAAAATCAGACCTTATTAATGAAGCAAAAATCAAACCTTATAAAGGCAGCAAAAATCAGACCTTATAAAGGCAGCAAAAATCAGACCTTATTAATGCAGCCGAAAGCAAACCTTATAAATACAGCCGAAAACAGACCTTATAAACAGAAAACATGACCTATAAAACCGTTTTTTTGAGAAAACAGGCCTTATTAAAATTAAAAATTGAAGGACAACACATATTCAAAAAGTAACACTTTTGTCCACTATGGCGGGGCATACAATGGCCTCTGCGTAGACATACTGCTTTGCTTGGTAGCGTAGTTGTAGCTATAGTGATTAGAAATGTGTATAGTAAATGTTTAATGGAACATAAATAAAAGTTGAATTTTCCTTGAAAAATATACTCAAACATTTGAAGGGAAGGTTTCTTGAAAAAAATTTCTTGCAATATCAAGTGATCTCTTGTGCTTGTTTCGCTCAGTTAAGGTAACTCTGCTTTCCAATCCAGTGAACAGCGAGATGCCGTTTTGCAAAACCACTCTCCTCATAAAACAGTTACTTTCTCCAATTCGTCCTATCAAAAAGAGTAAAAATATGCTGTTCAGTATAGTATTCGAAAGATGTATACATCGAAACTCTGGCTTCGCATATCCTGGATCAAATCTTTTCGCTGATTTCAGAAAAGAGGATTCATCTCCAGATATACTCGAACAATCCATGATTTTTTCGTTCCCTCTTTGGCTAGGTAGTTGATCTACAACTTTAGAAAGTCTGACTGTAAACTCTAGGCTAGGTTTCCAGCAATCAAATTTTATTGTTCTGTTTACTTTTTGACATCGAAAGGGACAAGCGTTAGTCCATGCAAAAGGAGTTGAACGCTTTTGCAAAAAGTTTAGTTTTAGATATATGCTTATTGTGGACTCTTGGAGAAATTGATACTTTATGAATGCTCATGAAAGTCTCGAAAACACCCACAGCATTACCCACCGAATGGTTTTTTGAAGTTGCTGGCCCGGGGGGGGGGTACTCCCACTATGGCCTAACAGGGGGGTCCAGTCCGTTTGAGGGTCTTAAGAAATGGCTACCAAATGGCCCTATTTGTCAAACTCCTACTACCAATTGAGGGTATTCCAAGATTCCTGGCCAGTTATAAGATTTCAACTTAGTTAGCTCCTCCGCATGGCAATATAGTCGTTACAGCAATAATTGTTATTGAATTTTGAAATTTTCAATCAGCTTTACAATAGAAAATTTTTGAATAGCGTAGACGTAGCTGTAAATGAAATGCTGGACTAAAAATACAATACAAAGGAAAATAAATGTTAAGGCAACTAAATAAAGAAGGAGTAATACCTACCCATCATGAAGCATTGTCAGCTACAGGTCCGTATGATGTAAGCGAAAGGATGTGGCAATGTTGGATTTGGTATTTGGGCATCATGCTGCAGTTGGTGGGGTGGCATACATGTGTGTGGAGGTAGTCGACCGGCATGTTTTAATGATAATATCCTTTTTCATTTGTGAACTTATAATCTATAAGGTCTCTTTAATTTTTTCCAAGAACAATAGAACAATTATGTGTCACGTGACCTCATCAATGACGTCATCTTTAGGAAAATGGCAAAAATTAGTTCGCGGACTTTCTGCAAGGATATTTCGACCCCAAATGTTTTACAGCGGTAATAAATAGATTAAAACTGATCAACAGGGTTGTTTCCACCTAAGCTGTGTAATTTTGTTTGAATTTTGTGCATCATTGGCCGCAAACGGTATAAGATTCCCCGGGGGTATCCTCACATAGTACTACTAACGGTCAGTTTTCATGCATATCTTGAGAATCTGTTTTACAGTGAGACTTTTTTGACTTGAAAGTGTTTAGTTTGTCAAGATATTATCAAAATTCCACCAAATAACTATCCTCAACCCCCTTTTTCCCCCTTCCTTCTTCCTTCCAACTCATTTGCTTACTACTGGGCAATAATCAAAACAAAAATTTCAATTAAGGCAATATCTGGATGTAATGTATCAATAGGACTTTAGGAATGCACCCGCTCTTGAGAAAACGATTCGTTCGCGTATAATGTCTCTATATTAGCAACTCTTCAGCCGAAAACGCACAGGGGATATTTCGGGGCTTTAATTTCGGTATATCCATTGTCCTGTGTGCGCCCCATGCAGTCCTGCGTCCAGGACCACAGTTGCGAATAACTCAGTTAATAAGTTCCGTGATTCTTCCAAAGGTTCCTTTGATGTGTAGACTTTGATATTGTGTGCAGACTGTAGCTGCACGAACTACCATTTGGGGGTTCTGTAAAAAGATACTACCATTTGAGGGTATTTCAAAATGTTTGCTTTGGCCCTCTTTAACCCTGACTGGACCCCCTGTCAGGCCACACTGGAAGTACCCCCCCTCCGGGTTGCTGGTAAAAGTCAATAACTTTGAATCAATAGACTGCAAATGATACTTATATACGAGTGCACTAAAGATGTCTATTGAGACTTGGATATGGTATTCCCAACAGATGAAGTTCATTTGTTTGCCAATGGAAACATGTTTGAAAGTAATTGCAAGCCTGAGCTTTTGCAAGCGTGCTTCATAGCATGGTAATCTGTGGACCAAGGTTTCTCCCTTTCGCTGTCGAAAAGTAAATAGAAACATAAAATTTGATTGAAGGAAATCTAGCCTAGCTTTTTCAATCAGACTTGGCAAAGTTGTAGATCAACTAGCTAGCTAACGATAGAACAAAAAAAAAATCGAACTTTTTTCGAGTAGTTTTGGAGATGAATCCACTTTTCTTAAATCAGCAAAGAGATTTGAACTATGAAATGCCAAGCCAGGGTTGATGAAAACATTTCGATTTATACATCTTTCGATTGCCCAGACTATACAGAATAATAACATTCTTTTCACCGCTTCTCAACAGGCCGAATGAACTTAACTGTTTTCTGAGGAGGAGAGTGGCTTTGCCAAACTGCATCTCACTGTTCACCAGAGCGTAAAGCAGAGTTCCCCTAAGCAAGGTAAATTTGGCAAAATGTTTCGATTTCTTGTATCTTCGCAGACTTTACGCAATCTGATTGGTTCGCTAAGATCAGATTCGACGGAGGTTACGTACATTAGCAACTGGAGAATATCGGGAAATGCATTTGATTATCGTTTTAACAATTGAAAGCTTTGGTCTAATTACTTTTCAAAAGTGAATAACATCAGAAAGGCGGAGAAATTTCTTAAGTGCTGGAAGCAAAAAGAACATTGTATTTGAAAGTAAATTGAAAAGAACATCACGTCCTGTGATAAATCTTGTTCTCTAAACAATAGGCTTATTACAAAAGTTGATCTTTTTATGGTCAGCGCTTTTAAGCCCACGTGTTTCTTGCAAAAATCAATGTATCACATTGTCATTTTCTATTATCTCCTGATAGCAATGCGATTGTACGAGATTGTACAGTGGTGTTCTTGAGAATAGAGTGAAAAGAAAGCCTGGACAAAATTGATTTATGATATGAGATGAAACAGATAACTTTTCTGAACTTTTAAATAAAACATTTGACTGTAATCATGATTCGGAGCCATTAGGGCGCAACTTCTTGTGTCTCTTGAATTAAGCAAGGGAACCATTGATATTAATCTGACGATACTCGCTTCCTTTATTGGCCAATATATTTTCTTCCAGGTGCTCCTTAAAGGTAGCATATAAGAATAAACGAAAGTTGAAAATGTTAGATATTCATTTGAAGAAGAAAAATTTCGATTTGATTGACCGAGCTTTTGAATATTTCCATTTCAAACAAGTCAAAGAATGACTACCGGGTGTCCAAAAAGTCTGTATTATCGTTTGATTGCTTACATGTCCATAACCACATGGCATGAGAAAGAAACGGCCTATTTTTTCCAGTCAACATTTTAGATGTGATACGAAAGGCTGAACTAGTATTCTTATTCTCTGAATTCAGTATTAACTGAATTAGTATTCTCTGAACGACATATAAGTTCAGCCTTTTGTATCACATCTAAAATGTTGACTGGAGAAGCAGGTGGTTTTTTTCGCGCAATCGATGGCTTGAATTTGAGCAGGTTTATCGATCTTCTTTTCGGCATGACAATATCGGCATAAAACTACAACCAACATCCTCGAATACAATTTAGCCTTTCGGCAATCAGATGCAATAACTTTTTTTGAAAATCGCTTCATTCGTTATGGACATATAAGCAATTAAATGATAATGTATCATTTTGGGACACCCGGTATGTTACTGCGTCAAGTGATAAGAACAAGTGCTTGCTATTAAAATTGTTATTGTTTAGGAGTATTTCTGTTTGATTAAGCAAACTGCGAAATATATACCAAAGACTAAATGGCTAATTCCCTCACTATACAGGTGAAGGGGAGTTCATAGGCAAATTTACATTGTGCTAATCCAGGTTTCATCTGTTACAAAATTATTACGATCTAAGAGTCACTGCTCTAGATCAAAGTTTTTCGGATTAAGCAGTAACCGTGTAAACGGCAGCCACATCTATTACATTTATATTACGTGGTTTTAGATACGACATGAATAGCTGACATCAAGAGGAAAGTACCAGCCTGGAGCATTTCATCTACGTATGTAATTCCGAAGTTGGGTTTTAATTCATACTGTTTAGGTTCCAAATACCAACCTACCTAAGCTGAATCTTCATTCAAATTAGAAAATGATATCAGGTAGATTTTTGCAAGTTTACAGACATAGGCGTAGGAGACAGGGGGACAGGGGGGCTGCAGCCCCCCCCCCCCAACGTCAGAAAAATTTGCAAAATCAGCCATAATCGGGCAGAAATCCGCCTCAAGTCGGGCAAAATTTTCTCAAACAATGGAATTTTTATCGGGCAGCCCCCCCCCAAATTTTATCTCCCCCTACGCCGATGTTTACAGATCATGCAAGATGAACCTTGTATATTGCTCATTTGTATGTGTGTGTGTATATGTGTGTATGTGTGTGTGTGTGTGTGTGTGAACAAGCACTCTCCATTCTGTTCTGTTAATTGCTTCTTCATTCAGTTGATGTAAGGACATCCCAGTTAATTCTTTCAATGTATCCAGCCAATGTATCAATGTAATTCTTTCAATGTATCCAGCACAATGTTGTTTGTCTGCTTCGTCTTGGCATACTTGGCATACTCTACATTGGCGTACTTCCAAGTTCTCAATTTGTTATATATACTCCTATGTTCTCAGTTTTTTATGGAAATCCATTTGACGCTTTTTATGTAACTATGGAAATAAAGTGTTCGCTTTGCTCGCACTTTGATATTATTAGCTTTTGGAGGGGGCTGACTGGAGTTTCAAATTTATTCTTCATCTAAAAATTGTTTGTCTTTATTTGCTTACTGTCAAGAAATATCTCAATGATCTTCGCCTTCCAGACACATTGACTTTGCACCCGCTATCTATGCCTACAATCCTGGACAAAATATATTGGAACAACGTAAATATCTACCCCAATGCAATGTTGCTTGGATGTTTTCAGCTTATACAAGATGTCAACCAACATTGTTTTGGTGGTGAAAGGGGGTGGTGCAAATGTACGAGTGAGAAAAACTGAGATAATCAGCAAAAAACTAACTTTGTTCCAAATTCTTTGTCCATGATTGTAGATGGTTTTTACTGGTATTTCTTCTGAAATCTAACGTATTCTTCTTTATTTTCTTTATATTCCCTTTGATTCCCAGTACGGGTGTTTGCTCCACAATCTCCGTCATTGATCAATTTGAGATAAATCTGTGCACTCCTTCTTATCATCTGTTTGCAGGTATGATTTACTCTTTCCGTAGTACTCTTACTGTTACTCTTACTGTTACTCTTACCCTTACTGTTACTCTTGCCGTTATCAGTAACTGGGATGGAGAGCTATAAACCAGCAAATGAAGGTAGTGCAATGTTTATACTTTGCAGCCAGGACGGTCAGCAGGACAGACGCGCCCAGTTCTATTCCCACCACTTGAGCATCATGACAAGAGGTAGAGTCGAGAACAGGACGAGGTCTTCCCTTCTTCAATGATCCATATCGTTCTTAGTTCTAAACTTGAGCCGCTTTTATTGGACCCTTACTTGAAGACGCTACAGTTAAAGCATTAAACATTTGATATCCTCGTCACACATGAGAGCTGATAAATTTGATAGCCTAAATAACTGAGCGAAAACTAAGAGAAACTAAACAAATGCTTCCTTGGCGAATTGCATTACTTTCCGTCTTTGATCAAGAAGGGAGCTCTTACCTGTCCATGGATTAGAAACTTTTAACGGTTTTTACATTATCATTTTAGTGAACATAAAATTAATTACAATTTCGATCATAATAAAAAATAAAGGACTCCTTTTATTACAAAAAATATAGTGTTGCTGTCGAATTTGAGTGGTTTCTTATCAATTAGAATAGCAAGGCATATTTATGGAGATGTCGAATGCTGATATGCTTTTGCTTTCCATCGTCAACTCCTCCTTACTGGCTGCTGTCTTTTAGGCTGGGATCAAATTTTATGTTTGTTTATTTATAGCTCTGGAGCCAAGTTACCAAAAATGGTAAGGAAATACAAATCTTTAATTCAATCATCCAACTTTATCAGAAAATCTATTCAAATACAATTTTGCAAGAACTCCTCGGCGTCAGAATTTCCGAAACGTCTACAGTTCATTGGAACATCAGGTAACCTACAACTTTATCGCTTCATAGTATTTTGTTAGTACCCTATTCTACATGGGGGGGGGGGCAAAAAAGGCCCCCCAAACCATACTTCCTGTAATTACTCTTAAACTAAGCATGATAAAACACTGGAACTTGGGTGACTTTTAATCAAATTTAATATTGTATCAAATTAACAATAGTTCATTGTTATATAATTGGTCACGTGACTATGACATGCCCATATTCGGCAACAGGTCTCTCAGAAAATCAGTAAAACATGCATAACTTTTCTCGTACACATCTGATTTCAATGTAATTGGTACCAATCTGTTTGTCTCGAAGTCTACTTTCATTTGATATAAAAATGTTTGTATTTTGCTGACATCAGCAAAATTTAAGATCTATGACGTCATACTTATATATGACGTCATATTTATAATAAACATATGAAATAATTTGTGTATTATGATCAAAATTGACTAATTAACAATTCAAGATCAATTTCATATCGTTGTTATTACTAAAAACGTATTTAAAATGCAAATAAAGCAGCAACTAATTTGTTTAGATATCAGCCATGATTTTGATTGACAGTTGTGATAACAATAGAATTCCAAAAATAGAATTATTGACAGTTTTCATTAAGAACAATCAATATGTATCATATTTATAACTTTAAAGTTATTTATTGACTATTTTTGGTGGAAAATATTACGTTTTAGGAGGAGAGCCAAAATCAGCAAATTTCCATTGTTTTTCCCGTTGCCTAGCAACGGATCATGTGACTAATTACCATATGAAGCTATTTTTAGAATCATAATTGCTTGGTAATCATGTTTACCAAGTTGCATTGCAATAGGCACTACGGTTGCTTAGAAAATCTCGAAAGATGTATAAATCGCAATGTTTTCGTCAACCCTGGGGGGGGGCCTTTTTAGCTCCCCCCCCCCCATGAGAAAGTGGTGCTTGATTTACCCATGTAGAATAGGGTTAAACAAATGTACGTTAAAGAATTAGCTTCTCAGCTACAAAATGTTCACGTTTTACTTAACTGATTCATGATTCACGATTGTATCTTTCATTAAACGTTAAGAATTATTTTGACTCAACTAGAATTTCTATCCAGCAGTAAAGATACCTTCTTTGTTTCGTCAAATAAATCATTGTTGCAAATGTGAATAAAAAACGCGTTAGCTTACAGATATAGAGATCGTATTAAATGGATTAGAATTAAACAATTTGTTTTAAATCCAGTTTGTGTGTTTATATAAAAGAAAGACGTCTAGCCAGCAACGTTGAGTCCCTCATCACCTGGTTTCACCATTTTCTTTAAGAAATCTCCGCCTCCAATATAAACAACTTATCGCATCTCTTCTGTACAGGCTAGAAAATATTTTCAAACGTAAAGATCTTACCAGACAATTCAATTAAAACATGGTTGTTAAAGATAATGATATTCTATAAATTTTGGAGATGGTTGCTCGTTTGTCCAAGGGTGCCTACCTTGTAGGAACTGTGTTTATAACCAGTACTGTTTTCGTGACATAGTACACAGAATAGTTGCTGTCCAGTTAATCCGTGCAGTAATTTTCAAATTCTAACGTCTGTTAGTGTTGACCAGTCAAAAATCACGCTTTCTGGGTCCCTGTGGTCATCTCATATAACAGTTGATGTCACTTATTTTAGAGAAGCATGCTCCTATGCGCAATAAACGGGTGTCCGAAAGATTTCCCCCTTGGCTCACAAAAGAGTTTCGGAAGTTGTCTGCCAGTCGTGATAAGCTTCGTAAGCAAGCGCGTTCTGAATCTGAAATTCTACAGCAGGCATATAGGCAGTTGAGAAACAAGGTCAATAAATTAAACCTTGACTTGAAACGTGAGTTTTTTACAAATAAGATTACCTCTTATCAGGGTGATCTTAAAAGTACATGGAAAGTTATTAACCAGGTTATAAACAAGAAATCTAAGACCACAAATATCTCATCTCTCAGTATTGATGGAAATACAGTCCTAGGTGGTAAAGGTATCGCAGAATCAATGAATGAATTTTTCTGCAATGTTGGCAATAAACTCAGCAGCAAAATACCGCACAAGAAAAATCCTCTTTTAGAAAATGAATATTCAGTTAACGAAAAGAAATCCCAGTTTCATTTCCAGCCGATAGGTATTCGGCAGGTTGAAAAGGCTCTAGGCAAATTCAAATCATCGATGGGATTTGGTACTGATGGTATTGCTAATTTCTTTCTGAAAGCTGGTCTTCCGGTCATAGCTGAGTCCCTTTGCGACATTTTCAATCTATCTCTAGCAACTGGGAGCTTTCCCAATTCATGGAAGGTTGCGAGAGTTGCCCCTATATTCAAAAGTGGGCAAAAAGATGATCGCTCTAACTACAGACCAATATCGGTGCTCCCTTTCTTGTCTAGAGTATTCGAAAAGCTGGTTTTTTGCAACCAGGTTTACGAATACTTGGATAGAAACAAGCTCCTTTTCTCGCACCAGTCTGGCTTCAGGTCTTTGCACTCTGTGGTTACTTGTTTATTAAATAGCACTGAAGATTGGTATGTAAATATGGATAACGGGAAATACACTGCGATGGTATTTATCGACCTAAAAAAAGCTTTTGATACCGTTGATCATCAAATTTTACTTGCGAAACTAAAAAAATATGGCATAGATGGTCATGAGCATTCTTGGTTTAAGTCCTATCTGCAAAACCGACGTCAATTCTGCAAGGTCAATGGCACATCCTCAAGTTTACAAAAGGTTGATTGCGGAGTGCCACAGGGTTCATGTCTTGGTCCACTCCTTTTTCTAATTTATATTAACGATCTCCCTATGTCTCTCCATAAATGCAATGTGACAATGTATGCTGATGACACAAGTATTTCACATTCTGCGAAAAATATCAACGAGTTGAATGACACACTGAATAGTGATCTCGATCGGCTAAAGGAATGGTTACAAGGGAACAAACTGTCACTAAATGTCGTAAAGACACAGGCGATGGTTGTAGGTTCTCGACCAAACCTAAAAAAGATTGCTGACAATAAAGTAGAGACCCCATCATTTGTTATTGATGGCGCTGAAATTGACATCGTTAAAAATCTACTATAACTAAGCGTTGAGACGGTGAGATCAAACGATCCATACGCGTTTTGTACGTCACTGAGATCTCCCCCTTCCCGTCCCACTGGCCCTTGCATTTAGGTGCCAAAAAATCCGCAAAAATATGTAAGTTCCACGAATCGCCTTCTTTTCGCCAAAAAACGCCAGGCTGGGCCGCCAGGAACAGAATAAGTCTGATTTGGGGATTTTCAGACAAAACCCTGTGGACAGAATCTATAAGATCTCTCACCCTGTGGAAACCCCATCGTCCGCAAACGGCTTTTACCAGTGATGCTTCTGCTGAGAACTCGGTTTTTTTGAGTTCATGAACATTTATCGTTTTAGATAAGAGAACATTATTCTAGATAGATGATTAACCTACAGGCTTGTGAAAACAGAATTCCTTTTCGCGAATTTGTTGAGAAACTAGACGAAATCGTGCACGCTGGTCAAGTTCTTCAACGAATGAAACTGTGCTCATAACTGTTTACATTCTGCGTTTTTAACAGTTTAAATTTGCTTAAAATCAGTAGATAAAAACAAAATCTTTAGCTGTATCATTCCTCTACAAGCTTCTGAAATTTCAGTTCGAAAACATTAGCCAAATCGCTTCTACTGGGCATTTACATGTTGGTATCGTTGGAATTCCCTTCGAAATCATAACAATTCATATGATAACAAAATGCTCATACACAAAGATAATTTGATACTTCCGCCATTACGGTTTTCTCTGCTCAGACAGCATATTGGAAAAACCAGACCTTATGACCTTGAGACCCCTATGACCCCTAGGACCCATATAGGACCCTAGGAAGTAGTGAGTTTTGAAAGGACCCTTAACATAGAGGGGTCATCCCCTCTGCATAAAGGCTATCTGATAACGAGGATGCTAAATGCTAATCAGGTTTCAGGTTTCTTCTACTATAATTTTTCAAATTTAGTGCCAATACAGACAGACAGCAGTAGTAAGTAGTAGTAGGAACAGAGAATGGAGTTACACCAGAATTCAAAATAAAGAAAGGAGTACGGCAGGGCTGCATATTATCACCAAGCCTTTTCAATTTATATACTGAGAAGATATTTAGAGAAGTGGAAGATATGAAAGGAGTTGTTGTAGGCGGCGTAAACATCAACAATTTAAGATACGCAGATGATACAGCTCTAATAGCTGAATCTGCCGCAGATCTACAGGAATTGATAAATGCAGTAAATGAAAAAGGAAAGCCATATTGGATGGAAATGAACGTTGGAAAACAAAATCAATGGTCGTGAGTAAAGTAAGTCCGGTACCAAGAGCTAACATCACTCTGGAGGGAGCACAAATCCCCGGGGGGGGGGGGGGTACATGACTTGAGGATGGACGGGGGTCTGCCGCCCGGTTTTCAGAAAGCTACCCTCTTCTAATTACCGAAACTTGCTTTTGATACCCACTTTTATGATTAATTTTGGCAAAAAACTGCCAATTTTAATCATTTTTTGCGAATTTCAGAGAAACTACACCCATGTTTATGGAAAATCTGCCGAAAAAGCACCCTTGTTTAGAGAATTTTGGGCCCAAAAACCCACCCATATGGGCGGCACATACCCGTACCCTAAATATGTTATGTACCCCCCCCCCCCCCGGGCATAAATCAAACAAATGGCTAATATGGTCTATTTAGGACATATGGTGACGGAAGATGGCAAGAATGAAACTGAAATCAAAAGAAGGATAGAAATAGCTAGAAGTGCATTTCATAACATGTCAAAGATTTTAACACCAAGAAGAATAAAGGTCTAAACAAAGAAGCGGCTGGTTAAATGTTATATCTGGTCAACTTTACTGTATAGTGCAGAAACATGGACCATAACAAGAGCAATGATTGGAAAGATTGAAGCCTTTGAAATGTGGATATACAGGAGAATTCTGAAAATATCATATACAGAACACAGAAGAAATGAATATGTATTACAAAAGACGAATACGAAAAGATCGCTGAGATCGAAAAGATCGCCAAACAATAAAGCAGAGAAAATGTGCTTATTTTGGGCACCTGATAGGAGGAGACGGGCTTCAAAGGCTTCTCCTTGAAGGAAAGTTCAACGGGAAAAGAGGAAGAGGCAGGCCAAGATCAACGTGGTTTGATAACATCAAGGAATGGACACAAATGAACTATGCCGAAGCCACAAGAAAGGCACAGCATAGAGAGAACTGGGCATCCGTGACAGCCAACCTGCTCAAAGCAGAAGGCACCTGACGACTACGAGTGCCAATACTGTTTATTGCAGCCTGGAGGGGGGGGGGGGGTGAATACCATTGAACAGACATAGCATCAGTACAAATAACAAATGCATTTCATTCTTTAAATAGTCGACAAGGGGTGTTTGATCCCCCAGAAATGGAAGCATTTCCACCCTTTATCAGTGCTCATACTGAAGAATACAAATATTATTTACGATGCATTAATATTATTGCTCTTTGTTTTAAATTTCCATGAACTTCTATTGTGTGTTTTTCAACTTTTGAGCATTTTTTGGTTCCACCCCAGTTTAAATTTGTATGGAGGATGCACTAACAAAACAAACAAGGGTAGGGCAGGGACTTTCTCTGAATGTTACGATGGATGAAGATGTAAATGATTTAGCGGATTCTTTCATTCAGCTAAGTGAAGGCATAGTCACTATTATGGTTAAGATGAGAGTTACACAATCAGCAGTAAGTTTCCATGCTTTCAGAAGAACAATGCCAGTGTCTAGATCCGTCCCTGCTTGAACGGTATTAACCCCCAGGCAGCAATCAACGGCATTGGGGCCAAATTTGAACAATTATAGCAGAAGTAGCCTGATTAGCATACAGCATCCTGATTAGCATTGTAAGCATATAGTCTTTATGCAGAGGGGACAGCCCCTCTATGTTCAGGGTCCTTTCAAAATTCAGTACTTGAAGGTCCTAGGGGTCATAGGGGTCCTCGGATCATAGGGTCCGGTTTTTCCAGTATGCCAGCTCAAACTGCCTTTACTGACACCGACTATTACATTTCTATGGGCTATTATCTTGGTAATTATAACATTAAAGTAATAACGTCATTCTATTATGAGGGCTACATTTGCCTAGACTGATTACATTCGTCTAAGTTTTACTCCTTTGAATTGAATTGTTATTTAAGGTTATAGCCATTCCTGAAGGGGTATTGCGGAGGGTATCGTTGGGGAATTGAACGAAGACAAGGACTCGTGTAATAACTCCAGCTTTTGCCTTTCTTTTGTTTCGTACGGCTCCAATGTCCGGGCAAGGGGGGGGGAGGGGGTACTCTGGTATATTTAAGAGAGGGATTCTCAAGTTTTTTTTTGGGTCAAAAATTTGGGCAATATTAATTTTTTTGGTTCTATGACTTGTACAGTTAGTTTTTTGGGTTCCTGAAATTCTGCCTTACTCTTTTGGGTCTCCAATATGCGGAAAGTTAAAAAATTGAGGAAAATATAATTTACAAACTAAATTAAGTCAAGTAACATCAATACTTTGGTCACAGAAATTGATAAAGAGAAAATAACGCCAATAGGCAACACATTCTTTCCTAAGCAATCACTCGGTACGACGGCGGGCCAGCTCGGCGCCGCAGGCGACGAGCGGCAAGCCTAGTCTACTATAACTAAGCGTTGAGACGGTGAGATCAAACGATCCATACGCGTTTTGTACGTCACTGAGATCTCCCCCTTCCCGTCCCACTGGCCCTTGCATTCAGGTGCCAAAAAATCCGCAAAAATATGTAAGTTCCACGAATCGCCTTCTTTTCGCCAAAAAACGCCAGGCTGGGCCGCCAGGAACGGAATAAGTCTGATTTGGGGATTTTCAGACAAAACCCTGTGGACAGAATCTATAAGATCTCTCACCCTGTGGAAACCCCATCGTCCGCAAACGGCTTTTACCAGTGATACTTCTGCTGAGAACTCGGTTTTTTTTAGTTCATAAACATTTATCGTTTTAGATAAGAGAACATTATTCTAGATAGATGATTAACCTACAGGCATGTGAAAACAGAATTCCTTTTCGCGAATTTGTTGAGAAACTAGACGAAATCGTGCACGCTGGTCAAGTTCTTCAACGAATGAAACTGTGCTCATAACTGTTTACATTCTGCGCTTTTAACAATCTAAATTTGCTTAAAATCAGTAGATAAAAACAAAATCTTTAGCTGTATCATTCCTCTACAAGCTTCTGAAATTTCAGTTCGAAAACATTAGCCAAACCGCTCCTACTGGGCATTTACATGTTGGTATCGTTGGAATTCCCTTCGAAATCATAACAATTCATATGATAACAAAATGCTCATACACAAAAGATAATTTGATACTTCCACCATTACGGTTTTCTCTGCTCAGACAGCATATTGGAAAAACCAGACCTTGTGACCTTGAGACCCCTATGACCCCTAGGACCCTAGGAAGTAGTGAGTTTTGAAAGGACCCTTAACATAGAGGGGTCATCCCCTCTGCATAAAGGCTATCTGATAACGAGGATGCTAAATGCTAATCAGGTTTCAGGTTGTAGGAACCGAGAATGGAGTTACACCAGAATTCAAAATAAAGAAAGGAGTACGGCAGGGCTGCATATTATCACCAAGCCTTTTCAATTTATATGCTGAGAAGATATTTAGAGAAGTGGAAGATATGAAAGGAGTTGTTGTAGGTGGCGTAAACATCAACAATTTAAGATACGCAGATGATACAGCTCTAATAGCTGAATCTGCCGCAGATCTACAGGAATTGATAAATGCAGTAAATGAAAAAGGAAAGCCATATGGGATGGAAATGAACGTTGAAAAAACAAGATCAATGGTCGTGAGTAAAGTAAGTCCCGTACCAAGAGCTAACATCACTCTGGAGGGAGCACCAATCCCCGGGGGGGGGGGTACATGGCTTGAGGATGGACGGGGGTCTGCCGCCCGGTTTTCAGAAAGCTACCCTCTTCTAATTACCGAAACTTGCTTTTGATACCCACTTTTATGATTAATTTTGGCAAAAAACTGCCAATTTTAATCATTTTTTGCGAATTTCAGCGAAACTACACCCATGTTTATGGAAAATCTGCCGAAAAAGGACCCTTGTTTAGAGAATTTTGGGCCCAAAAACCCACCCATATGGGCGGCACATACCCGTACCCTAAGTATGTTATGTACACCCCCCCCGGGCACAAATCAAACAAATGGCTAATATGATCTATTTAGGACATATGGTGACGGAAGATGGCAAGAATGAGACTGAAATCAAAAGAAGGATAGAAATAGCTAGAAGTTCATTTCATAACATGTCAAAGATTTTAACATCAAGAAGAATAAAGGTCTAAACAAAGAAGCGGCTGGTTAAATGTTATATCTGGTCAACTTTACTGTATAGTGCAGAAACATGGACCATAACAAGAGCAATGATTGGAAAGATTGAAGCCTTTGAAATGTGGATATACAGGAGAATTTTGAAAATATCATATACAGAACCAGGGGTGGCGCCAGAAATCTTCCGACAGGGGGGCTGGAGCTTCCGACAGGGGGGCTAAAATGGCTGTAAAATGCAGTTTTCGTACGTTATTTTTCCAAATTTCCTCCGACAATAACCCAAAACTTACTCCGACGGGGGGGGCTAGATGCTTCCGACGGGGGGCTGTAGCCCCCTAGCCCTCCCCTGGTGCCACCCCTGTACAGAACACAGAAGAAATGAATATGTATTACAAAAGACGAATACGAAAAGATCGCTGAGATCGAAAGAATCGCCGAAAAATAAAGCAGAGAAAATGTGCTTATTTTGGGCATCTGATAGGAGGAGACGGGCTTCAAAGGCTTCTCCTTGAAGGAAAGTTCAACGGGAAAAGAGGAAGAGGCAGGCCAAGATCAACGTGGTTTGATAACACCAAGGAATGGACACAAATGAACTATGCCGAAGCCACAAGAAAGGCACAGCATAGAGAGAACTGGGCATCCGTGACAGCCAACCTGCTCAGAGCAGAAGGCACCTGACGACTACGAGTGCCAATACTGTTTATTGCAGCCTGGAGGGGGGGGGGGTGAATACCATTGAACAGACATAGCATCAGTACAAATAACAAATGCATTTCATTCTTTAAATAGTCGACAAGGGGTGTTTGATCCCCCAGAAATGGAAGCATTTCCACCCTTTATCAGTGCTCATACTGAAGAATACAAATATTATTTACGGTGCATTAATATTATTGCTCTTTGTTTTAAATTTCCATGAACTTCTATTTTCTGTTTTTCAACTTTTGAGCATTTTTTGGTTTCACCCCAGTTTAAATTTGTATGGAGGATGCACTAACACAACAAACAAGGGTAGGGCAGGGACTTTCTCTGAATGTTACGATGGATGAAGATGTTAATGATTTAGCGGATTATTTCATTCAGCTAAGTGAAGGCATAGTCACTATTATGGTTAAGATGAGAGTTACACAATCAGCAGCAAGTTTCCATGCTTACAGAAGAACAATGCCAGTGTCTAGATCCGCCCCTGCTTGAACGGTATTAACCCCCAGGCAGCAATCAACGGCATTGGGGCCAAATTTGAACAATTATAGCAGAAGTAGCCTGATTAGCATACAGCATCCTGATTAGCATTGTAAGCATATAGTCTTTATGCAGAGAGGATAGCCCCTCTATGTTCAGGGTCCTTTCAAAATTCAGTACTTGAAGGTCCTAGGGGTCATAGGGGTCCTCGGATCATAGGGTCTGGTTTTTCCAGTATGCCAGCTCAAACTGCCTTTACTGACACCGACTATTACATTTCTATGGGCTATTATCTTGGTAATTATAACATTAAAGTAATAACGTCATTCTATTATGAGGGCTACATTTGCCTAGACTGATTACATTCGTCTAAGTTTTACTCCTTTGAATTGAATTGTTATTTAAGGTTATAGCCATTCCTGAAGGGGTATTGCGGAGGGTATCGTTGGGGAATTGAAAGAAGACAAGGACTCGTGTAATAACTCCAGCTTTTGCCTTTCTTTTGTTTCGTACGGCTCCAATGTCCGGGCAAGGGGGGGGGGGGGTACTCTGGTATATTTAAGAGAGGGATTCTCAAGTTATTTTTTTGGGTCAAAAATTTGGGCAATATTAATTTTTTTGGTTCTATGACTTGTACAGTTAGTTTTTTGGGTTCCTGAAATTCTGCCTTACTCTTTTGGGTCTCCAATATGCGGAAAGTTAAAAAATTGAGGAAAATATAATTTACAAACTAAATTAAGTCAAGTAAAATCAATACTTTGGTCACAGAAAGTGATAAAGAGAAAATAACGCCAATAGGCAACACATTCTTTCTTAAGCAATCACTCGGTACGACGGCGGGCCAGCTCGGCGCCGCAGGCGACGAGCGGCAAGCCTAGTCTATATACATATTCGTTGCAGTCGGATGTGGCGTCATTCCCTTTGTCCCTCTCGCCAACGTTCTCATTGTCTAGACAGTTCGATTGGCAGAACCGCAACATGGGCGAAGTCAAACCGCAGGTGAAAACGTCGCCCAACATTCCGTTCCTCCTCAAAACGTCCTCCTTTTCCAGTCAAGACTCTGGTCGAGGGGTTATTCGCCAAATTCCTCACCCCACTTTCGGCTTGCCAAGCCCTTTGTTCCCCTTTGTGTTGAGCTTGAAGTCCTTTGTCATTCGATTGTTCTCGCGCTGCTCCTGACGTCAAAAAATGGGTGTCCTTCAAAACCCCCATTGAGGGGTTTTCTGATTTTTTAAAAATGCCAATGGGATCTCTATTCGCTCGATATGCATTGGGACACATTTGGAGAGGGATTCAGGTCCGGGGATTCTCTAGGTGCCGGAGGGGGGTCGAGTGGAAATTGCACATTTCCCACCCTTCAAAGGCCATTTTCCCCAGTTTATTTGCTAAATGTTGTCTTTTGACAGCCTTGCTATATTCAAGGAGTTTCTACCTCAAAATATGAGTTATTAGGAGAGGGATTGGTGCTCCAGGGTGCCACAATTGGAACATTTTCTAATTTTTAGATGCCTTTTTAGCCCTTTCTCGGGGACTCCCCCTTCTCTCAAGAGAAACATCCCCTTTTATGTTTTCAACTACCATCTGAGTTGTCGCGCAAAAATGTTTGGACATTGTTGTGTAGCATGGAAAATTGCTTTCAAACTGTTGATAGTTTTTAGATTAAATAGTACTTGAATTGTTCCTTGAGAGGATTAACATTTACGATACTCTCGACCAGCTTTTGGCAGCAAATGGCCAATAAACCTAGATTGGCTTGAAGTCTCTTATTAAAGAATAGGCCTTCATGAAATGAGAAGAGGGAAGGAAGAGTAAAATGGTGTGAAATATTGGACGATAACTGGTAGTAAGGGATCGGCAAGGAATGCGTGCATTCTGTTTTTGACAGAAACCACATGTGCAGAAATTGAAACTGAACAAAATCCTTCAAAGAAGACAGGGGCCAGGTCTTGGACCAAATCGAAATAAAGTTTAGCTATCGGAGTTTTTCAGACTCCTGTCGACTCTTGTGATTTCCCGCACTCTTATTTTAGGAGTCTCCATAAGTTTTATTTTTACCTGCTGTCTTTTCTGCTATTTTACAAGGCAGTTTCATAAAGAAACCAGCGATTTGCACGTCGCCCTTTGCCTGATTAAAAACGTGAAACGAGTTGAGGGGTGTTATCACTCTTCCGAACTATCCTCGGCTGAACATGATGGGTGATCTGAATTGAGAGGCCTAATGTTTACAAGCTATTCTGTTTTCAGAGGTCATTGAAATTGAACAACAACACATTAAACATTACATTACAATTCTATTTGTACTTTCTTCATTGGAAGGCAACACCGCTAATTGCCCTTCCATTCCAGACACATATCTGACGTCAATACTTTTCAAACCAGAACAATTGCTAGAAAGAACAATCAGAAAGTGATTTCAGAGCCTCTGTTTGGGATGAGAGGGCTAGAAAGCAAAGGGCGAGGGGGTAACTCCTGGTATATATGTGTCTTTGAGAATTCAGAGTTAGGACCCGTAACCAGGGCAAAATTTTAAAATATGACCCCATAAACCGGGAAAAATCTACCACAATAATCGTAACATACAGAGTAAATCAAGAATTTATAGAGCTATATTCCTTTTTATGAAAGTTTTTTGTAGAATCTTAGGAAAAACGGGGTATTTTTCTTCAGAAAATATTCCAACGCAAAAACAGTGAAATGCTGGCTGGTAGACTCGGGGCCCTAAAATAAAAGTCAAAATTCACCTGGCCCAAGTTTCATACCCCAAGTTTTACGGAATTCTACTGTTTTCCAACAAAGAGCAGAGGCGACAGAGGCTCCATGATGCGGCGGGGGCATGAATCGCAGAAAGGGCACCTTAGGGTGTCAAAGTTTGTCGTTGAAAATAATCAGTAATCGTCGTTTAGGATATTGTGCTCAACATCTATTTCGACACGGGCATCGCCAGCCCAATAAGCTGGGGTAGAAAGGCAGAAGGGGATCTAGGGGCGAAGCCCCCAGAAAATATTCTCCTGACCACGCCCTTCAGACCCTCGGAGAACGTGGGAAACGCCCCTCAGACACTCGGAGAACATGATGGGAATGCCCTTTTTATTATTTTGATCTATTTCGATATTTCTGAAAAAGCAACCATCTCAAGCAGTACTTTTTACAACAGCGGGCATTTTTGTGCAACAAAAATCGAAAGAGAGAAGAGCATCATATATTTATTTACGAGGAAGGAAATATATGGTTAGAATTGAAATTTAAGGCCTTTCAAGAAATCTTCAATAAAGGAATTGAGAATTCAAGAGGAAGGCCAGTTATCACAGAAGTTTCAAGTCAATAAAAATCTACCCTCCCGAATCTTTTTGACTGATTTCGAGAAATTATAACATTGACTCTGTGAAAACTGTGGTCGATATGTCTACCCCAGACCACCCCGTGGCGACGCCACTGTCCTTCGAACGTACTGTAATCTTGAGAGCAGAAGGAATTGTTCTATTACTGTGACTGCGGACGAGAAACAACTCATTTCCAACTAACAGACGCGATTAATCAATTGTTCTCTGAAATAAATTTTTTGGAAAGGGCACTTTGCTGCCCCCGCGCTGCCCCCGTACCACTAGGGCAACTGGGGCAGCTGCCCCCGCTGCCCCCGTGACTCCGGCGCCCTTGACAAAGAGAAGACTATTTTCCAACAAAGAGAAGAGATATCAGTATAACTGAATCGGAATAAAGTGCCAAAATCCCAAACCTTTCTCTTAGAAATAGTGTTTGTACTGTACAGATTTCTTTAGGGCTCAGTGATACTCCTTTAAAGGGGTTACCTTCAAATTTGCCATGATAATGGGTTTTTTCATCAACTAGAATGGAAGAGAAAGGGTATCCTATGGAATGGTATGGACGAGCGTGGTGTACCTTTCACTGTTGAATTGCACCCACCCGGAGTGTGCAGTACAGTTGGGGATGTTCAGTACAGTGGGGAGGTATGTTTGAGTACAGTGGGATATTCAGTATAGTGGGGAGGCATCTGCAGTTCAGTGGGGGATACCTTGAGTGCAGTGGGGGACGGGGGTGTTCAGTACAGTGGGGAGGCATCTGCAGTTCAGTGGGGGATACCTTGAATGCAGTGGGGGACGGGGGTGTTCAGTACAGTGGGGAGGCATCTGGAGTACAGTGGGAGGATACCATGATGGCCCATGATGTGTTTGGTGAGGCATCATCAGTAAAGTAGGGGGATATTCAGAGCAGAAGGGGGTAGCCAGGGTAGTTACCAGGGGGCCCGGGGCCTCTGGGGGCCCGCAAGAAATAAGGTCCTCCAATAAGGTAAGATATGGAAGGCAGTTTTCTGATTATTCATACAAAGGTAGAACAGGAGTGGACCTACAATTGAGCACTGCACTGCAGAACGCCAAAATGTGTTGTCATCATAAATCTGGATTTCTTAGAGTCAAGTTGCACTTATTATAGCTTGTGGCCACTGAAGTATGTTAGCGCCCAATGGAGAAATTTTCTTGAGAACCTGCAAGACGGCTGAGAGGGAGGGAGGTAGCCAGAGTAGTTACCAGGGGACCCGGGCCCTCTGGGGGCCCACAAAAAAGGAAAGTATGTACTTTTTCTTTGTTGTAGTTTTCTTTCAGCAAAGTTTTCAGGCCTCCGGGGCCACTGAGATTCTAAAAAATTCTAAACGCAGTGTCTTACCAGTGCGTAGGAGGGCGTGGCCCAAGGATAAAAAACCTACCCTCTCTCTCGACGGCCCTGGGGATAAACACTCATGTTGTTAAATGCTCCCTTGCGCAAGTATGAACAGCAGCTTTGTAGAATATAGAGTGAACCTATGACGAAACTTTGGTCACATAAAGTGATAACAGAAAACAACTTCAAGAGGCAACAGATTCTTTCCCAAGCAATCACTCGGTACGACGGCGGGCCAGGTCGGCGCCGCAGGTGCCGACCGGCAAGCCTAGTGTAAAATATTTAGGAGTCCAACTTGATGATAGCCTCGTTTGGGATCGGAACACGAAATTATTATGTAGCAAACTGTCTCGTGCTCTAGGATTTTTGAAATATGCCAAAAAATTCGTACCCAAGGATACCTTAATCAAAATGTATCATGGCATCGTAGAGCCACATTTCCGTTATTGCTGTTCTGTTTGGGGAGGCTGCAGTGAAACCAGATTGCAAACCATACACAAATTGCAAAATCGAGCTGCAAGAATTGTCACCAATAGCAGCTATGATGTATCCGCCTCAAATTTGATCAAGGAACTAAATTGGCCAACGATTACGGAAATGATAAAATGCGAGACAGCTACTATTACATACAAAGCATTGTCAGGTCTTGCACCCGGCTATCTTTCAAACCTTTTCAAGAAAAACTCTGCGCGTGATATCAGTATGAATTTGCAGAATGCCATTGCCGATGTCCTTGTTCCAAGGATGAAAACTTGCAATGGGCAGAAAGCGATATCTTTCCGGGGTGCAAAGACTTGGAATGAATTGCCTTTGGATGTCAAACAAGCACCCTCTCTTAGCATTTTTAAAAGTATGCTGAAGAGTAATTTACCTCTCTCAGGCTAACTCCATTGTTCTTCATTTATTTTTTTATTCTAGATTGTAAATATAGGTAATTTGTTAGTAATTTTTAGTAATATTGTAAAGTTTGGCACGGCCCCCTGTAAAGCAATCCTCTCGATTGACGGGGCCACCGTGTAAAAATAATGAAAAATGAAAAAAAATGAAAAATGAAACACTGGAATTTGAAACAATAAAATGCTTCTCAGGGGCGGATCCAGCCCAAAATCAGATGTACGCACGGACGAGCGCGAAGCGCGAGTAAAACGGGGGTCCGGGGGCGGAGCCCCCGGAAAATTTTTTGGGGCCACGCCCTTCAGACTCTCAGACAACGCTCCTTTTTCAATTTTTCACGGAAACGCCCTATCAGATAAAAAGGGAGTGTCTTACACACAGACGGGAGCTACTTTTCTAAATTCCTTGTCTCGTAAATCCTATTATCAAGTAAGCTCAAAACAACATCATAGACTACAACAAACTTTTGTCTCCCATACATAACTTCTTTGAAATGGGCCTATTATGTCTGCAACACAACGTCTTTTATTTTGTTTGAAATTGAATGAATTAAATTACTGGTGATAATAAGTAACCTTAAAACAACATGGAAATGTTTAAACAAAATAACTGCTTACCAAAAACAAGAAATTCATCCTGTTGAACTTTTTGATGGGATTCTCATTCAGTCAAAAGAGCAGAGGAGACGGAACATATAATCACCGGTTCTTGCTTGCAATTTGCAAATCATATTAAGATGCCTTGTGCTGTCAAGATGAGCAGTTTTGAGCGCTCTTGCAAATAAAGAGCAACCTCCTCTCCTTGGTTTCCAACTTGGTTTCCATCATCATGCGATTAAAACAACAACATTTCTTTTTCACCAGACAGGATTATGATGTTTATATCTTCATGATCAAATTCGTCATTTAGGCCATGCACGAGACAGGAAAGAAACTTTCTCCTAGAACGAGGTTAGCCCTTTAGTGGGTGGTCGTGTGACAGGGACTTCATATAATATTGGCCATTCCCAGGACGTGCTTCCACATTTTCGCCGTCAAGCTGTTCCTATACATTTCTATTGCGTTGCTAAAAAGCATCGGTCGCCTCATGTGCTTACAAAAATCATCCCTGAAAAGTTGGTACTGCTTTTCCATTCATCTCATATGTCAGCGCAGTTTCTTAATTCATCCGAGGTCGCACACAATTTATGCACAGATTCGCCTTTGTTGAAGTAATTTATTCGGAACTTGATGCTCCCTACGAATTTGCTTCTTACCTCATCTGGACAGGACAGCAATTACTCTCTGTAGCTGCTATGTCACTAAAACAGTTCTTGGAATAAACACAGTTCCTACGAGGTAGGTTTGGAGGGCCCCTTGAAAATCAGCTTCTCCTGAAGTGAGACCTTCCTTAACCCTAATCCATATGGGCTTTTTTCGAGCTACCATTTAGGGGGGGGGCGGGTACTTTCCACCCCCTGTCTGAAAACTGCCTTAGACTCATCCAAATTGAATACAACTTGGCACAGTTATAGAACAGGTAATTTGTAGCTCGTAGCGTAATTAGGGTGTGGCTGCCACACCTTGTGACGTCACAGTGACGTCACGAAGCTGAAAATCTGTGAAAATCAGGCTTTCAAGTTGAATTCAAGTTTAATGAAGGTTTTGCATGAACTTTATGCAGTCTTTGGTTCAGGTTGTCAACATATTTGGTGATAAAATATTATTTTATTGAAAATAACGATTTTGGAGTGATATTTTGGGAGAAATTAGCCGATTCTTATGACGTCATTTGTGCGATTAATTTATTCTATGTAAAAAGAGACCAAAAGAACCTGCAAAATGGTGATTATCTATAAAAAATGCATCATTAGAGTGTTTTTCATTGAAAAAGTTCGAAAAAACTTGAAAAAATAGCTAATTAGTCCAAAATGGCGTCAAAAATTACGTCATTATCAAAAAATGCTGACATCATCAAATTCCAGAAATTCCGGTATCAAGTTGAAGCCCTTTGTTTGCTGATTCATTTGCTGTATAAAAGCCCATTTCCACTTCAATCGCAATTCGCAAAACGATTGCGATTTGCTAATTCCGAACCCCAAACGGATGCGAATTCAATACACACTTCAAACTATATCGCACGAATTTCCATTGTTTATCCAACCAATGAAACCTTGTCTCCTTTGATGGCGTGTGCAGCCTTTGTCTCTTTGTTTCGTAAGGTTGTTTTCTAATTGGCTGCCCTCAATCCAGGACAATGGTTCGCATGCGAACGTTCGCAAGAAATCAAACATTGCGAACAGGGCAAAATCGCATTGCGAACGCTCGCATGCGATTTGCGAGCGTTCGCAAGCGAACTTCAAACAAAGGATCGCATGCGATTTGCGAATTGCGAATGAACTGGAAATGGGCCTTAATACTTCATAATTCAATCAAATAATTCCATTGAAATCATTTAAAACAATGATTTTGCTGCTACCTCCTTCCAAATATGGGCATGTCACGTGACCTGTGAGTCCTATTGTTCAAACATTTTTCCACCAAAATGTGCATAATAGATAATTAGTAAAAGTCAGGGAGACTGGGGGACATAGCAAATGAGCATAGGTTCCAAATCTTTAACTCGGCGTGAAAAGGTGGGTGTAAAATTCAATGACCTATTTCTTCTGATTGAATGGCTTAAGAGAAACTTTAGGTAGTTATCTGTAATTCTACCGTTGGACTTTCCAGAAATTTTGAATAGTTTTCAAAATTACAGCGTATTTTCCATTTCAGCTCATTTTAGGATGTGACGTCATCAAATTTCTAAATCATAAACCAGATGAGTGACATACTTTTGCTTGACATCATATTGTAGGCATCCATAAACCATAGTTCTCTTCGAAATTACTTCATGTTGCGTCACACGGTTTAGAAATTACGATGGTTTTAAGTTTTTTTGAAAATTTTTCTTGAATTCTTGAAAAAGAAGAAAAACACTCTAATTCTGAAAATATTAAAGATTTCAGAAAATTCCAACGGTAGAATTATAGAGAAACAGCTAAAGTTTCTTTGAAGCCCTTCAGTTCAGAGAAATAGGTCACCCAAATTTACACCAGCCTTTTTTAAGATTTGGAACCTATGCTTAGCAAATGTCGTTTAAAAACGCGGCAAATAAAACCTGGAGGGGGGTGGAATCCACCCCCCGTGTGGATTAGGGTTAAAGAATTAAATATGAAAAATATATAGGCGCCCTTGGTTTGCGGAGCCAAAATAAGGAAATTCAACCTGAAATAAACAAAAGTGTTAATTTTTCTGGATAAGTGTTAAGTCTATCTAACTTCCGATTGGAAAGAACTCTCTTTAACGTCTTAAATTTGACCAAACGTTATGCTATCTCTGCAAGAAGTAAAAGCTTAGTTTCTCTGTTTATATCTTTGATTGTAGGTAAAAATATGTGACACGCAATGCTCCAAGTGTCCCAAAAAGGTACCCCTGTTTAGAAAATCTCTAAATCTCGATAATAAAGCCTATACCAAAATTTTCTTTTAGATTTGCTTTGTAGATCACACACAAATATTTCAAAATGATTACTGTTAGATTTTCCAGTACTTAAGGTAAATAATTACACGCTGAAAACATAATTCAAGAGAAATAGACAGTTCCCCTATCTTACAAAGAGCCTAAATTTGAAATTTTCTATTGTCCTTGAAGTCTCTAATCATAGTTTTCTGACCGATCTAACTACCGACCTATATCAGTCTTGCCTGTTTTAGCCAGGGTCTTTGAAAAAGCTTATTTATAACCAACTTTACGATTATCAAAGATCTATTTTCTAACCAATCTGGCTTCAGAGCTCTACACTCTGTTGTCACTTGCCTTCTTAGCAACACAGATGACTGGTATGTGAACATGGACAATGGCAGATACACTGCAAATATTTTCATTGATCTCAAAAAAGCA
Organism: Aurelia coerulea; assembly: GCA_039566865.1. Taxonomy (NCBI): domain Eukaryota; kingdom Metazoa; phylum Cnidaria; class Scyphozoa; order Semaeostomeae; family Ulmaridae; genus Aurelia; species Aurelia coerulea. Next base: position 17,686,942 of record CM076945.1, read on the forward strand.
TTTGACACCGTAGATCATGACATTTTACTTGCTAAATTGAGGAAGTATGGTATTGATAATCTTGAACTTACTTGGTTTACGTCCTATCTAACCAATAGAAAGCAATTCTGCAAAGTAAATGGGGTAGGTTCCAAAACAGAAGATATTCGCTGTGGTGTGCCGCAGGGTTCTTGTCTTGGCCCTCTTTTGTTTCTGATTTATATCAATGATCTTCCATTTTCTCTGAAGAAAGGTAAAGTGACCATGTACGCTGACGATACCAGTATTTCTTACTCTTCTTCGAGCTTGGTAGATATAAACCAAACTCTAAATAGTGAACTGAATTATTTGAAGCGATGGTTGCAGGGTAATAAACTTTCTTTGAATGTTTTAAAAACTCAAGCTTTGATTGTAGGTTCCCAGCCCAAAATTAAGAAAATTACCGATAAGCAAGGCTGTTGATCATCCAGTATTTTTTATTGGTGACTCTCAGGTTGAAAATGTAGACCGAACAAAGTATCTGGGTGTGATAATCGATAGAAATTTGGATTGGGAAGAACACGTTAACAATCTCCGTAATAAGGTTTCTCGTGCAATTGGATTTTTGAAATATTCCAGGAAATTTTTACCTCAAAACACGTTGAGTGCAATGTATAGGGGTATCGTCGAGCCCCATTTTCGGTTCTGTTGTTCGGTGTGGGGGTGCTGTGGGGTGACTAAACTGCAAACCCTGCAGAAGCTGCAAAATCGAGCAGCTAGGATTGTAACTAAAAGTCGATTTGATACGCCTGCTATGGCATTAATTCGCAGTTTAAGTTGGCCTACTGTAAATGATATTATTAGAAGCGAAACAGCTACCACCATGTACAAATCACTAAATGGTCTGGTCCCGGAGTACCTTTCAGATTTTTTCGAAAAAAATTCTTCTCGAAATGTCAGAAAACTGAGAAACACCGAAACTGATCTCTCGTTACCATTACGAAAAACTAACAATGGGCAGAGGGCTGTATCTTTTCGTGGACCTAAGCTTTGGAATCAACTCGAACCTGATGCTAAACAGGCACCCTCCCTTGCCACCTTTAAGAGAAGAATCAAAAACTAGCCATAACGAGAATTCTTATTTTGTTAATTATTATGTAGTGATCTTTTAATTAGTAAATGTATTGCCACGGCCCCCTGAAAAGCAGTTCTTATGGACTGAAGGGGCTACCGTGCCTAAATAAATAAAAATGAAATGAAAAAATGAAATGAATAGTGTGCTTTTCTTTCAATCATATGACTAAATCAGATGCTTAACATGAAGAAAGAAATCGATCTGGTAAGCATCAGTGAGCTTTTTTAGAATGGTTCAGAACTAGGCACCCTAGAAAGAGCTAAGCTTGCTAATTTGTAAACCAATTGATAATCTCAGTTCTATCCAGGAAAATGTTTTGTCTTGATCTACTTGATAAGAAAGAAATGTGAAGATCAGCCTGGTGCTGAAATTTTCGTGATTTTTCAAACAAGAGTACTTATTTGTGACACCCAGCCCGGCATCTATCTTCGGATCTTGTAATGCCAACAGATTGAGAAAGGCCCACTATCAACTCCTTGTCTATATGTTGGCTCAGTTTTGTTTTCGATGCCTAAGACGCTACGCCGCACTCACTGATAATGTCATTTATAGTTTAACGTCTTTGTTTTTCTCATATTGAACGTTAGTCTTCTTTTTCTGTTTGTGTCTTCGATATTTAGTGTCAATATCTAGCATAGCTGAGACGCACCATTTGGAACGAAAGCTTCGCATATCTAACTTCTATTTGGAACAAAACATCTGCAGCATCTTGCGTTGTGTCTAATTTAACGTTGCGATGTCCCGGTAGTCACGGATATTTTCGTTTTCCTGCTGTGTGAAGCTTTCATTTTTGTAAATTTCAAATGTCTAGCGGGTCCCCTAAAAGAATACTGCAGTTTGAAAAGTCACCAAAAGTGTATTATACCGGGTGTCTCAAAAAAGGTAACAGATTTGATTGGGGCTAGCGATAAGAATTTAAGTTGAATCGATCCCTGATAAATTTTGAAGTGCTCTTAGATAGTTAACTTGAAGATTAATACCTTATTTGTTGATATTGGTGCATCAAGAGTTGGAATATTAATCTTGAAAGTCCAAATTTGCGTCCAACTCCAAACCAGAGCTTTTGGGGTTTGGCCTAAGCTGTTAACTCGCTGTGCTGTGGAAACAAGAAACCTCGTGCTTAGGAATACATTTTAGTGGAAATCTGGCTCTGAACTTTACAATCAGATTCAAGAATTTAGCCCCGAAGAGACTCCTTTCTTGATTCTACAAAAATTTCAAATTACACTTGCCTGAGAAAGGTTATTCATCTGCGAAATAAGTCCCGTAGGCTTTAACACATAGACTATTTTGTAATCTTCATTGCTTGAATGATATGTTTTTTGCATCATCTCTCACGAAATTATTACGAAACAAGCAATCGTATATGCCCAAGGGAACATAGAAAATGCTCATTCGTCCTTGTGGCTAGGTGTACTTTCGTAAATGCATTTTGATTGGAGAAAATATTCCTTGGTGACTATATTCATTAATTTCTTTGTTAGTTTTCAATTTTTACGTTCTTTTCAAAAGGGTACCCAAAGGACCGATCCTTGTCTAAAATGTCTTTGACTGAGGAGATTCCCCTAACCAGCGCGTTGGCAGCTTAGGCCAAAATCCAAAAGCTCTGGTTTGTAGATGGGCGCAAATTTTGGCTTTCGAGATTGATATTTCAACTCTCGATGCGCCAATATCAGCAAACAAGGTATTATTCTTCAAGTTAACTATCGAAGAGTACTTCAAAACTTATTTGGGATCAATTCGACCTTTTTTGGGACACACGGTACAAGTTAAAATAGTCCTAAAGTTAATTAACAGTAAACGGTATATATGGACATATGGTACAATAAATACAATAATGATACAATATGATACAATAAGTTGGATACAATATTTACAGGTGAGTTTTCATTGTAGATAAAACGAGGTTAATTTAAGAACCCAGCCTGCATTCCATCATTCCATCATTCCAACCTGCATTCCATTGCATTCCATCCCAAGCGTTTTTGTATCAAAGACGACGAAAACGAGCACATGCACGCTAATTTTGGATATGTGGCATAACATTATCATTCTTACCACTTGTTTGTTATTGTCATTGAATCAGGGCCATATCCATGCGTTTTTTATTCTTTTCAAAAGGAAAGACTGAAAATTAAAGTTGACAGGTGCTTTGGAAAATGTCCATCATACATATCATGGCTAGGCCCTTTTCCAAAACCTCTGGTTTTGGGTGCATTGTAAATTTTGACTTTGCAAACTTGTATCTCCGGTGTTTGGAGTACGATTTTTAAATGCTAGGTATACCCATCTAAGTTGAGGGTTGAAAGATTTTGCTGTGAACTCGGACAGTAATCATATCTTATCGTTTTGTTCCTATTTCAAGTCAAAAGGGGGTACTTTTTTCCGAGACACCCAGTATAGATCTACATTAATCAAACAGGTTAGCATCTTTTCAACGAGGATATCTTAATGCAGTTATTAATGAGAGACTGCACAAAAGTTTGTGCAACAGCATGGGTGCATGACAAGAAGTTTTGGCATTCTATCAACAACTACATCTATTAATTATGAGGTGTACCCTCCCATAAAGCCTTTGCTGTACTTTCAAGACGACTTATCCACGGGGGGGGGGGGGGTGGTTCTTGGCCAAATTTTGGGTAGGGGTCTGCCGTGAGCATATTCAAAATGGTACCGTTGGCTAGACTAATTTTTACGAAAATGGTACCTTTGTCTAGACAAATTTGACCATTCTCTGGACCAATTTTTACGAAAATGGTACCCTTGGCTAGACCAATTTTGACGATTTCCTGGACGAATATGGTCAAATTTGTACCAAATATGATATCCTGACCGTTTGTTAGACCAATAGTGTCAAAAATGATACCCTTGGCTAGACCGTTGCTGGCCAAAATTGCAAAAAGCAGGGGCGGATCCAGCCCAAAATCAGATGTACGCACTAACGAGCGCGAAGCGCGAGTAAAACTAGGGTCCGGGGGCGGAGCCCCCGGAAAATTTTTTGGGGCCACGCCCTTCAGACTCTCAGACAACGCCCCTTTTTTCAATTTTTCACGGAAACGCCCTATCAGGTAAAAAGGGAGTTTCTTACACACAGACGGGAGCTAGTTTTCTAAATTCCTTGTCTCGTAAATCCTATTGTCAAGTCAGCTCAAAACAACATAGACTACAACAAACTTTTGTCTCCCATACATAACTTCTTTGAAATGGGCCTATTATGTCTGCAACACAACGTTTTTTATTTTGTTTGAAATTGAATGAATTAAATTACTGGTGATAATAAGTAACGTCAAAACAACGTGAAAATGTTTAAACAAAATAACTGCTTACCAAAAATAAGAAATTCATCCTGGTGAACTTTTTGATGGCACTCTCACCGGTTCTTGCTTGCAATTTGCAAATCATATTATTAAAATGCCTTGTGCTGTCAAGATGAGCAGTTTTGAGGAGCTCTTGCAAATAAAGAACAACCTTCTCTCCTTGGTTTCCAACTTGGTTTCCATCATCATGCGATTAAAACAACAACACTTCTTTTTCACCAGACAGGATTATGATTGTTTATATCTTCGTGATCAAATTCGTTATTTAGGCCATGCACGAGACATGAAAGAAACTTTCTCCTAGAACGAGGTTAGCCCTTTAGTGGGTGGTCGTGTGACAGGGACTTCATAAAATATTGGCCATTCCCAGGACGTGCTTCCACATTTTCGCCGTCAAGCTTTTCCTATACATTTCTATTGCGTTGCTAAAAAGCATCGGTCGCCTCATATGCTTACAAAAATCATCCCTGAAAAGTTGGTACTGCTTTTCCATTCATCTCATATGTCCGCGCAGTTTCTTAATTCATGAGAGGTCGCACACAATTTATGCACAGATTCGCCTTTGTTGAAGTAATTTATTCGGAACTTGATGCTCCCTACGAATTTATGCAGACACAAAGTTTCAGAAACGAGGTTTTTGGAGGTGTGGCTCTCCAGCGCAGTACCGTTCAATATCCTCCATGAAGCAATTCGTGTTTGGAACTTGAGGGACTCGACCGACTGAAGGATTGAGTTGGCGAAATAGAAATATCGAGCATAAATGTTCTGAGAATTTGCTGAGGATTTCATTAAACTGAAAGAAAAAGGTTCGCCGCCATTTATAAAGTTCTCATAGAATTTCTTTCTTCAAACTTGAACTAGCAAAAGAGACATGCTTACGCAAGCACAGTGCGAACGTCTGGATCCGCCCCTGCAAAAAGTATACCCTTGGCTAGACTAATAGCCAGAAAAAGTATACCCTTGCTTGTGGCACATCCCCAGGTTCCTTTATTATGAAAGAACCCCCTCCCCCCCCCCCCACTCCGTGGACTTATCAGATATTTTTAAAAGCTCTCCGCAGGAGCTAGGAATGTTGAAGCGCGAGCGAAGCGAGCGCTTAACTTCCTAGTTTTGAATAACATCTGTTGGAAAAAGCTTAAAAATTGCCAAGATAACTCAAAATGGCCGCCTGACTGACGCCATTATTTGAGAATGCTGACATCAGCAAATTGAATCATTATTGATAACAATAGAAATCGATTTTTTTGATGATTCTTTCAAAGTACTACGGTCAACGTTTGAAACTAATTCTGGGAGTAAAAATATCAGAAACATTAATTTTTCCAGTACTTTCTTCCAAATATGGTAGTGTCGCCTGTCACATGACACCCATTGTTCGACAATTTATTGTCAAAATGTAGCTAATAAATAAATAGTATTTGTCAGAGAGTTTGAGGGTCATAGCTTTTGCCGTCAAAGAATGCTCTCTGCAAAAAACCGACAGTGGGTAACACCCCCCGTGAAGGTGTTGTGGCGCAGTGGTGTAATCCTCTGATTTTGCAGCCGCCAGCCAGAACAGTCAGGCGGAGTAGGTTCGATACCCGGTAGGACCCCACTACTTGAGCGTCATGACAAGGGGTCACGGACTCGATTAGGTCTGCTCTATTTCTGCGATCCCAGCGCTTGGCACTGAAAAAGCAACTTCACTTTCACCTTCACCTTCACCCCCGGGAGGTCTACCTTGGAGAAAAACAACGGGGATGTGCCTGCCAAAAGAAAATTTTATGACCCTGTCCTGGAAAAAATGTTTGAAAACATAGTACCTGTCCTGAATAATACAAGTGTCTTTCGTGAGTTACCTTAATTTTGAATGTCAAATCTGACTTGTACTGGGAAAAAAGCTTTAATGAAGATACCTGTGCCGGAATGAATACACAAAAAGTATAACCCTGTCCTGGAATTTTCAACCGAGAATGGGGCCCCATTGGCAGGCACATCACCGGGTGCTCAGGGTATTAAGTAGACCCCCCAGGCCTTCACCCCCGGTCGGATTAGGGTTAAAATGTGCCCCCATGGTCGAACGGTTAAAGACGCTTGCCCGGAAAGCAAGAAAGCAATAATAATAATAATAATAATAATAATAATCACTTTATTTACAGTTGGATAAACTAACGTAGTTTATGCCAGAAGGCACAAATTAATAAATACCAACTAACTTAAACCAATTTACAGCAATACTATATACAAATTTTACAATTGCAACCCTCCCCAGCCCAATTTTTTATGTTTTTTGCCAAAAACAGAGACTGTATTACTGCTTTTAATTACATCAGGTGTACCGTTCCAAAGTATGCTACCCCTGAACGCTATCGAATTTGTACCGAAAGACGCAGTTGATGCCTTTGGAAGTGTGAGAATATCTTTGATTCTCAGGTTGTAATTAATTTCTTTCCTTGTGAATAAATCCCATAAGAAGGAAGGGTTTTCATGATTGAGTGATTTATAAACTTCAATCATAAGTTTCTGCAGGTTCTGAACATGAACGGATTTTTCATTGTTTCTAGCCAGCAGTTCATCAAATGAAGCACGATAATCTTTTAATAAGATGCGAAGTGCTCGTTTATGAACCCTATTAATTTCCTTATTGGCAGTTCTTCCACAAAACATCCAAATAAGGGGACAATACCTGAAGTTTGACATGACAAAAGAGTTATAAAGCAATTTACATTTGGGTGGGTCAATAGCCTTCGCAGCCCTGGAGAGGGCACTAACATTTCTGTTAGCTTTAAGACAGAGAGACTTTACATGGACATCAAATTTCAGCTTGGAGTCAATAGTAACTCCCAGTAATTTAACTTGGGGGCAAGAGGTCAATGTTTCTGTTTGCAACGAGAAAGGACAAATCCTGGTAGCTTGCAACCTGTTGAAAACTTGTTTTAAAAGAGGCCAAATACTTTTGATCAAAATAATAAAAAGTCTCCTCACTCAGACACATTTCATCACTTAAAAGAGTTAATATACACATTTATCTTTCTAATGGCAGTAACGTATAGGATCTAATAACTCCCATTTAAATCTCTTAGCCGTAAAGGGAAATGAAATGTATTTCATTGCACCAAGTGAAAAGATTCCTTGCAATCTTACCGACCCATTTCATGCATTTTGAAGCAAACGAATTGTTTGAATTCACTCTTATGTTGGTAAATTTCAAATACCAAGAAAATGAAGCAAAAATCGCAGAATTCCATTGAGAATATAAAAAAATCAAATTTTGTGTATTTTTTAAAGGTGAAATCTTTTGTCAGATTCAACCTGTTTAAACTCAACATTTCCAGATCAGGCGAGAAACGATTCGAAAAAATGTCTTTTGCTTCGTAATATTTGTGATGATTATCATCGTTCTAAAGATGACACCATATACAATCCTTTTCGAATATAGCTTCCAAATTAGTCTTCCCCTTGTCTTCCTAAACTCATGATCGGTATGATCGATTTCAGTGGAACAAATCTAAAATTTCAGCTTGTCGCTCTAAAATGATTTATCTTGTCGTCAACCAAACCAATCTAAACAATAACTCACATTATTTGCAATAAACACAGTCGAAAACGACATAGATTGATCTGGTCATGACTGCATATAGTGTGCTTACAAAATAATAAGTGTACTATTCACAAAGAAAGAAGTTTGTCTCACATAAGATGTCTGGTAAAGCTATTACAATACGCAAAGAATTGGACGGTTCTGGATGACCGACTTCGTTGTTGAAAATCCCAACTGACATCTAATGTGAGACAGACATATTCAAAATTAAATATCAAAGAAAACCCAAAGACAGGAAAAAATAGATGGGTCGCTGCTGGTGGAATCATTCAGTTTACTCTAGCCTTTCAGTCAACAAAATGAATGATATCGTTGCCTCTTAGAACTGATTTGTTAGCAATATTGTTAAAGGCCATAGACATTAGGTATATATATATATATATATCCATCTTTAAATAGAACAAAGGACACCCCACGCACTCTTTGTCTCCTAGGATCTTGCACGTGTCAAGTCCACCTATTTCTATCGTCTTTGTTAACCATGCCTAATCTTTTGTTAATGAACACATCTCTTAACCCTGGGCCTCTGCATGAATCACAAAGTATCCAAGAGAAAAAATAGGCAAATAATATCTACTTAAGCTCATATTCATGTAATTTATTCATGATTCATTTACACCAGGTTGTCATTGTTTCATTTTTAAACCCCTAGTTAATGATAAAAATACTTTAAAATGCCTTAATATCATTAAATGCAGTTACGAGGACGAGATTTGGCGATAAAAGTTTATCTGAAACTTCTTTTACTGATCTATATGACGTCATAAACTTTGATAACGTCATTTCCTTTGAAATTAATGTCGTCATAAAAACTGAATTAGATTAAACATCATCTAAGCTCTCATTGACAGCCACCCAATTGTGGTATTCTCGATGATATATGACCATCCTGGCAAAAATTTGACTCGTTTCTTCAGCTTTCCATCTGACTACATGATGAAAAGATATTGGTCGCCTGATTAGTGTCTACCTCTACCATTTTGAAAACATCCTTCAATCTTTAAGTAGCCAATCAGTTTTAGGAAAAATCAAACTTTCAGCTCTTTATCAAACTCCCCACGGGTACCTCGATCCCACCAACCACCCCCCCCCCCCCCTTCAGTAGTAGGCTGTTTTAGCAACAAGACGCCGACGTCTTGGAAGACGGGGACGTTCAGGGGTTTTTGGAGCATTCCAATCTTGCAGCCTTTTTATCTCAAACAGCTCTGCTCATAGAGAGGAATATTCCTTGAAAATAGTTTGTGTTCTTGTGTCTCCATTGGTTATGAATATCCTCACATAGTTTTTACTTTCCATATCGGGGTTCTATTTTTTGTGAGCGGCCTTCAAAAGTACACTTTTCAGGTTGTCGATTTCATAACAGAACTTACACAAAGCCCCAGGAGATTCACAAAAGTTTTGAAGTTGATTTCGCTTTGTAAATTACATCCTCGAACAAAAGAATTCTGCTGGCGTCTTCTCGGCTCACGCCTTCTTGCTAAAATAGCCTAGTAATAGGGTTAAAACGCGGATTACCAACGAGGAGTAGTTCAAGTAAGGCCTCTGCGTTAAGAGTATCGAGATCGAGCCCAGTGAATTCTAAAAAGCTTACACAAGAGATCGTTACGCATTTGATCATATACATGGAACAATGCAGGAGAAAATGCTCATTACCCTCAATGCACGTATTACACGTCGATGTTGACATTGTGGGATTAGACATCATCGCACATTTCAGACACAGTCATTCAAAAATTCAGCATACGCAATTTTTTATTCATCTGGTGCTATTTTAGTCTTTTCAGAGTATAATGATTTTCATACGTTGCATCAAAGACATTATTTATATTCTCCAACACTTTCTTACGCATTTAATCATACATGGAACAATGCAGAAGAAAATACTCATTACCCTTGACGCCTTTATTATACGTCTATGTTGACAATGTGGGATACGACATGATCGCACATTTCAGACACAGTCATTCAAAAATTCAGCAACACAATTGTTTATTCATTTGGTGCTATTTTAGTCTTTTCAAGGTACAATGATTTTCGTATGTTGCATCAAAGACATTATTTATATTTTGCAACGTTACCTACGGTGGCCCATACGTGCCATCTGGTTTATAGTTTTGCGACTGGTTTATAGTTTTGTGACGACTTTTCTGACGACTTTTCTGACGACTTTTGTGACGAGTTTTGTGACGAGTTTTCTCCAGGGGGCAAACTGTTTATTACATTCTCGAAGGAACAATAGAGACTCAATAGGATCCATTGTATTCTATTATAAATTTTACCCCCTGAAATCACAACATTTCCTCTCTGGTTTATAGTTTTGCGACTGGTTTATAGTTTTGCGACTGGTTTATAGTTTTGTGACGACTTTTGTGACGACTTTTGTGACGAGTTTCTTCCAGGGGGCAAGCTGCTTAATATATTCTCCAAGGAACAATAGAGACTCAATAGAATTCATTGTATTCTACTATAAATTTTACCCCTGAAATCACAAAATTTCCTTTCTGGTTTATAGTTTTGCGACTGGTTTATAGTTTTGCGACTGGTTTATAGTTTTGCGACTGGTTTATAGTTTTGTGACGACTTTTGTGACGACTTTTGTGGCGAGTTCGTTCCAGGGGGCAAGCTGCTTATTACATTCTCCAAGGAACAATAGAGACTCAATAGGATCCATTGTATTCTATTATAAATTTTACCCCCTGAAATCACAACATTTCCTCTCTGGTTTATAGTTTTGCGACTGGTTTATAGTTTTGCGACTGGTTTATAGTTTTGTGACGACTTTTGTGACGACTTTTGTGACGAGTTCCTTCCAGGGGGCACTGTCGAAGCCACATGTTTTATTATTCAAAATGGCGGAGCATTACCGTAAAAGCTAATTTCGGACATTGTAGAGGGGGGTTAGAAGAGAGGGGGCTTTATTCACAATCAAATGACAATGATATACTAGCCTGCGTGCAGACTCAACTCCAGAGTGGGGCTTAATAGGGAGGGGGATTATTTAAGATTTTGGCTAAGAGGGAAGGGGCTTATAGAGAGGGGTTTGATAGAGAGGGGGGAGGTAAATAGAGCTGTTACGGTACTTGCCGGTGGACCAAAGTTGGTTGTCTAAAGAACTTTCTCACTTGAAAAGTGTACTTAGATTTTTTCAGAACAAAAATATTTGACAGTTTTTGATGGATTTTTCTTGGAAGCAAATGATTTTTGCAAAAGCTTTTTTTAGAGTGAGATACCCCTCGGAAAGAAATGAAAATAAAATTTAAATATGTTGAGGATGTTGAGAAGTTTCTTCAGTTACTTTTTCCTAGTACTGGAGCTTCATCATGCTTAGTTGTGTTGGGGTATCCGCGCACCCATGTAGCTTATCTATTCTTCATCTGTCGTTAGATCTACACTTAGTAAAGATGCAGCAAGAACACAACAGGACTAATTATGGTACTTACTTTGGAATCTACAAAATATGTTTTGACGTCAGGAAATTTCATGCTGATGAACTGTCCTCTATTGTTCTGACTTTAGTTACTGTTTAGTTACTTAGTTACTGGAAATTCATGCATCGGTGAGCCTCTATGACCCTGATTTCTCAGGATATAGCAAATTAGCCCAAAACCAAGCTGCAGTACTAGGAAAAAATAACTGAAGAAACTGTTTATTTTTGACGAAGGAAATTCTCAACCTATTAATTTTTATTTTCATTTCTTTCTGAGGAGCATTTCACTCTCAAAAAAGCTTTGGCTCCTTTTCTTTTCAAAAACTGTAAACATATTTTTGTTCTGAAAAAATCTAGTACGCTTTTTGGGGTGAGAACGTTCTTTAGACAACCAACCTTGGTCCCTCGGAAAGTACCGTAAAAGCTCTATTCAGCCCCCCCCCCCCCTCTCGATTAAACCCCTCTCTAATAAGCCCCATCCCTCTTAGCCAAAATCTTAAATAATCCCCCCCCCCTCTATTAAGCCAGACTCTTAAAAAGTTATCATATACGGTATATCATTGTCATTTAATTTTCTGAATAAAGCCCCCTCTCTTCTAATCCCCCCTCTGGAATGTCCAAAATTAAATAAGCCCCCCCCCCCCGGAGCTTGATAGAGCTTTTACGGTAATGCTCCGCCATTTTGAAAAGTAAAACATGTGGCTTCGACAGTGCCCCCTGGAAGGAACTCGTCACAAAAGTCGTCACAAAAGTCGTCACAAAACTATAAACCAGTCGCAAAACTATAAACCAGTCGCAAAACTATAAACCAGTCGCAAAACTATAAACCAGAGAGGAAATGTTGTGATTTCAGGGGGTGAAATTTATAATAGAATACAATGCATGCTATTGAGACTAGATTGTTCCCTGGAGAATGTAATGAGCGACAGTGCCCCCTGGAAGAAACTCGTCAGAAAAGTCGTCAGAAAAGTCGTCAGAAAAGTCGTCAGAAAAGTCGTCACAAAACTATAAACCAGTCGCAAAACTATAAACCAGATAAGAAATATTGTGATTTCAGGGGGTAAAATTTATATTAGAATACAATAGATCCGTTACCTTGTGTTAAGAATCCTTTGACCTTTTTTTTTACTGATAAAGATATTCCCAAAAGTCTACACGAAGCAGGTAGTCAATACGAGCCCGAGTTTATTTGCTTTTGTCAATTTAGATTGGTTTATTCTCTTTAGCAATGCAGCTGCTCCATGGTAACATGTGTGATAGACTGGGAACGCAGAATCTTTCAAACTATTTCGCAAGAATGTGCACATATCTAAATATCTTTAGATCTTTTACAGTTCAGACGTTTGTTAAAAATTATGATTTGTAATGGGCTTGGAGGTATATATGGCCTTTGTTATTTTGCAGGTCTGTTTTTGTTGAATGCAATAACTTTGCACTTGTTATTTGACCAGCCGATCTGAAAAAATCGTCTCCCTTCAATACAGTATGCAAAGACAAATATTTCCGTATTTCAAGGCTCTATTTAGAACACATCATGGCAGCTCGACCATTATAAACTACGGTGGACTCTCTAGTTGGACAGACATATTTAATAGATATCAAAAGAACTCCTATCTGAATAATCTGTATATTTGCATGGTATGAAAAATGCGCTTCACGGAAAATAAAATTGCAATCGAACTGCATGAAATGGCTGCTAAAAAATCTAGTTTGAAAAAGTAAAGGCCACGATACCAACGTCGATTGCCGGATCCGAAGATGCTTGCGATGACGAAAAAATGAATAAATTGAAAGGCAGAAACACCGCAACACGACAAAAAACAACAGCAAATATGATTAATTTATTTTTTGCCAATATTTCGTCCTGCCATGCAGGACTTCTTCAGGGCTGTAATGTGAAAATAAATTAATCATATTTGCTGTTGTTTTTTGTCGTGTTGCGGTGTTTCTGCCTTTAAATTTAAAAAATCTAGTGTGTCTTTAGTCAAACGATCCAAAATTTCCGTCAGTTGTCATCAAACAATGGAGCTCTATGTAGGAAAAAGAGACAAACTTTAGTTGCTTGGACAATTGCTTTAAGTTGCAAAGAACGTTAGCAAACGTAATGTGGAAATTCTATTGTTCATAGATGTTGTTGAATGACGTTGGATTGTTAGACTACGTCAAGCAGCATTCTCGCTCCTTTCAAGCGCACAAACGAGTCACTAACTACCGGGTGTCAATTACAAACTGAACAAAGCTTAACCCGTTCTTGGATCCTTTTCATGCATGGAAAAATCTTGGGATGGAAATGCTGAATCGATTGGCCACTCCCCGGTCATGTCGATCCAACTACAGCATGGCATGTTCTTGTACGAATGCTATGCATGACAGGGTAAAAAGGGTACTACCCTTTAAATAGATTAACAACGAAATACGCGTTTTTATTGGTTTTTCTTGGAATTTTAGGAAAGAATCTTAAAACACTGAAAATAACTTTGGCTTGAGAGGATCATTCAGTCCCCCCTCCCCTCATACTTGATAGAGCACTCCTCCAGATTGGTACTATGAACCAGGAAATGGCTGTTTGACGTTTAGTTTCTATCCATGTGAAGTGTGATCTTGTGTGAAATATTGAAAAAAATTAAATTGGGGTGGGTGGTGGCTGTTTTTTCACAGTGGTTGGGGCCAACTTTTAGGTCAGCTGCTGACGGATGCAATTCCAGCTTACAGCATAATCCTTTGATAGTATCCTTGTTATTTTGTGTACTTATAATTAGTAAGGTCACTTTAATTTTTTCTATGAAAAATAGATCAAATATGTGTCACGCGACCTCGTCTATGACGTCATCTTCAAGAACATCGCAACATTTAGTTAGTAGCCTTTCTGCAAGAATATTTGGACCGCAAAAAATTTTCAGCAGCAATAAATAGATTAAAGCTGATCAATAGGGTTGTTTCCACCTAATGTGTGCAATTGTGTTGGAATGTTGTGCACCATTGGTCCCAAATGATATAAGATTTCTCAGGTGTATCCTCACAAAGTAATAACAACCATCAGTGTTCATGCATATCTTGAGAATCTGTTTTATAGTGAGAATTGTGTGACTTGAAAGTCTTTAGTTTGTCAAGATATTCTCAAAATAACACCAAATTACTATGTTCAACCCCTCAGCTCCCCCTTCTTCCTTCCCTCAAATTCCTATGCTCCTACTGGAAAAATTGCTGATGTCAGTATTTTTTGCATAAATCACAACAAAATTTACAAAAAACAAATGAAGTATATAATAATTATTTATCATTGAATTATTTTTCATTGTAATACAGGGTGTCCCAAAAAAATTGTTCAACGTTTGATCAAATATTAAAAGCAAGGAAATACTGAATTATTCTTGCACAAAGGCTGCTAACTAAATGTTGCCATGTTAAGATAACCATATTGCTGAGATTTTAAATTAATTTTAGACACCAGAAGCTAGCAAATCGGCTGAAGGTGTTGTGGCGCAGTGGTGTAATCCTCTGACTTTGCAGCCAGAACAGTCAGGCGGAGTGGGTTCGATACCCGGTAGGACCCCACCACTTGAGCGTCATGACAAGGGGTCGCGGACTCGATTAGGTCTGCTCTATTTCTGCGATCCCAGCGCTGGGCGCTGAAAAACGCAACTTCACATTCACCTTCACCTTCACCTTCACCTTCACCTTCACCTTCACCTTCACCTTCACCTTCACCTTCACCTTCACCTTCACCTTCACCTTCACCTTCACCTTCACCTTCACCTTCACCTTCACCTTCACCTTCACCTTCACCTTCACCTTCACCTTCACCTTCACCAATATTCACGGAGCTACGAGCTTGTGCGAAAGCTGAAACAAAACTGCATATTTCATATTTCCTGAAAGTAGAATCTCGTTTATTCAAAGAAAATCAAATGGAATTTCAAAAGCACTTCCCAAGCACTTTCGATCAACCATCTTTCTATAACATTGAATCAAGGTTATGGATGGTTGGAGGAATCTTGTTCAGCACAAAAATGAGTGTAACGTAATTGGTATCACAACCGCAAAATCCATTCAACAGGAAATCAAAGGCACTTGAAACTTTCAGTTCTCAATTTTTCCTCGTAATGTAAACAGCATGTTCCTAGCTGGAAAGACCTTACCATTAATTGCTTATAATTCGCTCAAAAATAAAGTAAATTCCTTGGAATTATTAGAAATTGTAGGTAGATGTATGTGCTATCCAATGATCCAAAAATCCAGAAATTGATCGGATGAAATTTTTTATCGTCCTGAAGGGGTACAGTAACCTTAAGATAAAAGAAAAGAAACACTAACTTCTAAATAGACTGTTTCAAACTATTTAAGGAAGATGCCTATTTGGTATCAGCAGGAAGGTCATTCCACATTTTTGCTCCTCGATAAGAAAAACATTTTTGCCCATTACTTGACTTTTTCTTGGGTAGTCTTAAATCTGTCTCTGTATTTCGCAGGACATACAAAGAGCACTTTGAGTTTCGGGTGAAGAGGTCACACAGGTATTGTGGAGCCAGTTCATGCAGGGACTTGAAGACCATTGTTTTAGATTCACCAGCTATAAGTTCTTCAATGGTCCTCCAACCCAGCCTGTCAATAAGTGGTCTACTTGGGGTGTCAAAACTGCTATTGGTTATAATTCTAGCAGCTCGGTTTTGAAGTTTTTGCAACTGATTCAGCTCAGTCGATCCGGCACAACCCCAAACAAAGCAACATATCGAAAGTGTGGCTCGACAATACCTGTGTAAGAGTCTTCAGAGTTTCCTGCGGTAGGAAATTTTTGGCATGCTTTAGAAAGCCAATAGCCCTAGAAACTTTAGTAGAAATAGTCTTGATGTCTTCTTTCCATTTAAGAGAGTTATCAATCTGCACACCAAGGTATTTAGTTTTTTTGATTACTTTGTGCTCATTGTCACGAATTTTCAAATCCAAATCCTCATTTCGATTTTTGATGATGTTATGCTTTTGCTTAGTGGAAACTAGCATGGAATTTGTCGCAACATTCAAAGAGAGTTTGTTGCCTTGAAGCCAAGTGTCCAGTTACTTGAGGTCATCATTTATGGCGTCATTTAGCACACTTATATCTGAAGACTGGTAGCACAGACTTGTATCATCGGCATACATGGAAACAACTGAATTTTGGACAGCTTGCGATAGATTATTGATATAAATAAGGTGTTGAAGTGGACCAAGACATGAGCCTTGGGGCACACCAACATCTATACCCTCAGTTTTTGAATTGTCACCATTAACCCGACAAAACTGTTTTTGGTTGCATATGTATGATTTAAACTATGCGAGTGCCGGCTGTTGAACGCCATAGTGCGCTAATTTTTGGCAAAGAATCTCATGGTCAACAGTGTCAAATGCTTTTCTTAGATCAATGAAAACTAGGCCCATAAGCTTCCCAAGATCCAGCCCATTGTACCAATCATCGGTATTTTTAAGCAGGTGGGTTACAGTAGAATGAAGGCGCAAATAGGCAGATTGGCCAGGTGAAAACAGACCGTTATCTTCCATAGGCGTATACACCTGATTGGTTACAAGCTTTTCTAAGAGCCTTAAAATGACAGGTAAGACTGAGATGGGGCGATAATTTGACTTATCAGCCTTGCCCCATCTTTGAAAATAGGAGTAACTCTAACAATTTTCCATGAGTCAGGAAACATACTTGTTTCAATTGATGTATTAAATAAGAAAGCAAGGGAATTTTCATTGAAAGGTAAAGCAAGCTTCAAAAAGTAGCTGGAGATATTATCAATTCCAAAGCTCTTTGTTGTTTTAACCTTTGCAAATGCATCTCTGATTTCCTGCACCTTAATAGTCCTACAGTGGAGCTTTGCTCCCTTGCTTTAGCTTTGTTCATTTCAAAGTCACCTGACAGAAGGGGGTTTGGAGCTGGACTGATCTTATCAGCAAGGAGGCCCCCAAGGGGTCCATGTTCCCGTGTTTCCTAAAAATTTCCAAAAAGTTTCCCTTGTTCCCATTAATGTTTCTTGAATGCTCTTTAAAAAATTTCAAACTGTTCCCCAGTTCCTCAAAATTAATCCTTTGATCCCTTGTTCCCTGAAAAAATTTGCTCATGTTTCCTGATTGAAGTCAGCCTCGTTCTCGTTAGTTTCCCCATGGAATTGCTGCAAGTCTCTACAACAGTAATATCCGAAAAAGCTTGGCCCATCACGAAAAATTTTCACAAAATAAGACAACTAAAACTCCTTCGAAGCAAATAATCTTCCTCTGTCTTCGTTGGCTCCTCCTCCGCAGAGCTCTTCCTCCTCTGGAGGAGTTTCAGCAGCTCTTGTAAAGAACGTTGTTTTTAAATGAAATTTGAGACTTGTAGCAAGTCCACTAACTGTAGTTAAAAGAAAATTCGATTAACTATGCTATTTTTTCACTGTCACATTCAGGGGCAGAGCCAGAGGGTAGATTTCAATGAACATGTTTTCATCTCATCCCAGGTCGACATTCATACTCAGCGACTCAACCAAAAAGGTGCAAAAAGCATAGTGACTATGAAAAAAGTTAGGCAATTAGGTATGGGTCAAATTATGATTGAAGAGCTGGAAGCGTTTCCTCCTCACAAATCTACTTACAAGAAACTGTTAGCCTTGTCTTTAAAAAAGAGGAAAAGTTGCAGGTTAGTTTAAGTAGCAATAAACTCCAATAAACTGCAGCGGTGTGGACAGGGTAAATTAAGTGGGGTGCATTAAAAGGAGGGTGTCTGGGGGTGAAGCCCCCAGGAAAATCTTTGAGGCCATGCCCTTTACTTTGGCTTAGAATGCACCCCTCCCCCCTCCAATAACATGCTTGCCTTTAGCGATAAGGAAACCTTGATCATTTTGTAACAGTTATCCTATGAGTCAGAGCATGAGGAACATTTTAGAAGACAGATCCTTTACTTTGCTTTAGAATGCACCTCCCAATATCATGCTTGCCTTAGCGACAAGAAAACCTTGATCGTTTTGTGACAGTTATCCTATGAATCAGAGCACGAGGGAAATTTTAGAAGACAGATCCTTTACTTTGGCTTAGAATGCACCTCGCAATATCATGCTTGCCTTAGCGACAAGAAACCCTTGTGTGTGTGTGTCATCTTATTTTATTTCGAAAAAAAAAATGCATAATACAAATAGCTTCTAAATATATGAAATAAGAGAAGCTAATCAATTTCGAAAATATTTACAACTATTCAAATATACAATATAACTAAACTAATTAAAATGCCACACTGTTTCAATAATTGTATTTCATGGATCTTTTATTCTAATTACTTTTGATTGTGTTTTTCAAATTGACATGCGTTGCAGTTGCATTGCATTCCATCCCATTGTTTTATCAATCTCTTAAAAATGTGTATATTTTGAGCAGACTTCATTTCATTCGGGAGTCCATTCCATATTTGAGGCCCTAAGGCTCTTAGGCTATTGGTACCAAAATTAGTTTGATTAGGTCTATGATGTAACAGATCATGTGGATTTCTCTGAGAGCGACTCAGATTAGCAGATGATTTGAAAGAAAATATGTTTTGCATAAAAACAGGATTTAGTTTTTTCATAGTTTTGTAGATTTCGATACAAAGAGCTCTTAAACGAGAAACGTGCATATAATTTTTACCTGATTTGGTCAATAACT
Source organism: Aurelia coerulea (assembly GCA_039566865.1). NCBI lineage: Eukaryota > Metazoa > Cnidaria > Scyphozoa > Semaeostomeae > Ulmaridae > Aurelia > Aurelia coerulea. The sequence goes on from CM076945.1 coordinate 17,706,003, forward strand.
CTTCATATGTAGAATTGTTATCATTGAACAGAAATCTTAATGCCCTCTCTTGTATACGTTCGACTTTTTGCAGCGACTTTGCAGATGAAAAATGCCATACTAAAGGGCAGTAATTAAAGTTGGAATAAACAAACGAAACTTTGAACAAGTGTCTTCCTTTCTTCAAAACCAATAAATTGTTTAAGCCTTTTTAGTACATTCAATTGTGTGGCAGCTTTCTTGCACAAATCTGAAATATGTGGATCAAAATTTAGCTTGTTGTCTAGTTTGATACCTAAAAGCTTTACAGTTTTTTCTGTTTTGATGTTCTTATCACGGAGGCTAATGTCAACACCACTGGTATCTGAACGGAAGATAAGGCTCAAATCCTTACTGGTTGCCAGAGCATGCGGAAATCATCCAATTTCATGCTTGTCAGCCAATGAGATCACCGCTCTCTAGCCCCTGGAGACAAAATCGGTCGTTTGAGGTAAATTTTCTAGTACCCTCACTAAAACTAAAATGGATGCTAAAATACTTCAGCTATTTGCAATTTTTTTTAATAAATCAGTTGTGGGGATGTCCGTCCAGAGTTGTTTACATGTTTAGGCACACAGCTTGTTTAGGGCCGGAGCTGCGTTCATTTTCCGGTCGAAGAATATTGACCTTCGTTGAAATATCTATAGAAATCGCTACAAATGAGATATACAGATAAGAATTTCAGCGATTATGCATACTGACCTGAGCAATAACCGAAACTCTTTCACTGCTATCATATCTCAAAATTGGAGGAAATTTCTAACGATTTCTGGTAGAGACATAATTTGGGCCTAAGCATGTCCTCGCTTAAAACTCGTTCAATTGCACTTAAAAAGTAATGGTAAAATTCTTGAGCTAGATAATGCGCTTACCCATGACTCAGACACCAGTTTGACTTCGTTTGCCTTCTTTGATTTGCCAAATTTTCTTAAGAAACGACCAGTTGTGGGTGAATTGCAAAAACTTTCCTCGGTCCATATTTTTATCTGCACAGTCTATCCGCTTCAAACAACAAACAGTGAACTTTGTATCATAAAAGTCTTGCATCACAAAACATTCCTATAGAACGATTCCATGCGCTTTAGCGAGGCACTCGTGAATTGTTTTCACGCATTCGGTTCAATCAGTCAATGCAAACAAACAAAAATGCAAAACCGGGTAGGCCTATCCTTTTTAGCGAACCCAAAACAATCGTTTGTTCTTTTTATGTTTTGTATTGATTGAAATAAGAACGAAAAGAACGAAATGCGTGAATACAATTCACGAGTGCCTCGCTAAAGCGCATGGAATCGTTCTATAGGAATGTTCTGTGATGCAAGACTTTTATGATACAATGTCAAAGTTCACTGTTTGTTGTTTGAAGCGGAGAATCTGTGTAGAGAAAAATATGGACCGAGGAAAGTTTTTGCAATTCGCCCACAACTGGTTGTTTCTTACAAAAATTTGGCAAATTAAAGAAGGCAAATGAAGTCAAACTGGTGTCTGAGTCATGGGTAAGCGCATTATCTAGCTCAAGAATTTTACCATTACTTTTTAAGTGCGATGGAACGAGTTTTAAGCGAGGACAAGCTTAGGCCCAAATGATGTCTCTACCAGAAATCGTTAAAAATTGCCTCCAATTTTGAGATATGATAGCAGTGAAAGAGTTTCGGTTATTGCTCAGGTCAGTATGCATAATCGCTGAAATTCCTATCTGTATATCTCATTTGTAGCGATTTCTATAGATATTTCAACGAAGGTCAATATTCTTCGACCGGAAAATGAACGCAGCTCCGGCCCCAAACAAGCTGTGTGCCTAAACATGTAAACAACTCTGGACGGACATCCCCACAACTGATTTATCAAAAAAAATTGCAAATAACTGAAGTATTTTAGCATCCATTTCAGTTTTAGTGAGGGTACTAGAAAATTTACCTCAAACGACTGATTTTGTCTCCAGGGGCTAGAGAGCGGTGATCTCATTGGCTGACAAGCATGAAATTGGATGATTTCCGCATGCTCTGACAACCAGTAAGGATTTGAGCCTCATCTTTCTGAACGGTCTTTCTTGATCAAAATAGATTGGAATTTCTTTGGATTTGCAATCATCTCATTTTCCTCCAACCATTTAAGAGCAATATTCGCTTCCCCCTCCAAGACCTTCAGTAAGACGGACATGCTTTTAGAGGAAGAAACCAAAGAATTGTCATCTGCGTAATTATATACTTCGGCTTCCCTAATGAAAAGTAGTAGATCATTTATGTAAAAATTGAAAAGGATCGGACCAAGTGTAGATCCCTGTGGAACACCGGAAAGTATGCGCTTGATCGTTTGGTGACAGTTATCCTATGAATCAGAGCACGAGGAAAATTTTTGAACACAGATCCTTTACTTTGGCTTAGAATGCACCTCGCAATATCATGGTTGCCTTAGCGACAAGACAACCTTGATCGTTTTGTGACAGTTATTCTATGAATCAGAGCACGAGGAAAATTTTTGAAGAAAGATCCTTTACTTTGGCTTAGAGGAACTGATATGATGGTTATGGTGGGGCTCTGTATTTTTAAGTAAAGAAATATTTTTCACTGTAAGTTCTGAAATGTTCCCTGCTCCCTAATACAATTTCTTATGTTCCCTTGATTCCCGTTAAAAATACGAGATGTTCCCATGCTCCCATGAATAAACTTGGCAAGTTCCCTTGTTCTCCATAACCCATATGGGGGGCCTCAGCAAGATCCTTACCTACTGAGCAGAAGTAACTGTTTATTGCATCAGGAATATCCTTCTTGTGAACAGTTTCTGAAGTAGACCCTTTCAGAGTATCAATCTTACTTGACTTAGACCTCTTATTGAGAAGTTCATTGATTGTCTTCCATGATTCTTTCATGTTGCCCTTGCATGCAGAAATTCTATTATTGTAGTACTCTTTCTTAAACTGGATATTTAGAGAATTGACCTTGTTGCGAACTTGTCTATATGAGTCCAACAGAAGTGTGGACTTACTCTTGACAGCAAATTTCTTTAACTCATCTCTTGTCCGCATTAAATCCCTAAGGTCCTTATCAATCCAGGGACAGTACTTTTCTGAGACACGCATTACACATAGTGTGGCATGCTTGTCAGCGCTCAGAGAGAATAAGCTAGTCCAGTGGGTAACAAGCGCATTGATATCATCAGTTTCAATAAGCATTTGCTCCCACTCTATCCCAGCAAAATCAGATAGGAATGCCTGCTCATTAAAATTTTTCATTTTTTGAGTTTTTATCATTTTATGGCCCTTTACTACTGCTCCATTAAAATTACGGACACAGTATACCATATAATGATCACTCATAGAAACTTCATGCACTCCTGATTTGATGATGTTTCTGCCACATGTTGTAGCTATATGATCAATTATGGAAGAGGTGTCTAAAGTGACCCTGGTTGGCTCTTTGATACAGTAGTGTCCCGCATATAAGAAGCAACTTTTTCAATTTCAGGTCTGATGCGTTTCTTATAAAATGAGATAAATTTGCAAATCACGGTAAAGTTTCTTATTACAAAAATCATATACTGTTGAACCAGACATGATCTCTATTGATGATTATTATTTTGAATTGTATTTGTAAATTTTCACTTCCAGAAAAAGCTACAGTTATTTCAGGAAGGTGCTTTTTGCATACAAAATTATTTTTTTCATTTGAATAGGTACAGTTCAATACAACTGGAAAGCTGAAAAATTCCAAGGTTTCAATCCATAATTTTTAAATAAGAAACAAGCTTTTTTCAGACCTGAACAAGTTTCTTATAAAATGGGGTATTATTTTGAAAATCAGGGTCTGTGTTTCTTAAATTTGTGTTTCTTATATGCGGGACACTACTGCAAGCTGATTGAAGCTGAACAGCTCATACAGACAAGTCACATGTCTTGTGTCATTGTCGATGGGCTGCTCGGCTTGTTCTGTTGTGAGATCACAATTCGTGTCTCCAAGAAGGAAGATTTCTTTTCCTTCTCTGTCCAAATAAGAAAGACCCTTTCCCAGCTTATTGAAAGAGACAACAGGGTCACTTGGTGGTCTGTACCAAGCAAGAAGCAAAAAGGATTTGTTTTTTGGTGGGTCAACCTCAATGCAAATGATTTCCAAATCATCGATAGGAACATCAGTATGTAGCTTATATTTGATAGAGTTTCTTATATAAATAGAAACACCACCTCCGCTGCCTGTCCTGTCCAAGCGTTCTTGTTGGTAGCCAGGGAGACTGGTCAACTCTTTAGGTTAATTAGGATCAAGCTTAAGAATTTGAATACCTAGACTCCTAATTAGTAGTTGGACCTCGTCAAAGTGACTACGGAGACCATTAATATTCAGAGATGCAAGTGCCAGATCCTTCTTAAACCCAAGATGCTGATGATACAAGTCTGATCGCTCATCAGTACAACAGGCATTTTCCCTGTTAGCAGTTTGGGGTGAAGGTAGGTCAACTACATCCACCCCGGTAGACCAGCTACAAACATCAAAGGTTCTGTAGTTTTGCAACCAGTAAAAATCCCTTTCCTTTGCACAGAAAAATCCACTAGGTACACGTAGGATAAAGCTGTCTTGTGCTTAATGAACCCGTTACTTTCTTCCTTGTATTTCAATTCAACCAATTTTTATCAAACGGCTGTACCATGCGCGATAGGACACCAAGTGTGTGCCACCTTAACGTTATTTTGGTAGCGAACCACCTTAATCAATTGTTTTTGAGAGTTTTTACCTATTTTTACTTGGTAGTGAGTGAGCCACCTTATCGCTGTTTCGTCATTTTGAAATTTTCAGTAGTGTGACACCTTTGCAGATCCACCTTAACCGTAAAACCTAGATACGAAAGAACTTCTTTCGTATGGAAGTTTTATGGTTAAAGTGGATCTGCACTTAAGGCGGCTCACTACCGAAAATTTCAAAATGACGAAACGGCGATAAGGTGGCTCACTCACTACCAAGTAAAAATAGGTAGTAACTCTCAAAAAACAATTTATTAAGGTGGCTCGCTACCAAAATAACGTTAAAGTGGCACACACTTGATGTCGTATCGCTCATGTCTGTACATGCAGCGATCAATCGTATTTCATCAGTGGAGCCCTCAGTATTAAGGTTGCTGATTTAACCATGCAGATGAATCAAATGGCTCTACATTCTGCACACTTCCAGAGCCTTGTCTCAGAATCTTGAATTGTGCTCTGGTCCGTCTCTTATAGCCAAATACAACTTTGAAAGAGCAAAGAAATGATAAGCACGTTTTTGAAAACGTATATTTTCAAAGGAATGAGGAATTTGATGAATATGAGATATAGTTTGGCAGCTTAGGATCTGCACTTTTTGTTGACAGAAGTTTGATTTTGTTACGTTGAATGCAATGGCAATAGCTTTTGACGGTGGTACACTCCTTTAAGCAATACATTTTCCTGGTAAATATAATTTTAAAATATTTGCCAGTTACAGTATTTAGAGATGGCTAGAATTCCTAAATTCTTACTCATCGAATGATGTATAATTTAGTTCGATTCCGCTAGTAGTTTGTTTTATGAGGGTAGAAAGTGCAAGCTTGAACTACAAACGTTTACCGTAACCTTAAGCAATCTGACGTTTGTTCAATTCAGACAAGAAGGAAAACTGACTTGCTGATCAAAAGACATTACAACCAATCGTTAATTTATCTATCAATCACGACAACATGCTTGTCATAGCTCTTTTTGCTACTTTCGTTTAAATTTTCCGACAAATTAGTCGCTACATTCGGAAATTGATACTTGGCTCTGTGAAGAAAAGGGTAGATTTGCCAACAGTAGCGTCGATTTATTTCAATTTATAAGTCATTACAAAGTGATCAGCGATCGCAGACAAAGGGAATCCTCTCAAACAACAAACCAAAACGAACGGAGCCGTAAAAAATGCTGTCTCGTGGAAAACGAAAAGGGGTTGTTAAAGGCTGTCCTCCACTTGCAGTAGTTTCAGTCGGCAACCAGGCGCCTGCTCATTGCTCAAGCTTGTTGCTAGAGAGCATGAGCACTAGGCAAGCGCGCATGTCCCCGACCAAAATTGATGGGGGGGGGGTTCTTCCATAGTAAAGGTACCTGGGGATGTGCCGCGACGAAGGGTATACTTTTTCTGACTTCTAGTCTAGCCAAGGGTATATTTTTTGCATTTTGGCCTAGCAACAGTCTAGTCAAGGGATCATTTTTCACAATATTGGTACAGCGAACGGTCATGATCTCATATTTGGTACAAATTTGACAATGTTGGTCCAGGAAAAGGCCAAAATTGGTCCAGCCAAGGGTACCATTTTCGTAAAAATTAGTCTAGCCAATGGTACCATTTTGAATATGCTCGCGGTAGACCCCTACCCAAAATTTGGCCAAGAGCCCCCCCCCCCCCTCCCGTGTCAAAACTACTGCAGTGGAGGTCGGCCTTAAGAAATGACATCATCAGTGGCAAGTGATCCGTTTATGCAAACGGGATTAACTATGTTTCCGTGATACGAGGTTGTCCACTTAAGAGGGTAATAGCACAGCTCATAAATCTGGAATTATCCTGAAAGCATTCTAATGAATCTGGGGAAAATGATTGAGGTTTACCGTGAAATTTTGTATTACTAGACGTAATACCTATAAATCTAGAAAACATTGAAAATCATTAAATGATTCCCATAAGCCCTGATTTTATCGGAAAAAGGTTTCCCTCGTACCATGAAGTTACCTACTATGTTACCGCCTATTCCATTCTCTGTGCTCTTTCACCTGCACGTGGGGTATAGTGATGGTTTTGATTGACGATATTTGATCTGTTTTTTTTTTCAAAAATCCTTCACAATGTCAAAAAATATAGCTATATATAGGGACTATCCATTCTAGCTACAAAATGAAAGCTGAATCATCACTTTTGGCTCACTACTGTACTCAATGGAACAGTTTCTCGTAGCTCCCTTCATTTTGTGTCTCCAAATGTTAAAACACGTGGGCAGTAGCATAGGGCTCAAATCTTTAAAATCTTTAAAAAGGTTGGTGCAAAATTCTATTCCATTTTTCTTTGAATTGATCGGCTTGAAAGGAACTTATAGTACTTTGCTGTAAATCTGTCGTTGAAATTTGTATATATCTTGATTTTTTTTTCAAAATGACGGCAATTTAATGATTTTTGAAAAAATTGATGTAAAATTTTGAAAACATTTAAATATTCAAAAATTCTAAACCAAAGGAGAAAAAATCATATAACTCCTAAGAAAACCATAGTTTATGAAGGCCTACAATATGGTGAAAAGCAGAAATCAGTATCTTTTCTGGTTTAGGATTTAGGAATTTGATGACGTCATAGCCTCAAATTTGATAAATGCCGCCATTTTGAAACTAATCAAGATATCAACAAATAGCCACAGCAGATTTACAGTAAAAAACGTTAAATTCCTTCCAAGCCATTTAATTCGAGGGAAACCGTAATAGAACTTTACACCGACCTTTTAAAGATTGGAGCCCTATGCTGTGGGTAGTTTAAATTCCACTTGTCTCGAATTCCTCCTTTTGATACGGACAACCTTCTTTTAGCTGCATAGCAGCATTGCATGTGACAAATACGATCCAGAGTATACCCGGTACAAAAGCAGATAGCCCAAGTTTGGATAGTCACAAGTGATATTTTTTACTTGATATGGATTTTGAACTCATTAAGGTACTAGACCCCAGGGGCGGATCCAGACCGGATTCACCGGTTTCTGTGCATCGGTCAGGTTTCCAAACCTAAGATAAATTTGTATTATCTGCCGGGTATCTGCCTAACTTTACAGAAAAGTAAAATAACTTGAACCTATTTTCACTCCGCAAACCAGTTTTAAGTCAAAAGGTGATAGTCTTCATAGACATGACATAGGGTACATCTACACAAAATTTCTCATAAACAATAAGCAACCTACATATGGCAGTCATTTGGCTTTATTTGCTATGGTTCTCCAGGAGGTATGTGATTCGAAACCTGCGTTATCAGTTTCAAGTTGCGCAACAGATTTGCACATCTTTGAATGGCTGTGACGTTTCGCAATTGTTTTGATATCAAGTCCTTGTAATCTGATGAACCAATAAGGGTTGAGTGAACCTGTCCAGCGACTTCCGTGAACCGGTCGGCAATTGTTCGAAATCAGTGAACCTGTGTCGATTAGGAAGTAAACCGTTTCTGAAGGAAGTAAAATATGTTTGCAAAGGAAGTAGATTTTCATCGAATAGAACAAGAACAAGAAGGGCCAGCAGACGGCAATGGCTGACCCAGAAAAGGAAGATCTTTATCGACTTCACAGTGCCATCGAAGAGAAGAGTGAAGGAGAGATAAAGCACACAAAACAAAAATACGAGTGTATTTTAGGAAGTTTTGAAGTTGAAGGAAGGCGTAAGAGAATTTAACTTAAATTTTAAGGGTCTGAGGGGTGACGAACATCGATGTGCACAGACATTCGTCGATAAAGTTATTATGCAGAGGATGGAGGGTAGAAATTACATGGAAAAGCTCTAGACCTGCAGCCCATCATTATTTATGTAAAAGGGCGTTGCCCTTGTTTTCCGAGAGTCTGAAGGGCGTGGTCACGAAAAATTTTTCTGGGGGCTTCGCCCCCAAACCCCCTTTTTTGCCCCCTATAAACCGGTCAGAATTCAGGGCTGGATCCGCCCCTGGACCCCCAAACAACAAAACTTTGTCAGTTTCAGAGATATTCTCAACAGATTTAAATAGGATATAAAGATAAGTGACCTTTGATAAAAAAAATTGTCATTTCAATCAAATATGCAAATTAGGCAAAATGGCGGCAACAACAATGGCAAAAAAGTGCTACCTGCCTGTGACAATGAAATTTCCACAAAAATAATGATAATGGATTGAAACTTTTTTCAGGCACTCACTATATGCATAGCTAGAGAATGAAAACTTTTCAGCTTAGTTGTCACTTGACTTGCAGAGAAATTTTGAATTTAATTTGAGATCCGGAAAATCTGCATTGCTAATAATTTTCAAGACAGCATTACATTTTTGCTCTCAGGTATAGCCAGCTCTAAAATGTCTCATTCCCTAGAGCAATGTCAAATGAGTCTCTGCTGAAAATTTCATGAAAATTGACCAAAGGATGACTGAAATTCATTGTCACAAGCATCGGAATTTGTCGCTTTTTGCTAAATGCGGGAAAATGGCTTTGAAAGTAAAACATACAAAAACGTCTATTTTCACTGCTATTTTTCCCTCCATGTTCATCAGATTCATAAGTCATTCCTTTCTGCCTGTTCTTCAAGTCCAAAAGAAGTAACCTGATAGTTTTTCAATGTTCTTGTACTCCTTTTATTTTTGTCCAATGATTATTCCTATGTGACTGACGGTCAAGTTTATTCACTTCATAATATTCTTACTACAGTTATGGCTCTTCGCGATTCCCAGCCTCTTTGGTACAGATGTTGTTGATAGAATACTATCATATCAGGGAGTTGCAGTACTTACAGCACATAAATCTATGTCTTTTCCTTCCAAAAACCAATTTTTAGTGACATCTTGTTGTACGATGATTTATAGGGATTCATCATGTACGAGTATGGACATTTAGATAAGGGTTACTCATCATGAACAACTCGTAATTGGCTTTCACCAAATCAGATACATATGCAAGGCCACTGGGCTTCTAATCTTGCATTTTGTTAACTTTTCCTTCTGTTAGCAACACAATTACTTTGTCCTTTACGGCACATATTACATTGTGTGGCTTCACTTTTGATCAGCTGCGGTGGAGATGAAAGAGGCCTGCAGTGCAATTTAGTCATTCTGGTCATTATTCATTCCTTCAAATATGAAATGTGATCTTTTTCCTTGCAATGTAATACATTCTAACTCATGGTGCATTCCATTGTCAAGTTTAACTGCCCATTTGCATTCCAGGAGCTTAGATTTGAATTAATTTAGGCGAAAATTTGAAATGCCAAAAGGTGGGCATTTTTGTTTTGCAAGATTTCATGCTGGCTGGTCTTTCAAACAGGACATACAAGCTTTCTTGTAATAGTCACATCTTAAACCATGTGTCGTGCTACAGCAGAAACAATTTTGTAGATCGAGTAAAGTTCAATACTTGCTATTTCCACGTCATAGAACACACATACATACATGTTATTTATGATGATGGGCCTAAAGTACAAGAGGCACGAAACACTTATTTAGTCCTCGATACTTCGTTTGGCTTTAGATTCCCAGTACATTTCAAGCACTTGTTCATCTCTCGTAATATTCCATTCCTTTGAAGCCTTTCCAGTTTGATTATTTTGAATTCCCATCGTCTATCTCGCAGCTCAGTCAAAAAACTTTGTCGTCAATGTTTGGCCCAAACAGACAAAGTTATTGCCACAGGTAAAACATAAGATCCTTTTGGATGATTACAAAGTCTGTCCTGAGCTAAACAAGCTAAAAATATCTGAATATTGATTTCTTCATACCCCCAAATGATCGTAGATGCTGTTTTTAGCTACAGTCAGAGAGATAAGTGTTGCTGCTAAAGTCGCCTTCAATGGAAAATCAAGCGCCTTGTATAAGAAAAAGAACCGCATCAAAGGCAACATTTTGGTCTTTATGTCAAACGAGAATGATACGCAAAAATCAAAAGTCATTACCCTTAGTTTGCTTAGTTCGTGCAAAAAACTATTGGTGCATTTGTGTCAAATGAGATGTCATGTGAGATTTACGATAACGCAAAATTACTTATGCAGAACCCAACAGAACGTTTCAATTGTTACTATTCGCGGGCATCTAATTTGAGACAAGCAGTCACGAAGATAACCTCTGTGCAGAATGATATGCATGAAGATGGTTTGGTTCAGTGTGATCTCGTGCCTTCCCCCTGTCAATGGCGCCATTGTTTGCTGGGATTCTGCAAATTTCTGTAGCTGTGTAGGAGGGGGATCCTTCTACCTTCGGTGATGCTGCGAATGCTAGCCTCTGTGCAGGCCACCGGTTACATCATCCTCTAAAGTTGACTTATTTGCATAATGAGTACTATCAATAAGGCTAATGATTCGTTCGTTCTAGAAAACGATTGTTTTGACATAATTGAGCTGCTAATGAAGTCAAGAACGTGCCAATTCTGGGTAAATTTGTTGCTGTGCCAGGGTAAACATCATGGTGATTTATCCATCTTATGGTGTCACATCTGTCTAACATGAAATAAGCCGACGTCAAATGTTCCTATAGGATCGCGGGAAACTTCTGTCTTGTATGCGCTTTATGTGCGCTTTCTTTATTTCAGTGCCAATTAGCAGAGATAAAACGTTAATCAATCGCTTTAACGAGCGTGACGGAAGTGGGTTACTTACTTACTTACTTTCTTTCTTTCTTTCTTTCTTTCTCACTGACTGACATCGAAGCCCCTTCTTAGATTACAAAGTGGACTTTGTAATCAAAAAGGGCTGCAATCGATTGTGCAATCGGACGAGAAATCGTTCGAATAATCCGACGACACCGTCGGATTATTGATAGTGGAATCCGACGTGCAATCGAACGTAAAATCGTACTCATCACTATTGTCCAGACAGTGGAATCGGACGCATCCGATTGCACATCCGATTACACAGAATATTTTACGTTCGATGTTTCGTTCGATTTTTCATTCGATTTCGCGTCGGATTATCCAAAGCAGGCAATTACTTTATCGTCCGATTATACGTCCGATTATGCATCCGATTTCATAAACTATTTCTCGTACGGTTCTTCGCTCGATTTTTCAGTCGATTTCGCGTCGGATTATCCAAAGCAGATAATTACTTATCGTCCGATTGTACATCCGATTATGCATCCGATTTCATAAACTATTTCTCGTACGGTTCTTCGTTGGTTTTTTAAACGATTCCACGTCCGATTATTCAAAGCGGACAATTGCTTATCGTCCGATTGTACGTCCGATTATGCTTCAATTTCATAAACTATTTCTCGACCGATCTTTCATTCGACTTCGTGTCAAATTCGGATTGATTTTGTTTCTTTTAATTTTAACATGCAATTGTGTTATTTGATCTGCAACTGAAAGCTACCAAGAAACTATGAACAAGACGAAGACTTCAGAAAGAGAGAGTAATTACAATATAACAAATGATGATCAATATTACTATGTATCTACTACAGTTCTTTATGGACTTGCGGCAAGGGGCAACAAGTCTTTGCTTTCGTGACATGTCGCAAGTCCATCTACTTTGCTGCATTTTATGAATATTACGACTTAAAGATGATAAATGATATGGCACTTGTTGAGCTCCTCAGAGGCAACATTTTCAAGGTATACTTTTTTCATCAGAAACTTGCATAAATTTTGTACTGAAATGCCTCTTAATTTCACATGAAAGTAGGAGCAGGGGCATATCACTCCATAAAAATCTTATGCATCTTTCATAAAAATCCCTTTTATTTGCGACCCTAAAACTCCCAAAACACTAAAGTTAATTCTACTCAAGAATATTAGGCGTTAATGGCAGATTGCTATCCTGGTCTTTGAATTTAGCATGCAACAGTTTCTTAGCTATTTTCGAGGAAAATTTTTGACATCCTTGAACCAGTCTCTTATTCAGAGAAAGCGTGTATTTTCAATTCGTTCCACACTTTAGAAAGAAAGATTCCTTACATGCAAAGTGGGTAAGACTGCTGCAAAAATTAAATGTTTATCTAAATGCCTTGGTTGATTTCCATACGTCTAGTAGCGCTTTTCAACAACCCTTTGTGCTTGTTTTGATGTTTTCAGTTGTTTACTCCTTATTCATCAGATTGATTCCAATAGGGCAGAAACAACGGTTGTCAATTTCATCTTTTGGTCATGATCTTCTGTGCAGTGCGATCATCTTCACTGTACCTGAAAAAGGAATGAGACATCTAATGTAACTTGAATATAATGCATTTCTTAAACAAAAATGATCCTTCAAGAGAGAGATTTGAACTACGTTTTCAGCCAGAACACTCTTAAACTGGATAAAGCCTCACTCTGATCTGTAATAGAAGTAAAATCAATCTGATCTAAAATCATCTAAATTTAGAAACTATCATGAACATATTCATTCGAATCCAATGTGTTTAAATAAAGGGATAAAATATAACATATGTACAACCCTACACTGACTACATATCTACATAAAATCTAAACAACTAACTTAAACGATTATCAAATCTGAATGAACCTCTTATCATTGTAAACTCAAAGCGGATCCTAAATATACCTTCATCTAAATTAATAAACGTGTACCCTACACTCACTACTAAGATACATCTACATAAAATCTAAACAACTACTGTACTGTAACTTAAAACAATTATCAAATCTGAATGAACCTCTTATCATCGTAACGTAAACTCAAAGCGGATCCTAAATATACCTTCATCTAAATTAATAAACGTGTGTACCCTACACTCACTACTAAGATACATATCTACATAAAATCTAAACAACTACTGTATTATAACTTAAAACAATTATCAAATCTGAATGAACCTCTTATCATCGTAACGTAAACTCAAAGCGGATCCTAAATATACCTTCATCTAAATTAATAAACGTGTACCCTACACTCACTACTAAGATACATATCTACATGAAATCTAAACAACTACTGTACTGTAACTTAAAACAATTATCAAATCTGAATGAACCTCTTATCATCGTAACGTAAACTCAAAGCGGATCCTAAATATACCTTCATCTAAATTAATAAACGTGTACCCTACACTCACTACTAAGATACATATCTACATAAAATCTAAACAACTACTGTACTGTAACTTAAAACAATTATCAAATCTGAATGAACCTCTTATCATCGTAACGTAAACTCAAAGCGGATCCTAAATATACCTTCATCTAAATTAATTAACTTTTACCCTACACTCACTACTAAGCTATATATCTACATAAAACCTAAGAATGAACCTCTCATCGTCGTAAATTTATATAAGAATAACGAATCTAAACTAAAAGCTAATCTAAATAACCTAACACTCAAAACATATGTATACTCTATAAAGTCTAAGCAACTTTATCTGCTGGGCACAACATCTTCTCTTACTGAATAATGAATTACAATTTATAAGCAAAAGATCATTCAATCTCATCATTATTGGTACTCTGAAAAATTCATTTCCATTTTCTAATGTTACACTCTTTTTTTTTTATAAGAATATTGTTTATAAGAATATTCAGGCTCAGAATCATCCAAATTTTAAGAATATCATAAGAATATTGCTCAGCCTCAGCTCGCATATTTGTGTCTCATTTTCCAGCAGTTGCCTGTTTTGCGATGTTCATAACATTCTTATTGTTACAATTGCTTAAATTTTTCTTTCCATCGACCATTTCTTCATAATGGTATGACACTTGTTTGAATTATGTTCCCCTGAAACCATACCAGATTTGAAAAAATAAGAATACTTTAACCCTATTTCAACCGGGTAAAAAAAAAGTAATTTTCTACCTTGGGGGGGGGGGCATTTTTCGCCCCCCCTGTTTTTCTCCGCAAGTATAAGAGCTATGACAAAGAAACTTGCTCTGTGTCATAATTGAACAATGGAGAATCTAAAAATAGCATCAATCAATAAATAGTCACGTGATTGGTTGCTAGGCAACCAAAAACAATGCAAATTTTGAGAAAATCGAGCTATTTGCAGAGAAGGGCCCATTATTAACAAATAGCTGGATAAGATTGGCAAAAAACCATCCAAATACCTGCTTGATATCATTAATTTGTAGTTTCATATGGTTTCGTACGGATATTTATGGTTTCTAATAAATTAACTAATTAAATAATGAAAACTTGATTCAATGCAAAATTGTTAGCTCAATAATTATGATTTGAAACCATTAATTTCGCATATTATTTGTGAAATCAAGTACCTTCATCGATATTTGAGGTAATTCCATCAGTTTTGTATGAAAAATTACTCATTCATTAGGAATATGACGTCATAAAGATTGATGACGTCATAGAAGTAATAAACTGCTGATGTCAGCAAATATGAATAAATTATATATCAAATAAAAGTACTCATCGAGATGAATCGAATGGTATATATATTGTTGAGATTTAGTGACAAGGGAAGAAATTAGAGCCGTTTTAAAGAATTTCTTTGTGACCACTCTCCAAATATGGGCATGTGGTGGTCACGTGGTCAAACAATAGGTATTGAAATTTCTATTTTCTGATTGCCAACTAAATTTTAGGAAAAGTCAAGGAGTTTCAGCATTGTAGGTGGCATCGTTTGGGAGCTATTAAAAAAAATCCGACAGGGGGGGCGAAAAACGCCCCCCCCCCCCCCGGTTAAAATAGGGTTAAGAATATGTTGAGGCTCAAAACGAAAAATTACTTAAGAATATTGAGGCTGGAAAAAATTTATAGTATTCTTATAAAAAAAAAGAGTGTATTTAACGAACACTTTGGAACGGACTGCATAATTTGAGGTTTCTTCACGAACTTCCCTTTATAAAAATATCGCTATTTTGCTTTTCTCGTGATTTTCTTCGTTTAAAAAGTAAAAAGACAGAAATCACACGCTTTGTTTTACCTAATCTTGTTTGTTTCATGGCTTTCTTTCCATTTTTACATTGCTAAATTTAACACCGGAGCTTCTTACGTTGATGAACGCCAAAAACCCAAAACCTCTGCAGAAAGCGCGAAATCGCCAAACTTTGAGCTGCAAATCGTGTCAATCGATTGTAGAGCCCTATAGGATCATGTTAAGTTGTTTTGGTAAATTTAAAAGGAATACTAACCTCGTTAGACTCTTAACGATCTCTTTAAACCACCAGATGAGATGAACGTTTTACGTCTTTCTCCTTGAAAGATGTCTCGAAAATGTCAACGATCGAATCGAAAGCGATGAACGAAAAAAGTGGCGAGTGCAAAGATGTCGCGAGCAATTCGACTTTCGCGCGGCTTTCGAAGTTCGAAGGACAGTTCCTTCGCAGCGATGGTGTACGCGGCATAACATCGTAAGCATATGGTTGTTTCACCTCTTGGGGTTTCCTACACGGGGTTGAAGTTTGCTTTGAAGCTTTCTTGCAGCTTCTCGAACCAGGAGCTAGTTTCTCATTCACTAAGGCAAGGTAATGGTACCTGTGTCGGCAATTTTCCTTGAGTGATAACTATTGCATTCTGCTGGGCCAAATCTCACAAGAAACTGTTCGATAGACGTTTTTCTATAAGAAACTGGTTTATGAGAAACTAGTGCTAGGATGGCGAAAAGTTTAAGAAACTCTAGTACTATGCTTGAGAATTGGTAAGAAACTTTCAAAGCCAAATACAAGGACATCATGGGAAAGTTGTCGTCTTTATTTTTTAGTAATACTCATGATAGGGTATGTTTTGAGTCAAAAAGAACTCTCATTCTTGCTAAAAATGGTGCTGTCTGTCACGCAGGGCCGTTGAGAAGGCGCCGGAATATTTTTCTAATGGGACCAGAAATTTTGGTAGAAGAAACTCCATCGTTCATTTCATCATTCCACTTTTACTACAAAACTAACAGCCTCTACTCTTTCTGCAAATATGTTTTATTTAAGTTGAACCAACAAGGAGACAAAGTCCTTTGAAGGAGGCCCCAAGGAGGCACCCTTCCGCGAAGGGGGCGCGAAGGACGCTGAAAGAGAGAACATTTTTAGGAAAGCGTAGGATTTACAGAATGTCCGATTTTACAAATTGCTCGATTCCCGGGGGGGGGGTACTTCATTGTTAAGTTGTACTGGACGTGCCGCTCATATGGATGGGTTTTTTCATCCGAAATTCTCTACATATGGGTCTGTTTTTAACCACAATTCTGGTAGATGGGTACTTCTTTGAGAATTTTCTTATCAATCGGCCCCATAATGATAATCCAGGCCAAAAAAGTGAAATTTTCCTTTGTTTCAAATCAACGAATTCATGCACATGGGTCAACAATTTCCTGATATTCATGCAAATGGGCTCGAAATTTTTGAATACTCCGTCATACGAATGGGTCCTTTTCTCAAAGTCCAGATTCAGGTCGAATCATGTTGACAATGAAGTACCCCCCCCCCCCCGGCTCGATTCTACAAAATCCTTTGGTGTCCGATTATGCAAACGATCCAACATTCCATTCGATTATTCAGCCGTTGGATTTTATAGAACGTCCGATTTTACAAGATATCGGATTCTACACCAAATCCTTAGGTTTCCGATTATGCAAACGATCCCACCTTCCATTCGATTATTCATCCGTTCGATTTTGTAGAACGTCCGATTTTACAACCGATTCATCAAAGTGTTGGATTCTTCTAGCGGTCCGATTCCACCATAATTCGATTAGTTGTTCGATTGTGGATCCGATTCTGCTATCTGGACAATCGGACGACAAGAATCGTCGGATTATACGTGCGATTGTACAGACCGTCGGATCACACCATCCGTCCGATTGCAGCCCTTTTTTACCTGTGTGCTTCATGTAATAGGCACCAAACTGCCTCTCTTTCGTACATACAATCCAATTCAATCACAAAATTGAACTGCTTGGTTTCTGGGGGTCTGGAGGGGTATTTTTGTCCCGTTTTTAGCTTAATTTTCACATTTTTTGTTACTAAGGGCGTTGCTATGGAGATTCAATTAGGGTGGCATTGCTACAACCCCCCAAAATGGGAATAAAGCATTTGTTTTGTTGAAAATAACTTAGTGTACCTGAAAGAGCATACTTCAAACCTTATTTTTATCAATTTTTGAATTTTTCAAAAAAATGGAAATTTTTGGCTTGGCTTTGGGGGTCTAGTACCTTAAATGTTAGCCTGCATGCAGACTCTAATGATTTATTTTCAAGGACAAACTTCTCTGAAAAGAAATCAGTAGGTTAGAGCCTGCACGCAGGCTAATTAAACTTACGGGATTTGGGTTTCGCAAGTAATACCCGGTACCGAAAGAAGATAGTGCAAGCTTGGAGAGTCACCAGTAATGCTGTTTACTTGATATGGATTTTGAGCTCATTAAATCCACTCCACTCAGGTTTCCAACGAGCGTTTCTCTTCAACAAAAGTGAAAAAATTTTGTCGGCTTACTTTTCAATATGCAGCAGGCGCAAAATGATCTTTTAAAGAATTCTTGATTTCTTTTCTTCGCAAACAGATGTTGATTTGCATAAGCAAGTCTAAATGTCGAAAAGAAACGGCTCACAGCTACAGCAGATATGAATCTAGGTCAGCAGCAACTTGACCGTTCATTTCGGGCTGTTGCAGCTGCTGTTAAATCCACTTAAACGTTGCCATCAAGATCAAGATATTATATCTTTCTCTACGCTTGATTAAAAGATCTACATGTGACTGAGCGCTTCCAATTCTCTTGCATAGATTCTCAGCTAACACATAGACTGATTCCATTTCGTAATTTCCTCCTTGCCTGAACTGGTATACCACTAAAACTACGACCCATTGCCTCACTGAAGCGACAACAACATTATCGATTCAATTCACTTAAATAAGCGAAGGTGGAATTACTTAAATCCTGAGTCTAGCTAACGCATAATACTGCCAGAAAAATTTTAACAATAGAAATTAGCATCATGGAGCGTTTTCTACTTTGGCAGCATTTTTACGTGGACTCTTCCATTTCAAATGTGAAGTGACCAATCACAAATATACCATTTTGTTTTACCATTCCTAAAGAGCCATTGTCACCAATGATCCTTTGAGGGCACGCTGCTTTTTCAGGCGGTTTGAGGTGACATTTAGCCTGAATGGATACAAACTGCAGTAGCTGTACTGACAGAGAAGTTGTTCGTAATTTTTACGTTGTCTGAAATTGCAGCCAGCCAGCAGAGGATCCTGGGTGATAATGGCTCTTTAATGGTTGTTCATGGTCTACAAAGCAAAATATGAGTTCTGATTTGATCATACAAGTAAGTGCACATGAATTACAGGAAGATCATCGAGATTTTGGAAGCTGAAATTTCTTCAAGAAACATTGCTTCAGGTAAACAAAGGATTTCTAAAATACAACGTAGGCAATTTTGCAAACATGAAATGTCTCAATTATTTACATCACTATGTTATGAAAGTTGCATTTGGCTAGCCATTGTATAGTCAGAGAATGGGGGGCAAATTTTCCAACCCCTTAGTAGATTTTCTCTGATAAATCTGCAATTTGGAAGTATTTGGCAATGATACTTTCTGACTTTTTGGAGCTACCTATTGTGCTAACATTTTATTGAAATATTTTGACATATGAGGGGAGTGAGATAATTTTCTGGGACGGACCATTTCAAAATAGCAAATTCTCAAATCACAATTTTCGCAAAAACGTAGCAAAAATTGCAGTATTTTGCAAATTTCTTTTGCGGACTAATGTTATTTGATGTATTTCATCATAATTCTCATTCTTAGATAGAAATATTGCCTGAAATTTGATTTATCACATGTTTCCTGATTTTGGCCAATATTGCAGCTTTTTTCTATACAAAAAATGCTGAGCTATTAGCCTGGAGCTATCAGCACACCACATTTGGTTGCTCCACCTATTACCAGTCAAGAGTAGCCTGCGTGCAGACTTTACTTTCCACTGCGAAGGAGAGCCAAGGTGGATCTTGTAAAGTCTGCGAATTAGCGCCCATTATTGAGTTCTGAGATCTTGCGCAATGATACTCGCCTTCGTCCGGCTATTGTCTGCTAGCCAATCAGTATCTGGTTTGCGATTCTAAGGACCCAATCAAAAGCCGACAGAATCGTCACGTTTTTTGAAACCCTTTGTGGTTATTGTTTGCGACACAACACGAAACCGTTGGAGGAAGTTGCTGTGGTATTCTGGAAAACCGTGAAACCTTTTTTCTCGGACAAATTGCAATCTAAGAATAAAATAGTTTTGATTGAAGATGAAACCATTATTTCCAACGATGTTGAGGTAGCAGAAACTATGAACGAATTCTTCGTCACTGTAACGGATTCCCTTGGCATAAATGAAAACTCTAATTACGAAAATGCAACAGAAGGAATCACAGATCCTATTGATAATGCCGTACATAAGTTTTCCAATCATCCTAGCATTCTGAAAATCAAAGGTTGCTATCACAATGCTGGTTCCTTTGATTTTCAGAAAGTTACCCCTGATACTGTTGACAAAGAGGTTAGGAATCTAAATCCTAAGAAAGCTACAACGCACAAAAATATTCCTCCTAAAATTCTTAAATCCAATTCTGATGTATGTGTAGAACCTTTGACGAAAATATTTAATGAATGCATAGAAAATTCGTCCTTTCCTGATGAACTAAAGTGCGCGGATGTCACATCTCTTCCCAAGAATGGACCATCCAACTCTAGGACTAACTTTCGGCCAATCAGCGTTTTGCCTACGGTCTCAAAACTGTTTGAAAGAATAATGGACAAACAGATAGTTGCATATATTACACCCTTTTTATCGTCACTTCTCTGTGGTTTTAGAAAAGGTTACAGTGCCCAGCATGCTCTCGTACGGCTCTTAGAAAAATGCAAAATTAGCCTTGATGAAGGTGGCAAGGCAGGGGCTGTATTGATGGACCTGTCCAAGGCATTTGATTGCATCAGACACGATCTTTTGATTGCAAAATTGCATGCCTACGGTTTCTCCCGCGAAGCATTAACACTAATTAATGATTACCTCACAAATAGACAACAAAGAGTAAAAGTAAATGGGTCATTCAGTTCTTGGAAAAGCGTCACACGAGGTGTTCCTCAGGGGTCAGTCTTAGGGCCTCTGTTATTCAACATATACATTAATGATCTTCTACTCTTCATTCAAAACTCAGATATATGTAATTATGCAGATGATACTACAATCTATGCCTGCGATAAGAACCTGGACAATATAGCTCATAGGCTTGAAAATGACTGTAGTTTAGCTTTGGAATGGTTTGCCGACAACTTTATGAAATTAAATGCAGATAAATGCCATCTTCTGGTTCTTGGGCAGAGATGTGATGACCCTGTTACTGTTAGGATTGGAAATGCTGATGTTGTAAATAGCTCCGAAGAGAAGCTACTCGGAGTTCGAATTGATAGCAAACTTTCCTTCGATAATCATGTTTCCAAATTGTGCCAAAAGGCTAGCAATAAACTTTATGCACTTGCTCGCATATCCCCATACATGGATCAGAGCAAACTAAGAACACTCATGAGGGCATTTATTACCAGTCAGTTTCAATATTGTCCTTTAATCTGGATGTTTCACAGCAGGCAGCTTAACAAAAAATTAACAAAATACAGGAAAGGGCTTTGAGAATTACTTATAAGGATGCCGAATCTACTTATAGTGAGCTATTAGAGAAGGACTGTGCCGTTACTATTCATACAAAGAACTTGCAGCTACTTATGACTGAAATGTACAAAACTAGAAATGACCTGAACCCTTCATTCATGCAGGAAATTTTCTGTGAAAATGAAAGTCATTACAATCTGCGCAACAATAACGAATTCTTCCAACCTAGGGTGAGATCTGTCAACAACGGGACAGAAAGCATCCGTTTCAAAGGTCCGCAGCTGTGGCAAATGTTACCACCAACGATACGTAGTTCAGAATCCCTTTGTCAGTTTAAAACAAAAATAAAAAGTTGGAACGGAGAAAATTGTCCATGCAAATTATGCCGCGTTTTTATTCCGAATTTGGGCTTTTTATGATGAATATTATTAGATATCTACTTTTACTTTTACACTGTATACTTTTAATGATGTGTAAATATTTTATCCACTATTTTTCTTATGTAATATTTGTATTTTAATGTTTTAAAGTTGGAATAAATAAGCTAATTACTTTTAGCTATCTTTTGTCATTTGTAATCCAACAATAAAGAAATTGATAATAATAATAATAAATAATAAACAAGTTCGCCGATGATGAAGTGTGCCGCCCAGTTTGCCTGTCTTCGGGACTTGACAACTTGGGATGAAACTTTGTTTGGAAAGGAATTATAAACAGTCAAGCATATTCTCAAGGTAAAGGAAGTCTACAATGCAACGATCAAGAGGAAATTCTTTGAAAGTTTCTCCGCTCCGAGGACAGATTGTTTGCTTCAGGCTAGGCCTAAACTTTCATTTGATGGCCTGATCATCAGATGGGTAATGATGTGTTGGTAGTACCCTTAGCTTAGACATGTGTCAGCAAGTGGGGTTCTTGAATCACTGGTGAGTCTTTCATACCTATTAGCTCTGCAGTTTGCAGGCTCTGAAGCTGTGTGGGTGAGATGCGATTCTCTTCGCATGATAAGGATTATAGGTGTCAATTTATTGCGCAAGATTGAGCTCCCCTTCGCAGGAGAAACTTTTCATTCAGAACTCGATAATGGACGCTAATTCGCAGACTTTACAAGATGCTCATAGGCTCTCCTTCGCAGTGGAAAGTAAAGTCTGCACACAGGCTAGTCAAGCGTTGCCCCCCAACAAAAATAGGACATGTCGGATAGCCCGACACCACTTTAGGGTCAACCCTACAGGCTACAGTGCCCCCAGTGAATTTGTCCACATAGCACCTCGAGTATCTCCAGAATAAACTGGTTTTTGGTGACTTTTGTTTTCGATCTAGGAGACATCCTACCATTTCAATTTTAAAATGTCGAGATTGATTTAGGGGGTCGAGGCATAATTTTAAATTAACTGCTCCGCAAATAGATCCCCGGAATAAATCAGAACTCCAAATACCACTTCTACATCAGTCGCAGTACTCCTTTCGCAATCAGGATGTGATTGGACGAGTAGAAGCAAGAACAGAAAATTCAAATTCAGCTTCTCTCCCAACTGCTTAAGTGAATGGAATAAACTTGATCCTGAAGTTAGACTTGCACCATCAGTTTAGATTTTAAAGCACAGCTGCTATCCACTATTGGCTCCCTTGCAAAATCAGTTTTTGGAATCCATGATCCATCAGGTTTATCTTGCCTTACTCAACTGAGAGTTGGTCTCAGCAAGTTAAACGTTCATAAATTTAAGTACAGTTTTGGCGATACCATAAATCCCATGTATAAAAAAGTGGATACCTGTTAAGGTTGCTCTATAGTCCTTCAGACGAAACATTCTCCGTTTTTCGTTTTCGTCATAATCTGATTGTATAAGTATAATACCGTTTCTCAAAAATTGCGGCAACCCAACAGGCCAATCGAATCCCTGGAAACTTGGCAAACAGCGTCAAAAAGTATATAACTACCAAACTGTGTCAGCGATTTGCTGTGATAGGTCCACTGTCTGAAAGTTAAAAAAGATACTTGATGTATCTGCATTAATATAGAATGGTATTATTTATAGACAGTACGTTTCATGAAAAATTCGTGACACTGCTTTGTGGTAAATAGATAGTCATGGTCCAACAAGGATCGATGGGGTACACAACGATTTTTTCGCAAGGGTGGTCGATTTTGCCTAAAATCTGCAATAAATAATTCGTGATTTTATTAAATTAATTGAATATATTTTTATGATATTCTACGTTTAATGCTGCGTCGAATGATGCATAAGTTTGTTTGTATTTTTTGACGAATGGTCGTGGTGAAAGAATTATTTAATTACTGCGTGAAGGGTTACAGTGACCTTAAGTTATAACGTTACTGCGTGAAGGGTTACAGTAACCTTAAGTTATAACGCTTGTACCACCCGCTCTATGACCAACTTGTCTTGAAACGGACTTTCATTTGACCAATAGTTTCTATCTTTGATGACGTCGTCGATAATTGGTTGTTGCGCATGCATACTGACGCAAAACCATGCTAGGCTTAATTTTTCAAAAATTAACAACATGATATGATGCAGCAGGTCTTTTTAAGTATAATTATTGTAATAGTACTGTTCCGAAGCTAAGATTTAAAAGAAGGCTATAATCCTTCTACCGGGTGTCTCAGAAAAAATTACCCCCTTTTGACTGGTAATAAGAACCAAGCAATAAGTTATCATTGCTCCCTGACTTCACAGCTAAATTTATCAATGTTCAACTTAGATGCACGTACCTTGAATTTAGAAATGGTCCACCAAACACCGGAGATACAGGTTCGCAAAGTCAAAATTTACAGTGCACCCAAAACCAGAGGTTTTGAAAAAGGGCCTAGTCATGATTTGTATCGTGGACATTTTCCAGAGTGCCTGTAGACTTTAAGTTTCCGTGTTTTGCTTTTGAAAAGAATAAACGATGCATGGAAATGGCGCTGATTAAACAAATATAGTAAAAATGGGGTAAGAGTGATAAAGTCGTGCCACATCTCCAAAATAAGCGTGCATGTGCTCCTTTTCCTCTTCTTTAATACACAACACTTGGGATCGAATGCAATGCAAGGACCGTTTTCTCAAAAGGAAAGTCGCTTCAAGAACAATTGAAGTAATTCAAGGTATAAATCTTTTCAAAAATGAAAAGTAAAGGTCAAAGTGGAAAATTCGTTTGCAAAATGCCTGTTTGTTGTCAAATTATGGCTAGGCCATTTCTCAAAACCTCTGGTTTCAGGTGCACTCCAAATTTTGACCTTGTGAACTCATATCTCCGGTGTTTGGTGGTCGATTTCAAAATGCAAGACATGTGCATTTAAGTTGAAGACCAACAAATGTAGCCATGAATTCAAAAAGTCCCTAAATATTATCGTTTTGTTGCCTTGTTGAGTCAAAAGGGGGTACTCTTTTTTGAGACACCCGGTATGTTTCAAATAACATGTAAATATTTTTTATCAATTTGGAGATACAGCGCAACAAAATCCATATGGTTTTACACCTACTTTAGCAAAATTTGCTGACGTCAGCATTTAATCACGTGACATAAACACAAAAATTAGGTCATCTTCTTCGCCTTATTGTGTTTGTTACTCGTGCCAAGTTTCAAGTCTCTCGCACTTATAATCTCCCCAACGTTCCAAAAAGCCTACAATCTTGGCCAAAATACTTGGGACAAATCATAAAATTGCACTACTTTGGTCTTTGATTACGTGTCCCCCGCTCCCCCCTTGTCAAAGTTGCTTGAATCAAACGCCTTTCGACTTTCTCAACATTGAAGAAGGGGGGGAGGGGGATTTGGAGACTCTAAACATATGTTTTCTCCTCGATATTTTAGGAAACATCATGAAGACACTGAAATTTGCCTGTGTCCCAGCTTCTTTTGGCCAGGATTGTAGTCTGGATCTGTTAACGCGGGGTACTTGAGTTTTGATACTCATTTGAAGTCTGGTATCTAAAGTATTTTTCCCCTATATTCTAGGTCTACAAATATCTTTCCTTGAAGGAAATATTGACAAATCTATCCCTACTGTTGCTAGTCCTGTTTTGAGATTCTATCTTTCATACGAAATCCTTTTCTTTTGTTTCTTCGATGCGTCTTTTATGCAAATAGGCACATCCCTCCAAGGCTAGAAATGTCTCATGTAACCAGCAGTCAGTGGGAATCTTAAGACAGCTTCACGCAACTTTATGAGCTTAAGAAGTTGTTTCTACGGCAAAAAATCTGATAATCGTCGGGAAAGATGGAGCACTAGGCTGGAATATTTCATCATAACAAACTAGCCTAGTAAAGGCCTGTTTATATGAGGCGGTCTAGCCTGCCTAACTCGGCTGGCTTGCCTAGGCGATATCTGTACTAGTTTGGGATCGATCCCGTTCTGGATCGATCCAGTTTTTCTGTTGTGTAAACGGGGCCTAAGTCAACAAAATCATCCTTTGTTGAATAAAGTTGCGTTTATAGGAGCAGCGGACAAGCCCAGTCAGCCAAGATCTGTGAACTGGGTAGGCCTGATCCCGGTGAAGCGGGATCATATAAACAGTGTCACTGAGGTGAAGATAATTTAGTTGTGTTGGCGAGATTCATTGTTTACATGTTGAGGTCTTTGTCAAGCCATTATCTTTTAAAATCCTATGATACATCATAACATGCATCATTACGAGGCCAGCCTGTCTGGCCGGGATAGTTTTCACGCATATAAACACACAGGCGTTAGGAACTAAAATCATCCCGCCTAGGCGACCCAGCCCGGTGGCTCGCCTCATATAAAAAAGCCCTAAAGTAAAGAATCTTTTGATGATCGAAAGAATAAAGTATAGTATGCGATAAATGAAACAAAAGTATGTCTCCTTCTCAAAGTATCTCAAAGCCTCGTGAGAAGGTAAGTGAAATTAATGATAGTAACACCTACAGTTGAAACAAGATCAATTCATAAATGAAATAAAAGTGAGGCACATATTATGAAATTATAGGCTACTCCAAAGAAGCTCATTTCCATCCTTGTAAGCAGCCAGACACAAAGTCATTATGAATAAGTTAGTTTTAAAGTCTGATCGTAAATTAATATCACGTTGTTTTGAAGTAGAAAGAAACGAGGAACTACTGGAAATTAATCCATTGGAAATTGACGTTATTTAAACAGCAACGCATAGAAATCAAAGTTACGTCGTGGTTTGCGCTATGAGAAGTACATTTTTTCTTTGCATGGGTATGATGTGTGTGACCAGCTGCTGAGTTTTGTTTGGCCAACAGATGACTTTGCTTACATAATCCGGCGTGTATTGAGTAGGCCTGAGCCTTAATTAGAGAATAACAATGATTGGATGGATTCATTAATTATTGATCACAAGAACATTTTTCCGCTCATCTTTTTGTTAGATGGAGATTGATAGAATGAGAAAAGTAACCATACAACAACCAATTTCAAAAGTCAAAGTAAAAGCATTTCCTTGTATTTAACTTCGTAAGACATCATACAGCTGTAATGCACACTTTTCTGACTTGGTCTTTCGATTAGTTTTATGAAATATTTCCAGATCATTTAACTGGCACAATGTAATTTTTAATGTTCATACCCTAGACGTTTCGTTAGGGCTATCGGAACATTAATCACTAAATCTCAACTGTACCATTAACGCTCTTTGGACCTGGTAAACATTTTAATAGTTTCATATTTTGCCCCTTCCCTCTTTTTCTCCAAAACTGCAAGAGAAAGAACAATGAAACGTATGTCAATTGTTCTTTTGACAATTAGCTTTACAAAACTAGCGATTGATGTTAATGAGTCATGTGGAGCGCTGCTAGGCAACAAAAACAATTGGAAAATTGTCAAAATTGGGCTACTGGCTTAAAAAGTCAAATTCGTCCAGATTAACATGAGATTTGTTAATTTGTTAAACAATTGGCAGAATTGTAGCCAAAAGTAGCAAGTAAGAATATGGAAAGATATTTACACAGAACTTTTTTAACTTAACTTCCAACTCTTGGTAATTAAAATGGAATAGATTAATTGAGATTTATATTGTCAATCATTTTCTATTTCTAGACTTCTAATCATTAAAAAGAGTTGGTATTCAGGAACCTGACACTGTTTTCTGCAAGTTGTGAGATATATTGCACTAATTCATTCAAACTATGACGTCATAAAGCTGAATGATGTCATGAATGTTAAGATTTTTTGATGTCAGCAAATATATCAAATGAAAGTACTCTTCAAGGCCAATCGAATGGTGTATATAACTTTCTGATTTTTTCTGGTTGCAAGAATTTAGGGAGGATCTTACGATTTTCTTGTCACGTGGTACAACAATTGACCATGAAATCTGTGAAATTTGATGGCCAATTAGATTTTAGTGAAAGTCAGGACGTAGCAGCTCGATATCTATAGTAGCGGCTGAGCTATTTGAAAATTTTTGTTAGGGGGTCCCGGTTCAAAGAGGGTTTAGAAGATGGGTGTCGAATCTTTAAGAAGACGGGTGTAAGTGAGTATTGAACTTAGAGGCCCTTTACATGAGAAAAGTCAACCCGGGTGGAGTTTCACCCCGGGTTGAGTTTCAACTCGGCCGCTGGAAAAATCTTTGTTATTTGTAAAATCGTTTACATGAGAAAATGTCAACCCGGGGCGAGTTCAACTCGCTTTCTCAACCCGGGTGGAAATTTCGCCCCGGGGTGAAAATCGCATGTAAACGCATAAGTTGTTCTCAACCCGGGGCGAGTGGATGAATTCGAAGAGAACTTTAGGATTGAAAATCAAGGCCTTGCGTGTTAAGTTGGTGGTGGAAGAACTCTTCTGCTCAAGACTAGAATCTCCGAAGTTGGTTATATCTTTTTAAAGCACGATTCTTTTCCTATGGCACGTGAAATCTCATGCTTCAAAGCTTGATGCTTGTTGATGCATGATTTGAAGCAACATCATGAAATTAATTTGCAATGCAACGCTGAGAGTTCATTGTGAGCATAAACTTTAAAATAAACGTAAGAACGATCGTGTGTTGAGTTGGCGCCATAGCATTAGCAACAACAATGAAAGTTGAAACTCGCCCCGGGTTGAAAAATCTCATGTAAACGCAAACCAAATTGGCAACATTCAGCGAAACTCAACCCGGGGTGAAACTCCACCCGGGTTGACTTTTCTCATGTAAAGGGCCTCTTAGGGTTAGGGTTAGGGTACATAACAATTTGGTGCAAAGTCTCTGAACGAGGTCTCAGTTCTCGGTAAATTTAACTTACACATGACATGGTTTGGTGGCAATTGGCAAAGATTAATTGAAAATGGATAATTTTCAAAGGTAGCTTTCTTATTTTTGGCGGCAAGCTCCCGTCCATCCTCAGGTAATCTCAGGTCATGTGCCACCCCCCCCCCCCACTGCGTATTGCAATTTTCTCTTAATTGAAAGGCTTGAAAGGAACTTGACATAATTCACCGCAATTCTTTACAGATATCCTTATTCTAGAATTACAAAAAATTGAATAAAAGTATTTTGAATTCGAATCATAGAAGTCTGAAAATGTAATACCTTCAACGTTAGTACCGGGTTAGTCCAATGAAAGAATCCCTGCTTGAAAGACCACAGATCCCTCGATATCAAGACAATGATGTTGGCAAATATGTCATTCAATAGTGAACATATTGAAATATATCCTGAAATTTGCCTGCCTGACATCGGCCTCTCCGTTCCGAAATTATAAGAGATTTTCTCGAGGAAGCCCCTCCAAGAAAATTTGAAAAACTGCATAAAATCATGACCAATTTCTCGCATGTCTATGCCTTATAGCAATGACGTGCACATGCTTTGGCACGTTTTATCCCTTTGGGAGATGAAATTGTCATCCCTGGGGGCAAACAACATTATTCCACACGATTTCCTCTACCCAAAAGAATAACACATGTAAGAATGTGTTGAACTCATTAAGATTAGGCGAAAAGCTCATGTTGGTCGCAGTTTTGAGGCTGTCTTGAAGAATTCTCGAAAGGGTTTTCTGGAGAAAATTCCTCATAATCTCAGAATGGAGAGAGGCCGATTTCAGTCAGGGAAATTTTGAGGTCCATTTGAACATGTTTGCTGTTAAATGGTATGTTTTCCAACATCATCATCTTGATATTCAGGGAATGGTAATTTTTCAAACAGGAATTCTTTTTATTGACTCACCCGGCAGAAGAAACTTTAGGCATGTCAATGTCCAGACCTTATGACACCAGGAAAGAGATTTCTATGACATGAAGGGAACATCAATATGTCACCTCTCACAAAAGAAAGGCTGTGGTGTAATCAAGAATGACTTGTGTAGTCACTCGTTATCATTGTTTGGGATAGAAAATTCTTCCACTATTGCTTTAGCCCATTGCATTTTGGACGGGGCTGTACAAAATAGAGCCTTGGTGGGCGTGCATGTGATCAAGAAAAGACAAACTGGCTTGTCCATTTCTTCCACAACTGATAAATACACCCTGCATTACCCATAACATGTCACTTGTCTCTGACTTTACTATGTTGACGAGGCCCATTCGGCTCCTTGTTGTGGACGAATGACATTGGAGCACGAAAGCGCATGCACATCGTTGCTATCTTTGATTATGATACTTGAACACGGTCAAGCGAATTGACATATTACACCATGAAGCAAAGTCTTACTGCTAAACTAGAGCACGATCGCTAATAGAAGGCTCTAGATTAAAGGATGGGTGGAGTTGCAACTGGCTTTCAGTCTTAAACTTAATCAAATTTGACAGGGCCGTGATGATTTACAAAATAATGAATGGTCTCTGCCCGGACAACTTAAGAGGGAGGCTTGTTACCAGATCTCAATTATCTAACCATCGAACGAGAAATCAGTTAGATCTGGACACCCCAAGACAGAACCTAGAATTCTCCAAAAGCAGTTTTTTCTACTCTGGTGCTAAAACGTGGAATGAAATCCCATTAGAAATCAGAATGAGTTCCACAATTAGCACATTCAAAAGGAAACTGAAGGAATTCCTAAACAGTTAGCATCCTTCCCGAAGCACGATCCCTAGGAAGATCAGCAAATTTTTATTATTTCATTTGTAAATAGATGTTTATTTTGTATAGGAATAGTTCTTTTTTAGCTGATAGGGTTTTTGTGTTTGAATATGATAAATGAAATGCCCATGCAACAATGAGAATTTTTGGGAGTTTCTCGAGATTCGCACAACCTCGTTTTTTTCATATAGATAGAACAAATCAGTTTTTCGGTTAAAGACCAATCCGATTTTGAATAGAATTTTGGCTCAAAATGCGATATTTTTCTGAGCACGCTACAAACTGCAGACGGGCATCTCTTCTACCGATTTTCAAACAAAATTCCATGTAATTATTGTAACTTAGTAGCCATTTCAATTTTCGTGAGGGTACTCAAGAATTCCCTTCCAACGACCGACCGATTTGATAACACGGGGTTAGAAAGAGGCGACTTGATTGGCTGAGTACCGTGAAATTGGATGATTTCTGCGTGCTTCAGCAACCAGTAAGGATTTGAACTGTATGCTGACTAGACTAGAAATAACATTAGTCAGTGAGTGTGGCCTTTTGGGAATTTGAAACAAACTGAGCCAATATAATATATGCAACAAAAGTTAATAACATGTCCTTTCTTGCTCCGTTGGAATTACATGATAGATACCTGCCTTGCAACCGCTCATTCTTGGGATCCAGTCAAAAGATCAATTCCCATCTGAAAGTCATTGAGCTACTTAAAGCCTGGTTTCTATATAATCGCCTTACAAACTTGCTTTCAAAACTTGATGCAGAGGGGAAAGAAATTTATCTGATGGGGGATACCAATTGTGACTTTAAAAAGCCAAACGAAGGCCCTGCGAGACAGTTAAATTCAATTTACAGCGAGTTCCAGTTCGAGCAGCAAATAAAAGAGCCCACAAGAGTTGCTAGTGTTGTTAATGAGGATGGATCAACTCGAGTAACAAAAACATTGATCGATCACATAGCAACTAACCGCCCCAGTTATATTTTAAGTGCTGAGGTACTAAAAATCGGTATGACCGATCATTACCTTCCATTCATCCAACGAAAGATTAATACTAAGAGGCTCTTGAATAAACGAACAAAATTTATAGAAACTCGAAGCTTAGCCAATTATCAAAAGGACCTCTTCTTAAGTGATCTAGCATCAATAGATTGGGACTTAGCTTTTGAAGCTGCCGCTGGTGACCCTAACATCATGGTACGCTCTTTTCATGATCTTTTCGGCTCAATTCTTG
This sequence comes from Aurelia coerulea, assembly GCA_039566865.1. Lineage (NCBI taxonomy): Eukaryota > Metazoa > Cnidaria > Scyphozoa > Semaeostomeae > Ulmaridae > Aurelia > Aurelia coerulea. Next base: position 17,737,427 of record CM076945.1, read on the forward strand.
AGGTGCATGCTCCATTAAAACGTAGGAAAGTTTCGAGTAACAACACCCCCTGGATTTCACCCTTAATCAAGAATTTAATGAGAGAGCGTGACCAGGCAAAGACAAGAGCCGAAAAAGATCATAACGTATGGCCTAGGTATAAGAAACTGAGGAATAAGGTAACAAGTGAGCTACGAAACAGTGTGCAAGATTACTATCACAATTTAATCGAAGAAAACTCAGGTAATCCAAAAGCGATGTGGAAAACGATAAATAAAGTGTTAAACAAATGTAAAACTTCCGCTCCCTTAAATTCAGTCACACTGAACGGTCGAGAGTATGTTCGTCCAGATGAAATAGCTGAAGCCTTCAATGAGCATTTTGTGACCATTGGGCCTAAGCTTGCAAGCAAAATTGAGGCACCTACTGATGCCGACCCAATGGCTTACGTGCGAGATGTGGTGAAAGACAAATGTCTCCCGAAATTCTTGTTCAAACATGTTGAAGTATCTTATGTCAAGCAAGAGATAAACAAACTGAAGACCTCAAAATCGCCAGGTCCAGATAAAATACCTATTAAAATATTAAAAGACTGTGTAAATACTAAAAGGCTGTGGAGATTGTAAGCGGGCCTTTGGCAACAATCTTTAATAGATCCCTCGACACTGGCATTTTTCCAGACCTTTGGAAACTGGCAAGAGTGGCACCAATCTATAAGGCAGGTCAAAAATCAGAGCTAACAAATTACAGACCAATCTCTGTCGTTTCGATACTGTCAAGATTGCTGGAAAAGGTGGCCCATGATCAACTCTTTTCTCATATGAAAGATTGTGGTCTTCTTTCAGACAACCAATTCGCATTCCGTAAATTACATAACACGCAAACATCGATACTGAACATAACAGAGACTTGGTTCAGGAACATCAATGAGCAAAAAACGAATGTAAGCGTATTTTTAGATCTAAAAAAAGCCTTTGATACTGTCGACCATGATGTTCTGTTATCGAAGTTATCAGCCTATGGAGTCACTGATCTTGCACACGGTTGGTTCACTTCATACCTTGCCGGGAGAGAGCAGTATTGTTATGTAGAAGGTAAATCGTCAAACAAGCGTTTAGTACAGTGTGGAATACCACAGGGGTCGTGTTTGGGTCCCTTACTTTTCATCATTTATATGAATGATTTTGAAAAATGTTTGAAAAAATCTAAACCAAATATGTACGCGGATGACACGAGCATTTCTTATGCCTCCATGGAGATCAACGAGCTCTTTAATGACATAAAGGGCGAACTTGATCTTGTATCATCCTGGATGAGGCAAAACAAACTTAGCCTAAATGCTGAAAAAAGCGAATTTATGTTGATAGGGCATCCAAAACAATTGAACAGAGGCAAAGATTTCCCTGACCTCGAAGTAGAAGATCAAAAATTATGCAGAGTTCAAAAAACAAAATATCTAGGTGTCATAATAGACGAAAGCATGAATTGGGAAGAACAACTCAAAACCGTAAAGCGAAAGATAAAAAACGGTTTAGGGGCGATGTTTAAACTCAAAAACATCCTTTCCCAGAAACAATTGGCAACTGTTTATCGAGCATTAATTGAAAGCCATCTGAGATATTGCAGTGTCATTTGGGGATGTCTGTCAAACACAAAACTGGAATCCCTACAGAGGTTGCAAAACAGGGCACGCAGACTAATCGAATGCGCAAGGCACAAAGATGGCTGGGTATGTGATTGGCTCGATGTACGCAATCTAATAAAATATGACAGGCTAATTACTACATACAAAATTAACAATGGACTCTGCCCAGAGAACCTCAAAAATAAATTCACTCCTAGGTCGAATATTTCGAGATATAACACAAGAAAAATTGATGATTTCGAAATTCCTCGGCTTCGTCTTGAATACTGCAAAAAGTCTTTTGGATACCAGGGAGCAAGTACCTGGAACGAGATCCCGAAGCATATACGAGACTCTGCAACATTGGGCTCCTTTAAAGTAAGATTAAGGGAGTTCCAATCGCAAGGAGTCGCAGCGAGTCGCAATAAAAGTGACCAAGTTTGCTTGCGACTCTCTGCGATCATATGGAAACCGGTTAAAAGTTGGTTTGCGACTCCTTGCGACTCCTTGCGATCGCTGTCGCAAGCAGTCGCAGAGATAGAACAAATTCTATCTCTGCGACTCATTGCGACTCGCTGCGATTCGTTGCGATTAATGGAAACCACTGTTCACAATTTCGCAACTCCTTGCGACTCCTTGCGACGAGTCTGCTAAATCGCGTGCCCTGCGTGCCCTGCGTGCCCTTTAATCACCTCGTGCCCTCGTGCCCAAATTGTTGGCGTGCCCTCGTGCCTTCCATGTTGGTGTGCCCTCGTGCCCTCGTGCCCTCGTGCCCTCGTGCCCTCGTGCCTATATCTTTGGTGTGCCCTCGTGCCATCGATGTTGGTGTGCCCTCGTGCCCTCGTGCCCGCGTGCCCAAATTGTTGGCGTGCCCTGGTGCCTTCCATGTTGGTGTGCCCTCGTGCCCTCGTGCCCGCGTGCCCAAATCGTTGGCGTGCTCTCGTGCCATCGATTTTGGTGTGCCCTCGTGCCCTCGTGCCATCGTGCCTGCGTGCCCAATTTTTTCGGCGTGCCCTCGTGCCATCGACGTTGGTGTGCCCTCGTGATGTGCCCTCGAGCCCTCATGCCTGCGTGCCTGTGTACTACATAGATTTCTTTTAAATAAAAAATTAGGCCTATGTATTTGCAGTAGGCAAAACCGAAACACTATAGCTAGTGCACTATGGGGCTAAATGGACTGCTCAGACAGACAGAATATGACAGAACATGACTTATCATAGAACATGATTTATGATTCATACCCAATGCTTTATGTGCTCAAAGGAAATAAAAAAATTTGCAAAATAGTTCTTTCTGTTGTTACAAATGCCAGCTACCATAATATTCTTAAAGATCTACTGACATATTATTCTTAATATTCTTAAAGATCTACCTTTCAGTTCAGTTGATATATTGCTTCGACCGGGGTAAAGCTAACTACCCACAATTTTGATTTTCTCATGTGAACTTGAAGTCAGATGAAGAAGGCCCTTTTTAGACTGTGTTCACACGATACCGGCACATTTTGAAAACGGTGAAAGACATGACGGTAGCAAAATTTGAGCTAGCGTTCACACGACACAGTTTTCGAAGAGTTACGTTCTCAAAATCTACCGTTTTCAAAATCAGCCGGCAAAAAATGTACCGTTTTCGGCCTATTCGTTACATTTTTCACCGTTTTCAAAAATGTGCCGGCATCGTGTGAACGCAGTCTTAATATCATCTATACATCTTTATATCTTCTTTGAAAATATTCTGATACCAGCTGCCTGCAAAATCTCCGAAAACTTGATGGTTTGATAGCCAAATTTGGCCTTCATTATAAATACGGTGACAGATCCAAGGATTTTGATAGGATTAGATGAAGCAACTATCGACATGGAAGGGATAAATGGACATCACTGTCTAATTAGGATATTGATAATTTTCTATTTCATTATTGATTAGATTTATAACTATTTTTGATTTTACTTCTGGGCGGAGGTTCAGGGCCGTTCAGGGCAAACTGAACTACCTTGAAAATAGTGTTTCTCTAGAGGGGGGGGGGGCTATTTATCTGCAATACAGTGTAGTATTTTCCAAGTATATTTCCGTTATTGTTTAGCGGCTTGTATTCAGGTTCCGCAATTTAACTCGAATTAATGACTTTAACGTTAGTTTTTTGGTAATATTCGATCTGCAAAGATCGTTCTCAACATAGGTCCCTATTTAATCTTTTTTAAATATCGCTCTTGTGAAATTTTTTGGTTTGTTTCGTCTTGGCATGCGAAGAACTCCTCAGAGAGTTGCGAAATAAATCATATTTTCGGTTATTACCAGCATTTAGTTTGGTTTTATCGAACAATTGCTAGGTAGTTCACTTTACCCCAGCCTGGGGTAAAGTGAACTAGGCAGAGCGGTTGCCAAAGAAAGCTCTTTTGTGAGACAATGGAAAATGATTTGAAATATATTTTTGTTGGATAAACTGACCCAAAGACATAATGTCAAAACAACGTTAAAAAGTTTGCCCTCAGCTACAATATCTTTAGGATGTCCTTGAAAAACCTCCAAAAAAGTTCATTTTACCCCGTCTTACCCTATTTATAGATACCATTACTTGCGTTTGTTGTTAAAAAATGGCTCATATTTTCTTTATTCATGCCTCAAAACTAAGACTTTAAATGCCTTGGTTCTACTATCAGAATCACTTGAAATTCAAAGGCACGAGGGCACGCCAGAAATTGAGGCACGCTGGCACGAGGGCACGCCAAAAATAAAGGCACGAGAGCACGAGGGCACACCAACATCGATGGCACGAGGGTACGCCAAAAATATGGGCACGAGGGCACGAGGGCACACCAACATGGAAGGCACCAGGGCACGCCAACAATTTGGACACGCGGGCACGAGGGCACGAGGGCACACCAACATCGATGGCACGAGGGCACGCCAAAAATATGGGCACGAGGGCACGAGGGCACGAGGGCACACCAACATGGAAGGCACCAGGGCACGCCAAGAATTTGGGCACGCGGGCACGAGGGCACGAGGGCACACCAACATGGAAGGCACGAGGGCACGTAGGGCACGTGGGGCACGCGATTTAGCAGACTCCCTTGCGACTCCTTGCGACTCCTTGCGACTCCTTGCGACTCCTTGCGATCAGATCACACTCGTTTCTGTGATAAATCTCACTTCCACACGCACCCACACATGGCCACGGCCCCCTGAAAAGCAGTTCTGATGAACTGACGGGGCTACCGTGCCTAAATAACAAAATGAATGACATTAAAATGAAAGAAAATGGCGCTTTTCAATGAAGAAACCATCTTATTCTTAGGTGAAGTCTATAAATTTGATTGCCTTTGCAACAAATTTATTAGATTTTGCTTGGAAGTTTTCAAGTCAAGTTTGGAGCCAATTTGCATTTGGTTCAGGTCACAAAAATTGCAACTCCTTGCGACTCACTGCGACTCCTTGCGATTATATGGAAACAACTTTTTCGGGTCACAAAAATTGCAACTCCTTGCGACTTGCTGCGACTTAATGCGACTCCTTGTGACTCCTTGCGACTCCTTGCGATTATATGGCAACCAGGCTTAATTTGGGATTGACAGCTTCAATCACCAATGAAAGCTACTTTTTGACCACAATTGAAATCAGAAAAATCCATCTTCCGAATTCCACAATACAAGAAGGCTGTGTTGTCACTGCCTTTGACGCTTCATGATAGCGTGATAAGTGTGATCACAGTAGGTCGGCTATAAAAGGATTTCATTTCACCCGCGCAGTAGCATTGCAGCCTTTGCAGGATATTATCTTTGAGATGCAGAACCGAAGTTGGCTTATCTCGACAGATATTGCAAGTTTATTACTCAACTCGAATGCCATTGCAGAGTGAGTGAGCATACGAGTCAAATCTTTCAATAGGGCACAGGGAAACCCGCAAATCTTCCGATTTCACGCTTATAAGCCAATGATATCGCCGTATTCCGATCACATGACTGAAAATAAGGCTTTCGAAATAACTTTTCGAGTAGGGTAGGGTGGGGTAATTTGGGTCTACGGGGTAAAGTGGGTCTACTGAGCTTTTTGCTAGAAATATCCTTTCTCGTTAAATGGAAGAAAGGTTGGCTATTTTTCTTTTAATGTCTACACACTAAACTGCCTCTTTGCATAAAACTTTCGTCTTAGATGTATCTCCACTCGTTTTATAAAATAACTTTACTGAACGGCCTATTGTGCAAGAATCTCAAAGCCCAGGAAAACTTTCTCCTGCCACTGATGTTTTGCTTTTCTGGTCAATCTAATGACCATGAGGTGAGAGTTTGGTCATTTACAAATGAAATAACGTTTATTTCAAAGTCATTGACGCTATGGTTCTTTTTATATTTATTTTTTACCAGGTGGGGTAATGTGGGCCTACTGAGAATTCAGCCATAATTCAAATTCAACGAAGCCTTGAAGTGCTTAAATTTTCCCACTTATATTCATCTTGCCTCGTTGTTTCCTGTCTAAAATGCAAAAATGGGTTTCCTATTACCGCAGTTGCTGTCTTGTAACCAATAAATTGGGGTAAACATACTGCAAACATTTTTATTTGACCGTTATTATCAAATTCGATCACTGACTTGCCAGTCGCAACGATGGTGGATCACAGCGTAATGACCGTATAGTTTTATTTTCGTCGCTGGAATGGGATTGCTTGCGATAAAAGGCAAAGCTTGTGATTTTATTGAATAGAGAATAGTTGAGAAAGGTAATTCCATTAATTTTTTTAATCATTTATCCTTTCGTATTCCGATATTGTACAAGTTTTGAAAATAGACCCACTTTTCCCGCTCGTCGGAAAAAGTTGGCCTATTTTAGTTGTCATAAGAGAAAATTTTTTAAAAATATTTAACTGCCTTTGTCAGAGTTGAGATTTTTTCCCAAGAAACAAGAAGCACTGAATGTCAATTAAACGAAGCTTTTGAAATTGTTTGCATTTTATTGTCGTTTTACCAGCTATCCATTTTGAGATTTTGCTCATTTTAGACCCACATTACCCCACCCTACCCTACTTTCACGAAAATAAAAATGGATATTCGACTAATAAAGATACAGAGCTGGTTTTACCACGAATCGATTCGAGAGGCCCAACTCCACATTTGTTTTTCTGCATTTGGTTAAAATCTCATCAGGGATCGGCGTTACACTGAATTTCATTCCTTCGAAAATTGGCCTATGTTAAAGAATACTTCAGGAACGCTACAAATAACATATAGCTTTCAAAATTTCACATTTTACATGAATTATGTCCAGAAATAACATGAAAATATTTGTTTGTTTGATTTTTGAAAATCCTTGACGAATTAAAGCTATTCGCTGCCAAGAAACTAATGGGCCTACCTTCACCCGCAGCAGAATCCCAGTAATCGGCATTAAATCACTCCTTTATGCAATAATAACAAGCGAATACATTTACGAAAGACTTCACCACAAATCTAAATTCTTTCCACCATTTTATCATCGAAAATTTCGATAAAATGTGATAAGACTTTACTGCCTCTGCAGCAAACCGTCCAACTACCGTCGATTTAAAGTTCTCTTGTTGCAAACACATGGAAATCTTGCATAAAACAAAAGGTTGTGCAAGGCTCATGTCTCCCATATGACACAGCAAAATGATACCTTTGAGAATAGATTGCACACTCCTGAAGGCATTCTATCGCGGCAAATTAAAGAGAAAATAATACATTTCTCAAAGGTTGCAAATTTCTTTGTCACATCGGAAAAGTACATAATTTGTGTAAAGAAATTTCCACTGTAATCTATTCTCAAAGGTGTACAATCTATTATCAAATGTATCAATTTGCTGTGTCATATGGGAGAGCTGAACCTTGCACAACCTTTTGTTTTATGCAAGATTTCCATGTGTTTGCAACAAGAAAACTTTGAATCGACGGTAGTTGGACCGTTTGCTGCTGAGTCTTGTCACATTTTATCGAAATTATCGATGATAAAATGGTGGAAAGAATTTAGATTTGTGGTGAAGTCTTTCGTAAATGTATCCGCTGGTTATTATTGCGAAAAGGAGTGATTTATTGCCGATTACTAGGATTCTGCTGCGGGTGAAGGTAGGCCCATTAGTTTCTTGGCAGCAAATAGCTTTAATTCGTCAAGGATTTTCAAAAATCAAACAAACAAATACTTTCATGTTATTCCTGGACATAATTCACGTAAAATGTGAAATTCTGAAAGCTATATCTTATTTGTAGCGTTCCTGAAGAATTCTTTAATATAGGCCAATTTTCGAAGGAATGAAATTCAGTGTAACGTCGATCCCTGATGAGATTTTAACCCTATTCAGACTGGGGGGGCTCATTCAGCCCCCCCCCCCACATGCTTAACTGAGCACTGCTCCAACCGACTTGCTTGCTCCACGAATGAAAACGAGTAATGACCAAAAAGCATTTTCGTTCAGTGGATCAAAGGTTTGGAATGAATTAGAACATGAGGTCAAGCTAGCCCCCTCTCTCTCTACTTTTTATATGTAGATTAAGTAGAAAATAGCTTTTAATTTGTTTACATTTATTCTATTTTAGCATTGATATTAGCATTAATATTCCTTTTTATTTTAATAAAATTGTAATTAGGTTTTGCCATGACCCCTTGAAAATTAGCCAGTCTTGGCTGATGGGGCCACCGTGTTTAAAGAATTTAAATTGAAATGAAATGAAAATGACTATAGTAGAAACCTATCTCGAAAGAGTGACCTAAGAGGCCTTCAATTAGATGCACACTCTATTTCTTGTGTGACGATACGCACTTTTTAGGATTTTTATGAGTTCATTCATTTGAATATGTTTTTCCTTCAAGCTTTAGTTGATTTTTAATGATTTTCCTTTCAGATTATGACTAGGTATCGTTTCACACCGTTTCATCATTTATTACGTATGAACCTCGCTTTCGCTCCTTTTCGGTATTTACTTTTGGTATATGACTAGTTGTTTTATTACCTATGTTGGTCCGTTTACAAAAAGCTTTTGTTAGTCATTTTTCTGTTGTTCTTGTATTTGATTGGTCGGTCTCAATTCGTATTTCCGCGTAGTTTCTAATATATTCTGCAACTTTTGAGTTGATCTTTAATTATCGGTATGCGACTAGCTACACGTTAATTCAGGATCTCACACCCGTTCGCCAGTGTTTTTTATATAATCATACAACCGAATGCTATGTGATTTATCCGCTCGTGCCTAAATTGCAAGTGAATCCAAAGTCATATCAGATGAACAGTCCAGTGAACAATTCATATAATGAAAATTGGTGACAAAAGTGACACTTGTGAACTTTTAAACCATCACAAACATACTGGTTCCCAACAAAAATGGAAACAAGATAAGTATTGTGTTGTGATTAGAAAGGTACACATTTTTATTCAATGGGGCCCATTAAGTTTATCAAAACAGAATCGTTGGAACGAAATCGCTTCATGACAAAATCGCCAATAACTACTGTTTAGATGGTAATGACCGATGTAAACAACTTTTTTTATATCACTAACAAAACTCAAATTTAATTATTGTTGAGGTGGAGGCAAAAAACAACTGAGTATGCAGTGGTGATTTAGTATTCCTTCTGCGTTATACCACTCAGAAAGATGCAATCTTAGTTGTTTTGCTACAAAATATTGCTTGACAAATATCCCACATTTTCTGACTTTCCCGGTAAATAATAACTCATTTTATGAGAGATTTATGGCCTTCAGAGGAAGCGTCTCAACAGGGATTTGTTCTCAAAACAGTAGAGAAAAAAGGTTTAGATGTACCGTACATGGACTGCTTGTTAATTCTTTTAACATGATAACCTAAAACGGGCAGCATTTTCGCCATTATCTCAAACTTTAGAATATCATATCAATATCTGCGTGTTTGGGCGCCGCTCTAAGCGCCAAAGTTGTCAGCAAATATTGCTGTCGAAATGTTTCCGTATCTTTGAGCATTCAAACAAATTTAGTTCAAGTAAATATGTTCAAGGCAGTGAAAATATCAGACATCTCTTTGAAAAAAACTTCAGAAATACAGAAAATGTTGCCGTAATTTGTTGCCAATATTTCAATTCGGAATACTTGCATACATTTTTGATTGAAACCCTAAAACACAGCATTGCTAATAATGCACATGATTTTATTTGATATGATCTGCTACTGCGTGATTTGAATTTGCAGTAAAATATATACCAATACTTGGCATGGGTATCCAAGAGAACGGATAGCGAAACCTTGAATCAATTCTCAAAGCTGAAACTGTGATACACTTGATATAAGTACAAACAAATAACAGTATAAATAATCGAGCTTTGAACAGAGTTTTATTTTGTACGACGTTTCGGGCTTAAACCCATTATCAAGTCGATATAAGCTTGATATAAGCTTTGGTAAGATACTTGATTAGGATCTTTACTCTACTATGATACTTTGGCTTGATAGGGAAGCCATTTAAAAGTGGTTTTTACATGTCAAAGGGAACAGGCACAAAGATAAACAAGTTTTGTAAGCAATGATGCATTAGCTAGCTTTGATGTCTACACATTTCAAAGCCCCAAAGTAGAATCTGTAGCGACACGTTGTGATCTCCTGCTCCGCATGCAAACTTGCGCTGACAATCCTGACACAACTTCTTTCTATGGTATACGAAGTTTTAAGCATCAGCATCAAAATACCCATGATTGTCGAAGAGTGTAAAATAGGAGGGCAATTTCATTAAGCAAATGACAGCACATGTCTGCATTTTCATTCATTTTGAACAATAAGAAAATTTCAAAGATGACGTAGTACTTTCTGTTTTGGAATCTGACATGATGTAGAATAGCAAATCACTTAGCAATATCATTCGATTTCGGAATTTCAATTTCATGGGATTTTAAAACTTGTTAGGGCATCTTGCTGGGAATTTAATTACTTGTGCTACTATCAGAAAGACAAGTAAATTCTTATTGTAAAGAACATACTTATCAATAATGCATGCCACTAAATTCTTATTAAAAATTGAGCGAAGAGATCTTTTGAACACACCGTTAGATATAGGAATGAGTTGTGTATTGTAGCGTTTTACATTTAGGACAAATTTTGTATTACACCTGATTTATGGCGTACCTGCACTGACTGATCATTGTAATCAATAATCCTGAATGTTCCTACAAATGTTAACTGGCCACAAGTGTTTGCTTGTGTTTGTAGAGCTCAATATCTTCATAAAAATTCTTTTAATGCTGTTTTCTTGTCTATCTGTCATGGGAGAGATGTTGCTCTTCTGAGTGTTTATAAGCAAGTTAAAGCGTTTGTCTTTGTGTGCAATACTCCCTCTCAACAAAACGGTGCTTTATTGGTGATCAGGATGGAAGTCTTGTACTGCGCTCTTGGAAGTTGTTTCTCGGGTACTTTTTGACGATTTGACTGAATTAAGCGATGTAAGAAACTTCTCCCGTAAATTTTCCACGCATTTAGGTACTTTGTCTTGATTTGCTAGTGATATTTAATTGTGAAATATGATACAGGGCATTGCTGATTACAGGCGGAGCGGACCTAGGCCTACAGTAGTCTCTGTACTTACAAGTGGCAAACAGCATATCGTCGCTGCAATATCACTTTCACACATTACCTTTTACCTTGAAAAAATTCTTGAAAAGCTTTTGCTGTAGCTAACTAACTAATGCATTGATCCAAGCAAAAAGCGAAACTTGCTCTCCCTTTTATTCAGGCGTATCTGAAAATGCAAAGATTTTTAAGCTCAAAAGGCAGCTTTTATTCACAAGAGCAAATGAACAGGTTGGTCTGATTCAATTCAGCTCGCACGAATTTATCACAACTCAAAATAAGGCTGAAAAGGAAAATAATTTGCTTTCTTTTGCTGGAGCCAATCCATCAGTTAGTTAGCTACTGTTAGAGCTTTTTAAGGGTCTTGTCAAGTTATAAAGTAATGTGACTTACTTCTAGCGGATATTCGCTGTTCATTTATATAATCAAAATGTGTGGAAAATTTTGACTCGTTGTATGTTTTCGTTTAGACGGTTTAAAAGAATCAAATATGCAATATGAAAATATAGACGACGTTTACACTGTACTAGCAGAGGTTTCATCTTCTACAAATTTTACGGTTTAAGATTGCTTATACCCCTGAGTAAGATTTTGCTATATATTGGAGGATCACAAGTGTCACAGATTAGTAGAAAAAGCAGTGTAAACGAGAGACTAATCCGTTGCATTTTCTTATGAATCCAAAGTTGTACCGGCACAGTGTAAACAAGGTCTTGGGCTACGCAGGCATACAGCATTCTTTGCCGAGAACACGTCCATTTCATATTCCATGCCTTTCGTGATCTACTCTAATCTATTTCGTATCTATTATGACACTCTAATGAGTACGAGAAGAAAACTTCCGTACTTTTCGTGATGATCTCTGTTTTCAAAGCAACCTTCAGTTTTGAGTCACAAGAACTGCTTTATTTCGAAAGTTATTAAACAGCTTCTCTTTGTCTCCCACAATAAACGCCATTGATCGTCACCTTATGTACTTATTATCATTTATGGTTAGTGAGTGAAAAGTGACATATATAAAGCACAAATTAATGTGTAAAGACATCAGATGGTTTACATGTAGCAAACTGCTTCCTACAGCAGCGAATCTTCAGAAATGTTCAAAATCTAGAAACGATAGCTGCAGTTCAGCTGAGTTTTATCTATCTTAAATCAAACCAATATGCCAATTATCTCCTATGAATTTCATAAATTGCAAAAAGCCTGTATATGAGTTCCATGACAATGCTCGCAAGAAGATGGGAATCGAAACAGCATTGTCAAAAAATGAGCAAGATTCCTCGCTTCTCCTTTGAGTTGAGCGAAATCGCGATAGTTGAGAGAGAGGTTTACATAACTCCCTGTAAAGAAGTACCTGTGTTCGAAGAAGCTCTTTACAATACGTAGGTAAATATTGATGCATTTCATAAGTGTACGAAAGCAAGTGAAATAGCATCAAACAATCCTTAACAACCAATTTAGTATGAATCAGTGAGAAAGCATGTTGGCGGACAAATGTCGTAACATGCTGCTCATTGTTTATAAATATTCTCTTTTCTTTAGCTTTAGACCCCAGTGATCGCGATATAAGGCAAATGAACAACTTTTTTACTTCAAAAGGCTTTTGCATTATTAATATCTATTTTTCCAATTCGCCATTGCGATGAATAAACCATGGCTTTAATAATTGCATGGCATATGGCAAGCAAGATAATTTCTAATGAGATCATAGCGAGAATGTAGTGAAAATTCTGGTTGCTAATAGTAAATGAATTCAAACAAGTGTTAAGAATTGATCCACAGTTTTAAGAATTGCATTGCTGTGTTATTTACGCAAGATAACTTAAAATAACATCATAGAGTGAATATAGTTACAATTTTGGATGTTGTTAGTAAGCATATGCAAGCGAACGTTAAGGAGCTAGAAGTTTTAGCTTTGTTTGAAGCTCTGTTTACAGCTAACAAGAGTTTTAGCTTAAAGGACAAGTCCGGGGTTGGAGAATTGTTCAGAAAATGAAAGATCACAATGTCGTGAATGGTGTGTAGTATATTTTTCCAACCTTCTCTGTCTTTTCTCTGCGAAATTGTGTAATTAAGGTAGAAGACCCCTTTTTGGTGAAAATTCTTTATTTTGAAGAATTTTGACAAGATCTTATGTAGGATGGATACAAAGAAGGAAATGGGGAAAAAATACATGTTCTATTTTTAGAAATTAGTTACCATAGCAACAATAGGAGCGGAATAATAGCAAAAAATGCATGTGACTGTGTCCAAAATATCTGCACATTCCTACAATGTATAAAGATGAGATTTTCAGCATATGTTACCACTACATGGTCCTCTGCAACTTACCTAAAAGCTTGAGCAAGGTATTGCAAATTTTCTTAATATTTCTAAAAATTGAACAACATGTAAATTTGCGCTTTATGTCAACAATTTGACACAAAGAAAAAAATTTTTGTCTCAAGACATCTTGAATTTTTTAAGGGTTTATTGCATAGCACACATTATGAGGAATATATCCTGAAAATTTGGTTGAGATATCTTTATTCTAAAAAAAGTTGCATTGGACACAAAACGCAAACCTGGGCGAAAATTTTGTTTTGAGAAAAATCAAGTTAAAGTTTGATGTTACAAAAACCAAATGAAATCTTTGCTATCCACAACATTAATCCTTCTTTTCTTGTTTCTTCTCATTTTCAAACTTTGTTTTGCCTCTTAGCTGTCTACTCACAAGACTTTTCACTGTATAATTATCTTTCTCTTCACAATAAACGTCTTTTTGACCTGACTTTTGTAAATGTCTGACCATGTTAATGTCCGCAAGGCCTGTACTGTACATAGTGATGCCCGCAATTACATCAGATACTCCAAGCTCAAATAAGTCTCTCAAATACCCCTTTCCCCAATATATTCAGCTTTGAATCAGCTTTCTCAAATCCTCTCATGAAATGCTTCATTTATATTTTGTGTCTTGTATTGGAGCCATTTACGCATGGTCTTTGATTTACAGAGACGATAATATATCTCCATATTTCTTTGATCTCAGAGATTGGTAAAAATTCCTTGCTAATGCAAGACCTGCTTTGTGATATCTAGTCCCCTTTCTTGCTTGATTTCAACTTGCACAAACAAGCTTCTGACCAGTAGCTATGACATTTTTTATTTCCAGATTATGCGCATACATCAGCAACCAAAAGCAAATTGTTACTTGGCATAAATGCAAAATTTATGAACCAATTCACAATCAAAGCATGTTTGTAATGCTCATGTGCCTTTGGGGTCTATTAATTGAAATTCGACCCTGTTTCAGCATCTACACAAGTGAACATCTTGCAAATATTTCCATTTTGATAAAGATTGCAATATGATCATCAAGTTTGGAACTCTGTAAAAATCCTCTTTGCCTTGTACTGTTGTAGGCCTAATATTTGATTAATGCAATGAATGAGCTTCCAAGATTACCTAGACCTTGCACCTTAGGCAGGGCCGCCGAGAGCGAGGGCGGGCCCCGGGGCAACTAGTGGATGTGGGCCCCTTGCTTGGCACTGGCAATAGGTCCCTCTATGGCCCTCTAACGTTGGTGTTATGTTGTTGTTGTTATCACTCCTTTTGTAGCAGCAAGTCAACAGAGGGAGGGGGTGAAACAAGAGACTTTTGGAATGAGTCTACTACGAGTGCACAGTTGGGAAAATTTCGCGAATTCCAAAACATGAAAATCATGAATTTTCATGTCGGATTTTGTGACTAAAGTTCAATGCAATGTCTAATCCTCATCAATTTCTAGCAGCAAAATGATCCACGGTAAGAACTAGGCATGTCGGAATGAAATTCTATTTTGGGAGGCTAGAACTTGATGCGAGCGCAGCGAGCAAAAATGGGGTCCAGGGGCTCGCCCCCGGGAAAATTTTTCATGACCACGCCCTTTAGATCGCTGGAAAATGCATCATTTTTGTAAAATCTGCCATTTAAAGAGGCAAAGGATCATGACTGATGGAGGTTTTTCCGGGAAATTTTGAAAATAGGACCTCAATCAATTTCACGAGGATATACTGGGTTCCGCCAAAATAAACTACGCACGTTTGACAGGCCAGAATAAATCGTACACTGGACCGATTTTGCAGATTTACGACTAAATCATTTGCAGAAAGCTTGAATGAAATACTGGGATTTTTTGCAAATTTTTCATTTTCAGTTTTTAGAGCTAGAAGCGAGTTTCCTAAAATGTTAGTATTCGAAAACACTGAAAAACAATCAAAAATCATCGATCAAGTTTTCTAAAGAATCGACATAAATGGGCAAAGAGAGAACTTGTTCGTGGTGATTTGTGATTTGGAAATCGAACGATTGTAATTTGCTGTACGAAAGTTCGTACTAAACCCCACAATGCCCCTGAAAACGTTTTCTCTTTATTCATTCATGTTGAATCTTTTAAAATTTTATCAACGTTTTTTGATCGTTTTCAATGTTCTCGAAAACGAACATTTTAAGAAACTTGCTTCTAGCTCTAAAAATTGGAAACGGAAAAATTTGCAAAAAAGTCCTAGGATCTAATCCAGGCTTTTTGCTAAAGATTAAGTCATAAATCTTCAAAATCGGTTTAGTGTACGATTTATTGTGGCCTGCCAAACGTGCATAGTTTATTTTCGCGCTCCCGGTAGATTATTTTTGAATTGCATAATATCAAAAAATGACAGATCTTCCGACGGGCCTGATGAAGAACGTAGATAGAAAAGTAATAAAATTTCTGACAGAGTTTGTTTATTCGAAAACACCAGTAATGGCATGAGCAATACTTTCAGTAGCGTATTCTCAATACGATTTAACGAAACAACGTTGATAGCAGCGAGATGTAGACCCGTTCGATTTCTGTACATTTTTGTTGTTGTTTACATTCGGCCAGAGAAACTTACAACACAACACAAAGTTTATTGCAACTGAAATGAACTGAGGCCCGTGATATTATTTGAACTTGAAAGTGCAATGGACAAGCAGAAAATTTGATTTTGCCGGGGCCCTTTGCGGGGCCCAGCTAGATGATATCATTGCAACATACAATGGAAAAACAAAGCTTCATTTTTACGGGCCCCTGGCGGGGCCCGGGCCCCGGGGCAGTTGCCCCGGCTACCCCCCCCCTCTCGGCGGTCCTGATAAACACATTGATTTGTCATTTGTGTCTTGATCAAAACCTCTGCCCTTCTCTTGTGTGTGAACTGTGGTGGTGTGGGAGTTAGGCCTCATCATAACATTTGGGCCTAGCCTTATTGATGGGCCTAAGTTGTCACATGTCTTCAGCTGGTTTCTTAGCGATCTTCCTTGTTGAAACCCCTTTTCCTTGCAGCATTGGGATCTCCAAGACTGGTTTGTTGATAAACTCATTCTTCCACTTTCCTGAACAACATCAGTTTCTCAAAATTGCACTTCGGTTGCAACTTCCGAAGTTTTTTGAGTTTTCAGCTGTCTTTAAAACCTCATTTAGCGGTACTAGTTCTCAAAACGAGGCTAATCACAGGTAAACCAACTTTAAAAGCTAATCGACCCTATGCCAGGGGTGTAGGGGGCCTTGGTATCGCAATTTTCAATATCTTTATCGTTGCTAAGGGCGTTGCTATGCATAAAAATATTACCAAGCAGTACATTCTCTCAATTTTTTCAGTTTTGCACCTACAGAAGAGCTTAGATGTCAGTTGCACATTATAGAGCTATGATTATTCAATCAAAATCCATAATAAAAAAATTTGATTTTTTTGAGTCCAAAAAAGGGGTCTTCTACCTTAAATCTGTGAAATGACGTCATTATTCATGACGTAATTTCACCCATTTCGCCTTCGACCTGAATGAGGCTGTTTTCTTAAAGAGCTGTCAAGTAATTTCCGACGTCACAATCGAACATCCAAACCGAGGCTAGCCATTTTATCGTGTTTTCAAAATGGCGACGACATTGGGCCTAACTTACGAAAAATGTCGTACGAATTTACAACAGAAAAAGACATCAAAATCCGGAAAAAAGCCACAAGCGATGCTTGGCAGTTGGTTTGCTTTTGACATTAATTGTAGAAACCCCGGACTTGATCTTTAAGTAGCTAGAAATACTTCTAGCCAATTTGAAATAAATTACTGAAGAAGAAGAGAGGGTTTCTGTAATGGTTGAGCCAACGTTTTAAAAATTCCATTGCTTGTGCTATTTAGCAACGCAAAATAACTCCAAATAACATCATGGGTTGCATATAGTTATAATTTTGGCTGTTGTTATAAAAAGATAGGAGCAAAGAAGGAAATTCTGGAATGGTCGAGCGAAAGTTTTTAAGAACTGCATTGCTTATATAAGGAAGATAACTCAGAAAGATCATAGCAAGAATATATGCCAGCTGCACTAAATATGTCACTACTTTTGACAAGCCATGGAAAATCGTATAACTGGCCAATTTCAAAGATTGATGATGCAATCTAAGTTCAAAAGCTTGATGACTTTCTTTCAAATTTCCAATCTCCTACTTTCTATTGCGCATTACAAGAAGTTTCTTCAAAATTCTTAGTCTGTCAAGAACCTAAATCGAACAAAATCAACACTCTCATTCTCTAAAGACTAAGAGATTCAGCGAGACAAAACAGTGAGAAAACTCTTGAAAGCGTTTTGGCAATAAATAAGTGGATTATTCATGATCAGTTGTACCAGATTTAGCTCGATTCCTGTGAAATTTCACCGTTGATCTTTCAAACTCAAAAATTTTTCTAGCCTATGACTTCCAATTGGTCTTTGTGTTGATTGAAATGATAGCCCCCCGCTGTCCTCAAAGTTCAGTCTTTACAAAATTTGACCATTACTTTCGATCAATTTAAGCTCCTTCTAAACCACTAATTTTAAGAAATTGCTTGTAATTCGCAAAGCAGCCGGTCAAAATGAACAAACTTTGTTGATTATCAATTCGGATTTTGACCATATATTGCATTATCGACTTTAAATCAGCCCTGTGTAGGATTTATCATGAACCATCAAAAGTGGGTCTTTTTGATGCAACCAGTAGTTTAGTTTAGCTGCATTCAGCTATTTAACGTTTTTTCATGCTGTCCACGTAAATCTAGATTTACCTTGATGCAAAATGTAACAAAACATTATTAACTAATTTGATTGGCTACTATTCTGTTCGTTGTAATTCTATTTGTTATGATTTTATGTGAAATGGGACTCGCATTTTACCACTGGTTGGTGCGTGGAGCCTCGCCTATTTCTTTAATTTACTTCTTGAGTTTCACATATCTCGTCTGGGGGTGTGTGTTTAATTTTGTTTGATGATGATGATAAGCCTATGCGATGCCAATCAAATAGTGAAATCTTTTGTTGTAGGACAAATCACGCTTGGTAGTTTGCACACAGAGGGGTTGGAATAGTAACCCATAATGATGCTTAGCGTACCATTCATATTATCGGATTACTGCTGTAGAGTTTGATCATTCGGTACTTGTTTAGCACGAGCGCCAAGGACGAAGCTGTGATGTTGGCCTAAACGAGTAGAAGGTTTGCTAGACGTCAATTCACCGATTATGAAATGAAACTTAGGTGTAAGGACGTATTGGGAATTAGATGTTTCTCTAAGAGCCAAAGCCCTTATGAGTATAAATCATAAAAAGATAACAAATTCCCTTCCCTTCCCGAATGATAAAGTTGATAAATACTGGTTGACCTGATGTACTTAGGCCTACAGCAAGCTTCCCACAAAAACTGCTGATAGAAATTTATCAGCAACTGACAATAAATGCAGTTTGTGATAAAATTACTGTAGCTGCTTGTGCCCAATTAATCATATTCAACTCCATTCACCTACCTACATTCGATTCGATTTACCTACAGTACCTACAACATCTTCAACTCCAATCTTCCAAGCCATTGTCACATCGATCGAGAAATTTTCTGCAATTTGCGAAGTTTTGAAGAATGGTACTCAAAAACTGCGGGGGGGGGCTTTCCAGCCCCCTGGTCTTCCCATTTTACAGGTAGTATGACTTGCGTCTGATTAGTTGCGGTAAAGACAATACAAATAATTGGAAAACGGGCTGGCATCAAATCTTAATCATCCTCTATGGCCGAAGACAGTTTTAACGATTAGCTATCATATATACTAAATGCACAGATTCACAAAAACATCCTTTGCAAGGAGCACTTACTTCATTGAACCCAATCTGAAAAACTTGTTTTTCATGACATGCGAGCCCGTTGGGTGCAATTCACTAGTAAAAGGTACACCACGCTCGTCCATACCATTTCATAGGATGCCCTTTCCTCTGATTTGCTAGTTGGCGTAAAGACCCCTTATCATGGAAAATTTTGATGGTAAACCCCCCTTTAAAGGAGTATCACTGAGCCCTAAAAAAATCTGTTCAGTAGAAAAACTGATATTGAGAGAATGAAAAGGTTTGGGATTTTTGCACTTTGTTACGATTTACTTTATTGATATTTATTCATTGGAAACAGTAGAATCCCATAAAACTTGGGGTATCAGACTTGGGTTAGGTGAAATTGACTTTCATTCTAGGGTCCCTAGTCCACCAGCATTTACTGTTTTTGAGTTGGATTATTTTCCAAAGAAAAATACCCCGTTTTATTTGAGATTCTACGTCCTACAATTCTGCTTCAAATAAACCCTTTTCTCAGCGAAATCATGGATGAGCGTGGTGTCATGTTTTTATTAACATTGCACCCACCGGGCACGCGAGCAATTATAGAACGACCATGAGTTTAATTCGAGCAAAATGATGTCAAAGTCATTTAGAGTCGAATCCAGCTTTAAATTTTTGGTTGTAACGAGGAAACTATCAAAAATATAAGCACAGACGGGTTCTTCAATGTAGCTTAATCAAAATAATTCGTTGATATTTTCAGTAGAACGAAAGGCCCATCAAAATACCTGTTTAATCAAGGGTGTTAGGACACGGATGTTTTGATTACATATTTATTTACCTTGTTTTGATATTTGAATTGTATGTTGTCTTTTTTCTTCTCTGTTTCCTCTTCAACTGATGTGTGATACTGAACGGTTTCGGCCTAAATGCCTTGTGTTATATTTGAATATATCTTCCTTGTATTCCTTTGTCTTAACACGCCTTCGCAGAAGAAAGGTTTCAAACCGCAATGCACGCTAAGACACAGGAATACAAGGAAGATATATTCAAATAACACGAAGCATTTAGGCCTAAACCGTTCAGTTGCACACATCAGTTGAAGAGGAAACAGAGAAAAAAAAGACAAAAAACAAGACAAATATGAAAACAAGGTAAATAAATACGTAATCAAAACATCCGTGTCCTAACACCCTTGGTTTAATTCCAAGAATTTCAAGAAACAAGGAGGAAGCAATTACTGTAGTGAATAGGCAGGGCTGTTCTTAAATTCAAATTTCAACGAATAATATCGACACATCTATGATCTTAATTATTCTTTCATAAGACTGAAGACCTGTTCGAGTAGCATCTAACTCAACTAGTACAATCCTGTTCAAGCAATACCTATCAGTTTCAAATTTATTTTAAGCTAAATTTTAATCATCAAGCTAAATCTAAATCCTAATGATTCTTTCACAAGACTGTCATCCTCGTCTGATTTTCAAGACACAAGTAAAAAGCATACCAGGCTGAATACTAATTTCTCAAACAAAATAAAAAAGCAACAAAAAAATTGATGCACTTGCTTCAAAACTAAAAATCATCCACGTGCCTATTTGACTTCAAGGAACAACAGTAATAAGAAAATAGCAGTGACAAGATAAAATTATCGTACATATGAAGTCAATTTGAAATTTTCATATGATGATATCAGTAAACCCAAAAAGTTGAGGATTCTATCGGAAAACTGAAAATCCTTATAGATAAAGGCTCGATTTAGGAAACAATGAAAACAAAGTAGCAATAGTAAAATGAGCAGTAAAGCTTTGCAAAAGCAAGCTCATGTAAAAATATACTGAATCTATAATTTGGCTTTAATCAAAGAATCGCGCACATGTTCAAGACTAAAGACAGTCAATCGTCGTTGTCGCTATGAGAGATCCTTCCAAAACATTTAATCTCTGTGATCACCTCAGAGCGCCATGCTAGTGCAATACTTTTTAACAGTTAATTATATCTTAGTAAGTATATTATTTAAATAATTCTAGATAAGAATGTAGCTTTAGCTGTTCTCCATCGTTACAATAAAGGTCTGATGATACGGAAGAGAGCTTAGAACACCTACCGGGCGTGAGATCTTGTCGAGATCTTGCTGCATTCCAACTCTTGAGTAAAATGATAGTGCTTTCAGGAAAGTGACATCTTGATTGAAACAGTGCTGAGCATGCGGAAAATGACTGTGCCAAAAAGCATCAAGATGTCTTTGAGAAAATAGGCTTTTGGAGATTTCAGGGCTTGTTCATGAATGCAATTCAATTTTCCTCGTGCTGTTTGATGCTTATATCACGTCAGGATTTATAAAAACGTTCCCAAATATGCATTCTTCTGTGTCTAACATGACAATGAACAACATCGAACAACACCAACAATGAACACACAGGTCATGTGCTGGATTCTATATAATGACGAGGAAGTAAATAGTTATCATGGGCACATTTCCTGTCTCGGTAAGCTTGTTGGAGTGTTCAATGGGTGTTCGATATGAACGTAAGGTATAAAACTTTAAGACTGTCGAACCAGGTATGTAAGCATACTGGATTGTTGCCACATGGAGGTTATCTTTCGTCTAAGTTTGGCTCGCCTTCTTTAGAAATTCTTGAGCTGCAGCTCTTTTTACAGCATAGGCTTCAAATCTTCAAAAAATAGGGTGAAAGAAATCGCAGGTGATTCACTTTGGCTCTACCGTTGAATGCTTTATTTCTTATTTCTTCCAGAAATACAGCGTTTTCTTCTCTATGAAAAGAATTGGAGGAAAGTTTGAAAAACTGATATCGTTGTATTTCTGAATTGATTGAGAAAAATGGCAGGTTTTTTAAGAAAGCCATTCTCTGGTTTATGATTTAGAAATTCGATGGTGTCACAATCTCGAAAACTTGTAAGCTTGAAAATACTCAAAGGTATTTTGAAAAATAAACGGTAGGATAACAGTAAAGCATCCGATGCTCCTTTCAATCCATGCAACCCAAACCAAGATGTGATAGCTACATATATTAGCTTGTTTAAGATGATTCCTTGTAAAATTTCTCCCACCTGAAGAACGTAAGTGATGTGCCAGAGAAGGTCCGATTAAGAAGTACTTTAACATGGAAGACGCCAAAAGACTTTCTGTAAACAGAAAAATTTGCATTCAAAAGTCTATTATGCTTCCTCCATCCCATTACTTTATTCTCTTTCCAGCTCTGTAATTTTGCTTTGCTGTTAAGCTCACAATTCTATTTTTCTGAAATTTTTAGTCAAGATCATAACAACCAAGTGCTAATTCTTCGACAGCTGTAAGCAACCTTTCTTGGAAAGAATGTAAATTTCAAAATAATTCGCTTTTCGAATAGAATATAATTTTGGAAAAAAGGATGCTGTCTGTAAAGCGGCTTTGCCTTGGCACACATTTCCTTTAAAATGTGTCGAAAAAGTATTCGACCTCACTGACAAGTTCTACATCAATCTTATGCGAATAGGATCTCCGATGCAAATTTCAGCGTATCTTTTCATTGTAAATGAGTGATTTTTTCTGATATTTATATTCAAGAGGATTATCAATCTGCTTATTTTCAATTTAAAAGTAAGTAGCTCAGAAGGAACATATGTTACGAATTTTGACTGCTCTAAAAACCTAAATTGATACCACTGTTTTCAATTCGAGCTTCGTCTGCTATTTCAGGAATTTACAAACAACGTAATGATCAATATTGGATATAACTCTAAATAGATATCCACTATTTATAGCCTCACCTAGATCTTCCCGTACAAATTCAAAAAAGGTTTTCTTCTTCCTAGCAACTAGTTAGTTTGCAAAAGCAAATCATTAAAAATAGAAATCAATTAAAATTCTTGACAACTTTACATACATCTACAAACATGTGAAAGAATAAGACTGGAGAACACGCTTTGAGAATTAAAGAACAACACCCACAAGACCGCAGCAGGTTGTCTAGGTAGAGTTTGGCTTTAAAAGGAAACAAAAGACAAATCTCTTATCACTTAAACTGCAGACAATTGAGATTTACAATGAGACCAAAGGAGCAATTGATCAACATATTTTTATTTTCTTCAGAAGCTGCTGTACTTGGTCTCTGGCCAAGAAGAATTTTATTTGTGTTCTCCACGTACGACTATTTTTGACCAAAGCAATGTTTTGTGTCATGAAAGCAACCATATTTAGGAAGCTCAGTTGTACGACAAGGCCTTTAGTTCTAAATTCAGCTTCATTATTGATGTTTATCAGGAATTTTTACTATCCATACTGTACTAAAAGTAGAAGATTTTGCAAGCATTTTTCATAACAAAGCCAATACCCCGTTTTCACTGGCTGCACCGGTATAGCTGCGGATCCATAGCAATAATGCAACTAATCAGCCTCTCGTTTAAACTGTTCTTGCTATTGCTAATCAATAACACTTTTGCTCCTCCAATCTACAGGAAAATATTGCCCCGAAGCAGTGTAAACACTCTTCAACCGTAACAATGTTGCAACGGAACAAAGTTGTACAGGTACAATGTATACGTGGTATGAAACTTTAGCTTAGCACTGAAAGGTTTCTTAACAGTTTCTTAGAAGGCTCCTCTAATTCAAGTTAGATTCCTCAGTGAAATTTCATAGACGGTTTTATGAAAGGAAACCTCTTTTGATACATCACTCAAGCAGTAATGAGCAATAAATTACTACAGACAAGAAGACGTATGCTTCAGGCTTCTGGCAAAGTAAAACAACTTCGGACGAAATAGAAATGCTTCTTTTTTTCAGTAATTCATTTCAAGTAATATTTCAATTAACAGTTTTCCAGTACTAGAATCTTTAAACTTCTTGCACCATATTTGAGATTCAGCAAAGCCTCAAGAGCACCAAGAGGAACATAATTATCGGCAAAAATTTCGTTATTTGATAACATCCTCAAGTTCTGTGGTACACGAAATCCTCTGAGTTGCAACAGCACAAAACGCAAACAACAAAACAACGAATGTTGATAAGGCTTCGGGCATCAAAACAGAATACACAAGGAAGTCCTTCCATTTTATGGGTGTAAGGATCTACAACGAGCTGCCAACTGACCTTAGAAAAACTGAATCTTTTAAGCAATACGAAGAACTACTAAAGAAACATTTTATTTAAAAATTGTAATATATATGGAGCTTGTAAATCATCTTTGTAATTACTGCTAGGTTTTATCAGAGTTGTTATAGGTTTTTTTCTTTCTTTCTTTTTCCTTTACAGGACACATGTTGATAACAGCATTTTTTGTTGAAATGTATTTCCTGTATAAAAATTCGTTATATTATTATATATTATTATTATTATCATTCTGGAACTTATATCCCAAAAACTGTTATGTTGAGAGTTATAAAGTCTGTACAAAAATCTTGCAGATTTGCTTAGGTCACAGTCCTGTTAGTATCTTGCATTAATTATGTGCTCTTTAGCAGAATTCACAAATCATTAAGAAACTTCTTTAGCTTAAATATAGCTGAGAGATATAGCAGTATGAAGAGTTTCAACGTATCTGATTGTTTTGCTATCAGCAGGATGAATTTAATTCATTGTTGACTGTCAGTGCCTCTTCTGATTAATAACATCCAAAATGCCAGTCATTTTTCCAACCTTAATGCAATTTAGAATGACCTAAAGCAGGAACAGAGATTTTGACGACTAAGGAATAAAATTACTGAGCTTCAGTGCATGTCACACCCACACACTAGCCCTTTACTAGGAAATATTGCATCTTCTTCATGTTCACTTACCATCTCAAAAAACGCATTTTCCAAAATCACAGCTCAGCAACCAAATTTGCTAGATATCTGTAAAAAATCACCTCTTTGAAACAATCAAAGAATCGATTTTTTCCCTTCATGTACTCAACTCGTAAAATATACTGCCTTCTTGAAACGTGAACGATTAATGAAGAAAACAATTCATTTTCATTCAGGAACATTCAGGAAGGTGATCAACGCAGCAGATATCAAGTCAAAAAAACATCATCATAAATACGATGAAATCAGTATAATCTACTTTACTCGTAATCTACAAATATCTAAATTACTAGGTTAAACTCCAGCATATAAAGCTTTAGCAAATTTAATTTGCGATGATTATTAAAGTAACACTAATTTCCATCATTTGATATTCCTGAGGTCTCAAACAGAGCCTTTTTCGTTGATCTTCAATAAAGGAACACTAAATACAATGCTGCTAAAAATCAACTGCAAAGAAATCAACTTTTCTGTAACTTTGAAGAACGAACAATTAAACATGGACAGGCTGAGCGAAACTAAAAATAATTCAAAGAGCCCGACAGTACATCACACAAATTTAAAGCGCAAGAATTGAGAAAAGAAAACCATTAAGTCACAAAAACAAGATGTTCTACGATAGTTACAGTATTCTTCTTGAAACAGTTTCCTCCCTCATAGAGTTGCATTGGATTTGTGCGCTTTTAAGATATGTCTCTGTAAGCCAGGAAGACTATAAAATGCGCCAGAGCATTCATTGCAAGTGAACACCTCTCCATTGTGCATTCGTGCATGCTTTTCTAGTTCGCAATGGCTAGCGAATCCATTTCCGCAAATTGAGCAAGAATATGCTTTTGGGCCTACGGCATGATTGAGGACATGTTTAGCGCGATTTGTTTGACTCCTGAAGATCTTACCACAGTATTGACATGGGTATGGTCTTGTGTTATTGTGATAATTCATGTGCTTGCGTAGATAGGCTTGGCGCTTGAAACACTTTCCGCATTGATTGCATACATGTCTTACATTTTCGCTTGCTTCTTGAGCAATTGCATCTCGAAAACTGTTGTTGTTCTTGTCAACCGGGCTTGGTATTTCTTCCTCGGTATCATTCTCTGCGCTAGCTTCATCGTCAGTTTTTCCAGGCATCTCAAAAATCAGGCTTTGTTTCACCTCATCGGCTTGAACATCTCCCTTCGAACTAGATGAATTACTTTCTCCAGAGGAGCTTCTCTTTTGAACCTTCATCGGCTTATTCGAGCCAGGTGACCTTGGTCTGTGCCATCTTCTATGAGATGCCAAATTAGCAGGGCAACTGAAAACTTTGCTGCACTCAGGGCAACGATGTTCTACCAGTTTTATTCCGGAGCATTTATGTTGAGCTAATGAAAATGCATCCTGAAACAACTTCTTACATAACTGACAAAGGAAGCTGCTTTGTGATAAAGGTCCTTTTACAGATGAAATACTACTCAAGCTGTCAGATTTGTTATTTTCAAAGTTTTCTTTCTCGGTGTCTTTAGCTTTTCCTTCCTCGCGTTCATTGTAAATAACCGAAATCGGCTCGAGCTGCGGAATTTTGCCAGCCACACCATTCCGATGAAAACTATCACGTCTTACAAGTGGTGAAGAAGATGGAATAAACAACCCAGGAGGAGATTTTCTCTCCAAGATATATTGTTCATCTTCTCGCTTTTCTTTGGAAGAGCTACCGGAGAAAGTTACGAACGCACTTTGGCTGTTGCTGACTGCTCCAAATGCCCGTGTGCGATCATTTTCCTCTTCGTAGAAAGCAAGCCGATCAAGGCGCTGCTCATTTCTTGACAGGCTATAAGGAGATACACGTCTGTTATTCTTCACAAGAAAGGATCGAGGCATCTTCTCACTTCTTACTGAATTTTGATAACTTTCAATATTCTTCAATCGCAGTGCCTCGCTGGCCTATGAGATCTCACTGTGAATTAATAATTATGCAGATTCCGACAGAACATAAACTGAACAGTCAACAAACGTTTAATCTTTGCTTTCCACGAAATGAAGCAAGAATAAATGATGAAAGAATTTTGTTCTCTTTGATAAGTAATAATGTCGATGCAAACACATCAGTCTTGCCTGCAAATGACTTGAAAATGATAATATGTGAGTTCGGTCCTAATGAGATGTTGATCACTTTAAAACTAACTTGAAATCTTAGCTACCTGTCTTTTTACGATTGCTTGATGTGAGCATGCGACAATCGGCAGCTGTGCTCACGTTCGCAATACACACATACGGTTGTTAAGAGATAACTGTTGAATCACCGGAATCGAACAAGCCACACTCTTTATTGTGCGCATGCCATTGTTCTCGTCCATCTAACCACATGTTCTGATATTGTCTGTAGACAGGGGGTGGTGTCGCTTTGTCGCATTACATTTCGACTGATTTCCTACTGATATTTCTATGGTGATGGAATTTCAATTCGAATATGAATGCGCGTGTGATTCGATACGATACATTTCAATGATTCGCGCATTCTTGTAGCATAATATTTCCACTTTATGCAGGAATGTTGCTAGCCTTCCTGACAAATGTAGCACGGTCAGCTTGCTTCATCTATGATCATAATGATACTAATCATCATATAATAATCATATTTCAAATTGTTATCATGAAGTTTCTACGGTAGCCACTATAGATACATGTTTCTTCTGCAAAAAATGAATGCTCATTATCAATTTTTTTCAAGGAAACTTCAGCGGTTTACTGCCTGAAGTGTCCCAATTAGTATCTGCCTCTGTGTAAGAATCATAATGGCTTTTCTATTTATACTTTGGATTGACACGAAAGAGAAATTGGCTGATTAAATGGTTTCTTACAAATAAAGAATCATTTTTAATGAAAGCTGGGGAAAACCAGACGTATCTTAAGTGATAATTTCTGGTCGTTGGCAACATGAAGTCAATGAAAATTCCCCGACGAAAGATTCAGAATATACTCAAAGAATACTGAAGCATCTTTGGTAATGGCATTTGTCTAATAACAAGCCTCGGATTTAGCAACTGTAATCAAAAGGTGTTGGGTGCATCTCAAAAGTAGTTTTGAAGGAGAAATTTATTTCAAACGAACATTGATGCTTGCTGGTTTTGACAACAAAATGGACTTGCGCACATCGGCTTTTAAAAGCATTAATAATTCATGTTAGCTTTATCATGTTACATTATAAAATCAAAACGATTGCTTTTGAACGCGGGCAAAATATCAGTAATATTGGATCGCATAGCTATGCTTCTAGGCCACAATACTGGTGTTACCAAGATATCATGGTGTTACTTGGGCGGAATGCTTGATTACGAATGTATTTCTTTTCATTCTTGAGGAAAACTGGCACCAAAATATTGCATTAGAGATGGCGTCCGGGAATTTAACGATCTTATTGTCATAGATCGACCAGCCAAAAATTTAACGATCTTGTTGAGGATACCGAGGACTGCCCCTTTTGTCTGAGCCTTTTGTTATGCTGGTAAAGTTCAAAGCAGATCAACAGCTGGGAAACCTATTACCATGCGCGAGAATCTCTTTGTCTCTTGGCTAATTCTTGTTTGGATTGTGGCCGGATTATCCGCCCACATCCTTTCCACAAAACCAAACATGCTTTCTGCGCATGATCACAGGTTTCCTTTTTGGGGGAGACCGTTGCTATGAACTTTGACGATTCGTATCCCCAACTTTTCCAAGACAACGAATGTCATATTGAGCATAGATGAGACATGCAACGGCTGTAACATTCTGTAAATATCATTGGAGAACTAACCAGACAAGCATACTTAGCCTGCTAACTAACTAAAGAAATTATTGGCTTTTGATTTTTTCCTGCTTGATTTTGTCAAAATTCATCCAGTTTCACGTTTACAGTTGAAAAAAATCTTTTTCATCATATTGAGTCGCAGAATTCTTGAAATATGGTTGCATGGGTTGGGGGCAGTTACGTGGTGCTCTTTCTAAGAGTATACAGGGCTCCCTGTGTGAAAGTGGGAATTACAGTGTTGATAGTAAATAAAGACTATATAAATTAGTTACTAAGGAACATATAGCACAGTGATCCGGAAGAAAAGAAAGTTTAGAATAAATACCAAAATATGAAGTTTCAAAATCTGAATTTATTTCATGCCCATACCATCAAGGACACTCTAAATGTTTATGAAACGCAAACATTTTTAGAATTGGACAACGGATAGCCAAGAAAATGATTTTTGAAGTTGGGCCTACTTGTTTGATTTGTTTATATATATAATTATAATAATAATACAAATATTTACAGAGGAAGGCCCATAAGCGTACGGGGCGGGGGCCGGGGGGCGGCAGCCCCCCCCCAATGTTGGAAAAATCGTCGAAAATCAGCCCCAATCGGGCAAAAATCTGCCCTCAGTTGGGCAAAAAATTTGGTAAACAATGGACTTTGTGTCGGGCCGCCCCCCTAGATTTTTCTTCCCGTACGCTTATGGGAAGGCCTCAGTCTCTCGAGAGTGCTTTTCATAAGGGTCCTCTAAAAATTTACATAAACAATGCCGGAATATCGCTGCTTGGACTGAATTTTCAAAGCAACATTTCTCTGCTCAGAGTTCCGACAACGTTCGTTTTGATCTTATTTCAATCCTCTAGTCATGTACTTTTAAGTAATTGCAACAATGATTGGAAATATTTATATTTTGGTCCATTTCTATGTGATTCATAATGGCGGAAATTTCAAAATTCATATCTTCAAAAATCATTTTAAAGATTTAACAGTTGGAATGTAAAAATTGGGGCAAAATGTATTTACCAGAAAATTTGCAAATTAAGGCCACTATTTATGCAACTTTGTTCTAAAGGGTTGTTCTAAATCGTACTCATAAAAGAATTATGGTCATTCTTATTTTTGTGGTGCAACGGAGATTTTTGAGATGTTTTCAATGTTTTCTGCAATAAAAATAAATCAAGGCCTGTTAAAGCCTTCAAAACTAACTTAACTCCATTTCTTTGACATAGAGTCATGAAATTTAACTCTCGGAAGCTTTGCTTTTTATTTTTATACACGAAATCACTGTTTTCAAGCATTTTTATTGGTCAAATCAGCAGAAAACGTCGAAAAACGTGTTTTTTTTAATGATTAGTACCACAAATAAGGGGCTTTATGACTTTATCAGTGTAAAATTGTTATTAGAATGATGAAAGTGAATGATTTTTATCATTCAAAGTCTCTTCAAGCCCCAAATTTGTCGGTAGTTATGATGGAAAACAGATTTTTCTTTGTTTCTGTTGACGGGATAAATAAAAATGCATGAAAACAGTGATTTCATGTAGATCAATGAAATACAAAGCTTTCTGAGGGTTAACCCTAATCCGCATGGGGGGGGAGGATTCCACCCCCCCCCCCTCAAAGGCGTTTTTATTTGCCGCGACTTTTACTTTTCTATTAACATTTTGGTGGACATTGACAATTAAATTTTTGAACAATAGGCGTCACGTGACAGGTGACACTGCTATTTTGATATTTTTCCTCCCAGAATTAGTTCCAAATGTTGACTATTGTACTTTAAAAGAATCAGCAAACAATTAGCTTTCTATTGTTATCAATAACAATGGAATTTGCCCCCAGCTTCCCTGACTTTTACTAATTATCTGTTAGCCACATTTTGGTGGAAAAATTTTTGAACAATAGGACCCACAGGTCACGTGACATGCCCATATTTGGAAGGAGGTAGCAGCAAAAATCATTGTTTTAAATGATTTCAATGGAATTATTTGATTGAATTATGAAGTATTATACAGCAAATGAATCAGCAAACAAAGGGCTTCAATTTGATACCGGAATTTTTGGAATTTGAATTCGATTTGGCCGCCATTTGGACTTATTAGCAATTTTTTCAAGTTTTTTCAAGCTTTTTCAATGAAAAACACTCTAAGGATACATTTGTTATAGATAATCACCATTTTTCAGGTTGTTTTGGTCTCTTTTTACATAGAATAAATTAATCGCACAAATGACGTCATAAGAATCGGCTAATTTCGGCCAAAATATCACTCTAAAATCAATATTTTCAATAAAATAATATTCTATCACCAAATATGTTGACAAACTGAACCAAAAACTGCATAAAGTTCATGCAAAATCTTCATTAAACTTGAATTCAACTTGGAAGCCTGATTTTCACAGATTTTCAGCTTCGTGACGTCACTGTGAAGTCATAAGGTGTGGCAGCCACACCCAAATTACGCTACGAGCTACAAATTACCTGTTCTAATACTGTGCCAAGTTGTATTGAATTCGGATGAGTCTAAGGCAGTTTTTAGAGGGGGGTGGAAAGCACCCCCCCCCCATAAATGGTAGCTCGAAAAAAGCCCATATGGATTAGGGTTAAATTTCATGACACTATGTCAAAGAGATGGAGTTAAGTCAGTTTTGAAGGCTTTAGCAGGCCTTGATTTATTTTTGTTGCAGAAAACATTGAAAAAATCTCAAAAATCTCCGTTGTACTGCAAAAATAAGAATGACCATAATTCTTTTTAGAGTACGATTTAAAAAAATCCTTTGGTAGAAACTTGCAAAAATAGTGGCTTTAATTTTGTGATCTTTTTGGTAAATACATTTTGCCCCAATTCTTACATTTCAACTGTTGAACTTTCAAAATTATTTTTAAAGATATGAATTTTGCAAATTTCCGCCATAATGAATTATAAAAAAATGAACCAGAATATAAATATTTCCAATCAGTGTTGCAATTACTTAAAAGTACACGACTAGAGGATTGAAATAAGATCAAAATGAAAATTGTCGGACCTTTCTGAGCAGAGAAATATTGCTTTGAAAATTCAGTCCAGGCAGCGATATTCCGGAAGTACTTATTCAAACAAATCAATGAATTAGGCCCAATATCAAAATCATTTTCTTGGCTATCCTTTGTCCAATTTAAAAACCTTTTTGTGTTTCATAAATCTTCAGTGTGCTGCATGATATGGGCATGAAATAAATTTGAATTTTGAAACTTCATATTTTGGTAATTCTTCCACTCCCTGGATCACTGTGTATAGGGTGCTAACACGGATATTTGTTGGAGGTAGTCCCATGCATCACTCCCAGGTCACGTGTCTTACCTGGCAACAAATGGGCTCTTTCTTACGGGGGCTCCATGTATGAAAATGCTACATTACACGGATGACAGCCAGTGAGGGGCATATAACTTAGTTACTTGGGAAGATATGGGGTAATGACGCTTTTAGTTGTTGGGGCAATCGCGTAGTTAGCCCCATGTCACGTGACTTATCTAGTAAGTTGCCAATGACTTGGAACCATGCCTGGTTTTCAACATGTGACTTGGCACCGTGCCAAGCTCTGCGACTTCACTTGGCACATTACTAAGTTACCCTAAATTCCATCGTGTTGACATGGAGCTTATTCCCCTTATGATTGTTGCAAAATCTACTTCGCATAGGGAGAATCGTCACTTTTTTGTTCATTTTTTATATCATCATAAAGTATTAAAATGCACAAAGCAACAAAAATAGTTATATGAAAGCAAACATGTGTCGTTGGGAGCAAGAAAGGACACAAGGTCATCTGATTCCCACTACGAACGAAACTTACAATAATTTAATACAAGGATGCTATCTAATTCAACAAGCAAAATATACACAACAAAATGATGGTATACCAGATTCGTCAAAGAAATATTCCTCTGACTCATCTGGTAGGGTGCGCTATGATGTAGTGAATTTCTTTCTAGCCTAATCGCTGTGTTGATTTGATAAAGGAAATGATCGCTTCCAGAATTATTCTATTCACAATCATATTTATATTCATATTTATAATCATATTTATTACGTTTGGGCTACCATATAGAAGTAATTTGCAAATTTTCTCAGAATCCATATTCTCAATTTCAATGCCAGGAAGGTCCCGGAGCTGACCAAGGAGATCTCTACGCTGCAAATGAAAGAGAGGGCAATGCAGGAGAAAGTGCTCGTTATCTTCTTTACCAGTGCCACAAGCACATATAGGGTCAAGATATTCAAAATTGTGCCTTAATTCGTGTTAATTTAAGGCACCAAACCTTAGTCAGAAATCTAATACCTCCTATATCATGTACATTGTAAGTCGGCTTTCAAACAGGCCTGATGATTCCTAGCAATGTACGTTTGAACTCAAGAATTGATGTAGAATTTCCGATATCAAGAGTGAGCTAGTTCCATTCAGAAAAAGTATTCTGGAAGTAGGTGTTTGGAAGGCAGACAGTTCTACCTATGATTTGTTCATACAGACGTGCACTTCTGAGATTGTACATGATTTGACGCTCAGGTAGAATTTATGCATACAAATATACTCAGGATTGCATGACCTCTTTAACTTAAAATAATTCAACACTTACTAAGCTGCTAAATTAAACTACGAAAAAACGAAGCTAACTAACTAATAAGGCATGAGATTTATTTGACTCTATAAGGCCCTTACGTAAATTTTAGAGACATACCATAAAACCATAATAGGTCTATAGTTCTTCTTGATGGCATCAAGAATTTTGAAAAGAGGCAGAATCTCATCAGCTTTCAAATGCTTTGGAAAATAGCACTCTGACAAATAAGAATTGAAGATTTTTTGAAGGAGGATGGCAAAATGTCTGCATTTTGTCTAAGAATCTTAGCAGGAATGCTGTTTGAGGAAGATGACATTATGTATTCAGTTTTTTAATCCGTAAAAGTATATCTCATTGACAGTCACTGGCTTAAATTCAAATTGGCTCAGTTCGCAACATTCTTTTATCATCTTGATGCCAGGATGATTTTTATATTTCTTGATAGGTTGGTCATTTATCACATTTATTTGTACTAGTGATTGGTCTTCATCTTCAGAGATTCCTAGACACTCTGTTGTATTTGCGAAATAGTGATTAAAGATCTCCGCAATTCTGCATTTTCAGTTATCATTTTTCCATCCTCAATCAGAGCCACAGATGAGATTTTGTGTATCTCATTTGAAACTATCGGTTTGGCGGTCTCCTAAAATTTACGTTTATCTGTAAGGTCCCCAAGGTCAAGGTTCCTATTGTAATCAGATTTCGTCCAGCGCAGGAGTTTTAACGCAAAACTTTCTTTGGGTTTTAAAGGAATTAAGGTTCTCTTTAGTTCTATTCTTAATGTATCTATTGCGTAGTTTCTTTGCGATGTATCATCGCTTTTCGCAGGGCCTTTCTCATAAAGGGGCCATCGTTTGCACGCAAATATTTTTTCTTAAGAGCAGCATGTCTATCAAGTGTATTAGTAAACACAGTGTCAAAAGCATCGTAGTCCTCATCATCCTGCAGCTCAGACGACATCTGATCACAAAGAACCTTCCTAAAGTTTTTGGCACAGAAATTGGCGTAATTTCTATATTTAATGATCTTAGGCCCTTTTTTCCTGTATCCACCTTTAAGGCTTTAAGTTCTGTAACCACCCTAGCATGAAAGTCTGAAAGTCCCGTATGCAATGTTACCATGTTCTGAAAACTTCTTTTTCTGTTCGTTAGAATCAGATCAATGCATCTAGGACTATCAGACTTTAAGGCTCTTGACTAGATTTTGATAAACTATAGTTATCCATGAAGTCTCTCACAATGATATATTTAGGGTCACACTTAAAATCATCCATCAGACAGAAATTTTCATATTTTCTACTGTAAAAATCCAGTTCATTTCCTATCTCATCAAAGAAATATTTTTCAGATTGAGCTGGATGGAAGACGGTAAATGCTGAAAAGTAGCCATTTTGCTTTTTGAGAGTTACTTTGATTATGCCACATTCGATGTCCTTTGGTGGCTTATAGACAGATAATTCTTTGAAGGGAACACCTTCTCTGACATGAATCAGTAAGCCACCTCCATGTTGATTTCGATCAAACCTGATTGGCTTTGAAAAACCGTCCAGTAAGAACTGATTGGTTGTGAAGGTGCCATCGATCTTTGTTTCTGCAATAGCTAACATATCGACCTTATCAGCTATAAGCGGTATTAGAAATTCAAATTTGTTTCGAATGGAGTAAATATTTAGGTAAGCAACAATCAAACTTCTGTGGTTTTTTGCCCTGATTGAACTGAGTGAGGTAGCCTCGTTTTCCACTGAATCATTATCAGTGGCTTCATGGGGTCCAACAACGTTAATATCGCTAGTACTGTTCTCATTGGAAGAGGAAGAGAAAGGCACACTGCCACAGGAAGCTGTGGCTGTGTCAGCCTCGATATTTTTTTGTTTATATGCTCATAATATCTTAACTACAAATACAACATACACACAATACAACCTACAATACAACCTACATACGATTACACAACGATGCCATAGGGAGCATGGAATTTAACAACAACCCTGCGGCCATTTGAAATTAACTCAAAGTTTGTCCCAAAATAGATGCTAGGTCAGAAATTCGGAAAATGTCGATGGATATCGAGACATGCATGAGTAGTAGTGTTGGTCGGAAGTTCAATTCAGTTCAGTTCCTTTAAATTTAAAATTCCTCTACATACAAATCTCACAAAAAAACACAAAATATACTCAAAATTAAACTACAAAAAGACTTAAAATATTAATGAAATACAATTAACGAACACAATGCAAGAAGATGAGAGGGGATTTGCATGTAGGGAATTTCTTATAGGAGGAGCTCTCTCAATAGATAGACTAATCGAGGAGAGAGTACCCCCTTAGTTTAAAAAACAAAGTTTATATTGGAAAAATATGCGAAGAATCAAATTGCGGAAAGACATCATTTGAAAACACTAAAATCTTACGACTGGTAGTTGATGGAAAACAAATGCAGTTTAACTTGATGACGAAAGTTAACTGGAGAATATGCCTGTTTGATCACGGTAGGGATATTGTTCCAAGATTTCGCACCTGCATACCTGACAGATTTCAAACCATATTGCAGAGTATTTTTACGTGTCAGAAAAATGTCACCTTTACATGCTTGCCTGGTATCATGTTGATGAACATGTGAAAGTAAATAAAAAAACTCATGAAAACAAGAAGGGGAGATCCTATTTACAGATTCATAGACAAAGTCAGCAGCTTTAATTCAAACAAGTCCTCCAACTTAAGAAGTTGGAGATTGAGGAAAATAGGAGATGATGGAGCAGAACGATTTTCAAAGGCGATAGCTCTTACGGCTTTCTTTTGAAGAATGAAGATCGGTTTGATGTATGAATCATAAGTGAGACCCCAAACAACAATTCCATATTGTAGGAAAGAAGCAAATAAAGAGTTATACAAGGAAACCAATACATTCGTAGGAAGTAGATGTCTCACCTTAAAGAATATACCACACGTTCTTGCTAACTTTTTGGAAAGTTCGTTTAGGTGATACTTCCAAGAAAGGTTTTCATCAAGGAGAAGACCAAGAAATTTGACATACTTTGCTTTTCTCATATGTTGCTTACCAAATCGTATGTCAACAGTGTCATTTAGGGGCTTTCTTGGTGAATGAAAAATAATAAAGTTTGTTTTATCAACATTCAAAGCAAGCTTGTTTGCATCAAGCCACTTTTTGACATACTTCAGTTCATGGTTTACAACCTTTTGAAGTTGTTCTAAACTTGCTGACTGATACTAAATGTTGGTATCATCAGCAAAAAGATAAAAACATAATTTGGATGAAGCCTTAGAAATATCATTTATGTAAATGAGAAAAAGGAGTGGACCAAGTACTGATCCCTGCGGGACCCCACATGTTACTTTTTGGTTACTGGAACTATGGCCATTAACAGAAACGTATTGTTCTCTGTTGCTAAGATAAGAGCTGAACCAAGACAAAGCAGTTCCTCTAATACCATAGTGATCAAGCTTTTTAAGGAGGATTTGATGATTAACAGTGTCAAAAGCCTTTTGTAAATCAAGGAAAATACCACATCCAAACATTTTATTGTCTAAAGTGTTTTTAACTGATTCTGTTAAACTTATCAGTGCATGATTTATTGAGTGACTAGCACGGAAACCAAACTGAAGGTTGTACAAGACATTGTGAAGTTCCAAGAAATCATAGAGACGCTTATACATAATTGTCTCAATAATCTTACTGAATACAGACAAGAGAGATATTGGTCTATAGTTAGAGGAATTTAGGGGGCAGCCTTTCTTGAATAGAGGAATTACTTTGGCCAGTTGCAATTTTGTAGGGAAGATACCAGACTGGAAGGATTCATTTATTAATTGAGAGAGAGGAGAAGATATATGTGGAGAGAGAATTTTCAATAGCTTCGTAGGGATACTATTAGGACCAATAGATTTGCCAGTTTTTAGCATGCTTATGATGTCAGATATTTCCATTGGGACTGCAGGGGTGATGAAAAAAGAATGTCCATTGCTACTTCCAAGATAGTCCATGGGAGATTTCATAGTTCTAGGTATTGTTTTTGTCACATTATTGTCTACATTTACAAAAAACTTATTGAAGGTATTTGCTATAACAGTTGAATCTGTTGTTATATTTCCATTCATATCTTTAAGTTTGCTAATAACATTCACATTAGAGTTCTTATTGCTTATAATTGTCTTTATACCTGACCAAAGGAGCTTCATATTGTTGCCATTAGTATGGAAGAAATTGTTGAAATAGTTGGTCTTGCTCTGTGTTAATTCCACAACGACACGATTCCTGAATTTTTTATAAAGGCTTTTTGTTGCCAAGTCACTTTTTTTCTGAAGTTTTCTTAGTAGCTTATCCCTTAAGTGCATCATTTTTTGAATTGTGCTATTTATCCAAGGCTTGTTTTCTGAGCTTAAGATCTTTCTTTGTGAGTTTCTTTAAAGGAGCATGTTTTCTTACTAAATCATTCAAATTTGCCAAAAACCTATCAAATTTATCATTCACATTTAGGTTCTCTTCATTCAAATATGCAAAACTCATGTTGTTAAAGTCAGAAAGAAAACTATCTTGATTGAATTTGGAATAATCATGTTGATAATATGATACAGATTTGACTTTGATACCTGCCTTTTTGACAACCATGAATTGAGGAAAATGATCAGAAATCTGAGTTAAAATATTACCGCTTATTGTCTCAACATTGCAAAAATTTGAAAAAATGTTGTCAATAATTGTTGCAGATCGATCAGAAACTCTTGTAGGATGAACAATGTATGGGAGAAAGTGTTGAGAAAGAAATAGATTAACAAAATTGCCAGTTGGAGTGTCAGAATCATAATTAAGTAAGTTAATATTAAAGTCTCCTAAAATGAAGACTTCAGGGAGAGAAAAGCCTTACCTGGTTACTATTTTGGAACAGACTTTGACAACAAATATAAAAGAAACAAGTAACAAGACTATAAAAGAAAAATTGCGTGATGAAAAAAGTAAAATTGTTTGCGAGAGGAAACAATTGCAGCAATTTATCGGAAACGTTCTGATGCATGAATATATTTCAGAGTTGCCTTTGATGATTTCTGTATTCGAGACAATTGGCAGCCTTTCATCACCATACAACAAAACACTAAGCATAATTTTGTTAGAAAGGTTGGACAGGCCGTGTTGGTGCAATATTGCATTGACACTGTTGAGAAGATCACGTCTGCAAACAACATACAAGTGACAGAACAGCAAATAATGTTCGGTTTCCTCAATGCCAACGTTTATTGAGCACATTGAATCTACTGTATCCTTAAAATTGTGCCTGAACTTATGGAGATTTAGTTTGCTAAGACCCACACAGAACTGTGTAAGAATTGCTAAACCTTTTGAATAGTGAATACTGACAACTGATATCACAGGGGGGAGAATAAGAGATGATAATTTGTTCTTGAATGCAATTACTGAGGTAATAATCTCATTTCAGGATCAAGCATGTTTCACTAAGATAGACAATGAGGATAAAAACTTGCACCATAACTGACTGTTCTTGCACAGATTCATCCAACTACATTGCGTTTGCGAAAAGAGTAAGACGATTCTAACAAATGTGGAACTGGCACTCTTGTATAATCTGGTGTTAGGTTGTTAACAAACTTATAAAAAATAACAAGACGCCTACTCCACCAACGGAGGTTGAGCGATTCCCACCGCAGTTGATCGTAGAGTTTCTCATGTGATGTGCGTTTCCATGCTCCACTTACCGCTAAAGCGGCGGAGTATTGAACGGATTCGAGCTTTTCCATGTGATTATTCAATGTTTTAAGTTTACTGAAATCGCAAGTTTTATGTGGAATGTGATATATAACATCGCCAAATCCAGATGTGGTCGAACGTATAGTTTGTACAATTATATGAGAGTTTGCCGGGGCAAGTACTTGGAGAGAAAGCGTAGCATTCCGATTGCCTTTCTGGATTTGGCAATAGCTGCCTGAATATGACTAGAGAAAGATAACTTTGTGTCTAGAACCAGTCCTAGGTGTTTGTGCTCACTAACGTTCATAACTGGGGTATCATTGAAAAGGGTTACTGGATGTTTTCTACTGAGGTCCTTTTCCTTGAGAAGATGATTTCAGCTTGCTTAGTCGGATCAGGATTAAAGGACATTCGCCAATTGTGTGCCCATCGCGTAATGATATCTACGTCATGATTCATATCGAGAGCAGCTCTATTTGGGTCATGAACAACTGTGAAAAGTGATGTATCATCTGCGAAAAGATTAACATTGCACCTCAGGTTATCTGTCAGATCATTTATATATATTAGAAGAACAGGGAACCTAAGATAGAGCCTTGAGGAACACCAGACGCAATGTTTCCCCATTCAGACATTTTGCCATTTAAAACTGTACGTTGTTTGCGATTACGAAGAAAGCTTTCGATTAAAAGAAGCAGTTCACCTGATACACCACAACGACGAAGTTTGAAGATAAGACCCTCGTGCCACACTCTGTCAAATGCTTTGGATATATCTAGATACACTGAGCGAACATCGAGTGGAGGGTTACAATCAAAGGCATCGAAGATGGTATGAACTATTGATAATAATTGGTTTATAGTAGAATCACCAGGGCGATAACCCGATTGATTAGGGTTTAGGAGATTATTTGATGTCAAGTGTTCATAAAGGGTATCAAATATTAGCTTCTCCAGCATTTTCCCAAATATTGGAAGCAGGGATATCAGTAGCCTACGTGTAGGCTAGGATATCAGACGATAATTTGTTTTCAAATTTTTGTCATTTTTTGTGAATTGGTACTACATGAGCTCGTTTCCAAATTTCGGGAAAGGTACCTTGCATCATGCATGCTTCAAAAATCAGTTTAAGAGGTGTTACAAGTGAACAATCACATGTCTTTATCATACGTATTGGAATTTCGTCCCATCCATGGGCCTTATTGGGATTTAATGACCGAATGATCCGCAGTATCTTGTCCTCAGATATCTGGAAGCTGTTCAACGGAGGAGCATACACTGGCACATCACATGGGATTTCACTACCATTATCCAGGATTGTGCATTGGAGTATGAAATAGTAGTTAAAGAGTTGCGCCTTCGCTGTAAGATCTAAGAAAAATCTGTCATTTTCTAATAGGGGAGGAATTGTTGGGATTTTGCTTTTATTTAGAACTTTATTAATTAATGACCGATAGGACTTTATACCTGTTGTTGGACTAGACAGTTTTCCCCCTATTTTTATGAAATAGTTATTCTTGGCATCCTCAAACTCTCAATTAGTTAATTCAATTGCTAATTGCTCTTCATTTGCAAGAGTTGCAAGTTAAGTTAAAACTTAACGTAGTCTGTGTAAGGAACAGGAGCTGCGCTTGATGTGCCTTGAAGAAGGAGCTGCGTCTTGAAGTGCATATAATAAGCCAAGAAAGGACATGATATCAGACGATAATTTGTTTTCAAATTTTTGTCATTTTTTGTGAATTGGTACTACATGAGCTCGTTTCCAAATTTCGGGAAAGGTACCTTGCACCATTTGCACCATGCATGCTTCAAAAATCAGTTTAAGAGGTGTTACAAGTGAACAATCACATGTCTTTATCATACGTATTGGAATTTCGTTCCATCCATGGGCCTTATTGGGATTTAATGACCGAATGATCCGCAGTATCTTGTCCTCAGATATCTGGAAGCTGTTCAACGGAGGAGCATACACTGGCACATCACATGGGATTTCACTACCATTATCCAGGATTGTGCATTGGAGTATGAAATAGTAGTTAAAGAGTTGCGCCTTCGCTGTAAGATCTAAGAAAAATCTGTCATTTTCTAATAGGGGAGGAATTGTTGGGATTTTGCTTTTATTTAGAACTTTATTAATTAATGACCGATAGGACTTTATACCTGTTGTTGGACTAGACAGTTTTCCCCCTATTTTTATGAAATAGTTATTCTTGGCATCCTCAAACTCTCAATTAGTTAATTCAATTGCTAATTGCTCTTCATTTGCAAGAGTTGCAAGTTAAGTTAAAACTTAACGTAGTCTGTGTAAGGAACAGGAGCTGCGCTTGATGTGCCTTGAAGAAGGAGCTGCGTCTTGAAGTGCATATAATAAGCCAAGAAAGGACATGTCGGCAGTTGAATGGCTAGCTGAGTTGAAATGTTTCGATATGTTCCTGTCTGGATCGTTTTTATGGTTTTCTTCGAGATGGATCTTGCTTCTTACATTATGCTTATGTTCTCCAAAATGTTTGTTGATTTGTTGGGAGGTTTCGCCAATGTAGAAGGATTAACATTTGGTGCAGATGACGCAATAGATGATACAATACACAGGATGAGGAACGGGCAAAGCTAGATCTGATGTTGAAGGATCGGTTTTGGTTGGTGATAGCCTGATAGTGGTCGATTGGTTGATGTAGGTTTAGGTCCGTTGGCAGGATGAAGTACCTAGCCTGTGAACGGCTTTGAACGGCTTGGAGCAATTTTTTCGGCCGTTCACAGGCTATAAAGTACCAGGCTGTTTGTATAAAAAGTTTGCTTTTCATTGTTAAGTTTTTTCAATCAGACTGTGAAGCGATTTTGTTGAGTGTACGAGAACTACCACTAGTTGAGGCATTTGAAAAAGGGGGCCCTTTTTAAGAGTAATGCTATGAGTTCCTATTGACCAAGTGGTATCAGCAAAACAAAGAACGCAGGGAAACAAGGGAGGAATAGTCATAAGTCTATAATGCACCGGCTCATACAGCTGCAAACGCTATGGTCAAGTCGGACCAATTAAATTGCTTCATGCCAGCCCAACAATAGATGGTGTATAATGTCCAATTCTAAGAAACTATAAAGTGTTTTTGCAGTGAAGAATCAATGTAAATTCTCGAATTTTAGACTCGAAACTTTCTAAAATTCTACAAAGCTGGCAATCCATCAGCCCAACTTGAATTGTTGTTTAAAACGGAAAGAAGTCCAACCATTGGGTCGTTCTAGTTGCTGTAGTCACTATACCTTGTTTCTGATTGGTTTTGTGGATTTTCAGAGTTGCTTGGGTTACTACAAGCTTATTTCCACTCGGTTGTTTGAGGTATTATCATTTGTACAGCAACACTACCCAAGTGATCAAGTGGAAGCCAGATTAAGATCTGTCAATAAAGAATTGTCAACTTATAAAAGAGGTGACAGCATTGTTAGATGGGCAGTAAATACATGTAATTTCATTTTAAGGGAATCGACGCTGATAAAATATGAAAATCAAAAATAGAATCTAGATCAGAAATGATCTGA
This sequence comes from Aurelia coerulea, assembly GCA_039566865.1. NCBI lineage: Eukaryota > Metazoa > Cnidaria > Scyphozoa > Semaeostomeae > Ulmaridae > Aurelia > Aurelia coerulea. The sequence continues at coordinate 17,780,038 of CM076945.1, forward strand.
TTTGACCTCACTTTGCTACCAATTTAACAGTGCCAATTTCCTCTGAAGAAGGGAGTGTACAATGGTAAATAGGCTTTTCTATAAATAGGACCAAGAAAAAACTCAAACACAGCATTGTTTATTTGGCTATCCATCGTTCACAGCACGTGTGCAACTTCAATTATATCTTAAGATGTTTTTGCTCTTTGCAAATGTAAGGCTTTTAACCTCGCACAAATGTTGGCTTTTGCTCTCTGCAAATGTAGGCTTTTGACCTTGCACAAATGTTGGCTTTTGCTCTCTGCAAATGTAGGCTTTTGACCTTGCACAAATGTTGGCTTTTGCTCTTAGGCGTTTGACCTTGCACAAACCCTTAAGATCTTTATATTTGCATGATTGATACATTTTGATGTCAACAACAACAACCATTTCTAAAGTATCTAAAGAGGGTCTAAAGTATAACCAAAAACTGTGTAGAGTAAATTGGTTTTTGGTCATAAAACTGTCATTATTATGCAAAACACTGCATGCTCGGTATCATTTAAAACATATTTAAGAGCGGAATTTGAATCGTTCAAGCATTTATGACATTTGGTTGACTTAAGGGGGGATCAGTCTCTTGGGAATTATTTAAAGTGTTTTGTTTATCTTTCTTGTAAAACAAATTTGGCATCCTATAAAAGTGTGATGACTTCTGGTTGGAAATATGCAAGCAGAATACGGTAAATGTCGTTCCTTATGAAACAGTGAGCTCCAGAGTAGCCCCTGGTCTAGGTTCTTTCTGTCAAATTTTTATCAAGAAAGTATAGGAGCAAAAAACTGACCACAGTGCATTTGGTGACAGTTGACGGTCAAACAAGTCACTTTATGCAAGATCTAACTTCTTATTACTGTTTGCGAAGACCTGCACTGTCGAATGATGTATAGGAGGTTTGAAAAATATGTGAAGCAAAAAGCTTCCTAATTTTCCCAACAGACTAAGCCCTCCTTAAGTATACAATATTTTGAAATGCTTGCAACATTCAAGTTCCGCTCATCAAGCTCTTTCGAATGATATCTAGTTTGCATTATTTTGGAAAACAATCGTAGTTCTACGGCCAAAAACGGTTTTACTCTACATAGTTTTAGGTTCTACTTCAGAATGTTGAGCTGAAGATTACTGAAGATTTTTTAACATGTCACGATTCCAATTCTATATAAGTTGGTTTTCTATAACTGTTACGATCTTGATCGTCATAAGATAACCCGTTTCTTTTTCCATGAGCACAAAGAGAAAAATCATCACCAAGTCCAAGTAGTTAGAGTGAGTTGGTATCATCTAATAACAATAACAGCCCTCTGCCGGCGAGTGTTTAAATGAATATATCAAGATAAGACAAGTCATCATTATTGAGATTTCATCAAAGAGCGAATGTTCACAGCACAAGATAACGGACTTTAACTGATCGCAGCATGTGTCAGTTTGATAGCGAAGGAAATCAAATTGATAGGCAAGATAGAATTGATAGCAGCAACATTGTACCTATCTTCTATGAGGTAGTCTTGACTACACATTGTCCTCTAAAATCTACTTTCACAACTTTAGTGCGATTCACATTTGGCAACTTCATAACTTCAATTTAAAAAGGCTTCCGATTTCTAAGGGTGTAATCTAAATCTCAAAAAGTAGAGAAGAGTTCTTGACATTTCCAATAAAATTGCCACTAACTGCACTCTTCCTGCTGCCTCTCTAGCCGTAATTACAGTTCTGTTGCTCTTAATTCCAATTTTGCAGCATTGTTTTCAGAACTCTTAGTCACTTCTGTAAATATGAACTTGTTTTCAAAATAAAATGTCCAGTTTGCTGTGTTTGCAACTTTATTTCTTACCCGTTTGTCAAATGAAAAGTCCTAGAGCAGAAAATCCCATCTCTTGTGAACTATTTCAAGTTCTTAATTCAGCCTTTTTATAGGACCCCCTCTCAATGCTTAATTTCTGTATCTTACAGATATATTTTTCAACAAAATTTTGTAGTCAGGTTACAGCTGATGAAAGTATAGAGTGCAGTGTCTTGGAGCTCACGATAAATCCATTTAAATTTGCTGCCAATTACGAACTTTTGACGGATCTTACTGTTTCCCATCTGAAGGAACATTCTATCTTCTATCGAAATATGTGAAAGTTATTCAAAAAAGATTTGATGTTCTGTTGAATACTGAAAAACTAACATGAAAAATGGAAGATCAACTTTGTGCAAAAAAGCTGATACCAGAGACCCCAGATTACTTTCAATGCTTAAAAGCTTAAAAACAGAGGTAAAGTTGGCTATCCAATTCCCGTTGATATCATTCAATTTATGTAACCTTACGAATGCGACTATCCATGAAATTGATACTTTATCGAAGAGAAACTGAGTCATTTCAAACTTTGCTCAATAAAATTCCTCACAGCATTCATGAGCGTGAATCAATGCTGGAAAAAGTTAGGTTATCAAAAGTCCTTTCCAATTTCCAGTTGGTTTGTTCTGAAAAAAGAGAGGCAAAGCAAACGATGGCCAAAAAGTATTTTCACTGCAAATGCTATTGAGAAAGCTTCTCGTTTCAGCTTTCGCACAAACGTGAACTTACGCGCATTTCAAGCAAAAACGCAAGCGAGCTCCGTGAGCATTCAACGGATTTGTAAGAATATGGCATTTGAAATTAATTGAAGGTCTAAGGGAAATGGTTAATATACTATGTGACCGGATAAACGGTTAGACAGAGAATTGATAATTGGTATTAGTTACCACATATGTTTACTAGCGTCGATATAGTATAAATTCATATTGAAATAAGGCCTTTTCAACACCGTCCTCCCAAAACAGATATTTGGAATGGCACTCCACGAGGGTTGCAGTGAATCGAATTCCTTCTTACTATTCCTTTCACATTTGGGTAATAGAAGAAATACATTAAATGTTCTTATTTCATTGATTTTGGTAAAACATGCGCAAGTTAGTAGTAGTAAACTTCAAAAGTTTGAAGTTATCGCGTTTCTCCGACAGCCAATGTTGTAGTAAGACATGGGAAACATACCGGGCAATGAAGGATCCTGCTTCAGATAGTTACCAACACGGTGGTTTATGGAACAATGAAAAGAGCAAAGTGTTGCCTTTCTTTCAGGTAGTTGTGTTGGAGAGAATTCGGTTAGGTGTATTTTCTTTGAAATAGCTTAGGCCTGTTTATGGTCGTCAACACTTCAGACAAACTAGCGAAAGAATGACAATGGATAAGACCTTAACAAACTCCGACTAGCTATTGCAGTTCACAACACATTGAAACCAGAAAGAGCACAACAGCAGCAGCTAGAGACTGTTTCAAACAGAAATCATTGATAATTACTTTTGCGTGTTGATTGCCTAGTGATAAGAGATTCGGCAACATCGGTGTCCAAGAGAAATTGTTCTTTTAGACAACATTTGCTTCAACGTCGAAAACCTCCAGCTAATACGAAATTATTTTCATATTTACTTCTAAATTGGTCTCCAACTTCCCTATGTCAGAACAACCTTTAAAGCATTTCAATCGGCCATTTACTTCTTTTTCTTTAACTGATTGTGTTGGGTCACTTTTTTCTGGGTCACCCGGTAGAGTGAGCAGATAAATCCAGATTGGATCGGATCCATTTCGAAGGGGCGTTTACACGGGATCGGACCCAAAGCTGTTCGTGTCTACACGAGATCGGATCCAATGAAGAAGAACAGAAGCAAGTGAACAGTCTTCGTTTTGGTGCCAATTTTAAGGGCTACCATTTTAGAAATGCCTCTTACTGGAAACTCGCTAGGTCTCGCATTCGATCTGTATGTATGTATGTAATGTATGTAAAATTTTGCCTTGCAAATTAAAAATTAAAAGTAAAAATTTACGGAATGAAAGAAAGGCTATTTACAAGCGTACAATATGATAAAAACTAAGATCTAGTATAAAAACACCCCTAGTTTAAAATGGCAGGGATAGCATTAAAAGGTCAGTACAACCTTGTTTCCATAATGGTCCCTCCAGGGGTATTATAGAAAAGAATAGTTTTCATGAAAAAACGAGACAAAAATATTTTGTGTCAAAAGTAGAATGTAATGGCTCATTCCTAAGGAAGTTAAACAGCCTGTTTGGCCTGTTGTTTATGCAGTTTTTAGAAATTTAATAATATATATAGGGACTGTTTTCTTGATTTTGGAGGTCTTTGAAGAAATTGTCCTTTATCTTATGTTTGAAACTGTTAACGTTTTCAGCAGACTTTAGGTCAGAGTGCAGATTGTTCCAGATTTTAGGTCCTAGGTAAGATATGCCACTTTGCCCTATGTTGCTCTTTCGAAAAGGTTGATTTAATTTGTTTTTAGATCTTCGAGTAATCCGACTCTGGCCAACTGGTAAGAACATCTCCGACATATAGGATGGGGCTGAATTATCAAAAAATTTGTAAACGTTTGTAGCAGTACATTGTTTAAATCTCTCTTTAGTAGGGAGCCAATTTATATTCTTAAATTCTTTGATTCCTACGTGTGCTCTGTTATTCATATTTAAGCAGAACCTGATACATTTATTTTGAGCTGTTTGAATTCTTTTTGTTAGCCTTTTATTAATCAGTGGAAACCAAGCACTGCATGCATAGTCAAAGTGGGGCTGGATTAGTGCATTTGCTAGTAACCTACGAAGAGAGAAGTCAAGAAAATTTTGCTTTCTATAGAGGAACCTTAGCCTGCCATTGATTTTACCCAGGGTCCTGGTAGCCATTGATTCTCCAGACAGGTTTCCATCAAGAATACAGCCCAGATAGGTCACTGAGGTGTGCTGTTTAATCCTGATGTCACCCCTTCTGATGTCCAGATTTTGATTGCCGGTTCTCTTATTTGCTCTGCCAAAAAGTATAGACTTTGTTTTGTCCTCTCCAAAGTGAATGCTTAGTTTGTTATCAACAAACCAATCACAGAGGGAATTAAAATTCTTATTTAGTTGCTTTTCTATTTCATTGACGCTATTGTCACCGAATACAAGGCAGGAATCATCTGCATATAAAAGAAGGTCGCAGTCAACTGCCTGAGGCATATCATTGACATACAAGAGGAAAATGAGTGGGCCAAGAATAGAACCTTGCGGGACTCCACATGATAATTCCCCAGGTGACGAGGTCTCTTTCCCTATGTTTACGAAGAAAGTTCGGTTTTTTAGATATGATCTAAACCACAATATAACTGAATCGGCAAAGCCAATGTGTTTCATTTTTTCAAGGAAAATTTCGTGGTCGATTGTGTCAAACGCTTTTTGTAAATCAATTAAGATCATGCCGGTAAACTTCCGTTTTCAAACCCTTTTATGATTTTATCACTTAAATATGATAGGCATGTGTCTGTTGAGTGGAAAGGACGAAAACCAGACTGGTATTGATAGAGAATCTTATTTGTATCCAAGTATTGTTGTATCTGCTCGTGGACAATTTTTTCAATAACTTTCGAGATCTGTGGCAAAAGTGAGATTGGCCTGTAATTTTTTAGTTCATCTTTCTTACCCTTTTTAAAAAGTGGTTTCAATTTAGCTTGCTTGCAGTCGTCTGGGAAACGAGCTAGGGAGATGGAGAGATTGCATATAGCTCCTTGACTGGTTTTGCCAGTATTGGTGCACCGTCCTTGAGGAATTTTCCTGCGAGATTATCAGGCCCTGCTGCTTTTGCGGGATTGCTGCTTTTGCGGGATTTGCGGGCTTTAGCGTACCCGTTTGGATCCGATCCCAACCGTTTACACGAGACCTTTTTGGGATCGGATCCAAATGGGATCACTTTCAAAAGTGATCCCGTTTGGGTACGGACAGCAGATCCAAATGGGTTCGGATCCGTCGGGTCCCGTGTAAACGCAAGGCATTGGTTCCCTTACAGTCGAGCTAGGGGGTCTCCGTTTTAGAGGTCACAGCAGTGAAATATACTCATGAGGCCCTATAAGGGGTATTTGAAATATGAAATAATTGAGATTTTTGGGGAGAAAATACAAATATTTAGGTTTTTTAGTTTTGAAATATGAAATAACGTTGATTCTCAGTATGAAATATGAAATAACGAAATGACTAGATATTATCTAATGGAGGCAGTCACTCAAAGCAGAGAGTATTGAGCTGTTCAAATATTTCAAAGCATGTCCAGTTCATAACTACATCTAAAAGAGAAGAATGATCAATTCTGCGGAGGAGTCTGATTCAGTACATAAAAAGGTTCTTTGCATCCAGTAGCCTCTACGTGTGGACCCCCTGCCTAACACGTAGGGTAGAAGTCCAGCCAATGGCATGGAAGTTAAATAGAATGGCGGATAAACAGCCACAAGTTTATGTGAAGCCAATTCTAGTAACCGGTTGCATATATCACCTAAATGCCAAAAGGTCCGTCCACATCAAAATGGCATTAGCGTAGCGAGAAGAGGAGGAAAAGGAGTAGTTGCCCCCTCCCCAATCGTACCAAGAAAAGATGGGCTTTGATGATTCATCCAAATCTGATGGGAAACTTAAAAGGGAGGCAAGCTGTATTTTCCTCCCTCCAGCACTTGTAGCATCGTTGTTTTTGAATGTCAAAAAGGAAAAAGAAATTCCACTCAAGCACTAATGAATGACATCTTGGCTTTGGCACATTAGTTGTGTTTGATCGTTATAAACTACCATTCCGAAAAGGTCAATAGGCCGAATACTGTCGTGTGTCACCCAGCATAGGCGTTTGATCTGCAAAAGAGCTGGTGTAAATGGCTGTCGATGCTTTCTTTGCACTGACTGGCTTGAAAGAAACTTAAGCTGTTTTGCTATGGTTCTACCGGTGGGCTTTTCTGAAATCTTCAATATTTTTAGAAATTAGAGTGTTTATTCCTTTTTAAGAATTTAAGGAGAGTTTTCAGAAAATTAAAACCAGGGTGTTTCTAAACTTTTGAGGAAACATTGGATGATTGTCAAGAAAACCACTGCTTATGAATGTCTACAATATGGTAATCAAGTACAAATCGTTCACTCCTCTGATTTACGATTTTGCAATTCTATGCCGTCACATCCACAAAAGAGTTGAAATATAAGATGAGCTTTAATCTCAGAAATATAAAGGATTTCAGTAAAGTCCAACTGTAGAGTTGTATCAAAGTATAGAGTTTCAAGCCATTCACAAGAAAGACCTAATCGGAGCCGTTTACACCAGCCTATCTAAAGATTCGACGCCAGTGATGTGTTGCCCGTTCTAGAAATAGTTCATCTGCTTGTTTCGATAAAGTAATAGATTTATTTCTGGGAGTGCCGGTTATGGTATTCTTGGGGCTAATTTCCATTCATTTAACGCAGTTGCGCGATTTAGGACACTCTACTTTTTAGCGATCGTCTTTTGATATCATAAATTTCCATTCTTACTGGGTGATGTCGATTGCATTTAGTGGAACTCACAATGCAATTTGTCGAAAACCGAGGTATGGCTGGCTATCGATCACAGAGCTGCAGCAGTTTTCTCAAATCACGCGTTTTGGGCAATTGGTCCGATTGAAACGCAGGCGCCTATATTTTGGCGATTGCAAAAGTCGATTGCCAAAGATTAGTCGTTAAATGGAAATCCATCTTAGCCATTGTCACTCAGGGTCCCTTGCAGGCGTGCTGCAATAGGCGATTGCGTTAAAGATGGCGGCGAGGAATCTTTTACCAAGATGCATTGCGTTCTAATTAAGATTCTTTAACGATTCTATAGGAATTCGATTAAAGAACGCAGTGCATCTTGGTAAAAAAATTCCTCACCGCCATCTTTAGCGCAATCGTCTATTGCAGACTGTTCGAAAATCTAATTTGTTCCAGGTGGAAACCACACTGCTGCAGTTGTTGAACTGATAGAAAGTGTTTCCTTTAATTGAACTGTTCTATCCCTTCAACCAGACCCTGCTTCAACCAGACCCTGCTTCAACCAGACCCTGCTTCAACCAGACCCTGCTTCAACCAGACCCTGCTTCAACCACTGCAGGGTGGATCTGTGGATCTGTAGTTTCCGTTTTCGCCAAATTGATTTGCACGACACTCTGAACTTGTAGCGTGCTCGCAAAGGACCCTGGGTATTTTAATGGCTCTTTAAATCGAGCAAGGCATCGGCCAGTTCACATGAGGCATTAGTACAAATCCTGGAGGTTAGGTGTTTGGCTGAAAATGACACTGCCAACAGACTACACATACTGAATGTCTTCATGACTATGGTGTTTCTTAAGATTCTGGCCAAGATTCTTTCAATTGGTCGTAACTCTAGAGAAAAGTAGTGGTCGATATCACATGTGCTTCGTCCTGACGGAATCCTACATGAGCGTGATATGCGACATTATTCCATCTAGTGATGACATGCGGCAGTATTATGGTGCATATACGACAGTATTCAGCCAGTTGATCCTGTTCGTTCATGCTTTATCTTGACTGATTTTTCGTTCATTTTAAAGAATTTAGATTGTTCAGCTTTGAACTGTGATGAAATAATAAAAAGCTTTACTAGTGTCATTAAATTACTTTCAAGAACTTATTTTGTAGTGTAAGGAAGAAAAATGAGTTAAAATGCAATCAGTCCGCCAGTCAGTTAATCACAACCATAGTGATTTACTCGACATGCAAATTTGATTGATTGCAAAAACGCGTTGGAGGATGGATACGCAGACATTCGTATTGTGTATTAAATGTGATCATGAACAAATATTCTCTTGTTTTTTTTATGTCTCTGTCTCATTGTTATTATTTCCCGGTATTTATTGTGTTGGAAAGTTACGTGGTGGTGTTAAACACCAGCACAGATATATAGCATCTCGTCAGTTGAGGAATTTTAGTGAAAAGACTTTCCGCTCAGATCTCTCCGAAGTTGATTGGGAGGCTTGTAGGTAATGCTCAAGACATTGATGATGCAGTACGCAAGTGGACCCAAATTTTTGCGCTTCATTCTAGAAAAGCATGCTCCTACTCTGAGAAGACGCGTGTCGGATAGATATACGCCTTGGCTGAATGCTGATTATTTCAAATTGGCTAAAACGAGGGATAAATTAAAACTCAAGCTGCAAAAAGCAACTCAAAATTGTTGATGGAATCCTCAAAGCAAATTTGTAACAGGTTGAATAACTTGAATATTTCTCTGAAAAAATCACACAGGTTCAAGGTGACCTATGGTTAGCCAAATGTAGCAATATTCAATTTCTGCTATTTACTTAATCTTTTCTTGTTCAGTATTCAAACTAGCATCTATCATACAGACTTTTGCATTCAGACTTCAGACTTTTGCATTCAGACTTCAGACTTTTGCATTCAGACTTCAGACTTTTGCATTCAGACTTCAGACTTTTGCATTCAGACTTCAGACTTTTGCATTCAGAATTCAGACTTTTGCATTCAGACTTTACATTGACGACAAATGACGGAAATATATGTGATATTGTATTCCGTTGTATTTGATGATCTTACGCGTATGCAGACCATGGGGGAGGGGGGGGGGGCAGACGCGCAGCCCTACAAAAACCCAACCTCGTTCCAAAGGGTATCTCTTGTCTTCAATAGTAGGCTAGACCTCAACAGATACCCTTGGGACCCTTTAGGTTCTCTCCTTCACATCATGTAAGGCTACGAAGCCCCGCTTATTTGCCCTGTCCGTGCAGTCGTGATCACTGGTGAGAGGGGGCAGAGCAAAAACTGCGCACACATGTGCGAAGACAAACTTTGAGTCCCCGTAGTTCTCTGCAACAGATAGTGAAGTAGGGTAACACTTGATATTTTCTTCCTTGAGCCTTAAACTCTTAATTCATCATTTCCAAAAGCCTATCTAGATAAAGCACTCCCTTTACTCTCGAGACCGAATAATATAATCGTCCCCCCCCCCACTTATTAATTTTTAACAAATTTTCCAACCACCACTTTTATTCCAACCCCTCTTTTCATCAATTCCCAGGGGAGCACTCAGCACATACGTATACGGGGTGGAGTCAGTCCGAAGGCAACCGAAAAATATCAGTTTAGCTTCATTGCAACCCAAAAATATTCGCTTATTTTATGCCTTGACATCTGTAAACGATCCTGAAACAATATCATTTTGACTACATTTGATACCAATTTCAGTTTATGTTGCACACAAAAATATCACGTTCGGTAATACTCTGACCCGAACTTACCTCCCGTATGTGCATGTGCTGAGTGCACCCCTGGGGTTTATTCCCAGTACTGTACGTTTTCGTGACATAGATGATTATATCGAACCATTTCCGATCCCCCCACCTATTATTCTCATTCCCCCCCCCTGTTTATTTGGTACTCGAGGTCGAAAGTATGTCAGAATGTAGCGTCATTTTACGCAGTTTCTGTTCTGTTAGGATGGGGTTTAAAATATTCTAGAACTTGGTCAGATGTGGTATTTGCTATTGGGGGGAGGGGGAGGCTCCAAGCACTATCATTAGCAGCTTTTAATAGATGTCACCTCAGTTATGGGAAATTTTGCTGGGGGTTCTAAGCTCCTAATGAGGCTTGGAGGTGGGGAAATGGACGTTCTTAGGCTTAGGAGTACTTTTTTTAGGATTATTAATTACTGGAATGTGTCAAGTGCAAGTGTCAAGTGCAAGCAGATACTGGTTTGAACTAATATTAAACTAATGAGTTGATAAATGCGATAGTCTGAATGACAAAGGAATGCTAAACGATAAATGATAAAGTCTGAATGATAAATGCAAAAGAATGGCTGAACATTGAAGCCAAAGTCTGAATGCAAAAGTCTGAAGTCTAAATGCCAGGGTCTGAAGTCTGAATGCAAAAGTCTGAAGTCTGAATGCAAAAGTCTGAAGTCTGAATGCAAAAGTCTGAAGTCTGAATGCAAAAGTCTGAAGTCTGAATGCAAAAGTCTGAAGTCTGAATGCAAAAGTCTGACGTCTGAATGCAAAAGTCTGAAGTCTGAATGCAAAAGTCTGAAGTCTGAATGCAAAAGTCTGAAGTCTGAATGCAAAAGTTGAATATTGCTACATATGGCGTGCCATAGTGACCTCAAGAAAACTTGGAAAACCATTAACCAGGTTATCACTATTAAAAACTCTTAACAGCCAAACAGTTTTGGGGCAACAAAGCAATTGCATCATCAATGAATATGTACTTTCTGCAGAATTGGAAATATTAAACTCAGCGAGAAAATTCCCAAAAAGAGCTAATCCGCTCGTCTGATCTGCACGCAGTGTACCGCGCAATGTCTTTATAGGCGGAAAGCGTAAATGATGTGAAGATGATGACCTTTAATTGTGACCGCAAGTTTTCCATCAATCACTGGAGAGTGATCTCTGCAAAAACATGCGCTACCAGATTGTGCAAAGTTTTCATTAAAGATTTAGGGTTTTTGTAGGTTTTAAAGTAGAAAATTGTAAATTAAGTTTTAACTTATTTGTTGGCGTTAATTAGCTTATTAGCTATATATATATTTTTTTTATCTTGCCAACGTAAAAGAAATTGTTAATAATTAATAATAAGATGCAGCCGCAAAACTTCCATCAAATAGGTGAATCAGGTCTCTGTTCACCCAATTGTACCCGCAAGGCCTCCATCAGTTCTGCGAACGGCAACCCTCAATTTTTTTGAATAGTTATCGCTTCTAAGCCTTTTAGCTAAGATCAGACGGCGTAGCCCGGCGTAGAAGGGTTGCCGTTCGTTGTGGTTTGCTTACGCACTCCCAGGGGACCCGTCAAAGATGGCCGAGAAGTCAGCTCCCGTGCTCACTGAACCTCACGGGAGCAGAGATCATGAAGAAATCGTAGGAAAAAATCTAGAGAAAGAGAAAAACAAGAAAAACAGAGACGCATTGGCTCGGAGAAGACCCAAATGGAGTAGGGACCAAATGGAGTAATTCTGCTATCCAGGGCCCAAATGGAGTAATCTTTTTAAATGGTATTTTAACTCATTGTCAAAACTAATTAACACCTAGAGATAGCGTTTTATCATAAATCTTTTCCTAACAATAGATTTATAAAACTGTCCTCGCTGCCTATTGAATATTCCTGATGGCATTTGACCTTCATCGTGATCTTTGTCTCTGACGGGGGTTGGTGTCAAGTTCTGTTTAGCCGTTATGGGAGGTATCATTTTAATTGATTTAATCATAGCAAATAGAAGAAAGAATTACAGATGAAAGAATTACTCTCAAGTACCGAATAAACGGGGGGGGGGGTGAGAATAATCGGGGGGGGTTGGAAATGGTTCGATATATTAATAATTGGGGGGGTTGGAACAATCGGGGGGGTTGGAAAAATCGAGAATAGTCGTTTTTCGTTTTCTTAGTAAAACACGTATCTAACATGGGTATCACGTATGTAAAACACGTATGTAACACGGGTCAGACAAACAAAGGAGAATAAAGTTAATAAATACAGTAAGTACATTTGCTTAGCAGGAATTAGTAAAAAAATTTGTTCACTATTACTTCTATTTTTCAAGAATTAATAAAAGGGGGGGTTGGAATAAAAGTGGGGGGGTTGGAAAATTTTTCAAAAATTAATAAGCGGGGGGGACGATTATTCGGTACTTGAGAGTACAAATTATAAAACATAATTAACGAAAAGAAGAAATTTGAAGGAAACTAGAAATCTGGAAAAGCCATTGCAAAGCATTCGGCTGTTGGGAAATGCAGAAACCCTCAAGCTGTATCCCCCCCCCTGGACTTCATCGTAGATGCACTAGTAAATGATGATATTGTCTTTGGAAGAAAGTGGATCTTCTAGACAGTCTATACATCTATTATTAGGTATTATTAGGTATAGATTTATGATGAAATGTTATCTTTGAGTATTAATTAGTTTTGACAAAGAGTTAAAATACCATTTAATGGGATTACTCCATTTGGGCCCTGGATAGGAGAATTACTCCATTTGGTCCCTACTCCATTTGGGTCTTCTCCGAGCCACTATGTATGGAAAAACAACGATAGATGTAATCCTTGCGGTAACGAAGATCGGCCAATGAATGACAAACTTGAGAAAGGCAAAATGATGAAAGATCAGAGCGCTGACGACATTTCTTCTGATGAGGATGAAATCCCACTTGAAAATGAAAACACTCTTTTGACAAGACACAAAGAACAGTTGAAGCAGGCTCGCGAGGGAGGTCCTACTGGCTTACCTTCGGAAGATACTACTGCCCCGCCAAACCTTAATTTGAATGGACAAGTTAGTTATGCAAATACTGCGGCGCAAGCAACAGTAACGAAAGTCGTAGTTGGCAGTTCTGGAGCTCGAATACTTGGCATAAAGTTGAAATCTCGTCCGCGGTCCGTCATTGTGCATGGACCGGAAAGTAACATTAATCCGTCTGCACTATGTAAAAAGCTCGTGGACTCCCAAATTGTACCCAAACAAGTCCAGGTAATGCAAAATAAAGACATTGAAATAACATTTACCGATTTAGAAGATAAAAATAACTTTTTTAAATTGGACTTCGTCGAATTTCCTCAAATACTGTATCGGCCTCGTGGCAGATTCTTAGCAGGGTATCAGCCGCCAGTATGGGTGCGTGTTCATTACAAGCCAGCTGAAATGAAGACAGAGGTTATAACCAGAAGAATACAACGTTATAGTAGAGTTTTATTCGCCAGAGCTAATAAAGTTCCGGGAACTGAAATTCTTACTGGGCCTTTAACTTTCAAAATGATTCTACACTCGCCGATTCCCAGTTATTTCCAAGTTGGACCTTACTCTTTGTCTGTAAGATATGATGGCCAATCACAAACCTGCAGGAAATGCAATGAAGTTGGTCATATGGCGAGAGAATGCCAAGTTAAAAGATGTTTTAACTGTGGTGATCCGGGACATTTGAATGTCGACTGCGAAAGTGAAAGAATTTGCCAAGGCTGTGGATCGCCTGATCACAAACTTGAAAAATGCCCAGTCAGTTGGGAACCGGAAGACGGTGATGACGGCTCTGAATCAATGATAAGTGATGAAGGAAGCGACGGTGGAGATGGTGATGAAGGCAGTGTTGGTAGGGAAGGTGAAGATGGTAGAAATGATGAAGCAACACCTGCGATACAAAATCAGACAGAAGGAGTATCTCACGGTCTGGAGACCTCTGCTGCTGGCCAGGAGAATCGTCCAGAAGTAGATAGCCCTATCCCGGAATCCCTGTTTAATCAATGTGCAAGCGATTGGGGATCACTATGTGAGACACTTGCCGAAAAAAGGCTTCCAAATCAAGACGAACGACTGGATATCAAGAACTCCGGTGCAGTTGATTGCAACACCTTAAAGGGAACTTTATTGTCGGAATTATCGGATTCTCTCTTTTCCCCGGTAAGTTATTTCTCCCTTGTTATTGATGAGGGTGACGCTATGTCCCCACTAAAATTCTCTCCGGCTCTGAAAAGGTCATTGTCAGATGACAATTTGTCTGTCATGTCCTCTTTTCGGAGACCGTCTGTTAAAAAGAAAGTCAGAGATGGAATATAATAGGCCCTTGTTGGAATTCACTCTAAATAGGTAAAATGGCAGTGAGAGCCCTCAGTATCAATGTACACGGGATACGGGGCTCTACCAAGCGTCAAAACATATTTTTGTGGCTCAACCAACAGCAAAAAGATATATTTTTTCTTCAGGAGACTTACTTTTCTTGTGAAGAAGATACTCAAACTATCAAAAACTTATGGCCAGGTAAAGCCTACTTTTCTTACGGTTGCAACCATAGTAGAGGAGTTGGCATCTTGATAAAAAAAGTCACTTAATTGTACCATTTGTAAAGTTTCCCGCGATGATGAAGGGCGATGGATAAGAGTCATTCTGTCAATGGAAAACTCCAAATTGCAGCTTATGAATATTTATGCTCCATGTCCAGTTGGTGAAAGAGCTACCTTTTTTGATTCACTGCCAAATTATCTGATAGGGGGGATTCCAACAATTGTTGGTGGAGATTACAATACTGCTGAGGATCTTTATCTTGATAAAATCGGCGGTGATGGCCAACCAGGCAGGTCTGCTCAGCAATCTCTTAAAAACTTTGCTACCAGCTTACACCTTACTGATATATTTCGGTCTAAAAATCCTTCTGCGCGCGTCTTTACTTGGACAAATGGTTCTGTGTCTACTCGTTTAGATAAATTCTATGTATCAAATGATATTGCATCTAATACAGCCAAGGCTAGCATCACAATTTTTCCCTTTTCTGATCATGATGCACCTTATATATCATTTCAGTTGCCCTACTCTCCAAGTAGAGGAAAGGGAGTGTGGAAATTCAATACCAGACTTCTTGAATTTCCTGAATTTACTTCGCAAATGAGGCAATTTTTAGAACACTGGCACCTGCGTAAAGTAGACTTCATTAACAAGCTTGATGCGTGGTGGGACATAGTGAAGAAAAAGATAAGAAGAATATGTCAAAATTTTGCTCTAAAAGTTGCAAGTGATAAACGTAAGGAAAGAACGGAGGTTGAAAATAGAATTCACACACTTTCTTTGTCTTCTGACGAAGATGCTAAAAATCAGCTTGTTCTTCTTCGGAAACAGTTACATATGCTAGATATGATTGAAATAAATGGCGCCCGTATTCGTGCTAAGGAGTTTCATTTCACCTGCAATGAGAAATCTTCGCGATATTTCTACAGTCTCGAAAATTCTCGTCAGAGTAGGAAAGTGATTGCTAGACTTAAAGACGAACAAGGTAAAGTAATTGAAGGCAATACTGCAGTGCTTGACCACATCGCCGATTTTTATGAATCCTTGTATACTGCAGA
This sequence comes from Aurelia coerulea, assembly GCA_039566865.1. NCBI lineage: Eukaryota > Metazoa > Cnidaria > Scyphozoa > Semaeostomeae > Ulmaridae > Aurelia > Aurelia coerulea. Next base: position 17,795,728 of record CM076945.1, read on the forward strand.
GGACACTGACTCAGTCAAACAGTCGCAATTGATTGCTAGCATAGACAAATATGTCCCAGATGGTATGAAAGATGACCTAGAAGGTCTGCTGACCTCTTCAGAATGTAAGGCTGCTTTAGATCACATGAAGCCTGATAAATCTCCAGGCTCTGATGGTTTGCCTGCTGAGTTTTATAGGTTTTTCTGGGAGACTATTGGAGACGATTTGGTAGAAGTATTGAACTTTTGTTTTAATAAGGGACTGTTGACTGAGTCAATGCGTCTCGCAATTTTAAGTTTAATTTATAAAAAGAATGATGTAGAGTTAATTAAAAATTGGCGTCCCATTTCTCTTTTAAATGTGGACTATAAAATTGGTTCTAAAGCATTTGCCACAAGACTTAAAAGAATTCTCCCACACATTCTCAGTTCAGACCAGACTTGTTCTGTCCCTGGTAGATCAATCTTTGAGAATCTGATGTTAATTCGGGATATTTTTGATTATTGTGAAATGAAAAATCTCCCCCTTGCTCTTGTGAAAATTGATCAAGAAAAGGCCTTTGATAGAGTGAACTGGCTTTTTCTAGAGAAGGTATTAAGAAAAATGAATTTCGGCCCTCACTTTATTCACTGCATACAAACCATGTATACAGATGTATCTTGTAAAATTTCAAATAATGGCCACTTGTCGAGGAGTATCACTCTTCAGAGAGGCGTGAGACAAGGATGTCCCCTTTCCCCTCTCTTATATTGCATTGTAGCAGAAACTTTAGGCAATTTAATTCGGAAAAATGATAAGATAGATGGTCTGAGAATTCCTGGTTTTGGTTGTGAAGTTAAGATATCACAGTATGCAGACGATACCACCCTGTTTCTTAGAAATGGCTACTCAGTTGATCAAGCATTACTTTCAGTGAATGACTATGAGCGCGGATCTGGCTCGAAAGTTAATTATGACAAAGGCAAGTCTTGTGGCAAATGGCTTTGTAGTCAAGGTTCAGCCTCAACTTTGGTTGATCAACAACTTCAGTGGACTGACGGTCCGTTCGAAATCCTTGGTCTCCTTTTTGGAAGCGCAGAAGCTGTCATTGACACTTGGATTAAGAGGTTGGAGAAACTAATTAATAGGCTAGATGCCTGGCGTTATAGATCCCTCTCTCTGAAGGGCAAAACTTTGATTGTTAACACTATCGCCCTTTCTGGCCTGGTTTATGTTGGAACAATTTTTAATTTGCCGGAGAACATACGAAAACAAGTTAATCGAGCGGTTTTTCAGTTTGTTTGGTCTTTCAAAAACGAGCTGGTTTGTAGAAAGACCTGTTTTCAACTTATTGAGAAGGGTGGATTAGGTGTAGTAGATATCGGAGCAAAGGTTAAGGCTTTGCAATTAAAATATGTTGGTTGTATATATGACCAAAGCTATGCAGCACCTTGGGTTTATTTTGCTAGGTATTTCATTGGACTCCAACTAGTTAAGTATTCTCCCGCTTCAACATTTTTGCGTTCTAACATGGTACCCCATGCTCTAACTCCTCCTGCCTTTTACAGTCGCTTGCTCTCTTATGTCCATGAATATAAAGACCACTTTCTCAAAATTACCCTTGCCGATCGTTCAACAAGATCTATTTATGGTACTGTTCTTGAACATCATTTCGAAACGCCACTTTGTGAATTTTCCTGGCAGATTTCCTTGGGGAGAGACCGAGAATGGAAGATAGCCTGGCTAAGTTCTCGTCTTGGCCTTTCCACTGGATTTGAAAACGATGTAATTTGGAAAATCTATCATCGGGTTGTTAAAACTGCATCCTACATAAAATCATGGGGTCTAAGAGTTCCTGAAAATTGTGATTTGTGTCCTGTTAAGGAGGATATAGACCATTTTTTCCTGATTTGTCCGATTGCTCGCGATGTTTGGAATTTCATTCGACCTTTTGTCGAAAATTTGTTAGGCAAATTTGAAATCAGTGCAGAGTTCTTGTTCTTTTTCGAATTTCCCAGAAGTAGGAATAAAAATGCCAAGAAGCTAAGCATGTATCTTTTGAAACTGTGCATTTATCAACTATGGCTGCATAGGTGCGACCGCCGTTTTGAGAAAAAACCAGCAAGATCTGCAACGGTCATCTCTTGCATCCGAGCAGAAATTAAAGAAAGAATCAAGCTCGTGTACCATTCCAAGGGTGTTTTACAAAAGCAATTTCCTCTCTGGGTGTATGGTGATGTTTTATGTAAAGAATGTAAATATTAAGTTGCTGTTAAAGATTTAGTGTATGATAATTTGGTATCTAGTTATGGACATTTATTTTGAACATTGCATTTGACATTGGAACAGTTTATTATTGTACATAGTTACTCGTTTAGGTTAATGTTGTTATTGGTTAGATTTAGAAAGAGGCCGGTGCAGTGGCGTAGCCAGGGTCCTGTCTTTGGGGGGGGCAAGATGCGAGCGAAGCGAGCAAAAATAGGGGTCCGGGGGCTTGCCCCCGGAAAAGTTTTTGGGGGCCACGCCCTTTAGAATGCCGGAAACACCCTCTTTTAGACAAAGTCACCCAGAATCGAAGAATAAAAGGGCCAATATCATAAAAGTTGCAGATGAAAATTTAGCTACTTGGAGTTGCCTACTCCCAGGACAAAAACGAGAATATGCCTGAACAAAACAAGCAGATGGAATAGGTTCATTAAACTTTCAATGCCATTTTAAAAAGCAATCAATGACAGCTTCCCTTCTTCTTTTAGTCTTATTTGAATTCTAATCAAAATGTTGTAGTTTAGAATCTCTAATGTTATTGCTAACATCAGAATACCCATGTCATGCGTGGCAGATTGATTGGAACACTTGTCAGCGGAAGGGTTGATTGACCCATCGAGGGCCCATGAAGAATGCTAAGGGTTTGGGCCCATGAAGCAGGTTTTATACCATCGTTTGCCAGCTTCAATTTTTATTCGTCTGTCGTCTTGAAACTCTTATCAAAACGCTAGAAAAACAGCAAATGCTCGTGCAATTGAATTGTGATGTTTAGTGAGCATAAGAAACATAAAGAGATAAATAAAGCGGGGGTACCAGAATGAGGGCGCCTGGGGGCGAAGCCCCCAGGAAAATTTTTGGGGCCACGCCCTTTACTTTGGCTTAGAATGCATCTCCCAATATCATGCTTGCCTTTAGCGACAAGGGAGCCTTGAACGTTTGTGACGGTTATTGTGTGAATCAGAGCACGAGGAAATTTTTGAAAAAAGATCCTTTACTTTGGCTTAGAATGCGTCTCCCAATATCATACTTGCCAGTGCCAAGATTTCACATTTATCGGAAAATTCTTTCCCAACCTATACCCAGCTATTTTCTCTTCGGTTTTAGATGAAATTTTTGAGAAGCACACATTGACTTTCATGGCATTTTCAAAAAGAGGGGCACTGTCGATAAAAATTAAGGAAGGTATAAGTAAATGCTAGATGCATCTGGGAGTGTAGAAATCGCCATGAAGTAGACCCGAAGTAGACAAGTGGCAGCATGTTGCCAAATACGAGAAGTGTCAATACACATAGAAGTGCGAGCGAAGCGAGCAGAAATTTCTGAGAAGCACTTAATTCGATTTATATTTTTTCCCAAATAGATGCAATACACACAGTGGCGGACTGGCCCACCGGCCCACCGGCCCGTGGCCGGTGGGCCCCCCTCAAAATCTTGCAAAAAGGGCCCCCTTTTTCCTGGAAAAGGGCCCCTTTTGCAAAATTAAGGAAATTTTTGGTAGAGTTGAATGTTTGAATAATGGACATCTCACTTCACATTTGAATCCTTCAGTGTTATATTGAACTTGCTCAAAGAAATGAATACAGTCGAGAGCGAAGATACGGATGGCGAAGAAGGGAGCACCGTTGCAGAAAAAGTAAAGGCCCCCTCCACTTCTGCCAAAAGATGGTTCTCGAGATTCCTTCACAGAAAATAGTTGTTATAGGTAGTGTAGGGTAAAGAAATGACTGGGAGAGTCACTCTAAGCCAAAGTAAAGGCTGCAAGTTTCAAAAAATTTCCGGGACGCACTTTGTCAACTGCTCCACTTTGGGGGCACGCAAACATTGGATTGTGAAAAACTGAAAGCTTTTGCCCGATCATTTTCAGGAGAGTGTTCATTGATAGAAAACTGCAAAAATAGTTTTGAGAATTTCAATGTTTCCAATTCTGCTCTGGTAAGATGGGATGGCGATAGGCATTCTAAGCCAAAGGACAGATGTTTACTCAGAAAATTTCCCTGTGGATGCTTATTCATAAAAATACTGTTCAAATGATCAAATATTCAATTTTAGCATCGGCAAACCTGGGATTGGGAGAAGCGTTCTAAGCCAAAGTAGAGGGCGTGTCCTCAGAAATTTTCCTGGGGACTTTGCCCCCAGACCCCTCATTTTGATACTCCGTCAGTTAGTTTGCCCTGACCACACTGCTGGGGGGGGGCAGGAAAGGGTTCCTCAACAGTTTGAGAAATGAAAACATCATAGATCGTCTGGCCCACAATACAAAAAAAGGCAAAATTAATTTTATAAAGTAGAGACAATGTAAAGATTTTAATCATGCCATAAGTAGATATATCGTGAAATATATGCCTCATTTTCAAAGAAAGTGAGTTTGGCTATTGGTAAGGAATCGAGGAATTGCGATGAATTTTGCCCCTGACCACACACTCGTCATCGAGGCCACACCCACTTAGGGCCCCCTTAACTCGTTCATGGACGGTGCAAAAATCAGAGCCAGTCCGCCACTGAATACACATACACAGTTAAAGGGGCGCCTTAGTCGGGTTCATTGATTCTAAGAAAGCTGCAATGCCTAGACGTGATAACAAGCCAAGCGGTAGTAAGATGTTATACAAGACATACTATGATAGATGTTTGGAATTGCGAGCAGAGCGAGCAAAAATTTTTGCTATCCTTGTTGAATGCGAAGCGAAGATGCTATTTATTAGTTAAAGGATTGACTTCCTTTTCCCCTTTTGACATTCACAAACAGCGCTGCGATAACTGTTGGAGGTAAATACAACTTACCCCCCCCCCCTCAGTTTCTCGACGGATTTGGACGAATCACGAAAACCACCTTTGGCGATGATTGGGGGGCGGCTGCCCCCCCTTGCCCCCCCCCCCTGGCTACGCTACTGGGCCAGTGTACAAAAGGGGCACTGGCAGTCTTTTAATATTGTAAATATTGTGTTTTGGAATTCTAAATATGATGCACCTGTGCCTTCTGTTTATCAGTGGCCAGGAAAAAAAAAGTATCTGTTCTTATCAGCTTAATATCTGATAGGCATCCAAGGATGCCCTTTTATTAAACTGATTTTTGGAACCAGCTCGTCGGTCTGAAGCTTGCTTCACCGCGGGCACGGGTTGTCCTGGTATTGCAGTACCGCCATGGATGGCCCACACCTCTTCTTATAAACAAATTAAAGCTTCTGAAACTTGCCTTGCACTGAGGTTTTTGAGGGTTCACGGCAGGTTTATTTTGCTTGCGATTTCAACTGACAAACTGCCAAAAATTCCATGTTTCACTTCATCAACATGCTCCTTTCTCCCACTCTCGCCTGCAATGAACGTTCCACGAAAGATTTTGGAACAACGTCATCTATTTTGATAGAACACCTGGCCAGAACAAAAGACATTTACCATACACGCATTTTTGTTATAAGAAACTAAGGTCCGAGACAGTTTCTTAAATTTTGGGCCTCTTTGCTACCGAAAATTTCTTACATGTTTCTTATATTTTAATGCTGGAAGTGAAGACTTCATTTAGTTTTGTAGGAAGGGCTGCCAAATTACTTTGTAGGATCCCAAAACAAGTAAATACATATTTTGCACTCAAAATAATGTCCAAACAGTTGCTATAGCTGTACAGTATCAAAACATTTTTGAGAAGTATTTATTGCAGCTTTTACTTTTTGAGCCCAAACTTTTTGATGCATCATCAAGGAAACAATTTAGCAATAGTAGACACTGCATCACAATTTGTGAACCCAAAAAATAAACAACAATTCAAGAAACTTTAAGTATTAACATTAGAACCATATATTTTATAGTATCACGAAGTAGATGAAATCATCTGAACATCAGAAATTAATGGTTCAGTTTTGAATAATTTTTTGATATCAAGAAATCAATAAAAGTTATCTAAGCATCCAAAATGAATAGCTGAATTTCAAACCTCTTTTATATCAAGAAATTGATGAAAATTATCAAAGCATACAAAATTAATGGTTGAATTTTACAGGATATTTTTTTAAGTATCGAGAAATCAATTCAATAAACAATATGTAACCCTATCTCACCTGGGCGTTTTGAAGCGGTCAATACCTGAGGGGGGGGGGGAATTCCACCCCCCTCTTTTTCTTCGCTGTTATAGAAGCTACAATCTTTAAACTTGGTAAATATGTATACTTTGATGCAAACAATCAAAATCACATGATTAAATCAAATTATCTCTATTGTTCTCGTTGCTATGACAATAAGGAGATTTTAAGTTATGATTATCATGATTGTTACCAACATGATTGAAACAATGAAATGAGGCACTAAATTGAAATCTTTTGTTTCAAATTGAGTTGGATATTATCAAATACATGTGTAAGTATAAGTTGGCATATATTTGAGATTAAAATTTGCAACAATTAAAAAAAAGTATACAAATTTTGTTGACTACACAGTAAAACATTGGTTGCCATGGCTACGAGGCTATATTTAGCATCTTGAAATTTTCATCATTCGATACAGTATAGATATAAAGTCAAAGTAGCGGAGTCTTGGCATCCTGCATTGCATATTCTAGCATAGGCGAATAAAAGTTTGGGTGGGGGGTGGAATCCACCTCCCCCCAGGTGAGATAGGGTTAAAGCATCCAATATTAATTATACCCTGGGTACCAGCCTCTCTAACGTTAACGTTAGAGAGGCTTGTACCCAGGGTATATTAATTAATGGTTTAATTTTAAACTATATTTTTTTAAGTATCGAGAAATCAATAAAAATTATCTTAGCATCCGAAATTAACCGTTGAATTTTAAACCATATTTTTTTAAGTATCGAGAAATCAATAAAAATTATTTAAAGTATCCAACATTAATGGTTGAATTTTAAACCATATTTTCATAGTATCAAGAAATTGTAAACATTTTCTAAGCATCCAAAATTAATCACTGAATTATAAACCATATTTTTTTAATCATCAAGAAATGAATGAAAATCATCTTAACATCTGAATTTAACCGTTGAATTTTAAACCATATTTTTTAAGTTTAGAGAAATGAATGAAAATCATCTTAGCATCTGAAATTAACCGTTGAATTTTAATTAAACCATATTTCATCAGTATCAAGAAATTGACAAACATGATCTAAGCATCCAAAATTAACCGTTGAATCTTACACCATATTTCTTTAAGTTGAATTTAACCGTTGAATTTTAAACCATATTTTTTAAGTTTAGAGAAACGAATGAAAATCATCTTAGCATCTGAAATTAACCGTTGAATTTTAAACCATATTTCATCAGTATCAAGAAATTGACAAACATGATCTAAGCATCCGAAATTAACCGTTGAATCTTACCAGTAGTGGCGTGGTGGCTCCAAATTGGCTGGGGGGGGGCACAACCTGTTTTGGCGCCCCCTAGAAAGTTGTTACTGTTGTCTGTTGTCTCTTACACAACGCGCCAAGGCTTTTAAGACTTGTTCCTCCTTTGGAAATGCTTTGAAATAAAGGATGATGATTCTTCTGCACTCTTGTCGGAACCTCGGAAAAAATCGCACATTTAGTGATAGTAACAAATCTCTGTGCGAGCGGAGCGAGCAAAAATTTTAGAGATCATTCCCTTCTTTTCGTTGGGAAATGCTCCTTGCGGGAGAAAATTTTTTGAGGAAACATCCTTTAATTTGGCTTAGAATGCATCTCTTGATTCCATATTTGCCTGTGCTAAAATGGAAGATTTGACATTTCTCAGAAAATCCTTACCTAACCTATACCCAGCTAGAGGACCATCTTTCGACTAAAGTGAAGCAATTGCCTCTATACCCCCCGTAGCCATACCACTGACTTTTTCTAGATAGGATTGGGTCCCACTCGAGTAAAAACGCCTTGGAATTGGGATAGCACGATCTCTAGACACTTTATGTTCGCGTGTGTAGAGAGTTATCGATTCCACATCGAACAAAAAACATTTCTGATTCCATCTAAACATCTTCAAAGGTGCATATAAAATAAAAAATTGAGGAAAAAATATCTCTAACACTTTTCTGTCGCATCTTATACATTCTAACTCGATTTAGTGTGGAACAAGCTTTCATGCATTTGGCGCCCCCTAAACGTTGGGCGCCTGCGGCGCCCCTGGATTCTCAGGCCGCTGGGGGGGCACGTGCCCCCCCCGGCCCCCCCGACCACCACGCCACTGAATCTTACACCATATTTCTTTAAGTATCGAGAAATCAGTACAAATTATTTAAAGTATCCAACATTAATGGTTGAATTTTAAACTGTATTTTTTTTTCTAAGCATCCGAAATTAATTACTGAATTCTAAACCATATTTTTCTAAGTATTAAGAAATCAATCAAAGCTATCTTAGCATCTGACATTTATCGTTAAATTTTAAACGCTAATACCTGATAACAAGAAATCGACAAAAATTGTCTAAGCATCCAAAATTAACTGTTGAATAGAAGGGCCTGATTACATGAGAGTTTTCAACCCCGGGGTTGAGTTTCAGCCCACCTGCCCGAGTTGAAATAAATTTGCTATTACATGGGTATTTTCACTCCCGGGTATGAAAAAGCGAGCCGTAAAATTTCATCCCCGGGTATGAAAAAGCTCGCCATGCGCAATACAACTTGCATGCGTCAATAGCAATTCGACCCCGGGGTTGAAACAAGATTGCGATTACATGGACATTCACGTATTGAAAACAATGGGGATTAACGGCTCAAAAGTTTCACCTCGGCTAGGTCAAGGTGGGATGAGATTTCAGCCCCGGGTGTTATTTCATCCCCGGGGTTGAGATTTCACCATGTAATCGAAAATTGGAATCAATAAAGGAATAAATGGAGAGGTGGGATGAAATTTCAACTCGGCCAGGTGGGTTGAAATTCAACCCCGGGGTTGAAAACTCCATGTAATCAGGTCCTAAGCTTCCCAAATTAATAGTTGAATTATCAACCATATTTTTAGCATCAAAAACCAATTAAATTGATGTAAGCATGAAGAATTAATAATTGAAGTTTAGAAAATTGTTTATAATCTTGGAATCAATAAATATTTCTAAGCGTCATAAATCAAAGGTTGGATTTAAAACTCTTTTTCTTAGCTTCAAGAAATGAATTATTGAATTTTACATTTATTTGTTGGTGTTAACTGCATATTTTTAGTTCTTCAGAGTGCTGGCTAACTGGAACGTAAAACATTGACAAAACGTGACGACAAGATCTTCTGATAGGCCAGCAACGCAAGTCAACCTTCGCGGAAAAATCAAAGAATCAATGCCACAACAAGATTCATCGCCTTCAGGGCAGTAAAATTCTATACGCCCAAGACAATGCAAGGTCCGGAGACTATTGAAATGAATACATTACATGAACCTAAGACAGAACGCATCTCGCGACTATATGTCTTCATGCAGTCTTCTTTACTGCAATAGAACAGATTATGGTAAAAAAAAACCGGCCATGCAAAGACAGACCTTCGCATCCTATAGAGTTGGTCCTCAGAAGACTTGGCTGTAGAACTATATTGTCACTTCTAATACTCTTGGTTTGAATCTATCCACTGTCATCCAATGTTGAATTCCGCCAATTTTCATTTCTTTTTCCCAGCAGGAAAGCAATCAATTGTCACGTCCAAGTTATGCTCAAATGGCACAAAAACCCATTCTCAAAGTAACATCCGCACCAAAATCTCCAACAGAGACGTCTAATGGAAAGGAAGTACGAAAAACATCCAATAAAACGGAGGCAAATCAGATCGGACAGAAAATTAATAAAAGGACGAACCAACATTGAAAGGAAAATCACAGAAGAGACTCGGACGCTTCTGATAAATCCAATTTGTCACCTAAACCACACAGACAGCAACGCGACTCGCGAATTTCATCAGATTCCAGTATAAAGAGTAATATGAAATCGTCCAGTGCCAGTACTAGGAGTAATTTATATAGTGGACAGGCAGGTTCGAGCGTTAAGGAATCATACGCATCAAAATCTAGTGCTAATATTAATACTCAACAAGGACCTGTAAGATCACCACCTACTAAGCCACGGACAACAGCCCAACCAGCCGTTCAAGGGCAAAACAGAAATATTAAGAATAATGTAAAGGGAACTGGTGCATCCGCGCAGACACAGAAGCAAACTGAGGGCATTGTTGCAGAGAGTTTAAATGCCAGTGCAGTTGATGAGGAACAAACAAAAAGGGAACAAAATAACATCGAGCAAAATAAAGTTGAAGAGAGTAAAGTAGAACAAAGCATAGTCGAGCAAAGTAACAACAAGAAAGATCAAGGAGAAAACCAAGCGGAAGAGAAATGACTTTCTCCCCAAGGTGAGTTTGTTTTTTAATTTTATAGACGCCTGAGGGTCGCTCGGCGTAGTCGATTGATAGGAACATTGGGCTTTTTTGGAATCCCTTACGGCCATTCCAAAGAATACGTTTATTGGCAGGATTGATGTGGTAGTGGGACAAAAAATGGGCTAGAAGTGACTACCGATCCATTGATTGAAAGGGGCTGGGTCACATAACCGTAAGCAAACCTGTTATCTCTGTAATCTATATTGTTTCAGGCACGTGTCCATTGTGTTTTGCACAAGTTTTATGGTTGGTATGGGGTGAATCCACAAAATGTTTACTTCTAAAAATTCACTGATATCTCCGTAATTTTACAACATATGAGTGTTTCGTTTGTTTCTCTGCGAAATTCTAAAATCCATCTTCACAATAACCTTTTCATTTTGAGAAAAATGGTGGAAAATCTGTGTGATATCGCCTACCATATACTACTAACGTACCCTTTTTTCGTTACTACTGATGAAGGGTTAAGCCCGAAACGTTTAGTATATTAAGCTCTAGGCTATTAACTCATTTAAAGATATTTTGTGTATTTATCGTTTATTGTAGCCGCACGTACTAACAAACAACCTATATCAAATACTACTAAGTCGTCTTTTCGAAAGAAGCTTCTTTACTTTAAGTGACCCAGAACTTTTAAACTTCTCGCTGAAGGAATTTGTTGAGCTTACTGCTTTTGAATTTTTAAAAGATAATTGTTGACAAGCTTCTGTAACCCACTGGAAGGATTAGTCTCTAAGCAGCTACGAATAAACTGAAATTCTTGCTGAAATACTTTGTAGGAGATAATGAAACTTGAATATTTCTACCCTAAAACTCTTTTGCGACTGAAACTCTAGCTTTTTTGATACGGAAACCCCATCCTCAATTTCAACGTTGTGAATATTTTGATATAGATATACTCCAGCTTCTAAATCCATTATTTATGCCAGCTTCTAATCCATTCCAATGTTGAAGAAGGGACTGGAGAAATACCAAGATATCATTTGTTTGCTTCAATTTGGTCTTACATTCTGCGAGGAGTGTGGTTCGTCGCATCTTGAAGCACAAATACATTTAGGAGGGGTGGAGAGGTTAAAACATTAGCGATTAAAATCGGTTAAGCAATCTCAAATGGATTTTTGAATGGTCCTTGCAACGAACTCAGAACTTGAAACATTGGGCAAAAGGAGTTTGATGGCAAGAACTGTCCGACACTAAAATGCACGCAGCTAGGCCAGATGACCATAGTATCACAGAAACCCTGTAATTTCTCAGTAACTTGATCAGATGATAGGCTCGACGAGCAGACGAACTTCTAAATAAATGATGCACTGTAAAAGCTCTATTCAGCCCCTATATCTAATACGCCGCCTTGGGATTAAATCTGCGTTGAATTTGTGTAGTTGACTCATCACATTGTATGTCGATTTTACAATATATTTGGTAAAAGACCTAAAGAGCTACTGTTTATAAGCTTGTCATTTGGGTTTATGGATATTTTCATATTTCATATTCATGTTTTCTCATATTTCATGTTTAATTCTTTTAAGGAGGGTTGCCCTTCAGCAGAAGCTGGTTTTCAAGGGGCCCTCCGATAAAACCATAATTACAATCTAAAAATATGTAAATAATAAAGTTATTCTTCAAATTAAACTATAAAACCTTATTTACACATAGGAGCCCCATCCCTATCAAGCACACTAAATAGACCTTTGCGGTAAGTTCAAGGAACGTGCAATGGTGTTAGATATTAACTTACATGTCACTCTGAATTCTCCAATGCCATATTGCGGGGTGCAGTGACAGATGAATTTCAAACTCTTAGGCACAGATATTAGTAAGGTAACGGATGCGCCAAAAAAATTGAAGACATTCATCAGACATCAATTTTGGTTGAGAGCAGAAAGACTGAAATATTTTGCTGATTTTTCTTGTGTTTTTGAGTACTGCAAATATAACTAAATTCAACTTTACTAAAATCCCTTGATTATAAGATGCCTGATATAGGGCCAAAAACGCTTGATCAAATCGTAAATAGACTTCTTACACAGAACAATACAAAAGTACAGTTGTTCACGGATATCGGATGTGTTATCCTTATATGTTTCCATGGGATCGAAAATCTTTCGTATTTGTTTGAAAATTCGTTTCCATAACTCTTGAGAGAGATTAAATGCCATAGACCATTTCGCAATTTGGAGAAAGAGACTGAGGAGAGCGCGGCCCATTCTGACAGCCTTGGCAACAGGGAAATCCAGGGAATCCCCTCTTCTGCAGTGCAACGTGTACGGTTGGCGGCTCGCTCGCATCTCTCTCCAAACTCGAGTTATTTTCGATTTATTTGCAACTTCCAAGAGTTATGCGATGCTTGTTTAGTATGGTAAATGTTTTCTTTGGATTATTTAGCCGTTTTGCAATCTTTTCGCTCATTTGTGAATGTATTTTGAGCCAATTTATTTCAGTTGTTTCCCTCGACTTTGAACGGCTCAGTTTAGGCCCAGCTGACCTACGACGAAGTTTTGCTTGTTTACTAGATAATTGAACGCATTTACGGCAATGCAAGCAAATTAAAAGTATTGTTTGGAATCCTCCAAAGATTCACAATGAGATTGTGTACTGTTTTGATAAATGTAACAAGCAATAACAGGTCAAACCAAGTCAATGGAAGTCGAGGAAGATGATGCAAGATCAATAGGCCTAACTTGAGCCGCCTCAAACTCAAGGGAAACAACTGAAATAAAATGGCTCAAAATACATTTACAAATGAGCAAAAAGATTGCAAAACGGCGAAATAATCCAAAGAAAACACTTACCATACTAAACAAGCATCGCATAACTCTTGGAAGTTGCAAATAAATCGAAAATAACTCTATTTTGGAGAGAGATGCGAGCGAGCCGCCAACCGTACACTTAGCACTGCAGAAGAGGGGATTTCCTAGATTTCCTACTTGTTGCCAAGGCTGTCAGAATGGGCCGCGCTATCCTCAGTCCCTTTTCCAAATTGCGAAATGGTCTATTGCACCTCTTTCTGTGTGAGAACTTCCTCACTATTTGATCGAGTGCTGTAGGCCCTTCTTCAGCCGTTTCTCGGTAAAACAGTTTTTGTAAAGTACAATTGGGCTATCTTTTCTTTGCTCATAAAAGTGCAACAAGAATTACATTTGATTCATTCAAATCTATCTTGTAGTCGACTGTCGAGGTACGACGATTTTCAAAAGCCTGAACTGCACCAGGTAGATCAGCTACAATGAAATTTGCTGCAACCAGTATCGTATATTGATTACCGTTATTTCTTCATTATAGGAATGCACACCCAAACTTTGAAAGATTAGCTATAAGCGACTGGGGATGACAGAGAGAGAGAGAGAGAGTCAACAAAACCAGAGTATTATGTTATTTTTATAGCTATGGCTTTACTTCTTTGGAATTTGCATTTTCATGAAAATATGGGGTTTTCGTGCATTAATCCAGTCAATTTGTTTGAAATGACAGGATGCTTGGACTTTACATAGCAAGATGATTGATTGATTCGAATGAAGTCATTTTATTTATGGTAAAGTTTTGAGGACAACAGATTTTTAGGTCTTGCGTTGTTGCAGAGATTTTTGCAGGAGGTTGTAGAGATTCGTTGTTGCGTTTTCGATTTTATTTTTGAAATCATTTCGTTGTCCTATAATTTGAACTTATTATTATTATTATTATTATTATTATTATTATTATTATTATTATTATTATTATTATTATTATCTATATTATTAAAACGTGAAGCGAATTTTGTGTGGCGTAAAACTCGAGCACCGTTGCGCTGATCCTCGCGAAACTTTCCAGATATCTTCGTCTTCCCTCTATGGGGTGCAATAGAGATTTTGTTTTCTCAGATTCGCCCCCAAATCAGGGTAAGGGGCGAATTCGGTGACATCAAATGATTGGCGGAATCCCTTTCAGTTGTCTGTGTACAAGGGAATGATCTTTACACATATCACAATTGTCGGACCAAGTACCTTGGATCTTCGTCTTGGTACCACTTTCTTTCCTTTGAAAGGGCAAGGAGGAGAGGGCAGAGGGCAGAGTTACATAGATCGGCTTCTTTTTCAAGCAAAAATATTGTTGGATAGAGAGGAGAGAACATGCGAGTTTTAATGGGGGCGTCGAATGAGAATATCCGCAGCAGCAAGGCCTCCATATCGGGAGAGGGGATGGAAGAACATGTGGCAGGAGTACGGGAGGAAAATTTGAAATCCAGGGGGGATAGACCTCGCAGGGCAGCATCTATGGATGCGCGTTGGCGTACACGACTTATGCTTGAGGTTTGAATGAGAAAGGGAGACCATTCTTAGTCCAGGGGGGACACTCTTCATATACGCAGATGGGTCAGTCCGAGGAATTTTCAGGAAACCCAAAAAATATCACTTTAGCTTCATTACAACTCAAAAAAGCAGCTCATCTTATACCTTGACATCTGTAAACGAGCATAAAAGATCTGGAAACAGTGCAAATTGAGGCCAGGATTGTCAAATATTTGATGACCAAAAATATCGAAAACATAATTTCAGTTTATTTGGAGCCAAGAATATCACTTTCAGCAATATTCTGACCCAAAAATATCAGACTTACGTCCTTGTATGTGCATGTGCTGAGTGCCCCCCCCCCCCGGATCCTTAGCAGCACGGGATCGGAGATCCAAGGCTCCTATCGTTCCATACTCTGGTTCCACTGCTCCGGATTATACACCTACATCGGATGATAAAAAGCAGATAATGATGTCAACGATCTCCTGTTTGTGTGATTTTGGTGTTGTCACGAACAACGGATCATGTCATAAATAAGATCATGAGTGCATCATTACAAAGGAATGCTTGAGAGAAGTAGAGGGGGGGGGGGGGTAGAATGAAAGGGGAGATTTATTCTGAGGGGCATAGAGCTAAAAAGAGAGAACGGGATATAAATGGGCAATGAGATGCTTATGAGAAACAAGATGCAGTTTTCGTCCAATTTGTCCGAAGAAACTGTACGTGCCCCACAGCAATACTTATAGTAGATGTCCTACTCAGAGTTCCTCTTACTTTCGCACGTTCTAAACGAGAGGATATAAATATGCTCGCTGCAAAGGAGCCCTTCGGGGGAAGGAGAGTTGAGAAGTCTATTCTAAACAGTTAGTGAATTCAACGAGGAATTTGCTGAAAGGGTCAAGGGGTGCGACAACGATTGACTGTTTTGTTCCTTCGTTCGTTAATCAATCAGAAGCAATTATTTTCAATGATGCTTACGTTTTCTCTGGGGGGAGGGGGGTCTAGCAAAATATCCCTTTTTGGCATGTTGGTGTTGTGATAACCTGCTCTAGAAAATTTTTTTATCTTGATCCTCCGTGCTAGAAAAAGTGGTGAAAACGATACCCTGAAAACAAATGTAATAAGTAACCGTCCCCCTGAGGTATTGCTAGGAGTTTCTTATTCAATGTCATATTTGCAGGTAACGACGGGGGCCTAGGCTTATCCAAATCACAGATTGTCCAAATATTTCCTCACTTACACGGTTGATATATGTTGTTAATTTGGGTACAACGGAGGAGCATTAGTATGTAAATTTCAGAAGAGCAAAGATTAAAGAAGGTAAACGATGGAAAGTAGGGGAGCGGTTATTTTAATTCTGGGTACCAGCGCGGAAGATACTTCAACATAATTAGACAACATTTCATTTTCATACCCCATCTTGAATTTGGAAAAAAGTTTTATACCCCACCACCTTTCAGCGAAATGGTTTTGTACCCCATCCAGAAGTCTTCGAGGACGTGATGTATAAAATTTATACACATGCATGCCAATTTATTCCAGGCAATTTTCATACAGCTCCAGTGATTCATCATTTCCAGTTGTCTTTCAATCTTACTTTTAAATGTTAAATGATGACTTCACATAAATAATTTTCAAGCAAAAAAGTTTTGCACCTCATACCAATTTCCCTTGATATTTGGATACCCCCACACAGTAATGGGAAAGATTCTCATGTCCTTGTCAAAAATCCTCCGCCTTGGTAACCCATGATCAAAGATGACTGCTCCCTAACCGAACAAGAGCAATGACTGCAACTGTGGGAAATTTGGGAAATTAGGCAGCGCAACTTAGCAGGATAGATTGAAAAAATCTTGAGGGACTTTAAATTGCATGAACATTTAGCAAAGAAAAGATACATAAGCAGTGAACAGAGGTACCCTGGATCAGAGTATTTTTAGTATACTAAAAATACTCTGATCCAGGGTATGAACAGAGGAAGCAATGGGGAGAAAAAGAGGAACAACAAAGAACAGGTTCATCTTGCCTCTATCTTTGGAATTATAAAGAACGTTGGCAAGCATCGACGGAAATGAACACCGATTAAACCGTGCCTATATGTGATAAGACTTCGTATTTCAAAAAGTGAGTAGCTATGCAGAAGGAAGGACAACGAGAATAGAGACGGCTGCGAGAAACAAAACGGATGAAGTTTTTAGATACAGGGTGCATATATCAAATGCAGGTAAATCAACTAACAGAACAGTGCAAAAAGGTTTCGGAGTAGACAGGCGAGACGGAGTGGAATTGAATTTGGTGTAAGGCTGGTGCAAAGAGCTGACCAGAGCTGATAAAACAGGATTATACTGGGTTTGGAAAAGGAGAAATTACACCAGAGACATATGCGTTTGAACATGAGACATGTAAGAGAGACTGCAATGGATCTCAGCATACGCCACTTAGATGGAAGTGTATTTTCTCTGTTTTTGAATTCCCCCATTTTCGACTATTGATTTGCAAGTAGGTTGAAGTAAATTCTTATTACAAATTTTAACAAGCTCTTGGAGAGAAAATAATGAACATTATATAATGTCATATGCTACCATTTAGAGAGCTGTAATTTTCTCAAAGAAACTGCCCCGGTATACAGTGCTGAGATATTCCTTCCAGTCAACCAAGGCCTAAAAACGAGAAGGTCCAAGTTCAAGTTAGAATTTTCATTCCGCAAAATTAAACTAGAAACAAATGCCTATCTTATCTGGGGCCAAAAAAGGAATAGTCTTCCATCTGAGTTGAAATCAACAAACAATATCAATGCATTCAAACATAAGACCAAAGAGAACTTTTCTAAAATATGCAGAAAGAGGAAAATGACATATATGTCTTCAACTAAGGACCATAGTGAAAACACACATGCAGCTCTGTATTTCATATTTTCCTACGTATTTCCGATATACAGCATCCTCTAAGGGGACAATTATGGAAAGAAGGTCAGCTTCGCCTTTTAATGCTATCCTTGCCACTGTAGATAGCAGTGTTTATCTTACGTTTTGAACATTTAATTTTGCATTGTATCTATTTCTGTTATAAAACATCTAAATATTCATTGTGGCAAATTGATACATAAAATACCAAAAAGCCATTGTTATGAACTCTTGGCGAAAGGTTGAGTATAGGCCCTGGCATCGTTTGTTTTGAAAAGTCAATATGGGATCAATTATAAGCGTCAGTGGAAGACTTTACCGGCAAACTGAAAACAGAGACGTATGAACCGGGGGCACTGGGAGCACGTGCCCCCCAAGATTTTGCGCAATAAACAAAGACGTTCCCTTTTTATTTTCAGGAAGTGCCCATTTAGCTTAATGAAAAATGCCCTTGAAGTGTTGTGTCCCCCCCAAATTTGAGATGCTTCCTACGTACCTGAATTCAAATAAGAATCGTGGCTGCAACATGACCCAATTAAACAATAACCATGGCTGAGAGGGCAACTATGATAACAATTGAACATTTGATACAAATGCGTCTCCCTATCCCTGGTGAGCAAAGAACAACAAAGCAAAAAAGGGGGAATTCAATAACCGAGAGTAGCGAGGGCACGAGAGCACAATGTGAGCATCCCGGGGGGGGGGGTCACTTCAATAGGCGGATGACGGGGGTGTTCCATTTTCAATTGTAAAATCATACCCTAAAATTTATGAATTTTTCAAAAACCATACCCCAAAATTTACGGGCCTTTCAAAAAAGATAGCCTAAAATTGTGACCAAAATTCGAAATTCTAACCAAGTACCTGAAATCGGATTAAATTCAATACCCTCAAGCATTTTTCTTCCAAAATGACACCCCAAAATTTATGTTCATTTGTGATGTTACCAAAAATGACACCCTAAAATTTATTTTCAGCCTGAAAAAAGGTACCCAAAACCCACCCCAAAAAGTGGCACATCCCGTACTGGTACATATGGTAGTGACCCCCCCCCCCCCCCGGGCGAACATCTAAATCATTTAGAGTATAGTTAAAACTAAGAGAAAAAGAAAACACGCAGAGAGAGCACGGAAGGCAGCAAGAGCAAAGCAGGCAAACGAGAGATAGTGAAGGAGTGAGAAAAATACGACAATGAGAGCAAGGAGAGAACATGTTGGTCAACGAGTCAACTGGATAGATCGAGGAGATCTTAAGGGTCTGCAGAATTATTGAAAGTATTCAGCATGGAGAAGATATAAACAGTTTACAGAGGGATAGAGAGTACCAAATAGACCCCATCCTCAGGTATATTCAGGATATTTGTGCTTAGACTGGGGTACCAAGCATCAACCCAACATGATAATTCCTAGCATGATAATAGATCCCGCACAATATTTTCTCTGCCCCAACACTACTAAAATTTATGAAGTCAGCATCTTAAATCCGTGGACAAGGACCCTAACTGATTAGATTGCTCATAATTTATTTGGAAATTTCAACACTTTGATTTCAGTAATGTTACTTGATCTTACTTTGGTTTGTAAAAAATATTTTACCCATTGTTTTACTGTCTCCCATATTTGAGACCCAAAAAGGTAATCTAGAATTTCAGGAACCCACCAGAACAGAACCCCCCCCCCCCCCAACTTGGGGAAATAGATAGAATATAGGAGGCTGAAGATTCCTGACTGAAAGGATGAAACGCGTTCCGTACTTATAACGCCTTCTTTTTGTCTTTCTACCTCAAATGTTCTTTCCTCTTATATATATATATATATATATATATATATATATATATATATATATATATAAAGGTGAACAAAAAGAAAGACGAGCTGGAATATATACATACAAATTTTATCTCAATTCCCAACTAGTTTCGACCGTGTGGTCATCATCAGGAGAATGAGTGATATTTTCTAATGCAACTTGTTTTTCAATCTATGTTTACAAATATGACGCTAAATTAATTGTTTGAAATTACGAATGATTAAGAAATAACAAGCCACAGGGAAATAATGTAATGACAAAAAAGTGAACGTAATTCTGTGGCTTATCCATTTGTTAAAGAGCTATAATCTTATGCTTTCTGGGTGGTTAAGTTTGCTGTTTAGGCCATTTGGGGATAGGGTTTTAAGACGTAACATCCAGTTATCTTCATGTGATTCTAAAATAAAAGTTATTTCATCTGATACATTTTTTTCAATCTTTTCTATGATGGTAAATTTTGCATCTGTAGAGAAGTCATGGTTTGCTAGGCGAAAGTGTTGTTCAACGGGGAGTAGTTTATCGTAGTCTGTTGATTTGATTCTATGCCTATAGTTGTTGAACGGCCATTCGGACTTTCCGACATATTGTTTTGAGCACCGTGTGCATTCTAACAGATATATCACATTTTTGCTTTTACAGTTGGATTCATGGTAGATTTTATATGTGTTCTTAGTTACAAAACTAGTGAATGAGTTGGTAGATTTAAGGTGATTACAGCATAGACTGTTTCTAACATTACATGGTTTACAAAATTTAATAGCATCTATTGTGGGTGTCTTACGGATAACTTTGTTATTTAAAATGTTATTGCTTCCTACCATTTCTTTAAGGTTCTTTGATATGTGTATATATATACACATCTCTCCCTTAGTAACTGGCGCATGAAAACTTAACTTTCCATACACTTGAATGCCAATTACGACGGCGGGCCAGCGCGGCGCCGCAGGCGACGCGCGGCAAGCCTAGTTATTATTATTACGTGAAGAATGCTGATTTTTGAAAATTGACGATTTCGAACCGTGTGCTTCAAATAGAGAGGATTGCAATAATTGTGACCTTATGCTGATAAGTTTCGGTTGTGGTGGTGAGTCAGTGATTAATTGGCCACCTTTGGTGTGGTCGATGTAGCGACAGACAGAAGACTGCAAGAGCCTCTTGCCGAAGTCCAGACTGTGTATGACACAGGAAAGATTGAGCTATGAGATATTGTAAATAGAACATTTGTCGTTGGATAAGTGGAATTTGCGTTAATTTTAGAAGACGGTGAAAAATGATAGTGCGAGCTATTCCAGTAAGGTTGTGGGTGATGAGCAGACGTTCCATGGTGGACAAAGGTTGTTCTGCTCCTAAGAACAGTCAAGTACTCTACGGCATCGAGATCAATCAGAAAAGGACAAATCAGAGGTATCTCCGTGCACAGAGAAAGTTTCAAAGGTCGATGGTTAACAAGTGCGAAGTTGGAGCATATAAATGAGAGAGGTGTATCAGAAAATGTCACAAATGTGTCAAAAAAGATAAGTAGTGTAGGTAGAAAACACTCCGGGGAAACTGTACTGGATGGTCCAATCATGGAATGAACATGACATTGTAGTTTTTCGTTAGAATAAAAATGGATTATCATATTTTGAAATGCTGATCAATCTGCAGTCCGTACCAAAGTGTTTCCATGTACGAAGTTGCGCAAAAATTTAACTGTTTGTTTGCTCTGTGAGTGATTTTGCGCTTTCGCCAATTTTACCTGGAATTAACTTTGGTCGAGGCGTTATAATTAGATGTAGAAGCATACAATAACCGACTAGGAGTAATAAGAACGTAGCCTTAGAGTCATCCAGTAGCCAACAATGAGTAGTAGGGCAAATTGACTTGAGCGTTTATTAACTCTGATTGAATTAGGGTTTGTGCTGGACAGGTTATAGTCGTAATATATAGTAATGGTTGAGTTGCAGGGGTTTTATAGAACTATACATTCACTGCATTAACGTTCATCCAAGTGTGCTTCTACACGGGCTACCACCGCAGTAGAAATGTGCTTTGTCGAGCATCCCGATTCATTGAAGTTATAATTTAAGGTGTTTGGACAGCCGTGGTAATATGGTGATCTATCCCAAATACATAGCCCTCCGGCATAGGCAGCGAATCTTTGCAAAACTTTCAAATTAAATGTTTAAATGTTATTGCCGCATTCTTTCAACTGAATTGATCGAAGCGAACTTTGTTTAATTTACTATAGTCCCAGAGGGAGCATTTTTATATCATCATTTTTGGCATTGCATTGTTTTATGTTTAGGAAAGGATGTTCGACAGGAAGTATCTAAAGCTTTGGCAAACATTGAAAGCACCATAAATTCTATACCGATGGAGGAAAATCAATAAGACAAACATAATTTTTGCTATTCTAAGAAGAAGCGGAATCGAACGATATCTTATACATTTTGTAGAGTTTTCTAATGTGTGCAATACGATAGAAGCTCTTAGCTCTATCGACGCTCAATCGAAACTCTCGTATAAAAATACCGCTCGATCCAGGTTCTTTCGTAGAATAGCTAAAAGGTGTATGCAAGAATACTCAATTTTGAAAGGGCTACAGATGGTAGCAAAAAAAGTAGCTATTGCTGTTTACGATTTAGCAATTTGATAACGTCCCAACTTCAAAACTAGCAGAAATTTTGACAACACTAATTCTGCATATAAAGATGATTTATATTATGATAAGTTACTTACAGTTTCCTTAGATCAATTCAGTTGCGCAAATATTCCACGTTGCAGCATTCAAGCTTATTGTTCGCAGCAGGCTACAATGCTTGAAAAGTCACGAGGGATGGTCATTGCTTATATGTCCATAGCCAATGAACCGATTTTCTAAAACCATAATTCTATCCGATTGCCGAAAGGCAAATTTGTATTCGAGGATGTTGGTTGTGGTTTTATGCCGATGTTATCCGATGTTTTCATGTCGAAAAGAAGATCGATAAGCCTTCAAATTCAAGCCTTGGATGGCATGACAAAGAAACCTTTCCAGTCAACATTTTAGGTTTGATACAAAATGCTGAACTTATATGTCGTTCATAGAATTCTAATTCAGAGAATAGTCACAATACAAATACGAGTTCATCTTTCTGTATCAGATCTGAAATGTTGACTGGAAAAATAGGCCGTTTATTTCTCAAGCCATCTAAGGCTGGAATTTGAGCAGGTTTATCAATCTTCTTTTCGACATGAAAACATCGTCGTAAAACCACAACAAACATCTTTAAATACAATTTAGCCTTTAGGCAATCAAATAGAACAAAGTTTTTGAAAATTGGTTCATTAGTTATGGATATGTAAGCAATCAAACGGTAATACATCATTTTGGGACACCCGGTACTCTATCAATCTTTCATGAAATGTTGTCAAAACCTTGCAGTTGAAGCTAAACATGTTTTGCAATAAAAGCAAGGAAGATTAAATCAAATTAAATTAAAGATCAGAATACACTATGATAGGTTGCCTGGCAGCATAGGAATCAAATGTCCAAAGCCTCATATTCACTGACCATTCACTGACCAATAAGCGAAGAAGACAATGGTATTCTTGGTGATGGTATTCTAACTCATTGTCAAGAACAAATTAACACTCAGAGATAACATTTTATCATAAATCTATACCTAATAATACCTAATAATGGAATTATAGACTGTCTAAAATATCTTGGCAAAATATTGCAATTTTCCTACTTTTTTCGCGAAAATTAATATTCGAGAATTGGCGATTTTGATAGAGTCAGTCCCAGAAAACTGTCTTCCACCCCCTCATTTGTCAAAACATTTTTGTAAAACTTCTTGCGTTGTTGCACAATAATAGCAGCTAACGTCAGAAAGTTTCCGGGCCATAATTGTTCTCCTGGCAGAGTTATAACAAAATAACAAAAAGTCTACTAGTGGGGGGGGGGGGGCAAACCAACTAAAATAGGGACAAACAAATTTCAATGGCTAAGGTTACGTTTGTAGGTTTATTACGATGAAGTTGAAATTGCGGATTATAGCGCTTGGATCACAGAAGTAGAGAAGACATAATCGAGTCTGCGACCCCCTTTTTTTTTCTATAACAACAAAACCAGCATAGGGCTCAAATCTTTCAAATCTTTAAAAAGGTCGGTGTAAAATTCTATTATATTTTTCTTTGAATTGGATTGCTTGAAAGGAACTTATGGTACTTTGCTGTAAATCTGCCGTGGAAATTTTATGATATCTTTATTTTTTTCAAAATGGCGGCAATTTGATAATTTTTGAAAAAATTCATGGAAAATTTTGAAAAAGTTTAAATCATTGTAAAACCTAAACTAATACAGGAAACATTACATAACCTTCAAGAAAACCATAGTTTATGGAGGTCTACAAGATGGTGGCAAGCAGAAATCTGTAGCTTTTGTAGTTTAGGATTTTGAAATTTGATGACGTCATAGCCTCAAATTTAATAAATGGTGCCATATTGAAACTAATCAAGATATCAATAAATTGCCACGGCAGATTTACAGCAAAAAACCCTAAGTTCCTTCCAAGCTATTTATTTCAAAGAAAACGGCAATAAAATTTTACACCGACCTTTTTAAAGATTTGAGCCCTATGGAAAGACACTAGGTCATCTGGTCCCCACCATGGATGACACTTACAATTCAACTGTCAATTTCATAAACAAAAATGAATGAAAAAAAAAAAAATTCATACAACACATCAACGATACAACACAGATAAACGTGACAGACAAAAGCCGAGAAAAGGATGCTACACAGGGTGGATAGTAGCATGCTGCGATTTTTTTCAGTGGAGCCGCTTAGTTTTCTCTATGAACGAAATCGACCCCTTGTCTTGGCGCTAAAGGTATGGGACTCTATCTGAGATCGAAGCCTCTCTGCCTGACTGTTCTGGTCTGGATGCAAAGTCAGAGGATTGTACCACTGCTCCACGACACCTTCGTGAATCTGTTATTTGAGACTATGTTCAAATTTTGTTCCTCAAATCATTTGTTTAGATTTGAATGCTTACTGAAAACTAAACATTGTCTATATCTTGATACAAGGTCTGCTTGATAAGAATCGAGGAATTTTCTCTTTGAAATGAGCAGAATAATCATCATGCTCCGTTTATTAATGCAACTTAAACTACAAGACCGGAAATATGGATGGGCCATGGATCATCTGACTATTTTTATCTTGTTATGGCGCGTTTGATACTTCGTGGATAATTTCTTAGGCGTCGATCTGTCTTTAGAAGTAGTTTCATCTGCCAGGCAAAGAAACAAGAATATTTGAGTAAATCAATCTCAAGCTCTGTCGTAATTTGGCTGCGACTGAATTTAATTTGCTCAGCTGAGCAGCCAATCAAACAACTTACCACCGATTTGAATATCTTGTTGAATCGTGGACAGATTTCTCGTGGAACTATCCTTTCAAATTTTCTTAAATGTTAGATTTTAACCCTATCGCACCTGGGAGTTTTGAAGCTGTCAATACCTGGGGGGCCCCGGGGATTGATTCCATCCTCCTCTTTTTCTTCTCTGTCATAGCAGCTATAATCTTTAAACTTGGTAAACAATCAAAATGACGCGCTTAACTCAAATTATCTCTATTGTTCCTATGAGTATGACAATAAGAAGATGGCAAGTTATGGTTGTCATGATTATTGCCATCATAATTGAAACAACAAAATGAGGCGCTAAATTGAAATTTTTTGCTTCAAATTGAGTTGGATATTATCAAATTCATTTGTAAGTGTAAGCATAATTTGGCAGATATTTTAGACTAATATCGGCAACAATTGAAAAAAGTATACATATTTTATTGATTACTCATAAGGGCTGTAACCGTGAAATTGATGTTTAGACAAAATTTGTCCAAACTTTGATTTCACAGTCAAAGCCCTCATGACTTGAAATTCTTAAATGCCACTGATGTGCTCCTTTGATGACTAGATTTTGGAATTATTTTGTAGTTTCAACGTTGGTGCCTTGAAAATTGGTCAATATGAAGGAAACAAATGCTGTAGATTCAAAATTCATGTCAAAGTTTATCCTCGAAAGTTTATCCTTATTCATGTTCTAGCCATTATTTTCCCAGTAAACTCTTCTAAATGTGGCTTGTGACAAAAAAATCAGACAGGTGGAGTAACATTTCCAACAAATGGACTTCTGGGCGCCCCCAGCCCCCCCCCCCCCCCCCATTGGCTTCGGCCTTCGCTAATGCTGATGACACGAGCCTTTGCCATCAATCCAGCGATATCACTCAGCTGAATGCCATCAATGATGATCTTACAGAGGTTGAAAATGGCTAAAAGGCAACACGCTTCCACTTACTGTAATGAAACCCATTCCATGCTTATTTCCACAAAACCAAAGCATAAAGCTCTAAAAAATAAAACTGAATCTTTGAAGCTAAAAATTCGGGATAATGAGCTTGAAGTTGTTAGCAGAACTAAATATCTTGGTGTGCAGATAGACAACTCCTTGGATGGGAAGGAACACATCAAGACAGTTTCGTCCAAGGTGTCAAGAGCCCAGGGGGGTTACTCTGGTTTATTCAGGATAGTGGTGCTCAGGTTACTATTTTGGGTCTAAAATTTGGGCAAGGATTATTTTTTGGGTCGCTTACTCTTTTTGGTCTCAACTATGAAAAGAAGGAAAAAGATCGGGAAAAAGATTGGAAAAATTATTTTTTTTGGGTCTATTTTCATGGTAGAAACTATTTTTTGGATTGATGCGTTGTACTTCAGCCTGAGCACCCCTATCCTAAATATAACCGAACCGAGTACCCCCCCCCCCTGGGGCCAAGAGCGGTTGGCTTTTTGAAGCATGTAAAATCCTTTTTCCCAGAAGAAACTCTAGGACCATTTACACAGGTAGGAGCCGCTCCACAATACATGTGGAAATCTTTTCAAAAAAACATCCCACCTCTAGGAGCCTTAGGAATACAGCGACTGACCACAGGTTACCAAAGAAAAACTCCAAAAATGGACAGAAATGTTTTTCGTTTAGAGATGCCAAGTCTTGGAATGGCCTCTCAGTTAAGTGTAAGCTGGCATCCTCACTGAATAGATTTAAACAATGTATATAGGGAAAGCTAGTTGTAAATAACGTGTTTGCCATATGGATTTTCTTTCATTGCAAATATTCATTTTAGATGATAGCGGTTTTATTGAAATATTAGAAATTAAATTGTATTAGGTTGATTTAAGTTATTGTAGTATTCAATTTGTGTAAATTTTGTAGTGGAGGGCCCCCCTTGAAAATCAGCATCGCTGAAGGGCTACCCTCCTTAAATATTTGAAATGAATGAATGAAGGAATGAATGAATCTGTTCTTGCCATTATTTGCCCTACTACTGGTTGTTGATTTAGAAAAGGGTAGCTAGTTTCATGCAGTGGTGGAATATGGTCCCTTGTATGGCGGAAACATTTCATAAAGATGACATCAAATAAAAACATGGACGTAATGCGTAACTTTCTTGCTTTCTTCCAGACTTTTCAGAAACGGCTGGAAATTACAGTTATCCAGAAATCTCCAACCATATAAGATATCTTAGTGAATGAATTTATGATTCTAAGTTTTATGCTAAAAAATCGTTGGTAGATAAGTGCATACTTTATGAATGCACTTTCAGCAAACGCCAACAAATTGGGATAATTAACAAGAGGTGGTTAATCCACTGTCGTCTCGTGGTTAAGAGGCTTGCCCGGAAAGCGGGAGATCCGTGGTTCGATTCCCGGCGGTGGTAAATTTTAATTTTCTAGATTTTTCTGATAATTCAAAAATGTTCTGTTTGCACCGAAAAAGGAGAATTGCTGGTTGCTCGCTAGCTGTTGAGTACAACAAGAAGAAGAGTGTTCAAATAATATAACAACTGCGATATTTGACTGGCATATTGGGAATAATAGTTTTTAAATCAACAAGCAATTATCTTTCGGTTAAAATGTTTCAATTTTAAATAACATATCCTAAGCAATAAACGATAAGTTTGAGTACCTTAATCTCCATATGCATATAACGTACATCCAAAATTAAGGGAACGATACTCTACTACAGTATCCGACACTCCTACCATCGGTTATCCCCATACCGGGCGCGCCAAAATAAACTATGCACGTTTGGCAGGCCATAAGAAATTGTACACTGGACCGATTTTAAAGATTTATGACTTAATATTTAGCAAAAGCCCTAATTAGATTCTAAGATTGTTTGCAAACTTTTTTGTTTTTAGAGCTAGGAGCGAGTTTCTTAAAGGGGCAGTCAGACGTGAAGTTGCGCGGGACATTTTCATTGTATTTGTATGAAAAGTTTGTAATCGTGCACTGTCTAATCTTACAGTACTTAGTAATCTTACTCCATGTGCAATATTCTGAAATCACTCAACCCCTAAGTGAAACATAGCGCGCTTGTAGAATTGACGTTTGCTTTAAGCGCGCTTGCTAATTGTCATCAATCTGCCAGTTGGAGGAAGTTTGCATAAGGCAAAAGTTGGAAAGGATGGCGGATTTGGGTGATCAAGCTACACTGAATCAAATAGGTAAACATTTATCACTTCACTGGCATATATTCAAAATTTAAATATCTCCTTCGCATGCCTCTAGGTGTCACCTAACGAGCCAAAACACTGAAATTGGCTTCGCAAAGCTCGCCATGAAAATCTTTCATTTTGTTTAGGCTTGTCATTGTCACTATCTGCTCAACAAATGTTCCATACGTATTGAGAACAATGATTGACAATCCCTTCTGGGGAATACACGTATCTTCTTTATATGAAATTTGGGTCAGTACTGAAAGTTTCCTAAAATTATAAGATTTTGAGTAATTAGAGTTTCTTACGAGTTTCTTATGAGTTTCTTAGAGGTTCCATAACAATCTTCATGTTCATTACCTCGCGGGGGGGGGGGGGGGGGTTCTTCAATAGTAAAGGTACCTGGGGATGTGCCGCGAGCAAGGGTATACTTCTTCGGACTTCTAGTCTAGCCAAGGGTATTCTTTTTTGAAATTTTGGCCTAGCAACGGACTAGCCTAGGGTATCATTTTTGACAATATTGGTCTAGCGAACGGTCATGCTATCATATTTGGTACAAATTTGACAAATTGGTCCAGGAAATGGTCAAAATTGGTCTAGGCCAGGGTACCATTTTCGTAAAAATTGGTCCAGAGAAAGGTCAAGATGGTCTAGCCAAGGGTACCATTTTCATAAAAATTAGTCTAGCCTACGGTACCATTTTGAATATGCTCGCGGCAGACCCCTGCCCAAAATTTGACCAAGAACCTCCCCCCCCCCCCCCCCCCGTGCACTATCTATTCCACTCTGAACACATTTCAAAATATGGTTTTTAAGCATTTCTAATGTTTAGACATTGCTCAAGGCCTCAAGTGCCTTCTGAGTAATATGATACAAGAAACATGCGAAAATGAAGTAAATATTTGTCAAGGATTTCCTTTATCTAAATGAATAGTTTCTTAACTTATATTTTTCCAGCACTGGAATTTCTTGATTTTTTGGCGATCTGAGAGTTGAGTTTCTTATGGGCAGTTTCTTATAAAAAAATATGTCTACTTTAAATGGAAGTTCAGGCGAAGCGCGATTGGTGGTTAATCGATATACACGTATAAGAAACTCAACTCTCAGATCGCCAAAAAATTAAGAAAATCCAGTACTGGGAAAATTTAAGTTAAGAAACTATTTATTTTGATAAAGGAAATCTTTGACATATTTTTGCTTTACTTCCACTTGTCTCCTATATGATATTACTCATAGTCACATGATATTACTCGAAAGGTACTTGAATAATGTCTAAACATTGGGAAGGCCTTAAAACAAGGCATTAAAAAAGCCTTGTTTGAAAAGTTCACTAGGGCACAGGTAGTGAACATGAAGATTGTTATGGAACCTCTAAGAAACTCATAAGAAACTCGTAAGAAACTCTAATTACTCAAAATCTTATAATTTTAGGAAACTTTCAGTACTGACCCAAATTTCATATAAAGAAGATACGTGTATTCCCCAGAAGGGATTGTCAATTATTGTTCTCAATACGTATGGAACATTTGTTGAGCAGATAGTGACAATGACAAGCCTAAACAAAATGAAAGATTTTCATGGCGAGCTTTGCGAAGCCAATTTCAGTGTTTTGGCTCGTTAGGTGACACCTAGAGGCATGTGAAGGAGATATTTTAATTTTGAATATATGCCAGTGAAGTGATAAATGTTTACCTATTTGATTCAGTGTAGCTTGATCACTCAAATCCGCCATCCTTTCCAACTTTTGCCTTGTGCAAACTTCCTCCAACCGGCAGATTGATGACAATTAGCAAGCGCGCTTAAAGCAAACGTCAATTCTACAAGCGCGCTATGTTTCACTTAGGGGTTGAGTGATTTCAGAATATTGCACATGGAGTAAGATTACTAAGTACTGTAAGATTAGACAGTGCACGATTACAAAGTACATGAATGTCTTTTCAAGTGCACGAATATCTTTATAAGTGCATGAATGAAAAGTGCACTGATGAAAAGTGCATGGTTACAAAATGAACGAATAGAGAGTGCACGATTACAAAGTGCACGATTGAAAAGTGCACGTTTACAAAGTGCACGATTGGAAAGCACAAGGATGGAAAGTGCATGATCGGAAAGTGCAGCATAGTAACCAAAGTGCACGATTGTCTCTTCGAAATCAAGGTTTGATTTTGGCCTTGATTACACTTCATAGAAAAGTGCTTAGGCTTAGCATCGACTCGTCAATGGAGATTTTGAATGGGATTATCGCACATTTCAATCCATCTCCATCGACATTGTTCTTGACAATCTCAAGGATTTAATTGACAGATATTGTTCGTCTATGTCTATTTCATGTATTTGCAAAGTTATTTTGTCTATCCCAAATTCCTAAAAATCGTAAACAGCGATCTTGCTGAAGCAACTTTGAAGCTGCGAAGAGATAATCTACAAGTCGAAGTGGGCAAGAAACTCACCAAAGAATATGGTTTTTGAATCAGATTTATGATGCTTGGTGAAACCGAAAGGTGAATAGAACCTTCTCAACACTACTGGATTCATTGCTCAATTAATTTCACCAGAATTACAGCGAGCAAAGAGGTACAGTAGACATGTTTTGGTTGGATTGTGACACGCAGAATCTGCTACCCGCGTTTCGCGTCTGACTGCCCCTTTAACATTTTCGTTTTCGAAGACACTGAAAACGATAAAAACACGTTGATCAAATTTTCTAAAGGCTCGACATAAATGGGCAAAGAGAACATTTGTTTGCGGTGATTTGGAATTTAGAAATCAATTAACCAATCGATACAATTGATCGATTTCTAAATCCCAAATCCACCACTAAATAAGTTTTCTCTTTGTCCATCCATGTCGATTATTTAGAAAACTTGATCGACATTTTTTTATCGTTTTCAGTGTTTTCGAGAACGAAAGTTTAAAGATACTCGCGTCTAGCACTAAAAACTGAAAATAAAATTGCAAAAAATCTCAGAATCTAATTCAGACTTTTTGCTAAAGCTTAAGTCATGAATCTTTAAAATCGATGTTGTATACGATTTATTGTAGCCTGCCAAACGTGCATAGTTTATTTTGGTACACCCGGTAGAATGTTCACTCGTGTAAAAAGCCACTGAATTCAATTTCGCTAATGCACATTAACTTTATCAAATAAATAATAGTGAAAGAGGTGTTAGGGATAGCAGGTTCTCGGCATGGAAACTGATCACATCCTTTTACCGATTAGGCTAAGATGGGGCAGCATTTGGAGCTGTCTTCTTATTCATTTCATTTTTCAAAGTAACTTCAATCATTTGTCATACCTTAACTGTTCTTTTTGCAGAATCCTCGAAACCATATTCCCAACAGTCAGATGCAATGAGCTTCACAAATTTGATGCATGTTTATGTTTATGGGTCAATGTGTGGGCCAAAACGAATCAGAGTGGGGCAAAATGGATCACTGACGAAATTCACAGATTTCACTTTCATTGTGCTTTTGTTTAAGAAAATCAGCTTCTATTACAAACGAAGACAAATCTATGCATTGGCAAGCTGCAGGTTTGCAACCAAGAACATTTAACCGCGATTCTGAAGAAAAAATCAAGTGAACCATTTCGCCCCATTCACGCCCTCTGTTCACTCTTTTTTGGTAAGTTTTGCTTGTTGTCACAATGATATTCGCAAAATTAAAGTTTTGTATACACACAGAATCATAAAATCATGGCTGGGCTGGGCTGGCAAACCGTAGTTTGGCTCAAGGCTTCAATATGCTGACACCGGGCACGGGAAATCCTTGCCAGAGCTGCCTTGTTCTGCGTTTCTATACATGACATTCTTAAACAGTTGCATGCAGATATGTCAAAAGAAGAAAATGTGGCTAAATGGCATGACCTAAAGATAGGACAAACAAGCACTAACAGACTCCTACTTCTTTAGCTTCGCTCTATCGAGGAAAGAGCTAAAGAGTTGCCATTATAAACTACAACAGCCTATTTGAGGGCTGAAGATATTTTACAGTATTCACGTCTTTCCCAATCAAAATCATTGCAACTGAATGGATTCTATAACATTTAGTGGCATGCCTTGAAATTAAAATCTGCCACTAAGTCCAAGCACTTGGCTAATTGTCCTTGCTCGCTAGTTTAAAGTAAATCTATCAAAAATGTTGTATTAAATGAAAGATGAAGTCATGCTCTACTTGATATTACAGAGAATTTATGTAGTTACTTTCCCAATCCAAAATTTCCAACTCTTTGCACATATTTATACTGGCGATTGTTTATGGATTCAAGAATATCCTTTTCCGATTAGAACGCCAGTTTTTAAAGACAAAACTTCCCAACGGTCTTGAAACAAAAATTCTCTCAGCTAGGCTATCTGCGCTGTAAAAACTCAATTTTTAACAGTTTTTCTGAAATAACGAAGCTATCGTATCAGTGTCCAGTTTCATTCCAGTTCAGTACAGTTACTATTTGTGGTGAGATGTAACGAAGGAATTAAATCATGAACTTTACAACAAAAAATCATTACGTTCACTGGCTCTATACTATTACTTTTTTCTGAATAAAAACATGATGAAATTTTATAGTTTAAAGTATAGAAGCCAGTTATTGTACCTTCAGCGACCATCTTCCGTCAAATCGTTGTCGAAAAACACAGCAACAAAAATTGCGATATCTTCATTCCATCGCCCTGTTCCGATCACGCAAGTTCACGCATAAACTTCGAACAGCACCACCCCAGGTCAAGGTCAAGGCGCAGTTGCGTTTTTCAGCGCCAAGCGCTGGGATCGCAGAAATAGAGCAGACCTAATCGAGTCCACGACCCCTTGTCATGACGCTCAAGTGGTGGGGTCCTACCGGGTATCGAACCCACTCCGCCTGACTGTTCTGGCTGCAAAGTCAGAGGATTACACCACTGCGCCACAACACCTCGAACATCCCAGAGGGCTTAAGGAAGCGCAGTTTCCAATTGACATAGATGCCATACACATAACAGGAGAGGTTTAGCTCTTGTTATCGTTTGATAAGTAACATTTTTCTCTCTATTCGTTTACTAACACCATAAACAACTTATGAGCATTTGATTGCAGCTGTAAACTGTGTAAACATTTGATTTCAAATCTAGGTTTTTTGTAATTAGACTTTTGTATATATTTTGTATAGTTGGCCTTAATTAACTTAACGCTATTTTCTCTGCCAATTTCAAATAAATTATTTATTTATTATTATTATCATATTACGATTAAAAATTACAGGCTTTAAAGAGATAACTAGCAACACTCTAGCACAGCAGCAGAGCAAATTTTTTATCCCAGAGAGTACGGAGATGTTTAACTGAGTCCAAGACAGGGATGTCTCTGTCAGCAAAAACGTTGAATCTGAAGGTTTTATCAAATAAAACATATTTGGGGTCTTTGAATATATAAGTTGGATATGAAAAGTAGCAAAATATCTTCGAGCGGCCAAAAATTTAGGACCATCACTTTTAAGTCAGCAAAAAATGTTTGTTGGCAAATTTCCCCTGCCATTGACAGACATAAAGTACCTTATATAGTTCATTGCTTAAAGATGCACGAAACACAACGATGACAAAGACGCACGGAAACAACAAAGGGAAATAAAAACATCAATTTTCTGTCAAGCCTTTAAAAAAAATTAATTCTCTTTGCCCCCGCCCCATACTTCAACGCCCCATGGCATTAATTCAGACCCTACCTCACGCGCATCTAAAATCAACGGTGAGGTTCCTTTGTTCATTCCATCTTCCACTCCGTCTCTTGAGACTAGCAACCATTGACAGGATTTGAAGCCAAACCTCGTGATCAGAAGACGACGATCTGTAGCCTATCTGACTGCAGTTAGAACTTTACCCCAGACTGGGAAGCATGAGATATTATGATCGAGATTTTTTGAAAATATCGGTCCAGAGAGTTGGAGTAAAGCTTGAAGTGTTTTGACTGCGGTTCTGGTGAACAGTACCAGAGAAACGAGAGAAAATATAATTGCTGCAATGAAAAACGAAGGGAAAAATGGTGACTACTTACTATTCCATCACAGGTAGGCCTCTTTCAGCTTTCTATATCATTGGATTCACAACCCAAAAAATAACCTCGTCTGAACTTAAAGTGCATGGCGACAGCAAAATATCTTTTCACGCGCTTTTTTAATAGTAACACCCATTCCGCCCGTAAACAAGCATCGCGAGATTTTACACAAAATCGCTCACAGCAGTCAGTGATCGGAACAAGGCGATGGGGCTATAGTTTTCAAACATTCTCAACTTCTCTTGTCCTTGCGAGAAGGATCTCCTGAGAGCTACGCTACATTACCAGGATAACAAATTATGTCCGATATGATTAAAACATACAAGGATGATTTAAAAACAAATGTTGGCCATCAATAGAACAACGATCAATATTTCATATCTTGCCTTTGAACTGAATGGATTCTATTTTATTTCATGACATACTTCCAATTCAAAGTCTGTTTCAAACATTTAAGTACATGGCCTACTATTTGTCTCTCTATCTAGATGTTTGGCCAATAATTTGTCTTTCAATCTAGATATCTATCTATTCTGTAATCATGGAACAGTCATGTAAATATTTTGAATTGTTGGTACCTCTCTACAGCTCTCTACAAACAATAATCGGACCATTGTAACTCACCTACTGATTCGATAGTACTTTTAAAGGGGCAGTCAGACGCGAAACGCGGGTAGCAGATTCTGCGTGTCACAATCCAATTCGTATAGGCCTAAATACCAAAACATGTCTACTGTACCTCTTTGCTCGCTGTAATTCTGATGAAATTAATTGAGCAATGAATCCAGTAGTGTTGAGAAGGTTCTATTCACCTTTCGGTTTCACCAAGCATCATAAATCTGATTCAAAAACCATATTCTTTGGTGAGTTTCTTGCCCACTTCGACTTGTAGATTATCTCTTCGCAGCTTCAAAGTTGCTTCAGCAAGATCGCTGTTTACGATTTCTAGGAATTTGGGATAGACAAAATAACTTTGCAAATACATGAAATAGACATAGACGAACAATATCTGTCAATTAAATCCTTGAGATTGTCAAGAACAATGTCGATGGAGATGGATTGAAATGTGCGATAATCCCATTCAAAATCTCCATTGACGAGTCGATGCTAAGCCTAAGCACTTTTCATACAAATACAATGAAAATGTCCCGCGCAACTTCACGTCTGACTGCCCCTTTAAGACGTGCGAAGGAACATAAATAGTCTTGATAAAAACATGGGAGGGTCCGAGCAAATGTACACGTAATAAGTAAAATTTAGTTGGGGTTCATCTGGTTCAGACTAGCACCGTAAAATGAATACAGAGTATGATGTAACGAAGGATATATATGAGATTGATCTTCCATGCCAATCGAAGCGGACAAACACGAATATTAAACACAGTTTCCTTTGCCGGAATTTCGAAAAACATGGACGGGAGGGAAGCGTGTGTATCGAGACCCTGGAGTGAGAAAATTACTCTCACAAATGTAGGGCCGAAAGTCAATTCGACACTGGGAATTATTATCTATTCATCTATTACCGAAGCTTCTGAATGAGTATAAACCTTCTTCATTGTAGTGGTAATCGCATACTATTTCCCCTAGGATAGCAACAATGGAATGTGGCAAATCAATTGTGCGTTCTTCAAAAAGGATAACAATTATCTAGTTCTTGAACGGCATCCATGTGATGAGACTGACACAGTCATCAATTACATTGAGTTGGTGCGCAACGTGTTCCATAATCCCAGTTGAAGTCATAAAGGGTGAGCTCTCTCGCAGATGCGGTTAACTTTTTGATATCCCGAGCTGAGATAATCTGCAAAATAAAAATATTACAATGCTGTAGCAAAACGAGCAAGTCTGATGGCTGAGTCAAAACGAGGCTTTAGATACTGCTGAAGTACGCAATCATCCACCAATGGCCCATCACTTTGAATGGGCCGATGATCATCTTGCAGTGGAAAGGCCAACAGTGGCTCACAGTGGATCATCTTACAGTGGAAGTAGACATGAAAATTCACTTGCTTTGTGTTAATAACGTATCTAAAGTCAAAGTCAATTTAAAGTCAATTACAGTAAAAACCCGCATATAAGAAAATGACTTAAAAGAAAATGCAGGCTGATTTTTTTAAATTTATGTAAAAAATATAAGAAACTGGAAGGCCTGAATTTTTCCAGTTTCTTATAAGTTCTTTTTTTAGAAAAAGGCTTGTAAAATGTATGATACAGAGCCTTTAGTAAGAAAGTAAAATACAACATAAGAGATCATTTATCATCAATCATTGGAGTTATTGCCTTTCCGGGTTGGTCCTGCTATATTTATCAAAGTTTCTTATGAAAAACTCGTCAGCCTGTTTTAAAAAAGAATTCCTTCCTTTTACAAGAAACTCTACAGCCTGACAAAAGAAATGAGTTTCTTCTTTGCGGGTTGTCACTGTATTTATCAACATTTGACCTGATTTGTGTCGTTTTACTTGGAATGTCGTCATAATATGGATATGTCATTTGATAATCTATAAAGTTGTCGTCGCTTGCCTTATCCTTCGATCTTTCGTCCACCTGCGTTTTCCATTTGAGTGTGCAATTCTTTTTGACTATAATAAGTTATTCATCTGGCTTTGCTTTGAAGATGTTTTGCAAGCGACAAAAAGGTCAGATTTGTATCACTTGCGTAAAAAATACATGCGAGTTCATTGGAGAAAATTTAGCATGAAAAGCATCAAAATCTAGTAAAGCGCATTCTGCATATTGCAATCTTCAACATGCAGATTTAAGGTGGAAAGAAATTTCAATTTTTTTTCTAAATCCACTAAAAAAATTATAACATATATTACTTACACTACCTACAAATTACTATAGAATACTACGGGAACGATACCCCGAGGAGCAAAAGGCTGTGACTACCCCGAGGCCATTTAGACATGGAGCTAAAACTAGTATGGTCTGTCTCAAATTACTTGCCACGAGAAATGTCTGCGATCAGGTTGACTTTTTGTTTGGATTGGTAAATTAGGCATTATCGCAAATATTGCATGGCATCTAATTTGAGATTGACATTTAAAATACACGACTAATTCAACAAAAACAAAATAAACTAAAATGGGACATGCAACATGGTGGCTGTGGTCAAGTGACTTGAGTTCTTTGGAATTTTCTAACCGAATCGACCAGATTGGTGGATAAATTTTAGAGTCAGAAGGAGTGTATTTTTGTCAAGTTCGTTGGGGGTAATTTCTATCACCAAACAATAAAATCT
The DNA here is from genome assembly GCA_039566865.1 of Aurelia coerulea. Taxonomy (NCBI): domain Eukaryota; kingdom Metazoa; phylum Cnidaria; class Scyphozoa; order Semaeostomeae; family Ulmaridae; genus Aurelia; species Aurelia coerulea. Next base: position 17,833,048 of record CM076945.1, read on the forward strand.
GCATTAGAACAATATTTTGGACATTGGTATATCCATATGGTCGTAGTAAAGCAAAAACTCCAGCAAGAAGATCTCTGCGTTGTACTGCAAGGGAAGGGCAAAGCAACAAATAGTGTACCGTATCCTCGATACCATCGTTTGTAGGGCACATTTGGTTTTCGGTATGTATGTATGTTAAAATTCGCCACAAAATTAAATGTTTACAATGGTTCAAATAAACATAAAATAGTTAAAATACAACTTACATAACAACTTTAATTAAAAAACATTATTAAGTTAAAAAACACCCCTGATCATAGTGGCAGGGATAGCATTAAAAGATCGAGTTGACCTTATTTCCATAATGGTCCCATTAGAGGTGGTTGCGAAAAAATCATAAACGATATATTTTATGTGCTTTTGGATGAAGCATATCTTAGTAAGGCCGAATCACGCAATGCGAGAGAAGACGCGCGGTTTTAGTAGAACACATATATGTCGTTTTCCTCTCTCTGGATATTTTGGAAAACATTTTCTTTGATTTTGTGCTTAAAAGAATTTATATTAGTTGTAGATTTTAAATCCGAAGATAGGCTATTCCATATTTTTGGCCCTAAGTACGACAGGCATTTTTGGCCAGCGTTACTTTTGCGAAAAGGAAGGTTTAATTTAAACTTGGACCTTCGTGTCACTCGGATTTGGTCGACTGGTTGGAATATTTCGTCAGTATAAGCTGGAGCTGTTCCTTTGAAAAATTTCGTTATGTTTACATATGTCTGTTGATCAACTCTGTTCTTTGTGGGAAACCAATTTATAGCTTTGAATTCTGTAGCCCCAACATGTGCTGATGCATTTGTTCTGAGCTGATTGGCTTCTTTTGGACAACCTGTTATTCAACATCGGGAACCATGAGGTGCACGCGTAATCAAAGTGAGGTTGGATAAGAGCATTCAAAAGCAATCTACGAAGGGAGTTATCCAGAAAGCTTTGGAATTCCTTAAAATTGTGCTTGAATTTGTGAAAGTTTAGTTTGCTGACACCAACCCTGAGCTGAGTGAGATAGGATAAACCTGTTAGGTCATGAATGCCAAATATAGATCTTACTATTGTGTCTTATCATTGATAAGAGCTTCTTCTTAAAAACAGCAACAGACGGTGCAAGTCTAATCTCAGGATCAAGTTTATTCCATTCAGATTAGCAATGGGGATACAAACTAGATATGAATTTTTCTGTTCCGGCCTTTAATCGCCCAATGACAATTTCAATTTCGCAGGATAATAATTGCATGTGTAGCTCTGCACTATTGTTAACGTTCAAACATTCCACTCGCTTGTTTTTTATGGCTTCTAATCGATCCTTAATTGTGAACATTAATCGCCGTAAAAATAAATATTTCCCGTCATATTTTCTCTGCTTTATATATGCTAACAATGTCCCCTCTGGCAGAATACCATAGTTTAATTCAAAAATAAATGCTCCAAAGAAATACAAATACTTACGGTAATTTGAAGCATCTATTGCAGATCAATCTTTCAAAGTGAGCTTTATGTCTGCTTTTGCGATATTTTCAGTAGAAGATGCCGTCATTCCTCCATCATGAAATTCATTGAATACATCCTTGAAGACAGGGAATACATGTTGCCAGTTATTAATTGATGGAACCTATTTATTTATCATTCTAAACGTAATAAATGATGACCTGGGTATTTCCTGCTTCTACTTGCTGTTGTTGTCAACTAAACAGTGTAATTTTGAAACAGTGTGTAATTCTGGCCTATTTGGGCCAAACTGAAACAGGTTGCAGATATCAAAATTGCTTTTGTAACAATATTACCAGCAAATGGCTACTGTAATCTCTCTCGCAAAATTATTCTGCACCAAACTGCTGAATGAACATGGAATGTAAATTGTTAATTGTAACCTACAGCTCATAATAGGAAATTAGATTCGAAGCTGAATAATAATTTGACAGGGGAAAATGCTCTTCTTATGAATCCTTTAATTCTCCTCAACATTTTTTGGAGTCATTAGTATGTACTTACTTTTTGTAAAAATCACGAATAGACCTTTTAGCTATTTTACAAAAGAGCCTGGATCGAGCATTATTTTTATACATTTTTATAGGCGAGGTTCGATCGAGTGGCGTTAAAGCTTCTATCGCGATTGCGCATATTCAAAAATTTTACAATATATAGTGTACGGTTAGAAGAGGGCCTAACTACTCAAAGAAACAGGCATCTGTTTGGTCTTTTGCGCTTTTTCTTTTCCAGTGCTGACGTTTCGCCCACTAGGGCATCTTCAGAGCAACTGAATAATTTTAAGAAGTCAACCTACATTTATAGTCAAAAAATATAATTACAAGAATTTATGTCCATATAAGGTCCTTCCGGTTCTTCATAAAACGTTTAAGCTTCGTCCTTCTTGCTGTTGTTGTTGTTGTTTTGTCATTCTTCTTCATTGTATCCCGGTTGCTGTTCTTTTTGTTCTTTGTCATTTCACGTAAGATTGTTTCTTCGATGTTGTTGTGTTCTTTCTTGCTGTTGTTGTTGCTATTGTTCTTCGTTGTCTTTGTTCTGATTGATGTTGTTGTTGTTGTTGTTGTTCTTTGTCATTTTACGTCAGATTATTTCTTCGATGTTGTTGTGTTCTTTATTGCCGTTCTTGTTGCTGTTGTTCTTCGTTGTCTTTTATTCTGATTGATGTTGTTGTTGTTTAAATTTTTCAAAAATTTTACAAAATATAGCAAAACATTGCTCGATTCTGATTCTTTTCAGAATAGCTAAAAGGTCTATTAGTTATGAAGCTTCAGTATATTTCAGGGGTATATTTCAGTATATTCTCATGAGACTGAAAGTCCAGAGGTATGTGCACCAGAATTTTCATCAGAATAAACTCATTTGTGGTCTTTCGTATAACTACCATTAACTGTTACTCCATTTGTCACATCTTTCAATTCATGTTGTGAGAGAGATTTACAATAAAGTCCTGTACTTCTTGGCTTGCCAAACTTCAGCGTAGTCTCCTTTCTCCCTTGCAGGTAAATATATCCTTGAAGGTAAATATTCATTAGAAAAGAGGCTTGACTGATCTTAACTTTTGACACTACAAAGGAAATACAAGCCAAGGAGAAAAACCAACCTTAAGTCCGTCTTCAATTTGTGATCTTTCGTCGCTGTTATTCTTAAGTGAAAATGAAGAAATTGGACATAAGAAAATGAGCAACCCAAGCCAACTAATACAAAGCAAGACTGTTGGATCGATAGCATCAACACTTCATACTAATGCTCTTTTGTGTGTGTAATTTGTTACTAACAACCGGGTGAGTCAGAAAAACGCATTTCGTTTGAAAGGCTACTGCTCCATAAATATATAGGCAATACTACTTTGCAATATCTTATTGAATAGCCAACATGTTGAATTACTTTCAGAATTTTGCCTGGCTCAAATCCGTCACTCTGTTCAGATTTTACAAGAGATTTTCAGAGAAATTCCCGTTGAGAAATTAAAAAAAAAACGGCTAAAATCACGAGCAAATTTTCCTGACCTTGTTATCTTACAGTAAAAACCTGAACATGCATTAACATGAGCTATCCTCTTGGGAAGAATGTCAAGTTGTCCCCCTACTACGAATAACTTATTCAGGAGGATTCCATTCTCCAAGAGGACAAATACATGAATACATGCAAGTGCCATTATTGTTAGGAAAGGGAAACCAAGGAAATTCGTTTTCAATCGCTTTTGAAGGTTTTGAAGGGGGTCTTTTCCGCAAAAAATCACCCATATTCATGGGAAAGAATGACCGATTAAAAGGTGGGTAGTGACTGAATCTAAATGAACATATCGGGAATGAAACAAGACAGTTTTCAATGTTATTGCTTTGATATTCGGAGAGAACTATTTTTTCAAATGCCAGGCAGTTATTACTGACTAACCCAATAGAAACATTTGATTGACGAAAAATAGAAACCCAATTTTATAACATCTTCCAAATGCCTATCAACGGCTTCTATCTTGTTTACTGTGATATAATCTTCCACCAGTTCCTTCAAGATCCCAAATGCAACATTGAATTTGACGTAGCATTGAATTAGTGAAGTATCTAATCAAAACCTATTCAAATGCCAGTGATACGTTGCAGTGTTCCTTTACTTCGTATTTCACATGTTGTGTTACTATTTCTAAATGCAGCAAAAAATCACAAAGTCCCCTCCACCAAAAAACCATCACCGTATCAAGCAGCATAAATGTTTGAACGGCAAAACCATCGAAATAAAACTTACAATTTGATCTCGAATTTTCTTAATCGGACTAGCATCTTCGTCTAATGGAGAGCTTGGCCTCTTTATTCCCCGCCTTTTGACGCCAACTTCAAGAGAAGTGTCTGTTGAGACCTGGAGGGAAAAGCGCTTTCATTTAAATTTGATTCACTAAATAAAACATATCTAGATGTAAATTAAAGGTGATCTGAAGCGACAATTTTTATCGATGCAAATGAATAGCACTGTTGAATGATAAAACTTCTGTTTAAATTGTTTTGATACCCCTTTGATACCTTATTTCATTTTGGTACAATTTTGTATGATTGGGAGATAGGATCATTTTGTTTGCAAAAATAATGAAAGTATACTAAGTTGACTCTGTTTCCAAAGAGAAATCCAATAAAACCAATTTTCACAATCAGCATGCCTTTCTAAACATCATCAGACAATTTACCTTACATTCATCTAGTTCAGCTGCAATGTTTTTTGCAACTGTAACCAATCAAGGATCAGAGAAAACTTTGCAAACAACTTGAAGTCATAAGCTGGTATCTAAAGTCAGTGGATAGCTTGAAAACAAAATGAGATATAAAAAATTGAATAGAATTCCTGATCTTTCGACAGTGCTGTTTATTTGCATCAATAACAATTTTCGCCTTAGGTCAAATTCAATGCACAGTATAAACTATCTTTGTGGCAGAGAATTTATCAAGAAATAGACATATTAAACGAAAAGCAGACTGTCAACATGCAAAGCAATCAAGATTTGTTACTAGTCTCATAATAATAATAATACCTTTTCTTCAGCTGAACTTTTAGTAGTGTCGAAATTTCCAATATCTTTTTCTGCAAACAAGCAATTGCATTTTTGCATCAAATTATTAGTTAAGAAGGTCTTACTGCAAATAATGGTGTCCATAAGAGAATAAGCCTGTTCTACAAAAAAAGAGAATAGTCTAGGTCGATCAATATTTGAATATACTTCCATAAAAATGTTCGAGTGAGTGGCGTTACAGCTTTTATTAGTGTTATTCAAATTCGAAAAACCTTCCAAATTCTACAAAAGTCATACAAATAATATCCTATCTAGAATCTTTGCAGAACAGATAAATGGTCAAAAGACAGTTTCTCTTTACTCTGTCTGAAAAAAAAACAGACAATAGGATCCTCATCAAATTCTTTTCAAGAGTTTTATTTTGATCAAGAAAAATGTACTTTGCAACTCACAATGGTTTCTTTCCGTATCAGAAAGAGAAACGGAGGGAAAAAAACAAAACCTTTTCTGATAATTAATCTTTATACACACAAAACATGCCTTATATCTGCAAAAATTACCACACAACTTCACCAACATTAACTGTCCAAAGACAAAACTTTACTGTTGAGATTACATCAGACAAATTCGAGTTAAACGTTGGAATTTCTTTAAACAACTACATTAAAAGGCCAACAGTTTGGACCACAATATTTCTGAAAATTTCTTACGTCTTAAAATTTTAATGCCCGAAATGTTTTGCAGTCCAAAATTTTTTGCAACATAGAAAAGGCACAGGAAAATATTTCCACCGTTTGAAAACACAAAGTCTTGCTCACGTAACGCTTTACGCTGAAAAGGAATGCGGCGAGAGTGTTCAATTTTGAAAAACATGATATTTTCTTAAATGATCAAGCACCCTTAAAATTAAGTACAATCTAAAAAAGTTGGACTTTTTAGTATGAAATAAGCAAGAATACACTGAACATAGATAGCTTTTTAATCGACCCAAATTGCTATAAAAACGTCCGAAATTCCGCGAAAAAACATCGACAATTTTTTGTGCGAAAATATTTTGTCCGAAACTTATTCGTCCGAAATTTTTGGATCTTAATGTAAACAGCGATGTTGGTCAGTTGGTATACTAAGACATGGTTTAACCTGATAATCTTCAACTGCAAAATGTCAACAAAAATACTTCTATACGGTTTCGAAAGATAAAATATCTTCTCCTTTTGGCTTGAATAACATCGTAAATTCAATGTTAAAGGAATTGGCCACTTACCTAATGAGCTGTCAGTTCTTTCCAACGATGACGTAGTTTCATTCAAGTCACCTGAACTGTCATCTAAAGACTTTATAGCAGTATCAGAGCTCTGCCTTTTCAGGCCCGCCTAAAGACAAAGAGAAACTAACTACCGGGTGCGCCAAAATAAACTATGCACGTTTGGCAGGCCACAATAAATCGTGCACTGGACCGATTTTGAAGATGTATGACTTACTCTTTAGAAGAAAGCCTGAATTAGATCCTAGGATTTTTGCAATTTTTCGTTTTCATTTTTAGGGTTGTAAGCGAGTTTCTGAAATTTCCGTTCTCAAAAGCACTGAATGGTAAAAAAATGTTGATCAAATTTTCCAAAGACTCAGCGAGAATGGACAAAGAGATAACTTTTTCGAAGCAATTTCACATTTCTCCCTAGAAAGAGCAGTAGTAGTAGTAGTAGTAGTAGTAATTTATTTTAAGTGGGCTGATAGGGTTTCTAGCTATTTAAAGCTAATTTAGGCCCACTATGCATGCCGCATCCAGGCATGGGACCCCTAGTTTAACGTCACTTCCGAAGGACGGCGCGAGGTGAGTTGCGAGGTCAGGCCCCAGAGGTCACCCATCCGGAGTTTGACCTCACTCGACCGAGCTTAACTTCAGTCACCTGACGGAAACTGTTTAAGCCACTCGGTCACTCACCCACTCACCCGCACAAGAACCAGTGCTAATGCAGCAGATTACAAGTAATCGATTTCTAAATCTCAAATCAATAAGAAAAAAGTTTCTTTTTGTCCATTCACGTCGGGACTTTAGAAAATTTGATCAATGTTTTTTTACCTTTTTTCAGTGTATTCGAAAACGAAAATTTGAGAAACTCACGTATAATTCTAAAAACTGGAAATAAAAAAAATTGCAAAAACTCCTGTGATCAAATTCAGGCAGTTGATAAAGATGCAAAAACTCCTGTGATCAAATTCAGGCTGTTGATAAATATTAAGGCATAAATTTTCAAAATCGGTCCAGACTACGATTTATCGTGGACTGCCAAATGCGCATCGTATATTTTGGCGCACACGGTAGTTTCAGACGCACCCTTTAGACATGGGCCCTAAGTCATCCATTCCATAAAAATAAAGGTGCTTTTATATGTAATAAATACCGGTAGAGTAAGAAAAAACGTGGGACGTTTAACGCGCCACATTTTGGTGGCAAACAAGGCAAATTGGGTGTGTTGAAGCTTTACTTTCAAAAGAAAGATTGAATTATTTGCTGAAATTTTTCGCCTCCAGCCAAAAGGAAGAATAGCGCAATGAGTTAAACAAAATAATGGCCAATAGGACTACTTAAAATTTCATAACTAGTTTAGGATACAGCACTCGGGATTAAATAAGTATTCTTTCGAATTCGATACAAACCAGACGTTTAAACACTTTGCCATTAAAGGTGCAGCAATATTATCTCAATGGCAACTATTGGACAAGGTTTATCCTTACGTAGATCAATCAAAATAATTGACAGGACAAGGTTTATCCTTACATAGACCAATCAAAATAATTGCTTCCACTTCAACAACCCTTTGCCAAACAAGTTACCACACAAACAAGTTATAGACTCCCACCTGTTATCACAAAAACTAACCTCTAGCTAGCTTTAAGATTTACTACCTGCTCCAGAGCTGCCTTATGTAAGATCATCAAGCATTTGAATGCGTTTAGGTTTAACGGTTAAGTTGTGGTACTTAATCATAAATTGTTCAGGTCACTTATCAAATTCAGAGTCACTTCGGCACAATCAACTAATAGCCTCAAATGATAGGAACGCTTAAATCCTTGTTGGTGAATGGTCTATGTACTAATTCTAATTCATTATTCTAAATCTTTCCATCATCAAAACATACAACAATATAAGGAATTCCATAATACAGAAAATGTATCCCTTACCTGACCCAATAGGGAACTTTTCTTTTTTACGCGTAAAACTGTGCTTGGGAGATATTGGTTGAGTTGCTTTCTAAAGAAATGGGATAAACGTGGGCGATATTCATAACAGGAATCTAAGTCCTACTACAAAAACAGTGACAGATAAACAAATTAAAATTCAAGAATACAGTACAAAATTAGGGGTATATTATAAAACAGGTTAGCAATGATTTCAAAACGAAAAGCAAAACATGGCCATGAAAGAAACTGGAATCAACTTCCAAATTACCGTAGAAAGGATTGAAGAAAAACTAACGACGTGAACAAATTCCTGTACCTAATCTTTAGTCAAGAAATAACAGCTTCAATTCTGTGGTACACACCTTTGACGAAAACAGCAGAAATCAGTTCGATATCACTGTGGCAAATTTCGGTTGAAATTGCAATAAATTCATTTTTGTAGCCTCTTCTCAGAGTACTTTCAGAAAAAAAAAAAAAAGTACTTTCAGAGATGGCGAATTCAAACGAATGTTGCATGTTCTATAGTGAATTTCGAAGCTTTCACTTACTTTTTAACATGCCTTGCCTCAATTTTCATGCCTTCTTTATAAACTGCACTTTGATAGGCTTGCTTCTGAACTGTGAAATAAGTTTAGAGTGAGGTTGGTGGATACAAAACATTGCTGAGAAATATCTCAAATGACAAAAATACAGAAAAAGGCACTACGAATGTTAAATGGATCGATTTAAGAACTGCGAAATCGTTGAAAGAAAGTAAAATGCTTTTGCAGTTGCGCTTTTGTTTACATCAGCAAAGTAGGAATTCGCTGCTTATCTTAGATCCTACTGAATTTGTTGGGTCCAGTGATGAGAATTTAGCTTCAATCAGCGGCTAATCAATTTCTAAAATGTTCCTTAATTGTTAACTTCCTTTTTCAGCTGGCATAGATACCTCGTGTTTAATACTGGTGCTTTCAGTATTCGAAAACAATAGCAAGCATAAATCATTTCTCAAAGGTTTCCTAATTATCCAAATAACAACAATGTAATCTTTTCACTTAGCAACAACCATTACAATAATGCTTTCTTGTTTGGAATCGAGGTCACATAATCAGCGTTACCTAGCCAACCGTAAAATCCATAATGGCTTAATATATTCACTTTTTTGAAAGAGATGCACAAAGTGTACCAAGGTTTTCACTCGTCTTCGTGATCAGCGTATGACGCCAGAACACCCTGGACATTTCATGTCAGTTCATTTCAAAAATCCATCTAATACATTTATAATTCTATATACCTACCTATCTACTTAACAAAGATAAAATTAAAATCAAATACTGCATATAACATTAAAAAAACACAGGATGGTACTTAAAGCTAAATGTAAACAGACTAAATAGGTAGGTATGAAGAGCTATAATGAGATTAGGGGAATTTCTTAAAGGAGGGCTCCCTCAATAGGCAAGCTAATCGAGGAGGGAACACCCATATCTAAAAAGAAAATTGACTTACCTAGATGTTATTTGAAACTGGTGCAGAAAGACATATATAATAAGATGTGAATTACTGGGTGTAATTATGGCACAGAGAGTAGATTTTTACCTTGGTTTTGAATGAAGCTTTTAAGTGAGAGTTTCTTAATTCAACAGGGATTTCATTCTAAAGCGTAGCTCCTTTATATCAAATTTATATCGAATGGAGATGAGCCCATTGAGGTTGTGGTGCTTTAAACCGTATTATCTGCCTCGCCAAGCCAACGCAGAATGAGGATAACGAGAAATAAATGCTATAATAACCTACTTGTGTTTCTAAAGTATTGTATTTCGGGTGTTAGGTCGACATTAATTGTTTGATCTAGAAAGGAAGACATTATTGTAGTTATAAATAAATCAATGGAAATATATCGATGGAAGGAGATTGAAACGGAAATATAATTTCATATGGAACCATAATTAAACAAAGTATCGAGCCTAAAGTAAACCAAAAACTGTGTAGAGTAAAATGGTTTTTGGCCATTGAACTACCATTATATCGCAAAATACTGCGTGTTATCTTGGTATCATTTAAAACAGATTTGAGAGCAGAAGTCTGTCGAGAAGTCTTTCAAGCTTAAGTCTGTCATTTGGTGTCTTGTGAAACTGTGAAGCCTTTTGATTAGGAATCTGCAAGCAGAATACAGAAAGAGTCGTTCCTTGTGAAACAGTGAGTTCTAGAATAGCCCCTTAGTCGAGGTTATTTCTGCCAAATTTTATTAAGAAAGTATGGGAGCAAACAACTGACCACAGTGCATTCTATGACAGGAGACGGTCAAACTAGTCACTCTGCCAAAATCTAGCTTCATATTACTGTTTACGAAAATCTGCACTTTCGAATGATGCATACGAATTTGGAAAAATTCGAGAAGCAAAAACTTCCTAAAATTCTCAAGGGACTAAAGCCCCCTTAAGTTGCTAAAATTTTACAACATTTGCAAAAATCACGTTCCCATTGCTAAATTTTTTCGAATTATATATAGTTTGCACTATTTTAAAAAATAATGGTGGTTCCATGGCCAAAAACAGTTTTTACTCTACATAGTTTTTGTTTTTACTTTGGGTATTTGACGCTCTACGAAGAATAGGGGGGGGGGCTGATTCAGCCCCCTGTTTTATTTCTGTTCTGGACAACGTAGAGCCTTGAAACTTGGCATGTGTAGAGTACATCATGAGCTGATCCCAAAAACGAAATCAATTTTTAGTTATGTCACGTGACCTGATTATGATATCACAATGTAGAGTTTTCAAAATCAATAGGGTTCAGTACTAAAAATCTTCAATCTTTTATTGTGAGAAAACGGAAAGCAGTATGAGTCCAATTTTAGTGTATTCTGCGGTTGAACAGCTTTTGCTTTGTGAAGAAAAATAAGTAAAAAGTGATGACATCATCACACAGGAATTCAAAGAATCTGCGCGTGCGTATGGCTGAAATACGCACAATCATACGTTTAAAATTCGATAAAGGATGAAAGGCAGCAGATATTGCTTGCATTTAATTGTTTTACTACATTTGCTGTAGATTTTATTAGCATTTATTCGAAGTTTGCAAGTTGACATCTCTCAGAAATTGATCATGTTTACCCCCTGGAATGAATCTAATTTTTCTAAAAAGTTAATTTTTAATCATAAGAAGGATAAAAACTAAAAGTCGGACATTTTCAACTTTGTAAGTGCACTTGGTAAAAATCTACAGAATAAAAACTGCTACGGCCCCAAAAAAGCAAAATTCAATGTATGACTATCTATCTCACTTATTAACATCAGAAAACAGGGCTAGGTATGTTTTTTCAATCAATTTCGTTGATTTCAACGCAATGGGGAATAATGAATCCTCTGGTTTTGAGGCAGCCAATAATTTTGGCTTTCTTGCTCCATAAATCAGCAACTAGTTATCAGTTGTACTCAAACTCGGTGTTAACGTTTAAAGGGATTGCACAAGGTTAAAAGCTTGCAGTTGCAGAGAGCAGAACATCTAAAAATACCCCCATTCAAATCGAAGTTGCACACAATGTCGTACACAAGTTGACAACAGTTTCAAATATTGTCAGTCAGTATAAGGATGTGTTTGAGGGTGATCTAGGGACACTCCCAGGCACAGTACATCTCACAGTAGATCCAACAGTGAAACCAGTTGTATCTCCAGCACGTCGGATTCCAATTGCATTGCAAGGCAAGGTTCAATCTGAGTTAGACAGGTTAGTGAAGCTTGGAGTTTTAATCCCTGTTGACGAACCAACGGATTGGGTTAGTCAAATAGCAATACAAGAGAAGAAAAATGGTAAGATTCGTCTTTGCATTGACCCAAGGCCGTTAAATCAAGCCCTAAAGCGTGAGAGATACACACTACCTGTTATCGATGATGTTCTGCCAGAGCTAGCAAATGCTAAAGTGTTCTCTAAAGTTGATCTTACAAGTGGGTATTGGCATTGTCAATTGGACAATGAGTCTAGTATACTGACAACTTTCCAGACCCCTTTTGGGCGTTATAGAGCTACAAGATTGCCATTTGGCCTATCAGTTAGCAGTGAGATTTTCCAGAAGAGATTATGTCAAGCATTAGAGGGCCTAAATGGTGTTTCTGCAGTTGCAGATGATATCCTTGTTTATGGTGTTGGTGATACTATTGAAGAAGCTACCATCGACCATGAAGCAAAGCTAAAGGCGTTACTAGAACGTTGTATGAAAGTTGGAATAAAGCTTAACAAGGATAAGTCTAGATTTGGGTTGAAAGAAATTCAATTTTTAGGCCATACAATCACAGATCAAGGTCTCAAGGCAGATACATCAAAGGTGGACGCTTTGCTGAAAATGCAGAAACCAGAAGATAAGAAAGGTGTAGCTCGTTTACAAGCCACGGTAAATTACTTAGCTCGATTTTTACCAAAGCTTTCAGAAACGATGGCTCCAATTCGAGCATTGTTAAAAGAGGGTGCGGCTTGGGACTGGAATGCTACTCATGACAAAGCATTCGAGCAAGTCAAGCAGTTGTTAACAAAGGCACCTGTATTAGCCTATTACGATCCAAAGGTAGAGTTATCCATTGAATGTGATGCCAGCAATAGTGGCCTAGGAGCAGCTCTTTTGCAGAATGGCCAACCTATTGCATACACTAGTCGCACTCTCACAGATGCCGAAACTAGGTATGCCCCTATTGAAAAGGAAATGTTAGCTGTGGTGTTCTCCCTTGAGAAATGGCACCATTTCACATATGGCAGGCATGTTACTGTATATAGTGATCACAAGCCTCTACAGAGTATTTTTAAGAAACCTTTATTTAAAGCACCAAAGCGTCTTCAGAGCATGTTGATGAGAACCCTTGGGTATGATGCAGAGATTATATATCGCCAAGGAAAGCAGCAAGCAATATCTGATACCCTGAGCAGAGCTTGTCTACCACTGAAGCCCAATGAAAAACCAAATTCAGAGTTTGAAACTGTGAACATGGCCCAGTATTTGCCAGTCACAGAAGAGCGCCTCGAGCAAATTAGGAAGGCTACTGAGCAAGATGAGGTACTTTCTTGTTTAAAGTCAGTCATTCTTAGAGGATGGCCAGATGATAACACGCAAATTGTCCCAAAAGTGGTTCCCTACAGTAGTTACAGAGATGAACTGACTGTTCAAAATGGTGTTATCTTCAGGGGTGAAAGATTAGTAATACTAATTTCCCTCAGATCAGAAATGAAAAGATCCATCCACCAGTCTCACTTAGGAATAGAAGGTTGCCTACGTCTTGCTCGAGATCTCATATTTTGGCCGGGTATGTCCTCTGAGATACGACAATTCATATCAATGTGTGAAGTTTGCCAAACATACCAAGCCAAGAAGAATACAAGAGAAAGTCTTATGAGTCATGATTTACCAGACAGATCATGGGAGAAGATCGGAATTGATCTCTTTAGCCTAAACACGATAGAATACCTCATCACTGTGGATTACTACAGCAACTTTTGGGAGGTGGATAAGCTAACAAGTAAAAAGCCACCAGGAATCATCAAGAAATTAAAGGCACATTTTGCAAGATATGGATGCCCTGATCAAATTATCAGTGATAATGAGTTTGTGTCTCATGAATTTACAGAGTTTGCAAAAACATGGGGATTTGATCATATTCCTTGTTCTCCCCATCACAGCAATGCCAATGGAAAAGTAGAGTCTGCTGTAAAGACAGCAAAAAGATTACTTAGGAAGGCACAGGAATCTAAGCAGGATCCTTATTTAGCAATTCTCTACCACAGAAATACACCTTCCCAAGGAATAGATAGAAGCCCTGCTCAAAGAATGTTGGGGAGAAGGACAAAAACACTTATTCCAACGTCGGGTTCTCTTTTGAAGCAAAATGACAAAGAACTTGTTAAACTACAATTGAAACGTAATCAAGAAAGGCAGGGTATGTATTACAATAAGAAGAGCAAGGACTTGCCATCTTTAGTTGAGGGAGATGTAGTAAGAATGAGACCCTACAAGATAGGGGACAAATCATGGCAGAAAGGTGTTGTGCTGAGGAGACTTGACGAGAGATCTTATGATGTTGAAACAGACACTAATACGTACAGGAGAAACCGAGTTGATCTAAAGAGAACATCTGAAATACCTCCTAGAGTCGAGAATGTATCAAATGAAAGGGTACAGGAAAAAGAAATAGAGATCATACCCAAAGAAAGAAAAGAAGAAATTGAGCAGAAGGAGCCACCTGAGGAAAGTGTAGTGCTCAGACGATCACAAAGAACTGTTAAACCACCTCAACGATATGGTAACCCTACAGAACATTAGAGGGTGTTGTGTCCCTACAGAACATTAGAGGGCCTTTATTTTATTTTTATTTCTGTTATACCCTACAGAACATTAGAGGGTGTTTTGTGCCCTACAGAACATTAGAGGGCGTTTGAGTCAATCCATATTCTTTTTATCTACTTTAATGATATGGGGATGTTATGATACCATCTTTAATTAGCCTCGTAATGGGTAGTTAGGTTAGGCTGGACTTTGCCCTGCCTTGGTTGTCGTTTTGAGCTTACAATGTCAACAAATGGTATGCCTAAGAATGAGATTTTCATCTTGCTAAGAAACTATGCTCTGTCTGAGTTACTTCTTTGTTCTATTTATAGAGGAGCCTATTTACCATTGCACACTTGCTTTAATTTGAAGTCTCTTCTGTCAAGAATCTTAAAAACAGAAAAATTGGATTTATGGCTGCTCCGCAGAAGTCACTCAAACAGCGCACATGTTTTTTGGGACACCCTGTAGTGGGAATTAAAATGATTCGAAAAGAAAGCAAAAGAGAGATTCTGCATATGCAAATGCCTTCAAGCACCTCAAGATACATCATGCAGCTTCAATGATAAAGGATACCTCTCGTCACGAACCGAATGAATTCCTCGTTTCGTTAAAAATGCTTCAATAACATAACAAAAAGGCAGCACACACCATATTGCGAGATAATCTTGCAGTACTCACCAACTTTGCCAAATTCAAGGCCAATAAACCATCGACGAACGTTTGGTTTCCTGAAATAAATAAATAAGAAATATGATAGCATTCACAGCAACAACAGCTTGAAACATTAACCATGGTTCATCTTCAAGGTTATGCACACGTGAACATAGGACCTATAGTTTGCTGAAATTGATAAATAACTAATGATTGTATAGTTCATCAAAACATTGTTAACCCTAATCACTCCTCCAGATGTTAATTTTGCCGACTGCACCTCAAAATTACAACAACTTTTAGTCATTAAACGAATAAGAGCTGTGATCTCAGCTTTTTGAAAAGAGTGAGAAAATGCTGCAACGTTCAATCTACCCATCACACCACAAATGTATGTTCACTGAGAATAACGTATTTTTGCCAAAGTAACCTTGTTTGAAGTATATTTATGTAAACGGCAAGTCTGCTTTAACACGTTATAGGAGCTCAAATTAACACTGAAAATGCAGCTGCAATTCAATTCTTCTTAGGTGAACAGCAAAGATGACGTTGATATAAAGCAGAAATTCCAGACCATTGAAAACCGTGAAAACGGGCTCATGTATTTAAACTTTGTTGCTCTTTTTGCAGGCAAGAATCTTTCTAATAAACACAGTAAAATAACGTAATGGGTCTTATTTTTCGTCTGTCCCAACTTAATGATTTCTTCGCAAGAGCTAAAATATTGAATATCAGCACACAACAACAAGCATTGATCCTGAAATATTTCTTATTGTCCACAAATATTGTCCACAAATATGCGTACTTACTAACTATTAAGGATGATGTGTTAAGTAACTATATAACACTCCGCTCCATTCAGTAAATTATAAACTACTAAGGTCTTTCCAATAAATAAAATCAGGAAAAATCTAGAATTTTTGGTCTATCCAATAAATTTGTTTCATAAAGATGTGACTTGAGTCAAGACAATGATATGAACTGAAAGAAAACGTTAATTATTTTCATCCTTGTTCTGAAATTCAAAAATCCTCCTAAATGAGAAAATAAACTCACTCTTGCTCTGGATCAGAAACCTCTAAAGGTCCATGCGATGAAGGATTAACGTGCGCAAGTTTGACGAATTGATTTTTTTCTAACATTCCTACCAATATTCGGACTTTGGATTCTACTAGGCCAGCCCTAAGAATATAAATTGAATGACAGTCAGATAAAAAGAGTCATCAAAGAAATAAAGATCACAATGAAGTATAACAAAACTAGAAATGTCAAGCAATCAAGTACAGAAGGTATGCTTTTGCCAAATGAGTCAAAGGGTTAAACAGTTGCAAGCCTGTTAGTTCCTACTTATTCATTGTATAGCTAACACGTCAACACGGTTGAAATCGGTAGTATTTGCCTCAAGTTAAGACAAGGGCCTTAGGACGAGATCATAGTCGTTTTGTTGCAGTAAATTTCTCATGTTTGGTTTGAAAAACCTACCTTATGTTCTCCTTGGTGGTTTCTTCTTTCATAAATTTCTTGGTTTTGCTTTCTAAACGACATAAATCCCATCTTTTCTCAAGTAGAAATGAACTGCTTGCTCTGCATGTACTGTTTCATCAACGCCATTTTTAATTTGGAGAATTAAACGAAAGTGAGGTTAATCTCTGGCCAGAGTCGGAAGGAGGATGGGTGTGACATGCGCTGATTCTTATTGCTTCTTCGTCTACCAAGGCTTATAACCCAGCCACTACCATATATAGAAGTATGTCCTGTCACCTCTTAATTTTCATTGGTTGCTGTATTGTTGAGCGGGCTTTTCAAACCAAATGAAGGTAACGAGCCATGGACCGTCACATGACACGCTTATTGCTTTCTGATTGGATAAGAGACAGCGCATGACAGACCATTTAATAATTCAAGAGGCTGAGAACGACCTCAATTTCGTTAGGTTCATTGCAAATGGCCGCCAGAGACGACAGTGACACTTGAGAAAAGATGGGATTTATGTCGTTTAGAAAGCAAAACCAAGAAATTTATGAAAGAAGAAATCACCAAGGAGAACATAGGTAAGTTTTTCAAACAAAGCATTAGAAATTAACTGCAACCGAACGACTATAAGAGGTGCCTTTACACAAAAGTTTTGTCTCGGAATCTTTCAAAATAGACCTAAATTCCTAGATCAAACTTGGTCACAATTCAGCGCCACAGCTATCACAACTGAACTCCACCAGGCTATTTGCCTTGGCAACACAATGTGGTCCAATTACTTTCTTCATTTTTTGAGAATTTCTTGCCTAGTTTTATAGTATAGTCATGCAAAATTGTAAACAAATTCTATTACATATTGAAGGCAAATAGATCTCATCATTTAGGTTGAGATGTTAGCAACCTACGCAGGTGGGGATGGTTCAGTGGTAGCACGCTTGACTTCCAATATGAAGGTTGGTGGCTCGAGTCCTCACTCAGCCGAACCTTCTACGAAGAGTGAGGAGAGTCACCAACTCCCTGAAATTTCATACTAAAGGAATCATGAGGTGTGGTCACATCTAGAGCAAGGACAAGGACGCTGCTTCGATAAAGTTAGCTTCTTAGTGCCCCAAAACTACCTTCGGATGCAAGTCAACAGGTAGATTGAAAACTGGCTTCCTTTGAATTGATTCTAAACTGCAAAATTTGCATCTTTATAATATCATCGCAACTTAATACTGAATATCATCAAATTCATTCTGCAATAATGAATTCATAACGTGATACACAAAGCAACAAAGAAATTAAATAGTGCCGATCAATTTGCAAATTACGGCCATGTGATATTTTGTATTCAATTATTTTCAAGATGCTACAACGAACGTAGATATGTACAAGTTAATGACGCTGGCGTTTGATGCTAATATATCAACAATATGCAAGGGTAAAACCATACCATTCCAATAAATGTTCATCCGAATCTGAATATGCACCAAGAACGATATAGTGTCTATAAAAAGGAATATAAAAATGGAATTCGTGGAGTAAGTTGCACCAATACAAAAAGGTGGAATAAATAAATAAATAAATAAATAAATAAATAAATAAATAAATAATTGGTGGAATAAATAATATAAAAAGGAATAAATTGCATTTAACTGTACAGCTCTCCAGCACTTCAGTCCGAATACATTATTGAACAATAGGTCAGAGATTTCAGATAAGTTAATTCAGGAGGAAAGCTGAGGTGAAACTCCCCCCTCAATAGAATATAATCTAAGGCACTTATCAGGATTCTCTCCTTCCTACTTTCAAAATTATCATCCATCAGTGAACCAAAATTAGCTACGAAGAAAGACATCGAAGTGAACATTCTGTCTCTGATCCACATAATGTCCTTCTTGAAGGATAACGGAATGTATCTTCCGCACAATTCCGAAGTACAGCACAAGGCACGCAATGTAATTACTCTTTGCTTTAAAATTGCCCTTTTTCTGGTTCTTTTTGGAAATCTGTAGGTCGAAATTAACCAGAAGTAGGTGCTGCTCTATGCCTAGGGGCTAGGAAACCTAGGATCTTTACCTAAGGCCAATATTATGTACCCTCAATCAACTCAGTTTCAGAGGTCTATCATGGTAGCTGGTAATTCTTAGCAAGGAATAACAAAACATTGGCAGAAATATTCGGCAACTCTTAATTGCTTGACGAATATTAACTACAGGAGATCAGAAGGTGAACATTTGATGAAAGATGAAATCGACGCTAGGCTAGCAACTTTCAACACATGATCCCAGCAATATAGATTATATGTCACATCGAATGGAAAAAGCTTTTCAGTAGGTGACACAGAAATATTTGAAGCTATGCTTCCTCTGACACTTACTTATATTTATGGAAAAAGTTTGGAGATGCAAACAAAGCTTTCCAATCTGTCTTGCCTGCATACACTTCTTCCATGATCTTCAAACCTAGCGCAGGAGAGATATGATATACAATGAGTACTCAGCAATTGCAGCTTAACCTCCTATCATATACACTATTAAAATCTTGAAAATTGAACCGGCTCTTCCTAATCAAACCCATTTCAAAGTTGCGCAAACAAAACGAGAAAAATTCTCTCGTTGCGTGTAATGCAATTGTATGAAGATAAAAAAGTAAACAAAGTAAAATATTGCTTGAAACTTTGTGCTTAATTCAATTCAGATCAAAGTGCTTACATTGTACTTTACTTACTTCTTTATATTTAAACAAAACCAGAACTATTATTGATACCCCATTCACACTGCCGTATTTACACCAGCTTTATCTAAATGAGGTCAAATTATTGATTTGATTTGTCAAATTAACCCATTATAACGCAGTTTTGATAACCTGTTTACTTAAACTGGTTTAACTCCCTAGCCTAGAAAAAAATAGATTTCACACCGAGGTTAAACCAGTTTTGTCTTTGAAATTCTGACCTAAACTGGTTTAGTTTAATCCTGCATGTAAGAAAGTTCAATCTAAACTGGTTTGAACTGTTCAATGTGAAACTCTGAAGTGCCACTAGTGGGTGACTCAAACACAGCAAGTTATTGGTTATTAATTAATGCATTTTGTCAAAGGCCACCATAGAGATTAAAATATATAAATATAGCTGCAAAAACCCTGTCATGCGTCTTGGTGATCATCAACTATGTCATAATCCATTTTCAGAGACCCTACAAATCCCATTGATCTTTGTGAAAATTCCCAGTCCCCCAGAAAACACAAGTATATATCTCGTCACCGTGTGAGCTAATTCAAGAATGTCAGTGCCGGATATTGAATATTTTTCAAAAAAAAGGTTTCCTACTAGCTGCGCGGATAAGAAGATGGTTTTCTTTCTGATAACAAAATAAATCAATGCATCAAGTTTCCAACTGAATAGAGCTGTCAACATAAACAAAGCCGACTCGAACTATTTTCCTTTCATCAAGTAGAGAGGGGCTATTCCAACCTGCATTGCACGTGTCATCTGTTCTTGTCAGGAAATAATGTTGTTTATTTCGTTTTGCATAGAATGCACGCATAAGCTGCAGGTTAGTACAGGGTCTTTAAATTTGATTTTGAGACATAGTAGGAAATTGCCAGAGGCCAATCTTCGTGTCTTAGGCAAGATCCCTTAACTTGTTTGTTTAGATTCTTCAAAAAGCGTTGCCAACAATTCACGCCTTGGAAATTGGATTGGGAAGAACACGTTAACAATCTCCGTACTACGGTTTCTCGTGCAATTGGATTTTTGAAATATTCCAGGAAATTTCTACCTCAAAACACGTTGAGTGAAATGTATAGGGGTATCGTCGAGACCCATTTTCGGTTCTGTTGTTCGGTGTGGGGTGCTGTGGGGTGACTATACTGCAAACCTTGCAAAAGTAGCAAAATCGAGCAGCTAGAATTGTAACTAAAAGTAGATTTGATACGCCTGCTATGGCATTAATTTGCAGTTTAGATTGGCCTACTGTAAATGACATTATTAGAAGCGAAACAGCTACCACAACGTACAAATCTCTAAATGGTCTGGTCCTGGAGTACCTTTCAGATTTGTTCAAAAAAAATTCTACTCGACATGTCAGAAAACTGAGAAACACCGAAAATGATCTCTCGTTACCATTATGAAAAACCAACAATGGGCAGAGGGCTATATCTTGTCGCGGACCTAAGCTTTGGAATCAACTTGAACCTGATGCTAAACAGGCACCCTCTCTTGCCACTTTTAAGAAAAGAATAAAAAACTAGCCATAACGAGAAGTCTTATTTTGTTAATTATTATATAGTGATTTTTCAAATTAGTAAAAGTTTTGCCATGGCCCCTTGAAAAGCAGTTCTTATGGACTGACGGGGCTACCGTGCCTAAATAAATAAAAATGAAATGAAAATGAAGGAAATGGAAATGGCTAAACATAGCAACATTTCGGTGTTTGTACCCAATTATTGTTGAAAATAAGGTTTCTCATTGAATTCAACGGTATATTAAAACTATAACATATGATAAATAACATATCACAAGCTACCAGATGAGTCAAAAGAAATGCCTGATGTTGGAAAAGCTACTGCTCAATAAATAAAGCAGCACTGATATTTTGCAACATCTCATTGAATAGCCAACACGTTCACTTATTCCTGGATCTTTGTCTTGCTGGAATTGATCATTCCGTTCAGATTTTATATGGGATTTTCTCGAGAAAGTCCTTTCGATAAACTTGTGCTAAAATGACGAGCGAAATTTCCTAATATTCTTACCTTACAGCAATGACTTAAATAAGCTTAAGTACGTGCTATCCTTTTGGGAGCATGAACAAGTCTTCCCTTCCTAAGGGGTAAGACTATCCAAATAACCTATCCCAAGAGGATTGCATTCCCCGAAGAGAACAAAATACATGAATACATGTAAGTGCCATTATTGTTAGAAAGGAAACTCAAGGACATGTTGCTCATCGTTTCACTTGCTTTTGCAGGCGTTTGAAAGAAGGGCTTTACAAAGAAAATCTCCCATATCCACGGGACGGAACGACCGATTAAAGCCCGGTAACTTATTGAGCATATCGGCAATAAAGCAAGACAGCTTTTAATATCATTGCTTTGATATCAAAGGAGAAGCATTTCTGAAACACCGGGCGTTTTCTTTGACTCGCACGGTAGTTGATTTTGCTAGCATAAGCTATTTTTCAATAAATAATCATATCAGAGTTGTATCTGGCCCTTGATACACTTGCAAGTAAATAAAATGGGATTGTACTCTGGAAATGACTGCTTACCAGAGCGAAACTCCTCCTCCATAATACCTCGAGTTGTAATAGACACATTGTATGTTGAATTTTGTTGTGGATATGCAGGAGTGATAATAGGCATCAAATGATACCGATCAGTTGGGTTAGTCTGTGGAGTAAATTCAAGAAATAGTGTAATAGCAGCTGAAGAATACTGCGTAAATGCACAAAGGATATATCTTTCAAAAACGCCATAACAAATGATGAAATCTATCCTTCAAAATAGTATGAGATGCAATGGCATGCTATTATGACCTTTCTCTCTCCATTTTTCAAGACATTCGGCGAACATTATTGATATGTAATGAAACAATTGGCAAGATCGCTTCGTCACATAACAGCACTGCTCTTTTAATCAGGTATGAGGGCATGCCCCTCTATAGCATCTGCTTTTACTTCCGCATCTATATAGTACGAGAACAATATTTTAGGGGCTGGGCAGTTATTTACATTGCAATAAGATACCACGCACTGCACTAACAAGAGTGCTTTCTCAATAATTCTTTTCAGACGAAACAATCGCAGCAAAAGCAGTAAAACCTTTCTAAAATTGTGTCTACAGAACAGGGCCTTCTCAATTATTCAAAATGCTAGAATAAAGGACCCCTGGATCAATAATGGGCTGAACGTTGATCAGATCATCTATTTTGATAGATCTATCATGACACACAAAATAGTCAACAAGCAGTGCCCTGAGAGCCTCTGGAACAAGCACAATCAGCGGAATTAAATTTCTAGGTATAACACAAGAAACAATAGAAATCTCGACATCCCAAAGTTTAAACTTGAGTGTAGAAAAAAAGGTTTCCACCTTTCTGGGCTTAAAGCTTGGAATGAAATACCAATCGAAATAAGGGAAATCCCCTCGCTCTATCAGTTTAAAAGAAAATTAAAAACGCATTTAAAGAGCTCAGTAAACCCTAACTAAAACACGACTCCCAGGAAGATCAGATCTCAGCCTGGATCCAATCCTAGCTAATACCAAATTTCAAATTTTGTTTTTCATTATTAATTTATAACAAATTTGTAACTTTTGTAGTTTAATTTTGTACTGATGGGATATCGTGTAAAGATATGAATTAGTAAAAAAAAAAACGGAAAACTGAAAAATCTCAGCAGCAAAACTACCAATAACGGAGGATTGATGGAAGTTGTCATGACAAACAAAATTATCAATAAAGTGATGATGTATTACAATAAATTACCGTAGTGCATCTATATTGCAACTTTACTAACAATTTTGTTTCACAGTGATGGTACACCACGCAAAACATATAATCATTGTCATCCCTACCCGCTCCTCATTGGCGCAGTCAAAGAAGGGACGCATTACATCTGCAATCCCGAAGAACGACCGCATCCTCTCACTTAAAGAGCAGAGCTTATAGATCTTATGGGCCGATCACCCATCACTACCACTGGATCAGGATTAGCGAACATTCCCCAAGGAAGAGAGTCTCACTTTGTGCAATTGAAAATGCTACCATTTGCTAAGATTGATTAAAGTGCATATGAAGCGAAATGTTTTGTTCTCTATTTTAGTAAATTCGAGGTCGCTGATCACGAATATAGCGATGAAATATTAGAGAAATTGCTGCGAGCGACGTAATAAGCTTTCAAAAGTCCAAATCTGGAGGTTCAGAGGTCTGGGCCGGGTGTTGTGTTTTGACGTAATAGGTTTGTCAGTTCACAAAGAATATCGCGAGAACAAAGGCTTTCCGTAATAGTGCCGGTCAGTGGCCTGTTGCACTTCAACCTTCTCGAGTAGTCTGCTGAGTTTTCAGAATTAACTTTTGACATCCAAAGCATCAATAGAACAGTACTTTATGGAAGAACAACCTTCGACTCTTGATTTTTGTTTTTGGAGTCTCTGAACATGAGCTGTTGGCTTCATTAACTGAAGATCCATGGATTGAAGTGGCTGGCCATTTCGACACACACATGCAACTATCATATGTCGAAGTGACTTGCTTGGTCTTGCTTACAGCATATTAGCAAATGGTAAGTATATTTTAGTGCATTGTTTGATAGCTAAAACGTAGAATAGCGAATAAGACTGTTGTCCAACTTCCGTAGCATTGCCTAATGATCTTTATTCGCGTTACGCAAGTCAGGGCGCGAGTCAAGGGACGTCATTATTTCTGTCAACGCACGATGGGCCTGACAAAGTTATTTGCGACAGCAGGTCAATTTCATTTATACACGCCTCTCAAAGCTGAGAGACTTCAATTCTTCTGGGAATGTTTCGCTGTTCAAAATGTACTGAAGGATAAAGCTCTAACTCGGACCAGGGGCGGCTCGCAGGGAAAAAAAGTAGGTAATCAAATTGGCGAAGCCAATTTGATTGCCGTAGTGAAGGGGGGTCCGGGGGCGGAGCCCCCGGAAATTTTTTTGGGCCACGCCCTTTTTTATGTTGGGAAACGCCCATATTTCGCTTATGATAAGACCACACCCATTGCCCTGTGCACCCGATCCTCTGAAGTCTATTTCGTAAAAATCAACAACATATCATGCAAGTCTTCGAGCAAATGGTATTGTAATACAAAAGACAACAATCTCAAAGTAATTATCGCATCTAATCTAAACATGATACAACAAATTTCCGAACAGAAATAACTGCAAACCGAGAATAAGATACCTAATAGAAATATGTATTCAAAATCAGGTTAAAGATCCATCATGGGTTTCACTGTGCAGAAATTAAAAACCTTTATCTATTAAGAGCTGACAGCCTGAAAGTTAGGATTTCTAACTCGAAATACAAGAATATTTTTCAGATTTTCACACTGATATTGTATCGAAGTTCTTATAAAAAATCTTGTGCGCACAGAAAGAAAGAAAGAAAGAAAACATTTGTGACGAAGCTCATGGTCACGATTGCATTAATTTCTGGTTGTAGTTGACACTAATCGTGTTTAAATTAAGCATAGCCTATTGAATTTGACGCTATTTTTTCAAGATTTAAGTACGCACACTCTCGATGACGAATAATACTTTGATTTTGAAATGACATAGATATGAAAATATGAAGGCTCTGCCCTGTAATACAGGCTGATTTCTGTATGACCCTTTCATCTGTATGACCCTTTTATCTGTTGAATTAGATAAAATTCAAGATTAGATGTACATACAACAAATATACACAACTTCAAGATCGAAGAAGAAAAAACTTACACAGCCAGAGAACCTCCCGAAAATAAAAAAAATCAAGAAAAATTTTCGAACCAGATAATCTTCCGCGATATTTTCCCAGTACTGGAGTTTCTTAATTTGTTGGCGATCTGAGAGTTGAGTTTCTTATATATGCAATTTCTTCAAAATATTTGTATCATTTTTGTAACTTTCTTAAAGGTTCCCTGTCCCCTCGTGAACATTTCAAAACAAAAGTTTTTAGGACTTTCGGCTGTTTAGACATTACTCAAGACTCAAGTGAGTGATATGATACAGGAAACAAATGAAAGTAAAGTAAGAATATGTTAAGGTTTTTCTTTACTAAAATAAATAGTCTATATTTTCGCAGTATTGGTATTTCTTAACATTTTTGGCGATATCAGAGTTCAGTTTCTTACAAGCAGTTTACGAGTTATGGTTCATGCAGCGGTTGTAGGCCCGCGGCTCTTTTTCATTTGGGATTAAACCAGCTTCATGTCTGCCCTCCACGGCCTCCATACTCCTAGCCTCCAAAAGGGCAAGGTAATCGCTGGCAGACTTGACTATCTTGGCCGAAGAGATTTTGTTATATGGAATGTCCAGTGACCATGGATCGCAATTTTTGGTATAATGTTATTTCTAAACTATCCCACAAATGTTTATGCGACTCCAGCCTAATTAATGCTGTGCATGCTGTTCTATTTGATATATTTCGGTTTACTTATTAAACTCTATGTGATGTGCAAATCTGATAGAAAAATGAATCTAGTCAGATGAAATAATTTCGAAAATTATTAGTAAAATGCACACTTACCGTTGATATGTCACCCATCACTAGGCAGGGCCAGCAGTAAAACGTTTCTTTGCCTTCTTCATTTTCTCCGCCACATATCCACGGAAAAGACTCATACACCGTAACACTTGTTCTCCCCGCATCCTTTATTCTTGGACATGGGCTCCCATCCATCCTTCTTCAAGCGCAATCGTTGCTCGTGATTTAAATTGTTATTCTGTGCTGCACGTAGTGAAAAAATCTTAGAAACACCCCATCTATACTCGTTTCCCAAAACTCGATCCATGACAGAAGATTTGAACAGATTTCTAAAGAGCAACAGTGCCAAGGTAATCAGGTTGCGGAATGACTAAAGCCTGGTTTCCATATGATCGTTTCGATCGTCCCAGTCGCCTCAGTCGTTTGAAACTGTGTTCAGGCGATTCAAACGACAACTTCTCTCATGAAATTCAAGAAATTATATGGAATTGATCGCCTCAGTCGTTTGAAACTGTGTTCAGGCGATTCAAACGATTATATGGAAACACACCACGGACGATTGCTGACGATTGCTAACGATCCAGGCGACCCGGACGATCGCGATCGTTTGGATAGAAATGAGTTCTATCCGGACGATCGGGACGATCCGAAACGATCGTAATTTTTTTTGTGGAAACCAGTTCAGACGATTGGGACGACTGGGACGATTGAAATGAATCCCAAGATGCAATGCTTCATCTTGATCAATCTCAAATCAAAATGTCGGACAACGTGGCATTTTCGACTGCTCTCTTTATGGAAGAAGTTCAGATGTATGCATGTCTGTCGTGAAGACGAAGCTCTTGTACCAGAGTGTGGTACATCCCCAGTTCTTCTCTCTTCTGAAATATTTTCCTCACCCAGAATCTATGACTCCTTAGCTGTTTTCTTTTATTCCGTCTCTTCAAATGTATGAAGTGTCATCAACGCCATAATTGAAAACAACTTTTCTAAATACATTTCGAAATCAAAAGTTCGTTTTGAAATAGAGTTATGTCAAATAAATATCCAAATAATATTCTAAGGATACGAATTGATATACAAACTGATAAACAATCCCTAACCGAAATGACAAAACGAAACTCCAAACCGAAAAGCTAAATGAAATCACAAACCGAAATCACAAATCGGAATTCAATTCAGACCGAAACCACAAATCGGAATTTAATTCAAACCGAAATTATAAATCGGAAAATTCAATTAAAACCGAAATTACAAAAGAAATCCCAAACCGAAATGACAAAACGGAATTCAATTCAGACCGAAATTACAAAACGAAATTCCAAACTGAAATGACAAAACGAAATTCCAAAATAATAAAGGGTCTACTCAAATAACAAAAGAAATAAATGATGCGTTAATGAAGAAAAGATCCGACAAGAAATAAATGATCCGACAAGAAATAAATGATTCGACAAGAAATAAATGATTCGACAAGAAATAGGGGATTAAGCTAACGAACAAAGCACTTATTGCCATCTGTCTGCACAAGCGTGAGGGGTCTTATGGTATAGCTGCAGTTCACAAAAAGTTCACAGATGTCCGTTGTTAGGTTAGGTCTACACAGTATGGCAGCTTTATCAGACAGTGTGCTATATACCATGGTAAGTTAATCCTTTGACTGCTTAACTTTAACTATTTGGAGGAGTTCAATGAGCCTATCTATGAGACCAATGCAAAAGCCTCTTATCTGGGACTTTATTGGCCTAGGTAAGTAGACCGTAGCCCTACGATTTCCTTCATCAAAATAAATAGTTTCTCAATAAACTTATATTTTCCCAGTACTGGAGTTTCTTAATTTTTCGACGATCTGAGAGTTGAGTTTTTTATGGGTAGTTTCTTATAAAAAAAAATACGTGTAACAGATATAGCAGATATATGGATCTGCTGAAAGGGTATTAGATAGGCCTATCCAGATCTATCCTATCCCCACTTATCAAAAACAACAACAACAGATGGAAATTGCCACACAGAAATACAACACCACTTAATACTAAGTTTTTCTAAGCTCAAGAAACAATTTTTTAAGCTCAAGAAACTATTAGGGGTCATCGATAAAAGGTTTTCGTCCAATTTTAACGGATTTTGTCCGTTAAGATCTGAACCCCCTCCCCCCCCCCCCTGCTTAATGGACAAACTTTTTGCCTCAGGTCATAGTTGCCTAGGCCCTCCGAGGCCTGAAGATACCAACGTTATTTCAATTTATTTTCTTGTTGCCAGCCCAACTAACTTCCCGTTTTTTTTTACAAAGACGAGGAGTAAAAGTAATGTAAATTATCAAAGTTGTAGGTATAAATGCGATAAAAAACATTATTTACGATCTTAAACCCTTATTTCGTCGGCCACTTTTCTTATCCGGATCTTCGTCCCCAAAACGAAAATTTTAACGGATTCAGGTGAGACCCCCTCCCCCTAACGGACAAAATCTGATAACGGGGACGAAAATCTTTTGTCAATGACCCCTTAGTTTTTGAGCTTAACAAATTGTTTCTTAAGCTTGAAAAACTTTTAGTATTAAGTGCTGATCCAAGTTTCTTATAAAAAAAACCTGTAAAATACGAAATTGACCTGCTTATTATCATAACTTTTCTGTGGCAGTTTCTATCTGTTGTTGCTGTTTTTGACAAGTGGGGATAGGATAGATCTGGATAGGCCTATCTAATACCCTTTCAGCAGATCCATATATCTGATATATCTGTTACTGTTACACGCATTTTTTTTATAAGAAACTACCCATAAAAAACTCAACTCTCAGATCGTCGAAAAATTAAGAAACTCCAGTACTGGGAAAATGTAAGTTTATTGAGAAACTATTTATTTTGATGAAGGAAATCGTAGGCAGGTAGGGCTACCGTCTACCTACCTAGGCCAATAAAGTCCCAGATTTAACTGAGCGAGTAAATAAGAGGCTTTTGCATTGGTCTCATAGATAGGCTCATTGAACTCCCCCAAATAGTTAAAGTTAAGCAGTCAAAGGATTAACTTACCATGGTATATAGCACACTGTCTGATAAAGTTGCCATACTGTGTAGACCTAACCTAACAACGGACATCTTTGAACTTTTTGTGAACTGGGGTGAACTGCCGCTATACCATAAGACCCCTCGCGCTTGTGCAGACAGATGGCAATAAGTGCTTTGTTCGTCAGCTTAATCCCCTATTTCTTGTCGAATCATTTATTTCTTGTCGAATCATTTATTTCTTGTCGGATCATTTATTTCTTGTCGGATCTTTTCTTCATTAACGCATCATTTATTTCTTTTGTTATATGCGTAGACCCTTTATTATTTTGGAATTTCGTTTTGTCATTTCAGTTTGGAATTTCGTTTTGTAATTTCGGTCTGAATTGAATTCCGTTTTGTCATTTCGGTTTGGGATTTCTTTTGTAATTCGGTTTTAATTGAATTCCGATTTATAATTTCGGTTTGAATTAAATTCCGATTTGTGATTTCGGTCTGAATTGAATTCCGATTTGTGATTTCGGTTTGTGATTTCGTTTAGCTTTTCGGTTTGGAGTTTCGTTTTGTCATTTCGGTTTGGGATTGTTTATCAGTTTGTATATCAATTCGTATCCTTAGAATATTATTTGGATATTTATTTGACATAACTCTATTTCAAAACGAAGTTTGATTTCGAAATGTATTTAGGAAAGTTGTTTTAAATTATGGCGTTGATGACACTTCATACGCGAAGTTAGAGGGCATGCTCGTCATGCTCAGCATGACCAAACATTTTCAAAAATAACATTTTTTTCAATCACAAAAAATAGGTTTTTCTGCTCGAAAACGCAGTTTCTTATCGCCTAACCAGTTCAAAAATGCAACGATTGATCGAATGACCCCCCCTGGTCAATATGGCTTCTGATGATATCCCCCGTATTCAGTTCGGCTAAGCCAATGAGATTCGCTACTGAGAGCAGGAAGAAAGTCAACAGGGCATCCAATCTGGTCATGTCCTCATTCTTGAGCCCGACCTACCGGAAATCCCCCTATGAATACGGTCATGCCCATAAGGTTGGTACCCTATGTTCAGTCATGCTCGACAAAAGAATCCACTTCTGAAACAAAAGGAATGAACAAAGCTTGGTCTGGCAAACGAGAAGAGCATGACCTCGTCGTTATAATCATCATAACCTAGTCCTACAATTACGATGAATGGTTCGTTTTGATTGGCTGAATATTTTATTCTGCAAAATCATTGCAAAGATTTTCTACATAAAGGCATGTCAAGTTCTCAGGGCATGAGTGTCGTATGCAGGGCAACCCTGTGTCATTTCGTGAGTTTCACTCTGACAAGTGTGTTTAGGCCTAGCCGATTATGGCGCAAGTTCAAGCTCAGGGAATTATTGCTGATCGAGACCTTGTGTCTCAGTTATTAAGAACGTCCTTTGCTTCGAGGACTGTTGCTGAGCAGAAGCACATCTACCAACAACAGCGACCAATGCGGAAATTGGCTGTGTGCGAGTGAAGGTATGAAAGGGGCTGTTTTGTTAGTCATGTACATTAATTAGGCCAGGTGTATCCCAAAAATGGACAGAAACAGGCTATACCAACATTCATGGCATGTGTTCCTCTCTGATTGCAAAACTGGCTAGGTGCACTGGTGCAGTATTATCATAATTTGTTGCTGACTATGAGAACGTTCACATGCCCACCATGGTGAAGGAACTTTGTTTGCTGTTGTCTGTTGATGATTAGTATTATCATAATTGCTGATCAAAGGAACTTTCCAAGAGAATTTTCCTGTTTGTGCAGTATTTTCATAATTTGTTGCTGACTATGAGAAATTTCACAAGGAACTTTCCTGTTGGTTATTGCAGTATTATCATAATTTTTACTTATCAGAACAGCTTCCTCCAGTCTTCCTCCCACAACAGCCAATTTTCTTTTATGGTCAATTGTAATGCAGTTTGATTACCCCCCCCCCCCCCCCCAGTTTTACTGTTGCCATGAGCTGGTGGGGTTCCTTATGCTTAAAAATGGAAAACTCAAGCTAAATTTGTCTTGCAAATGTTCAACAAAATTAAATGTGAAAATCTTGACACAAAATGCCTGCCAAATTTATGACAAGCTTAAAATGCCTTTGAAATGTCAGACTTAAAACAAGAACATATGAAAACCAAGTCTTGGCCTAACATTTTTTGAAAATATAGAGTTTTCCCTTCTGTGTTCAGGTGCATAAATGTGAAAATCTTGACACAAAGTGCCTGCCAAATTTATGACAAGCTTAAATGCCTCTGAAATGTCAGACTTAAAACAAGAACATTTGAAAACCAAGTCTTGGCCTAACATTTATTGAAAATAAGAGTTTTCCCTCTGTGTTCAGATACAAAATGTGAAAATTTTGACATAAAATGCCTGCCAAATTTATGACAAGCTTAAATGCCTCTGAAATGTCAGACTTGAAACCAAAGCAAAAACATTTGAAAACCAAATCTTAACCTGAAATTTTTGAAAATGGGAGTTTTCCCTTGTGTTCAGGTGCATATTTAACCTGTAAAGGGATAGGCGTTGTCCCCATTCTTGTGGGAAAAGGGGCGTTTCCTGGGTTAAAAAGGGCGTGGTCCAAAAAAATTTTCCGGGGGCTCCGCCCCCGGACCCCCGCGCTCTTTGCGCCTACGGCGCAAAGAGCTCCTATTTTTGCACCTTCGGCGCAAAGCATGACCTCCCCTTTTCAGCCAGCTTCGCCCCTGACGAGGAGGCAGGTAAAATTACGCGAGGGAGACAAACAGTTTGCAAAAAGAATTATTCTTATCAATAATATCGCATTCAGAAACATGCCAATAAACATCCAAGGCAACAGAAACTAATTATATGCAACTGCTTGATTGTGATTATTGTCTTCATTCCTATTCCCTAGAACACTCAAAGCTACTCCAGACTCCAGCCACTGAAATTGTAGATGTTTGCATATCAAATACGACACAAACAGCAAAGGTTGGCCGCAAGGACTTTCCTGATGGGTGTGCAACACGTAAAGAACCTTAGTGATATTTCTTTTCCATAATAGTATCATCAGATACGGAATTTTTCATCGCTCTTTGACTGGATTCTATTTGTTGTCATCTGTTGTACATAATAAAGTGAAATAGAGCACTATTGATGACCACCAATTTCAAGAAAAAGAAATGGTTTCAACTATTTTAAAAACGTTGCTCAAAACAGAATATCTTTGAGTCTGCTGTGAGTTCTCAAGTACGTGATCCCCAACATACAACAATGAAGAAAGTATCGCTGGTTTATTGGTAGTTTCTGTGTATGTCCCAAATATTTTCGCATCTTCCTGATCATGTCCTAAAAAGATAATACAGTGTCTCCTTTTGAGCCTGATTTTCAATGAATTTCGAGGGCATAAATCGTTCAATGCAACACTAAATAGAATGTCAGTTTACAACTTTAGCAGGAGTTCATAGTAAAGACTTGGCCAAAAAGTCCCTGAGCTAGTTACTCCTATATCATCTTCCATGTCAGAACTGATAAAGGCATGCTATTGCCATTGATTAGAGAAATATGGTTGGCTGAATAAATTCCGAAGCATTAACGCCATGGAACCATAAAGGAATGATGGTGTTACATACAAGGTTTGATGTTTATGCAGCAATTAGGCGCATATTTTTAAACTTACACTTCATCTTCAATATATAGATCAAGGGAATTTAGAGATCAAGGAAACCTGTGTTTTCCGACAGCTCTCTCAATGTAACCATGGATAACGTTCAGTTAAAACGTCTGTTTTTGTTTTTAAGTCTGGGCAGCGTGAAATTAAAGTGTATGGAGGCCAACTCTAACTCTCGTTCTCTAAAAACATGATAATAATAAGATATTTGGTTGCAAAATTGGTTACCTGAAGAATTGGAGCCCTTCACCAGCAAATACATTGATCTATTGCAGGGATCATCATTGATATAAGTTGCTTCAATTTGCCTTTCATTCGAGAGTTCTCTGCTTCCCACTGCTTCAGTGCTGCGTTTAAGCGCCTGGCCAGGCCTCTATAGGAAGCAAGGCCGGAATCTGTCCTTCTTCACTTTCACGCATACCAAACGACAAGTTTAGCATGCTAAGTCCAATAGACGATTAAGCTAAAGATGGCGGCGAGGAATTTTTTACCAAGATGCACTGCGTTCTTCAATCGAATTCCTATAGAATCGTTAAAGAATCTTTATTAGAACGCAATGCATCTTGGTAAAAAATTCCTCGCCGCCATCTTTAGCGCAATCGTCTATTCATGATCACTGATTAATACTGCATTCCATTTTCAGTCGCAAAAACGTAACCAAGAGCCTGTAAACCCGACTATTATTATTATTATTATTATCAATTTATTTAAAGTAGGCCTACATATATATATATATATATACATACAAGACATATATACATATAGATACAATAGCTATAACTAAGAGCTAATTCAAGCCTACTATCTAAAAAAGTAAAATTTGTAAGAAAAAAGTAAAAAATAAATAAAATTCCGAATGATTAAATACAGACACATTTTACAGATTTTTACAATGCTTTTAATATTTACAATGTTTTCTTACTTTTTTTTCGGTAAATACAGCAGAAAATTTAATATCAGCTCAAGAACCCAACCTGTGCCACGAAAGGTCTGCATATTTTACAATTACATTCCTCTCCCCTCCAGGTTTTGATTTTCCTTTTGAAACTGGAGAGAGTATCTGACTGTTTTAGGTCATTGGGAAGTGCCTGCCATAATCTACACCCAAGGAACGATATTGTCTCTAAGCCATAGCACGTAGTGCGTGCTTGTGGCAAGGATAGGTTATGGCAGCCTCTTAACCCATAAGAAACTTGTTTTTCAGCGAAAATGTCCTTCATGAAGCTGGGATTAAGGCTCAATTTTGTCTTAAAGACTTCAGTCATTAGCAATTGTAAATTCCTTATGTGGAGTGGGACCGACTTGTCTCTTCAGTAACATCGTATCAAAATCTGTTCTCATATCTTTGTAAGTTATTCGCAATGCCCGTTCGTGAATATGGTTAATTTTATTGTTCAATGTTCTGTCACAGAACATCCATACAAGAGGACAGTAGTTGAATTGGGACAAGATAAATGCCTTCATCATTCGTTTCAGCTGCTCAGTATCAAGGAAATGAGAAATTCTTGAAAGAGCATGTAGCTTTTGACCAGCCTTTTTACAAAGAGATTTTACTTGCTGTTTGAAGCTGAGCTTTTTGTCAAAAATCGACTAGAAAAGCAAGTTCCATGAAAAAACTTGCAGTGCCTCCATTGCGATCACTGGAGCAACATTTGTTCTTTCAAAAAGGCCACTGAGAAATGACAAACCTACAACGTCACAGGGGTCTGGTAGGCAACGGTCTGACTGCGTGCGTTCTGGTTGGACCACTTTTTGATCAGATTTCGCATTTTTGGAGTTTCATATCTCCAAAACTATAAGGCTGAGGAAAAAGCCGATTGCACCATTAAAATGAGGATGAAAAATTCTATTAAAATAAAAGATAAATAATTTCACTTCATATGCCCGTTGATTAAAAGGCGTTATTAAGAATAACTTACTGACAGCCAATGAAAATAACGTTAAACATTACAACACAGCAGTGACAATGCCAACCTTTAAAATTGCTGCACATAAAGCTACGATAGGAAAAAACAACTGCAATGAACGAAATTAGATCAAATACGTACCCTTGGATCCCAGACGGGTAAGCTAAGTACATTTTCGTTAGGAATTTCTTTCAATAAAACTGGTTGTGGCCACTTCCTAAAATAAGACAGTTATTAAAACCCAGAGCAATGGTAAAAAATATTAAGTTCATGCAAGATCCTAAACAATTCCTGATATTAATCAAAGGACCCTTGAGGGGACTCACGTGCCTTTAGCAAACCTATCAACGCAGATACAATCAATATCCTCAGCCAATGGTATGTAAATAATACGGTGGTCACATATTTGGAAATAGAACGTGAACTATTTTGAAAAAGAGCGATTAGCCTTGATAATATTGGCAGTCTGCTATGTCTCACAATATCTACAAACCCCAAGCCTAACCCTTGGTTGTGAAAATATTAGAATTCTGGGTCTCTGGAGCGCCATTCCTTTCTCAATTACTCATATTTTGAGAAAGAAACTCCGTAAGCATAGCAAGCCTGCCAAAAGACAACATTTAGCAGAATCAACTGGTCTGAAAAGTATTAGAAGAAAACATTTATAAGTTAAATGCAAGGATATTATGGCAAATATGTCGTTGAACCTCTATTCTTGAATAATAATAACTAACCGTTAACATCCGGCGGCATTCTGTGCAGCTTGAAGGATAATACACAGAAACTACAGCAAGTGTTTGGCAGTATTTGGGGTCGCATGTCAATCAAATGATATGTGGTAATTTTATGTATATATTCTTTGTAAGGTCCAGGGGTACAATCTCCCCTGTGGTAAGGGGGAGATGGGGCCATGCTGGTATGTGGGAGCATGGCAAAACCGCCTAACTGGAGACATACGACCCACCTAACGGACCGGTCCCGGGGGTTAAGTTTAGTCTCCATGACTGAGCCGTTTAAAGGGTCGAACTTTGACCCAACAACCGGGAAAATGTCTGAAAAGTGTACCAATAAATCGTGAAAGAGGTGCCCATGAATCTGTGAAAAATTCTGAACGCGTACCCATAAATCTGAAACGATGTCTGAAAAGTATACCCATGATCTGTAAAAAGTCTGAAAGTATTCCCATAATCTGTCAAATTTCTGAAAAGTGTACCCATAAATCCGGAAAAATGTCTGAAAAGTATACCCATAATCTGTAAAAATTCTGAAAAGTGTACCCATAGATCGGGACAAACGTTTGAAAAATAAACCCATAATTCGTAAAATTTTTGCAAAGTATACCCATCATCTGTGACAATAGGGGTATAATCTGCACGCAGGCCCGATTGCTTTGCAATTGATCCAGTTATGTTGCCCATACTTGGGTTCTTTTATTATTTGCTGGGTTGCTGTGCAATTGATCCAGCTTTGTTGCCCATTTTGGGTTCTTTTATCATTAGCTGGGTTGCTGTGCAATTGATCCAGCTTTGTTGCCCATTTAGGGTTCTTTTATTATCAGCTGGGTTGCTGTGCAATTGATCCAGCTATGTTGCCCATCTTGGGTTCTTTTATTATTAGCTGGGTTGCTGTGCAATTGATCCAGCTTTGTTGCCCATTTTGGGTTCTTTTGTTATTAGCTTTTATTATGTTGCCCATACTTGGGGGTTCTTTTATTATTAGCTGGGTTGCTGTGCAATTGATCCAGCTCTGTTGCCCATCTTGGGTTCTTTTATCATTAGCTGGGTTGCTGTGCAATTGATCCAGCTATTGTGCCCTGTTTTACCTGATCTGAGCTGGGTTGCTGTGCAATTGATCCAGCTATGGTGCCCTGTTTTACCTGATCTGAGCTGGGTTGCTGTGCAATTGATCCAGCTATGTTGCCCATTTTGGGTTCTTTTATTATTAGCTGGGTTGCTGTGCAATTGATCCAGCTATTGTGCCCTGTTTTACCTGATCTGAGCTGGATTGCTGTGCAATTGGTCCAGCTATTCTGCCCTGTTTTACCTGATATGGGCTGGGTTGCTGTGCAATTGAGAAGCTATTAAATTCCGCTCAATTTTTTCTTATCATATCTTGTGTGTCTATCGTATCTATTAGCTACAGTATGTTGCTGGTTGCTGATATCCTATTTTGTTTTGTATGCAATTGAGATTAACGTGCATGTTTCCAATGAGTTATTGTGCAATTTCTCCAAAATTTACCATGAAATGTCATGAACTCCAAAGGGGGGTAAATTACAACAAACCCCTGGTAACTATAACTACTACCGAAACCATAAAATCTACTAGTTATGCTGATGTGCACAGAGATCCGCACATAGGCCATTGTGAAATTGCCAGGTGAATGAGCCCAGATTTCCTTTGTGTTGCATTGTTATATTACTGGGTTGCAATTGAGACCAATTTGTATGCATTTAATGAGGTGCAGTGTGGCTGCCCCTGAGAGCCCATTTCAAATTTACTACCTACAAATACAACTACATTACAAAAACCTCTAATGCTGATGCACAAATGAGATCCGCATGTAGGCCATTAGTGAAATTGCCAGGTGAATGAGCCCCAGATTTCCTTTGTGTTTCATCGATATATTACTGGGTTGCAATTGAGACCAATTTGTATGCATTTAATGAGGTGAAGTGTGGCTGCCCCTGAGAGCCCATTTCAAATTTACTACCTACAAATACAACTACATTACAAAAACCTCTAATGCTGATGCGCAAATGAGATCCGCACGTAGGCCATTAGTGAAACTGCCAGGTGAATGAGCCCAGATTTCCTTTGTGTTTCATTGTTATATTACTGGGTTGCAATTGAGACCAATTTGTATGGAGTTAATGAGGTACAGTGTGGATGCCCCTGAGAGCCCATTTCAAATTTACTACCTACAAATACAACTACATTACAATAACCTCTAATACTACAATAATTAGCAAACAACCAGACGTCTTGTTTTAACTGGGTTGTTATAAGTGCTGAGTTGCTATGCAGCTGAGATAATTTGCCAGCTATTAATGACTTGTGATAATGAGCCCAGATTTACCATCAATTTCCATGAGCCACACTAGGGGCTAATTTACAGCAAACCCCTTGGATTACTCCTGACCTTTAGTTCTATTAGCTACAGTATGTTGCTGTGCAAGAGAGACCAACTAATGTGTGAATGAAGAGTTGCTATGCTAATGAGCCCAGTTTTGCTTCAAATTATGAGCAACAAATGCAGCAAATTAGAATGATACTAGAGTATTCTAATTATTACCAAAACAGAACGTTAACCACTGTCAATAGCTGTTTGCTGAGCAATTGATATGGACTCGGGTGCTAGTTTGCCTTCCAAATTCCTGTTGAGGCTGTATGTCTTACATAAGCAGGGTAGATGAGTATGGACCAGCTGCAACAACTACAAGCCAGTAATGGTCTCTGTATATACTCTTCGTTGGCTGAGTTGCTGCACCAATAAGTTTGTATGCCAATCTTATGATGAATTACTGTATGCCGCCCAATTTACAAATCGGCCCTTGTAGTACCTTGTACAAACATCCCTCGCCACTAAACCTATCTCGTATTCCAATTGCTCACTCCCTCAGCTCACGGTACAGCCCCACATGTGTGTAGATAAACATTGCAGATTTTTTAAAATACTATACACCTGCCTGTCACACCAAGATAACGAGTTAGGCAGCTACTAGCTGTGAGAAGGCAAAAAACCTGACATCAAAGCGGGTTACTATGAAACAGGCAAAAACATTCCTGATGTGTGGGAGAAAAATGGCAATGCCACCCCTGTTGCCATTGTGCCAACCTTCTTGCCAGACATAGTTTCTCTGTTGCCCTAGGGGCTAATGTTTCTTATGCAGGGAGGGTGGGAGGAAAATCATTTGAAACTTGCCAAATTGATGAGCCATGGCTGCTCCTAGCTGCCAAGACCATGAAAGCTGTACCATGTGATTAGGCCCAAAGGATTATGGGGAAGCCCATCATGCCTTGCTGTTAACCTAAATTTATTACATAAATTCTCACTTAATGTTTTGAGCATGATAAAACACTGTTTATTGCTAAAGGATGTCTTAAATGTCAAGAAACATATCTTTAGCAATGTTCACATTGATAATTCATGCATTTGAAAAATAAGAAACAAATAAAGAAACATTTAGTACTAATACGAAACTGTTCATGTTGAATTAAGAAACTTTCAGTACTATGGCCTGATCCAAGTTCCTCGTAAAAAACCTGTAACATTAAAACATGATATTTTCGTAGAGAATGTTGGGAGATAATTGTGTGAAAAAGAGTCATGATTTCTACTCTAGTAACAGCTTTAATGGAACAATTATCAATTTCACCATGTAATACACATCGTAAAACTTGCGTTTCAACATTCAATAGAACCAATCAATAAGATATATGAATTTTTGCAACGGTTCCCTTCAACAGTGCTAAAATGTCAGCAAAGTTAGATGTGCCTTAGCTGTTCTCGTCAAGATTTCACGTTCCTATAAGATGAGAAACATATTCTGAAATTTTCTGAAATCGCCATTCCTAGCAAGTTTCATGCAAAAGTTAATTACCATTTCTGTAGAAGACCTTAAGGATCAATCAAAAATTCTCAATAAACGTCCTAACTGCCACCATAAGGAAATGGCAAATGATACAGTTCTATAACACGCCTAACTTACTTACCATTGTGAGTAGATAAGGAAAAACTTGACAACTAAGGTACCAGCTACCGCTTTTGGATACAGTTGACATATTCGTGCGACTAGCATTGCCCATGATACACCACCAAGAAATCCCATAACATTTGAATAAATACCGTGATCTACAAGATGAAAGCATTTCTCTATATACCATGTGAGCCAGGTCAGATCAATGTTTAGATGTTTGTCAGCCTATGATTTTGCAAGGGCTTATCAGATACCTACACTATGATATTTTTGTGTGGCTGGTGTTATCTTAGGTACACAATTCAGCTGATCACATCGACTGCTTTATTCTCAAACATCTCTCTGACTTACCATGTACAATGATGAATTCATGGAGCATCCAATCAGAAGGGATAATCCTGCTATCCTTATAGAGATGAAAAGGTTTGACTCGCCTAAGCTTTACAGTAGGAGGAACACAGCTGAACTGTTGCAAAAACGAATATTGAGCAGATACAGTAGTGTTAACTTTAGTTCATTTTAGTTCTCCCATAAAGATAGAGACATAGCTATTTTTAATAATTTTGTTCATACCAGGCGAATAAAAAAAAAGTTAACACGTTTGGCAGGCTGTGGAATGAAAAACTATGCAACCGATATCCAAAATTTAAATGTTAATATATCAACCAAATGCTAACCTTTCCTTTGCTAAAATCATTCATCATTTAGACCCAGAAATTAGGAAAATGCAGCTGAGGGGTTGTATGAGAACGTCGATTCTGGTCAATGGTTTACTTACCATTAAAAATTAAATTCTATTTCAATGGCAAGAAAATTATGGACACGAATTGCACGTGGAATTCCCATTCCCATACAAATCCCTTTTCAGCATTTTCCTAATTTATGGGTCTAAACGATGAGAGACTTTACCAAACAAAACGTTCACATCTACATTAGCCTTTGCCTGATAGATTAACATTTCAATTTTGAATATTGGCTGGGTAATTCAATTATTTTGTTTGACTCATCAGGTAGTTTTCACCTGGAACAACTATTTGCATGACAACCAGCACCAGCAATACGATTGGAAATACCGGGTGACCCAAACAAATTCACGAGCTAGATCGTTCAAACTTTCCTGAAAGCAGTCGAAAAAAAATGAATTGCTACTCACGTTTAGCCCATAGTTTTATTGATCTTAGCGTCATCCTAAATTGCTCTCTATTTGGCACCAGGTTTAGTATTTCATCCGTGACACGGCAGCCTGTAAAAATAAATCAAGCTCTCAGGCTTTCTCCGCCTTAGGCTCCATCCGGCAGAAGGTTTTGCAGACTTTGCAGAGATTGGCAAATTCCTCATGGTCACTGAAAAACGTACTGCTTCTAAGATTTCTATGCTTGATTGGAAAATAGTTTCCACCTCTTCAAAGTCTAACTTTTCAGAATTATGTTCAATTACAATTCCCAATCAAACACACCCTAATTCGTATGACTTTGCCAGAATTGGAACATTCACATATCGAGGAAAATGTATCTAAATCCAATTCGAATGGTTCAATACCTCTACGAAACAGATTCGAAATGCCAAAACCTGTCTCGATACAGACGCCAGGTGAAGTCAAGAAATTGTATAGGGTGTCCCAAAAACATTGTGCCCATTTGTGTGGCTACTGTGGAGGGGCGCTGTGGAGGGGCTGTAGCTTTGTCTCAGTTTTTACACAGTTGCATGGGTCAGGCTTCAACTTAGGGTTTGAGACCATGCTCGAGTTGATCTGACAAGTGGCTGGTGATTTATGGCAGAGGAAAGACGAAATAAGTCGTTGTTTCAAAAACAGCACTTCTCCTGTTCTCCAGCAATTTCCAGATTTAATAAAGTTTCAAAGAAAGGGTTCTAGCATTGTACAGGTTGTCCCTAAAAAGTATACCGATTTGGTTGATTCCACCGGCGTGAATTTAGCTTTAATCAATGGCTAATCACTCTCAAAATGCTCCTCGATAACCTCGTTTGTGCATTGAAAGCAGAAATATCCATCTTGAAAGCTCAAACTGGCGTTCATCTGCTAACCAGAGCTTTGGCCTTTTGGTCTAAGCAGGTTGCTGAAGCAAGTCGAAATTAAGAACTGAAATTAATGAAAAATTAAGAAATTTCCCAATGGGTGACTGGGGGGTGATTTGTTGACTTCTGGAAAACAGAATAACACACGATCTAATATTGTTCAAATTTTATCAAGGCTAACGTTGATTTATACGCTGTGCCTTACGAATCTGCTGAGGCCAAAAGGCCTCTAGTTTTTTTTTTTTATTATATTCAATATAAAAATTTACAAGAACGAGGTACTTAAGACTATAATCTCGTTCGTTTTGTCCCATTTCAGCTACTGTCCTCTTGTTTGGATGTTCTATGATAGAGCTTTGAATCATAGAATAAATCATATTCAAGAAAGGGCATTACGCATTGCATATAAAGATTACGAGAATGATTTCGGTTTTCTCCTGGAGCAATCTAAATCGGTGCCAATCCATGTAAGAAACCTACAGTTGCTCATGACTGAAATTTATAAAACAAAATGGGGTCTGAATCCACCATTCATGAAGGATATTTTCATGCAACGAAATATTAGGTACTGCCTAAGGCATGGTAATGACGCTCAACTGCCAAAAGTACGAACTACGGCCTTTGGAGTTGAGTCCATTACTTACCTTGGAAATAAACTGTGGCAGCATTTACCGCAAGAACTAAAACAATTAAACAGCCTTCCTATGTTCAAAAAACGAATTAGATGTTGGAATGGTGGAACATGCAACTGTAGGCTTTGCAAAGTATATATCCCGCAAGTTGGGTTTCTAACATGATAGATTTTAACTCTCATTTGTCCTGTAATATATATTAATTTTAGTTTTATTGTAAATTATGTATATTGTAAATAGTAGGCCTTAATTAGCTGCAATTTAGCTATTCATTTTTTAGCCTACTTTAAATAGATATTTAATAATAATAATAATAATAATACCGGGTGTCCTAAAAAAGTTCTGGCGCCCGATTGAACGGAGACAAAAAAGTTCGTTATCTGGCAATTTCTACTCACACTAGGTACATCACCGACATGTCAACCCACAGTCCGGCACACCGCAGGAAGAAACCAGCAACCCGAAGACGGAGCCACCAGCCCCAACATCGCAGCCCCATGTTGAAGGCAAAACCAGAGAGACCCACACGCCCTCCTGCATCATCGTGGCGGAGGGGGAATCTCCGGACGAGCAACACAAAAACTAGGTCTACACTTTCTTTCGTTGCCTTGACGACACGTGCAAGAGCTCCGCTCATTGAGCATATTTGAAGTAAGGTCTGAAAATCGAATCTAACAGGTCTCGGGGGAAATTACTAAGTTCATACTCGGGCCTCTGGTTTTCAGGTGGACACAAATTCAAGCTTTCTAGATTGATATTTCTGCTCTCAAAGCACCAATACCAACAAACGAGGTACCTATGTTCAAGTTAACTATAAAGGAAAATTTGTCGAGTAATTAGCCAATGATTGAAGCTAAATTCATATCGCTGGAGTCAACCAAATCTGTATACCTTTTCTTGGGACGCCCGGTATTTAAATTGTTCTGCACTCTTAAAAGCGTCAAAATTGATGTTTATCTTCAAGACAACACTGTCAACCCCTACCCAGATCAAATTGCTGCGAATCAATAAAATGAGCATGCATTGAATTCATGGAATGAATATCTACATATATAAAACGTCTCTGCTCTCCCTGGCAGCAAATGATTTCAATGTAGCATTCAAAGCAGATTCTCAAAGGAACTTTGGCTCAACAATATTGTCAAACAATATCTATTTCATTTCTTACCATTTAAACTTCGAACACATTTCTGATCCAAATTTTTCAAGAGACTTTCATCAAGTAGATTGAGATCATCTGGAATTGTTGAAAGAGCAAGACGTGCAAACAGAAGATCAATCTGCGAAAGAAAAACCTTTTTATCATACCCTGTTTCAGATTTATAGATTCTTCTGCTTACCTTACCTTGGGCAGACGGATCACTTCTTCAAAAATAATGTCATAACTGTCACTTACCTCAATTCCATCAAAATGCATCTTGATGACAGGGACATAAGCTTCCTCTACAGCCTACAAAGGGAGACTTAAAAATCAATGATCAAACACATTATATATGTCGCATATATTTCAACACAAAGATAACTGAATATAAACTTAGCTATCTTGTGACCCGAAAGAGAGTAACTTTTCGAACAAATTTGACTATCTTGACAATCTTGAAAAATTCTTTTGGCGAATTTGAATCAAAGTTCAGATTAATTCAAGGGGTATTGCAAACATTAGCTGCATTTGTGGGAATATCTGTTTTGAAAGCAACCTTGCTACCTGTGAAAAATATAACAAAAATCCTGCAACAACTTTGACCATTGGGTTATCAACCAGCCCCACTTCAATCCAATAGTCTTTGCAATAACAAATTGTAACTTCGGCAGAGAGCCTTACTTAGACGATTGTGCCCAGTAACACACAAGTGAAGATTACAACAAGAAACACTGATTACTTACAGTAAGCCTGTAGCTGTTCCCAAGGGAAAATATCAGAAAATATCAACTGGAAGCTTCCGGGTGAGCCAAAATAAACTATGCACTTTTGGAAGGCCACGATAAATCGTACACTAGACCGATTTTGAAGATTTATGACTTAATCTTTAGCTGAAAGCCTGAATTAGATTCTAGGCTGGTTGCAAATTTTTTTGTTTTCAGTTTTTCAAAAACACTGAAAATGATCAAAAAACATCGATCAAGTTTTCTAAAGAGTCGACATGAATGGAAAAAGAGAAAACTTTTTCATGGTGATTTGGGATTTAGAAACTGATAGATTGTAATCTGCAGTAGGAGAATTGGTTCTATCTTGGGAGAAATGTAACATAACTTTCAATAATATAGAGAAATGTCTTTCCTTTTGTAATTTCGTTGAATTTATGCTTTGGTCCAGGTTGCGTTCCTGTGTCAAGGGGGTTAAAAAGACAAACGGTCAAGCGTCCCGAGGCCTTTTTTGATTGAATTTTGAATTTCTTTTAATTTTTTATTTTGTGACGGCTTGAGGCAGCACTCTATTGTAACTACTACATAATTTCGCAACAGGCCAATTGTTGAAATAACGCTTACACTAATCAATTTCTAAATCCCCAAGTCAGCTT
Organism: Aurelia coerulea; assembly: GCA_039566865.1. Classification (NCBI taxonomy): domain Eukaryota; kingdom Metazoa; phylum Cnidaria; class Scyphozoa; order Semaeostomeae; family Ulmaridae; genus Aurelia; species Aurelia coerulea. The sequence continues at coordinate 17,877,293 of CM076945.1, forward strand.
GAAAACGTTTTCTCTTTGTCCATTCATGTTGAGTGTTTAGAAAATTTGATCGACGTTTTTTGATCGTTTTCAGTGTTTTCGAAAACAAAAATGTGAAAGGCATTGAGTCCGCATAAATAGCGCGCTCATGACCAATATCAACTTCTTTTCAATCATGAAACAAAAGTTGTGATTTAATCGCTACTGAAATTAAACCAAATAAATTTCCAAGGATAATGCGAGGATTAAGAAGCCTTTGGTCTCCATTGCTAATGACTTTACCACTATTGTGCGATAACAAAGGGCCGTCAGTAGTTTGTTAGCAAAATTCAGGATAGCGTTAACGCTCAGCTATATATATGGACTCAATTCCTTTAAGAAACTCCCTTCTAGCTCTAAAAACTGAGATGGGAAAATTTGCAAAAAATCCTAGAATCTAATTCGGGCTTTCTGCTGAAGATTAAGTCATAAAGCTTCAAAATATATCACGTGTACGATTTATTGTGGCCTGCCAAACGTGCATAGTTTATTTTGGCGCACCCGGTATCAGTGCAAAAACAAGCTTACAAAGTTTCGTAAAGAGGTAGCAAGTTAATAGTTCGGTTTTGGCTGCGAGAAACCATCAGTATATTGGTTAATTACCCATTGGCATGATTGGATGCTGATGAGAAACAATGATAAAGTACTTAGAACAAATAATGAATTACCCGGAGATCTTTTACTTCCTCTCGTTCTTTGAGAAACTCATAAAATGAATGAAAGAAATCAGATCTATCGATATGCCGTGGAGCCACCAATAAAGTATCAATATCAGCACCTGGTGGAAAAATACAATAAAACGTATCTATACATGCCAACTTTTTCATCAAATAGGTTGCTGCTATCAACCAAGGACCTGTTTTTAACTTGTTCCCTTACTAAAAAATCTATATTGTACCAAAACAAGAACCATGAAGCAGTTAAGAGTAAGATTCAAAATCTTTAAAGTCGTATTCGATGATATCAAATTTTCACTTTTTAGTTTAAAAGTTTAAATAAAACCAGACAACCAAACCAAATCAACCATAAAACAACCAATTAATTGTTAATTGTAATAATCAAGTCTGAGAAGAAATTAGTTAACTGTTAAGTGTGTTTTTAAATCATGGTTATTGAAAATCAATATAGGTATGAAACTACCTAAATACAGCCAATTAATTAATCAACCAAACAAACAACCAATGATCAATGACACGTTTATATATCATATTGAAACTACAAACATCAAGCTCTACTGATCCACTTTGTGGCATCAAGAACAATACCAATGTTCTGAATGACTGTTTTTAGGAAAAAAAGAAGGTTTAAAGGACATATGTCACGTTAGCCAATGGTCAATACAAAAATAAAGAAGTTTGGAGTTGGAGCGTTTCGTGACATTTTTATTACAATAAACATTTAGCCTCTATCCTGTGCATTGTAATAAACAATATAGAGAATTGTATAGCATGAACCAATCAGGCTCATGAAAATATGCCCTTTAATATATACTGTAGTTCGTGAGGATAAAGGGGCCTTTGCAACCGGCATACTTTGTTAATACATGCGTTTGTGGTCTCCTTGTTGTTGCCATTTTCATGGTCGATAAACATGACGCCAACAAAGAGATCGCACGTGCAATGTATGCTGTTTGCAAAGTGCTCTTTATGTTTTCAATGCATTCAGCACTTTTCCTGAACAGAAATTCTGATTGAACTGTGGGGAGCTTTGCTGGCATGAAACAAACGATCATCGTAGCTACATTACAATGAGCATGCTCGAGGCAATAGGCAGATGTTAATACGTCCGCCTATGAATGGAACGCAGAAATGCCCACACAAGCTTCATGTGCCAATTTCTATACGCTCTCATCCTTACCCTGCACTTCTTCGTCAACACACTTTTGTTAACCAGCTGATCACTTTTAAATACCTAAGACGCTTATGTTGACTTTAACATAATCTGGCGAAAAAGTGAGTTATTTGTATTCTCAAGCGTCACTGTCGTTTCAAAACTTAACCTCATTTGATCTGATCTATTGCTGGTCTATTGCTTCCTTCGAAATGATTAATAGTCTCTTGATCAAATAAACAAGACCAGATATATGCGACCGCCAAAAGTCAGAACAATTGTAACACACTTCATGTTGTCAATAGCAGTAATTGGTAACAGTTGACTGAACCAGAATGAACATGAAAGTAAACCAATAACTTAAGACAATAACTTTGTACTGGATTCATATTCAACAAAATTTAAATCTTCATGCTTACCTTTGGTATGGACACCAAGCCGAAATGATCCAAACGTGAATATTTTCCCTCCAACATTCTTTGCAACGTTCTCTGGCATATTCTACATAAATTTGAATAAAGATACAACTACGCTTTCATGACAATTGCCATCATACAAACATTGCCATATCACTAGGTTCTGCCCAGGGTACTGGTTTCACAGCTAAAAACATAGACATGCATAGCATAGGTTCCAAATCTGTAAAAAGGCTGGTGTAAAATTGAGTGACCTATTTCTTTGAACTGAATGACTTCAAAGAAACTTTAGCTAATTCTCTATAATTCTACCGTTGGAATTTTCTGAAATCCTCAATATTTTCAGAATTAGAGTGTTTTTCTTCTTTTTCAAGAATTCAAGAAAGATTTTCAACAATACTTAAAACGATCGTAATTTCTAAACCGTTTGACGTAACATGAAATAATTTCGAAAAAAACCATGGTTTATGATGCCTAAAATATGGTATCAAGCAAAAGTCTGTCACTCATCTGGTTTATGATTTACAAATTTGATGATGTCACATCCTCAAATAAGTTGAAATGTAAGATACGCTGTAATATCCAAAAATATTCAAAATTTCTGGAAAGTCCAACGGTAGAATTATAGATAAGTATCTAAAGTTTCTTTCAAGCCATTCAATCAGAAGAAATGGGTCATTGAATTCTACACCCACCTTTTTTACGCAAAGTTAAAGATTTGGAACCTATGCTGGCATGCATTTCAGAGAGATCATGAGCATATTTCCTGTTTTCATTGAAAACGGACAATTGATGGCTGATACGTTGTGGTTTGCAAAATGAGGAGAATGTCCTTTCCTGAAAAAGAATGCGCTCATGAAAGAGCATTAAACATTACATACAAAGACAATCAAACAAACTGTGAGTCTTTTCTGGAACAAAGGAATTTGGTATCCATCCACCTAAGGAATCTACAGTTGTCTATCTCAAAGGCAATCCTAACACAGGGTGGCTAAACAAATTGAAAATTATCAATTCGATTGTGTTGGTACAGTAGCAATTCAGAGATATATGCACTACTTTTAGCAGGGCTCAATATGACCTTTCGTGATTCCACGTCAATTACTGTGGTAAACTGTACATTGGTTACAGTACATCTCCTGTAAAATATCTCATAAAAGATGTATACCGACTTGGCAGTATCTGTCGAGGATCACTTATGAAAGCCAGTTTTGTCATAAAGAGTGGAGCACAGGACAGATTCAATTGGAGTGATCTGCTAAAGATATTACCTTTGCAAGAGAAACATCAATGATCCATTCCTTGGCAAGTTCATTCAAGCGCCCAAGGACAACCATTCTGACGAAAAGAACGAATCTCAATCTCAATAACACAGTACTATCTTCAAAGATGACGACAAAATGTAACATGCCGTATTTGAAAAGTTACATCTCTCAGGTTCAGATCAAGACATGGAAAACTTGCTGCAAGAATAGACCTTTTATATTAATTATGTCAAAGTATGTGAATTTAGCGGTAACACTACTTTGTCAAGTTTGATGGAAAAGTTGGAGTCAGTTCAGTATTCTGCTGCTCTAGCCGTTACAGGAACGTGGAGGGGGACATCGCGAGAGAAGTTGTACGCAGAACTTGGTTGGGAATTATTGAGTTCCCGAAGATGGAGTAGACGCCTTACGTTGTTTTACAAAATGATACATAATCTGATGCCTGAATATACAGCTGATCAAATCCCTCAACTTCAGCAGTCGCATTACTCTCTTCGCAATCAGGATGTCATTGGGCGAATTAGGGCAAGGACAGAAAAATTCAAATCTAGCTTTTATCCCAATTGCCTGTCAGAATCGAATGAACTAGATCCGGAGGTTAGACTTGCACCATCGGTCGCTATCCTTAAGAGAAAGCTGATTTCAAATATCCCCCCCCCTGCTAAATCTGTCTTTGGGATTCATGATCCAATAGGATTATCCTATCTGACTCAACTTAGAGTGGGTCTTAGTAAGTTATGCCTTCACAAATTCAAGCACAATTTTAGGGATTCCATAAATCCAATGTGTCCTACAAACGATGGTATTGAGACTACGGAACACTTTTTGTTGCTCTGCCCCTCCTTTGAGGTTGAACGTCGAAATCTTCTCGCTAGAGTGTTTGATTTGCTGCGACCATTTGGACATATCAATCTTTCAAATGAGGTTTTGACACAACTTTTATTATATGGTGATAAAGACCTTCCAAAGGACGTCAACAGAAATATACTCGAGCTTACTCTACATTACATCCACGCAACTGGTCGCTTCAGTTGAGATCACCGTAAATCTAGTTAAACGTCACCAAACCACTAAGTCCATTTTCGTAAAGTTTCTTGTCGTAGAGTCCTGTCCATATATTCCTTTGTAAGCCTGTTTCACATTGGATGTTAGGCTTATATTAGAAATCCAGACCCGATAGCCATGGGGACCTTGGGTGGGGAGCAGTGACGGGGACGGTTGTTGTCGTTGTTGTTTCCTCGGCCGGCGTTCCGATTGTTCACTATTATATTTTGGCCTGACATCTAATGTGAAACCGGCTCAAATATTTATTTGTAAAATGTTTTTATAATTAGCATTTCTATCTGTATTAGTTGTAGCGTATGTATAGTAGTTTGTAGTAGTTGTATTTTAGTTTTATATTAATTCCAGGGGGTAGACATGACATTTTGCTCCTCCTGGTCCCCGTCCTTGTAGTGTGGTATAGTAGATTGTAGGTAGTGTTTAGGTAATTTTGTTGTAAATTTTTACATTGAATATGAAAAAAAAACCTTTTATATTCTTAACAATAACTTTATGATTTTTAGTTCTATAGATGATAAGTAAAATGTTACAGAATAAGATCATCAATAAAATCAAAAAATGATATCAAGCTGACTGGAAATTGATACTGACAGCAGGTGCTTTGTGTTCGGAATGCGACTATTAAACTTGAGTTTGCACAGGTTATTTCCCCTTGAAAAATAGAGTGTTTCTCGTGTCTTTTGTCTGACACGTTCTTACTTGCTTTCCATTTTGAGCATACCTACTCATAAAGATTTTTACACAACTACAGTTAATTTATCAGTGCTTTAATGGTATACATAGCATTCTTTAGCTCAAGCCGTATGCATATCCAAACCCATATCTCAGTCAAAATGTTATTACAAATGTCATTTTAGATATCGTGTGTCAATACAAAGCAACATTCTATCCACTTCAGCAAAAACATACCTGTGTTGAATTTCCTCTTGAGTTTCAAAGATATCAAAGGATCTTAGGGCCTCTTCTAATGCACTATTGAAGGTCAGATCCTTAAAGAAATGCAGAATAATCTAGAAATTATACATGAAAAACTGGGTGTCATAGCTTGTTGTATTGCAACCAGAAATCAGAAAATCAGTCAATCAGAAAAAGTGGCAATTCAAAAGCGTAATATAAAGACACCTTTTAATCAGCATTAAAATATTTCATCCATTGTCCCAGAATACTCTAGTGATTGACTAATACAGGAATTAAAATCATAAAAAACTGCAATACGAGAGCGAAAAGTGGCGGTGGTTCACGAAAAGACCTTTCTGCTGATTTTTGTCATCAAGCCAAGTCAAATTAAAGGCACACTGTTGTTGCGCTGATTCGGTGAATAAAACAATTCAAAAGAAAAAGATAAGGCAAGTTTCAGCTATTTCAGGGGCCAGAGAAATAAATTTGATGACAGCGATATGACTCCTTCTATTTGGAAAAAAAGCATGACTCTAATACAAAAAGGCTTGGTGAATACCTACTACAGGGTAACTTTATTCAAGATTATTCAGAATCAATTTGACGCATGCCATCGGCAAGTACATTCCATCTTATTTCCAATGATATCCAGGTTGGGCGTATTAACTAAAGTTTTCATCACTTAACTTGCATTTTTGTATGTATGGCCTATTTTAAATCCGAGAAAGTGATAGTACATTTACATAGACGAAGCCCCTTCATTGTGGGAGCTTGTCTTGTCATTCTTGACAAAGTGCATCTAATGTGAATAAATCTTTATTTTTCGAACCTTGGGCATCACCCCAAGTATTTCTAGGCCTGAAATGTCTCGAAAAAAAAACTGTTTCATAATGTTTTAGCGTAAAACGGGTGTTTGTTTTGCTCTTACAACATGCTGCATTTGAAATCAGGCATACTTAATAAAATATGAATTAGATGAGAAACAATTCCATCAATGTATACAAACTGCATATCATTAGAAAGAAGAAAGATTGTAATCCGAGGCGGTATACATTACATCTTCTAAAACTTGTCATTTCTTAAGATTTTCAATTATTGTTGGGTTGCATTTTTTCTGAAACACCCTGTAGATCATTTGTTATTGATTTTATCTGAAGATCTAGCCATTCACATCCACGACAGTGTGATTTAGCCATTTCATTTCTACTCTGGACGACCAAGGCCCTTGCAACTTAGCATGTGTATAGTATAATATGAGCTGAACCTAAATTAAATTAAATGTATTCCTACTTATGTCACGTGACCTGCTCATGATGTCACAATGCTGTCCTGAAATACACACAGCACCATCAAGCGGTTAAATTGTAAAACTAAGCTTGTGAGTTGGATAGAAGATCAAAATTAGTGTATATTCCCTATCTCTCATCATTTTGCTATGTCAGATGTAGATTTTATCAGGATTTATTCAAAATTTAGCAAAATGAAATTTCGTAAATTGATTGTGTTTACTCCCTGGAATAAATTTGACTTTCTAAAAAATCAATTCTTATTGCAAGCTAGATAAAAAGTAAAAGTCCGTAAGTCTCGAAGTTCTAAGTGAACTTGGTAAAAATCTACTGAAGAAAAATTGCTTGAAATGACTGCTTCAGCCCCCCCCCCCCCTTCCCTTGGCTTGATAGGGTGACGTAGGTCCCGATGCATTTTTCAGGGCAGTTTTTTGGAGTTAATTTAGTTCTACCTGTGGAGCACAAGGAGCAGGTATAAGACTAATTTTCCGGATCTGATAAGCTATTTTTCAAGTAGCAATGTAGTGATTGCGCTAGCGTTGTCAAATGATATTTGGTTGTTTGGTAAGCTCATTTCAGACAGCATCTAGAAATTCTTCTACACATGCAGTTCAAACATCCCTTGTGGCAAGAAATTTCCACTAGCTTTTACAGGAAATTTGATTTAGTTTTGCTCCCAGGAACTTTATTCCTAACCCTGAAAAAGCGCTTTGCAGACATTTACGTTCTACACTCATAATAACTAGTTGTTAACATTGTTAAGGAAAGTGCTACTCAACAAGGGAGGATCTTGCTTGAACTTTAAGAAACGGGGCAAGTTGTAGAGGGGGGGGGGGCAATAATTAAAAAGAATGAGAAATGCATCAAGGGCTGTAGTTAATGGAGCAAAGTAGTGTTGTTAGAACAGATGCGGAGATACTACAAAGTCCACTAAGTTTTGAGCATCCTGAACAGTGGACTGGGCCTCGTTGTGAAGCTGTTGTGGGCACCCGTCTGTGTGCTTCAAACAACAAGGCATGTAGAGTGCAAGGTTGGAGAGGGCCTGACATCTCATAGAAAAGGGGCATCAGATTGATCTTTTGTGCTTCATCATTCGTCTTCTAGTGCTGATACATTGTTCACTATATGTCACAGGGACGGCAGGCAGTGTTATCAGCATCATCATTCTACTAACGTTTCTTTCAAGTCAAAGTCCGTAAATCAGTTTGCTGCCCCAACTTGAGTTTGAGCAGTGGATGAGCAGTGGATGAGCATATTCTCTCCTTGACAACTCAGAGAGGCAACATAGCAAGATTGATATCAGTATCATAGAGACTGTGCTAATTCATCTCTTTTTCTATTCGTTCATCCTGCACAACAGCAATCCTTTAAATTGTTTTTCGCTATTAAATTTCATTGTCAATCATAGTATAAAATAGTAGTACATATAAAATGAAATTGAAAAATCAAACCCCTAAATACAATCCAATATTATCTGCATAAAGTACAAAATCAAAATACAGTCCTTCTTGAGCCTCTGTGACACAAAAGCCTTGATCTTATCAATTTAAAAGAAATCTTTGTTCCAATGTCAATGATGACTTCATGGTACTTTTTATTTTGCTTTGTGATAGCTTCTTTGACAGCTTCTTGTAGAATAATTGACATTCTCTGCCCACAGCCCCTTTTGTCCCAAAGACTAAGGGGGTGAGTGTACCATGTTCTATTTCAATCACCCTTTGGTTGTAAACTCTCTTTTATTTTCGTTTTCTGCTCTTCTAAGTATCGTTTTGTTCACAGCTTTGCGTTGGATTCTGCCTTGAAATTTGACACTCTTACATCAAAGAAAGCGACCTGCCCTAATCTGTAGAAACCCTTTGTCTTTACGTCCAACCGAGAATTATCAGCAGAATTTGCAGTACCTATATCAAGAGATTCTCCTGTGAGCGGTTGCAAGCTTGGCTCTATGGCAACGTCTTTACATACCTCTGATAGCCATTTTGCTTCAATGTTCCATATCTCGTTCCGTTGTGCCTCATATGAATGAAACCTCCTTTTTACACTTCATTGCATGTACACTACTGAACGTATGTTTGCATGGACATCTACTTGGTAGGTCCTCCAGTGGTAAATCACATTGCATAGAGATTGCATCACGAAACGCCTCTCTATGTTGGACATATCGCTTATCTTCCAGCGGCAAAACTGTTAGCCATTTTGAAGCCCCCTTTTCTGCTGCAATTTCAAGAGCGTTCTTCATTGAAGGTTGCAGTCTTCCATGATCGTTTTTCCGCTCGTGTTTCAGTTCTCTTGTTTCGCTATTTAAATCTTCCTCTTTTGGTAACTTGTCTATTCTTTGCTGAACTATTAAGTCTGCTAATGGTGTACTGAGCAGCCTTAAAGAAGCATATTCCTGTGCCAGCTCCTCCTTAACATTTCCTATCCCCATCCCTCGAAGACGTGTAGGGAGAGCAAAAATGTCCTGTAGATCAGGGGATAATTGACATCCAAAGGGTAATTCCATATAGCTTCATCAGATGGATGTCAAGTCATGTTTGAGAAATCTTCTTGAATTTTTTCCATAGCAAGGTAATGAGGAGTTGATCCTAGATATTTAATTTCAGCTCGATATCTCGTTTGGTTGACGAGCAATGATTTATTGAACTTTTGGCCCATTTGTCAGTAAGGTGTCACTTTTCATGAGGCAGCATGTTTGAGACACAATAAAACCATAATAAAATTTTTTTAGAACCGTTTCCACTTTTCAGGTGCTTTATATAGTTGTTAGGTTCACGAAAAAGTCAAATTCCACGGAACTATCAAAATCGCTTGGATGTATAATTGCTTCAAAATCACACAACTGTCATTTGTTGATGTATAAGAAATGATGTACCCACGTTTTTCGGTAATTATATCTTTTAATACATAAATGCTGGCAATTTACTAGCTAGTGCCATGAAACTGTGTCCAATGAAGGATGGAATAAAAAATCAAACTACATTGTTTCATACATCAATGTGTCCTGTTAAGGCCAATGCAGTATTGATTAGATTGCTCTAACCACATGTTTTGGGGAATTTTGTCGACTTTCAAAAAATATTTTCAAGATTTTTGTTCAAGCGAAAATTTCTGAAGTTGGTTCTTTATAATGTGCACATATGGAGGTATGCCTGAATGTTGAAAGAATCAATTTTATACTTTCACAAGATGTATATTTAGCCCTTTCAAATGGCTCTAAATAAAAAATGGCGGATATATGCTATGTTCAGCTGCCTGAAACCATATGGTCCCAAATAATCATCGCCTTAGGAAAAATTGTGCTGGTTTTCTACCTTGAGTTCTCATTATGAGGCAATTCCAGAGGTCTAACGAGAATCGGAAGTCTGTTAATTTTGATTATGAAGTTAGCATTGTTAGCAAAAGTGAATTTTGTAGCTTTATGTGTGATACACATGTTTCATTCCCCCGTTGATTAAAAATTTTCACTGTAATTTCAAGAATGTAGATACAGTTGTTGCATCACATGCATTTCTAGATTTTGAGACAAATTTAGCATCAATAGTGATTACCAAAGATTACCGTCTGTGCTTGATCTATCATTTCTAATGGGATAGTACAAACAGTGGAATTTTGAATCCATTTGCATCAGATGCATCTCGAGATTTTGAGCCATATAAAGTATTAGTTATGATTACCAAATGGTTGCCCTTGGTGCTTGATCCATCAACAAGGGCAGAGCAACAAGAAGTGTTCCGAATGGTCGGACAATAGGATTTGTGGTACAAACGGTGGCATTTTGAATCCATTTGCATCAGATGCATCTTGAGATTTTGAGCCATATAAAGTATTAGTTATAATTACCAAATGGTTGCCCTTGGTGCTTGAGCTAGCATTTCTAATGGGAGGGTACAAACAGTGACACTTTGAATCGATTTACATCAGATGCATCTTGAGATTTTGAGCCATATAAAGTTAGGTTCAGTTACAATTACCAAATGGTTGCCCTACGGTGCTTGATCTATCATTTCTAATGGGAGCGTACAAACTAGTGTTCCCCTTTGAATCAGAATTTGGACATCAGATGCATCTCGAGATTTTGAGACAATATAAATTTCCAGCTATGATTACCAAATGGTTGCCCTTGGTGCTTGATCTATCATTTCTAATGGGAGCGTACAAACAGTAGGATTTTGAATCCATTTGCATCAGATGCATCTTGAGATTTTGAGCCATATAAAGTATTAGTTATAATTACCAAATGGTTGCCCTTGGTGCTTGATCTATCATTTCGAATGGGAGCGTACAAACAGTAGGATTTTGAATCCATTTGCATCAGATGCATCTCGAGATTTTGAGCCATATAAAGTATTAGTTATAATTACCAAATGGTTGCCCTTGGTGCTTGATCTATCATTTCTAATGGGAGGGTACAAACAGTGGCATTTTGAATCCATTTGCATCAGATGCATCTCGAGATTTTGAGCCATATAAAGCACCAGTTATGATTACCAAATGGTTGCCCTTGGTGCTTGATCTATCATTTCTAATGGGAGGGTACAAACAGTGGTATTTTGAATCCATTTGCATCAGATGCAAATGGATTCAAAATACCACTGTTTGTACCCCTCCCATTAGAAATGATAGATCAAGCACAAAGGGCAACCATTTGGTAATCATAACTGATGCTTTATATGGCTCAAAATCTCGAGATGCCTGTGATGCAAATGGATTCAAAATGCCACTGTTTGTACCCTCCCATTAGAAATGACAGATCAAGCACCAAGGGCAACCATTTGGTAATCATAACTAATACTTTATATGGCTCAAAATCTCGAGATGCATCTGATGCAAATGGATTCAAAATGCCACTGTTTGTACCCTCCCATTAGAAATGATAGATCAAGCACCAAGGGCAACCATTTGGTAATTATAACTAATACTTTATATGGCTCAAAATCTTGAGATGCATCTGATGCAAATGGATTCAAAATGCCACTGTTTGTACGCTCCCATTAGAAATGATAGATCAAGCACAGACGGTAATCTTTGGTAATCACTATTGATGCTAAATTTGTCTCAAAATCTAGAAATGCATGTGATGCAACAACTGTATCTACATTCTTGAAATTACAGTGAAAATTTTTAATCAACGGGGGAATGAAACATGTGTATCACACATAAAGCTACAAAATTCACTTTTGCTAACAATGCTAACTTCATAATCAAAATTAACAGACTTCCGATTCTCGTTAGACCTCTGGAATTGCCTCATAATGAGAACTCAAGGTAGAAAACCAGCACAATTTTTCCTAAGGCGATGATTATTTGGGACCATATGGTTTCAGGCAGCTGAACATAGCATATATCCGCCATTTTTGATTTAGAGCCATTTGAAAGGGCTAAATATACATCTTGTGAAAGTATAAAATTGATTCTTTCAACATTCAGGCATACCTCCATATGTGCACATTATAAAGAACCAACTTCAGAAATTTTCGCTTGAACAAAAATCTTGAAAATATTTTTTGAAAGTCGACAAAATTCCCCAAAACATGTGGTTAGAGCAATCTAATCAATACTGCATTGGCCTTAACAGGACACATTGATGTATGAAACAATGTAGTTTCATTTTTTATTCCATCCTTCATTGGGCACAGTTTCATGGCACTAGCTAGTAAATTGCCAGCATTTATGTATTAAAAGATATAATTACCGAAAAACGTGGGTACATCATTTCTTATACATCAACAAATGACAGTTGTGTGATTTTGAAGCAATTATACATCCAAGCGATTTTGATAGTTCCGTGGAATTTGACTTTTTCGTGAACCTAACAACTATATAAAGCACCTGAAAAGTGGAAACGGTTCTAAAAAAATTTTATTATGGTTTTATTGTGTCTCAAACATGCTGCCTCATGAAAAGTGACACCTTACTGACAAATGGGCCACAAGTTCAATAAATCATTGCTCGTCAACCAAACGAGATATCGAGCTGAAATTAAATATCTAGGATCAACTCCTCATTACCTTGCTATAGAAAAAATTCAAGAAGATTTCTCAAACATGACTTGACATCCATCTGATGAAGCTATATGGAATTACCCGCACAGCCTCAATTCTACTTTTCCTTTGAGGAGTAGTTGTTGAGGCTGCGCACAGGCTATTGTTTGACAGGTCGTGTCAAAGTTTCAAAACAAGTCAAGCTTTGCAAAATCAAGTGCATAAAAATGGTGGAAGCTTACGCCCTAAACTGATGATCAAACAATCAAACAAATGACCAAGCTTACAGTACAAGACTTATCCATCATTATATGGAGATGAGAGAAAGAAAATACTGCTTTTCTGTTTGCTGTGTCTAGTCATCGGAGACTTACAGAATATAATCAAAAGACTTCTTTGTTTTCTTTCCTCTGTAATAAATTTCCTTGAATGCATAGGCCTGGTAGGTCTCGCAGCCAAAGCAGACAGCAACCCACAAGCACAGCCCGTTATTACAATCAGGGTTCTAATAACGGACCTTCTAGGTGGCTAGGTAGCAGAAGCCACAAAAGATTTGACATGGCTATGTGGCCTTAACCACTGCTTGCAAGATGTAAGAAAATACTGTATGTCATTTCCAACCATCAAACATGCAGGCAAATATGCATGAATATTTCAGATACAATAGAGGGGGGCCACTAATGGAAAGAAACTCTTCTCTACCAAGTGAAAATATTACAATTCTAATAACAGTTTATGAAACCTGCCAGCAGCCTCCCCTGATACCTTGATGTCACCTTGAAGGCAACTGATCAATTTTAAGTAACAAAATACATTAATAAAAACTGTATGTCGATCTAACGTCAGTTAGTTTAAACATATTGCTTTGTCCTTCTAAGGTAAACAAGTTATACTGTAGTTGTTGCTGTTGGCTTTGTTTTTGTCACTTTCATTCAAGTTGTTGCTGTTGATCATAAGCTTACAGTACCTTTGGTTTGGGTTCAGCAAGGCTGATGGGTGATGTGATCCCATACTGTTTCTCCTGTGTACCAGACTCTGAGCTTGCGTTTCTGAAAAAAAAAATTACTGATCACTGAAAAACAAATCATTGAATTGTAAGCTACATAAAGGTACATCATAAAGAATCATCTGTCGCCAGGGACCATGTCATACCAATTTATTAATACTGTTTGAAAAGAATAAACTCAAATCAAAGGCTGTCCGTCTAGAAGAGGCCCAATAGACAACATCGGCTAAGGTTTTGTTTTGCTCAAATCAAGTCATGCAACCATAACCTTGGGAAGTTTCAGGATGATTGCTGTGTAGCAAGCGAGTGGCGGCAATATAGATTGGTCAAATTACAAAATTTGGATGGCGAATTTTGAACAAACTATCTTTGTAAACCTAGCCTCCACCACAACTTTCGCAGAGGAGCTATTTGTAATTTTATAAAGAACAGCGATAACTGCATGCAACGTTCCACGTCTGCAAAACAGTCACAACCATGTTTGTAAGATTCGCTTTTGGTAAGGGAGCTGGGGGCCCACCTGAAACTTACGGGTAGTTGACAGGAAGAAGGGATTTCACACACTCTGGTACACCTTTCATTGCAAATTTGAGAGGATTTCCTTTTGCTTTCTGTTGTTTCAACCAATCACAGAATCGGTAACATAGCTGATCTGCATCAGAATTGGGAAGATCTTAATGCTGGCCTGGGGCTGGATGCTACGTTTGGTTACTTGCACAATTACATTTCTGCTGGATGTCACTGGAAGGGATTGAATGGATCAAGAAAAAATGTTCAAATTAAAATGGAGGATTACATTAAGCCAAGAGATATTGTGCTTTGTGGCAATTTTAGTTTTAAATTTTTGATCGGCTTTCTTTTATATACCGGGTGTCCCATAAAAAGTTTCCCAATTTGAGATGCTATGGGGATGCTATGGGGAGAGAGCAAGTTAGTAAATAAAAATTCAAATACAGTAATCTATTACACAATGTCCAACTTAGATTTAACTATTTAATTCATTTCTATATCTGCCCGCATTGATTTTATATCAACACATTTTCTTCAAAAATAGAATACCTGAAAAGTTCATCAAAGAGCTAGAAACAGCTAATCAATATGATCATTGAAAACCTGCAGCTCAAAATCCATACAACATCAAGCTTTTATAACAAATTCCAATAGCAAGGAGCTTGAACTCCAAGAAAATGACACCTACAAGATAATATTGTCTGTTGTTCCCGTAAAATACACCATTTTGTTTGATATTTTAAACACCATTGGGATAAGGACAGCAGAAAAATCTCATTTTGCCAATCAAAAGTGATGAGTCAAACAAATTTTTGCGTCATTGATAAAAAATACGGAAAAGTTCATGGGTAACTTTAATCTGCCTGGTAGGAGACCAAAACGATTTCGAAGTTTTCACATGCGGAAGCTGAAGGTTTGGTAGAATAAGTTGCAAGAAATGATTTTATTAGAAATGATAGAATATGACTAGTGCACATGCATAGAGTATGCTCAGATATCAGAAGGAGAGATTCCTTACGATACAGATAAAGTTGTTACCTTTCATTTCCAGTGATGTTTACCAAAAATGAAAAAAACCGTGTAATTTCTGAAGTTATCACTTTAACATGTAAAGATCTGTTTTAAGATACAGTACTTAGTTTCTTTCAGATTGTCCAAATCAGCACCATTCATTGCAGGAAGAACCATGACTAACTTATCTCTTTGTGCTGATTTATTTTCCTCTCTGCCTTGTCCACAATTGATCTTGATCACCTCACGGTACTTTTGGTATTCTCGAGGCAATCATAGAAGATAGATGAATATCGCCGCATGGTCAAACAACAAGCAAACGTTCTGGTCACTTTATTCCTGGGACTTAATTACAATTTGGATATATTGCGTAGTATCAAGTTTCATTTCACTCCCAAAAAGTCTTGTAGACATTTCACAAAATTGGGCGCAAAAATGCTTTTGTTTTCAAGAAAATCAATCAAAAATCAGTAAAAATCCTTTTGCTCTGGAAAAATCTCATACCATTTGTCGAATACGTGAAATGCCCGTCATGAAATGCCCCTCGTCGCTCAGAAGAAGAAACCCAATTAGCTTTCCCGCGGAATCGCTTTTGACAACAATGCAACTTTTTGCTGGAGGGATTTTCCTCTTAGTGGAAATTAGGCTTAGGAGAACAGAAATTTCTGCTACTTGCACTTTAGGCCATGCAGCTGAAGTGAATTGCACGGAAAAAGTTTAGGTTGCCTAGAAAATAAGAAAATGATACTAAGCTTTAACTTTGACCGTTCTGGAAGAAACCGGTCAAGGAGGAAAGGAAGATGCCAGCCATTTGATACATGTTTGTTTCCAGCTGTTTCGCTGCAAGGTCACAAAAAGTGATCCGTATATCATACTAACTTGAGTGAAAGGCAAATATTTTCTGCAGAATCGTCTTCCAAAGTGAATTCCATCGAAAATTGATTTGCCAAAGTTGTCCATGAAAGAACAACAGTTTCCGTGTTTTCCGCTGTTTCGGCGACTTCCGCGGAATTCACCTGGCCGAAACTTTGTGACCGTTGTATGTTTCCATGGAAGACACCAAATATCAGTAAATTCTGGTGTATATGGTTCAGATCCATGTTGAGTTGACAGGGAATGACCCTCTGAACTTAAAGGGAATCTAAGCATATAAAATTGGCTCAAGTCACTTGCGGTCAAATTCTAGCGTATCAGATATCAATATTTCCTGTTGACAAGATCAGTTACCAAAATATAGTTCAGCATGTGTCATGGCCCATTCTCTTTGCATGGCTATTTACCAGGAGCTATATGCTTTGATTCCCTTTAAATTTTGATCCACAAAGCTCACCAATCAGTCTCTTTACAGTATTCAGATATTTCAGAAATGCAGTTTTGAGAAACTTCCAAACCCTTTTAGCAGTAGTTTGACATTCTTTCCCAAGTGAGAAATATTGCCAATTCGCGCAATGCCATTTAAATGTTGCCTGTTAGGGAAACATTGCCCTTTCAGGAAAAACATATGCAAGATACATAGAACCAATCTTCAGGTTGCAGAAAAGAGCTGTCAGAGCAATCTCATTTCAGCCTCGCTTGTCTCCGTCACTTCCCATCTTTAAAGGGAGTACAAAGACCAGCATGCTGTGCGCGAAATCAAGGACTTGATCTGCACAGCTTCCAGAATAACTGACTGTACGAAATTCACAAAAACAAAAACAAACGATGGCAAAGGCTGCTGGTCTTTGTACTCCCTTTAAAGATCTTAAACTTCTCAAAATTTCTGAGATTTTTGAACTTAACTTTTGTTTTTGACTCTGTCAACAAGACGTCACCTGATTGTTTTCATAACTTCTTCCTATTTAGTTCATCTGTTCATCAATATTCCACTAGGCAGGCCAGTTAAGGAGATTTATAATTGACTCAAAAAAACAGCCTTCAATATGTTCTAAAATTGTTACGTAACCTCGGTGCCAAACACTGGAGTACACTTTCTGCAGAACTCAGAAATGCCCCATCAAAATATCCTTCAAAAAAAACCTGAAAATTTACTTACTGAACAAGGTCAACTAATATTCTGAACTATTCCGATACCTTACAAATAGTCTTAAAGGGGCTCAGTCGTCAAACAGTAAACAAATCCGTAAATTCGCACGTGTCGGGGATTATCCATTGTTCATCCATTGTTCTCTGCAGTTTGTTTGGTGGCTTCACCCAAGCCACAAAAAGTGACTGTTAAAAATTCACTTATATCCGAGCAATCGCAGAAGATATGAATGTTTGGTTTGTTCCTTACACTGTGATCCAGATTTCCGTTTTAGTGTAATTAATGCCAAAAAATGAAAATATCAGAATTGTACAAAACTGATTTTTCTATATTAAACCGTAGCCTGAGGTATATCACAACGCAAAAATTTTTCAAATCGGACAATTTAGTGCTGAGACAGTAGCATTTCACGTTAGGCCTAAAAAGTGTACTGCAGGCTTCACAGCAAGACCACAAAATAGCACTAACTTTCAAATTCAAATGTCTTGGCTTGCACGCACTCGATTTTCATGACCTTTGTTTTGTTTGACAGATTGAACCCTGCAGAATATGTAGTGAAAAGGTCGATTGAAAATTTCATCTTGGGGTGTGCAAATTTTTCAAATCCATAATGGTAACCAATAGTTGATAAAAACTAAAACTGAATCACGAAACGCTCCTTCAACATTTAAAACAAAAAGTCTATGTTTCAGAACTCTCGTAAAGCCTATTGTAGACTCAAGTTTAACCTATTGGGAACATTTTTGCAAAAGGGCTAAATAGAATAATCTCTGAACTAATTTTGGCGAAATTTTCACGAAAGGCCAGTGAAGAAGATGTCTTTTTTTAGCAAGTTCTGTCTATATTTGCCACTGTCTATAGACTGAACTAGATGTTCAATGAAACAAATATTTCCCTCTTATAATCAAAAGGAGGTTAGAGATCAACTCCCTAATCATATAATGTGTCTATTTTGGTGTTTGTTCTGTTTTTCTATGTTACTAAGCGCATTTTTCACCTTGAGATATAACAAATCATTGTACGGGGTGAGCCAGAAAAAAGTTCTCACTTTCCACAGGCCAGGATAAATCACACACTAGGCCAATTTTAGTTGTTTTTGGTTTAATCTTTTGTCAGTATTCTATATTATCCTGGGTTATTTTTTGTAGATTTTTCGGAAGGCAATTTATCGATAAATTAACAATTTCTTTCAATTTTTGGCCTGCAGACTGCCCAAAAAGATCGAAAAACAGTGATCAAAAGTCCTACAGATTGAACTGGGCAGAACAAAGGGAGTGCTCTTCGAAATGACTAGGGAATTTTGAAATGGATTAGGTACCATCTGTCGCACGAGCGGTTGTTCAATGATTGCACAAGCTTAATGTCACTTGTATTAATACAAAGACTCTCAGTTGTTTTATCATATTTTTGAAATTATACTTGATAGCTACTTTAAATTAATGCATGTTGGGAATTGACAAAATATTTCAAGCAAGCGTGTAGATTTATAGCCTACGAGTAGACCAATTATCTTAAAGGATAAAGGGTCTACGAAATAAAGAGATAAAGCTTGCTACGGCTGCCCAATTGATTATGTTAATCTTCTATGCAAATAAATAATATGCGAAACACGTCTAAACAAAGGCTGCATAAATTAAGTTCTAGAAATCTGGAACTGCAGTAGCAAGCTTTCGCTCATTAATTCGTAGACCCTTTCTCCAGTTGGATAATGGGTCTACTCGTAGGCTAGTAGATTTAGGACTTTGTGACGCGAAGAACTGCTAGCCGCACGTCATTAATAACTATTCCTGACGCATACAAGCCTTTCATTCTAGGCGCCTAGTAAGTACAGTTCTTCTGTGACGCATTTCAAGAACATTTTGCTTTATTGATGCGTTATTTGCTCTCATTTATACTCGAGTTCACTTTCTGTTTTGATATTCCTGTTGACCTAAGAGCGGCAAATATCAAATAGACCAACATTGGCCAGTACACGTTTTTTACAAGAAACCGGTTTATGACAAACTAAGTACTACGGTGACTAAATTTTAAGAAACTCTAGTACTACGTTCAAGAACAATTAAGAAACTTTAAAATTCTATTTTTAGAATATGAGTCGGTAGATTGCGGGTCGCGCAGCATTGCGTGTGTTAATATCAAATTTTGACTGCAAAAATTGGTAACTTTTTGCCTTAATGTGCATATGGCTTATTAGTGGTGACAATATCAATGCAAAAAAAGGACTGCCTTTTGTCGAGAAGAAGGCTCAACTTCGAACCATGACGCAATTTTAGACCCCAAAAATAAGAAACTAATTAAGAAACATTTACTACTAAAACACCGAAATTTTCATGCGAAATTAAGAAACTTCTAGTACTAAGTGCTGATCCAAGTTTCTTATAAAAAAACGTGCACCAACTTTTGAAACAGATATTTCTCGAAATTGGGCAGTGAGAAGCGGAGGGGCACAACTGGTTTTACTGTGGAAAAAACGGACGAAAAGCTGGGTAAAGGGCAACTGACAAAGTTGTTTCTCTAGAATGTCTAAACTTTCTGCTGCGGTGCAGATAATGATGAATGAATATTTTGAGCCCAAAATTGACAAAATAATAATCTGATGCCCAAATTTAGTGTAAGGAAAAGGGCACCATTTCCTGATTACTTTCGTCTGGGACTGGTCACAGCAAATTGATAATAAACAGCCATAGGAATAGTTACTGTATAATGACGCGCGGTTAGCAAGTTTTCGTGTCACAAAGTCCTGAATCTACATGCCTGTTTGAAATATTTTTTCAATTCCCAACATGCATTAATTTACAGTAGCTATCAAGTATAATTTCAAAGAAATGATAAAACAACTGAGAGTCTTTGTATTAATGAAAATTACATTAAACTCGCGCAATCATTGAACGACCGCTCGTGCGACAGATAGTACCAAATCCATTTTCAAATTCCCTAGTCATTTCAAAGAGCAATCCCTTTGTTCAGACAAGTTCAATCTGTAGGAAATTTGATCACTGTTCTTCGATCTTTTTGGGCAGTCTGCAGCCCAAAAAATTCCAAGAAATCATTAATATATCGATAAATTGCCTTCCGAAAAATCTACAAAAAATAGCCTAGAATGATATAGGATATTGGCAAAAGATTAAATAAAAAACAACTAAAATTGGCCAAGTGTGTGATTTATCCTGGCCTATCAAAAGTGGGAACTTTTTTCTGGCTCACTCGGTAGAGTTGGCTGCATATTTTCAAAACATTAAAAATTAGTTGAATTATGTAGAAAATCTATACTACTATTGCTAAAAATCATGTATTTGAAATTGTGGAGATATGATGAAATATTGCCTTTGCTAATAGTTTTTCGTCATAAAAATGTAATTTTTAGCTCTGAAAAGGTGCAAAACTGGTCTTCGTGAAAAATTCGCCAAAATTACTTGAGAGCTTATTCTACTAAGCCCTTTTGCAAACGTGTTCCCAATACCTTAAAGTTGATTCTGCAATAGACTTTATGAGGATTCTGAAACACAGATTTTTTGTTTTTAATGTTGGAGAAGCGCTTTGTGATTCAGTTTTAGTTTTCCCTGGTAGAAAAAGCATGGGCAAAAGCACGGAGTCCATGGAACTTCCATGGAAGCTCCATGCTTACCATGCTTTCCCATGCTTTGAAGTCTAACTCAGCCATGAAGGAAGCATGGAAATGCATGGAAAAGCATGGAGAAATTATTCTTAGCACGGAAAAGCATGGAAAGCAAGGGTAGATCTACTCTGGACAACTTTTGCAGCATGGATAAGCATGGAAAGCATGGATACTTGCAACATGGAAAATTTGTATAAGCACGGAAAAGGATGGAAAGCATGGGTAGATCTACTCTGGACAACTTTTGCAGCATGGATAAGCATGGAAAGCATGGATGCTTGCAGCATGGAAATTTTGTATAAGCACGGAAAAGCATGGAAAGCATGGGTAGATCTACTCTGGACAACTTTTGCAGCATGGATAAGCATGGAAAGCATGGGTAATTCGTAAAAGCATGGAAAAGCAGGGGAAAGCATGGACAAAGATCTTTCCATGTCCCCAATCATCCAAAAACAACAACCACCTATTCTCAATCGTGGCCCTATAATTTGTTTCAATTATTTCGCAAGTACATATCTGAAGTGTCTTGCAGAAACTCTTGAGTTTGTTCAAGTCTTGATTTATGGGCTTGCACTAATACTGTGGGAGTTATATTTCTTTGAAGATCATTATTGGCAGGACCGTAGGAAGAAGCTTCGGATTGGGGGGTGCAATTGTTCTTAAAACAATAGATATTAGCACCATTGTTTTAAAAAATTATTTGACCCCCCCGATCACGGGCCTGTTATTGGGCTCATGCAACAGCAATGCTAGGTCCATGGTGAGTTACTTTGGTTGAGCCTGCGAGATATAAATACCCTGAAGCGTTCTGTTTCCTCTGTAATCAAGATTCATACTGTGGCGTGTTTATGGTTGCATCTGCCTTACAACTACGAACTACAAACGCAGTCTACCTCTCCTTGTTTTTTTGCAGGAAGACATGACTGAAATAAGTTTATGCCTCGAGGGCTTCCATTAGCATTATAGTTCTCTGTCCTTATGGACTTCGAAACAGTTCCTTTCTTTGCATAATGAATATCTGTTGTTAAATCAGTCTCAAGGGGTCCATTGAGGATTTGAAAAAGTTATTGTTTTATGGAATTTCTTGAAACAATGAAGAAAATGAGCCTGGCCATAATTAACGACTGAAGGAGCCTTCTGGGAAAATTGGACGATGTGTTTGTTTGTTGTAAAAAAACGTTAGGTTTAAATTTGAAAAAAGGCGCAAAGCACACAACAGTTTCATGCTGTATGACAAGAATTTTGTTGGATAGCTTTGTTGGATGTAACGTTCTGTCGAAGATTCATGGAAGATTCGTTGTAAGAAGCTTTAAATCATTGAAACAAAGTAATGGTTATTATGCAACTATTACGTGAGTACAAATATCATATCAACATCTAATTAATATCACCATTCTAATTAGTTCTCTCATTGCAATCGTTAGGATGTCAATAGAGATCAAAATACCCTAAAAAGCACAAAAACGCTGCATCTTATATAACCAGATCTTCATATTATTACGTGGAATTTATATCCTTATGGATACATCTCACAATCATTCAGTTGTAGATACTGTATCTTGGAGGCCACTAAACTATCGAGTGGTTTTCTCTCGAAACGATCGACGATGATCAGAAGAAACTTCAAACAAGCAATAAAAAATCAGGTTCTCTAACATCTGAGAACACGAAGAGCTTTCCAATTTTCTATTGTTGGAAAATGGAAACACACTGTTCTGCCTCTTGCAACCATTTGTCAGCAAAATGTGCTCTTTTCCCTCTATTCCAATCCATTAAGAATTTTTATGGAAAACTGAGGGGCATTTCACTCTTTCGAAAAAGCGCACAAGATTTCTTCAAAGCAGTTTCGGTTCATATATATATATTTCAAAACAAAAAGATTTTAGGCAAAAGTATTCACGAAATTTTCTGGGAAAGACATGCCCCTCGTGGAAAACATTGGTACAAAGTTGAGAAGTTTCTTACCGTTGATGATTAAAACGATGTAGGAAATGAAAATGTCATGCTCTTCTTACTTATGATCATAGCTCATTTCTATGTAATTCGTTTGCAAATCTTAGCAACAGAAGTGAATATAACTCGTTTGGTATAATGTCAAAGAAAAACAAGATCGATCTTACGTTAAAACATGGTTTGAATAGGACAAACACTGCATAAGTATTCCAGAAAGGGGGCTACACGGGAGGGCAGAAGAAACGTTAGAAAGTGCTCAAAAATCAGCCTTTTTGGGCAAAAATCCACGCTTATTTGGGTGGGCAGTGGACTTGCTCTAAGTCTCGTTCTTGATTAGGAAATAACAATTCATGGAAATCTTCACAAAACTAGAGGGGTAGACATTTTTTGTACAATAGCAATACTTTTTAGTGTCAAGTCAACGTTTGTAGATTTTGTGTATGCTTTTAAATGTTCACTTGTGCAACGATTACTGTGACATAACTGATTCAAGGAGTACATGTTTTTTATAAGAACCTGGATCAGCACTTACACGTTTTTTTTTCTAAGGAACTGGTTTTAAGAAACTCTTTAACTTTTAACTGCAAAAATTGGTAATTTTTTGCCTGAATGTGCATGGCTTTTTCGTGATAACAATGTCAATGTAAAATGGAAGCCCTTTGTCGAGAAGAAGCCTCAAATTTGAACAATATTGCAATTTTAGGCCCAAAAAAATAAGAAAATTAAGAAATTTTTACTACTAAAACATCGAAATTTTCATGCGAAATTAAGAAACTTTTAACACTGTGCTGATCCAAGTTTCTTATAAGAAAATATGTAGTACAAAAAGTTTCTTAATTTCACATGAAAATGTTGATGTTCTAGTTGTAAAAGTTTCTTAATTAGTTCCTTATTTTTGCAGTCTAAAATTGCGTTAAATATGGTTTAAATGTAAGCCTTCTTTTTGACAAAGGGCTTGCATTTGGCATTGATATTGTCACCACCACCACCACGAATAAGCCACAAAATGTTTCGCAGTGAAAATTTGATATTTACAAACACAATGCTGCGTGAACTGTAATCGACTGACTCTTATTATACAAATAAAATTTTAGGGTTTCTTAATTGTTCTTGAACGTGTAGTACTTGTTTCTTTTGATAAAAAAACGTGCAGGCTACCAAAATGCTTGAAAAATGGAAG
Organism: Aurelia coerulea; assembly: GCA_039566865.1. NCBI lineage: Eukaryota > Metazoa > Cnidaria > Scyphozoa > Semaeostomeae > Ulmaridae > Aurelia > Aurelia coerulea. The sequence goes on from CM076945.1 coordinate 17,901,347, forward strand.
ATAACCATTTAGATTCGTGTGTTTGTCGATTGTGTGCCATTTTACTATGTACTAACAAGTTGAGAATACAATTTTGTGTTGCAGCCCCCAGCCCCAAACCCTAATATTTATACAAGGCACAAATAGCCCAAAACGATTACCCCAGCCCCAAGCCCCTGCAAGGGCAAATTTGGACCAGATCACCAATGGTTTCGCTGGATTTCCATGGATTGGCATGCTTCCATGGAATCCCATGGAATTCCATGGTCTCACTACCCATGCATTCCATGCTTTCTCCGTGCTTTTTCCCTGTGGTGATTTCACCATGCTAGCATGGAAAGCATGGTAAAATTCCCCATGCTTTCCATGGAATTTTGCTCCGATGGATTTCCATGGAATTTTCCCCATGCTTTTTCCATGGAATCCCATGGAATTCCATGGATCCACTACCCATGCTTATCCATGCTTTCTCCATGCTTTTTCCCTGTAATGATTTCACCATGCTAGCATGGAAAGCATGGTAAAATTCCCCATGCTTTCCATGGAATTTTGCTCCGATGGATTTCCATGGATTTCAAGGATTCCATGGATTTTTCCCCATGCTTTTTCCATGGGATTCCATGGTTTTTCCATGCTTCTTCTACCAGGGTTAATTGCCCATTTGGAAAAAATCAAATGATTTTGCAAGGACTTGCATTCAGGATATTTTGACAAGGCTTCAGTGACGACATGGCTTCAGGACGCTTCAGCCAGGGTGCATTCCATGTACTTAGGCCCGAAGATCTTCGGCGTAGACCTGACTTTTTGTTGGCGTAGCGGCGTCATTTTTTCAATAAAATCGGTTCTTGGCGTGATGGCATACAAAAATCTGCCTACATTGGCGTTAATGTGAAGTTGTCCTCGATCTTTTCTCATGTGAATTAGCAGTCTCTCTTGATATGATCAATGATCAAATGTATATGATGTATATTCTCTCTCCCTGTAAAATACCTGGCATACGAAAGCTTAGTGCTCGGCCAGTCTGCATTCTTTGTAGTGAGCGGGGAAGATCTTCCCCGCACCACTTTGACTGCTTCCAGCCACACCCGCACCATAACTCTGTAAAAGGGCCACCTTTTGCAGTTTGTTTATACAATTTGCTAGTACCCCCAACATTCAGATGCGCCAGAATTTACTTCAGAACAAGCTTCCCCGCGCCAAAATCAAAGAATGCAATCTGGGGCTCGGCGTACCTTTGGCGTAGGTTTTACATGGAATGCATCCTGGCGCTTCAGGACGGCGTGCAACAAATTTCCTACCATTTTCAACAACCATGAGGTAGAAAAAATTTCCAGCAGCTTGTTTAGGTTTTTCTGGACGCCGGATTGAATTAATGTAAGAAGTGTGTTGTGCTGATGTACAGTTTCCTGCGCTAAAATTGCTTGCCATTTGGGCAGCATTTCCCAATTGGGCAACATTTCCCGTTTGGGAAGGCGTACCGAACTGTTTAGTGTTTACTCAATTTGAAAATAATGTCAATGGCAATGATCTTTTTTAGTCAAGTTTTCAAATCTCAGGAAATTTCTGGATATTTCCTGTCGTAAGTCAAGGACAGATGACTGGATGAGTGCCATTGTGTTCAATTACCGAAGTTGAGATGCTATGAAGTTTGCCTTTTCCCACCGTGCCGCCATATTTGAATGATGGATTCAAAATGTAGGCCTAGGCCTACCTATGATATTATGACGTACAAAAAGTCAGAAAAAGTCGCACTCTCTAGAATTCCAAGGAAGGATATATGGACTATGAAAAGTTCAAATCTTACCCGGACATGGCTTGCTGTTTTTTGGAATCTTCAGTAAAAAGTGACCACTTCTTCCTTTAACTTCAGTTTTTGAGTTTCAATCAACGGACTGTAGTAGCTGTGCAGCCAGACACAAAGATGATATGATGGGCCTAAATCAAATGCACAAATGATAACATTGCAGAAAACTCATGTCAGGGAGCTCAGCATTTGCTAGAGTTCTCAGTATTTAGCAACTATTAAATTCTCCATTGATTAATATAGTTAACGTAGGTGTGCAGCAGAGTAATACTGATTATTCCCAGTTGAATTTGACCGTTTCTTTCAGCACAGTTCACGCGTGGCTTCAAAGTTGTCTTTTTCGCCAGGTTAACAAAAAATGCGCATGCGCAGCGCTTTCAGGCAGAATCCGATTCAAAAGCAATCTCGTCCCCAGAGTGAGTTCGTTGCTCTACCTCTACTCTGGGATACAGTAGACTTGCCCCAAGTCTGTTTTGTCAACTGTAATAAGTCTACCGGAAAGTATATCACAAAACAGACTTGTTGAACTGCGGCCCTCATGAATAATTAATGAGTAATTTGATCCGAAGCGTCCCACATTTGGGACGCTGTCGGTACTTTTGATGTGGACTTCAGCCAATCATTGAGCTCTTAGAAACAGAAGAATACAATAGGCAAGCCACACTGAAGAGGAGATCGGGGTGTTGTGTTGCACGTTGCGCACTTCTTCTCACTGACTGAGCAACGAACAACAGTACAAGTTTGAATTTTGTAACGGAGAGCAATCGAAGCTTCGAAGACAGTTTTGAAAAACATCGAAGAACTGCGATCCTATCAAGTGGTAGCCTGCGTGCAGACCCATTTTCCAAAGGAGGAAAGGGTCTGCGCAACTACGAGCCAAAGCTTGCCGGGCCTTCTCGTAATTTATTCTGACGGCCTCGTAATAGGTCACTAAATATTACTCGATCCAATCCTCCCAATGTAGCATTTTCTATGGCTGTTGTATCTTTTTGTTTGGCCTTTCTTGCAAAGCGTTGTTTGTTAGTCAAACGATTGCTTCAAAGACAGAAGATGAACATAAAGGCATGTTTTGACAAGTTCTTTTGAATTCGTCACAGCAGGGATTCAGCAATCTTGCCTTTTGAAATAGTGCTCTAGAATTTTCAAGGTCCTTGTTTTCTTCTTTTGTGTGATTGTTATCAGACAGAATAGGTTTCCCTTCCTCACGGAAAGATATTTCATATATATCACAAAAGACGCAATAGACTGAGAACAACACGCGATCTGAGCATGAGACTGTTTGCTATGTATTTTGAAATTGATAAATGTTGTTTCTCCAATATATTCTCAAATACAGTTTCGTCAAAATCTTATATTTATTACGACTGTTTCTTTTCTGTGGTGCGCCATTTTGATTTCAGTGCGATTGACCACTGGTGTTTCATGTAGTTGCATAATTACATGGTCTTTTGTGATATTGCATAAATTAAATTCCAGAAACCAAGAATGAGCGGCAAGCTATTGCTCGTAGTTGCGCAGACCCTTTCCTCCTTTGGACAATGGGTCTGCGCGCAGGCTAATCAAGTGGATGCCCTATTAGGATACATGCAAGGTCGCAATATGCTTGTAGCACGGTGAACTGGCTTTGGCAAATCGCTTTGTATATCGTCACCAAAATTCTTAATGTTTGCACAAAGCTGCGAAGACAGTAAATGCCTTGGGAAGTTTTTAAAGGTACTGCCTGTAAGGGATGGACAATTCCTCGTGCAAACAAGCACAGACTGACAGACACATGGCAGCATTTGGGCCTAATAATCTACACATTCTCTCTTTATTACCCTTATGACCAGAGCTTGGGAGAGTAGAAGAAAGAGCAGCTTGTGAAAAAGACATGACCAATTGCAAGAGAAAAAAAACTCTGCAGTTTTTTGGTTATATAACCTGTGATGTATTCCTCAGAGCCAGGGGCGTCATCAGAAGGGGACAAAGATAACTTTAAATGATACGGTTTGAAATTAGAACAGGCAGCAGTTGTTTTGTAAATTATAGTGTATTAGGTGTAAACCATCATGTATAAGCCTCGATATCAGGTAGAGGTATAATTAATTAGATCAGGATCGGAGTGGAAACATGGCGTCTTATCTCGTGTGCTCTTTAGGTCTAGCGTTAGGTCGCAGCGGATCTTAGGCATCGCGCGCGCATACACAACATAATATGGCGACGAGTAATCTCAAGAACCCAAAGAAGGAATAGAAGGAAGTAATTTCAACAAGAGAATAAGAATTATGCCAGACAACGAGAATCAAATAGGCCAAGCTCAACCGCCTCAACCAGTAGCGATTCATTTGCCTCCAGTTAAGGAATTTGATCCAAAAGGAGACCCATCTACGGTAAGCCAACGATGGCAGAAATGGAAGAAATCGTTTGTATATTTTCTGAATGCAACAGGTATTCAAAATGATAGCCAAAAGAGGGCTGCACTTTTGCATCTTGTAGGAGATGAAGTGCAAGATATATTTGAAACATTAGGTGAGGTAGGCACAACATATGACCAAGCAATAGAGAAGTTAGATAGTCATTTTGATATCAAGAAGAATATTCCATTTGAAAGATGTGTATTTCATGAGGCAGGTCAAGAATCAGGAGAAAACATAGATTCATATGTCACTAGGTTGAAAAAGTTAACTATTCATTGTGAATATGGAGATGCAAGACAAAATGAGATCAGAGATCAAGTAATAGCAAAATGCCAATCAAGTAAGCTTAGAAAAAGATTGCTACAAGAAGCAGATCTCACATTAGATAAAGTTCTAACAATAGGAAAGCTCATGGAACAATCAGACCATCAGACAAAGAAGATAGAACAACAAAACAATGCAGGATCATCAGCTGACACAATGAAAGAATCTTTTTCAGACCTGAATAAAATAAGACCAAATAAATACCAACACAAAGGTAGACAAGCAATGAACACAGGAGATCAAAGATATTCTCAACAAAGACAACAATGTGGAAGATGTGGAATGAAAAATCACAAAAGCAAAGACTGTAGAGTGACAAAAGGGAAAAAGTGCATGAAATGTGGAATTATGGGACACTTTGCAAAATTCTGTAAGACTAAAACTCCAAAGAAATCAGAAAGTCATCAAGTCAGAGCAAATGAAATCACAACAGAAAGTTCAAGTGATGATGAAGCATTTGTATTCAAAATTGGAAGCAAAGAAAGACCAGTATACCCAGTCAATGTAGTTGGCACACCAATCAATATGCTCATTGACAGTGGATCAACACTGAACATCATTGATGAAACATCACTTCAGAAATTGAAAGAAGAACCACAACTTGCAAACAGCAAGGCAAAGATATTCACTTATCTAGGAAAAGAACCACTGAAACTAAAAGGAACATTCATAGCACAAGTTGAAGCATTTGGAAAAGAAACCCAAGCAAAATTCTATGTCACAGAAGGTTCAGGAGGAGCATTGCTAGGACAAAAGACAGCAGAAAAACTAGATCTTTTAAGAGTAGGCCCAGCTCTAGGTTTAGAAGCAGATCCAGCAAGTTCACTTCATAAAGCAGTAAATGAAATCAGTCAAGATAAATCAACTGAACACAGGATAGATCCAAAGATTCAGAAAGTTCTAGATAACAATAAAGAAGTATTTGAAGGCATGGGTAAATTCAAAGATTACAAGTTAAAGTCACACATTGATGAGAATATCACTCCAGTTCAACAGCCAATCAGAAGATTACCATATCATACAAGAAAGAAAGTTTCTGCAGAATTAGAAAGATTGATGAAAAATGATTGCATAGAGAAAGTTAAAGGTCCAAGCACCTGGATAAATCCAATAGTAGTAGTACCAAAACCAAATGGGACTATAAGATTATGCTTAGACATGAGAAGAGCCAATGAAGCCATAGTAAGAGAAAGACACCAGATTCCAAAAGTTGAAGAAATCCTCCCAGAGCTACATAATGCAAAATATTTCTCAAAGATTGATTTGAAAGAAGGGTATCACCAGCTAGAGTTAGCAGAGGAATCAAGACACATAACAACATTCCTAACACACAAAGGTTGTTTTCAATCAAAACGTCTTGTGTATGCAGTCAGTTCAGCCTTTGAGCAGTTTCAGAAGGTAATTGAGCAAAGCATTGCAGGTTGCCCAGGCACAAGATCAATATCTGATGACATTCTCATATGGTCATCAAGCATAGATGAAATGGCAGAGCGTCTGGACACGCTATTCCATGCATTGCATGCCAGAAATCTAAAGATCAACCCAAAGAAATGTGTATTTGGAACAACAAAGCTCACATTCGCAGGATATTGTCTAACAGACAAAGGAATTTATCCAGATCAATCCAAAGTAGATGCAGTCAACAATGCCAAAACCCCAACAAACGCAACAGAAGTAAGAAGTTTCCTAGGTCTAGTCAACTTTTGTTCACACTTCATCAAAGACTACGCCACACTTACAGAGCCACTGAGGAAACTAACCAGGAAAGAAACTACATTTGCATGGAACAAAGAACAGCAAGCAAGTTTCACAAAGCTAAAGGAAAGCCTAACAAATGCAAGCACAATGGCTTATTACCAGCCACACGCAGACACAAAAGTCATCGTAGACGCATCACCAGTAGGACTAGGAGCAATCCTAACTCAAAAGCAAGAAGATGGACAATTCAAGCCAGTAGTTTATGCATCACACGCATTAAGCCCAACAGAACAAAGATATTCTCAGACAGAAAGAGAAGGTTTAGCAGCATTTTGGTCAACACAGAAGTTTCATTACTATTTGTATGACAGAGAATTCACAATAGTAACTGACCACAAACCACTTGAAAAGCTCTTATCAGCAAGAGGAAGCCCTACACCAAGATTGCAAAGATGGTTACTTAAAATGCAACCATACAAGTACACAGTCCAGTTAAGTGATGATACAGAACATTTCATCAACTCAATTGTATATGATGCTATTCCTAAATCAGTCACAATAGAAGAAATTCAAGAAATATCAAGAAATGATGAAATCTTGAAGAATGTCAAAGAACAGATCAAAACAGAGAAATGGTCAAAAAGTCCAGAGTACAAACCATTTTTTCTGAGCCGAAAAGAACTCTGGATCAAAGATGATATTATTTTAAAAGGAACAAAGCTAACAATCCCCACAGATCTAAGACAAAGAATACTAGCCTCAGCACACCAACATCACTTAGGTATTGTGAAAACCAAAGGATTATTGAGAGAAAAAGTATGGTGGCCAGGAATAGATCAAGAAGTGGAAAAGATGATAAAACATTGCCATGCATGTCAAGTAACAGGATCAAGTAAAGTCAATTATGAACCACTTGAAGCAACAGGGCCAGGTCGAAAACGCGGAAACCGCGGAAAACACGGAAAAACATTTGAAGTTTCTGAATGGCGAGAAATAGTGTTTATTGTGTTAAAATATAGGCAAGAAACCTCTAAATAAGCCAAATATTCCATCAAGAAGACAAACAAGAAATTTCCGCGTTTTCCGCGTTTTCGTTTTTGCTATAGGTGATTTTCGAAAACGCGGAAAACGCGGAAATATCTTTATATCAACTTTTATCAGTAGCTTTGCGCAAATATAGATGAGTAATATTTTATAAGCTTTCTCTCGTAATGAATTCTTTATCAAAATAGACTTCGTAGATCCGAATGAAACTTTGGATCATAAGATTTAAAAATTAATGGGCCTAAGTGGCCTATCAGGAATTCGAGAGGAGTTTGTTGATAGCTTCTCGACCGTATCCCTTTATGATGCTATGGGTGGATACAGCATGTTATGTCGCCTACTGAAGCAACGAAATAAACTTAGAGCCTCCTCCTTTGTAGAATAAACTTTTTCCGCGTTTTCGTTTTTGCTACAGGTGATTTTCGAAAACGCGGAAAACGCGGAAATCTCTTCATATCATAGCACCATAGCTCCATAACGGGATACGGTCGAGAAATTATCAACAAACTCCTCTCGAATTCCTAATAGGCCACTTAGGCCCATTAATTTTTAAATCTTATGATCCAAAGTTTCATTCGGATCTATCTATTTTGATAAAGAATTCATTACGAGAGGAAGCTTAACGTATTACTCGTCTATATGTGCGCAAAGCTACTGATAAAAGTTGATATAAAGAGATTTCCGCGTTTTCGAAAATCACCTATAGCAAAAACGAAAACGCGGAAAACGAGGAAAAATTATACTCTACAAAGGAGGAGGCTCTAAGTTTATTTCGCTGCTTCATTATGGCGACATAACATGCTGTATCCGCCCATAGCATCATAAAGGGATACGGTCGAGAAATTATAAACAAACTGCCCCTCGAATTCCTAATAGGCCACTTAGGCCCATTAATTTTAAATCTTATGATCCAAAGTTTCATTCGGATCTACGAAGTCTATTTTGGTTATTGGTAAAGAATTCATTACGAGAGAAAGCTTAACGTAATACTCGTCTATATTTGCGAAAAGCTACTGATAAAAGTTGATATAAAGATATTTCCGCGTTTTCCGCATTTTCGAAAATCACCTATAGCAAAAACGAAAACGCGGAAAACGCGGAAATTTCTTGTTTGTCTTCTTGATGGAATATTTGGCTTATTTAGAGGTTTCTTGCCTATATTTTAACACAATAAACACTATTTCTCGCCATTCAGAAACTTCAAATGTTTTTCCGCGTTTTCCGTGTTTTCCGCGTTTTCCGCGTTTTCGACCTGGCCTAGTTGTGCAAGTCAAAACTATCAACACAAAAACTGTAATCAAAGCATTAGACAAGATATTTTCTATGTTTGGTTATGTACAGAAATTAGTTGCTGACAATGGAAAACAGCTCATTTCAGATGAATTCAAACAGTACCTCAAACAACATGGAGTAAAGCTAAGGAATGTCACACCGTATTCACCTTGGGTCAATGGTGAAGTTGAACGATTCAACAGATCACTCAAAAAGGCAAATCAATGCGCACATGCAGAAGGAAAAGATTGGAGAGAAGAGCTTAACAAGTTTCTATTGCTCTACAGAACAACGCCGCACGCAACAACAGGACAGTGCCCAGCTACAGTATTTTTTGGACGTGGTATCAAGAATGACATACCAGAATATACAAAGGTTCAATCACAAGACACAGAATTGGATAGGAAAGACAGAGAAAAGAAAGAGAAAATGAAAGAATATGCAGATATCAAAAGGAATGCAAAAGACAGTGAAATCCAGGAACAAGACACAGTGCTAGTAAAGAATCTCTGGAAAAATGACAAATTATCTCCAAATTGGTTAAATGAGAAATTCAAAGTCATCAAAATTTACAGGAAAAGTGCTTTGATAGAAAATGAAAGAGGAAAATATTACAGGAATAAAGCTCATCTTAAGAAATACAATGAGAGTGAGACAAACAGACAAGCACTGATTCAAAAGGAGAACACACACAGCACAGATGAAGAGGAAGACATCTCAGCAGAGGAACTACCAATTGACAATGCGCAAAATGTCGCAAGGCCAACGCGTTCCGAGCGCAGACCGAATAGAGCGATCACTAATGCCAATGACGCAAATAACATTATTTCTAATGAAAATAATAACCCTAGGTTGCATGAAAATGATAATGCTAACATGCAACAAGACAATGAGAATAGCTTGAATGAAGAAATTGTTGACCACCATTTGAATGAAGAAAACAATGAAGACTTACAAGAAAATGTTGGTAATGGAACACCAATTTTTGTACCAGATACTGTTCCAACAGCTATTCAACCACATGTACCAGTGAAGAAATTGCCGGTAAAAAGGAGACGTAAGAAGAAGAACTGAGTTGAAAGGACAGACAGGAGTTTATATATATATTGATTGAACAATGCATTGGAATCTTACTCGTTATGTTCATTATAATCAAGAAGCTGAAACTTTGGAAGATTATTCGTTTTGTTGATGATTGAACATCTTATACACATTTACCATTTACGCTTTACGCTGATGGACTAAAGTTGATGAACATTGATTATGCTGATTGTTTTGTTTGGTTACATTTACAAAGAACTATATTGGAAACTCAAGAGGACGATTTCAAGAAGATAAGATCCTTTTGGATGATTACAAAGTCTGTCCTGAGCTAAACAAGCATAAGAAATCTGAATGTTGATTTCTCCATAAGCCCAAATGATCATTGATGCTGCTACAGTCAGAGAGATGCGTGTTGCTGCTAAAGTTGCCTTCAATAGAAAATCAAGCGCCTTGTATAAGGACAAGAATCGTTTGAAAGCAATATTTTGATCTTTATGTCAAACGAGGATGATACGCAAAAAATCAAAAGTCATTACCCCCAGTTTGCTTAGTTCGTGCATGAAACTATTGGTGCATCTGTCTCAAATTAGATGTCATGTGAGATTCACGATAACGCAAAATTGCTTATACGGAACCCTGCAGAATGTATCTATTCGCGGGCTTCTAATTTGAGGCAAGCAGTCACGAAGATAACCTCTGTGCAGAATCATATGCATGGAGATCTTTTGGTTCAGTGTGACCACGTGCCTTCCCCCAGTCAATGCGCCATTGTTTGCTGTAATTCTGCACCTTTCCTCTCAACTTCACCTGCGACGTTTGCATCTGTAGCTGTGTAGGAGGGGGGTCCTTCTACCTTCGGTGATGCTGCGAATGCTAGCCTCTGTGCAGGCCGCCGGTTACATCATCCTCTAAACTTGACTTATTTGTATAATGAATACTATCAATAAGTGGCTAATGATGCGTTCGTTCTAGAAAACGATTGTTTCAACATAATTAAGCTGCTAATGAAGTCAAGAACGTGCCAATTCTGGGTAAATTTGTTGTTGTGCCAGGGTAAACATCGTGGTGATTTATCCATCTTATGGTGTCAAATCTGTCTAACATGAAATAAGCCGACGTCAAATGTTGCTATAGGATCGCGGGAAACTTCTGTCTTGTATGCGCTTTCTGTGCGCTTTCTTTATTTCAGTGCCAATTAGCAGAGATAAAACGTTAATCAATTGCTTTAACGAGCGTGACGGACTTTCTTTCTTTCTTTCTTCCTGACCTGGAGCCCCTTCTTAGATTACAAAGTACTTTGTAATCAAAAAGGGAGAATATAGTGTATTAGGTGTAAACCATCATGTATAAGCCTCGATATCAGGTAGAGGTATAATTAATTAGATCAGGATCGGAGTGGAAACATGGCGTCTTATCTCGTGTGCTCTTTAGGTCTAGCGTTAGGTCGCAGCGGATCTTAGGCATCGCGCGCGCATACACAACATAAATATTTTCAGGCACGCGGAGGGGGGGGGGGTACCTGGGGATGTGTCGCAATGAAGAGTATACTTTTTCGGAAATCTAGTCAAGCCAAGAGTATACTCATTTGCATTTTGGCTCATCAACGGTCTAGCCAAGGGTATCATTTTTGACAATATTGGTCTAGCGAGAGGTCATGATATCATATTTGGTACAAATTTGACAATATTGGTCCAGAGAATGGCCAACATTATTGGTCTAGCCAAGGGTACCATTTTCGTAAAAATTCGTCTGGCCAAGGGTATGATATTGAATATGCTCAAGGCAGACCCCTACCCAAAATTTAGCCAAGAACCCCCCCCCCCCAATGATTTCAGGCCACCACACCCTTTTTGGCCCATACAGTTTACGAAGTGCAGTTGATGGGATGATATACGCGTAAAATGTTGGGTCTTATCTCATTGTTGCTGCTAGGAAACGCAGGAAACAAACGCCTTCTTTACAGCTAGAAAACACCCTTCAAGCACCCATCAGCATTAAGAAGCGAATGCTACTGCAAAATCTCAGGAATTTTCAATAGAAATTGATAGGAAATCCTGCAAAACAAAAATTGGGAAACACCGAGGCTCTACTCTTTAAACATTTTAACATCAAATGTTTTTAGTGATTCAGCCTGCTCTCAAGTTACAAGTAATTTTCCATAAGAAACAAGAAATAAAAGTACCGAAAGTACTTCAGTAAAATCTCACCCCTCCCTCAACATTTTCTCCTGGGATTTAGAGGCCCTTTACATGAGAAAAGTCAACCCGGGTGGAGTTTCACCCCGGGTGGAGTTTCAACTCGGCCGCTGCAAAAACCTTTGTTATTTGTAAAATCGTTTACATGAGAAAATTTCAACCCGGGGCGAGTTCAACTCGCTTTTTCAACCCGGGTGGAAATTTCACCCCGGGGTGAAAATCGCATGTAAACGCAAATTGTTTTCAACCCGGGGCGAGTTGATGAATTCGCAGAGAACTCTGGGATTGAAAATCAAGGTTTGCGTGTATTGGCGCCATTTTATCACTCGAAATTGGTGGAGAAGAAACAAGATAAAGATGAGTCAACATCCAGCGCATAGGAGAACCCTTGGCGTTCAAAAGAGGTGAGCTTGATTGATTTCAGCATTAAAGCAAGTTACAATATCGTTTGGTAAGGTTAATACTACTTCTCAGGGCTAGTAGGCCCACTTACCATGACAGACAGTCGGTTTGACGATCTGGGCCGATCTAGGCCTAGGCCTTTGCGATATGATTAATAATTTGATTGATTTTATCTCATTTATCCATATGGTATGGTAGCTCATCAGTTCGAAAAACTTGATTTGCAGGGGGCCATGCATGCTAAGATGCCAGGCTAAAATCATTTCCGTATTTCTTGATGTTTTTTTCTGATAAAACTTGATTGGACATTTGCCAATTGCTCAAATGCTTATTTTAACCTTTCTCTTGTAGTGCCAAGTTAACTCCAAGTCAGGCAGTAACTCAGTATGCAGCCAGCTGTCTTGTTCTTGATGATGATGAAGCATCAGATAATGAATATTCAATGCCAGATTCACCAGAAATCCCTCCAATGACTGGACCAGAGAGTAGCCCTGATGATTCTCCTCCAATCCTTGAAGCTCCCCAGAACCGCAAAGTTGCAAAGAAGACTTGCAGATGGAAATGGACAAATGACATGATTGAGCATCTCATTCTTAGTCTTCATGACCTCAAATCTAAGAGGGATTATGAGGGGAAAGACCTAGAAGCTGATCCTGTTAAATTGTATGAAGACCTCAGGCAAATGATGGCAGAATTATACTCTGAAGAGAACTTTGGCCCAGTTGAGTGTGTAAATATGAACAAAATTGGTGATATAAAGCTGATAAAATTTGGATATGGAAGAATAAGAGAAAGAGTAAAATTGTTGAGAAGAAATTTCAAGAGAGCTGTTGTAGAAGGTACCAGATCAGGCAGTGGGAGACTGATGATTGAAAACTGGGATCGCCTGGTGTTCATATGGGGTGGATGTCCATCTGTTATCAAGATCAAAGGTGCTGTGTCTTCCCAATCAAGTGAAGATGTTGGACAGGATGAAAGTTCTTTGGGTTCTGAAGAAGAAGTAGAGGAAAATGTAACTGGTGAAGATGACACCTCTGAAAAAGATGAACCAGTCAATCCAATGAAGCGCACTATGGATAAATCCAATCCCAGTAATGTCAAGGAGATAAAATTGATTGATAAAAAACGCCTAAAGCTTGAAAAGCCATTGTCAGCACAACAAAGAGACCAAGTTATGGTACGTCTGGCAAGAGAAGAACTTGATCTCAAGAAGAAAAATGCGGAGTCCTTAGAACAGAGTGCCAAAGGTATGGAGAAGATGGTTGAGACAATGTCACAATCTTTGACAGCACTGGGTCAGCAGCTGGGAAATGGATTGATGATGTTAGCCCAAGCATTAGCATCCAATCAGACCAATCATCAAACAATCCCACCTGCATACCAGCCCCAGTACAACCCTTTTGTCCAGCAGCATCAACAATTCATGAATGCAACTAACCCAGGACCAGCTGCCTCCTCTCCAGGCTTCAGGTCAACGTTGAGCAGTCCAGGAATTGGAAAAGAAAATGAACAATTATATGAACTTTAAGTTGATAAGCACTTAGCTCTATGGTAATCGCAAACTAGCAAGAAGAAAATTTCTTTAGTTATGGTGTGTTATATAAAACATATTCTTGGAACAAACACTTTATGTGAAACAAACTTTGGAACATAAAAAGCTAAACAAACATGACCACTCAGAAAATAACTTCAGGGAACTTCATTTGGCCTATTGATCAAAAGTACATTTTATAGTTTATCACAATCACCCTCAAAAAGAGGTATTCATGTGTTCCTGATATGTCTTGCTGATGTATACATTCCAATCATGACTTTAAAACATTAAGAAACTTCAGGCATGGGGAAATATAACTTAAGAAGCTATTTATTTTTATAAAGGAATCCCTTTGCTTCTCTTTATGTTATTTTCTTTCTCTGTGTATCACATTATTCCATAGGTACTTGAGTAATTGGAAATGCTTTGAAAACTTTGTTTTGAAATGTTCAGGAGGGGGCAGGTAGTTAAAATAAAGGCTTGAGATTGTTATAGTTGCAGAGTGCTGATAATTTGATAATTTGCCAAATACGCGATTGCACTAAAAGATACCACAATGAAACTTTTTACCAAGAGCCTTTACTAAGGACTTTAAAAATTTTGGTTGGTTGGTTGGTTGAACAGAAAGGAATATGCTAAAAAGTCCTTTGGTGCCAACTTTAGTGCAATCTTCCATTGTAGTTGGGTTGGTGAAAATTAACAGAGTGGGCAAAAATTTCCTAAGAAGGTTAACATATTATACATAGAACAAGCCAGTTTTATAAAAAGTTTCCAAAGTACTCCTTAAAGCCCTCTCTAACAATGCTTCCACTGGTAGAGTTGTATGAATATAGCCTGTCTTGCACTGAATGATGGACACAGTCTTGATTTGCTCTCTCACCATGCATTTCCATGTTCACAGCCTCTTGGTGAAGGTGTACATTTCTTAACTCACAGAAATTGTGCAGTGTAAAGCATGCGTAAATCAGAGTTGGAACATGTTCTATTGCAAGGTCAATTGGTCTAGTTAAAATCCTCCATCTGGCTTTCAGTCGTCCAAAGGCGCACTCAATTTGGTTACGTACTGACCTCAGCTTTATGTTAAAGTAAACTTCTTCATTACAATGACAATGACCATATTCTTTCAAAAGACTAGGCAACAAGGGATAAGCTGGGTCCCCAATCAAAACAGGTGGTATTTCAATGCCATCATCAGTCAGTTTTCTCTCTACATTTGGAAGCCTTTTTTCTTGAAATATTTTATTCAGTTTACTGTTAGCAAACACCTTTGCATCATGTACACTGCCAGGCCAAGAGCAGTCAACATCTAAAAACATGCCCTCATGATCACAAACAGCCTGTACATTGATTGAGTACTTCATTTTATAGCAGAAGTAATCATGGGCATTTTCATTTGGTTGCCTGACAGGAATATGTGTTCCATCAATGCAGCCAACAACCATTGGAAATCCAAATTTTTCTTCAAATTTTGACATGAGGTCTCCCAGATCCTCTTTTGTGGTGGGAAATTTGATTAGGTCAGCTCCCATCACTGTTACAATGGCATCGCAAACTTTCCGTATTGTGCAGGAGAGGGTACATGGAGCTACACCAAATAAATTGCTGGTCATTCTTAGTGACCCCTGATCTTTAAGAAAGTAAAGGGTCATAGCTAATTTCTTGAAGGAGCTAATTGTGTCTCCTCGGAATGAATTTCTACTTGGGCGTATGTATGGTCTCAACCGTTCCTCAAGTGTGATGAAGTCATTTCTGGACATTCTAAAATTTGCAATCCATTCTTCTGGCAACATCACCCCTGTCCAAGCATTGCTCCACCATCTGTCGGTACGGCCAGGATTTTTCCACTGGCGACGTGCTCTTCTTCTCAAGAATCTATTGCGAAGTTGATTATACCTCTTTAACGCACGATTCTTTTCCTCTATTGCACGTGAGATCTCCTGCTTCAAAGCTTGATGCTGCTGCATGATTTGAAGCAGCAGCATGAAATTCATTTGCAATGCAACGCTGAGAGTTGTGAGCATAAACTTCAAAACAAATGTTAGAACGAGTGTGTGTTGATTTGGCGCCATTTTTTCAAGTCGAGTTGAAGACTAACTCGCAAAACAACAGGAACAACAACAACAACGAAATTGGAAACTCGCCCCGGGTTGAAAAATCTCATGTAAACGCAAGCGAAATTCGCAACATTCAGCAAAACTCAACCCGGGGTGAAACTCCACCCGCGTTGACTTTTCTCATGTAAAGGGCCTCTTAGATGAATTATACAGTACATACTCTGTTATTCGATACTCTGTTATTCGATCTTCAAGAGATACTCTGTTATTCGATCTTCACAACATGTCGCTGCGTGCCGTCATCTTTGGTCAGCTTCCGTTTTTGAACGCAACCCCCTATTTTTTCAGTTGACCACAAGAGATTAGCTATCTCATTAATTATTCATGAGGTCCGGAGATATACAAGTCTATTTCGCTTTTCACTTTTCCCTTCAATTTTTTTGACGAATTTTTTTTGACGAAATAGACTTGGGGCAAGTCTAGGATACAGAGGCCGTTCGGCAATATGATTGGCTATTCGAAAACAATAGTAAAATCAGATTATAACTTGCTCCCATTCAAAAATGGCCTTTATTGAATCGGTAATTTCACAAAATCAATGGGGTGTATGGGGCAAGTGAGGAGTTTAAGAGGGGCAAAAGATAAGGCTCAAATCCTTACTGGTTGCCAGAGCATGCGGAAATCATCCAATTTCATGCTTGTCAGCCAATGAGATCGCCGCTTTCTAGCCCCTGGAGACAAAATCGGTCGTTTGAGGTAAATTTTCTAGTACCCTCACTAAAACTGAAATGGATGCTAAAATACTTCAGTTATTTGCAATTTTTTTTAATAAATCAGTTGTGGGGATGTCCATCCAGAGTTGTTTACATGTTTAGGCACACAGCTCGTTTGGGGCCGGAGCTGCGTTCATTTTCCGGTCGAAGAATATTGACCTTCGTTGAAATATCTATAGAAATCGCTACAAATGAGATATACAGATAAGAATTTCAGCGATTACGCATACTGACCTGAGCAATAACCGAAACTCTTTCACTGCTATCATATCTCAAAATTGGAGGCAATTTCTAACGATTTCTGGTAGAGACATCATTTGGGCCTAAGCTTGTCCTCGCTTAAAACTCATTCCATTGCACTTAAAAAGTAATGGTAAAGTTCTTGAGCTAGATAATGCGCTTACCCATGACTCAGACACCAGTTTGACTTCGTTTGCCTTCTTTAATTTGCCAAATTTTTGTAAGAAACAACCAGTTGTGGGCGAATTGCAAAAACTTTCCTCGGTCCATATTTTTCTCTACACAGATTCTCCGCTTCAAACAACAAACAGTGAACTTTGACATTGTATCATAAAAGTCTTGCATCACAGAACATTCCTTTTGAACGATTCCATGCGCTTTAGCGAGGCACTCGTGAATTGTATTCACGCATTTCGTTCTTTTCGTTCTTATTTCAATCAATGCAAAACATAAAAAGAACAAAACATTGTTTTGGGTTCGCTAAAAAAGATACCCGGTTTTACACTTTTGTTTGTTTGCATTGACTGATTGAACCAAATGCGTGAAAACAATTCACGAGTGCCTCGCTAAAGGCGCATGGAATCGTTCTATAGGAATGTTTTGTGATGCAAGACTTTTATGATACAAAGTTCACTGTTTGTTGTTTGAAGCGGATAGACTGTGCAGATAAAAATATGGACCGAGGAAAGTTTTTGCAATTCACCCACAACTGGTCGTTTCTTATAAAAAATTGCTAATGTAAAAAAGGCAAACGAAGTCAAACTGGTGCCCGAGTCATGGGTAAGTGCATTATTCAGCTCTAGAATTTTACCATTACTTTTTAAGTGCAATGGAATGAGTTTTAAGCGAGGACAATCTTAGGCCCAAATGATATCTCTACCAGAAATCATTGGAAATTGCCTCCAATTTTGAGATATGATAGCAGTAAAGGAGTTTGGGTTATTGCTGAGGTCAGTATGCATAATTGCTGAAATTCTTATCTGTATATCTCATTTGTAGCGATTTCTATAGATATTTCAACGAAGGTCAATATTCTTCGACCGGAAAATGAACGCAGCTCCGGCCCCAAACAAGCTATGTGCCTAAACATGTAAACAACTCTGGACGGACATCCCCACAACTGATTTATCAAAAAAAATTGCGAATAACTGAAGTATTCTAGCATCCATTTCAGTTTTAGTGAGGGTACTAGAAAATTTACTTCAAACGACCGATTTTGTCTCCAGGGGCTAGAAAGCGGCGATCTCATTGGCTGACAAGCATGAAATTGGATGATTTCCGCATGCTCTGGCAACCAGTAAGGATTTGAGCCTTATCTTAGAGGGGCAATGGACCACGGCGCATCCGAATTTCGGAGTTTCAGGAAATGTTGGGCTCATTATGACGTCATAACAGGGGGTTGAAAAATAAATGTTGCGATTTTCCGACCTGAGGTAATATAATAATATAATAATAATAATAATTAATTTCTTTAAGGTTGGCGTGGTATATAGCACTAGGCTAATTAATGCCAACCATTATCGATACAAAAGATGTGTAATAATTATAATCAACCTAAATATAACCTAAATTTACAATAAAATCCTTACATAATCTACAGTTGCATGAAAAATTCCAAAACTTAATTTCCCTTTTAAAATTCCCTACAGATCGGGACTTTTTTATATGCAATGGCAAATCTCGCCAGAGATTTTGCCCCAGGAAGCTCACAGTTTCTAGCCCATAGGCTGTAGTCCTAGGTTTGCGTGCATAGATGTTGCTCGTAACTCTTAAGTTGTAATGTATTTCTCTCTCCGCGAAAATTTCTCTCATAAAACAAGGATTTAAATACATTCTTGTTCGGTAAATTTCAGTGACAAGCAACTGTAGATTTCGTTGATGAATGGAGACTGAATGGTCTGTAATTAACAGTTCTTCAAAACTGGAGGTCCGATCATGATACGCTATTCGCAATGCTCTTTCGTGAATAGAGTTAATTTTTGCGTTAACTCGTCTATCGTGAAACATCCATATCAATGGACAGTAGCTAAACTGTGACATTACGAAAGCCCTCATGACAATCTTAATTTTTTCTTCTGGCATATACGTTGAGGCCCTTGCAAGAGCATGTAGCTTCTGGCTTGCTTTTGTGCACACCATTTTCACGTGTTGCTTAAAATTTAGCTTTTGGTCAATTACAACGCCCAGCAATTTTTCTTCTTTACTCTCTTTAATGACAGAGGAACCAACTTTTATTGACATTTCAGTTTCTTTCTCGCCAAGTACAAGGAGATGGCATTTCTCCTCGTTTAATTTCATACAGTTTTGTTCAAACCATTTGCTTAGTTCAGTAGTATCCTTTTCTAGCCTTAAAATAACTTCCCGTAACTCTTGATGAGAACAGTAAATTGTCGTATCGTCTGCATAATTACAGATTTCAGTCTCATTCAACAAAAGGAAAATATCATTGATAAATATATTAAAGAGGAGAGGCCCCAGAACTGATCCTTGGGGAACACCTAATTTCATTTCTTTCCAAGAGCTGAATGAACCATTTATTTTGACTCGTTGCCTTCTACCTGCTAGATAACTGTACACCATCTGTATTGCATTTTTACTAAATCCGTATGCGTTCAATTTAGCAAGCAAGAGTTCATGGTTGAGACAGTCGAAAGCCTTGGATAAGTCCATAAGGACTGCTCCAACAAAACCTTTATTGTCTAAGGTTTTCTTACAAGTCTCCACCAATTTCAGCAAAACATGCTGGGTATTGTAACCCTGTCGATAGGCGCAAAGGCTAGGCGATAGAAACTTATTAACAAAAGGTAGCATTTGATTTGTCAAAAGTCTCTCAAAAACTTTGGAGACTGAAGGTAATACTGTTATTGGTCTATAGTTCTTTTTGTGGAATGAGTCACTATTCTTGAAAAGCGCACTAATATCACCGTCTTTCAGTTCATTGAGGTGACGTTTAGAGTCGATGCTCCATGGTTACAAGCCTGATTTCAAAACAGAAAACAGTTTTCAAGAGACCATTCGTCTGCAAGTCTAATAACGTAATTTGGGGTTCAATATTGCCCCCAGAAGCGGAGCACGCGCCCCCCAAAAATGGGGAATAATTTCGGCCTACCCCATTTTACGCCGTAACTCCGTTTTGCGAGAAGTAAACGGCCGCGGCATGTCAAAATTCGACGGAAAACTGTATTCTTTCACTAAAACACTTTTAATCTCTAATTTATCTCTAAAATTCGCCGAATAACGAGCCATTCTATTTTCAAAGCTGTGGGGGAAATTCTCGAAAATTTCAACTTAGGCCCTTTTTCCACCCAAATGGATCGTGCTCGTTTTCCTACTAAATGCACTTGCTAACCCCGGATTAATGATTAAATACCTTAAAAAGGGCTAAAATAGGGTCCTCAAAGTGTTTGTTTTTAATTTCTCAATTTATATACTTCAGAATTAGCGCTAGAGCAACGACCATTTTTCGTCGATTATCGTTGCCTAGCAAACTGCAAATCCATAATGGACAACAGTCGGGGGCTAGATTGGTAACATGTGGTGTACCTCAAGGATCCTGCTTGGGACCACTCCTATTTATAATCTACCTTAATGACTTTGAAAAATGCTTAGAATTCTCTAGGGCTAGTATGTATGCAGATGACACACATGTTACATTAACATCTGGTAACGTCGATGATCTAATTACAAATGCCCACAAAGAATTAAGAAACATCTCGGAATGGATGCGGATAAACAAGTTAAGTGCCAACCCGAAAAAAACTGAATACATGATCATTGGCCATCCACGGAGGACAAATAAGGTTGAAATCTCAGAACCACTGAATCTTAACAATTCAGAAATTAAGCGTGTGGTGAAGACTAAATCACTAGGGGTTATTGTGGATGAAGGGCTAAACTGGGATGAACAATTCAACAAAGTGAAAGGGAAGATTAGTGGCGGTCTTAAGTCACTAAAAAAATTGAAAAATCTCATTTCCCAATCCCAGCTGGAGCATGTGTACCGTGCACTTGTAGAAAGCCATCTGCGATACGCCAATGTTATTTGGGGGAGTCTTCCTAAATCAAAATTGAATACCCTCCAACGTCTGCAGGACAGAGCCCATTCGATTATTGATAAGGCCAGACTAAAAGACAATTGGTCTCATAATTGGTTGACAGTTGAACAACTAATAAACTTTGATCGATCAGTTATGACATATAAAATAATCAACAGGCAATGTCCCGAAAGCCTTTGGGGTAAATACCATCATAGGACCCAGCATTCCAACTACAGAACAAGGAATTGCAGGGACCTACAAATCCCAAGAAATAATCTTGAATATGTCAAGAAAGGCTTTCACTATTCGGCTCTGAAAGCTTGGAACAATATACCCGTCAATATCAGAGAGCTCCCTACACTTAGTAGATTCAAAAAACAATTGAAAAGTTATTATATGAGCTGAACACAAACTAAAACACGACGCCCTGGAAGAGCAGCTGCTACTACATAGATTACTGTACATAATTTTGCTTTAACTGTATATAGACTATATTAATGTAATTAGGATATTTATTTTCTTATTTAAGTATTGCGTTTGTTAGCTGAAGGGTTTTTGTGTATAAATAATTTAAAATGAAAAATGAAAATGAAATAATGGGGCGCATCTTGCCATATATTGGCAAGATTGATGCCAAGTGTACCAGGGTGTTCTTTCGGCTTCGTGACCAGCGTATGACGTCAGAACACCCTGGGAACGAGGTTGATTCAAAAGCTGTTTTCGGAAAACTTTTGCATCCTAGCATTACGGGGGGGGGGGGCGGGGGTCTTGGCTAAATTTTGGGTAGGGGTCGGCACAAAATAACAACAACTTTTGCGTGTGAGTCTTCGAGAGACGCGAGAGACATACTGATTTTGAAAAGACTTCCATGTTGTAAAATTAACAGATCAGATGAATGTTGAGTAAGTTTCACCTGTGTCGATGATGAGGATTTGATGAAGTTTAAAGGATGATGAACAACTGTCTTTCACGGCTTTATGAAAAGAATGTATTTGCTGGTACGGCACTCTCATCTCCACACAGACAGCATTCTTTCGAAAATTGGCCTTCCATGCAACAGCGGAAGTGGAGAGACTCATAGAAGCTTTTGTCATGTAAATAATGATAATAATTCCTTTGTTTAATAAAACAAATAGATAATGCCTCGCTCTCTTGTCCTCCATCACATGTCATAGGGATGTCCACCTTAATATTTTTTTTTTTTTTTATAATTCATCAATAGATATAAAGTTATACATGGTATATTGTACCAAAAACTAAATCTACGAAGATAACATAACAAAACAGCAACAGCGAATTTAAAATAATTAATCGTAAGCTAAAGTAATCAGTTGTTAATCTGGAGGCGCAGGGGTTAAGTTGAGTTTGGAACGGATGTTCGAAATATCATGGATATAAGATATTAGATCCAAAAGGAGTTGAGGGTTGGGGTTCATGAAAACGAATTGGAGGAGATCTTGGTTACCTAATAGCTTGGTACTTGGGAATAGATCATAACATTTTAGTAGGAAATTTGATCTTTTGGGTTCATACTGGGTGCATTCGAAAATAAAATGTGTTTCGTCTTCAATTTGGTTATTGCTACAAAATTTACAGAGTCTATTTTCCCTTGGTATGATTGGTCTGTGGTGTCTGCCTTTTTCAATCTCTAGGTCATGATCACTAGTTCGTAATTTGGTGACTAAAATTCTTTCATTGCGAGTTGGTGCTGAGATAAGATATGGTTCAAAGGAAATGTCTTTCTTAATATTAGTAAGAAATTTACTTTTGCCTGTTTCTTGAATTCGGAACTTCCATACTCTGCTATAAGATGATTTCATGGTACTTTTTACTTGATTTTTTGTCATCTTTAAAATATTAGGTGAATTAGTTGAGGCTTCAATATTATTCAGATGTGTAGTAAAGTTAATATTACTATCTAACTCGTTATTTGTAATTAATGCTTGATAAACTAAACTGTTTTGGGGCATACGTTTTATGTGTTGCAGGAAGGAAATATATCTACAGTCTATTGTAGTTTTTAATGGATATCTTCCAAGTTCACCTCGAACCAAATTATTGGTAGTGGTCGTGGATCTGTTTACTCCAAGGATATGTTTACAGAATGATAGGTGTGCTTTTTCGATAGGATTACTGTCCCATTTTTCATAATCAAGATAACCGAATGCTCCCCAAACCTCAGAGCAATACAGGAGGATAGGGGAAATTACAGAGTCAAATAGTTTTAAAGCAGCCCATACTGGTAATCATTTTATAGCATGTTTATTATCAAGTTATTATTGAGAGCATAAATCGCTCGTTTGGCTTTGTTACTGAGGATGTTGAAAGTGGGATTGAGGGAACCAGCAGAGTTTATGGTTATTCCTAGGTATTTATATTCATTAACATTTTCGAGTATTTTATCGTTAATAAAGAAAGAATCTTTTTTGTTCAGTCTGCATTTTTTCTGGAATGTAATGCATTTGGTCTTTTTTGTATTAACATTGATTTTCCATGAATTACAGAAATCACTTAGTTCATTCAGCATAGTTTGCAAAACATTCCTAGTCTTGGACATCAAGATAAGGTCATCTGCATATAAAAGGCAACTTATATGGAGTGTCGTTTGCGTCTAAATGCTGATGGCTTAATTTTCGTGGTCTTTGTCATTATATGCGCTGTTTCCTCATTCCCTTTTGGTTTATTCGCCATTCCCTTTATGTTTGTTCCATTTCCTTTATGTTTATTCCATTCTCTTTGTCTAATTACAGCATTTTCTAATTCCCTTTGTCAATTCTCTTTCGCTGTTTTATCATTCCCTTTGGTTTATATTCCATTCTCTTGGTCTAATTACAGCATTTGTCTATTTCCCTTTGCAAATTCTCTTTCCTTTGCTCATTCCTATGGTCTTTCTTATGTTATCATATTCCCTTTACCTTTATTCTAATTGCCTTTCTTTTGCACATTTCTTATTCGATTTGGCCATTACCTTTCTCTTTGATCTTTCCCTTTCTGTTTGTATTCATGGCCTTTCTATGATGCATTGCGGCATGGTATGATGCATTGCGACATGGTATGATGCATTGCGGCATGGTATGATGCATTGCGAATTGTGTAGCGAAATTAAGACGAATCAACACACGTGAGAGGAACGGCCTAAGTTTCGCTAGGCTCGACACGTCCTCGTGTCTACATCGATTCTCGAATCTCATTCTCGAATGACAAACAATGTCTTCCACCAGCGAAGTTCCTTCTTTCAAGGAAGCCGGAGCCACGGGGCAGTGGGGGCAGCTGCCCCCATTGCCCTTGTGGTAAGGGGGCAGCAAAGTGCCCTTTCTGAAAAATTATTTTAGAGAACTATTAATTAAGCACGTCTGTTAGACAATGGAAGCGAGTTGTTTTTCATCCGCAGTCACAATAATAGAACGACTCCTTCTGCTCTCAAGAATACAGTACGTTCGAACATAGTTATTATGGGTCGAAGGACAGTGGCGTCGCGTCGCCAAGGGGTGGTCTGGTCTGGGGCCCTGTTTTCATAGAGGTTAATCCTATAATTTCTCTAAATCAGTTAAAAAAGCTTGGGGAGGGTAAATTTTGATTGAGTTGAAACTTTTGCGATACAGGCCTTCCTCTTAAATTCTGAGTTCCTTTATTGGAGATTTCGAGAAAGGCCTTAAAGTTCAATTTCTAATCATATCTTTTCCTTCCTCGTAAATATATAGATGATGCACCTCTCTGTTTCGATTTTTGTTATGCAAAAATGCCCGCTGCTTTAAAGAGTGCTGCTTGAGATGGTTACTTTTCCAGAAATGTCGAAATAGATCAAAATAATAAGGTAGGTATTCCCACCTCTTCCGAGTGTCTGAAGGGCGTGGTCAAGAAAATCTTTCTGGGGGCAGCCCCAGACCCCCTGATGTCTTTCCACCCCAGCTTTTTGTGCTGGTGACGCCCTTGTCGAAGTAGCTATTTAGCACAATATCCAAAATGACGATTCCCGAATATCTTCAACGGCAAACTTTGACACCCCAAGGTGCCCTTTCTGTGATTCCTGCCCCCGCCGCATCATGAAGCTTCCGGCGCCTCTGCTTCTTTCACTAAAGATTCGAGAATCGATGTAGACGTAAAGACGTGTTGAGGAGCGAAACTTGGGCCGTTCCTTTCACGTTGTTGATTCGTATTAAATTTTGCGCCAAAATTCGCAATGCATCATACCATGCCGCAATGCATCATAGAAAGGCCATGAATACAAACAGAAAGGGAAAGATCAAAGAGAAAGGTAATGGCCAAATCGAATAAGAAATGTGCAAAAGAAAGGAAATTAGAATAAAGGTAAAGGGAATATGATAACATAAGAAAGACCATAGGAATGAGCAAAGGAAAGAGAATTTGCAAAGGGAAATAGACAAATGCTGTAATTAGAGCAAGAGAATGGAATATAAACCAAAGGGAATGATAAAACAGCGAAAGAGAATTGACAAAGGGAATTAGAAAATGCTGTAATTAGACAAAGAGAATGGAATAAACATAAAGGAAATGGAACAAACATAAAGGGAATGGCGAATAAACCAAAAGGGAATGAGGAAACAGCGCATATAATGACAAAGACCATGAAAATTAAGCCATCAGCATTTAGACGCAAACGACACTCCATAAACTTACATTGTCTTTGAGAGTTAAGGGACAGGGGCGGATCCAGGCCGGGTTGACAGGTTTGAATAAACCGGTCAGATTTCCAGAAGACGCTTTTCAAGACAATTCTATATCTGTGCTTTTACCATACGGAGGAGCATACTGTGAATTTCTGCTGTTGAAAACTGATATCAGCTTTTGCTTTTCGATGACGTGGGGATTTCAATCGCTTCTTTGTTGTACTGTACACGTTTTTTTTTTTATAAGAAACTTGGATCAGCACATAGTACTAAAAGTTTCTTAAATTCGCATGAAGATTTCGGTGTTTTAGTAGTAAAAGTTTCTTAATTAGTTTCTTATTTTTTGGGCCTAAAATTGCGGTATTGTTCGAAGTTGAGCCTTCTTCTCGACAAAGGGCTTCCATTTTGCATTGACATTGTCATCAAGAAGAAGCCATGCACATCGAGGCAAAAATTTACAAATTTTGCAGTTAACCCTATCCAGACTGGGGGGGGGCTCATTCAGCCCCCCCACCTACTTAACTGAGCACTGCTCCAAATTGGTTCAACGAACCAGGAAATGATTTTTTGACTTTTAGTTTCTATCCTTTTGAAGTGTGAATTTGTGTGAAATTTTGAAAAAAAAATTTAGGGGGCCGGGGGGTGGCTGTTTTTTTCAGAGTGGTCGGGGCCAACTTTTAGGTAAGCTGCTTATGGATATAATTCCAGATCACCTCATAGTCCTTTGATAATATCCTTTTTCACTTGTGAACTTATAATCTATAAGGTCTTTTTAATTTTTTCCAAGAACAATAGAACAATTATGTGTCACGTGACCTCATCAATGACGTCATCTTTAGGAAAATGGCAAAAATTAGTTCGCGGACTTTCTGCAAGGATATTTCGACCCCAAATGTTTTACAGCGGTAATAAATAGATTAAAACTGATCAACAGGGTTGTTTCCACCTAAGCTGTGTAATTTTGTTTGAATTTTGTGCATCATTGGCCGCAAACGGTATAAGATTCCCCGGGGGTATCCTCACATAGTACTACTAACGGTCAGTTTTCATGCATATCTTGAGAATCTGTTTTACAGTGAGACTTTTTTGACTTGAAAGTGTTTAGTTTGTCAAGATATTATCACAATTCCACCAAATAACTATCCTCAACCCCCTTTTTCCCCCTTCCTTCTTCCTTCCAACTCATTTGCTTACTACTGGGAAAAAATGCTGATGTCAGCATTTTTTGCAATAATCAAAACAAAAATTTCAAAAGTAAAAATGAAGTATGCAACGATCACTTATCATCGAAGTAGTTTTCATTGTAAACTATGGAGAAATTCTCTAATATGGCTGGATTTGTCATTTTTCAGAAAAACAAGATTTTTATTCTCTTTGTCCGCCATCTTGAATTTGCGAAAATCAAATTTTTCACTTTATAAGTATATTTTCACCTTCTAACAATGCTTTGATAGGCATAATTTGGTTTCATGAATCATTCTTAGAAAATTATAAAGATTTAAAAAAAAGTTGTTTTTTTCATTTTTTTCGTGGACACGTGCCAGTTGGTCTTGAATAATTATGACGTCATATCTATTTTTAGAAATTTTTTTATTAGAAATGATAGATCATAAGTACGGCTACCTGCATGGTGAGTTTCGTCTTCGTAAGTGAAGGAATGGCGTTTTTAGAGAGGGGGGGCTGAATGAGCCCCCCCCCAGTCTTCTAGTAGCTCAAAAAGCCCAGTCTGGATAGGGTTAAAAGTCAAGAAAAGACGAAGGCATCTTTGTTAGAGAGACATAGAATAAGAGAGACATACAGATATAACGTTGTAGAGTTTCTTAACTGTTCTTGAGCGTAGTACTAGAGTTTCTTAAATTTTTGGTCATCGTAGTACTAGTTTCTTATAAACCAGTTTCTTATAATAAAAAAACGTGTATTCAGGAGACAGAACATAATTATCTGTTGTCATACCGAATTTGTTAGATACCGTGAGTCATGAATTGCGAAATATTACAATGGAGGAAGGAAAAACCAACCCGGTGGCACATTCATTTTGAGCTCTCAACCCGGTGCCAACCCGCTCCAACCCGAATATGATTGTGCAAGACAGATGAGAGGTTCAAACTCTCCTACGCAGAGACAGCTCTGTTTTGTAGGGTTAGCTCGGTCAGCTTGGGGGCTTGAGCAGCAGCTCAGCACTTCACACATTCCTGAAAATCTTCATGAATATAGAAGCCTGAGAGAATAAAAACAAATTGCTTTTGAACAGAAAAGGGAAGATAAATTCAATGATTAAGTTTCTGGAGCAAGATTAAAAACACAGTCAGGACTGAACAACATGGAAAAGGATTCACTTCGCTAATGGCTTGATATTATAACAGTGATTTTAATTGTGAAACTGTTTATCAAAAATGGAGCTCTCTCAAAAAGTTTAAAGGCGTGGTCAAAAACTGCACAGAAAAAGGGCGTTCCCTCAAAAATAAAAGGGCGTGGCCCAAAAACTTTTCTGGGGGCTTCGCCCCCAGACCCCCTCCTGTTCCCTTCCTTGCGGCTTCGCCGCAATACAACCCTGTCACCAAAAGTCTTGGATCCGCCCCTGAGGGAGATGGATTTACCGATTCAACTTGTTTAATTAGGTCATTAATAAAAAAATTGAAGAGCGTAGGACTTAAGGGACAGCCTTGTCTAACTCCTTTTGAGTACTGGAAGAAATTTGTTAGTTGGTTTCCTATTTTGACAGAACAAACAGTTTTAGAGTATATATTTTAACAATGTTGAGAAAGTTGCCACGAATATTTAGATTTTCTAATTTATGAAAAAGTCCTTCATGCCAGACAGAGTCAAAAGCTTTTTTGAAGTCTACGAAGCATGCATAGATTTTTTCTTTTTTGCTATTATAGACATGTTTGTTAATTAGGGTTTTGAGTGTGAATAAGTGGTCAGATGTTCTATGTTGATTGATAAACCCAATCTGGGCAGGATTTATGATATTATGTGTTTTAAAGAGATTTGTTAGTCTGTCGTTAAGTACGGTGCAAAATAGTTTTGCAATACAGCTTGTAACACAGATTGGTCTATAATTGTCCGGGTCCATTTTGTTTCCTGATTTGTGAATAGGTGTTATGATACTTTTGCACCAGTTGTCAGGTACGTGCTGGGAACTAAAAATTAAGTTGAACAGCTTCAGGTATGCTTTATGAATAAAAGGGTAGCTAATATGATATGAGGGTTGCTATTTTCTTTGTTTTCCAACAATGGAGTGAAGCATCCATAAAAGCATCTCACAGTGTGTGGTAAGGAAAAACAAAGCGGAAACATTCCAATTGATTTCGAAAGAACAAGAACCTTTTTAGACCAGGCTATGAATGAGGTACGGGTCACTTCTAAGCGGAGAAATTTAAATGGGTATTTTGAGGTACCTATGACCCTAGGCATCTTGGAACGTGATGGTGATCAGCGATCTGCTGGGGTTTAGGGGGTGAAATCGGGGGTTAAAGTTTGACCACTCTGAGCAAATGCCTCTGCGGAGGAGAAACAATGCTATTCCGCTTAATAACGCACGGGCTGGCTTGGATCTGACCAAATTAAGCTAAAAACCACCAGATACTGAAGTTAGATGTTAATAGATGATTGACAGCTCATCAAAAAGTGGTCACGTGACACGAAATCACCCTTTTCCTTATATGGTAACTATCAATAAATGGCCAAATCTGTTTCATTTTTTCAATGCTACCGAATTCAAAATTTGTTTTTCAAGGTAAGGCTTTCGTGATTAAAATGCAGACACCATATATTGCAAGTTTATTTTTGCATATGACTCATTTTATAACCTTTTTACGACGCATTTCATTATCTACTTTACAATGCACTTCTGTCATTATCAGGAAATATCATGTAATTTAGTTTGCGTTGTTTTGCATTCACTGTTGTTTGTATTTCTCAGTTTCTTCTGACAACAACATAATCTTCCGAAGTTTCTACTTGCGAGACATAAATTCAGTAAACTGCGATGAATTTGGTAATGTTTCCTAACAATGTAACAGAATGGAACAGAAAATGTGCAAAGTTCATTACGACATAACGGAAAGCAAGTATAGCAAGATTAAAACGGTTTCTGAAGTCAATAAGGAAAGAATTTCAACAGCGAAAAGTTTAAGAGAGGAAATCGGTGGTGCACATTATCACAGAGAGCAGTGTCTCAGTATACCAGATGAAATAGACCACGATAAGCATGGATTACATCTCGAACCTTGCTACAAGAAGTTTGTCAAAATTTTAAGTGACAAGAAAGAGTTAAGCAATAAACCAAGATGCAGCAACGATTCAGGTCAAGATCAGCCACGCGCTAGAAGGTCTAGGTCGCTTGATAATGGTGATACAAGAGGAGTTTACCCTAAAGAATGCAACCTTTGCAAGAAATATAGAGTTAAACGGCAACAAAAGCACCATGTCCCGATTTTAATTACAACACTTAAAGCAGCAGAGACCATCAAGCAAGCAGCAGAAGCCAATGACGACCAAAGCATATATTTCGAAATAAAGGATGTGGATCTAATCGCAAAGGAATTCAAATATCATGATTTCTGTTACAAAGAATTCACCAGGAAGGAGAAGATTACCATAGCAACAAATGGAAAGGACGAAGATGAAGAGAACTACTTTGGCGATTTCGATGCTGTTATACAATGTATCAATGAAAGAGTATTATGTGGGAACCAAGCAATTTCAATGGCGGCGCTCCACGAAGTCTATGGACTACGTGTTGGGGATAAGAGATACAGGGGCAAATTGAAAAAGAGAATTCTTTCAACTTTTGGAGATCAACTACATTTTCTATCGATTGATACTCAAACCCCTGAAATAATCATCAACACAAGGGCGATTAACAGCCACACTTTATTGAATGACAGAGAGCATGTAGTGGAGCAAGCAGCAGTCTATCTTCGTGACGATATTACTTCCTTTGCAAAGGCAACCCCGGAACTCTCCTGGCCCCTTGACATACATGCAATTACATCCGACGTAAGACAGCCACCGCACTCAATTGAGAAGTTTCTGCGGACTCTTTTGGAACGAAAAGATCATCCAAATAGTGACAATGTAAATCGCTTGATCAACTCTTATTCCGCAGACCTTATCCATGGAGTAACAAGAGGAAAGTTTATTACCTCTAAGCATTTTTTGCTGGGTCTCGGTCTTCATAACATTACGGGGCAAAAAAAGGCCTATTCAAATAACAAACCACCTCGGCCACTGTATTGATTACAACCTCGTATGTGAGATCGAGACTGCCCAAGCAGAAGCAGCACAAGTTATGGCAAATATGAGTGGAATACTCCCTGTTAAACCAGCAACTCCTGACAATACCGTCTTGACATACTTTTGGGTCGACAACTTTGACATGAATATTGAGACCCAAACTGGCCACGGTGCAATTAACTCGACTCACATGATAGCTTTCCAAGAGGAATCTTTTTCTACTGATACTCCAGAGCAGTATATACAGTTTGAGAGAAGAAAGAAGAGGCTATTGGAGTCACATCAAACAGAGCTTGAAGAGATAGTTGTAAATCCAAGAAAAGAACCACCCCCATTAACAGACTGGGCTGTCGAAGAAACAATCCTGAACAAATCCTTCTTCTCTGCAAACTATTTTTGCTGGATTATCATTCGAAAGTTGAATGCAGGAGACCAAAATGTTTCAAGTTACTCTGGTTGGTGCACACAAGTAAGAAAGTACCGCTTAGCCATACCACTGAAGAAGACCGTTGTAAGATATTTGCCACCAATTGAATCAAAAGTTACAGAGTTTCCCACAATCTATCGATACTTGCTGTATTTGCAAAGACTATCGAGGGAAGTTAACATGCCATACGTCAATGTGACTTTGGATGTAGGAGCAGCCATGAATTCGTACAAACTAATTTGGAACTACCCAGATCAGTTTAGCAATGTCATGATACATCTTGGGGATTTTCATTTCTTGAAAGAAAATTTTGCTGTCATTGGAAAAATAACCAGTGGCTCTGGAATTGAAGATATCATCTTTCAAGCAAATGTTTGTTCCTCGGGAAGTCTCAATGGAGTGTTGTCAGGCAGCCATTACAACCGCGCATGGACAGTGCATTGTGCTTTATCGGAGGCTTTAGAAAGATTGCTGGTAGAGAGATTCCTAGCAGATACTGATGCCGGCATTTCAAATGTCTATATTCAGGCTGCGATTGACAATGACTGCATTGACGAAGGTACCATAAGTAACGATGAAACACTTTTCAAGAAATATCAAGAATACAAAAATGTGATTCGGCGTGGGGACCTTGGTATAACACCGCAAGTTTGGCTTTCCTTGTACATGGATCTGATGGAAACACAACTTCTTGCTCATCAGTCCGTTCACGAAAATAATTTTGATTTACGACTTGAGTGTTGGAAATTCTTTTTGCCCTTCTACTTCGCTTTGGATAAAACCAACTATGCTCGATATGGCTCTTTTTATGTTGCTCTGCTGGAAAGGATAGAGAGTCTGTACCCAGGATTGAAAACCCTTTTGGAAAAGAAAGGGATGTCTGTTCAAGCTCAAAGAAACTACCCTCATAGAGTAGCAATTGATCAACGTGGAGAGCAGACATTAAACCGAGACGCAAAGACCACAGGGGGAATAAAGAACTTTGCATCAAGTAGCGCAGGTATCTTGAAATGGACGCTGAACAGGGCAGAACAAGCAAAGAATACAGAATCATTGCTGAATCTTGCTGATCTGAACTCTCAATCAAGTGTGTACAAACCCGTTCGGCCATCTCAAATATTGAAATCTGAGAAATTTGTGGACAGCATCGTGACAGTTTTAAAGGAGGAATACATCAACCCATTTGATGAAAATCTTGACAAAGATCGTCTCTGGAATCTAAGCTCAGGAATACCACTTCCTTTTCCATTGGCTGAAAGTATAACTGGGCTACATTCAGTAGGAGTTACAGCATATGGTGACTTTAAGAAACATCGAATAGAGGAAAGAGAAGTTGATCTTCACAGCCCAATTCCAAGATTGAATGCAAAATTATTTCGGGGTGGAAGCAGGCGAGTTGCAGTCAAATCCAGTACCCAGGCTAAGACTATCGAGGCAAATCGTAATATTCTCGGAACTTTACTGGCAATATCTAGCAGAAGAGAGAGAGCTATTGAGTTTGAAACAGCCCTCACTTATCCTTTATGTCCCGTTCCTCTCAGCCTGGCAAATCCGGACGGATCACGCCGTGCTACTGCCAAGAGCAAATTCCAAAGTGTTCTTCTGAAGCATTGCAATAGGGAATTGACACACCCACGGGAAAGTACACCACCAAAGGACACCGTTTCCGCGTTTCTCGTTGATCTGATGGCAGCAATTCGCTCTCTTACTGAAATACCAGACACATACGAAGACCTAACATGGAAGTTCCTAAAAACGTTGCCGAGCGGATATGGACGTGTAGATATAGTTGCAGACACATACCAAGAACACTCTATCAAATCGAATGAAAGAAGCAAGAGAGGTTGTTCGGACAGGATAATCATTCAATCAGCGAAATCAAAAGTGCCTCGCAACTTTTCAGATTTTCTAAAAAATGGAGAAAACAAGCGGCGACTGATCAATTTAATGTTAGAAACGATATCTACATATCGTCAAAAAGCCCTCAATATTCTTCGTTGCACAGAGCTGTACTTTTCTACCGAGAGCCATTGCTCGAAAATAACGTTGTCAAATGTGGCAAATGAAGAAATGCTGACTAGCAACCAAGAAGAAGCCGATACCAAATTACTTTTGCATTGCCGCCATGCTTTGGAGAGGGAACCAAACAAGATGGTCGTCATCAGGTCACCATCAGCCGATATAGACATCTTGGTCATACTTTTGTCGAAAGTTCGAAGACAGACAAATGTTTACTTAGATTTTGGAACAGGGTTGCATAGAAAAGGGGTCAAACTCAGCGATATTGCGATGCCTGAGTGTCAAAAAGAATGTTTGATTGGATTCCATGCATTTACGGGCAACGATTACATCTCTTCCTTTTTTCGAAAGGGCAAATTAGCATGTTGGAGAGTGGTTATCAAAAATGAAAAATTTATAAACACTTTTAACGCCCTTGGGTCTTCCTGGAGTATCGAAGAAAGAATAATCGAAGAACTTGAAGAATATGTTTGCCTTTTATATGGATGTCGTCAGAATTATGTGAATACCGCTCGGAAGAAGCTTTTCGACAGAAAGTACCTAAATCAAAACAAAGTTGTAGATATATCGTTGCTTCCTCCATGCAAGTCATCTTTGCGACTACATATTTTACGAGCAAATGTTATCGCAAGAATTTGGAACCTCTCCGACCAAAGACAGATCACGCTACCGGACATATCTCAGCATGGATGGGAAAGATAATTCGAAATCAAGTGGATTGAGAGTGCATTCCCAGAAGATATTGAAGAATTGCTGGTGGAAGCGGAAGATGACGTTTTTTTTGAGGATGACGAGGAAAGTGACGAAGACAGTGACACAGAGTATTAGGTATGCTTTCCTTTCATAATTATCACGTGGTATTATGCATGCTGACAATGGTGCAAATAGTTCAAATAAAGTATAAAAGTGACACTAGTAATAGTTTCCTCCTTATATAGTAGATTTGGCCATTTATTGATAGTTACCATATAAGGAAAAGGGTGATTTCGTGTCACGTGACCACTTTTGGATGAGCTGTCAATCATCTATTAACATCTAACTTCAGTATCTGGTGGTTTTTAGCTTAATTTGGTCAGATCCAAGCCAGCCCGTGCGTTATTAAGCGGAATAGCATTGTTTCTCCTCCGCAGAGGCATTTGCTCAGAGTGGTCAAACTTTAACCCCCGATTTCACCCCCTAAACTCCAGCAGATCGCTGATCACCATCACGTTCCAAGATGCCTAGGGTCATAGGTACCTCAAAATACCCATTTAAATTTCTCCGCTTAGAAGTGACCCGTACCTCATTCATAGCCTGGTCTAAAAAGGTTCTTGTTCTTTCGAAATCAATTGGAATGTTTCCGCTTTGTTTTTCCTTACCACACACTGTGAGATGCTTTTATGGATGCTTCACTCCATTGTTGGAAAACAAAGAAAATAGCAACCCTCATATCATATTAGCTACCCTTTTATTCATAAAGCATACCTGAAGCTGTTCAACTTAATTTTTAGTTCCCAGCACGTACCTGACAAATGAATGGCCTGCAAGTGTCGCCTAGAAGTAGAAGCTTTCTGCCGTTTCGGTTTTAACTTGTGCTAGGCCACAAATGGTACAGGCAGGTAAACATTTTGTCAAGATGAAAGACTTTGGCTGATTTAAAGTATGGGAAAGTACAGAACAGACAAAAGTCACCCCTTGCCAAAATTTCAAAGTCTCAGTCACTACTAGTAGCCTCTATCTGATTTCTAACTATTCTTGATTTCAAAAATTAGTGATGACGTAATATTACGTCATGTACGTTAGCGTACTATGATCTAGTGCCGACCTTGGGGAGGGATCTGCCGCGAGCATATTCAAAATGGTACCGTTAGCTAGACTAATTTTCACCGTTCCCTACACCAATATTGCTAAATATGATACCCTTTGTACCAAAAATATGATGACATGACCGTTCCCTAGACCAATATCACCAAATATGATACCCTTGACTAGACTGTCGCTGGACCAATATTTCAAAAAGTATACCCTTGCCTAGACCAGAAGGCTGAAAAATTATACTCGCGGCACATCCCCAGGTACCTTTACTATGGAAGAACCCCCCCCCCCAGTGGATATGATACCGTTTACCAATCAGACAAGCTGGATAGAGCAACAGAGCCGAAGCCATAGAAACTCTGTCAACAAAAGCACACTACAGCCTGTGACCAATGCCAACAAGAAGCGAACCTTTAACCTTGTCAGATCATGCCTAGATAATAAAATCATTCATCCTTTCAGAAATTGCTTCCAGCTGATAGAACATATATTCGATATACGAACAAGATATAGTTCATAAATGATACGTCTTCCAAAGATCAATGCCACAAAACGTTTTTCTTTCATAGGTGCAAAGGGGTACAAAATGCTCCCATTGGAAGCTCGTGAAATGCCAACAACTGATTTTACTCCTTTCTTAAAGAAACATTTTAATCGAAATGTGTTGACACCTTTATTGTAAAAAATCATGAGTACATTTCAATATGTTGCTTACTTTAGGTTAGGTTATGTTTTGGTTACTTTTTTCAATTTTTACTGGACACACATTGAATACAGCATTTTGTAAGTTGAAGTGTTTATCCAGTTTAAATATTCGCAAATATTATAATAACTATTATTATCTGTGGCATAGATAAGATTTTAGACACAGTTCGTTAAAATTGACAGATCCAAATGACAACTTTTTCGAGAATTTTTGAGAGCATTTTCCAAGCATGATCAAAGTAAATAAAGCTCTATGCCTTGGGACAGTCTAAGTTTTCTGCGGTATCGGAAGTATGAATAATTTCTGTTTTCTCGTTCTCTACTAAGATGTTGACGGAGAAAAGAATTGTAATCTATCGTCTCAAGTATTTTTGTTTTATATTACAATTGACTGATGAAGTGTATGAAGAACGCAGATATGATGGCAGGATGATGCCACAAACAGTACCTTTAACTCCTTCTTTAGTCTGGTTTTGTCACACACTGGATAGAGGAGCCAGTGAATGGTTTCACAAAAGAGGTCATCAAGAGAAATCAGATCTATTCCAATAAATATAAACAATCTATGACAAAATGCTCTACCAAATAACACAAATGACAACTTTCTTGAAAGTTAAGAATAACATTAGGCATAATCATAATTGTGATAATTCAACATTATAATTCATTTCTCAGAAAAATTGCTGACTTCCAAAAGTTAGACTAAAGGGTATACCAAAAATAACTTCACACCATTGAAATTCGCTATATAAAGAATCTTGATAAATTATAATGAATCATCATTTTTTCTTCCACTTTTTTTTCTGAGCATATAAAATGAGTTGCTTTGAAAAGCATGCAGAGAGATCACATTCGAGCAAAAAATTTTACTATTCTGGAAAAGGCTAACAATGAATTTGCACTATTAATTTTTGAAAGCTTGTCAATTTTGCGTGATAGGCCGTCCCTGAACGTACAAAACTCCTCAGTGCCCCTCGCTTTGTTCTGACCCTGGGGTATTCATGTTTACTTGTTTTCCATTTCATCTTCAATTCCTAGTTCAAGCCGGTTACATTAATTGCGCGTGTTGTTTCATAAGTAGTGCTATAAATAACCACGTGTTGTTCTCGATTCTTTAGCTGATGGCACGAGTCTCAGTGATGAAATGTAGTTATATTTACTCGATCATGTCTTGATCGTTTACGTCTAATATTTGAAATGTCATAATGTATTGGATTTGTCAAACATGGACTTGACACTATAATCAATTCTTGTTTTTCGATCAATTACTATTTACACTAGCCCAAGTCTTCTCAATTTGTCGTCTTGCTTAACAAGCATGAAATTATTCTACGTGACACTGATAATAAAATTCATCACAAGACTGCGATTTCTGAAGAACATTCCAATTGGAGCGAATATACTCACTCAAACAAATTTAACCTTCTTCGGGAGTTCAGAATCAAATCTCTTTAAAAGCAGTGGCGTTCATAATTGATACTGTTGCAGGTAACTATTTAACACATGGGGAACGAAATGCAATTGCATATTGTTCTGAGTAAGGAGAATCCTTACAATTTTATCAAGGGCGTGAGGCCTTTCTTCGTGCATTTTGAAATACAGTAATTTTTGTCAGGGACGTAGGAAGCATCTCAAACTTGGAGGGGCACGACACTTCAAGGGCACTTTTTTCATTGAGCTAAAGGGGCACTTCCTGAAAAATAAAAGGGCACTTCTTTGTTTATTGCAAAATCTTGGGGGGGCACGTGCCCCCAGTGCCCCCCTGGTTCCTACGTCTCTGATTTTTGTACGTTCAATTTGAGCTATGTTTTCAACGCACAATAACATAGATGAAAAGTCACACAAAAATAGTTTTCAGCTATCAATCAAACTTTGATTCATTC
This sequence comes from Aurelia coerulea, assembly GCA_039566865.1. Taxonomy (NCBI): domain Eukaryota; kingdom Metazoa; phylum Cnidaria; class Scyphozoa; order Semaeostomeae; family Ulmaridae; genus Aurelia; species Aurelia coerulea. The sequence goes on from CM076945.1 coordinate 17,938,840, forward strand.
CAATGTACAAGGTATTTTCCACATAAGACATTTTCAAACATGTGAAGTTCTTTTTGATGCACCTGCTAGGTATACAAAATTCATAATATCTGAAGAAAGCAAATGGATTTGGCTACTTTAGAACTTCATATTTTCCCAGAGCTTTGAAAGGAAAGGTCCAAATAACTAGACGGAGTAATCTCAGTGATCCATTTCAAGCCCTCGACTATTAAACACAGCATTTACCAATTCAATACAGTGAATGACTCCTAAACGAAATCATTACCTTTAAAACGGGGAACATATATTTGACAAGAGGAGTTTTGGGACAATATGGTTCATTGCTCTTCAGTGATATTTATGACAGTGCAAAAGACTATCAGTTAAATAAAGGACGTTCTATGGCTGAATAGTCAAGCCACGAACATAAAAACCGATAGTCGTTACGTTGTTGCATGATGTTATAGTTGTTATATATTCATTGTTGTTGTTGATAATCATCAGAAACAAGAATTTTCAAGATTAGTAATATAGTCAGATTTGGAGATACTTCTAAACATTTTTGTTTCTTTGCTTACCCAATAAGAGATCTCAAACTAGAGTTTTTAGGGTACCAATTTTCCAATCTCTTGCTGACATTTTCTGAATTTGTCGCACTATCTAAACCAAGAAAGCAAGTACAATACCATACTCATTAGCACATACAAATTCAGAAATGTATGAACCGTAAAAACATGTTTCATCTAAATCTTTAGCACGTGTCCCGGTTCGTGCTAGATTTTGATGTTCCAGCGGTCTCGCATGAATATGCACTCAGCGTCCCATCCCTAATTTGAACCGCATGAGCCATGAGCTATTCAACTTTTGCTTTGCTTTCATGTGCCACTGCAGCTATGCTAGAATGAGGCTCTGTTTGACAACAACTGTCTCTTGTAATTCTGGCATTACGACTTGTAAGAGATATGGGCCGTACCCTTCGAGTTACATCTTGAGTTGGCGCACTGGAGCGTGATCTACGAGCTTGAATAAACTGTCGATGTGCTGGAAATGAACTGGTTGTTGCTGCTCTACCATCAGCTCTTGATCCTACAGGAAAAGTAAGCACATTATTTTAGACAATGGTGAGCAAATTGGTAAGTAAAACGTCATTGCTGGTGAACTGCTACGAAAATTTATATTTCTAACAAAACATAATTGGAAAAAAGCAGAACAAAACGACGGTAGAAGATTAAACAAGCTGAAGAAATAAATGTTTGTAGAGGATACAATTCAAAATGAGTTGAAAAAGTGAAACAGCATAACATGATAAAACAGCAAACAAATTTGCATGATTCCTCGACTCGGCAGAACGTCCTAATGGAGCCGTGTCGCCGATCTGCTGTTGTTTTTAATAACATGCTTTCCGTGTCTTCGTTTTTGTGGGAGGGCTCTCCCTCTAATTAGTTTATCTTCTTAGAGAGCTCCTCCTTAATCAATCAATTCTAAATAAAACCATGTAAAGTATCTTTTATATTCATTTTAGTTTGTTTGATTCAGTTGTAAATGCTGCTATGTACTTTAGTCGTACAGTATTTGTGTCGAATTGTATTTAAGATTGATTGATAATGAATGAAACTGAAACTGAAAACTGAAATCATGTAGAAATAATCTGCAAGTAAAATTTCATGTGCCTTCGTTTTGACAATGCACGCCAATTCTTACCATCGTCCTGTACGAATTCAACTTCCTAGTTTTAAATAAATAATTTTTGCGTTCAGGCTATGAAGTTTTTCCTCTACAAGCTCACGTAGTTTGGTCCCTTGTGAATTTCTGGCGAATCCATGCTGGAAGATGATGTTAAATCCTCCTCTGAAATCTTGCTCAATCGTAAAGAAATACATTGAATCTCCTGCACTGCCAGATGAGTGCAAAAATCACGCACCTTTTGGATAAGCCCAAAAACTTGCACATTTTTAAAGATTTTTGAATCATCGTCTGCTGTAATTGTGTTGCTCTTTGGGAGAGAGACGGTGAAGTTACGGCAGTGACATTACTATACAAACATGATACAGTTAATTGCCCGCAGATAAGAAACGGATAAGAATAAAATCATATTGGTTTTGTTGCTGTTTCATTGCGATCTCAATCCCGGTTCTACCTCTAACATTAACGATACAGTTTCTTGCAGTGTACTCTATGGAAACACAGTCATGTTTTTTGCCTCTGTTCGCCCGTGCTCATCATGTTGTGAAGACAGTATTCTATACAGCAGTTGAACTCCTCAAGCGAATTCCGTTCGGTGTCGTTTGTCTCTTTCGACACAAGCATTACGCTATACAGAAACTTCTTTTTGCCTATGCCTATTTCTATATTGGTTGCATGACATGCTTTACGCTTCACACTCAGTGGTCAGTTTTTAGGACCATTCTGCTCAGCGGTGACGTTGAAACGAACCCCGGCCCTGAAACACTTGATTTTTGTACTTGGAATTTAAATAGCATTTCTGCACATGATTTTTTACGAGTGTCCCTTATTGAAGCATACAATGCGGTTTATAACTACGACCTGATTGGTATTGTTGAAACCCATCTTGATAGCACTATCGACAAAGATAGGCTAGCACTAGATGGTTATACCTTTTTAAAAAGTAACCATCCACAAAATATCAAAAGGGGTGGTGTTGGGCTATATGTCAAAGAATCTCTTCCTTCAAGAAATCGTTCTGATCTTGTGACTCTCCCTGAATGTGTTGTGTGTGAAATCCAATTAAACAGGAAAAAATACTTTTTTGTTGTAATTTATAGGAGTCCAAGTCAAGACCAGAGTGATTTTGATAACTTCACAATGAACTTTGAGTTGTTGCTATCAAAGCTGCATTCTGAAAATCCTTTTTGCATTGTTATTACTGGCGATTTCAACTGTCGCTCAGCTCAGTGGTGGGCAAATGATGTCGAAAATAATGAGGGAAAGCTTTTTGAGCCATTAACAGCAGACCTTGGGCTTCATCAGTTGATTTCAGAACCAACTCATTTGATGGGTGATTCTAAATCTTGCATTGATTTACTTTTTACTGACCAGCCTAACCTCGTTATAGACTCTGGTGTCCATGCTTCATTGCATCAGCAGTGTCATCATAAAATTGTTTATGGAAAGTTATCTGTTTCAAGCATAGCACTGCCTCCTTACAAACGACGGATTTGGTATTATGATAAGGCAGATTTTGTAGCCATTATGACGAGCATTGAAATGTTTCGTTGGTATGAACAACTTGACAAAATGACATGTCCTAACGAACAGGTTAAATTACTAAACGAGGTTCTTTTGAATATTTACTCTAATTTCATACCAAACGAAACTAAAACGATTAGGCCGCGCAAAGCACCTTGGATAACGAAAAATATCAAAAATTTTTTAAGGAACAAAAATCGTGCTTATAAAAACTTTGTCAGGAGAGGTCAGCCAGACGACAAGCTTGAGGGTATACAAAAAATGGTATCTGAAGGTTCGAAATTGGTCGAGGATGCTAAACGAAACTACTTTCTAAAAGTAGGGAAAGATTTGGCTAATCCTGAGACTTGCAGCAAAACATATTGGTCTTTGATCAATACTGTTTTGAACAAGGCAAAAATTCCCATAATACCACCTATTTTAGAGAATGGAATATTTATAACGGATTTTACTGAAAAGGCACAGTTGTTCAATGATTATTTTATACTCCAGTGTACCACAATTGGCACAGACAGTGAAATTCCAGGAGATAGCCCAGTAATTGCAACTCTGATAAATGATGTTATCATCTCTGAGGATAGGATACTAAATATCATAAGATCACTTAATCCCAATAAGGCACATGGCTGGGATGATATATCTGTAAGAATGATAAAATTAAGTGATGCTGCATTAGTCATTCCATTAAAGATAATATTCACAAACTGTTTGAGGAGTGGTTCATTTCCCAAAATGTGGAAATATGCTAATGTAGTCCGAGTTCATAAGAAAAATGAGAAAAATGTGAAAGGTAACTACCGTCCTATTTCTCTTCTTCCAATTTTTGGGAAAATATTTGAGAAAATCATTTATGATTCGTTATACTCACATCTCGTGTCGTGTGACCTACTAAATCCGAATCAATCAGGTTTTCGTCCCGGTGACTCAACAATCAATCAGCTAATCTCAATAACACATACGATTTATAAGGCCTTCGACTGTAATCCTCCTCTTGATGTTCGTTCTGTATATCTTGATATCTCTAAAGCATTTGACAGGGTATGGCATGATGGTCTAATCTATAAATTAAAACGCTGTGGTGTGTCAGGAAAACTTCTCTCTCTTGTCCAAAGTTTTCTAAAAGATCGAAAACAGCGTACCGTTCTGAATGGGCAGTGTTCTACCTGGGGAGATATTTCTGCTGGTGTGCCCCAGGGCTCTATTTTGGGTCCTTTATTCTTTCTTGTGTATATAAATGATCTAACTAGAGATCTAAAGTGCAATGTAAAGCTATTTGCTGATGATACGTCGTTGTTCACAGTAGTAAAGGATCCCAATACAGCTGCGAATGACATGAACCATGATCTGGAGTTGATAAGACAGTGGGCTCACGACTGGAAAATGTCATTTAATCCTGATCCTCAAAAGCAAGCTGTTGAATTGACATTTTCAAGGAAAAAAATCGAAATTGATCATCCAAACATTTTTTTTAATAACACACCGGTGAAGAAAGTAGATGAACATAAACACTTAGGAATTGTCCTTGACGCAAAATTGTCTTTTTCTGCCTGCTCATATTAAAGAAGCTATCTCTAAAACAAGAAAGGGTATAGGTATGTTGAAATATCTCTCCAGTTATCTGCCCAGGCATACCTTAAATGAACTATACAAACTCTATGTGCGACCCCATCTAGACTATGGGGATGTGATTTACCACATTCCTGCAAAAATATGTGCATTCAGTCAGAATATCATCTTGTCAAATATGATGGAAAAATTAGAATCTGTTCAGTACTCTGCTGCACTAGCTGTGACAAGAACATGGAGAGGGACATCGCGAGAGAAGCTATACACGGAGTTGGGCTGGGAATCACTAAACCTTCGAAGGTGGAGTAGACGCCTCAGCTTGTTTTACAAGTTTATGAATGATTTAACACCTGCATATACCATGAGTCCAATTCCACCGTTTCAACAGTCCCAATACTCTCTTCGCAATCAGGATGTCGTTGGGCGAATAGGGGCAAGGACAGAAAAATTTCAGTCTGCCTTCTATCCTCACTGCTTATCTGAATGGAACAAACTTGATCCAGAAATTAGAACTGCACCAACTGTTGCTGTTTTTAAGTCAAAGCTGCTATCCATAATACGCCCTCCTGCAAAATCCGTTTTTGGTATTCATGACCCTAAAGGATTATCCTATATTACTCAACTAAGGGTTGGCCTAAGCACACTGAACTTTCACAAATTCAAGCACAATTTTAGGGATACAATAAATCCAATGTGCCCCACAAATGACGGTGTTGAGGATACTGAACACTTTTTGTTGCATTGCCCTTCTTTTGATGAGGAACGATGTGATCTTCTCGCTGGAGTCCTTTCGCTACTGAGACCATTTGGGTACATTAATCCTTCAAATAAGGTTCTTACGGAGCTCTTACTGTATGGTGATAAAGAACTTTCCAATGAAGTTAATAGAAACATATTACAATTAACTTTGCAGTATATTCATAAAACTGGTCGATTTGATTAAGATAAATCCAAACTTCATTACATGCCACCACTTTTCCCCGTTTAGTAGTAATTTACGAGTAGATTTAATGTAGTTGTTCTTTTTGTTCATGTCATTTATTTTTCTTGTCTTATATTTTGACTAGTTTCTTCTTTTTCTTATATTATATATCTATATGTTAATGGCCTCAGGGTAGACATTGCTTTTTTGCTCCTTGGGGTATCGTTGTAGTAGTATTGTAGGGTAATTATGTAAGTAGTGTAGGGTAGCTCATATTGTAGAGTAGTTCTGTAAGTAGTGTAGTGTAGCTCGTAAATATATTGTAACTTTTTATTGGAATATATAAAAAAAAAAAAAAAAAAAAATAAGAAACGGACATATAAGAAACTGCAGCCTGCCATCACAGGGAGTACTTTCTCGTTTATTAAATTTTTCATTTTTTTTTTCATTTTGATTTATTTCAACAGGGTTAAATACATTCAGTAAATATAAATTAACTGATTTACAATGTGCCCTGCTTAAAAACATATCGAACCTAATTACATATATATTAACAAACCAACTTGAAGATCCTATATAGAAGAAAGAAAGAAAAATAAATGAAAAGAAAGGGACTCGGAAGTCAAACGTATGTGCCGAACGTTGAATTAGATTATCAACCTCTTTGATCTTTCAAAAATGCTTTTGGCCTCGTTTTGAAAGTAGCTAGCGAAGGAGCAGTTTTGATGCAACTTTTATAAGAAAATAGGCAGACTGATTTTCTCAATTCCTTATAAAAAGGGTGAAAATAGTTTTTGAAATAGCTGTTATTGCAATGCTAAAATTATTTTCCAACTTTTCATACTCACAAATTTAACAAATAAAATAATCAGTGGCAGACACTTGGGGCGAAGGGGTGCCATCGCAATGTTGGTTAGAACAAAGATATTTTGTTCGAAAACAATATGTAGAGCAACAATGCCTTTTAAATGAAACAATAGCTTCGCCCCCCCCCCAAATTTTTGGCAAAGTACCGCCACTGGAAATAATACATAATCATCTAGTTCTATCAACTTTAAATCCATTAGACCTTTGAAAGATTGGGATATCCTTAATTCATTGAATTTACCATATTCACATAAGAAAACATCCCATATGAAGAGTCAAGTTTCTTATACCGGGTGTCCCAAAAAAACGCAACGGATTTGATCGGGACTAGTGACAAGAATTTAGGTCCAATCAATCTATAATAATTTTTTATATAATCCTCGATAGCTAACTTGAAGATAGATACCTTGTTTGGTGATATTGGTGCATTGAGAGTCGGAACGTTTATCTTGAAAGTTCAAATTTGCCTGAACCTCCAAACCAGAGCATTTTGGTTTTGGCCTAAACTGCAAACGCGCTATTATGGGGAATCTCCTGAATTACCGTGAAATAAGAGAATAAAGCCTCGTGCTGAGGAAAAAATTTGAATAGAAATTCAATCAAAGTCATCAATTTTATAGACGTCTTATTTTATGCTTCAAAAGTTTCAAAAGTCAGCATTGTAGCTGTCTCATGAAAGAAAGTAATCCGTGAAATAGTTTGCTTGGGTGTGAAAAATGAATTAGTTCTTGCAATCTTCATGATTTTAATGAAATGAATTTGTATAATCATTCTTCGAATTATTACGAAACAAGAAGCCAAATATACCCAAGAGAAAATTATCCATGGATAATAAAAATGCTCATTCGTGCTTGGCTCTTTTGCAGGTGCACTATGATTTAAAAACTACACTTCTTTGTGAATTTTCCCTTCGGCATTGTTATGTTTGTCAATTTTTAGCTTCCAAATTTCAATTGAAATGTGTGCCTAAACATGTGTGCCTAAGCATGCTCAAACTACAACACACCATGCATATGACTGAGGAGATTCCTCAAGCACCTTTTCAGTTAGGCCAAAACCCGAAACCTCTGGTTTGGAGATGGAAGCAAATTTGGACTTTCAAGATTGATATTCCAACCCTCCATGCACCAATATTACCAAACAAGGTATTTATCTTCAAGTTAGCTATCGAGGATTAGATCAAAAGTTATTTTGGATTTATTGGACCTAAATTCTTGTCACTAGCCCCAATCAAATCCGTTGCGTTTTTTTTGGGACACCCGGTAGGACAGATAAGAAAATAGCCAGCCTTACTCAAAGATATTTTCTCACCTATAAGACACAAAACAGCCTGATTTGAAATGTTGAGTCTCTTATATGCGGGGACCTACTGTAAGTTTAACGAGAAATGTACAATTTGAGATTGCATACTATACTGTATGAAAGTTCTCGTCCTACACGACAATGAAGCTTCGTCAAACAAGGACATAGGAAACCAAATTGAGTGTCATCAAAATTCAATTTGATTATAATTCCTTGTGAATTCGAGCAATGCTTCAAAACCAGGTAGCTTGTAAATGCTCAAATTCTCAAAAGATCAAGAGCATTCCCAGATTTTACAATATGCTTAAGCTTAATTTGTGCTCGACACAAGTTCACAGAAGGAGATAATCAAATTTAGGCGAATTTCCAGAAGGTACCAGTCTTTTTCTCGCCCAGTAGAGGCTGCAAGTTCTGCATATTGTAGGAAATGATGACATAAGCAAAGCATTTTTGTTGCGAAGTGATGCTGCAGTTTCGTGTGTTTTGTGGACTTCAACACATAGACCATATTGACGTATAAAAAAAGGGTCTGGGAGAGCATCATTTTTCTGGAAAATGGCTACAACAGGGCTTTCGCGAACGATAAATTGAACTCTACGAATCTATCTATTGGCTTCAAGTTCACGCTGAAAAATGAGGAAATAAATTGCCCAAAATTTTCTGAAAAGCTGTCCTATGACCCACCTGCCCCTCGTAACAGGTGGGAGACTCTCTCTCCAACCCAGACCTCAACTCCAAAGGTTTTTGGCGTTTGGCGGGAAAGTTTTCGTCATTGGTCAGAATAAAAGAAGCAAGATGAAAAGTTGAATAAGATAAAGTTTCATGACGAAATCTCGGAGATAATCATTTCTATTTGAAATGGGCATGCTGGAAAGATACAAATTCAGTATTGTGAGGGATTAATGTCTCGGCCCTTGAATAGATATGCGTCAAAGAGCGGTTTTGTAAGCAGTTGTTTTTGCCCAGAAAATTGATGTGACTTGATTGAAAGAACTTTGAGTCCATTATCATATTATCATATTACATATTATAGCCCTTGCTGAGAAAAAAGAAACTGCAATGACTTCTAACGGCAGATAAGTTGCATCCTCTTTATTGAATTTATTTTATGTCACAATTCATTTATCAATAAAAACCCAGCAATGTTTACCACCTAGATTGTTCTGCTTGCAAGTCCAATTTGACAGAGGAGAGAAAGATTTTGCTCAACAGCCATCTATAAAAGTAAGACCAACATAGATGCCTTCTCTGTCCTGTTTACCGGAAAATATCATTGGCCAACTAACCTGCAAAAATAAAAGTTCCTCTTCTTGCTTTATGTTGTCCAAAATCGATCCTTCCTCCCGTTTTGTTTTGAAACCAAAATCTCCAGACACAGCAAACGCGTATAAAATGATTTTATGCATTCCATAAGTGCAGTCTATGTTTTCAGTCATGCAAGATTCCTCGCAATACTGGATTCATATCTTTTCCAGTTTGCACATATCGAAGCGTAAACGAAGCAATAAACGGAAAGAATGAGGAATACCTTCCCGCTAAGCGCCAAAAACGTTAGGAGTCGAGACCTGGGTTGGAGAGAGAGTCTCCCTCCTGTTATAAGGCAGATGGGTCATAGGATGGCTTTTCAGAAGCATTTTGGACAATTTATTTCTTTATTTTTCACCGAGGATTTGAAGCCAATAGATTTTAGAGTTCAATTTATCGTTCATGAAAGCCCTGTGGCAGCCATTTACCAGAAAAATATTGCTCTCCCCAGACCCTTCTTCTAATGTCTATCGGTGTAATAATAAGACTTTGCAGCTAGAACAGTCAGGCGGACAGAATTCGAACCCACTGCGTGCCCCACCACTTGAGTGTTATGATAAGGGATCACATACTCGATTAGAACGTAGAACGTAAACAGCAGCACCCCTCCCCCTTCCTTTTTTTAGATTTATCAGGGTAACTTGGTACCAAATAGTCAAATAAAATGTATATATTTTATCCACATTGGATCCCAAATTTTTGAAAATCTCAAGTTTTTCTTCATCATTTGGAATTTGGTACCAAGCTACCTTACATTGTTTCTTTTGTTTGTTGAAGTATTATAATTGTAAGTGCCATCAAAAGTAGGGACCAGATGACCTTGTGTCCTTTCCTGCTTTGGATGGCACAGTAACAAGTAATCTTTTGTGTTTTAATTGTTTTGATTATGATATAAAAAAATACTCGATTAGGTCTTTCTACATCCATGATCCTAGCGCTTGGCACAAAAAAAGCAACTTCAGAACGGAAAATTAAATGTACCTTGTTCTCCTTCTGTTTCGTGATTTTCTCTTGACATCGTTGAAACTGACTCATTTTCTCCATCAACGCCACTTGCAAAGATATCTTCTATTTCAAATGATTCTTCTGTATCCGTATCATCAGACGAATCGCTGCAAAATTTGAAATACAACCAAACTGCCAGTAGAATGCCAACAAATATATTTGACAATATACCCAATGTTGCTGATGTAATTGGCCAATAAAACATGTAATATCTGTAACGAAAGTATGGGCATGTTAGTTCCTCGTAGCCAGACAAATAACAATTGACAAAGCAAACGAAACACGAGCAATTGAAAAAGTACGAAACACAATAAACCTCATCGCGTGGAACAGAACTTGACAACTCCGTTGAGTAACGAAAGTCTGGCAAAATTCCTCCAGAAGAGCCAGACCCCCATATAAGATCATTGGATTTTGCGCAGTAGCGATTTCAGGGTCATCATCCTTGATATTCCTGTGTTGGTATGCGCATGCCCCAAATACCCACTCCATTAATCAGCGAGCCAATCAGAGTTAACGTCTTTTCTATTGTGATTTACAAAATGGGGTTTTCACAGTATCCCGAACAAGAATATAAGCAATTATTTCAATCGATTTTGATGTTTTTCTACAATTTTGCAGATGTGTGCATAACGTTTGCAAAATAATTCAGTTCTCTCGTACAAATAGGATTTTCCATTATTTCCTTCATTATGTCAATTTCTCAACTGTAACAAGTAGGTATTTTTCTAACTCATTATCATCAATTCCAATCTATGTGAAACATTCGTCTCTTACCTGCATGTTATTCTGATGTTGGAAATTGGAACGGAAGCAAATCATATCTTTACCCCCGGATACTTCTCTGCAAGAAACATTGTATTGGCTGCGTACACATTCGTTGAATATCCGGGGGATAAAAATGTGATTTGCTACAAATTTCGTTCGAATTTCGAACGTCGGCCCATTTTGATGTGGCCGCGATGGTGGGACAAAGCTTCGTCAGATTTCAAACTGTCCAGGGGATAAGAATTATTTCGCGTCCGTTTGAAATAATTTCGTGAAGGAAACTGACAACAAATTTGTTGGGGAGATGAAGTGCTGACCCTTTTGTTTTGTCTGAACGGTCAAGCTAATTTGCATGTTACATAAGTGAAGTAAATGGTTACAACGCATGCGACCTGGAGCCCTTTTGGAGGATTCCTTGAGGCTCTCAACTTAGCCTGTTCGTATCCCAAACAAAAATGCCTCAAGTACAAAGTTCAAAAGCTGGGGAACAGCTTCATGCAAACGACTTGGCATTTAAAGGCAATCTGTCCCCTTCGATGAATGAATATAAAGTCGATAATAATAATAATAATAATAATGATAATAATAATAATAATAATAATAATAATAATAATAATAAGAATAATAATAATAATAATAATAATAATAATACGAAAAAGTAATGATCGAAATGCCTTGCTTGCTGGATAACAGCAAAGAAAAACAAGACAATTTGTGCGAAAATTTTCGATATAACTTATATCTTCTTCAGTCGCTAATGATAATTCTATAAATGGATCTAAGGTTAAAACAGTTCTACAGGAATGTGGCGATCTATAAATTAGGAATGTAACGTTCTCTTAAACTAATCGATTATTAGGTTCTAATAATGTGACGTAATATGAATAAGGCTAGGCAAACAATTATTTACAATTGCCATAAAGGGAAAAATATAAACGTCCAAGTTCATTCGTTATGCTGTTCATGCCAAAGGGCTCACGTGAACCCAATCGAGTCATCCACAGGTTTTCATGATGCTCGAGTACACCAAGTCCTCCTTCCACCTTTTCTAAAACATGAACCCGAAGGTCGCGCTCAAAATCACAATCATGGCTTTCATAAAAATGTTTTCCCAACTCAGTGCTTGCCGGGTCGTGTCCTGCATCATAACGGTGTTTATTAAAACGTTGGCTAAGAGTAGTTGACGTAAAACCCACGTACAATTTTTGATGTTTTACGCATTCGGCCGCATAAATTACATTCTTTGACTGGCAGGAACCTCCGGAGATGTAACTTGTCCTGCCATTTTTGTTGTTAGTTAAGGAATCTTTCTGGCCCATGTGGTTGCAAAGTTTGCATGGGCGTCCTCGCTTCTTCGTGCTTTTTGGTGTACATCGTACACTTGCTCCTTTTGATTTCAACGTTTTCCTTTGTGCTCTTACAAGGATTGAGCGTATGTTCGGGTTTCTTCTGTACGAAACGATTGGTGGTTCTGGAAATGTTTCTTTTAGTTCAGGGTGATCATTTATCATGTTTTCATAGTTTCTGTGCAATATATTAGATAATCCCTTAAATTTCGTATGCCAGTTGATTACAAATGGTACTCTTTCCTTTGAAGGGTTCCGTTTAGTTTCTGTCGGTTTTAGTAATACCTTTCTGTCTCTCAGTTCAACTTCTGTTGCTATTTGTACTAGTTTTTGCTCGGAATAACCACGATTGACATAAAATCGAATAAAATCAGTAGCATGTCTACGATAATCCTGGACTAGAGTACAAATTCTGCGAATTCTTATGAACTGCGACAATGGGTTAGAGCGAATGGTATGACTTGGATGATCTGAATGTCTATGAAGGTAGGTGTGGGTAGCTGTTGGCTTGCAGTATAGTTCAGTTATTAGTTGACTATTATGTATTTTCACTTTTGTATCCAAAAACACTACGTTCTCTGTAGAAAATTCCGATGTAAAAGTAATCTTTGATCTAAAATTGTTTTCTCTCGCAAACGAATTGCAGTACGATAAGAAGTGATTAAGGCTTTTGATATCCCCAGTCCAGATAAAGAATATATCATCTATATAACGTATCCAAGACAGTGGCCTTTTTCCATAGTTTCTTTCATACCCGTGTAACATTTCTGTTTCAAATTTGGACATAAATAAATTTGCAAAGTTTACTGCCATTGGTGTCCCCATCGCAGTTCCCTTTAATTGGTGAAAAAATTTATCCATGAACGACAATGTATTGCTTTTCAATATAAAGTTTATCAATTCTGAAATACAATCCGATGGTACCGATTTGTCTTTACGTTGTTCTAAGGCTTCTTTGCATGCATTAACTCCTTCTTCGTGGTCTATATTAGGGTACAGAGAACAAACGTCCATCGTAACTAGGTAAAATTCTTCACTTGCAAAAGCGCTGGTATGAATATTTTCGATGTGCGTAATGAAGTCAGTGGTGTCTCTGATGTATGAGTTAGTCTTCATGGCTGCTGGTTTTATAAAGCTATCAACCCATTCTGAAACTTTCGCTGTACAAGAATTATATCCGCTGCAAATCGGTCTCAAAGGAGGCAGTGTATCAAATTGTTTGTGTATTTTCGGCAAACCGTAAAAGCAAGGGGATCTGTTACCTTCTCTTAGTTTAATATTCTCAATATCCGTAATGTAGCCTTTACTTTCCATTTCGTCAATCATTAAATCTAATTGATTACGGTAATTGGGGTTAGGGTCGGAGGTGACTTCTTCGTAATATTCCTTATCATGAAGGATTTCCAAACATAATTTATTGTAGTCATTTGTATCCATAAGCACAATTCCGCTGCCCTTGTCAGCTGGTTTAATTATCAACGTATCATCAGAGGCAAGAGATCTCAGTGCTTCACGTTGTTTGTTTGTTAAATTGTTCGTCCGACTACTTTTGTTTGAATTCAGGTGTGAACGAATGTCATGGATTGTGTCATCCAAAAAGTTAGAAAGTCCAGTTGAACGACCTTCCCTTACTTTTTCTGGATACCAATGTTCATTCTTTGTAAACCAGCCCAAGTCATATCGTTCATCGTTTGGTTGTAAATCTACTTTTTTGATCGTGTTATTTTCCTCTTTGCCATTTTCTTCAAAAAAGTATTCGCGAAGTTTGAGTCTTCTAAAGAACTTGTGAATGTCATTTGCGAACGTCTCTTTGTTAAAATTTGCTTGACTCGGGCAAAACGAGAGACCAAGTTCCAAAACGTTACTTTCATCATCCGTCAGAACACGGTTAGACAGGTTGTAAACGGTAGATTTATTAAGTTTCTTCTTAAAAGGGTCTATAACTAAAGGGGATCTTTTTCTTGTTTCTTTGTTTGGCGGTGTTCTTTCATGGATGTTCTTTTCAAATGTTTCGTTGTTGAAAAGTGCAAAACGGTTGCGCAAAGATATGCCTTCAGATTCATGTGGGTCAGTCTGTTTACTGAATTGCTTTGGAAAAGACCATTTATTTGTGTCATTGACGAATCTTGTTATCTCCATCTGAGTTGCAGGATGTAACGATCTACGGAGCTTTGGAAATTGTTCTACTTCTTCCTTTTCTATGCAAGACAGAAAATGTTCTCTCATTTTAGTTTGGTCGAATATCAATGTTGATGGGTCTTCGTATAAAGCAAGTTCCATTGCGTATGCTATTGCAAAGATTCCACAGTCATAAGGGCCTTGTTGAGTTGAAGCTATGTTCATTTGGATTACAGTTGGTAAAACCGATGGGTCAGGTGAATAAATTGATGTTATCTCCTTCATCAGATTTGGAGTTGGAGGAAGATTTAAACTGTCGAAAATGCGGACTCGACCCCCTATCGAAGTAGTTGTGACAAAATGATTAGATCCGGTGTGATGAATGTGGATGGTTGGATACGGATTATAGATCAGATGTTCAGCTCCAAGACAAACTGATTGGAATTCAAAAAAAGGGCATTTCTTCTGAATAAGATACAAGCCGGCATCAATCAATCTATCGCAAATTTCTTCACCGTTTGTCAAATACACTTTTTCTTGATTAGTGAGGTTTAAAGATTTAACCCACTGATTGGAAAGTTAATAATAATAATAATAATAATAATAAGAGAAATTAAACTGTTTTCGTAAATACGTTTCGATTAAAAATCTTCATCAGTCTACAACTTTACTGGGCAGCCGAGAATTTATACCAAAGAAGTTTTTTACAAACAAAAATGTGCATAAAAATTTTAATTTACAATTAAAACAATAAAATCCTATGCCACTCTACATAATCTATTTGTCCTTTATAAATTCGAGAAGGGATTGGAGGCGTTTTAAAGTTCTACTGATTCCTTTGAGGCTACCTTGGCAACTCTGCAGTCACCCCCAAGTGACCCTCCGACAGATTCGCATGCTGCTAAAACTTTTTTTAGCAATTGCTGAATCCCGGATGGCTAATAATAATAATAATAATAATAATAATAATAATAATAATAATAATAATAATAATAATAATACGCAGAGAAAACAAGACTAGTTTGTTTGAAAATTTTCGATCTATCGTAGACCTTCATCAGTCAATTAATGTTCGAATAAATGTTTTACAATCTAACGTTATCAAATGCGAATGTTGTGTTCCATAAATTAAAGGAGTCTAAAATTCTAACAATGATATAGAGAACGGAGAACGATTGATGTGACGAAATTTTATTAAACTGCTACATATGCTTGTATAGTTTATAATATGTCTTTCCGAGCTCATTAAGGCTAGAATTTAGTCCGTTTGGTTCTCTGGAGTCTAATCGTGATATCCATAAGTTTTCATAATGTTCTAATTTATCACGATCTCCCTCTAATCTCTGCAGGATATGTACCTTTAAATCCCTATCGAAATTGCATGATTCACTCTCGTGAAAAGGTTTGCCCAGTTCCGTTGCATCCGGATCATGCTTTGCATCACTCCGGTGCTTATTAAACCTTTGGCTTAAAGCTGTGGATGTATATCCGATGTATACTAGCTGATGCTTCATACATTCAGCGGCATAAATCACATTTTTGCTGTTGCAGGAACCACCGTCAATACGACATGTTTTGCCAGTCTTTGTATTTGTTATGTCATTTGTTTGTCCCATGTGGCAGCAAAAATTTGCATGGACGTCCTCTTTTCTTTGATTTTTCTAAAGTACAGCGCACAGAATAGCCGGCCTTTTTGCTCTTTTGTCGCTTTGTTTGAACCAGATGATTGTGCAAGTTTGGATTTTTTCGGTAGGAAATTATTGGTGGTTCTGGGAATACTTGTTTGAGATCTGGATGTTCAATTATCATGAAATGGTAGTGTCTTTGTAGTATTTGGGAGAGTCCCTTAAACTTCTGGTGCCAATCAATTACTAGAGGAACTCTGTTTTCTTTATTCTTTTCAGTAACTTTCTGTTTTAATAGACAGTTGCGATCTCGTGCTTCTACTTCGGTTGCAACTTTTGTTAGTGTTTTCACGGAATATCCTCGGTTTGCATAAAAGTTTATGAATTGCGTTGCATGTTTTCGATAGTCAGTCAAAAGGTGACAGATCCGTCTTATTCTTATAAACTGAGACAACGGATTTGAGCGAAGTGTATGCGTTGGATGGTCTGATAGTTTGTGGAGGTAAGTGTGCGTAGCTGTTGGTTTGCAATGTAATTCTGTTATCAATGTTCCATCATGCTTCTTTACTTTTGTGTCTAGAAAAACAACATCAGATTTGGAATATTCCATTGTAAATTTAATAGTAGATCTGTAAGAATTCTTTGCAGCGAATGAGTTGCAATAAGACAGGAAATGTTTAAGCTCTTCTTGATTATGATCCCATACAAAAAATACATCGTCTATGTATCGTATCCACACAGCAGGACCTTTATGATATTCTCTTTCATACTCGTGTAGCAAATCAGTCTCAAATTTTGACATAAATAAGTTTGCAAAGCTAACAGCCATGGGTGTACCCATTGCAGTCCCTTTGATTTGATGGTAAAATTTGCCGTCGAATGATAGTGTGTTGCTTTTTAGGATGAAGATTAGGAGGTCGGCTATAACATCGCTAGGAACAGACTTATTTGTGCGTCTTTCAAGTGCTTCTACGCATGCAGCTACACCTTCTCCATGGTCGATGTTTGGATACAACGAGGATACATCCATTGTTACGATGTAGGGATCTTTGCTTTTAGTACTGTCGATTTTGAATTGCTCTATTTTGTTGACGAAGTCAGTCGTATCTCGGACATATGAGCTTGTCTGCATTGCTGCTGGTTTCAGAAAACTATCTACCCATTCTGATAATCTTGTGGAGCATGAGATATACCCACTGCAAATCGGGCGAAGAGGAGGGAACTTTTCGAAGGCCTTATGGATTTTGGGAAGACCATAGAAACAAGGTGTCCTGTTTCCTTCTTTAAGTCTAATTTCTTCTGTTTCGCTGATGTAGCCCTTAACTTTAAGTTCATCGATAATTTTATCAAGGGATTTACGATACGTTGGGTTTGGATCATCATGGACTGTCTCATAGAACTCTTTATCTTGTAGTGTGTTCAAACATGCTTCATTATAGTCTTTTGTGTTCATAATCACAATCCCACTCCCTTTATCTGCAGGTTTGATTATAATCGATTCGTCAGATGACAATGATTTTATGGCTTGTCTTTGGCTATCTTTTAGGTTATTCCAGTGTTTGTTCCTATTTGAATGGATATGTTCACTGAAGTCTTTAGTACAACTGTTGATGAAGTCAACCAATCCTTCTGAACGTCCTTCTCGTACTGCTTCTGGATACCAATGAGGATTCTTAATGTTCCAATTAAGAGCACAACGATCTTTGCTAGTGATTGATTGATTTTTCTTTTCATTATCGAATTTGTCATCAGTTTGTGATCTTTCATAGAAGTATTCTTTTAGTTTAAGGCGTCGTATAAATGCATGCGTATCATTGGCGAATTTCTCTCTGTTAAAATTCTTTTGGCTAGGGCAAAAAGAGAGGCCAAGTTCTAAAATTGACTTTTCATCTTCTGTTAATTTGTGCTGTGAAAGGTTGTACACATTAGATTTTTGGTTATTTTTTTTGAACGGATTGTTTGGTCCTTTAGTGTAATATTCAGTGGTGTGGAGCTTATCATGTCTCGATCTTTTGGCAGGAAATGTTTGTTTCGCATTAGTTGCTTCCAAAGCAGAAAAACGATTACTTAGTTTCATGCCGTTACTGTTCAGTTTGCTTGTGGGCAACTTGCAAAATTTTTTTGGAAATGTCCATTTGCTAAGTTTGCTTGTTGATAATAATAATAATAATAATAATAATAATAATAATAATAATAATAATAACAATAATAATAATAATAATAATAATAATAATAATAATACTAATACTAATAATAATAATAATAATAATAATATATGAAAAACACTGTTATTTTAAAAAACGTTTCGATTAAAATCTTCATCAGTTTACTTTACAACTCCGGACAGCCAGGTTTATATACAATGTAAATAAAATTATATTAACATAAAATTTACATAAAATCAAAATTACGATACCCTTGATACATTCCAAACTATAGACTTACAATAATACAGACGTTTTACAGCGTAAACAAAATTAACATAAACTTATTTAGATAAAAACAAAAATACCCTAGACACATTCCAAACCATAAAATTACAATCATACAGCCCATCTTTTAACCTTTTACCCACATAGGATTGAGAGTGTCAGCCGAAATATAAATGTTTACAAGGAAACAGGAAAACAGACGCCAGCCAGTAACCCTCCAAGGATTTGCTTAAGTTGCTAAATCCCG
Source organism: Aurelia coerulea (assembly GCA_039566865.1). Lineage (NCBI taxonomy): Eukaryota > Metazoa > Cnidaria > Scyphozoa > Semaeostomeae > Ulmaridae > Aurelia > Aurelia coerulea. The sequence continues at coordinate 17,957,529 of CM076945.1, forward strand.
AATGGCCCGATGGGGAATTCCACCCCAACACCACGTGCAAATTGCACGAAGTTAACCAGCCAGCATCTCCTCCCCCTCCCCTGAGATCTAAGTGCAATGGTAGAAGGATTAAGCGCTCCCGCAGGCAAACAAGTCCAACTCGACATCCGCTACCCTTTCATTTAGGCCCTGTGGAGAAAATAGACCCAATTTATACTGCCAAAATAGCTCCTTTCTACGGAGCGAATATACGTCACCTGCACCATCGATGATGCTTATTTTTACCAAAAACTCACCCCGATGATTTTGTTCAAAAAAGTGAGAGAAAAAGCTTGCCTGTGGGACCGGCTTACCCGTATGAAGATTACCACTGAGACGCTTTTGTTTGTAGGTCCGAAAATACGATTTATAGACGTTAAATCTCTGGCGAAATTTAGTCTTCGTACTACCGACATACTTTTTATTGCAACATTCGCATTGTAGCAAGTATACTACAAAATCCGAGTTGCAGTCATACGCCCCTGAAAAGTTTCTAAAAAACCGAGAATTATCTGCATTATAAAACGTGGACCCCTCTCGCATCATAGGGCATATTTGACACCTTCTACCATTGCACTTACGCGTACCCTTTTCCACCAGCTCCTCGTTTACCGGTTTCAATTTTGCCCGAACCAGGGTATCTTTCAAGTTTTTGGCCCTTCTAAATGAGACGAAAAGTTTTCCCGAAAAAATCCTGCGATGCTCACGATCAACAAGAAGAATATTTTCACATTTCCTCAAGATCTCATGAACCCCATTAAGTGCAGGATGAAAAGTAAGGACGAGGGGTATCCTCGTGCCATCCTTAGATTTAGATTCCCTATTTAAAAGGGTATCCCTTTGCAAACATTTGACTCTCTCCAACTGAGTGTCAATCTCCCCACCCTTATATCCCCGATCAATAAGCCAAGATTTTAGATCAGCCAAGTGTTCGTTAAACGAAGAATCCTCCGAACAAATTCGTCGAATACGAAGGGCTTGGCCATAAGGTATACCCTTTTTAGTATGATAAGGATGGCAGGAAGAGCGTTGAGCGTTGAGCGTTGAAAATGATAAGGTTATAAATCTTTCTAAACGTGCATTAAGTGAAGCAGAGATATCGGTTTTGTCAAAAGGGCTTAAGTTTGTGAGTACACCAAAGGAACTAGATTATTCGCAAATCAAAATAGATTTAGAAAATTTTGGGAGAAGATTGCGGCTTAAATGGTGGTTTAAGGACGAAGAAGATTTTTCGGAAATTCCAGCGTTCAGACCACGCAGTAAGTTCAATCCTAGGCATAAGGACGTAGCTATTGAGGTTTATCTTTCTAAGGTTGAGGATGAAATAATGAAATTATCAGCTGATGGTAAAAATTTTAGTAATCTTACAAAGGAAGAAATATCAGCTTTGAATGGTCTTAAGTCTGACAGAACGATCGTTATCAAGGAAGCGGATAAAGGGTCAGGGGTGGTTGTTTGGGATCGGGAAGACTATATCAGGGAGGCAGAAGACCAGCTGGGTGATTCTGCAGTGTATTTACCCCTTGATAACGATCCTTCTGAAAGTCTGCATAATGTCATCAATCAGGCAATGGGTAGAATTAGGCAACGAGGGGATATTGATGATAAAACTTTGGAATATTTAATGGTCAATAACCCCAAACTTGGTAGATTCTACCTGTTGCCTAAGATACACAAAAGGCTTAATAGTGTCCCCGGAAGGCCAGTTATTTCTAATTCGGGTTTCCACACAGAGAACTTTTCGGAATTTTTGGATTTTCATTTACAACCCCTGGCTAAAGGTGTCCATTCCTATATCAAGGACACAAATCATTTCTTGCAAAAGATGCAATCCTTAGGTAGCCTTCCAGAGGATGCCATTTTGTGTACGATTGATGTGGTCGCACTTTATCCGAGCATACCCCACGATGAGGGATTGGGAGTGTTACGAAAAGCCCTTGATTCTAGAGCAGATCGGTCGGTGTCTACAGATTCTTTAATGGACCTAGCAGAAGTAGTACTTAAGAATAACATGTTTGAGTTTAATGGGAGATTCTATCATCAAATAAGGGGTACAGCAATTGGCACCAAATGTGCGCCACCGTACTCTATTCTTTTTCTTGCGGACTTGGAAGAAAAACTTCTCCGCTCTTACGATTGTAAGCCTAGTGTATGGTGGCGTTACATTGATGACGTATTTATGATTTGGACGCATGGTGAAGAAGAGCTTCAAAGGTTTATAGACTATTTGAATGCATCACACCATTCGATCAAATTTACCGCAGAATGGTCTAAGGAAAGCATCAATTTTTTAGATACAAGGGTAATTAAGAAAGGGAGCACTCTTGTCACTGATTTATACACAAAACCAACAGACACCCATCAGCTCCTACATCGCTCTTCCTGCCATCCTTATCATACTAAAAAGGGTATACCTTATGGCCAAGCCCTTCGTATTCGACGAATTTGTTCGGAGGATTCTTCGTTTAACGAACACTTGGCTGATCTAAAATCTTGGCTTATTGATCGGGGATATAAGGGTGGGGAGATTGACACTCAGTTGGAGAGAGTCAAATGTTTGCAAAGGGATACCCTTTTAAATAGGGAATCTAAATCTAAGGATGGCACGAGGATACCCCTCGTCCTTACTTTTCATCCTGCACTTAATGGGGTTCATGAGATCTTGAGGAAATGTGAAAATATTCTTCTTGTTGATCGTGAGCATCGCAGGATTTTTTCGGGAAAACTTTTCGTCTCATTTAGAAGGGCCAAAAACTTGAAAGATACCCTGGTTCGGGCAAAATTGAAACCGGTAAACGAGGAGCTGGTGGAAAAGGGTACGCGTAAGTGCAATGGTAGAAGGTGTCAAATATGCCCTATGATGCGAGAGGGGTCCACGTTTTATAATGCAGATAATTCTCGGTTTTTTAGAAACTTTTCAGGGGCGTATGACTGCAACTCGGATTTTGTAGTATACTTGCTACAATGCGAATGTTGCAATAAAAAGTATGTCGGTAGTACGAAGACTAAATTTCGCCAGAGATTTAACGTCTATAAATCGTATTTTCGGACCTACAAACAAAAGCGTCTCAGTGGTAATCTTCATACGGGTAAGCCGGTCCCACAGGCAAGCTTTTTCTCTCACTTTTTTGAACAAAATCATCGGGGTGAGTTTTTGGTAAAAATAAGCATCATCGATGGTGCAGGTGACGTATATTCGCTCCGTAGAAAGGAGCTATTTTGGCAGTATAAATTGGGTCTATTTTCTCCACAGGGCCTAAATGAAAGGGTAGCGGATGTCGAGTTGGACTTGTTTGCCTGCGGGAGCGCTTAATCCTTCTACCATTGCACTTAGATCTCAGGGGAGGGGGAGGAGATGCTGGCTGGTTAACTTCGTGCAATTTGCACGTGGTGTTGGGGTGGAATTCCCCATCGGGCCATTCGGGATTTAGCAACTTAAGCAAATCCTTGGAGGGTTACTGGCTGGCGTCTGTTTTCCTGTTTCCTTGTAAACATTTATATTTCGGCTGACACTCTCAATCCTATGTGGGTAAAAGGTTAAAAGATGGGCTGTATGATTGTAATTTTATGGTTTGGAATGTGTCTAGGGTATTTTTGTTTTTATCTAAATAAGTTTATGTTAATTTTGTTTACGCTTAATATAATTTTATTTACATTGTATATAAACCTGGCTGTCCGGAGTTGTAAAGTAAACTGATGAAGATTTTAATCGAAACGTTTTTTAAAATAACAGTGTTTTTCATATATTTTATTTTCTGTTGTTTTTTGATGGTGCTTTTAGTTTAATTTAATTTTTGTTGCAATTGAGAGGGTTTAAGATGACCGAGGACAGCCAGGTCCAAAGAAGAAAGCAGCTTCTCTTTCTAGCTGAAAAAGTCACTCGATACAAAAGTCATTGGTTATTTCTTTGTCTATGCCGCATCTACGATGTAGTTCCTAATGGCCTGAAATTGAAAAAGACGGCACAGATCGGTAAGCAATCCAATAATTTCTTATCACGATGGAATGAAACTTTAGTCACTGCTGAACATAATTTGATCGATGTTTTAATTCAAGAGTATGCCGTAGTGTCATCTTACTTTGAAACCGAATTTTGGAATAAAACTGTGGAATTTTTATCAAAAAAGGTAGATTACGCTAACCTGGAACTCTTCTTTCGCGAACTTATTGGGAATGTTTATAAACTGTGTAAAGAAATTGAGATTCGGAGAAGGAAAAAACTTTCGCGATTGATTGGAGCAAGAGATTTCCATGAAAATGAGAGAAGGCTACATGATGGCATATCGTTCTTTAAAGATATTGCTTCTTTTACAAACGCCAAACAAGATCTGCAGGTTATGAATGAGTTAGCCACAAATAACGATGGAAACAATGTTAATTTCGAGGAGATTCAGGGATGGATGGTATCGGATTTCGTTGAGAATGAGCCTCCAGATGATATAGAAAGGTCAAGAACTCAGGGTGAAGAACTACCAAACAATGTTATTTTTGAGGAGATTCAAAGACAGTTGATATCAGATAACTTTGAGAATGAACCTCCGGATCTTATGGAAAGGTCAAGAACTCACGGCGAAACCAGTATTCAGGAAGAAGAGGTTGGCAATGTCGATTCTTTTGATTTAGATAATAACGGACGAATTCGTGGACGCTTTGAAAATGATAAGGTTATAAATCTTTCTAAACGTGCATTAAGTGAAGCAGAGATATCGGTTTTGTCAAAAGGGCTTAAGTTTGTGAGTACACCAAAGGAACTAGATTATTCGCAAATCAAAATAGATTTAGAAAATTTTGGGAGAAGATTGCGGCTTAAATGGTGGTTTAAGGACGAAGAAGATTTTTCGGAAATTCCAGCGTTCAGACCACGCAGTAAGTTCAATCCTAGGCATAAGGACGTAGCTATTGAGGTTTATCTTTCTAAGGTTGAGGATGAAATAATGAAATTATCAGCTGATGGTAAAAATTTTAGTAATCTTACAAAGGAAGAAATATCAGCTTTGAATGGTCTTAAGTCTGACAGAACGATCGTTATCAAGGAAGCGGATAAAGGGTCAGGGGTGGTTGTTTGGGATCGGGAAGACTATATCAGGGAGGCAGAAGACCAGCTGGGTGATTCTGCAGTGTATTTACCCCTTGATAACGATCCTTCTGAAAGTCTGCATAATGTCATCAATCAGGCAATGGGTAGAATTAGGCAACGAGGGGATATTGATGATAAAACTTTGGAATATTTAATGGTCAATAACCCCAAACTTGGTAGATTCTACCTGTTGCCTAAGATACACAAAAGGCTTAATAGTGTCCCCGGAAGGCCAGTTATTTCTAATTCGGGTTTCCACACAGAGAACTTTTCGGAATTTTTGGATTTTCATTTACAACCCCTGGCTAAAGGTGTCCATTCCTATATCAAGGACACAAATCATTTCTTGCAAAAGATGCAATCCTTAGGTAGCCTTCCAGAGGATGCCATTTTGTGTACGATTGATGTGGTCGCACTTTATCCGAGCATACCCCACGATGAGGGATTGGGAGTGTTACGAAAAGCCCTTGATTCTAGAGCAGATCGGTCGGTGTCTACAGATTCTTTAATGGACCTAGCAGAAGTAGTACTTAAGAATAACATGTTTGAGTTTAATGGGAGATTCTATCATCAAATAAGGGGTACAGCAATTGGCACCAAATGTGCGCCACCGTACTCTATTCTTTTTCTTGCGGACTTGGAAGAAAAACTTCTCCGCTCTTACGATTGTAAGCCTAGTGTATGGTGGCGTTACATTGATGACGTATTTATGATTTGGACGCATGGTGAAGAAGAGCTTCAAAGGTTTATAGACTATTTGAATGCATCACACCATTCGATCAAATTTACCGCAGAATGGTCTAAGGAAAGCATCAATTTTTTAGATACAAGGGTAATTAAGAAAGGGAGCACTCTTGTCACTGATTTATACACAAAACCAACAGACACCCATCAGCTCCTACATCGCTCTTCCTGCCATCCTTATCATACTAAAAAGGGTATACCTTATGGCCAAGCCCTTCGTATTCGACGAATTTGTTCGGAGGATTCTTCGTTTAACGAACACTTGGCTGATCTAAAATCTTGGCTTATTGATCGGGGATATAAGGGTGGGGAGATTGACACTCAGTTGGAGAGAGTCAAATGTTTGCAAAGGGATACCCTTTTAAATAGGGAATCTAAATCTAAGGATGGCACGAGGATACCCCTCGTCCTTACTTTTCATCCTGCACTTAATGGGGTTCATGAGATCTTGAGGAAATGTGAAAATATTCTTCTTGTTGATCGTGAGCATCGCAGGATTTTTTCGGGAAAACTTTTCGTCTCATTTAGAAGGGCCAAAAACTTGAAAGATACCCTGGTTCGGGCAAAATTGAAACCGGTAAACGAGGAGCTGGTGGAAAAGGGTACGCGTAAGTGCAATGGTAGAAGGTGTCAAATATGCCCTATGATGCGAGAGGGGTCCACGTTTTATAATGCAGATAATTCTCGGTTTTTTAGAAACTTTTCAGGGGCGTATGACTGCAACTCGGATTTTGTAGTATACTTGCTACAATGCGAATGTTGCAATAAAAAGTATGTCGGTAGTACGAAGACTAAATTTCGCCAGAGATTTAACGTCTATAAATCGTATTTTCGGACCTACAAACAAAAGCGTCTCAGTGGTAATCTTCATACGGGTAAGCCGGTCCCACAGGCAAGCTTTTTCTCTCACTTTTTTGAACAAAATCATCGGGGTGAGTTTTTGGTAAAAATAAGCATCATCGATGGTGCAGGTGACGTATATTCGCTCCGTAGAAAGGAGCTATTTTGGCAGTATAAATTGGGTCTATTTTCTCCACAGGGCCTAAATGAAAGGGTAGCGGATGTCGAGTTGGACTTGTTTGCCTGCGGGAGCGCTTAATCCTTCTACCATTGCACTTAGATCTCAGGGGAGGGGGAGGAGATGCTGGCTGGTTAACTTCGTGCAATTTGCACGTGGTGTTGGGGTGGAATTCCCCATCGGGCCATTCGGGATTTAGCAACTTAAGCAAATCCTTGGAGGGTTACTGGCTGGCGTCTGTTTTCCTGTTTCCTTGTAAACATTTATATTTCGGCTGACACTCTCAATCCCATGTGGGTAAAAGGTTAAAAGATGGGCTGTATGATTGTAATTTTATGGTTTGGAATGTGTCTAGGGTATTTTTGTTTTTATCTAAATAAATTTATGTTAATTTTGTTTACGCTGTAAAACGCCTGTATTATTGTAAGTCTATAGTTTGGAATGTATCAAGGGTATCGTAATTTTGATTTTATGTAAATTTTATGTTAATCTAATTTTATTTACATTGTATATAAACCTGGCTGTCCGGAGTTGTAAAGTAAACTGATGAAGATTTTAATCGAAACGTTTTTTAAAATAACAGTGTGTTTTTATCTATTTTATTTTCTGTTGTTTTTTGATGGTGCTTTTAGTTTAATTTAATAATAATAATAATAATACGATTCTAAATTATTCTGCACCCAAGCAAATGGCAAAACCTACTGCTTAGTTAATATATACAGAATGTTTGCTGCTTTTACAGTTACCGTTAATAAACGCCATGGTACAAACGATGAATAAATTTATCACTGAGTATCAAAGATGAACAGAATGATACTTGATGTGGGCTTAAAAGCCAGGTTTATCAAAAGCAGACCAAAACGAAAGGTGAAATGGAAAGAAATCAGTGACTCAATTTTTTCACCCTGTGCCTCCAGATATAGTTCGCTCCAATAATATTAGAAATCGAGCACCAAGCTAACAGTTCCTTTACTTTTCCTTTTCCAAAGCCAATATTCCGCAATCGTTCATAAACGTCCTCTTTGATACAGCCAAGCGCACCAAAACACAGAACATGAAGAGAAGGGTTCCATCCATTTTCACGAAGAACGTCACACAGGTCCTGGTAGCGATCACACTTCGCTGGAAACGAGAATCCAAAGTAGAGATCAAAACAAACTGTAACTTCTGCTATGATGATATCTCGTGAAGTTTTATCAATAATAACAATGTCCGGTTTCCGATGTTGAAGCAAGGTCAGCTCTTCTCGATATTCTGGCAACAAAGTTTCTAGTAACTTGTTTGTATAAACTTTCTTGCTCGAACATAATATCAACTTTATTTCATCGAAAAGTTTTTCAACAATCCGATCGTGCCGGCGACTGTAGAAATTATGAAATTCCTTGCATCCATTAAACAAATGCGCAATACTTTCTGTGTGGCTAAAACAAAGCAGACAACACGGATCATTTGTCCTGTTCCAAATATAAGTTGTGAAATTTGTTGGGAGTAAACTTAAACGCGCTTTGATAGCAAAACGGACCAAATCATCGCTTATCTTCCAGTTGTAAAAGATAGAATGAGACGCTTTTACCTGAATGTCATTTAGTCCAAGAAAAGGACCTTGGATACTAAGTTCTTTGGCCTTCTGAAGATCTCTATCTATGGTAATGCGAAAAAGTATATTCTGAAGTTTAGGGGTTTCGTCCAGAGTTAAATCGTTGTAAGTTATTTCTGCTTTTCCGTTTCTGAAAATCGGAAATAATAATAATAATAATAATAAGAATAATAAGAATAATAATAATAATAATAATAATAATAATGATAATAATAATAATAATAATAATAATAATAATAATAATAATAATAATAATAATAATAATAATAATAATAATAATAATAATAAAAAACACAACTGTTTCAGGGCAGACGTTTCGATATAAAATCTTCTTCAGTGTATTTACAATCCTAGACAGCCAAGTATTTATACTAAAATTTACATAAAAATAGTTTCTATACCCTAGACAAATAAAAGAAAAGAAAAGAATATTATTTTAGAATACTATCAACAAGATAAACATAAAAGAATGTTTTTATATTACATATAGACAAAGCCGCAAAAAAACAAGGCATGAATTTCTTTCTACAAAACTCCCCAATGACCTTACTCGAAGATGTTTTCCCCCTTTTTTTTGGATTTGAATAGAAAGAAGCGATCTCTAAATCTTATAGACAAGGGACTGAAAGCTCTTCGCGACAACAACTTTTACAACCCGAGACAACAGGCAAGGGATATCGGCCATTGACCCTCCAAAGATTTGCTTAAATTGCTAAATCCAGGATAGCTCGATAGGGAATTCCACCCCACCACTACGTGTAATTATACACGAAGTCAACAAGCCGACATCCCTGCTGCCATCGTGTTGCCCAAGGTTTTCAATGCAATGGTATGAGAACTAGGCAGTACCACAAGCAAACATATCCAGCTCAACATCAGCCGCCCTCTCGTTTAGGCCATTTGGTGCAAACAAACCCAATTTGCATTGCCAAAAGAGCTCTTTCCTAGGAAGCGAGTACACATCCTGTGCTCCGTCGATGATACGAATAACGACAGAGAAGTCACCCTGATGGCCTTCCTCGAAAAAATGAGCGAAAAAACTTGCCTGTGGGACTGCCTTTCCCGTATCAAGAGCACCAGTATTGCGTTTCTGCTTGTACGTCCGAAAATATGATTTGTAGACATTAAATCTTTGACGAAATTTAGTTGCTAGAGGAGCATCGCCCTAAATGGTCAGCTAACGTTTTTCATCATATCTGACCGCGCTGCAAAAACTTCGTTTCAAAAGGAGTTCGGGCCTGGATTTTGCAGGAAAGCGCGCTAAAATTATTCACTGATGCCATTTCTGAGATTCTGTCTTGTTGTTTTCGTTTTGTACCGCCTATCCTTGTCCTGAAGGATGTTTTTAAAACACTTACCTGAAATGGATAAAGGTGAGAGTATTTTATGTCCTTGTTGTTTTCCAAGCCCAATATTTGTTTTCTTCGCGTTGCCTCAGGATTTTGTATAAAGTACAACTAAAGTTTGTTTTCAGGCAACTCCAACCCTCCAAAGGTTATTTTTGAAGAAAAATCTCAGAAATTTGCATTGAATGTAAAAGCCGGGGGCTTTATTTCGGTTGTGGTCAGACTGGCCTACCTGCGCCCCTATTGGTCAGCCTGTTGATTCTGACTTCCCTTACTGACCCCCCTGTCAACCACATTGTTAGAAGTCATAAGGTTAAAGTCATAATCCTCAAGATAATGGTAAAATTATAAATCTTGATTTTTTTGTCAATTACTGCCTTGTTGATTTCATTTGTGTAAGGTTTCATTCACGAACTAACTTCCCGTTGTAGTCAATTTCATCATTTTATCTATCAATAATTTGAAATGTAACCATATCAATTCATGCTTCTTGCAAACCCCTCCTCCCTTTGCTTCATTTTCAAAAATATCCCATAGACCTCCTTATTCCTTCCCCCGGCACTCACAGTTTAATAATCCTGCTTCGGTTTGCTGCGGCGAGATAAGTTCAACCAGGTAACTGCGAAGGCGTCGTTATGAATTTAGGGTACGTCCAAATTAGACGCCATGCCAAAGATTAGGCCGTTCAGACCGGCTTGCGTTTGAACTGAGAATTTACCAAGACAAACAAGAAGCTAGTCGATACATTTAAGTTTAGCTTTCAGAAAGAGTTAATGAACATTTTTATCGTGATTTGCCCAGTCCTAGAGCGTTTCCTTATTTTTAAATCAATTTTGTTGCGAAACCTGACCATTTAGGGCGAAGCCTCTCTAGCCTATTACTGTACCCCTCAGCTGTTGATAAAACGCCCCATTAAACTCAAAAAAGTTATTCTTAAGTACTACCTCTGCAAGCTCTACAAGGAATTCCGTAGAAAAAGACTGATTATTTCTAGAGTTTAAAATATCACGTAGAGCCTTCAATCCCTCGTCATGCGGTATACTTGGGTAAAGCCCAACAACATCAATGGTACAAAGAATAGCGTCCTCTGGAAGCCCGTCTAATGACGCAATTTTTTGCAAAAAGTGGTTCGTGTCTTTAATGTATGAACGGACACTTTTTGCAAGGGGTTGTAAATGGTAATCCAAAAATTCCGAAACGTTCTCTGTGTAAAAACCAGCATAGCCTCCAAATCTTTTCTTTTGTCCGAAGTTCCCCTGGGACGCTGACTCATCCTCTGATCAGATTGCGTTTTCTCCTAAAATTGACCAATCAGGTGCCGTCATTTCATTACTTCCGCGTTTCGCAGCTAGATTTAGGCCATTTTGGGTACCCCCCAATAAAACAATATTGCACGTTCGAATAAATCGAATTTTTTGAAAATTTCAACGGGAAAAGGGTGCTTATACATAGGACCACAAGTGTTCATGTAGCCCACTTGCCATCACCTAAGAATGAAAAATTACGGTGATTTGAATGTTTGTCTTTGGTATTTTTTCAAACAGGTAGCGGCATCCTGCTCGCCCTCCCCCCAAAATTTAGTTTTTTAGCAAAATTATCAAAAATATACATATTTCCATGAACAATTCTTCCGAAATTTCCGAAATTTGCGCTTTACTTCGCCTTGACTTGCGAATTTGCGACACCTCCAAATCTGTCCTTCTTCCCTGTATGGTAACTTATGCCTCTCTCTGGTCTGGAGCCAACATAACAGGAAAAGGCGGGAAAATAAATCTTTAACGGTGGCGGTGTCGTCATGTTTTTGTTTGTAAAATCATTTATCGTCTCAAATGTTTCTTCAAAAAATGGGGAAAGGAAAAGAATAATTTCGTTTAAATGCAATGCATGCTGACTGGAAGAGCTCGACAACATGTTTATTAACTCTGAAAGAGCATTTTGGACTTAGCAACATCTTCTTCTCCAAAGCATTCAAATTATTAAAAGAAAGACACCATGAACAAATGTTTTGCATTGACTGCCTGATGATATGTCTCGAGAAGAGAGAATATACAAGAATTTTGCCAACTAAAATCAAAAGTCTACCTCTGTTTCAAAAGGTTTGTTGGAGCTGTAAAAACAAAATAAATTTCACAGACAACAATTACCAACATTTGCATCACATGTATTTTTTTTGTAAGAAGCTGCTTATAAGAAACCTCCAGTATACATACTTTTTTATAAAAAAATAAGAATTGGGTCTTTCAAGAATTTCAGTACTCTGAGTTTGTTAGAGGTTCCATAACAGTCTTCATGTTCCTTACCTGTGCCCTAGTGAACATTTCAAAACAAGGTTTTTGAAGCCTTTCCGATGCTAAGTATTACAGGAAACAAGTGAAAATATAAAAAAATATGTCAAGGATTTCCTTAATCTTTATAAAGATAAATGGTTTCTTAAGTTATATTTTCCCAGTGCTGGAGTTTCGCAACTTTTTGGCGATCTGAGAGTCGAGTTTTTTACCCTTTATTGTAGAAAAATACGTGTACAGGGAAAATATAGGTTAATAAACTATTTATTATGATAGAGGAAATCCTTGGGATATTTTTACTTTATTTTCACTTGGTATCATGTTGCTCGGAAGGGGCTCGGAAGGTACTTGAGAAAAATGTAAACATGGGAAAGGCTTTAAAAATATTGTCTCGAAATGTTCACGGGGCGCAAGTAGTAAACATGAAGGTTGTTTATGTATATGTCTAAACATTGGAAAGGCTTCAAAAACCTTTGTTTTGAAATGTTCATGGGGGCACAGGAAAACTTTGAGTAGCCACTCAAATCTGATAATCTTAAGAAACATTTATTACTTTCACTACTGGCCCAAATTTTTATTTTCTGGTAAACTCTAGCCTGCACAGGCTAATATACTCGTGCACTAACTTTTACAATAAACTGGTCTCTGAGTTGTTTAGTTTGACCCCAGTCCTTCCCGGGGTAAAAGTTTCTCCTAGATTTCTTAATTTTTTACAAAATTGAATTTTACAATTTCACACAGCACAGGCGGCTTCTTTCTTGTAAAAACTGAGCGCAAATCGTTGTCAAAATCGTCTTTTGATAAGAATGTAAAAATTTGAAATGCTGCGCTCACTGCAAGACAAAGTAGAAGGAAAACTTACTTCATCGTGATCTTGATCGCTCCTGATGCAATGCCGTCGTCTTCTTTGAGAATTGTTTGCAATGTTGTCAGTTTGGTTTCACTCACACTCCATCCCCAGCGCAAGAATTAAAAATATTGGCAGTTGTTTCGATACTTTGCTTCAACTTCAAAGGTAATCGACAATCTTCTTATAGATTTGTGAAGAAACATTTGAGACGATAAATGATTTTACCAACAAAAACATGACGACACCACCACCGTTAAAGATTTATTTTCCCGCCTTTTCCTGTTATGTTGGCTCCAGACCAGAGAGAGGCATAAGTTACCATACAGGGAAGAAGGACAGATTTTGGAGGTGTTGCAAATTCGCAAGTCAAGGCGAAGTAAAGCGCAAATTTCGGAAATTTCGGAAGATTTATTCATGGAAATATGTATATTTTTGATAATTTTGCTAAAAAACTAATTTTTGGGGGGAGGGCGAGCAGGATGCCTCTACCCGTCTGAAAAAATACCGAAGACAAACATTCAAATCACTGTAACTTTTCAATCTTAGGTGATGGCAAGAGGGTTACATGAACACCTGTGGTCTTATGTATAAGCACCCTTTTCCCGTTGAAATTTTCAAAAAATTCGATTTATTCGAGCGTGCAATATTTTTTTATTTGGGGGTACCCAAAATGGCCTAAATCTAGCTGCGAAACGCGGAAGTAATGAAATGACGGCACCTGATTGGTCAATTTTAGGAGAAAACGCAATCTGATCAGAGGATGAGTCAGCGTCCCAGGGGAACTTCGGACAAAAGAAAAGATTTGGAGGCTATGCTGTAAAAACCAAAGTTAGAAATGACAGGCCTTCCGGGAACACTATTTAGCGAAGATAGGCACTAAATCCTTACTGGCTAACAAAATTGACACGTGACACGCTCTAAACCAATCAAATGGAGCCAAAAACCAACCGGGAAATTTGAAATCTCAAATTTAGGCCCTTTTTGGACCATTTACCACCCTTCGCCAAAATATCATAGGATACAAGGGAAATGAATATTTTCAAAACATTTCTTCACAGACCTATTTCCAATGCCCTAATGCATAGTCAATCAAGAGCGCTACGAATTATTTCAAAATTTGAAGAAATACCAAAACTTTGAATTCGATCTCATTGTCACTGTAGTTTGTCATAGTAAACAGCTGATTGATGACTGAAACGCATACTCATGGAGACTAAATATTTTGATTCGAAGGTATCCTTCTGTGTGTTGAAGTATCTTCAAAACTTCTTCAAAAGATGCCAAATTTAGAGCACTATCTGGATCTTTTTTCAGTTTGAAACTGACATAAATACCTCCGGAGATATTCAAGATTCAATGCTGAGGGTAGAATGAACAACGGGAAAAGTTGTACTGTACGGGTCTATAAAACCAAACCGTCGTTATAAATAAGAGGCGAATTAAAAGGTACTTACATTTGTATCTTGCAAAAAAGGACAATTAATCAAAATCGTGAAGCAGCACAAATGATAAACGTACTTTAACTGGTTTTGATAGCAAAATTCCACTTTTTGAACCGCATTCTACTGCCAGTTTCTCCAACAAATCGTTCATATTTCTTCTTCCAACAACATTGTCAAAAAGGCCCCCCAACAAAAGGAGCGCGAAAGCGTCAATGTTCAGCCACATATATGCCAGCCATCGACATATAACATACCATTCCAATGAACTTTGAATAACTAACAAATATATTTACTCTCCACTTTCCAGAATGGCAAGAACTGCAACATCGAACGTGGTCAGAACGAACGATTTGGTGATGTCCTCCTCGATAACACTTGTCCTCATGCCTTTATCCTATTCTGCTGTCATTTTTGCGAGATTATGAGTGGTAATCGACAATTACATCAGCCAAAAACCTCGTATAAATTTATGAATGGCGGTCCTTGCTTTCAGCAGCGCAAAAGAAATGGCTGTCGTTTCTCCTCTTACCGTACAGTACTGTGTAGCAGGTACAGGAAATAAGTATGAAATGCTGATGTACGTAAGAAAGAATATAATAGCAACAAACGGAAGAAATGTACATTTTGTTTTTAATGTGAAAAAATAGATTGACTATTTCGACAAAATAACATTTGAAAACTATTTTTAAAGCTCTTTCATATCAATTTCACATTCTGTGGGGATGTTGTAGAAAAATATCTATCTTTGGGCTACTTGCATCAGAGCAGAGGTCATCCACTAGAAAATCACCCTTTTATGGTCAAGCAACACAGCAGCAGCGATCAAAGCTGGACATTTGTATCGCACTTCTAGACTCTTGGAAGCATGCACGTATTTTTCGTAAGATGACAAAGCTTTAAGTCAGTGCATGTATCTTTTTCTAAGAAACAGCTCACAAGAAACAGTAGGTTCAATTTTTCGAAAGTTAAGAAGCAACCCTACCTGAATTTAAAAAGCTAAGGAACTTTTATAATTTGCAGTTATAATTTTCCCAGCGCATCAAAAAATGTTTTGGCACTATACAGTTATAAGGTTATAGCAACTATTTGGACATTACTTTGAGTGCGAATTATGTTATTTACTTGTTTTGAGATCTTACTAAGTAATTTGGAAGCCCTCTTGACAAGGCTGAATTAACTCTACACTTCTGGCACTAGACATCTTTTGGTTAAAACTTTAACACTTTTGGTAGAAAAATTGCCCAAATATTTAATAAATTGCCTGCCGCACTCTGAGATCTCTTGTGTCTTTGTAACACTTTATAACAATTTTAAAGCTATGTTTATGCATTCATGCCACCATCTAGATCATACAAGTAATCCTGACCAAAAAGAACCAAATGAAAAATGAAAACAATCTCGAGTATTAAAGATTTTAATTATTCTGGGCCACTTGAGTGGCATGAAGCTCGTTTCAAGAAATTGAACTCTGAGATCATCAAAAATTAAAATGATATTCCTTGCCTGATCTAGATCATGGCATGAATACATAAGATTTGCGTAGATTCTTACAATGACACAGGAGATCACAGAGACCTCCCAAACCCCTACGGAAGTTTTTGTACTCGGTGAGTACTCAGATAGTGAGAATTTTGAGAAACTTTCAATACTGACTTAAAGTTTTGCTGTCAAACAGAAATCTTGACATTTGTATAGTACTTTGCAGACTCGTGGAAGCATTCACGTATTTTCTGTTTGACAGCAAAAACAGTTTTTTGCGTGTTTCTTATATTTTTAGTGCCAGAAGTGTAGAGTTAACTTAGCCTTGTCAAGAGGGCTCCCAAATTACTTAGTAAGATCTCAAAACAAGTAAATAACATAATTCACACTCAAAATAATGTCCAAATAGTTGCTATAACCTTAGCATAGGAATCATTCGTCGTACATAGCCGATTGCTCGTGGCCCATGGTCGAAACCGCCAAAGCCTCATTTTCACGGACCAATCAGACGGCTAAAAAGCGAAGGAGACAAAAGAAACCCGCGAAGATTTTCCTAAATTTTACCTACTTTCATAAAACGCAACCAGGACAAAAAACTGCTTGAGATTTCTCGAATTTTTTTAAAGCAATCTACTCTCCAGATGTTTGGGAGTACAAGTTTGGATGCCGGTTAAAATATCTTCAGGATTGGCGGAGTTATTGCCTCTCAAATAGACAAAATCGGCGAAGGCTTGTCGAGACCTGTTTACGCCACTTCAAGTCAGGTGATAAAGCCTCTTGATAAAACCTCTTTTGAATTTTATAAGTTATTTCGCAACAAGCAAACTTTTGCCATGAATGTAAAAAGTAGTACAATACAGAAACTTCCCTAGAGTATTGCCACATGACTTGAAATGCGCGAACAAGCCTTTGTAGACTTTTTCAATTCACATAGAAACCGTAGGGGCATTGAATCTTCAATAAAAGAAAATTTAGCGAAAGACAATAGCAAGAACAAGTGAAAACACAGATTGTGGCGTTTTCGGGTCGTTCTTACAACAATCACTATTGTTATTACTATTGTCTCCCGGCCAGAATCTCTATTGTTCAAGGTTCAGTGCCTTGTCGGTTTGTTTGTGGCCATAACTCCACCAATCCTGGAGATCTTTTAACCGGCATCCAAACTTTTACTCCCAAACATCTGGAGAGTAGATTGCTTTAAAGAAATTCGGGAAATCTCAAGCAGTTTTTTGTCCTGGTTGCGTTTTATGAAGGTAGGTAAAATTTAGGAAAATCTTCACGGGTTTCTTTTGTCTCCCTCGCTTTTTAGCCGTCTGATTGGTCCGTGAAAATGAGGCTTTGGCGGTTTCGACCATGGGCCACGAGCAATCGGCTATGTACGACGAATGATTCCTATGCTTATAACCTTATAACTGTATATTGCAAAAACATTTTTTAATGCGCTGGGATAATTAAAACTGCAAATTACAAAAGGTTCCTCAGCTTTTTAAATTCAGGTAGGGTTGCTTCTTAACTTTCGAAAAACATGCACTGACTTAAAGCTTTGCCATCTTACGAAAAATACGTGCATGTTTCCATGAGTCTACAAGTGCGATATAAATGTCCAGCTTTGGTCGCTGCTGCTGTGTTGCTTGACCATAAAAGGGTGATTTTCTAATGGATGACCTTTGCTCCGATGCAAGTAGCCCAAAGATAGATATTTTTCTACAACATCCCCACAGAATGTGAAATTGATATGAAAGAGCTTTAAAAATATTATTTCAAATGTTATTTTGTCGAAATGGTCAATCTATTTTTTCACATTAAAAACAAAATGTACATTTCTTCCGTTTGTTGCTATTATATTCTTTCTTACGTACATCAGCATTTCATACTTATTTCATGTACCTGCTACACAGTACTGTACGGTAAGATAGGAAACGACAGCCATTTCTTTTGCGCTGCTGAAAGCAAGGACCGCCATTCATAAATTTATACGAGGTTTTTGGCTGATGTAATTGTCGATTACCACTCATAATCTCGCAAAAATGACAGCAGAATAGGATAAAGGCATGAGGACAAGTGTTATCGAGGAGGACATCACCAAATCGTTCGTTCTGACCACGTTCGATGTTGCAGTTCTTGCCATTCTGGAAAGTGGAGAGTAAATATATTTGTTAGTTATTCAAAGTTCATTGGAATCGCATGTTATATGTCGATGGCTGGCATATATGAGGCTGAACATTGACGCTTTCGCGCTCCTTTTGTTAGGGGGGCCTTTTTGACAATGTTGTTGGAAGAAGAAATATGAACGATTTGTTGGAGAAACTGGCAGTAGAATGCGGTTCAAAAAGTGGAATTTTGCTATCAAAACCAGTTAAAGTACGTTTATCATTTGTGCTGCTTCACGGTTTGATTAGATGTCCTTTTTTGCAAGATACAAATGTAAGTACCTTTTAATTCGCCTCTTATTTATAACGACGGTTTGGATTTTTAGGCCCGTACAGTACAATTTTTCCCGTTGTTCATTCTACCCTCAGCATTGAATCTTGAATATCTCCAGAGGTATTTATGTCAGTTTCAAACTGAAAAAAGATCCAGATAGTGCTCTAAATTTGGCATCTTTTGAAGAAGTTTTGAAGATACTTCAACACACAGAAGGAGACCTTCGAATCAAAATATTTAGTATTCATGAGTATGCGTTTCATTCATCAATTAGCTGTTTACTATGACAAACTACAGTGACAATGAGGTCGAATTCAAAGTTTTGGCATTTCTTCAAATTTTGAAATAATTCGTAGCGCCCTTGATTGACTATGCATTAGGGCATTAGGAATAGGTCTGTGAAGAAATTTTTTGAAAATATTCATTTCCCTTGTATCCTATGATATTTTAGAGAAAGGGTGGTAAATCGTCCAAAAAGGGCCTAAATTTGAGATTTCAAATTTCCCGGTTGGTTTTTGGCTCCATTTGATTGGTATAGAGCGTGTCACGCGTCAATTTTGTTAGCCAGTAAGGATTTAGTGCCTATCTTCTATTTAGCCTTTTGTGGATCTTTGGCAGCAAGTAAAATCTTCCAAGCTTGGGATTATTGACCATCAAATATTCCAATGTTTTGTCGTCAATTTCCCCTCGCTCTCTAACCCTACCAACTGCCTGATTGACAATAGCGTGAAGATGGTCCGAAGGATCCTTATCAAGTTTGCAATACACTGCAGGGTCCCCCAGTTGGCCATCTGCCTCTTTGACGTAGTCCTCCCGATCCCACACGACCACCCCAGAACCCTTGTCCGCCTCCTTGATAACGATCGATCGGTCCGATTTAAGACTATTTAAAGCTGATAGTTCCTCCTTCGTAATGTTACTAAAATTTCTACCATCTACCGATATTTTCATGAACTCGTCTTCTAATTTAGACAGGTAGACCTCTGTAGCTACATCTTTATGTCTAGGATTGAATTTACTACGAGGCCTAAAAGCAGGAATCTCTGAAAAATCTTCACTATCCCTAAAGAACCACTTAAGTCTTAATCTTCTACCAAAATTTTCCTGATCTATTTTGATTTGTGAAAAGTCTACCTCTTTTGGAGTACTTAAGACCTTTGGATAAAACTGATATTTCCGCCTCGCTTAGTGCACGTTTGGAAAGATTAACGACTTTGTCATTTACAAAACGACCTACCATACGACCATTATTATCTACATTAACTAAAAACACATCAGTAATTTCACCACTCTCTACCACTTGGTTGCTTGCTGCACCTCGCGTTCTTGATCTCTCTAATAAGTTCGGGGGTGGATTCTCAAAATTATCTTCCTGTAATTGCATTCTCACTGCATCAAGATTAAGACTGTCGTTACGAATGACAACACCTTGATCTGCACCCTCCGAATCTTCTTCACCCCTGTCCAAAAATGATGCTACGTCCTTGAAAAATGAAATGGTCTCCTATAGATTACTCTCTTTACCTTTGTAGTTTCTTTTGCCAATTAACCTTGATAGTTTTTTGTCTCTTCGATCCCTGAGGTCTTGATTAATTCTTTCTAAGTATCCGACAAGTTCACGAAAGTTGCGCTGTACATTGGAATAATCCGTTTCACTAGCTAACCATACAGAGGTCCCATTCCAAAATTCAATCTCAAATTTAGAGGATAGTAAACCATATTCTTTAATTAAATCCTCAGTCAAGCCATTTTCAGCAACGACTAACGTGTCATTCCATTGTAAAACAAAATCATCTGATTGCTTACCAATTTGTGCAGTCTTTTTCAACTTTAGGCCATTCGGAATCACGTTAAAAGCGCGGCATAAACTCAGGAACAACCAGTGGTTTTTGTAGCGTGTGATTTTGCTTGCTAAAGCGATAATAATAATAATAATAATAATAATAATAATAATAATAATAATAATAATCCCGCACTCTTGGATCATTAAGGCAATGGAAATGTACAAGTTGTCCCCAATATTAATAAGATTCATGACGGGGAGTATGAGCAACTGGAAGACCACACTGTCTCTAAGTCACAGTCAGGGTACAATTAAGACAAGATCAATAAGCATTAAAAGTGGTATCTTTCAAGGAGACTCGTTATCGCCACTTTTGTTCTGCCTGTCATTAGCACCACTCAGCACTATGCTCAACAACACTGGATATGGGTATGAAGTAGGCGGTAAGAAAATTAGCCATTTGTTCTATATGGACGATCTGAAGACCTATGTGAAAAACGACAATCAACAGGAGGGGCTGCTCAAGACAATCAAGACCTTCAGTGACGATATCTGCATGCAGTTCGGCCTTGCAAAATGTGCCAAAGCCACATTCAAGAGGGGCAAGCTCACACAAACTACAGACATCACAGTAGACACTAATACCAAAATAAAGGAGCTAGAACAGGAAGGTGCTTACAAATATCTAGGGATCAATGAAGGTGATGGTATACACCTTCAAGATGGTATACACCACCATGAAAGAACAAATTAGAAAAGAATACTACAGGAGAGTGAGACTGGTAACAAAAAGTGAACTCAACGGATCAAACAAGATAGAAGCAATCAATACACTTGCTGTACCCGTATTTACTTATAGTGTCAACATTGTAAACTGGCAGATGAGTGAAATAAGAAAGCTGGATACAAAGACAAGGAAGCTGTTAACTATGGAGAGGATGAACCACCCAAAAGCTGATGTGGAAAGAATGTACCTACCGAGAGAAGGTGGCGGACGGGGCCTCACTCAGCTCGAACTCGTGTTCAAAACAACCACAGTGGGGCTAAACTCGTACCTGGAACAAACAGAAGATCCCCTTCTCAAACTTGTGTACCGGCATGAAAACAGCAAGAAGCTTTATTCTGTTGCAAAAGATGCCAGAAAATTTAAAGGAGAGTTAGAAGTACCAGACACTGCTAGAATACAACAAGAAAAAATCACTTTATTTGCTAAAAGAGTAAAGCAGGAGACAAAGAAGAAGGCACATGAGAAGATGAGACAGATATGGGAAGGAAAACCGATGCATGGCCAGTATCCAACTAGGGTGAATAAGCCAGATGTTGAAATAGAACAGACTCACAAATGGCTTAAGAGTCCTGGACTTAAAGGAGAAACTGAGGGATTGATAATTGCTGCACAGGATCAAAGCTTAGCAACAAGATCATACCACAATAAGATCATCAAAGACGGCACTGACCCCAAGTGTAGGATGTGCAATGAATTCGAGGAAACTATTGACCATATTGTAGCCGGCTGTCCAGTACTCGCAAAGACGGAATATATACAGCGACATGACAAGGCAGCAGGATACCTACATTGGAGAATATGCAAAAATTACCATTTCCCAACTGCAGATAAATGGCATGAGCACAAACCTGAGAAAGTGACTGAAAATGAAGCTGCCACCGTACTATGGGACATGCCTGTAAGCACAGACAAAGAGATAAAAGCTAATAGACCTGACATAATTATCAAAGACAAGAAAGAAAAGAAATGCATTATGATTGACATGAGTATACCATCTGAAAGAAATGTATCGATTAAAGAAGTAGAGAAGCTGTCCAAGTATAAAGATCTTGAAATTGAAGTAACAAAAATGTGGGAAATGAAGACATCGACAGTTCCAATTGTAGTGGGAGCACTGGGACTCATCAAGAAAGGCCTTGAGAAGTACGTCAGTCAAATTCCTGGCCACATACGGATTGAAGAATTGCAGAAGATTGCTCTCCTCGGAAGCGCCCACATCCTGAGAAGAACGTTGTCCATCAAGTGAACACTGCTGTTGCCTTAGGGACATGGACTGACCTCGGCACAGTGGCGAGAACTGTACTGCATTAAAAGCAAAGAACAAATAATAATAATAATAATAATAATTCGAATGCGACGATAAATATTACAACCATGTGGTGACAAAAGACAACAAGGTACTTGAAAACGACGAAGTACTATTATTGTTGGACTCTTCTATCTAAACTGAAACTCGCATAGATCATAACAAACCAGATATCACGCTGAAGAATAAGAAAGAAAAGAGTTGCCAGATAATCGATGTAGCATGCCCATTCGACACTCGAGTGAAGCAGAAAGAGGAGGAGAAGCTGGAACACTAGAATGATCTGAAATACCAAATTTTGAAAATGTGGAAGGATGAAGTAAAGAAAGTTGCAATAATACCAGTGGTCATTGGGGCATTGGGAGTAGGTCTGTATTTATATACAGTTCGGTTTAGAAAAGATTTCAATTACTATGCAAAATTTTCCATGGTGACGCATAAATTGTGTACAAGTTGCTTTTTTTCTGCGTTGTCATTGATCTTTTAAAAGTGTTTAGGCCTATTTTTGAAAAATGCGAGGGGGCTTTAGCCCCCCCTAGCCCAATGGCTGCGCGGTCCCTGGATATGCTGGATTGCCATCAAAGCTTGCCAGGGGCGGATGCAGCCTGAAGTTGAAGGGGAGAATACTTGCAAATATGGCGTCAAAGATATAATGGAAAATGAGCGCGCCGAAGGCGCGTGAAAATTTTTGGTCGCCTTTTAAAGAAAATTCTTTGATAACGCCTTGATTCCAAGATGTTTCGATAAAAATTTCGGCCCGAAAAATGAAAATTGCCCTTGCCGGAAGACCGTTTTAACAACTGAGGTCTTGAAGTTGTCGCGGGACCGCATTTCAAAATTTTGGGACCGAATATTCAGAATTATTGGGGGAGTGTCTCACCCCCCTCACCCCCTATGATGTGCGCCCCTGGGGAGTAGTTTCGAGAAATTTCAAGAAATACATTGCAGCACTTGACTTTGAACCGGGAATACAGCCATTACAGAAAGCATGCCTCCTAGGTACGGCCAGGATTGTTAGGAAAGTACTGGACATAAGAGACTAAATAGCAAGAAGAACTATTTATATTTTCTACAGAGACAGCATGCACACTTTCTCAAGCTACGGGATCACGCCCGACAACCCCCCAGAGGTTGTTGACGTCACATCCGGTCCTTGCAGCGAGGTTTTTGCCAATGGCGCGAATTTTTGGTCTGGCGTCAGCAACTTCTGACGCGTACAGCCGTTGTGAAGGACAACATCGAAAAAAACGGAATGTATTTCCATCCGTTTAACATTGCTCCACAAGACCAAGAAGTTTGAAGTTCATCATTCAACAAATGAAGATTTTATCGTAAAAGGCGAGGTGCATGGTAAGTCTGTTAGTTTCAAATTTAACAGAAGAAATGCAGGAACCCTCGGCTGAAATTCTCAGTTTCTTCCTCGTACTTGTGTTGTTGGCCTACTTTTGCGAAGGTATCCAGTCAGAAAGATATTTTACATTTGAAAGAAGCCATTTTCTGCTTCCTCTGGTCGCTTTAGTTGAGTTTTTTAGACTGTTTACTGTTTGGGCCTAAATGCAACTTTTTCTTTTCTTTGTTTACGCTTGCCAACAGCATCAACATAAAGATAATATTTTATAAATTTGGCGCTTTAATTCAAAATTTGGGGAATGTATTTCCATCCATTTATCATCGCTTTAGAAGACCTAAAAACTTGAAGTTTATGAAACAACGAAAGAAAATTTTATCGTAAAAGGCGAGTTGCGTGGTAGGTCCACATACTTCACATTTTACAGAAGGATGTATGAACCTTCGGTTGATATTTTTAGATTCGTTCTCCCACTCGCGTTGTTAGCTTACTTTTTCGGTGATATCCAGCTAGATAGCTATTTTTTGTTCAAAGGAGATATTGTTTGTTCTTTTCTAGGCACTTTCGCTGAGGTTTTAAGGCTGTCTACTTTTTGGGCCTAAACTAAACACAATTTTCCCTTCCTTTGTTTACCCTTGTGGACAATATTTATGTAAACGTGATATCGTTTTTTGGCTGTTTATTTCTGAATTCGGGAAATGCAGTTATACTCTTAGAACACTGCTCTCTATGATAACACAAACCAAGAACGAAACTGCTACACATTCAACTATGAATTTTAAAGTCTGCTTTTCCTCAACTTGTAGCTCATGAAGGAGCTTTCTGCACAAAATAACATGTTCTCTGCAATGTTGTTCTGTGTAATTGAAGCCAATTCCCTCATCCTGTAATATCATCTTCCTTAAATTCACTTTTAGGACCTTACAAAACAATATGACAAGTTTGCTGCTTAGTTACAACAAATATCTGAAGTATGGCCAGTCAGCCCATGAGACCAAGCACATATGTCTCTTCCCCAAGGCAATCTCTACAAACATGATGCAATATTGGCAAGGTGGCAATGCAGTTGATGGAAATATGATGCTGAAAATACGCTTGAACTATTGCAAAATCAGAGACGTTACACTTATTCTTGATTCAACATCCATTCAGGAGCTAATTTTTCTCAAAGGGACAGTGTTGTCATAAGTGCACATACATTTTTTATATAAGAAACTAAGAAGTCGACCCAATGCTAAAGTTACTTGAAATTATCACAGGCCCATCGGAAGCAAAGGCTGGGGGGGGGGCTTCAGCCCCCAAATAATGTACTAAAGTTTGTTCACATTTGCACATCAAAAAGGTTGTGAAAGCCAAACTCTTGAAAATGAAGATTCAAACTTATCTATATTTTTAGGATGTTAACAGAAATTATCAAGCTGTCACTTTGATATTATGCAGTTCAAAAATAATCTATATCCTGGTGAAATTGAAGTCCTATATTCAAAATTTTCCTGAAGAGAATTTCATTCCAACGGGCCTGTATCAGATTTTGAGTTATTAAAGTTTCTTTACAAATTTTCAATTTCTAATGCTGACATTCATTGAATTATTGCACACAACATGCATTTGTAATTGATGGCTCAAGCTTTGAACTGCAATAGTTGACACTGCAAAATGGTGCTGGAAAGGGGTATCTTATGAAGATGCATAGCATTTTTGATAAAATTCATAATTTTTTAACCAAAAAATGAGTGCAAAATATAATGGTAAAATACAAATAACAACCATTGCAGTGTCAGCTATCAACCTATGATCAATGTATCAAAATTGGTATCAAACCAAAGAATCAGATGGGTATCCTCAGCTCAGATATTTTATGAAGACTGCTCTCTTCCATTGATTTTCAAGAATCAAAGAAAATTTGTGAACAGATATCTATTGCTAAATATTGGAAAAAGTCTGTGAAAATCACTCATATGGTGCAAAACTAACACTGTTTTCTTGTCTAAAAGTTTGAAAGAAACTTGATTAAGTATGTGAGTGAGAAAAACCTCACCTCATAATCAAGAACTCACTACATTAGAAGAAATGTTGAAACTTCAATGTCCATGTTCACAAGACTGCTGATACTGATATGGCATAAATTGTAGACCAAACACAAGAAAAACTGTACAGTAGCCTTGGATAAAACCATAAAATTTTGTCTCTGGCATTTACAAGAAACATATCTGTAGCAGTGTTAGAGACCACATTGATAAACAAATTAAGAAGCCTTAGTATTAAATTGTGAAAATGTTCATATTGAATGAAGAAACTTGTACCTACATGTACTGTATTTTCATAAGAAACTGCTTATAAGAAACTCAGACTCTCAGGTCCCAAAAAATTAAGAAACTCCAGCATGTTTTTCTTTATTCTTACTTGTTTCCTGTATCATGTATAGATCTGATAATAGTGTAGGAAACATTCAATTCTGGTCCAAATTTTTATTAGTTTCTTATAAAAAATACATGTACTATGGTCTGATCAAAGTTTCTTCACAGTGACCCCAGAAAATTGAATACACCCTCCCCTCCCCCCAAAATGATAAAGCCATGTAGCCTCCTTTGTGATTGCAAAGCTATGATGTAGTGCCTTTAATCAGAAGTCGAAGCGAGGAGCACGAACTGAATCGGTCGGTGATTAAAGGCATCATAGCTTTGCAATCGCAAAGGAGGCTACAGGGCTTTATCATTATGGAGTGGGGGGGGGATTATTCAATTTCCTGGGGTCCCTGTGGTTTCTTATGAAAAATGTGTAATAAACCAAAATGGAGTGAGCAAAATTCGAGCATTTTTTGCTGTTCATATCAACATCTAACTTGGCTTGATAATGGGCTATGCTTGAAACGTCATGCTTATTGCTTTTCACAAGAAGGACTCATATTTTATTCAATTTACTTGTTTATCTTTGTACAATTGCACTGCACGCAACAAGAAGAGCTTCAGCAGATATGAAACACATCACAAACAGCAACTGGTCAATTTGATCAGTACAAGACAGCAAAGAGCATCTTTCACCTTATCTTGGGAAATGGCAGCTCAAACTGAAATAGCCACTGAATGCGAGCAATTCCCAGTTGTTAAAAGAACATTTGTTTGTTTATGAAGCATGAAAAGTTCTAATGTCCCATTTGTTTCTTTTGAACTTTTATTTAGGTTGCATTTTCCCAGATATGTTTATGATCGTTTTCAAGCTGGTTGAAATTAATTAATCTCCTATTTTTGACAAATTTGGAGGGGTTCCTTATCTGCCTGATTTGAATGTTAATAAAAATTCAAAAAATAATTGGGATGTAGGCTGGATATCTAGCTACCAAAAAAGTCTTCTTCATGCTCAAGCAAGAGTTTCACTACAAGATGAATATTCTTGTTTTAAATGAGAAGTCCTCCTACTGTTTGTTATTGTAAAATAATTTCCTGTCTTCCCAGCATTGGCCAACAACCAAACCAACTTGCTTGCTTGATTAATGATTATTCAACATCCAAAAATGGTTGCAATGCAGTGTCCTTCATAGCATTAGTCACATATCCACCCAGAGACTCCACAATATTTGATCTTCTTACATAAAAAAAAACTGAGAAAGCTGCAGCTCGGTTTGGTCAGCCCAGCATTCTGCAGCTAGCCATTCTGCATCACAAAACGAAGTCAACAAAACTTGTTTTTCCATGCTAAGGCAGGACCGTCGAGAGGGGGGGTTAGCCAGGGTAGTTACCAGGGGGCCCGGGGCCTTTGGGGGCCCGCAAAAAATAAGGTATGTGTTTTTTCTTTGTTGTAGTTTTCTTTCAAGAACATTTTCAGGCCCGCAGGCCCACTGAGATTCCAAATGAAATCTAAAAGCAGCGTTTTACCAGTGCATAGGAGGGCGTGGCCCAAGGATAAAAGGGTGTGGTTCAAAAAAAATTTCCGGCGCCTTCGGCGCCGGGGGCCCTCTGCCTTCCCTGACCCTGGGGCCCGGCCCCTCTCTCGACGGCCCTGTGCTAAGGCACCACTCATCAAAACCCAATGATCTTCCTCTAATCATTTGAAAAATGTCAATTCCCAATAACAGAGTCCTGCAAACAGCAAATGTCTTATGTCTCAGCTTGTCTCGTGATTCTTGCAAAACTATTTTGCACTGCTTTTCGCGCCTGTTTTCGTTTGGCCTAAAAATTTAGGCCCATGATTTGCAATTGTTTGTGAAAAGCTACCCAAAATAACCAAGCACTGCAGGTTTCACAGTAGCCAATTCTGTAAACATCCCTTTTCTACAGTTACACTTTATGCAAAGCATGCATTTGAAATGTTCTCCTGCTTCATTTTCAGTCATAAATGCACCAATGTTCCATCACTACTTTCTCCACAGCTTCAGAAAAGTTGAAACAAGAGAAGCGCCCAGTCACTCACGGCGGTAAACTCTCGACTCATTACATAAGTCTCATTTAAATTTCCTCTCGGAGAACAATAGATTGCCAAATATGGCAAATCACCCCTTCACAAAATGACCCCACATTCGTGCAGGGATTAACCTGAAAGTGGACTATCCATTACCAGTTGTACTGTGATAATGATTCAAATAATAATAATAACAACTAGCTGTTAACGAAGTTAAGTGAGTGCAGCTCAGACTTTTTCCAACACAGTGCTTTGAGAAACGAATGTTGTGAGTTTAAAACAATTCAAATATGACAACTGTTTGCAAATCATTAGACACTTTAGCATGCTACAGCATAGATCATACCAAGTAAAACATTGGCCTCAATTGAAGCACTAAATTGCAATTTTCAGTCAGACACAGTATCAGTCATGTTCAAAGTTCCTTTGGACTTCACAACATCACACTGCTCTGGGTGGTACCTCATATGAATGCTCTGTTATTTGGCCACGGATCAACCCTGACATCAACTTTTGAAAGGGAAATAGTCATATTTGCAGCAATGGCTCTGTTGTTTCTTTGTGATGAGCTTTCATTCAAGGTTTACTTCCAACAGCATTAATCAGAATCAGCAATGATAATCAAACAGGTAAATCATCATAACGAAGTGTTTTATGTTTGATTCAATAGAGTGTAACATAAAATGTTTTGATCACAGCAGCAACAATAAGTAACAGCTGCATCACCATTGAAAAAATTGTTCAATGCTTCACTCCATTTAATGGAGACAGTATAAAATCCACAATGTTTGGCTCTAACTTTTTCAATTATCCATGCTGCAATGCTTTGTTTTCAATGAAGGTTACTTGAAGAATATAATGCTGCCTTTTGCTTTTACAAGATGTCACAATCCAATGCTGATGTTTACAGGAATTTCCCTCGTTAAAAGATTAGCTTTCATTCCTGAAACAGAAGAAAAACCAGATAGCTTGCAGGATTGAGAATAATTGATACCATATGTAGGCTAACCATCCAAATGAAAATTGCACTGAAAATTCCCGTGCACAAAGGAATGGGGAGTCCCTATAATTTTGTGTATTATGATTAAATTGTATTATTAAAGAAAGTGCCTTGGTAATTATTTCCAAAAACAATTAGGTTTCCCGGTTGATTAGATTCACTATGCAATTTTGTATTGCTTGCACCATTGCACATTTATTTAGAAGTAGTATTTGTTGCCACAATGGGCGATTTGCAAGAAGTATTCGTTGCCACAATGGGTGATTTGCAAGAAGTATTCGCCACAATGGGTGATTCATTTGATCTTTCCACACGGGGGAAGTCACTAGTATTATGCAATAATGCAATCTGATATTGGTTGCCTCAACGGGCGTTTCATAAGTTAGGCCCGAATTAATATACTCCTGTCCCTCAAAAAAATCAGATGTTAACCCAATTCTGTGAATGGCTAACAACAGAGAATGAAAAGAAACCCTCTCATACTTGCAATGAAAATATAAGGACTGATGTACTATACTTACCAGAGTGTACGTGTACGAAATCTCTTCTTGTTTCGTCAGCTTCCACTGCTTCCCTGAAACGAAATCGACGACGGCTCGGCGAACGTGACACGTGACACGTTTGCGTTGAAACAAACCCTCCTCCGTGAAATTCAGCAATTTTTTTTTTGCTGCGCAGTTTCAGGAGAGAAACATAGTCAACGATTTGGTATTTGACCGATCTATATGACAGCTTCCGCCACCGCTGCGCGGGGCTGCGCTGCAATAATAATAATGATAATAATAATAATAATAATCCACATAAAGTGCAAGGTACCGGGTAGCGACGATGTTCAAGATTCTTGATCTTGATGTTGCATGTTGCGGCGATAAATCGAAGTCTGTCTACTCGCAAATATTGACGGAGGGCAGAGTAGTCTTTCTAGCTGACTGGTCATGTCGTTCAAGCTTCTGAAATTTGAAATTGTCTTGCCTAAGAAAAGTATAGCTCTGTTGTAACCACCGCAATGACAGTGTCACAAGAAAACTGTTTGAGATTTACACATCTGAAACTATCAAGTTAGGCCAACGCGAACAATTTCAATTTAATTGATAAATGAAGATCACATTGGCACTGAAGTTTTGCCAGAGAAACGTACAACATACAAACATACATGATAAGAAAGCCCAACTCTTCTACTTTTTGTAAAGCATTGGATTATAATTAAAAGCAACTACAAACTCCGAACTGTTCTCATCTTCACTTCGGCTTCACGGCTACACGTCCGTGACAAGTTGAAACCTTGATAAGACCCTGCCCACCACAAACAATAATTTTCCGTAGTTCAGACGAATAATAAATATACGCTACAGTTTTGCCAGAGAAACCCCAGAGAAACATTATACACGAAATAAAGTTCCAAATTGTCTACCTTCTTTTGTTGTTTTTCATGTGGCAAGCCTTCTATTGAAAATTAAAAATCACCTGCAAACTCCTCTCAACCTTGCGTCTGAGAAGTGTCTAACAAATTGAAACCTTAATAAGACCCTTTCCACAAAAGACAATTTTCCGTATTTTACAGAAAAAGTACAATACATTGCAATTTTGCCAAAGAAGAGTTATACATCATTAAAAAGATCAGATTTTCTTCTGTCATGCTGTGTGTAATGTTTTGTGCGACCTTCATGGTAATGAAAATCAACTAAAAACTCTTCTCATCTTCACATTTAACATAAACAAGTTGAAACCAAGACCCTGGCAACAAAAAAACCTTCCATAGTTCACATTCCAATTTTGTCAGAGAAACGTTATACAGCATTAGAATGGTCAAATTTTCCTCTTTCTTACAGGCACATGATAATCTACCATAAAAGCTTTAAGACCCAGGCGAGCACATCTAATTTCTGAGACTCCATGAGGGGCTTAAAAGAGAGGGAACTTATTAGAGAGGGGGCTTATTCACAAAGTCAAGTGCACATATTTTTTATACGAAACTAAGAATTTGGGCCAGTACTGAAAGTTTCTTAAAGTTGTCAGACTTTGAGTATTCGGAGTTTCTTGCAACTTCCAGGGCAATTAGCAGTTTTCCATTGCTAAATACAGTAGATGAAAATCTTTGGCAACCGCCGGCATGGTAAGTGGGGGAGGGGCATGATAGAGAGGGGCTGGGGCTTATCTAAGATTTCTGCTAAGAAAGGAGGGGTTTATTGGGGAGGGGGGCTTTAATCTTCATGTTTACTACCTATGCCCTCGTGAAAATTCTCAAAGAAAATCTTTTGAAGCCTTGTTCATATGGCACAGGAGACAAGCGAAAATAAAGCAAAAGTGTGCTAAGGTCAGGGATTTCCTTATTGAAAATAAATACCGTATAAGCGGTTTTGAGTTTCTTATAAGGAGTTTCTTAAAACATGATACGTGCAAGTGCAAGCAAGAAATAAGAATTAAAATTTCAAACTTTGCTCATGATCATGTCTTGAGAAACCATGCTAAGAACCCACCAACAAAAGATAAATTCCAGCTTTGTAGATGAAGAAGGAATCTATATCCCGATTTCGCCACGAGTTTTTACATGACTAGATGTACCAACAGCTCAAATCTTCTGAATTTTAACGATATGATGCACCTTCTGCAGCAAACTTCTGACATAATTGATTAAAACAAAGATAAAACCCAGGCTGAATGGTTTCATCATTATGGTCAGGGAAATTTGATTGACACAACATTACTTTGAACATTTAACAATACAAAAAACATATTTTAGGAACAAACCATCTATACCCAAGGGAAGATGAAGAAAAACTGTATTTGCCATTTTGCTCTTACCTATGTGGCAAAGTCTTGATTTTTTGCTACGAGCGATTTAAAAATCAAGGTATTTCATTGACGGAGGGGGGAGGATTTTCGCAACATTTGATAAACATCGAAACCCTTAGCAATAAAAACATTTCGCAGCACCACATATACATTTTTAGAAACAAGCCATTTATACCAAAAGAAAGCTGAAGAAAAACTGTATTTGCCATTTTTCGCTTACCCATGTGGCCAAGCCTTGATTTTTTGCTACGAGCGATTTAAAAATCAAGGTATTTCATTGACGGAGGGGGGAGGATTTTCGCAACATTTGATAAACATCGAAACCCTTAGCAATACAAACTTTTCGCAGCACCACATATACATTTTTAGAAACAAACAAGAAAAACTGTATTTGCCATTTTTCGCTTACCCATGTGGCCAAGCCTTAATTTTTCGCTACGAGCGATTTAAAAATAAAGGTATTTCATTGACGGAGGGGGAGGATTTTCGCAACATTTGATAAACATCGAAACCCTCAGCAATACAAACTTTTCGCAGCACCATATATACATTTTTAGAAACAAACCATTTATACCAAAAGAAAGCTGAAGAAAAACTATATTTGCCATTTTTCGCTTACCCATGTGGCCAAGCCTTGATTTTTTGCTACAAGCGATTTAAAAATCAAGGTATTTCATTGACGGAGGGGGGGGGGGAGGATTTTCGCAACATTTGATAAACATCGAAACCCTTAGCAATAAAAACGTTTCGCAGCACCACATATACATTTTTAGAAACAAGCCATTTATACCAAAAGAAAGCTGAAGGAAAACTGTATTTGCCATTTTTCGCTTACCCATGTGGCCAAGCCTTAATTTTTTGCTACAAGCGATTTAAAAACCATGGTATTTCATTGACGGAGGGGGAAGGATTTTCGCAACATTTGATAAACATCGAAACCCTTAGCAATAAAAACATTTCGCAGCACCACATATACATTTTTAGAAACAAGCCATTTATACCAAAAGAAAGCTGAAGAAAAACTCTATTTGCCATTTTTCGCTTACCCATGTGGCCAAGCCTTGATTTTTTGCTACAAGCGATTTAAAAACCATGGTATTTCATTGACGGAGGGGGGAGGATTTTCGCAACATTTGATAAACATCGAAACCCTTAGCAATAAAAACATTTCGCAGCACCACATATAAATTTTTAGAAACAAGCCATTTATACCAAAAGAAAGCTGAAGAAAAACTGTATTTGCCATTTTTCGCTTACCCATGAGGCCAAGCCTTGATTTTTTGCTACGAGCGATTTAAAAATCAAGGTATTTCATTGACGGAGGGGGGAGGATTTTCGCAACATTTGATAAACATCGAAACCCTTAGCAATACAAACTTTTCGCAGCACCACATATACATTTTTAGAAACAAACCATCTATACCAAAAGAAAGCTGAAGAAAAACTGTATTTGCCATTTTTCGCTTACCCATGTGGCCAAGCCTTGATTTTTTGCTACGAGCGATTTAAAAATCAAGGTATTTCATTGACGGAGGGGGGAGGATTTTCGCAACATTTGATAAACATCGAAACCCTTAGCAATACAAACTTTTCGCAGCACCACATATACATTTTTAGAAACAAACCATCTATACCAAAAGAAAGCTGAAGAAAAACTGTATTTGCCATTTTTCGCTTACCCATGTGGCCAAGCCTTGATTTTTTGCTACGAGCGATTTAAAAATCAAGGTATTTCATTGACGGAGGGGGGATGATTTTCGCAACATTTGATAAACATCGAAACCCTTAGCAATAAAAACATTTCGCAGCACCACATATACATTTTTAGAAACAAGCCATTTATACCAAAAGAAAGCTGAAGAAAAACTGTATTTGCCATTTTTCGCTTACCCATGTGGCCAAGCCTTGATTTTGAGATATGATATAACACCTAGTTTTGTGTGATAGTTTTAGCCATCAATATATTCTATCCACTATAGCAGCAACATTCTGTGTTTCTCAAAGTTGTTGGTACTCCATGCTCATACAATTCTTCTTTGTGAAAAGATTACTAATTCATGATTGCGGTAATCCTTTGCCAGTACTCTCCATAATCAGTGCATCCCATGCTACTAAATTCAATTTGTGAGTATTTTGTTTCGAGTTGGCCATCATTTTCTTATCCCACCGCAGCAACACTTTGCACGTGACTTTTGGCGGCCATGTTTGTCATTTGCAAATTTCTCCCTTGCTACCGGGTAGTGTCAACAAATATAAATTTTTCTTCTAATTTTAATTTTTTATCAAAGATTTCCAGTAAGCTCTATCTTGAGCTATCACTTTGGCATTCTCCCATGTGATATTCAATTTGCTAATTGTTCTTCTGCACATTTCAACGAAGTGGTTTTGCGTCGACCCCTGGGCATTCTAACAATTCGTTCCGCTTCTTCCAGTGCTATCCTTGCAGGTGTGTTTGCTGGCATTCGCAATAAGTGACCGATCCATCTGACGCTTGCTGTTTCAATTGTTTTGGTCCATTCTATGTAGTTCATACTGGTTTGGAGTTGGTCATTCGATATTTTTCTAGGCCACCTTATGTTGAGAAGTTTTCTGAGCAGTTTTCGTTGATATGCATTTATGTGACCTTTCATTGTTTCATTAATTGTCCAGAGATGTGAGTTGTAAAGCATTATCGGGGTTATTTTCTAATTCATATAATTCAATCGAAAATAACTTTATTTATTACTGATACAAAGATCTAAAGTTAAATATATAAGAGAGGCGAATAAGAAACTGTATGAGCCTCTTATTCCCCGTTGTAGTATGCGTCAGTCTAGCAAGTTTTGTGCGACACTTTGAGCAACAAGAGCGAGAACAGAAGCACATTCCTAACTTGGGAGAAGTTAACATAAAGTAATAGGGTTGCTGAAAATTTTGCGGGCAAAATTTTGAATGATATTTCTTGTACACTCAATACACAGTTGAAATTGTGACCTTCTGTAGTTGAAATACAAAATTGTAACTGCTAAGGATACACACCTCCAAGGAGGCTAATTTGAAGATACTCTCCATTTCTATGCGAGCAAGAAGGACTGGATTCATCGTGCTCTTAATTACAATTAGCAGTAAGGTCTGCAAATATTTCTTGACACTGGGAGGGGGGGGGGTGGGATACCACGTTTGAGAACTTGCTATCGACGTGTGACCACACCTGTTATTCTTACGCTTTATATACTAATAAGAAACTTTATGACTGCTTGCACGCTTTTTCAAAGCGTGCAGTACTTGCGATTTGAAAGCCAAACACTTTTAGTCCTTTGTTCCCTTAATAAATTCATTTATTTTCTAATTCATATAATTCAATCGAAAATAACTTTATTTATTACTGATACAAAGATCTAAAGTTAAATATATAAGAGAGGCGAATAAGAAACTGTATGAGCCTCTTATTCCCCGTTGTAGTATGCGTCAGTCTAGCAAGTTTTGTGCTCGTAAAGAGAGGGCAGAATCATTCAGGATTATGTGGAAACTTAAGAAACACAACAATCAACACAATTTACTCTAAATTTAAAGTCCAAGGTTTAAAGATACAGAAAGGAGCTGATCAATATCATCTTTTACATAAGTGTCTTTGATATTTTCGGTCTTCCATCGACCATGCCTTTTGAAAAGTCTATCTTTCACGCCATTGTTCGCTGCTGCTGATGCCCCACCTGATCTGAGACTGTGCAAGCCAAATTCTTTTCGATTCAACCCAATTCTCTCCAGCAGCTTAAGTACACTCTCTCTAATCGTTGTGTATGACGCTGGCTGGTCCGTGTTTCTCAATCTGTACTGGTTTGATTTCTTGAAGTATGTCATTGATCGGAATAAAAATTCGTCTGAGGCATCTGGTATATTCGTTCTCTGCAAATAAGATCTAAGGGTAGATACTGGACATAAACTTGAATTTGATTTTGCAATATAGGACCATTTACCATCCCTGTACACATCTGTCTTACTTTTGCTTAAGAAAATTTTCATGAATGTTGTAGAGAATTCTACGTTGCTTCTTCTAATATTGGCAATCTCGTTAAAACGTAAAAATCCAGCAAAACCAAGCAAAATAATGACATAATTTCGTAAATCCAACAGATTTGCTTTATCTCTACCGATCAACGTATAAACTTTTTGGATAGATTCAGTGGTAATTGGTTCTTTTCTCTGTGCAGGCTTCTTACACACGCGTTTCGCCGCTTCCAGAATGTTAATACATAAAAAAGATTCTGTTGGGTCTTCAAGACCAGCGCTCTTATGATACCATTTTACTGCATAGAAAGAGCTCTCAATAACAGACAGCGAACAATTTTCTTGGATCAAATTTACCATAAATAACGCAAAGTACGAAGAAGTCGCTGGAAAAGCAGACACTTCAGGAAACTTTGTGGTCCATTTAAACCAGTTATTAAATCCAACTTCATATCTCTTTTTAGTGTTATCCGATCTAGAGTGACCAATAATGGCTGGGAGTTTAGTGCATAGCTCTTTTAGTGTGTCGTTTGTTACCTGTTTTTGCATCGTTTCTTCAATTAATGCTAGTCGTAGGGGAGAGAGAGGAAAAACAAAAATTAAAATATTGAAAAATAAACTGTGCTCTACACTTGCTCTAATTTTACCTCAAGCGCCTGCCTTTGCATATTCACAGGAACATAACTATCTGTTTACTGCATAATTCAGTTGCATGTAAGTTCAAGATTCTATTGGCATCACTTAGCCATCCTGTATTGTGATTATATGGTACCCCAAGCGCCTACCCTTGCAGCCTTGCAGCGTACCTAGCTTCTGAAGCTTCCTTTTCTTTTCTTCATGAAATAATCTGCATAGCTATCAGAGCTCCTTGAAAATTGTTTGAACCCACCAAATTTAATGGGCAATGACCAGGTACAATGAAGGAGTCTAAATCGTCAAAAATCAAGAAATCCTTGACAAAATAATAAAACTGACCTTTTGTTTTGCATATCAAAGGCCAAAATGTCGCTGACTCCCAAAAGGGCACAACACCTGTAACTAAAACACCTGTAACCTTATGACCCCTTATGTCTTGAATCACCGCTGGAATTAAATTGATAGGGGGTATCAGTAAATTATTTTCACCTTCCCATTCCTGGGAGAGTGCATCAACTGCTTCGGTGCCTGGGCAGGAATATTTTGAATTAAATCTCTGAAGTTTCTTGTTTTGAGAATTGGCGAATCTGTCGACTGTTAAAGGCCCCCAGAGTGAATTCAAATAATTAAAAAATGTGGAGGTTATTTCCCAATCATCAATATCAATTAATCTGGAGATTTGGTCTGCTTCTTTGTTTTGGGTCCTAGGTACCCAAACTGGCTTTAATGTTATTTGATTTTGAAAACATAAATCGAATATCTCCAACGAAATTTGATGCAAATCGGCAACGGGGCTTCCAACCTTTATTATGGTTGAAGCGGCATAATTGTCAGTTCTCCAGATAACTCTCGAAGATTTCAGAATATTCGAGAAACTTCTCAGTGAAAACAATACAGCCATCATTTCCCGCCAAGTTGAACTTTTTCGTTGTTCTAGTAAAGTAAAATTTCTATGACAAGAGGTTCTATTTTGAATAACCGCGCCCATTCCAACTGAACTGGCATCAGAAGATACTATTACCTGGGGAATTGAGGGGCACTTAATAAATTTTTGGTTGTAAAAGTGAATGTTTTGAACCCAAAATAAGATTTCCCTATGCGCCTTTGGAAAGTTTAAAATATTGAGAGTTGCATCCCAAGAGGTCCTATTTTCAATAAGCGAGTGAAGATATCTCGTTTTTAACCTTACGATATCACCCACTACATATTTTGTAGAAACAATCTTCCCAACTATTTGTGCTATTTTTCTGGCAGAGGTGTAAGGTGATTTCAACAAAGTTTGAATTCCTTCTGTTACTGCATAGACACGCTCATCAGTTATAAAGAGGAAATTTTTATCCAAATTCAACGAAATTCCAAGCCAGGTCAGGGCTTTCGTGGGGTCCCAAATGGATTTTGCACTGTTTGCTACAAATCCTGACATTTCTAGCGACGTACGAACAAAAGAAGAGCTCTCAATAGCTTTGTTGTGACTTTTTTCGATGCCTAGGCCGTCATCAAGATAGACGCAAATTTTTTTTTTTTTTTTTTTATTCCATTAGAACGCCAATATTTTACCAAGGGTCGGATCACTTTCGTAAAGATATAAGGTGCGGTGGACAGTCCAAAAGGAAGGACAGTAAAAACAAAATATTTCCGCTTTCCGTCAATAAACCATGAAAATCCCAAATATTTTTGGTGATCGTGAAAAATGTCAACATGATGATATCCCTGCTTTAAATCAAATTTATACGCAAAAGAATCTTCCTCTAAATAATTCTCCATCGCAGACCAATCATCAAACTTAATATATTCCTTATACAAATGAGAATTTATATATCTTAAGTCCAAAATCAAGCGTTTTTTCCCTGACGCACGAACTGAAACAGACAAGGGGCTGACAACCGAAGGAACATCATCCTTTTCAATAGCTTTTCCTAATTTTACCAAGTCCTGGATGCTTTTGAATACAAAATCACTGTTTTCAAGAGCAGACTTATTATTTTCAAATATAACGCTTTTTGGAGTTTCAACAAAAGGAATTTTGTAACCATTTTCAATAATATTACAAACTTTTTCATTTGCATTAATAGATCTCCAAAATTGAATACTACGCTTTAAATTTCCTTTAACACAATTTTCTAGGGCACTGCTAGATGCATGTTCTGAGTTTATCTCACTGTTACTTACAAAACAACTCGAAAAAAGAGGAATAAATGTATAATTTAAGTTATCTGGGTTTAGGCAGGTCGTCTTGGCTGCGACCAAAGGTCTGAGGGATGGTTGCGTTTGGGCAATTTCTGCGCCAGTGACCCGCTGCTCCACACGAAAGGCAGATGTCGGTTGGCTTTGGTATCCTTCCAAATTGGGGGCTTTGCTTTGAGAAGGCTGGCCTCGTTGGGATTTGGGCAGGAAAGGGCTGAGTATTTGTGAAATGCTGGACACTCTGAAAGGGCTGAAATGGCGGAGGTCTGGAAAAAGTGGCACTTGCTGGGAGTTTTCTGCCTGTGGAGTACTGGTTTCTATTTGTTTTCTTCTTTGCCAAGGCTCTTTTTTCGGCTTCTCGCAGTCGCTTCTCGTCCTCACTATCGCTGGCAAGATCATCCGACATGTATTCGTCGACTGTTGCCCATCCCGCTGGCGACCTGTCTGCAATCCGGATCATTTTGTTTCTCTTCTCTAGCTCCTCTTTTATTTGTTCTATTTTCTTCTTGGCCTTTTTTATTGACCGGTCCTCCAGCAATTCGAGAGCTCTATCAGCTTTATCATGAATGGATTGGTTGAATTCATACTGCATTTTATTGGATTTGTATTTGAATTCGCGATTCTCTTCAACTTTCAACTTCTTGTGGGCGATTTCCGCAGCGTCCGTTGAAAGTTCTCTTTTTAGTGATAAGAATTTCTTGTCAAAATAATTGCACATTAGACTCATTGACTCTGCATTTGAAAGATTCGTGCTCTCTGTAGTTTGACTTTCTCCAGCGTGTGGAGTTTCGATAAGCCCTTCATCTTGGCTCTGGAGTTGGCCTAAATTATCTCGCTCAGAAGTCATTGCTCAATTGCTCGATACCACGTTTGAGAACTTGCTATCGACGTGTGACCACACCTGTTATTCTTACGCTTTATATACTAATAAGAAACTTTATGACTGCTTGCACGCTTTTTCAAAGCGTGCAGTACTTGCGATTTGAAAGCCAAACACTTTTAGTCCTTTGTTCCCTTAATAAATTCATTTATCAGGGAATCAAATATTCGGATTTTAGTGGAAATTGACAAGTTACTGTTTTTCCATACCGGATCATACGTTCTCATGCTATTCATGGCTAATATATTTCCTCGTTTGAAATCTTCTAGCTATCGACAGTTTTTATATGTGTTGTCGCCATCCCTCGTAATTTTATATGTTTCTGTTTTCGATTCATTGCAGGCGAGGTTCCTTTTCATAAGGAGTTGTGGTAACATGGATTGCTGATATTGCGTTGCTCTGATGTCCTTGCTGATAAATACATACCCTGTATCGTCTGCATATTGAAATGGAATGATTAGAGATTGTCTCTGTATTTCGTAGATTTGTTTCTTACTCAAACAGTAGGTATTGTCAAGTAATGATTCTGGTTCTGGCTCTGCGAGATGTCCTGGTTCGTTGTAGCTATGATCTTGGAGGGGTGGCTCATATTCCATGGCTTTTGCAAGGTATAAGATGAAGAGTATTTGGGATAAGCTATCAACCTGAGGTATCCCGACATTTGTGGCAAAGGGTTCACCTGTAGTACTTCCAATTCGGACGCTGAGTTCTACTTGTTCAATGAGTATCTTTATGATATGTAGCTCATCTGGGCTCAGAATTTTGCGTAGGTCTTCTAGGAGGGTTTTTCTGTTGACTGTATCAAACGCTTTGGACATGTCCATCAATAGGATAAAGGCGTTGTAGTCTGCTGAGGTGACTGCTTTCTCTGCTAGTAGTTTGAGGGCAAAGACCTGTTCAGTTGTAGACCTTACTTGTTGGTAAGCAGATTGACTTGGTGGGACCTGTTTCATAATTTTATTCAATATTCTTTCCATCATGCACAGGGCAAGGATTTTTCTGATGGTGGCGAACAGTATAATGGGCACTAGGCTTCTGCGGCGATGTTCAAACACCCATTTTAAGTTCCTTTGGGAAGTTTCCGGTTTCTGCTAATGTGTTAAAAATATTTGCAATGGTTGATGATACTATAAGTGGACTCAATTTTATTTGTTCTGCTCTGCTGTTATTAATGCCCGGG
Source organism: Aurelia coerulea (assembly GCA_039566865.1). Taxonomy (NCBI): domain Eukaryota; kingdom Metazoa; phylum Cnidaria; class Scyphozoa; order Semaeostomeae; family Ulmaridae; genus Aurelia; species Aurelia coerulea. The sequence goes on from CM076945.1 coordinate 17,998,088, forward strand.
GCTTTGTTGTTTTTGAGCCTTTTAATGGCTGCTACTATTTCCTTGGCTAAGAAAGTGCTTTCCATTGGTGTCGCTGGGACATTAAGAATTTCACTTGCTCCTACCTGGTTGAAAAATTGTTTAAAGAATGTGGTGACGTGTTCAACTTGTCTGTTTTCATTTGTTGTCACTCCATTTTCACAATCAATGAGAAGTTCCTGTTTTGGTTTCATCTGTTGCAGAACTTTTATTGCTTTGAAGAATTTGTATGAATCATCTTTGCATTTTTCTATCTCTTCTACTTGCTGAATGATAAGTGGTTGATTTTGTTCCTTCGCTTTACGCTTACGCAGATCGGTTTTTACTTTGTTGCACTCAGTTCTTAATAAAATCGATAAAGATCTTTATTGTATATCCCAGTATGGAGTGTCGTTTGCGTCTAAATGCTGATGGCTTAATTTTCATGGTCTTTGTCATTATATGCGCTGTTTCCTCATTCCCTTTTGGTTTATTCGCCATTCCCTTTATGTTTGTTCCATTTCCTTTATGTTTATTCCATTCTCTTTGTCTAATTACAGCATTTTCTAATTCCCTTTGTCAATTCTCTTTCGCTGTTTTATCATTCCCTTTGGTTTATATTCCATTCTCTTGGTCTAATTACAGCATTTGTCTATTTCCCTTTGCAAATTCTCTTTCCTTTGCTCATTCCTATGGTCTTTCTTATGTTATCATATTCCCTTTACCTTTATTCTAATTGCCTTTCTTTTGCACATTTCTTATTCGATTTGGCCATTACCTTTCTCTTTGATCTTTCCCTTTCTGTTTGTATTCATGGCCTTTCTATGATGCATTGCGGCATGGTATGATGCATTGCGACATGGTATGATGCATTGCGGCATGGTATGATGCATTGCGAATTGTGTAGCGAAATTAAGACGAATCAACACACGTGAGAGGAACGGCCTAAGTTTCGCTAGGCTCGACACGTCCTCGTGTCTACATCGATTCTCGAATCTCATTCTCGAATGACAAACAATGTCTTCCACCAGCGAAGTTCCTTCTTTCAAGGAAGCCGGAGCCACGGGGCAGTGGGGGCAGCTGCCCCCATTGCCCTTGTGGTAAGGGGGCAGCAAAGTGCCCTTTCTGAAAAATTATTTTAGAGAACTATTAATTAAGCACGTCTGTTAGACAATGGAAGCGAGTTGTTTTTCATCCGCAGTCACAATAATAGAACGACTCCTTCTGCTCTCAAGAATACAGTACGTTCGAACATAGTTATTATGGGTCGAAGGACAGTGGCGTCGCGTCGCCAAGGGGTGGTCTGGTCTGGGGCCCTGTTTTCATAGAGGTTAATCCTATAATTTCTCTAAATCAGTTAAAAAAGCTTGGGGAGGGTAAATTTTGATTGAGTTGAAACTTTTGCGATACAGGCCTTCCTCTTAAATTCTGAGTTCCTTTATTGGAGATTTCGAGAAAGGCCTTAAAGTTCAATTTCTAATCATATCTTTTCCTTCCTCGTAAATATATAGATGATGCACCTCTCTGTTTCGATTTTTGTTATGCAAAAATGCCCGCTGCTTTAAAGAGTGCTGCTTGAGATGGTTACTTTTCCAGAAATGTCGAAATAGATCAAAATAATAAGGTAGGTATTCCCACCTCTTCCGAGTGTCTGAAGGGCGTGGTCAAGAAAATCTTTCTGGGGGCAGCCCCAGACCCCCTGATGTCTTTCCACCCCAGCTTTTTGTGCTGGTGACGCCCTTGTCGAAGTAGCTATTTAGCACAATATCCAAAATGACGATTCCCGAATATCTTCAACGGCAAACTTTGACACCCCAAGGTGCCCTTTCTGTGATTCCTGCCCCCGCCGCATCATGAAGCTTCCGGCGCCTCTGCTTCTTTCACTAAAGATTCGAGAATCGATGTAGACGTAAAGACGTGTTGAGGAGCGAAACTTGGGCCGTTCCTTTCACGTTGTTGATTCGTATTAAATTTTGCGCCAAAATTCGCAATGCATCATACCATGCCGCAATGCATCATAGAAAGGCCATGAATGCAAACAGAAAGGGAAAGATCAAAGAGAAAGGTAATGGCCAAATCGAATAAGAAATGTGCAAAAGAAAGGAAATTAGAATAAAGGTAAAGGGAATATGATAACATAAGAAAGACCATAGGAATGAGCAAAGGAAAGAGAATTTGCAAAGGGAAATAGACAAATGCTGTAATTAGAGCAAGAGAATGGAATATAAACCAAAGGGAATGATAAAACAGCGAAAGAGAATTGACAAAGGGAATTAGAAAATGCTGTAATTAGACAAAGAGAATGGAATAAACATAAAGGAAATGGAACAAACATAAAGGGAATGGCGAATAAACCAAAAGGGAATGAGGAAACAGCGCATATAATGACAAAGACCATGAAAATTAAGCCATCAGCATTTAGACGCAAACGACACTCCATATCCCAGAACTTTGCACTAATTCGCTTTAGCCAAAGAAATCAGGGTCATAGAGACTCAGTGATGCATGAATTTAGCTCTAGAGCACTGATATCAGAGCAAATGCGTTGGTTTTCAGGTTGACCATCAACTTAAATGGACATCTCAATTGGCCCTAGGAACTAATAAGATCTCTAGATGTATTGGTGTACCTCGTTATGCAAAGCGGTATCTTCCAATTCAACTGTCAAGACTATGTATAAGAGTTTAGTGGAGCCGTACTTTAGATATTGTTGTCCTGTCTGGGGGAATGTTGGTGTGACTGCCATTGAAAAATTGCAGAAACTTCCAAATCGGGATGCAAAACTGTCATCAACACTCCATTTGATGCGACCGCTTTACCAGTTATTCGGGGAGTTAAATGGCCCACTGTTAGAGAGCTTATTGATGTTGAAGCTCAGAGAATGGTTTTCAGTTCCCTTAAGGGTGACGTGCCTACTTATATGAAAGACAAGTTTACGAGAGTCAACAATTTACAGCTCGTTCTCTTAGGAACGCTGAAGTCAACCTCAGGTTGCCATTATTGAAATCGGCTGGGGAGCAGAAATGCTTCTCGTTCCGAGGCGCCAAACATTGGAACACTCTTGGCACTGAAGTTAGAAATTCTTCAACCCTGAGAGCTTTCAAAAAGGAGGTGCAAAAATTAATGAATCAGCAAATATTCCTTCCGTTTCCATTTTGTTTATTTATGAATAATTGTCGTTTAGCTTAGTTAGATTAACATATATCTCATGCATTGTAAATTATTAGTTATTGTAAGTTTTTAGCATGGCCCGACCTGTAAATCAGTCATTACAAATGAGGGAATACCATGGGTAACAAAGATAAAATCAAATCAAAAAATCAAATCAAACGTCAGAAATCCAACAATTATCTGACAAAATCCAAGGCCTTCATCGTCAATGATCATGAACTCATGAACTCCAAACTTCGCTGACACAATTCAAGAAATAAACATCTCCTCCTCGTAAAAAGTGCTAAACATTGCGTCAATGTGGTAAGAAAGTATTTGTTTTAATGCTGAAGCCTTCCTGGTCTTTTATGAACCATGTAACGGGAGCTAAATTCCACATTTCGTCCACAACATCTCCCCACTGCAACTCCAGTTCGACATCGCGGAGAATCGCGCATTCGCCATGTTCCAGAAAAGTAGCACGCCGTCCCAGACCTCTTTGAAAAAGTCTATTGTAGGATTGTATACAAGACTGTTATGAATGGTGTATCATACTTGTTTCCACAATTTTCGTCTTTTATCTTCGAAATTACACAGTCAAATAAGCGATTTGTGCCTAGTGACGTCATCAGGCGCAAAGATCTGGTAGCAATCTATTCGCGTGATGACGTAACTACGCTCAAGTTAAATGATAATAATAAGAATAATAATAATGATAATAATAAAAATTTTTTCAACAGGATGAAAACTTCAACAATTACAAAATTGCTGTTATCAGTGTTTGTCCTGTAAAAAGAAAGGTGCTAAAAAAGAAATATAAATATATTACAATTGCAAGTCTAAAAAGCAGTTTTATAGTACCTATTAACATGTTAAAATCTTATGAATAAATATTGTTCATAATATTCCTACAAAGAGATACATTTTCAGATGTCCTTGCACAAAGTGGTAGTTCATTAGAATTCTTTGCACCCATGTACAAGAAGCCTTTCCTCGCACATTCTGTACTTATCCGCTGAAAGCATACACTACATTTATTGTTCCTTGTGTTCTTGCAGTGGTCTTTATACATAAAGTATTGGCTTTGGTGATTTAACTCCAAATTTTCGATTCTTTGCGATTATTTGCATTTCGCAGTTGTGAACGAGTTGAGCTTATTTTCTTGTGTCCAATTCAATTTCAGATTCAATATGCCGCAATAAGTGAGCACTGGTAATACCGTAGAGCGGTAGATTGCTTGCGCTGATTCTAGGTCCAGGTGATTTCTGATCTTTGTCAAAAGTCGTAAACGACCTGAGGCGTTCTTGTATTTGGCATCAAAATCACTGTTAAGATTCAGTGAAGAGTCTAGTTGCACACCGAGATACTTGTATGTTGAAGTGATGTTGACTTGAGCAGTTGCTCATTTTAATGCGTAATTTCCCAAAGAAAAGGCGAAAAATTATGGAAAAGAGTACGATACATCATTCATAACAGTCTAATGTTGTATTTTAACATCAATCATATCAACTCCAGATTTGTACCTCAGGAACTTAATTCAAGCTAACTCAGAAAGAACTCACCGTATCCCAGTAAAAACAGCTTCAATACGAAGTTTTGCAGAATAAACTTGCAGATTTTCACAATAGATTGTTATAAGCGCACTCTCTGTGGGATGATACTATAAAAGAAAGAAGACCGTTTCTTGTAGCGATAGTTTGCTGTTTGAAGGATAGCTCATTTCCATATATACAAAACCCTATTAACTACGAATAAAATATATTACTAATGGCCATAACATCGAGAAAAAACACACGGCAATCTAGTTCCCACTTCGAATGGTATATGTTACATTAAGATAGGCCGTTTCGAGGCATTAAGTGATGGGTACATTGCTTAAGCTTGATTTCTAATTCACAACCAAAAACTGAAGTAATTTCCCTTAAGAAATGCTTGCAACAAAGCTTTGTAATAGCCAGCAAATCTGCAGGTTTCTAATCAAATACCCCATCCACGCTTGCGGGCTCAAAACCAGCTTAAAATAAACCAGGTTATCGAATATGGCCTTGTAATTGGTCAATCTATAACATCAAATACATTTGATTGGTTCTTGGCGTAGATAAAGCTGCTTCAACTATTTATTATCAATGCAGTTAAAGTCGTCGTAACTCGTAACAGTATTTTTTTATTTTCTCTACCAGAGGAGTCACACACAAAACGTTTGATACTGTAAGCTACAAGCCATTTTCTGAAATTTCAAATTTATCGTCTCAAGGACTTGTGCACAAGTTCCGATATGGTAGTTACCGGGTGCGCTAAAAAAGTTTAGGTGTTGGGAACATCGTAACATCCAGAGAACTGGATGGATTTGAAAGAACCGCATTTTGATTCTTAGCAGAAAAACTGAAATATTTCTGTGATTTTTATGTTTTTATTAGTACAGATGATGTTGGTAAATTCGAATTAAAAAAAAAATAATTTGTTTGCAAAATGCCTCAAAAAGGGCCTAACACACTTGATCAAATCGTAAAGAAATTTCTCAAACCAAGCAATATAAAAGTATAGTTGTCGCAGTTGTCACGGGTATGGGATGTCATCAGCATATGCATTGCCATGCAATCGAAAACCTTAAGCATTTGCTTAGATATTAATTTCCTACAACTCGAGGGAGAGCATAAATGCCGTTGCGTCTTGCTTTGTGGGAGATATTACTTGCAATTTGATCGAGTGTTTCAGCCATTTCACAGCAAACGAGTTTTCGTAAAGTCAAATTCATGCACGTTTTTTTGCTAGTATAAATATGAGAATAATCACAAAAATGCTTCAGTCTTTCGTTCAAATCCATCCATTACTCAAGAGTACTACAATTTTTCAAACGCCAGAACTGATTTTTGCACATCCGGTATAAACGAAAAGAAATTGTTCATTCTTTGAGTATGACCAACAAGCACCAAACAAGCGACGTTGATTTAACATTTGATCTGCAATGTTTCATTGTGCCAAGATAAACTATGCACGTTTGGCAGGCCACGATAAATCGTACACTGGACCGATTTTGAAGATTCATGACTTGTTCTTTAGCACAAAACCTGAATTAAATTCTAGGATTTTTAGCAATTTTTCTATTTTCAATTTTTAGAGCTAGACGCCAGTTTCTTGAAATGTTCGTTCTCGAAACACTGAAAACAGACTAAAAACGTCGATCAAATTTTCTAAAGAATCGACATGAATGGACAGAGAAAACTTGTTCGTGTTGATTTGGGATTTAGAAATCGATTAATTGTATCGATTAATTAATCGATTTATAAATCCCAAATCATCACGAAAAAGGTTTCTCCTTGTCCATGTCGATTCTTTAGAAAATTTGATCGACGTTTTTTATCGTTTTCAGTGTTTTCGAGAACGAAAATTTCAAGAAACTCGCGTCTAGCTCTAAAAACTGAAAATCGAAAAATTTGCAAAAAATCCTAAAATCTAATTCAGGCTTTCTGCTAAAGATTAAGTCGTAAATCTTCGAAATCGGTCCAGTGTACGATTTATTGTGGCCTGTCAAACGTGCATAGTTTATTTTAGCGCACCGGTACATTGCTCAGGATTCAGTTTCTCCGGGCCATGAAATCACGACCTTTAAAAATAGGTGCACACCTGTTATTGTCAATAAAATATTTTCAGCGTTTTACATTTTGACGATAACAATCAATAATTAAAGAAGATTCTTCTTCTTCTTTATGTTCCAAATCTTCCGACGTTGGATGACACAGTAGCTCTCCATTTGTCTCCGTCCATTGCAGTTCTTGTTGCCCTCTCATACCGCATCCCAGTCCACTCCTTGATGTTGTCATACCAACTCATCCTTGGGCGACCTCTGCCTCTCTTTCCATCTATATATCCTTCTAACAGTGTTCTGTATATGTTATTTAGCAGTATCAAATGCCCAAAATATTTCAGTTTCCTGTCCTTCAAGATATTGATCAGCTTTCTTTTTTCATTCATTCGTTGAAACACTTCCTCATTTTTCACTTTCTCCGTCCATGACAATTTCAGCATTTTCCTATACGTCCACATCTCAAATGCTTCAAGACGTTTCTCAAGTGTTGTTGTTACAGTCCATGTCTCTGTTCCATAAAATAAGGTACTCCATACATAGCATTTCAGAATTCTCTTTCTCGTCTCAAGATTGATGTGGTTATTTGTTAATGTTGACTTCATTTTATTAAATGTTCCTCGGGCTATAGAAATACGACGTAGGATTTCTTTATCGCACTTAGCATCCTCTGTCAATAGTTGTCCTAAATATACAAATGAATCTACTTGTTTAATTATGTCGTTGTCAACAGTAATATGAAATTTGGCGCTTGGCATTACTTTTGATACCAACATAGTTTTGGTTTTTTCAGCATTTATCTTCATTCCATACAGTTTCCCTTCCTCATTAACTTTATTTACTATTTCTTGCAATTGCTCAGGTGTTTTAGCAATAAGAACCGTATCATCAGCATATCTCAGGTTGTTGATGTTAAGTCCACCTATCTTTACACCATCCATATCATCTATAGCTCTGAATATCATCTCTGTGTAGAGGTTGAAGAGAGCAGGGGACAGTACACATCCCTGTCTTACTCCTCGTTTTATCATCACTTCATCAGACAGTCCATTTTCTAGTCTCACGAAGGCTTTTTGAGTCCAGCACAGATTTCTTATGAATTTGATATCCCTTCCTGGTATTGCAATCTTTATGAGGTTTTCAATCATCCTCTGGTGGTTCACTCTATCGAATGCTTTCTCGTAGTCTATGAAGCATGCATATACATTTTTGTTCATTGTCAGGTATCTCTCACATATAGTTCTCATATTGAATATCCCTTCACGAGTTCCTTTTCCTTTCATAAAACCGCTCTGCGTATCGCTTACTTCCTTTTCTATTCGTTGTTTATTTCTTCCCAGTATAACTCGTAGTATAAGCTTCAGAATGTGGCTCATAAGGCTAATTGTTCTAAACTCTTTGCATGCGATGGCCTTTAACTTTTTTGGAATTCTTAGAAATATGGAGTCATTCATGTCTCCAGGTATTGTTGCAACTTTATATACTTGATTGCAGAACTTGGCGAGCGATTTGGTGTTAGCTTCATCTAAGGCTTTGAGCATCTCTGTGTTGATTTTATCCGCACCAGGGGATTTGCTTGTTTTCATGCATTGTATGGCTTTTGTTATTTCTGACTCTAACATGTCAGCTTCTTCTCCGTTTGTTATAATATCATAGGTATCATCTCTGTCATCGTCAAATAATTCAGATACATATTCCTGCCATCTTTTCTTGATGTCGTTTTCATTGAAGAGCATATTTCCTTCTTTATCTTTAATGCATTCACTGCCTTTAGATTTCTTTTTGGTGCCCGTTATTTCTTTGATTTTGTCATGCATTTCTTGATGTCTGTTCATTGCTTCCAGTCTTTCTATATCATCGCATTTGTTGTTCCACCATTTCTCTTTAGCTAGTTTGCATTTTCTAGAGATATCACGATCAATTTCTGCATAAAGCACATCATTATTCTTCGCCTGCTTTCTCTTATCCATCATGTCTAGAATTTCGTTCGTCATCCAACTTTGTTTTGCTTTTCTCTGTTTAACTGGCACTGTATTCTTCCCAGCTTCAGTTAGAGCAGTCTTCACACCTTTCCATTCTTCCTCTAGGTTTTGCAGCTCTTCAACATTAAGACTTTGAAATCTGTTGTAAACTTCGATATTATATTTCTCTCTAATCTGTGCGTCTTTCAGCATGTTCCAATCGTATTGCTCTTCGTACTTGGACTTTGGTTTACGTTTGAGTTTCACTCTGATTTTCATCACTACTGGGTTGTGATCTGATCCAGCATCGGCTCCAGGATATGTCTTAACATTTAATACAGAATTTTTATGCCTGTTGTTAATCATGATGTAATCTATCTGGTTGCGCACTATGTCCCCAGGGCTCTTCCATGTGTATAGGTTTCTGACATGATGTTGGTACATGGTGTTCATTATGATTAGTTCTTTGCCTTTACAGAATTCCACTAATCTATTCCCTCTTTCATTTCTAACACCAATGCCGTATTTTCCAGTTATGGGGTATTCTTTCATATTTCCAACCTTTGCATTGAAATCGCCCATCAACATTGTTATTTCACTGGACTTCGTATATTTGAGAGTGGCTTCAATTTCATCATAAAATGCTCCTATCTCATTGTCACTGTGGTCCGATGTTGGGGCATAGACTTGAATTAAGTTGATGTCGAAGGGTTTTGCTTGTATTTTAACCATCACAACTCTTTCTGATATTGGCCAGAAGCCTATCATAGAGTTTGCCACTTTCTTCGAGAGGAAGCATCCGACGCCATATTGATGTTTTTCACCTCCAGAATACACAATAGTGAAGTCTCCTTCTTTTATCTTTCCACTTCCTGTCCATCTCGTTTCGCTTATTCCAAGGACATCAAGGTTCATATTCTTCATTTCTTTACTAATGTTATCAAGCTTTCCTGCTTTAAACATTGTCCTCACATTCCATGTTGCAAATTTGAACACCATTCCCCTGGCTTTCAGATGACTCGCATCAGCTCCTGGCCTCCCAGATGGGTTTTGGCCAGCAGTTTCATAATGAGTATTCCTATTTGCAGGTTCTTGGGTTCCTTCCCTGTAATTGTTAGAGCGTCCCATCGCAGGGGTGCCAATGGGGTGGCTCATATCATTGTCTCTTCTATTTTCTCTCATTCTACTGTATCTGACTATGGGATAATACTTGGTAGGGCCCCAATCCTTTCCAAGTTGGCTGATCACCACCTTCTGATGCATCCTGGTGTGCCCTTACGCGCGCCACGCACGTTGCTTGGATGCCTTTGAAGTCGTTGTCCTGTAAGAGATCTTCCGCCTTCTCTACCACCCAAGACTTTTCCTTGGTTGGATGTACCTTTTTGGATTGGTAATTTTTCAGTGTTACCTTCACCCCTGGATTAGTCTAAATTACTTTTTACAGCTCTTGTTTTTATTGCTGCTGGGTATCCAGGAATCCCTCCTCATCAGCCAAGCTGATGGGGGAGCCGCTTAACCCGGCGACGACCCGGCCATGATACAGGTAGCATGGTTTACATGGCAACCATGGCATCAATAATTGATGACCTGACTAAAAGAAGATTAATCATCTAATAAAATGGAAATTTATTTCAAGCTGTGATATTTCTTTTTGGATCACCCGTGTATGAAACATTCCATCGTTTAAAAATCAAATCGTAGGCAAATAGCAACTCACTGAATCATCAATGAAGCTTTCGAATAGTGTGACATGTAAAACTTCACTTTCTTGCTTCCATCGCCAGTGCAGCATAAGAAAATCAAGTAGTGAACTTAATGTAGAAATAAGTGATGACGAAAACTGAATTATTGCCTGAAAGAAAAATAATCCAAACTTCAGAAGGACTCATTGATCACTGTGCCTAATCTCAACAAGATGATATAATTCCGCTCCTAAATTGTTACATTGTTTGTGTGGAAAAGCGGAGTCTGCGAGTTGGAAATCAGGCTGTATACTTAGGTCTTTTATATACCGCAAATCAAAGACTAACATGAAAAAACTTACTGTTACTTGTACCATTTACAGTGGGAAAGGACACAAGGTCATCTGGTCCCGAATTCAACGAGTGTAAATCTCATCAATTCGAATTAGATGTCAAGCAATGATGTCGCAGAAAATAAAAATTATGAGGTTCTGGATGCCTTGCGGACTTCAAAGAATATAAGATCAATATCTGCAAATACTCAATACAGACCATTCTTAACCATAAAGATCGGCTAAGAGCATCTTAAACCTTAAAGAACTGTTTAAGATGCTCTTTACAACCTGTTCCCAAAACCAAAACTGCTGAAAAGATGTTTTGAATATTTTGATCAATATTATACCTATCCTTAACAGCCCGACAACTGATCTACCATCTACAATCTACAATCTACAATCTACAATCTACAATATCAATCTCCAAAAAGGGTCAGCCCATGACGGAGATACACGATACTCGCACTACATCACACCTACTTTACCTAACTACATATAACTAGATACGATATTTTAAAGGATCAGTAGTTTTGGTGCAAGGGCACTTGGTCAATATATTTTATTTTGGCTGCATGGCAATGCATACATGCTACAGTTGAGTGATATGACAGATATGACGGACTAAGAACTGCGAGCTTTTTGTTACAACATAGCAATGCTGCGAAGGGCAGAAAATGTTCCGTAGATTTCTGTAATGGCACACTGAAATTCCAAAAAACTGCTTTGACAATCTTTCACTTAAGTTTGTAGTTCAAAACAAATGGCATCGAATTAGTTAACTTGACAGAAACATTTCAAGACCAGTACTTAGATGGCATGGAAAAAATCGAAAGCTTCAAAGAACATGAAAACCAATTTTCATGATAACGAGGTATTTAGGTCAAGACCTTGCCTAACCTACCAAACCTGTTCCAACGTTCATTATTGCCGGAAAGTTCATCGCCAGCTTTTAAGCAATATATAGGACCTGTTTGGTTAAACTTATTGCCGGAGTTCATTTCTTAGTGTTGTTTTATTTCACATATGTTGTACCTCCATATCATATTGGTCAACAGAGACTAACAATAATACTCTGAAAAAATTCAGGTCGTCACGACCGGGACCCTGTGGTATCTGCGAGATTTTGTACAGAACAATGGTTTTTCGAACTCTGATTTGATAAACATTGTCTACTGTTTGGCCTTCTTATGGGATCAAGTTTGACTTCAATCTAAAAATAATCAACGAGGAGAATAAAGATGTATTTGCAGGTTGCTTTCAATACAGGAATCATGTTCTCAGTGCTTTTGTATGATACTAGCAAAATCAAATAAACAGATAAAATCCGCAAGGCAAAAACTGGAAAAGAGAGACAGAGCAGGAACAGACAGCATGCGTAAAAATTCTAAGCCACCGCAGCTCCCTGCAACAGATCTCGAAATTAGGCAACAATTGATATTTTCTTCCTTTGGCCTTGAACTTTTAATATATAATTTCAAAAAGCTTATTTCTCCAAGCAATTCCTTTTTTCAGATTGCTCGATGACGTCATTTTACGCAGTCTCTTCTCTGTCGAATAGACACAGTTTACATTTTTCGTAGATTTTGTTTTGCTGGATTGATTATTTTGATGAAATCGGGCCATTTCATCGAATAAAATTGCAAACAAAAATAACATTTCATTCTCCAACAGATTGATCATGTTTACTGGTTCGTATTTAGGTTGAACAATTCAAATATCTGTAACAGAAAGCCTGGGTAGTTAACATCATGAACACAAAGAAATTATGAAAATTGCTTTGAAAAGCGTGCCCTGGGTGCCAGACTCTCTAAAATAAACTCTCAATTTTATTTTAGAGAGTCTGGTACCCAGGGTATGAAAAGCCACAACAACAAGACACATAATGAAAGCGTTTTCAACTGACGTTCATCACAGTACGAAGCGTCAGATTATATGTAAAAGTTATTGTTTTATACAGCGCAATTTCAATAAGTGCATATATTCAGGAGCGCTTTAAAACTTCAATTCCCCTCTCAGCTAATGAATTTCCTTTTCTGATGTTTCTATGATTCGCGAGGAGTAGACTCATGCAGCCAACCGGTGGGCGCTCGAGAGTCTATTTTAATGCCCTTATCACGAAGGTACCAATTTTACACCTTGGTGATGTGTTGTACCTCGAATACCAGGTGTTTCCAGGAGGTCATCCATCCATGTAATGATCTGACCCAACCATGCTCAGCTTCAGTGATCAAATGCGAACCAGTTTATCCACGGTGACATGTCTCTCGAAATTAGCCAATAAGAAATGCATGAAGATTGATATTGTATCTTGATTGGTACTCGTATTGTGTTTTCAACACCAATCAGAGCCGCATAAAACAAGTGTGAACCAATCAGAACCACTTGAAGGGCCCGAGTGAGAAACGAACTCTTTCTGCCTCCAGACAATGGTCTTCTGGCTTCTATGTAAACACATTCCATTACATATGAATGAAGAGATGGCTTTGAATTGCTTATAATTCTAGACTAGTTGTCATTATATTCCTTTGCACAGCCTGGGTTCCCCAGTAAATGTTGGCCTTTCAATGAATACCATTACCCGGTGTCCCAAAAAAAACGCAACAGATTCAAAGAATTATGGCACAAGCTGTTTGAAATTAACAATAAAATGATTATTTCTATCTAAATCAGATTAGATTCAATTCTGATATATTTTTTCAGAATTTTTGGTGAATTGATTGAAGAGTTAACAATTAAGAAACTTCAAATTTGCTGTCAGGGCAAAACCAGAGCTACCAGCATTAGTTCAAAGTATACTGTAAAATTCAAAGCATGGTAATATCTAAAACTTCACATAATTACGAACAAGTGAGCACACAACTTCATTAAGAAACTGTAACAAAGGGATCCCTTAATGATTCATGAGTTATTCATTCGCGAAGGAGCTCTGTGTTTATTTATGATTGAAAGTATAAATCTGATAATGGCCAAGTCCATTAACAAAAAATAAGCAACCATCATAAACACTTAAGACGCACAACTATGTTTTGACAGAATTCTTTATGGAAGTGTATGTTCAATGAAATTGTGCGTTTGTATGTTTGTCAGCAATGCTTTGCAGTTGCAGGGATCAGTTTTTACAATTTGAAATTATGATTCACCATTGTTAATGCAGCAGCTCTGGTTTTTTTGACCTAGGGGCGATTTTGAAGTTTGCTGATTTCAACTATACAACCAAGCCACCAAAAATAATGGAAAATATATCAAAATCTGATCTAATTACTGCAGATTTGAATAAAAATAATTGTTGGGTAGTGAGTATGAAACAGTTTGCATTAGAATTTTTATAATCTGTTGCATTTTTATTGGGAGACCCGGTATAATATTCATATTCACATTGAATAGAGTAAGCAGTTTGTTCGGTGCCTCTATGTTGTGTCATATGTAGTTTTTGATAATACAGAATGCCTCCTGTTCAGGATATCAGAAGCACAATTACCGATCTTTGTGATGATCCAACATCTCGTCCATCTTTTGAAAGAAACTTCAATTCAGTCATGAACATCCCTGAAAATAAATAGTAGCTGCAACTAACTAAGAGAAAAGAAGATGCACGTTGACTCACTAAGAATTTCAACATCTTAATTAACAGCTATTTTAAAAGGTCAAAGAACATAAAGGTGATCCCGGAAAAGACTGGCATGGCGTTTGCAAAAATTTACAATCGTGAAATCGGCTCCAGTTCCTGTGACCAACGGATTTCTTTTAGTGGAAAATCGTTCTTTCAATTTTCAATTTTCTTGTGTTCTTCTGCTAATAAAAGTGGCCCGTTTTATTGCTAATTTATTCTTCGAACGAACCAAACTGATCAGAGTGCGACGAAACGCGTATTTGGTGATTTCACATTGATCTTTACAGCAGTTAATTTATTTCTTTCCTTTCGGGTTTTAAGATTAATTCGGTTTTCCCTTACAGAATGTAACAGTTTTTCTTTTGTTACACGTTAATTTTGGTTGTTGTTTCTTTTACAGGAGTTAAGTCTTCTTTCTACTGATTTCGGTGTTTTTGTTGCGCTTATGGGTTTAATATGATGAGTCCGTTATTTAAGGCTATTTTTAACATCGCACTTGGATGCGAAAATCTTATACACAATATCGCTCATGATGCTCTAGAATTTTGAGAAATTTACTTGCAAGCCATATTCAAAAAGCTATGATAACTGGAGATGCAGATTGGGAAAATGGGCAACCATTGGGCAAGAAATCATACTGGTCTTGCCCCTCTTTCCCTCAAAATAAGTGCATGGTTGCACATGATAAAATATGATTATGGTACATCGTAGCTAACGCTAATATCTTCTTTTGAATATCTAGCAAATACCGTTCTATCTCTTGTTACATACAGGGTTTTTTTTTCAGAAAAAACGCAACCATGCTCTATTCGAGATTCTTCAGAAAATGATAATATTAGAATTAATTTGGCGCATACCACCTGAAAGCACATATCTGTGTTCTTTCCAATGATATCAAGGTTTGGTGTATTGATTAAAGTATTTATCATTTAATTGGAGTTTTTGTAAGTAAGGCCTATATCAGATACCCGAAAGTAACAGGACAAAACCCATCTTTGCGAGAATTTATTTTATCATTCTTAAAAAATGCATCTCATGGCATTAAATATGTCCTTTTCCTTCCTTGGGCGTCACCTCAAGTGCTTCTAGGCCTGAAATGCTTCGACAAAATATGTTTCGCAATTCTTCACCACAAAAAAGGTGCTAATTTTGCTATTACAGCATGCTGCATTTGAAATCGGCTATACGTACTAAACTTTCAATTAAATGAAAAATAATTCCATTCTTGTACAGGGTGTCCCAAAAAAATTGTGCCCCGTTTGTTTGAAGATTGCGACAAAACTGCAAAAGATTCTCGCCAAACTTTAGCATGATGGTGATTTTTAGATGTTCAATTAAAGTTTGCTACCATCCCCATGAAAATCCGTTGAAAAATGATGGAGCTATAACCTTCAGGAGACCAAATTTGCCTGATCACTGAAACCAGCGGTCGGCCTTTTTGTCTTACTATTTGCAGCGATATAAAGCTTCACGGATTGAAAATGAAACAGCAGCCTCAAATATCATAGCTCTCGTGAATACTTTGATAATGCGAGAGTTCCACTATTTCTGACCTCACAGAAATTCTTTCTTACCTCACGTGAGGGATACTTATCACTGCAAAATAGTAAGACAAAATGGCCAACAACTAGTTTCAGTCATCAGGCAAATTTGGTCTTTTGAAGGTCATAGCTCCATCACTTTTCAACGGATTTTTACGGGGATGGTTGCAAACTTTAATTGCATATCTGAAAAGCAACATCATGCAAAAGTTTGGCGAGAATCTTTTGCCGTCTTGTCGCAATCTTCAGGCAAACGGGGCACAATTTTTTGAGGACATCCTGTATACAAACTAAATAACATTTGAAAGAATAAACATTGCCTTTTCAGACAGTATACATTATATCTTGTAAAATCTTATCATTTTTCAAGATTTAAAATATGAAAAGTTTAAGTTTCCTGAAGCTTATCAATAATCGTCTTATTTCCGCCCACTCAGAGCAGGCTGGCAACAGTCGTTGCGTTGTCGCTTGATGAAAATATAATTACTAGAAACTCCAATGAAAAACGAATTAAATGATGCATTAAACCCGTTATCAGGATGTCGAAAAAGTAAAAACAGGCATACTGTTAGAAATAGGACAGGAATGGAAACGATATTGCAGACCTTGAAAACAAAGTTCTCGTTGGTTCTCGATGGTTCTCTTGAATAAGGACAGGCCGCAATGCGAGTGCCAGAAAGGATTAAACAAATGAAGAACCAGTTTTACTAACAGTGCTCCCTGACAGTACCCATTGTGCCTAGCACCTGAGAAATTATTTGATTCAGAGAAGTTACAGAAGGCTCAGCCCAAGTAATTCTACACAATCAAAATATAACTCTTTATAAAGATCTCAGGCTTAGGTAGGTGCGAGTTCCTAGTTTGAGGTGATTGTAAGAAAATAGATGAAAGACAACGTTTTCAAATACTCACCAACATTTCTATTAACTTCAGAACGTGGAACATGGAGCTCCAGTGAGACTCTGTAATTTTGGCCACGTGATAATATCTAGAATAATGATAATAGTGAGATAGTGATAAAACAACAAAAACAAAACAGACAGTAATGATACTTCTTGCAATCATTATTATGCCCGTATTCCTTTTGAGAGACAAAGCTGAATAGCTGAAAGAATTGAATGAATAAGATTTGATATCGTATAGATGGTGAAATCAAGATAGGCACTAAATCCTTACTGGCTGACAAAATTGACACGTGACACGCCTTAAACCAATCAAATGGAACCGACAACCAACCGGGAAATTTGAAATGTCAGATTTTAGGCCACTTTTTTGGATTTTAGGCCGCTTTTGGACGATTTTACCACCCTTCACCAAAATATAAATGGACAGAAGGAGCATGAAGATTTTCAAAAAATTTCTTCACAGACCTGTTCCCAATACTCTAATACACAGTTAATCATCGTCGCTACAAATTATTTCAAAATTTGGAGAAATACCGAAGTTTTGAATTTGACCTCATTGACCTCACTGTGGCTTGCCATAGTAAAGATCTCAGTAATGGCTGAAACGTATGCATATGGAGAATAGATACTTTTCTTCGAAGGTCTTATTCTGTGTGTTTAAGTATCTCCAAAACTCCTCAAAAGAAGACACATTTAGAGCAGTATCTGTATCTTTTTCAGTTTTAAATTAACATAGATACATCTAAGAATCAAGGCTGAGGGGTAGGATGAACAACAGGAAAAGTGAACTGTACGGGCCTAACAAAACACCGCACCATCGTTATAAATTAGAGACGAATTTAACAGGTACTTACTTTTCTATCTCGCAAGAAGAGAACCACAAACTAAAAATGTGAACATACAATTCCAATGAACTTTGAATCAATAACAAACATATGACTTGCCACGCTCAAGAATGGCAAGAGCTGTAACATCCAACGTGGCCATAACAAACGATTTCGTGATGTCCTCTTCGATAACCAAACCCTTGCTCCCAATACTTTATCCAACTCTGCTCTCATCCTTACGAGATCGTAAGAATGGGAATCGGCACTTACATTTGGCCAAAACCTCTTATAAATTCATCAATCGTGTGCCTTGCTTTTAGTGCAAGAAATGGCTATCGTTTCATCCTCAGTGCAGCAGGTAGATACATGAAATAGATTTGAAATGTTGGATTCAATACACGTAAGAATAAAATAACAAACGGAAGAAATGTACATCTTGTTCTAAATATGAAAAATAGATTGGCTACTTCGGCATAATAAAATTTGAAATACTATTTCTAAAGCTCTTTCATATCGATTTCACGTTTTGTGCGGATATCCATAGAAAAATATATATCTTTCGACTACACGTATTTTTTTATAAGAAACTAAGAATTTGGGCCAGTACTGAAAGTTTCTTAAAATTATCAGATTTTGAGTACTCAGAGTTTCTTACGAGTTTCTTAGAGGTTGCATAACAATCTTCATGTTCACTACCTGTGCCCTCGTGAACATTTCAAGACACTTCAAGACAGTATTTTTTTGAGCATTTCCAATGTTTAGACATGACTCAAGTACCTTACGACTAATATGATACAGGAAACAATTGCAAATAAAGTAGAAATATGTCAATGATTTCCTTTACCAAAGTAAATAGTTTCTTAACTTATATTCTCCCAGTACTGGAGTTTCTTAATTTTTTCTCGATCTGAGAGTTGAGTTTCTTATGGACATTTTCTTATAAAAAAAATACGTGCACTTGCATTTGAGGTAATCCATTAGAAACTCTCCCCTTTTACGGTCAAACAACACAGCAGCATCAACACAGGGCATTTGTATTTTTTTTTTAATTTTTTTTATATCAATTCTCCTAAAATTTACAATCTACTAACAAACATTAACATAACGAGACCATAGCGCAAGGAGCATGAAAATACATTGCAACCCTGCAGCTGTAGGGCATTTCTATGGCACTTTGTAGACTCATGGAAGCATAGGAAGCATACACATATTTTCTGTAAGATAATAAAACTTTGAGACAATATCGAAAGTTTCTTAAAAATTCTTACTATCTGAGTAAACACCGAGTGCAAAAATGTTTCACAGGAGTCTCTACGAGAGGCAACATTCCATTGGCAGGAGATTTCAAATTTTATGAAGTCACGCCTTGCCAAGATCCTAGATCATGCAAAGGTTTTTTTGCAAAAGAAGCCCAACTGAAAAATGAGAAAAACAGAAAATATACTCCAATATTCTTAGTTTTAATTATTCGGGGCAATTTGCATGGCAAGGAACTCATTTCAAGAAGTTGAGCTCTCAGGGGCTCTCAGATCAACAAAATAGTAAAATCTTGAATGCTGCAGTGGGTCAAAGTTTCACCATCTTACAGAAAATATGTGTATGTTTCCACGAGTCTACAGAGACGTATGAACTAGGGGGGACACTGGGAGCATATGCCCCCAAGATTTTTCAATAAACAAAGAAGTGCCCTTCTTATTGTCAGGAAGTGCCCCTTTAGCTTAATGAAAAAACTGCTCTTGAAGGGCCATGCCCCCCAAGTTTGAGATGCTTCCTACGTCCTTGTGAGTCTACAAATGGCCATAAAATTTCCTGCTTTGCTCAGTGCTGCTGTGTTGTTTGGCCGTAAAAGGGGAGAGTTTCTAATGGATGACCTCAAATCTCCTTCAAATGCAAATAGTCGAAAGTTAAATATTTATTCTATTGATATCCGCTCAAAAAATGAAATTGATATGAAGGAGCTTTACAAATAGTATTTCAAATGTTATTTTGACGAAGTAGCCAATATATTTTTCATGTTTAAAACAAGATGTACATTTCTTCCGTTTGTTATTTTATTCTTACGTGTATTGAATCCAACATTTCAAATCTATTTCATGTACCTGCTACACTGAGGACGAAACGATAGCCATTTCTTGCACCAAAAGCAAGGCACACGATTGATGAATTTATAAGAGGTTTTGGCCAATGTAAGTGCCGATTCCCATTCTTACGATCTCGTAAGGATGAGAGCAGAGTTGGATAAAGTATTGGGAGCAAGGGTTTGGTTATCGAAGAGGACATCACGAAATCGTTTGTTATGGCCACGTTGGATGTTACAGCTCTTGCCATTCTTGATCGTGGCAAGTCATATGTTTGTTATTGATTCAAAGTTCATTGGAATTGTATGTTCACATTTTTAGTTTGTGGTTCTCTTCTTGCGAGATAGAAAAGTAAGTACCTGTTAAATTCGTCTCTAATTTATAACGATGGTGCGGTGTTTTGTTAGGCCCGTACAGTTCACTTTTCCTGTTGTTCATCCTACCCCTCAGCCTTGATTCTTAGATGTATCTATGTTAATTTAAAACTGAAAAAGATACAGATACTGCTCTAAATGTGTCTTCTTTTGAGGAGTTTTGGAGATACTTAAACACACAGAATAAGACCTTCGAAGCAAAGTATCTATTCTCCATATGCATACGTTTCAGCCATTACTGAGATCTTTACTATGGCAAGCCACAGTGAGGTCAATGAGGTCAAATTCAAAACTTCGGTATTTCTCCAAATTTTGAAATAATTTGTAGCGACGATGATTAACTGTGTATTAGAGTATTGGGAACAGGTCTGTGAAGAAATTTTTTGAAAATCTTCATGCTCCTTCTGTCGATTTATATTTTGGTGAAGGGTGGTAAAATCGTCCAAAAGCGGCCTAAAATCCAAAAAAGTGGCCTAAAATCTGACATTTCAAATTTCCCGGTTGGTTGTCGGTTCCATTTGATTGGTTTAAGGCGTGTCACGTGTCAATTTTGTCAGCCAGTAAGGATTTAGTGCCTATCTTAAATCAGGTACATAGAAATTCCAACAAATGATATACCGGGTGCGCCAAAATAAACTATGCACGTTTGGCAGGCCACAATAAATCGTACACTGGACCGATTTTGAAGATTTATGGCCTTATCTTTAGCAGAAAACCTGAATTTGATTTTAGGAGTTTTTGCAAATTTTTCTGTTTTCAGTTTTTAGAGTTAGAAGAGAGTTTCTTAAAATGTTCGTTTTCGAAAAATTGAAAACGATAACAAAAACGTCGATCAAATTTAAAAGATCCAACGTGAATGAACAAAGAGAACACGTTTTCGGGGGGATTTGGGGGCTCATTACGAACTCTCACACAGCAGATTACAACTGGTCGATTTTTAAATCGCAAATAACCACGACCAAATTCTCTCTTTGCCTATTCATGTCGATTCTTTAGAAAACTAAAATTTTGGGAAACTCACTGCTAGCTCTAAAAACTGGAAAAGAAAAAATTTGCAAAAACTCCCAGTATATAATTCCGGCTATCTTCTAACGATTAAGTCATAAATCTTCAAAATCGGTCCAATGTACGATTTATTGTGGCCTGCCAAACGTGCATAGTTTATTTTGGCGCACTTGAAGGCACCCGGTAGTCCGTTACTTGAAGTAAAGTGCCTGTCCATATAATGAATAGTTAAATTGCTTAAAGTTATTGTAACCTTTCAGACAGTGATTAAGAAACATTGTTTTCCACGGCTGTTCTTTCAAATGTATGTACAAACTTATGCATCATTTGCTGCAGAATTAAACGCAGAATATAATACCTAATTGATTTTAGTAAAAGCAAAAATTATTTATTTCAAATTTTAGGCAAAATCGACCACCCTTGCAACAATATGAGTGTACCCCCTCGAGCATTCTTGAACCAGCACTGTCTATTTACAAATTTATTTATTTATCTATTTGTCGTTTATTGGTATGATTGATGATAAAATACAAGATAATACTGCTATAAATGATGTATAATACTTTTCTCCACTATTTTTCGCCTTCTCCTTCTGAAATTACGTATTCAAATAAGCAATTTGAGCGAACTGACGTCATATCACGCAAACGAGAGCGAGGCTGTGTGATTGTTTTTTCGCCTCTATATCGTAGCAAGACTCTTTATGGTCTTCTCATGCCATTTTCAATGCACGAGTACACGATAAAGATGTTAGCAGCGAGTATGATTGATAAAACGTACTGTCTTAAAATAAAGGAATTTTCTGAAATGCATTTTTTATAACTTTCAAACCTTTGGAAAAACCAGACCAGTGGACCAATTGAAAATCGCTGACATAGTTTCATAGTTATAAGCTTTGCAACCCTGTGTGCCAAGTTTCAAGCGATTCAATTAGCCAGTTGGGTACACGGAGACTTTTTAGTACCCATCAGTACTTTGTAATCTTGTTTCGAGAAATTACGCTTTTACCAAAATGAAGCAAAAAACGCAGGAGAAACGCTTATGCAAGAAAATGCAAACAGAAAGCCGCAAAGTTCAAGGTCTTGGTAAAGCATTACAGTATGTCAATGAAATAGCAGCATGGGATGTTATGAATGTAGCTGCAAGGTCAAGTTTTACTTTGATACCTTAATAGCCTTTCCTGCTCTTTTACAGAAACAGGATTGCTGCTTTTAAAATTCTCAAATTTCCAACTAATTGAGTCTATTTCTGGAAGTGAGTTGGTTTGAATGGTAGTCAAATACTTAATCATCAAATTATGACGAAAACCAAAAATCAAGAATTTTTGTCTGAAGAGTTACAGTAACCTTAATATCTCTTACACCGATTAAAGACTGGATCTCAGTATGCATGTATGTCAAACCTTATTTGATTTGAAAACATTGGTACAATAACTCCTAATCATGAATAAAAAATCAAAACAATCTAATTTTTTCAAACCTTAAAAGAGTTGAAGCCTATGCTCAGGAGCATCAGAAGAAAACGAAACAAGGAAGCGAAAAACCGCAAAGAGTCACAACGAAAATAGAGAGATTTTTCTTAAAATCCCATTTAATCAAATAAAATTGAGCTTACATTTTCAAACAGCTCAAATTTTCTCTTTTGACCAGTAAGCTTTCGTGTTTTGTTGCCTGTCTTCTGTAATGTATCTTAATTATACAATAATCTTCTTGTGTATTGAAAATTAATTTGAATTGTAAGTGCCATCCATAATGAAGACCCGGTGACTTTGTCTTTTTTCACTATGAATGGTGATAGAATAAAATTGAGCTTCTACAAACATGGTTTTGTCTGGGCTGCCTAAACATATCCTTTTCTGGTGCATTCTTTTCCAAGGTTGAGACAGCTTTTGCCAGTCCATTTGTCACGGACATATAATCTCTAAACTTTGCAATAATTGTTCATCTTGTTTGCTAGTGTGACTATTGTGCTATTGTCACCATAGCAACTTCAAAATATCTCTTCCTTTGTTTTAACAATAACATACTTTTTAGCAACGATGCATTGATGGCCAGTGGGTCTATAAAATACAAATAAAGGCTTACTCTGTCTCCAGCTGATTTTTGGTCTTGATCAGGAGATCTCAAACGTAAAACCGCCGTTGGGAATTGATTGCTATTTCCATAGTGATTTCGTCTGTTCCCAAAGTGAAAGTGATTTGACTTATCGGCATGCACTTCTTCAGATAGTCTAAAGCCATGAGTTCTAGAACAGAATTAACATGAATAAAAGTACCCTGGATATAAAAAAGCACAAAATATGTACCACAACCTCTTGAAACG
Source organism: Aurelia coerulea (assembly GCA_039566865.1). Lineage (NCBI taxonomy): Eukaryota > Metazoa > Cnidaria > Scyphozoa > Semaeostomeae > Ulmaridae > Aurelia > Aurelia coerulea. The sequence continues at coordinate 18,021,457 of CM076945.1, forward strand.
GTTTCAACCACTTCAAAAACACACTGCACCACCTTGATCCACAGGTGTTTTGCACAATGTATACTGTCAAATATGGGGTACCTCAAGGATCGCTATTAGGGCCACGGTCGGCTTTTTAAGATGTGTGTAAATGACTTGCCGGCATGTACGAAAGAAGGTTATCTACAAATATTTGCTGGCGATACAACAGCGTATTTCATAGGAGAAAACATAGAGGGAGTCATTGATGGCCTGAACAGAATAGCTGCAGACCTGCATAAATGGTGTAAAAGTAACAGAATGACAGTGAATACAGTGAAAACTGAAGCCATGATCATCAAAGTGACAACATTTATTGGTCCTTCGAGGTCAGTTCTATTTGGTGGGAAAGAACTAAGTGTGGTCAAAACGGCGAAATGCCTAGGAGTAACAATAGACAATAACATGACTTGGAAAAATCAACTAAAAAAGGTTTTCAACTCATGTAATGCAAAATTATCACAGCTAAGAAGAATAAGGTATTTACATACTAAACACATATTATAAACAATCTATTACAAATGCATCATATCAACCATAACATATTGTACAGGGGTTTGGGGGACAGGCACACCAGCAATGTTCCAGGAGCTAGAGAAAAAGCAAATAAGAGCTGCAAAGCATATTTAGGATATACACAACACAGAGTTATCAGCAGAACAAGTGTTGCAAAAAGTGAATTGAAGATCATTAGGTTATATACAGGGTGTCCCAAAAAGTGTGCGATTTTTAAATTTGAATAAATCAGGAAATATTTGATCGATATGAACCATTCTGGTATTATTTGAAAGCTGAGACATGTAATTGCCTTTTGAGCCTATTGCACGTTAAATTTGACAAATACAAAGAACCAGGGGGTCCTCAAATTTAAGACCAATCAATTTTTACAAGTTTTCTTGACCTTTGCTCTACTATTGTCTAACCTTATAGTGATATTTACTGTTGGAAAACCAAACTAGCCCTACTCTTAGTGGAAAAGAAGGCTACAGGCCTCTTTCTTTCAACCTGAATTACTCGAATTACCAGAAATCTAATTGCTTCCAATGGTAAGAAGGTATGATACACCAGATAACGCAGCAATGCATTATGTCAATATTGACCTCGACATGTATAGAGTTGGAGAAAAGAAGATCATTGCCTGGTTTTGAAAGAATGATTTAACAAATTTGCAGCTGCATTAAAGAAAATGCCCAAAGCGGAATACTTGCATGACGGGCCAAAAATTGACGAAGCTGACATGTTCACTACCATCGGGCTAGAAAAACTGTGTCCTTCATAGCTAAGTTTTAGGTGTCCCCCGGTCTTGCAACATCTAAGATTTGGAAATTTTGCAAGTTAGTGAATTACGTTCTCGGGTTTCTACAAGCACTTTAATTGTTTTTTTCTGGACTATCTAAACAGTCTATTCATAAATAAGAATAACATTGGAGAATAGTAGAGTAATGAGTGAAAAACACTTAAAGATTAGCATCAACTTTAAGGAACTTTCCTAAAAATTCCCAAATTGAAACAGCAATTAACTCAACATAAAATCATATGTTTAAGCTTTTAAAAATTTCCAAATGGTTCATATACATCAAATAGTCTCGGACGCATTCAAATTTAAAAGTCGGACACTTTTTTGGGACACGCTGTATACAAAAAGAGACTACTTTCGAATATGCATGATATCTACTACGAAAGGCCTGCTCTGGACATGCCTTAGAGAATAAGGCATGTCTGTCATGACTCAGAGAATAAGGCATGTCTGTTCTGCCACCACAACCAAACTCTGGGCCACATGGTTGCAGGATGCAAGATTTCTCTTGACCAAGGGAGATACACATGGCGAAATGACTCCGTCCTCAATTACATCGCGCATACATTGTCTAGATTCTGCAAGAGTGTATACGCGGATCTACCATCCTTTGCATCCCTATGCTCCATGTATCGTAACAGGTGATCATGAAAGGCATGGAATTTTTCTTGTGCAGCAGAAAGTCTTCACCATCGTAGAACTTACCATCGGTTTTGAAATAGTTTATCTATTGAGAGGGCCCCTCCTTAAGAAATTCCCTGCACACAAATTTATTTTCTTTTTTTCTACATCATTGTTATTGTTATCATTTATATTTTTTACACTTAGTTAATTTATGTTGAAATTGTTTGTATGTAGTGGAATTTTAAAATGAGAAACTGAACTGAACTGAACTGAACTATGGAGGGAAACAGCAAAAGAAAACGAGATAAATACAAATCGTTAAGGTAAAACTTATTGCCGAAATATGATGAAGTTCGCTATGTTAATGTGTCTATGGGTGCTTGCCGATTTGTAGAGAAAGACAGCTGAAACTAATTTGAACTTTTGTGACATATAAGGGTACCAGAGAATGAAATTCTGTTCCTTAATAAGCGAATAACAAATATCTGTATATGATCATAGTACTTTCTATTCATTTTGTCGTAGAAATAAAGAGTGAACATCCCCCGAACTTTTAAGCTTTTAATGGTAGTATTTAAGGACATCGTTGATCTTACTTATTCATTTATTGAACTGTGTGAGTATGCAACCAATGCCTTATTTTGGAGATTTGGCTCGGTAGACCAAGGGCAATATGAAATGCGAAGATAAACCAATGCGCAGTTCCGTTGAATTTTTATCTTCAACGGAACTGTGCATTGGTTTATCTTCACATTTCAGGATTTTCCCTTGCAGCAATTTTTATCTGCAACGGAACTGCGCATTGGTTTACCTTCACATTTCAAAATTTTCCCTTGCAGCAAGTTTTATCTGCAATGGAACTGCGCATTGGTTTATCTTCGCATTTCATATCGCCCTTGGTTTATCTGCTTTGTATCTCCGTTTTTGAGATCTTTATTTGGTCAATTTTTACATTGTAATTAAACATCTAAATGAGGACTGAAAATGAATTTATCGTGTCTGAGCTGTGCTCGATTAGACATGAAAATTGATAGTGCCTGCGAAACACCATCCTCCATTTTGACTTTGGGCTGCAATCTAATCAACTACATGTTGGAGTCAACAAAAGGGCCGTCGCCTCATGACTTTGTAACAAAATTCTCATCACGGGACGACAACGCGCTGACCGCGCTCATTCTCCTTTCCTTTGGATTACGCATAAAAGCCATCTTACGCACCATCTTACGCATAAAAGATATCTTATGCATCATCTTACGCACCATTACGCACGAATGCAATCTTACGCATCATCTAACGCATAGAAGCAATCTGCAATCTTACGCATCATCTTGCGCATCTTCTTGCATATTTTGTTGTTATCTAGCTTCTTATCATCTTATTATGTTGTTATCTAGCTAGATAATTATCTTCTTTCTGCTGTGCTTATCGTCATTCAAGCTCGCCTATTGATAATTTTAACGAATATCTCCAACAAACTTTGTCCAATCCAGCTGTACTAAAATAAACAAGTTTTCATTCTTGGGAATTTCAATATTGATCCCTTGAACTTTAACTCTGACACTCCTACTGCAAATTTTGTTAATTCCCTCTTTTCAAAGCAATTTCTTCCCTACATCATTCATCCCGCGTATCTGACAATTCCTCCACGCTGATAGACAATATTTTTGCTAATATTTGTGATCAGGAAACTTTGAGTGGAAACATTTTGACACGAATAACTGATCATTTTCCTCAGTTTTTAATTCTTAAGAATGCAGGCATTAAATATAAGGATTTGTCTTATTACCAGCATGATTTTTCAAATCTCAATGAAGAACACCTTTGTGATGATTTTGCAAATATTGACTTCACTTACTTGAATGACAGTCATCTAGATGTAAATGCCAAGTTTCATCGGCTCCTGTCTAACCTGGATGAATTAATCAACACCCATACTCCTTTGAAGAAACTGTCCAAAAATGATGTTAAGTTTAGGAATAAACCGTGGATTAATAGCAGAATACGGAGAATGATGACCATTCGTGATAGATTGTTAAGAAAGAGCAAGAAGAACAATGATAACTCATATAAATATTTTTATAGGCAGTTTAGAAACAAAGTTTCTACTGAAGTAAAAGAAAGCAAAGCAAGCTTTTTTTACAGTTACTTTCAAAAAAATAGCAATAACATGAAAAAGCTGTGGTCAGGGATTAAGTCAGTCATTAGTTTAAGAAAATCTAGTAGTATAAATGTGATAAGTAAGATTAAAGATTCTAATGGTGACATCACATCAGATCCAGTTGTTATTGCTAATATCTTCAATAAATTTTTACTAATGTAGCACATGACATTACCAAAAAGATACCAAGATCCAACAAGTCCCCATGTATTTAATGGGTGATAGAATTACCAACTCTTTGTTTATTGCACCTTCAGTTCCAGCTGAAGTCTCAGACATAATATCCCTTTTAAAGTTTGGAAAATCCCTGGGCCCAAATAGTATTCCTATGGAAATTCAAAAATGTCTTTGTCCCTTGATATCCTCTCCTCTATCTAAAATTCTAAATGAATCCTTCCAATCAGGGATATTTCCTGATAGAATGAAGCTAGCCAAAATCATTCCTCTTTTCAAGAAAGGTTGTCTTCTGTCAGCTTCTAACTACAGACCAATATCTCTTCTGTCTGTTTTCAGTAAAACCATTGAGAAAGTAATGTATGAGCGCCTTTACAAGTTTCTAGAAAAACATGAGATTCTATATTCCTTACCGTTTGGCTTCCAAGCAAAACACTCCATAAGTCATGCATAGATTAGTTTGACCGAAACGATCAAAAATTCTACTTAGGTAGCTTCATACCTATATTGAGTTTTGATCAAAAATTCACTTGACAACAGAAGACTTGGTTGTGGAATCTTTCTTGATCTGCGAAAGGCTTTTGATACTGTTAATCGTGATATTCTAATAATGAAGCTTGAACATTACGGTATCAGAGGTATTGCTTCTGATTGGTTTAAATCTTACCTCTCTGACAGAAAGCAGTATGTTTCAGTGAATGGATCCAACTCTAGTCAGCTCAGTGTTACCTGTGGTGTTCCACGGGGCTCTTATGTCCCCTTCTATTTCTAATCTACATTAATGACCTTCCACTTTCATCTTCAAAACTTTCCTTTTACCTGTTTGCAGATGATACCAATATCTATTTTGAAGCAAATAATCTAGATATCCTTCAAAGAGTGGTGAACAAAGAATTGAAAAAAGTGAAAGTTTGGCTTGATGCAAATAAATTGTCACTGAACATTGATAAAACTAACTTTAACACATTTAAATCTCCTCAAAACTCTATTCTTGAGCCTGTCATTATAAAAATTGGTAATCATCCCATTAAACAGACCTGCTGTGTAAAATGTCTTATGGCCTTCTTCTGGATGAAAGTCTCTCATGGAAGTAGCCTTTGACAGAACTTGCAAAAAAACTGGCTAGAACTTGTGGTATGTTTTTCAAAGTAAGACACTTCTTACCCCTTGATATCTTAATCTGTCTCTACAATTCTCTATTTTCTCCCTTCCTACAATATGGCATTTCAATTTGGGGCCTTACTTATGAAACTTACACAAAACCAGTGTTTCTGTTACAGAAAAAGATTCTAAGAGCAAATACCTTTTGAACATTTTACCGCACCTTCTAATCCAATTTTTCTTGACTTAAAGATCTTAAAGTTAAATGATCTGTTTCAGCTGAAACTATTTAGCTTTGTGTATGAATCTGTTAATAAGATTTGTCCCGCTTCTTTTCACTCCTTTATTGACTTAGTTGAATCTGTTCATCAACATCATACACGGCAAGCTACCAGGAATAATATATTTTTGACTCAGGAAAATACAATACAATAATGGTCTTCGGTTGGTTCAATATTTTGGCGCAAAGTGCTGGAATGACATACCCATAGATGTTAAAAGATCTCCCTCCAAAAAAATTTTCCATCAAAAATTTGTCAAAGCCTTCTTCTTTGAAAGTAAATACCTTACCCATTCTTTTGCCAAAAGCTTAACCCTATCTGTACTGGGCGATTTTTTAGGTACTTTGTACTGGGGGGGGGGCGTTTTTCGCCCCCCCTCTTTTTCTCCAAAACTACAAAAGATATAACAATAAGACTTACCCCTATTGTTCTTTAGACAAATGGCTATTCAAATATAACAATGACAATTAATAAGTCACGTGATTCGTTGCTAGGCAACCGAAAAACTGACGAAAATTGGCAAATTTATACCTTCTTAACCAGAAAAATTCTATTTAATCAACCACTCAACCGATTTTCTCCAAATTTATTTCAAATAGTAGGAAACATGTCATAGTTCAAATATACATACTTTGCAAAAATTTTTAGTTTCTATTTTTAGCACAATTAGCCTTAAATTAGCCTTTTGTTGCATGCATTTACTTTCATCGCAGGTTTTTGCCAGTCCTGCCCTTTTATCTGGTAAATATAGACTCAAAATGAATCAAATTAATAAGATGAAGCAAATTAGACTAAAAAAATTTATATTTGACACTTCTTTATTAGGTAAATGACGTCATAAATGTGAATGACGTCATAGATATTAAATATTGCTGACATCAGCAAATATGAAAAAATTATATATCAAATGAAAGTACTCATCAAATGCAATCGAATGGTGCATGTTTGAGATCGATCAAGCAAAAGACACGAAAACTACGGACATTTTAAGATTTTTTTTGTTGACTACTCTCCAAATATGGTATTACTGTGGTCACATGATCAGAGGTAGAACAATGAAATGTTAAGAATTTAATTGCCTATGAAATTTGAGTAAAAGTCACCAAAACTGGTGGTTATATCTCTTGTCGTTTTAGCGTAGTGCAGCAAAAACTGGTAGGGGGGGCGAAAAACGCCCCCCCCCCCCAGTACGAATAGGGTTAAATAGAAAATCTATGTAGAGATAACTCATATTCAATCTTAAAACAGGTGGTGCTCTCTCGTCGATTAGCCTAGCTACTGAGAGAGTTCCTCCTTAAGAGATTCCCCTTCATACAATTCATTATATACACTTACCTCACATAAGTATTGCACCACCTTACCCAAAATGGCGCCCAAAAGTGTCGCTCAGCTCAATCTACAAAATTTGCATAACAAAAGCAGCAGCATTTAAGGGTTTCTCTACCAGGTATTTTGGTCGGAAAATAATTGTTAATTCGTATGCTTTTCATTCATTAATAAATGAAACGTTGGTTTGTTGGTTTCTTTGACAAATTAGCAAAAACGTTCGGACAACACTGAACAAGATTTTGGCAGCATAACTGGAGGAGTAGGCCAAAACAAAATGAGAAACGGATAGATATCTGGGGGCAAAGACAACAACATTTTAGTGTTTTCAAATTTGGATTCTACAAACTTTATCGCTGTGACAAAAGTTTTCCGTGAGGAATGCCAGAAGGATAAACACAAAGAGATAACGGAAAGAAACCATTCCAACGTAAGAATATCCTTGATATTACTTTTATCAGATTAAAATTAATTTTGCTTCCTGGAAGACTTTAGGCAAGTGATTGACGCTTAAATATATGGATTTTGATGTGCTTAACCAAATCGCTTATTTTAATTTAGTTTTACAGTAATTTTGAAATTTAACAAGTGACTGGAGCATGTTTTTTTAACGTGACTCCTTCTTAGAGAAATTAAAGTTCAGTTACATTGAATGACGGCCTTGTTACTAATTTGAAATTTCTTCTTTTATCACATTCAAAGTGGAAAACTTTTATCATGGCGATAAAGTTTGTAGAATCCAAATTTGAAAACACTAAGACTTTGTTGTCTTTGCCCCCAGCTTTCTATCCGTTTCTCGTTTTGTTTTGGCCTACTCCTCCAGCCATGCTGCCAAAATCTTGTTCAGTTTTGTCCGAATGTTTTTGCTAATTTATCAAAAAAGCCAACAAACCAACGTTTCATTTATTAATGAATGAAAAGCATACGAATTAACAATTATTTTCCGACCAAAATACCTGGTAGAGAAACCCTTAAATGCTGATGCTTTTATTATGTAAATTTTTTTGATTTGGTTGAAAGACACTTTTGGCCGCCATTTTGTGTTAGGTGGTGCAATACTTATGTGAGGTAAGTGTATGTTATTATCTTGTAACTTTGTTTTGTATTTGCTTTTTATTAGGTTTGCACCAAATTAATATTGTACGCAGTAGTGTAGTATTGTAGTAGTGTAATTCATAAATTGTATGTAGTGGAATTTTTAAAATATGAAAACTGAAACTGTAGTAAAATAATGCGTAACTTACGCATGGATGCGTATGCTTATGCAAATTAAAATAAGCCTCAATCAGCACTTGGCTAGACTTCTTCGATCACAGCATTTACTGGAACAAAAAAGCGGAACTAATAACTTCACCTGCCTCAAACAGAAAAGTGTTCATTCAGAAATACTTACGGGAATTTGAAATGCACCGGCTTTACGTGCAAAGGTGAGGGCACATAGAGGAAATAAAAGCCTGTGTAACAAGCAAATGCTGAAAAGAGGACGACCACAAATGTCAAGCTCCACCCAACTGCACTGGAAAATGAACTCGTGATTCTGTCTAGGCCACGGCCTACCATTGCCATGCCTGGAATACTAACTCTCATGTTACTTCCAAAGCATAAAACAGCTTTTCTTGACACCGTTATAATCTTAAGACTTCATGAGTTCTTTTCGTTGCCTAGCAAACATAAACACCTCCAGACACATGCTTTGTAAATTCAACTCTTTTCTTCGCTGCTCCTGCCGTCTATCTACCGCCATTGGTGTTAGATTGAATAGAAGGTGGGTATGGTATGAATCCGAGGCTGCATAAAAAGCATTTCTTGGAACACAACACGAAACGGAAGCACATCCATTCGGCTTTTCTGGCGAGTTCACAAAGACCAAATAGGCTTCAAGGGCACTTTTATCATTTAGCTAAAGGGGCACTTCCTGGAAACTAAAAGGGCACTCCTTTGTTTATTGCAAAATCTTGGGATCTTGGGGGGCACATGCCCCCAGTGCCCCCCGGTTTCTACGTCTCTGCAACATACACAGAATAATCATCATCGGGAACGGTGGTCATGGACACTTTTTTACGCTAGCGAATGTAAACGGAACCAAACCACACTGCACAGCAAGTAAAAAGTGATCATCAGGGGCGCACCCCGGGGGGGCCACTTCTATAGTTTCCTATAGTATCATGCTCGTACAAAGGTTTAACATATGCACCCTAAACGCTGACCTGTTTTAGCGAAATACATACCCTAATCGCGGAAAATTTTCTTCAGAACATACCCTTTCCCGCGTCAAAATAGAGCTTCTCAATTTCAGGTACCCTAATCGCTGACAAGCCAGTTATTAAAATTGCTAATATTGCAGATGTGATTTGAAGAGGAGTATCCTGGGTACCAGACTCTCTAAAATATAATTTTATAGATGCTACCACAGTGGCTTGGCCAAGGTAAATTAAGTGGGGGTATTGAAATGAAAGGGTCTGGCGGCGAAGCCCTCAGGAAATTTGTTTGGTCACGCCCTTTATTTTGGCTTAGAATGCATCTCCTATTATCATGCTTACCAATAGCATAGATAATAGCGACAAGGTAACTTTGTTAGTTTTGTGACAGTTGCCCAATAAAGTAGAGCACGAGGAAAATTTTGAAGAAACATTTTTATTTTGGCAAAGAAAGCATCTCCCAACATCATGCTTGCCATTAGTGGCAAGAAAACTTTTGTAGTTTTGTGACATTTATCCTATACATCGGAGCACGAGGAAAATTTTTGAAGATGCATCCTTTACTTTGGCATAGAATGCATCCCCTGATTCCATTTTTGCCAGTGCTAAAATAGAAGCTTTGACATTTATCCGAAAATTCTTACCCAGCCTATGCCAAGCCATTTTCTCTTCGGTTTTAAAGGAATCTCGAGAACCATCTTTCGAAAAAAGTGGTGGGGCAATGACCCCCATACCCATACCCCCCGTGGCCATGCCACTGTACTGCCATGATGTTGATAATGTTAAAATGATATTACAGATGTTATTTCATAGAGTCTGGTACCCAGGGTAAAAGAGAAAGAAACTGCTCCCGAATTCCTACCCCATCTTGTGCTGGTCTGCCTTTCAAGTTCTTTGACTCGTTACAAATTCTATTTTAGAAATTTTGATTAGAATATCATTGCACAGGAGTTTGACATTAGGAACTTATCAAATGCCAGAATCAAATGCAAAATAAGACACCCTTTTTTGAAATTATGGTCGATTTGGCACCCCTAAACACGGGCCCGCGCGGGCCCGTGCCTACTTTGAAGAGAGGCACCCTTTCCCGTGTTTTTTTGTACGCGCATGATAACACATCAGGTACCAAGTGCCCCCCCCGGGGGGCGCACATTCAAATTTTGTTTGGGGGGTGGTGTCAACATGCTTTGGACAGACTAAATTTTTCCGGACCGACTGACAGTATAGAGTATAGCAAGCAGCGGCGTGGCCAGGGTAAATTAAGTAGGGGGGTATTGAAACGAGGGTGTCCCCAGGAAAATTTTCGTGGCCACCCCTTTACTTTGGCTTAGAATGCATCTCCCAATATCATGCTTGCCTTTAGCGACAAGGAAACCTTTATCGTTTTGTGACAGTTATGCTATAAATCAGCTCACAAGGAAAATTCTTGAAGAAAGATCTTTTACTTTGGCTAAGAATGCATCGGGGAATGCATCTCCCAATATCATGCTTGCCTTTAGCGACAAGGAAACCTTTATTGTTTGTGACAGTTATGCTATAAATCAGCACACAAGGAAAATTTTTGAGAAAGATCTTTTACTTTACTTTTACTTTAAAGATCGCAACATTTCAGCTTATAGAAAGGGCCAGTCAACCATCACTGTACTACAAGCCATTCGAGATGATGTAATCAAAGCCATGAGGCGCGGTGAGGTCACAATGATGGTCTTGGCGGACTTCTCAAAGGCCTTCGACACCATCCAATTTTCAAATTTGATTATGAAGATGAGCAAATTAGGATTCTCAAAACAATTCCTAAAGTGGACTTTAAGCTATGTCACGGACAGGCGGCAATTTGTCCAAATCGATGACAAATTATCCAATATGACTGCAGTGAAGTTTGGCGTTCCCCAAGGGTCCATCCTCGGTCCGGTACTGTTCAATATCTACGTAGCAGACCTCCAATCCGAATTGTCAACAAAAGGATATCAGTATGCAGATGACACAACGTTGTACATTCATGCCAAGCCTAAGAACCTTGAGTTTTTACAAAAGACAACAGGTGATACGCTATCACAACTGAGTGATTGGTCTGATAGAAACAGCCTTGCATTGAATAGCGCAAAGACGAAGCTTATGATCATTTCTACAAGAGAGATGTCTGCCAAACACAGCCTTGAAGATTTCAAACCTGAAATCTACGTTAAAGGAAAGAAATTAGATAGAACTGATACTTGCAAGCTTTTGGGTGTACATTTGAATGATCATCTAACTTGGGATAATCATATAAAGGTCATTACTGGCTCTTGCTACGGTACGCTAGCTATTCTCAAGAAATTGAAGAAAATGGCACCCTTCAATCTACGAAAGCAGCTTGCAGAGTCACTCATTCTTTCAAAGATTGACTATGGAGATCAAGTCTATACTCCTCTTACTGTTGCACAGCATAAACGTTTGCAGAAAGTACAATTCGCTGCAGCATCTTTTGTAACTGGTAATTATGTAAGGGATTCAAAAACGATTTTGAAATTGGGATGGCTACCCATAAAGGAAAGAAGGGAACTCAACCTTTTAAAAACAACATTCAAGGCGATGAACTATGAGTCCTGGCCAACATACTTGACACTTGAAGAAAAAAAGTCTACAAGAGAGCTTCGATCAAGCAGTGCAAGATCACTTGTGATCCCAAGGGAAGCTGGAACTTTCCAGGATAGTGCAGCAAAACTGTTTAATTCTTTGCCCGAACATATAAGAAACTGTCGCATCTATAATAAATTCCTGACATTATCTAAAGACTTTTTAAAAAATAAAATTGTTACATAAATTTTACATAAGTTTTTAATGAGGTACAATGTAATAAGTTAGTGTAAGAGTTTATATTAATGTATTATGGACAACCTTAATTTATTCAGGACAATCAATACTTCTAATTACAGACAATATTTTAGGTAGCATTTAACAGAGAATAGCCATGTCATGTGGATCTGTTAACATCCATTATTATTATTATTATTATTATTATTATTATTATTATTATTATTATTATTATTATTATTATTATTATTATTATTACTTTGGCTAAGAATGCATCTCCCAATATCAGGCTTGCCTTTAGCGACAAGGAAACCTTGATCGTTTTGTGACAGTTATGCTATAAATCAGCACACAAAGAAAATTTTTGAGAAAGATCCTTTACTTTGGCTTAGAATGCATCACGGACTTGGAGTTTTAAGTATGGGCGTAATCTTAAGTACAACGACTTCTTCACTGCCATAAGCCTAGCAAAAGCGACTTGTTTTAGTTTGTTTGTCCTCTAAGAATGTTTTCCCTTATGATTATAGTGTCTGGCACCCCCATGCCAGATTGGAAATTTTGAGTATTTGTAACAGCATTGTTCCTTTGGGACAATCTTTGTACAACAAACACCTTTCATTTTGTGTCAGGCCACTTTTTACAAGCCAATGATTGCTTGCCCCTAAAAATGGAAGCCTGGACAATTTTGCAATGCATCTAAGACATTTTTTTAAATTCCATCCTCTGCTTTGGCTTAGAACGACTCTCCCAGTTATTGTCATGCACTTCTTGTGAATATTCTAACTGTCGTCATGGGTCGACCTTTGCTCAAAACATTTAAAATCGGACCAACTTTGATTCAAACTATCGTGGACCTTTCGAGCTTTGTCGTGGTTGGTCGGTCCATGAAAAGTCGGTCCATGGGACATTAAATGGGACATGGAACATGGGAACATCTAGTATTTTTAACAGGGATCAAGGGAACATAAAAAATGGTATTAGGGAGCAGGGAACATTTCAGAACTTCCAGTGAAAAATTTTCTTTACCTGAAAGTACAGAGCCCCATCATAACCATCATATCAGTTCCTCTAAGCCAAAGTAAAGGATCTTTCTTCTAAAATTTTCCTCGTGCTCTGATTCATAGGATAACTGTCACAAAACGATCAAGGTTTTCTTGTCGCTAAAGGTAAGCATGATATTGGGAGATGCATTCTAAGCATAAGTAAAGGATCTTTCTTCTAAAAATTTCCTCGTGCTCTAATTCATAGGATAACTGTCACAAAACGATCAAGGTTTTCTTGTCGCTAAAGGTAAGCATGATATTGGAAGATCTTCTCTATTAGAATAATGATGTCATAAACATGAATGATGTAGATATTGAATTTTGCTTATGTCAGTAAACTATAAAAAATATGCATCTCAAATGACATACTCATCAATTGCAATCGAATGGTGCATGTTTGAGATCAATTGGACAAACCATACAAAAACCAAAAACAAGCCACCTTCAGTTGCAGACATGAGTTGCCAGATGAAACAAAAACAAGGATCAAAACAACATGAGTAAATATTGAATCAAAATATCCATGTCTTAACACCCTTGGACAAACAAATTTGAATTTTCAATATTAATGTTTCATCTCCCCAAGGGCTAATATCAATGATAAAGGTATCTGTATGTTCAAGTTAAGTATCAAAGAATTTTTTTAACAGTTATTTCCTGTCAATTACAGCAAAATGTTCATCGTTAAGGTTGATTTGCCCTCTTCAAATACTAGACTTTTTTAAACCCCTTGTGTAACTTTCTATTTTGAAAAGCCCATGTTTCCAAAAGCCAGCATTTAAAAAAGCCCAAATCAACCCAGGCCAGGGATTGATCAAATCTGTTTCCTTCTTGGGCATATGCTATCCACATAAAGTACCAACATTATGAAAATACAGTTTCTTTTCAAACTTCAAATTGATATCCATTCTCCTTCTTCATTCATCTGATATCTGATAGGTTTGTTATCAACAAAGAGAATATTTGGGTCTGGATTATCAATCAAAAACTTTATTGCCATCCGAGTTGTGGAAGCAAAATAGGGAGGTTCACAATGTGGTGAAGTTGAAAGATATTGCAATATCTGGCTGTCAGAAAGATTCAGTATCAGTGGAGCGGTTTCAAATACCCCATAGTGAAAGGGGCCAGTAACAAATGTTCCATTGAGGGAGTCGTATGTATCAAGCATTATTTTAGACCCACCAAATATTCTAGCATGCCGTAAAGCTTCATTGGGACCTTTGTTTTGAAAACTTGCTGGATAAATTTCTCCATTTTGAACATCCATTGCTACTCCATATAATATGGGCTCATTCTTTTGATTTCGAACATTGTTGTTGATGGAAAATACACATGCTGTCTTCAAATCTATTTTGAAAGAACTCTGTGAAAGAAATAACAAAATTTCTTCAAGCAGCTCACACGACATCTTACGGTCATCGATGAACCCACCAAAAATATGGGCCTCAATAATGGTACTACTGTTCTCTTCAGCACCATTTTCAAGTAATCCTGCTAACATCCCAGAAAGTCCAGTTCTTGTGTCACAGCCATCAAAATGACCAATACTGACAGCAGTCTTTGATGCCAGAATAACAATATTGCATGTTGTTGCATCTTCTGAACCAATGGTACGAACCATTTTGTCACCTTTGATTACAGTTCCATATTCTCTTTGGGAAATGTAAAGAACTCTGTCATATTTTGGTGTCAGATGTTTCGTGGGCCTTTTGACAAATTCTTGTGATCTTCTCACCAAGCTCTGCACTGAAAATAGGCCTCTCATGGTACAATCACCTACTTCGTTACCGTCAAAAGTCAGTGGCATCTCTCCCCCTCTTCTGTTGCTCAGATAGCGTACGACGATTGCTTTATCTTCATTTGTTGTTGTTATCTATTGTTGTTGCTGTTGTTGTTGTTGTTGCTGCAGCTGCCATCGTTGTTGTTGTGGGAAGCATTGGAATCATTCGCTGTACACAAGACTGAATTATGTTTTTAAAGCTTGCTTCTACTAACGAAATACATAAAAGTTTCAACATGTTAAAAATTTCTGATCAATATGAATTTAAAATCCTAAAATTAATGCGTTTGTATGTTAATAACAAGGAAAATCTGCCACATATGTGTAGACCAGAATCTATTTCAAACAAGCATAGGAATCATTCGTCGTACATAGCCGATTGCTCGTGGCCCATGGTCGAAACCGCCAAAGCCTCATTTTCACGGACCAATCAGACGGCTAAAAAGCGAGGGAGACAAAAGAAACCCATGAAGATTTTCCTAAATTTTACCTACCTTCATAAAACGCAACCAGGACAAAAAACTGCTTGAGATTTCCAGAATTTTTTTGTAGCAATCTACTCTCCAGATGTTTGGGAGTAAAAGTTTGGATGCCGGTTAAAATATATCCAGGATTGATGGAGTTATGGCCACAAACAAACCGACAAGGCACTGAACCTTGAACAATAGAGATTCTGGCCGGGAGACAATAGTAATAACAATAGTAATTGTTGTAAGAACGACCCGAAAACGCCACAATCTGTTCTTGTTATTGTCTTTCGCTAAATTTTCTTTTATTGAAGATTCAATGCCTCTACGGTTTCTATGTGAATTGAAAAAGTCTACAAAGGCTTGTTCGCGCATTTCAAGTCATGTGGCAATACTCTAGGGAAGTTTCTGTATTGTACTACTTTTTACATTCATGGCAAAAGTTTGCTCGTTGCGAAATAACTTATAAAATTCAAAAGAGGTTTTATCAAGAGGCTTTATCACCTGACTTGAAGTGGCGTAAACAGGTCTCGAAAAGCCTTCGCCGATTTTGTCGATTGGAGAGGCAATAACTCCGCCAATCCTGGAGATATTTTAACCGGCATCCAAACTTTTACTCCCAAACATCTGGAGAGTAGATTGCTTTAAAAAAATTCGGGAAATCTCAAGCAGTTTTTTGTCCTGGTTGCGTTTTATGAAGGTAGGTAAAATTTAGGAAAATCTTCACGGGTTTCTTTTGTCTCCTTCGCTTTTTAGCCGTCTGATTGGTCCGTGAAAATGAGGCTTTGGCGGTTTCGACCATGGGCCACGAGCAATCGGCTATGTACGACGAATGATTCCTATGCTTTTCAAACAAGGTCATCCTTTCATAGCTATCCAACAAGAAACAATGATTCATTTGAAGTTCCAAAAACAAGAAATCACTTCGGTAATTGTGCAATTTCTGTAAAAGGAGCAACTGCCAACCTGCTGAACTGAGAATCATCACTGAAAAAAAGAAGTATCTAAATGATCTAAAAAAATTTAAGCTAGGCTCCTTCGAATAATTTTGGTGAAATCTCTTTGTTTTACATTATTTTGTGGTATATTAGCTACATTTTAGTGATGTTCTCTGTCATTGTATTAATTTCATTGTTAATTATCTTGCTATTGAATTGGTATGGTGTGGTAAGCACCATAAATTTCTCCTTCAGGAAGATCACAGTCGAAGAAATGCAAGAACAGTTGCAAAATTTAGATCCCAAGAAGGCTTCCCCACAGGAAGCAATCCCTGCAAGAATATTAAAGTCTAACGCAGATCTGTTTTGTTTTCCACTTGCAGAGCTTTTCAATAAACTTGTTGAGGAAAGCCGCTTCCCAGATGATCTAAAAAATGCTGATGTTTCTTCGCTCTTCAAAAAAGATGATAATATGAGCAAAAAGAATTATAGACCAATTAGTCTCCTTCCTACAATCACGAAAATATTTGAGCGACTAATGCATAGACAATTGTCTGAATTTACTGCACGCTTTTTTTCACCACTATTAGGAGGGTTTAGACAAGGGTACAACACGCAGCATGTTTTGTTAAACCTTTTGCAATATTGTAAGAACAGCATTGATAACAAGGGACTTGCAGGGGCAGTGTTCATGGATCTTTCAAAGGCTTTTGATTGTGTAAACCATGAGCTTTTAATAGCAAAACTAAGTGCCTATGGACTTGATATGGACGCCCTTCAACTCATAAGAAGCTATTTAACAAAAAGACAACAGAGAGTAAAGATCAACAGCTATTTTAGTGACTGGAAAGAAATTAAAGTTGGAGTACCGCAAGGGTCGGTCCTGGGGCCTTTGCTATTTAACATCTTCATAAATGATATCTTCTTTTTTGCATATCACACAAAAAAATGATATGTAACTATGCTGATGATACCACTATCTTTGCATGCCATGCGGATCTTGATACTATTGTTAGACAATTAGAATTTTTTTTTTTTTTTTTTTTAATTCATTTAAAAATTACAATATAAGTTTACAAGCTACACTACTTTACAAAATTACTATACAACTATACAATACTACTGGAACGATACCCCGAGGAGCAAAAGGCTATGACTACCCCGAAGCCATTTTGACATAGATATTAAAACTAAAGATTAAAACTAAAGTCTAAAACTAAAGCTAAAGTCTGTCTCAAATTACATGCCACGGGAAATGTCTGCGATCGAAACAAAATGTAAGTGTTTGGATGGGTAATTAGACATTGTTGCAGATATTGCGTGGCATCTAATTCGAGACAGACGTTCAACATACAGCGAAAAAAAGAACAAAATAGAAGCAAAGAAAAGAAGAACACATTTACTTAAATGAGACATGGTGGTTGTGATTGTGTGGCTTATAACGGAGTGTGAAGTTTTCTAATCAAATCGACCGGATTTGTGGATAAATTTTAAAGTTAGTAGGAGTATATTTTTATTGAGTTCGTTGGGAAAATTTTTATCACCATACAATAAAATTTGCAATAGAACGTTATTTTGGAGATTAGTATATCCAAATGGTCGTAATAAAGCAAAAACTCCAGCGAGAAGATCTCTGCGTGGTACTGCAAAGGATGGGCAAAGCAACAAAAAGTGTTCTGTATCCTCGATACCATCGTTCGTAGGGCACATTGGATTTATGGTATCCCTAAAATTGTGGTTGAATTTGTGAAGGTTTAATTTGCTGAGACCAACCCTGAGTTGAGTGAGATAGGATAGACCTGTTGGGTCATGAATGCCAAAGATAGATCTTACAGGGGGTCTAATTATTGATAAAAGTTTCTTCTTAAAAACAGAAACAGACGGTGCAAGTCTAATCTCAGAATCAAGTTCGTTCCATTCAGATAAGCAATGAGGATAGAAACTAGACTTAAATTTTTCTGTTCTGGCCTTTATTCGCCCAATAACATCCTGGTTGCGAAGAGAGTAATGTAACTGTTGAAGTGGTGGGATTGGATCCCTAGTATAGACTGGAGTTAGATTATTAAGGATCTTGTAGAACAAAGTAAGGCGTCTGCTCCACCTTCGGCAGCTTAGCGATTCCCAGCCAAGTTCTGTGTACAGCTTTTCTCGTGATGTTCCTCTCCATGTTCCCGTAATTGCTCGCGCAGCAGAATACTGGACAGACTCTAATTTTTCCATCAAGCTCGGTAAAATGATGCTACCACTGAACTCGCATACTTTTGCCGGAATATGGTAAATAACATCCCCGTAGTCAAGATGAGGTCTTACATAGAGCTTATATAACTCGTTCAGAGTATGCCTGGGCAGATATTTGGAGAGATATTTCAGCAAGCCAATACCCTTCCTTGATTTGGAGATAGCTGATTTGATATGGGCAGAAAAAGACAAATTCAAATCTAGTATGATTCCTAAGTGTTTATGTTCATCTACTTTCATTACTGGTATGTTGTTGAAAAGAATTTCTGGATGATCAGCTTTAATCTTTTTCCTTGAAAATGTGATTTCCACAGCTTGTTTTCGTGGGTCAGGATTAAACGACATCCTCCAGTCATGAGCCCACTGACTTATCAACTCCAAGTCATGGTTCATGTCATTAGCGGCCGAATTTGAATCTTGAACGACCGTAAATAATGACGTATCATCAGCGAAGAGCTTGACATTACACTTTAGGTCGTCGGTTAGGTCATTTATATACACAAGGAAGAATAAGGGCCCTAGAATAGAGCCCTGAGGTACTCCTGCCAAAATATCTCCCCAAGAAGAACTCTGCCCATTCAGAACAGTTCGCTGCTTTCTATCCTTGAGAAAACTTTTGATAAGAGAGAGAAGATTTCCAGAGATGCCACATCGTGTTAATTTAAAGATAAGACCATCATGCCAAACCCTGTCAAATGCTTTGGAAATATCAAGATACACAGAACGAACATCAAGAGGAGGATTGCAATCAAATGCTTTAAAGATGGTATGTGTTATTGAGAGCAACTGGTTGACTGTAGAGTCACCTGGACGAAAACCTGATTGATTTGGGTTAAGTAATTCAGATGACACAAGATGTGAATATAGGGAATCGTACATGAGTTTTTCAAGTATTTTCCCAAAGATTGGAAGAAGTGAAATAGGACGGTAGTTTCCCTTCAAATTTTTCTCATTCTTTTTGTGAACAGGCACAACGTTTGCATGCTTCCATATACGGGGAAATAGACCACATCTGAGGCAATTTGTGAATATTATCTTCAATGGAGCAACTAATGCAGTATCACCTAGCTTTATCATTCTCACAGATATTTCATCCCATCCATGTGCTTTATTAGGATTAAGTGATCGTATGATTTGTAGTATCTTTTCCTCAGAGATAACAAAGCTATCTATCAGAGTAGAAGTCAAGGGTGTATGTTCTGGAATTACACTGCCTGTGTCAATAGTCGTACACTGAAGTATGAAATAATCATTGAATAACTGTGCCTTTTTAGTAAAGTCAGTCACAAATCGCTTGTCTAATTACATTGATCCTATCAAATCAGAAATTTTAATGAATTCCTTCATCAGGGCACAATTCAATTATTGCCCACTTGTATGGATGTTTAATGATAGGGCAACTAATTCAAAATTAAATCGCATTCACGAAAGAGCACTGCGATTGGTATGCAGAGATAGTATATCAGAACTAGAAAAGTTGAAGAAAAAATAGGTTACCATTCATCAGCACAATCTGCAATTGCTAATGCTTGAAATATTCAAAACAAAAAACAATCTAAATCTAACATTTATGAAAAACATTTTTACTGAGAGAAATATTCACTACAGTTTGAGAAGTGAGAATCATTTGCAGTTGCCGAATATAAAGACAACAACATACGGAATAGAAAATATTCAGTACAGAGGTCACCTTTTGTGGTCCTCGTTGCCAAAGGAAATTAAAAATTCCAACACATTATTTGAATTCAAGCGAAAAATAAAATTATGGCATGGAAATACTTGCATCTGCAGATTGTGCAAAGTTTTCATTAAAGATTTAGGGTTTTTGTAGGTTTTAAAGTAGAAAATTGTACAGTAAGTTTTAACTTATTTGTTGGCGTTAATTAGCTTATTAGCTATATATATATTTTTTTATCTTGCCAACGTAAAAGAAATTGTTAATAATAATAATAATGTAATTAGAAATATTGCTGTTATTATTGTTTTTGCACTGATATTTAGCTTTATAATAACTTAAGTATTTAGATATTGTAATCACATCTTTCTATTTTGTTGTAAGCGCCCCAGACTCGATAAGCTTTGCTTCTCTCTAGGGCGTATGAAAAAGTGTGTAGTTAATTTTAGCCTACCCTGGGTACCAGAGCCAAAAAATAAAAAAAAATAGTTTAGCCATGCTTATTGCATGAATCATTATCATCATCATCATCATGTTTTTGCCGCTGACCGATGGCACCTTGCGCCCCCCCCCCCCCCCCATTTAGTTGGAATTTGTGAATCTGGAAATCTGCCAGGAAAACAAACAATAGATTCGAAGATTCCCGACCCCTGGGAATTGGCATTTGGTACTTGGCCAAATGCACAGGTTGGAAGTTGAAGATTACTTGGACGAGAGAATCAAACATTTCAAAAGGCTCCAAAAACGTGGAATAGATATCGTGGTGATTGTCAAAAAAATATCTAGAAAAATTCAAGGATTTAATGTTTTGCAAAATGCTCCAAAACTGGCCGCAGCCTTTTCACCATCATCTCTGAAATCCTTCTCCAAGATCTGAGCAACATTTTGAGCCAGGTGAGCTATTCGGGAAAATAGAGGATCATACTGCAATTCTTTATCGAAGTACCAGTGATCTTCACATTGTTATCGGCCTAAGTATTTTGATCTGCCAAAGTAAACCATTCTAGTGTTTAAAATCCTTGACATAGACAGGCAGTCAAATAATTTTTGAAGAGGTGGATGCTTTGTTGTTTATTTTATTGAATTGCAAGCCTATTTGACTCTTCTGAGCCTCACAAGTTAAGAAATTTATTTTGGTTCAAAAATAGTGTGGAAAATTGATCGAACTTCCTCTGCAAAAAATCTAGCCGCAGCCTTTTCGGGAAACTTTTTGTATCGATCGAAACTTTATTTAGGTGTCAGAAAATCGTATCGGTACTGCCGGGAAAATAGGGGATGACATCCTAAAAATTAGATATTTCGAATTACGATATGCGTGCCTTAAGAATTTGCTTTATCCTAAAGGCTAAAGCTCTGGTTTGCAGGAGGAGGCAAATTTGAGCTTTCACAATTAACATGTCTGCTCTCAAAGCACCAATAGGGTGTCGGCGGTAGTAATCGGACGGCGGTGGTAATCGGACACTTGCGAAAATATCTCGAAAACCAACAGAAAAGTACCTTACAAATGAAATCTATCAAAGAGGGTATTTCTTGGTACTGAACGCTAACATTATAGTTACTAAACAACTTTACGAAAGGCCTTCATGAATGTAAAACACGCTAAAGAAGTTGTTTTCGTTGTGCTTGGCAGTGTAGAAGTTGTCGTTGCGAACATAACACCCCAGATTCAAAACTCTGAATCCGTTCCAGAAAGAAGCAAAAATCTTAAACAATCACATAAATTGGATGTCTAGCATTTAAGTAACTCAAAGCATTATGCAAAAGACTTAAAACAGTTTCACTGAAGGGAGGACAGCGGATGCCATATCGAATTGTCTTAAAAGTTCATGGCGGTGGTTTTCGGACACCAAGTGAATCAGTTGTTTGGGAGCATGAATCAATGTCGGATTTGAAATGTGATTGAATTTTGACATTTCATTCATAAACATCTATACATACTGCAATCGAAAATAGTAATGAGATCAAAAAAACATTTTTCTAACGCATCCCGTAGCTTTTAGATCGTTTTGTGTGTACCGAGAGCTCTCCAGAATATCATTACGAGAACCGACATTCGAACTATTGTTTTCGCATTCATGAATAGAAAAAAAGACAAGAAAAATGAAGCAAAAGAGATTATAGACGGAATACTTGCCAAGTATAAACAGAAAAATAATTTCCTTGGCACATTTTGCATTGTGAACCCACTGTCCGAAAACCACCGCCACTGTCCAAAAACCACCGCCAAGATCAGTCTAAAAAACATTGTTGTCAAAGAAAAGCAGGCAAAGTAAAAAACCAAAACACTTCGGGAAGATATGTCCAAATACATGTCCATTCGCCTGGTACTTTTGGCTTTTGTTTTTGATTAAAGTTTCTTATGAAAATATTTAGTTTTCCAGCGTCCGATTACCACCGCCGGCACCCTACCAACAAACGATGTACCTATTTTCAAATTACCTATCGAGGAGCTTTCGAAGAGTGATTAGACATTGTTGGATAACTAAGTATTAAAACATTGGTTGCCATGGTTTCGGTGCTTTATTTAGAATCTTAGAAATTTAATCATTCGATGCAATAATGATATAAATGTCCATGTACCAGAATCTTGGAATGCTGCTTTCCAAATTTTAGCATTGCGGTAAATTAAAATTCTTTGTTGGGGGCTGGAATCCAAATTACTACTACGAATTGGAGAGTAATTGGCAAGCCTTGCAGAGATAGGAGACTCTTTAATGACAGTTAAAATTTCTTCATATAGCTACAAGCAAAGCATCGCTAACATCACTGTGGAAATAATTCTATATACATACTGGATGGTCGAAGCAAGTTATTCTGTTTTAAAGGACTCATATGAAAACGTCTGTTGTTATCTTTCCATGCAAATTAAACCAAGAAACTTCCGAAAGACAAACGTAGCTTTCTACTCTTGTGCATTACTGCATTAGTAAGCCATCTTGATGAACATTTCAAAGTAATCAATGCTTCGAGAGCAGAGTCATGGGCGAAGTACCAAAATATTGTCACAATTTTTTAGATCGGTATACGTCCACCTTAATCTCTTGTGCATTACTGCATTATTAAGGCATCAAAATTCGAAAATTGAAACAGCATGATATGCAAAATTTCACAAGATTATTTTCTGTCCATATTTTTAGCCCAGAAAAAAAATTACGTAAAAGTTGCTAACTGTATATTTTTCAGTAAAATGTCAGAAATGAAGTGGATTTTCTATGGGAGGCGGTCCTTTTAGGGGCAAAACATTGACTTGAGGTAATACAAAGAATTCTGAGTTGTTGAAGGAGCTTAGAGAAAATGGTGATGATAAAGTCGGACTTTTAATGTCCATGTCCCTATGAAGTTGTTTGGCATCCTGAAATCTGGAGCATCTGAGTGCAAGTTAGACGGCAAAATAATATATTCATAGTAGCCCTACAAACAGAGTAACCTTCTTTTACCATCCATTAATTTTAGACTACGTTCACAAGATGCCGGCACAGTATGAACATAAGATCCTTTTGGATGATTACAAAGTCCGTCCTGAGCTAAACAAGCATAAGAATATCTGATTATTGATTTCTTCATAACCCCAAATGATCGTTGATTCTGTTTTTTGCTACAGTCAGAGAGATGAGTGTTGCTGCTAAAGTCGCCTTCAATGGAAAATCGAGCGCCTTGTATAAGGACAAGAATCGCCTCAAAGTCAAAGGCAATATTTTGGTCTTTATGTCAAACGAGAATGATACGCAAAAATCAAAAGTCATTACCCCTAGTTTGCTTATAGTTCGTGCACGAAACTATTGGTGCATCTGTGTCAAATGAGATGTCATGTGAGATTTACGATAACGCAAAATTACTTATGCAGAACCCTACAGAACGTTTCAATTGTTGCTCTTCGTGGGCATCTAATTTGAGACAAGCAGTCACGAAGATAACCTCTGTGCAGAATGATATGCATGAAGATGTTTTGGTTCAGTGTGATCTCGTGTCTTCCCCCAGTCAATGGCGCCATAGACCTTTTAGCTATTCAGGAAAGAATCAGAATCGAACAAACTTTTGCTACACTTTGTAGAATTTTCGAATGTGCACAATAGTGATAGAAGCTCTAACGCCACTCGATCGAACGTAACGTATAAAAATCTGAATATTGATTTCTTCATAACCCCAAATGATCGTTGATGCTGTTTTAGCTACAGTCAGAGAGATGAGTGTTGCTGCTAAAGTCACCTTCGTCAACAGAAAATCAAGCGCCTTGTATAAGGACAAGAATCGCCTGAAAAGCAATATTTTGATCTTTATGTCAAACGAGGATATGATATGCAAAAAATCAAAAGTCATTACCCCTAGTTTGCTTAGTCTCTGCATGAAACTATTTGTGCATCTTTATCAAATTAGATGTCATGTCAGATTTACGATAACGCAAAATTTCTTATGTTTATGCAGAACCCTACAGAACGTTTCTATTTGTGGGCATCTAGGTTGAGACAAGCATTGACGAAAATAACCTATGTGCAGAATCATATGCATGAAGATGTTTTGGTTTAGTGTGATCGCGTCCCTTCCCCCAGTCAATGGCGCCATTGTTTGCTGGGATTCTGCACCTTTCCTCACAACTTCACCTGCGATGATTGCATCCGTTGCTGTGTAGGAAGGGGGGTCCTTCTACCTTTGGTGATGCTGCGAATGCTAGCCTCTGTGCAGGCTGTCGGTTACATCATCCCCTAAAGTTGACTTATTTGCATAATGAATACTATCAATAAGTGGCTAATGATGCGTTCGTTTTAGAAAACGATTGTTTTAACATAATTAAGCTGCTAATGAAGTCAAGAACGTGCCAATTCTGCGTAAATTTGTTGTTGTGCCAGGGTAAACATCAAGGTGATTTATCCATCTTATGGTGTCAAATCTGTCTAACATGAAATAAGCCGACGTCAAATGTTACTATCGGATCGCGGGAAACTTCTGTCTTGTATGCGCTTTCTGCGCGCTTTCTTTATTTCAGTGCCAATTAGCAGAGATAAAACGTTAATTAATTGTTTTAACGAGCGTGACGGACTTTCTTTCCCCAAAATTAAGAAAATTACCGACAAGGCTGTTGATCATCCACTATTTTTTATTGGTGACTCTCAGGTTGAAAATGTAGACCGAACAAAGTATCTGGGTGTGATAATCGATAGAAATTTGGATTGGGAAGAACACGTTTACAATCTCCGTACTAAGGTTTCTCGTGCAATTGGATTTTTGAAATATTCCAGGAAATTTTTACCTCAAAACACGTTGAGTGCAATGTATTGGGGTATCGTCTGCCCCATTTTCGGTTCTGTTGTTCGGTGTGGGGGTAGCTGTGGGGTGACTAAACTGCAAACCCTGCAGAAGCTGCAAAATCGAGCAGCTAGGATTGTAACTAAAAGCCGATTTGATACGCCCGCTATGGCATTAATTCGCAGTTTACATCATCCTACTAAAGTTGACTTATTTGCATAATGAGTACCATCAATAAGTGGCTAATGATTCGTTCGTTCTAGACTTGTTCGAAAACGATTCTACTTTGACATAATTAAGCTGCTCTGAAGTCAAGAACGTGCCAATTCAGAGGGTAAATCTTGTTGTTGTGCCAGGGAATAAACCATCAGAGGTACCCTCCCTTATCCATCTTATGGAAGTCAAATCTGTCTAACATGAAATAAGCCGACGTCAAATGTTGCTATAGGATCGCGGGAAACTTCTGTCTTGTATGCGCTTTATGTGCGCTTTCTTTATTTCAGTGCCAATTAGCAGAGATAAAACGTTAATCAATCGCTTTAACGAGCGTGACGGAAGTGGGTTATTTACTTTCTTTCTTTCTTTCTGACAGCCTGACATCGAAGCCCCTTCTTAGATTACAAAGTTGGACTTTGTAATCAAAAACGATACTTTGGGCCTAACCGGCAAAATCTGACAACGGCATCGAACGGCAACGAAATCTGAAACGAAAGCGATGAAACCGGAAAATTTGGTCACGCTTGCGGAACGAGTCTGATCAATTCTTCAAGGTAGGGTGGGGTAATGTGGGCCTACGGGGTAAAGTGGGTCTACAGAACTTTTTGCTAGAAATATCCTTCCTCGTTAAATGGAAGAAAGGCTGGCTATTTTTCTTGTAATGTCTACATAATAAGCTGCCTTTTTATATAAAATATTCATTTTATAAGTATTTCCATTCGTTTCTATAAGATAACTTTACTGAACAGCCTACTGTGCAAGAATCTCAAAGCCCAGAAAAACTTTCTCCTGCCACTATTGTTTTGCTTTTCTGGTCCATGTAATGAACATGAGGTGAAAGTTTGGTTTGTTAAAAATTAAATAGCGTTTATTTCGAAATCATTGAAGCGATTGTTCTTTTTATATTAATTTTTTTACTAGGTGGGGTAATGTGGGCCTACTGAGAATTCAGCCATAATTCAAATTCAACGACGCCTTGAATTGCTAAAAATGCTCGCACTTCTTATCCTGCCACGTTGTTTTGTGTCTAAAATGCAAAAAAGGGTTTACTGTTACTGCGGTTGCTGTCTTGTAACTCAGTAGATTGGAGTAAACATACTACAAACATTTTCATTTGATACTATCAAATTCGATCACTGACCCCTGACTGACTTGTAATTCGGAACGATGGTGGATCACCGCATAAGGACGGTAGTTTTAATTTCGATGCGGGAACGGGAGCCTGCGATAAAAGGCAAAGATTTATGATTTTATGGAATATAAAATAATTGGAAAATATAATTCCATTGATTGTTTTAATCATTTATCCTTTCATATTCCGACATTGTACAAGTTTTGAAACTAGACCCGCCGATCGGGGAAAGTGGGCCTACTTTAGCTGCCAAAGAGAAAATTTGCTAAGAATATTTAACTGCCTATTGTAAGAGCTGAGATTTTTTGGCAGGAAACAAGAAGCACTGAATGTCAATTGAACGAAACTTTTGAAAGTGTTTGTACTTTTTTGTCGTTTTACCAGCTATCCAATTTGAGATTTTGCTCATTTTAGACCCACATTACCCCCACCCTACCCTAGGCAAAGACATATTTCTGCAGGGTAGAATTCTAGCCTCTTCTAACGAGCTCGTTACTGTTAAATTTTCTACCGTTTTCAAATTGTGCCCGTATCATATGAACGTAGTCTTTGTCTACTTCCTTACTTGGACCCATACAGGAGAACGATTACTGCTTTGTCCAATTGCAACTAATAATTATCTTTTCAAATTTCTAATACTAATAAAGGAAGCTGTTAGAATGTTAATAAGCTGTACGATAAGTCTCCATGCCTGCATGCAATCGAATCGTACCTATTCTAACTGTGTTTTACACCAGGGACCTGGAGGGACCATTATGGAAACAAGGTTGCACTGACCTTTTAATGCTATCCCTACCATTTTAAACTAGGGGTATTTTTATACTAGATCTTTAGTTTTTATTACCATTTTATACATGTAAATAGCCTTTCTTTCCTTTATTACATTTTCAATTTTTACTTTGTATGGCAAAATTTTACATACATACATACATACATACATACATAGAAGCGATTTTTCATTGAATATTGATTTTGACGAGAGATCACATCCGTCTAAAAAATGGATCTAAGGCCCAGTTAAAACATGGTTTTTTTGCCGTGTCAAATTTTTGATGTTGCTAAACACTTCTAAGTGTCAATCAAGTTCGACATCAAAACGATGTTTAAATCACCTGCCGTTTTTGAATTGATAAAACGGCAGGAGTTCACCAGCTCTGTCGTATCAAACGGCAGAAAGATGACTTTATTTAAACATCGTATTTCTGCCACATTTAACTAACCAATTCTAGGTCATGGTCCGTGGTTTCTACGTGTGATCAGCCACTGCGTTTGTGCAATCTGAAAAATGGCTATTTTGATAATTTTAATTTCAATACGACACGGCAAAAAACGATGTTTAAATCAGATTTTAGACACAGCAAAACTCTGCCGTTTTTGATACAGTTCGATTCGACAAGGCAAAAACGATGCTTAAAATAGGCCTAAGAGAAACTCAACCTTTGAATCTCAGTTAAACAACTGATTTGAAATTTCATGAATTTGTTTACTTTCCTTTTAGTACGATTTTTCAAGTGCATTCGTTTGTGTCTCATCCGGTCCATTGAAATAACTTTGACGAAGCACACGTTATAAGAAAATTTAAGACGATTGTTGAAGCCAATGCTGAATATTTAGAAAGATGATTTAACTATGGAAGGATGGTTGCCATTTTATGAAAAATAGATCATGGTTTGAGCAGACAAAGAAACAGTTATTCACAAAAACTCTCGCAGTGGAATTCTTCCAATCCATAAGAGATACAACTTTTGTAGTGCAGATCAGTGCCAACCTACCAAATTGCCGTGAAATTATCTGTCAACGTAGTTTTATGAATTAACAGTGTCACCAATTAAATACTGTGTTGCTTCTGTCTATCTTTACGTGGAGCTGTATGATGTAACTAGGAGATGCAAGTTGTTGGTATTTTTTCAATGTGAGTCAGGATACAGATATAGTAGCTAACCTTGTGTAACGTAGAAATGGATGTATCTACAGGGTGTCCCAAAATAGTATTCCCGTTCAAAAAATCACAAAAAATCAATATAAAACCTTTCATAGAATGTTCTTTTTTACTTGTTTTTTCAAGGACCCAAAAATATTTCTAGATTTTAAAATTCTTGCTTTTGGTACAACAAAGTAGAAAAATTACGCGTTGAAAACCTTACTTTGAGCTATAGTTTTTAAGCAACATTTGACTAAGAGCCAAAATTTTCAGATTTTTTATCATCATTTAAGTCTTCAATGATAGTGCACATTTCTTTCTGTCATTTATGACCAAACTAGAAGCTGTACATTCACAAATAAATTGATCTGGCAATCATCAGTGCTTTTTTGCAGTATGATTCAAAACCAGGTAGCCCCAAATCGAGCTAAATTTGCTATTTTTTAAAGCAATTACGAAATCAGCTATACCTGGGAAAATATTTGGTCCTTAATCTACACGACAAAAAGAAAAGATTGATGATCGGTCGTGTAATCAATTTTTGGTGATTTTTCAAACGGAAGTACTTTTTTGGGACACCAGGGTATTTCATTATAAATAAGGTGAGAATCTGACAAGATTTTTTTAAATCATGCGACATTTATTACAACAACTGCAATTGAAACAGATTTCATTAAAGTAGCAAATTCTTAAAGGCAAGATTCGTTTGCCAAGTAACTACTACCATTCGAGCCTGCATTGATTCTGATATTCCTTATTGCAGTTGGAGTGACACACTGGTCATTGCTTTCTTCGCACTGGCTTTCTTCGCATTGAATTGCAGATGCTCCAGTAGTTGTCTTACTGCACCCCGATTTTACGTCACAAAACTCCTTCACTGAGAACTCATTTTGGCTTGAATCAGCGTCTACTCTTGGAAGAAAACATGTAATGAAATGCTTTAATGAGCCTCGATCACCCTCTGGTCCAATTAGTCCAACCATGACCGTAAAAAATCCGAGAGCGAAGATTATAGAGAATCCGACTGTGCAAAACATGAAGATTCCAAACTGGAAGAAGAAAATGATTTGAGATCCAAGCATGAAAGCAGATGCTCCTAGGGTAGTGCACGCACCAGATAGCACTGAAACACCAACTGTTTTCAGCATATCACGAACTCGATCAACTCTTTTAGTTTTCTTTGATCGAACATAGCCATCTGCAAGGTGTACACAATAGTCAACTGCCAAGCCAACGACTAGGGTTAAATTCAATGATTCCATAACGCCAAGCTTCCAGCCCAGCATAGGTATCAAACCAACAACAGCATTTGTAATCAATGAAATAGTTAACGCTGCTAAAAGGCCAATGATCCAATTGCATGTTGTGAACACGAGAACAGGAAGTGCTAGACATAAACCAATAGCCACTCCTTGTACTGCACCAACCAAAAGAACCTATTTCAGAAGAAGACAATTACATTATTGGCTCGACAGCAACATTCATTTAAAAGTCTCAAATTATATGTCAATTGCGAATCAAAACTTGTTGTGTGTTCATATCAACATTGTTTCTTAGCATTGTGTGGTACTTCTCTTCAGTCTTTTTGGACAAACAATGAGTTTCAGGGTTTGCCAAGATGAGCAATCTTTAACGATCCGCGATTTCAGATAAATCTCAGATTATTATAGATCATTTTAACGTGGAAGGGCGTACTTGGATTTGATGATATGTTGGAATAATATCATCGATACAATTTAGAATCACTGGGTGACTCTGCTTCAAATTTGTTCTTTAGAACGCTTTAAATGAGGCCAGAATTTCGCTAAAATTGCTTATTACTTCCATGTCATTTTCATAATTTTTAGGAGCAACTTCAGATGCAAATCTTTTGGAGCTATTGAAACAAATTCACATATTTTCGAATCGTGTGATTTACTTTGATGAATGGAATTTTAATCATCATTAACCACTTTACCATAAGGAGAAAATCTCATGATGCTTGGAGCTGTAGATTCTGTACAAGGCATAGTTTATTGTTTTTAATAGAACAGATTTTTAAAGCATGAATTGGTTTTGTTCATTGCAAGCGACGTTTAGACATTTCTGAAGATGGAAGAAGAATCACTCAAAAATCTCCCACATTAAACAAAACTCAATTCGTATCTTGGTAAATCTGTTCTTTCAAGATGAACAGACTACCTTTATTGAAATCGTTCGTAATTCATTCTTGTAGATCGTTGAAATCGCTGAAAACCTTTTGAATACGTCTTCTATCGGATGAAATTACGTCTTCTATCGGATGAAATTACGTCTTCTAAAAGGTAACAGATCTGATCAGCTCTAGCAATAAGAGCCCAGCCTAGCCCCTGTCAAATCTGTTACCTATTTTGGGACACATGGTACTTACCCATTGGACTTTCAACCAATGCCAGTTGTTCCATTCAGGCGTGCACTGAAATGCATTTTTACATTGACGAGGCATTTTCGATGTCTATCAGAGGGAAATGATATACATTTTATCAACTTGATTTGATGAGAAGAATGGAATAGAAATAATAACAACATGCTGCCTAGGAAACACTTTAATGGTATGCAACATTGATTGTCTAAACCTCATTGCTGTTCGGCTATCTGACACGTCCTATTTTGGTTGAGAGGGGACCCCCCTTGCCTAACTCTTGACTGACTTGGCAAGAGCAAGCATTTTTGGTGTTTTAATACCTCGATATACTTTTTGAAAATATAAAAGTTAATTAAAAATTTGCCAAGATTAATGCTTACGTCAGTATCTTCCATTGTGTGGTCAAGAACGGCGATTAAATCGCCCAAAGGTCGAGAAAAATGTGACAAAATCCAATTTGGAGCACGAATCCAATTCCCAATCTACTAGCGCAGCTAACTGTGTCCCATCTATCTTTCAGTCTTTTTTACAGCAAGATAACATACTGTATTGTAGTACCATACGCTGATATTCTTTTGTCGTGGGAGTTAGCTCCCCACTAAACTCAAACACATTTTCACAAAGAATTTTTTCTGGCACATAAAATCAAAACAAACAGAACCTCTTTAAGTAAATCTCTTTGATGATAATATGCGCTTTACATTAAAAGCTGTCTGTTTTTCATAATCTGGTTTGAAGGTTGGGACAAACGTGACAGTTTAATAAGAGTACACAAGGAGAATAACTGCTGAAGAATTATAATAATCATTTGCTTTTATCCTTTCAAAAAAGCTGCCAATGTTGTCACTTGCACTGTTATTGGGATAAACTTTTGGAAGTCTGTATATCTAGAATGTGCTTTTCTTCGCATGACATGATATTTTCATGAGAACAAAATTTACTGGAGAAAGAGATTTTCAGGTAACAAAACAAACAAACCAACACATACTTCTTCATTGACGAATTTTTCCCAGCCCTTGTAAACATCATTTCCTTGTTTATATTTCAATGTAGAGCCAGTCAAAGATGTATTTACAACAACAGCTGCATATCTCAGACGATTTCCATATTTGGCGCCTGAACGGATTGAAAAATACATGAACAGTCAATTTCAAAGGGAATCGACAGGGTTAAAAGCTGGCCCTGGCCAAGTTATAAATATACCCTATTGTGTCTTAAAAAATTGAAACCTGCCGTTTCAGTGCGCAAATTGAGAAACAATGGGTGGGTAGGCGTTTTTCAGCCAATTTTTAGCGGCCACTCTACTTATATCGCTACGTCATGTCGCGTCACGTCAATCCCTTTAATTAGAACATTGACATGATCTTAGGAAGCAGGTCTTTGCTCCAGTTAGCCATTCAGAATAAGGGTTACAAAAAAATTTATCAAAAAGGTTTAAGTGACTGACAGAAGAGCTTGTATTACATCGTTTACATTTAAAAGTTCCGTAGATTCTAAACTTTGCCCCAGACCCCAATAGGACACAGGCTGTAAATTTATGCAAAATGCAGAAAACATTGATTGATCGAAACACCTTTGAAGCAGTGACGCATTTACCCATGGGCCCACTGGGCCCGGGCCCAGGGGCCCCCTACAATTCTTAAATCTAGGGGGCCCCGAGCAAAATTTGAAAAGCCTATGAAGTGCTGTTGATTTCACTCTTGTGTTTGAAATGATTGTTAAAAAAGCCTCTCGAAAATTTCATCGATAAAAGGAGGAATCTCGTTGATACCGAAGCTGAAGTCCATAAAAAGTAAGAAATGGAAGAGGCGACAACCCCATGAAACACAAAAGCCTATTTTGGATGATCTATTAGAGCAAATTGTGAAAGGAGATGAAGCTGCAACTTCCCAAAGGCAATAACCGCACTTAGATTGTTGCTCAATGCAATGACCGCACTTTGCCATGCAGAGTTTCCTTCAGTGAAAGAAGTTTCTCCATGCTGAAAGGGTCAAGAGGCAGGTGTCAACTAAGGTCCACAATGTCACAAGAGCGCGTTGTTGCCTTTTGTCTAATGAATGGCAGCAAATTTTGATGTCCCGAGGCACGAGGGGGGGGGGAGGTTGCCCCCACTTTTGTCCAAAAAAGTTGGTATATAGGTTGGGAAAGACCTTTCTGAGAAATGTCAAAACTTCAACTTTAGCACTGGCATTTTGTAGGATAACCGTCACAAAATATCAAATTTTCCTTGTCGCTAATGGCAAGCATGATATTAGGAGATGCATTCTAAGCCAAAGTAAAGGGCGTAGCCCCAAAAATTTTCCGGGGGCTTCGCCCCCAGGCCCCTCTTTCATTACCCTCATTTAATTTACCCTGGCCACGCCACTGTCGTGAGGTTTTTAGACCCCAAGAATATCATCCGAAATTTTGCAGCATTGAAGGCAAGACGAAAATCATGAAAAACCATTGGACAAAGGGGAGTTTTCTTGGGATTGTACCGACATGTATATATTTGTACAAGTTTACTCATTTCTTCGAATTTTCCCCTTTCAAAATGTTTAGTTAATATTAGCTTGTTTGGCTACGGCTGAATCTGGTGGCCTTACCCATACATGGCATACTTGCTAACAGGGTATCGCGAGTACTATGATACAAATTTTTTTAGGTATATTCTAAGGGGCCCCAACAGACTTAAATGCGGCCCTGCTTTGAAGCATATAAAACCTGATGAAGAGTTATGCTCGAAACGTCGTGTAAATCTTAGTTCTTTGTACGATGTCGAATTTAAAAATTAATTTATGACCTTTGAAGCATAGCTTAATTGTCTATTGCCCAGACTTTTAAATTGATTTGCTACAAAGTTGGTATGAGACGAGCAACCTTTCTTAGCTTCAATTTAAAGGTAATATGTCATACAAATAGGCCTCTTAGAGAAAGTCATGTGATCAACTCAAATAATTATTTTATCACGCATAATAGGTTACTTTACGATTGCTATTAAAATCTAGCAAACAGACAATCCATAGATGGATTAAGAAGGCTGTGTTCCTTCTGCATGTGATGTTTCATGACTATGTGATCACAAAAGGTTATATACGGAAATTGTCTCTATTCATGTGATCAGTTGAATATCAACCAATCACTTGCCGATAATTTGATGACTGTTGACAGGTTTCTGCGTATGAACACATAACGTTTTAGAATTATCTAAGAGTAAAATGAACTGCAGATAATTACCTTGAGCAATTGCTACAAGTTTTGTTCTTTCATTTTGCAAGAAAGGTCCTGCTGTGGGATCCATGGAGCCTCCCATCCAGGTTCCAAACACATGGTAACTGTAACCAGGATCCGGATTGCCTCCATTTGATAACCAAAAACCAAGACCAACTTCGAAGAAATGCCGATATTCATCAGTAACCATAGAAGCATTGTATACAATTGGGTGCGCTTTCATTACGGTTTTCGCTCTCTCTTCATTGATTGGCAATGACAAATTTGTACCTTTAGGATATTTCACCTCTTTGGACTCAGACTGAAAGAGATTTTAGGAATGTAAGAAATGTGATATGGCACCATTGTTCTTCGGATGGATAGGGCGATGGTAACATTTTCAACGCAGCCATTAGAATAACAATCGTCCATTCTTACAACAAAATATGCGAATTACAACACTGAATCTTAAGACAATGTCCCGAAGATATCATATCCAAAGAATCAAGACTTGCGATGACAATGACACGACTACTAGAGTATCAAACTTTTTTTGATGCCAAAAAATCTTTTTACCGAAAGTGGTATCGTTTCGCCCAATTCTTTGGGTTTCGTCAAATAAAGATACGAAACTCGTTGCAAGGGCGAAGACTGATTTACATCAATAACAGTGGCGGATTTAGGGGGGAAAGAGGGGGCTCACTTTCCATTATTTTTGGCGCCCTCTTTGCAAGTTGCCCCCCCCCCCTTCAACTTTGGGCTGGATCCGTCCCTGACTCAACGAGCTCAAAGCTTTTGCTGCATCTTATGAATAAACAAAAGTCTCTACACGGTAAAAAAATATAACCTTAGCTCGCGGCTATTTTCTTTATCTGCAGTTAAGACTAACGGGTTCAGAGATTACCTAGGAGGCGAACAATTGAGTATCTTTTCAAGCCAAGGCAATTTCAAAATTGGCATGATGTTAGATGATGACATAAATCCTAAAAATTACATGTAAATCCAGTTAGACTTTTCTTGATAAGTTAGATTAGTTTCTAACTTTTGTCCTATGTGAAGTCAATCTTGCATGATACCCACAGCAAGAAGTTCATACTTACAAGGAGAAATGTCTGCATCTTGTCCATGAAGCAGGAGACTTCTAGTTCACCGGTAGCGACACTCCTGCGAATTTTTAACCTTTCTGCCTCTTCATTGCTCAATGACTTCAATTTCTTGCAAAAGTTCTGTGAGAAAATTATTACAGATTGATTCAAAGCAAAGTTTCATAGGAATTTCCTGCAGAGCTTTCTCGAACTTTCTCTTGACAATAATAAAGGTATTTCGATTAAGATCATAGGATCTTTTGAATGCAACAAGGATCTACGTGATTCTTGCTACATCATTGATTAGATTCAGATTCTTGACAAAGCAATGTAAAATTCATATTTAAACAAGCTAGGTTTTTGGTGACAAAGATAGCTCTTTTAACGTCTTACAGGTCACGTATATAGCAATAAAGGCAATATAGGCACTATAGGCAATGCTTTTCATTTAAGGAAAAGGCAGCGCTTGTTATCATCATTATGCCAGGATCACAGATGAAAAAAGAAGCCGATGGGTCGAAGAAATTGACTCCTTCCTGAGATTAAACATTTTATGATAAACTTTTACGATAACATTTTCTTTGATGTGACTAAATATCAGTGCTATCCTCTTCTTAACATTGCATTGCACGCTTGTACTTACCAGCAATGAAATTTGACATTTCGGTGGATTCATATCAAAATCTTCATCAAAGACCGTCTCTCCCTTGCACTTGTAGTCAGTAAAATGGCATTTTCTACGA
Source organism: Aurelia coerulea (assembly GCA_039566865.1). Taxonomy (NCBI): domain Eukaryota; kingdom Metazoa; phylum Cnidaria; class Scyphozoa; order Semaeostomeae; family Ulmaridae; genus Aurelia; species Aurelia coerulea. The sequence continues at coordinate 18,057,478 of CM076945.1, forward strand.
TCTTGCAGTCTGAGTCCCCAGACCAAATACACCCGAATCACATTGCTGCCTTCCCCTGATTCTTTGAAGTTATTTACTCGAATATTGCGAATATCGTGCCAGTTTGTCCCAGGCTTCCAAATTTGAATCTACAAAGAAATGCTATCTGAGTTAAATCTTTGATTTAGCGGGGATGGCTCAGTGGTAGCACGCTTGACTGCCAATCTGAAGGTTGGTGGCTCGAGCCCCCGCCCTCCCGAGCAGCGGCGTGGCCAGGGTAAATTAAGTAGGGGGTATTAGAAGGAGGGGGTCTGGGGGCGAAGCCCCCAAGAATTCTTTTTGGGGCCACGCCCTTTACTTTGGCTTAGAATGCATCTCCCGATATCATGCTTGCCTTTAGCGACAAGGAAAACTTCATCCTTTAGTGACAGTTATCCTATGAATCAGAGCACGAGGAAATTTTTTGAAGAAAGGTCCTTTACTTTGGCTTAAAATGCATCTCCCAATATCATGCTTACCTTTAGCGACAAGAAAATTTTGATCGTTTTGTGACAGTTATCCTATGAATTAGAGCACGAGGAAATTTTTTGAAGAAAGATCCTTTACTTTGGCTTAAGATGCATCTCCCAATATCATGCTTCCCTTTAGCGACAAGAAAATTTTTATCGTTTTGTGACAGTTATCCTATGAATCAAAGCACGAGGAAAATTTTTGAAGAAAGATCCTTTACTTTGGCTTAAAATGCATCTCCCAATATTATGCTTGCCTTAGCGACAAGAAAACTTTGATTGTTTTGTGACAGCTATCCTATGAATTAAAGCATGAGGAAAATTTTTGAAGAAGGATCCTTTACTTTGGCTTAGAATGCATCTCCCAATATCATGCTTGCCAGTGCTATGGAAGGTTTGACATTTCTCGGAAAATTCTTACCCAACCTATACCCAGCTATTTTCTCTTCGGTTTTAGAGGAATCTCGAGGACCATCTTTCCACAAAAGTGGGGGAGGGGGCAATTGCCCCCCATATCCCCCCGTGGCCACGCCACTGCTCCCGAGCCTGCTACAAAGTGCGAGGAGAGTCGCCATCTCTCTGTAATGCCAGGCGAAAGGAATCACGAGGTGTGGTCACATCGAGAGGAAGGATCAGGACGCTGCTTCGATAAGCTCAGCTTCTCAGCGTCCTAAAACTACCTTCCGATGCCAGGTAGAAATGTGTACAAAAAGAAATAACAAATTTTGATGTACGAAGTGATTAATATCGTGGTGTCGAGAGGACAATTTCCTACAGAACATTTCCTAAACTGTACCTTTTACATGGATATAGTTTCATAAGATTTTCTTGACGTTTCACTTTCTATCTTTTGTTGTTGATGCATTTGCTGCAAGTATCCCTTTCATTAATTGGCTGCGGGATCTTTCGGTCTTCATGTGGTATCGTATTGTAACCTATCATTTTTTTAAATTTTATATTTAAATAAAGCATACAGTTTTCCGTGGGTATTATCTTTGCACTGCTGCTCCAATTAATTCTCCAATTTTGTATCACACCACAAGAGGCCTGATGATGAATAATTTGCTAATTTAGTTTACCTGCTCTTCATCGGGACGTAGTTGAACAGCAAAAGACGTAAACACTACACTTGTACACACAAAAGTAGCGAGAAGGATCCATCGCAGTATTGGGTGCATGATAACATAGTCAACAAATGGTCCCTCAAACCAACCAACAACCGATTTGAATAACTCGCCAATCGGTTTGATCGACCTCGACTTTGCCTGCAATTGAGCTGATTCATGTTCTTCATCCGTCTGTAGATCTTGCTTCTTTGACGGCTGACAGGAAACCTTGCAGTCTTGCCAGAAGTAATGATATGTGATAACGACACTTGGGAAGAAGATGCAGATTGAAATGTAGTTGACCAAAACAAGGATACCTATGCAAGATGACATAGAATTTATTAATCATTTAGTAAGGACTGCCACCTTGTGAGTAGTAAAATTTATCCACTGTTTGAAACTGCAAAACTTTTAAAAGAATTTCTTAAACTTCCGATCCGCGTTATTCTGAAGCTTCGGCACATTTTTCGAACCTCCACTCGATTTCTAATGCCCTAGCTATGAATTTACTTGAAATAATTCCCTTTACCTTTGAAGATGGCCTGAGGTTACTGTGCCTCATCATTCATCATTCAACGATGTTTTCCTTCTTGACTGATTGATTGTCACTTACGTAACAGAGCTCCTTTAACCCCATTTAGACCAGAGGCACTTTTTGGTTCCCTTAGAAGCTTTATTATCCATTTTCGTGATCTCCAGATGCCGATATTTGGAGACTGCTCACAAAGAAAATAATAAGATCCTCGCCAAATCCTTGCACGTAGCGCCAATCATAAAGTTATATACACCATTCGATTACTCTTGAAGAGTGCCCTCATATGATATATAGTTTGGCTATATTTGCTGACATAAGCAAATTTTGATACCCATGACATCATTTATCTTTTGACGTGATGCTTTGAATAAATAAATACAATACCGGGTGTCTCAAAAAAAAGTACCCCCATTCGACTCAACAAGGCAACAAAACGATAATATTTCGGGTCTTTTTGAATTCATGGCTACATTTGTTGGTCTCCAACTTAAATGCACATACCTTGCATTTGGAAATTGACCACCAAACACCGGAGAGATGAGTTGACAAGGTGAGAATTTGGAGTGCACCTGAAACCAGAGGTTTTGAGAAATGGCCTAGCCATAATTTGACAACAAACAGGCATTTTGCAAACGAATTTTCGACTTTTACCTTTCCTTTTTATTTTTGGAAAGATCTATACCTTGCATTACTTCAATTGTTCTTTAAGTGACTTTTCTTTTGAAGAAACGGTCCTTGCATTACATTCGATCCCAAGTGTTTTGTATTAAAGAAGAAGAAAAGGAGCACATGCACGCTTATTTTGGAGATGTGGCACGACTTTATCACTCTTACACCACATTGTTACTATATTTGTTTAATCAGCGCAGTGTCCATGCATCTTTTATTCTTTTCAAAAGCAAAACACGGAAACTTAAAGTCTACAGGTACTTTGGAAAATGTCCACGATACAAATCATGACTAGGCCCTTTTTCAAAACCTCTGGTTTTGGGTGCACTGTAAATTTTGACTTTGCGAACCTGTATCTCCGGTGTTTGGTGGACCATTTCTAAATGCAAGGTACGTGCATCTATGTTGAACATTTATAAATTTAGCTGTGAAATCGGGGAGCAATGATATCTTATTGCTTGGATCCTATTTCCAGTCAAAAGGGGGTACTTTTTTCTGAGAGACCCGTTATATCTCTAAACGTGCAAAAAACAGTGTCAGTTTCCTTATTACTAAGTATTTTCATTAATTAGAAGTCTGAAAATAGAAAATAATTCACATAGCATTCTCAATTAGTCTATTCAACTGCTAATTGCTCTTAATTAGCATGAGTTGTAGGTTAAGTTGAACAATTTCTTCATAAGCATCTTCTTCTACTCTTATTTGCAATTTTGGCTCAATTCTGTCTGTTATCTCATGTTAATCTGGACAAATTTTGATTTTTCAAGTCGGTAGCTCAATTTGGACCATTTTCACATTAGTTTTGGTTGCCTAGCAACAACCAACTTGATTAATTTAATCTCTAGGTTACCATAGCATAGACGTTTTAGTTTACCATCTTTTTACTTTTAACTTTAATTTTAACAAGACCCTAAATGATAGCATTAACATCTTTACTGAAAAGGTTATCCTGTATAAATATGGTAAATTATTTATTATCTATTGAACAAGGATAGATTTGGTAAGCCAATAGCACGAGTTGGTTGTGGTTAACACCTCAATTCAAAGCAATTATCGATCGAAGACAAAAGAAATTATGTCAACCACATAATCAAAACAAGCAAAGTCGCACATGCTACAAAATATGTCCTTGTTTCTCTATAGTTAGTTTAGCAAAGCAAATTGTCCAAAGAACGATTGGCATAAGTTTAATTGCTATATCTGAAGTAGTTTTTAAGAAAAGGAGGGGGGGGGACGCCTCCCCCGGTCGTAAAGAACAAATTTTCTACCCGGTCTAAATAGGGCTAAACTCAAGATAATTCGATTTGTCATTGGATGCATAATGCGCTCCAAACTGGAAAAGGTAAGATTAGACCTGCCCTCTTCTATCAGCTCCTTGTGCGCCCCAGTAAGCTTCAACGAAAGGTTTGCTTTCTCTGCACATCAATCTAGTAAAGAATGCCTCAGATTTCATTTGAGTGTCTTAGTTTCAAAATAACTGATCGAAAAAGTTTCCCCTTAATCGCGTAGCTTCCTTTTGATATTCACTCCAATGTTAAATTTGGAAAACCCAATTTTTCTCAAAACTGAGACACACTTTAATCGCCCTGTGCTTATTCTTTCTGTCTGCCAGATTGCAGCCATTTACGTTGAGCAATTGTGTACAGGGAACTACAGGAATACGAACTGACTGGGCGCTAAAAGGCTAATTTTGAAGAAAGAGCAGACATTTTTCTTTTCAGTAAAGCTCTACTGTGCTGTGGTCGACCCACAGATTAAACAAAGTTCAAAGGGTTGCTCAAACATAGATGTGATTTTGCGTGGCGTGATCGGTACCAAAACCATCCTAAATCCGGTGCACTGGAAACCACAGATTCGAATTTCTATTATTTCTTGGTAATGCAAACAGGACTTGTGCTAAATTGCTTTTGTACTTTACTAGGAAATAAAGAAAAACTCTTTGAAACTGTCAGGTGCCATACACATACCTAAAATCACAAAATTGATCGGAAAAATCAGAAAGGATGGCTACTGTAACCTTAAGGTTACGGTAAACGTTTGTAAAACAAGATTTGGTTTTCTCTCCATAAAAGCCAAACTGTCAATGGAACATGGTTAAACTATATACATCATTCGATGCACAAGAATGTGGGGATTCTAACCATATCAAAATAATTGGCAAATATTGTAAAATTATATTTTCCAGGCAAATTTATTGCTTAAAAGAGTGTACCACCTTCAAAAGCTATTTTATACCCTTGCGTTTGAGGTCTCAAAATCTTAATTATATCCGCAGGAAGTGCAGATCCTAAGCTTCCAAAAAATGTCTGAGATTTTTTAAATTCCTCCTCTCCTCAAAACTATACACTTTCGAAAATTGGTAAGTAATATTTTTGTCCTCCCACAGTTGTATTTGGCTATAAAAGACGGACCAGAGGATACACAAAGATTTTGAGACACAGTTTGCTAGCGGCAAGTCTGCCCTGGCCATGTGCAAATTTGCGAGCCATACAATTTGTTCAAAGGGTACAAAATAGCTTTTTCGTACCTGTACCTCGTGGATCTGTGAGTTGTGAGAAAGCAGGATTTTAGCCATGACACTTGCAATGTACACATCAGGAACATATAAGCCACAGCGTAATCTGGGTCAAGCCATATAGGCTTAAAAAGCAATTTACCCATTTACAAAAAAGGGATTGATCCACAAAGTATGGTTTCATATTTGTTTTCAAGCACGCAAGCGGCTTAATAAGTCCGAAACTAGAATTAGCGTTTGAACCACATGAGAAAACTTTGTGTGAAAAATTGTAATTCCTTTCTTTTAATCAAGATTTCTCCCTTTTCAACATGTCTGTTACTTCCAGAGATGGTATCTTTGTGTTTCTCATAAGTTGGGCCCTTGAGATTTGAGGAAATCCGAAAATCGAACTTTTTGGCCTACAAACGTTTACCGTAACCTTAAAACAAATCTGTTCAATTGATTCATTCCTTGGTCAAATACAGAACGTGGAATTCTTCTTGTCGTAATGTAAGGTGTAAGTAAGTATGATAAACAAGTATATAAAGTAAAATATAAGCACTTTGATGCGAATTGAAATAAGCAGGACGTTTCGAGCATAGCCCGTTATCAAACCAAATAACGGCCAATAATGATAATAGCCAAATAATAAATAATAAATAATAGCCAAATAAGGCTTGATAACGGGCTATGCTCGAAACGTCGTGCTTATTTCAATTCGCATCAAAGTGCTTACATTTTACTTTATTTACTTGTTTATCATTGTACAATTGCACTACACGCAACAAGAAGATTTTTTTGCAAGTAAGGATGGCAGCATGATCTTCAGAAACTGGTTTTATTCACCATATATAGAATTCGATCAACAAAGAAGCCTGCAAGGTTGTTTTGGCTTACCATCGCGCAAGAGAAACTGGGTTAACTTGAACAATCGAGTGCTATTGTATGTCCGTGCCAATTGATCAGCAATTTGAAAAAAGAAATGCTGATCAACCCATAAAATTATGATTTTTGTTGGTTTTACCAATGCCACCTACCTTTTATGGATCGATTTTTAGATTTTTAGACCGTTGCAAGTGCGAGTGTTTAATGGGTAATCGTTCAAAAGAAAAAGATGTGGTAGTTACATAATCTTCTCATTAAAGTGAATCATGTGAGCTATATGTCTATATAGGTTCAAAATGTTGACGAAACTCACCTTCTCGATTGAAAAAAATGAGCATCGTTTAAGTTTTGGTTTTTGTGGGCCAGATAGAGGCATTTTCTCTCTAGATAAATGAGACTTGATAAGACAAGACAAAGAAATATTTAAACACGCCAGTGTTTTTTGTTTTTGTTTTTATTTTGGGCACACTATGGAAATTATCAGATACAATTGGCTATTTTCTAACCTATGAGATCTCATTTATTAACTCTCGTTATTCACGCTGTGATGAATAAATCGTAAACGTTCTGAGAATTTTTATCTATTTTCTTTATTTTCATCAACAACGACAATGTTTTCCATTGCAGCTTCAAATCCTTTTAAACTTGCATAATGCTGGCTTACACTCCTCAGCAATAATCTGTGAAATCTTTAGGCTCCGCAGGATAAGGAAAATGCCATCTCCTTGTCAACAAATTACTAAGATCTCCTTGCTGAGCAACGATTTTCTAAAGGATTCACAGTTTCCCACAAGGAAAATACATTTCATTGAAATTCTGCCGTTGCTTTAGAAACGAATGCAAAAGAATGTTTGAATAAATCATCGTTCTTAAAAATTGATGACTTTCTATTGAAGACATTAATATTCATGAAGCAAGTCTGAACTCGTTACCTGCAAGTGTCACTTACTCCTGTATGAAATTAATCATAATCGAAAAAAATATTGAATAAATGATTATAGTTTAACTAATGCACCGACTTTTCAAAGTGTTCATTATACATGGCAACGTTCGATTTCAAGGGCTTTATGCCATGATTACAAACGTTTGATCTTAAAATGTTGGATACGCTTGGCTTCCTGGGTCTAATACAGCAATTTTTTAATGGTATTATCGAGTATATCCACTACAAGTGTGGCACTCAACTCTAAAATTAAAAGTAAATTCAAAATTCAAAATTCAAAAGGAAAAAACAATCAAATAAGGTACTGTAGTCCAGTTTGTAATGTTACCTGGAGTTCAACATTTGGACAACTGTTTCATAAATTCATCTTGTAAAGCTTTTAGCTATTCTTCAAAAGAGCCTGGATCGAATTATATTTTTCTATATCTTTTTGCAAGAGGTTCCATCGAGTGGCGTTAGAGCTTCTATCACTCTTGTATACACGCAAAAACTCTTCAAAATATAAAATGAGCAAAAGGTCTTATTCAACGTTTCCAATTGTTTCATGTTATTTAGAAAGTTTGGTGTTTTTGTTGTTCAAAATACAAATTTTGAAATATATCTTACCTTCTATTATACCTTTCCTAATTACTATACACCACTACAGGTACAATACCATGGGGAGCGAAAGACAATGACTACCCATTGGCCAATATATAAAGACGCGAAATGTTGAACTGTATACAGTCACCAAAAGAAAGATTAAAAATCAATTGATACTACACTAGGTTTGGTTTAGTTTCACGCACACATCATGCATGGTGTAACCAAAGCTGGTAACTGGTCAAAACTACCATTTGCATTCATTGCTCTCCTATGGCAAGCCTTGCTCAACCGGGCACATTTTAAAACTGTTAAAAGGGCTAATAAATTTGTGTGGCCCATTTTCGATAATCCTTTGACCTCAACGTTCGTGGATTTTGCATGTAAATCACCTCCTGGTGTAAATCAAATTGGTCGCATGTAAATCAAGTTATAAGCGACCTTCGGCAAACCTAACAACAATTAATTATCAAATATTCTTGATGCACCAGCCTTTGGTTTGGTGAGATGCATTGCTCCTCGTCGCATCAGTTCACCTCAAGTCTAAATTCAGGTTAAAAGATAAATGCACAGTACTCCGTTTCACTTTGATCCGTTTTACTGTTGATGACACTCATTCATATGTCCTGGTATAACATGATACGTTTTCGTATGAAATTTTTTACAGAAGATTGAAAACCCGGTGCTGTTCACAATGCTCTGTGTGCTACGAAAGAAAACAGTTTGAACAAAATTAGGATGAAGGCATTTGTCGTTGACCAAAGGATATAACTTTTAACGTTTTCAAATATATACTTCGTTCAAATTAGCATCGACGCGCTTTAACGACGTGCTTTAGAAACGTATTCATTATCATTTGCATCTGTCATGTTATGTTTCAGACTCTGTTTACATTGTAAACGGTACAACTTTGGGCCCGTAAAAAAAGTGTAACAGATCAGCTTCACATTTATACTGTTTTCTTCAATCCGCCAAGCCGTTGTTCGTCCTATCCAAAGAAAAAATTCAATCTGAAATAGTGCAATCGCTCTTCAAAGGTATCAACGTTTTAGGGGGTCAAACCTGTATCGGTAAAGTTTAAACTTGGTCTCAGAAGGCTCCTTGTTCGTGGAAAACATTCTGCAAGCAAGATCAAGAATGGAACGAACTTAATCCGTTATCTTATGACGATCTTATAGTTTGAACGGTACCTTCTCGACCTACCAACTGAACAGGATATGGCAATTTATAATAACGCTGTTTACTTACCGGAAAAGACTCCAAAAGATGAGACTGCCAGAAGAGGGGACGCTGCACTTGCAAGAAAAGCAGCCATTGTTGTCAATGAAGTCACAAACATGGCGCTTGCTGCGCAGCGAAAGGTTTCTGTGAGGTGAATCGTCAGATTTGGAAACTTTTTCTGTTCCATCAATTTCCATGTGTTGAAAAAGACAAAGACATCATCAGCACCTATACCAAGAATGATGAAGACGGATAAAACATGGAATATACCAATATACTGAAAGTCCAAAAGTACTCTGTAGACCAGATTAGCACCGAAAAAATTTGTCAGTATACCAAGCAATGCCCAGCATGTTATCCATAGCGATCCAGTGTTGATCCAAATGAAGCAAAAGATGAAGATAAAACTACCAGCAGCTAGCAACAGATCGTATATTACTTGTTTGTCAATAGCATCGAAGAAAAGCGGTAAATTTAAGTAGTACAAATCCATGTCTCCAACTCCTGTCTCGTATTTCTTTGCGAGAGTATCTGCAAATGCTTCTTGAATGTGCTTATTGATTGTGGTAACTTGCTCTTCTTTTCTTTCTTCCGCATGTTTGTATCCTTTCAAAGGAAGCCCATTGAAGACAACAGAACGAATGCATTTGGCACTAACAGTATCTTGTTTAATGGTTGAATGCACATCAAGGCTGAATGCTATCAAGGCTTTGGTGATGCTGATGTTATTAGCAATGTTTAATACACGACTGATATTTCTAAACTTTGGATCGTACAGTTCTGCATGAAGTTGTCGATAAGTACCGTCAAACAATCTAATTATTGACAATGGTAAGCTGCAGTTATCTGTCATGTAATTTAAGTTGCAAATGGAATTTTGGTAGATTGGATTGAAGTACAAGTCTCGTTCAGTTCTTTCAATATCCAGCAGGTTTGCTGTGGTAAGAATATTCGCGCTTCTAGAGTTGAAGACTAATTCTATTGGCGAGTATCTCAAAGACCGTTCCTTCTGTCCTAAGATAGTTGTAGGTAGGAGATTTATCCTAGAATCTTGATTCACAAAGTTGAAAGCATCAGCACGGAGTTTCGTGGCATCCTTTTCAAGATTGAGTGGCACTTTACCAAAATCATATGGCAAAATGTCGTATCCAATAAGATAAAGAACGGCAGTAGCAAGTGCTGTGCTCAGCTGGATGGTTAGCGTTATTCCTGCAATAAAAAGAAAACAAAGATAAATCCTCAGCTTATTAAAACTCCAAAAAAATCTTCAAAGAGATCTTGCAAACGGCATAGACACTACCAGCATGACCATCCGCTGACTTGAAGTAATAACAGAAAAAATAAGACCAATATTTGAGCTCCTATCAGCTAAAAGTTTGCTTAAAGCATGTCTTCGTGGTGGGGCACAAAATCAAAATGAAATTTACAATGCCTTGATCTGGCAGCGTGCACCACATGTAACGGGGAAAATTAGTATAAAGGTAACAAGTACCTCTATCTTTACTTTAGTGTTTACCAAATTTGCTAATTTTGTCTAGATTTGATTAGGCCGACCCTGACAATCTTTTTGATAAAAACGTTCTGGGTTCAGTTTGAGTTTTTCATTTATATCGGAAGAAAATTTTCTGAGGAAAAGTTATGATCCTTACTGTATTAGCAAATTCTGCGTGCTCGGAAAAAGGTCTGGTCGTTTTTAGGGCGTAGCCATTTACTAAGACAAATAGTTGATTAGGATTTCAAAGCACTCTTTACTGAAAAGGTGTCTTGGGTAAATGCAATGCAAGTTTGACTCATATTGTCGTGTTTTGGATCTCTAAAAGAAATTTTAAATTGGAGACTTTTAACTACTCATCCTCCATAAGTATTTAGAATAGTTAGCTTTAGTATATTATGAATAGAAAAAGGAAAAAAGATCTGTTGTTATAGCTAAAATTATAGCTAAAAATTTGGCAGTGTTTTAAGATGCTGCACGTTCACTTTCATGCCTTGGTCAAAGGACATTGTTTGCCAAATATTTTAGATTTGCTTTTCAAGACATGTCTTCCCTTTTGGACAGATTTTCTCGGCAACGTCTTGGAAAACGCTCAAAAACATTTTCCTCTTGTCACACGAAAGGGTGTTTGTCAAGCAATGTTTTCTAAGGTGGGCAAACAGACAAGCATTTTGCTTGTCAAACAAATCTCAAATGTTTGGCATTCAATCTTTACTCGTTTGGCATGGCTTAAGGTAATCCTACTTTCAGTCCAAATGAGCACGGGAAATCGCTTTTCAGAAATCTCTCCTAATAACCATTAATTACTCAAGGACCAATCGAACTACCAAATTTCTGCAAAACGTATGTTAGCCTTATCCTTGGCAATAGAAGGATAAATTATACTCAGTCGTTCGATTACGCAGCTCTGGAGAATATTAATTGTGAAATATGCTGTAAGATTCAAAAGAACGTTATCATCCACTCCTTCAATCAAACGAAAGTTGTCATCTACCCTGGCCACGCTGCTGGATGACTCCATTTTCAAATCCAACAACTAAAACTTTGCGCGCACTCTTTCGAGCGTTGTCAAGTAGAGGACTGGAAACAATAACCTGCGTCTCGATTGATGCAAGGTTTTATATTAGCATAGTTTATCCATTTGGTTCGGCGCGTGATAAAATTTATGACGTCTGAATTGAAACTGCACTTAATGCATTAAATATGACTGGATCAGGCAGACTTAATGATTAGGTCCAAGGATAGGTCAACCTTAATGAAAAGTGCAGGACCAATTTGATTGGGACCTGGTACCCAGGCCTATGCCATTCAAACAAATGCTAATGCACCCTTACTATTGATAAAGTTTTGCTTCATGAAGCTATGCTCGATACGCAACAACGTATTTCCGCTGCAGTGATCGTACTGTAAAAATGGAATGGAGTGAAAACATTGGGACGAGTGGATGGATTCTATGCTCGATCTAGCACATAAAGGTTTTTGAGATCACGCGACATCTCCTCTACATCACAATAACAATATCACCTCTAAAATTTATGAAAAGGACAGCAACTTGTTAATTCTCACAGTTGGATCAGCTATTCGAAATCCAAATTAGCCCTCTGAATGAAGTAGAATCATCTCTAGAATCAAGGTCTTCTAGCATTTAACTCCTGGATAAGTTGCCGCAAAGAGAATCTTATGTGAAATCAAGCATAAGAGTACTACACTTTTTCATGATGCAAAACAAGCTATCATGAAGAGGATAGAATCTTGAGCAAAACGTGTCTCTACTAGAATGGCTGTACGTTGAGTTTAAAATTTGGAATACGATGAGTAGGATGAATGTTTAATTGAGACTCTTCTTCACACTAGTAGCATTGGCATTTTTAGCTAAGGGCATACCTTTCCAGTGTCTATTATCTATTAGCTTCCATCAATGCGCTATTCAAGAAACTCTGTACCAACATGTTTGTCAAAACGGTGATTTTATAGTTTTTTTGAAGGCAATATCAGACAGACTTTTTTTAAATGAAGGTGCAATTTAGCAGTTTCGTTTGGTGTATTACCAGCCAATGCTATGGTTCAGAACTGGCTTAGTTTAATAGCGGTCTGATGCTATATACATACATACATACATACATACATACAAGGTCTAGGTGAGTATATCCACAATAATTGTGGCTCTTCAACTCGAATTAAAAATGCAATTTCCCTAAGATACTACAATCTGTAAAAAATATTAAGTTACAATATAAATTAGGCAGCAACTAAAGAGAACTTAAAGATAAAATATATAGTAGAAGTTAATTAAGGACAAAGACGTTCTTTAGCACGCCTTGTTAGGTCCGCTCTCAGTTTTGTACAGAATGAGGTCAATGATTTCTGTTCCCTGATTTCTGTTGGGAGTTTGTTGAATAGCTTGCTCGCAGTGTCTTGAAAGGTATCCCTGATCATTGATGCGCTCAACTTCAGTTCGTTACTGTTACGAAGAGTACGACTGGTCTTCTTTATTTCAATGCGGTTAATGGATGGCCAATTCTCGTTGTGAATCGCTTTAAAAGTCATTTTCGTGCAATTAAATTCTCTTCTTTCCACTATTGGAAGCCAGTTAAGTTTGAGAACACCAGCTGAAGATGCATAGCGACCAAGCACAAAACTTGCTGCAACTTTCTGCAATTGTTGCAGTTTGTTTATTTGAGTGACAGATAATGGTGAGTAAACATAATCGTTGAAATCAATTTTTGTCAACACTAGGCTTTGAGCAAGTTGTTTTCTCAATTTTAAGGTTGTGAAATGCTTCAGCTCTGTTAAAATGGATAATTTTCCGTAACAGCTAGAGAAAAGTTCTTTCAAATGATTGGACCAATCTAAGTGTTTATCGAGATAAACTCCAAGGAGGCGAGGTTTTTCATCCAGTTCAATAGATTCTCCTCCCAATGACAATCACAATAATATGGTCTTTTCTTTAATTTGGTGACGATCATACAGTCGTTTGGATCCACTGATTAAAAATTTGGTTTTCATTGCATTGATGGCCAGAGAATTTTCATTTGACCACTGTTCCACATTCTTTAACGACAAGTTTAACTTATCAGTGATCATTTGTATATCATTAGGTCTGCCTGACTCGTATATAGTCGTGTCATCTGCGTATTGGATTGATCGCGAATCAAGACTATCTTGTAGGCCATTAACATAAAGGTTGAAAAACAGTGGTCCGAGTATTGATCCTTGCGGCACTCCGAAATATGTTGTCATTGGCTTCGATTGTTGAGCATCGATTTGCACGTATTGTTTGCGATTGCTAAGGTAGCTGAGTGAGTGACCAACTTAGAAAGTTTCTTGAGAAACCCATTATATGTAGGGACCTTATTAGAGTATCATGTGAGATCGTATCAAAAGCCTTTGAAAAGTCGATTAATACGATTATCGATATTTTGCTGGCGTTCATGGCTCTCTTTATGTCATCTCTCAATTTAAGTAATGCAGAACCCGTTGAAAACCTCTCCTGAGACCAGTAAGGGTATCTTTGTAAATTTTGAGTCTTTCTATGAAATCAATAAATTGATTACAAACAATTCTTTCGAAGATCTTTGAAAGATCGGGAAGTATGGCGATGGGGCGATAGTGGGAGCTTTTAGTTGGAGATGACACTTTGTTGATGGGCACAACTCTTGCGACCTTCCACAGCGAAGGGAAGCTATTATCTTCAATGAACGCATTGATGATATGAGTGAGTGGAGAGCATATGATTTCACCCACCAACTTTATGTAACGAATTGGAATTTCGTCTGGTCCTGTTGATAGATCCTTCCTTATCAGTTTCAACTGTTTTAATACTTCATCGTAGGTGGTTTGATGGAGGCAAAAAGATATGTTATTGTTGATTGGGAGACCATCAATGAACTGCTTCGTTTCTGTAACAGAGACAGCTTTCTTCTTCAGTGTTTTGCTGGCAACAGTCGCAAAATATTTATTTAGAACAGATGGACTCAATGTTGAACGCTTAGCTGGCGGATGTAGAACGCTGTGAATGACTTTCCATACTTCTTTCTTGTTTTGATTTGAAAATGCCTTGCGATAGAAAGTTGCTTTGGCTTTTCTTACAGCTTTCTTTACAGCGCGTTTACTTTCTCTAAATTTCTCCCACAAGGATGAATTTCTCGAAGTGTCTCCCACGGCTCCCATGTTTAAAAATCTTTGCAACATCTGATGGCGGTGGCTGCAATGACCTTTGAATCTGTTTGAATCCGTCCACGCAATGACCGTTCAATTCAGTTAAAATTTATGGCTTTCATTGCACTCAAATGGTAGGGCTCTTCCGGGTATCGAGCCCTGTTCGTATGACTTTTCTGGCTGCAAAGTCAGTGGATTACACCACTGCACCGCAACATTGAAAAGGCTGTGAAAAGCAAGTTATGGAAATGAAGACTCGAGAACGAACGAAGACTTGAGGAAGTTGCCAGAAGTTCCATACAACTGAAAATAATCTTTTTCTGGGTAACTTTGAAGACCTATTTTCAAATTTTCCAAGAAAACCTCCCGTTGGTCGTGATCTGTTGCTTCTTTTAATGGCAAAAACCTCACAACAAGGGCGTTTTCCAACGATCTAAAGATTGTGGTCCCAAAAAATTCCAAAGAAAATGGAGCCCAATTCTTCCTCACTCCGCTTGCCTCTAGTTTTAATCCCCCTCTCATATATGAAGTTTGTCCCAACGAGCCTGTGTGATAGGATACCGGCAGGAAATTTTTGACAACGAATGTTCGTTCTCAGGAAATTAAAGGCAATCTGTCTCATTCATAATTGGCTGAAGATTGTATAAGGGGATTAAAGATTTGTATGGCGGGATTATGAGAAAAGAATTGGAAAAGAGAGCGTTTCGAATTGAACTGCATTTTTATCATGCGAAAAATTCAAAGAGTCTGGGATCTAGCTCCTTTCCTTTGTTTAAGCTTTGTTCTCTAAACCAATCACCTGCGTGACAGAGCTCCTTTAAAGTTTGTCTGACGCTCTGCCTATACATAACCATATTGCAAACTGGCCCCAAGATAAATCAACAGGTCACGTGATGAATTGGAATCTAATTACTTGATTAGAAGCACAATAGGTTGGCAATACTATGTATCAAGTTACAACCTCGTAACTCTATTGGATTTGGATATGATTAATGGGGTCATAATGCCCCCCTCCCCACGTGAGGAGTAAATCAAAAGACCAACCTCGTCCCCAGGCCCTTTTGTTATATTGGAACGGAGGCAAAAAGTTCCCTTCCCAGTTCCTTTTCGTTCCCGTCCCAGTATGCCAAAAGCCCTGTGGGCGTACAAGGTTATCAACATGGTTAATAACATCGACTTTCTTAAATCATGTCATAATCACTAGTGAGAGCTCAACATGAAACCATTCATTACGCGCAATATTGAATTCGTCTTCAGATTCTACTTTCCTAGATATATTTTAAGAGTTGCTTAATTCTTCTTTGTTCTAACATATGTTCACTCCTGAAAATGTTCTGCTAGGAAGTACGTGGTTTCTAAAGGGACATGTCTTAGAGGAAAAGTTAAAATAATTTCCTTCCAACGTTATGGTGTGGATTTAGATGCAGATATGAATAACATCTTTAATAAATTATCAATGCTTTATTTATATTTAATGAGAAAAAATTGAACTTTTCTTTGTCACGACATGTATTCTTGCATCTCAAAATGCATTGCAAGAGTTGCTTGAATTTTAGGCCTACGTCGAACCAGCTTCTTGTAAACAAATTTCTATGTTTGAAATTATTACGGTGAAAATTATTCCCTGCTGTATTGAAAATCGTTGAGGTGTATGTTGGATATGGATATTTTTGGTCAAATAATCGATGCGCATTATTCATATTTAATGAGCAAATTCTAAATCTACGTTGTTTGCATGAATTTCGTAAACAGCATATGAAATATTGAAAGCTGCAGAATTCTTGTTTCTCTGAAGCATTCGAGGCATGATTCTGGATGCTAGGCTAGGCATGTACGAAATTTAAGTTTTCGATAACTCTTCTAAAAGATAAGTGTAAGATCCCCAATTGTTGTATAATTAGAAAACAATTTCTTTCCTTGGTATTGTCCTCCTAATATCTTTATTGACCAACGATTCCACAAATATATGCCGAAAATCTTATGCAAATTTTGAATGTTATTCCTGAGGGGTGTATCACTCTTCCTAAAGGGCGTAACAGATTGTTTAGAACAATAGGATTTCTAGGGACTTTTTACGGGTTTTTCTCGAAAACAAAAGGATTTCGGACAAAAGTGTACGATATTTTCCAGAATGATACGCCCCTCGATTCCAATATGACACAAGTAGAATGAACATTTGTTCTCTGATCAAGAGATGGAAAGCAGATGCAGGTATGGTTATCCATACAGCACGTACTTCAACTGGTATCCCTGATCTCTTCGTGATGTTATTTCACTTATGTTATTTGACTGAGGTTATTTCTCTTGTTTTTTCACTAATAATTTTTAACTGATGTTTTTTGAAAATTTTATTTCACTGATGCCATTTCACTGATGATGTGATGCTGATCTGATGTTATTTCATTGATGCTGTTTAATTTATATTACTTGACAACACCCTTTGATGATCAAATTCCTTTGGTGATCGGGTTTAAACCGATGCATTTTCTTCATCGTCCATTTGTCTGCTTAGGAACTATCTTTTGCCCTTAAAGAAGATTCTCTCCTGTTAGAGGACTGAAAGTTATTATTGGTTTCTTACAAGATTTTATTTCTTATCTTAAAGAGCTTCTTAAATCATGCAGATGTTGTGTTGCATCAGTTATCCCGCTTTTAATGCTATTTCACAAATTTTTCACAACACCTATTGATTACATAATCTCAAGTGCTTCGAATACAAGTCAATTTTCAAATTGATATGAACACCGGAAAACAAATATTTCTTCAGATCTGAAGTATCTTACCAAATGCTAGCTTCGGTCTTTTGACGTAAAAACGGCACAGTTTTTCCGGTAATGTCAATTCTTCAACACCATCTGGTCGATGAGTTGTGATTTTATCATCAAGAAGTTTTGCAGTCTTTTCCTCCGATCTATGAGCATCCATACTTGCCATAATTCAAAGCGATACTCAACGAATATTCTTCAACATTTGAGTTTCATGTCGGTTGAGCGGGTATCCTCTCATCTTCACTACAATGAAAGCCGACTGTCTACAGCAGGTGCACGGCTTTTGTGCTTCTCAAAGAAATATTATCATAAAAGCCGGACCAGGATAGAAAATGTGGAGTGAGAAACAAAAATAACCAGTGATATGCATTTAGATCTACGAACACGGACCTCATTCTCTACTACATAACTCAGGTGTCATGCCATTCAGCGCCACATGGATAAGACTTCTTGCAGCGTGTTTCCACATACACCTTTGTTTTTGTTCTAAAAAGCAGGACAAGTGTTTGGGATATGATATGTGAAGCAAGTTTTGAAAAGAATGGTTGACAGCGCAAGCATTGGAATTAAACAAAACTATCATCAAGGCTATATGATTGTTTGATCAATAATGTTTCTTGTATTGTATGATTCATTTTATGATACCTCATGCAAAAATCGATGGAATCTAACAAGCATGGATAATTTTCATCCTGTCCTGCCTCTGTCTCTCATATGAATACAACACAAACTTCCAAGCCAGCACAGATATCTTCGTTCACGAGATATCCTAGCAAATAGGCTAATGTATACATACGTAAATAGGCTAATTTTCAGCCGGAGACTAAGGATTGAGGAGGCCATAATGTTGTTATTTGTGCCCCGTGGTACATATCGCAACCAGATGGCCTCAAAAGCATATCAAACTTTTCTTATTAATTCAAATCTTGGCATGCTTGATATCTTAGAAAGCTCAAGTCACTATTTCTCAATCACGTTTCTGAATACAAGATTTCCATCTGAACCTCATACCTTCGATTATCTTCGCATTTCCAAAGCTTTTAGATGACCATTATCGGATAAAAGTCTGAGAAGTGCAAATTTTTGTCAAGTACCAAAATCTTTAAAGCGACAATGTGGAGCATCAATGAATAGAGCCTATTGAAGAATATTAGCCTGCTTTAAAAAGAATGATAATCAATGGATTTTTCTTTATCTTCGATAATTTTTTTAAAATGATGAGTTTTTATACCCACTTTTTCTGACAACCAAATACAATACCCTTTGTTAAACAATATAATTTTAAGAAAATTTCATTTTTTGATCAAAGGGGCTTTGACTATTTTACGCACTGTTTTTCCCTTGCAAAACCCATACTTTTGAGGAATACATACCTGTATCCATACAGTCTGGCAGACATTGTTCGATAGATGATTACGCTAAAGATGGCGGCAAGGAATTTTTTACCAAGATGCATTGCTATTTTAATCACGATTCTTTAACGATTCTATAGGAATTCGATTAAAGAACGCAGTGCATCTTGGTAAAAAGTTCCTCGCCGCCATCTTTAGCGTAATCGTCTATTGCAGGTAGAGCCCCACCATTTGAGCGTTAAGAGATGGGGCTTGTGAAATGTATTAGATCTTCTCTACTTCTGTTATCCCAGGTAGCTGAAAACTGCAACTTCACCTTCTTTTCGCCTTTCTGTACTAGATTTGTGACTATGAGTTTCCTTCAACTTTTATTGAATTCTATTGACTGAAAAACTGATTTAGATGACGGGAAGTCCTAGCGCTGTATGTTCCGCTTTTTAGCTTTTGCAACACATTTTTAAGTGGTTTTGCTATTGATAGCCTCGTTTTGAGCTTTCGCTTTCTACAGCAGGTAACAGACAATGGTTGTGCTGAGTAACATCCTCCAGGTGTTTTTCTTTAATTTTAGCGGTTATTTTCTGTTTAAGACAGCATGAAACGGAGGCACCAGCCAGACAATGAATAATCAAGCAACTATTATTGTTTATTTTCGAGGTTTTAGCGTCGTTTTTTACTTTCATTGCTCAATGTTTACAAAACAACTCCTTTGCAACTTTGAAGCAAATGTTCATGAAGTTGCTGAATTTGTGAGTCGTATTAAACATGTAAACAAGCGTACGTAAACAAGCTGTGGAACTAATATTCTCAAGGAAAAAGATTGAAGCTAATCATCCGGAAATTTACTTTAACAACACACCAGTGATGAAAGTAGATGAACACAAACATTTAGGAATCATACTCGATTCAAAGCTGTCTTTTTCTGCCCATATCAAATCAGCTATCTCTAAAACAAGAAAGGGTATTGGCTTGCTGAAATATCTCTCCAAATATCTGCCCAGGCATGCTCTAAACGAGTTATATAAGCTCCATGTGCGACCGCATCTTGACTATGGGGATGTCATTTACCATATTCCGGCAAAAGTATGTGAGTTCAGTGGTAGCATCATTTTACCGAGCCTTATGGAAAAATTAGAATCTGTTCAGTATTCTGCTGCGCGAGCAATTACAGGAACATGGAGAGGAACATCGCGAGAAAGCTGTACACAGAGCTTGGTTGGGAATCATTAAGCTGCCGAAGGTGGAGCAGACGTCTTACTTTATTCTACAAGATTCTTAATAATCTAACTCCCGTTTATACTAAGGATCCAATCCCACCACTTCAACAGTCACATTACCCTCTTCGCAACCAGGATGTCATTGGGCGATTAAAGGCCAGAACAGAAAAATTCAAATCTAGTTTCTATCCTCATTGCTTATCTGAATGGAATAAACTTGATCCTGAGATTAGACTTGCACCGTCTTTTGCTGTTTTTAAGAAGAAGCTCTTATCGATAATTAGCCCCCTGTAAGATCTATATTTGGCATTCATGACCCAACAGGTTTATCCTATCTCACTCAACTCAGGGTTGGTCTCAGTAAACTAAACTTTCATAAATTCAAGCACAATTTTAGGGATACCATAAATCCAATGTGCCCTACGAACGATGGTATTGAGGATACGGAACACTTTTTGTTGCTTTGCCCTTCCCTTGCAGTACCACGCAGAGATCTTCTCGCTGGAGTTTTTGATTTGCTGCGACCATATGGATACACCAATGTCCAAAATAATGTTCTACTGCAGATTTTATTGTTTGGTGATAAAAATTTCCCAGACGAACTTAACAAAAATATACTCCTTCTGACTCTAAAATTTATCCACAAATCTGGTCGATTCGGTTAGAAAATTCCAAAAAAACTCCGTTATAAGTCACTTCATCACAGCCACAATGTTACATGTCCCATTTTAGCTTATTTTGTTTTTGTTCTTGATTTTCTTTAGTCAAGTCATGTATTTTTAAAAGTCTATCTCAAATCAGATGCCATGCAATATTTGCGATAATGCCTTATTTACCATCCAAACAAAAATCAACCTGATCGCAGTTATTTCTCATGGCATGTAATTTGAGACAGACCATAGTAGTTTTAGCTCAATGTCTAAGTGGCCTCGGGGTAGTAACAGCCTTTTGCTCCTCGGGGTATCGTTCCTGTAGTATTGTATAGTAATTTTGTAGGTAGTGTAAGTAACATATATATTGTAATCTTTTAGTGGATATATAAATATATAAAAAAAAAAGTCGCATTAAAAGGGAAACCCTTTGTTTTTATCGCTGGTCAACTCCTTATTTCTACACGAATAGCGAAACTATTTTTTAGATAGCATTTTCTATCTTTCCAAATCGATTCGCATCAAAGGGAATTTCTTTTTTGAATTTCTTATTAAACCGTTTATGTCGCAATAGCAGTTGGTTGATACAACACAGAAGTTTAGAATGGAATTCCATTACAGTGTTTCATGATTTTTTATTCTGCTTCATGAATTTTTACTGCCGTAAAAATTCAGCCTCGGTCCCGTGCTTTGTACTAAATAAAGGAGATAATTGTATTGCATTAGCCAATCAGGTTCACGACACATTGCCTTTAACCTGTTTGTTTATGCAAGCAAGAAGAACTGTTTAATTGAAGATAAAAGCGCTGCCCTGACGAACAAGATGCCTTTATCTCTTCGTCTATACAGCGTAGTATCTGAATAGAGAAATTGCAAGACACCCCTCATTCCCCCTTGCAATGAAAAAGGGGAAAGTGAAGCGTCAATCTTTTTCTCGGAAATAATAGTAAAAACCTATGTGTAAGAATTTTCAAAGATTTAGGACCTACATCCTATAATTTGGCATTTCTAATCCATATGCAAGAATTTTTTTATCTGTTCTGTCAAGATTCTTATTAAAGATTTAGCTTTACAGAAATAAAGAAAGCACCATGAGGTCTACCAGTAGTCGTAAGTGTGAACCATATTATTACTAAAATTCCATATGGTTATAGCGTAAATCATTAACGAGGATGTATTATGGTATAATAGAATTTGCATTTGACAACACGTTTTCTACCGGATGTCGCAAACGAAGTATACATATTGGGCTTGATCAAGTGATGTGAACTTAACTTTAAAGGCAGTGTGTCACGTATCTGATTGGCTGCAACAAAATCAGAGCTCAACACAACGGATTTCTTTGTGTATCTGCGTATTTGAAACAAAGGAGGGCTGCTGGCTCTCACTTTCTACGGTCGTAGAAAGTCAGAGGATTCAAGTTTCATTCAAATTTCCTATTGCTTGTCTCGTCATTATCACCCAATGAAATGCGTGACAGACTGCCTTTAATGAATGAGTAATCTCTTTCAAAATATTCCTCGCAAATATTTTTACTCTTGAAAGTCAAATTTGTATCCCCATCCCAACCAGAGCTTTGGCGTTTTGGCCTAAATAAAGTCTTGAAGATAGAATATCGGTTCGTTCAATAACAATTCAATTTTTAAAATCTTGTAATTGTTGTAACTGGGACGTTGCATTGAGGAAAGCGGTCTTTGAACAGGCTTCACGGGAAGTTTAGGTCCAAATTGGCGATCAAGAAAACTCTTCATAACGCGGTCAATTACTGTAAAATCTCTATTAAGCCTGCGGGGGCTTATGAATTCGGACACTCCAGAGGGGGCGGGGCTCAAAAGAGAAGGGAGCTTATTAGAGAGGGGGGCTTATTCACAAATCAAATGATAAGGATACATACTTTTGCTTTTTAGTTCTATTATACCATATTTTGGGGATTCTACATACAATTTTACGAGTCAAATTACAAATACATAAATTCGACACAGTTATATCTTAACTAGGTCAAATTTAACGTACAAACTTACTTAGCTCAATAAATGGAAAATCTTTAGTGACCTCTAGAATTTTATACTAGAAATAACGATACGTTAGGAAATGCATGCGCTTGAGAGCTAAAAAGTAGTTGTATCATGGTGGTACACAGAGATGGACAAAGAGAAATGCAAGAGGTGCTTGATTATCACCAGGATATCAACGATAACAGAACAAAACACAAAAGTAACACAAATTATTGCAAAGAAGTATTAGCAACATGAAATGAGGTCCTGTTTTTGCCATTACAAATAATTTTCTATCAAAGCTGCCAAACTGCAGGTGTAGAGTTTGAAAGAGGTCTGTTGACACTATATCCTGTGCACATGAAGTAAAGTCTGTGATATATTTGTGAGGGTTTTAGGACTTCTTGATTGTAACTGATGATGCTAATACTTCAGTGCTATCAAAACTATATAAGTAGCATTTACATAAATCAATGACAAGTATAAACTATAAAAAGCCAAGAAATTGTCTGTAATAGCATAGTAGTTTTCACAATTCTTCTGTTTTACCAGTCTCTCTGGTTTGATTGTTTGGCAAACAGTCTTGACTTTCTGTCAGTTTCCTTTTGATGTTCATTAGGTTTTTACAAGCTGGAGAAGAATTTCCAATGAGATATATTGTTGATACATAGTGTACTTCTGGGATAAAGCCTATAAGAAAAATACTAAATCACAGACATGTTCAACCCCATTAGGTTTTACTAGAATTGCATCCTTGGAAAGTGTGACTTATGTTAATGATACAATGGAATGCATTAGCAACTGCCTGAATAATAATATGGTCACACCATGTTCCCCTTGCAGACATTTGGGTAATATAAGCATTTAAGTCCATATTTGTAAACACATTCTCGGTACAAGTGTGGATGGTTGTTCATATGAGTTATACCACATTCCCTGACAAGCATATGCTTGTCAGGGTTGCAAACATTAGATGTTAACAGGCACGAAAAAAGCAGCAGACTTCACCAAAAGCTTTTTGTGCCTGCGAGCGCAAAATTGCCACAAAAATGTGCCTGCAAAATTTTTCTAACGTTTATCATCTTGGATTTAAATTCTTTCTGTCCATCACATGAAGCAAACTTTGATAAGCAAGGGACAGTTTGGTTCTAAAAGTTGGATGGTGCCTAATGCAATAATAAACGTTTATCTTAGACAAAGAATATATATGAAACTTTGGCTTTGTTTAGGAATACTTCCATTTCAACGATTGACATCGTATACAGTTGTTTCTTTGCTTTAAAACAATGAAACTCATCTGGTACACAATGAAGGTTTCCTTCAAATCACAAATTTTCCATTAATCATGGTTTGGTTACAGAGTTGAATTTGAATCAGATCTCTTTGTGACCTTTTCATTCGCTCTAAAACTTTGAATGCAGTAAAGTCCTTCACTTTATCAAAGTGACATGCGAAATGCCAATTAGTTTTATTATCTTTCCCAGATTCCTTCCAATATTGCTTCATACTGTTATAAATGACACTATCCGCATGTTCAATATTTGGACCGTTACCTGCAATATGCTTCTCTAGACGTCTCAAAAACTCTCGGAAAATATCGTTGCTAGTGACGGGTCTAACTGATAGCTCATTTAACTATGGACAAATCTAACTGGACGTGAGATGTTTAAAGATTAGCTCAATAATAGTTCATTATTCTTAACCTTTCAAATCATTTTAATGCAATATCTCGTTACCCAATTCCTACCATTTGATCGTTACAAACTTTAGAAAATATCATTCTTTTTTAAATAAATGTGCCTGCAGATATTCACTGGATTTAAAAATGTGCCTGCGAGCGGCGCACACACGCTCGCGTACTTTAGTGATGCCTGAAAAGCAGTCTCCTTACCCCCCCCCAACATCATAGGGAAGAAGGACCTTTTTTTGGCCTGAACTTCGTTCAAGCTCACCCATGACAAAAAATGATGCTGGCAAATAAATGATAAAACATTTTCTATTTACAAATATTTCACAAAAATTGCAGAATTTGGCATTGCAGGTATGAGCAAGGATATATATATATATATATATATGCATGACTAATCCCATGAACTGGGAAACTGGGAAAGGTTGCAAGCACTAGCAGCATCATATGCCAGGCACACTTTTGTGTCCCCAGAACAAGATTCACATTCAGATTCACATTCAGATTCAAAATCAGATTCAACGAATGAAGGAAACATTGAAAAATTTGCACAAAGCCCCCTGGGGAACAAGGGCAGATTTTGTAATACAATAGCAACAGTTGCGTTTGATTGACACCTGAATTCAAAGCGATTAGCGACTGCAGACAAAGGAATTCTCTCAACCAGTAATTCAAAACAAACCAGGCCGCAAAGGTTTTCCCGAAACTAGTACGGCAAAGTCTCGCCTTGTGCAAGAGAAGGGGGTAAGTTCTGTCTGGCGGATTTTTTTTATTTGATTCAGGAGCCGAGTAGAGGGCATTGTTAATTCTGGCGTATTTATGGCTCAAATGAAACAATTACAAAACAGCTCCTGAATCAAATAAACAAAAGCTGCCAGACAGAACTTTAGATTTATCCTTCTTCTTTCGTTATAAGCACATAACTTCTTAAAAACCACCTTTCGCTTGCACAAGGCGAGGGTTTGCCCTACTAGTTTTTGGGGAAACCTTTGCGGCTTGGTTTGTTTTGAATTACTGGTTGAGAGAATTTCCTTTGTCTACAATCGCTAATCGCTTTGAATTGAGGTGTCAATCAAACCCCACATTTGCTATTGTATTACAAAATCTGCCCTTGTTCCCCTGGGGGGAATTTTTGGAAAGTTCTCTAAACTGTAGCTGGATACTATAGCTTGTTTTTATTTTAGGTTTGGGCTCGATATTTTGTAACAGGGGGGTAATGGGGGCAATGTTTCCTTCATTTGTTGAATCTGATTTTGAATCTGAATCTTGTTCTGGGGACACGAAAGTGCCAGGCACAAGATCTCAGATGCCAGCAATGGGCAATGATTTTGCTCAGTGTACCACAATGGGCATAAACTGGCATTAGTCTGGCTTTCATGATAAGTTCTGAATGAGTAAGAAACTGAGAGTCAGTACATTTCCAGACACTGACCATGGAGACCTCTCTGTGGGCCTAGACTAGAGAGGTCTCCAGTACGATAGCGCCCAAGAAAGGTCGCAGATGAGCTAATTGCAGCTCTGCCACACAAGAGACATTGAGGTAAACATATGTCTCAATGAATAATGTACAAAATAGTCAGTAACGGTGCAGAAACAATAAAATTTTGAAGAATAAATGAAATAACCTTACCACATAGACTGTCCCCTCGCAGTTTGCCTTGCTGTGCACGACTTCTGCAATCACTGATACAGCGATGATCTATGGAGCGTTGTTTGCGTCTTTATTACAAACTGACATTTTCTTATCTTAAACCCTAAATTTCTTTCATATAAGAAATATTTTCAATACTAACTGCTCTTTTCAGTATGGCCTTCACATTATTTCGTATGCCAACTTTCATTTCAAATGGTGTTTTGCATTCAGTATGGCATTTGGCGAAGTACATCGTGACAATCCAAACTTCTGTATGGCCTATCTATTTCGTATCAGGGTTGCCAGATTTGCATGATGGGAAATATGCCAAATTTTGCAAAAAACAAGCCAAATTGTAGACTCACGAAATAGTCCCAGTTATCGCAACAACAACAGCAACAGCAATGACAACAACAACAACGATATATATTTTTGCTCAAACTGGGACTTATGGACTTTCACATCAAAAATGGGACGAAAAAAACAATGGCGCACAGATTTTTCTATTCCCTTTGAAACGAGGTTAATGGCCTCGTTTCGGTTGTTGGAAAATTTCAGGAGCTGTGGTGGGCTTTGGCTAGACTTATTACAGTTCGTCCCTAGTTTTCGCTCGCTATTGAGTTGAATTACTAATTGAATTGAATGGAATCGCTCTCTCAAACAGGGACTCATAATCAAACTAACTCAAAATCAGGACAAAAACTCGTTTTCACGTCAAGTTCCTGACGTTACAATCAGATTACAGCATTCGGGGCTGCTCGGCTGTGATTGGCTCATTTAAATTTCCCGCGTAAATTTTTGAGTTTTCGGTAAAATTTTCGGTAGTTTTTGGAATTGTCGGTGCCCTTGGTCGCCCTGTCAATAAGACAGCGCTTCGCGTTGCTTTTTGCCAAAATGGAGGTTGTTATCATCGCAGCTACGGACAGAATAAAGGTGATCTCAAAAGGCACTGTACGAAAGAGTTTTGAAGGGAAAGGATGCATTTGTTTGTTTGCCAACTTGCTGTAGGAAGACCTCGGAAGAATTACTGTTTGGCGAATTTAAATCGTGAAACACAGGATTCCTTTTTGGCCTGAGCAAAACAAAAAAGGAGCTTGAGGTAAGCACTTCGACCCGGCAAAAAGTTAAGAGAAAACTCACATTTGATGTGGAAAAGATACCCGAAATTTCTTGAAACATTCCTCTATAAACAGCTGAAGTATTCATATTTGAAATTCTGTGCAAATTATAGTAAATTTGTCAAAGAGGCTTGAACCTTGAAAACGTTTCTTCGTTCTTGCAAAGTGCCGATCAATTTATCTTTCCTCCTGAAGTTTAAAATCACAGACTACAGTACAAAGCTGCTTAAACAGAAACTATTTTCAATCTTACGAAACAAATGTGTCATAAGAGTATTGTGGATAACTATACATTTTTTAGGAGAATTATTTATAGTTTTGAGAAGCCTTTTTGGGTGTTTTTCTTTGCGTTTGTGTTCGTTTCTTGAGCTTCCCCGACCGAAGAACATTCTAGAAAACATTGCAAAGTTCCCCTGAAGATAACGCCAGAAAACTCGCGCATTTTAAGATAAAGAATAACCGAAACTTGATGAAACGTTTATGCTTTGTTAACCATAGTATTGACAGCAGAAATATTAGTGATTGAAATTATTACAAAATAGCTAGTGCAGGTTTTTTGCGTAAAACAGTCTCACAATAGGTTGCAGAAGGCTTCAGCAAAAAGTTTCTGAAATATACCTTGGGTTCCTTTAGCAATCGAAACAATCATGATTGTATTGTTTTAGATTTATCATTGTTTCATTTGAAAGAAATTAGATCCCACAGGCTGGCTGAATTTGACGAAATCTTTATTGTTTTGATTGTCAAAGGAACGCAAGTTTGTCTGGTTCACTCATTCCGAAAATGTTTGAAGGCGTGGAAAAGTCACATGACCTCCATCACAGCTAGGAAGTCTCCCTGCGGCACGAACAATCAATCGAATCCATCAATCAATCAATCGACCGACCAAGTCTCGGTCAAATTCTCGTACATTAGTTTTGTCCTCGTTTTCACATAGCTTTTTTATGAGTCGTAGATTGAGCGAAAGGGTTAAAATCAAAATATAAAAAACGAGCAAAATTTACGACGAATTGTAATCAGTCTAGGCTTTGGCGTGAGTTGAAGGAAACGAAATTGCGTTCAAAATGAGGAAATTCTGATTCCAACTGAAAGGTTTGTTCATTCTTGTATAAAAGAAACACTCATGCGAATACTTGTGGCTTTTGTTCATTGCTAACGTCACTCAAACGTTGAATTTTGAGCCGTTTTATTATCTGAGGATTGAGCCGAAAATTTAGGCCCATCGGCCATTACTCTCTTTTCGTACAGTGTTGCTATGGTTTCCATATCGGACGTGACGTCAAGGGAAACAATTTCGTCCCAATTTTCAATGTGAAAGTCCATGAGTCGTAGTTATAGCGTCCATCAGCCCATCAATAGCAATAACTACGAACTTGCAATCAGTCTAGCCAAATTGGTCAGAAATAAGCCAAACTCAATTTCCTCCGCAGAGGCAGCTAGTGGCTGCGCAGGAGGCTATTGAAAACAATGGATTTACATATTATTGTAAAATCCTTGTTAAAAACATGGCAATTTTTAAGTATAGGTTTGGTTTCAAAGTAGAAATCATGGTAAAATTCCTCAACAGTCTTTTTCGTACCTAAATCAAATTAATATTTTCTGTTGCATTGCATGGGAAATTGGGAACCATCAGTATGGCAATATGGACAATCTTTTAACCTGGCATGTAGGCATCAAATTTTCAAAAATATGGTGTGAATAAATCATTATTGCTGTGTTGGTTCGATTGAATGGTTTGAAAGGAACCTAAATTCTTCCATTTCTTATTCATGCTAGCATATAAGATTCCTTTCAAGCCATCTAATCAAAACAAAGATTTGATAACAATTTACACTATAACTTTTAAAATGTTGATGCCTATTATGTGTATTTCCGTTAATGTAAAGGTGATCTAAAGCCACCATAGACCTTTAAATAGGCATGAAATAGTTTTTATGATGGAGTAAAAGAAAAACACTAAGTGCATATTTGAAAAATAAATCTCCCAAGTCATTTCATAACATATTAAATCTCGGAAAAACACTTGAGTCACTGTCTACACAAAATCTACAAGAGCAATTTCATCTCCTTCGTCATTGTTGGACACAGCACTTGAAGTTGGATACATGATATCTGAGCTAAACAAGGAAAGCATTCTTTGGCTTGGTACAAAGTCTTTGCAACATTTGTCACCAAAGTGCAAGTGAGTGCGAATGCGAACGAGGGACTCTAGCATTGTGACACCCATTCGGTTTCGCTGTTTTGTCTTTACATTCGTAACATAGGAGAAGATCCTCTCAACAACAGCATTGCTTGTAGGGGTGGTAAGGCAGGCAAGAGCATATGCTGCTAGGTCTGCAAAGGGGAATTCTTGCACTGAATTCTGATAATGGAGAACACCAGACCAGAATGGTACAGCTTCTTGGGGTATTCCATCCTTGAAGACTGGTTCCTCTCTCCAGTTGACAAGGAAAATGTTTCGGTACTGGTTGTCAATTTCGGAAAGCTTATCAGCCATCAAGTGCTGCATTGGAAGCTTTGCAAGAGGCACTCTACCAATTTGACTAAGCACTCTTGATGGATGCAAATAGCTTAAAGCCTGAAATACATCCCTTGATGGTGGAAGACGTTTGCTCACTTGGCTTGTTGCTTCTAGAAGCATTTTGTGGCACCTTCCCTTGGCCTCCATAACCTTTAGCAACACGGAGTTGTCTCCTTTGTTTCTGTCTACCAGTGCATTAGCTTCAAATAGAAACTTAGCACCGAAATCTACCTCTGCAAGGGGCAGCTGGGCTCCATTTACATCAACCACACGGCTTTTGAGGCTGTCGAAGAAAAGACTGAGCTCCTTGATCATGTCATGAGGATCAATATCTGTTGCTTGAAAAAATGCATTCATCCTCTCAAACTCTGCTACAATGGGAGACAAGAAATGAAAGTATAGGAGATTTAAGGGATCTCGTAGCATATCTGCAATCAAGCGGGCTTTATAACGCACTTGAGCATCCCCTTCAAGCTCTGCAACGGAGAAGTAGGCCCTCAACTCATGCCAGTTGACCAAGATGTTGAAAATGACCTTCCCTCTAACCAACCAACGTGTTTGCGAGAACTTCTGGAAGGGACGGGGAAGGCTCGCACTCTCACTGTTCTCATTGATGATGTCAAATAACTTCTTGTATGCTTCCCGACGCAAGATGCTCTTTGAAAACCATTTTGGAATTTCACTCAAAAGGAAGCCAAGATGAGATGGCATCTGCTCGAATGCATGCTTGATGCAAAGGGCCAAGGAATGGCATATGCATTTCATTATGGTGCAGTTGGGCGATTCATTTCTGACCCTGGACCAAACTGAGTCATACTCACCAACCATAGCTGATGCTCCGTCACTGCCAAACCCAACACAGTCACTCATCTTCAACCCAGCAGCCTCCACAGAGGCTTTCATGGCATCAAACAAATCCTTTCCAGTTGCACTGACCACTGGTATCAAACCAACAAAGGCAGTGACAATCTTCTTCTCCACTTTGCTGTAAAACCTCTCTGCTACGCAAAGGTACTTCAAGCAGGCAACATCTGTGGACTCATCAATCATGACACAAAACTTTCCACCGGCCATATCTTTGCACAAATCTTCGTGTAAAGCTGGTGAAACAACGTTCTTTATCAGACTGGCACACTTGGTGCGATGCAGCTTCATTTTCTCTAATTTTGAACCTGTTCCACCACGTACTATTATTTCTCCAAGATGGTCTATGGACATGATTGCACTGTGGCAGGCTATGGCAACAGAAAATTGAATTTCCAATTTCTTGGTTTCTTCGTCATCTTTTGGTTTTTGAGCAAAAAGTTTGCGGCTGCTTGAAACTGAACTTGTGATCTTGACGTGTTTTGAAGTCTCTTCATGCTGCTTGAGATTTGAGGCTCTAGGCTGGATGTTTATTCGACAAAAAGAACAGTAAGCCATGTCAGATCCATCCACTGCCTTTTTAACCCAAGGATATTTTCTCTGCCATTCAGGCTTGAATCTTCTAGATTCATCGTAATGATCTTTCCACTTTGTACCTTTAGATGGCTTGCTGAGACTCATTTTTACCTTGCTTGAAAATGTTACCGTAACACAAATAAGAATTTCACTGCGGTATGTTCGGATTTAGTTTATGAGATTTTTGATCAAGGACTCTTAAATAGAGAGCTCGTGCTTTCTAAATCGGGAAAAATGCAATTAAAAAAGGGTGTTGCTATTCTACGGCATGATTTTTGAAAGAAGGAAAGCCAAAAATGGGTCACGGCAAGAAAAGTGAAAATTTCCCCTCATCTCCGATGGTCGAGATTTCAACGTGTTCGACAAGTTTCCGAAATAGAAATTTACACTTCCAATTTCCATTTGATCTCCACACAGTGAAACGTACACCATCAATTTCCTACAGTTTCCAACACAGGAAATAGAGATTTCTAATCTCTATTGGGGAGATTTCCTCTCTTGAGATTCATCAGATTTCAGATTTTCAGATTTTCATTCCCAATCAAAAGCCTAGTACATGCTTTATACAAGTATACTTAATACAGCTAATGACGGGTAAATAACAAAACGGAATAACATAACAAATAAGCGAAATGCAGCAAAAGCGATAAAAAAATGAAATATAATCGTAATTAAACTACTGCCATTGTTAGATATTTGTAAGTTCACCTAGATCTGTTTTGCTCTATATGTTGACTTTAAGCAACTTTCAATGAATTTATTGATTGCATGATTTAGTGGTATATTTTTTTCATTCATCAGGTATATGAATTTACTTTTTGTGTCCAAAAAGTTGAAAATTGGTGTTATTGATGATATTTCGCCAAATAGTTTGATTCTCTCCTCGCTGTTTATCTTACATGTCATTAGACAATGTATTTCATCCTCCATGGTGTTACAGGAAGTACATGTTCGTTCTTCTGGTTTTTTTGGTGGTCTGGAGTAACGCCCAATCTCAATTTCTAAGCGATGATCTGACAACCTAAATTTACTAACGAAGATTCGTGTAGCAATGTTTGTTTCGTGCATCAAATACGCTTCAATCTTTACATTGTCTTTAAATAGGCAATATGTGCGCATTTTTGGTTGGTTATTTAAACTCGTTAAAGTGTTTTGATAGCTACAATCAATAATACGTTGGTGAATAATATTTACAATGTTTATTGACATAGTTGTCTGGTTGTCCATGTTGTTTGGTGGTAATTGCCATAAATATGCTAAGCCATGTTTACAGAGAATATTGCTAAATGCAGTAGTCCAGTCGAGGTTCATTATTATATTGTTGTTATAAACATTACGCAGAAGTGAATTGGTTTCGTTCTTGAGGATACGTAACCAATTTTTGACAGTCGATTTGAATCCAGTGACATAAAGTTGGAGTCTACCTAATTCACATCTACAAGCGTTATTTGAAACTGAGTTTTTCACCCCTAATAAATGTTTACAAAGTTTTATGTTCAATTTCTCAATGGGATTCGTGTCACCAAATCCATGTTTAAGGCAACCCCAAAAATCGACCCCATACAACAGGATTGGTTTAACTAGACTATCAAATAACTTGATGGTAAGAATGATATTTCGTTTAAATAGGTCATCTAAACAGCTTTTAAGTTTAAAATATGCTTTAAGGCCACGTTTGTATAGATCGTTCAGCAGTTCGTTCATCACTCGTTCATCGTTATCGTTCATTCGTTCATCGTATAAATCGTTCATCACTCTCCACCGTTCTGTTAGTTCCTTTTTGTAAGAGCATTTCAATCATAGAAATAGTTCTATGATTTCACTACATTACGCACAGGGTAGCATAAGCATAACCAATTTTTCAGACTACTATTGGTAATAGGACAACCAACAATATACACTAATTTCTTTTAAAGAAACCGCCTATATATAAGAAACCGTGTCAAGTTTTCGAAAGTTAAGAAGCAACCCTACCTAAATTGAAAAAGCTAAAAAACTTTTACAATTTACAATTCTAATTTTCCTAAATCTACCCTCAGTTGGGCAAAAATGTTGGTAAACAATGGACTTTGTGTCGGGCCGCCCCCCTAGATTTTTTCTTCCCGTACGCTTATGGCCTACCATCACCAGACCTTAGTTTCTTATAAAAAAACAATGAGTGTATTTGTTCAATGTTAAAGAGAATGAGCTTTAGACAAAGAAACCACCGCAGGAAATCATGACTAACTTCATTCAATCACGTGACTGAAGTCAATGAAGACAGCACGAAGACAGGCAGGTTTTGAACGATTGCCAACTATGCGTTATACAACGGATTTGGGCGCCAACTATTTCTTTTGCTTCGTGCATCATCAAAGACAGAGTAAAGACACCAACGTTGCAATTCTCAACCAGTTATCCTCCATATGATGGCCAGTAACAAACAAAAGTCATTCTGTCAAGGAGAGTCAGGTTCAGGTTCGTAAAGCTTTTCTAACTTTAAACGTTTTCCGAGTTTCTTTCTCATGATAAGTAATTTCCCGCTGTTGCTTTGGAACTGCTCCAGTCCTGCATGCTTAGGCATGTGTCAAAGTTTTGCGTGACTAATGCAAAAACTTTGCTAAGAGGACGGAGATGGGAACCAAAGGAACACTACCCTTGGCGGTTATTGCTCTTACTCAAAAATATAAAGTAAGGGGAGACTGTACCTCCTTGATATCAAATGCTAGATGGCTCGACCAGCGCAAGTTTGTATCAGTTTGGCGCCATCATTCCAACTTTTATCGAACCTGCGTGCTGCCGATCTGCGTCTAGAATGCATGATTTGTACAAGTGGTCAGTTGTCTTCATTTGATAGATGGGAAATGTCTCGTATTAATGCCAAGAGAACATCTCTCATATTTGAAAATTATATTTAGAAATGCAGGTGGTACATTGATTTCTGTTTTGTTTTTTCAAAGCTCAAAAGTTGGTACAGTATCTCAGCATTACAAAAAAGAGGCCGATCCAAGACAAGGTATGAATTGAAAGTATACTTTTCTTTCCCTTTAAATATCACTAATGTTCCCCTTTATTCGGCTTTCAATAAATTGTTGGACAAGGACATGCTTGCGCGATTGCACTAAAGATGGCATGGCGGTGAGGAACTTTTTACCAAGATGCATTGCGCTCGAATTACGAATCTTAAGCGATTCTATAAAATGCCCCCCCCCCCCCCCCATCCAAACTTTCGAAAATAAAACCAAGAGTGAAGAGGATAGCGAGCTGAGACCAGACTTATGACATTTCGTCCCTTGTTTCCCTGCGTTCTTTGATTTCCAGATATCACTTGCTCGATAGGGACTCATATCATTACTCTTATAAAGTGGGCCCCCTGTGTCAAAATGGCCTAAACCGGCAAGAGTGATATCTGCGAATCCCTATTGAGTGATATCCCTATTGAGTGATATCCCTAGTGATATCCCTATTGAGCAAGTGATATCTGCGAATCAAAGAACGCAGGGAAACAAGGGATGAAATGTCATAAGTCTAAGCTGAGATGTCAATGACTTTTTCTAATTATGTATCCTATTCTATATATGGGTACATCAAGTACTACTTTCTCATGAAGGAGGGGGGCAAGAAAGGCCCTCCCAGATTTTCTATGCAACCCTAAAGCCTAATGACGACGCAACTTGCTACACATGATTACCAACAATTAATGATCATAGAAATAGCATCATATGCTAATTAGTCGCATGATCTATTGCTAGGCAACGCAAAACAATGAAAATTTGCTGATTTTAGTTCTTCACCTAAAACTTGAAATTTTCAACAAAAGTGATCAATAAATAACTTTAAAGTTATCGATATGATACATATCAGTTTTCCTTGATGAGAACTGTCAAAAATCTATTTTTGGAATTTTATTGTTATAAAAAGGAACTTTTTGACCAAGACGCATTGCGTTATTTCATTGAATTCCTATAGAATTGTTAGAGGTTTGTAATTCGAACACAGTTCATCTTGGTAAACAGTTCCTCACCGCCATCTATTACGAAACCATAAAGCACATAGCTCCTCCACAGCAGCCCACAAATTGGGTGCAATTTTGGGACACCCTGTACATCATCAATCACTTTTTAGGATGCTTAATTCAGGCCCCACAAACATAATTCCTTGCAATACACATTTTTCTCAAAAGGAACTAATAGTTTGGGCCACTACTGAAACTTTCTTAAGATTACCGGACTCTGAGTAACCAGAGTTTCTTACAAGTTTCTTAGAGGTTCCATAAAAATCTCCTCATTGATTACCTGTGCCCTATCCTATTGAACATTTAAAAAAATGTGTTTTAGCCCTAATCCTATCAGCCTAATTTGCGACGACATGGAAATAATGGGAGACACCACTGTAGTCATTTTTGTAGTATTGTAATATTTGTCGCTATGTTAAGTGTAGGTTTTAGGGTTGTTATGTATTTCCATGCTCCCTTCGCCGTTGTTTTGTAATGCTGTAATTGTTTGTTATTGTAAATTTTATGAGAATATAAAAAAAAGAAAAAAAGACTACAAGGGGGTGTTTTTCCAGCCCCCTGTTGGTATCATCTGCACCACACCAAGAAGAAGCTCTTTTTCCAAACATGATAAATTGAACTGTAGTTAATAGATCGAAAGGTGGAGTTTGGACTTAGGCCTAGTGTCTCCAAAGTCATAGACATAAAGGCTAGTCGGCTAGACTTTCGCAAACCGTGTTTGACCCACTTAAATGCTAATATGCTTGTTAGGTAATGAAATAATTCCTGTTTTTATTTAGAATTCAAACCCTCGCTATAACAGCTGTGCAATTAAAACGAAAATTAAGCATTGGAACCAACCAGAAACAAAATATACATTCTGATCACAGAAAATCACAGAAAATAGCATAAATGTGCTAAATGACTTGACTTTTATATCAGCTATAAAATGTTTACCAGTACGAACCTGTGCGAACCCTTGGCAGAAACCTTCACCGATACCTAAAGTTTAGTGGGAAATGAGTTTTTAAGACTCTTCTTTCCTCACTTTTTTGTTTGCACCAGGAAAGAAGAAATTTAGGGGTCTCGTGTAGTTCTACTGCTAAAAGTACCCCTTGAAAATATGTGCCAAATAAACAAATAAATTTTTGTGGATTGATAGAACTGATACGTTGTATGATTGTGCCAACTTTGAGGGTTAATAAAAACAAATTATTGAAATCTGATGAATACAACTGGAGAAACAAAAATTTGAAATTTTTGGTTTAGGCCCATTTCAAAAGTGATACACCGGAAATTTAAACAAAAACATGGCCTAGTAATTTTTGTGAACTTCAAAGTGCAATTTCTCTGCACTCGTTGGTCCGATTTCTATACGGATTTTTGTTCTGAATAGCTCAAAGCATTTTCTCTATGGTATGTTTGAAAGTTTTTGCATTTGTAACGTATTTTCTATGAGGATTCTAATTTATGAGAGCCTGTTACGAAATGGTCAAAAAGTCTATTTTGAAACTGGCAAGCATGGGATCGGGAGAAGTGCGCTTAGCCAAAGTAGAGGGCATGTCCTCAAAGAATTTCCTCGCTCCCAGGCCTCGTTAGGTCCCTCGTTGCATTGCTCCTAATTAAGTGGTATGAACAGCTTCCTATACGTTCAATCGGTCTGAAAAATTTAGTCGGTTCAAGGCATGTTGACACCCTCCCCAACAAAATTTGAATGTACGCCCCTGATTTGTCTACCGCCATTTAAAGAGGGGTGGAAAACATGGTCAGACCACGGGCAGCAAAGGTATTTCAATTCTTGTAGGTGCAAGGGAGAACGTAAAAGCTCTACTAAGCCCCTGGGGGGTCTCATTTAATTTGAGGCACTCCAGAAGGGGAGCATATATACCATAGCATTTTAGTTCTTTTACACCATATTTTGCGGATTCAACACACTATTTAAGAGTGAAAATACACAAATTCGATACAGTTTTATCTCTATTTTCTCAAACCATATCAAAATTAACATGCAATAAACTTTGAACTAACTTGGCAATTTGATTGCAGAGCTGGATGAAAGGCGTCAAAGACGGATGGTGGAAGAAGCAAGGCAAGTTTTGCGAATGAGAAGGCTTCTTGCAGAGTCACCAATTGAAAGGAAACCTTAAAAGAAGTCTAAAGAAACACTTGTTCGAGACTCAAGTGACTCTGATGAGTAGAAAGTATATGTTCTTTCAACAGCATAGCCAGCCATTCATAACTATGGTATACTAACATTCGTTACAAGTACATGTCGGGTGACCCAGAAAAAAGTGACCCAACGCAATCTGTTATAGAAATAAAAGCAAGTGGCCGATTGAAATATTTTAAACTTCGTTCTGTTACTAAAAGACATGCCTACATTATGAGTATTTTTTGCAATTTTTGTAGGCACGGTAAAGTTCCCAAATTAAGGATTTTGAGGAAAAGGGCAGGCTTGAAATGATCAAAAAAGTCGTCAAAACAAGGGATCGATTTAAAGCCATTTCAGGTCTTCAAAACAACGAGGAGCGTGTTTCATTTTGCCTGAGAATATCTCTAAGTGCCTAAGGACTATAAACTTGCTCTGAAGACTTCCTACTGGGTTGCCTATTGCCAGGTTGAAATGAAACACGCTCCTCGTTGTTTTGAAATTTGAAATGGCTGTATATCGATCCCCTGTTTTTGATGACTTTTTGAGGATTTCAGACATGTCCTTTTCCTTGAAATCCTTAATTTTGGACATTTACCGTGCTGGAAAAAATTGCGACAAATACTCATAGCATAAGCTAGTCTTTTAGCAACGGAACAACGTTTGAAATATTTAATTCAGCCTCTTAATTTTCTGTAACAGATTGTGTTGGGTCACTTTTTTCTGGGTCACCCGGTAGCCGTATTCAAATTCTACCAGATGTCTAAAAAAATACTCTCTTTTGACCGAACAAGGGAACAAAACGATGACTATCGGGACGTTTTGACTGCATACCTGTGACATTTTCGATCTTCAACTTAAATGCACTTACGTTGCATTTTAAACCGGAGATATGAGTTCACAAGGTAAAATTTTGGTGTGCACCTTGAACCAGAGGTTTTGAGAATGGGCCTAGCCATGATTTGACATCACACATTTTGCACAAGAATTCTCAACTTTGATCGTTAGTTTTTATTTTTGAAAAGAATTATATACATTAAATCCCATGAATTGATTCAAATGTTCTTGAAATGACTTTTCTTTTGATGAAACGGTCCTTGAATTGTGTTCCACCCCACGTGTTTTGTATCAAAGGAGCACATGCATGCTTATTTTGGGGATGTGGCACGAATTTATCATTCTTGTAACATTTTGTTATATTTGTTTAATCAGGGCCATGCACATGTCTCTTTTACTCTTTTCAAAACAAAATACTGAACATTAGGGGCTACACGTGCATTGGAATATGCCTAAATCACAAATCATGGCTAGGCCCCTTTTCAGAACCTCTGCTTTTGGGTGAGCTGGGAATTTTGACTTTGCAAACTTGTATCTCCGGTGTTTGGTGTACGATTTCTAAATGCAAGGTTTATACATCTAAGTTGAATATTTATAGATTTAGCTGTGAAGGCGGGGAGCAATGATATCTTATTGTTTTGTTACTATCTCCAGTGAAAAGGGGGTACTTTTTTCTGAGACACCCGGTACTCAGAAATTTGTAAGTCAACCAGAATCGTAAATATTCATGCAGAATATCATGCATGGTCTCTACTTGAACGAAAATGCAACTTTCTTATTCAATAATTCTCATTGACACGGAGATATGTTTTCATGGAAAAAGCTTATGCATGTGTTTATCACTGCATTGGAAAATATGCTTCTTTCACTTGATTTTCCTCACAGTTTGCAAGTCTCAGTTAAGAGAGGTTGGCTGTTACTCGCGTTTTCATAGGGTTTGATGAAATATCCAATTTAACTCACAAGTGTTTTTTCTAGCCAAGTAGCAGGTCCTAAGTTTGTTCGCATTCATTTCTAATTAGGAACTTGGCTCTGAACTTGTTTGAAGTACGGTTTCTAAGCTTTGAACAATTCATTCAGGCTCAATTTCTGGGCATCTCAACGGCAACCCAATTCATAAAGTAAAAATTTCTTGGAAATGAGTTTCTTTATTTCTATGAATTGTATTTCAGAGCTATAATATGGCTTTCTGAACCCAAATGATTGCAAGAATTAAGAAACTGGCATAATTGAAACAAACGTATAATTGTTGAAAGCAAAGTCTCAAATTGAAATAAAATCGCTGCTCGCATTCTTACCATTTTGGAAAAAGCTATGATAAAAGTTTCTTCATTGAAAGTTCAACATCATGGAAAGGTCTTTTCGCTGCCACTCATCGGTTCAAACGAACTTGTTTTGCAATGTACATTTCTGTCATTATTATATCACAAGCTGAAGATGTCATTGGAAAGAGTCTCCACGTTTTGAATTTAGTTTCATGTAGTATGCAGGGCCGTCGAGAGCCATGTCAGGTCCTGGAGTGATTCATAGGATCGGGCCCAAAGGGGGTTTGGGGGTGAATCCCCAAGAAATTTTTTACACGGTCAGGCCCTTCAGACTCTTGGAGAATAAGGGAAACGCCCTTTTCAAGAAAACTAGTCAGAAAAATTGTTCAGATATTCCGTGAAAAAGTTATCAAGAAATTAGTATTGACGGTAAACAATCAAGAGATTGAAGACTCACTCTTACGTGGACTTGCAACAAGTCTTCTTTTTCGTTCTTAGTAGCTAGCTCCACTGCGCGCTCGTTGCGCCTTCGGCGCGGGTCAGTGGGGCTAGCTACTAAGAACGAAAAGGAAGACTTGTTGCAAGTCCAACTCTTACGAGATGACTAAATTTCAAAGGAGGACACAAACTTTTACGCATAGCAAATGAGAAAATTGTTTTCTTATGACTATGTTTGGTAGATAGATAGCCATAAAAAGTTGTTGTAAAGAGATTTTACAGCAATGGTTAATTTATGTGCAACAATATTTTGACGGGCTCCTCCGGAACTCGGGCCCTATGGGACTCCTATCCCTCCTAATCCCCCCCCCCCCGCCTCTCGACGGTCCTGGTAGTATGTATTTGTTGGCATCGTTAATTACTTGTGAGGATCTGCTGTTGCGTTCATGACTGTCTAGAAGTTACTTCTTTCCATTGCATGAATCAAAGTGCCAGTGATGTGATATATTCTTCTTTCTGAATTCATACTTTGCATTGCGCACAAAAAGAATGGCAAAGGAGGGGGTGATTAGTTTGTTTCCAAATATATAGCCATGATGTTTAAAATACGAGTCAAGCTTAATCAAA
This sequence comes from Aurelia coerulea, assembly GCA_039566865.1. Lineage (NCBI taxonomy): Eukaryota > Metazoa > Cnidaria > Scyphozoa > Semaeostomeae > Ulmaridae > Aurelia > Aurelia coerulea. The sequence goes on from CM076945.1 coordinate 18,097,720, forward strand.
ATAATAGAAAATTATGATTTTGTTCCGTACGTTCAAAGAGGACGCATCTCATGTTTACATCAGAATCTGAGTGCTGCAAAGATAGAATGGCAAATCCGAGAAAAATTTGGAAGACCTTCAGAGAGAAGAATCCTCTGGAGAAGTTTTATCTGGGATGATTCCTATAATGTCAAATGTCAAACCAGGACGCGTAGTGCTGACCATATTTGATGTTGCACCAAAATATCCAATAAGTAAAATATCATGCGTCTCTTGAAATAGTGTAATGGACAGGGAACCTATCAGTTTCCCTAAAATTTCCTGCAAAACAAATCAGAATTTCGACTGAATTTCCTACTAATTTCACCTGGGGAAATGGTTGGTCTCCTCAGAATTGCCGACAAAAACTCATAATTTCACTGGGATTTCCTACTAAAATCAAGGATCTTACTTGGGGGAAATTTGGCGTTTCACCTCAATTTACCTAAAGGAGCACGAGCAAGTATGGAATTTCCCCAAAGTCTCCCAAAAACATGCCCAATATAGACTAAGTCTCCAACTGTTGGAGATGCTAAATCTCACTTGGGAAACTGTGGGTAAAAGTATATTTCCCTTTACCCGTAGTTTACCCGTGGGGAAACTACGTTGGAAATTCGATGTGTAAAAAGCATTTGTTGTTGGAAACGGAAGGGAAATGGCCCGTTTACATCTAATATACAACGAAAAAACTATGTCGAAATTCAAACTTTTCTTGCCGTGGGTGCCATACATTCGAAACAACCAAATATGGATTACCTGGCCATTGTGATTCATTGCCGAAAACGTCATGTAGTCATACGTCACAGAACGAGATATGATGCTTGCAGTTCAATTGGAAAATATTCAGTTGTCAATGAAGTCTATATTGGTCGTCTGCTGGTAATCCTGCTATTGTCTCGCTGTTATGAGGTCAGAAAGGGCATTCATTTTGTCAGGAGTAAGAAATGCGAGATAAATGTGGAGAAAAAACTTTTTTGACTGATTTGGACAAAAAAAGCCAAAAATAAGCCAAAATTAAGAAATAAGCCAAATAAAAATTTTGCAAGCCAAACCAATCGAAAAAAAGCCAAAAAAGCAAAATTTGGCTTAAAAAAAGCCAATCTGGCAACCCTGTTTCGTATGGCTTATTGCGCAATATGTCATAAAAACCGTAACTTCAGTATGGCCTATTGCACAATACATCATAAAATCATCATTCTCTACGAACTGTTCATTTCGTATGGTCTATTGCGCAATACGTCATATAAAATATAACTTTAGTATGGCCTATTGCGCAATAGCCAGACTTATTACGATGAGTCCTAGTAAACGGACTAAAGGTAGCAAGTCTACGCAATAGACCATATACGTTTTGGCTGGAAAACTCAACCACGCTGCTGGCCTAGATTGATTCATCGTTTTCGTTTCCAACTTCACCTCTTTCTCCTCCTTGCCGGATGAATCATCGAAGTGCTGCGAGGAGAGAAAGACTGGAGAGAGCAAGGAACAATCTAGTCTACGAGTAGACCCATTATCCAACTGGAGAAAGGGTCTACGAATTAATGAGCGAAAGCTTGATACTGCAGTTCCAGATTTCTATAACTTCATTTATGCAGCCTTTGTTTAGACGGGTTTCACACATTATTTGCAGGGGCGGATCCAGCCCAAAATCAGATGTACGCACTGACGAGCGCGAAGCGCGAGTAAAATGGGGGTCCGGGGGCGGAGCCCCCGGAAAATCTTTTGGGGCCACGCCCTTCAGACTCTCAGACAACGCCCCTTTTTCAATTTTTCACGGAAACGCCCTATCAGATAAAAAGGGAGTTTCTTACACACAGACGGGAGCTAGTTTTCTAAATTCCTTGGCTCGTAAATCCTATTATCAAGTAAGCTCAAAACAACATTATAGACTACAACAAACTTTTGTCTCCCATACATAACTTCTTTGAAATGGGCCTATTATGTCTGCAACACAACGTCTTGTATTTTGTTTGAAATTGAATGAATTAAATTACTGGTTATAAAAAGTAACCTTAAAACAACATGGAAATGTTTAAACAAAATAACTGCTTACCAAAAACAAGAAATTCATCCTGGTGAATATTTTGATGGGATTCTCATTCAGTCAAAAGAGCAGAGGAGAGGGAACATATCATCACCGGTTCTTGCTTGCAATTTGCAAATCATATTAAAATGCCTTGTGCTGTCAAGATGAGCAGTTTTGAGCGCTCTTGCAAATAAAGAACAACCTCCTCTCCTTGGTTTCCAACTTGGTTTCCATCATCATGCGATTAAAACAACAACATTTCTTTTTCACCAGACAGGATTATGATTGTTTATGTCTTCATGATCAAATTCGTCATTTAGGCCATGCACGAGACATGAAAGAAACTTTCTCCTAGAAAGAGGTTAGCCCTTTAGTGGGTGGTCGTGTGACAGGGACTTCATATAATATTGGCCATTCCCAGGACGTGCTTCCACATTTTCGCCGTCAAGCTTTTCCTATACATTTCTATTGCGTTGCTAAAAAGCATTGGTCGCCTCATGTGCTTACAAAAATAATCCCTGAAAAGTTGGTACTGCTTTTCCATTCATCTCATATGAATTTAGAATTTTAGAATTTTTCTTTCTTGTAATAGCCTAACACAAAAATACATTTGTATGCCTAATTACAGCTATTACAAGAATAAACAAAACAGAAACTATTACTAATATAAGAACAGCAACACAAAACGAAAACTAAAAATACGCAGTCAAATAAAGCTATTTCGGATCTAATAATGTTTGTTTGACCCTGTCCACATTATCTAAACATTTTTCAATAAACTTTGGTATTATAGTTGACAGCTGTTTATCATTTGTTTGCATTAAAAATTCAAATCGCTGTTTATCATCCATGAATCTGAAAGATGGTTTTCGTTGAAAGGTAGCATTAAAAAGCTTTGCCCTATCTTCTTTGTTTATTTTACATGTCACAAGACAGTGCATTTCACTTTCAACTTCGTTACATACAGAGCACAGACGATCATCTACGTTCTTTTTAGGCCGATGATACCTGTTAGACATGACACTTAACCTTATTATTATTATGTATAACCTCGTTTTGTTTGTAGCCTCGTTTTGGTTTTGTTGGTTGATTTGAGAATACAACATGGCGCTACGAGCACGCGAACACAACTAGCTGATTGTTTTGGATTGAAACTCTGGAAGAAAAGGTCTCCACATTATGGCAGACCTCTTAAAAAGCGCCTTGAACCCGCCGACCCTCGATTTATCGGTGGATCGGTACGCAGCCTGGACAGTTTGGAGGCAGAAATGGAATGATTACTCATTATTAACGAAACTAGCAGAGCAATCGAAGGAATACCAAAGCGCCCTTCTTCGCTACACTTTCACGGATGAAACCAGAAATGTCTACGAGTCTTTCAGCCTAAGCACAGAGGATGCTAAAGATCCCAGTAAAATTTTAGACGCCCTTGAAACTTTTTCTCGTGGCATGGTGAACGAGACACTAGAGAGACACTTGTTCAATTCGAGAAAACAAGATGAGGGCGAAAAATTCGACGATTTTCTCACGGATCTCAAGATTCTTAGCAAAAATTGTAATTTCTGCGACCAGTGCTACCCAGGATTACTGCGAGATCGAATTGTGGGTGGTATTCAGGATGACAAGATAAGACAAAGCTTATTGGCTGACAACAAATTAACACTAGAAAGAGCAGAACACCTTTGTCGTGCAGGGGAAAAGGCCGTGGAGGGTATGTCCACCTTAAAAGGAAACAACAAAAGTAAGGAGGAGGAAGTAAGTTTTGTTGATTCAAGGGGACCAAAGAGACAAGGTAAGAAGCAATTTTCTTCATTACCTCAGAATGCTGCTGCATCACGTTCGCACCCCACATCAGCCAAATTATGCAAATTCTGCTTGCGCACGCACCTTTTTGGTCGCAACAACTGCCCAGCGGCTGGTAGGCGCTGTAACACCTGCAAGCAACTTAACCACTTTGCAGGAAGCTCTGTTTGCCTGCAAAAATCCGTCTCAGAAGTAGAAGAAAGTACTCTGGAGGTGGACAATCTTTTTTTGGGGAGCGTAGACCTCAGTTGTGAGGATGAAGCCAAAAATGAAACAGAGAATGATTGGCAGATTCAGATGAAAACCACAGGGGGATCTTTGCTTTTCAAGGTAGACACAGGGGCAGATGTTACTGTTGTTGGACAGCAACACTTGCCACAATTCAAATTATCAAGAGCAGATGTCCGCAAAACTAAGAAATCACTGAGGGGACCCGCCAACCAGCAATTATCCTGCCTTGGATATATCAAAGCTAACCTCTCTTGGGGACAAAAAACTGCATCCCAGATCATTTATGTATGTAAGAACATGGTCACATGTCTCTTGGGAAAACCAGCAATCAAAGCCTTAGACATGTTGAGATTCAGTGCTGGATCAGAACTCTCTTGTTGCTCATTAGAGTCTCAAGAGGGTCAAGATATCTTGAATGAGTTCCCAGAGATATTCCAAGGACTGGGAAATATTAAAGGCGCCCCTATCCACATTAAGATCCAGGACAACGCCACACCATACCATTTATCCACGCCACGCCACGTTGCCTTGCCATTACTTGACCCCCTCCAAAAGGAACTATCTAGAATGGAGGAAATGGGGGTTATCCGCAAGGTCGAGGAACCCACAGACTGGTGCCACCCTATAGTGCTGGTCAAGAAAGATAATGGCAGCATTAGGCTGTGTTTAGATCTCACACGTTTAAATTCAGCTGTCAAACGTGAATTCTATCAGCTGGAAAGTGTGGATGAAACTTTGGCCAAACTCGGAGAGTGTAAAATTATGACCAAGCTTGATGCAAACTCTGGGTACTAGCAAATGCCCTTGGATGATGAAAGCCAATTAAAAGCAACGTTTATAACCCCTTTCGGTCGCTTTTGCCCAACTCGTGGCCCATTTGGTTTGTCATCCATGCAGGAAATCTTTAACAAGCGATTAGACAAAATCATTCTTGGATTGCCTGGTGTAGTCAAAAGTACAGATGACTTTTTGGTAACGGGAAAGAATATGGCTGAACATGATGAACGCCTTAGAGGATTACTGAAGCGACTCTCAGACCATGGAGTTACCCTCAACCCAACCAAATGCAAGTTCCGCCAAACTGCAGTAGATTTTTTGGGGCACAACATATCAGCAGCAGGAATTAGGCCACTCAGTACCAAGGTTGATGCCCTGCTCCAACTCCGCACCCCGGAAAACATCACTGAACTGCGAAGATTTTTTGGCATGGCTCAGCAGCTCTCTAAGTTCACACCAGAATTAGCCAGAGCATCAGAGCCACTGCGAGGCCTGCTCAGTACCAAAAACTCATGGGTATGGACAGCCAACCATGAAACAGCCTTTAGAGAAACAAAGAAAGTTTTGGCTAAAGCACCTATCCTAGCCCATTATGATGTAAGCAAGCCCACCAAGCTGCGCACAGATGGAAGCTTACTAAATGGCATTGCAGCCATCCTGTACCAACAGCATGGCGACCAGTGGAAACCAATAGAATTCGCTTCCAGATACCTCTCTGATGCAGAGAAAAACTACCATAATATTGAAATTGAAATGCTTGCAGTCACATGGGGTTGTGAAAAGATGTCAAAATACCTCCATGGCCTCCACAACTTTGTCGTACAAACTGATCACAAGCCTCTCATACCTATTCTCAACTACAAACCCCTCGCTGAGATGACACCACGCATACAAAGGATGCGTATGCGCCTACTAAAGTTTAATCTTGCCGCTGAATATGTGAAGGGCAAAAACCTTGCCGATGCAGATGCCCTTTCCCGGGCACCCTGGTCCGAGGCTACCAAAGAAGATGAAATTGTGGAACAAGAAATAGCTGCTCATGTGGATACAGTCATTGGCAATATACCTGCCACGGAGCCCCGCATTGAAGAAATAAGAAATGAAACAAGAGCTGATTCCACCCTTCAAAAATTGATAAACGTGCTACACAAAGGATGGCCTTCCACCATAAGAGAGTGCCCCGAAACTATACGACAATTTTGGCATTGCCGTCAAGACATAACAGAGACAAAGGGTCTCATACTGAAAGGAAGCCAAATTATCATCCCAACAAGTATGAGACGGGACATGCTGGATCGAATCCATGAAGGACATTTAGGCATGGAAAAGTGCAAGCGACGAGCTCGAAAATGCGTATACTGGCCAAATATGAATAACCAAATAGAGCAAAAGATTCAAAGATGTGGGGAATGTACAAAGCTTCTGCCCTCAAAGCCAGCAGAGCCATTACTACCACATGAGTGTCCAGAGCGACCATGGCAGAAGGTTGGCTCTGACCTCTTTCACTGGGCTGGAAAAATGTATGTCATAATTGTTGACTATTTTTCCCTCTGGCCTGAAGTTTACCTGTTAGGAAGACCCGACTCACCAAACGTAGTGCATGCAATCAAGGAGGCATTTTCACGACATGGCATCGCGCAGGAGCTCGTGTCTGACAACGGGCCATAATACATCTCCCGAGAGTTCAAATTCTTCAAATCCCAATGGCAATTTAAACATACCACAAGCAGCCCCCACTACCCCAGATCAAATGGCCTTGCAGAGTGCACAGTCAAAGCAGTGAAACGGCTTATAAAAAAGTGCCACCGCTCCAACCAAGATATCCTGCAAGGATTGCTGATACTCCGAAACACACCAATCAAGTGCGGCCAGTCCCCTGCCCAGCTACTGAAAGGTTACACCCTCAGAGATAATCTTCCCAGATTCCAAGAGGATCATTCGCCACCGTTACGTCTCCCTTCAAAAGAAAGAGCTCAGGCAAAAGCATATCATGATAGGAAATTCACCACCACGAGGGGGCCCAGAGAAGAGTTCCAGCCAGGCCAAGCAGTTGCTATCCAGCATGAAACAACAAAAGAATGGTCTGTCCACGGCAAAATACTACAGCAAGTTGCCCCACGATCCTATGAAGTTCAGCTACCAAATGGAAGGAAATTGAGGCGAAACCAACGTTTCATGCGTAAACGTTACATCAACTTCACAGCAACCAGAGGTGGTCCAGCCAGCCTAGTAATAAGAGCCCCAGAAAGAGCCACGGACGAACAAGAAGAGGCAGAAGACAGTGCCAGTAATGATGATGACACAATTCCGTACAACCAATCAGATAGTGATTCCACAGAACCATCCAGTGAGGAGGAGGATGCCGAGGAGGCAGCCGCAGAAAACCACAGAACAAGATCAGGGAGAATGATCAGAAGGAAAGCACCAACTGACTATGATGACTTGTGAATTGTAAAAGTATCATATCCCTATGAGAAGGGAGATGTTAGACATGACACTTAACCTTATTATTATTATGTATAACCTCGTTTTGTTTGTAGCCTCGTTTTGGTTTTGTTGGTTGATTTGAGAATACAACAATACCTGCCAGTCTCTATCTCTAGACGATGGTCGGAGAGTCTAAACTTGCTGACAGCAATGCGTGTTTTCAAATCTTTGACGTTAAGCAAGTAATTTTCAATCATGACTTGTGTCTTAAAGGTGCAATATGTGCGCATTTTTGGCTGTTTCTTCAAGGCTGCTAATGTCCTCTGGTTATTGCAATCATTGATTCTCGTTACGATTTGGTTCACTAAACGGTTGTTTAAGCATTGGTTTTGCAGGAACTGGGATTCCCAGATATATCCTAACCCATGTCTGAACGAGATTTCTTTCATATAAGTTGTCCAAGGCAACTGGATACCCCTGTTTAAAATGTATACTTTTCGAAGAATGCTGTTGATTTGCCCCTTTGCAAGACGTATCCAGTTCTTTGCAGTAGATTTGAAACCCACGATAAACAGCTGTTGTCTGCCTAGTTCACATCTAGACCCAATATTTGACGTTGTTTTTTAACTCCTAAAATATCTTTACACAGTTTAAGATTGAGCTTTTCTATAGGGTTTTGGTCGTTGAACGCTATCTTAAAACAACCCCAAAAATCAACACCATACAGTAAAATAGGTTTAACGAGGCTGTCGAAAAGATTCAAAGTTACTTCTATTTGCTGTTTAAATGTTTCTCCAAGACAATTCTTCATCTTGAAATAAGCTTTTAGACCACGCTTGTATAGATCTTTCAATATTTCCTTAATATTCATGGACGGGGTAATTAAGAAACCTAAGTAGCTAAAATTCCTAACAGTTTCTAGTTCTTCATTACCGAAACGGAGTTTAGTGCTATGTATCATTCTTCCACCTTTGTTAAATACCATACACTTAGTTTTACTCACGTTGACTCTCATCTCATTAATAGTGCAATAATGTTCCAACTTATCTAACGAGTGTTGTAAACCTTCTTTACTTTCGGAGATAATCACCAAGTCATCCGCCCAGAATAACGATCCAATGACAGTATCATCTAATTTTGCTGGCCTACTTTCAACTTGATTAAAGATTGAAGGTAAATCACTGAGCAATATGTTAAATAAGCAGGGACTAAGGATACAGCCTTGCTTGACCCCTTGGTTTACCTCAAAGAACTCGGTTCTCTTATCAGCAATTCTGATGCACGTCTGGTCATTTTTGTACATGTCTTTGATAACGTTAAAAACCTTCCCCCTTATCCCCCTATCATATAGTTTTCTAAGCAGTAACTTTCTTGAGACCTTATCGTACGCCTTTTCGAAGTCTACGAATGCTGCAAATAACTTTTTTCCTTTATGATTGCAATAGCTAGACACGATGGAGTTTAAGATAAACAGATTATCGGATGTTCTATTACCTTTAACAAAACCAAGTTGTTCTGGTTTAATAATTTCATTTGAGATAGCAAACGAAGTCATAGACTAGCTACACTAGTCCCTCGATTTCGCTGTTGTTGTTGTTGCTGATGGCCAGCTCAATGAGGGACTAGTTGCCAGAGAGTGTCTCAAATCGGAATTTTCAGAACGAAAAACCGAATTGTAAATCTGATTGGAGCATTTCGGCTAAAACAATAGTAAATTTTTTTGTAGCCAATCAACTTTTCCTCTCTTTACTTATTTTTACTGGAAAACCTCCCTTTGAAGTAGAGGCCTGTTTGGTCTGAGTTTTTCAAGGAGAAGCAATGGCGACCGGCGCTGTCGTCGCAGCTTGATCGACCAGAAGCAAATGAAGCTGAAGGAATTTAGCCAGCCATTTGGCATGATAAAGTGTGCACTGGGAAGAGATATTTGTTTGTGCTCTAACAGGAAATGGCAAAATGTAATGCTGTTGCAATACTTGAGAGGCATTTTCAAGACAGCAGTGAGTGTCATTTGTCAGTACAAAACTGCAGTGTAGTGTAGGTGTAGGCCTACTCTAAGTTCAGGTTAGTAGTGATTTTTTCGTTTACATTTGGCTCGTGTATTTCAATTTCTAATATTATCTAACTGCAAGCATGTTACTTCGCAATGTTGGGCTGTTGTACTTTATCACCTTACAGTTGTTTTGGTTTGAATGCACTTGATTTGCCAAATGAAACAATCTTTAGATATTTTAGTAAAAAAATTTTATGGTTTTTTGTGAACATGACTAAAAATCCCCAGGTACTTTTACTATGGAAGTTCCTTATGTGATCCAACCCCCCCCCCCCCCCCCGTGTTTGGATCACATAGGGAAAGGAAAGGGTGATATAATTTTTTGCTTGTGATTTAACAAGTATTTGTTACTTCATCGCATTGATGTTGATATCTTTAATCCATAGGGGTTTGTTTAAAGCAAGATACCTGCTTCATTGTTATCAGACCTTGTACCAGGATGCATTTAGATGGCACTTTTCTTGGAGAGAGATTGTCTATATCACTTGGAGCAAATATAAAGGACAGTTCCTTTGAAAATTCCTTGCACTTCAGATACCACTTAACTGATTGCTAATGATAACGTATAATGATGATGTAATGCCTAATCTTGTCAAATCTTTGATTCCTTTATCTTTGGTCACTCTGAACTCCTCTGAAATTTCAAATTTATGTTCACTGTCCATGCTCAATTTTGTCAGAGTCATAAACTGTCTAAAATTCTTTCAAATTCACATGAATAAAACTTGGTATCAATGTGTTGTTTTCTTGAGTCATTTTGATGATTACTGATCACAGCAGCAACAACAACTAAATATTAATTCCGTGGTCCGCGTTTTACGCATGTAGCGCTTATGAAAACGAGGCTATCAAGTTAGTCCGATTTCAGACACTGTTTGGCAACAAGTCTCTGTATGAGCGACAAATCAGTTCTAAGGAGCATACAGAGATTGTGTAGCCAGTCTAACGAAGTCAACCGTTCATTGATTATGATGTTAAAGAACTTCCCAAGACACGAAAGCAATGCAATTCCCCTGTAGTTTTTCTCCGAAGTTTTATTGCCTTTTTTGTGCAATGGAATGATCATGCTCTTTGTCCAGCACGAAGGAAATATTCCGTTGTTGAGTAGATTGTTGAATAAGTCAAGGAATGTTCCAGGATATCTATCTATACTACAAATTATCATTTCGTTCAGTATTTGATCTATACCAGACGACTTCCCTTTTTTTAACTTTTTAGTTGCCTCTTGGAGCTCGTTTAGTGTTATCTCACACATCATTAAATCATCGACGTGGTCTGGGTAATTTATCATTTCGTCAATGTCTTGTACATCTGGGTTGTACAGTAAGGACTTAACATGTTAATCCATCTTCGAGGCTCTATAGATGCAACATAATCATTTTTTTGTGAACTGCCATTCTTAAAAGTATCTAATAACTTCCAAAACTTTTTAGGATCTTTCCGACAAACTTGCATTTGTTGCAAAAGCTGTTGTTTTTGGTTTAGCTTTTTTGTTTTGATGGTTTTTTTGAAATCTTTCTTTTTTATGGAAAGTTCATCCCTAAGGGCTGAATTTTTAGGTTCTCGAGAGACAGACTTGCCTAGAATGCGAATTATTTTTCTCTTTTCGTCGCATTCCTTATCAAACCAGACTTTATTTTTTAATTTGGAATTACGTCTTCTCTTTTTTGTCCTTATACCACTAATCTTGGATATAAAATTCAGTAGGTTCGTCAACTGATTAACGCTATCCATGCAAGATTCAGAGGAACTTGACTCTGAAAGTTGTGCATTAACTGCCGTAAATTTTCCTTCAATCTCATGCTTATTTAGGGAAGCTAGGAAAGATGTTTTTGCCTGTTCATCCCAAATAAACTTTTCTGGTGCATTCCGAAGTTCATCGCTTACTCTATCATTAGTTTTCTCTCTTTCTAGGCTTATAGAATACGTAAGAGCACAATGGTCAGACAGTAATGGATTTAAATCGCGCACTTGGAAAAATTGGACTTTTTCAAAAATTGTATGACTTGCTATTAGGTAATCAACTACGCTGTTTCCATTCCATTGAAAGCAAGTATATCTGCCTATGACATCACCAAGTTTTCTTCCGTTCACGATGTATAAATCGGAAGTTATGCACAAATCAATAAGATCTTTACCGCGCTTCTTATTTATATTATCTTCAGAATTTCTGTGTATTTTCATGTGTGAATTGGTATCAAAACAGGCTATATTGTTTTCTTTATCAAAGTATTTACTGTATATTCGACAAGATCTTGTAAATCACCTACCCGTGCATTAAAATCCCCCTGGATCATGACCTCACCTCTCAGTTTAAAATCTCTGATCTCCTTCTCTAGTTGTCCTATATAGTCTTGATTGTATCTTTTTTCATATGTTTCCGGACTAAAATATATGGTACCAAGAAATATGTCCTTCTGTAAGAGAAAATGTTCTTTTTTCAATTTAATCCAAATAGTATTGGAAGATAGTTTTGACTGATTTACAGCAACTACTGTATATGTCAGCGCAGTTTCTTAATTCATCCGAGGTCGCACACAATTTATGCACAGATTCGCCTTTGTTGAAGTAATTTATTCGGAACTTGATGCTCCCTACGAATTTATGCAGACACAAAGTTTCAGAAACGAGGTTTGTGGAGGTGTGGCTCTCCACCGCAGTACCGTTCAATATCCTCCATGAAGCAATTCGTGTTTGGAACTTGAGGGACTCGACCGACTGAAGGATTGAGTTGGCGAAATAGAAATATCGAGCATAAATGTTTTGAGAATTTGCTGAGGATTTCATTAAACTGAAAGAAAAAGGTTCGCCGCCATTTATAAAGTTCTCATAGAATTTCTTTCTTCAAACTTGAACTAGCAAAAGAGACATGCTTACGCAAGCACAGTGCGAACGTCTGGATCCGCCCCTGTTGAATGGTGGATTAACATAATTAACTGGGCAGCCGTAGCAAGCTTTATCTCTTTATTTCGTAGACCCTTTATTCTTTAGGATAATTGGTCTACTCGTAGGCTAGGAACAATCCAGACGAAGCAGTTAGTAATTTTATACAAGCAACGAACGCAATTTTTGAACAACTTTCGAGAGGAAATTGGTATGATCTGGATTTTACTGATAACATTTCACGCCGTTTGGATGACGTCCAAAATGGCCTACGACTCATTTATTACGTTTGAAGAATAAAAACATTATGGAGGGGTTTTGCTCCAACCGGAAGGAATACACCTATATAGGAAGATAGGAATCAGGAATGTTGTAACAATAGGCATTATTTATGCACACAATAAAACAATCAGCGAAGGATCTGAGAAATTTATAGGCATTGTTAATATATACAATCAAAACAATTCCGAGATATTTTTATGCTCTGCATGATGTGGTAACTTTTATTTCATTGACTGCCTGAATTATATCTTGCAGAATTATCTGTGTTTGGTCATTTGATATTTGAAGCATGAGTCGTAGGCCATTTTGGACGTCATCCACGTGAAATGTTATCAGTAAAATCCAGATCATACCAATTTCCTCTCGAAAGTTGTTCAAAAATTGCGTTCGTTGCTTGTATAAAATTACTAACTGCTTCGTCTGGATTGTTCCTTGCTCTCTCCAGTCTTTCTCTCCTCGCAGCACTTCGATGATTCATCCGGCAAGGAGGAGAAGGAGGTGAAGTTAGAAACGAAAACGATGAATCAATCTAGGCCAGCAGCGTGGTTGAGTTTTCCAGCCAAAACGGATATGGTCTATTGCGTAGACTTGCTAACTTTAGTCCGTTTACTAGGACTCATCGTAATAAGTCTGGCTATTGCGCAATAGGCCATACTAAAGTTATATTTTATATGACGTATTGCGCAATAGACCATACGAAATGAACAGTTCGTAGAGAATGATAATTTTATGATGTATTGTGCAATAGGCCATACTAAAGTTACGGTTTTTATGACATATTGCGCAATAAGAGCAAGACTGAATTATGTTTTTTATGCGCGCGCAGAAATCCCTCGAAACCGAGGCAATGGGGAAATCAGCATTATTACAAACGCTCCTTTCCTCAATTCTAGAACTGACCACAGCTGAAACCATAACAGCAACAACAACGAGCATAGGTGAAGGTCACATGGAAATAGCTTAAACTGAAATACCTGAAATACGGAGAACATCCCAAAACAAAACAGTTATACACACAAGGAACCCGCGGAGTTTTACCCAGTTTATTAATCGCAAGCCACTGTTGTAAAGAAATCAAACTATTGGATTCTGGGCAATAAAAATCTCTTGCAAAGCCTGGAGTTTCTGCTCTCTCGACTAACCCTTCGATGGACTAAAACTTCCCGCCCGACGTGCGTCACTGCGAGTAACATCGATGAGCGAGTAATATTTTCTGAACGCAGTCATGCTTACCTTGAAGTAAAAATTGTTCTGTAAAATGTAAAAAATTAGCTTTGCTCAACGACCAATTTGCCATAAAGGGAATACAAACATGAAATCAATGTCACAAGAAATTTGCGATATACTTCAAAACAACGAGAATTTTGGCCCAATCTATCAAAAACTGACCCCCTGGTACATCAAACCAAACATCAAGTAATAAATGCTAACATAGGCTAAGGACGGGGGTATAATTTTGACTTCACCTTGAGCTGTTGTCGTTGCTCTCCATTGTTTGCGGCTGCTTGTAAATAAACAAAGATGGCTGGCTAGGAAATCAGCATAAAACCAGCACGTAGATATCTAAGTTTTACGATGTCATCCCCTATTTTTCCGGCAGTACGGATACGATTTTCTGACAGCCAAATGAAATTTCTATCAATACAAAAAGTTTCCTGAAAAGGCTGCGGCCAGATTTTTTGCAAATTACATAGAAATTCGATCCATTTTTCCTCACTATTTTTGAACCAAAATCTATTAACCTTGAAATTTCTTGGCTTGTGAGGCTCAGAAGAGTCAAATAGGCTTGGAATTCAATGAAATAAACAACAAAGTATTTACCTCTTCAAAAATAAATTGACTGCTTGTTTATTTCAAGGATTTTGAACACTAGAAGGGTTTACTTTGGCAGACCAAAATACTTAGGCCGATAACGATGTGAAGATCACCGGTACTTCGATAAAAAATTGAAGTATGATCCCCTATTTTCCCGAATAGCTCACCTGGCTCAAAATGTTGCTCAGATCTTGGAGAAGGATTTCAGAGATGATGGTGAAAAGGCTGCGGCCAGTTTTTGAGTATTTTAAAAAACATTAAATCCTTGAATTCTTCGTCTTTTGTAACAATCACCACGATATCTATTCCACATGTTTGGAGCCCTTTAAAATGTTTGATTAACTTCAGCTCTCGTCCAAGTAATCTTTAACTTCCAACCTGTGCATTTAGCCAAGTACCGAAGACAATAGGCAAATTCCCAGGGGTCAGGAATCTTCGAAAGTCTATTGTTTGTTTTTCCTGGCAACCTTTCAGATTCACAGATTCCAACCAAATGCGGGGGCGCAAGGTCCTGTCGGTCAGCGGCAAAAACATAATTCAGTCTTGCTCGCAATAAGCCATACGAAATAGATAGGCCATACAGAAGTTTGGATTGCCACGATGTATTTCGCCAAATGCCATACTGAATGCAAAACACCATTTGAAATGAAAGTTGGCATACGAAATAATGTGAAGGCCATACTGAAAAGAGCAGTTAGTATTGAAAATATTTCTTATATGAAAGAAATTTAGGGTTTAAGATAAGAAAATGTCAGTTTGTAATAAAGACGCAAACAACGCTCCATAATGATCCATCTAAACCATTCATTGATCAGCCATAAAATGTCATACCTCAAGAGTATGATGTCATAGTCTTGTCATTGACGCATATGACTCGAAAAGGTATATGACCCGAAAAGGTAGGCTATCTTGAAAACATGGAATGTGGAATACTGGAATAGAATACTGGAATGACATGGAATACTGGAATACTGGAATGGCATAGAATACTAATTAATATTCCATGGAATGCTAATTGATATTCCATGGAATGCTAATTGATATTCCATAATTATGTTTCTATGGCATTCCAGTATTCCATGGAATATCAATTAGCATTCCATGGAATACTTAAAAATAGGTTTATATCCCAGACATCTTTTCTATTCTTGATTGTTATGTCTTATCAAGCAATTATTCTCAATTAACTTTGTCGGAGTGGCAGCAATTATTCCTTTTGTCAAGGAGATACCACCATTGTAAAGACCAAGTTCATGTTATGAAATATTTGTCAATGATCAGATAACTTTGGCTATCTTGAAAACATGGAATGTGGAATACTGGAATGGAATACTGGAATGACATGGAATACTGGAATACTGGAATGCCATAGAATACTAATTAATATTCCATGGAATGCTAATTGATATTCCATGGAATGCTAATTGATATTCCATGGAATATCAATTATGTTTCTATGGCATTCCAGTATTCCATGGAATATCAATTAGCATTCCATGGAATACTTAAAAATAGGTTTATATCCCAGACATCTTTTCTTTTCTTGATTGTTATGTCTTATCAAGCAATTATTCTCAATTAACTTTGTCGGAGTGGCAGCAATTATTCCTTTTGTCAAGGAGATACCACCATTGTAAAGACCAAGTTCATGTTATGAAATATTTGTCGATGATCAGATAACTTTAGTATCTCAACTTAAACCAATAAATCTGTGACAGTACTTTCGACTCACTTGATGCGAAAGGTAGAAATTCTTCAGATCCTTTTATAGAAATTTCTAAGGATCATACAATAAAGCTCTTTCTCTGCCAATCAATTGCGTAATGTCTTTTCATCAGACCTGCATACCTTCATCGATTAATTTTCTATGAATGGGAACTTTAGACCCAATGCATGTGGCAAGATATAGACGGGGGCAAATTGCTGCGAAAAGCATCTGCTTCTTATAGAAGCCTCCATCAAACATAGTCAAACTATGCTTCAAATAAAGCATTTTATTTCAAATGTAATTTACCTCAACTATGCAACTTTAAAACTTGTTTGTTCTTAAAACTTGGTTCATAACGGCAAAGGATTCTAGGATTAAAAGGATCCCAGATTTTTGAAATATATTTTCTGGTAGGGTGCCCTCCACCGAGTACCCCCCCCCCCCCCTGTTGTTGCAAGTTGGGTAGGATGATGATTAATCTGTTGACCTGTTCCACGCGCAGTGAGATCAGGCTCTTCACTTATTGCTAGAATGGCTGCCACATTTAAGTTCCCAAAACCAAGAAAACGCGAAGACCTTTTAGCAAGCATTCCACAGTTTATAGCCTTTGTATGGCAAGATTTATATGATCTACGACGAATTGGCAATGGAAGTTTTGGTTCAGTAGATTTCGCAAACTATCGGTCCGAAGGTTCGATGCTTGCCAGTCCCCAAGCATATACTTTGATACAGGAAATCCTTGACATATTTTTACTTTATTTTCACTTGTTTCCTATATCTTATTACTCGTAGGGTACTTGAGTAATGTCTAAACGTGGGAAAAGCTCAAAAACATTGTTTTGAAATGTTCACGAGGGCACAAGTAGTGAAAATGTAGATTGTTATGGAACCTCTAAGAAACTCGTAAGAAACTCTGAGTACTCAAAATCTGAAAATTTTAAGAAACTTTCAGTACTGGCCCCAATTCTTAGTTTCTCATAAAAAGAAATACGTGTAAATCATGCCATCAATAAATTAATTCAAAACTGCTTAAAGGCAACATATAGAGCAAAACAGATGGGTGAACTTACAAATATCTCACAATGACAGAAGTTCAATAGCGATAAGACTAAAAGCGTTTCTTTCTCACATGCTTTGCTGATGATAAAGAGGGACCTGCTGTGCCTTTCAAACTAATGCTTTGTACGAAAAATTTTACCGACCAGAAACTGCGACCAAGATGGTGTTAGAAACTTTTTCGAAAATTGTAAATTTTAAAACTTATTGAGCAAATCTTTCGCTTGTTATGGGATCGAATCAATCTAATTATAATCAAAGGTTGGCAATGAATGCTCCAAATCAGAAATTTACTGAGAAAATGTGCACCATAAAATTTGCAGACGGCACTAAACGTAATTCTGACAAAAAGTAATGGACAGAATGTTGTCAAACTTGTGCAGACCAAACTTGTTCCTTTAAACCATTGTACTTGTCTGAGAGGAAACACCCCCTTCGCAGAAATATTGGAACAACTAGGTTTGGGTGAGAGGAATCAGCATGGCAAACTTGGAATTTTTATACAATTTTTACAATATTTGAAAAAGATATCTAGCTAAGATTTTAGCACATAAGTAGCGAATTCGCTTTTGATATACCATGCAATCGCATAGAAATCTGTTACTGCACTGAAAGAATGCCAACTGAACTGCGTTCATGTGAAAATCTGCGTATGGGAAATTTGTGGGGAACTAATATCTTGCCACATGCATTGGGTCTAAAGTTCCCATTCATAGAAAATTAATCGATGAAGGTATGCAGGTCTGATGAAAAGACATTACGCAATTGATTGGCAGAGAAAGAGCTTTATTGTATGATCCTTAGAAATTTCTATCAAAGGATCTGAAGAATTTCTACCTTTCGCATCAAGTGAGTCGAAAGGACTGTCACAGATTTATTGGTTTAAGTTGAGATACTAAAGTTATCTGATCATTGACAAATATTTCATAACATGAACTTGGTCTTTACAATGGTGGTATCTCCTTGACAAAAGGAATAATTGCTGCCACTCCGACAAAGTTAATTGAGAATAATTGCTTGATAAGACATAACAATCAAGAAAAGAAAAGATGTCTGGGATATAAACCTATTTTTAAGTATTCCATGGAATGCTAATTGATATTCCATGGAATACTGGAATGCCATAGAAACATAATTGATATTCCATGGAATATCAATTAGCATTCCATGGAATATCAATTAGCATTCCATGGAATATTAATTAGTATTCTATGGCATTCCAGTATTCCAGTATTCCATGTCATTCCAGTATTCCATTCCAGTATTCCACATTCCATGTTTTCAAGATAGCCGAATAAACTTGCTCAGTCATGAAAGCCAATCAAAGCCAAACAAATTTTGCGGGGTCGACCTGAACATGATTCTTAACAGCCTTTGAATTAATTCCCAATCTATCCAGACTTAGGCCTCGGGTCCACTTGCGCGAAGGAAATGTAACTCACGCTTGTTTACCTCGTTTCATTTTGTTTGTTCCTTGGTATAAATTTGCCATGTATCATTATTTACATTTGCTGAAGATGAACCAAGTTTGGTTCGAAACGTTCGTTGGCTTTAATCAGCTCATCAACATTGCTTTTCACCAACTTAAAATAAATTATTTATTATTATCATTATTCGAAAACATATTTACGTCAAATTAACTAATATGTTTTCTAGCCGTTTATGTCCACTGGAATGTCTTAACCGTTTACGTCTTCTGGTAATGTCTACTAACAAAATTTTTGCAACATGAAATATCAATAGAAGGACGTATGAAATGATTTTTAACGCTTGCTTCGTTCACCGACTCTACGAGGTATATTTTACTATAAAAATTGGGTCTTCCTTCGAGAAATTCTACTACAAAAAATATGATCTATGAATACGATCTGTGTCGGACGGACTTATGATCAAACAGTTCGCAGACTGCCTCGGCATCAGACTCAGTTTTATCTTGTGTATGGCGTGGACTAAGATGAGATGAGACTACTTACCACTAAGATGAGACTACTTAAGAGTCACATAGAGAGCATATTCTTGTATAATAGCGAGCTTTGGACCCTTACCAAAAAGCTTGAAAATACAATAAATGTCTTCCAGAGAAATCTCCTCCGCAAGGTCCTCAATATCAAGTGGCCCAAAAAATATCAAACCAACAATTATACGAAAGAATGAAACTTGATGAATGGAGCAAAACAATAAAGGGAAGAAGATTAAGTTGGTATGGACACTTCTTAAGACTGCCAGACAATACACCTGCAAAAACTGCATTAAGAGAAGCTCAGAGATATGTAAAGAAACCAAGGGGTGGACAAAAGTTAACATGGATAAAAAAGATTGAAAAAGATCTTGAGACAGCAAGAGTGATGGTTGCAAAAGAAGATGGAACGATCTTTGTAGCGACTGATGAATACCTAGCAAATAATAGGCCGTTATGGCAGTCCGTAGTTAATCGCGCTATGTTAAATTAAACGAAATGCGTATCAGATAGATCGGTAGATAGATAGATGGCGTGGACAAAATTTGCTACCTGTACCAAAAAACGTTGTTTCAGCATCTCCATGTCGCAAGTATTATCATGCCGCGTCATGCCCTTATTTCAGCAGTGTGCATGGATCTTTAATTATAGCACCAAAAGCGAAGAAATTTGTAGCTCCACAGAAGCAACAGCAATAACAATGGGCATTAAAAAGTATCCATTCATACTTGCTGTTCTTGATCACCACTGTCCATTTATCTCAAAATATAATTCTGGGGAAGTAGCCAATTCTGGGTGGATTTAAATTTCACTGTGTGACGACAGACTGCTGCTTTCCAGCTTCTCTCTCGAAAAAGGAACTTCAACGGAACTCTCACATGAACAAAGTTAAGGCAAAGAAGAACATTTATTCGTCAGAAAATCATTTACAATACACATACATAATTTATTGCATATAATACTTATTAGGATGGTTATAAGTGGCTAAATATACTGGATCCCGTAGGTTGACTTAAAGTTCTATCAATTCTTGCTTTCTTTGGGCGGGGTGGCTCTGTGTTGGGCAATGGTCGACGAATTTTCTGCAAAAGGAACATTAAATATCATAGCGTAGTAGCATTGATTTACAACCATATCATGAGTGAGATAAAATGAAGTAACCAGGTGTCCCAAAATAATGAATGTTGTCATAATGGCGTTTTTACTTAGTTGTATCTTTTCAAGACAGCGGGTTGATTAGGTTGTGTTAAGTGACCGCATTTCGTTTCCACATACGACGCTGTTACACCACTTTGGCCCCGAAGCTGATTCCACAAGAAAATTATCAGAAGAAAAAACAACGGGCAAAATAAGGTCGCGAGCTATATTTTAGCGTTGATCGAGAATACCAAAATCGCAGTATTGCGTAGTTGTTACATGATGTATCATATCACAGTATGACCGCGAGTCGGTGTAGATTTATATTGCAGTACATTGCAATTTTGGTTATTCGACGTTGCTCTTAACTTATTTTCTTTCCTTTCGGGGTTTCAGATTATTTCGTTGTTTCTCTCGAAGGACTTAACTGTTTTTCCGTTACAGCTCTTAGTTTTGTTGTTATTCTTTTACAGGAATTAACGGGTTTCCACAGATTACAGTGTCTACGTTGCGTTTTTGGTTTATTACAATGAGTCCGTTATTTAAGGCTTTTTTCGACATTTAACCAAAACGAGGCTGATCCACTCTTAGGGGTGCGTCCTAACATCACGGGTTTGCCTCTAAATTGTCCTCCTTTGAGCAACAGTAGAAAAATGGTGCTGACATTTGGCTAGTTAGGCCTAACCTCTTCACACTTTGTCAAAGGATAACGGCTGTCAAAAATGTGCAGCGGTACAAGACATAATGAACTTGCTTTACAAGATGGCAAGTGTGTTTGATCACCTTACTTGAATCAACCATAGATTTTTGCTTTAAATGCCTAAGAACAACGTAGAGACCCTAAAATAGATGACAATTTCTGCCCCGTCCGATCCTAAGTAAATATATCCTACCTTTGATGCGTCTGGTCCATCAGGTGTATCATTTGAAGATTTAGATTGATAAACAAATGATCTGGTAGGGACATTTGGTTTGCTGCGCGTTGACGTCAAAGAAGATAGCCTTGATAGTGTTGTCTTACTGCGATCGAGGAAGGATCCCTTGAGCAAAATAGTATATAGTTAGCTATACAGATACCGGCTGACAAAAAATGAAGTAATCACTAAATAAGAAAATAAAGTTCGACTATGTTACTGAAGATACAAAGGTTTCCTTTTGCATAATGGACCCAATATCTAATTTCATTTCATAGCTGATAACTAAAGATCACGAAGTTAGAAAAGCTTATTCTTAGCCAAAGACGTTTTCAGGAGAGTTTTCAGGTGCAATTTTGAGCAGGCTGGATGTATTGCGAATGGACATGAAATCTTCCAAAATTTAAAATGTTACTGCCCTACTCATTGAAATGAATTGGTTAAAGGGAACCCAGGTAAGTTGCATAATTCCAGAGAAAACATGTGTGTGTGTGTGTGTGTGTGTGTGTGTGTGTGTGTGTGTGTGTGTGTGTGTTTTCAAACAACAATTCATAATTGTAATACTTCCTTACCTGTCGTTTGAAAGAACAGGAATTTTTTTGAGACATAGGTTTCGCTGGTCCATCTAAAAAGTACAACAGGAATCAAATAGGTCACGAAAAACAATATTGATCATTATTCTGGAGCGAGGCAACTCAGTTTCGAAACCTGGCAAAATGTTTTCATTACGAGAGCAATAGAAAAAATTCCTCATAATATGCAGTTAAAGTGTTTTTCATATGCTCAACTAAATAGAGTAATGTATGAAGTTTTAACTAAAGAAATTTAACGATTCTAGTTTGTGGTGAAAACAATTCTACCAACAGAGAACTGAGCTAAAAAAAATCACCCATTTTAAAAAATAAGCTCGTGCTTTGAAATTGCATTGTACGAAATACGAAGCTGTTAAAGTATGATAAAAAACTTAGAATGAATCTGGTTGACATTCAGCATATTAAAATCACATACACGTGGTCAATAGCAACAGTACTATCAAACTCCATATTTCTTGCTGTTCCTGGTTGGAAATCAAGTGCAAAATCAGTTGTGAAGAAATTTCCACCTCCACAGAAAGCTAAGATGTTTCAACGTTTTGCAACTTACTCGTTTCTTGTGTTGTCCTGCTGTCCTTGATGATATTAAGTATGCATTGACTGTCTTCGTCAAGGATAATTGTCTCTTGTGCTTTCTGAATCAAATGAAATAAAACAATTATTTATGTACAAATATTAAAACTTGTTTAGAACTCTCGAAATACCAGTCAGCAGCATTTGCAACCAGCATACCTTGTACGTACCATCCCTTTGTTAGCGGCCATTTTCGTAGACAATGAAAATGGCCAAGGCGGACACTCTGTAGATACTTATACGAGGGGGGGGGGGGAGAGGTCAGTGCGAGAAATGTGCAGGCAACCTAAAAATATCAGTTCGGCTTTATTGCAGCCCAAAAATATCAGCTCATTTTATACTTAAACAATTGTAAACGAACATGAAATATCCGGAAACAATGCCCATAGAGGTTGGGATTACCTCTAACAAACCCCAAAATATCATTTTGACAATGTTCGATGCCAAACAATTTCGCAAACATAATTTCAATTTCTTTGGACCCAAAGCTATCACTAACTGAAACGTTCTAACGTAAAAGGATTGGACTTTCATCCCCGTATGCGCATGTGGCGAGTGTCCCTTCTGGAGAAAATGGCAACATTAAAGAGATCACAGAAGGCCGAATTTAGAAGCATGCCGGTTGCAAAGGCCCGTTCAAAAGGAATAACCGAGTCAGTAGATGGGTTGATGATTTCACTGAACGATTCTAGCGCATAGTCCTTAAAAGAAAAGCATTATGGATCATGACTTTGGAAAAAGTTTGCAAAAGAAATTATATTCAAAATTACATGATTGGAAAAAAACAGAGACAATTTGGATGTAGGGAACTTAAAAAAGGAGGAGCTCTCTCAATAGATAAAGGAATTGAGGAGGGAGCACCCCCTTGTATAAAAACGTATGATTTTAATGGTAATCTTTGGTGGCTCTATACAGTTATGATAATGCAAAAGTTTAGAGTTGGTATTTAGAGAACAGATATAATTTGACGTCATGGCGAAAAGTCATAGCAGAGAAGGAGATTGCTGGATGTCATTGGAAAGTTGTCATAGGAATTGTGGAAAAAACAGGAGAATAAGGCTAACACATTCATAGAAAAATGTAAGCAGCTTTAAGAAAAATATATCATACAATTTAAGGATATTGAAATCAGAGAATATTGGTGAACAGGGAGATGCAAAGCTCTTGAAAGCTGCAATCATAAATCATGGGCTCAAATGCAGAACCACAAAAAATCAAAAATGAATTCAGGCATGCATTGCAGTTCATTAAACACTTCGAGTTGTGATTTGCACAACACATGAGCTAAATAAAATTGAACGATGTAAGATAAGAGGCATTTCCATTCATTTCCATAAGATAAATGTGTTCGTTTATTTTACGAAGTTTTCTTTGCGGAATCTTAGCTCTGAGATGCATCCTTAACAAGGAGTGTGTATGATAAACCAAGATTCCTGATGTACGAACAATCAACAGTTTTATTGTCATGTGAGCAAACAAGAGGGCTGGGATACCCTTCTTTGATATCAAACTTTCTCCAATGAATCGTTGAACGCTAAAGTGATACTTGATATGTTCTTCTTGACGATACCCTTTGTGAATCGCATTCTACAGCTCATGAATCCTATCTGGGCAGAAACAACAGCAACATGATTCATGTATGAATTTGTCATAAAAATGAAACATAATCAACACGCTTTATTCTACCATTAAAGCTTACTTACCCTCTGTTCTTCTAAAAACGCTTCTCTCTCCAGCCTCGCTATTCGCTTCTCTGCTTCTTTATGACTTTCTGGCTCATTTTCGTTTTCATCTACATCTTCGTTATCAGACCCAACGCTTTCAACCGTATCATTGAGCGGTCTGTCGATATTTCGCCATCGAAAATTTCTGCGACGGCCAACTCCATCAGATAGTAGATCACCATCCTCGTAAAACCTTTCTTGAATGCGGCGAATATCCTGCCTGTCATCCTCTAAAGTTGCCTTCCTATAAATCAAGATAGGAAAAGATAATTTTCAAGAAAAGAAAGCAACGATACGTGAGTCAAGAAGACGCCAGCAGAATTCATTTTCTGAGGAAATAAACTGCAAAGCGACATTAATTTCAAACTTTTGCGAGCCTCCAGACACTTTTTGCATGTTCTGCATAGAAGTGGACAACAGGAAAGTTTGCTTTGAAGGCATTCCCGCAAAAACTGAAAGTTCAGAAGGAAAGAAAGAAAACTATGTGAGGATATTCGAAACCGATGGAAGGGTGAACTTTGATATTAGTTTCATGCACAAATTGCCCACCCTTTGAGCGGTTTTTGGGAGGGAAAAAGCTGGAAAACTGTTACACGTAAATAAACATCAAAAAGTCTGCATGTTATTGTTAAAACAGCCTATCAGAGACTTTGAATACGTCAATGATGACTGCGCGAGATAATTCTCTGTACCTTAAATACATAATGTAAGAAACCATTAGAAGACAAAATTTCAGTTAACTAGAATCCACGAGAACAATGAATGAAGATAATTAGAATTTCAGAGAAACTCTGAAGTAAGAATACGAGAAAAGGTCACAAAAACCTGTTTCAAGCCAACCTTCCATAGCGGATACTTTGCAATATGTACTTTCTTGAATTTCATAGGGGGGGGGGGGGGTTGGTAGTGTCTTGAAAGGTTAGAAAATATGCAAATCTTGAAACAAATTCAAAACAGAGAGATTTGTCAAGTTTTTTATTATCTAAGTAGGCATTTTTTCATCCCAACTATCTACACTCTCAGTTAGACTGATGATATGGTCGTAGTTATCGCTATTGAAATACTGCCGGACGCTCCTAACTACGACTCATAATCAAACGCCATTATTTTGAAATGACTATGAGTGCCTCGTTTCGATAAGGGCCTAGGCAGAAAAGCACAAACATTTGTAGTTTTCAAATGAAACACATTGATTTGAAAACTTCACAATAAATCAGTTAATGCTTAGCGACAGCAGCAAAGTAGTACCTACTGTTCCGTTTCGAACCCGTTCGGGGCGGGTTGCCAAGCCGACTAGGAGATTTCCTTACACAAAAGCGTGAAATCACAGAATTTCAAAGAGTCTTTCATTGAACATTGTTCACTGGAAGCACAACACAATGGCGTTATTGTTTAGAGCTGTTTACAGCTAACTGATAATTGGATTCATTGATGCGTGGACGCAAACAGTTTTGTTTTTTATTCGCTGGTTGCAAGAGACAGTTTTGCAGAAAACAGTCGAAATGATTGTTTTATCGGGCCGAAGCCCAAGAAAAGAAGGATATTAGTGCCGATGCACAACAAATACAAAAGATTGTTTTATCGGGCCGAAGCCCAAGAAAAGAAGGATATTAGTGCCGATGCACAACAAATACAAAAGATTGTTTTATCGGGCCGAAGCCCAAGAAAAGAAGGATATTAGTGCCGATGCACAACAAATACAAAAGATTGTTTTATCGGGCCGAAGCCCAAGAAAAGAAGGATATTAGTGCCGATGCACAACAAATACAAAAGATTGGTTTATCGGGCCGAAGCCCAAGAAAAGAAGGATATTAGTGCCGATGCACAACAAATACAAAAGATTGGTTTATCGGGCCGAAGCCCAAGAAAAGAAGGATTTTAGTGCCGATGCACAACAAATACAAAAGATTGGTTTATCGGGCCGAAGCCCAAGAAAAGAAGGATATTAGTGCCGATGCACAACAAATACAAAAGATTGTTTTATCGGGCCGAAGCCCAAGAAAAGAAGGATATTAGTGCCGATGCACAACAAATACAAAAGATTGGTTTATCGGGCCGAAGCCCAAGAAAAGAAGGATTTTAGTGCCGATGCACAACAAATACAAAAGATTGGTTTATCGGGCCGAAGCCCAAGAAAAGAAGGATTATTAGTGCCGATGCACAACAAATACAAAAGATTGGTTTATCGGGCCGAAGCCCAAGAAAAGAAGGATATTAGTGCCGATGCACAACAAATACAAAAGATTGGTTTATCGGGCCGAAGCCCAAGAAAAGAAGGATATTAGTGCCGATGCACAACAAATACAAAAGATTGGTTTATCGGGCCGAAGCCCAAGAAAAGAAGGATATTAGTGCCGATGCACAACAAATACAAAAGATTGGTTTATCGGGCCGAAGCCCAAGAAAAGAAGGATATTAGTGCCGATGCACAACAAATACAAAAGATTGGTTTATCGGGCCGAAGCCCAAGAAAAGAAGGATTTTAGTGCCGATGCACAACAAATACAAAAGATTGGTTTATCGGGCCGAAGCCCAAGAAAAGAAGGATATTAGTGCCGATGCACAACAAATACAAAAGATTGTTTTATCGGGCCGAAGCCCAAGAAAAGAAGGATATTAGTGCCGATGCACAACAAATACAAAAGATTGTTTTATCGGGCCGAAGCCCAAGAAAAGAAGGATATTAGTGCCGATGCACAACAAATACAAAAGATTGTTTTATCGGGCCGAAGCCCAAGAAAAGAAGGATATTAGTGCCGATGCACAACAAATACAAAAGATTGGTTTATCGGGCCGAAGCCCAAGAAAAGAAGGATATTAGTGCCGATGCACAACAAATACAAAAGATTGGTTTATCGGGCCGAAGCCCAAGAAAAGAAGGATATTAGTGCCGATGCACAACAAATACAAAAGATTGGTTTATCGGGCCGAAGCCCAAGAAAAGAAGGATATTAGTGCCGATGCACAACAAATACAAAAGATTGGTTTATCGGGCCGAAGCCCAAGAAAAGAAGGATATTAGTGCCGATGCACAACAAATACAAAAGATTGGTTTATCGGGCCGAAGCCCAAGAAAAGAAGGATATTAGTGCCGATGCACAATGCAGAATTTCGTTACTTCAAACAGTCTTGGTTTGCTCCTCCGCATTAACTGACCCCGCAGAGCTAGACCCCGCAGAGGCTCCGAAAAGAACGTAAATTAAATTGGTCAAAATATCAAATGGTCCATCCACTTTTAACATGGTCCACCGAGCCGGATAGATAGAGACACGGACGTCGGATACCCAACGGACACTTTATTTACCGGACACATTTTCATGGATGTACCCATTTGATTATCGTTTGACATTGGTCTGCCTAGCATGGATTCAGAGATACCCAGCAGTTTTGAAGTGGTCAGGATTGATCAGTTATCTCTTGAAGATATTCGAGACGAGCTACGGAGAAGGGGACTTTCGTCCAAAGGAAATAGGAGAACTGTAGCTAAGCGCCTGAAAGATCATTTGAACCAAATCAAACATGAAGCTGTATTTGCTGGAGATAATCTTAATACTTCATCATCATCCAGTACAAAAAGTCCTGGAAGAACAGAGCTTAGCAATAAAAGAAGGAGAGAAAAATGTTTGAAGGTGAATATAAATGGTATCATGGATGATATGGTCGACTTTATGCAGTCATCAGATCAGAGCTGCAAAAAGTATCGGAACCTGGGAACTAGGTTCCCAGAAAATTTTCAGTCTTGGCAGAAAATTTTTCAAGAAAAGTTTGCTCAAACAAGGAGAAAATGATTGTTTTTTACAATTTATTTAAAAAAGAGAAAACTTATTTGATTTTCTATACTGATGATCATAATCCCCAGTAAAAATGCAAGGTTACAGCCTTGCACACATCAGTATGGCAAGAATTCTCAAGAAATCTTAAGAATTCTTAAGAATTTTGAAGAATTCTTCACATAATTGATGAAAATTCTTTAGAGGTACATGAAAGACTAATCTTCAGCCAAGAATTTTTTGGAGGAGAAACATTGTCACTGTACGCTAAGTCTGCACTGAAACTTTCTCACTTTTGTAAACATTTGGCACCATCTACAATTGTTCCAAGGACTTTGTAAAGCCCTTACATTACAGTATGCACCCAGGTAGGATTATTTTTTTAACCTTACACTTACACAATTTTACTGCCTGAAATTCTTGTGATGCAGCCATAGCATTACTTAACACCTCTTTTACAGTGCAGGTCTCAGTATAAATTATGGTCTCTTGCGCAAAGAGGTTTAAATTTTGAAGAATTCTTGCTTAATAGTCACAGTCTTTCATACCTCAGGAGAATATTGAATAATGTTTAAGAATCCTTAAAAATGTACACAAGGCTGCACTGTACAAATCATAATTCTAGAAACCTAAATTACAACAAAGTTGTTTTCATTCCAAAATACAGCACAAACATTTCAAAATACTTCACGATTTTAGAAATACAAAATACTGTTTCTTCATGAAAAGTTGAGCATTTTCAGTTCTGACCATTTTATTGACACGTATTTGTGTGTTCTCCCATTCTTGCTTTCAACAATTTTAGCCAAATTTGAACCAAGATTGAATAGATAAACAGATTATGTAATTTTGCATTTTGATTTTTAATAATATTTTTTATGACTGAGTCTCTAAACTTGTGAAATTGTCCAAAAATTTTCTTTAGATAAAAAGTAGACCTTTTACCAAATAGCAAATTATTTACATGAAAATCTCAGAGTTTGAGGTCTTGTAGAGCATTCCCCAGTTGACAATGGATTTTACAATTCTATATCTGAAAACTCTGCTAGCATTGTCGTGGCCACTGGGTATATCTCCTATTATTGCATTGGCAAATACTTTTGACAAATATGGCATCAGGGGATGCATCCTAAGACAAAGTAAAGGATGCTTCTTTAAAAAAATTTCCTTGTGCTCTGATTTATAAGATAACTGTCACAAAACTATCCAAGTTTCTTTGTCACTAATGGCAAGCATGATATTGGGAGATGCATTCTAAGCCAAAGTAAAGGGTGTCGCCCAATATTTTTCCTGGGGGCTTCGCCCCCTGACCCCCTCCTTTCAGTGCCTCCCCACTTAATTTACCCTGGCAACGCAGCTGCCTAATCCTTTGGATCTTCTGGGCACATCACGGCCAGCAGAAACATCAAGTATTTTGCACAACATAATTTGACTTCACAGAAATTTTTTCCCCTGCTTACCAGGTTCCCAGAAAGGAAAATATTTTTTGCAGCTCTGCATCAGATAATATTGTTGAAGTACAAAGCAGCTTGCAAGAATTAAACAAGCAAAGGCAAATTCACGAGAATCTTAATCATGAAATCATGGGTTTGATTGGAGACGAAGAGGTAGACGATGAGTGTCAACAGTTTTCTGAATATC
The DNA here is from genome assembly GCA_039566865.1 of Aurelia coerulea. NCBI lineage: Eukaryota > Metazoa > Cnidaria > Scyphozoa > Semaeostomeae > Ulmaridae > Aurelia > Aurelia coerulea. Next base: position 18,127,105 of record CM076945.1, read on the forward strand.
ATCGTAAGATCCGAAGCGCTATGAACAAAGCTCAAAGGTTCATTACCGAACTATCCGTTGCTGCTGATACAGAGAGTGTGAATTCGTCCGAAAGACATCATAAAGAGATAAAGCTGCCTAGATTTGATCTGCCTGTATTTAGTGGAGATATTCTCAAGTTCACAGCTTATTGGGATCAGTTCAAATGTGCTGTTCATGACAACAGAGATTTATCAGCTGCACAGAAATTTTCATATTTAAGAGCAAGTCTTAGAGGCACTGCACTGCAAGCAATCGACGGCTTTGAAACAACATCCGCAAATTATGAGCCAGCAGTTGCAACCATTTTTCACAGATTTGGCAGGAAAAGAATAATTGTTGCTTCATTGGTAAAGTCAATCGTTAAGTTTGAAATCAAAGACAATGCGAAAGCAGCAACAACATTACGTCAACTACACGATACCCTCCAGAACAAGATAAGAGCACTAGAAGGCTTAGGGTTCAAATCAGAAGACAATCCAGATGTTCAAATGGTTCTTATACCCCTCTTAGAAATGAAGTTGCCTCAGAATTTAGCAGAAAGATGGGAGTTTGAAGTGTCAGATCTTGAAGACACTGAAATCACAATTGATTTATTTTTCAAGTTTTTGAATAGACATGTATTGTCAAGAGAAGCAGGAGAGAGAAGCCAATTAGAGAGCAGCAGCTCAAGTGGTCATAATAGCAGTAAAATCCTCAACAGAACTCAAGCTAATCATTTCAACAAGAAAGGAATCTCTTCAGCATCAGGATTGGTAGGAAATGTAAGTCTGCCAAGAAACAGCAAATGTGGTTTTTGTAATAAACAAGGCCATGATACTGTACAATGTTATTCAGCAAAGAAGATGAGCACTCAAAAAAGATGGGAAGTTGCTAAAGAGAATAAGCTATGCTTCAATTGTCTAAAGCCATCAAATGGAGGTCATAACTCAGGAAACTGTAGACACCCAAGCTGCACGGTAGAAGGCTGCGGAAGAAAGCACAATCGTTTACTTCATCCAGATAGTCCAGAAAGTAATCCAAATCAGCAAGTTGGAGCAATCAGTGGATTAACAGCAGCCTCAAACACATCGAAACAAGTGCTACTACAAACAGCATCAGCATTTCTGACAACTGATGGTCCTCAGGAAATTCAAGTTAGAATTCTCTTTGATACAGGAAGTCAAAGATCGTACATAAGGAAGAACATTGCTGAGTGTTTAGATTTAAAGGGTCCAGTTGAAACTTTGAGTATTTCTACCCTTGGAGGAGAGGTGATCAAATCAAAGAAAATGCAAAGAGTTAAGTTTAGAATTAAGGGATCACAGAGCAGTATGAATGAAAATCCAATTGAAATTGAAGCATTAGCAATTGATAAAATTTGTGCTCCATTGCAAAATGTCAACATTGATCTGTCAAAGTATCAATACCTACAAGGAATAAAGCTAGCTGACACTTACCAAAGTGGAAAAGAACAAGTAGACATATTAATTGGAGCAGACCACTATTATAGAATCATCGAGGATGAAATTAAGAAAGGAAGATGTAATGATGAACCAACAGCCGTCAGTTCAAAGTTAGGTTGGATTTTATGTGGTTCATTTGAAAGTCAGAAGCAAGTTACAACCACTGCGATGTTCTCAACGGTTGATGTAGAAGAAGCTACCACGAGTCTCAAGCACTTTTGGGATTTAGAATCAATCGGTATAGTTGAAGATAAAGCTCAGAAGTCAATGGAGGAAATTGATGCAATAGCACAATTCAAAGAAGGTCTTAGCTTTGATGGCAAGAGATATCAAGCTTCAATTCCTTGGAAACGCGATCACCCAGAGTTGAAAGATAATTACCATCAAGCTGTCCAAAGGCTTAAAGGTATAGAGAACAATTTGAAGCGTGATGAAATCAAACAGCAAGATTATTCAGAAGCTATTACACAATATGCCAGAGAAGGATTTGCAGAGGAAGTAAAGCCAGAGAGCATTCATCAATCAGAAAATAAAGTGAGATATTTGCCACATCATGCAGTTTACAGAAGAGACAAGACAACTACGAAAACTAGGATAGTTTTTGATGCTTCAGCAAAAGTTGGACATGAACCATCCTTGAACGATTGCATCCTACAAGGTCCAGCTTTGCAACCGAATTTAGTGTCAGTTCTCATTCGTTTCAGAAGTCATCCAATAGCACTTATGGCAGATATCAAGAAGATGTTTTTACAGATTCAACTTGCAGAGAAAGATCGAGATGTTCATCGGTATCTATGGCGAGACATGAAGACAAAGGAAGAGCCTAAAGTTTACAGGATGCAGAGAATTACATTTGGAGTAAACTGTAGTCCTTTCCTGGCTATAAGTACTGTACAAAGTCATGCCAAAGGAAGCAAAGAACAATTCCCAGACGCTGCAAAGGAAATTCTGGAAAATATGTATGTCGACGATTGCCTGACATGACAGGTGCAAAGGATGCTGACGAGGCTATAGAATTACAAAGCTCCCTTTCTTCAATGATGAAATCAGGTGGTTTCCATTCAACGAAATGGGCCAGTAATTCAGAAAAGGTAATTCAAGAAATCAAGCCAGAGGAGAGAGCACCTTCACTGACAGTGTGTTTCCATGAAAGAGAGAGTATGAAAGCATTGGGAATGAGCTGGGATACGAGAAATGATTGTTTCTTTTTCAACGTTGCAAAGAATATTCTTGAAAGCAAAGATTGTGAAACCAAGAGAAGTCTACTGAGCCTTGCATCGAAAATATTTGATCCCATGGGGTTGCTGTCACCCTATGTCTTAAGAGCAAAGATGATGTTCCAGGAACTATGGAGCAGAGGGCTGCAATGGGATGATAAGTTGCCTTCAGACATTCTCAGTCAATGGAGATCATGGAAAGAAGAGCTTTCAGATGTCAGTGATATCAAAATTCCAAGATGTTTTGCAGCTAATGCAGGCACAACAGAAAGAGTAGAGATCCATGGATTTGGAGATGCCTCTCCAAAAGCATATGGAGCTGCAGTATATGTACGCACAGTCAATATGAATGGACATATCAACACCAAGCTTGTAATGTCAAAGTCGAGAGTGGCACCATTAAAGAGAGTAACACTTCCACGGCTTGAGCTTTTAGCGTCAGTAATCAATACAAGATTAGTTTCGTTCGTTGCTGAATCGATGAAAAGAGAAATCAGTAAAGTTGTTTTGTGGGCAGATAGCTCAATTGCATTGTATTGGATCAAAGGACCAAGCTCTAAATGGAGACCATTTGTAGCTAACAGAGTAGAAGAGATTCAATCGAAGTTTAGTCCAGATCATTGGCGATATTGCCCAGGAAAAGAAAATCCTGCAGATTGTCTAACACGTGGCCTAACCTGCAAAGATCTGCATCAAACAGAGAAATGGTGGACAGGTCCATCTTGGTTAAGCTTACCATCGAAGGAATGGCCATGTAACATTACAGCAAATGAGACAGTCACAAACATGGCAAGCCAAGAATCAAGGAAAACTGTGCAGATGCTTGCAACAATCGAATTGAAAGAAATCATAGATCCAGAAAGACACAGTTCATGGTTGAAACTTGTAAGAGTCACAGCCATTGTGTTTCGAGCTGTTCAGCTATTCAAGAAAATTAAGCAACAACCCAAGCAAGAACGACCCTGGCAAGGCCCATCTGCAGAAGAACTACGAGAAGCGGAGATGTATCTGTATCGCAGAGTACAATCAGAAACATACAAGGAAGAGTTACAAGCATTGAGCGATGGCAAGCAAGTTTCAAGGTCAAGCAGAATTTTGATGTTAGATCCGTTTTACGACAGCAGAGACAAAGTATTGCGAGTTGGTGGAAGGCTCCAAAATTCAGACCTACCTGAAGAAGCAAAGCACCAAGTAATCCTTCCTCACGGACATTCAATTGTAGAGAAGAAGATCATGCAAGTACATCAACAGTCAATTTGTGCAGGTCCATCAACAACTCTAGCTGTTCTACGTCAAAAGATATGGATAACTCAAGGCCTACGTGATGTAAAAAGAGTTATTCAAAATTGCAGAAGTTGCAGACGACAGCATGCAGCAGCTTGCTCCCAAAAAATGGGAAACTTGCCAAAAGAAAGAGTTCAGTCTTCACTTGCATTTACACATGTTGGTGTGGACTTCGCCGGTCCATTATACACTCGTACAAAGAATGATGTCCAGAAAGCCTATGTTTGCCTTTTCACGTGTGCATCATCACGCATGACACATTTAGAGTTAACAGATAGCCTGAATACAGATGATTTCCTGCAAGCATTTCGTAGGATGATAAATCGCAGAGGATTGTGTCAATCATTGCAGTCTGATAATGCTAAAACATTCAAAGCTGCTGATCGCACTCTACAACAGCTTTTTGCGTCATCAAAGATCAGAAGATTGAAGCAAATAGATCAAAATCGAGTCGCAAGAGAATTAGCTCCGTTGGGAATTAAATGGAAGTTTATAACAGAGAGATCTCCATGGAGAGGTGGCTGGTGGGAAAGAATAGTCAAATCAGTAAAGGTTCCATTGAAGAAAGTTCTTGGTAATGCTCTTCTTTCGAGCACAGAGTTGTACACCATCCTGACGGACATCGAAGCGATGATCAATTCCCGTCCACTAACGTATATGGGAGATGATATAAGAGATCCAGAGCCAATCACCCCTGCTCACCTTGCAATCGGAAGATCATTACGCAGCATACCAAATGGATCAATTAAGAAAGAAGACAGAGGACAAGTTGTTCAACGATTTCTATACCATCAACGACTTCTTAACCATTTTTGGAAAAGATGGAGGCTAGAATATCTCCAAAAGTTGTCGATCAGAAACAAATGGAAGATAGAGAAACCATCCATAGAAATCGGAGACGTTGTTCTTATCTCAGACGACAATGTTCAGAGAGGGAAGTGGCCAATGGGACGCATCAGTCAAGTTCATCCTGGAAAAGATGGTCTTATTCGTACTGCTACTTTGCAGACACAGAAGGGGGAATTAAGACGTCCAATTCAACGGCTACATCATTTAGAGGTACAGCAAAGTCAGGTTGATAGAGAATTAGAGACGGTACATCAAACGAGGACACCAAACGTTGTTGTACCACCTGAAACACTACAGAAGAACAATGAAGAAGTTGATCTCATGCCAAGAGATCAAGGGGGGGGAGAATGTTCCGTTTCGAACCCGTTCGGGGCGGGTTGCCAAGCCGACTAGGAGATTTCCTTACACAAAAGCGTGAAATCACAGAATTTCAAAGAGTCTTTCATTGAACATTGTTCACTGGAAGCACAACACAATGGCGTTATTGTTTAGAGCTGTTTACAGCTAACTGATAATTGGATTCATTGATGCGTGGACGCAAACAGTTTTGTTTTTTATTCGCTGGTTGCAAGAGACAGTTTGGCAGAAAACAGTCGAAAAGATTGGTTTATCGGGCCGAAGCCCAAGAAAAGAAGGATTTTAGTGCCGATGCACAACAAATACAAAAGATTGGTTTATCGGGCCGAAGCCCAAGAAAAGAAGGATTTTAGTGCCGATGCACAACAAATACAAAAGATTGGTTTATCGGGCCGAAGCCCAAGAAAAGAAGGATATTAGTGCCGATGCACACTCAACACAGGAATTTTAGTGCTGATGCACAACGTATAAATTAAAAAATCGAAAGGGACTGACAGCGCCTATGTTTAGCCGCTGGCTGCGCTACCGGAATTGAAGAGGACTGACAGCGCCTATGTTTAGCCGCTGGCTGCGCTACCGGAATTGAAGAGGACTGACAGCGCCTATGTTTAGCCGCTGGCTGCGCTACCGGCTCATTGGTTATTGGACGCAAGAATTGGAAATTATCTAATATTACTAATATCGTTTTCATCGTTTTATAAATATTTGTTAGTTGGTTTGCATGCAGAATTTCGTTACTTCAAACAGTCTTGGTTTGCTCCTCCGCATTAACTGACAGTCGATAGACCCCGCAGAGGCTCCGAAAAGAACGTAAATTAAATTGGTCAAAATATCAAATGGTCCATCCACTTTTAACACCTACGTACAAGATTTGATATTGTCGCTAACTGTTTTCATGGTATTCTTGTTCGTAAGACATTGTTCTGTCCGGCCAAGCTCCTTGAAACTCTGCTTTGAGCTTCGAGTTTCCGTTGGTCAACATCAATCAATCGAATTTGCAGAAATTCTAATGGCGTTGTATTTGGTTGTATACTTTGTACATGACTGTGTATAGCAGCCTCGTTCCCAAGGGCGTTCAAAAGTGAAAAAAGTCAGTCCAAAAATATTGCCGTAATATTACGAGTCCCAGTAAGAGCGGTCTCGGTCTGGCGTAATAGTCTCGTTTTGGATAGCGATTACTGGGACTCGTCGTAATCAGTCTAACTCTCAGTGAGCAGGATATTAAGACCCCATTTACGCAGGATTGGATCAAAATGGATTTTCTGAGGGGCGTTTACACGGGATCGGAGATATATAACGTTTTTGCTTTTAAGGTTGGATTCATGGTAGATTTTATATGTTTCTTAATTACAAAACCAATGAACAAGTTAGTACATTTAAGGTGATTGCAGCATGCTGCTTCTAGTATTACATGGTCTAACAAACAGTTCAACAGTATATTGTACCGTTTTTTAAGTTCGCTGTGGTTACAATTTTCAAAATTGTTACTTATCTTTTATATCGGCTTGTGCATGAAAAGTAATATTTGGATGGCAGATGGTTTTTTATTTTCTCTGTTAATTGCCTTTATTTAGGCGCAGTCCTTTTGTTTCCGCATTGATCTTCTCCAAAATAGATTTTTTCCTCCATCGTAAGTGCTAATTTAAGTCTCGTGAACTTGTAATTTAATGCAATTTACTATGATTAGGTATGTACAGGTCATAGAAGACAGCCTGAACTTATATCAGGCTGATTATTACCAAACTAATCTACGTTTCTCATGTATTCTTCATAGTTAATTCTTTCTCAGGACATGTAACATGTTTTTTAGGACAAGGGCAGATCCGTGAATTAATCAACAGGATCATTGTTCTGTTTCATATGCAGAACCGACTTACATATGAGCTTTGTGAACTTGAGCTTGAATTCTCGCATCTGATGGCAGGTCTTCTATATCTGAATCAATTTCATATTCATCAGCCTCACTTCCAAGATCCTCATCGTCCTCACCAACATCACTACCACTGAGTTCAGCCTCTTCTTCATAAAATCGTTTCTTAGAAAATTTCTTGGAGCTACAATGACAACAAAAGGTAAAAAGTAGAAAGAGTTTATCGATATTCGTAGAAGAGGAAATGATTTGATCGATAATCGATAATAATGGTAATGATTTGATCGATAATTGTAGAAAAGGGAATCACAAAGATTTCGTTTAGGTCATGAATAGGATGATTATTGTTATGATAATTGCCACTGTCAACATTTGCTACACTTTGGGTCAAAATTGAAGAGCGAGCTCAAAATCACAACGGAGAAACAAAGCGTGAAGTCTCTGAAATTCAATCACTTTGGCTTACCGATGTGGTTGCCATTACCGAAGGAAATTAAAGATTCCAACACACTATCTGAATTCAAACCAAAATAAAATTATGGAATGGAAATACTTGCAACTGCAATTTGTGCAAAGTTTTCATTAAAGATTTAGGGATTTTGTAGCTTTTCAACAGTACATTGTAAATTAAGTTGTAATTAGTTCTGTTGGCGTTAATTAGTTTATCAGCTTCTATATTCCATATATGTATATTGTCATGTATTGCCAACAGAAAAGAAGAATACATTTTTTAATAATGCCATAGCATACGTTTTGAGAATTCTCAGTATTGATACCGCCTTGAAAGAAGACATTTAGTGCTTTGACACAACAGAAAAACTATTTTGTTAGTTTAATCTGTAAAGGAATGATCTTTTGTTGTTTACTTCCTTGTTGCTTGAATATGCTATCGTTTTTGCCAAGAACTGCTTCGTGAGAGAACTTGATGGGTAAACTTACGGAAGCGTCTCATAATATTCTTGAAGCTCCTCGTCAATTTCCTCTTCTTCTTCTTCACCATCAGAACCCCGTCTTGCGTTAGAAGAAGCCAGCGAGCAATCGTCCTCCACGGCTGGCTCAGCACCATTTTTGCTTGCATCTCCATCAGCACCTTCGTGAAGATCCTCGTCATCAGTATCGTTTGTACCCTCACTTACTTCTTCTCCTTCGTCTTCGTCTTCTCCTGTCTTCTGATTAGTGTCATACTCAGGCCCATTTTCATAATCAACAATGCTTTGTTTCATTTTCTTTCCAATGTAAAACACTTTAGGAAAAATGAACAGTTGAAGTAATAACATCGGGCGTCCCAAGAAAGTTCTCACATTTGAAAAAAAAGCTAAACATTTACATTACTAGGGCAATCTTCAATTTCTTTCAATTTAATTTCATTGTCAAATGTTAAACTCAAAAAATATACAGGGTGTCCCAAAAAAAGTGCGTTGTTTGAGTGGCTTCTGCGGAGAAGCCATAAATCCAATTTTTCCGTTTTTCAGATTCTTGACAGAAGAGACTTCAAATCAAAGGTTGACACCAAGTTTGAGTAAATCTGATTTATGTAGCAAGAAAGCCAAAATTCTTGGCTGCCTCAAAGCCAGAGGATTCCTTATTCTCCATTGTGTTAAAATCAACGAAATTGATTGCAAAAAACATACCTAGCCCGTAGCCCTGTTTTCTGATGGTCATAAGTGAGACAGATAGTCATGCATTGAATTTTGTGATAACCAAAAATATTGGACATACCTAGGGTTGCTAGGAATGGTAATGTGCAACACAAGTGCTTCAGGTCATGGCATGCGTCCATCAGATATTTTACTTCTCAAAAGTGATGAAGTCGTTTTAAATCAACAATATTGCGTTCAGCAGGCTGCTGGGTCAATAATCTTGAGTTATATGTTCATTAATTACTCCCAAATGCGTTTCCTGGCATAACTGTAAAGTTTAAGCTCATTTAATATCAAAATTCAAGTTATAAGGTTAAAGAGCCATTGTCACCCAGGCTCCTTTGCGGGCATGTTGTAATTTCAGATTATCTGAAAATCAAAATTGGCCTAAGCGGACAATATGGATTTGCACTGCAGTAGAAGTCATTGGTTCCACCTGTCTGAATATGAATAATCGCTCAATCTGATATGATAAAGGATTCATTCACTGGACTTGTTTTGATCAAAGCTTGGGAGTCTGCCTTTACAAGTGCAACACAATGGAGAAGACAAAAAGGAACCAAACACTGTTGTTTGCATAAATGCGAGCTTGCTCTGGCTCCGAACCGAAGCTTGATGCAGATACTCCACAAGAATTTCAACGAAACGTTTGATGTAAAATCTAGATATCTGCCTTCGTTTTCAATCCCCTTTGCAATAATCCATACAAGTTTGTCACCATCGCATCTTCTCGTCCTTCTCTCCTTCTGCAAGCAAGCTGTGTTTGTGCGTTTGTGTTATGTTTTCCTCCCCACGGTGCGCAAAGGTTCCTGGGTGACAATGGCTCTTTAAGTACGGAGATAAAATCCTCTGGTTTCGAAGCAACGAATGATTGTGACTTTCTTTCTCAATAAATCAGCAACCACTTGTCAGATTTACTTACACTCGGTGCCAAACTCTAAGTTGAAATCTCTTCTATTCACAAATATAAAAAACAGGAAAGTTAGATTTATGGCTCCTCCACAGTAGCCATTCAAGCGGCGCACATGTTTTTTGGGACACCCTGTAAATATAAATAAATAATAATAATAATAATTTCGAGTATTTAAACTGGATAGACACTTCAACTTACGAAAAGCTGTTTTCAACGTGTGTCCAGTATAAATTAAAGAATGCAACCTAAACATAAACCTAACCTAAAGAAAAGCAATATAAAAAAGTACTTATCAATTTTTACAATAAAAGTGTCCGCGCATTTCAGCTAAAATGTTTCTTTAAAAAAGTAAGAAAATCAGTTGTTGGCATTTCACGAGCTTCCAATGGGAGCATATTGTACTCTTTTGCACCGGTGAATGAGAAGCTTTTTCTGGCGTACTCTGTTTTAATCATTGGCAGACGTATTATTTTTGAACTGTTTCTTGTCCGTATCGAATGTTCTATCAGCTGGAAGTAATTCCTGAAAGGATCGATGACTTCATCATCTAGGCATGATCTGACAAAGGTACAAGCTCGTTTCTTGTTGGCATTGCTAACAGACTGCAGTGTGATTCTGTTGAATAATGTTAAAGTCAATGACCTGAGCTATATCGTGCCAAGGGAGATATAGATCGTGTCCGTCTATAAATAGAACAAAAAGAAACCTAAACACAAATTTGTTTTCTTTAGCCTTGCTTTCTTTCACCACGCCTTGGATTGTCAAATATAATAGGCTATATATAAACATACGATGTGCCATCTTTTAACTCAGGTTATTCACTTTAAAACTAGCAAATTTACCAATGCTAGAAATTAAGAAACATTAAGATACCTGAGCCTAATAAAGCTAATAACCCCAATACACCTAAGACACCTAATAAACCGTCTCTGAGCCCAATAAACAAAATAGAAGAGGGAATAAAAAAATTGTCCGTGAACTTCGTAAACATGATAGTAGACTTGCCCCAAGTAGATTTCCCGATTTGTAGTTGTTTTAAACCCGGTCTAAACCCGATTTGTAGTTGTGGAACTGGAAAAGAGGACAATGAACACTATCTCCTGTACTGCCCACAGTTTGATTTGATGCGTGCAGATCTCTTTGGTCAGCTTTCAGAAATCCCTGCCCTGAACATTAATGATATGGATACAACAGCCTTGTGCAATCTCCTTTTATATGGCAGTTCACACTTGAATATAATTAGCAATAGAATGATCATGGATGCCACTATATTATACATTAAGACTACTCAACGCTTTAAGTAAACTCCAAACAGTAGCTACCCCTCCTTTTTTATTTTTGTTGTATATATTCTTTGTAATGGATTGTTTATTGTAAGTGTCCCTCATAGTGGATAGCAGGCTTACCCCAAGTCTATTTCGTCAAAACTTTTCGTCAAAGAAATTGAAGGGAAAAGTGAAAAGCGTAAAATAGTTTCAGATAGACTTATTACAGTTGACGAAATAGACTTGGGGCATGTCTAACCATAATGTTCTAACATAATAAAGACGATCTAGCTAAGCTAAAAAAGCTGATCTTCAAAATTGATCATTTGGCGAATTCATCAAGGACCAAACTATGTATCTAGGTGTAGCTTGTCCTTTGGTTTGCATTAAAATATGCAAATTTGGCTCTTTTTACGGTTTCCTTGTTTTGAAGTATACTGCAAAAGGAACAGATCATTAACAGACCAAAATCATTAATCTTCTAACTTGGCAATACATATCAGAAAGAAACGCAGGTTATCATTGAATACTTGAACGAGGATGAAAAATCTCAAAAATTTTCACTCTTTGGCAAGATTTACAATGTCACTCGAACAGTATGGCTCAAATTAAAGCTTTCAACGCGTTATTTCATACCGTTAAAGGAACAACAAAACAGAAAAAAAGACAATTTTACGAATAGTAGAGCTTCGGTGACTGTTTAAACGGGATAATTTATCTTGGGACAACGATGAAACCATTGTTTCTTTTCTACACTAACGAGACCAGAAACAATCTTGTCTCGATTTGCTGAAATAAATCCAGAAAATTGATTGTATTCTCCAGAGCATAGCGAGTTGCAGCATCAGAATACATCAAGAACGATCATCGAAACACTGCATTTGCAACATATTCTAACAGATGCAAGAAGCGGGCCAAAGAGGTGCACTGTTTTCACACTTACTTGGGGATTTTGTGGTTTCATTTTTTTCTTGCCCTGTTTGTGCAAAGTTACCAGTGCAGAGCTCAAGTAATTCTGGATCGACATCGCTTTCATTATCATTCATAATCAATCCACCATGATCCAACGATCCAAGTTCCTTTTCATTCGTTCCAGTAGATCTCTTGTCAGCGTTGAAGAGGTTATCAAATGATTTCCTAGCATATGAATCCATCTTTGGTTCCCCAAAATGTTTCATCAAGCTGCCTGCCGATTTGCTTTCCTCAATTAATGGTTCGCCATACACTTGACTTTCCACTGCACTCGAAAAAGTACCAGAGCACAACTCCATTATCTACGAGACACAATATCTTAACTCTCATAACTTGAAATCCAAAGTACATAGAGACATCTACTCGCTTGGATCCATCATTACGACCACTTTGATACTAGATTTCAGAAATTAGCACCATCAAAGCTCAATTGTCTGGAGATACAGGTTTTTCACAATTCATTCAGCATGCATATCAATGAGTATATACTACAGATTATCCGTAAAACTTGTTCGTTAGAGTAAAATTTTATGCTCCATCCATTCATAAGCCATGCAATCGCTTGTTTCTGCTTCATGAAATGACCATGAGACAGAAAGATGCTATGGCTCTCTGTGGTACCGTTGTTGTAAAACGGTAAAGTAATTTGGAAGTAGCATAATTATTATAAACATGCATTGCAGCTTAATCTCAATGAAAATACAAAAATACTTGAACAAGGTTTAATTTTCTTTTTACTCCTGCTAGTACCATGATGCTGTGTCTAAATAGTCTAATCAAAATTACACTGTTTCACTTTAAATTGCATTGAGTAAGGAACACTTTCGTTAGACATTTTGATGCAGTGAACATTTAAGGATAAAAATCGATTCTTTGCAGACAAAAAATAATTTATATACTCTATGCATCTTTTCTAAAGCTACGTTTCCTCTCTGATTAGCAGGTGATCCAAAATATTAACCAACCAGATCATAGCTGCCTCTCTGAAATCGAGAGCTAAGTTTTCTGGAAGCTATGCGTGATCTAGCTCGTGATTTTTTTTGGGTCACCGGATAGTCAATTTCAAATTATTATTGCAAGGTGTATTTATATCTTTTTCTTACTTTGAGTATCTTAAATGACAATTTACTGTGACGATTGCGAGAAGAAAATACTTAGCAAATGGTTCCGTTATGAAACGCTGTCATCAAGTTCTCTACCACAAGAGGACAATTCCATCAAAGCTTAAAAATTGGCAAGGTAAATGAAAAAAATTGAGTCATCATACCTGAGTATCAGAGGTAACAGCATCACTTTCGTTGAGAAGTTTTTCTAAAACGGATCCTTTCTTCGCAGGACTTTCAATTCTTGCGGCCGGTGTTCCGAAGTTTCCAGTACACAAGTCCAAGATCTCTTGGCTATTCCCGTCAGTTTTACTGTCATCACAAGGCAGATCGGACGGCAATCCAAAGTCATCAACATTCATATTGATAGATTTCGATTTGTCTTTTTCGAAGTTTCCAGAGCAAAGACCAAGCAGCTGTGTCATGGATGGGTCTTCAGAACGAAGAAGTTTCTTTGGAGCTAGCTTTTCTTTTGAAGGTTTGCGAGGATTTATATATCTAACAAAAACAAAAGTTGTGTGGTAATTGGGCAACGAACATATACGTGCAGTAACAACACATTAACAACTCTCTTAAAAGAGTTAATCAAGAAGGACCGATTTTGTAGCATAATAGCATCAGTTGTCTTTGATTGACACAGGAATTCAAAGCGATTAGCGATTGCACACAAAAGAAATTTTCTCAATCAGAAATCAAAACAAACAGCACCACTAAGTTGTTCGGAAACCCAAGTAGCTAGCTCACACGTTGAGCATTCAAGAAATGGTTATTCCAAGAAGAAGGATAGATCTAAACATCTGCCTCAGGAATTTTATTAGTTTGGTTCTATAATTTTCACATAAAAATACACACAATAGTATACTTTCCGAAGACTTTCAAGTAAGCAATGAAATATCTTTCAAATCCAGAGTACTGGGCAGGAGATGGGTAAATTGCGTCATTAATCACAATATATGCAAGAAAATGAAGTTTTTGAAGTGATACACAAAATGTTTCATGGCAACATCGCAGGGAGCTCCTATGTACGATATATTTGTATGTATGTATCATTTCACCACTATTACAAAGTAAAATATAACAAAATAGATGCAATAAAATACGATGATACAATATATACATAATAAATACAAATTAAAAACACCCCTAACCAAAATGGCAGGGATAGCCTTAAAAGGCCTGGGGCTCAAAGTCACGAATAGCCATGCATGCTTGACCAATTGCTGCCCTGGCGATCCCATAAAGGTTTTACAAATAAACATACCCTTGTGTGTCAAGGATCTGCGAGAATTGTGTATTTTCATCTAGTGTGAAGTGTAGGTCATCTGATAAGATAGGGCCAACACGACTTGACTCATCTGTGTCCATTTTGAATTGACTATCTTTTGTTGCGAACTATAGAGAGAACGATGCAATTGAAATAAAAACAATTAAATAACACATTGGATGCTCAAAACGAAGAGCCTGGATCGAGCGATACTTTAATACATGTTCACATGAGAGCTTCGACTGAGTGACGTTAGAAGTTCTATCACTATTATGTGCATTCGAAAATTCTACAAAATGTGTTAAAATCTGTCGTTGGATTCAGATTCTTTTTAGAATAGCTGAAAGGTCTGTTAGCAATCGTAAATTCGCTAATTATAATGAACAAAATACAACCAAGTCATGTTTGGACCAAACTATGTTGAAAAGATCACGAGGCAAGAAGACAGTAGCAGATCATTTTTGAAATACTTAATGTTGCTGCATGTCATTTGGGAATGGGTTAGGTTTAGGAAATATTTTATTACGGTAAAGCTGGCGTTAGTTAAGGCAAGTTAGCGTCAGTTAGGATCGTTAGGGCTAGGAAAAATTAGGATCTTATGGGGAAAGCTGAGAGTACTTAATATATGATCATGGATAGCAAAATAAAATGTTGATGTTGATGAAGAAAAGTCCTTCCTCGAAGAGTTCTAGAATGATGTAAAACAGGTAGTGGTTTAGCTGCCGTATATATGTATATATATATAAGGTGTTTCACAAAGAGCACACGCTTGGAAACCCTAGTAAATTATATCAACAGATTACCTTTTATTTGTACTACCATATTTACATTAGATTAGCATCTTGAACATTACAGTTGGTCTGTTTTGCAAAAGACATGGTTTTTTAACAATAATTTCTGCTCCACTAAGTAATATGATTGGAACATCAGAAGAAAAGAGCAGTCTCACGATGAATCGAAGAGCAAGAAGGACGATAAAATATATCATGGTTTCAAGATTTTATATTTCTGATTAAAAGATAATTTATGAACGTTTCGCACATAAGAAGGTAATAGGATTACAATTGAATAATTAATAATGAAAACAATATATATACCGGGTGTCTCAGAAAAAAGTACCCCCTTTTGACTGGAAATAGGAACCAAGCAATAAGATATCATTGCTCCCCGACTTCGCAGCTAAATTTATCAATGTTCAACTAGATGCACGTACCTTGCATTTAGAAATCGTCCACCAAACACCGGAGATACAGGTCCGCAAAGTCAAAATTTACAGTGCACCCAAAACCAGAGGTTTTGAAAAAGGGCCTAGTCATGATTTGTATCTTGGACATTTTTCAAAGTACCTGTAGACTTTATGTTTCCGTGTTTTCCTTTTGAAAAGAATAAAAGATGCATGGACATGGCGCTGATTAAAGAAATTTAGTAAAAATGTGGTAAGAGCCATAAAATCGTGCCACATCTCCAAAATAAGCGTGCATGTGCTCTTTTTCCTCTTCTTTAATATAAAACACTTGGGATCGAATACAATGCAAGGACCGTTTCCTCAAAAGAAAGGTCACTGCAAGCACAATTGAAGTAATTCAAGGTATACATCTTTTCAAAATAAAAAGTAAAGGTCAAAGTCGAAAATTCGTTTGCAAAATGCCTGTTTGTTGTCAAACTATGGCTAGGCCATTTCTCAAAACCTCTGGTTTCAGGTGCACTCCAAATTTTGACCTTGTGAACTCATATCTCCGGTGTTTGGTGGCGGATTTCCAAAAGCAAGGTATGTGCATTTAAGTTGAAGACTAACAAATGTAGCCATGAAATCAAAAAGTCCCGAAATATTATCGTTTCGTTGCCTTGTTGAGTCAAAAGTGGGTACTTTTTTGAGACACCCGGTATAGCCAGAGACTTCAAGAGATATTATAATGTATGCCTAAAGCAGTAATTTTGCAAGTGTGAATCAACATTCCCATCATACATGATTGATTGGATTCAATTCTAAGATCTACGACTATTAAAGAAAACGTTTATTTCTCATGAAATGAATGGCCTTAAATTATTGTAAAGTTTATTTCTGATGAAGCGAAAGTGAAACGTCATTTAAGTACTTATATTTTCGAATTTCTCTATTAAAGAAGTTCAATATAGACAAAATCATCGAGGCAGTTATCAACAGTGTATTTTAAAGGATGCTTCAAATTCATGCAGATCCAAAAGCCTCCAGAATTGACAATTTAAAACTGTTACTGTTAAAACTGCTAAAACTGTTGACATTTAAAACAAGGACAAATCTTCATATGGAAATAAAATTTGTCCTTGTACAAAAAACCTGGAAGATTTAAAGACCCCGCTGCTAACTACGAAGTCTTGCAAGCGGTTGCTGTCGCAAGATGTACTGCGAAAGGACTTAGCTAAGGCAGCGTTTCGTTTTCAGATTGCTCTTCCATAATGTCTGAAAAATCACGTTGCAATGGATACAGAGCAGAAAATGGCTCGTTCAAGACGCCCAGAGGAAAGCACTGTCGTCTTTCCTTTGTGTCCTTCTTCGAGCCTGAAAGGAAAACAATAAACATAAAAAATAAACTGCTCTAACCAAATTTTGCTTAATTTTTCAGACTCGTAAATCTGTACGCTTAAACAAATTTACACAAATTTTAACTGACCTCGTCATCATGTATCGTTCTGGAATGCTCGTCTGAAGTACTTGAGTACCTCCTGGTTCCATACAACAGTTTTGAGAAGGGTGTACTTGCTTCCAATCGGCTTTTATCAGACGGTTTTGAGAATTCCCCTTGGCCCGGAGGAATCGTGCTGGTTTCATCCCATTGAATGGTGTCTTTTAGTTCAAGGTTAAATGAATGATCAGCTCTGGATTCATCTTCATCATTTACCCCCGGAAATAAATCTAGTGAGCTGCTAGCCGTTCTGGCTGAAGCGGTTGTGTTTTCATCATGAGAAGCATTTACTCGCAAAATATTGCTCCTGTTCAATGAAGAGCTTTCTAATTTTTTCTCAAATTCTTCCATTTCATCTATTTGATTTTCAATCTGTTTTCGTTCATCTTCTTCATTCCATTTTCGTATTTCATCATCATCCTCATCCTCTGATTCTATGAATGATAAAAAAAATGTCTGTTAGAAAGTCTTACAGTAAGACAGCATACGTTCCAAATCTTTTAAAACGTTGGTATAAAATGTTATGACGTCTTTCTCTGTATTGAATGGCTTCAAAGAAACTTTAGGTATTTCACTATAATTCTACCCTTGGACTTTTCTGAAATCTTCAGTTTCTACAGAATTAGAGCAGAAAATATTTAAAAAAATTTAAAACCATCGAAGTTTCTAAACGTTTTGATGAAACATGAAGTAATTTTCAAGGAAACCGTAGGTTTTGGATGTCTACAATAGGGTATCAAGCAACAGTCTTCCACTATTCTGGATTACGATTTAGAAATTTGATGACGTCACATACGCAAATGAGTTCCAGTACGTATAAAATACGCTGTAATTTCGAAAACTATTAAAGTCTTCTGAAATCTCCTATGGTAGAATCATAGATAATGACCTAAAGTTTCTTTCCGGCCATTCTATTAAAAGAAATAGGTCATAGAATTCTACAACTAACTTTTTACATCGATTTAAAGATTTGGCAGTCATGCTTACTAAGACTGCATTCACACGATAGGTACCTGTATAATTTGAAAACGGTGACAAATATGACAGTAACAGACTCGTTGCAATGTCCCCAAGAATTGATGCCAATTAGTTCTGCCAATTGAATTGATACCTTAAGAATCGATCAGCCTCGTTTGAAAGCATTGAAAAATGCTCTGCTTTCATCGTTTTCGAGTGTTCACACGACGCTGTTTTCAACACGTGCCGGCAGAACATGTGTCGTTTTCATGTGAACGGGTGGCCTATCCTTTACATTTTTCACCGTTTTCAAATTATGTTGGTACCGTTTGAACGCAATCTAAGTGCATCATAAAGTTGAAAGGGAAAGTACTCGTCAAACTGTGCGATTATTAATCATCAAACAAAATACGGTTTATATATTTTATAATCAGTATTGTATACCATGTACCATACATTATTTCATCATGCCAAGGCCAACTTAGATATTGAAACATATTCGTTAAAGTCGGCCAATTCTTCCTACATTTATGTTATGAAACCTTTCGCCCTGAAGCATAGAAAGAAACAAATATTTCAATACAATATTTTTAGGGAACACAATACAAACTGAAAAACTAAAATGGATCTGATCTGATGATTTGTGATGACTGATTAGACTGATTACGATGAGTCCCAGTAATCGCTATCCAAAACGAGACTATTACGCCAGACCGAGACCGCTCTTACTGGGACTCATAATATTACGGCAATATTTTTGGACTGACTTTTTTCACTTTTGAACGCCCTTGGGAACGAGGCTGCTATACACGGTCATGTACAAAGTATACAACCAAATACAACGCCATTAGAATCTCTGCAAATTCGATTGATTGATGTTGACCAACGGAAACTCGAAGCTCAAAGCAGAGTTTCAAGGAGTTTGGCCGGACAGAACAAAGTCTTACGAACAAGAATACCATGAAAAAAGTTGGCGACAATATCAAATCTTGTACGTAGGTACTATTTTGCTGCTTTCGCTAAGCATTAACTGATTTATTGTGAAGTTTTCAAGTCAATGTGTTTCATTTGAAAACTACAAATGTTTGTGCTCTTCAGCCTAGGCCCTTATCGAAACGAGGCAGTCATAGTCATTTCAAAATAATGGCGTTTGATTATGAGTCGTAGTTAGGAGCGTCCGGCAGTATTTCAATAGCGATAACTACGACCATATCATCAGTCTAATGACTGATGTCAAATTAAAATATTTAGCAAATGGTTTGAACAGAAAACGTATTTTTCAAGTGTACCACATGATTCCATTTTTTAAACTGACATTACCTCGATTCTTCTTTACATTCTTTCCACTTCTTCGTTTGCTTTTATCCCCGATGACGTCGTCATTATCAGAACTATCCTCCTCCACATCACTCTGTTCCTCCCATTCTTCCTCCTGGTCGTCAAAATCTTCATTCTCCAATTTATGCCTGACTTCAGCTTCTTTTCTGTGTACTTCTCGAACGACCTTCATTCGCTTCTGAAGCTGGCTCTTCAGTTCTAAAAGACCCGATCCTAGAAAAAGAAGATGAGTTTTCAGCATCTACCTCTAATTTTCAAAATTTTTCAAAAATTCTTAGAACAATAGTATGCCAACACGAGAAGCTTTTTAAGGCAAAACAAACAGTCTGTCCCAAACAACTTCTGAATTCATGACCAGCAAAAACAATTGGATAACTTCCTGACTGTAATCGAAGCAGATGAGAAAAATGGAAAACTAGATTGCATAAATAAAACTCGATGTCAATAGGAAAACAAAATGCTTGCGGCCTCAGGTATACGTTTTTCAAGAGCTATTTGAAATTTGCGTCCTTCAAGTAACCTTACGTGCCACAGATCTCGAACTTTATCTGAACAGCTTGAAGAAAAACGCTTCCAGTGTTGCACTTCAGAGCGCTTGGATTGAAGACCTAAGTAGATAACATCAATTATCTGCTAAAACATGTTCAGTATATTTGCAATCGTAAGCAGTAAGATATCAATCTCCTGTCCAATGTAGAATGTAGACAAATCAAATGAGGTCAGTCAAGAGTTTTCAAGCCGATCTAACATCTGGGATATATCAAGAATAAAAGCCACAAGAAATGTAGCACACCTTTAGTTTTTGCCCCTTATGTACAAAGTACAAGAAGCGATCTACTCAAAAGTTCAGTAGGATTTTCAGAAAAATTGGATGGTTTGATTGTTATGCTCGTAACAAATGGGCATCTAAACAAAAACTGGAACAGATCTGCTCACGCGTAACGACCAATAGTTTGCTATTATTGTGCATCTGAAACGAATTTCATTACAGTCAAAGTTAAACTTATGCGCAAGACTAACCGACATCAAAACGACTAAATGGAGAATAAATATTTATCATGAATGACAACTTAAAAAGACATTACAAAACTAGTCCTTTAGCCAAATGTATTTAAAAAGATATCGACACGCAAAAACTTCTCACAAGGTAGAAACAATCGAGAAATGCGGCAAACATCAGATTGATATAAAAAGAATCATCAATAAAAATCACACTGAGATCGAAGCGACTTCTTTAATAAAATCTGGCTTCTGTTTTTGGGCTGATGACAATTTTGAGGTTTGAAGGTAGCATGGCAAAACTCAAGCAAATAATGTACGTTCAAGTGTATTCTGAAAACTTATCGGTCATGACATCTGAGCAAATCTGCTTGAAAATTTATAGATACCCAGCATGTCAGCATTTTCAACAAAATGCAACAGCAAATCTTGATAAAAAAAAGTAAAAGCAAAGAATAACTTCAAGAAAGAAGTTCAAAATTTCGTGCAGCTCTACCTGGAATCTCGGCAGCCATCTTTATTTTTTCCACATCAATGATAGATGTCTTCTTAGACGCTTGAGTTGCTTCTAGCTCGGATTCCATAATTTCAATTTCTTCAGCTTGTGCCTTTTTCTGCAGCTGTTTGTGTTTTGGTAAGGCAGTGTGTTTTGCTAGTCGCTAAAAATCATAGAGAGTTCGTGAAAAATCAATTTACCAACTGCGCGAGTCAGAAAATTGCTGAGAGTTTTGCAAGTTTTGACTTTTCCTTGTCTCCATAACATACAAGGCTACAATCCTGGCCAAAATCCTTGGGACAAGTCTTACAATTGCACTACTTCGGTCTTTGATTTTTGTGTGCCCCTCACTCCCCGCATGTCAATATTGCTTGAATCAAGCACCATTTGACCTTGGTAACATTGAATTAAGGCGAAGGTGGACCAGAGGGTCCAAAATATACGTTTTGTCTTGGTATTTTAGGAAACATCACAAAACACTGAAAATTGCCTACATCCCAACTTTTTTACAATGCTTTTATACTGTCAAGCCTAAGCTATTGTCCGTTGATTTGGATGTTTTGTGGGAAAACCACCAACAGGGAGAAAAACAAAATCCACAAACGTGCCCTACGCATACTTTTCAATGCTTAGGAAGCCTCATTCGAAGAGCTTCTACAAAGAAACAATGATCAGACAGTCCATGTAAAAAGCCTTCATAAGTTAATGACCGAGGTCTATAATTCTATAAATTGCCAAAATCCAACATTCCAACATTCCGACATTCCAAAATTCAAATTCCAATAACCAACATTCAATTTAGCATTCAGAGGATCCGTTCATGAGAAAGGAAATGACTTACGACCTCATAGGAAAATATCTATTACAGCTACCTAAAGCTAAACCTGTTTTAAACGGCTTAAATTCAATTGTCTTCAGAGGCAGTATGCTTTGGAACGCTAGGGTGCCGGTGTAATATGCGTTTGCGTACCCTTATGCAAAAGGGTCCGGGTACACAAACGCATAGCAAAATTTGACTATGCGAAAGTGTCCCCCCATTGTTTTAGGAAGGGTACACAAACGCATGGCCAATTTTCGTATGCAAAAGGGTCCGGGTACACAAACGCATAGCAAAATTTGACTATGCGAAAGTGTCCCCCCATTGTTTTAGGAAGGGTACACAAACGCATGGCCAATTTTCGTATGCAAAAGGGTCCGGGTACACAAACGCATAGCAAAATTTGACTATGCGAAAGTGTCCCCCCATTGTTTTAGGAAGGGTACACAAACGCATGGCCAATTTTCGTATGCAAAAGGGTCCGGGTACACAAACGCATAGCAAAATTTGACTATGCGAAAGTGTCCCCCCATTGTTTTAGGAAGGGTACACAAACGCATGGCCAATTTTCGTATGCAAAAGGGTCCGGGTACACAA
Source organism: Aurelia coerulea (assembly GCA_039566865.1). Lineage (NCBI taxonomy): Eukaryota > Metazoa > Cnidaria > Scyphozoa > Semaeostomeae > Ulmaridae > Aurelia > Aurelia coerulea. The sequence continues at coordinate 18,149,169 of CM076945.1, forward strand.
ACGCATAGCAAAATTTGACTATGCGAAAGTGTCCCCCCCATTGTTTTAGGAAGGGTACACAAACGCATGGCCAATTTTCGTATGCAAAAGGGTCCGGGTACACAAACGCATAGCAAAATTTGACTATGCGAAAGTGTCCCCCCATTGTTTTAGGAAGGGTACGCAAACGCATGGCCAATTTTCGTATGCAAAAGGGTCCGGGTACACAAACGCATAGCAAAATTTGACTATGCGAAAGTGTCCCCCCATTGTTTTAGGAAGGGTACACAAACGCATGGCCAATTTTCGTATGCAAAAGGGTCCGGGTACACAAACGCATAGCAAAATTTGACTATGCGAAAGTGTCCCCCCATTGTTTTAGGAAGAGTACGCAAACGCATGGCCAATTTTCGTATTCAAAAGGGTCCGGGTACACAAACGCATAGCAAAATTTGACTATGCGAAAGTGTCCCCCCATTGTTTTAGGAAGGGTACACAAACGCATGGCCAATTTTCGTATACAAAAGGGTCCGGGTACACAAACGCATAGCAAAATTTGACTATGCGAAAGTGTCCCCCCATTGTTTTAGGAAGGGTACGCAAACGCATGGCCAATTTTCGTATGCAAAAGGGTCCGGGTACACAAACGCATAGCAAAATTTGACTATGCGAAAGTGTCCCCCCATTGTTTAGGAAGGGTACTTGATATAAAAGCCGCCATAGCTTCATTCCCTTATCAGAAACGCACCAGTAACGAAAAATGACTGGCAATTGCAACTTCAAAATAAGCAACATGCGATTTTATGCGATTCGGAATGAGGACTTATGGAGAAATAGCCGAACAATTTCGTGAAAGAACATGACTAATGTTCGTTAAAACATTTTTGATAGCATTTTAAGCCAATCTAAATGGCGTGGCCACAAAAATTTTCCCGGGGGAGTACCCCCGGACCCCCCAATTTTTAGGCTCACTTCGCTAGCCTTCGGTCTCGATTGCCCTTACGTTCCTAGTCGCCCCCCTTTCCCTGCCATCGCTCCGGCGTCCCTGCCAAGAATGGAACATCAATTGACGTGTGGAAGAAATTGAGCATGATCATGAAAAAACAAATGCCACAGAAGCTCTCCTCCACGACAAAAAAGCATTTGACTCGTGAAATTGTCTGTTGACTCCACAGAATATGGGGCATAGGAACTAAAAAGCTATTGTTTATATCCTTGGCAAGGTGCATAACCCTCCCTTCTCTAACGAGCCCCCTCTCGGGTTTCCAAAATTACACAAGCCTCCCGGGTATTCTTTGCAAGAGCTTTTACGGTATTCTTCGTAAAGGAAAACAATTTTGGTGGAAACATATGAAAGGTACATTTCTTGTTCGCTGTTTAGGGAACCGTCAAGCAAGATATGATATCTGACCAGAGCTGGATGGATTGGCACTTCTTTTAGGTAGAAGTTTTGAAAGAAAGCAGCAGTATTCATCAAACAAAGTGATGAAAGATATATTTAGGAGATTGAAAGAATATGAAAATGGCATTAGTTGTCTCTCCTTCCACCATACCAGACAGCAAACTTTGTTGCAAAATGTGGTGAAATGCATCAAATCCTGATCGCTGGGTTATCCAGGCCAATCAGGCTGATTACCCGATATAATGATAAAATTGGAGAGAGGAAGTGTATTGGCATAAGAGTCGGGTGGCTGGGGTGTGCTGCATAGCCCCTCTAATCAGGCAAACGTTATTTCACTTCAGGCGCGATTCAAGCACTATTAAAGCAACGAAGCCATCATATTGGGCACTATCCATAAAATAAGCCCATCTAAACATTAGGCTGCACCTAAGTCCAGGAAAGGATCGCAGAGTTGCTGATTAATGCCAGCAATGGAAGAGATGGTCGAGAATAATGACAATATCTTAAGTTCTGATTTGTTAGCCCATTGCTAGTTCCTTAGGATTTAGGATTTTGCATCCGAATCTTTTGCTCACCGATCGGCAGGCAATTGCATCCGAATTTGACATGTAAGGAAGGATTCCAAACGGAAAAGTCTCAACGAAAGATGCAAATCACAATAATGCAGCCGAAAGTGCAAACAGGCACACTACCATCGTTATTCTTTACAAGAGAGCATCATGAATAGATTCGTAATTTCATTGGATGATTTAATGGTAAGCCATCGTCCTAACGTCTTTGGAGTGTGGATTTGGATGCGAATTCGAAGTCCAAGGGAACTGGAAATTGGCCATAAATGTAAAAAATAGAGTAACATGAACTTGTGGTAATTACAGAATTTGTTTATTACTGAACTGGTCTATTAACGATCCATTCAACATGTTGCAACAGAGCCTTTTTATAGGATCATGGCTGAGGGCACTATCCAACGTTTCCCTTGATTGAAAGGAACCATAGGTAAGCATGAAGTTTGAACCGTAAACACAGTAGACCAAACAAGGCTCTCTGTTGCAATGTTACTGTCAGAAATTGATAGGATGAGGCACTTCGACCATGAAGTGGACACAGATAATCTCTCTCGTTGCCCCCAAATTCGGGGCAACATTTCGGGGTTAGAAGAAGGTAACAACCTGAACAAATAGATTAAGCTATTGCTATTCATGAATTTATTGATCCCAAATTCCATTTCCCATAGCTGAAGATCAAGATGTTTATGCTTTGAGTGAGGCGTTTGACAACAGCAAACTTTACCCCATTTTTAAGGCATTCGCCGCTATATCTCAAAAGCTCCCTTTTTCCTGTTAAAATAACAGCTTTCTATGAGAATCATTACAAGATTTGAAATGACAAGCACCAAAGGTTACCAAAAGAGTTTGACCTTTTACCCCTATTTGGGGGCATTTGCCCCTATACTTCATAAACTGTTCCTCTCCCATCAAAATAACATCGAAATTCGGGTTCTACACCCCTGAATTGATATGGTGAGGTACTTTTAGTGAATTTTGAATCATCTTGCTTTGTTGCCCCCATTTGGGGGCAGGGTTATCCCAGAATGATCCGAAACCTCAACAGTACCTTTTATGAGCTAGATGGGGCCATTATCAATGTTCTAAAGCTAAAAATGAACTTTTAAAGGGGTACATCAAGAGTCTTAACAGTAACACATTTTCCTTCAATTTTGGGGGCATTTACCCCCGTATCTCAAAAACGGCCCCTCCCCCATCAAAAGAACATCGATATTCGAATTCTACGCCCCAAAATTGACCAAAATCACTTGGTCTCACAAATTACCTCGTTTGGTGGTACTACCCCCCCCCCCCTTCTGCTACCGGACTAGTGGGTGTACATTCGTCACTTTCCTAGACCCAGTTTATGTTAAATGTTTATTTTTATCATTAGAGCTTCCCTGGCAAAAATGGTAATTACAAACTGAAACCTTAAACCCGAAACCCGAAACCTTAAACCCGAAACCTTGAACCCGAAACCTTGAACCCGAAACCTTGAACCCGAGACCTAAACCCGAAACCCAGAAAAAAGTTCGTCCGGGTATATTTGAAGTTTGAAGCGAAAGTGACTAAAAGTGTGTTAAATAATATTTCAATTTCAAAGTATTTGCTCTAACTTATTTTCATTTGTTTTATTTCCCAACCCTTCCCCCAATTGCCCCCCCCCCGATTGAAGACCACCCCTCTTATTTTGCAATAGCGAGTAGTAGATCTTGCTCCCAAACCCATTCATGAGTCAGTGCTTCTAATGGCTTTTGTGCATGGTCACTAAACGCTAATGCGTTTCAGTTCCTGGTTATTGTCTTTAAAATCATGAAACGCATACCGTTGAGGTCACACAAAATAGAGTCACGAAACGCATTGCGTTTCAGGTGGGTACACTTCCGCATAGGGGACACTTTAGCATACTACACCGGCGGTGGTAATCGGACACTTAAGGAAAACTAAATATTTTCATAAGAAACTTTCATCAAAGACAAAAACCGAAAATACCAGGTGAATGGACAGGTATTTGGACATATTTTCCCGAAATGTTTTGGTTTTTTACTTTGCCTGCTTTTCCTTGACAACGATGTTTTTGAGACTGATCTTGGCGGTGGTTTTCGGACAGTGGCGGTGGTTTTCGGACAGTGAGTTGCACAATGCAGAATGTGCCAAGAAAAATATTTTTCTGTTTATACTTGGCAAGTATTCGGTCTATAAACTCTTTTGCTTCATTTTTCTTGCTTTGTTTTTCTATTCTTGAATGCGAAAACAATGGTTCGACTGTTGGTTCTCGTAATGGCATTCCAGAGCGCTCTCGGCACACACAAAACACTCTAAAAGCTAGGAGATGCGTTCGCAAAATGTTGTTTTGATCTCATTACTATTTTCGATCGATGTATGTTTGAATGAAATGTCAAAATCCAAAAAACACTCAAATCCGACATTTCTTCATGCTCCCAAACGATTGATTTATTTGGTGTCCGAAAACCACCGCCATGAACTTTTATGACCATTCGATATGACATCTGCTGTCCTCCTTTCAATGAAACTGTTTTAAGTCTTTGGCATAATGCTATGCGTTGTTTACATGCTAGACATCCAATTTAAGTGATTGTTTAAGATTTTTGCTTCTTTCTGGAATGGATCCAGAGTTTTGAATCAGGGATGTGATATTCGCAACGACAACTTCTACAATGCCAAGCACAACGAAAGCAACTTCTTTAGCGTGTTTTACATTCACGAAGGCTTTTCATAAATTTGTTTAGTATCTATAATGTTAGCTTTCAGTACCAAGAAATACCCTCTTTGATGGATTTCATGTGTAACGTACTTTTCTGTCGGTTTTCGCAAGTGTCCGATTACTACCGCCGTCCGATTACCACCGCCGACACCCTATATCTGATGAGACAAAGTCAAGCCAAGCTATGGCCTCCTTCAAAGTTAAAATCAAATCAAATCAAACCAAACCAAACCAAACCAAACCAAACCAAACCAAACCAAATCAAATCAAATCATGGAATTGAGATAATTGTAATTGTAACATCTGTAATTAGCTGAAATTGTAAATATTGTATTTTCGTAGATTGTTGGCTTGAATTAGTTATCCCATACTATGTTTTTTGTATCCAACTTAAAAAAAGTCTTGCTATTGTATTATTATCATTTTTTTGAATAGTTAGTTGGACAAAGTTATAAAGCTTCAATCAATATCATGAAAATCTTCCATCGAAAACTGCTTGGAAACATGCCCAAAATCCTTGATCAAAGTTGCAGAAAAGAACAACTTGATTGGCACGGGTCTCTTTTCATGTCGTATGACTGGGTGGGGCCTTGGGCTCATCGTCAGGATTACTAAAAATCTCCTGGGTTCTAAACTTATCTTATAGTGTTGGGCTAAAACTCGGCGGGCCTCCTAGCTTAGGGATCTTTTGTGGGGGAGGCCTGTGTCAGGTCCACAAATTGAACATAACCTTCATTAATGTATATTTTCTATACTTTTCTTTATTTTACACCTGAGCATATATACCGCTATGCGGTCCTGCTCAGTATATTGATAGATGATAGATTCGCTTGTGATTTAGCATTATATTGCATGCTGCGATGAACAGTTTTCACTGAGCAACATTAACGATTGGAGTGGACTGGTATGCAATATGAATGGGCACCAAGAAGAGCAATGAACAGATACAAGTGGAGGGCTACAATGCCATCCAACTTCAAAAAAGCTACGGAGTATGAAGGTGAAGAACGTCAACGATTACAAAGCGATCACTCGAGCCGCAACCAAACGTCTATCGTGTGACCTAAAACAAAACTTCACAACTAATGCTTTGTATCACCGTCTGGTTGAAAAGCTTAGCTATATTTTGAGATGCTGCATAGTCACTTTAAGCGATGATTATCTTTCATAAAACAAGATTCAAAGAAAATTTTGAATCCCAGATTGTCCATTTAGAGTGAAATAATCGCCATCGCTGTCCAGTCTACATTCTGTTTAAATGTATCGTAGAGATGGATTTGAAGTTGACGGTGAAAATCCCTTGTTTGCATAATGACGGACTTATGCTTGTTATTCCAACTTCGTTCTCCTAAACAAGTCTTTTTCACATCTTCTTAAACATGGGTTGGAAAAGGACAGGGTTCTGCAAGAAATGAATGAATAAATGTTTTTGAATCTGGTTTTTCCGAGGGTAATCATAACTCAAAGTGATCAAGCAATATCTCAATAGGTAGCTGAACCCTTCAACTACATGCTGATACCTTGTTTGTGTTGACAAAATTTGGTTTCGTGAAGCTAAGTGCGATGTAGCTCGTGAATTTTTTTGGGTCAGCCGATATGGGTAAGAGCAGACGTACCTTCATAAGTAGACTCATTCCGGCATTTTCTTTCTTGTCTTCCACGTCTGCTTCGAACTCTAACACAACGTCGTCCACGGCGGCTGACAGCATTGGCAACGGAGCCAAAGACAATTTATTTACGTTGTCTTGCGAATTAGTGTAGCTCTTTTTGTTTTGATCCGCAGGTTCAACTTTTGAAACAACAGGAACAGTCTCTTTGGCATCATCTCTAACAAAAGATAGCAAACAGGCACTAGTCTAAGCATCTGTCAAATGGCAAAAAATTTTCAACAATGGAAAGCTCAATGTTATGATTTTTTTAATTTAAAAAGAAATTACACAGCAATTTTTGGTGCTGATAATCGCAATAACATCCAACTTCATCAATCATTAGCTCTCGCTGACTTCTTCACGGATAGTCCTTCACATAATTATGGGCCATTTACTTGTGCCGTCACAATGACGTCAAAACTTGAAAATATTGGCAGTAACGTCAGCAGCCGTGTCTACCCGCATGGGCGTGGTATGAAACTCTAATTTACACAGTTCGATGCAGAAATTTTCTTTCTACAAAATATCCAAAATGCGCTAAAATCTACTTGGAGAAAAAAGTTTCAGAATAATTTTTGTGTAACGATCAACCCTTCATTTCAAAGGCAACACTACAACCTTAACCAATCATAGTGCATCAATAACTTGACCAAATATGGCAAACAAAACAAGCACAATTTCGGAATCTACTCATCGAGATCTTTCTCAACATAATATCTGACTCTGTGGAAAGATTGTTGGAATCTTAGAAAATTTTACGGATTCAAGCGCAAAGCTACGAGTGCAACTTATAAATCCTCCTCTAAAATCAATTTCTCAAAGTGGATTTTGGCTCGTTTTGGATATGTTATAGAGAAAACAAATCTGCATCGAATAGTTTAAATTAAAGCTGCGTGCCATGTCCGTGCGGGTAGATACGGCTGCTGACTTGACTGCTGATGTTTCCAAGCTTTCCGTAAACATCATCTTGACATCACAAGTAAATGGCGCATACTTTCACAAAATAACATATATTTTCGGAATCTCAATGAAAAACAGACCTAAAGACAACGAAGAGCGACAAACTACAGGGTGTCCCAAAAATTTGTGTCCCATTTGCCTGAAGATTACGACAAAACGGCAAAAGATTCTCACCAAACGTTTACATGATGTGGCTGTTCAGATATTCAATTAAAGTTTGCTACCATCCCCATCAAAATGCATTGAACAATGATGGAGCTATGACCTTCAGAAGACCAAATTTGCCTCATTACTGAAACCAGCGGTCGCAACCTCGTCCCCAGGGCCTTTTGTCATATTGGGACGGAGACGAAAACACCCTGGGATTGGCTGGTCACATGACCATCAAATAACCCTCTCTCCGTGAGTGTCATAAATTATAGAAAAATCATAAAGTATGCAGCAATTTTACGTCAGGCTATGGCTGCCGCGTACGTGTTGCAGTTACAGTGGAGTCCTGTGCCTGTCCTGTGCCAGTTGCTCCTGGATATTCTCCCATTGATGTCTACAAGCAACATTGTGCTGTCGAAAAACAGATATTCTGCAAGTTGTTGCTGTATTTGTTCATGAAACTTCTCTCTTTTAATTTGATTTGATATATTTTTCATTCGCTTTGGTGTGGTCACACTTTCACATAGTCGACAAAACGAATTAAATTTATAGTATATCACTTATAAACTTTGGTAGGAGTGACTTTACATTCACGGACTGCATGAACAAAATCCAAGGAAAGTACCAATCTAAACCAGCTTCACATTTGAGAATGCCCACGATTATTTCTGAGGTTATTCAGTTCCGCCCACTAGTGGTTCCGCCTAATTCCACTTTCCCGAAGGTATTCAGCTTGTTATTCTAAACTGGGATATTGTTCTGAGCTTAATTACTGCTTAGTTACGTGGCCATGAAATTCATGCATCAGCGAGCCTCTATGACCCTGATTCTCAGGATAAAGCAAATTAGGGCAAACTCCTGGAATATACAACGGAGATCTTTATCAAGTTTATTTCCATTCATCACAGGGGACACAAAAATTATAAAAACATGAAAGTGGTTACACGTTGAATTGAATTGAACATAAGTTATGCGAAAAGCAATAGCCAATCAGATTGCTTATGTGACCAGCCGATCCCAGGGCCTTTCGTCTCGGTCCCAATATGACAAAAGGCCCTGGGGATGAGGTTGCAGCGGTCGGCAATTTTGTTTTACTATTTTGAAGCGATAAATAGCTTCATGGATGAAATGAAACAGCAGCTCCACTGTTATAGCTCTTGTGAAAATCCCAATAATCATAAGAGAGTTAAAAAATTTCTGATCTCACAAAAACTATTTCTTAACACACGTAAAGCTATTTATCGCTGCAAAATAGTAAGACAAAATGGCCGACCGCTGGTTTCAGTCATCAGGCAAATTTGTTCTTCTGAAGGTCATAGCTCCATCATTTCAAAACGGATTTTTACGGGGATGGCAGTAAACTTTATTTGAACATCTGAACGGCAACATCATATAACAGTTTGGCGAGTGGGACACCCTGTAGACATATCAGTTGCACTGGATTACAGTAAAAATGCATTTTTGAAGTTTTATGCAGGCTATCAGCTGTCAGGTGGGATGAAATCTGCTTGCTTTTATACGTAAAATTTCATCTGACCTTCCAACATTTTCATCCCACCTCAAAGAACGCGATTTCAGACAATAACAATCGTGTTTGGCGCCAGCAGCGATTAAGGTTTCCTTTTACTTTCATATTGGCGCGTGCGCAAAACAGACGATTCCATCCCACGTTGCAGCTTTTCATCGCACCTTCCAGTGCTTATATGGAAAATTTTCATCCCACTTCAGTGAGATCCCACCTCCCGTGGAGTGGGCTCTCATCTAGCCGGGCTGGCTCATTTTCCATATGAACGCAAGATGAAAATTACAAGGGATCGTATAGCAGGGTGGGATCTCACCTCTCAGCTCACAGGCTGGACAGTGGGATGATTTTCCTCATATAAACAGGTGCTAAAACATCTGTTATTAATTATAAGCTTTGATGATGTCAGTAACTTAAAATTGCTGATGTCATCAAAATGAATAAAATTATACATCATCTTAAAGCTCTCATCGAGAGCTATCGAATGGTGGTGTTCTCGATGATCTATGATCATCCTGGTAAAAATTAAACTCGCTTCATTAGTTTTATAGCAGACCACATGTTGAAAAGACGTTGGTCACGTGATATGTGTCTACCATTTTGAAAAACTTGTCAATTTTCAAGTAACCTCTTAAATTTTAGAAAAATTCGCAGACTTTCAGCTCTCTATCTTTCGAACTGACGACAATGCATCAAATTAAATTTTCCGCGGGCACTTTGTACCCTCCCCGGTACCCCAGGTAGTAACAGGGTTAAAATGCCAACATTTTAGTACAAAGATTAGCAAACGAAAATCAAAAATATACCTTTTACTGACGCTCTTTCGTTTTGATGATAGAGAAGGTACTCTTTGAAGGAACTGATGGATTGAAACCTCAGCAGGTCTGTGTTCAGGGATGGAAACTGATTGCTCTGTAACGAAAAGGCACATAAACATAAATTAAGTGCATTGAACTTGAAGAGAATCTCTGCCATAAAATGTGGCAAAATATTCTTTGCCCATTAGGCAACCTGCAGAAAAACAAGCAAATCTACAGCATCAACTCTGAAAAGTTTGTTGTCTACAAATCACATACAGGGTGACCGAAAACGTGTCCGATTTTTAAATTTGAATATGTCCGAAACTGCTTGATGTATATGAACCATTTTGACATTAAGTTTGAAAGCTGAAGCACATAATTTTGTTTTGAGTTCATTGCTGTCTAAATTTTGCAATTGTTAAGAAACCAGGGGGTTCCTTAAAACAACACCACTTTTTAATTGCTTTTCATTTCTCTACTATTCTTCAATGTTATTCTAATTTCTAAATAGACTTGTCTAGATAGTGCAAAAAATAATTAAAATACTTTTCGAAATCTTAGAATGTAATTTAACAACTTGCAAAATTTTCATTCATAGATATTGCTAGACGGGGGGACACCTTCAAACCTGGCTATGAAGAACACAGTCTTTCTAGTCTGTTGTTGATGAACATGTCAAATTTGTCAAGTTTTTGGTCCGTTATGAAAATTTCCCATTCTCAAATTGAATGCATCTCGGTCGGACAGTTGCTTCTTTGGTTTTATTTGCTAACTTGTTCAATTATTATTTCGAAGCCAGGCAATCATCTCCTTTTCTCCAACTCTGTATCACAAGGTCCATTTGACATATTGCATCGCTGTGTTATCTTGGGAAACATACCCATAACCAGTGGAAACAATTAGATTTCTAGTTGTTTAGAGCAACTCATGTTCAAAGAAAGAAACCCGAAGTCTTCATTTCCACGAAAAAGAGGGCTAGTTTGGTTTTCCAAAAGTAAATATCACTGTAAAGTTAGACAATAGTAGGGCAAAGATGAAGAAAACATGCAAACATTGGCCATTACTTTAAGAGCCCTCTGGTTTCTTTATATTTGCCAAAGTTGAGCTGCAATACACTCAACAAAACCTAACTCTAAATAAAAAGAAATACTCTTTACATGTGCCATTCATGGCGGGGAAGGACACAAGGTCATCTGGTCAATTTCAAAAGGAAAACAAACGAAAACAAATACAATAAGAAAACCCAAATAAATAACAACACAGCAACAATACAACACAGGGGAAAAAGGATGCTACACAGCGTGAATACTAGAATGCAGAGAATATTAGTGGAGCCGCTTTGTTTTAATGATGGACAAAATTGTAGCTTCCAAAATCATTCTGTTTGAGACGATGTTTAATTTTTCATCGCCAATGTCTCCGGGATGTCTCCAAGCTGACCAAAGAGATCTCTACGAGCATTGTCAAAAAGAGGGCTGTGCAGGAGGAAATGTTCATTTTCCTCATTTCTAATAATAATAATAATAATAATAAAACCATATTTATACAGGTAAACTTGTTCAGCAAAATGGATTTGCTGCTATCAACCAAGGACCTGTCAACCTAAAATACCTAAATATATAATTTACACCAATATAGTTTTAAAAGTTATTTACAATAATAGAGTTTAAAGAAAATTTTAAAAGTCAAAGTTAAAATCCTTGCAGTAAGTCTTGAACTTCAAAACTGATGTTTCGCTCTTTAGTTTGTTTGAAACTTTATTAAATATTTTTGCACCCTGGAATGCAAAAGTTTTCCGTCCTGCTTCAGATTTTACTCTTGGGAGCAATAAATTGTGTTCATTTCCACGAGTTCCTTTGCAGTGTTTTACACGGTGAAAGTATTCCCTAAAGTCAGGTGGTGCAAGACCGTTCAAGCATTTGAAGACCTCAACTGCACACATTCTGTTTCTGATGTGGTTTACTGATGGTAGTTTTACACTATTTCTTCTACCATTCATAATCTTTAACGATCGTATTTGGATGTTCTCAAATCGTTGTTTCTTAGATTCTGACATATCTATAAAAATGTTGTTGCAGTATATTAGGAGTGGCAGTATCATAACTCTGTATATTGTTTCTGCTGCATGAGGCGTCAAGTTCGGTCTTATCCTGGACAATAATTTGACTCTCGAGCTTGCCTTTTTAAGATTTTTTTCGATGTGTTCTGCATACGTCAGGCTTTTATCCATTATGACCCCTAAATATTTATAGGCTGCTGATTCAGCAATTTTCAATCCATTCAGCTTGACTTCAAATGCGGTCGATTTAGATGTTTTTTGATGTGTCCCGTAAAGAACGCACTCTGTTTTTGATTTCTTCAGATTTATAACTAGGTTATTTTCATTGAACCAGCAAGCAATCTGTTCTAATTCACTGCTCAAGACATTTTCAATTTCAGTACTTGTTTTTCCGGCATAGAACAAAACAGTGTCATCAGCATAGAGAATTATATTACATAATTTTAGATTTGTCTCGATGTCATTTATTAGTAATATAAACATCAATGGACCAAGGATAGATCCTTGCGGAACCCCACAAAAAATTGGTTGCATTTCAGAGCTTTGTCCATCGTGTACAACAAATTGCTTTCTGTTTAACAAATAACTATTAAATCATGACATTTCTCTGTCTTTGATGCCATAAATCGATAATTTGGACAGAAGTCGTGCATGATCCAACGTATCGAATGCCTTGCTTAAATCAATAAAAACTGCACCAGTCATGAGGCTCTTGTCCATATTTTTCTTGATTGAATCTGAAAAAAGCGTAACTGCATGCTGAGTGGACGACCTATTTCTGAAACCAAATTGTCGTCTTGAAAGCAGTTTATTTTCTTCCAAATAGTCATAAAGCTGTTCATGTACTACGCGCTCAATGACTTTTGACAGGACTGGAAGCACTGATATGGGCCTGTAGTTATCCATGGAAGATCTTTCACCAGACTTATAAATTGGAGTTACTTTGGCGATTTTTTCGTCTGAAGGAAAAACTGACGTCTCAAGACAACGGTTTATCAGCTCTGAAAGGGGTGCAGATATTTCATCTGCCCCATCTATGATCATACATGTTGGGATGTCATCGTGGCCAGGGGCTTTCTTTCTTTTGATCTTTTTTAGAATCGCCCACACTTCATTTCTGTTTGTTGGTTAATACCACGCAAGCACAAGGGACTTAAACAATCAAAGTTATGCCATAATCCATGCTCATTTAGGGGACTAAATCCAACTCAATTTTTCTATACAAACCTTTAAAAATTTACAATACATGTTACGGATTACTGTACCTACAAACTACTTAACACTATTACAAGAACTATACCATGAGGAGCAACAGACTATGACTACCCTATGGCACTAAATAAAAATATAAGAGTTAAACTGCAGAAAATCTTACATAAATGCTACACAATTTAAAGAACAAAACAAAAACAAAAAGAGGAAGAACGATAAATACTGTACTGGAGAATATCTAACATTAGATGTCAGGTTGGGGCTGTAATAACTCAAAAACAAATGTCACAAGCAAACTCTTGTGTGTGTGTGTTTTTGTATATATCTAATAAAACTTTTTCTTATTTCTGTAAAATTATGCACGTCGTAAACAAAGCTACATGGAGAATGTATTTGAACAAGCAATTTGAGATTGAACTTCCAAAACGAAACAGAATTTCTGGAATATTCATCTAGCAGGTTCCATTAAAGAGAGTACTTAAAGGGACGTACGTGAGTACTTAAAGGGAGTACTTAAAGGGACGTACGTGTTGGAAAAACGAACTGTTCTGCAACAGGCTGCGCATATACGATATGGCAATTCTCCCTCTAAAGGAATTTCATTGAACAAGTAAGCCGAGGACATATTTTTACACAGGTTGAAAAAATGACACAGCCATCGATACCATCTTTTTTCGCAAAGATATTCCCAACCAAGTTCTCGGAGAGTCATTTGCCCACTTGTACCTTTCCACACTCCTGATACCGCTAACGTAACAGAGTATTGCACTTGCTCTAGCTTTGCAGTGAAGCCTTGCCTCACTTCAGGGTCGCACTCATGAGACAAAATGTCTCAAAAAATACCTGAATGGCTCTTTCATATACAGGGTGTCCCAAAAAAATTGTGCTCCGTTTGCCTGAAGACTGCGATAAAATGGTAAAAGATTCTCGCCAAACTTTAGCATGATGTTGCCATTCAGATATTCAATTAAAGTTTGCTACCATTCCCATAAAAATCCGCTGAAAAATGATGGAGCTATGACCTTCAGGAGACCAAATTTGCCGGATGACTGAAACCAGTGGTCGGCCATTTTGTCTTACTATTTTGCAGCAATAAATAGCTTCATGGATAGAAAACGAAACAGCAGCCTCTGATGTCATAGCTCTCGTGAAAATTCCGATAATTCTCAAAGAGTTCCACTATTTCTGACCTCACAGAAACTATTTCTTACCTCACGTGAAGTTACTTATCACTGCAAAATAGTAAGACAAAATGGCCGACCGCTGGTTTCAGTCATCAGGCAAATTTGGTGTTCAGATTTAATTAATGAAATCATAGCAAAATGGTGCAAAAAAAGACAACTTCAAAATTCGGAATCTACATGGAAAGTTGACCAAAACAAACTGCAAGAGTAAAAAAGGCAGAGCGGTAGGGTTGGATCTCATTATGCCAAGAAACATGATTTTGACAAAATTGTGGTTTTCAATTTTTGGTCACGACTGTACAATTTAAAATTTCAGAATAATAAATTTCCATGCAAGATACATATACCTGTAAATATTCATCAAGATCTAACATACCTCTTAATAGTTTTTGTTGATTACTTTGTGATTCAAATAACTCAGATTTCTTTGGTTTCCTGGGCCTGTTTTCTTTCTGCAATAAATCAAAATTAAACATTGTCATTATTCACAAAAATCAAGATCCAAAACCATGAATGAACCAAAAGGGGTTCACAAGAAAAATAATCTACCGGGTGAGCCAGAAAAAAGTTCCCACTTTCGACAGACCAGGATAAATCACACACTACGCCAATTTTAGTTGTTTTTGATCTAATCTCTTGTCAACATCCTATATTATTCTGGGTTATTTTTTTTAGATTTTTCGGATGCCAATTTATCGATATATTAACGATTTCTTGAATTTTGTTTGCCCTGCAGACTGCCCAAAAAGATCGAAAAACAGTGATCAAATTTCCTACAGATTGAACTTGGCAGAACAAAAGGAGTGCCCTTCGAAATGGCTAGGGAATTTGGAAATGGATCAGGTACAATCTGTCGCACGAGTGTGCGGTCGTTCAATGATTACGCAAGTTTAATTTCAAAGAAATGATAAAACAACAGAGAGTCTTTGTATTAATAAAAATGACATTAAACTTACGCAATCATTGAAGGACCGCTCGAGCGGTCCTTCAATGATTGCGTAAGTTTAATGTCATTTTTATTAATACAAAGACTCTCTGTTGTTTTATCATTTCTTTGAAATTAAACTTGCGTAATCATTGAACGACCGCACACTCGTGCGACAGATTGTACCTGATCCATTTCCAAATTCCCTAGCCATTTCGAAGGGCACTTCTTTTGTTCTGCCAAGTTCAATCTGTAGGAAATTTGATCACTGTTTTCGATCTTTTTGGCCAGTCTGCAGGCCAAAAATTTCAAGAAATCGTTAATATCTTGATAAATTGGCATCTGAAAAATCTACAAAAAATAACCAAGAATAATATAGGATATTGGCAAAGATTAGATCAAAAACAACTAAAATTGGCCTAGTGTGTGATTTATCCTGGTCTGTCGAAAGTGGGAACTTTTTTCTGGCTCACAAGGTATACAGAAAAAGTGAACCATTTTTAATGGATTAGACATCTTGATAAGGTGACGGAGGAAGCTATTAACACTTTTTTATTTGTATACTTTGGCAAAGCATGAATCCAAATTTTAAATATTGTGATAAGGGAGTATCCCATTTTCATAAATATGAATTGCATGTTGCTGCAATATAACCCTGGTGTATTGCTGACCGAGAAGCTTGTCTGCTAAAAAAACAGACAAATTGAAAACAACAGGTGTAATTTACGGAATCCGGAACAACGGAATTTGGGAATCCGGAATCACGGAACTATGGAATTACGGAAGTTGGAACTGCGGAATTACGGAACTGGGTCATAGGTATAAATTGCGGAACACAAATGCTCTATATAGTATATGGGCCAATGATGAATATTTCTCAACATATGGTCAGTTAGGGGAACATTAAGTTTTCAATTTTTAGAGGTATAATGAAGTTCCTTGAAATTTTCAAAAACAATGAAGTGATAAAAAAATATAAATCAAATTTCTGTGAAATGTTTTTTGGTGATTCAGGATTTAGAAATCGATTAATTGTATATCAATTGCATTGTAACTGCACGAGCACTGGTTCTGTCATCCCTGGTGTCACCACCCATGTTTCTAAAATTTATGAACCTATCTACCAGCCTGGCACCTAAGGTTTATTATAAAAGATTAGTGTAACCATTTCTTCTTTCTTGGCTTTCGAAAATTGAGCATACTGTTTTAAGCTGTTTCTTATGAACGACGAAAAATGTTTAGTTTATTTTTCCGAATCTAGAAATCTCAAGTTTGAGTGTTTTAAATTTTTGATAAATGTGTTTTGCTTTATTGTAAGCAATCAAGTTGAATTGATGTGACCAATTAACATTCCCGTGGCACACACAGCGATCTGAGATGGGTAAAGGTCACATTGCAGAATAGGATGAACTTGAAACTTTGTCCAAAATGCATTTTCTAGACCACCCAATCATCAAGAATGTTGTAATCATGATCCAGAGTTTGCTAGAAGTATTTAGGATACTGTTTTCATAAAGGCTTATTGATTCCTGAGACCAATGGAAACCTGACCCCAATGGATGGACCGGGATGGGAAACCAAACCATTTAACAACTCCATATCTCATTCGATAAGGTATTCCGCTTTTATCAAAAGATCATCCTCGAGTCTTGAAGCTTCTTTCAAAAATAAGAAGAGAGCAGATTTCCGAGAAACACCGGATATTGGCTGGGAGAGTGGTTGTGTTTAAAAATTTTCTGACACAAACTATCACGTAATATTGAAGACTTCCATTTTGGGGGCAGGCAAATTGAATGGTGAGAATCGTTCAAAGATATGGTAAAAATGCATTTCCACAAATATTTTCCCCAGGGGACATTCAGCATATAAGCATACCTTCATTTTGGAAAATTAAGATTTTAGGGAACTTGATTCTCATACCTCTAAAAATTGAGAGCAACCAAAACTTAATGTTCCCCTAACTGACCATATCTTGAGAAATATTTATCATTGGCCCATAAACTATATAGAGCATTTGTGTTCCGCAATTTATACCTGTGACCCAGTTCTGTAATTCCACAGTTCCAAATTCCGTAATTCCATAGTTCCGGATTCCCAAATTCCGTAGTTCCGGATTCCGTAAATTACACACGTCAAATTGAAAAGATTCCTTGGTAAAAATGGGGTCTGCAGTTAGTTTATTGTGGCAAATTTTCACAAAGTTTGTTTTGAGTATATCTCAGAAACTCAGATCCAAAAAATGATAAGATTTTGTTAACTGTTTTACTGTGAAATTTGTGAACAAAACCAGTTTGCTACAGTTTGGTCAAAGCTTCCTGTGTGAATGTGCAAATTTGCAAAATTTCCATACAAAGTTTGGAAATACTGTTTATTTTACAAATGGATACTTTCATCCTTCAAGACACCAAGAGCAAAAGAAACCAAGAAACATAACAATGGGCATAACTTTAACTTACTGCCTTTTTCTTTTTTGTTGAGTTCTTTTTATTTCCTGAAGTAAGATCCTTTTCTGCATCTGAATTTTGTTTCAAATTATCATCATCACTCTCCCCTGATTCAGCTTCAAATAAATCTGTATTTTCTAAAATTTTGTTTGTTTTCAGTTGTTGTGCTTTGTCAATTTTATCTTCACTGTCAATAGCTTTTTTTGCTGCAGTTTTTCGTCTAGTTCCATAGGATTTTTTGAAATTTGTCTGTTCAATATCATCCTCAATACTGCTTCCACAACTTGACAGCTCTGATTCCTCCTTTTCTGAATTGTGATTTTCTTCTGCATTCTCAATATCAGATTTCTCTTTATCGTCATTAACAGGTTTCTTAGTTTTCTTTACATTGTCTATTTTATCATGTTTGTTTTGAATCAGTTCTTGGTCACTATCCAATTCACTCCTACTACTATCACCTGCTTTTAGGGACACATCTTCGTCTTGAGATTTTGCTTTCAATTTCCTCTTCTTTCTTGATTTTGTCTTGCTTACTTCTTCTTCACTGTCTGAACTTGTTGCAGTCCCTTCTTCTTTGAACGTCTTTAGCCTCTTCTTCTTCCTAGAATTCAAAAGTTGTTTCACTGCATTTCCTTTGTCGCTTCTTTTCCCTATCTCCTCCTTTTCTTTCCTTCTACTTTTTCTAGTTCCATCATTGTACTTCCCCTTGTTTTCTTTCTTAGAAAATTTCTTGGCAGTATCTTTCGCAGTTTTAACTTCTTCCCTGTCACCATGATCCTGGTCATCAGAGTCATCCTCGAGCACCCTTGCCCTTTTTTTATGTACTTTAGTAAAGCTATTGCCCTCATTGTCACTGTCATCATCTACCATGCTCCCTTGTATAATATCTTCCTCATCTGATTCATTTCCAAATTCTCTATCCTTACCCCCATTACCTGTCCCCTCATTTTGGTGACTTTGATCTTCCATAGAATCATCACCACTGTCATCAGATAACACTTTTTTCTTAGGTTTCTTGCCCTTTGATCTCTTTAATTTTGCTTGAATTTCTTCATCACTCTCACTCTCTATTTCACCAGCCAAAGCTGGTAAGTCTGTATCACTCTTTGCTTCTTCCTCAGGGAGAATGTTAATTTCATTTGCATGATTAGCTGCATCAGTAGATGTATCCTGAAGAAACAAAAATATTTATGCACTGTATAAACTTGTATACCATGTCCTCAAGTTACAGTAAAATCCTCCCCTAGTCTGCAGAGCATAGAAAGTGTACATGAAAGGGCTTCCCCAAAATTTGATTGCACACCAAATTGTGAACACACTGGTTTGCTCTCTTAATTACAAAGCAAAGGAATCTTTTGCAGACTTTGCATCCGAACAAGACACTGCTTGATTGTTCTAAATGCAGCCAGACTACTGCTACCTTTGCTTTACAGACACAAAGTCATCTTTGCCCATCAAAGGACCAATTGGTGACCCTCGGCCAGATCTCAGGCAAGAGAGCAATTGAACAACTGACCATGTCACTGTTTGTGCAATCATTCCATGAACAGGCTCAATTTTTGAAAATTAAGAACCTACCCTATGTGAATTAAAAAAGCTAAACCCTTTGCCATTTCTACTAAAATATGTCTTGATTTTGAGTGTTTAAAATTATGATTTTTGGGCACAAAATGCCACATTTAAATACTTTTAGTCTAGAAATTAGTCTTGCCAAGTAGTTTATGGCAACAGTACTGAAAGTAAGGAAACAATAGAACCAAAGTCAGAAAACAATGGAAGACAATGGACATGAAATCATAAGAGGATGAACCTTCAATTTGAGAAAATAGAGGACGGTGACATCAAGTTTTTTCATAATCCCCCATAGCTTGAGGCAAGATTGCTTGAGGAGTAGATTCTACATTCAACATTGGATTTTGTTCTATTTGTCTCCTGTTTAGGAGACTTAAAATGGACCACAGACCTGGCCGTTTAAGGCGCGCGATCGCACGCGCACGCCTCGGCACGCATCTCAAACATTCGAGAGGCGTGATCTTTCGCGCGCCAAAAAAGGTTTTGCCTAAAAATCATGCACCTCGGCTTTTATTGTTGAAGGAAGAGTATTGGATATTCTTGGAAACGGACATCTTTTTGTGAAAGGGAAATCAATAAAATAGTTTGTTATCTAAATGAAATATGATATTAATGCTTAATCCGTAAGTGCTGCCAATTATACTTGCTCTCAATCCTTGCTATTTCCGGTATGTGACGTGATTGTACACAATATCATGATTTGGGCAAGGTCAAACAGGAAGATCAAATTACGCAGCAAGAATAAAACCACAAAAGTTGCGTTTGGAGGACATGTGTCCTGAACAGAATCTTTGCTTTCCAGCGCTCGATCATAAGTTTGATGTATGAAAAATATGTGAAGGTGATTTGATATGGAAGAATTGAAGGTATTTCATTGCTCTTATCCCAGGAATGCAGAGGCGATATGGAGTAACTGGATTGAAAAGCATTCATCATCAAACGGCCTAAATACGAGCGTCTAACAAAGAACGCAGCTTCAAGGAAAACATGATATTTTCATTCCTGTTACGGTTGAAACCACAATGTTGATTCTTGTTACTTCAACTCAATTCCACTGTTCTTTGCAACAACTTCAAAACTCGTTTGCTCTTCCTCAACCTCAAAAATCCCTCTTACAGAGCGATATGTTTATTGCTCAAAATCATGCGCCTCACTAACCAAGGCGCGCGATTTACCGCGCGCCACTAAAATAACTTACGGCCAGGTCTGGGACCATTTTTGTAGATTGTTTAGGATGCTTATTGTAATTTGTGTAAGCCTGCTAAGCTATACATTGATGCGTAAGTTATGCATTTTACAACAAAATGTGTCAGATGATGTGTAAGATAGCTTTTATGTGTAAGATGATGCATAAGAAGAAGATATCCTCATCCAAAGGAGAATATAGAGGAACAGAGCAGATGGGAATGGCAAACACCATTCAAATATCATTCAAAGGCACAAAGCATTGACTGCCTGTCAAATTAAAACAACTTCTACTTAGAATATGACCTATCAGATTTTGAAGAAACAACACCAAATGATAATTTAGGCCCCTTGGCAGGCAATGTGATCACTGATCAGTAACTTACGCAAATTACAATAAGCAAAGCTGCTTAGAAGATGGACCTAACATTTGGGAGAGTTTCTCTATAATAGCTGGTACACACAAAAACACATCACAACACTGTTAGGGGTCATCGACAAACAATTTTCATCACAGTCGATAAAATGTAACGGAATTGGGATACCTTTGAGAATAGATTGCACATTCCTAAAGTCTTTCTATCGTTGCAAAATAAAGAGTTAACTGCTGACGGTTTGCTGCAGAGGCCACATTTTATCGAAATTATCCCGAAAAAGAGTGATTTAATGCCGATTACTGGGATTCTGCCCCTCGAAAATCACACAAACAAATACCTTCATGTTATTCCTGGACATAATTCACGTAACATGTGAAATTTTGAAAGCTATATCTTATTTGTAGCCCCCATCTTAATGGACCATTAGATTTATCACTAGATTTTCTCCTGTCGTAGGCCTACCGACACTTCTCATTTTAGGCCTACATGACCATGTGTCTTCGGTTGGGCTTTAAAGATTGATAATGAATATTAGTCTACTTATTTCAATTTTCGTCATAAAAGTGGGATTTTTAACAGATTTGAGCTGGACCTCTCCCCCCTAACGGCCCAATTCCGTTAACTGTGATGAAAGCTGATTGTCGATGGCGCCTTACAACTGTCGTCACTTGACCTTCCTTGAGCTGAGTGTAATACTGTTGTTTAATTTCTATGTTTAAAACCTAACCACGACCACCATCTTGTCTTACCATTTGCAGGTCAAAGTGAGTATTCATAGTCCTCAAAGCAGGTTGTACTAAGGCTGCAGCCATTTTCCTATCGGCCACTCTTTATACGTCTCAGTTTATTCGAAGTCAGCGCCAAAATCAGGAGGATGCAATGTTTAGGCCCCTCTTCTTCTGTCTTTTAGAATTTAGTTTTGGCGCACTTTTGACGGAAGAGTCTACGAAGTAATGATACGGCTCCACATCAATCACTTAACTGCAATGTTGAATAAATGTTGTTGACTCGTAATGACTCAATGGCTATGTATATCGTCCAATATTTTCTACTTTCCTCACAGTTTTCTGCTGATCATCTGCTTGCAT
The DNA here is from genome assembly GCA_039566865.1 of Aurelia coerulea. Lineage (NCBI taxonomy): Eukaryota > Metazoa > Cnidaria > Scyphozoa > Semaeostomeae > Ulmaridae > Aurelia > Aurelia coerulea. The sequence goes on from CM076945.1 coordinate 18,170,947, forward strand.
ACCGAAGCTGCAAACCAAAGTTGCAAGATGTCATTTCGCGCCAAAACCGATCGTCACACAAAGTGAAGTAAACCACAGGGAAACATGAGATGTTTACAGCCGCCATCGCAGAAGCACCATTTGTTGGTAAAAAAATTATTTTCTCTCGATAACAAATGAAAGGAATTTATTCAATGAAAGAACCTAAAGAAAGGTTCATAGATATAAGAAAACTTTCAGGCTGAGGTGTGCAGGGGCGGATCCAGCGTTGGACTTTGGGGAGGGCCATTTGAAGGAAAATGGGGGTCTGGGGGCGTAGCCCCCAGGAAAATTTTTCGTGACCACGCCCTTCAGACTCTCGGAAAACGTGGGAAACGCCCTTTTTGCTTCATCTTAGATCATTTAGCCCATCACTTAATTATGCTTCTCCTCAAATACAAACTGGCATTTATATTTTGTGCAAAAGCTAAAGCGCCATCATTTGGAAAGTAAGGGACCAATGAAATATTTATCATAAGCACCAGTTTGAGAATGCTTATCGCTGAAATAAGCTCCACCTCAAGGGAAATAAAACTGGCATAAAAACGAGGTATATCTCAAATTCACAAATCAGAGGCATTTCAATGTTAGGTGAAAGAAATGTCCAATTGTAAATTCCATAAGCGGAGTCACTAGTAAAGTAAGTTATAAAAATTCTCATAGCTCACCAAGTTTCTACAAGCTTTACTTGTATTCTAAACTGTGTACCTTAAAATTGAAATGACTTGATTGAGACTTTATAACTCTCGCAACAGAAAATATGAGTCTTTGTGCGAAATCTATCATAAATAAATGTCAACAGCTAAGTTCACTGGAGAATCCTAACTCGCAGCGACAATTTGACAAAGTGAATGAAACAAATGATTTTCAAGTTCGATTTCCACTAAATGAAATTTTTATTCAGAATCGCATCCTTTCATACTTTTTGATGAATTGTACTTTAGTTTGTGAGTTTTGTTTGACTGGCTTGTAGTTAGCTGAGTTATCGTGTAGCTGTGCCATGGTTATTTTAGGAAGTAAAGGTTTGAAACTTATTCGTTTCTTTCTCTAAGACAATGGTTTTTAAGAGAAAGTTTTAAAGTTTGGGGGGGCCATGGCCCCCCCGGCCCCCCCACTGGATCCGCGCCTGGAGGTGTGAAAAAGTGCTTTCTTAAATGGTGGGGCCTTTGCCTGTACAGTTTACGAGCAATTGACGTACACGCATGCGCATCAGCGTGACCAGTTTAGTTTCATTTAGGCCATCTCTAAACACAGCTGCGGTCGCCAAGATTGTTTCAAGGATTTGAAGAAGTTATGAATTCAGAATTGCTCAAAGAATATAATTCTTTCAAGAAGCGCAGTCTCGCTACACCAAGCGTAGAATCAGCAAAGAAAAGAGCGGCACCAGAGGCTCGAAATCAGGATGGAAAGTCAAGGCCTATTAGGCCACAAAGAAGAAGCCAGCTCCCTGCTCAGCTATTACAACAAAGCAAGAAACAGGCACAGGCTGCAGCTTCAAATTATAAGTCTTCTGGCATCGTTCGGTCAAAGACACGATTTTCCATCTTAGCTTCAATTGTTGACTTGATGCGGAAGAGGTAAGGAAAGTAAACTAAAGAAAGTGGCTTGATTCAGAGATGGCGCCAGGGGGAAGAAATGCTAGGGGGGCAAATACTGTCAGAGTGCCGACAGTGAGAAATTTTTTATGATCGAGCTCAATGCAAGTTCACTCAGATGACAACGCAGCAAAGAAATCTGGAGGTGCAGGTTCTGAAAATGCCGACAGTGCGTAGAAATTGTGGAAAATTCAAGTGCCGATGGGGGGGCTCAATGAAAATTTGGGGGGGGGCTCCTGCCCCCCTTGCACCCCCGCTGGCGCCATCCCTACCTTGATTGTTTATTAAGGGGTCATCAACAAACAATTTTCGTCACCGTTAACTGCTGACCCCCCTCCCCCTCCTTAACGGACCACTAGATTTATCACTAGATTTTCTTCTGTCGTAGGCCTACCGCCACCTCTCATTATAGGCCTATATGTGTCTTTCAGTCGGGGCCTACCTGCTGCAGCCTACCGCGACATTTTCGTCTAGATCGCGACGTCGAAATTAGGTAGTCTGCTGCCAAAAAATTTATTGCTACATGTTATTCTTTAAAAATTGATAATGAATATTGCTTATTTCAATTTTTGTCACAAAAGTGGGATTTTTAACGGATTTGAGCTGGACCCCCTCCCCCCCCTCTGACGGCCCAATTCCATTTACTGTGACAAAAATTGATTGTTGATGGCCCCTAAGACAACTTTCAACAAATATTTTCATTTGCCTGACACCACCTGGTTCTACGGTACCTGCTTGGTCAAAATAAAGCTCAAATCCTTACTGGTTGCCAGAGCATGCAGAAATCACCAAGCAATTTCATGCCAGGAGTTTGTTTAAATTGTGTGCTCTGTGTGCCCTTAAATTGCCTCATGCGGTCATGCCTGAATTTTCAATGTGACCTTGTGCCCTTCCATGTTGGTGTGCCCTTCTTATGCCGTGTGCCTATATTTTAAGCGTGCCCTCGTGCCTACCATGTTGGTGTGCCATCGCATACTTGCGCACATGCCTAAAAATTTGGTGTGCCCTCGTGCTTTTGATGTTGGTGTGCCCATGTGCCTAAATTTAGGTGTGCCCTTGTGCCTGTTGGTGTGCCATCGTGCCCACTTACCTAAAAGTTTGGCGTGCCCTCGGGCCTTTGGTGTTGGTGTGCCCGTGTGCCTAAATTTTTGGCGTGCCCTCGTGTTTGGGGCTTGTGTCCAAATTTTATGCATAAAATAAATTTCATGCATCCAAATACTCTTTTGAGTGTGGTATTTACTTCTGGGGTATATTTCAGAAGTGATAGGTGTTAATGTTCAATTATGAATATGGCAATAAATAAACTTCACATATTTATTCATTCAATCGTTGCCCTGATGAAAAGGGACAATAGGCCTATTGTTTCAAAAGGTAAAACAAGGGACGGGGGATGGGGGATGGGGACAATGTGAAGAAGGGACAGGGAAGATTGCCCACCCAGCTAGTATGTTGAAAGAGGCCATGGCATGGCGAAAATGAAAATTCTTAATCAAAATGAGGATCTCGCCGAAATATACCAAATCCTCTGCTTTTCGGAGCAGAAGGTTTAGAAGGCCTGCCAAACATTTGAAATCTACCATGTTGAGAACTTTGAGATCAATCAAAGTCTACCACTTTCAGAACGCAAACAAGTCTATTTAATATTTCCCAGTACACAATATTTTTTATTGTTGATGTAAGAGCTGAGTTTCTCTCAAGAGTTCCTTATCAAAGAAGTACGAGTATGTAGGTATGTAGTAGAAGTCTCTTTTAGGGTTTACTTTTCATAGGTTGAATTCAATTTATAGATCATCGAGGACGGTCAAGAAGCAGGGCTCTCAATGGGAGGCGCACAGGCACACGCCCAAACGTTCATTTGGGAGCGATTGATTGCGTGCCTGGTAACAAAATATTTCCCTCGAAGAGAGCGATGTCAGATTCGGGAATTGGCACTGGAAAACTTTGTGGGCAAATTAATTTTTGGTTTCAAACATACCTTGTACCTCCCTGGTGCTGATTTGAATGGATGGATGCAGTTGAGTTACTTTTGCTCATTCCATCAAAGTTTAGTTCACCGAAGTTTAGGCCATCTCCTTCCGAGAAAACCATTTGTCTTAAATGTCAGACTTCTTGAGCAGGTTGAAGTTTAAATGCGTGTTGATTTCACGGGGATTACCCATAAGTTCTCAAAAAATATGACATATACCTTTGTTGCCATTCGCTATTTCTTTCGTGCGTCCCATAGTATGCAGTTTACTCAAGTTTTTGGTCGTGCACCTTACTTTCTGAGCATGAAAGCCCTGAAGATGGCATTGTGAGCCTAGCTTGAAGTACCTTAGTCTGCGTTTTCAGGGTGCTGGTCTCAAACTAAACTTTTGTCTGTGCTAATTAAATAATTTTCTTCATTAGCCCAACCTAGCCATTGATATCATTATTAATATATTTTCTTTCTGTTTGCTGTTAAAGTTTGGTTTACAGTATGCTTGTCCCTAAACAACTGTTTTTCCAGCTTCAAATTTTTCTTTTTAATATTATGTAATGTTCATAACTGTGTGAAAACTAACTTTTCTGTAAGACTGACTTTTCTAAAGATTTCCCTAAATATTTAGCACAAGGGCATGCTGAAAATGTAGACACAAGGGCACGCCAAAATTTAGGCGCACAGGCACGAGGGCACACCAACATCAAAGGCACAAGGGCACGTGGAAAATTTAGGTACGAGGGCACAAAGGCACACCAACATCAAGGGCATGAGGACACGTCAAAAATTTAAGGCACGAGGGCACACCAACATGGTAGGCACGAGGGCACGCCAACAATTTAGGCACACAGGCACGAGGGCACATCAACACTGAAAGCACAAGGGCACACCAACATTTTAGGCATGGGGCACAAGGACACACCAACATCAAAGGCATGAGAGCATGGAGAGCACACCATTTGACATTATTTGCAATCGTTATTTTTTTTTATCACAAATAAAAACAACTAAATCCAACGAAATATAAATATTCTGTGGCTGCCATAGCTGGAAAGGACATGATGTCATCGAGTTCCAACTACGGCAGCCACTTATATCAATGGAAAAATATGCATCAAATTTTAAGAAAAGAACAAGAACAACACGGGGCATCTCAGAAAGAAGAACTCCCTCCACTTTACAGCAGTTGCTTGACTCTCAAACAAGCACAGATAGATGAAACACCTAAAGCTACCGCGAGGATTATGTAGTATAACATATCTGCTATTCGTGATACAAATAGGAGTACTTCTTTGCAAGACACCCGCTACAAATACTACAAATAAAATGAAAATGTTGCTGCTGTTTTATGCCTACATTTATTTTGAAAACCTTTTCGTATTTTTGATAAAAGAAATTGTTGCTTCAAGGATTATTCGATTGATAATGACATTATACTGCGAGTCCCCGAACAGAAGCAAATCACACAAAGGTTTAACATCTAAATTCACATTTAAACCAGGAACTTCGGAGAGCTGATCAAAGAGGTCCTGCCGCGTCGAGTCAAACAGGGGGCAATGCAGGAGAAAGTGCTCCTTGTCTTCCCTGTCGGTACCGCAAGCACAAAATGGAGTAAGACTATCAAAGTTGTGTCTAAATTTATGTTCATTCAGTGCACTAAACTTCAGACGCAACTTTGTCAGTAATCTGATGCCTTCAATATCAGAAATATTGTAGACAGAATTTCGCTCAGGTCTTATGATTTTTAATAATTTGCTTTTGAACTGAGAAAGGGACATTGAATGTTTGATCTCTTCCCCAAGCATATTCCACTCAAACAAGGTATTATGAAAGTAAGTATTAGAAAAACGATTGGTTCTAGCAACATGTACTTCATAATCCCGAGAGTGTCTAAGACTGTAGTTGAGTTGACGTTCAGGAGGGATTTCATCAAAAAGGTAGTCTGGTGATCGTGATTTCATTAAGTTAAAGAAATGACACAGCCTCCTGTACCATCTTCTGTCATACAGACTCTCCCATCCTAATTCTTCATAAAGTCTTTGCCTATTTGTACCTCTCCAAGCACCAGCAACAGCTAAGGCTGCAGAGTATTGTGTATGTTCAAGCCTTTGTGTAAATGTTAAGCACATGTCTGGGTCATATTTGTGATAAATGATGTCTCCATAGTCTAAGTGTGGTCTTACGTATAACTTGTAGATTTGGTCTAACACATCCCTAGACACATACATACTTGGACAGAAATTTTATCATCCCTATGCCCCTTCTAGCCTTGCCAATAGCCTCTTTAATATGACTTAGAAAATTCAGTTCAGAATCAAGTTGCATTCCAAGATGCTTGTGCTCAGATTTTCTTTCAACTTCATCATTGCCTAGGAAAATGTGTGGATGGAATGGCTTTACTTTTTTGCAAGAGAAAACAACCTCTTCAGTTTTCTTTACATTAAACTGCATTTTCCATTGCCATGCCCATAATCGAACTCTGTCAAGATCTGCATTGAGTTCATCAGCAGACCTTCTTTCATCTTCAACAACCGAGAAGAGAGATGTATCATCCGCAAACATTTTGACATCACAAGTCACATTCTCAACAAGATCATTTATGTAGACAAGAAAAAACAGAGAACCCAAGACAGAGCCCTGTGGCACACCAGCACATATCGGTGCCCATTTTGAGCTTTTCCCGTTCAGAACAACTCGCTGTTTTCAATTTGCTAAGTAGTCCTGGATCAAAGTAAGGACGTTCCCATTTACACCATTGCACTTTAATTTGTATAGGAGGCCCTCGTGCCAAAAGCTTTGTAGATGTTGTGGGTTATGGATAACAAGTGATTAATAGTGGAATCTCCCGGCCGAAAACCTGATTGTTGTTGGGCTAGAAGTGTATTCTCAGAAAGATGTTTATAAATTTCGTCAAACATTACTTTTTCAAATATCTTCCCAAATATAGGTAGAAGCGAAATGGGCCTATAGTTCGTTTTGTTCTGCCTGCTGTCTTTCTTGTGGATAGGAATTACGTTTGCCTTTTTCCAAACTGAAGGATAAGTTCCTGTCTCCAAAGATTTTTCAAAGATTAAACATAGGGGCTCAACTATCGAGGCATCGCATATCTTAATCATATGAACAGATATATTGTCACAGTCGCCAGCTTTTTTGCAATCAAGGGCACGAATTAATAGTAGTACTTTATCCCTGTTAATGGCAATATCCGTCAAAGGTGAATTGCACCGGGGCAAAAAGTTAGGAATTGTACTGCCGGTTGATATTGCGGAACACTGTTGCACAAAGAAATCATTCAAAATGTTAGCCTTGGTCTCTACGTTAGTAACAATGATTCCATTTTCTAGAATTGGAGGAATTCCCGAAATGCTCTTTTTATGCATTAGTTTGTTCAAGGTAGACCAATACGCTTTGATACCACTGTTGGGGTCAGACAATTTCCTACCTAGCTTTAAGTAATATTTTTCTTTGGCATTAAGAATCATTGTTGAAGTTTCTTTCCTAACGTCCTTGACTTTGATCCAGTCCTCTTGCTTTCTACCACGCTGCAAAAATTTTTTGTAAACCCTATGTTTTCGCCTTATTGCTGTTTTTACTTCCGCTGTCACCCATGGTGCGTCCTTGTCATTACATTTGACAATTTTGTTTGGTATGCTAGAAGAAAATATAGAATATATCGTTGCGGTGAAGACTTCAGTCATCTCATCTAATTCAAGACCCATAAGTCGCAAATTCCAATCAATCCCGTTAACTGTGTCCCGTATTGACTGAGTGTCCGCTTTTGCGTAGTCCCACATGGTTCTCTTATAGGGTGGTGGGGTAGAGATAGACAAATTCAATTTTGCCATGAATAATGTGATGTTGGCAATGATCATCCAAGGAAGGGGGAACCCCAGATTCAACAAAAATATTTGGTTGGTCAGTTATAATGAGATCAATACAAGACATGCTTTCACCGCGTATGTTTGTTTGCTCATTGATTAATTGGTATAAGTTCTTTGTCTCTATAAGCTCGTCTAAGGCAGTTCCTTCTGGATATTCATCATCCCCCTCCCACCACTGAGATGATCTAGAGTTAAAATCGCCTGTTATAATCAATGCAGTTGGTTTCTCCTGTCTAAGGCGAGTTAAGGTCATCTGCAGTTTATCCATGAACGCTTCAAATTGTTCACTGTTTTGGCTAGGGCTGCGGTACACAGTAACTATGAATATCTTCTTTCGCCCTATTGTTATATCAGCAACAATTAGGGCGTATCCTTTTGGGCATCTGAAGTCTGCGAAGTCTCCTGAAAACGGTAGACTTCGCAGAGAAAAATATCAGTTACCAAAAGAATGCGCATTCTGAAAACGGTAGAGTTGGCAGACTTCGCAGACAAAAATCCCAAAAGAATGAGAATTCTAAAAGTTTGAGAGTCGGCCGAGCGAATTGAAGCCATTGCAATGCATTATACTTTTGTTTTGAAAATCCCAAGAGAAAAGAATTTTAATACTTCATTGTATTTTCGAATGTTTTAAACTTGTTCATTCATGAAACAAGGCTCTTTGCGATCTCTCGGAAGTCTACCAGCTTCAGGAGCAGAAGGTTTCCGAGGCCTCGGAAGTCTACCGTTTTTCAGTAGAGCCCAAAAGAATACGCCGAAAATCTCTCGAAAGTCTACCGAAAACAGAATGACCAAAAGAATGGGCTTTCATAAAAAATGATCTGAAGTCTGCGAAGTCTACCGTTTTCGGTAGGATGGCACAAAAAGAATGGGATTTTAGCATCTACCAACTCTACCGTTTTCAGAAGATGCCCAAAAGAATACACCCTTATTTCCTGTAATAATTCAAGATCCTTCCTACGTTTGATTGGTAGCCCCTCTCGAAAGTACATGCAGACACCCCCAGTTTTGGAATTGCTTGGATGATCATTGCGAAATATCTCTCTGCTAAACCCTTCAATGGAGATCTCCTCATCTCGCACTTTACTGTCCAGCATGGATTCCGACATAGCAATAATATCATATTTGTACAGAGAATTATAGGCCTCAATAACTGGTTATTTTAAAGTAAACATGACATATTCCCTGGGTACCCAGCCCTACAGAAAGAGACCTAGGAGCAATGTTTAGCAAATAATCGACCATCAGTGACAGCGGAAGAGTTACCATTGATAAACAAATGAGGAGGTACAAATAGGCAACGGAACAAAACACTGAAACAAGTATACTCTCAACAGGAATGAATTTAGAGACCGCTGGGACCAGTTTGAGCCTAAGCGCAATCCCCGCACGCCATTCATTAATTCCTATGGGCATATGATGTCTTGATGATCTCTTTGGCAGCTCCCAAGGTCCAGTTTAATTGTAAAAAAAATAGATATTAAGCATTGGGCACAATAAGCAGCAGCTAAAGTGAAAGAATTTCTTGAAAAACAACACGAAAAACGTAAGAAACATCAAAACAAACGACAAGTCAGATTTTCCGTACGGACAGTGATCCTGGGGACAAAGCACACGCGAAAAAAGAAACTGCGGAGGATTTTTTGAGGCAAATCGACAATATTCTTGATCATTTTGGAAAGGGCCGAAGAAAAAAATTATTCATCCAAGATACGTAGGCCAACGAGGACAGCAAAGCTCAAAATAAACAAATGTCACGTTTTATTCCAGGACTTGAATTCGCAAAGCGAACCAACAAAACGCGAACCAACAAAAAGACAGTGAGAGTCTTTTTAAGTTTAAGGTAGCTCACCAACAAAAGAGCGATGTTTAAGCTCCCTTTGTGCTCCACACTATCATAGCCAATGAAAAATCAGCAAATATAGGATATTCCTAACATTTTTGAAAAAAAAACCGAATATCTGGGACTGACAGGTGAACAACAGCTCTAGTTCAAAATCTTCCATAAATTTGCCCCTAGAAATCGATAAAACAAACAAACAAATTTAAAAAATAAATTGAAACTTTAACAAGAATTCTAACATTGCTGGTAAACTACCTTAAGAGGTAGGGCTCTAAGATGGGTAAAAATTAGTAGGCCTGGGGCAAAATGGGTGAGGCAAAAACAAAAACAGACGGATGTGCCTAATTTTCCTAACTATTATGGTATGCAACCCATTTTACCCCTTGCCCACCACTCAAACCCCCTACATCCACACACTTGATCTATTATGACTATTATAAACTTCTGGGAAGTTTATCCAAAATCGCTATCGGTAGTTTTAAGAATAACAAGAAATAAAGGGTTCAAATAAAGGGTCTGTAAAAAGTACTTATCCAGAGTTAGTGTCACTGGCGGCATCATCATCGGCATTGGCATTGGCATCATTCTCGTCTTGCTGATCATCTGTTTCACTTCGAGAATCATTTTGGGTTTCACTTCGAGTATCACTTCGGGTGTCGCTTCTTTCATCATGTTCCCGAATGATATCGTGCAGATCATCTTCACAATTTATATGATGAAACTCATCACCAATCTTCACGCACAAACGGCAGTTAACGTCTGCAAAAGCAAAACCAAGCTTCTTCCTTGTAAGGAACTCGCTTATCTTTTCAATTGTGTCGATCTTCTTCTTTGTCAAATCCAGCTTTATTCGGTACTTAGGACAGTTTTTCCTGGCCCTATAAACCAGGCATAAATTTGACTTCGTTTGCCTTTTTTAATGCAGCAAAATTTTATACAGGATTTGAGTCTTATCTTTTGCTTGGTCTTGATCCTTTCCTGTTTTTGCAATATGTAATGTCCATAAAGAGACAAACAAAATGTATGAAATTGAAGGCTAGCCATTTAACAGCCAAAACATGTTATGATATTCTGGTGTTCACAAGTGAATCACATTGTTCATACATTGGATTTTGTAAAAACTTAAAAAGAAAAAACATATCTATGGTTGCTAGAAATGGTTGTGTGCAGTGAAAATGCGGCAGGTAAATTAATGGAATGCTGCTGACCATGGTATGCTACCATCAGTTATTGGACATGGAATCCACTTAAATTAACAATATTGTTTTCCAAAGGCTTCCTGGTTGATGCTCTTGAGCTATTTGGCCATTTACTACTCCCAAATGTTTTCCTGACATAACTGTAAAGTTTAAGTCCATTTGATGCTAAAATTAAAATGATAAAGATTAAGTGCATGGGGATACAATCCTCTGATCTTGAAACATCCATCGAGTTTGACTTTCTTTCTCCATATATCAGCAACTACTTGTCAGATTAACTCAAACTCGGTGCCAAGCTCTGAATTGAAATCTCTTCTATTCACAAATCTGAAAAGCGGCAAAGTTGGATGCATGGCTCCCTCACAGTAGCCATTCAAACAGCGCACATCTTTTTGGGGCACCCTGTAGGCTTTAAAGAATGGTTCCTTTAATTCATTGCTCTTCTTGCCGCATTTGTAGGCATGTTTTGGAAAAATATAGCACAACCTACTGTACAGTACCGGCCCTTGATTCAGAAATTTGATTGTCTAGTCGTTTATGCAAGTTTGTTTGTTTGTCCATATTATGGTTCGTCTGAAATAGTTAATAACTGCATATAATATACTGAAGATTAGAAAATATATATGCAGTGTTTGTATTTTTTGTACGTCATATGCGACCTGAGACCCCGTTTACACTATGCCGGTACGAAATGAATACGGCATGAAACTGTGCCGTATTCGTTTTTCTGTCAAAACGGAATCGCCGTTTACACTATACCGGCACGAAATGAATACGATAGGTTTTGACCATGCGCAGAGCGAGGATTTGTCAAGGCGCATGCTCTCATTTTCCAGATTATCGCCTCGATGTGAATCCGACATGAAATGATGCCGTATTCGCCGTTTACACTATGCCGGTAGAGCGACGAAGCCAGTTAGCATGCCGTATTCATTTCGTGCCGTATTCAAGTGAAAACTATGCCGGCATAGTGTAAACGGGAGGCCAATACGGCACAGTTTCATGCCGTATTCATTTCGTACCGGCATAGTGTAAACGGGGTCTGATTTTCCATTCTGTTCCATTTGCTGTTGAAAAACTAGGTAATGGTTGCAAGTAAAGTTTGCAAAGCTTGCAATGTGTTTTTCCATGCAAAGATATTGTACTTTCTAAGTACCAAAAATTTACCCAGAATGAAAAAGGTTAACCATATAGTAATTGTGCCATCAAAATAAAAGACAACTTTTAATTTAAGAAAAAAAAGGAGATCTAATTAACAATCTCTCAAAACCAAGTTTACTTAGATACATATATTATATAATACTGACTTAGTGTTATACTGCATACAGTAAACGGTTGGTTGGTCGCGCTCTGATGAAAAAGCAGGCTAGAGCCTCAGCGTCGCAATGATTCGGATTTTTTTCTTTGTCTTTCTCAGTTACCATTTCAATATATATTGATTAAATACAACAGCCTGATGTCAGGTTCTTGCAGCTCGCTAAAGTGAGAGAAAGGAAATAAAGAAGGGAAAATATTGCATTTTCTCATTCGCTCTTACCATATTTATTCTTCTTTAATTTTGTTTTATTTGTCAGAGACCTGTTCACATGCTACTAATTTAGCTGCTTTAGCACTGAAATATTGAATGTCATTGCAGGTATCAAGAACGCAAACTGGACCCACTGAGTCTTGAAGAAATACTTGATCTAACAAATAACACAGATGCTAGCCCAAGAGACAAAGCATGGTTATCAGAAGAAGCATTAAAGAACAACCAAAAACTCTCCTTCAAGGAAGGAAAGTATTCCTTCAAGCCTAAATATCCATTGAAAGATCGCAAATCTTTGATAAAACAACTAGAGAGACACGAATACAATGGTATGGGTGGAATCTTATTAGATGATGTCCGAGAAGGTTTGCCTAATGCTGATGATCTTGTGAAATCTGTCAGTGAAAGGATATTGTTTATCACAAGGTCCAATGACAAAAAGGCCATTTTATTTAATTATGATCCACAATACGCTATGCAAGTTGATGAAGAATTTACAAAGCATTGGAGAAGTGCAACAGTAGAGGGTCTTGGTGAGGCAGGCATTGAACGCTATTTAGAAAATGCCGGTATTACAGTTATGCAAGGGATCACCACTGTAGATACAAGCAAAGTTAGTAAGAAGAAGAAACCTAGTAACAGGAAAAGGCAGTTCAAGAAACTTAACACTCACTTATCTGGTGATGTACTGAAAGACTATTCGTAATGAATCAAAGTAATCGATGCTAGACATGTATGTGAATCATAGGGATTTCTAGAAGAACTGTTGTTGACTTGATTAAAAGTATTAGTTATCATATATCGGTTTTAAGTTATTATTTTGTTCTCAAGAAAAGACGGAGAAAAAATGTACTACTAACACCAAGAAGCTTCTTCAGCTCATTTCTTCTACCGGGTGAGTCAGAAAAAAAAAACGTTGGGTAGCTACATGGCAGATTGTAATTTGTAACGTCGCATGTAGTCACGCAAACTAAATTTTTGCGTGCAGCCAAAAGCCTGACTTAGGTCATACACTTTTCCACATTGAAATCGGTCATTTGATGCGTTATTTACAAGACATTTTCTTCGTAAGACTTTGCATGGGAGACTTGCAAAGTGAGGGAATCTTTAACCAAGCCCCCCCCCCTTCAGCATTTTAAGCCTTGCCAAAGTTGCAGGTACACGTGTAATTATCGGGGGGGTGTCAATCCCTTGTCAACCCATTCAGCATTTTAGCCCTGACAAAGTTAGGCGTGGTTGCGTGGTATTATCAGGGGATTAGGGGATTATTAAATACGTAGAAAATGTCTTTTAACTAACGCGTTAAGTCAACGATTCACAAAACTATTACAAAATATTTCGGGGTTGATTGCATCATGTTGCCCTTGATTCTAATGCATGCAATATAACTAGGGAAATCCAGGAACGACTTTTTGGACAATTAGAGCGTCAGCATCCTTTCTTTAGACAGATAAATGTGAAAGATCGTTTCATTTATTTAATGCAGATTGATGACCATAATCTATGTCCACTGATACGAAGCTTTATCGTGAATTGTGTAACAGCTTCATACGATCTAAAACATTCGCTGAACACAGCCCCAAATGTACAACCTTTAGGATTTGTTTCGCCTTATTTGTAGTTTATAGTCGCGTTCTTTTAGACCCATGTTACTGTTCATTTGTTATTGTTGTCATTTAGTTTTAGTTGGTTCCTCAGTAGCTGCTTAAGTATGCAAGTTCTCTTGTACTAGCCAATTGATGGAAAAATGAAAATCTGTACGAAAGTTTTTTGATCATTTTCAGTCACACACTACTGGCTTATTTTCAAAATTACAGACGATGTGGTAAACATAAAGAAAATATAGAACATCTATGGGAATGCAAGAAATTTGACATAAAGAATTGTAGCAAAGATCAACTTCTTTCAAATGACCCAAAAATACTTAAAGGAATAATAAGAGAGTTCAAAAGATTTTGTAAATAGTTTTTAGTTTGTGTTAGGTTTTGCTATTTAGCTTTTCAATCATTGTTAGTTTAATTTAGTATATTTTACCAGTGTTACATTATTTTAATTTGTAACTGCTCCGAAATGGAGATTTGGTATTTATATTATTATATTATTAGCTTTCTCTATGTTTCAATTTGTTCGAGATTGTGATGTCATCAAATTTCTGAATTGTTAACTGTAAACTAGAAGAGCGACAGACGTCCGCTAACCATGCGATTCTTGAAATTTCAACCACTTTTCTTCCACAGAAATTACGATGGTTTTTTGTTTTTTTAAGAGTTATCCTTAATGTTGTCATAAAAAGCTCAATGAAGCTACCATCAAGGTATCGAAAAAGTTAACGATAGGAGTAAAGTAAGTTACGAAAAGTTCCGTTGGATAGATTTAACAGCCTTTTACACCATCTTTGTAAAAATGTCACGTCTGCTTTCGATGGACGTTAGATTTGCGTTACTCTTTTTAAAGATTTTCTGGGATATCAAGAAAAGTGAACACGGCTGTTATATGATGTATATATTGCAGAAGGGGTAAAAGAGGAGTTTCATTGAAAACCATTATTGAAGAATGAAACTGACAAAACTGAAGAAGCTAAAAGCTCGAAGCTAAAAGTGTCTTCAGGTAGATCGTAAAAATTTATGTTATTTTTGCAGATGATAAGCCATTTTGCTGTGACGGCACGATGAAGTATATAGCAATATTCGGGAATAATAGAAGTTGCATGCTATTGTTATTCCTGATTATCAAAACTTTTCACTTTCATGAAGATAAATGAAAAATAATCTACGGCAAACATATTACACTTACATTCAGTGAAAATAGCCAGCCCTTGCGGCGATCGTAAAATTTAGTTTGATTGGCAATAATTTGATAAAACAAAGGGTTGATAGTGATGAAAACATATGAACATGGTTTCAAAGTATTGGTGGAAGCGTCTGCTACTTTCGACATAAATGGTTGAGACATGTGTTTTGTGCTGTAAGGTACCTTCAATGCCTGCACACTATTACCTTCCATAGGAATTTTCTCCTGAAACAAGGAGCCTCAGCATTTTTGTTTAGATTGCAGGTTATGAAAGACAGTTTTATCTTGATAACTTAAGCTCAGGTCAAACGACCCAACATCTCAACCAACACTTCATCCAAATTCCAACCCAACATTGGCAGGCGTCCCAACATCAGTGGTCCAACATTTGACCCAACATTTTCCTCTACGAAACTACGAAACATCTTACTTCTACGAAATCAAAGGCTTCTTTTCCCATCATCTTCTTTGTCATGATCTAACTGAACGTGTTACGAGGATAAACAATGACTTTGGCATCCTTTACACGTAGTCTACTACGTATGCGCGTAGCCAAAAATGTTGGATAAGGTGGTCAAACGATCCAACAATTGACCCAAAATTTAAGAACTAAAGAATTATTGGGCGTCCTCACCCAACATGTTTGATCTCTCTCAAATTTCACCCAACATCGAAAGTGACGATATAGGGTGACCCAACATGGTGGTCAAACGATCCAACATTTCAGCTAACATGATGTTGGGCGAAATGTTGGGTGAGATGTTGGATCGTTTGACCGGAGCTTTAAACCCTAAGGGAGTAAACAAAACTTCGTTTGAGCTAATAAGTTGTTTGACATATCCATAGCACTACCTGGACTTTAGCTTGTGAATTGTAACAGTTTGCAAGATACCAAATAGCTCGAAGTAACCCTGTGTTCAAGTTTTCGAAGTTCAACTGCAAGTCAATGTAAATAAACGAATCCGAGGCTCCTCTGCAATGACCATGTAACAAAGGGAACATTTTGGAACACCAAGTAGCAGATGAGAAAATACGAGCAAATGTACGATAGGATGGAAGTGGTAAGTCTATTATGCTCCTGCTTACCGCACTTGAAATAAATTATGTTAACTAATCTGCATCAACTAAAAGCCTTAGCCCGGTTTTCAATAATAAATTGTCTAATAGCAGGAAGTCTTTCGAATTTTCTGAATCCTTTTGGTACCATAACGTCCACTTTTTCATAAAATAAAACATCCGTTTTCGCCTCCTATAAAAGAAAAAAAACAACCTCGTTGTTTTGCACTAGATAGATAAAAAGTACAGATTTTCTTACGATCATGAGTTATCGCTACACGTCAGTTTTGATTTAATCTTTCATTTATTCGGTCACCTTTCAGAAACTCCTGGGCTTGAGTGTAATACTCTCAACTCCGAGGCGTCATATGAGTTACTCCGTTTTGGTAATCTGCGTTTTAACAATATTGCTAACAAATCAATTTTAGAGGCAACAGTATCACTCCTTTGTTGACTGGAAGGCTAGGGAAAACTGAATAATTCCACCAGTAGCTTACCATCCATTTGTTCCTATCGTTGGGTTTAGTTTGATCTTAGATTTTGAATAAGTGTCAGTTGAGAATTTCAACAACGAAATCGGTCACCCAGAACAGCCCAATTGTTCATATATTGTGATAGCATCAATTGGCATCTAATGTGAGACAAAGTTCCTACTTTATAAATTGTTCACTTGTTGCATTTAAGGGTGTGTTTGCTTGGTACCAATTCTGAAAACGGTAGACTTGGTAGACTCAGAATTTGTGTTTGAATGACTCCCAAATTCCGAAAACGGCAGGTTTGGCAGGTTTGGAAGGACTGCTGAACCGTCTGCTCCAAAAGGCAGAGGGTTTGGCAGACTTTGGAGAGATTCTCGTTTTCATTTGAGAAACGCTGAAAACGAGGCAAATTTGCTTGCGTTGCTACGGTGATCGGTAACTTTACTCTTTGTTGCCAAGCACCAGGCTCGTAATCGTGTTTTTCAGATGGAACCTCGTTTTCGTAAGGATGACTCTGAAACCTGCCGTTTTGAAGAATTTTGTGTTGATTGGGAAATGTGTTTCCGCCTCTCATTCAAACACACCCTAAATATCATAATTTATATGTGGTCGGGACCAAATGAATTTATGTCCATCCGACTGTATATGGTGCAAATAAAAGTTTTTCAGATTGGTTTTGATTGATGATACATAAAAAACTCGGTTAGGGACAGTGCAAAATATATTTTATAACATGGCCAGTGCGTGACGGGGCAAGAACTTTTTTAGCCCATACAGAACAGGGTCATAACTTTTTATCATGCGAATATGTACGGTGCAGTAACTGTTTTGTGAGTCGAAAATGAAACTTGAAAATACAGTGGTTCATTTTGCGTAATACTACGGTATGTAAATATCATACAGCAAGAGAAGGACTTAAAGAAATTTGTTTAGAATGATGAAAAGTGTCTATCCGTTTCAAGAACGGTTCATCAGTCGTTGGTATCTGAAATTTCTGAAAACAATACAGTATCTCTTGTTGGCAAAAACTTGTGACACAATAAGTATGCGTTATGTTTTTTGGAGATCAATAAGAATAAATTATGCTCCGTTCATTAGCTTATTTATCTCTGTACTGTAGCAGCTATTGCTTAGAAGTACGGGGCAGATACATTTTTTTAAGAACGCTGGTGACAGGGCAGTTTTTTCAGTAATTTATTTCCAAGTGGGCTGGAAGTATTTTTAGCTACTTAAAGCTAGCTTAAGCCCACTATGCATGCCGCATCCATGCAAAGGACCCCTAGTTTAATGTCCCTTCCAAAGGACAGCGAGGTGAGTTGCGAGGCCAAGCCTCTGAGAGGTCACCATCCGGAGTTTGACCTTCAGTAACCTGACAAAAACTGTATAAGCCGCTCGGCCACTCACACAGTTAATGCTACTGGGTGAGCAGGTTTCTGTGCATCTATTTTTCTTCTCCACCGGCCATGTAATGAAATATAGTTTGCACTGCCCCTTATCTTTCCAACTAGACGTTGCGTGCAGGCTAGCAGGCTAGCTACGTTTACCACTTTCTTGCTTACTTATAGTATGCAAATTTATTGTATGTCTTAGAATTTTAAAAAAACTTCTAAAGGGGCTCCATCTCCAAATTTCGTTAGAAACGATGATTTTGCAGTTTTTTAAGGGTATTATCACACAGGCTTTTCATATTTTTTCAAAATGAAAGAGTTATTTTGAAGAAAACTCCTTATACTTCACAGAGGAACAAACCAAACCTCCATAACTTTTACCATTGCTCCGATATGAGTGGGTTTTACACGGTCATGTTTTGACGGCTTGGGTGAAGCCTCCAAACAAACTGTAGAAGACAATTGAGAACAATGTGTACGTGTGGTAGATTTGTTTACAGTTTGGCGACAGAGCCCCTTTAAGCTTCATGTCTTTTATGATCAATGAATTTACATCGATTTATGTGTGCTTACTTCGTTTTTCATATCCAAAATCTGGTTCAGATGCTTCAACTGCAACTTGCTTATTTTCAGTTCGGAAAAGTCCTGAAATGAGAAACGATATAAACTAGTTAAGGTCTTGCTATTTCAACATGGTAATATCCATTGATCAAAAAATTCCTCTTGTTGCGTGTAGTGCAATTTTACAAAGATAAGTAAAGATAGTGAAATATAAGCACTTTGATATGAACTGATAGGTAGGTAATCATATTTAACGTGGCTAGCCTGCGAAAGTCTGAGAGAGACTAATTTCCAGCAGGGGCCACGGACGTTTTACCATCAACCCGCCGCAGCTACCAGATTTCCCTCACATGGCTCTGGTCGACCCGGGCTAGAGTAACGGACAGCGAACAAACTGTCCAGCGCGGGATTCGAACCTCGGCCGTTCTGACCTTTGGTTTACGAGTCAGTCGCCTTAACCACTCGGCCACGCGCTCTCTTGAATTAAGCAAATTTCAAGCAAAGATCAACCTATTATCAGGCTTGATAATGGGCAATGCTGGAAAAATTGTGCTTTATTCATTTCATAGGAAAGTGCTTATATTTTACCTTATTTACTTGTTTGTAATATTCATAGACACTTGCTGCGGAACTCGGCAAATTGTTGGGTGATTGTGCTATAGAGGACATTTTGCATAAAACGATATATTCTTATAACCCGTGATTTTGCAGCAAACCTCCTAGCTTCAATTTCGTCTGTTGTATGCGTCATCATTTTATTTCAATAGCAGTTTGAATAGCCCATAGCGTCTGTTTATTGTCTGCGTAGGGTAGTCAAAATTCCAGAGAATTATGTTTTTAATGAAGTTTGCTTAGAGAACGAAGCGAAACCTGACATTTAATCACATGATAGCCGTTCTTAACTATAATTGCTTCCTTGTTTCCCGGGTAAGCGATGTCACTGCCTTTCATAACAATAAGTTTTCTTTTTATCAAATAAATGCTGGGGCAAGCACTACACAAAAGTGAATGGTGTTGCGCAGACTATACCTCTTCCTTGGTTTGCAACGGTCAGTATTTATCCCTTCATCTGCAATTGCTTCATAACTCATGTTGATCATTCAAAGGACATTGCAGGATGTCACCATAAAGCAGTTTAGCGACGAAGACATTTTCGATCCTCCCTTGGATTCACTTACAGTAACAGATTGGACCACAAATCAGGTGGAGTACGTCTTGTACAGCATTACAAATTTCTCATCTTGATCACAGGACAGGACAACTGAATCAAACGAATCAAACGAATCAAGCTAATCAAGCTAATCAATCACATGAATCAAATGATAACCAATAATCTAATGCAAGTTGTTCAAGCCACTTTTATAGCAGCATGTTGCCTTGATCTTGACGCAAAGGAAAAAAATGTTAGGTAACGTAACATTGTTCATATGACTTTGCTTTGAAGCTCAACTTGAATTACTGTAATGCATAGAATCAACAATCGAGATTTACCATGGTATCTTCGGTATTGAAAACATGGTTACAGAGATGGTGAACAGCCAAGAGGTAAAGGAAAGGACACCAAGATGGCCTACAAAATAAGATGTAAATAAAAGTTTACCTGTTACTCTGACATGTTTCATCAAGTTAGTCAAACGGCGAACAATATTTCTATATTTCAGATCCGGTTACACGATGCTGATGAACCTGAAGTTCATTATCGCTCAATTTTAGTGTAGACGTAAATAGTCCACATTTCCCGTTTCGAGTCGCACCCAAGTGGTTTCAATTTTCATAATGTACGGTTTTACTAAGATACAAAGATGTTACCTCGCGGATTCAGCATTCAAATCTTTTATATAAAGCTGCAACAATTCTTCATCGTGTTCAACAGGTTCGAGAAAACCATCGAGACTTAACATAACCTGTTACAACAAAAACAAATCTGCATTATAGTCATGAGCGATAGGACAGTAAATGTGTATCAGCGTGAAATTTTATTAGTAGCGAGTCACCTTAACCTATTGTTTGTATGTGTTTTGAACTTATTTTTATTTGGTAGTGAGCCACCTTGTGGCTGTTTTGTGGTTCTGAACATTTCAATAAACCTCCAACCTCCAACCTCCAACCTGAAGGCTCCAACAAGAAAGTCAATAACAAGTAAAGGTACGTCCAAAACACACAAAAAACAATAGGCTAAGATGGCTTGCTACTGATAAATAATTCACACTGATACACGCTTGGTGTTTGTTGCTCATAGTATAGTAAGATAACAAAAAGCAACACAATTCCAATCGCGCAGAAGAGAATAGTGGTGGAGTCAACTCCAAAATCCATTGTCCATTATTATAACACATAACTTGAACAAGAATAGTGACAACGACCAGAATCGAATATGATGTCTCTCTCTTTCTCCCTCACCCTACCACCTTCTTGATGCTAAACTGAGTTCTTTTCGTGAACGATTCGTAAACGCATCTTTTATCCTCGGGACATTGTAATCATAGTATTGACGAAAATCTATCTAAAAAATGAAGCTTGTTGAAAAATGGCTGGAAATTGCGTGTATCCCTTAACCTTAGATTAAATTTTTGCGTAGCTGCATGAAGGACGACACATTTTGTTCCTTCATGTGAGCAAGAATGAAGTTGCAGCATGAATAACTATATTACAAGCAACGCCGGAAGTCCCGTGTGTCCCGTTTGTATGGCTGCTATAGAGGAGTTGTAGCTTCAATTGTCTCGATTTTTATACAGTTGCATAGGTCAGACTTCAATTTAAAGCTTGAGACCTTGTTTGAGCCAACCAGACAAGTGGTTCCTGATTTATGGCAGAGGAAAGGAAACGGAAAATGCGTGGTTGCTTCAAAACCAGCATTTCTATTGTTATCTACCAATGCCAAGCTTGAGTTAATTTTCAAAGAAAGGGTTTTAGCGCTGCATTCACTTTGTTCCAGCATTTTCAAAGAGTTAATAGTATTGTGTATCAATAGGACAACACTGTCAACCATTTACAAATTTAGGGAAATTTCAATATGACGTTAGAACTCTATATTTCGAGCATTCATTCAATTCACAACGAGTTATTTGAAGACTTCACAATTAGCAGGCATTCAAAGATTTCGATGAGTTGTCAAGAAGTTTCAAATTTTTGGGTCGCTGGTATATTTCTCTGTAATATTAATTGCACAATGAATTTAAAGAGATCGTATTGCACTCACTGATTCTACGCGTAATGAAAATATTCTCAGGATCTCACAATGTTCACCCCAAATTGCTTTTCGGTATTGTATGTCAAACCTCTGTTGCAACGGTATCAGCAGATAATTGCTAAACATCGGATCGCCGAATGATGTGGCAGAATATTGCATAAGCAAGGTGGAGTATCTGAAATTACAAGAAAGGAAAGGAATCTCACCGATGAAAACTAATGACAACCACGTACTATCTTGAGGCTGTATAGCTAAACTTAACAGACTTCTGATCCCAACGAATGATAATAATACCCATGTGAATTCTTTAAATTATAAACAATATATGATATTTATAACACTACCAACAAATACTCTACAATATTACAAAAAATGATACCACGAGGAGCAAAACATCATGTCCACCCCGGGCCAAAACATGAAACAAAGGGCAACAATTACATATACCTACTACTACAAAAAGGAAATTCATAAAAAGGGGGACCTTGTGGCAAAGAAAGTTCGTAGGGCTTACAATGAAAGTTTTCGCAATTCTAGTTTCAGAGTCCATCGGGCCTTCCAAAGCAACAACTGCCGCAATTTTAATAAAATTATCACAGGGCTATTCCATTTAATTCAACTAGGAATATTTACGCAACAATTTCAATGTTCCAGTGAAGACACAAAACTTTTAAAAGCTGACATCAACGAATATGAACCAACACAAACCACTGGCACAAAAAATCAAGAAAAGAATGTCAGAAAATTAAATGGATATCAAACTGCCAGAATAATAGCATTGAAGATCAAAACCAACTTCAGACATACTGGAAGTCTTTGTTGACAGTCACTAAAGCATGGAACAACATCTAATGTAAGACGTGAAACCATCCAGAAATTTGGACAGTTGTATTTGAAAAAAGAAGACACTCCACAGATTTAATGAACTGAACCGAACCAAACTGAAAGCTGTATCCAGACTTGAAGGATACAGCGCAGTAAACATAGATAAGATTTTGAATTTAAGGAGCAGCTACCTTTACAAAAACAGGATTTATGAAAACGATTCTATTTAGATAATTTGACAGTTGTATCTAAAGAGGAAAGGAACGGGACGGAACAAGTGCCATGGACAGCACTTAACTGAACTTAGATTTGGCTCAAGTCTACTTCCTAAAGTCCGTCTGATCGATCTCGGATCCGACATTCCAATATTCCGTAATGGAAGGAAGTGTGGAGAGAGAGAGAAATTCTTTCACTCTCTCCCCATTGTTCCTTTACGGATTGTTGGATTTGTGGATCCACCAGGAAAGGTGAGACAGGATCGATCTGACGGACCTCGTGAAATAGACTTGAAACCAAGTTTAAACCGAACTGAACGCTTCGAAGGTACAGCACTGTGAAGATAAGATTTTCAAAAAATAAAAGTAACGTTATAAAGCAGAACAGCTTCCCACGCTTGGAAGGTAAAACGAAGTGAAATAAAAATGTCCCGAATACGAACATCTTCAAAACTTAGGTGTCCTTCAACGTACCATGTATTGATAAAGAACTTACAAGTCGTAAAATGAAGAAATCCCAAGAAATTTAATTTCGAAATCAATTTTTTCCATCTTCTCTGAATGTGTGTAAACATCAGCAAGAACTCTTAGCAAGTGGTAAACAGGAGTCTCAAGGAATGCATCATGACCTGCAATGAAAAATGAAACAATATATTATTGTACATACTTTGACATGAAGATAAATGATTGATTGATGATAAATGAAATGAAACTGAACTGTAAACTGGCACTTACTTAGCCTAACTGCACGATTCTCACTTTTCTGCAAGATTTCATGGACATATAAGATTGGAGCGAATCCAGAGGCTTGCGTCATAATACTAGTTGCGATGATGATGATGATGATGATGATGATGATAAAGATAATGACGATGATTGATGATGATGATGATGATGATGATGATGATGATGATGATGATGATGATGATGATGATGATGATGATGATGATGATGATTGATGATTACGATCATGATGATGATTCAAACGAAAAGATATATTCAATATTAGGAGGAACTACAGCCAGCTGAGCTTGACCCGCTGGGCTTGGGCTTCAAACTCGACTACTAGTGACACTTCAAATCATGTTGTGTGAAATAAATTTGATATCAATGTGACTTGATGCAGAGCTCAATGAACATTTAAAACAGCTTTTATTGATGGAATTACCTTCGTTGTTTAAGAATAGGACGCTATTGTGGCACCCGCTCTAAGACGTCCAAGACGTCATGACATTTAGATTCCTTCGTATGCTTACTGACTTTGAAGTCTTAGTAGAAAAAAGTCGCAAACAACTCACCTATAAGGAACACACAGAGTATTCGCACAAGACGAATTGCGACGGGGATTGAATCCATAAACTCGAATCTTGAAATTTCAAACAGCAAAATTGATGACAGGCACATATCCAGCGTTTTGATAGAATTTGAAGTTAACTGATCAATGACTTTGCCTTCAATTTCACTATGGAAAACATTGAAAGAACATTGTGAAGTGAAACTAAACTCATTTCAAATAGGTTACAATTGGCAAAAATTTTAACCAAAGCAATGAGATCCAAAATTTGTGGGCATATTACCAACAAATATGTTATGACACCATGTTATAATCCATTGATTTTGCAGCCAGAACAGACAAGCGGAAGGGGTTTGAGCCCCAACAACACCTGATGAGCGTCATGATGAAGGGTCGCATGAATAGGGCTGAGGAGCTTCTGCGATCCAAGCAATTGGTGCTAAACACCATAACTTCCCCATCACACAGCGGTGGAAAAAGTGCGTGAAACTGGGAAGAGGCTTCGCAGGAAGAAAATGAAGGACAAGAGAAAGCAGAAAAGAAGTGAGGAAAAAAGGAAAGCAAAGAAGGAAAGGAGACAAGAAAGGAAGGAAAAATAGGAAAGAATGACGAAAAGAAATAATGGTGGAGAGACTGAGACAAAAGATATGACAGGAAAAATACCGAAAGAGGAAGAATGGAGGGCTGGAAGGAAAATAGTAATGAAGGGAAAAGAAAGGGACAGGGAATTGAAGTAGAATGGAGCTTATTTCAGGTGAAAAATAGGTTTTGGCTTTTTTTTATGAATATGAATGCTCTATCAGTTCCAAACACAGGCTTAAATAGCGAATTAAAAAGGACGCACAACATCAACTTTTACACCCACAAAATCATTCACATCTAATAAAAGCTGGTAATACAACAGAAGGAGGAATTCAATTTGAAATCGCGTCGCAGAATAGTAAATCTTTTTTCTATCACTGCTTTCAAAAAACCACTCTCTAATGCGTGATCATATTCTGTTCATATTTCACTAAAATTGGTCATTTCAAGTATCATAATTGCAAACGAATAAAATGAAAATTTAGTGAAAAGTCCACTACAACATTATGCATTAAGATATTGAATCGTAAAAATGTATCCACTGGACTGTTTGGAAAATCTTACTGCAAAATTATGAAATCGATTAAATACGTATCAAGCTAATTGCCTGATTGGGGTTTTAACTTAATTTTGGGAATTTTTATAATCTACTGGGCGAGCCAGAAGAAACGTAGGGCATCTAACAAGCCATATTTAGGTGAAGAACCAATCAAATCGAGCGAGCGCGTTGAATATATAAGCAATTGGAGATAGGTAGAACTTTAGATAGCTTAAATGAGTCAATTCTTTCTATATCTATTTGCGATCTTGTCATGTAGCTATTTTGGTGAAAAGATATCGTTTTATAGGAACTTTTGCTTCCAAGCAACGACCATTAAATAAATACCCTCAGGGATACAAAAAGAACAAAATCCCTTTTCATGTTGTGCTCTAAAATAATGCATGTAAAACGTTCGTCCAATTATTTGGTAGCGAAATATGCTTGTCATTGTTTCGAAGTTCACGCATGCATGAACATGAATCTGATTTAAGACCTTTTTGGGGAACCTGCGAAACAAGATTTTACTAAAATTGCTCGTAGCTATGAAAGAGAAGAACAATCTCGACTAATAAATTTCCTGATCTTATTTAGCTATGTCCTATGCAATGAATTCTTAAAGAAACCAAAGTAAATTGTGAAGTAAATTGCATCAACAAAATTGTCAAATGCCTGACGTTTTTTCCGACTCACACCGTATAATGCATGATTTTCTCTCAGATCAAGAAGCTCCGAAGAACTGGTTTTCCTCCTTTCTGACTTACTTTCCAATAACTAGAATGGTAAGAATGTTTTCTGGAACAAAATACTGCTTTATAATGAAAAGCAGACTAATAAATACCAATTTCATCTTCTATTAATACCAGGGACAACACATGTTTGTACCAAATCGGTTTTAGAGTGAACTGCACACTATTGACTGTTTTTGAGTAACTTGATGAAAGATAATTTCTACTAGTAACCGATTCCTGAGAGAACTAAAGCATCAAAAACAGCAAGACCGAGACAAAGAAATGCTTGGAGCCCAATTAGCCAGAAGGACTTCAAATTTGACAAAAACGTTGCATGATTTTGCAATACCATTTATAAAACGTGGATACATTTGATTGATTTGTCATCCGGTAGAATTCTTTAAGAACAATCATTTAATGACATCTCTGCGTGCCTTGAAAACCGCTGCATTGTTTTAACTCGCATGGCAGAAACATGTATAAAAACCTCTGTTTTCCGCAGAAACATATCTTTGGGTGTTATTGCACTATCTTTTAACATATAAAAATAAATTCAATGTAGAAGTTTACAATGCCGAATAAACTAAGACACGGCAAATGAGCTCCATACAACATTACAAGAACGATGCCATGGGGAGCAAAATACCTTGACTACCCCTGACCTTTACATGACGACAATACACCTAAATACAACAAAACATACAATTAAAAAAAAACTTCATATGTACAATGTTACGGATAAATACTTGAGCAGGTTTTACATTGGATGTCAGCTAGGAAAGGCATCATGAACAATCGAAACCCACCATGAATATTTAGATGGAATTCAACAAATAACGAGATAAAGAGTAGGGTATTACTTACGCATTTGATGTGAGAATATATAACCGGATGATAGGCAGGAAGAGCCAGTCAGACGGCAGCATAATCTCGCCAACACCACTTTTGAAGAATGATTCATTTTTGCTTCCATATTTAGGTGATTGTATCCTATGAAAGTACCAATATCGGTCAAAATAAACAATGGGTTAGTTTACGGTCGCCTGACTGGCAGGTGTGAGCGAGGTATAAGTATAATCTATTTGTCCTTCGTTGCATTATTCATTGTTCTTATTGTTGACTTGTACGTTGCTGTATTGGTATTGTCTTTCGTTGTAATGTATCATTCTCGAATTTTGAGTACCATACGCAATGTGAGCAAGATGGCCCTGAGTTCTCTCTCGTTGTGAATAGTAAACAGTATAGATGTGGCTAATGAGCTTCTTGCTATGCAAATTTATTGCAATATCAAATAAGAAAAAACTTACTGAGACTGAAAAATGACCCCCTCCCCGTTAGTCAGCAAAATCTCATCATTACGCTCCACTTGCTGAGCACTTTTACATGATATCTAGTTTATATTGTTTTGAACCAGTCCAAACTTCAATGGCTTAACATGTTCACTCCAAATAGTTCTGCTGAACTTTAATCACATCAACATGATCAATTATCAAATAATTACACACCATGTATTCTTTAGGTCTCTTCCATGATTTTCAAAACAAACTGACAAATAGGTATCGCAAATTTGAGGCAGTTTATCTGTTGCATTTTTCAGAAGGTATTCCAAACTGTTCGTCTGTGTCTTTAGATCTTTGGGTGACGTCACAAGCTTTAAATTTCTTATCTTGACAGTCAAATTTTCCATGTCTTGAAGTTCCCTACAAATAATTTTTTCAAAGGAAAGTAAGACAATTTCCTTGTCCTTAATAGATGTTAGATACAGATTTTCACTTGTGGCATCAAAAATAACAGCAGTGTGTACGAAAGCGATCAAGGAAAACCTCTTTGTTTTTTAAATGACGGGTTATTTCATGCGAGTTTTACTGTGTCAGGTTTCTTCCTGAGAGGAATGGTGTCCACTGAAAATTTATTCTAACTTAATGGTAAGACGTAAGCATATAGTTGCAAAAAATGGCTTACATAAAACTGCTCCTTTGAAAGATGAACTCTGACATCACAGTTATGGCTCTCTCTTCTTCGCCTTTATGCAACATAACAATAAGTTTCAGCGCTGTTAGATGATACGTTTTCACACAAGCCGGGTCAATACTCTCAACACCGATGTAAGAACACTGCAAAGTATAGAATTTGTTAAATGACCGTGCCTTGCTTGAGATATCTTTGGCTCATTCACTGAAAACATACCAAGGGTATAAAACGATTTAGCGTATTTAACAACAAGGCCATATTTCGTAACAGATTGAAACCGAAATTTAAAAAGATTATCGATTGCAAACAAAGGAATTTCTCTCAACCAGTAATTCAACACAACAAAACTGCAAAAGTTGCTCTGAAACCCACGTAGCTAGCTTGCTCATTATGTATTCTAGAAATTGCTTTAAGAGCAAAAATGAACTTATATCGAAAGAAGAAGGATATACGTAAACATCCGGCTCGGGCATTTTATTTGTCTGGTTCAGGTAGGTAGGTAGGTAGGTAGGTAGGTAGGTAGGTAGGTAGGTAGGTAAGTAGGTAGGTAGGTAGGTAGGTAGGTAGGTAGGTAGGTAGGTAGGTAGGTAGGTAGGTAGGTAGGTAGAAAAATAATTTTATTTTAATTCCACAAAAAACATCATGAAATTTAAAAAAATCAGCATTCTCGGCCCACTGTGAAGTGGTTGTCGACTTACGGCAGATGAAAGGTGACATAGACAGTACTGCTATTGATCCCCAGCAATGTCAAAATTAGGTAAAATTTGAAAGAAAGAATTCTAGCGCTGTATTCAATTTTTTTCTGAATTTTCAAAAGGTTGATGGTGTTGCTTATCTATAAGACAACTCTGTCAGCCCTTTTAAAAATATGGGGAAAATTTGAATATGACGCTAAAACCCTTTCTTTCAAACACTACTTGATTTTTTACATTGTTGGAGGTTAATAGAAGTGCTGTTTTAGAAGCAATCACTTATTTTGACTTGTCTCTGCAATAAATCAGCAACCACTACTTGTCAGATTGACTCAAACAAGGTCTTCTCAAACTCTAAGTTGAAGCCTGACCTATGCAACTGTGTAAAAACAAAGACAATTCAAGCTACATCTCTTTCACAACAGCCACAATAACGGGGTACAATTTGTTGGGACACGATCTAGTTTTTTAGGTTATTTGAAGAACATTTAAAAAATGTGCTACCGAAAAGCCATTTATCTTATTCAGAAGCTGGAAATAATCACAATAATTCTGATATATTTTCGTGTGTACTTCCAACCCCCATCTGAACTTGAAACGTAAAAGGACCCAAAAGACATATTTTCAAATATATTCCATTTCTTTTGATGTATACCGTCCCCTTCACTTGATTTAGCCACTTTTGCATTTACAACGATCTATTCTTAGCTTCTTAATTGTCAAGACATCTCTCCTGTCTGCTTTGTTTACATACGCAGTTACATTGATCGGTTGTAGCGTACACAGTATAAGCAATCACTGATGTGCTTTCTGCTGGTTGTGTAGCAATCAAAAGAAACAGATGATATTGGTACAAGATAGGCCTTGTCGGTTGGAATTACTTAGTCATTTCCAACCTTGTTAGGACCATATTTCAAAGAAACGTAGCTAATAACTTCAGAATGGCAAGGCCAATTTCAATTAATGGCAACGAATACCCTGTGTTTGTTTGTTTGTTTGTTTGTTTGTTTGTTTGTTTGTTTGTTTGTTTAGTTCAACTCTAGTTCTAATGAGGTTGTCGAAATTTTTCTATTTCAGCATAAATTTAGGTCGCACCACAGACTAGCATAAATTGTGTTGTGAACAAAAACACTCTCCAGATGATAAAACCGTTTTTGCGCGTCGAGCTAGTTTCCGTAAATCAGCCTCTTCTTGGACTTCTCGCGTCTCGCATGAGTTTTTACCTTAACTCGTCAACTTAGGTGGCATAGATAAATATCCATCATTTCTGGTAGCAGTAATTTTGTATAATGCAGTAAAACAGGGTAAAGTCTTACCGTCATGCTAAACAGTGATATGAGATTGTAAAGAAAATTTCTTTCAACTACTGCTGAAACAGCCATTGAAGATATCTGTGAAATATACAATACTGCATTAGCAAGCAAACAGAGCTTTTACTATGAATAAAGACAACTGTGAATGGCACAAGAAACATTTCGACTACCGAGCTTCCAAATGCAATACGTAACAATTCCTTTCACTCTTGCGATAACGCTATAGGTTAAATCATTTTGAGGTTATGACCCTTCAGTCAAAATGCATTTCAATAAAGTCATGAAGATTGCAAGAACTAATTCATTTTTCATACCCAAGCAAACTAGTTCGCGGATTGCTCTCTTTTATGAGATAGATGCAATGCTAAAGTTTTCAAAACTTTCGAAGCATAAAAAAGACGTCTTTTCAGGACAAAATTAATGAATTTGATTGAATTTCTATTCAAATATTAATAGAAAGACGAGCTTAGTACGAGCACGAGGCGTTTTTCTCTTATTTCACGGCAATTCAGGAGATTCCCCAAAATAGCGCGTTTGCAGTTTAGGCTAAAAGCCACAAGCTCTGGTTTGGAGGTTCAGGCAAATTTTGACTTTCAAGATTAATATTTCAACTCTCCATGCACCAATATCAACAAACAAGGTATCTATCTTTAAGTTAGCTATCGAGGATTATATGAAAAATTATCATGGATTGATTAAACCTAAATTCTTGTCGCTAGTCCCGATCAAATCCGTTGAGTTTTTTTTGGGGACACCCAGTACTTACTTTAGAAGCAATGGAATTTGGATCGACAAGTTTCATCAAATACGATGTAAGCTCTCTCGAAATCAGGAAGCCTGTCATCTGAAAAAAATAATGATATAATATCCCTAAGATAAGAAACCATATGATATCAAGAACGGAGCGAAAACATGGCATATGCTGGATTATTAGAGTGTCTATTGTACCCTGTATTCTAAATAATCGGATTACACAGATTATTATCTGGTTTACACACAGCCGACGTTCTAAAATTTAGAATGAAAGGTACTGCCTATTTAGACTGTGCGGAACCGGGAACCGGTATCAACCAATAATAACATAAATGTGCTCCTACGATTTGGAAAAATGAGGTACTGAATCTTCTAAAATCGAGGGACGAATGAAGCAAGTTATCAGATCAACTTATGCTTTTGATAACCAGTGAGCTTTACAGTGGATTAGGCAACTATCCTTTTCGACAACACCATTTTTGCAGATACTGCTGATAGTTTACTGAATTATGCTCAAAAGAGATTTTAGATGGCACTTGATGCAGTATAAAAATAGTCAAGATCAGGCCTTGAGAAAGGTGAAAAGATATTTCCAGTCCTGGGGCCTATGGTCATTGGCCCATCCTACTGACAAAATATATCATTTTATGGTGGCCATGTCCAAATCAATTTAAAAATGTTCCTGACTTAAATCGGCCACTCCATTCTGAAATCATGAGGGATTTTCTTGAGAACGTCCCTAAAAGAAGCTTTCAAAACAGGCGGCAAATCGTGATAAAGTTGACTAATATTTGCTTTACAGCAATGCTTTTAACATGTTTTAGCAAGTGTTGCCCTCTTTGAAGGATGACATCGCCCGGAAAATGTTTGTTATGCTTCCAGGGATAACATGTTCATCCCCTCAAAGCAATAACACTTACATGTAAAAGCCATTACTGCACAGCAGAAAATTTGGTAAAGATTTTAGACCTGTTTTGAAGGTTACTTGAAGGAGCTTTCTTGAGAAGATCCCGCATAATTTTAGAACGGAGCAATCGATATCAACTAGGTAAGTGTTAAAAGTGCTTTGAATACGTCCACTACTGACTGATATACTGGTCAATATCACTGCCCTAATATCCAGGTAGCAGTTGCCTTCAAACGGGGATTATTCTTATTGACTCCTCTGGTAGACTTTTTCAAGACTAGCCAAATTACATGCACTCAACGACAGATTTTGTTCAAGGCAAATGAAAATAAATCGAAATTGATCAACCAAATGGCTACTGTACTGGGCAAGCCAGAAAAAAGATCCAAATTTGAAAATTCATAGCAACAAGGGTATTGGCTGGATAGGAAGGGATCGAATTGAACTATTTTTATGATGCTTCCTGCGTTTCTATGACCACTGAAAATCAAAGTAAAGGTAAAGTCAAATTTACGAGAATTCAATTACTGGAAATGCCTGAAAAAAGCTCTAAAACGCTTGATCAAATCACACGGAAGTTCCTCGGACAGAATAACGAAAGCACAATTTTCACTGGAAAGATATCGTCTGCAAATTTATTGATATGGGCTTGACAAACAATATAGGTTCGCTAGCGTGATTTGATTGATTTAAATCCATTCATCACTCCAGGTGCTTTGAATTTTTTGAAAGTGGGACATTTTCTGGCTCATCTGGCACACATATAAACTCTTCTCGCTACAGGTTGTAAATAGCAAGACAAGAAGCAAGGTCTCAGTACTTATAAAAAATGCACGAGAATCGATCATTTCACATTTCTGCAGCAAGAACATCCTAAAAGAATCTTAACCTTCGGAAAGTGCTTGAATAAAGCGGATAACATTCCTCATCGATGCAATGTAGCTTACAGCTAGTTAATTGAACTTAAATGAGACTATTAAGTTCTTATCTTTACCCACTCTGATAGCGAAGAGTAGAGCAAAAAAATTCGCGCAGGTCCACTTGAATTATTTCTGAGGTTGTTCTATTGCATTTTACCAAAAATTGCTTCTAACAGGACTGCCTGTGGTCACCCAATGAAAACGAAAAAAGATGATTCGTGTGTACTGACCTTGGTACAACAGCGTTTGTTGAAGTTGACCATAACGGAGAGAAGCTTTGTAAACGAGCACAGAAACAAGAATGGGGAACACTGGCCTAAGCAACGACAGCCTCCTTTGAAAATTTTCGTCCCATAGTCAGGAAAACTTTGCATTCTCCGTTCCCTTAGGATAGAATCACCAGGTCTTGTAAGGTCTGAAAATTGGCTAGAAAAATAAGGACAAATGATATAAACGTTGCCAGCTGCCAGTTCCTATCTCAATTTAAAAAACACAGCGCATGTTGGGGCTACAGAATTTACAGCTATAAATTGGCTGACCACAAACAACGGAATGGATCAATATATATGTGTAAACATATTTAATTTTTCAAAGGAACGGGTCCAGCTTATATACTAACGGAATACTCCATCCAATCGACCAGAGCCAAGTAACGCGAAGGTCAAACTTTAGATTAAACCTCCCTTTTCGCAAAAGTAACACAGGCCAAAATGCCTTCCTACTTGGGGCCAAAAATATGGAATAGCCTATTTTCTGATTTAAAATTCACAAACAATCAACTCGTTGAAACATAAGATCAAAGAAAAATTTTTCGACAAAATACAGAGAGAAGAAAATTATGTATATGTGTTCTAATAAGGCCTCACGATGCTTTATCCAAAACAAATAAAAATGCATTGCTTTTCTGTTTTTCTTGCAATCATTACTTAGGGCACCACTTGGAAATAAGGTGAATTCGAACATTTTAATGCTACCCTTGCCACTTATAATTGGGGATGTTTTTAACTTGTATTTATAAGCTTTTTATCATATGAATTGTATTGTATCAAGTTTAATTTATCCTTTGAATTGTAAACTACTTTTGTAAATTCATTTGATTTAAATTCATATATACTATGTCTACTTTAAGAGAATTCGAAATAGGTGATTTTGAAATAAAAATCCTCATCTTTTTCAAAAACTTTTTCAAATTTGTATTGGTTTTTGCAGGAAGATACCGGGTATCCCAAAATGGAGTTCTTGTCTGAAAAGTCACCAACATTTAACTGCAAGGCCGATATCCAAATTTCTCTTTCTTTGGCAAGTAGATCAAAGATCAAATCAGTTTTTCAGGTAAAGCTGATTTCATGATTGGCTCTAGAATAAGCAAATTTAGCACTTTTCGTTGCTGCCTGGTTTCGAAGCATACTGTAAAAGCACTGATCTTCTAGTTTGGTCACAAATGTTAGAAAGAAACGCAAAGCATCATGGTAGACTTGCAGGATGATGACAAATTTCACCATCTCATCTCTTAGGCAAGATTTACGATTCTGTTTGAAAGTATGGCTAAGAATAATGTTTTTGAAAGTACTATTTCATACCCTTTAAGCAAAGAAAACAAACATTTTCTCATCTTGAAATATATTTGGATCATCGAAAAAAGAGATCAGCAAAAATTGTTATGACAGATGTCATAATGGAATTTTGTTGATTTACAAAAAGGGGGTACTGATTATTAGGCCACCCGGTAGCAAGTCTAAAAAGCTATTTCAACCTAAGGAGGCAAGAAGATCAAAAGACACCTTGAACATAAAATCACAGCTACAACTAAAATATGGACAACTATTATCTCTTAACCCTATTAATACCGGGCTTTTTCGACCATCGTAGTACCGGGGGGGGGGGGGGGGCACAAAGTGCCCCCCCCCCTCCGTAACTTCCCCAATATTGCAGATATGAGGATGAAACTTAGTACAATGGTGTATAGGAACAATATCTACCCAATAGGCTACTTTTTTAATTCTTCATTACATCCATGACGTCACTATGACGTCATAATTGAGGAAAATTGCACTTTTTGCTTACTATTAGCAATATTGGCAATATTTAAGTTCTTAGTTGATAATTTCTTTCATACTGCTACTAGAATGTATCCCAAAGCATCACTGAATAAAAATTGGCAATGTAATGTCAATTTAAGCTCATTATTTATATCATATATTCATCATTTATTTGCATCAGTTTGTCATTGTTTCATTTAAACCCCTAATTACTGATGAAAATACTCTAAAATGCCTTAAAATTGTTCATAACAATCAATAGAACCAATTTTGCCCATTTAAGGTTATCTAATACATTTGTTATTATTTATATGACGTCATAAACTTTGATGACGTCATGAACGTTAAATTTGCTGACGTCATCAAAAATGGATAAAACTATATATCATCTGAAAGCTCTCATCGAGAGCTATCGAATGGTGGTATTCTCGATGTTCTACGATCATCCTTTTTAAAACTGGACTCGCTTTTTTAATTTTCTGGCTGACCACGTGTTGAAAAGAGGTTGGTCACGTGATCAGTATCTACCATTTTGAAAAAAAATTACAAATTTTAATTAGTCCATGAAATTTTAGGAAAAGTCGCAAAGTTTCAGCTCTTTATCTTTTGAACTGACGGCACTACATCAAATAAACTTTGCCGCGGGCACTTTGTGCCCCCCCCCCCGGTAGTAATAGGGTTAAGACCCCAAGTTATTCGTCCTTACAGCACAATGTTCACAATGTTCACAACCAATCAATTAATTAATCAATCAATCAATCAATCAATCAATTAGCCAGACAATCAATCAAATCAAATCAACATGAACACTGGAGACTCACTTCATTCATGAATATGAGATATTTAGATGTTTGAAACAGCAAAATACCCTACAAATACTAATTGTCTTGCTAACATATAAAGCAATTACTCAAATGTGTCAAATTTGATAATTTGGCTTAAATTTGATCCAATTTTGGAGCCATGCCCGATGACCTAATAAAAGCTGCATGAATTATTCAATTTTTTGCTATCTATTTGAAACTTTGAGTCAATCCAAAACTAAGTTCTGATTCATAGTAAAAGGAAGTCTGAATAAGTTATTGCGTTAAGGCTGCTCTCCATATCCAGCGTTTTGATGGCGAGGGCGCTGCGACCAAACAGGAGCATGCGCAGTTGATAAAACCTTAGCGATCAATTTTTGAGAGTACTTGAGAGTATGAACAATTTCAACTCCCATCGCAGGCGCTTGCAATCGCTACCTAAAGAACCAATCATATTGCAGGAAACTGACATCATGCACCATCTCATTTTCAACATGGCCAACGAAGAACGTGCGCGCCAAAATCAAATGGAGATTAATTCCAGACATTAGTTGGATTAGGGAACGCGTTCGATCATGGTCGCAGCGCCCGCACGCACAAAACACTGAATATGGAAAGCAGCCTTTAGAAGCAGCATATCCTCTACACCCTAACAATGTAAAAATCAAGTAAGTTTGGCACGATGGGGATCAAGCGTTGCATTCGACTCTTTATGCCTTTGAAAAAGGTCGATAGGTTTATTAATTTATAACAGAGCATTATGATTGACCCATCTAAAAATCCTCAAAAGTCTAAATGCAAAGAAAGAAGTTCTTTTGCAATATCTAATTAATTTTTTGGCATACTCTATAAAAAAGGATATGTTTTGTATTAATGAAAGTAATACTAAAGCTGAGAAAGCGTCGTGCGACCACTCATGCAAAAGATAATAGCCAACAGGAATGTTATCACATTATTCGATCGCCTTTTGCTGTTTACAAACAAAGAGTTTTCAAGAAATGGCTATAGTGCAAGGAGTAAGGCAGCTACAAATCGAATGAGTATCGCCAAGTATGATTTGATATTTTGTGTAAACATTGAATTGAATCATAAATTATTGAAATCGGCCCGGTGTCAGTCACTGGCAATACTTGCTACTTTTCGACGTACCAGAGCAAATTTTGTACCATGGCAGTATCCCTTATTTACCTTATTGAGACAGTGCAGTTTGATAATGTTCCACTTTCAAGAATAGTTGTGACAAATGTGTTCATCCAAGAATCCAGCTCTGATAAGATATCGACTTTATTTAGATGTTTCTGCGAGAAAGAGTAGGAAAAAGAGTTACAACTTATTTTAGAATGATAAATCTATATCAACCGATCATGCTGAACGAGGTACCATTGACATAAAACGCTGATACGATTTGAGCAACAAAAATAGCAAATTTTCAAAATTTGTGAAATTTTGGCAATAAAAGCAGCTGGTCGAACATCAAACAGCTGGTCAAAATTTCAATTAGTGTAACAAAAACAGCAACTTTTCAAAATTAGTGGAATTTGATTAAATTGATGACATTGAAAATTTCTTTAGGTGGCCAGAAATTTATGTGGACCAAATATGCTTTTATCCTCGTGAAAATAGACAAAAAAGGCTCAATGCAAGTACCAAGTGCATGTAATTATACAGCAGCCTCTAAATGTTTGACCAATAAGATAAAGAAATAGAGTTTGATTGTGATAGATGTTGGGCTGAATTGCCAGTAAATTTCATCCATAACCCTAGGCTTGTTATGGACGATTTCGAGAAGAAGCATTTTATACAATTGCCTGTGAATGGAGAACGTTCGGACCGATTTGGAAAAACTAAACTTTCTTATCCAAGTTGACATGCTAGCTACACAGGTATTATTCTACCAATGCCAGCTGTATGCGAGGGCAATACAGAAAAACATGAAGTCTGAGGTCAAGAGTACTGAACCAGCTAGCGAGGTCAATACGATGACCGAGGGCTTGAAAATTATCGTATTACAAGAAGTGAAAATTAGTATTTGGTTTATTACCCGATCCAGAGGATACACAAGAAAACTGTAAACACAGTGATACGTTAGAAGCAACACAAGAGCCGAGCCGTCATTTTGCATTCCTCGACTAGGGGAAATATGGAAAAATATTGCCGGATCCTCGACAAATCAAATTCGTTATCGAGATCTCTGCCCTGAAGACAGGGTAACGACAGTTTACAGGAATCTGATGAATGGTTTGAGAGGTACAAGCTTTCGAACGTCTAAACATTTTTGTGACTCACCTGGTATAAATCGAGGGGCAAATCACTGATTTTTTCGTACACCTTCCTTAAAATCGCAAAAAAATCACATACAAAAATCACAAAAATCACAAAATCACCATACAAAAATCACAAAAATCACAGAAAAATCACAAGAAAAAATCACAAAAAATCACAAAAATCACAAAAAAATCACTAAAATCACAGAAAAAAGTCGTGTGCTTTTAAAATCACAAAAATCACGTACGCTATTTTGAGAAGTGATTTGCCCCTCGGTATAAATAAAATTGCCGTTTATATAGAGAGAGTGTACATTTTCATTATTCTTTTCGATATAACAATGTAGATTTGAGCAGCACTGTTGTATTTAACATGTGACTGGGTGATTGAAAGTTAATTATCATCTTCCGTACAAAACAGTAGAAATGAAACAGAAACCTTCTGCTTGATATTTGGTGGCTGTGTTCCTTAGAGAGCGGCCCGGGGGGGGGGGGTACTTGATTTACGAAAATACGGGGACGTGCCGCTGGAAAATCTGAAAAGGCACCCTGTCCCGGAGTAAAATTCCCGAAAATGATACCCTGTCCCGGAGTAAAACTTTAAAAACAATACCCTATTCTTGGGTTTCTTCATACAAAATTGTAGCCTGCCCTGGGAATTTGATAAAAATTTGATAGAAATCTATCAGAAAATGCGGAAATGTTGCCATCCAAACGATTTAAATCATATTCGCGGAGTGCAAATGGCTTACAACGACGATACGTAGTCAATTATACAAAATATGGACCCTGTCATGGAGCCGACCATACAAAAGTGATACCCTGTCCCGGAGTAGACTTATTACAGTTCGTCCCTAGTTTTTGCTCGCTATTGAGTTGAATTACTAATTGAATTGAATGGAATCGCTCTCTCAAACAGGGACTCATAATCAAACTAACTCAAAATCAGGACAAAAACTCGTTTTCACGTCAAGTTCCTGACGTTACAATCAGATTGCAGCATTCGGGGCTGCTCGGCTGTGATTGGCTCATTTAAATTTCCCGCGTAAATTTTTGAGTTTTCGGTAAAATTTTCGGTAGTTTTTGGAATTGTCGGTGCCCTTGGTCGCCCCGTCAATAAGACAGCGCTTCGCGTTGCTTTTTGCCAAAATGGAGGTTGTTATCATCGCAGCTACGGACAGAATAAAGGTGATCTCAAAAGGCACTGTACGAAAGAGTTTTGAAGGGAAAGGATGCATTTGTTTGTTTGCCAACTTGCTGTAGGAAGACCCCGGAAGACTTACTGTTTGGCGAATTTAAATCGTGAAACACAGGATTCCTTTTTGGCCTGAGCAAAACAAAAAAGGAGCTTGAGGTAAGCGCTTCGACCTGGCAAAAAGTTAAGAGAAAACTCACATTCGATGTGGAAAAGATACCCGAAATTTCTTGAAACATTCCTCTATAAACAGCAGAAGTATTCGTATTTAAAATTATGTGCAAATTATAGTAAATTTGCCAAAGAGGCTTGAACCTTGAAAACGTTTCTTCGTTCTTGCAAAGTGCCGATCAATTTATCTTTCCTCCTGAAGTTTAAAATCACAGACTACAGTAAAAAGCTGCTTAAACAGAAACTATTTTCAATCTTACGAAACAAATGTGTCATAAGAGTTTTGTGGATAACTATATATTTTTAGGAGAATTATTTATAGTTTTGAGAAGCCTTTTTGGGTGTTTTTGTTTGCGAGAATAATTTGTGTTCGTTTCTTGAGCTTCCCCGACCGAAGAACATTCTAGAAAACATTGCAAAGTTCCCCTGAAGATAACGCCAGAAAACTCGCGCATTTTAAGATAAAGAATAACCGAAACTTCATGAAACGTTTATGCTTTGTTGACCATAGTATTAGCAGCCGAAATACTGTTTTATTGATTGAAATTATTGCAAAATAGCGCAGGTTTTTGCGTGAAACATTCTCACAATAGGTTGCAGAAGGCTTCAGCAAAAAGTTTCTGAAATATACCTTGGGTTCCTTTGGCAATCAAAACAATCATGATTGTATTGTTTTAGATTTATCATTGTTTCGTTTGAAAGAAATTAGATCCCGCTGGCTGGCTGAATTTGACGAAATCTTTATTGTTTTGATTGTCAAAGGAACGCAAGTTTGTCTGGTTCACTCATTCCGAAAAAGTTTGAAGGCGTGGAAAAGTCACATGACCTCCATCACAGCTAGGAAGTCTCCCTGCGGCACGAACAATCGATCGAATCAATCAATCAATCGACCGACCAAGTTTCGGTCAAATTCTCGTACATTAGTTTTGTCCTCGTTTTCACATAGCTTTTTTATGAGTCGTAGATTGAGCGAAAAGGTTAAAATCAAAATATAAAAAACGAGCGAAATTTACGACGAATTGTAATCAGTCTAGTCCCGGAGTAGGAATCCTGAAAATGATACCCTGTTCGGCGGCACGTCCCCGTACTGAAAAATATATGAGTACCCCCCCCCCCCCGGGGAGAGCGGTCATTTTGAATCCTCGGTACCATCAGGGTGGAAGATAATTTCACACAATTAGAAAACATTTGATACCCCATCTGAAATAAAGAAAATGTTTCTGTATCCCACCGTCTATGGAACGCCGTTTGCACAAAAATGACATAAACATAGTTTATGTTACATAAACTATGTTATAGTCTGTATCACTATGTCGGAAAAAGAGGTCCCGTGCAATTTTCGTGTTAAAATTGATTTTTCAACGGATTCCTAAGTAACTTTTGATGCTGAATCCGAAAATCAATGTTCCCAAGCCGAAAAATACCTGGAAACATCATTTTTTGGCATGCGTAAATGCATTTGATGCCATATTGGTATTAAAATCATAAGATCCATTGTGTTTACTTTAAGATGTAGTTCTTAGAGCGTAAATACTATATTTGAGGTGCTGAATCCAAAAAACAATGTTCCAGAGCCAAAAAATTTCAGGAAGCATCAATTTTCGGCATTCATCGATGCCTTTGGATGCTATAATGGTGTAAATATCACAAAATTTACTACGTTTATCAAAAGATGCAGCTGTAAGAGCATAAATGCTATATTTGAGGTGCTGAATCCAAAGATCGATGTCCCAGAGCCAAAAAATTCCAGGAAGCATCAGTTTCTGGCATGCATCGATGCCTTTGGATGCTATAATGGTGTAAATATCACAAAATTTACTACGTTTATCAAAAGATGCAGCTTTAAGAGCGTAAATGCTATTTTTGCGGTGCTGAATCCGAAAATCAATGTTCCAGAGCCAAAAAAATCCAGGAAGCATCAATTTCCGGTATGCGTCGATGCCTTTGATGCTACAATAGTATCAAATCGTAAAACCTTTCATTTTTCTTTTAATATGCAGGTTGCACAGCGAAAATACTATATTTGAGGTGCTGAATCCGAAAATCGATGTTGCAGAGCAAAAAAATTCCAGGCAACATCAATTTCCGGCATGCATCGATGCCTTTGTTGCCATAATAGTGTCAAAATCATAAAAATCTTCTACGTTTACTTTGTAGCGTTGTTTAGAGAACGTAAATGCGATATTTGAGGTGTTAAATCCGAAAAAACTATGTTCCAGAGCCAAAAAAATTCCAGGAAGCATCAATTTCTGGCATGCATCGATGCCTTTGATGCTATGATTGGGTAAATATCACAAAATGTTCTACGTTCATTAAAAGATGCAGCTTTTATAGCGTAAGTGCTATATTCGAGGTACTGAATCCGAAAATCGATGTTCCAGAGCCAAAAAAGTCCAGGAATCATCAATTTCTGGCATGCATCGATGCCTTTGATGCCATAATAGGATCAAAATCATAAAATATTTTATGTTTACTTTAAAATTTCAGTCTTTACAGCAAATGAGTTATTTTTGAGAAACTGAAACAAAAAAATCAGCATTTCAGATGGAAAATTTTCTAGAAAATGCAAATAGCCTGCTTTTGTTTTTGCCATTGCTAGCGTCATACCTGTTTCTCAAAAAGCAACCGTTTTGCACTTATTGCTACCGGGTGTCGCAAAAAAATTGCAGGGATTTGGTTGATTCCAGCGCTGTGAATTTAGCTTCAATCAATGGATAATCACTCTAAAGATATTCCTCAATAGTTAGCTTGAACATAGATACCTTGTTTGTTGGTATTAGAGTTTTGAGAGCAGACAAGTTGATCTTGAAAGCTCAAAGTTGCCTCTTCCTGCAAACCAGAGCTTTAGCCTTTTGGCCTAAGCAAATTCTTAAGGCACAGCATATAATTCAACGATAGCCTTGATCAAATTTGAACAATATTAGATCTTGTGTTGTGTTATTCTGTTTTCCAGAAGTCACCCTCTAGTCACCCATTGGGAGGTTTCTTTATTTTTCATTAATTTCAGTTCTGAATTTCGATATGCGTTAGGAATTTGCTGAGGTCAAAAGGCCAAAGTTCTGGTTTGCAAGTGGACGCAAATTTGAGCATTCAAGATTGATATTTTTGCTCTCAAAGCACCAATACCAACTACCGAGGTATCTATGTTCAAGTTAACTATCGAGGAATGTTTTGAGAGTGATAGGCCATTGATTAAAGAGAATCTACGGAGATAAAAGCCCCGCGTGGAAGGAGTCTGGGTATTTTTGATGGGTTGGAGATGTTCGTAGATATTGTTTAGCAAGCAGAACAATAACGTGCATAGGAGTGTTGTGTTATGTTCATTGTAAAATGATACATAATTATCAAATACGCATTGTATTAACTCCCACAGGTGCGTGCAGCACATAGCGCATGTTTTCGTACGTGTAAGTTGTTTTCCTATTTAAGTTTTGAACGGTTGTTTATCGAGTTAGTTAGTAAACACGAGAGTTGAAATAAAACGTCTCATCTCTGGCTTGTCTAACTCAACATGGTGACAGGAAAACTTAAAAGCTACAACTGAGGAGTGTGCATGGCTACGAATGTAGAAGAGCGGTCTTAAGACTACGGGTCGACGACTAAGAGGCGCTACATTGGTGAGCCCCGCAGCTTGCAACAAAGTTCACGTGCAAGATGGCGACGTTTCAAGTCACACCCCCAGAAAAGTTTTCTTTTAAGCCAGAAGAATGGTG
Organism: Aurelia coerulea; assembly: GCA_039566865.1. Taxonomy (NCBI): domain Eukaryota; kingdom Metazoa; phylum Cnidaria; class Scyphozoa; order Semaeostomeae; family Ulmaridae; genus Aurelia; species Aurelia coerulea. Next base: position 18,213,355 of record CM076945.1, read on the forward strand.
TAAATGGATTCGACGTTTCGAACGTTTCAGAGTGGCCTCTGAGCTCCATAAGCGAGATCAAGAGAGTCAAGTAAACACACTGATATACTCAATGGGCGACGAAGCAGATGACATATTGCAGTCGTTTGGCCTCAGTGATGCCGATAGAAAGAAATACAAAAGTGTGAAAGACAAATTCGAGGGGCATTTCATCATAAAGAGAAATGTGATATTCGAAAGAGCCCGATTCAACATGCGTGTTCAGCAAGAGGGTGAGTCTGTAGACAGTTTTATTACTGATCTCTATACTCTAGCTGAATTTTGTGTATTTGGAGATTTACACGACGAATTGATTCGTGACCGTATAGTTGTTGGGATTCGTGATAAAAATTTATCAGAAAGATTGCAATTGGAGAGTGAATTAACACTTTCGAAAGCCATTAATGCTGTTCGACAGAAAGAAGTAGTTAAAAAACAGCAGAATCTAATGAGTTTTAAAGCTTTTTCAGCACAACCAACCGTCGATGCAGTGAAGAGTTCAAAGCAAAGAAACCCAAGGAGAGGCAAAAGCGCTGATGTGGACTCAAGATACAACAAAACTGAGAAGAACCAAAACAAGCAGTCTGCCACAAAGTGTGAGAGATTCCTCATCAGAAACAGGCATGCCCCGCACGCAACTCAAAATGTCATAGCTGTGGAAAAGTAGGACATTGGACACGAGCATGCAGAAGCAAGAAACTTCACGAAATTTCAGGTGAAACCTTTCCTTTATCTTCTGAAGATGAATATTTTCTTGGTGAAGTTGAACTTGATGCAGTTGAAAGCCATCATGCTTGTAAAGTATGGAAGGCTGAGGTTTGTGTAAATGGCAAGCAGGTTCAGTGCAAGCTAGATTCAGGGGCTGACGTCTCAGTTATACCACTCACGCTATTTGAGAAATTTGATAAGAGCACCTACCAAAATCTTACTAAAAGTAGCAAAACGCTACTTGGCCCTTGCAATTATAAAATACATTGCAAGGGAAAATTTAAAGCAAAGTTATCAATTGACGACAAAAGCCATTTTGAAGATATTTATGTCGTGGAAGGTTTGGAGAAACCTCTTCTCAGTAGAAATGCAAGTTCTTCCTTGAATTTGATTCAAAAAGTCAACGAAATTGACTTGAAGACAAATTCTTTTGACTCTGTAGCTGAAAATACTAAGCTGCACATTTTAGACAAATATCCAAAACTTTTTGAAGGACTTGGTGAACTACATGGAGAGTATAAAATTTTGATCAAACCAAATGCAAAACCTTATGCTCTAAATGTACCTAGAAAAGTTCCTTTGCCTCTTTTGGATAAAACGAAAAAGGAGCTAGATAAAATGCTTGATATGGGAGTGATTTCTCGAGCTGAAGGTCATACTTCATGGTGTGCTTCCATGGTTGTTATTCCCAAGCCTAATGGTGACGTCAGAATTTGCGTCGATCTTACAAAATTAAACGAATCTATGCTAAGAGAAATACATCCTCTTCCTTCAGTTGATTATACACTTGCTAAATTTGGAGGAGCAAAAATATTTTCAAAGATGGATGCAAATAGTGCATTCTGGCAGAGAAAATTATCAAATGAGTCTCGATTATTGACTACATTTATCACTCCTTGGGGAAGATTTTGTTTCAATCGTCTCCCTTATGGTATCTCAACTGGTAGTGAGCAATTTCAAAGGTGCATGAATGAACTTCTAGAGGGACTAGAAGGAGCCGAAGTTCAAATCGATGATATCATAGTTTATGGCTCTGATGTAGCAGAACATGATCAAAGATTAGATAATGTCTTAAAGAGATTATCACAGGCAAATATTACTCTCAACAAAGCAAAGTGCGAATTTGGAGTTAAATCTGTTAAGATTTTGGGTCATATCGTTTCTTCTGAGGGTATTACCCCAAACCCCTCAAAAATCAAAGCAATTGTCTCCTTACCTAAGCCTAAAAACGTAAAGGAGTTGAGATCATTTTTGGGTATGGTAAACCATTTGAGTAAATTTGCAAATCACTTAGCTACGCTAACGAAACCCCTAAGAGACCTACTGTGCAAAGAGAATGAATGGAAATGGGGACCCCCACAAGATAAATCTTTTTTAGAAGTAAAACATTGTCTTGTTTCTTCACCAGTTTTAGCTCTCTACGATCCTAACAGAGAAACGAAAATCAATGCTGATGTATCGTCGTATGGCATCGGAGGAGTGTTGCTGCAAAAACAGGATGAAGGAGTCTGGAAACCAGTTTCCTACATGTCACGTGCGTTGTCAGAAACAGAGAGAAGATACAGCCAAATTGAAAAGGAATGCCTTGCCTTCACATGGATGTGTGAAAGATCCAGCGATTACATTCTCGGCAAACCAATTGTTGGTGAGACAGATCATAAACCGTTGGTGCCTCTTCTGACGAAACACACTCTTGAGTAAGTTCCACCCCGAATACAAAGATTCAGGATGCGACTGATGCGATTTGACATACGAGAAATGAAGCATGTTCCAGGGAAAGAGATGCACATGTCAGACATGTTGTCAAGGCAGTTGCCAGTCGAAAGCAATGAAAAATCCATGATTGATGACGAAGAGATGTCACCTTTTCTTGAAAGCATTGTCAGCTCCTTCCCAGTGTCAGATGTTAAATTGCAACAGATAATCGCTGCACACGCAGAAGATCCTGTATGCACGAAAATCAAGGAATACATCTTGAAGGGATGGCCAGATAAGTACACAATTCCTGATTCTTTAAAGTCTTACTGGAATTTTAGGGGTGAGCTCTCCGTGGTTGGAAACCTCATTATCAAATCAACGAGAATTTTAATACCGTCATCATTGAGATTAGAGGTATTGGATAAAATACACCAAGGGCACCAGGGCATTGTAAAATGTAGAGCCCGTGCGAAGGAGTCTGTATGGTGGCCTGGGTTAAGTAGGGAAATCCAAGATATGGTACAAGGTTGTCGAGTTTGTTTGCAACATAAGGTTAATACCCCTGAACCTTTGATCCCCTCCACATTTCCCGAGAGACCCTGGCAAGAAGTTGGAATAGATTTCTTTTATTCCAAGGGAAGGGATTATCTTTTAATTGTTGATTATTTTTCAAGATTTATTGAAGTTTCAGCTATGCAGAAGTCAAAGAAAGCTGATGATGTCATTTCTGCTCTGAAAGAAACATTCGCTCGATATGGAATTCCAGAAAAAGTGAGATCTGATAATGGTCCTCCGTTCAACTCAGCAGAATTTACTCATTTCGCGAAGCAGTGGGACATTGAACTTGTACCAAGCAGTCCGAGGTATCCTCAGTCCAACGGAGAAGTCGAAAGAGCGGTGCAGACTGTCAAGAACATTCTGAAGAAAGAGAAGGAAATTGAAAAAGCGTTGTTAGCGTACAGAACAACCCCTCTACGAAGCGGCTTTTCACCAGCTGAACTATTGATGGACAGAAAGCTACGCAGTACTGTTCCAACATTTCATGAAAATCTCATTCCAAGATGGCCCGACATGGATAAATTGCAGAAAAGCGAGAACATGCAACGTTCGCAACAACAACAACATTTTAATGTCAAACATAGAGCAAAGTTGTTACCTCCATTGCCTGCGGGAGCTGAAGTAAAAATAGCAAACTATGATGAGACAGACAAGGAAAAACGATCAGTCCACGACAATATGTTGTCCAGACACCAACGTCCACGTTGCGGAGAAACAGAGTGCATTTAGTTCCATTACCGGACAGTAATCAGTCAGAATCATCACAGGTGTCCGAAGATCGCAAAGAAGGCAATCCTGAGCCACGAACAGTTGAGCAACAGCGGTCTCCTTTGAACATTTTGTCAAGACCAAGGAGAACAATCAAGCCATCACTTAAAGCGAGGGAGAACATGGCAAACAATTGTAGATAACATTGATTCCTTTAAAAAGGGAAGTTGTTGTGTTATGTTCATTGTAAAATGATACATAATTATCAAATACGCATTGTATTAACTCCCACAGGTGCGTGCAGCACATAGCGCATGTTTTCGTACGTGTAAGTTGTTTTCCTATTTAAGTTTTGAACGGTTGTTTATCGAGTTAGTTAGTAAACACGAGAGTTGAAATAAAACGTCTCATCTCTGGCTTGTCTAACTCAACAAGGAGTTTCCTTTGTCCTATTTATAGGTTGCCTCTCCCTAGCTCCGTTCATTCCCTTTAAAGCTAAATTCACATCGCTGGAGTCAACCAAATCTGTATACATTTTTTTGGAACACCCGGTATTTGTATATTTTCTAAGAAATTGCTGGCCTTTCTTTAAATTTGGACAACCCAAAAATTTATTCACAAAAGCGAAACGGTGCGCAGACGTGTGCAGATGTGAAGAGTTCAAAAACATGAGTGTGGAACTAGACAAAACCCGTGGTTTCTGATGAAGATATCGAGGAACAAGAGCAGCAATAAACTCAAAGTAATCGATTGAGGCTTTATTTTGATTGTAAAAATCTATCTTGATTCCTTAAGCTACGTCTTTCTCATTCAAATGTACTGCAACAAGGAAGCTGGTTAAAGTGGGCTATGGCGTAATTGGTGGCCTTCAATAATGCCAAGGAAGTTTTTTCCTGCAATTTGTCATCCTCGCTGTATTTTTGCTATCCAGAAGGAAAATTCACCTTTATTCAAGCAGTAAAAGCATCGATGCATGCCGGAAATCGATGCTTTCTGGATTTTTTTTGGCTCTGGAACATTGTTTTTCGGTTTCAGCACATCAAATATAGCATTAACGCTCTCTAAACTACCTTATAAGGTAAACATAGAAGATTTTTAGAATTTTAATACTATTATATGGCATCAAAGGCATCGAAACATGCCGGAAATTGATGCTTCCTGGATTTTTTTTGGCTCTGGAACATTGTTTTTCGGATTCAGCACCTCAAATGAAGCATTTACGCTCTCTAAATTACGTTATAAGGTAAACACAGCAGATTTTTATGATTTTGATACTATTGTGGCATCAAAGGCATCGAAACATGCCGGAAATTGATGCTTCCTGGCATTTTTTGGCTTTGGAACATTGTTTTTCGGATTCAGCACCTCAAATATAGCATTTACGCTTTCTAAATTACGTTATAAGGTAAACATAGCAGATTTTTATGATTTTGATACTATTGTGGCATCAAAGGCATCGAAACATGCCGGAAAATGATGCTTCCTGGCATTTTTTGGCTTTGGAACATTGTTTTTCGGATTCAGCACCTCAGCTCCATCTGCTGGTTCTGTTTTTGACATAAATGGATCGAAAACGTCTGACAACGGAACGATCGCGAACACTCTATGTAGTTACTTTTCAAATGTAGCAAATTTACTGAAGTCTAAATCTCTCTTATTGCGGGACTTTACTTGGATGAAACCCAGTGAAAATGCCCTTGTTCCTCCATGTTCAGAGAAATTCACTCTCAACGAAGTTAACGAGGCTGATGTATATAAAGAGTTAAACAACCTTAAACGCAAAAAGGCAGCTGGACTTGACAACCTCCCTCCTGGACTACTGAAAGATGCAGTCTCTGTTTTAGTAAAGCCTCTCACACACGTGATCAATTTATCATTTAAAACGGGAATGGTACCTACAGATTGGAAGGAAGCAAAAGTAGTGCCAGTTTATAAGTCTGGCCCTCGTTCACAAGTCGATAACTATAGACCGATATCAATTCTCCCAACTTTATCAAAGATTCTCGAAAAACTGTTTCATAAGCAGCTTATGAACCATCTTGAAAGAAGTGGTCTTCTGTTTAATTATCAATTTGGATTCAGAGCAAAAAGATCGACAGAGCAAGCAGTAATATATTTCCTGGATCATATCAGAAGGGAAGCAGACAAGGGACGGCTCACTGGTGCATTATTTATTGACCTGTCCAAAGCCTTTGACACTATCAGTCATTCTGTCCTTCTCTCCAAGCTCCCAGCCTACGGAGTAACAGATAATGAGCTCAATTGGCTCACAGATTATTTATTCAATCGTAAGCAAATTGTTCAGTACAACGAAACATTTTCCAATTCATGCCCAGTGTACACAGGTGTTCCTCAAGGATCTATCATAGGTCCTCTCCTGTTTCTAATTCACTTTAACGATGCACATAGATCATTAAAGTATACAAAGATTGTGACATATGCAGATGACACTGTTATTTTTACATCAAGTAGTGAAATGAACATCATTGAAAGCTATCTGAATCAAGATGTTAACAGCCTGGCCACCTGGTTGTGCAAAAACGAGCTAATCATAAATCTGAAGAAAGAGAAAACCGAAGCTATGCATTTTGGCACAGCAAAGAGATTGAATAAATTCAAAGAAAGACAGCTCAAAATCAAAGTCGGCGAGACCTCCATCAATTGTACAACACAATATAAATATATCGGAGTAACATTAGACCCTTCATTAACTCTTGATATTCATCTTGATATAACCAGCAAAAAGGCAGCAGGAAGGGTAAACCTGCTCAGGCGCATTCGCAGTTCCATTGATACGTCAACAGCTGTAGTAATCTACAACGCAATGATCATGCCCCTATTCACGTATTGTGGATCAGTTGGGCTTGGATGGCCAAATTCAAAATTAAAGCGATTGCGTAGTATTGAGAAACGAAGTATAAACATTATAAAATCAAAATGTCCCCCGAACGCAGATTTGAGAATTCCTAACATAGAGAATCAAATGAAGAAGAGCGTATGCAAGTTTGTTTTTGACTGCCTACAGAAGAATGTATGTGAACCCTTTGAAGAGTATTTTGAAAGAACAAACCACGGAAAAGGGACAAGAAATAATAACAATACCGTTAAACTGCCACACATGAAAACGAAAACTGGACAAAAGTGTGTCGCTTTTGCTGGTGGGAGGCTTTTTAATGAATTGCCACTCGATGCAAGGAAGATTGAGTCCAGGATTGTTTTTACTTCGTTTTTAAATGAACATTTCTCGTGAAGAAACTATCGATACGTATATTTCCTTTTATAAAACAAACACATAATGTAGCAGCTATAAGTTCTTTTCCTTTTACTTTTATGACAGGACCCTTAAGATAACAGCATAATCATTATGCTGATAGGTTATCCTGTATAAATATTCGTATTATTATTATTATTATTATTATTATTATTATTATAGCATTTACGCTCTCTAAATTACGTTATAAGGTAAACATAGCAGATTTTTATGATTTTGATACTATTGTGGCATCAAAGGCATCGAAACATGCCGGAAATTGATGCTTCCTGGAATTTTTTTGGCTCTGGAACATTGTTTTTCGGTTTCAGCACCTCAAATATAGCATTTACGCTCCCTAAACAGCGCTACAAAGTAAACATAGACGATTTTTGTGTTTTTTGATACTATTATGGCATCAAAGGCATCGAAATATGCCGGAAATTGATGTTTCCTGGCACTTTTTGGCTCTGCGACATTGATTTTCAGATTTAGCACCTCGAATATAGTATTTTCGCTCTAATACCTGCATCATAAAAGAAAAATGAAAGGTTTTATGATTTGATACTATTATGGCATCAAAGGCATCGATCCATGCCGGAAAATAATGCTTCCTGGAATTTTTTGGTTCTGGAACATTGTTTTTCGGATTCAGCACCTCAAATATAGCATTTACGCTCTCTAAACAGCGCTACAAAGTAAACTTTTGAATTTGTTTATGATTTGGATACTATTGTGGCATCAAAGGCATTGAAACATGCCGGAAATTGATGTTTCCGGGCCTTTTTTGGCTCTAGAACATTGTTTTTCGGATTCAGCACCTCAAATATTGTACTTACCCTGTGAAGCCTACATTATAAAGTCAAAATAAAAGATTTTTATGATTTTGATACAATAATGTCATCAATGGCATCAATGCATGCCGGAAATCGATGCTTCCTGGAATTTTTTGGCTTCACAACATCTTTTTTGGATTCAGCACCTCAAATATAGTATTAACGCTTTAAAAACTGCATCTTAAAGTAAATATAATATATTTCATGATTTTAATACCAATATGGCATCAAATGCATTTACGCATGCCAAAAAATTATGTTTCCTGGCATTTTTTGGCTTGGGAACATTGATTTTCGGATTCAGCATCAAAAGTTACTTGGGAATCCGTTGAAAAATCAATTTTAACACGAAAATTGCACGGGATGACATAGTGACCCAGACTATTAGTTTATGTTACATAAACTATGTTTATGTGCACATAAACTCAGTTTATGTAACAGAAACATAGTTTATGTGCACATAAACATAGTAAACATAACTATGTTTATGTGCACAAAAATGGACATAAACTATTTGTTTATGTACATAAACTATTTGTTTATGTACATAAACTATGTTTATGTGCACATAAACTCAGTTTATGTAACAGAAACATAGTTTATGTGCACATAAACATAGTAAACATAACTATGTTTATGTGCACAAAAATGGACATAAACTATTTGTTTATGTACATAAACTATTTGTTTATGTACATAAACTATGTTTATGTGCACATAAACATAGTTTATGTCCATTTTTGTGCAAGCGGCGTGGTGCCCATTGTTCTGAGACGCGTCTAAATTATTCCCCGAGGATCATTTTGCAAATTACGGCACTCTTTCTTGTGAATGCTTGGGAGAATTTAGAGCGAAGTCGGTTAACACGTTCCTCATAAAAGAGGGGAAGACAGCACGTGCCGTGTTAATCTTGCACAAATTTGTTTCGAATATTGTTGGAAAGTATGGAAATTACGTTTTTGCGTTTTCGGTCCTAAATAAATTATGATTAACGGTAAAATTAATTTTCTGAATACCAAGAAACTAAACAAGGAGTCTTGTTCGCGAAGAATTAGGCCCAAAGTTAAGAAATCGAAATACAAAGTTCAGAGCCCAGGGGGGCTACTCGTGAGGTGCATGTACAAAATTCGTGACGACGCAAAAAATTTGCCAAAATTATTTGAGAGCTTAGTCTACTTAGCCCTTTTGCAAAAGTGTTCACAATAGATTAAATTTGATTCTGCAATAGGGTTTACAATAAGTCTGAAACATAGATTTTTTGTTTTTAATGTTGAAAAAGCGTTTCATGATTCAGTTTTTAGTTTCTTTTTAAACGTTTGGTAACCATTTTGAATCCACAAAATTTGCACATCTCAAGATAAAATTTTCAATCGGCTTTTTCACTACATACCGGGTGTCCCAAAAAAGTGTATACGGATTTGGTTGACTCCAGCGCTGTGAATTTAGCTTCAATCAATGTCTAATCATTCTAAAAATGTTCCTCGATAGTTAACTTGAACATTGATACCTCGTTTGTTGATATTAGTACTTAGAGAGCAGAAATGTCAATCTTGAAAGTTCAAATTTGCCTCTTCCTGCAAACCAGAGCTTTAGCCTTTTGGCCTAAGCAATTTCTTAAGGCACAGCGTATAAATCAACGATATCCTTGATAAAATTTGAACAATATTAGATATTCTGTTATTCTGTTTTTCAGGAGTCACCCCCCAGTCATCCATTGGGCAATTTCTTAATTGTTCATTAGTTTCAGTTCATAATTTCGATGTGCTTCAGAAACTTGCTTAGGCCAAAAGGCCAAATCTCTGGTTTGCAAGTGGACGCAAATTTGAGCTTTCAAGATTGATATCTCTGCTCTCAAAGCACCAATACCAGCAAATGAGGTATCTATGTTCAAGTTAACTATCGAGGAACATTTTGAGAGTGATTAGCCATTGATTAAAGCTAAATTTGCATCGCTGGAATCAACCAAATCTGTATACATTTTTTTGGGACACCCGGTATTCTGCAAGGTTTAATCTTTCAAACAAAACGAAGATCATGAAAATCGAGTGAGTGCAAGCTAAGAAATTTGAATTTGAAATTTAGTGCTATTTTGTGCCCTTACTGTGCTAAGAAAGAGGCCTAAAGTACACTTTGTATGCCTAACTTGAAATAATACCTCAGGCTACGAATGGAAATCTGGATCACATTGCACTGGTGTTCTGAATGCGATAAGTCCGCTATTGTTACCGACGTGACGCTACAGGGACTCATTATGACTATGATTATGACGCCTTCTAGAACAATGGCTATGACGCCGTTTGCACAAAAATGGACGTAAACTATGTTTATGTACATAAACTATGTTTATGTGCACATAAACACAGTTTATGTACATAAACATAGTTTATGTGCCATAAATATAGTTTATGTAACATAAACTATGTCTATGTCATTTTTGTGCAAACGGCGTTCAATAACCATCTTTGGCAAAATGGTTTGGTACCCCATCCAGACCTCTTTGAGTATAAGAAGTACATATGGACACATACCAAGTTGTCTGAGGCGATTTTTATACCGTGATTCATCATCTCCAAATGTCTATTAATATTTCTTGTAAATGATGATTGATGACGCCATGTGAAATATTTCAAGAAAAATTGTTTCGTGCCCCATAACAATTTATCTTGATATCTTCGTACCACCACAAAATAACAAAAACAAGTTTCATACCCCTGCCAAAATCTTCCACCCTGGTACTCATGTTTGAAAATGGCCGCTCCCTATAGAAAATTGTAGATTTGATGGAAAGCTATTGCAAATGTGATTATTGTGTTCAGTTTGGCTGTATATCAAACGACAGAAATTCTCTTACAAGAGACGTAAATGCCTTTCATTCTCAAAACAGTGAAAATGATTAAAAAGCGTCGATAAAATGTTTGAAAGGTGAAGGTGAAGTTGCCGTTTTTAGCGCCAAGCGCTGAGATCACAGAAGTAGCTAAGGGCTACTCGAGTCCGCGACCCCTTGCATGACGCTCAAGTGGTGGGGACCTACCAGGTAAATCGAGCATTGTCCACCTGAGACTGTTCTGGCTGCAAAGCCAGAGGATTACAACACCAATACAGCGCCACAACACCCTCTCAACAATAACAGAAAAAGAGAAAAGTGCGTTCGAGATGACTTGGGAATTTAGAAATCGATGAATTACAATCTGCTGCACGAGGGTTTATTCAACGTTGGGAGCAATGCATTATTATCTTTAATGATAAAGAGAAGAAATGATTCTCCTTTGGTCATTATAGTGAATTCATACTTTGACGCAGGTATGTGTTTCTGTGTCAAGGAAGTTAAAAGGGCATACAATGAAGCGTCAATAGGTCAAGCAAGCATGGAGTCTCGTTCAACTGTCATGCGAGGAACTGTCTAGCTCGGTACACCATTGCAACTACTCCAGAATTTGGCAACAAGCTGATCGTTCTGTTAATGCTCATGCAGCATATCATAGATAATCAATTTATAAATCCCCAAATAACCGCGAAAACGTTTTCTCTGTGTTCATTCAGATTGAGTTTTAACAAAATTGATCAACGATTTATGATCGCTTTCTGTGTTTTGGAGAACGAAAATTCAAGGAACTCGCTTATAGCTCAATATTTAGGACAGATCTTAGAATCTTAATCTGGATTTTAGCTAAAGGTTAAGTCATTAATCTTCGAAATTGGTCCAGTTTATCATTTATCCTCATCTATCAAAAGTGGACAGTTTTTCCGGAGAACCTTTTAGAAGAAAGGTCATTGATCAACGACAGGAATAGTAGAACTACCACGATGACGTCACACGCAGTTAGTACTCCACAACGCGTTCCACAAGGCCACAATAGTTTGTTCTATCAAGTGTCAGTTCCAAGGACATACTCAATATTTTGGTTGCTTTAGAGAGATCTAGTTTGATGCTGGTAAAATCTTGTCGAATGGTTTGCATCAAGGTCGTCTTTGGTCTTCCTTGAGAAAACATTCCCACACAGGAAATACCCAATTACAACAGCAATTACTTAAATACTGAAATAGAGCAAATAACGGCAAACAAGTAGTTGTAATCACTTGCAGTTCTCCTACAAACTTGGGGCATATCTAGTTGTCTTGTGCATTCCTAGGGGAAGATAAACACTACAGTACGCTAATAAACTCCACTGAAGCTATGACGGTGATGATAACGACAATCAAAGGAAAAGATTCAATTGTACGAAGAAGTCGATGATTTCTACGATTTGCAGAGCAAGTTCATAAAATATTGTGGATGCTGGTTGGTGCCTATGCAATACCTGGAGAAATACGTCATCAAATCGTAAATCAATCAATATATACTAAGTTGCCAACCCCCCCCCCCCCGGAAGTTGTTGGAATATAACTGAATGTGATATTTTGGTTTTCTAGTTAAACAAGCCCTGATTTTGGAAACAGAAACCAGGAAGACTGAACGCAGGTGGATATAGAAGACAGTATGAAAGACCATTGGCGAACAAAAAACCATTATCAAACCTAACAAAGTTTCATTTTCACCGATTACATTAGACGTCAGTATGACCTCGTTAGTTCTCGGAAGAGAAACCAAACGAGAGCTTTACCAAAAAGGAAATACGCAATTGCAACAGCAATTATTCAGAAACTGAAAAGGAGCGAATGTTAGCAAACAAGAGAAAATATCACGATAGATAAGAAGTGTCAATGATTTGCAGTTATCTTACAACAAGTGCAGACAAATCTGGCTGTCCTGTGAATTCCTATGAAAGTTATATCACGCTCCTGATGATGATGATGATAAAAAGAAAAGATTCAATTCTACGAGGAACTCGGTGCTTTCTACACTTTGCAGAACGAGTTTAAAAACGATTGTGGAGCTGGTCCATATGTAATATTTGGAGAAAGATGTCATCAAATCATAAACAAATCGATCAAATCCATCTAAAGATGAATTCTGTCTATTGATATATTTAATTCTCTTTCATTTCAATGATGAAACACGTTTAATGACAGTGCATCAATCGATGAAAAAGTAAATCTATCATTTTGAGAATCGACTGCTGAAAAGGAATCAAGAAATAACAAAGGATTAAATGCGAAGGATGGGTTGTAGCACGATTGAAACCACATATTTTCCAATGTTTATTTCTGCAGCAGTCTCAAATGCCCTTGGAATAGTTCTCTTCGTTAAGGACACCAATTGCAAGACGAATCAAAATTTGATCCTGAAGTATCTAAGTGCTGTGGAATTTGGCCTGGCCTGCTTCCTCACAATCTACCTATCGTTTATATGCCATGGCTAGATAAATGGTAGCATCGATATACAATTATTACTACCTGTAATACGCTGCTCGTTCTTAGATATTACGTTGATTATGTGGATCATGACACTTGATCGCATCATTGCAACAAAATATCCAATAAGATATGCCAACATGATGACTAGTAAGACGGTCAAAGTGATTCTGTTCTTTACGACACTATTTTGCATCCTATTAGGAGTGTTATTATCAGTTCTAGAAGCCAGAAAATTCATTGTGATTTATTACGTGAATATTTCGTGTTCTTCACGTAGTTTCCGCATTTCTTATCGTCCTTTCATACATATACATCTTCTTACTCATTTTATTATTTTCCATACTAGAACCCAGACCTCTGTCTGGTATTTATATGAGCGACGCGGCGACCTTCGGCCTTGACAGTGGTACTTTCACCTGGTTAAGATGTAAGTGGAGCAGCAGTCGAGGTATTCGTGATATTTCGTCTTTCTTTCCATCCTTTGGGTAAGTTTTCTTATATTTGTTTTATTTTCTTTCAAGATCCTTTGGAGATGGAAGATAAATCTCTTTCCGATGATTACGATAATGATTTGATTGAAAGTAGCGGTAGGCCTAGGCCTGCCCTGTCTCAGCAGTTTGTTGACACAGGTCATCCACGTGGGGAAAATTTAGCTCACTCTGTATTAGGTAGTTCGAGCAAGCCTACAACAGATTCAATCTAACCATGACAACACTCTGTTTGATATAAAGGAGGGTCTTAGAGCCCTTACTGGCTGTTTTCAAAGATTTGTAAATGCAAACACGTGCAGTAGTGTTGAACAGGAGAACGAACAACCGTTCACTATTGTTAGGCCAGACATGAGTCGTGTTACAAATCCCCATAAACGTTCTCGAGAGTATTCTGAGGAGACTGTGTCAATATGTCCTTCCCACAACTCATTTGTTGGGAATGAAGAGGAGCCTTTGTCTGCTATTGTCTCAGAGAACCCTAATAAAGGTGCACGTGCAAGGAGCTGCACATCTGATTCTGGAGGCATTGATTTGTCCTCCCTCTTCTCAGAGAAAAGGAAAGCAAATGCACCCGAGGATAATACTGTGCCTCAACTGAATATGGAAGATGAAATTTTTGATTCCATCAATGATGACTTGCTTTCAGAGTATGACTCTGCTGAGCTAGGTGATCCTCTCAAGTCAGATAAGGTTGCAACTAGGGTGGCTAAGATCTGGTCTAACCCAAACATAAAGGGCCTAAATAAGATATTTAAGAGGCAGAAACAGCCAGCCAATATAAAGCCCCTTTCTACACCTTCAATGCCAAAAATTAATTAGAAAAATGCCTAGTTTTAAGGATCCTTTTAACAGCAATGAGAAGAAGCTCTACACTATGCACCAATCTGTGTGTAAGGCTGCTCAAATAGCTTCTAAAATAGCAGACTCAGTCTTGTGTGCGGAAAAAGAGAGTGTCTCTGTTGACTCCAAATCTGTTGTTTTACATGCTTTTGATATAGATAATTAATCTACTTGCGAATGCCAATCTTTCCATCATAAACAAACGTAAGTCAAATGTTAGGCCTATCCTTGATCAAGATTGTCAAGGAATATGTGATGCTTCCAACATTGTTAATGAGCACCTTTTTGGTGATGATATAGAGAAAGTAATTAAGCAAGAGAAAGAAGCTAAACGTATTGCAAGGAATGCAGTAAGAAATCCAAATTCCTATAATCAGAGCAACCAGTCTAACAGCAATTTTTCACGGAACTAGGGACAGCAGGGAAGAAATCAACGAGGTTCTTTTTTGTCCAGAGGTAGGAGCAGACCATTCAGGAGTCGGCGTCCATACAGGAGATAAATGTAAATAATTTTTCTGTTTATTTACCCGAAGTCATTCATTATTTTCATTATAAAGCAGAAACCTTTTCAGGTGGTGCGCTTAAATGTAGACTACCTGCTTGGCAACAAATAACTTCAGACATGGAGGTTTTGACAACTGTCTCTGGGCTTCAATTAGATTTTATAGATGATATGACTTCTGTCAGTCCTGTTAGTATTTTTCAAGATTTTTCTCCAAAGGAGGAAGCCTTTGTATCAACTGAAATTGAGAAACTTCTTGATAAGAGTGTTATTAGTCTTAGCAAACATGAGATAAATGAATTTATCTCTCCTATATTTTTGGTTCCCAAGGATAAGGACTCATTTAGGATGATTCTCAATTTACGTGCATTAAATGAAAATATGCCTTACATTTATTGTAAGATGGACACATTTTCAAGCGATGTTAATTTATAGAGACCTGGATGTTTCATGTGCACAGTTGACATTAAAGATGCTTATTATACGGTCCCTATAAAACAAGACCATAAGAAATTCTTAAAATTCAAATTCAAAGGTAGTTTATACAATTTTAATTGTCTCCCAAATGGGTTGTCTGCTGGGTCAAGAAAATTTACAAAATTGCTAAAACCAGCATTGGCATGTCTCCGCAACAGAGGTTTTATCATTGTTGCTTATATTGATGATATTATGATAATTGACGAATCTTATCAGCGATGCCTTTTGGCACTCATTGAAACAATCAAATTGTTTGACGATTTAGGTTTTTGTTATCAATGCCCAAGAATCTTCATTTATTCCATGCAAGTGTTTGAAATATCTAGGTTTTTGCATAGATACAGAACAAATGATTGCATATCTCCCTGAGTCTAAGAAGACTAAAATCAAAGATGCTTGTAATAGTTTACTACAGCATGAATCTCCAACTATTCGTGAGGTAGCAAAAGTAATTGGTTCTGTTGTCAGCACTTTTCCTGCAGTTAAGTTTGGGCCACTATATTATAGAGCACTAGAAAATGATAAAAGTTCAGCTCTAAAATATTCATCTGGAAATTTTGATGCTGTGATGCACTTGTCTTTGGAATCCAAAAAGGAATTATCATGGTGGATAGATAATGTGGATCAATCTCAAAATGACATTTCTTTGTCTAACCCAGATGTTTTGCTAACAACAGATGCATCAGGTCAGGGTTGGGGTGCAGTATTTTATGAAAGAAAGACCCATGGATTTTGGTCCAAGGCAGAAAAAGAGTTTTCCATTAACGTATTAGAGCTTAAAGCCATTTTATTTGGTTTGAGATCTCTTATTGATAGGAGAGACTGTCATATCAAGGTTCTTACTGATAATATGACAGCAGTATTTTCAATCAACAAAATGGGCACCTCACATTCATTTTACTGCAACAAAGTGGTTCATGAAATTTGGGAATGGGCAATAGGCAAAAACAATTGGATAACTGCATGTCATATTCCAGGAATAGAAAATATAGAGGCTGATGCCGAATCTAGGATTCATCAATTTACAACTGAATGGAGATTGAATCCAAAGGTGTTTAAATTTATTCAAACTTTTCTTGGGTCTAAACCAAGAATAGATCTATTTGCATCACGCCTTAATTACCAATTGAGACCATTTGTTTCTTTATGGCCAGACCCAGAAGCTTTATTTGTTGACTCATTCACTCTAGATTGGGGAAATATGGAATTTTATGCTTTTCCGCCCTTTTCTATAATACCTAGGGTATTGAACAAGATTTTCACAGATAAAGCTACAGGTCTTTTGGTGGTCCCTGACTGGCCATATAGCTGCTGGTATCCACAATTTATGAGAATGCTAGTGTCTGAATCGGTTGTCATTCCTCCCAGCAGACAACTGCTCTTGCTGACAAACGAACCAGATGCACTGCACCCACTTTGGAGGTCCCTCAGGCTTCGTGCTGGTTTGATCTCTTGCAGGAAACATACTTGAAAGGTTTGTCTGGAGATGCTATCTCTATCATTAAGGAGTCTTGGAATCCTGCTACATTTAGGCAATATTCTACTTATATTAGACAATGGCTCACTTGTTGTCAGAAGGAGAATATTTCTCCAGTAGAATGGTCCATAGGAGATGGAATCAATTTTCTTACAAAGCTTTTCACTGAAAAGAGTCTTGGCTACTCTGCCATGAACACAGCAAGATCTGCATTGTCAGTCATTATGCATAATCCTGATGGATCAACTTTTGGCAATAATCATCTTGTTAAGAAGCTGTTGAGAGGGATGTTCAAGCTTAGACCAGCACTCCCTAAATATACATGTACTTTTGATGTTCAGATTGTACTACAATATTTAAGTAGCCTAGGAGATTCTTTCAGCATTCCTTTCAAATTTTTGTCTTACAGACTAGCAACATTGTTTTGTTTGCTCTCAGGTCAACGTGATCAGACTCTTTCAGTAATTGATGTTCGCTTTATTTCTATAACTGACGAGAGAGTTATTTGTTACATTAGCCAAATACTAAAGACCACTAGGCCAACTTTTCACCAATCTCCAATAGACTTTTGATCATATCCATTATGTGACAGTCTGTGTCCTGTTAAGAACACCCAGGCATACCCTTCCAGTTCATTTAGGCTCCGTGGTCCATTTGTTAAGTTATTTATCAGTCACAAGGAGCCACACCACCCAGTAGTACTATCCATAATATCTCGGTGGGTAAAGGAAACATTAAAATTGGCTGGTATAAATACTGAAATTTTTACTTCACATTCCACAAGGTCTGCTGCAGTATCAAAGGCAAAGAGCTTGGGTTTATCTATGTCAGAGATCAACAGAGCTGCTGGTTGGTCGAATTCAAGGAATTTTGGACTTCATTATAATAAGCCTATTGTAGAGGCCAACTTGAGTAAAACAGTACTGTCAGATATATAGATTGAGTTTTGATTGAAAAATCTTTGATGTATTGCTAACCTGTATTATCCCTCGACATATTCTGCCAGTCTTCTTTGAACTCTCATATAAATACCAGACAGAGGTCTGGGTTCTAGTATGGAAAATAATTATAAAATTAAACAAACACTTACGTGTGCAGTTTGATTGGGATTATTTTCCATACCTAGAACCAGAGCGATGTGGGATTTATGTGCCCACCCTCCCAAACAACGTATTTAACCCCCTTTTCTCGTAGGAAACCTCATTTTACTTAGCTTTTAGGACTGGCAGCTGCTCCTGGTATGTCTTTTAATCAGGCCGAAGGTCGCCGCGTCGCTCACATAAATCCCACATCGCT
Source organism: Aurelia coerulea (assembly GCA_039566865.1). Taxonomy (NCBI): domain Eukaryota; kingdom Metazoa; phylum Cnidaria; class Scyphozoa; order Semaeostomeae; family Ulmaridae; genus Aurelia; species Aurelia coerulea. Next base: position 18,231,509 of record CM076945.1, read on the forward strand.
CTGGTTCTAGGTATGGAAAATAATCCCAATCAAACTGCACACGTAAGTGTTTGTTTAATTTTATAATTCTACCGCGGAAATCTCCAATACTTTCAGAGCTTGATTTTTTCTCTTCGTTTTTAAGAATTCAAGAGAACATTTTGAAAAAACTGAAAGCCATCGTAATTTCTAAACTTTTGGATGAAGCATGAACAAAAAATTAAGAAAGCCATAGTATACGAATGTCTACCGGGTGCGCCAAAATAAACTATGCACGTTTGGCAGGCAACAATAAATCTTACACTGGACCGATTTCGAAGATTCAGGACTTAATCTTTAGCAAAAAGCCTGACTTAGATTCCAGCACTTTTTGCAAATTTTTTTGTTTTAAGTTTTTAGAGCTTGACGTAAGTTTCTTAAAATTTTCGTTCTCAAAAACACTGAAAACGATAAAAAAACGTCGATCAAAGTTTCTAAAGAATCGACATGGATAGACAAAGAAAAAACTTGTTCGTGGTGATTTGGGATTTAGAAATCGAATAATTGTATCGATTAATTGCATTGATTGATTGTAAAGTTACGTGAAAGCATAAATGAATAAATCAGTCAATGTACAAAACGGATCAAATCACTATCAATTGTGGGGGGGGGGGTATGTCAAAATTGAATACTTTTTCAGCACCTGGCATTTTGATAGCTATTTTTTTGCTACTGAATTTTGAACTTAACGGAAGCAACGAAGTTTGACTCTTACTATGCCATTGCTGATAGTCAAGCAATAACCTAAGGAGACATACAGCTCAAAAGACCAAATCAAAAACATTAATTACCTGTGAAACAGACTTCTCTGCATATGTTGACAAATATTGAAGAAGACAGGAAATATACTGCTGAGTTTTGACCTGAAATGTAAGAAGATTCATCAGTGAAAAAGCTGTTTCTCTAAAATCAATTATTGAGTTTCTTCGAGAGAAAGTAGAATTGTTTTTACACTGCCATTTAGCGACAAACTGAGAGATGAATTTAAGCTTTATACACCATACAATGCCATTTAGAAATCTGTCTGCGTCGATTTGCACCAATTTTATCAATCAATTTTGCTTTCCCTGCAGCCTACAATTCCGTTGCAACAGACCTCTTATCAGTCTGAAAAATTCACATGGTTGCAATTAATTTCTGTCTGTGAGAATCCTTGTGGAACTCTTTTATGTCTGAAATTCGCTTCATAGAAGGAAGGTTAGGGACTTAACGATAAGAAATAAACAGTAAGGTAACTCTACTTTCCGGTTATAAACTGTTGCATTTTAATTGGTCAATGAAACAAATCGAATGCATTTGATTGGTTGAAATCTGACATGGTTTACATAAAGCTGGTTTAACTGAGTCACAATGTGAATAGGGTAGGAATTGCTGGCATACTACGAAGGTTTTGTAAAAAAGAGAAAGTCTTGTGATTTATGAAAATGACGGAAATATGTTAGCAATAACCATTCATACTCGCCTCTTTTTCCATCTCTTCTTTACTAGCTTGCTTCCTCAAGGATTGTACCAAGATGGCATGAATCCCTGACGTCATACTCCAGTCTAAAGTTGAAATATCTTCATCGATTTCTTCGCTAAAGTGAACTTTCTTTTCAAAGTGTTTTGGTTTCTGCTGGTCCTCCATGTTTGGACTTGTCATCCGAATGACTGCCTCTGCTAGCAGTACTAATGATGACTTGATATCGAGGAATTCTTCTCTTTCATCATTCACATATCTTTGAAGTAGTGATATAAGCAATGGATACACATCTCTGCATAAGAATTTTGGAGAATCATAAACCATGTAAAATATCATAAGAGTAAATGCACAAACACTATGCAATCTCAAATTAACAATCGGTCTGAAAACTTTATACTGTATGGGGAAAAGATCTTAGATTTGAATCAGAAGAAATTTGATGACAAATGCAGCAGAGGAAAAATAAACTTGACTTCTCACTGAAGGAGATGCCAGGACTCCCAAGGGCATTCTCCTTTGTATCAATCCAGAAATTTGGCAATTTCCATGAATTCATGTCCCGTTTGTTCGTAGCTGTCATGCAAGCCCTCGCTGAATCTGATTGCACAACTGGTAGGGTCTACATGCTTAAATTAAACAAGCTTGGGGTAAACTGGGTAAGGCAAAACATTAAAAAAATTTCATAGATATGTTGATGTACTTTCCTCATGGATCAGAGTATTCTTTAGTGTTTTGATGGAAGATTTTTGAATTGAAGACCAGGTACGTGCATTTAAGTAAAAGATCAACAAATTCAGCAGAACATTCGGAAAGTCCCGATATCTTATCAGTTCGTCCTCATTTCCAGTCAAAAGGGGGTACTTTCTAAAAACACCCACTAAAGAAATACTTTTTCATAAAAGAAGTAAAGAGAACGTGCGCTAAAATTTTAGGATTTTCTTAATTTTCTCAAATAATGAAAGCAGTGAGCGACAAACGAAAACTGTCACAATTTCCAACGTACTAATGTTATTTTAACTATCATAGCATTTTCCTAAATTCTGGGTCTAAAATATGAGTGATTTTACCAAACGAAATTTTCATATCTAAGTTAGCCTTTGGCTGAGAGATAAAATTTTAATTTTGGATATCAGCCACGTACTCTCTATTTCACAGTCCCCAAACGTGTTAACTTATTGTTGTCTCATCCGATATAGTTTCTAAAGCAGTTTCTTAAACCGAAAATAAAGATAATACAACGTGCAAAAATTGTGAAAAACAAAAAGGGCATGGAACTATTGTTTAGTCAAGTGAAGAAAAGGATGGTTTTTAATAGAGGGTTGTTTCCTTGCAACGATGCAGACATGGCACATAAGGAGAACAAACAATATTGAATGACGAACTTACATCGTTGCTGCGCAGGCAATACCATACAAAAGACAAATTCTCCAAACATGCAAAGATTCAGTTACTAGTGCAGCTAATTTTGAATGGTGGACATTGCTCTCATTTATACATGAAACATAGCGAACGACTCTTGACTGTAAATCAAAATCTTTCCACTGTAAGAGAGAAAAATGACTTTTGAGTTGTCCGTTTTCATAATTGTGCAAAGTGGCAAATTGGTTAAGTATGTTAAATAATGTTGAAAACAGTGACAAATCTCATACAAATAGAAAAGCCGCTTCTAAAGCCCTCCTCCGATATAATTCTAGGCTACAAAACGGGTGAGCCACAAAAAAGTTCCCACTTTCGACAGGCCGGGGTAAATCATACACTGGACCAATTTAAAATATTTTTGATTTGATCTTTTGTCAATATCCTATAATATTCTTGGTTATTTCCCTAGTCATTTCGAGGAGCACTTTCTTTATTCTACCAAGTTCAGTCTTTAGAAAATTTGATCACTGATTTTCGTATCATTTAGCTCACGAAATAATACTTGGAAAACCATAAAAAATGATTCATACAATTACCAATTAAGCATAACATTTCTGATATCTTTATCACTAAGATGCATTATGTCTGCCAGAAATGAGCTTTTAGCATAAAGCCACCTTCCTCAAATTGCTTAAAATTAGACAACCAGATTTTGAGAAAGATGTTCCTTTTCCGTCCAAGCAGTGTTGGGAGAGATTAAATTATATTGGTTACCTTGCCCTTTTATAGCAGCACCTTGTGCCGGAATCATTCTTTTGCAATTGAAACAGTTTGCAGGTCAATTAACTAGAGAAAACAACGTCTACCTTGTGAGCCAAAGCATAGGGAAAACAATTTTCGAATACTTTTTAATTTCATGGCAAAAAAAGTGGAATGCAATATAAAAACGCTTCCAATAAATTAAAGCCATATTGTGATAATGTAGGATTTTCAACAGCAGATACATATCTTAAATCCAAGAGGATTCACAACTGCATCAATTAACATAGATAGTTGCTACACTAATAACAGAATATATAGAGGCCGTACTTTGTCTGTTTCATCGCCAAAAAGAGAAAAGATTTCAAAGCTCTTAATGCCATCGTCACTTATCTCTCGTTAATTTTTGCAAATCAGTGAAGGGACAGGCAGCTTTCAGCATTCATCTCAACTTGTAAATAAAAATTCAAGTGGAATGCAACAAAACATAGAATCAGAAATCTACAGACTGATTAGAAGGAGGGAGTAACAAGAAATGTTCTTTTGCAAATCATTCTCACCACTTTTGATGCAATGCTTCTCCAAGAAAGGCATAGAAGCATTACGTGCCTAAATACAGAACTGGAGGGGTATTCATCTACGAAAAAGATTCTAAAACGAACGAGAAGTGAGATATATTCTACTATAAATTACTCTCATCAGTTTGATGCAATGCTTCTCCTAGAAAGGCATAACATCCTTATGCACCTAAATGCAGAACTGAAGACGGTATTCATCTACGAGAAATTTTGTAAAACAAACGAGAAGTAAGATATATTCTGCTATAAATTACTCTCATCGGTTTGATACAATGCTTCTCCAAGAAAGGCATAGAAGCCTTATGTGCCTAAATGCAGAACCAAAAGGGGTATCTAAAGAATATCTACGAAAAATATTCTAAAACAAACGAGAAATGAGACATATTCTACCTACTGTAAACTACTCTCATCAGTTTGATGCAATGCTTCTCCAAGAAAGGCATAGAAGCATTTATGTGTCTGAAAGCAGAACTGAACGGGATATTTATCTAAGTGGGTATAAAAGACGTTTTCGACTGTGGCACCAAGAATAAGAACTTAAAGAGGCGTTCTTCAAGATATTCGCTTCCATGCAGTTAAGAGACCCCAGAAACTGGCTCCCCACTAAAGAAAAGTTTGAGCAATGCACTGCTGCAAAGGTTTTCAAATTTTTTGATAATGCAGCCTCATCATATATGTCGGAGATGTTCTTACCAGTTGGCCAGAGCCGAGTAACTCGAAGATCTAAAAACAAACTAATTCAACCTTTCCGAAAAAGCAACACAGGACAAAATGGTCTCTCATATTTAGGACCTAAAATATGGAACAGCCTACCCTCAGAACTAAAATCTGCAACAAACATCAACAGTTTCAAACATAAGATCAAAGACCAATTCTTTAAAAATCTCCAAAGTCTTAATGATAGTCCCTCCACATATCATTAGAAATCTAAAAACAACAAATAACAATGCTTATTCGTCATTAAAATCAAAGATTTTATTTCCGGTCTAGACAAAATTCTATTTTCCATGAAACATTTCTTTTCTCGAAAACTTTTCTTTCTTTTCCATTTGAATAGCACTCCTTGAGGGACCATTATGGAAACAAGGTCGCATTGACCTTTTAATGCAATCCCAGCCATCTTTAACCATGGGGTGTTTTTAAATTAGATTAAATGAAATTAGATATTTAGTTTTTGCCTGTAATTATTTTAAATTTAGAGATATTGTAATTAGATTTCTTTTCTTTTATGACTAGTTGTTTTTAGTTTGATGGCAAAATTATACATACATACATATATTGAAAGTTACTTTCCCACGAAGGAAAGTTAATAAAAGCCGGACATGCAACAATTAATTAGTCAAAAATAAGAATATCCCTTTCAGGAAATGTTAATCCATCTGTTAATTGAGTCACAGTATGTGTATACCCATATTAACTAACTTTAGAATCAGTTTAGTTTTGGAAGTCACACTCTGATGAAGATACAAGTCGAAAAGGCCTCAGTGTGCGAAATATCTTGTATTTTTGCATCTGAATTTCTTTTATTAAGTTTATCTCAGAGAAATGTTCTAAGACAAACAACAAAGGAGAAATGTTCTACTGTAAGTTACCCTCACCAGTTTTGATGCAATGCTTCTACCAGAAAGGCATAGAAGCTTTATGAGCCTTAATGCAGACCTGAAAGGGGTATTCATCTTCTTCGTTTCTGTTGTTGAAGTAGCATCTGACCAAGTGATTGGTAGTAAAGATGTAAATATTGTTTCAATCAGCCTTGGACATTTCAAAATCTGGTATGAAGCTTCCATGGAATGAAGGGCAATGCGTTGTAATATGCACACACAATGATTTACGGTAGTTTCATCTGGCTGACTCATTTCTAGAATGTATCTCAGCCGTGGTAAGATTTTCATCCGAAGAAGGCCCTGAAAAGAGAAACAGTGTCATTTCGAAAAGCATAAAAAAAAAGTTTATTTTTGGAACCTCAGCACATATGAGATTTTGATAAAGCCATACAAAGAAAACAGACCAGGACACGTGCCAAAAATATTTCATAAAACATATTTTTAAACACATGTACGCACACCTCACCAAAAAGAAAATAGACCAGGACACGTGCCAAAAATATTTCATAAAAATGTTCTTAAACACACGTACGCACACCTCACCAAAAAGTTCTGACAATACTGATATCTGATAGGCTAGAATTTGAGACCAAGTGGCCATAGAGATATTTTAATAAATGCATGAATGAATGTTTATGCACTTTTTCACAAGACTTGTTTCAAATTTATTGCATCAAACAGATAGCTTTCTCCTAATGATTTTGTGGGGTCTTTTCTGTAAAAATTCGATATCATTTACCGATTGAGTGAAAAAAAACTTGAGACCTTGGGCAAAATCACCAAGATTTGATTATGTCACGGATTGTTCAACTTTATTTTTGTGTATTTTGCGCTAAATACCAAACAAATTTGATAACTGTAACATGAGATCATATTTCGTGTTCTTTGGGGAGGGAAATGAAAAAATTACGGCATGAAAAATATAACTTGAGTAATAGTATTTACAAACATGAGTTCTTTGCAGCCTTCTTAAATTATTTGTGCCTCGAACAACTGGTTGAGCAAAAATGTGCCTGCAATCAAATCACTCTGATTACAGTAAAGATGCCAGCAACTATCTAATGTGAAATGATATCTTGTGCCTACAAACAACGCTCATGCGTTCACGCACATTAACGCGGCCTGGTTCTCTAGCTCAAAAACCTTTTAAGCTAGAGAACCAGGAAAAGATATAATTTGTGATTTCCTATGAAAATTCGAGTCTTACACGACATAAGAGCTTTATCAAGGACAAAAGACGTCCACTTTAATGGTGATAAAGAATTAAATTTCAATTTGATAATCATTCCTTAGTATTTCGGTGTATGCTTTAAAGCCTGCTCTTAACATAACGAATTCCCAGAAATTCAAAGAAATTTCAAGACTTCACAAATTGTATTAAATCAATTTGGTCTTCACCAATTTGGTCACCAATGCACATAACAGATATTTAAGATCAAATTTTGATTCTGTTCAAATTTTGCAAGTTTTTCTTGACTGGTCCTGTAAATAATAAACTCCAGTATCCCTGTATTGCATCTCGATAAGGCACTTCATCGATCTGGACACTCTGATGCCTTGGCCTAAAAGTGCAAAAAAATTCAATTCTATGCAGTAGACTTTGGTTAGTTTGTCTTAAAACTGCAGTAGTTTCTCACCTTTATAAGATCAATTCCTATCATTTCGGGATCTGTTAATTCTCTTTGTTCTTCCTTTTTCATTTTCCTGATTTCCAGCTCAGCGTTCTTTGGTTTCAGATATGGAGTGTCAACGATTCCTACATTGTACAGTAGCCGATCAAGTGCAATCTACGAAAGATCAAAGGACTGGATTCAATGCAATAAAAGTTTTGGAACATCCGGTACAATAACAACAAAAACACAAAAGCTTACTAAGCTAGGGTCGACTATCACCTAATGGGATAAAGATATCTTGGTTTAAATCAAATCAGCTATCTACTTAGGAATGTACTTGACTTGAAGAAAAGCGATGACAAGGAGAGTGTAAATTCCATCAAATTTTCTTTGAGTTACATGGCTTGAAAGAAAATTAAGGTACTTTGCTAAAAATCTGCAGTGGAAATTCTTTGATAACTTGATTAGTTTCAAAATAGCGAAATTTATCATATTTGAGGTTGTGACGTCATCAAATTTCTAAATCCTAAACCAGAAGATCCACAGATTTCTGCTTGCCACCTTATCATAGACCTTCATAAACTATGGCTTTCTTGAAGATTGTATCATTTTTTATCTTTTCGTTTAGGATTGGGCAATTATTTGAATATTTTTCAAAATTTTCCATCAATTCTTTCAAAACTAATAAAACCACCACCATTTTGAAAAAAATCAAGATATAGAAAACTTCCATGGCAGTTTTTCAGCAAGGAACCTTAACTTCCTTTCAAGCCACACGAAGAAAAATGTAATACCGGGTGCGCCAAAATAAACTATGCACTTTTGGCAGGCCACGATAAATCGTACACTGGACCGATTTTGAAGATTTATGACTTAATCTTTAGCAGAAAGCCTGAATTAGATTCTGAAATTTTTTGCAAAGTTTTCCGTTTTCAGTTTTTAGAGCTACAAGTGAGTTTCTTAAAATTTTCGTTTTCAAAACACTGAAAACGATAAAAAGACGTAGATCAAATTTTCTAAAGACTCAAAATGAATGGACAAAGAGAAAACGTTTTCAGCGTGGTTTGGGGATTTGGAAATTGATTTTTGTAAACTTCTGCACGAGCGTTATTTCAACAATTTCTGTTACGAAATTCTGTAGTAGTTACAATAAAGTGCCGCCCCAAAAGCCGTCGCAAATCAAGAATGCAACAAGACTTCATTTTTGCTGGCCTCATGACGCTTCCTCGCTTGTCTTTTTAACCCCCTTGACACAGGAACACAACCTGCACCAAAGCATCAATGCAATGAAATTACAAAAGAAAGGACATTTCTTTATATCCTTGAAAATAAAATTACATTTCTCCCAAGATAGTACGAACTCTCGTGCAGCAGCTAACAATTAATCGACTTTTAAATCCCAAATCATCACGAAAAAGTTTTCTCTTCGTCCATTCATGTCGATTCTTTAGAAGATTTGATCGACGTTTTTTGATCGTTTTCAGTGTTTTCGGAAACGAAAATTTTAAGAAACTCGCTTGTAGCTCTAAAACATGAAAGCAGAAACATTTTCAAAAAATCCTAGAATATAATTCAGGCTTTCTGCTAAAGATTAAGTCATAAATCTTCAAAATCGGTCCTGTGTACGATTTATCGTGGCCTGCCAAAAGTGCATAGTTTATTTTGGCGCACCCGGTACAATTCTACAACCAATTTTAAAAAAAAATTCAATGATTTGACCCCTGTGCTGGAAAACACTAAAAACTGAGTCATGCATCAAATACAAAAATAGTTGATATTACATGGTCGGTTGGAATCCATAACATGGCAGAAAATGCATAGATGGCAGCACAATGAACTGAATCAGTACTTTCATCCAGTGACCATCGTAATAGGAATGGCAGGCCTGAATCAACAAGCTGTTGCAATAAACATCCTTGTAGGTGATCATTGAAGGATCCTTTGTGGTACTAGAAACAAGAAAAGAAAGTTTGTCAGCAACGATAAAATATTTTCATTTAGTATTTTGTGCAAGATATGCCGGTTGAGTTAAACAAGTTAGCACATTTGGCGGGCTTTGGAATAAAAAGGATGCCGCCGATATTCAAAATCTATCAATCAAATGTTAATCTATCAATCAAAGTCTAACTTAGAGGTGAAAATCTTGTTTGGTAAATCAATCATCATTGAGATCAAGAAATTTGGAAAATGTTGGTAAGGAGTTTGTATGGGAACGAGAATTCCACGTTCGATCCTGGTCCATAATTTACTTGTCATTGGAAGTTAAATCATATAAATTTGACGGTTTTTTATAGGCCATCTGCCAATAAGAATATAAGGACATCAATACATAATCACCTGTTTCATTATCCTTGCTAACATCTGCAGTGCAAACACTCTTTGCTGCAAAAAGTTACTTCTAGCCAGTTGAAACAATTCATCTAATTTATACCCGGGCGCATTTGGTTCTTCACCATGATGATGTAATCCAAGGTTAGTGGGTATGTTCGTGTCTGGAGGGATTAAGCAGCCATTTAGATCAAATCTTGCGGCAGCTTTATTCTGCAAATAAACAATTAACAGAAGTACAAAGGCGTAAATTTTGGGGGTGCGGGGTGCAACATCCCAATCGGAATTCTGTTTAAGTATCATCAATTGAACATTGCTTTTTGCTCCTTGGGGTATCGTTGTAGTAGTATTGTAGGGTAATTTTGTAAGAAATGTAGTGTAGCTCGTAATATATATTGTAACTTTTCACTGGAATATAAAAAAAATTGAAAATTTACAATACACGATATTTATTACACTACCTACAAAATACTCTACCAGGTGAACCAGAAAAAAAATTTCCACTTTTGAAAATTCATAGCATCAAGAGTACTGGATGGATTGGAATGAATCAATATTTTCTTGACAGCCAAAATATCGAAGCATTTTTGTGATTGTTCTCGCCTTCTTACCGGCGCTGGAAAAATTGGTAAATTCAAGTTTACAAAACCATGGTGGTTGCAAAATGACTGAAAAAGGCCTAAGATACTTCATCAAATCATGAAGAACTCCTTGCTCAGAACAATAAACAAAATGCCATTTCTCATAGGTGAGAGATATCGTCTGCACATTTATTGACATGGGATTGAAAATCTTTAGTATCTGTTTGAGAATCTATGTCTTGTAACCCTTGAGAGAGGTGAGACGCCTTTGCGTATTCTGTGTGAGGAGAGTCCTAAAGATTTGATCAAGTGTTTTAGGCCCTTTTTCAGTCATTTTGAGACAATGAAATCTTTGTAAAGTTGAATTTACCTGTATTTGCAGTGCTCGTAACAGGACGAGAAAAATCACAAAAATACTTCAATCTTTTGGCTTTTAACTAGAATTTGAAACATCCAAATCCATGGAGTACTTGTGGTGCTACGAATTTTCGAAAATGGGAACTTTGTCTGGCTCACCTGGTAAGATAATACCATCATATCTGATGACAAGGAAATTAGCAATTGTTTCAATTCATACTTTGTTAACATCACTGACACCTTATGCCTTAATGAGCCTGAGAGCATCGAGGGGCTCATACCAGTAAATGATCCCGTATTGAACGCAGTGAGGAAATACGAGAACCATCCTAGTATTGCTAGAATCAAAAATAACGTTAGGACTGAAGAAACATTTGAATTTCAACCTGTTAGCTCTTTAGAGATCTGGAATGAAATCAATCAGCTAAATCGTTCGAAAAAGACTAGTGGGGACCTATCGACAGACATAGTTAAATCTATTTCTGATAGTTGCCTCGATTATTTTACTTTTTTTGTAAACCAGATGTTCACTAACAGCACCTTCCCCGACAAACTTAAACTGGCTGACGTGTCACCAATCTTTAAGTTGGGCGATTCTTTCCTTAAAAAGAACTTTAGACCCATAAGTGTGCTGTCAGCGATATCCAAGATATTCGAACGCTTGATGTCCAAACAAATCTGCCCATTTGCTTACAAACTTCTTTCAAACTTGCTGTGCGGCTTTCGAAATGGACATAGTGCAGAACATGCCCTATTCAGGCTCACAGAAATGTGTCGCAAGGCCCTAGCTGATAGGAAGGTTGGGGGGGATGGTACTTATGGACCTTTCGAAGGCCTATGACTGCCTACCTCACGACCTTCTAATAGCTAAACTTGCAGCTTATGGATTCGGCCAACATAGCTTACTGTTAATCCACAGCTACCTTTCCAATAGAAAACAGCGCGTGAAAGTTGGATCCGAGTTTAGTGAATGGCTAGGGATCAAATCAGGTGTTCCACAAGGGTCAGTACTTGGACCACTTTTTTTCAATATCTTCATTAATGATCTGCTTCTCGCAGTTAAAGAATCTGAAGTTTGTAACTTTGCAGATGACACCACAATATATACGTTTGGGAAGGATATTGAAAGTGTGATATTGAACCTTGAGGAAGACCTGTCTAACACCCTTAACTGGTTCAGAGATAATCATATGGCAGCCAACCCTGCAAAATTTCAGGTTATGTTTTTAGGGCTGAGAGAGGAACCAAAATTCATCCTCGAAATCAATGACAAAATCATCCCCCTTACGGACAAAGTTAAATTGCTAGGAGTCACTGTTGACTCTCAGCTGAAATTTGATGACCATACAAAAGCCCTCTGTCAGAAAGCGAACAGGAAAGTGAGTGCTTTTTCGCGCGTGGCTCCCTATCTGAACCAAGAAAAGGGTAAGATCCTCTATAATACATTTATTATGTCTAATTTCAATTATTGCCCTTTGATCTGGATGTACCATGGGAAGACATCAAACAACCAGATAGACCGTGTCCAAAAAAGAGCATTAAGAATTTTGCACAATGACTTCAATATGCCATTTGAAGTACTACTGGAAAGAACAGATGAACGAAAAGTCCACATTAAGAATTTGCAAAAATTGATGCTTCAAATCTTTAAGTGCCTTTCAGAAGAAAATCCATCATTTATGTGGACATTTTTTGAAAGAAAACACATAAAATATGAATTACGAACAAAGAATCTGTTGCAATTACCGAAAAGAAATGCAAACTCATTCGGAGTTAATTCACTTGCATTCAAAGGCGCTCTCCTATGGAACACTCTACCAGATACCATAAAAAATTCAAACTCAACAGCGATATTTAAAAGAATGATCAAAGAATGGGATGGGCAAAATTGCACATGCAAGATCTGCAATTAAATAAGAAACTTAGGTGATAGTGAGGATCCCATATTTTTATTTTATTAATTCTTAGTATTGTAAATAGTTGGTTTGAATTAGTTTTTTACTATGTATTATACCAACTGTAAATAATTTGATAATAATAATAATAATAATAATGGTACAATACTAAGAATACGATACCACGATGAGCATGAAGATGAAATGTGCCCCATGGCATGAAAATGACAAATGTGCGAAAACTACATATAACTGCTACTTAAAAGGAAAATTCACAAAAAGAGGACTTGGCGGTTGCTTGACGGATGGCAGAAATTTGAATGAATTCAATCAAATCGAACAGCTTCATGGATAAAATGTAGAGCTACACAAAGATATTTCTATTAATTTCATCAAGGAGGTTTTTATCACCATAACTTAACAGTTGCATTATGACAAAATTGTTGTAAACCCCGCAAGCAACAAAGTCTCACTATGCTCCTGCAGAAGAAATAAAGAAAGAAGAAGTCTATTCTCGTTAACAGAACTAGAGCTCACACGACTGGGAGCATCAAAGGAAAATATCGAAGTTCTGGAGGCCAAATCACCTGATGAAGAAACGCTACCAAATTTTGTGACAATAATATCCGTCAATTTCAGTGGAGTAGAAAGTACAAAGAGACAGACGATCACAAACAACGGGCCAACTAAGAAAGCAATGAACGCAAACAACGAACAAGGACAGATTTTGTAAGACAATAGCATGCGATGCTTTTGTTGACATGTGAATTCAAAGCGATTAGCGATTGCAGACAAAGGAAATCCTCTCAACCAAAAATTCAAAACAAACAAAGCCGCAAAAGTTTCTCTGAAACCCAAGTTGCTAGCGCGCTCGTTGTGCATTCCAGAAATTGTTTTCAAGAGCGAATATGAGCATATATCGAAAGAAGAAGGATATATCTACACATCTACCACGGGCATTTTGTTTCTTTGGTTCAGACGCCTAGCAGTAAGTGTTTTCATTACACCTAAAAAAATAAGAGAATTGAATCGCCTCCCAATCGGCTTTTGAACCAAAGAAATAAAATGCCCGTGGTAGATGTGAAGATATATCCTTCTTCTTTCGATCTATGCTCATGTTTGCTCTTGAAAACAATTTCTGGAATGCACAACGAGCGAGCTATCTACCTGGGTTTCAGAGAAACTTTTGCGGCTTTCCTTGTTTTGAATTACTGGATGAGAGATGCCTGCGATGACCCTGATGTAATGGCAAGTAATTTCTACGACCTTTTTCACTCAATCTTAGATGTGCATGCACCGTTAAAGACACGAAAAGGAATAGCGAGGCATGCACCTTCTCCCTGGATAACTCCCCATATCAAGAACTTGATACGTGAGAGAGACCGGGCTAAGAAAAGAGCTGAAAAAGACCGTTCAATATGGCCTGAGTACAAACGCCTAAGAAACAGGGTGACCAGTGAACTCCGAAGAGCTGTCGAGGGCCACTATCGCAGCCTGATAGATGAGAATTCGAATAACCCTAAGGAGATGTGGAAAACGATTAACAAAGTCTTAAACAAAAATCAATGCTCCACGACTCCCCTATCCGTTATGTACGAGAGTCAACTGGTTGAAAAGCAAAAGGAAATAGCGGAAGCATTCAATAACCACTTTACCACTATAGGCCCAAAGCTTGCGGAAAAAATCGAAATTAAAGAGTCCGATGACCCACTAAAATACCTCATTGATGAAGGACCATCAACCGCCCCTTCCTTCGAATTTCACCCGATTGATCCAAGCACTATCGAAAAAGAAATCAAAAAGTTGAAATGTTCTAAATCTGCCGGATATGATAAAATTTCTGTAAAGTTAGTAAAAGATGCAGCAGGAATTTTATGTAAGCCGCTAGCTGCAATATTCAACTCTTCTTTTAAAAAGGGTATTTTTCCTGACATATGGAAAATAGCAAGAGTGACCTCTATTTTCAAATCTGGTTCGAAGAACGACATGGGCAATTACAGGCCTATATCCGTGTTATCTGTTTTCTCGAGGTTGTTCGAAAAACTAGGGCATGATCAAATTTCAAATTACCTGAAGGCGCATAAAAAATTTTCAAAATGCCAACACGCATTTTTAAAGATGCATAGCACTTTAACGTCACTACTTAACGTAACAGATGCGTGGTTTTCTAACATTGACAAACGCAAAATTAACATAAGCGTATTTCTTGACCTCAAAAAGGCTTTCGATACAGTGGACCATGAAATTCTCCTCTCAAAGCTAACTAAATACGGGGTAGTAGGGACACCTCTTCGGTGGTTCACATCGTACTTGACGAACAGAAAACAACTGTCAAGTGAATGGCCACAAATCTAGCCTAAAAACTGTTCACTGCGGTATTCCTCAGGGCTCGTGCTTGGGGCCCCTCCTCTTCATCCTGTATGTCAATGACTTTGAGCAGTGCCTCAAAAAATGCACCTCAAACATGTATGCGGACGACACCAGCGTAACCTGCTCTGCTGAAGATATTGACGAACTCTGCAATGATCTAAGGACTGAGGTTGACAATATTGCAGAATGGTTACGGCAAAACAAGCTTAGTTTGAACACGAAAAAAAACAGAATACATGGTTGTTGGTCACAAAAGACAAACTAGCCGTATCCAAGGTCCAATAGAAGTAAACATAAATGGAGGACCAATCAAACGAGTCAAAAAAGTTAAATATCTTGGAGTTACAGTGGACGAAAACCTTACATGGAACGAGCAATATAAAAATCTCAAAGGCAAAATTAATAGTGCCCTTTCGTCCCTGCGGAAACTAAAGAACATATTACCGCAATCAACATTGGATCAGGTGTACAAGGCACTGCTTGAGAGTCATCTGAGATACTGTGATGAACTATGGGGCAATCTGTCAAACACAAAGCTTGATCACCTTCAGCGTCTGCAAACTAGAGCACGATCGCTAATAGAAGGCCCTAGATTAAAGGATGGGTGGAGTTGCAACTGGCTTTCAGTCTTAAACTTAATCAAATTTGACAGGGCCGTGATGATTTACAAAATAATGAATGGTCTCTGCCCGGATAACTTAGGAGGGAGGCTTGTTACCAGATCTCAATTATCTAGCCATCGAACGAGAAATCAGTTAGATCTGGACACCCCAAGACAGAACCTAGAATTCTCCAAAAGCAGTTTTTTCTACTCTGGTGCTAAAACGTGGAATGAAATCCCATTAGAAATCAGAATGAGTTCCACAATTAGCACATTCAAAAGGAAACTGAAGGAATTCCTAAACAATTAGCATCCTTCCCGAAGCACGATCCCTAGGAAGATCAGCAAATTTGTATTATTTTATTTGTAAATAGATGTTTATTTTGTATAGGAATAGTTCTTTTTTAGCTGATAGGGTTTTTGTGTTTAAATATGATAAAATGAAAAAAAATGAAAAAAGAGAATTTTCTTTGTCTGCGATCGCTAATCGCTTTGAATTGCAGTGTCAATCAAAATCAACTCCTGCTATTGTCTTGCAAAATCTGTCCTTGTTCAAACAACGCAGACCAGGCCACTGAGGATATCCTGAAAGCGAAATACCCAATTCGCTCGCTATTCATATTGAAAAAGGCTTAATAACAGAAAACGCGATATATCGAGAGATAGATCCAATAGACCATTTGCCAATTAAGGCCCATTTCCACTTAGCCTGCGTGCAGACTTTAGCCTGCGTGCAGACTTTAGTCTGCACGCAGGCTAATTTCCACTTCAATCGCAATTTGCAAAACGAATGCAATTTGCGAATTCCGAATCCCAAACGGATGCGAATTCAATACACACTTCAAACTTATCCGCACGAATTTCAATTGTTTATCCAGCCAATGAAATCTGTCTTCTTTTGATAGCGCGTGCCGCCTTTGTCTCTTCGTTCCGTAAGGTTGTTTTCTAATTGGCTGCCTGCAATCCGGGACAATGGTTCGCATGCAAACATTGCGAACAGGTCAAAATCGCATTGCGAACGCTCGCATGCGATTTGCGAACGTTCGCAAGCGAATTTCAAACAAAAGATCGCATGCGATTTGCGAACTGCGAATGAAGTGGAAATGGGCCTTTAAGAAAAAAGGATTGGCGCGAGCGTGGCTAATTCCGACAGCCCTAGTAACAGTCGGAAATCCGGGGAGTCCTCTCCATTACAGTATAATCGGCAGCCGACCGGCCGATTTTCTGACCCGAAGCTGCATTTGGAGCCGATGCTCGATGGTTACTCGACCAATTTTAAAACAGAAAAATATGCACAAGAGATGACTCGTTTGCGAGTCTTATCACGAATTTGGGGTTCAATATTGCCCCCAGGGGCGGAGCCCGGGGGTCGCAAAAATTGGGAAACATTTTGGCCTACCCCATTTTGGGCCGTAACTCCGTTTTGCGAGGGGTAAACGGCCTCGGCATGTCAAAAATCGAGGGGAAACCGTATTCTTTCACTGAAACATTTTTAATCTCGAATTTATCTCTTAAATTCGCAGAACAACGAGCCTTTCTTTTTTCAAAGCTGTGGGGAAAATCCCGAAAATTTCAACTTAGGCCCTTTTTCCTCCCACATGGATCGTGCTCGTTTTCCTACTAAATGCACTTGCTAACTCCAGACTAATGATTAAATACCTTAAAAAGGGTTCAAATAAGGTCCTCCAAAAATTTGTTTTCAATTTCTTGATTTATCCACTTCAGAATCAGCCCAAGACGATCGGCCAGTTTTCGTTGATTTTTCAAAATGTTCTCCCAAGTTTTGGACTTATTACAATTGAAGTAGGGGTCAAAATCAGCTGATCGTTTGCTTATGTGCCCTACTCTACAAATCGATCGTGGGAAATACATCGAATAAAGATAGGCACTAAATCCTTACTGGCTGACAAAATTGACACGTGACACGCCTTAAACCAATCAAATGGAACCGACAACCAACCGGGAAATTTGAAATGTCAGATTTTAGGCCACTTTTTTGGATTTTAGGCCGCTTTTGGACGATTTTACCACCCTTCACCAAAATATAAATCGACAGAAGGAGCATGAAGATTTTCAAAAAATTTCTTCACAGACCTGTTCCCAATACTCTAATACACAGTTAATCATCGTCGCTACAAATTATTTCAAACTTTGGAGAAATACCGAAGTTTTGAATTTGACCTCATTGACCTCACTGTGGCTTGCCATAGTAAAGATCTCAGTAATGGCTGAAACGTGGAGAATAGATACTTTGCTTCGAAGGTCTTATTCTGTGTGTTTAAGTATCTCCAAAACTCCTCAAAAGAAGACACATTTAGAGCAGTATCTGTATCTTTTTCAGTTATAAATTAACTTAGATACATCTAAGAACCAAGGATGAACAACAGGAAAAGTGAACTGTACGGGCCTAACAAAACACCGCACCATCGTTATAAATTAGAGACGAATTTAACAGGTACTTACTTTTCTATCTCGCAAGAAGAGAACCACAAACTAAAAATGTGAACATACAATTCCAATGAACTTTGAATCAATAACAAACATATGACTTGCGACGATCAAGAATGGCAAGAGCTGTAACATCCAACGTGGCCATAACAAACCATTTCGTGATGTCCTCTTCGATAACCAAACCCTTGCTCCCAATACTTTATCCAGCTCTGCTCTCATCCTTACGAGATCGTAAGAATGGGAATCGGCACTTACATTGGCCAAAACCTCTTATAAATTCATCAATCGTGTGCCTTGCTTTTGGTGCAAGAAATGGCTATCGTTTCGTCCTCAGTGTAGCAGGTACATGAAATAGATTTGAAATGTTGGATTCAATACACGTAAGAATAAAATAACAAACGGAAGAAATGTACATCTTGTTTTAAACATGAAAAATATATTGGCTACTTCGTCAAAATAACATTTGAAATACTATTTGTAAAGCTCCTTCATATCAATTTCATTTTTTGAGCGGATATCAATAGAATAACATTTAACTTTCGACTATTTGCATTTGAAGGAGATTTGAGGTCATCCATTAGAAACTCTCCCCTTTTACGGCTAAACAACACAGCAGCACTGAGCAAAGCAGGAAATTTTATGGCCATTTGTAGACTCACAAGGACGTAGGAAGCATCTCAAACTTGGGGGGCATGGCCCTTCAAGAGCAGTGTTTTCATTAAGCTAAAGGGGCACTTCCTGACAATAAGAAGGGCACTTCTTTGTTTATTGAAAAATCTTGGGGGCATATGCTCCCAGTGTCCCCCCTAGTTCATACGTCTCTGTAGCTGTAGACTCGTGGAAGCATACACATATTTTCTGTAAGATGGTGAAACTTTGACCCACTGCAGCATTCAAGATTTTACTATTTTGTTGATCTGAAAGCCCCTGAGAGCTCAACTTCTTGAAATGAGTTCCTTGCCATGCAAATTGCCCCCGATAATTAAAACTAAGAATATTGGAGTATATTTTCGGTTTTTCTCATTTTTCAATTGGCCTTCTTTTGCAAAAAAACCTTTGCATGATCTAGGATCTTGGCAAGGCGTGACTTCATAAAATTTGAAATCTCCTGCCAATGGAATGTTGCCTCTCGTAGAAACTCCTGTGAAACATTTTTGCACTCGGTGTGTACTCTGATAATAAGAATTTTTAAGGAACTTTCGATATTGTCTCAAAGTTTTATTATCTTACAGAAAATATGTGTATGCTTCCTATGCTTCCATGAGTCTACAAAGTGCCATAGAAATGCCCTACAGCTGCAGGGTTGCAATGTATTTTCATGCTCCTTGCGCTATGGTCTTGTAATGTTAATGTTTGTTAGTAGATTGTAAATTTTAGGAGAATTGATATAAAAAGAATGAAAAAAAAATACAAATGCCCTGTGTTGATGCTGCTGTGTTGTTTGACCGTAAAAGGGGAGAGTTTCTAATGGATTACCTCAAATGCAAGTGCACGTATTTTTTTATAAGAAAATGCCCATAAGAAACTCAACTCTCAGATCGAGAAAAAATTAAGAAACTCCAGTACTGGGAGAATATAAGTTAAGAACTATTTACTTTGATAAAGGAAATCATTGACATATTTCTACTTTATTTGCAATTGTTTCCTGTATCATATTAGTCGTAAGGTACTTGAGTCATGTCTAAACATTGGAAATGCTCAAAAAATACTGTCTTGAAATGTCTTGAAATGTTAACGAGGACACAGGTAGTGAACATGAAGATTGTTATGCAACCTTTAAGAAACTCGTAAGAAACTCTGAGTACTCAAAATCTGATAATTTTAAGAAACTTTCAGTACTGGCCCAAATTCTTAGTTTCTTATAAAAAAATACGTGTAGGGCCACATAAAATAAATTAATAGATTCTCATCACCGCCCGCGTGGAAAATTACTTCTGCGTCGAAATTTTTTATATTTTGTTTGTAAAATATAAAAGTCCCGCCCGCTCGTCATTTGCAATGTTTGCGATGTTTTTATATTTTATATAACGTCAAAACATATAGTTCTATTGTTTTTTATTTATTTGGAATTATTTGCTCCTTATGATACATACTTTTATCGAGCGAAATATAGAATTTACCATAAAACTACAAAAAATGTCAATCTGAAACAACGTTTTCACTGAATTGGCACAGTTTTGATCAATTACAAAGTTGTTATGGTTCAAGAACATTCAGACGGGAGGCTGATCTACGGATCCAAATCCAAAATGCACCGCTACAATTCGAATGGGGTCCATGCAAAATGTATTCATTTAGGAGCATGACATGGACACGCACTGAACCAAGACAGGTTGCTTGAGTTTGGGCCAAATTTCACAGCAATTTCATTGGGTTTCTGTGGGAGGGCTGTGGGAAATTTGCAAGAAATCACTTGACAAGAAATCACTTTAATTTTGAAAAAGTAGAAATTTCGTTGAAGAAACTGTGAGAAATTCCCTTCAGATTGTTGTTTGTAAACAGCTCCAACAAACATCAATACTCTTAAGTTGTTTGTCGCTGCTCCTTGTTCTTCCACGGACGGCCTACAGGGTAGAATTTATCTGTGCCAAAGGCTATGTAAACAAAGAATTCAACGGAATGCTTCCCTCGCTGATTTGGCTAGATTTGCCAAAAAATTTTATATATAAATTATAAAATATAAACCTCCCGCCTCGCGAGAGTTTCCAAAACTTTGTGATGAGAATCTATCAATTTATTTTATGTGGCCTAGTCGAAAGATATATATTTTTCTATGGATATCCGCACAAAACGTGAAATCGATATGAAAGAGCTTTAGAAATAGTATTTCAAAGTTTATTATGCCGAAGTAGCCAATCTATTTTTCATATTTAGAACAAGATGTACATTTCTTCCGTTTGTTATTTTATTCTTACGTGTATTGAATCCAACATTTCAAATCTATTTCATGTACCTGCTACACTTAGGACGAAGCGATAGCCATTTCTTGCACCAAAAGCAAGGCACACGATTGATGAATTTATAAGAGGTTTTGGCCAATGTAAGTGCCGATTCCCATTCTTATGATCTCGTAAGGATGAGAGCAGAGCTGGATAAAGTATTGGGAGCAAGGGTTTGGTTATCGAAGAGGACATCACGAAATCGTTTGTTATGGCCACGTTGGATTACAGCTCTTGCCATTCTTGATCGTCGCAAGTCATATGTTTGTTATTGATTCAAAGTTCATTGGAATTGTATGTTCACATTTTTAGTTTGTGGTTCTCTTCTTGCGAGATAGAAAAGTAAGTACCTGTTAAATTCGTCTCTAATTTATAACGATGGTGCGGTGTTTTGCTAGGCCCGTACAGTTCACTTTTCCTGTTGTTCATCCTACCCCTCAGCCTTGATTCTTAGATGTATCTCTGTTAATTTAAAACTGAAAAAGATACAGATACTGCTCTAAATGTGTCTTCTTTTGAGGAGTTTTGAAGATACTTAAACACACAGAATAAGACCTTCGAAGCAAAGTATCTATTCTCCACGTTTCAGCCATTACTGAGATCTTTACTATGGCAAGCCACAGTGAGGTCAATGAGGTCAAATTCAAAACTTCGGTATTTCTCCAAAGTTTGAAATAATTTGTAGCGACGATGATTAACTGTGTATTAGAGTATTGGGAACAGGTCTGTGAAGAAATTTTTTGAAAATCTTCATGCTCCTTCTGTCGATTTATATTTTGGTGAAGGGTGGTAAAATCGTCCAAAAGCGGCCTAAAATCCAAAAAAGTGGCCTAAAATCTGACATTTCAAATTTCCCGGTTGGTTGTCGGTTCCATTTGATTGGTTTAAGGCGTGTCACGTGTCAATTTTGTCAGCCAGTAAGGATTTAGTGCCTATCTTCATCGAATAAGATATTCTGAAGTGGAGAGGATTCCCCAAATTTCTGACTGTCACTAGGGCTGTCGGAATTGGCCGCGCTCGCCTCAATCCCTTTTTCCTAATTGGCAAATGGTCTATTACCTGGCACCTAGATTTCATAATCTGGGCATCAAAAATGGCTGAATTATACACGAAAATATATGAACATGCTCTTGTCAGAGGCGATCGATTGCTGGGAATGAAATGATTACCCATAGTAGAGATCTTAACTTACTAATTTACTAATTTATTAATGTTCTTACTATTTGCCCAACAACTATTCTTAGAAAGGTTGCCAAGCTAGATAATTTAAAATATCGGCAACTGTCACAGTACAGCCTTCTATTCTATTTCCCATGACCGTTGTAACTTAGGAGCTTAATAATGGTCAATTCAGCAAAGTAAGAAATCAAGGAGGTATCCATTAACAGTATTTTTTGGCCAACAGTGTGTTTATATCAAAACCCTAACATTATTAAGGCTGCACGAACTGCTGAGAAATATATTTGATGCTTCAAAGCGAGGCTGAAAATTCTACTTTGCTATGTTTTCGTGAATATCCGAAAAGACTAAATTTAATTAAACCATGATTAAACTTACGCAGATAAATATGATTTCGGTGTTTGTCGGGGAGCAAAACCACATTTAACACCTACTTGAACTGGAGCTTTATGCCTCTTTATTTCGGATTCACGAACTGCTGAGAAATATATTTGATGCTTCAAAGCGAGGCTGAAAATTCTACTTTGCTATGTTTTCGTGAATATCCGAAAAGACTAAATTTAATTAAACCATGATTAAACTTACGCAGATAAATATGATTTTGGTGTTTGTCGGGGAGCAAAACCGCATTTAACACCTACTTGAACTGGAGTTTTATGCCTCTGTCGGTAACGAAGTTCCATCCACTGAAAATGTTTTCGAGAGAATGAAACAAGTGGCACAACTTTACATTGAAACACGTCTGGTTTCCAACACCTTTAGGCCGTCTGCAAGAAATAGCTACGATCAGGTTGCAGCCCATTTACCTGCACTCTTTTCAAGACTTGAAATAATAAACAAGCCGCATTAAAAAATGCCGCTGTGCAAAAGGTTTACCAAACACAATATATTAAATATCAAATCAACTTGACCAAACTAACTTGGGAAGAGAAGTGCGTTGGTTTGCATACATTATCTATCATAGCAGGGATATTTCAACTTTAAAGGAAACTGCTTTACAAGCGACAACCTACAATAACTAAGAATCAGGAAAAAGCTCTTAGGATTGTGATGATCTCCCATCAGCTGCATGTCATGGACGAATAGATTGAGATTCCGATGAACAAACAATGTTACGAATCGATAGCAAATAAAAGGGATTGCCAAACCAAAGAGTTGAACTGAGAGAGTCCCAACATTCCTGCCAAATTCAGTTCTCTTCTCTCCTGCTTGGTTTACCTGGAGAGGAGACTTCTCTTGTTCATAACTTCTGTTCATAACTTCTATCCATAACTTCTCTTGGCCATTACTTCTGTTCCTACGACTATCAACAAACGGACGAAACATATATCCTATTTTCCATGGACTAACAATTGATTGGAGTGATTGGAGTGAGCTGAAAATGTCATTGTTGAGAAGTTCCAAATAAAAATAGGATGCACATTTCTTCTGTTTCTTGGCATTCGCTCATAGAAATAACCATTTATTCGAACATGATATGGCTGCCATCAAACTCTTTGGGCCCTTCTAGCTCATCGAATGCGTGTACCTTTGATAGAATACGTTGTTGGTAAAACTGGCAACGAATTATGCCAGAAATACTAGGTATTGCGTTATCTAAACCAAGGAAAATATATTTGCAAAGTAGTGTTGCATGCTTTCAGGTCGTTTTGCCTTCTTGCAAGGTAAAAACTGGTGAGTACTATTGTTCTTACTACTGTCTCTCGGCAGCATTTCTATTGTTCAAGATTCAGTGCCTCAGCGGTTTTTAAGTGAATTGGAGACGCTAATAACTCCTCGAAACCTTGATTTATTTTAAACATTCATTAAAAAGGTATACCTCAACATCTCGGGCGTATATTTATTCAAACAAAACTTGTCAAAACTGCCCTTGTTGCTTTTATGAAGGTAGGTAAAAATTAAGCAAAATCTTCACCGGTTTCTGTTGTCTTTTTCAGGGAGCAGTGGCCATTCAAACGGGAATTTTATTTTATTGACCAGGTAGAAAGCTAAAATCCTTAAATATATGCCTCACTCTCTTTCACTTATCGAATCGGTTGCAAATATTTTGCAGTATGATTCTTCAAAATAGAACAAATTTCTTACACAACAGGCACTTTATGCGACCTTTAAATGTTACGATTCAAGCAGTCTCCTAACGACTGGAACCAATTTATTTTACCAGGTACACTTCAGCAGATTTAAACCAAAGCTGACGCAACAGGTTCATGTTTCTCCTTTTAGCAACCCCCTTGGCCTTGAGGATTCAAGCAGTCTCCTAACGATTGGAACCAATTTATTTTACCAGGTACATGTCAGCAGATTTAAACCAAAGCTGACGCAACAGGTTCATGTTTCTCCTTTTAGCAACCCCCTTGGCCTTGAGGATTCAAGCAGTCTCCTAACGATTGGAACCAATATATTTTACCAGGTACATGTCAGCAGATTTAAACCAAAGCTGAAGCAACAGGTTCATGTTTCTCCTTTTAGCAACCCCCTTGGCCTTGAGGATTCAAGCAGTCTCCTAATGATTGGAACCAATTTATTTTACCAGGTACATGTCAGCAGATTTAAACCAAAGCTGACGCAACAGGTTCATGTTTCTCCTTTTAGCAACCCCCTTGGCCTTGAGGATTCAAGCAGTCTCCTAATGATTGGAACCAATTTATATTACCAGGTACATATCAGCAGATTTAAACCAAAGCTGAAGCAAAAGAGTCATGTTTCTCCTTTTAGCAACCCCCTTGGCCTTGAGGATTCAAGCAGTCTCCTAATGATTGGAACCAATTTATTTTACCAGGTACATGTCAGCAGATTTAAACCAAAGCTGAAGCAAAAGAGTCATGTTTCTCCTTTTACCAACCCCCTTGGCCTTGAGGATTCAAGCAGTCTCCTAACGATTGGAACCAATATATTTTACCAGGTACATGTCAGCAGATTTAAACCAAAGCTGAAGCAACAGGTTCATGTTTCTCCTTTTAGCAACCCCCTTGGCCTTGAGGATTCAAGCAGTCTCCTAACGATTGGAACCAATTTATTTTACCAGGTACATGTCAGCAGATTTAAGCCAAAGCTGAAGCAACATGTTCATGTTTCTCCTTTTAGCAACCCCCTGGCCTTGAGGATTCAAGCAGTCTCCTAACGACTGGAACCAATATATTTTACCAGGTACATGTCAGCAGATTTAAACCAAAGCTGAAGCAAAAGAGTCATGTTTCTCCTTTTACCAACCCCCCTTGGCCTTGGTCAACCACTACGTTATGAATCCTCATAATTCTGTCACAACTCATTTAACACTTTACAAATAATGATCACCACAACATTAAACTTTATTCCCATGGGGTCAGAGAAATATCTTGACCAAAAGAGGCTACCTATTAATAGCATCTATTGAAAAAAGATCAAGCTTAACTTATCTCTGACCTTTGAATAAAAAGACGTGTCGAACAATTGTGCTTTGAGCAATCATAGTAGCCCTATGAGGCGAAAATAGTAAAATTGTTTGAAAAATTTTTGCAGCGACAAGACGTCGTTAATAGATTGTTTGACGACTATAAATAATTTCTCGCAGGATCTAACCTCAGTCACTACAAATATTACTCGAAACTACCTAGGAATTACAGATAATTCGTGATTAAGGTCTCGGAGACTACCTCACGATCAAACAACATTACGATCAAACCTGGCCTTTACATGGTGCCAGCAAATGAGAAGCTATGCCATTTGACGAAATTGCACACATAAACTACTCATTTACTTTGAACTATCGGCTATATGACGTGGAAAAGGCTTACCTAAATAAGGAAGGTAATTTCACTGGGATCAGATAAATTGCTGAAGATATTGGTGACTTTGCGCTTCAAATGACTGAACACATTCAATGGAGCTTTGTCCAGTTTTTATTTCTCCTTTCTTCAATTTTTCCTCCCCCGTAGAGGCTGCACCGTAGACTAAGTTTTAACATTAAAATGACGAATATTGCACTGGATGCCCTTATTCGGTTTGCTATTTTGGAGAAACTGGGAAAAATTCTTTCATGAAATGAAGAAGAAATGTAAAAAAAGCTAGTCAAAGGGAAAACTTTCGTGCTTTAGCAACTGCAACGTAATGTCTTCGGACATTCTCGCCAAAAATAAAAGAACATGGCGTCAATTCAACAATAACTATATTTGATGCAAAAATTCCAATCAGATTGGCTGAATGCAAAATCCTTCTGGAAAGAACGTCCTTGCACTACATCTCAGGAATCGTTCAAAACAAAGAGAAAACCACAGAATTAGCCAAGCTGCCATTGTTCATCTATGGCAATGTTTGTTAGCTTCAAGGTTACTGTACCCCTTCAGTGACAACTATCGGTCTTTTCTCTCCTGATTGTCACACGCATGACATAGCACAGATGGACTAGATACATCATTCGATTTTTCATTAAAATTGAGAATATGTATGAGACTAGAAGAACACAAATATCCAAGAACTGTGCGTTATACATCCAACACGCGAAAATTTGACTTTCCCCCTTCTATAACCTCCCTGTACCCCCAGATAGGTTCTTATAAACCTCAATGAGATTTTAGCATTCTCGACCGATTAATCTAGCAAACTGTGTCAGATTTCCTTTCCGTGTCTTAGCTTGCGAATAATGAATAAAATATATTATCGTCCTGAAGGGGTACAGTAACCATAAAAAATTAGAATAGCTTTAGCAAATTGCTATAAAACATTAATCACTGGGTATTTTCTGGAAAAAATGAAGTAGTCACTTTTAAAGATTCAAATCTATTTACCAATCAGAATTATACTCCAACCATGAATAATTGGTCTGACCTGTAACTATTCAGTTCCCACTGTGCAGAATTAAATCTTCATTCACGATATAAACTTACGTAGGGGTTAATCATAAACTCCTTTTTGTTAAGTGCCAAAAATTGCGGCGGATAAAATTTCGGATAACTTCATATTTCGTACAAATAAATTTTTGGACAAGAATTTGTCCGAAAGTTTGTCAGGCCAAAAATTTTTGCACTTAACGCACATAAAATTGCGCACAATCAAAAGCTTTCACTGACAAATTGCAGAAAAGTCTAAAATTTCCCACTTGAATCAAAGTTGATCATGCCCCATGAAAAATGCATGGCCAAAGCAACAACGCAGTGTCTGAGTGTTTTCTTTGTTCTACTTTTACAAAATTTACCATCGCATGCTTCCTTATTCCGAAACGTCAAATTTGCTCACCTTAATGCCTTTCCAAGTTGGTTTTGGGGATTCTTTCATCCATTGAAATTTCTCTTCTTCGATGAGGCCCATACCAGGCATTTGCTTGTCGATCTTGAACTCTCGATGTGGGTCAAAGGAGCGTTCCTCTTCAACTGCTATGTTTTGATTATGTTCATGATTGCTCTTGTTTTCATCGACCTCCATTGCAGCATGGTCAATAGTTTCATTTGCTCTTCCTTGCGGTGAAGCTGTTTTCTTTCGACGATCTTTAAGGAAAGCCAAGACTTTTGGATCTACGAGCAAGGGGAAAATTTAGAATACATTCTGTCCGCCTCTGGCTTACTGTAGAACATGTTTTTTGCCTTTGTCATGATTTTCATAATTTTCTCATTCAAAATGATATAGAGAACAAGCATTACATTAGTCTAGTTTTATTTGTTTCTACCAAGTTTCTAAAAGTAGCTGAAAGGCCAAGCTTATTGCAGCGTTGTCCTAGTCATTTTACTCAATGTGATCACACCTCATGATTCATCTCATCTGGAATTACAGAGGGCTATCTTGCGACGATCCTAACTCAAGGTTTCATGTTTGCCAAAGAAGACCAGGGTGATGCCATTGAGCCACCCCTCAATTGCACTCCATCTTCCTGGGAGTGAAAGCAAGTTAAAAAATATGCTGTCCTACACGGCCCAATATATAACAATGCTAATATTGAACTTTCTTTTTGAGCTCTACATAACGATAGAAACAATCATTGCCTCAAAACAAAATTTTGTTTATTTCGATCAACTGCCCATTATAACTCTGGTGATAGAGTTGCTCTCTTCTTTCGGCTATGCAGAAACTCCGCATACGATCGCAAAGCACTGATGGTTGTCAGGAGTCTCTGATCAAAAGGCTCAATCTGTTTTATACTTTCCATGAATTATCTCCTTGTTTTGACATGCAGAGCTCCAGGAATTGAAAATTTCAGGGACACAATATCTACACTCGACAGTGTTGGCAACATATGAAAAGCATGTTGATTTTGGAGGAAATCTCTGAGCTCAATCGATAACCTAGAAATGAGCCTTGGTTCCATGTCATATTGGCGCTAACTCTAACACATTGTGACAGTCTGAGTCACAGCTTTTTACCATACAATCAAACGAGATTTTACCCATGGCTCTAGCGTCACCATGGGAAGACAGTTATCTGGGCTTGGAAAAGATTAACTACAGCCTGTTAAAGGCCAGCAATGGACGTGAATCATCGGAAAACAGGTGTACGTTGCGGTACCGCTGCTTGTTATTCTCTAAACAGTAGTCAGCTGCGGAAAATGGTTCAATGGTAACCTAACGACAGTTTATGAGGAACGGAAAAAAGTTTCATGACAACTGATACGTAGGGGAAATTGAAAATCATCATGTCTTCCACCAACGGATACAGAGGGAATCAGTTAAGACAAAACATAAAGCTTGCTTAACTGCACGAAGCTCTATCTGTTAAAAATTAAGAAGCACATAACATATCCTAAGTTCCCTCGTATCAAAACGGCTTGAACTTTCGTTACACAAAAAGATACACTCTTTCAAAAATCTAATAACAAGAAAAACTCTACGAAAATGAATCTCGTCCAATTTTGAGGGGAGAGCGATAATGAGTAGCATTATCATAATATAGAGATTACGAACAAGGAAGAAAACATTTTCTGTTGTTGTTAAAGTTGACGATCGAAAGCCATTTCAAACAAAGTCTTGCCAAGAGCCAGTTAATCACGAGTTGCCTCCTGCTGCGAAGATTGTGGTGGAAGAAATTATCAGTCTGCATATTTTGCCAAGACTAACAGGGTGTCCCAAAAAGTTAAGAACGGTTTGTGTCGCTGCTGTGGAGGAGCTATAGCTTCAATTGTCTCGTTTTTAAACAATATACGTCCACTTAGAACCTGATACCTTGTCAATCTGACAAGTGACTGCTGATTTGTGATACAGGAAAGGCAACATAACTGGTTGCTTCAAAAATGCACTTCATTTGCTCTTCGGCAATGTCAAAATCAAGTAAATCTGGAGAGAAAAGGTGCTAGTGCTGTAAACTAAAATTCTTTCTTCATTTGTAAAACAGTTAATAGTGCTGTTTATCAATAAGACAAGACCATAAACTCTTTTAGATATGCATAAAACATTTGAGCACAGCTCTACACCCATTCTTTCAAAATTTTCTTGATTTTGATATTTCTGAAGAACAACGAAAGTGCTGTTTTGCAGCATACACTATTTTGTCTTTCTTGTGCCATAAATCAGCAAAGTTAATCATATGCAACTGTGCACAAAAATTAGGCAGTTGAAATTATAATTGAATTCTATATAATTCCTCCCTAGCAGCCACACAAACAGCGCAGCGCACACATTTTTTGGAACACCCTTTACGTATTATAAGGGAGAAAAAGTGGAAGATCCTCAACAAATAACACCGTAAACGCAGGACTTTAAGAGCTTGTATCATCGAGAGAAGTCCTGTCAATATCAAAACTGTTAGGCGTACAAGAAGATGCCAAGTGAAAGAAATCAACGTTTAATACGTTTTCAGATAACTTTTTAAAATCTAAAAATAGACCCTACTTTTTGGCTAGTCATCGCACTCCTAAACCACATAAGCAATGCGACTAACAATGATATAGCATTCCGTACAATCATATTATTCACATGGTCGCTAAATCCTTGTATGAAAAGAGGTCGCTAAAAGGAGAGACAGCAGTGGCTTTAAACTAAGCCTTCTCAAATGGAATCAGGACAGAACATTTGACTGAAGGATAGGTCATATACACCCTTGCTTGTATTAATAGACCCATTCACAGTAAATCGAACAGGGGATTCGAATCGAGTTTTCGAGACCACGCCGCGTGAAATTTTCGATTTCAATATTTTTTTTGTTATCGCTACATTTTGCAAGATTTCTTTGCGTAAACAAATTGGAATGCAATGAAAACTTAACTGGACCTACCTGAGCATCCAGGCTACGGATCTTTTGTTTCCATTCTTCCTAAACTTTCTCAGAAGTGACGAGGAACCTTCGCAAACACCAACGACTCTTTGCTCCTTTTATAAAACCGCCGCCTAGGCCCAGCGACCGCCCCAAACCCTATCGGCCATAAATTCCGTCCAGATATAGCCACCCACTTGATTTCCAAAATGAAGAGTCTTTATACATCCATGATGATCCTCTGAAATTTCCACACTTCCATCTCTCTTCACTTTTGCAGAATGTCCCCTTGATTTCACTCTTTCCGTGTTTCCAAGTAGGCTCGCGGCCAGAGGCCAGTGACAGAGAAGTTGGCTTGTAGGAAAAGTTGGTAAAATCCTTTTGAACAGAGAGGGGGGATCAAACGGGGGTCGCTATATTACTCAACGAATCTAGCTGAGCATTTCCCGCCAAATTTAGTCTTGTTCTCCAAGTTATCAGCTGTTTATATTGTTTATATCTTATTCGTATGGCATTGCGTTTATAAATATCAAGTTTTGACTGCAAAAAAGGTAACTTTTGGATAAGAAGGCTCAATTTTGAACTATAACGCAATTTTAGACCCCAAAAATTAGAAACTAGTGTAGAAACTTTTGTTTACTACTAAACTATCGAAATTTCGTGCGAAATTAAAAAACTTTTAATACTAAGTGCTGATCCAGGATTCTAATGAAAAAACGTGGAGCTGCAAGAGCCTTTAGTAAGGGACCGGTCTTGGAGGGCGTGGAAGACTTCTGGGAGGGGGGAGGAAAAGTAACGCACATTTGGGGGAGGGGGCATGAAAATAGTTTGAGATACTGTAAGTCCTGTATAGTTCTAAAAAGCTAAAGTACAACCAAAACTATGAAGAGTTAAATGGTTTTTGGTCATAGAACTGCATTAAAATCGAAAACTTTCTCACGATCAAACTTTCGGACAAAATTTTGTCCGAAAATTTAATTGTACGAAATTCCCAAAAAAGCGTCCGAAAGTTTTTTGTCCAAAATTGTTTCTCCGAAACTTTTCCGTCGAAAAGTTTTCGATTTTAATGTATCATTATATTGCAAAACACTGCATGCTCGGTAGAATCTAAAACATATTTGAGAGCGGAATTTGAATCTTTCAAAGGCGGATTCAGTTCCTTGGAAATTATTTGAAGTTTTTTGATTATCTTTCTTGTGAAACATATTTAGCATCCTATGAAACTGTGATGCCTTGCGATTAGGAATCTGCAAGTAGAATACGGTAAAAATCGTTCCTTATGAAACAGTGACCTCCAGAGTAGCCCCTGGTCGTGGTTATTTCTGTCAAATTTTAGAAAGTACAGGAGCAAAAAACTGACCACAGTGTATTTGGTGGCAGGCAACAGTCAAACTAGTCACTTTATGCAAGATCTAACTGCATATTCTGTTTGTAAAGACATGCACTGTCGATTGATGTATAGGAGGTTTGAAGTATTTGTGAAGCAAAAAATTTCGTAAAATCACCAAGGGACTAAACTTTCCCCTCCCACAACATTTTACAATGCTTGCAAGAATCAAGTTCCGCTCGCTCAGCTCTTTCACATGATATCTAGTTTGCATTATTTTGGAAAATAATCGTAGTTCCATGGCCAACAACAGTTTTACTCTACATGGTTTTTGGCTGCACTTTACTTCATCAGGAAGTAAGTTCACTTCTATCTGACACCAGTTCATCCATAATAGACCATTTTGACATTTAGAAAAGGGCCTGGGGAGAGCAACATTTTTCTGGTAAATGGCTGCCACAGTTCAATTTATCGTTGGTAAAAAGCCCTGTGGCAGCCATTTACCAGAAAAATATTGCTCTCCCCAGATCCTTTTTCTAAATGTCAAAATGGTCTATTGTTAAATGCAACTGCCTGCTCTTTTCGCATCACATTTGAGATCACATTCTACCAGCAGCGGTGACGATTTATATCTTTGTGCAATTGAAATCAAGACAGTGTACACGTATCTTTTTTATAAGAAGCAAAGAATTTGGCCCAGTTCTGAAAGTTTCTTAAAATTATCAAATTTTCAGTACTCAGAGTTTCTTACGAGTTTCTTAGTTAGAGGTTCCACAACAATCTTTATGTTCACTACCTGTGCCCTCGTGAACATTTCAAAACAAGGTTTTTAAGCCTTTCCCATGTTTAGACAATACTAAAGTACCCTATGAGTAATATGATACAGGAAACGACTTAAAAGTAAGGTAAACATAGGTTAACGATTTCCTTTATCAAGAAAAAATCTCCCAGTGCTGGAGTTTCTTAATTTTTGGCTGTCTGAGAATTGAGTTTGTTATGGGAAATTTCTTATATAAAAATGCGTCTAGTACTATTACCATACATGCATGTACTTGGAGGAGGGCTGACAATATTTTCTCCAATATTTGAGGGGGTACAAACATTTTCAGGAAAATTCCACCAAATGTTTGCAAATGTCTTCCACCCCCTCCCCAGTAAGAATTAATGACCCGTCCGTAAGTTACGAGAAAAATAGAAAACCAACAAAAAATTATGTCTCTCAGGAAGCTGTTTCAAAAGAATAAAACAATATTTTGGAAAGTTTTAGACTGGCTCACCCATTGAAAGCTAATGGATGGAGAAAAGGGCATTTGAAGCTGATTACAGCGGCGGACACATGGGGGGCAAGGGGGTTCGATCGCCCCCCCCCCATGTTGGCTAGAACGAAGATCTTTTGTTCGAAAACGATAGAAACAAACAATGCTTTTTAACTGAAACAATAGCTTCACCCTCCCCCTAATATTTGGCACACTGGCTGATTATGTTGGCCAATATAAAGTAAAAAACATCAGCATTTTATCACAGTTTGTATGACAACTTTATGAAAGACACGAAAATCATTGCAAACATCGTTAACTGCCGATAACATATACATAGACAACTGATGACTTGGAGAACGAGTTTAAATTTGGCGGGAAATGTTCAGCTAAATTCGTTGAGTAACCTATTGACCCCCGTGTGTTCCCCCGTCCCTGTTCAAAGGGATTTTGCAAACCCTTCCTACAACCCAACTTCTCTTTCACCGGCTTCTGACCGAGAGCCTACTTGGAAACACGGAAAGAGTGAAATCAAGGGGAAATTCTGCAAAAGTGAAGAGAGATGGAAGTGTGGAAATTTCAGAGGATCATCATGGATGTATAAAGACTCTTCATTTTGGAAATCAAGTGGGTGGCTACATCTGGACGGAATTTATGGTCGAAAGGGTTTCGGGCGGTCGCTGGGCCTAGGCAGCGGTTTTGTGAAAGGAGCAAAGAGTCGTTGGAGTTTGCGAAGGTTCCTCGTCATTTCTGAGAAAGTTTAGGAAGAATGGAAACAAAAGATCCGTAGCCTGGATGCTCAGGTAGGTCCAGTTAAGTTGCCATTGCATTCCAATTTGTTTACGCAAAGAAATCTTGCAAAATGTAGCGATAACAAAAAAATATTGAAATCGAAAATTTCACGCGGCGTGGTCTCGAAAACTCGATTCGAATCCCCTGTTCGATTTACTGTGAATGGGTCTATTGAATCAAAGGCACTCTGGTAACGTTTTTTTGGAAATGCAATACCACTAGTCCGGTAGCAGAAAGGGGGGTATTACCACCAAGAGAGGTAATTCATGACACTAGACTTTTTTGGTCAATTTTGGCATGCTGAATCCGAATCTCGATGTTCTTTGGTCAGGCGAGGGGCCGTTTACGAGATATGGGGGTATTTGCCCCCAAAATTGGGGCAAAATGAAACTTTAGCAAAAATATCAACCTTCATCACCAATACAATTATATAAACACAAAACGCAAGTCTAAATGTCGTTTAATTTATATACAAGCTTCTCAATTGTGTTTCGTGTCATTTTTGCTTCTTTTGGGGGCGGAATTGCCCCCAAAAGGGGCAAAGAGCTATTGTGCTCGAAAATTACTTTAAAATATTCAATTATATCAAAATTGATGTGCTGAATCCGAATTTGAATGTTATTTCATCAAATTATGAACAAGTGAAGTGATATGGGGGCTTTTAACCCCCAAAAGGGGGCAACCTGTCATTTACAAATCCGAATTTTTTTTAGAATTGTTCAAAAATATCTATTTGCATGAAATCTGAGGCACTGAATTCGAAATGTAATGTTATCTAATGGAATTTGAAATAAATGTTAAGATATTAGGGGTTTTACTCATTGAGGGATAGAAAGTTATGGGTTGCAGTACTAAAACGCTAACAGCAAGGTGCCAAGCTGTTAAATTTGGAGATATGATATGACGATGACGCGCATCAGTTGTTATACATGACCAAATCCTGAAACTGATTTGTATTAAAGTGATTTTAGAAGCTAAACAGTTGTATACAACCAATAAAACGTTTTAGTAACGAAAGTAGATCTCCAAATTAAACAAGTCAGATTCTCCATACCGTATTAGATGAATTTTCTTGACAGTATTAGTTTCCTTTTTCAACTTACTCTTAATTGTCACTATCGTCAAAATCTGAGAGTGAAACATCTTCCTCACCATCTTCTTCTTCTACATCCCTAATCCCGTATCTATTCGTGTTCATCAATCAGCAGATCTGCAACATCCTCTGGATATGCCCCCTCTATCCACTTTACATTCATGTCTAGAGGCCAACCATGAAAGTGCGGATCATCGCATAACATAACTGGTTAATATACACCCCTCCACATTTTTGCGACAAAATTCGCTCGTTTGCAATGCAGTTCTAAGCTGCTTTGACAAAGAGAGAGGAGTGAGAGATCAACAATCTTGCAGCCTTTCTCATGCTTCTCCCAAAACAAATTTTCCCTGGCCTCGTTTACGGAAGCATGTTTTTCTTTCCGAAGATTGAGCACACGAAATGTTCTAATGCTTCATTGGATCTTCTGTGAGATTCCAACTTTCTCCAAGACTGCTAAACAGATCTAAAAATTGAGGACTATTCTTGACGTATTTCCAGCACAATTGCTTCCCCTTTCGAAGAAAGCTAGATGCACAGTCATTCCCACTGAATGAATGCAATCCCAGCAGAGGCTTCCTTTGTTTCTCTGACGATGATTTGCAGGCACTCAAATCGAGCATCTTAGACTCTTCCCAGTTCCGTTGTCAATGTATATGTTCACATCATTGCTTTCTATGGCCAGCAAGATTACGGGCGTGATTAATGATGAAACAGTAAGAGTACATCATCACATGTAAGAGTACATCACTGTCTTAGTTCTGGTACATCCATGGACACTCCATTCGCAATCTTTCTGCACGAGAGGCTCCTCATTCATTCAGTGGGATTGACTGTATCTAGCTTTCTTCGAAAGGGGAAGCAATTGTGCTGGAAATACGTCAAGAATAGTCCTCAATTTTTAGATCTGTTTAGCAGTCTTGGAGAAAGTTGGAATCTCACAGAAGATCCAATGAAAGCATTAGAACATTTCGTGTGCTCAATCTTCGGAAAGAAAAACATGCTTCCGTAAACGAGGCCAGGGAAAATTTGTTTTGGGAGAAGCATGAGAAAGGCTGCAAGACTGTTGATCTCTCACTCCTCTCTCTTTGTCAAAGCAGCTTAGAACTGCATTGCAAACGAGCGAATTTTGTCGCAAAAATGTGGAGGGGTGTATATCAACCAGTTATGTTATGCGATGTTCCGCACTTTCGTGGTTGGCTTCTTGAGATGAACGTGAAGTGGATGGAGGGGGCATATCCAGAGGATGTTGCAGATCTGCTGATTGATGGACACGAATAGATACGGGATTAGGGATGTAGAAGAAGAAGATGGTGAGGAAGATGTTTCACTCTCAGATTTTGACGATAGTGACAATTAAGAGTAAGTTGAAAAAGGAAACTAATACTGTCAAGAAAATTCATCTAATACGGTATGGAGAATCTGACTTGTTTAATTTGGAGATCTACTTTCGTTACTAAAACGTTTTATTGGTTGTATACAACTGTTTAACTTCTAAAATCACTTTAATACAAATCAGTTTCAGGATCTGGTCATGTATAACAACTGATGCACGTCATCATCATATCATATCTCCAAATTTAACAGCTGCTCAGCTTGCTGTTAGCGTTCTAGTACTGTAACCCATAACTTTCTATCCCTCAATGGGTAAAACCCCTAATATCTTAACTTTTATTCCAAATTCCATTAGATAACATTACATTTCGAATTCAGTGCCTCAGATTTCATGCAAATAGATATTTTTGAACAATTCTAAGAAAAATTCGGATTTGTAAATGACAGGTTGCCCCCTTTTGGGGGTTAAAAGCCCCCATATCTCTTCGCTTGTCTATAATTTGATGAAATAACATTCAAATTCGGATTCAGCACATCAATTTTGATATAATTGAATATTTTCAAATAATTTTCGAGCACAATAGTTCTTTGCCCCTTTTGGGGGGCAATTCTGCCCCCAAAAGAAGCAAAAATGACACGAAACACAATCGAGAAGCTCGTATATAAATTAAACGACATTTAGACTTGCGTTTTGTGTTTATATAATGGTATTGGTGATGAAGGTTGATATTTTTGCTAAAGTTTCATTTTGCCCCAATTTTGGGGGCAAATACCCCCATATCTCGTAAACGGCCCCTCGCCTGACCAAAGAACATCAAGATTCGGATTCAGCACCCCAAAATTGACCATAATAGTCTAGTCTCATAAATTACCTCTCTTGGTGGTAATACCCCCCTTTCTGCTACCGGACTACACGTACAGCTGATCTGTATCTTTTGTCATATTTAGTTGTTTTGAGCCAATTTTTCATGCAGATTTCGAATTATAAAGTCATTCTTTTCATTCTGAGTCAATGTTTTGTGACATCACAAAGAAGTTTATATGTAAACTTCTAGATGTATTGTATATGTATTATATGTATTATAAGACAAACTTTTTGATTCAAAGTAAGCGCATCCGATTCTACAAAATATCGGAGAAAGTTTTTGCATTTCAGTTCTCCTTTAGTGTATATTTTCCCATTGATGTAAGTGGCTGCCGTAGTAGGAACTCGATGACATCATGTCCTTTCCAGCTATGCCAGTCACAGAATATTTATATTTCCTTGTAGTTTGGTTGTTTTTATCTGTGATATGAAAAAAGTTTATATGAACCCTTTGAGACAATAGCATTCTCGTCAACAATGAATCATGCCGAAAAATGGTGCAAAGCTGTAATTTAAATCAATCGATGCGAAATTTCTTCCCCTACGAGATATAAAAATCCGCTTGAAAACTGCGTACCATCTTCTTCCGGGATAATTCATTCGTTGTTGACGAAACTATTATTATTTCAAGAGCTTCTCATAAACTCTTGTGTGACTTCACAACGAACTGACGCAGAATTTCAAAATATAACATCAAAATTCGGAATCTACATGCAAAATGGATCTGAACACAGCAACGATGGTAAAATAGGCAGAGCAATTGTCCGTAGTACTGTCCTGTCAAAAACGTTGCCATATTAACTGTGATTCACGTAATTGCAATTAGGATGTATGATTACAACTGAATTTTAAATATGATTAAACAGAAGCACATGTGAAAATGTTACTCAGTTTAACTCTTGTAATTATTTGCATACATAATGTGCACGTTGCAAATATTTTGAGAGACATCTTACGATTAGTTCCCATACAATGGTGTGCAGAATTGTGAAAATAGTATCAAATCATCAATTTTGATTTTCTATAAATAGTAGCGAATCAATCATAACTAGCCTCGTTGAAATGTAACAGTTGAAGAAAGCAATGCAAAAACCAATTTTTCATTTGGCTATGCCCATTGGATACGCCCACTATCAAATTCTAAAACAAGAACCACTGGTGAAAATGCCTTTACCAAGAAACCGTAAAGTAACTCTTCGCAAAAGAATATCTAACAATATCAATAAGAATGTCTAAGCTCATCTCCTTTCTGATCTACTCACAATGAAATTTGGGAAAGAGAATCTGCAGAGGAGACATTGAATTATCGTTGTTTTCTTGAGCACAGCTGCAGCAGACAAACCACAAGAAGCCCAACGTATTGTGTTGAGGTGGTTTTCGAATACGCTAACACATGAATTGCTAAGATCTTTATTGTACCTCAGAATCTTTGTCATTCTCATAATGGGCCTAGATCTGATTTTCTCAATAGTGTAAATGCATTATTGCTACCTCATGGTTTTTCGTCTCTTTCAAATGAAGTTTTACTCAAATTCATTCTGTATGGAGACAAAAGGTTAACCATCGACAACAATAAAAAGCTACTCGCGGCAACCCTCAAATTCATCCATGCTACAGAACGCTCTTAAATGTTCCATTGCTGCAAAGTCCAATAGATAAGCACCTACTTTCTTTTCAGTTTCATTATGTATTCGTAGCCAATATTTATTTTAGCTTAGTTAATTTCCCTTGTATTTTTATGTATATCTTTATGTATTGGCCATGGGCTAGTCATTGTCTTTTGCTCCTCATGGTATCGTCCCCGTATTGTTGTATAGTAATTAGATAGTATGGTAGAACGTATTGATGTATTGTGATATTTTATATGAATAAAAAAAATTTTCTGCTGAAAGTACTTGCATTTCAACTGTTCTTGCCTAGATGCGTGTCCTTGCTCTAGGTCAATCAAATACAGCACCTTGAAGAAGGCTAGCCATCGATGCGTAATAATTACAGCAAATGAAATCCCATCTATTTTGATCTGGCTTAATACTGTACTGTAGTACCTATGTACAATATAAAGACAAAATATACAGCCTTTATATCATGCTTATGTACTACAGTACAGCACTAACACAAATCACAACAAATGGGATTTCAGTTACTGTCATTATGAGACACGAAATGACTATCATATGAGACATAGGCAAGAACATTTAGATATGCAAGTACTTATAATATAAGATTCTAAGTTAAGATGAATAGCATGATAAATTCATGCGTTAGAGCATTCGAAGGCCACCTCAACACAATACATAAGGCCTCCTGTAGACAAACGCGATAAAATTGGAAGACATGCAGGATCAAGTGATAATTTACAATAACAAAACAACTTCATACCAAGTGATGACTCGAGTTTCTTCTGTTCCTCCAAAATCTCTTCTTTCGTCATTTCCGCCAACTTTTCCCTGTTCTCTGAATTTATATCTTGCAGCTCCTTTTCGGCAGTTTGGCTATCAGCAAGGCCATCACCAGTTACAATAAAGGACAATGGTTCATGCTTCTCTTGCGCCTCTTTGTCCACATCCGGGCTTATTCTCAATGCAGTAGCAGCAAGAGACTCTCTTATGCATTGCTCTCGAAACTGAACGGATTTCTGCTGCTGTAGTCCAAAAGATGCTGGGCTGTGTGACTTGAACTGCCTTGCAAACAGGCTTTGCTTCTTTCCAGTGGTATCCTACCAATAAACAAATCACTGATGTCATACTGTGTATTAGAACTAGACTTAATCTGGAAACATGCTGAAATGTTTTTTATCATATGGTTAAGAAACCATTAATGATTTTAACGGCAATCTTCAAAGAAAACAAAGAGGAAACATTATCAAACAGTATTCACATCTAACGTTTTCGCTAAGCATATATAGATGCTTTAAAATCAAATCTTCAAAAGATGACTTAGCACATGATCTCAAGAAATATTATCAAAAACTGAAAATTCTGTTTGAATCCAGAAATGATTTTAATAACAATGTTGAGATGAAGCAATCAATAATAAATCAAATGGAGAACTCGGGTCTTTTTTTACATATACCGGGTGTCTCAAAAAAAGTATCCCTTTTTGACCGAACAAGGGAACTAAACCATAAAATTTCGGGATTTCTTGAGTTCATAGCTACATTTGTCGATCTTCAACTTAAATGCACATACCTTGCATTTCAAAATCGTCCACCAAACACCGGAGATGTGAGCTCACAAGGTCAAAATTGGGAGTGCACCTGAAACCAGAGGTTTTGAGAAAGGGCCTAACCATGATTTGAAATCACATAACATTTCGCAAAATAATGTTCAACTTTGAACTTTAGTTTTTATTTTTGAAAAGAATCAAACCTTGTATCGCTTCAATTGTTCTCGAAATGACTTTTCTTCTGAGGAATCGGCCCGTGCATTGCGTTCCATCCCAAGTGTTTTGTATCAAAGACAAGGAAAAGGAGCACATGCACGCTTATTTTGGAGGTGTGGCACAACTTTATCATTCTTACATAATTTTTATTATATTCAATTAGTCAGGGCCATGCCTATGTGTTCTTTATTCTTTTCAAAAGCAAAAAAACTGAAAACTAAAGTTTACAGGTGCTTTGGAAAATGTCCATGATACAAATCATGGTTAGGCCATTTGTCAAAACCTCTGGTTTCAGGTGCACTGTAAATTTTGACTTTGCAAACTTGTATCTCCGGTGTTTGGTGTATGATTTCTAAATGCAAGGTATGTGCATCTAAGTTGAAGGTTGATACATTTAGCTGTGAACTCGGTGAGCAATTATATCTTATCGCTTTGTTCCTATTTCCAGTCAAAAGGGGGTACTTTTTTCTGAGACACCCGGTATATTCCATAAAATCAACTACATTTAACATATAAACTAAGCATAAGATATATTGTGCTATTCACAGTGAAAATGGACACACGGTCATCGAGTTCCCACTGTGAATAGCACATACAATAAATAATTGGTAAATAGTACCGGGCGTCTCAAAAATTCACCCCCACCCCTGACCGGAGAGAAGGACGAAACGACAAAAAGTCAGGACCTAGCGAGTCCACAGCCAAATTCGCCAATCCTCAACCCAAATGCAAGCACCCCGTACTCAAAAATCGTCCACAAAACACCGGCGGCACGACCACGCGAAGGCAGGATCCAGCCTGCACCCGAAACCAGAGGCCCCGAAAAACTCAGGTTGATACTGTCTATAAATTGTAGTTGAGATCTATTCACTGAGCATTACAAGGTCAAATGACACCTGAGACTCATAAGATAAGGATAGTGAAATTAGGAAATCATTCACAAGCACAATGCTTTTCTAGTCGATACTGGCTGTTTACTAGGTAGCAATTGTGCCTCAATTCATTTTAAGGTTTTGTTTACATGTGTCCACGCTTTAGTCTTCTAGAAAAAATATGGCTCAAATGTTTTTTTCAAAATAACCTCACTAAAAAGTGATCTGCTGTAATGTAATATAAATAAATTTATAATCTACCTATAAGAAACTGTCCTAAATCAATTTTGACTTTTGTTCACAAAAATTCTCTTGATTCAGATGCTCCTTGCTTCTTTACAACAAAGCAAAGCTTGCAGAAAGTGTCTTTAGTGATACATTTGCACGTAGTTTACACTCCTATCAAGTACAAACCAATATTTACAAGAGTTTACAACAAATCTCTGAGATACTCATTATACTCAGAGATATTACGCTATGACACGTGATGCTTAATATGTTTCCTGTAATTGAAAATCTCTCTATGAAACTACATCCTACAAACTGGAATCATCGTTAGGCAATGACAAACCTTGGTACCATTTCCAGATTCTATGATGTCTTTCCCAAGATGTGGTACGGCTGGAAAACCACCATCAAATCTGTTCTGCTTTATTGCGCCAGGAACTGTCACATGACGCTCCTAAAAGATCGAAAATATGGCAAAAAAATTTTGGAATAGAGAAAAGACATCGCTACAACCATGGCATACTAAAGGAAATCTGTTTGTCACAACTATTTTCATCAGCGACAAAGCTCGTAAAAAGTTGCAAAGTAGGGATGTAAAAACGAGCTAGCCATTTGCAAGTGTTGATTTGCAGAGACACTTGACAACATTGCAAGAGAACTATGATCATCATTGGAAGGAATCTTTGATCTTCTTGTGGTTCAGTATACGTTGGGGAAGGGGGTAGTGCAATTCAAGTTCGCCAAAAGATCTTTGGCCTGGAATTATTGCAAATTTTTCTATATAGTCCAATAAAATATTACAATACATTCAACAACCTACACTATTTACAAGAATTACTCTACAATACTACTGGGACAAATACCCCTGGGAGCAAAACACTGCGTCTACCCAAGGCAATTAACATAAATATAAAAAAGAAAGAAAGACGACTAAAACAATACATGACAGAAAAAAAATGCGATTTAATACCAAAATCTGTTTCATATTAGACGTCAGATGAAAAAGATTGCGAGGAAGATCAACCAAAGTTTATACTATCTTATAACACCTAACTGCGATCCAGCTAAAGGAAGAAAACACAAAACACCGCAAAGACTGCGACCTTTTGTATTTTCCCCCTCCAGCCGGACCACAATGCACTGTGCACCTGCCAGACTTGCAAACGAAAGAGACAAATAACGGACAGGGACTTTTTCGTTATTTGGTGTACATATATAGTTTGAATCGACCTGAATCAATATTGCAATTCATAATAAGCAAGTATCCCAGCAGTTTAAAGGGAATTTCAGCAAGGTTTTCAGATTAGATCACTGTTGACAAGACCAGACCTGCTCATATCTTGAAAACATTCCAAAGTTCAAATTGCTTAATTCTCGTTGCGAATATTTAGCTTACCATTTACACAGAGCTACAAAAGTAGCCACATACAATACATGTAAAGAGCTCCAAAAGTCTGAAAACAATGTGATCTAAAATGTGCAAAGGTAAAATATACTTGGCGGCCATACCTGTATTCTTGTGAGAACTGTTGTGATGTGGTCGTCATGATCTATGACAGAAAAATATGGCTAGTTGTAATGGTGAATTATTCAGTGAATGGATCTTTTGCCTTTCATCTACCGGGTACTCAAAAAACCCATCCACTTTTGACAGACCACGATAAATCGTTTACTGGACTGATTTAGTTTCGAAGATTTATGGCCTAAACTTTTTCAAAGATTTTGAATTAGACTCTGGGACTTTTTCAATTTTTTCTTTTCTGATTTCTGTTTTTAGAGCTACAGTAAGAACCCGCAAAATAGAAACCACTTTATAAGAAACCTCAGGCTGATTTTTTCGAGAAATGGTTCCTTCATATAAGAAACTTCTCAGCCTGATTTTATGAAGGTTTCTTATAAGAGGAACCCAAATAAATTCTTATTTAATGATCTTTGTTAAAATCAAGTGCCAAACACTCTTTAAAGATTTTATCCAAAAGCAGCTCTATCGGTATACTTGATATGTATGATGTGGTTGAGTAATTTTAGAGGTAACAAGAACATACCGTTCGATAGAATTTGCTCTGGGTTTGTTTAGATATTTAAGATGAAATCACTGAAGGTTTCTTAACCATGTGATAAGAAACCTTTCAGCCTGTTTCCAGATTAATGACCTTTTAAAAAGAAACTATACAGGCTGTTTTGAAAAAACAGGTTTCTATTTTGCGGTTTCTTACTGTATACGCAGCTTCTTAAATTTTTCATTTTGAAAACATTGAAAACGATCAAAAAAAGTCGATCAAATTGTTTAAAAACTCCATATGCACGGATAAAGCAAAAACTTTGCCATGGTGATTTGGGGAATTATAGAAATTGATTGGCGTAATATGCTGCACGAGCGTTAGTTCAGCGACTGTACTTTCTTGTGAAATTCTAAAAGAATTGCAATAAAGTGCCATGTCAAACCGTTCCCTGTATCACAAATTCAACTAAATTGCATGCTTGCTTGGCCTCGTGATGCTTCTTTGTCTGTCTTTCTAACCCCTTGACACCAGAATGAAATATGCACTAAAGCATAAATTCAATTAAGCTACAATACCACAAAAGGAAATATCATTTAAAGCAATGTTACATTCATTGCAACATAGAACAAGTGCTCTGAAGAAGATTACAATTAATCAAT
Source organism: Aurelia coerulea (assembly GCA_039566865.1). Lineage (NCBI taxonomy): Eukaryota > Metazoa > Cnidaria > Scyphozoa > Semaeostomeae > Ulmaridae > Aurelia > Aurelia coerulea. The sequence continues at coordinate 18,275,565 of CM076945.1, forward strand.
TTCTAAATCCCTTAAACCACCATAAAAAGTGTTCTCTTTGTCCATTCATGTCATCTTTAGAAAATTTGATTGAAGTCTTTTATCGTTTTCAATATTTTTGAAAATAAAACTTTGAAAAAACTTGCTTACAGCTCTAAAAAAGAACAAAAACTGTGTAAAAAATCCTAGAATCTGATTCAGGTTTTTGCTAAAGATTACGTCATTACCCTTATCTACGCCTTGGCATTTGTGTGGTCTTGAATTGGGGTATTCATTTGGGCAACAACTAAGGGCTGTTATGGGGCATTGCTTTGAATAATTATGTTTTTTCTGCTTTTTCGAAGACAATTTCGAAGGTTTATGGCACCAAGGATTGCAGGCAAATGGAAATATCTACATATATTTGGGAACGCATTCTGTACTACGCAGTTGATATAAGATTACGACTGCAACTTCAAAACACCTGCTTAGTGAACATTCAGATAGAGTTAGTGCACCAGTTTTAAAAGCTTTTCATTATAAGACAGTAAAGTTCTGCAATCATCATCATCATTTACGCTTTCCGTCTATAAAGACATTGCGCGGTCCACTATTAGTCTCCAAATATGTCTATTTTCTGCCATTTTTCATGTTCTTTTGCTCTCACTGTTTTGAAACTTCCACCTCCGTTTTTCACAACTGCATTAAATTCAACTTTTTCCAGATCCTTTTCTATTTGTCTCAGCCATGTTAACTTTTGTCCACCCTTTGGTTTTTTGTGCAGGGTTTTTTGCATCCTTCGATGATTTTCTTGCTGATGTGTCTTCTGGCAGTCTTAATAAATGACCTTACCATGTTCTGCAAGTAAGGTTGTCAATACTGACATGGATGCTGAGCGTGCGAACGTGGTATTAAAAAAATGCCTCATAGTCCTATCCCTCCCTAGACAGAACTGCTTTGCAACATATGGAAGACGGGGCAGATTTGGGTTTTCAATGGCACCCATATAAGTAGGTGGAACTTATTAGCCTTGGTCAAAATTTCACCTACGATACAGAAAACCGAATCCAAGCCATTCCACACTGCTTTGTTCATCCTTGGTTGGTGTAAGGTTATTGATGGTGTCACAACTAGAAATGTACAGCCCCAACAACGGTACAATCAGCCTCGTTGCTGCTCGGAAGAACATTAATCGTTTGAACCACAATGAGTGCATATCGACTGTCAACATTTGTCATTGCAAAGAGGAAAATTGCTTTGTCTTTTTCCCTTTCTTCATGCATGCCAATGGAGGCTATTCTGGTTTTGTGTATTTTTCAGTACAAATATTTAGTCTCTTTATTAGTGGGGGGGGGGGGTCTCTCTCGACAATTTTATCTATTAGAGAGCTCCACCGAAGGCAAATGTAAAAAAAGAATCTCTTGTCTTGTAATGTTTCCCTTTGTTAATTTTTAATTTAATTGTATTGTGTAGTTTGTATCATATATGGATATTAATTGTTTATTTTGAGTTGGACTTGCTCCAAGTCTACTCCTCTGATCCATCCCGGAGAGAAAGAAAGAGATACAAAATGAGAAAAAAGAAAGAAAAAAGAAAGGAGGAGGAGGAGAGTCAGAGGAGTAGACTTGGACTTGGAGCAAGTCCAATTTTGAGTTAGGTTAAGTTTGTTGTAACCTTGTGTGTATTCTTAGATATATTTGTCAATAAAACAGAAATTGAAACATTCAGTTTATGCAAGCGTGGAAACGAAAACATAAACATTTGCTGATTATAATGATGATGATGAATCTAAAATACAGGGTGCGCAAAAATAAACCATGCACTTTTTGGAAGGCCACGATAAATTGTACACTGGACCAATTTTGAAAGATTGATGACTTAATCTTTAGCAGAAAGCCCAGTGGCAGACACTTGGGGTGGGGGCCAGGGGATGCGATCGCCCCCCCCCCCAATATTGGCTACAACAAAGATATTTTGTTTGCAAACAATAGAAATAAACAATGCTTTCTTACTGAAACAATAGCTTCACCCCCCCCCCCATATTTGGGAAAGTGTCTGCCACTGAGAAAGGAATTAGATTCTAGGATTTTTTGCAAATATTTTTGCTTTCAGTTTTTTGAGCCAGAAGCGAGTTTCTTAACATTTTCGTTTTCGAAACACTGAAATCGATAAAAAACACCAATCAAAGTTTCTAAAGACTCAACATGAATGGACAAAGATAAACGTCTTTGGGGTGAATTCGATGATTTAGAAGTTGATCAGTGTAAACTTCTACACGAGCGTTATTTCAACGATGGGCCTGCTGCAAAATTCTGCAGAAGTTGCAACTGCCGCCCCAGCCACCACAAAAATCAAAAACTCAAGAAGACTACATGCTTGCTGACCTCGTTGACATTTCCTTGTTTGTCTTTTTAACCCCTTGACACAGGAACACAACTTGCACCAAAGCTCCTAGAGGTTGAGGCTGCACACAGGCTAGAATTCAATGACATTACAAAGGAAAGACATTTCTTTATATCATTGAAAATAATGTTACATTTCTCCCAAGATTGAACCAACTCTCGTACAGCAGATTATAATTAATCGATTTCTAAATCCCAAATCACCACGAAAAAGTTTTCTCTTAGTCCATTCATGTCGATTCTTTAGAAAACTTGATCAACGTTGCTTTATCGTTTTCAGTGTTTCAACAAAGGAAAATGGTGGGAAACTCGATTCTAGCTCTGAAAACTGAAAAAAAACTTGCAAAAATCCTAGAATCTAATTTAAGTTCTTTGAGAAAGATTAAGTCATAAATCTTCAAACCGGTCCAGTGTACAATCTATCGTGGCCTGGCAGAAATGCATGGTTTGATTTGGCCCACCCAGTACATTATAGAATATAAGCTAGAAACAACATAAGAAGTACTTACGTTCTAAAAGTTCTGGAGCAGAGAAATCCTTTTTTGCTGCTACCTGTAGATTGATAGTGGAACTGCATGTTAATATTCGCACATTGATAATTTTTTCCAAGAGAACTCCCTTCCGGCGTTGCGGACAAAGTTTAAAGTAGTTGTTATTTGGTGGTTCAAAGCCAAATATTCGTGTACCATATACTCTCCAATAAATGTTCTGTAAGCGTGTGCAAATTTAAAGCAAAGAAAAAGTCTTTCTAAACTGGGGTGTGGTTTCAAAAAGGGGTTCTTATTGGATAGAGAGTAGTCATTACAGAGAATATGGTAAGATCTAAACGGTACCACTACAATAAAAACCCTGTGTTTCCTTTATGTACAGCTGCCATAGAGTAGCCATCTCCTCTTTGTACTTTTAAAGGTAATGGGTTAACATGTTGACGTTGTCTGAGCAAATGGGAGACATATAGATCTTAGATAATTTGCAGGACACACCTTTGACTTCTGCTCTTGTTCAGTCTTAAATCTTGATTTTTTCTTTGGAACTGGCTCTGAAAGATTTCCTTAAATATTAATTAAATCATAACATCAATAACATATATGAATCATAGTTGATTCTCAAATAAGTTTGGCACTCTTTCCCAAATGGGAAACCCAATTAGGAAACAACATGTTGCCTGTTTAGAAAGCGGTTTCCCAATTGGGAAACAAAATGTAAAATTGTATCGGCACAAAAAACGGTATGGCAGATATAACATTTTTTAATATTTGGATTCAGCATTTGAAATGCACAAAAACTCACTGTAGGAAATTTTGCTCTTGCTTTGCTTGCCCGATTGGGCAACAAGTTTGAGTCAAATTTCAACAAATTTGCATAGTATGTGGCCAATTGGGCAAAGTTTCCCATTTGGGAAAGAGTTCCAAACTGCTATATCATGAGAACACTATAAGAACAAAATGACTAACTTCCCGTTACTACACAATGAACTAATTTTCACTGGTATGAGAACCAGTTTGCATTCTTTGTAGTGCGCACGGAAGATCTTCCCCGCACCACTTTGACTGCTTCCAGCTGCAGCTGGGCCACAACTCTGTAAAAGCACAACCCGTGGCAGTTTGTTTATAGAATTTAGTACGCAATATTAGTACCCCCAACTTTCAGATGTGCCGGACTTTACTTCAGAATAAGCTTTCAGCGCCGAAATCAAAGAATGCAACATGGTACGAGAAAAATAAGAACAATATAAGGAAGAATGCAAATTTTATGTGTATGCAGTATCCACTTCTTCAAGTATGTATGTAACATGAATTCAACCATGTCAAATTAAAAATTTGATGTAACATATATTGAGGAAAACAATAAGCCTAATTATGAGTGCACAATATAATATAAATATAAAGCTAAAAAACTAATCTAAAAACACCCCTAGTTTAAAATGGCATGGATAGCATTAAAAGGTCAGTGTGACCTTGTTTCCAAAATAATGGTCCCTCCAGAGGTGTTACTAAAACACAAAAGAAATGAAAAACAAGATTTACAGGCGAGGCCAGGCCGTTCAAGGGGGCAATCACCCACGCCTGCCTCCACGCTCACCTTGAGTTGGTGAAGGGAGCAACTCATCGCTCGCCTCCGCGTCAGGTCACACGGGAACCACGTGCCTTGTTGGCTTTCATTCATTAATAATTGCACCTAATTACCTCTAAACTATAATATTGAGAGAAAGTTAATCCCATTAGATATTTTGACCTCAAAATATAATTCCCCTCCTTTAATTTCTTAGAAAGTGATCTACTCCTGTAAATCATTAACTACTTGACAAGTCAGGCTAAGAACAAACAAAACACTTCAAAAAGTAATACCCTAACAAATTCTTTGAACATAGCTTCGTTTACACCCAACTGTTATTTCGAAGGCCAATTCAAAAAATAATTTGAAAAGGTTGGTATCCATAGGTTCTCGACATGTTAAAACCGAATCATTTCAGCATGGCCAATAATCAGAAACGATCAGCTGTCGAGCTTAGGACTATTGAGAAATTTGAAACGGGGCCGTATGATACATTAATTACATTAACATTCTTTGACGCTTTGCCCGTATACCGGGTGTGCCAAAATAAACTATGCACGTTTGGCAGGCCACGATAAATCATACACTGGACTAATTTTGAAGATTCATGACTTAATCTTCAGCAGAAAGCCTGAATTCGATTCTAGGACTTTTTGCAAAATTTTTCGTTATCAGTTTTTAGAGCTAGAGAAGCGAGTTTCTTAAATGTTCATTTTTGAAAACATTGAAAACAATAAAAAAATGTAGATCAAATTTTAAAAGATTCAACATGAATGAACAAAGAGAAAACGTTTTCGGGGGATTTGGGGGTTTAGTGCGAACTCTTGTACAGCAGATTACAATTGGTCAATTTCTAAATCGCAAATCACCATGAACCGCTCGCCTGCTAAAGTGCTCACGGCCAGGTGTGCAGAGTATGGCACTTGCACACCGGAGATTTTCAATAGGCTATTCAAATTAGACAATAGAGAACAAAAGAAATTTCTTGTTGCACACCGGAGATCTCGTTGAAAAGTGCCATACTCTGCAGACTGGCTCACGGCCAGGCCTGTATCTATGTCTAAATATTTCAGAGCAATGCTGTATTTTCAAGATCGTTGATAGACAGTTCTGTTGCTGCAGCTTTTAGAATTTTAATAATATAAATATATATATAAGTTCACTCGCAAGAAAAAATGTAGAGCATTTGTAAAAAAAGGAATGCTGCTTTTTGTCCATTTTATTTTGTGCAGTAAAACATCCAAAGAAGGTCGGCACTCAAAACTTGTCTCAAAAAAGCGTAATTTATAGAAGTTAAACCCACCTGAATCCACCTGAACCCACCTAAACCCAGCTGAATCCATCTGAACCCACCTGAACCCATCTGAACCCAGATGAACTCATCTGAACCTAGCAGAGACCAACCTGACTCGATAGAAATTCCCAAGTGGTCCCCTGTCAGGTGTGATGGCTCCGTTTGGAAATATCAAGAACAATGTATCAAAAGAAGCGGGTGATAAGCATAGTTAGCGCTTTATGGTGTTAATGAAAACAGCTGAATAACAATCGTTATCATCTCATTGGCTCGGACGGTTTTTCATTTTGGCATTTTATGGGTTCAAAGTGTCTTATCGATTTGTGTGTGGCCATAACTCCGCCAATCCAGGAGATATTTTTAGCCGGCATCTGGAGAGTAGATTTCTTGAAAAAATGTGGGAAATTTCAAGCAATTTCTTTCCAGGTTGCGTTTTATGAAGGTAGGTAAACTGTCGAAAATTTGTCATGGACTTCTTTCACAGTGATATCACTCTCCTACTAAATCATCAGGCCTAACTTTTTCGCCTTCACGTGTACACAATATTGTTTTCGTCATTTATTTGACTGAAACACCCTTTGAGTTTCCGTGTTTGTTAATCTGAAGGGCTATAATTCCAAACAGAGCCATTAGCCACAAGTGTTAAAGTGAATCAACGGAGCAAAGAAGAGGCAATCTATAAATAGGACAAAGAAAACTCCTACGCACGTTATTGTTCCTCTTGCTAAACAATATCCACGAACGTCTCGAAGTCATCAAATACAATAGGCTAATAATAGAATACCCAGACTCCTTCCGCGCGGGGCTTTTATCTCCGTTGATTCTCTTTAAATGCCAATTCCCTGCTTGTGTGCTTCATACAAATCACATGACCACTTGGGATTTCTATTGCGTCAGGTTGGTCTCTGCTGGGTTCAGTTGGATTCAGCTGGGTTCAGGTGGGTTCAGGTGGATTCAGGTGGGTTTAACTTATATAAATTACGCTCAAAAAAGGCCTATTTCAGTCGTCATCAACAGAACACCAAATACAGAATGACAAGAACAGAAGAAAGGGAGGTTGAATTAATTAATGGGCCAGTTGGGCCTAAATAAAAACATGCTTGCCCGTTTCTTCATCAAGTTGCACGATGTCTCGTTGACTTTCAGTCACATCTCTACTAACTCTCTGAACTTTTGCTGATGGATCGGTTCCTCGGCGAAGAAATTGCTCCTGAAATCGTAACAGATCGTCTTCATTTTCTTTCCGTTTTGGTCTCTGCATATTTTCTATATTTTCCCGCGTCGCGTTGCTTTCCCCTCTGGCTTGGAAAGGATGAGGATCAAGCAACCATACTTAGTTAGCCTCGGTATGATTAAGAGGCAGACAATTCTGCTGACTAAGCACAATATGGAAAATCTGGCGGGAAAGTTGTGACGATATTTTACAAAAAGCACGAAGGAAGCATGATCTTAGGGGCCGTCCAAAAATCCATTTCGTCACAGATAGCGGAATTTGGCCGTTACGGGGGGAGGGGGTTTATTGACAATCCGTTAAGCGTGACGGAATGGAACCTAAGAAAAATTTCCACCATGTTTTGCAAGGTTTCAACGCAGGATATTGTCAAACAGAGAGAGAAAGGGCCTAAGAAGAAATCTTCCATGCTCACAGGTAAAGGTTTCTATCGATCTCGGTAAGACTGTTCGTGAGGCAGGTGAACACGAGATTTTGTGTGTCCGTTAAGGGAGGGGGGGGGAGGGGGTATCAGAATTTAGCGGCCAAATTCCGCTATCTGTGACGAAATGGATTTTTGGACGGCCCCTTAAATCGTTTTCGTGATCTCTACAGAACAATACCATGGATTTTTCCAGTGAGGTGAGATAAATACTTTGATTAATGATAATAATATAACCAATAGCATCAGTAGGCATTCGCCATTTCGAAGCAGCCAGCTAGACTATATCTACAATCTTGGCCAAAATACTTGGGACAAATCATAAAATTGCACTACTTCGGTCTTTGATTACGTGCCCCCCGCTCCCCCCTTCTCAAAGTTGCTTGAATCAACCGCCTTTCGACCTTCTCAACATTGAAGTAGGGGGAAGGGGGGATTAGGAGCCCGGGGGGGTACTTCATTGTTAAGTTGTACTGGACGTGCCGCTCATATGGATGGGTTTTTTCATCCGAAATTCTCTACATATGGGTCTTTTTTTAACCACAATTCTGGTAGATGGGTAGTTCTTTGAGAATTTTCTAATCAATCGGCCCCATAATGATAATCCACGCAAAAAAACTGAAATTTTCCTTTGTTTCAAATCGACAAATTCATATACATGGGTCAAAAATTTCCTGATATTCATGCAAATGGGCTGGAAATGTTTGAATATTCTGTCATACGAATGGGTCCTTTTCTCAAAGTCCAGATTCAGGTCGAATCATGTTGACAATGAAGTACCCCCCCCCCCCCCCGGGATTAGGAGACTCTAAACGTATGTTTTCTCCTCGATATTTTAGGAAACATCATGAAGACACTGAAATTTGCCTGCGTCCCAGCTTCTTTTGGCCAGGATTGTAGCTGCTAGGCCTACCTTCTCTTGTCTGTGTCACTGTCAGCAGTAATGTAATGGATAGTTTCAGTTTCAGTTTTTCATTTTAAAATTCACACAACATACAACTTTCAATACAAAATACATTAAATAGAATAATACAGATATAAAACAAACGATACATGCACCTAAAATTAAACCAAGGAAGAGAACATATGAAAACTGTATGTGGGGAATTCCTTAAAGGAGGAGCTCTCTCAGTAGATAGACTAATCGAGGAGAGAGCACCCCCTATTAAAAGATCCATATTTTCAGTAATCAGTATGATTCCAAAAGATGCGTTATGTGCAAGAGACCCAGAATGACCACAGTGACAAGCCCACGGAGCCCACTCCAGGCAAAAAACCTAAATCCACAGCTAACTCCACGGAAGGGTTTTGTACCCAGAACAGGCCCCAAAAGCAAGAGCCCACCAAAGCCACTTCAAGGTCAGCATGCTTTAAGGAATTTTGAAATTTACAGCCTTGACTGAAAAATGCAACCAGAATCGTGGATTTAAATGCTAATATTTAATATTTTGTTGCGAACAAATGGATTTTCAATTGCCGACGAAAACTTAATTTTGAGGGGCATTGCTTGATGATGATAGGAATGTCATTCCAGGATTTAGCACCTGTGTATCTGACAGATCTCATTCCATATTGCAAAGTATTTTTACGATTTAAAAAATACCATCCATACATGCCTGCCTTGTATCATATTGATGAACAGATGACAACAAAGTAAAATAGTTATGAAAATATGAAGGAGAAATTTTGTTAACACATTCATACACAAAAGAAAGGAGCTTTAAATAAAATAAATCATATAACTTAAGTTTTCAACTCGGAAAAGATTGGGGTAGAAGGAACAGCAAAATTATTGAAAGTGATAGCTCTAACAATTTTCTTTTGTAAAACATAAATGGGCTTAGTGTGGATGTCATAGGTTAGACCCCACACAACAATCCCATATTGAATAAATGAGCCAAATAAGGAATGGTACAGGAAGACTAAGACACTAGAAGGGAGAAGATGCCTTATTTTGAAGAACACACCAGATGTTCTTGCTAACTTTTTAGAGAGTTCATTCAAGTGATACTTCCAGGTAAGGTTTTCATCCAGCAGAAGACCAAGAAATTTAACATATTTAACCTGCTTGACATGCTTCTTTCTTATTTTAATGTTGACAGTTTCATGCAACGAATTCTTTAAAGGATGAAAAATTATAATGTTAGTTTTGTCTACATTTAGAGCAAGTTTATTAGCATCTGGCCACTTTTTTACATGTTTAAGTTCTGTGTTAACGACCTTTTGTAATTTATGTAAACAGTCTCATCTGATTCATAGTAGATGTTAGTATCATCAGCAAAAAGATAAAAAGATAGTCTGGTTGATAAGATCATTGATATATATGAGGAATAGGATTGGACCAATGACAGAGCCCTGTGGTACTCCACAAGTAATATTGAGGCAGTTAGAGCTGTGACCATTAACAAATACATATTGGCTTCTATTGCAAAGATAGGAACTGAACCATGCCAAAGCTGTACCACGAATGCCATAGTGTTCAAGTTTGCCGAGGAGGATTTTATGATTGACTGTATCAAATGCTTTTTGTAAATCAATGAAAATGCCACATCCGTACTTCTTATTATCTAAGGTATTCTTAATTGATTCAGTTAAACTGATCAAAGCATGATCTATTGAGTGCGAAGCACGAAAACCAAACTGGAGATCATACTGTATACTGGATAGAATACTGCATAGGCCTCATACTGATGATATTTTTTCCTTTCATTAATTAATCAAGATTCTGTGAATAAGAGCAGTTATAGCAGCTAGCAGCCCATATCTTTTTCTTCAAGTCTTTTGTTTTGTTGCTTGCAGGAGGATTTTTTTCCTTGGGCTTAGCATTTATTTTTTGAAGTTTACACAGCAACAGGTCGGGCGAAGCCCAAAGAACAGTCATGTCTAAGCTCGTTTAAGGGTCTCTTTACACGAGCCCAGGTTGGCTCCAACCTGTCTCAGAGGGCTGGCCCAGTCAAATCTCAACAAGCGTTTACACGAACCCAGTGTAGCCAACCCGGGTCAACCCGGGTTGGCTACCGTAGTGTCTAACGTAGTTTTAATTTAAATTGTGTTGTACTTTTGAATTGTATTTTGTTGATATTGTAAGGTTTGTTGTTATTTGATTTTGGTTGAAATATATTTTTAGTTATGAATTTGTATGTAGTGGAATTTTAAAATTAAAGGAACTGAACTGAACTGAACTGAACCCGGCTAGGGGGTAACCCTTCTCGAGGGTTTCGTCAATCCGTTGAGATGGGTTGGCTTTTTGTAGAATTTGTCCATGTGGAGGCGGGTCAGCCCAACCTGGAGTCATTTGAACAAAAGATATTTTCATGAAAACAAAGGCAAACAAAAAGCCAAATTGCCACGTGTATGCAACTCACAGAGTTGCCCCGGGCTGGCTTTTTACCATGCCACCGAGCTGCCCCGGGCTCATGTAAGTGGCAGGTTTCTTCCATGAGGCGATTTGAGCTGACTCGGGGTGGATACTACCCCAGGTTCATGTAAACGGGGCTGAAGAGTTCCCGGGTGAGAGCTCAAATGTTCACCCCAGGTGGTCCAACTAATGTCATTAGTACTGGTCGAAAAATATGGTTAGATTAATTTTAACCAGGCACCTCAATTATATACAGAGGACGGCTGAATTTGTGTTGGGGTATTGTATTTTCATTAAGTAATCTCTGAAATTTATCTGCATGGTTTGCCAGTTTGAATCGGGAGTTTCACTAGTGAGGTGTTTTGTACCGGGGAGATTCGCTCCAATTCGCATCATTAATTTCCAGGGAAACATAGGGCTCAAATCTTTAAAAAGGTCGGTGTAAATTCTATTGCAATTTTCTTTGAAATGACTGGCTTGAGTGGAACTTGGGGTTCTTTGCTGTAAATCTGCCGTGGCAATTTATTGATATCTTGATTAGTTTCAATATGGTGGCATTTATTAAATTTGAGGCTATGACGTCATCAAATTTCTAAATCCTAAACTAGAAAAGCTACAGATTTCTGCTTGCCACCATATTGTAGACCTTCATAAACTATGGTTTCTCTGAAGGTTATATGATGTTTCCTCTATTAGTTTAGGATTTGCGATTGTTTAGATTTTTTCAAAATGTTCCATGAATTTTTTCAAAAATAATGAAATTGCCGCCAATTTGAAGAAAATCAAGATATCAAAAATTTCCACGCCAGATTTACAGCAAAGTACCATAAGTTCCTTTCAAGCCATCCAATCCAAAGAAAACTGCAAAATGATTTTAACCTGATCTTTTTAAAGATTTGAAAGATTTGAGCCCTATGCTTTCCAGGGACTGATTTTGCTTCATTTTTTTCACCTGGAAAGTCATAGGGGTAGAATTAGGCATTTAGCCAGCAGGGATGTCAAAGGTGTTCAATTGTCCCACCCTATATCCTCATCTTCTACATTTATTTGGTGTTGGGTGTATTTGCCTTCAGAATTTGTTCTTAGTTCTATCATATTTAGTTTCAGGGATTGGAGTTTGGGAGCTAATTTGTTATCCTACCGTGGGCCACCGGGTCCGGGTGCACCAAAATAAACTAAGAGTGTTGTCGCCCATTATGTCCATGTCGTTGCGAAGTTCTGAGTTAAATCCAAAAAGAGCCATTACTGAAAAAACCAAAGAGCCAGATTATATCACCAACTAATGGAGAAAAAGATCACAGAGTATGGACTTTTTTACGTAAACTCTTTAGACTGATTTTTGGCAGATTTTAAAGAAGGGGGTACAAACGTTGTTTTCTTCGAGCTTAGCCCATTAAGGCTGCAGGAGAAACAATGAACAATACCCTCCGGTAAAAAGTTTTAATAAGAAAAACAGTTTTAATTACCGTTCTTTGTTTATCATTTGGTACTTTAAACCCAAAAAATATCAATAAGAATTAACCTAAACCTCGAGTTTTGGGGTTCTAAGCCCTGCTTTATCTCTTGTGCATGGATGGATGAGTTTTGGCATAGTTTCTGAAATGAAAATAGACTTAATATAATGCTGTGTTTTTTTAAGGTTTCGATGATTTTCCAGGTCAGTAGGTAAGATTGTAACCCATATTGGTGTTTTTCTTAGCTAAATTTTAAATTTTAATATCTTGAAGCGATTGAAAAATTCTCTGGTAAACTGATGGGCATAATGGGCGACGAAAATAGCAATTAGCAGCACTCAGACTTCATAACCTTAACCCTATCTGTACTGGGCGATTTTTTAGGTATTTTGTACTGGGGGGGCGTTTCCCCCCCCCTCTTTTTCTCCAAAACTACAAAAGATATAACAATAAGACTTACCCCTATTGTTCTTTAGACAATTGGCTATTCAAATATAACAATGACAATTAATAAGTCACGTGATTCGTTGCTAGGCAACCGAAAAACTGACGAAAATTGGCAAATTTATACCTTCTTAGCCAGAAAAATTCTATTTAATCAACCACTCAACCGATTTTCTCCAAATTTTTTCAAATAGTAGGAAACATGTTATAGTTCAAAAATACATACTTTGCAAAATATTTTAGTTTCTATTTTTAGTACAATTAGCCTTAAATTAGCCTTTTGTTGCATGCATTTACTTTCATCGCAGGTTTTTGCCAGTCCTGCCCTTTTATCTGGTAAATATAGACTCAAAATGAATCAAATTTATAAGATGAAGCAAATTAGACTAAAAAATATTATATTTGACACTTCTTTATTAGGTAAATGACGTCATAAATGTGAATGACGTCATAGATATTAAATTTTGCTGACATCAGCAAATTTGAAAAAATTATACATCAAATGAAAGTACTCATCAAATGCAATCGAATGGTGCAGGTTTGAGATCGATCAAGCAAACGGCACGAAAACTACGGACATTTTAAGCTTTTTTTTGTTGACTACTCTCCAAATATGGTATTACTGTGGTCACATGATCAGAGGTAGAAGAATGAAATGTTAAGAATTTAATTGCCTATGAAATTTGAGTAAAAGTCACCAAAACTGGTGGTTATATCTCTTGTCGTTTTTGCGTAATGTAGCAAAAACTGGTAGGGGGGCGAAAAACGCCCCCCCCCCCAGTACGAATAGGGTTAAATCTGAATCAGAAGTCACTTTGCTTTGGTTTCATTGTAGATTTTCTCTCTAGAGACAGGACTTCTGAAAAATCAAAGCATATTTAAAAAATTTCAACCTGCAAGGTGCCGAGCGAACGAAAAAGAAAGAAGGAATGTAAATAGAATCATGAAATTTGCAATACTTGAAAGAATCAATTAGAGATATGCACAAACCATCTCGTCGGGTTTCAAAGCAAATGAAGGTCAAATCATGATAAAACAGATGTCAGCAAAGATTTTCCCCGCAATTGCAATTTTATTACTAGTCGTCAGTCCCCTGACATTTAATTTCTCTTGCTAGGCGACCATAATGGGCGACTGGCCATAATGGGCGACGCTACTCTATGCATGTTTTTCAGGCCACAATAAATCGTACACTGGACCAATTTGGAGGATTTATGACTGAATCTTTAGCAGAAAGACTGAATTAGATACTGGGATTTTTTGCAATTGTTTCATTTTCAGTGTTTAGAGCTAGAAGCGAGTTTTTCCTAAAATTTTAGTTTTCGAAAACACTGAAAACGATCAAAAAACATCGATCAAGTATTTTTAAATAATCGACATGAATCGACAAAGAGAGAACTCGTTCGTGGTGATTTACAATTTAGAAATCGACCGATTATAATCTGCTACACGAGAGTTCATACTAAACCCCCAAATCCCCCTGAAAAATTTTTGTCTTTTGTTCATTCATGTTGAATGTTTTAAAATTTGATCAACGTTTTTTGATCGTTTTCAATGTTTTCGAAAACGAACACTTTAGGAAACTCGCTTCTAGCTCTAAAAACTGAAAGTGGAAAAAATTGCAAAAAATTCTAGAATCCAATTCAGGCTTTCTGCTAAAGATTAAGTCATAAATCTTCAAAATCGGTCCAGTGTACGATTTATTGTGGCCTGCCAAACATGCATAGTTTATTTTGGCGCACCCAGTACAGGTAGTTTTTAAATCTGAAGGATGATTTTCCTTTATCAAAAATAGAATACCATCGCCCTGAAGCCACCCAATGCATTATACACGTTTTACACCTATTTCTAAACTTATAGAAATAGTCAAGTCTTGGACAAAAATTAGAAATAAAGTGGAAAAATGTCTTGCTGATTCATCAGTCTTGCTTTAGCTTGATTCTCGTAATTTCTTCTTATACTGAGAATAACTTTTCTGATACACTTGAAATGTCACGTTAAATGCTCGTTCTTTTCTCAATTTATTTTTATCCAGCAGCGTGTTTGTTTTGATTCAGTTACATTGTTAAATACTGGCGAAGGTCAAATAACTTTGTCTCCAGCGTTTTTTCAGCCTCTTTGAATGAGATATTCGAAAAGTTCTTCGAGTTGTCTACTTCCGTTTTTGTTCAGGGTCTTTCTATTCCAAAGTGAGTTGACTGGCTATAATCACCCTGGAGCGCCATAGTGTGATACAGTCTCGCTTTCTGATTAGCCACCTCGTATTTCCCCTCTGAATGAGAAAATGGGACTACCTCATATGCGTAGAAAAGTAATATTTTTATTTTCTGCTAATATTTTTCACATCGGTCATTTTTCGTAGGGTTGGGTGAGAAGCATGAGTTCATCATACCAGCAGGGATCCTATGAAAATGTCTCAACCCCCCTGCCTCCTTTGCAATTGTGAAATTATGATGTAATGCCATAAGCGAGAAATCAAAAGTGAGGCATGAAATGACAGGTGAGAAAAGAGCCTTCCCAGGGGGGTACTCTCTAACTTTCAATACCACTTTTTCACTTTTTTTCCATGCCACTTTTTCTTTACTGACCCCTAAATATTAAGCCTAATGTTTTGGGGACCCCAAATATTGAGTCTAATTTGTTAGAGACCCCAAATATTGTTATCTATTTCTGGGGCCTCTAAAATTTTTTAGAATGATTTCAATTGGAGGTTCTTGATCTTTCTCAGTTTTTGAAAAATACTAAAACATTTATTTCATGATTTACAACTTCAGGGCCAAATTGCACGATTCTTCCTTTCTTCAAATTTGTGAACCCCAAATATTGAACTTTTGTCCATGTTGTAATTCACAGACCCCAAATATTGATTTCACGTCAAAATTTCGGACCCCAAATATTGGCACGGACTCCCCCGTATTGAAAGTCAATAAGTACCCCCCCCCTGGAGAGCCTTTCTCACCTTTCATCCCTACCGATTTCAATTTTGATATTGTACCTAACGATTTCTCATTGCCTACATGCCTGTATACATTTCACAGCATTTCTAAAGTCAGTTTACATTGAATTTTATTCGACACGGCTGTTATTCAACGTATCAATCCAACCTTACCCATTTTACCCACAGTAGACCCTACTAAGTAAAATATGTTGAATCTTCAAAATCACTTAGGCCGTGTTTGCAGTAGGATTTTTGCAAAAAAATTGCAGCTCACATTTACTCATCTGGTATATTCTGATATATAACCAAAAGACAGAATAAATAGATTAAAGAAAAAACAGCACAATCTACAGAAATTTATACAGGTTAGCTGATCCCAAAATGCATTACGTGATATAACCATAGGAATTATTGTTACTTGCTTGCTGCTGTGAATTACATTACAAGATACCGGGTGTCCCGAAAAAGTACTCCTGTTTAAAAAATCACCAAAAATTGATTATCAAACTTTTAATAAAATTTTCTTTTTGACTTGTTTTGCCAAAGACCCAAAAATATTTATAGACACTAAAATGTTTGCATTTGATGCAACAAGGTAGAAAAATTACACATTGAAAAACCTTATTTTGAGCTATACTTTTTAAGCAAAATACTCAATCTTGCCATACAGTCAACATTTTCAGATTTTTCATCGTCGTCGAAGTCTCCAATGGTAGTGTGCATTTCTTTTTGTCATTTATGACCAAACTAGAAGCTTTATATGCACAAAGAAATTGATGTGGCAAGCATGAATGCTTTTTTGCAGTATGATTCAAAACCAGGTAGCCCTAAAAAGAGCTAAATTTGTTAATTTTCAATCAATTACAAGGTCAGCTATGTCTGGGAAAACAATTTGGTCCATGATCTACTTGGCAAAAAAATAAAATTGAAGATCGGTCGTGTAATAAAATTTTGGTGATTTTTCAAACGGGATTACTTTTTTGGGACATATGGTAGTTACATGTGCATACCGGGATACTACTATATTTACAACCCTTTGTATTTATTAAATAGAATTTGATCGTAAAGATGTTTACCTCGAAAGAAGCTAAGATGCTTTATAAAACTGTTGACGGTTTTTCAAAGTTTAGCACGCAGGCTACCTTGACAAAGGTTCTAAAAAAACTATTCCGATAGTGTATATTTTACTGTCCCTGTCTGAAGGTTCTTATTTGCTCCTTGGACCTTTGTACGACAATATCAATGGCAGGGTGAAATAGTGCTGTATAAATCTTAGCTCATTTGCGGTGCACACCCGGGGGGGGGGGGGGTCACTACCATATGTACCAGTACGGGATGTGCCATTTTTTGGGGTACCTTTTTCAGGCTGAAAATATATTTTAGGGTGTCATTTTTGGTAACATCACAAATGAATATAAATTTTGGGGTGTCATTTTGGAACAAAAACGCTTCAGGGTATTGAATTTGATCTAATTTCAGACATTTGGTTAGAATTTCGAATTTTGGTCACAATTCTAGGTTATCTTTTTTGAATGGCCCGTAAATTTTGGGGTATGGTTTTTGAAAAATTCATAAATTTTAGGGTATGATTTTACTATTCAAAATGGCACACCCCCGTCATCCGCCTATTAAAGTTACCCCCCCCCCCCCCCTTGGGGGGTGCATATCAGCCATCTTGAGGCTGTCGTTTTTTAACTTGCATTAAAAAACAGAAATGATGACTGAACTTGTTCATTATAGATATAGTAATTTAATTATTAATGGTAGCACACACACAAGGCATATTTTTACCCTCTGTTCAGTTATTTTAAATATCCACAAAAGAAGTAAAAAACGTTTCGAAGGTGCAGTCCTAAACTACTTTATTATAAGAAATAAACTTTCCACTACGAGTAGCCATGAATGTTCTTTCTATTGGCCAGTCTCCAGTCAGTGGAATTTTAGAATGGGCAGACTTTTAAATAATCACAAGTCATTCAACCCGAAATTTCTCTTCAATTCCAAAGTGACATATTCTCTCCTAAGTAAAAGAATTTCCAGCCGATCGGACAATTTCACCAATACTGGAAACTGCCCTCAATCAAAGAACCATTTTCTCTCAGAGTCCTTCGTTTGCACTCTGCAAATTCACACTATCTGGAATCAAATTTGGGAAACTTTGGATCCACAATTTTGCAGTTGAACTGATAAACACTTGGATTTTAATTGACTTTTCTGTCAGTTCCATTAGAATTCTGCACTGCCGTACCATTCCATAATTTTGCTCAGGCCAAATTTGATTTTCATATAGTCTGTAATTGCAGCGTGCCTGCAAAAGACCCTGGGTGACACTGGCTCTTAAACAGTTTCAAGCAGCTCTATCTTTGGAGGTTTTTTAAGTACATCGTTGTTACATTGATCAGGAATAAAAGTTTTCCGCACCACTAGAAAAATCATGGGGCTCCGATACACAAGAAACAAAGAACTTGTCCGTGCAAAATATATGAGGGTCTATGAGGGTCTGTTGAAACGCCAAACTTCGACTGAAAAACTATTTGGTGTGTTAAGACCCTTGTAGTACATTGATCATACTGCGTCTATCTGTATAGGCAGTCCATGATTTGTATAAAGAAGAAGATTAGGGTCTAGAAGGGGGAGGGTACTTCCATTGAACGTTAGCTTGGTCCAGCTTTCCAAAAATGATCAATATCTACAATTCAACCTTAGACCCGTGACTCGCTTCCACACATAACAGTCATGATATTGTGGACCCAATTATTTGCAATGTAGCAACGCTTTTGCATACTACAACGTACCTCTAATGATTTGGTACAAAAACATACATATATTAAAACTCCTGATGAAAGAGTAACCCATTTTCGGGTGGCACATGTATTATTTAAAAAAAAGTAGTACCCCCCTCCCCCGGTAATTACGGTAATTGGTACTAAATATCGATGAACTGACATCTCAAAGCACATCATACTATCCGTTATGCTTGCAGAGTCAGAAACTTATGAGAAAAATTCATAACAGCTTTCTGACAGTTTCCTTGGATATCGATATTGCACTGTTGGTCTGTAATAGTTAATTTTGTAGACAAGTCCATCTTTGACAAAATAGAGGTGATTATTCGGGGCAACAAACGCAGTGTCCACGCTGTCAGGTACTCCAGGCCAGTATTTCTTTATTGGTCTAGGATATCCTTCATCAACTCTGTTCTTGTATTGGTTATATCGCCAATAGTAAGCTCCTTTGAAGTAATAAGTCTTCTCATTTCCAGGCCATCTTGAAACGGCATCGACTGGCAAGGCTTCATTTGGTAGACCAAGGGCACTGATGTCTTTTTCCCCGTCTGAAATCAATTCCATGTCACGTGCAAACACAGCATACCTTAAATAATGGGAAAAGATGTGAGTTATTAGAATGTGGCCACACTCTCATTTTATGGACTTTTGCGCTAAACATGGCTTCGAATGAATTTTTACCATGATTTTATGTGCCTAATGGTAAGCTAACATATCAAGTCCATTAGCGAATCCCCTTAAACGTCTCAGGGCAATCCTCTACAGAATGGATGGATTGATGTCATCTAGCCTGTGGACAGGCAGGCGGCATAAAAAACACATTTTTTTAAATTGTTTTGGCCGGCCTGTCCACAGGCTAGATCTCGATCTGGAGTAGTACACACTAAAGTGTGGCTCAAATGTCGCTCTCGTCGTGCATCGAAGATCCTGCATCGTGCTAGACTCATTACATGAGTCCTTGTTTTCGCTCCATTACCATCAATTCAATGAAGCAAAACTTAGACGAATATCATCAGTCTAGCATCGTGCCTCAATACGCCTTGCTTTCATAATAAACTACCGGGTGTCCCAAAAAAAGTACTCCCGTTTGAAAAATCACCAAAATTTGATTACATGATGGATCTTCAATTTTATTCTTTTGCCAAGTAGATCAAGGACCAAATTATTTTCCCAAACATAGCTGACCTTGTAATTTGTTTAAAATTAATAAATTTAGCTCTTTTTAGGGCTACCTGGTTTTGAATCATACTGCAAAAAAGCATTTATGCTTGCCAGATCAATTTCTTTGTGCATATAAAGCTTCTAGTTTGGTCATAAATGACAAAAAGAAATGCACACTACCATTGGAGACTTCGACGACGATGAAAAATCTGAAAATGTTGACTGTATGGCAAGATTGAGTATTTTGCTTAAAAAGTATAGCTCAAAATAAGGTTTTTCAATGTGTAATTTTTCTACCTTGTTGCATCAAATGCAAACATTTTAGTGTCTATAAATATTTTTGGGTCTTTGGCAAAACAAGTCAAAAAGAAAATTTTATCGAAGGTTTGATAATCAATTTTTGGTGACTTTTTAAACAGGAGTACTTTTTTTGGGACACCCGGTAGTTACAAGAAATTTGTACTAGGATGGCCAAAGATCTGCGAAACTCTAGTACTAAGTTCGAAAAGAGCTAAGAAACTTTTAAAAAGCCAAAATCAAAATAATTGAACCCTTATTCTGGAACAAAATTGACTCTAGTTTTAAGTTTGGAATGTAATGACATTCTATCCGATAATACTTAATATGTCGAGAAACATACATGTCTACACGTATTTTTTTATAAGAAACTACCCATAAGAAACTCAACTCTCAGATCGCCAAAAAAATTAAGAATCTTCAGTACTGGGAAAATATAAGTTAAGAAACTATTTATTTTGATAAAGGAAATCCTTGACATATTTCTAATTTACTTTCACTTGTTTCCTGTATCATATCACTCGTAAGGTAGTTGAGTAATGTCTAAACATTGGAAAGGCTTAAAAATCCTTGTCTTGAAATGTTCACGAGGGCACAGGTAGTGAACATGAAGATTGTTATGGAACCTTTAAGAAACTGGTAAGAAACTCTGAGTACTCAAAATCTGATGATTTTAAGAAACTTTCAGTACTGGCCCAAATTCTTAGTTTCTTATGAAAAAAATACGTGTATTCCTAAAGAAATAAGGACAAAGGATTCTTCTTGTACCAGAAATCAAGCCGTTCTCATGTGAAATTGAAAAAACTTTTACTACTATGGGCTGATCCAAATTTCTTATAAAAAGCCTGTCAAGCAGAACCTACTCTATATTCGCCTCAAGTAAAACAACCTTAAATAAAGCTAGTAAGGTGCAATGAAATAAAAGATAGATAAATCAAACTATGATCTAATAGACTTACTCCAAGCAAGTTTACTTCTTTAACTCCGTCATGAGAAAAGTCTAGCCAGCAAAAGATATGTTTTAAAGCTTGGATTTGCAATTATTTTCAAGAACAATAGTGGATTCACAAATGAGAGTCGAATGGCCCCTAGTAGCAGTTGTTTTCAATATAGCCTATTGTCAAAACAGTAAAATCTGAATGAATTTGTATTGTGTCATCCGAGGGGTGTATCACTCTTCCGAAATGACGTACGAAATTCTTTTAAACAACAAGATTTTTAGGGATTTTATGCAGATTTTTTTGAAAACAAAGGCATTTCTGCCAAAGGTGTACGAGATTTTTACAGAGTGATACGCCCCTCGGTGTCATCCACGAGTAGAATATTTCCTTCATTTCAATTGCAGACTTGCTAAGATCCAACTATTTTCGGCAGTGTTTGAGGCAAAACCAAACAATGAAGATGATGAATTTCTGAAGATTTGAAAGGTTGCAGAAAGTGACACAGCTATTAGATGTAAAGGTCTGGATAGACAGATGATATTAGGAGCCATAAGCAGACCGGCTGGAGATCTTATCACACCGAGAAGTGGCTCAAAGAGACCAGTGTTCAATGGCGAAACGAAAGATCACCTACAGGAACCATGGGTAGTTAGACACTGCTGGTGTGCTTCTATGGAGGAGCGCTGGATAATATGTATCTGCGGGGGAAATTTTTTATAGTACTGCGGAGGAGATGTTAGTTTAATATTTTCGTTCTCTCGATATCTCCTCCGCAGTACTACAAAAAATTTCCCCCGCAAACACATTATCCAGCGCTCCTCCATAGAAGCACACCAGCAGTGTCTAACTACCCATGCAGGAACCGAAGAAATGAATGGCAAGAAAAAAAATATTTCCCAAATTTGAAAGGTGTTTGTCACATTTTTCGAAACTGTAATGTTCTTTCAAACATAACTAATGTTTTCCCATGATTTCAAAGAGTAGGCTACGTTAAGTAGCATCATTGTCAAATTTTTCACCATCAGTAATCGATTTGAGCCTTCATTAAACTGTATCTGTGCCAATAAAGCTCTTGTTTTTCTTAGTTTGGCTCAAAAAATTTGATGCAGCGTTCTTTGCAATTTCAAGCAAAATTAGTCAAGGGAGGAAATTACTGATAAACTATAGGGCATCCAGTACGTGTTATGTGACAGAATGTGTCTGTTCCGAATCTTTTCTCGAATTTCAAATAGACCTTTTACCAAACATCGTCAGAGACGACTTTCTTTCCTTAATCACTTTCATTCAAACAACACGTGAAGGCTCTCTGTAAGAAACTGGCCGAATACTCCATGCTCTTGCGCGAATATCTCGTTACATGGACAGTGAAAAAGTGCAACAGTCAATGAGGGCGTTTTTTTTAATCGCATTTCAGCTACTGTCCCTTTGTTTGGAAGTTCTATCATAGAGCTTTAAATCATAGAATAAATCGTATTCACGAAGGGGCATTGCGCATTGCATACAAGGATTACGAAAATGAATTTGGTTTTCTCTTGGAGCAGTCTAAATCTGTGCCAATACATGTAAGTGACCTACAGTTGCTCATGACTGAAATTTTAAAACAAAATGCAATCTGAGTCCACCATTCATGAAGGATATTTTCATGCAGCGAAACATAAGCTACATTCTAAGGCATGGCGATGGCGCTCAACTGCCAAAAGTACGAACTACGTCCTTTATAGTTGAGTCCATTACTTACCTTGGAAGTAAACTGTGGCAGTTTTTACCGCAAGAAATAAAGCAATCAAACAGCCTTCCTATCTTCAAAATACAAATTAGATGCTGGAATGGTGATAAATGCAACTGCAGGCTCTGCAAAGTATATATCCCGAATGTTGGGTTTCTAACAGGATAGATTTTTAGCTTATTTTCCTGTGATATATACTGACAATAAAATTCGAAAAATATTAGATCATATTACATTCTGGTTTTTAGAAGTCACCAATTGTGCAGTTTTTCTTCAAGTTCAGTTTTTAATTTCGATGTGAATCCGAATTTGCTTTGGCCCAGAACTGAATCGCTCTGGTTAGCAGGTGGACACGAGATTGAGCTATCAAGGTTAATGTATCTGATCTCAAAGCACAAATATCAACAAACGATGAACCAATGTTTAAGTGAACTATCGTGGAACAATTTGAGAATGATAAGTCATTTCTACTACCACTACTACTACTATTTAAATTCACATCGGTGGTCCCAACTGAATCTGTATAATTTTTAACCCTATCTCACCTGGGGGGGGGTTTCCACCCCCCCAACCAAACTTTTATTCGCCTATGCTAGAATATGCAATGCAGTATGGATTCCGCTACTTTGACTTTATATCTATACTGTATCGAATGATGAACATTTCAAGATGCTAAATATAGCCTCGTAACCATGGCAACCAATGTTTTATTGTGTAGTCAACAAAATTTGTATACTTTTTTATAATTGTTGCAAATTTTAATCCCAAATATATGCAAAATTATACTTACACATGTATTTGATGATATCCAACTCAATTTGAAACAAAAGATTTCGATTTAGTGCCTCATTTCATCGTTTCAATCATGTTGGTAACAATCATGATAATCATAACTTAAAATCTTCTTATTGTCATAGCAACGAGAACAATAGAGATAATTTGATTTAATCATGTGATTTTGATTGTTTGCATCAAAGTATATATATTTACCAATTCTAAAGATTGTAGCTACTACGATAGTGAAGAAAAAGAGGGGGGGTGGAATCCACCCCCCCTCAGGTATTGACCGCTTCAAAACGCCCAGGTGAGATAGGGTTAAGGGACACCCAATAGGATCAAGAATACTCACTTGTGACCGTAGAACAACACAATGCTGTGATCATGCATCCTGAAGTAGCCATCATGAACTTGGCCAATTGCAGAGGACCATAGATATCGCAGATGCATGGGCCCCGATTCAATGCCATATCTTCCAATGATGTAGGCCATATCTCCATCAATTACGTATACCTTGTTGCTCTGGCTCCTAAACATTGCATCAGCACGAGTAGGACATGGTCTTCTATAACCAAAAGGTGGCAATAGCCAATCTGGGGTTTTGAAAGTACGGATTTCGCGGCGTCGTGGCCGTTTTCTACTATTCAATGCACGATTCTTTATTTTTGGAACAATGGTTGTCGTCGTTCTTTTCTTTGTCTTTGGTATAATTTTTATCGTTAACTCGCTTGTAGTTATCTGAGTGGTCGGTGCAACAGTTGTTGCAGCTACAGTTGTCGGTAAGGATGTCGTCTGTGGCTTTGTTGTTGTAATTCTCGTTGTCTTTCGTGTGGTTGTTTTCGCTGCTGTTGTCGTCCGCTTTGTCGTAGGCATTCTGGTAGTTGTCATTGCAGTCGTAGGTATAGTTGTTGTTGTTGTTTCTTTTGTTGTTGCAAGAACTGTTGTGGTCTCTTGAGTAGTCTGTTGTTGTTTGATTTTCAACTTTGGTATCGATGTCAATTTAAATTGATGGATTATAGGAGGCTGCCTTGTGTTGTCCATCTGGTCAGCTTCTTCAATTACATTCAGCATCTCTGTATCTTCAAATTTTTGTCTTGTATTTTTAGCAGCATCATCATTTTCGATGCCATTTTCAATATGATTTTGTAAGGATAAACCGTCTCGTATTTTGGATTTATGTGACAGCGTTTGCTTTTGTGACAGTCGTTTATTTAAAGACACATCGTTTACTTGCTTCGAAAGAGAAGGTTTTTTCGTAGGTCTATTGTCTACTTCCTGTTGGTTGATAACCTTCTGCAGTTTTTCTTGAAGCTTTCCGTGTTTCTCGTTTTCCTCTTGTCTTTCTCTCTGCTCTTGCTCAGTTGTATTAACACCCTCTTGACCAGGTAATATTTTGTCATCTTTCTTGCCCACATTAACTGCTGGTGAATTAGTAGCTGTTGCCATTTTAGTGGTTTTTGCATCCTTTTGGGTCGATATTTTACCATCATTTGCGGCACTTTTTGATTCCTCTTTATTCTCGTCATTACAATCAATTCTCTTGTTCTCTTCGTCCATTAATCTTTCAATCAACTCAGGTGTAGTTTCGTTAGTAATTTTGCCTGTTTCTGAGTCATCAATATGTAAAAGTTTCTTTGCTAAAGCTCGTGCCCCAAAATCAAAAGCGTCTTTGAAAAAGAAGACATCAAACGCGCTTGGTCTTTTTGTTTTCCTCTTTTTCTTGGTAGAAGATTTTCTTCGGTTGGTTGCAAAATTTCTTCGTGCATCTTCCAATGAATTAGATCTCTCAGCTGTTCCGCCGATAGGAATCTTCGTACTTTGTTGACGATTCAATCTTGCTTTCGGCTTTGTCGGACGTGCAACTTTTCTCTTTATGGTCTTCCTTCCTGCTTTTTTCTGCCTTTGGGGCAACGAATTAGATGTAATAGATTTAGGCAGAGGTTCTCTATTTGCTGTTGGATAAGAGACCTTCTTTAATTTCTTTGGGCTGCCAAAGGTGTCTTGCTTAGAGCTCTCTACATTGTTCGCCATATTTTTGTGTTCATTTCTAATTTTCTGGAAACCAAGATCATTTGACGTTAACTTATTTCCGGTTGGCGTAGCTTTATTTTCCTTGGTGTCACTTCCAGGAATTGGTTCAATAACATCACGATCTGTCAATATTCCGTTAATGTGGCCCAAATCTTGTTTGGAATACAACAAACTTTGCACTGGATCCAACGCATATTTCTGTAGACTTTTATGTGGGAAGTCCATCATAGAGAACATTTCAAAGCCACGCTCACTCTTGATTAGATTTTCCTACGAATAAGAATAAGATTCTAATCAATTTCACAAATGCGATTTTTACGATACGATTCTAAAAGTAATGTTGCATTTTCATTATAGACAGAAGAGACAGAAGAAAAGTCGCTACAAATATGAAACAAAATGTGAAGGTTATATACTATTTATCATCTTGTCGTTCACAAGTATACAATTACTTCTAAAGTGTGTCTCGCATTACAGGTCAGCCAAAGATTTCCTCTAAGGAAAGCAATAGAAGCATTGTGCATGATTAATTTTGCGTTGTTACATTTCTTGCCAGCCATCTAACTAATGTGAGGCCAATTTTTAATAAATCTTTTTAACTATGTGACATTTGTTTCCTTTATGTTTTACCGTACTTTGCCTACTTTTGAATATATTCTTGTCATGGAAAGATAATTAAAGTTTCAAGCATCCAGTTAGTGTATGGGCAGAATCAAAGAAGCCGCATTAGCTTAAAGTTGTTAATTTTGATCATGTTGTATCTATGATGAATATTTCAAAATGTACCCTGTACCAGGCGTTCCAAAGATACCATACTCAAAGTTCTTTGGTAAGTTGAAAAACCATGATATATCCTACTGAAATTATAGTTTTAGTTTCTTACTTGAATGTTTCCTATTATTGTTAGCTCTTCAAATTCATTTTTTTTTTTACATTTGAAGTTTACAAATCAGCAGCTCTTTAAACCGGCTGAAGATAACAGTAAAGACCTTTTAGCTATTCTACAAAAGAGCCGGGATCGAGCGTTATTTTTATACATTTTTATACGCGAGGTTGGATCGAGTGGAGTTAGAGCTTCTATCACTATAGTGCACATTCGAAAATTCTACGAAATGTAGCAAAATATCGCTCGATTCTGATTCTTTTCAGAATAGCTAAAAGGGGAAATTTTTGATTTGGCTGTTTTCTCATGAGCTAATTTATCGTGACTATTCAATGAAAATTCAAAATAAATGTATCATCTTGGAGATTCGCCTTTGCACTTTCTTCTGATACAAGTTAGATCTCCATATGTTTTGGGATTGCTGTGATATAAATGGATTTCCAACAAGTATTTTTGTTGATCTTTCACCCAAAGATCAGCCTGTATCTATGTAAGGATCTTTCCTTTTGAATTTAGCTAATTACAAAGGAATTTCTCCTTTAAAAATGCGATATTTGATGCACAAACCATGGAGTTGTTTACGTATTTCTTATCCAGCCCCTTGAAAGGTCATTTCAGCTGTCGAAGATTCAAACGCAAAATTGTTTTTGAGCGGGGATGGTTCAGTGATAGTGCCCTAGAATACCAATCTGAAGGTCATTTGCTCGAGTCTACACCCTGTTGAACCTGCTACGTAGAGTGAAGAGAGTCGCAACTCAAGGCATTCTAGGCTAAACGAACCACGAGGTGGTCATATCGAGAAGAAGGGCCAGGAGACTGCTTCGATAAGCTTTACTTCTCAGTATCTCAAAACTACCTTTGGATGTCAGGTAGAAATATAGAAGAATGATTTTTCTTTACTTGAGTAAAAAGTGTGGCGTGGCGTCGTGTCAATTATGGATGCTCGTTACTTATTAAGGTTACGTTGTTGTAAAGTTCAACTCAAACATCCATTTGATATGGCATCTTATGCAATGACAATGTTCAGTATCATTTTTCTAGCAGATCTCTAGGCCAATTACATGGCTCTTGGTTATCACTACCACCTTAATTGCTTTTCTCGTTACATAGTACCGTAGTTGTAATTTTGACGGTTATCGCATCTGACCAAAAGCCGAGAAAATTCATTTGGTAAGCCCAGCAGATCCTGCCGATTTGATCTTTAATTTCTAGAACGTTGTTGCACAATATAACGCGCAACATACCAAACTTAGAAAGGTGTTATCAACTATTACTGTTCTCACGCTGAAGTAATAACACTTTCTGTCTGATCTCAGTTTAACAAGCAATTGCATTAAACGTAGAGCATAAATTCAAATGAAGAAAACAGAAAAACAGATTTATATCTTAAAACTAAACACTGTGATGTTGACATTGTGGCTTGTTCGGAACCTTCTAATTTAAGATATCTTTGAACGAAAGGATTTCCGCGAGTTGAGACCGTTAACGAAAGAGAGGTTCAACAGTAATTAATCATTTTTACTTCCTTAGTAAGAGAGAATTTGACGTAGTCATTGGCCGGAAAGTTATTGCTATGTATTTATGTTTTCATACCAGATTTTGCAAAACACTGACATCTTATGCTTAGCAACTAATCCTCTTGAGACCTACATGCTGGAAATGGTATTTATGAATAAAACTCAAATTGAAATAGATTTAATATAGTGTTTGATTAAATTGCCACATACCTCCTAAGGAGCTTCAATGTTTCTATTTTGTAAAGTTTAAAGCCTATAATTGATAGGGAGGAACTTATGATTTGAATCAGAACCGGTTTCTATTTTTACTTTGTTTATAAACAGTGCAACGTCAGGGAAACCCTTACAAAATTGTAATGAAATTGTGTCAAACTTTGTAAACAGTCATTGATAGAGAGGAACTGATAATTTTGACAAAAGAAACCGGCTCTCAATCTTTTCCAGCCTAACAGTGTAAGGTCGCAGAAAAATGCAAATTGTCAAGAAATAATACGGACAGCGTAATAGCCGATGCAACTATTCCATCATTTGACCAATCAATGAAATTAATAGCGCTTCAGTCCATTTTGGACATGTATAGTACTTATGGACTGATGGGGGAAGTAAATTCAACCAAAAACACTTCAATTCCAGGGGGAATTCCATACAAAATTGCCAATTTCTCTTATTTAAAGGCTTTTATTCAGCCAGCATACATAGCACGTGCCATTTCTTGGTTGGAATTTGTTGTGGCTATTCATAACGAACCTTATTTGTGAAAGTTTATTCTCGCGAGATTTGCCATTTCGGTCGATTCCCGAAAGTAAATTCCAAATGTTTCGCATTTTTTCCAATTCGCACAAGTTTCTTTCCGCGAAAGTTTCTTCCCATAAAGGACAAGGGGAATGGAGAAGCACAAGAACATGAAAATGTTTGTGTACATAAATTTTGGAAGCTTCGTTAATCAATAAATGAATTGGTCAATCCATCACTCATTCAATCGATCAATCGATCCACATACATTGAATGAATAGAGTAATGAGTAAATGGATGAATAGATAAATTAAAATGCATAGATGAATGAATAAATTGAACGACTAAGATGATATATTAATGACCGAATTAACACATGAATACGTAAATAAAGGAATGAATAAATGAATGAATGAATGAATGAATGAATGAATGAATGGGTAGATGAATGCATGAATGAATGTGGCTCTTCGACTCGAGTTGAAAATAAAGCTTTCTTCGAAATGTTACAATCAGTGATGACAATGAATTACAATATGAATTAAGCAACAATTTAATCAATCAGTTTTACAAATTTTCGTTGCTTTATCTCCTGGGTGTCACGAAAGTCACCTCATTCTCAACAGCTTGCTATATTTTGTAAAGAGATGATGTCATGATGGTTGAAAATGATAATCTTTGTTATTGATACTGATTTATCATAGAAAATGTTCATCAATCTGTTTTACAAATTTCCGTTGCTGTATCCCCTGGTTGTCACGAAATTCAGCTCAGTCATAATGACTAGGTATGTAACTTGCTTTATTTCACAAACAAATGATGTCATAATGGTTAGAACTTATCATCTCTATTATTGATACTGATAGATTATGGAGAAATTTTAATTAATGAGTCATACAAATTTCTGTTGCTTTATCCCTTGGTTGTGACGAATGTCACCTCAATCCCAATGACTAGATATATAACTTGCTTTACTTCACAAACAAATGATGTCATAATGGTTAGAATTGATAATCTTTATCATTGATACTGATATATCATGGAGAAATTTTAATCAATCAGTTTTATAAATTTCTGTTGCTTTATCTTCTGGGTGTCACGCGAGTCACCTCATTCCTAATGAATAGATATATAACTTGCTTTATTTCACAAACAAATGATGTCATAATGGTTAGAATTGATAATCTTTATCATTGATACTGATATATCATGGAGAAGTTTTAATCAATCAGTTTTATAAATTTCTGTTGTTTTATCTTCTGGGTTTCATTCAAGTCATCTCATTCCTAATGACTAGATATATAACTTGCTTTATTTCACAAACAAATGATGTCATAATGGTTAGAATTTATAATCTTTATTATTGATACTGATATATCATGGAGAAATTTTAATCAATCAGTTTTATAAATTTCTGTTGCTGGTTGTTATCACCTCAGTCCTGGCTTTATTTCACAAACAAATGATGTCATAATGGTTAGAATTTATATTCTTTATCATTGATACTGATATATCATGCTTTATCTTCTGGGTGTCACGCAAGTCACCTCATTCCTAATGACTAGATGTATAACTTGCTTTATTTCACAAACAAATGATGTCATAATGGTTAGAATTTATAATCTTTATCATTGATACTGTCACCTCACAAACAAATGATGCCATAATGGTTTGAATTTATAATCTTTATCCTAATGAATAGATATATAACTTGCTTTATTTCACAAACAAATGATGTCATAATGGTTAGAATTTATAATCTTTATTATTGATACTGATATATCATGGAGAAATTTTAATCAATCAGTTTTATAAATTTCTGTTGCTTTATTCCCTGGTTGTCATGAAAGTCACCTCAGTCCTAATGAATAGATATATAACTTGCTTTATTTCACAAACAAATGATGTCACAATGGTTAGAATTTATAATCTTTATTATTGATACTGATATATCATAGAGAAATTTTAATCAATCAGTTTTATAAATTTCTGTTGCCTTATTCCCTGGTTG
Source organism: Aurelia coerulea (assembly GCA_039566865.1). Taxonomy (NCBI): domain Eukaryota; kingdom Metazoa; phylum Cnidaria; class Scyphozoa; order Semaeostomeae; family Ulmaridae; genus Aurelia; species Aurelia coerulea. The sequence goes on from CM076945.1 coordinate 18,305,982, forward strand.
TCATGAAAGTCACCTCAGTCCTAATGAATAGATATATAACTTGCTTTATTTCACAAACAAATGATGTCACAATGGTTAGAATTTATAATCTTTATTATTGATACTGATATATCATGGAGAAATTTTAATCAATCAGTTTTATAAATTTCTGTTGCCTTATTCCCTGGTTGTCATGAAAGTCACCTCAGTCCTAATGAATAGATATATAACTTGCTTTATTTCACAAACAAATGATGTCATAATGGTTAGAATTTATAATCTTTATTATTGATACTGATATATCATGGAGAAATTTTAATCAATCAGTTTTATAAATTTCTGTTGCTTTATTCCCTGGTTGTCATGAAAGTCACCTCAGTCCTAATGAATAGATATATAACATGCTTTATTTCACAAACAAATGATGTCACAATGGTTAGAATTTATAATCTTTATTATTGATACTGATATATCATAGAGAAATTTTAATCAATCAGTTTTATAAATTTCTGTTGCCTTATTCCCTGGTTGTCATGAAAGTCACCTCAGTCCTAATGAATAGATATATAACTTGCTTTATTTCACAAACAAATGATGTCATAATGGTTAGAATTTATAATCTTTATTATTGATACTGATATATCATGGAGAAATTTTAATCAATCAGTTTTATAAATTTCTGTTGCTTTATCTTCTGGGTTTTATTCAAGTCATCTCATTCCTAATAACTAGATGTATAACTTGCTTTATTTCACAAACAAATGATGTCATAATGGTTAGAATTTATAATCTTTATCATTGATACTGATATATCATGGAGACATTTTAATCAATCAGTTTTATTAATTTCTGTTGCTTTATCTTCTGGGTGTCACGCAAGTCATCTCATTCCTAATAACTAGATGTATAACTTGCTTTATTTCACAAACAAATGATGTCATAATGGTTAGAATTTATAATCTTTATCATAGATACTGATATATCATAGTGAAATTTTTTTCAATCAGTTTTATAAATTTCTGTTGCTTTATTCCCTGGTTGTCATGGAAGTCACCTCAGTCCTAATGAATAGATATACGGTATAACTTTCTTTATTTCGCAAACAAATGATGTCATAATGGTTAGAATTGTTAATCTTCATCATTGATACTGATATATCATAGAGAAATTTTAATCAATCAGTTTTATAAATTTCTGTTGCCTTATTCCCTGGTTGTCATGAAAGTCACCTCAGTCCTAATGAATAGATATATAACTTGCTTTATTTCACAAACAATTGATGTCATAATGGTTAGAATTGGTAATCTTTATCATTGATACTGATATATTATGGAGAAATTTTAATCAATCAGTTTTATAAATTTCTGTTGCTTTATCTTCTGGGTGTCACGAAAGTCATCTCATTCCTAATGACTAGATATACGGTATAACTTTCTTTATTTCGCAAACAAATGATGTCATAATGGTTAGAATTGTTAATCTTCATCATTGATACTGATATATCATAGAGAAATTTTAATCAATCAGTTTTATAAATTTCTGTTGCCTTATTCCCTGGTTGTCATGAAAGTCACCTCAGTCCTAATGAATAGATATATAACTTGCTTTATTTCACAAACAAATGATGTCACAATGGTTAGAATTGATGATATTTGTGATTGATACTGATATATCATGGAGAAATTTTAATCAATCAGTTTTATAAATTTCTGTTGATTTATCTTCTGGGTGTCACGCAAGTTACCTCATTCCTAATGAATAGATGTATAACTTGCTTTATTTCACAAACAAATGATGTCACAATGGTTAGAATTGATGATATTTGTGATTGATACTGATATATCATGGAGAATTGCAAACAATCAGTTTTATAAATTTCTGTTGCTTTATTCCCTGGTTGTCATGAAAGTCACCTCATTCCTAATGAATAGATATATAACTTGCTTTATTTCACAAACAAATGATGTCATAATGGTTAGAATTGATAATCTTTATCATTGATACTGATATATCATGGAGAAATTTTAATCAATCAGTTTTATGAATTTCTGTTGCTTTATCTTCTGGGTTTCATTCAAGTCATCTCATTCCTAATGGCTAGATATATAACTTGCTTCATTTCACAAAGAAATGATGTCATAATGGTTAGAATTTATAATCTTTATCATTGATACTGATTTATCATAGAGAAATTTTAATCAATCAGTTTTATAAATTTCTGTTGCTTTATTCCCTTGGTTGTCATGAAAGTCACCTCAGTCCTAATGACTAGATATATAACTTGCTTTATTTCACAAACAAATGATGTCATAATGGTTAGAATTTATAATCTTTATTATTGATACTGATATATCATGGAGAAATTTTAATCAATCAGTTTTATAAATCCCTGTTGCTTTATCTTCTGGGTGTCACGAAAGTCATCTCATTCCTAATGACTAGATATATAACTTTCTTTATTTAACAAAAAAATTATGTCATAATGGTTAGAATTGATGATATTTGTGATTGATACTGATATATTATAGAGAAATTTTAATCAATCAGTTTTATAAATTTCTGTTGCTTTATTCCCTGGTTGTCACAAAAGTCACCTCATTCCTAATGAATAGATATATAACTTGCTTTATTTCACAGACCGATGATGTCACAATGGTTAGAATTGATGATATTTGTGATTGATACTGATGTGTCAAAGAGAAATTTTAATCAATCAGTTTTATAAATTTCTGTTGATTTATCTTCTGGGTGTCATGCAAGTTACCTCATTCCTAATGAATAGATATATAACTTGCTTTATTTCACAAACAAATGATGTCACAATGGTTAGAATTGATGATATTTGTGATTGAAACTGATATATCATGGAGAATTGCAATCAATCAGGTTTATGAAAATATGTTGCTTTATCTTTGGGTGTCACGCAAGTCACCTCATTCCTAATGAATAGATATGAAACATGCTTTAGGTCACAAAGAAATTATGTCCTAATGGTTAGAATTGATAATCTTTGTCGTTGATACTGATATATCATGGAGAATTTTAATCAATAATTGTTCAAATACATTCGTGCTGATTTATCTTCTCGGTGTCACGAAAATACCCACTTGTGATTAACCGCTATGCAGCATACTTTATTTGTGGTACGAATGATGTCAAAATGGTTGTTAGGAAATATTTTTCTCCTAATTACTAATTTATCATGGGGAACTTTAATGAATCAATTTTATACATTTCTGTTGCTTTCTCTTTTAGTTTCTCAAAAGCTACCTCGTTTGCAATGGCCAGATATATAACTTGCTCGATTTTATAAACAAGTCATGTCATAATCGTACAAGATTATAATCTTTGTGCTTGACACTGACTTATCATTGATAATTAAAATCAATCAGTTTTATAAATTGTTATTGCTTTATCATTTGATTATCACGAAAGTACCCTGGGTACCAGACTCTCTAGGATAAAATTTTATCAAAGAGAATCTGGTACCCAAGGTACCACGAGAGTTACCTGGCTCGCAATGATCGGACATATACCGGGTATCTCGCATAAAAATACCCCCTTTTAACAAGAGGAAGAAACAACGCAATAAGATATTGGGTCTTCCTGAATCCACAGCTAAATTTTTTAATATTCAACTTAAATGCACTTACGCTGCATTTAAAAATCGTCCACGAAACACCGCAGATACGATCTCAAAATCTCACAATTTGGAGTGGACCTGAAACCAAAGGTTTTGAGAAAGGGCCTCGCCATGATTTGATATCAAGGGCATTATCCAAAGGAATTTTAGTTTTGCTGTTGAAAAGGATTATAAGCACATGTGGCCATGACCCTAATGAGGCGAATAGAATACAAATGTGTTAAAAATGATAAACTCTTCCCACTTCTCCAAAATAAGCGTGCTGTCCCCATTCTCCTATTTTTTGATACAAATAAATTTTGCATTGGAATGCAATAAAGACCCATACCCCAAAAGGAAAGTACTTTCAAGATAAACTGAAGCATCTTAAAGTATAATTCTTTTGAAAAGTAGAATCTAAAAAGCGAAGTTGAAAACTCCTTTGGAAAATGCCTGGTGTGATATAAAATCATCATGGCTAGGCCCTTTTTCATAACCTCTGGTTTCAGGTGCAGGTCTTTGTGAACTCGTATCTCCAGTGTTTGGCGGACGATTAAAAAATGCAAGGTATCTGTATTTAAGTTAAGGATTGGCAAATGCTGCTGTGTAGTTAGAAAGTCCTGATATCTTATTGTTTCGTTCCTTTCTTTAGGCAAAAGGGATTCCTTTTTTTGAGACACCCGGTAGGTTAATTATTTTATAAACATATGATGTCATAACGGTTGAAAATGATAATCTTTGTGGTTGATGCTGATTCATCATAGAGAACTTTAATCAATCGGTTGTACAAAAAATGTAGTGCTTTAGATTCGAGTGTTACAAACACCCACTCCTAATGAACATCTATGCAGCATGTGCTTTATTTTATCTGTGGTACAGATGATGTCAAAATGGTTAATAGAACAATAATCTTCTTCAAAATACCTTATCGTAATAAGATATCGTAGATTATACCCATCCATTTGTTTTACAACGTCTGCTGCTTTTTCTTCTATGTGCCATAAATTAGCCTCATGATTCCAATATCAATATAAGCATACGGAGACAGTTTCTTTTCGAGAACTATAATGGGCTGGGCTACACTTACAAACATTGAAATTTTAGAACTGCAAATATTTAGCATGCTTTTATGCTTCCAATTTATTTTCATTTCTTTTTGGGTTTTTAGACCCCTTTGCGTCGATGTTATATGGCTTTGCAAAGTATTCTTATAGATGCTGATGTAGATAGCATTCTCTTTGATACTTTTGAGGTGTTATAAATAAAAATTGTGATCGAAATCATACTCTTGTAGAAACTGATCATTCAATCAGTTCTACAAACTTCAACATAGGGCTCAAATCTTTGAAAGGTCGGTGTAAAAATTCTATTACAGTTTTCTTTGAAATAAATGGCTTGGAAGTAGCTTAGGGCTTTTTGCTGTAAATCTGCCGTGGAAATCTATTGATATCTGGATTAGTTTCAAATTGGCGGCATTTCTTAAATGTAAGGCTATGACGTCATCAAATGTCTAAATCCTAAACCAGAAAGCTACAGATTTCTGCTTTCCATCACATTGTACCTTTATAAACTGTGGTTTTCTCGAAGGTTATGTCATTTTTCCTATGTAGGTTTATGATTTACGATGATTCAAATTTTTTCAATATTCTCCATGAATTTTTTCAAAAATGATTAAATTGCTGCCATTTGAAGAAAATCAAGATATCATCAAATTTCCATGGCAGATTTACAGCAGAGTACCATAAGTTCCTTTCAAGCCATTCAATTCAAAGCAAAATGTCATACAAGTTTACACCCACCTGTTTAAAGATTTGAAAGATTTGAGCCCTACGCTACAAACTTCTCCTGTTGCTTTATCATCTAAGTTTCATGAATTTCAACGCATTTCTAATGATCCGATAAACATTTTGATTCATTTGGGGTGCTAGTGATGTCAATAAACCGTTTGAAAACGATAAATCGCCTTGTTTTAATTCTAATTTTGATCAGGTAGCTTTCAAATCTCTACTGTTTCATCTTCTAAGTTTCACCAAAGTTACCTCAATCCTAATGACCGGATATGTCAAATTATTGATGCTAATAATGTAAAAATCATCGGTTAGAAACACAGCCTGTATCATATCTAGGTTTGATGTTTCAAAGCTCATAACTCAGTAGGTTTCCAAGGATTCAACGAAGCTAACTGCTAAGGGCCAATTTATAAGTTGTGCTCATCTCGCACCGAATCAAATATGATGTTAAATCAAGATAAGCACGACGTATAAATTGAATTCGGAATTAAGCTCGAATAAAATGTAAAGCACGATATAAGCTCATCCTTGCTAGTCGCACTACGCAGCCAACGTGTAAACTTGGATTTTAGCGTCGTGCCTCTGATGAATCAAATCAAGTTGATCTGTTTCCCTTGAAATTTGAAATACGAGGTTGCAATGAAAAGGCCTCGTATCCGATTGAGCACCAAAAAGAGGTAGCTTTGGAATTGCCCGAAATTGCCGAATGAGTTAGCGCGGCTAAAGTGCAACGTTGAAATCAAATCAACTTTTCGTTACGCGCTTAGCTTGTGCTTTTGTCGATCTAAATCCTAATTGATTCGATGCTAGTTAAACACGACGTATGAATTGGCCCTAAGTGGATGTAACCTATAAATAGGACAAAGAAAACGCCTGCGAACGCTAGCATTCTTCCAGCTAAACATTATTCACACATGTGTTGCAGTCATCAAATACAATTGGTCAATTTTAGACTTGGAAAATGCAGCGCTGTCAGTTATACCATCACACCAGAGATACCAGAGTCTAAGTAGCTAAACTAAACCAAGCAAGCAAGGAAATTTTTCATTTTTCTGTCTATTACGTTATCTTAAAAACGGTGCAAAAGATTTTGAGGCGCATTAGGGATGGTTATTTTTCCTTCAAGTTTAGATGCATATTTACTGATATCTACCAACAGAATGCTTTTTCGAATAGATTTATTGAATTTGGTTTTGCTGAAATACCAGAGGAAATTGATCTTAATTAGTATTGCGATCTCTAAGCAAGAAGGTCATCCCTAGGTTAACCTCAGCATGCTATAAAATGCACTTGAAGTAACCATCTTGTGTGATCTAGGCCCTTTTGATTGTTTATCCCCTTAGCCTTATCTTTATTCCTTTGTGAACCAAGTGGATCGTTAACAAGATCATGCATATATCACTGTTGCACATTTGTCTCTATGCTGCAAGCTTCAGTAAGTCTATTTGATCTAAAGATCGGCATTGACTTTGAAGGAATTCATGAAGGGGCATGTCTCAGCGACAATGCGTCTCCATTTGTTTTTAGCTGCTTGATCTTTGTGACAAAAAGGCTCAGCTTTAAGGAATTACAAATCAATTTGCATCCAAATTTATCCATTTTGCCATTATCATCTCAAGGTTTCAAAGCATTTTAGAAAACAAGAATTGGATATAACGCCATAGCATGCATTGCTGACTGACTAAGTGAAAATCGTGCATTTCCAGCTTTACACCTATACGAGGTTTAGATATCATAATAATCAGTTGGCGAGTATTCCAATTAACTCGATGAATGTTTCGACATTGCCCAGATGCACGATCCTAAATTCGTCACGAATTTCAGTGAGTCATAGTTAGTTTAACAGTGAGAAAAGATTACTTAGCTGTTAAATGTTTTGCTTAAATCGACGTTATTTGCATAGCAGTTTCTGCAACAGCTGCCAAGGCAGTAGAACTATTGAGCAGGTGTTATCCTGTTCTCAGCATAAAAACTACAACGGACAGATAAGCAAAGTGGAAGACAAAAGTTTGGTCCCCTCAAGTTTTTAGGAGTAGAGTAGGAATTATCACTATTCTTAGACGTACTGCTTTTACCTTCTTTCTCCTTTACTTATTAAAAACTAGCAAGGAGCGTTGGTTCTAAATCATTTGGTATTTTGTTGCTTGCAATCATGAATATGGCATGAATATCTCCCCATGGGACTACACACCCTATGCTGCAGAAGCTCAATGTATTACTTCGTCGGTTTTTATTTCTAGAGAGTTTGGTATTCGTCGGTATCCTTACACTGAGGCCATCTGAAGCACTACATAAAACCTTTAATAAATCATCGATTGCCGACTATCACTTTATTGCAAAAGAAGGAGTTTATTTAAGACTTCTCACTAAATTGCTTTGCATTAGAGTAAACATTTTCTTCACGGTTGATCAAACCACGTGATTGGAGAGCAACCCAGCAACAACTGAGTTGAGCAGCCAAGAAAAGCAGCCCTACTTTAATGCAAATCTACGACCTCTGGTTCACAGCATACATCATTTGCAATTCGATATGATATACCAAGATAGTCACAAGCGTCTTGCTAATGTCTTCAAAGGAGCTCGAAGATCTATTTCGCTTGTGCCCTCTTGAATTCATTCCATGAAATGTTATATATTAAAAGTCAAAAATTTTGGACGAATAAACTTGAGACAAAATATTTTTGGCACAAAATATATCTTTGCTTATTTCGTACTAAAAAATATCATACATTTAGATCGTGCTTCATTTTAAGGCTTCTTGGTCAGAAATTTCAACAATGGTTGCTAACATGAATTTAGTTTTATGAAATGTAATTTTTTTCACTACTTCAAACACTCCTTTTTAGTGCAAAGCATTTCGTACGCAAGACATTACGTTTTCAAACCTATGCAATACCCGAAAATATTAATGTCCGAAATGTTTGGCTTATAATGTATTTCAGCTGAGTTAGGAATCTACATTGATTCATGACAGTTTCGAGCTTAAAGGTAATCAGTAGACAGATAATCTGCTATCTGAAAACGATTAAATCGTTAATACCACAGATGTAAAATATAGATTCTATATTTACCGTAGCAGCGACTCGTCTCACTTGCAGTTTTGAGATCATGCTTAGTGTGAATTAAGCTGCAATTCCCTGTCATACTTAGAGCATTCAATGCCACGGTTTCACTGCTATGACTTAGCAAATAGATAGTTACCTAATACCTTGAGCATAGAGATACCCACTGCTGCAGTGCGTTAATTTTTGATTGCAGAAAAAGTAGACCTCTCATCTTTTAATAGACCATATCTCCCTTTTCAATTTGCAAATTGTTGATGAAGGCCTATATCCCGGGGGCGGGGGGTAACTACCAGATATACCGGTACGGGGTGTGCCATTTTTAGGGTGCCTTTTTTCAGGCAAAAAATCTATTTTAGGGTGAAATTTTTGGCAAGACCCCAAATAGACATAAATTTTGTAGTGTCATTGAATAACTCTTTAGGGTATTGATTCATCTAATTTATATATTTGGTTAGAGCTTTGACTTTTGTCACAGTTTTAGGTATATATTTTGAATGACCCGTAACTTTTGGGGTATGATTTTTGGCAAATTTATGAATTTTTGGGTGTGATGTCACAAGTCAAAATGGGACAACCCCGTGATCTGCTTATTGAATTCACCCCCCCCCCCCCGGGCCTATATCCCAGATCTCCCTTTTCAATTTGCAAATCATTGATGAAGACCCATATCCCATAACTCTGCATGATTTGCACCCATGTAATCCTGACCTTCCCACATCTCCTGTGACCCAACTTTTGCACCTTTTTCTAGTGAAGAATCAAAGTGGGGTATTTCATTGTTAAAGAGAATCAACGGAGATAAAAGCCCCGCGCGGAAGGAGTCTGGGTATTCTATTATTAGCCTATTGTATTTGATGATTTCGAGACGACCATGGATATTGTTTAGCAAGAGGAACAATAACATGCGTAGGAGTTTTCAATGCCCTATTTATAGATGACCTCCTCTTAGCTCCGTTCATTCACTTTAAGTGATACTCAACATGGCACACATATGGTTAGATCTGCTCATCTGAAATTCCTTAGATATAGGTCTTTTTAAATCACAATTCTGGTAGATGGGAAGTGTTTTTGGAGTTTTCTTATCAATTGGTCCCATAATGATTATCTGTTCCAAACATCTGAAATTCTCCTTGTCGTTTGCTTGACAACGATAAAGTCAACAAAATACAACGCTTTGTGCAGCAACAACGACAACAACAGTCTCTAGCCATTAATGATAATAGTAATAATAGTAATTTTCATAAAGTGCCAAGATCCATTAGATCTATATTCTTCAGCACTGTACAAGACCCAAGTTAAAGAAAATGTCCATTTTTGGAAGTAAAAAGTTCCAGGATAAATTACACATCAAAAACAATAGAAAAGAAGAATGCCTTCAATCTAGATTTTGAAATATCATTTTTCTGTGAGTCACGAATGTTATAAGGCAGGCGATTTCAAAAGGTAGCAGCAGCCACCAGAAATGCTCTTTGTCTCCAATGTTTTATATTTTGTTTTTGGAATTTTCAGCTGCAAAGATATATTTGACCTTAGTTATTCAGTGCTTTGTATGTTAGCAATATCTTGAATTCGATTCTTTGTTGCACAGGTAGCCAATGGAGGTCCTTTAAAGGGGCTGAGTCACGTAAAGTAAACAAACTTCTTTCGAAACGACGATTTTGCAGTTTTTTTTGACAGGCCACATCACACAGATTTTCCACTATTTTTCTCAAAATGAAATTGCTATTTTGAAGATGAACTCTTGAACATCAGAGAGAAACAAACGAAACAACCATATGTTGTAAGATTGCAAAGATATTGATGGATTTTTAGAAGTAACTTTATTGTGGATTCACCCCATCCACCAAAATCTGTGCAGAACACAATGGGCGCGTGCCGGCTCGTGCGGGCAACAACATAGATAACAGATTTGTTTACGGTTACGTGACCCAGCCCCTTTAAAGCGGGAGTGATGTGATCATGCTTTTTTATTCTGATTATTATCCTTGCTACTGCATCCTGTGCCGATCCTGTGCGTGCTGCAGTTTCTGTATTTGGCAATCTGGCAGACCATATAGTAGGCTATTGCAGTAATCGAGCTTATTTGTGATGAATGCATCGATCATTGTCTTTGTGGATTTCGAATCGAGATACTTTATTATATGTCTGATACTTCTTATGTGATAAAAAGCTGTGGAGCAGGTCTTTGATTTTCCATGGACAAGTTTTCTTCGATCATGGCGCCAAGATTTCTCAAAGGAGAGACTGGCTTTATTTCAGCATCGCCAATCTTTATAGAATTTATGTTCAATTTGCTGTAGGTGTGTGTTTTGACCCTATTATCACGAACTCTGCCTTTCCATCATTGATTTTAAGCTTATTGGCAAGCATTCATTTCCAAACATTGCATATACAGGCCTGAATTAACTGGAGTAAGTCATATTGTGACACTTGATCTGTGTGTTTAAACGAAAGGTATATTTGTAGGTCATCTGCACAATCATGTGCATTTGGGAGATGCTGTGCCATTGCGCAGTAAAATTGCGTAGATTAGTGTCCCGTATCCAAGTTTAGCCCTTTCAGATATCTTCCCTTTGATCTGCACACGCCGATATCGGTTGCTGGTGTATCATTGCACCCATTAAAATGCTGTTCCGCTGAGCCCTTCTTTTTTCTTTCGAATGTCCAAGAGAATGGCATGATCAATCGTGTCAAAAGTCGCACTAAGATCTATTAACAAAGTGACTTTTTGGGTATCCATATCGAGGAGAATGTCTGATAGTACTCTCAGCAGTGCAGTTTCCGTGCTATCTTTATACGCTGACTGGAGAGCTGGTAAAGGACAATGTAGATTCCTATGCGAGGAAATTTGCTTCACTAAAGCCCGCTCTGCTATCTTAGAGATGAACGATAAATTGCTAACCGGTTTGAAATTTGGAAAAATAGTATCCAAGCCATCTTTTTTTTCAACAGTGGTATTACAAACGCCTCCTGCCATGCTCCTGCAAAGGAACCTCTTACCGTGATAAATTAATGATGTGTGTTATGAAAAGTGTGGGTTATCAAAAGCCATTCAAAGCTGAAGAAATTTGAATAGATCTTGCGTCTTCAAATCGACAAAATTCATACACATGGGTTAGAAATTTCCTAATTTTCATGCTAATAAGTTCAAAATTCTTGAATATTCTGTCATAGAAATGGGTCTTGTTTTCAAAGTCCAGATGCAGATCTAATCACGGTCAAAATAAGGGATTCCCCACGGGGAGTAATGCATGTCCCAAATAGAACCAACAGAGTTTTCTGCAGAATGAGGCACAACATAACGGACCCTCGTGATTTCTGCAAAGACGGCTGTTTCTAAAGCTAGGCATGATTCCTGAAAGCTGTATCTTCTCATTTGAGATGCTACATTATTATCATGTGTTGCCTATCAATATCTGTCAAAAATGCTTTGGTTAAGCGTACCGCTTTGGTGTACCACTAGCATAGCTTGGCTTCTTTTTGGTATCAAAAGGTTTAATTTTCTTATAATGAAGCTTAAACTTAACATTATCTAAATGGCTGAAAGACTGCATTGTTAACCATCATGCATAACCACCATTTAAGTAGCACTCTCAGAACGATCAGTACCAAATCTCTTGCAAGCACAGTTTAGATGCATCAAAAGCTTTCAATCCGGGTATCGTGGCACCTGAACTTTCTTACAGCTAATTGTGTGCTTCATTTTACTTGAAAATCGATCCCTATAATAAACCATGTTTTACTAATGGTTTCAGGCCTTTTTGTCAAAGGCAGAAAAGTTCCAGAGTTAGTTCAGTTAGTTGTTCCAGGCTATTTTGGACATGTCTTCTTCAGAATGAAGTATACACTCATGGCTGTGGAATGGAAATTGGTCTGATCTCAAAGGGTCGAATTTAAGTTGAATGCTAGCAGTGGAAAATCATTCATTAAATTAAATTCATTGAAATGGATGCCAAAAAATCATATTCTTGAAAACAAGAACAGTTTAAGCCAAAGTGAAAAAGACATCAAAGTCACCCTCCCCGTGTTCTAGACGTCCATATTGATAATCCCTTATCGTTGGCATTTCTGGACATTTTTTATCACTCAGAGAAAGTCTCAAGGCAATAGTCTTCTTTGAGTAACATTTATTTTCTTGAAATAATGTATCATGTCCTTAAAGCAGATTTTAGTCGGGAATAGTCCTTTTCCTATAATCATCAATCCTTCCACTTAAAGAACGAAAAAGTCAATCCAGTCAGTGACATGTGATACACACACCTTAACAGGTCAAACATATGATTTGATACATGAGCTTTTGACGAAAAGTGTCTCTGCGCGTAGAATTAAAGCTTTCTGCTCTTTATCGTCTCGCAACTGTCAGTCAGATCTAAATCAATCGGAAATAATTGTATGGACATTTTGGTCTTGAAATTCTACAGAAGAGATATTCAGTTCAAGAAAGCTGTGACAAACTGTCCTTTGTGACAATAATTTAGTTTACAGTGCCACAAACTCCGAGAGTTTTAAGTTGCTCATTGCTTCTTTAAAGTCTATGCGTTTAAGTGTTCTTCTCTAATGAGCAGTTTTCAAGCTTTTTAAATTGAGTTAAATCGATGAATAAACAAGACAATACCGAGATCACATTGTGAGGTCATATTTTGTAATGGTTTATGTACCCGAAATTTCATTTTCGAAAGCGAATCGATAAGTCAAGTGACAACAATTGATAGAATTATTTTAAAACCATGTGAAGCAGGGACCGCGCAGCCATTGGGCTAGGGGGGGGGGCTAAAGCCCCCCCCCACTTTTTTCAAAGATAGGTCTAAAATCTTTCACAAACATGGAATTTTCAATATTTTCATTCACGCAACTGCTGCGTTTGCTGAGCGAGCAAACAAGATGTCAGTGGCGGATTTAAGGGGGACAAGTGAGGGCAATTGCCCCCCTTCACGACAAAAACTCAGCTTGGCGCCCCTTTTTTGGCGAAAAGGGCGCCCCTCATCTTGACTCTAACACAATTTTTAACCATTTCGATGTAAATATGGAGGAAATATGGGGGAAACATATAAGTCAAGGCGTTATTTAGTAGTAAATCAAAGAATTTTCTTTAAAAAGCGTCCAAAATTTTTCGCGCTCCTTCGGTGCGCTCAATTTCCGTTATATTTTTGGTGCCCTCTTTGCAAGTTGCCCCCCACCCCTTCAACTTTGGGCTGGACCCGCCCCTGCAAGATGTCCCTCTTGGATATTGCTAACGATTTCGTTAAAAATTAGAATGGGCATCGCAACTTTGGCACGTTTGCTCTGACAGATCTTCAGTAGTAATGGTTTTTATGAGAAGAAACGCTTTGCTGTTAATTTTGTTGGTTGTAACGATATGTCTCTTTTCATAGTAATTGAAATCTTTTTTGAACCAAACTCACTGTATATAAATAAGGACGTAAATAGTCCAGCCTTTTATTGAAAAGGGCGTTTTCCGACGTCCTAAAGGGCGTGGTCTCAAACATTTTCCGGGGGCAAGCCCCCGGACCCCCACTTTGAAACCGCTGCGCGGTCCCTGATGTGAAGGTCTTAACAATCCAGCTCACAGGTTCCTTATTGGTTCTCTGCACCAAAGCTGCGAATAGCTGTTAGGACATCTTTTGGAGCTCAGTAAAATATTTTATGTTGCATCAGAAACAACGATAGCTTTAAATCTCTTCGTGGTGAGTTAAAGAGAACACAGAATATAAAGATTCTTGGTGTGATATCCAATCCACAATGCAAATTAAAACCCTGCCGGTACGATTTGGATCCGTTACAAAAGTGTTACGGAACAGCCTCCCGTTTACACATGCCAAGTGGATCCGTCACACTTTTGATACGGTTAGCCGTATCGTTTTTGATACGCCTAGGAAAGCGGAGCGCTCATGATCCGGCACTGTGTAAACGCCTTTACCGTCACACTTTTGATACGCTACGATTACGAGGGCATTTTTATGGGTGTAAACGAGGCTACAGGTAAGGTGCCAAATTAGAAAATTACCGGCAAAACCAACCTCGTTCCCAGGCCCACCATTGTCTTCCTTAGGTCATTGATGTTGGCCCTGGTACCGGTTGCCGCAAAAGTGGCCATTTGGGCGCCATTTTGTTTTGCATAAATTATCAGCTGCAGTTTATTACAAACACTCTATTGTCTCCATATGGAAACTGAGTCCGACAGATATAACTACATGTCAGCTGATTTTGATCCATAACATACAATGTAATAAGTCGGAAACATCGAGGAAAAAGTATGAAATTGTGACGAAAAATGGCCGTTGCTCTAGCGCTAATAATGCCGTAGATGATTCGAAAAACTAGAAACAAACACTTTGAGGTCCTCTTTCCGCCCATTTTAAAGGTATTTAAACATTAATCGGGGGTTAGCAAGTGCATTTAATAGGAAAATAAGCACGATTTGTTTTAGTGGAAAATGGGCCTAAGTCGAAATTTTTCGAAAATTTCGCCGCAGCTTCGAAAATGAAATGGCTCGCTATTCTCCCAATTTCAGAGATAAATAGCAAATTAAAGTTGAAATAGGTAAAGAATGTGGTTTTCCGTCGAATTTTGACATTTCGAGGCCCATTTCCGAGCGCAAATCTGAGTTACCGTGCAAAATGGGGTAGGCCAAAATTTACCCCCATTTTCAAGGCGCCCGCGCGGAGCCCCTGAAGGCGGTATCCAATTCCAAATTTCGTTATAAGATTTGCAGATGAGTTGGCTCTTGTAAACTTTTTTCCGTTTTGAAATTGGTCAAGTAACCATAGAGCATCGACTCCAAACGTAACCTCGGGTAAAAAAATCGGAACATTTTGTTAAACCCCCTTTTATGACGTCATAACGAACCCCAAATTTCTTGAAACCTCAAAATTCAGATGCGCCGTTGTCTTTTACCCCTTATAAGCCCCTTCTCTGCTCCATGATTGCTACTAATGTTTTTGAAATAGTGATCAAATGGAGGCCATTTTTGAATGGGAATCAATAGGGATGGGCACCCAAAATGACCAAATATGCCAAATTTCTCCTGCAAGCGCAGACGGATGGGGTTCAAACCCCCATCAACTAGGGAACATTATGACTTTTAAGGTATACCAAAAATCGGTTTTTCAATTTTTTGTCCCGTTTTCCGGTGACAGCGACCCAAAGTTGATTGATTTTCTGCCAAGCAATAAGTCTTTGGAATTTGGAATAATTAACGAGGCCTTTGTTACCAAATAGCCAATCAAATTGCGAATTTGACCTGCCCGGTACCAGGGTCAGTACTGACGTAGGAAGCTGGCCCTGGGAACCAGGTTGCGGCAAAACATCACAAAATGGAGGCTTTGCATCGTCAGTTTGTCACAAATCTATTACTGGTAATTTCTTCACTTCTTGCTGTTCTTAATTTAAATGCAGTTTTAGCAGCACTTTTTAGCAAGCAGCATCTCATAAGGCAACGTCAGTGTTTGAACATTTTTGAGGGGAGCTCAGAGAGAATAATGAGGATCAGGCAGCTGCTTAAACGTTCGAAGGCAAAGTCAAGAAGGAAGCGTCTATACTGGACAAGACCTGGACGAACAAGTGCTTGGTGGGGTAATTTTATCACGGATCAAGTTGTGCCAGAGGAGTGGAAGGAAAACTTTCGCATGTCGAAAGAAAATTTTATGCGTTTGTGTCAGCAGATCAGACCCTTTATTGAAAAGGAGTCAACTCATACGAGAGAGCCAATCTCATATATCACCGTAGCGCGAGCCTGTAAATTTGAGGTGCCGGTATATCTGAGGTTTGCCGGTATATCTGAGGTTTGCCGGTAAATATGAGGTGTCGTGGGACTACTCAAACACCTGGGTTATTGTTTAAGAAGCCATTCAAATTAAACAATGCAGTATAGAAATCGCTCATTGTACAACACACATTACTCTTTTGTGGTCACCGCTGTTGACCGCTTTTTGTCGGGGGGGGGGGGGGGGGTAAGGCTGGCAACAGACAGGTTCAGCAATACCTTGGTCCTTGGAATATTTACTCTTCAAAGAACGTTTAGCAATTCTAGCTAAACAAGATTCATAATTTGTTTCTTTTAATTTAGAAGCCAAATTAAAATGCATTCTCCAATCTACAGCCGAATTTATATAAATCCTATGAGAGTTTTTCATAAGAAACTCTTATGAGCGCTCAGCTCTCAGATCACTAAAAAAGCAAAACAAACTTGAGCAGCATCATTTGCATCTTTTTTTCGTAATCTTCACATTTAAAATGAGAGTTGAGAAACGATGGAGAATCTTTCACGATATCGATTTACGAAACGGTAGCTTTCACGTTCCTATTTAACGCCTGTCTCAGAACGTCTCAAAGATTTGAGAAAATTGAAAAATGGACAAACGATATACGAGGAAAGAGAAAAAGAAGCTTAAAAAGATGGGATAAGCTATAAGGTTTCTGAAAAATGCCACAGGATTTTGCGACGAAAGTGAGTAAGAAACTAAACCAATACTAAGGAAGGGTTGTTAAGTTCTATCTTTCGAAATTTTGAAAGATGTCTCCATGGAGCATTGCGGACACCTTTATTTTGTAGGAAATTTTTATTCGATACTACTACCTTAAGTCTTTTGCGGAGGAGCATTGCTCGCGAAGCGAGCTACCTCTACGAAGGAGCGAGCTAGCGTAGCGCTTGAGAAGATTTGAAATCTTCTCAAGCGCTACGCTAGCTCGCTCCTTCAGAGAGGTAGCTCTCTTCGCGAGCAATGCTCCTCCGCAGAAGACTTAAGGTAGTAGTATCGAATAAAAATTTCCTTCAAAATTTCCTACAAAATAAAGGTGTCCGCAATGCTCCATGATGTCTCATGATTTTATCAAAATTTAAAAACCGCAAATTATATGTAACGAAATGAATAAAAAATTTAACCCATAGTAAAGAAGGGTTATTAGGTTATATCTTTCGATATTTTTGAAGGTTGTCTCATAATTTTATCAAAATTTAAAAATTTATTATTTTACTCGTGAGGTACTTAGTAATATCTAAAGATTGGAAAGGCTTGGAAAGGCTTGATACTAGGAAACGAGGGACAGTAGTGAGCATTAAGAAAACTCAACTCTCATATCGGCTAAAGATTAACCAACTCCAGTACTGGGAAAATGTGCAGTGGCGAAGCTAGCGGTCATGCTGCTCATGCTCAGCATGACCGACAATTTTCAGAGATATGATGAATATTTTTTCACCAGAAAAAATATTTCTTTGAAAAACTTTCTTTAAAATCACAACATATGTCATAGTACAACACATTTTACCCTTTGCATCTTGACCTGTCGATACCTTGGTCCCCTGTGTTAACTCGTGCTCGATTCGGAGCGCCAGACCTATCATAGGGTTTCTATACTAATGTTGTAGCTACACTGTGCAGTTATGGTCAAATTTCACTGTTTTCCGTACTGGTTCCCTATGTTTTGTCGTGCTGATCTGAAATCGCAGGATATGGGTCATTATGATCATAAACCTAGCAATGAAATGATTGGCTGGAGCTGATCTAACGCATGCCCATTGCGCCAGTTTTCGACTTAAGATCCTGCTGAAGTTCAAGAGCAGGATACGCATCGAAACAATAGATTTTATGACGATATAAACTTTGTCTTGTGAAGTTGACTGGCCTAGGCTCCGTTCAAGATGAGGTGTCAGTGCCCCTCCCTACATACACGTCTAGTTGGAGAATTATTATTTGAATTTTGATTATTGTGGAATGCAAAGATTCACTGGAAGTCCTTCTTTATCGAGGGAGACATTGTGCAGCTTAGTTATCGAGAAAATCTTGTGCAGCTTCAGGCGAGCAGAAGCCAGAAAGTGAGGGTATGTGATAGGCCTATCTAGGCCAATAACCAAAATGCAAAGCAAAGCTTGTTCTGAAGAGGAAAGACAGTGTCCCAGGATGTTCCAAGAAGTCTCGTGGTAAAAGAAGGAAGGTAGGAAGGTAGGCTGTGGGGAAAATTCCAGTACTGTGAAAATAATGATTAAGAAACTATTTATTTTGATAAAGGATGTGCCTAACATATTTTACAGTGTTTTCACTCGTTTCCTGTATCATATTACTCGAAAAGTACTTGAGCAATGTCTAAACATTGGAAATGCTTAAAAAAACATCGTTTTTAAATGTTCATAATGGCATAGGCAGTGAACATGAAGATTGTGATAGAACCTGTAAGAAACTCGTAAGAAACTCTGAGTACTGCAAATCTGATAATTTTAAGAAACTTTCAGTACCGAGCAAAATTCTTAGTTTCTCATAAAAAATATGTGCAAGTGTTCTCTTTGCCATATTCATAGACAAGCCTAGTATTTTAGACTTCCCTTCGAAGAAAATTGTCCTGTTCATGCTGTATTATCATAATTTGTTGCTGACAAAAGGAACTTTTGCAAGAGGATTTTCTCTCTGCATTATTATTATCTCCAGGGTACTTTGCTTTGGCTAGGAAAGGGGTGCTCAAGATACTCTTTGGGTCTAAAATTTTGACAAAAAATTAATATTTTTAGGTTTGTCATTTGTACAAGAATTTCTATGAGTTCCCTGAACTTCTGGATTATTTTCTGGGTCTCAAACTGAGAAAAATTGAAAAGAATATAAAAATGAATTTACAAACAAATTCAAAGTCAAGCAGCATTATCAAAATATGTGAACTTTTAAATATATACATTACATGAAATCTATCATGAGATTTTGTACCCCAGCCAGAGCACCCTTACCCTATTTATATAAGAATAACCCCCCCCCCCCACCAGGTTATTATTAGCATATGTGTTGCTAACTAAAGGAGCTTTCCAAGAGAACTTTGCTTTTTATGGATTATTGTCATACTGAAATTTGTTGGTTGAAGAACTTTTCAGATCAGAGCCTTCTCCCACAACCTCCTCCCACAACAAGAGCCAATCTGCTTGCAAGATGAATTGTTAGCTTTATTGCCCCAAATTTTACTGTTGCCTATTAGCTGGTGGGGGTCCCTTCTGCTTAAAAAGATATTCCTGTGATCTGGGACTTGAGTTAGTCAATGATCTTTTCAATGAGGATTAAACATGTCTGGTAACTGCTCAACAGAAATGATTGTATGAAATCTGAAACCCTAACACATGCCTGCCAGATTTGTGATAAACAAATGTTTTACTGCTGAAATGCCTGACTTGAAACAAGAACATTTTTGAGAACAATTCTTGGCCTAAAATTTTTGGAGAATAAGAATTTTTCATGAATGTATAGGTGTATTTTATATCTCTACAGAAATGGGCATTGCTCAAGCCTTTTACAAAAATGGGCGTTTCCAGGCAGAAAAATGGGCGTGGCCCAAGATATTTTCCGCGCCCTTTCCGCCTCCGGTGCAAGGAGCTTCTCCTATTCGCCTTCCGCCCAGAGCATGACCTACCATCTTCGCCCAGCTTCGCCACTGATAGTGAACGTGAATATTGTTATGAAACCTCTGAGAAACTCGTAAGAAACTCTGAGTACTGAAAATATGATATAATTTTAAGAAACTTTCAGTTTTGGGCCAAATTCTTAGTTTCTTTTGTAAAAAATTAGGGTATATGAAACTCAACTCTAGGATTGCCAAAAACTTGAGAAACTCCGTTTATCACATTTTGACCTGTTTCCTGTATCGTACTAATGAAAATTGGAAGGTACTTGTCTGAGTGATGTTTAAACATCGGAAAGGCTTCAAAAACTTCGTTTTGAAAGGTTCAGGAGCAGGCACGGGAAAGTGCACATGAAGATTATTATGAAACCTGTAAAAGCCAAGAGATTCTGGAAACTCCTAAGAATCTGTAAGAACCTTAGAAACTTATAACTCCGATAATCTTAGTAAACTTTCAGTATTTTCCCTAATGCTTAAAAACTTCTGAAGAGAATCACACGAAAATACACCGCGGAAAGGAAGAAAAACAGCGCTCGAAAATCATAATCTTCATCAACCCAGATACAAAACGGTATTGCAATGGAACGAAGTATTTGAGCAATAAGACAGTTTACTTTCGACTGATAACTTTTAGATGTAGCAAATCCATACCAAAGGAAACCAAATGAAATTGGATTCTTCTCGCGGATTTCCTTACGCAGCAAAAATCCTAACCCCTACCCTTCGAAGTTAAATCCTAGCGTTTGCTTTCCCGAACGCTGTCAGAAGGAACAGATTATATGCGGCAGAAATCCTCAGACGGTTGACCCGACCCCCGGAAAAACCTATTGTTTCCTTTGAAACCAGACCTTGTGTCTCACCTTTGTCTAATTCACAATAGGTTATGACTACTTGTCGCCTAAGAAGAATAGCTTTGATCTTGCTGACCTCATATTTACCGGCAAACCTCAGATATACCGGCGCCTCAAATTTACCGGCTCGCGCTACGGTGGACTCTCGCCAATCTCTGTAGAAAAACAGATAGCAGTGACACTTTACTACCTTATGGATGAAGGTAGATACCGGAAAGTAGCCAATGCATTCGGAATTTCACGGGCATCTGTTTCAATAATTGTCAGAAATGTTTGCACTGTTATTGGATCACATTTAGGACCACAATACATCAAACTTCCAACAACACCAGATGAAGTTGAGGTTGCAGTGGAAAGTTTTGAAAAGGCCCATGGCTTCCCACAGTGCCTTGGGGCCATTGATGGAACACATGTGTTTATAAAAAAACCATGTAAGAATCCTACTGATTACCTAAACCGCAAGAATCGTTATTCCCTTAACATTCAGGCTGTATGCGATTACAGGTATATTTTTACTGATGTTGTAGTGAAGTGGCCAGGGAGTGTGCATGATGCACGAATGTTTGCAAATTCAAACATAAATGAGATGCTAAGGAAGGGGAGCATCCCTAAATGCCCAAAAATAGTAGTTGACAATGAAGACCCAGTTCCAGTTTGCATATTAGGTGACCCAGCATACCCCTTGTTGCCTTTCTGCATAAAAGAGTTTCCTGGTGGGGGCAAGACAGATAAAGAGCAATTTTTTGGCTGGAGGCTATCCTCAGCAAGAATTGTCATTGAGTGTGCATTTGGGAGGCTTAAAGCCAGATTCAGAGCACTTCAAAGGGAAATGGACATCACACCACCACATCTTCAGCATGTCATATATGCTTGCTTTGTGCTCCATAATTTTTGTGAAATTCATGGAGAAAATCCTGGAGAAGATGCTGTTAATAGAGCACAACAGAACGATCGAGTAACACAGCCAGAGCTTCAAGGAAACCGATATTCCCTTGGAAACAGTGATGAAAGTGAGGGGAAGAGAATAAGAAACATTTTTGTTAAGTACTTTGATTGATCTCATTGTGACAGATGGGGGTAGTCCTTACAAAAGGATTGTGAAAACATCTGCTCTTATAGAGCCATTGTCACCCAGGGTCCTTTGCGAGCATGCTGCAATTTCAGACTCTGTCTGAAAATCAAATTGGGCTTTCAAGCGGAAATATGGATACACACAGCAGTAGTTTATTTGATAGAAAAGTCAACAAAAGTAAAGTCAATTTTTTCTGATCAATTCAACTACTGCAGTATGAATCTATACTCTAGGCCAACTTTGATTTTCAGACAGTTTGAAATTGCAGCATTCTTTCACAGGACCCTGGGTGAAAAGGATTCTTTGAGAGTAGCTAAGAAACATGTTTTCCCTCTCACATCACAGATACTGATCAAAATGTATGCATTTCAGGCTCACAAAAGATACATTCTTTTCCTTCATAAGAATTTCGTTTATTAAAATGTCCAGGTTGAGATTTTGCCTAAATGTAAGAGAAAAATGTTCAAAACTTGATGATACTCAAGGCTCAACCAAACTATCTATGTTCTTGCAAAATATAACTGCAGGCAATTTTGTGAAACAATTTGCAGTGAGTTAGTTGAAAATGTCCTGAGGAGATTGCAGAAAACACATGTATTAGTATGCCACAGACTATTGCCTCATTAAATACAATTAAAGTTAGTTAAAAAGACAGTATGTTAATCAAAATTGTTCCTGTTCTAGTAGATCAAGATAGTTTTGGTTTCTTGATTCTGTGTGCATCCTTCTGTTTGCCTGCTGGCCGTGGTAATCAACTCTCCCATAAACATTTTGCATTGGCTGTTGTTGAAACTGGTTTGGAGGAAGCATGATTGTTTGAATCATGTTAAATCCTTGTGAAATGATACCAGCCAAGGACTTCATGCTGTCAGCAAAAACTTTCATGTTCTCTTCATGCCTCCTGTCATTTTCCTCCATCCTTGTTAGCATGTGCTTCTTTATCTTAAGTTCTTGTGCAGCAATGTCCATAAGCTGAGCATCGGTTGATATTCTCTTTGTTAATTTGCTATCTCTTTTCTCCTTCAAGTGCTGTATGAGATTTCTTCTTACCTGGCCCATATCTTTCCCTGTCACCTTTCGATTCTGGTTGTTATCATCAGATAGAGATTCTTCATCTGCATCCAAATTCCTGGAATCATTTTGAATCAAATCAGATGAATCCTTTGTGAATGAATCAGTTGCATACGAACTTTCTCCATCATCAATTTCATATGTTGCCGTTGTGACGCTACTTTCAATACCATGGTCGATACTGTCCACAGCAGGTGATCCACCCCAGATATCATTGCATTCATCATACAAAGCTAGAACCACTCTACCACCTCCACTCCGCCTTCCAGAATCTATAGCCTTTCGAAAATTTAGCTTTATGCGTTTCAACCTAGGAATTATTCTTTCTTTTGTGATCTTTGAAGGATCAGCAAAGTTGGGATATTCCTCCATATTTGCATCTGCACCTCCTCGGGGATACTGGGCCTGAAATCTCTCTGTAATGTCTTCATATCGGTTTTTTACCGTCTCCCAGTCAAGTCCTGCAGCTGTTTTGGAAGCTTTGTAGTCTATCACAACTTGCAAAAGCAGGGAAGTCTCTTCATCTGTCCAAGAAAATGTTTTGGAGCCTTTGTTTTCGTCTGACTTCTTCTTGCAGGCTTTATTTGCCGCCATCTTGCTTTCCCTCGCTTACCGCCAAAATACACAGCTAACTGCATTGCGCATGCCCAGGCTATAAAGTGCTCCTCGCTCCGGTACAGTGTAAACGCGAGGGCTTACCGATACGAGTTTGATCCGTCACTGTGTAAACGGGAATGAAACGTTACGAACTTGTGACGGATCCAAATCGTACCGTTACTGTGTAAACGGGGTCTTTAAAGAGAATTAACGGAGATAAAAGCCCCTCGCGGAAGGAGTCTGGATATTCTATTATTAGCCTATTGTATTTGATGATTTCGAGACGTTCGTGGATATTGTTTGGCGACAAGAACTATAACGTGCGTAGGAGTTTTCTTTGTCCTATTTATAGATTGCTTCTACTTAGCTCCGTTGATTCACTTTAAACATTAAATTTCAAATTGTGTTTAATAAAACCAATCTCTTACATTTAACGTCAGCTCAATGCGGCAGTCTGAAAGTGTTTTGAAAGTTTGGATCTTCCATGATTGTTGAAATTTTGTTATGGTTTTTTATGCTGAAGTTATGACATTGATTTTAGGCCCACAGAGATACCACTCATCGCTATGCCAAACATTTGCACAACTTCTTGTTACATTGCCTAAGATTGAATTACGAAAAATAAGGGAACTTTACCATGCTACTGGGCCATGGAGCTATTCTATGAAATTAGCCAGGTTATTAACTGCAGTCTGTCATGCATCTGATTGGGTGATACGGACAATACAAAAAACGAGAATCGAATAATTTTGAGCCTAATGACCTTCTACGGTTGTAGAAGGTGAAGACAATCAACCCTCCTTGTGTTGAGCTCTGGTGTTATTACAGCCAATAAGATGCGTGACAGACTGCCGTTAATACCATCATCGTTTCATTTGGGAACAATTAACGATATTGCTTATCCTAAAAGTTTTCTCTTTGATCCACAATTTTGTAGAGCAACAGTCTCCTTCTCAGGGTCCCCATAGACGGGCTGGTGATTGACTACTTCCTCATTTTCACATTTCACTTGAACCTATTAAGAATTCAGGATGCTATAGAGCGAACGAATATATCAAAATCGTTCAAAGGCATTGAGTTCATGTAAATTCGTAAGCGTCAACGCTGTCCTTGATTATTGCTGACAAACTGCTGATGACCCTTTGTTATCGCACAATAGTGCCCAGTAAATAAGAAGGTGGGAAAAAGACTTAGTTATCCTTCCATTATTCTCAGGAATTCTTTTGGTTTTATTTCAATAGCGATAAGATGACAACTTTTATTTTATAATTGAAAAGCAGTTGATGCTCGTCATAAGTGTTATATTATCTAGGTCTGACATAAAGTACCGGGTGTCCCAAAAAAATGTATACAGATTTGGTTGAATTTAGCTTCAATCAATGTCTAATCACTCTGAAAACGGTTCTCGATAGTTAACTTGAACATAGGTACCTTTTTTGTTGGTATTGGTGCTTTGAGAGCCGACATGTTGATCTTGAAAGCTCAAATGTGCCTCTTCCTGCAAACCAGAGCTTTAGCCTTTTAGCCTAAGTAGATTCTTAGGGTACGGCGTATAAATCAACGAGGACCTTGATGAAATGTAAACAATATTATAGCTTGTGTTATTCTGTTTTCCAGAAGTCACCCCCCAGTCACCCATTGGGTAGATTCTTAATTTTATATTAATTTCAGTTCTTAATTTCGATGTGCTTCAGGAACTTGCGTGGCCAAAAGGCCAAAGCTCTGGTTTGCAGGTTGACATAAATTTGAGCTTTCAAGATTGATATTTCTACTCTCAAAGCACCCATACCTACAAACGAGGTATCTGGTATATATGTTCAAGTTAACTATCGAGGAGCAATTTGAGAGTGATTAGCCATTGATTTTAAAGCTAAATTCACATGACTGGAGTCGATCAAATCTGTATACTTTTGTTTTAGGACACCCCGTATTACATACGTTATGTTTTGCATGAAAGAATAAACACATGCTTCTTACTCTATCTTCTTTACGTCGAACTTGCCGATCATAACAATGGGCAGGCAATTAATGCGGACTCCATGCATTTAAGGACTAGGAGAATAGAGTCAGTCAAGATGAAACTCTGATTTGCTACACAGCTAGTACGTTTGATGTTGTAACACAAAAGCATACTCTTTGAAACAATTACAGTAGTTTTAGCCAAGGATTAACACCAGGACCACATCAGTAACTAAATCTTCATACCTCCTTTATTATCTTAGCATCTCATTCAGATGTAACCATTTAAGCTTTTACCATTTACAGAAAATGCTGTACATTACAAGAACCTATTATTGGGTGATGAAACGATGAAACTGAAGTTGGAATATGTCTGAAGTAATATAATTGGGTCGAATGCAAAGGCATAGATCACCCGAGAAGGTTGTTCAGTTTATTGCTGCAATATGAGATTGATGACATTGCACTGGTTAAGTGACCACCGAGACACAGCAGTAGCATTATGGTATAAATGAGAGCCACATGGTGTTTAAGTGCTACAATTATGTTAAGAGATGAATGCTGTTACGAAATGAGAGCAGAGTAATGACATATTTGGTGTTGCTGAAGTTGTCGGTCATTCTGAACACACAGTGCGATGCTTTATTGAGAGCAGTAAGCAAGCATGCGAGCAAGCAATGTTTGCTTGCTGACGAAGGTTGGGTATATGGTATGCAGCTGATGTGGGTCCTGTGGCACTACGGCTCGTGCCTTCAGAGTTACCCGTGAGTACTAATTCATGGAACTCGATAGGATGGACAGTCGAGTTGGATGTTGGCTTGTGGCTTGTAATTCCGACCACGGAACTCAAACCCACGCTGGTAGACCCCACAATATTCGAAACACGGCGCATTTGTTCACACCAACTGTGGTGGTTACAAGGTAATGCAAAGCCAGAGCGCCAAGGCAATTGCTTGCAAGATAAAGGAAGGTCGACAAAATGCCTTAGAGAGGCAAATGAATGAAATATTGTGTGTTGCTCAATTGCTACCATTGTGAGACACAGCTTGATACTTAGGTGCAAGCAATGATTGTTGCGAGGTGATGAAGAGGCTTATTGCCAAGGCACTATAGAATCCTTACAAGATGAAGATACTTTAGATGGACCAATGCAACATATAGATATACTAGACAAATGATACCGGGTGTCCCAAAATGATGTATTGTCGTTTGATTGCTTATATCTCCATAACCAATGAACCGATTTTCAAAAACTTTATTTCATCCGATTGCCGAAAGACTAAATTGTATTTGAGGATGTTGGCTATGGTTTAGGCCGATTTCTTCATGTCGAAAAAAAGATCGATAAAGCTGCTCAAATTCAAGCCTTAGATAGCATGAAGAAGAAACGGCCTTCTTTGCCAATCAACATTTTAGATGTGATGCAAAAGGCTGAACTTATATGTCGTTCATGGAATATATGGCGTTCAGAGAATACAAATTCAGTTAGTACTGAGTTCAGAGAATACGAATACGAGCTCAGCCTTTTGTAACAGATCTAAAATGTTGACTGGAAAAAGAGGCCGGTTCTTTTTCAAGCCATCTAAGGCTTGAATTTGAGCACGTTTATCGATCTTCTTTTCGACATGAAAACGCCGTGGTAAAACCGCAGCCAACATCTTGAAATACAATTTAGCCTTTAGGCAATCAAATAAAACAAAGTTTTTGAAAATATGTTCATTGGTTATGGACATGTAAGCAATCAAACAATAATACATCATTTTGGGACACCCGGTACATCTGGTGTTGCTCAGGTGTTGCCATTTTGAAACAGACGGTGGTATTTGTGAGAATGATTGTCGTAATAAGTGATAAAATGGCCTAATACCAAGGCACTATAATGCAACAAATACCATCACAGATGGGTGTAAGCACATGAGAGATCGCAGACAAATGACATTGGTACTCACTGAGGGTTTAAGTGCGTTTAGGTGCGTTTATCTTTGCGCGTTTAAGTGCGTTTAAAATCTTGGATAAGATCCAATATCATACTCACTGCCAGAACATAAACGCCAACATTAACGCCAATACGTAGTTTCAAGAGGGATCGCCTGAGAAAAGTTTAGGAAAAGAGTACTATTTCTTATCAGACTACATCGTTTGAGGAGAATTTCAAACATTGCAAGAAGAAAGCAAGTTAGGAGATATGAATAAAAAAAATGTGGGTACTAGAATCAGTCAGAAAAGACAGCAGTGGGAGGCAACAATCATGAAAAAGACATGAATCACGAAAAAGAGGGAAAAACCCGGAAAAACGACCAAACTAAGTAATTTTCTTACTGAAAAAGTTATTCTGACGCACCAAAACGGACAACACAATATCAATTTCAATGCGATAATCTGTTGCATATTTCGGCGCTTTTGAACTTTAAACGCCAAGATCAAAATTTTTTTATCTGCGCGTTTAACTTTTTTGAGGGTTTAAGTGCGTTTAAGTGTGTTTAAATCCTGAAAAATAAACGCCCACATCATACTCACTGAGGGTTTAACTTAAACGCGCTTGGATAAACGCACTTTAACGCACTTAAACGCGCAGTGAGTACCAAGCTTTATAGTGGCTCTAACGCGTAACCATTGCGAGACATGAGATCATGCCAATTTATTATTAGTTATGGTAGCGAGGCAACGTAAGCCAAGGCACTGGAGTGTAACTAAGGCAAAGTCCACACGTATCCGGATCCTTTCAAAAACGCATCTTTTTCTATCCTTATAAAAAAGATCCGCGTCCACACGAGGAGCGTTTTCGAAAGTATCCCTGTCCACACGAACAACGCTGCCACATTCGAAAACGACCAATGTCGGCTATGAGCATGCGTAGATTAATAAAATGCCCTCGCGTGATCCCCAAAACCCTAGCACATGCTCTGATATGTAGTAAGTTGATGCTGTGACGTCAGCGTTTTCGAAAAGCTCCGTTTTCGCCCTTCCACACGAGAACAGGAAAACGGTGTTTTCAAAAAGATCCACTCTGGAAAGCAGTTTCGAAAAGCTTCGTTTTCGGTGACAGAAAACGCCGTCTCCGTGTGGACGCGAACCCAAAACGGACAAAAGAATGCGTTTTCAAAAAGATCCGGAATCGTATGGACAAATCATCTAAGGCCATGTGAATTTGGGGAAAGAACATCCAGGGTAGCAGACTAGATATATAGTGTTTCTAATGAATAGCCATTGCGAGACATGATGTGATACCAATCGTAAATAGTAATGGTAGTGATGGCAAGAGAACAGAAAATGTCACCTAGAGAATAGAAAACGGTGAATGGAGATATATACAGATAAGGTATTGCTGAAGTATTACCATTCTGAGTTTAATGGTGGAACTGTAATTTGAGTTATAGTGGTAGAACAGAGATGAAAAGTAAGGTACCAAAGGAGTTCAGTGATGTCTAACTGTAAAAAGATACACTAAAGTATTCGAGCTGTTTTGCGATGATGGCGAGATGCATAAGGTAGCGCTTTAAGTGCTTGATACGAGGCAGCAAACCAGCTTAGTGCGAGCAAGCGCTTTAAACATAAAAACTACAACTTATTGCATACATTAGACCCTTAATCTTAACCAAAAAAGAATCAACGGATTCAAAACTGAACATAGGAGCGATTTTTCATTGTTTTCTACAGTGAATTGATACGGAAGTATTTTCTTTCACATGGGCAAGCGCGGTAACGAAGCCGAGGCATGGCTAGCATAGTCCTTACTGAAATAGCACAAATGGCCCAGAAATGGTGATGGGTGTAGGTATATCTTCTTTAAACATAAGAGAAATATGTTGATGCTCTGGCAACTTCAAGACGTTTGTTGGAAACCAAATAAAATTATATCCGAGTGTTGCAGGAATAGCGAAAGATGTTCGGTGGTGCAATCTCAGGGACTGGGAAAGAAGAAGGGAGGAGGTAACATCCAGAACGTAAAAAAAGATTCCGATTGCCTAACACTCAAATGTAACAACAAGCGTCATGAAAGAAATACGACAGAATTCACTCGAATGTCTTCATGTTTAAATGGTTAGCAATGGTACTTAAACGTATTAGATAGGCTAAAGAAACACCACCAAACCTGTTGATTCCTTAGCTACACAATGAAACCGCGCGTGTCAAAGTTGTCAGATATAGATTATATTTTTATCTTCGCCCGGGCCAGCTTTTAACTATTTCGATTCCCTTTAAAGGAATTCAAAATGATCGATAGTTTATGATGGTTGTAGATGTTCGCCTATGATCTCCCTTTGGCTCAAAGATCATTTGTTTTTTCTGATTGGTAGCCACTCCCCTTGGCTTCTAAAAATTTTGTTTAGAGACCAAACAAATTTAAAAAAGCTTTGGAGTCTTTCTAAAACATGGTTATGACACGAGAAATTACGGAAATCAAGGCAACGAAAGAAAACGTACTAACAATGCCAATCTTTGTTGCTCAGTTAGATAGAGGATATATGTATGCCAACAGTTTGTACTGCTTTATCAAAAAGCTAAAACAACTAAGAAGGCTTCGGGGCTAGTTCGTTTTTGTTTTCGTAACCAATAATTCGTTTGCAATCTACCACAGACTTCAACAATAAAAAGATGAGTGCTCTCACAAAATTCATACTTTTATGAATTTTTGAGAATCCCTCCACATCCCACGTCGGTTCTCTTATCAGATAAACCAGAGATAAATTTGTCATCTATAAACATTCGATTCTTTCACTGACAAAACTCCTAGCCCAACAAAAACGCGGTTGAAAATTTGATAGAACCCAATAACCGTCTAAAAATAACCTGGCCGCATAATTTTATTTGTCTAAACGGACGCCAAGAGGAATGACGGGGGTCCACTACAATTCATGCTATACAGAAACTTTTGAGACAGTCATGATTTTGCGTCGTCCTTGCAATGTTGTAAAGTAGTTCGTGCGTTATGTCTGAAGTAGCTCATTTTTGTAAACTTTTATATTGAATACTGTATATGAAAAAGAAAACACAATTTTTTCCATTTTTTATGCATTATTATGCCATATACCATGCACTCGATTACTACTTTCTTACACGCAACTCTAACATTTTTCTTCTTTTTTGATGGGAGCTCAGCGACAGTTGCTCTTGGCATCTCTCTCGCCCCTTTTTGGAAACCCTTTTTGCCACCACCTAAGGTTATGAATTGATCAAACATTTGTTAATTCTTTGTGGAGGATCAGATCCGATACGTTTTAGCTGCAGAATGGAATGAAATATCTATTTTCCTTCAAAACAAACAATTGAGCTGATATTAGCCATTCGTAGTAGATGTTTTATTTTAAAGGGCAGAAACTTTCGCGAGTTGGAAAAAAGCGCCAAATTTTTGAGTTAACTTTCGCAAATCGGCAAAAATAGGAGATTTCGCGTGAATAAACTTTCGCGAGTTTGGTTTCTTAACAAATTTTGTGATGTTTCGAACCTTGATCGACATGGTTGCTATTCAACATGATCATCCACTTTTTCTTATAAGAAGCTAAGAATCTGGGCCAGTACTGAACATTTCTTAAAAGTATCAGATCTGTACCCTCCTGAACGTTTCAAAACAAGGTGTTTTGAAGCCTTTCCAATGTTCAGACATTGCTCAAGTTCTTTTTGAGTAATATTATACAAGAAAAAAGTGAGAATAAAACAAATATGCTGGAGTTTCTTCATAAGCGGTTTCTTGCAGAAAAAAATACGTGTTGCCTTGCATTTTACCATGATTTACTATGACATAGACAAAACCGATAAGGAGAGGAATCACAATATTTGATTACACAAATGTTTGACCCTATATTTTAGGGAAATTTCGTGGAATAAACTTTCTTGAATTTCGGCCAAAATTGCGAACAACTCTAAAGTTTCTTCCCGTGAAAATTTTTTCCCTTAAAGTACTCAAGACCGAAATATGTAATCCAATTCTCCCCCATCACCAACAACGCCTATAAATATATGAGGTCAACCTGGCCATGAACTTGCTATTACGGCTAACCAAACACTTGTTAACAGGCTATCGGCAACAGGAACAAAAGTACTTGATATTTGATTTTAGATGGGTCCTGTTCCCTTCCGAATAATTGATTCATGGGTGCATAAAGCAGCACCAAGAAAGTTCACATGTAAACGGCCCAAATTCTGCCGGCAGCTTTTGAAAATAGTAGAAATTAAAACGGAATCAAACCTGCAAAATTTAAAAATGGTGTCGTGTTGCCAAAACTAAAACGATGAAAATGGAAAATGTCTCGTCATTTTTCAAATAAGGCTGATCGACTTTAGGCTTAGATAGAACTTTATTGCCAAAATGTAGCCTCTTCGTGGCGGAGACTGAAAGTGATTGGCATTGTCTTTACATCTAAATTGACAAAAACTGCGTAGAGGTAACCGACAAATCATACGCTATGAAGGTAGACGTTCATGCCTTCGAAGTATACTGATAAACTATTGCCAAATGTAAGATGTAGCTGTAATTATTGGAGCTGCAAACCCTATCTCACGTAGAATCATATGAACTAAGATGAAAACCGTTGTTGTAAAGTATTAGGTGCTTCTGATAATTTGCCCAAAACTGTAAAGTATTTTCCCCTTGCCAATCTATCGATGATGTTTATGAAAATCATTGTTGTGAGTTATGCAGCCTCATCTTGTAAAGCCTAGACGGTGTCTTTCCAAATGATAAAAGCACGATGTCAAATTTCATCCTTGGTTTATTCGTTTATTCAAATATTCACGAGCTGACAGATCAGTGGTCAAAGTTTGTGGCCCATTAATGCAGCGTTTTTGGAATGTGATCTACGATTTCTTCTCCGTGAGATAAACCTTCCAGCAAAAAAACAGGATTTTCGCTGGTGCCTCTTAGAAATCATAAATGGTTCTTTCGTGGGCAGGCAACTTCATCGGTTCCTTCTTTATATGAATTTATTTTGTTCATGTAAAAATCTATTTTTTTTAAGTGCATTTACACAAAAGCTGTTACACGATATTTCAGCTATTTTTGGAACGGGAGTTTTTTTCAACAGGCTGGATTGCCTAACTTTTCTATTCTTGCAAAAAATTTGGGCATTTTGCCCGATCGCAGGAAAGGAATTTGTTCATGCCCTGGGTAGCTTGATGGTGGGAATTCCTATAGCTTTCAAAGGAAGGAATTTGAAATTCTTTCAATCCACTAAAACACCAGGCACCAACTGAAGAGCTATCCCGTCCTCATTTCTTCTCAAGGCTAAAGATTTAATCGTAAACTCTCATTTTTCATCAAAATCACAAGGGGAAAAACAGTTAAGACTGAACACAGCTGTTGTGCGCTGTTTGATTTTTAAAGAACCTTTGTTTCTGACCTGAAGCATAGCTCAGAAGGTTTGATCATGTAAGTTTCGAATAATTATTTAAAGTAGTTACCGAAGGAAATCGTGTTAAACAATTCAGAGTATGTAGTTTAATCTCATGAGTTTTAAAAACTAATAAATATGACTTATCAAAATGCTGATATTACTCTTTTGAATTAACTCGAGCAGGATAAATAGTAAAGTCAAAGGAGCTATGGTCAAAGGAACTTTTTGATATGTGATTACTTAAGAATTGCTACCGAAGCTACTACTAAAATACTTGTTTTAGTAAAACATGAATTCGACGCAGAATAAAAAAGGTCAATGAATGCAACAAAGAACTCACGAAGTTTCGCTTCTCGGTATCCTCATACGGCATCAATCTCATTGAATTCGCCAGCTGAATAAAAGCAATAATCATGAGTATGAACTGGATATACACCTTGGCCATCGCCATCGCCTGTTTCAAAAACTTTATACTTGATCGAAAACTTTGAACGAATGATCAGTGACGTTTCATTGCTTCACAACGTCTGAACAACGTGAGATCTTTCAAGTTGTGTTGCAGACCAGCTTCAACCACTCTTTTATCAGTGACAAATGAGGCGGAGCTTGTGCTGCCCGTCCCTTTTCAGATTTCCCCCAAATTCGATTAAATAGCCGTTATAGTCCTTGGGCTAACCATGCTTGAAGGGCATTCATTGCCGCGTAGGTTGAGAATACAGTCATAAATTTGCGTACAATGATTATATACTTATGTCCTCTTTGTTCTGTACAGTTACAATAATACCTCATTCATCTTTCTTCGCTACATAATAACTTAAGCCACGATTATGCTGATTTGCAACATAGTGCTTTCGGCGTCAATGCTCTCCTGGCCGCCTGAAGGAGAAGCCGCAGCATCGTGATTTCATACCCCTAGCCGCAACAAAAAAAGCCGTGTTAGCTCCTTGGCCGCAAAAGCAACTCTTATGTGACAGGAACGGACAACTAACACATCATTTTATACTTATGAAGATGAGGTCTATAGAGTTGATGAGGCATTTCATGTGGTCGATTGTCTTTTAATAAAAGTGACTGGTCGATTCCCTTTGAGCAATTAGAATTCGTGATGATGTGTTGCGGTAGGCAATGCTTGTTTCGCATGCGAGTATTGTTTGAAGAAACTGATCAAGGGTAAACCAATTTCTTGTTTAAACAACAGGAATAGTTACCTTGTGGTAGATGACATTTAGATTCACCATACAGCCTAGTATTGTTAGAGCTTGTTAGAGTAACGAGAGTCACCAGGATTACGAGGCCAGGGCGATTTTCTCCCATTTGCGATACAGCTCGAGGCTAGTCGCTCGTCTGGGTTACATCAACATGGAACCAGGACGACGTTACTGCCTCGATTCTCATTAGTCCGTTGCCACCAGGTTGCAAACCCAGCTGGCTCCGCAAAACCCCTGCCCGCATGTTCTCAAATCTGGGAACATCAACTGCTATGCGGTCCTGCTCAGTATTTTGATAGATGTACATGTTCGCTATCACTTAACATTGATAATTCGGTGTTCTATGTTAAAAGACCTTAGAGGCTGTAGAGCCTTGTTGGATTTATGCCTGGTCGATATGTTACGTCATAGGTTGTTGACATGTAAGTCTGTGAAGAGAGGGTCGTTTCAATACAATGTTCTGCATTCGCTCGCTTCTCTTGATTTTTGCTTAAAGAAAGGATAATAACGATAAGCTCTCTGACTGGTTTAGTGTAGAAATGAAGCCTAATTGAACCGGTTCTGTGGCTTCAAGAGGTTATCTGCAAGAGAAAGGATTACAAGGAAATTTGACATGATTCCATCACATTTCTAACATCGTAACGGAATTTATGTCGCTATAACAGCTAACTAAGAGAATAGACATAAGTAAAGGCAGCTTAGGTCATTCTGACAAGGCTTGGCCATTCCCAGTCTATGACAGATCACATCCGCTTGGAGAATGCTACAGGGCATCTGAAATATACCTTGCTTCAGGAAATAGGGATTTTGGCGGCTGTATAGTACAGGGGGAGCCAACATGGAACTGCACAGGGGTAGCAAGTGAGCTTCTGAAGAAGCAAAGTGAATTTTACAGATTTATCAAAATCCTGCATCTTTCCAGAAAATTGTTTTCATTACATTTTCTTACAGTCACCGTTTCGAAACGAATTCAAAGATAAGTATTTTATGGACACACGATCAGCTGTTCTCTGCCACTTGATGAAAGACCAAAGGGTAAGTGGTTTACAAAGCGTTACGCTGGAGGAAGCATATTATCAATAAGGAACCACATGTTATTTCCTGTAACTCTAATCCATCCAGATACTATCTGGTGGTCCTAATCAGGACAGTCAGTAGCCATGTTGTTTGTTGCCTCAACTGCAAAACCTAAAACATAAAAGTTAAAACTATACTGTAGTAAAAAATTTCACGCTGTTCTCGGTCGTTTGTGCTTCAGGCCGTTCTAATCAATACCCACAAACGAATTGTGCTTTCCAGCTGCACCCCTTCCACGTATACACTTTTATGAACCTTAACAATTCCATATAATTGACAAAATCAATCTGTGTTCAATGGATGCACCATTTTGCAAACCATCCTAAAATCCAAGTAGCTTCAATGTGCCAAAACTATGGTCTTTCTAAGGACCCACTAGAAAAAAACAGCGGAATTCCGCCGGGTTTTCCGCCGGAATTCCTGTGAATTCCACCGGGAAAAATTTTAAATTCCGCCGGAATCCCAGCGGAAGTCCACCAGCTTCCCGGTGGAATCCCGGCAAAATTCCTCCGGTAAATATGTTCAAACGAGCCGAAATTTTCCACCAAAATACCGGTCAAAGTCCGGCTTAATCTGGCACAATTTCAGCGGAATTCCGCCGGTATTTTAGCGGTATCAATCCGGAAATTTTACGGAAAAATGCCGGAATACATCTGGGATTATGCCGGGAATCTGAAAGAATTCCGGTAGAATTCCACCAGAAGCCCGGCGTATTTCCGTTGTTATGCCGTCCAAACTCCGGCAGTATTCCTGCGGAATTCCACCAAATTCCTGGCAAAATACCGGAGTTCATCTGGCATTTTCCCGGGAATCTGAAAGAATTCCGGTGGAATTCTACCAGAAACCCGCCGTATTTCCGTTGGTACGCCGTCCGAACTCCGGCAGTATTCCTGCGGAATTCCACCAAATTCCTGGCAAAATCCTGGAGGAATTTTTCCAGTAAGTTTGTTAAGATTATAGCCAAATTTCGCCAACATTTTCAGTCTTTTATGGTGTAAATAATCCCTATTCTGTTTCACCAGTGCCTTAGCGGTATTGACGAAGAACCCGGGAATTTGCTAGTATTCTATGTGAATCAAACACAAATTGGGTTTCTCTCCTAATTTTCGACAGCAACTGATTCAGTTGGATTCTGTTGCTGTTGAAGAGATCTTATTCTTCCCTCAAAGCCGTTCAAAGCCGTTCACAGGCTAAAGAGATCTTCTCTTGATGGTGTTCACTTTAAATGAACTTGATGGCCTAAACCTTATAAAATCACATAAACATGAAGCTTTTCAAATGTCTTCAAGACGAATAGCCTGACTCTGACTCGAATATGAAATAGAAATATATGAAATATGAATCCACCACAAATTGGGTTTCTCTCCCAAACTTCATTATGACAAAGAGCCTGACTCATTTTTTGCGAAAGCCACAATGAATAAAAGATAGAAAACGCATACCTCGTGCATCCAATGTTAGACTTACAAAAATAGACAGAGTCTCATCAAATGAAAGAGCAACATGAGCTGTGGACATCTTTTATCAAGTATTGCCTTTTGACCCACGAAAACCCTGGAAAGGTGTTACCGCTTTGACAAATGATAGGCAGGGAGGCCTGAAAAACCCAGGAAGAGGCAAGAAAAACCCTGGAAATCTCAGGAAGGAAGGAAGGAAGGAAGGAAGGAAGGGAGGCAAGAAAAAACCCTATCAATCCCTGGAATGGATAAGCACGATGTTCGAGCCCTACCGAAATCTCATTCGATTTATTAGCGTCACTGTTTCTGCGATCCCAGCGCTTGGGGCTAAAAACCGGTGAGCAAAACTGCACTTGATTGCTAAAAATCAAATTGCTCAAATTGCTTGGTCGCCAGAAATGGACTCTTCCTCTATGACGAGCGTTGGAGTTATGAAACCTTGCTTGCTTCTCTCATCTTTGTGGTGAACCAGAAATTAGGGCCTACTCATGTCCTCTGCTAGCTCTTGTTGTTTATACAATTTTAAACCTCAACATAGCTTTTTGAAAGACATGTCAGACTTACCGAATGACGCTCTTGTCTTGCTTTCCTTATGTTACGATGTTTTGATGTATCTTAGTTTTCCTCTGCACACTTCAAGTTCAGGATCACAAGTTAGGCCTAGACATTCCAGTTCCACTAAAGCAAATGTGCCTTGAAACTAGTTCTCCATATTCAGTATCCAAGTTTCTTGACCTTTTTCCAAACACCAACTCCATCTTGTGGCTCAACCGTCAAGTTAAGATCACAACAACAAAACTTATCTGTTACCGCCACATTTCAAATCCAGCAATGGCTTAGGCCATCATTTTTACAAAATCACGCGGTCGCCCCAAAACGAGGCCGGTGGATGACGCAATCCGCCAAACGAGGCAGACGGATGACGTAATCCCCTAATAAAGTGTTCACCTTTTCAGGAGGGGTTTAAAACAAATCAAATGTACACTTTAATAACATCATAAAATATATTATTGTTCGTACAACCTAACAAATAGGGGCTCGCACCTTTAACCCTAATCCTACCGGGGGGGGGGTGTTTTCCACCCCCCCTGTCGGTTTTTTGCAGAGCATTCTTTAACGACAAAAGCTATGACCCTCAAACTCTCTGACAATTACTAATTATCTATTAGCTACATTTTGACAATTAAATTTTTGAACAATAGGTGTCACGTGACAGGTGACACTACCATATTTGGAGCAAGGTATTAGAAAAATTAATGATTTTGATATTTTTACTCCCAGAATTAGTTCCAAACGTTGACTATTGTACTTTAAAAGAATCAGCAAACAATTAGCTTTCTATTGTTGTCAATAACAATGGATTTTGCTGACGTCAGCATTCTTAAATGATGACGTCACTCTGGCCGCCATTTTGGGTCATTTTGGCAAATTTTGAAGTTTTCTCCGATAGATTTTGTTAAAAATGCATAGAATTGCGTTATGCAATACTTTAAAGGCATTTTGAGCTAATTATTATCAATTTTTGGCAGAAAAACACAGTTTTTAGTTATGACGTCATCAATTTTTGTCATTTTCTTCCAAAATAACAGTCTAAAAACACTCATATGCATCATATTTGAATTGGAAATGAATAATACGCCAAATAAGAATGGAAAAAGTCATTCAGATTACCTTTATTCCGTTTTTAGAACAAATAAGCCGGAAAACCATATATTTTGACATTTTCCGGCATTATGACGTCATAGTGACGTCACCTAATGAGGTGGCCACGCCCAAAACTACCAATCGGCTAAGAATACCTAGGACTATGCCCTTGCCAAGTTTCAATGATTTCCCATTAGTCTACGGCTATTTATAGAGGGGGGGTGGAAAGCACCCCCCCCCGGCTATGTTAGATAAAAAAAAGCCCGGTAGGATTAGGGTTAAAGGCTCCTGTGAGAATCTCTCCAGCCTTGAGTGCTGCCGCTGAAAGTTACTCCAAATTATCAGATTTGTGGACATACGTAAAGCGATTCAAAAAAACTTTGTTGTGGAATTCCTAAAGAAATACTTTCTTGTCCTTTTCAATGTATTTACCCAGTAGTACCTTGGTAGCACCACAGGAGTACCACAAGAGTGCGAGAAACACTGAAAATAAAAATAAATCCCTTTTACTAAAATAAAGTTGTATGATATGTTTTTGGAATTTTCTTTTTCATTTCAATTTTTTTGTTTTTTTTGTAAGATTTTATGATCCACCGGTATTCCACCGGATTCCGATTCACCAAAATGTTCCGGCGGAATTCCACTGGTACTCAATTGAAGTCCCGGCGGAATTCCGGTGGACCCGTTGTGACCGCTGTTATACCAGTTGAATTCCGCCACCGGACCGGCTTTCCGGTGGAATTCCACCGGACCTCCGGAACGATTTTCTAATGGGGAATAACGGAGAAAGGTGCTTGCTTAGTTCCCTAAAAGTTCATCTCGATGCAGGGCAATGGCTCTAAAAATCTGACTTCTCACCTCACTGAGACTGCATTGATGATTTCCTTCCTTTGCCTATTCAATCGAGTACAGACATTAATTTCTGCATCAATATCATGTGATTGATTACATCATTGCATGACACATTTTTGAGCAAAAGTGGCTATATTTCCTATCAAGTACGTTAAATCGACTTCAAAGTGATAAAGCTGAAGTGACTTTGATGCGACTTTTCGAATGATGTTTAAATCTGCCTTTTTTGTGACTTCGCAAAAACATTAAGACGCCATCATTCCTATGACGTCAAAATTTACATCTTCTAGAATCACTCATGTTCAATTTTTCCCTTGGTCCAAATTAAATCGATCACGCAGATTGCGATTCTGCAGTAAAAAAGAAGCAGTTGTTATGTCTAGAAAAGACGTATTGACACGTGTCATCTTCCTCATACCAAGTGAAACTATTCAGAAATCATCAAATTTCATTTTGTCACCAATCTTGTGAATTTTCTTTGCTGCAATTTTACCAAAGATAACAGAATTTAAAGAATTTTGAATGTCTTTTTGGGGAGAGACAATGAAATTGCCGTGTGAATAAACGTGTTTTTGAGCAGTAGTACTTTGTATAATATGAAACTTTTCGCTAAAAATATATTGTTTTGTGATTTCACATAACCTTTCGAGTTCCACATGATATACAAACTTTCTCAGGGTAAAACATAGATCTAAGTGGTACTGGGGGGGGGGGGGTAAAATTTAATCCTATAATAAAATTCTTGCGATTACTGAGTATCCTTAAAACCAGGCAGCTTGTAAAAGCACACATTACCACAACCTAACCATTTAAAGACTCTGCAATATGTCTAAGATTGATTTTCTCTTTAATACAATTACACATGAAAGCTTTTCAACAGAAAGCAGTTTGTCTGTTACGATCTATCAACATCACTAAGGGAGCTGTCATTATTAATAACAGGGAGGGACTGGAAGCATTTTAAAAATTTGCCCAAAAAATTTTAGACCCCTGCATTCTAGCCATGAAAAATTTCTGACCCCATCAAATTTTCACCAAAAAATTTCAGACCCCTGACAGCACAATACGACTTCAAAAGAACCAGACTGTTACAAAAGCATCCAACCAAACAAAGAAGAATTCGATTGAAGAAAAGAAGAAAGAAGTTAACAGACAAAAAACATTGATGTCTAACTTTTTTGAGAAAATTGATAAATAGTTAAGCTAAACTCTACAAAATTGAAATTTTTTCGAAAATATTCGAAAATTTGGCACATTTAATTTAAGACCCCTGCATGAATTCCTCTAAGAGTCTCAGACCCCAATAAATTTACCCTAAAAATTTTCAGACCCCTCCTCATTTGCTTCCGCCCCGTTCCCTGCAATTATTTATGACTGCTCCCTAACTCAGCAAATCAAATATGGGGTACCTGAAGGATCAATCCGTTGGCCACTCCTGTTCGTCATTTTTATCGATGATATTCATTTGGTATTGGACAAATGCAAATTCTTATGTATGCAGATGACACACGGATATTCTTCTCGAAAAGATCGGTAGCGGCTGTTGAAGAAGTCCTGAATCAAGAGGCAAACTTAGTTGGTAAAAGGTTTGCGCACAATAATGCAATACTGAATCTCATAAAACGCAATGATCTACAAGCAAGCCTCAAATGTAAAAATGAGGTAAAACTCCTGCACCGTATTCGTCCCAACATCTTGTTGAAATATATGAAAAATATAAGTATTGTTATGTTACAAACAATGACGTTTTGGACGTTTTACTTTCGTTTTAATTGCACGCTTTTCATGCTGTGAGTAATATTATAGTTTCTTCGTTGACTTGTTGTTGATCGCCCTTATGTTACAGTATTGAATTTATATAATATCACTTTATTGTGCGTAAAGCTCCTGATTTTAACACATCTCTCCACTTGTTGCAGAGAAAATATACAGCTACTACTATCCTGTTTATCTAAGCATAGATATAAATGTGCCAAAAGTAAGTGCAGTGGATCCAAGACAGAGCTCATAAGATCATAGCTCCTACTAAGAACACAACCATTAAGATGGATATCTTGGATCAAATTCGGAAAAAATGAGTCTCAATCAACGTTTTTTCAAGTCGTTAAATGATTCTTGGCCTCTATCCCTACGAAACATGTTTTTGAGCGTTTTAATCACGGCAACGGTCTCGAGGGAACGGTCCCGCCCTGCACCGAAAGTCAAACAGAAGCTGGAAGGAAAACATTTGCCTTTCAAGGCGCACTGATTTGAAATGGATTGCCAACCGACCCTATGAATGAATCTTAGAGGCCCTTTACATGAGAAATTTCAACCCGGGTTGAGTTGAACACGGGTTGAGTTTCAACTCGGCTGACGGTGTAAGCCTTCATCGCGTTTACATGAAGGAGGCCGAGTTGAAACTCAACACGGGTTCAACTCAACTCGGCAACTCAACCCGTGTTGAAATTTCAACACGGGTTGAAATTCTCATGTAAACGCAAAGTTTTTTCAACTCGGGGCGAGATTAGAATGCGAACAAAGGAGATCGAATCTATTTCCGCAATCGTTCAAATATTTGAGTGGGCTCACATTCCTTCTTCTTTTGTTTGCAACCATGTGACCTAATCTCAACCCGTGTTGAGATTTCATGTAAACGCAAGGCAAAATAAGCAAAGCTGTTAAAACTCAACCCGTGTTGAAACTCAACACGGGTTGAAATTTATCATGTAAAGGGCCTCTTACTTGTAAACTTTGATCGAAAGATAGATTATCTAAGTTTTGTGCAATAATCATGTAGTTTGTTAGCTTCTATTTTGTTTTATCTTTTCAACAGTTTCTTTTACAGGACTCTTACTGATAGCAGTATTGTACTTGTAATGAAAAGGCTTATCCTGTATAAATATGTATCGTTATTACATTCTATATTTCATAATCGGTAATATAATGAAATTTTGATGAAAAATTTCCTTTTATTTTGGGTCAATTGGTATGTTTTAGATATTTCAGACCGTGTAAAAATGAAATGTTTCAGAACGTCATTCCTGGACCTAATAACTGTCCATTGACTGCAGAATTCGAATCTGCATGATTGATTAGTTAGGATCTATGAACAAATTAAAATCAAAATTATGGAACCTTCCAACAAATATGTATAAGACAATTCTGTAAAGTTATTGAAATGATTTTTTCCGTGCAGTTCTTATAATTCATCACCCGTTTCCAATAAGACACCGAATTCTGTTATAGTGAAACGTATCTTAATCAAGATAAGATTAGATTAAATCAAAATCGATCCTTCGAGGAATTATTGGTCGCTTCAACAAAAAACCACCTAGTATTTGAACATCACCCATTCCAAGTTTGAAGAAGATAAGACTATAATGAAACTCTTCATATCATTACCTGTCACATGCACCACCCATTTCTTGTAGATTTGAATAGCATCTTCAAATTATCTAGGCATTTCACTTGCCTTTGAAGAATTTATAAATTGAAAGGCTATTGCGAAAAGCAAACAGAGGATACCGGGTAAGTCATACTATGGAACAGTTGTAGAACTCAAAGTTAAATCCTATCCTCAGTATACTAAGAACGCAAAAGCATCATTTTCCAATTCTGGTTGAGAGAGATTGATTCCATCTTCATAGTTATCAATATTGATAGATCGATAAACAAACAATTCAATGTAAATAAACACGTGAAAAAGTGATGCCACTGGTGTGAAAAGCGATTACTAGGACTATGCAGTGATTTTAATTCTGCGTGTTGCTAACAAAGAAGTGTCATTTTGAAACACCGCTTCCCCAATCCCCTTACCTCTTTCATCTTACAAATCATAAATGATTCGGATGATGTACGTCCGTACATCAATAAAGATTTCATAGGATTCAAGCCGGCTTCTGTAAAATGCGGGTCCGCAGGTCCGATAAAATGCGGGTCTGCAGGTCTCTTTGAATGTATGTCCCATGGCCACATACAAACGGCTGTTGTATGTGGCAAGGAGCCCTTCGTACAGAACGAAGCGATGATAGTCACCAGTTTCTATGAGCTTTCCTGCTGTGATCGCAATTCATCACCGCTGCAATCCATCAAGCGAAACCCTTGCAATATCGATGGGATTGAATCATTTCTATGGATTGAATGGTGACGCAGATCGTCACAAAGGTCACAAAAAGAAAAATACATTGTGAAATCATACCTGATCAATGAAAAGATCCTGAGTCACAGCTTGCAAAGAATTTCAATCGCAATGCAAATATGGGAGAACTTGGTACTTTGGAGGGGATCCCTTCACATGGGGAAGTCCCTATGCATCGTTCGATACTTTTTACCATAGAAATAGGAGGCACTCGCGTCTTTTGTGATTTCAACATGAAAGTTTTCAAATTTTAAGTTTAGTTTCTTAAGCTGTTTCTTATTTCCTATTGACTTTGTTATTTCTTGGTAATCATATTACAGTTTATAACACTGCTGCAAATATGTTCCTTGACATATGCAAAACATCAGGTGGGAAGAACTCCCAGGGGAACATGTACATGTTCTTTTCTCCGGAACTTGTGCTTGACTAGATTGGTACATTGCTGTTATATCATATGAGTTCCTTGCTGAAGTTTGGCACCAACGGTACATCCTTGCTAAAGGTAAAAAAACCAGAACAAGCCCTATCTTCTGCGCAGTGTTGGATTGAACGCAAGCTTTCCAGGATGAAAACAGGAAGTGGGCATAAGCCTCGCAAGACCCGTCGACCGCTGTAGCACGCCTTACACACCGAGACCCGCCACCAATCTTGGAGTGGGACCCGCATTTTATCGGACCTGCGGACCCGCATTTTACAGAAGCCAGATTCAAGCCTGTTTTCGAAGGTACATCTTGACAGAATCATCGCTCGCACAAGTTTGGGTGTTGTGAGTGCCCAAGAAATACAGTCGTGGCCAAAAGTTTGTACCACACTTTAGTCGGTTACATTTGTTGGCGCAACGAGATGCAATGCTTATTCGAATACAGCTCTGCTAGACTTGCCCAAAGTCTATTTCGTCAGCTCAGTCAAATATGAACTCAGCGAAAAAATGCAAAACGAAGACCACGCCGTAATGGCTGACCGTCCAGCTTCGGCTTTCAAAACCGGAAAGGTACGGCCTAAAGCGGACAACGCAACACGCGCTTTGATACTGGATGGATGTGCTTCTTTCATGAGATAGTGAAAGGCTGGATTGAGTTGGAAGGACGTCCTGGAGGCCACATGCAAATTTGGTTACTTGTTAGTCCAAACAAAGAAGAAATAACTGCAAAGCAATGAAACTGAACTGAGCAAAGCACTTTTTTCAGGCCTCTCAATCCCCTCTC
Source organism: Aurelia coerulea (assembly GCA_039566865.1). Taxonomy (NCBI): domain Eukaryota; kingdom Metazoa; phylum Cnidaria; class Scyphozoa; order Semaeostomeae; family Ulmaridae; genus Aurelia; species Aurelia coerulea. The sequence continues at coordinate 18,350,249 of CM076945.1, forward strand.
AATGCACACGCAATTTCATCGACGATAATAATAAAGGAACACGAAACTTGTTTATGCGAGCACGTCCGCTTTCCCTCCCTTCAGTTCAGATACAAAGATATTCTTATTTCTTGAAAAGTGAAAAATGAAAAGTGCCAAAACTTTGAATTCGACCTCATTGTCACTGTAGTTTGTCATAGTAAACAGCTAATTGATGATTGAAACGCATACTCATGGAGACTAAATATTTTGATTCGAAGGTCTCCTTCTGTGTGTTGAAGTATCTTCAAAACTTCTTCCAAGGATGCCAAATTTAGAGCACTATCTGGATCTTTTTTCAGTTTGAAACTGACATAAATACCTCTGGAGATATTCAAGATTCAATGCTGAGGGTAGAATGAACAACGGGAAAAGTTGTACTGTACGGGCCTAAAAAACCAAACCGTCGTTATAAAGAAGAGGCGAATTAAAAGGTACTTACATTTGTATCTTGCAGAAAAGGACATCTAATCAAAATCGTGAAGCAGCACAAATGATAAACGCACTTTAACTGGTTTTGATAGCAAAATTCCACTTTTTGAACCGCATTCTACTGCCAGTTTCTCCAACAAATCGTTCACATTTCTTCTTCCAACAACATTGTCAACAAGGTCCCCCAACAAAAGGAGCGCGAAAATGTCAATGTTCAGCCACATATATGCCAGCCATCGACAAATAACATACGATTCCAATGAACTTTGAACAAATAACAAATATATTTACTCTCCACTTTCCAGAATGGCAAGAACTGCAATATCGAACGTGGTCAGAACGAACGATTTGGTGATGTCCTCCTCGATAACACTTGTCCTCGTGCCTTTATCCAATTCTGCTGTCATTTTTGCGAGATTATGAGTGGAAACCGACAATTACATCAGCCAAAAACCTCGTAAAAATTTATGAATGGCGGTCCTTCCTTTCAGCAGCGCAATAGAAATGGCTGTCGTTTCTTCTCTTACCGTACAGTACAGTGTAGCAGGTACATGAAATAAGTATGAAATGCTAATGTACGTAAGAAAGAATATAATAGCAACAAACGGAAGAAATGTACATTTTGTTTTTAATGTGAAAAAATAGATTGACCATTTCGACAAAATAACATTTGAAATACTATTTTTAAAGCTCTTTCATATCAATTTCACATTCTGTGGGGATGTTGTAGAAAAATATCTATCTTTGGGCTACTTGCATCAGAGCAGAGGTCATCCATTAGAAAATCACCCTTTTATGGTCAAGCAACACAGCAGCAGCGACCAAAGCTGGACATTTGTATCGCACTTGTAGACTCATGGAAACATGCACGTATTTTTCGTAAGATGGCAAAGCTTTAAGTCAGTGCATGTTTTTCGAAAGTTAAGAAGCAACCCTACCTGAATTTAAAAAGCTGAGGAACCTTTGTAATTTGCAGTTTTAATTATCCCAGCGCATTAAAAATTGTTTTTGAAATATACAGTTATAAGGTTATAGTAACTATTTGGACATTATTTTGAGTGTGAATTATGTTATTTACTTGTTTTGAGATCTTACTAAGTAATTTGGGAGCCCTCTTGACAAGGCTAAATTAACTCTACACTTCTGGCACTAAAAATATAAGAAACATGCAAAAAACTGTTTTGGCTGTCAAACAGAAAATACGTGAATGCTTCCACGATCTGCAAAGTACTATACAAATGTCAAGATTTCTGTTTGACAGCATTGAAAGTTTCTCAAAATTCTCACTATCTGAGTACTCACCGAGTACAAAAACTTCCGTAGGGGTTTGGGAGGTCTTAGACTTGCCCCAGGTCTATAACATTGGAATGGCGGATCCAGGAAATGGCAGATGCAGGAACTACCGTACAGGGAACGGTATACGGACGGAAGAGATAGACTTGGGGCAAGTCTAGGGAGGTCTCTGTGATCTCCTGTGTCATTGTAAGAATCTAAGCAAATCTTATGCATTCATGCCATGATCTAGATCAGGCAAGGAATATCATTTTAATTTTTGATGATCTCAGAGTTCAATTTCTTGAAACGAGCTTCATGCCACTCAAGTGGCCCAGAATAATTAAAATCTTTAATACTCAAGTTCATTTGGTTCTTTTTGGTCAGGATTACGTGTATGATCTAGATGGTGGCATGAATGCATAAACATAGCTTTGAAATTGTTATAAAGTGTTACAAAGACACAGGAGATCCCAGAGTGGCAGGCAATTTCTTAAATATTGGGCAATTTTTCTACCAAAAGTTTAAAATTTTAACCAAAAGATGTCTAGTGCCAGAAGTGTAGAGTTAATTTAGCCTTGTCAAGAGGGCTTCCAAATTACTTAGTAAGATCTCAAAACAAGTAAATAACATAATTCGCACTCAAAGTAATGTCCAAATAGTTGCTATAACCTTATAACTGTATAGTGCCAAAACATTTTTTGATACGCTGGGAAAATTATAACTGCAAATTATAAAAGTTCCTTAGCTTTTTAAATTCAGGTAGGGTTGCTTCTTAACTTTCGAAAAATTGAACCTACTGTTTCTTGTGAGCTGTTTCTTATAAAAAGATACATGCACTGACTTAAAGCTTTTTCATCTTACGAAAAATACGTGCATACTTCCAAGAGTCTACAAGTGCGATACAAATGTCCAGCTTTGATCGCTGCTGCTGTGTTGCTTGACCATAAAAGGGTGATTTTCTAATGGATGACCTCTGCTCTGATGCAAGTAACCCAAAGATAGATATTTTTCTACAACATCCCCACAGAATGTGAAATCGATATGAAAGAGCTTGAAAAAAGTATTTCACATGTTATTTTGTCGAAATGGTCAATCTATTTTTTCACATTAAAAACAAAATGTACATTTCTTCCGTTTGTTGCTATTATATTCTTTCTTACGTACATCAGCATTTCATACTTATTTCATGTACCGGCTACACTGTACTGTACGGTAAGAGAAGAAACGACAGCCATTTCTTTTGCGCTGCTGAAAGGAAGGACCGCCATTCATAAATTTTTACGAGGTTTTTGGCTGATGTAATTGTCGGTTACCACTCATAATCTCGCAAAAATGACAGCAGAATAGGATAAAGGCACGAGGACAAGTGTTATCGAGGAGGACATCACCAAATCGTTCGTTCTGACCACGTTCGATATTGCAGTTCTTGCCATTCTGGAAAGTGGAGAGTAAATATATTTGTTATTTGTTCAAAGTTCATTGGAATCGTATGTTATTTGTCGATGGCTGGCATATATGTGGCTGAACATTGACATTTTCGCGCTCCTTTTGTTGGGGGACCTTGTTAACAATGTTGTTGGAAGAAGAAATGTGAACGATTTGTTGGAGAAACTGGCAGTAGAATGCGGTTCAAAAAGTGGAATTTTGCTATCAAAACCAGTTAAAGTGCGTTTATCATTTGTGCTGCTTCACGATTTTGATTAGATGTCCTTTTTTGCAAGATACAAATGTAAGTACCTTTTAATTCGCCTCTTCTTTATAACGACGGTTTGGTTTTTTAGGCGCGTACAGTACAACTTTTCCCGTTGTTCATTCTACCCTCAGCATTGAATCTTGAATATCTCTAGAGGTATTTATGTCAGTTTCAAACTGAAAAAAGATCCAGATAGTGCTCTAAATTTGGCATCTTTTGAAGAAGTTTTGAAGATACTTCAACACACAGAAGGAGACCTTCGAATCAAAATATTTAGTCTCCATGAGTATGCGTTTCAATCATCAATTAGCTGTTTACTATGACAAACTACAGTGACAATGAGGTCGAATTCAAAGTTTTGGCATTTCTTCAAATTTTGAAATAATTCGTAGCGCCCTTGATTGACTATGCATTAGGGCATTGGGAATAGGTCTGTGAAGAAATGTTGTGAAAATATTCATTTCCCTTGTATCCTATGATATTTTGGCGAAGGGTGGTAAATCGTCCAAAATGGGCCTAGATTTGAGATTTCAAATTTCCCAGTTGGTTTTTGGCTCCATTTGATTGGTTTAGAGCGTGTCACGTGTCAATTTTGTTAGCCAGTAAGGATTTAGTGCCTATCTTTTTGCTTACGCATGTTATTGTTCCTCTAGCTAAACAAGATCCACGCAAGTGTTGACAAAAGGCAGAGTCTACCTTCTAGTTTCATGAATGCTTCCGTAAACTTACTACTGGGCAAGCATATATGAAGGGGATAGATTTTAGAGTTAGGACGAGGACCATTATTTAAAATTCCTTGAAAAATTTACATCATAGAAAATCCTATGGATAGACAAAATTTCTTAAAGAGAATCACAGCATAAGTTTAAAACTTGTCTCGAATACAGAACTTAGTTTTCTTGTTGTATAAGAAAGTCGTGTAGATTTGCAGGCGTGGCAGTCTACCACACAAGCCATACTTAAAAACTCCCAGCCTGCTTACTACACCCATGTAGAAGGAAATACTGGTTGACAAGGCTAGCCTTTTTTAGATATCTTCAATTGATAAAGAACCACATTCCATTAGGATCCTAACACTTTTAAGTGACTCACTGCTTCTCGTTGTCTCGTTAACCAACCCATTTACTATCGGTGGTCTTATCTACATTGTTTGTTAAATGGTGCCCCCAACAGCTCTTTTCAACTAAAATTAAATGTTTGACAGTATTCTGTCGTATTTCAATACTGAGACCATCCAATTTAGATAAGGATTCGATTGTCACATTAGACAACGCCATAGCTCGGAAAGTGTTAAACACCCATTAAAGAACGACGGCCGTGCAGCGAATTTCAATTGGATATGCTAACTTTCTTCTTCTACTACCAGAGTAGGATAGAATTGTACACTTTGAATTGAGTAGATAGTTTAGTTAATTCCTTATCAAGCCTAGGTTATTTGATGCTCTATAGGAGAACTTTTTACAATCAAAGTCAGAAAGCTAAAAGTCAGAAAGTCTCAACATCTTAAGTGCACTTGGTAAGAATCTACAGAAGAAAAATCAATATGTGGGGGAGGGGGCTGATTCATGAACCCTAGGCTTGATAGAGTTAAACTCGTCTCGCGATAAAGTATGAAAGGGTGAGCGTGTCACACTTGGGACGATGGTCCTACATTAGCCTGAAAAACTGGTAACTTGCTAAAGGTTCTGCACCACCTTTGTCCCAAAACCGGTACTTTTGAGGAACCTTTTTGGTGTTTTTGTCACTTGGGATGTTTTCCACCGAAACCCGAGACATGTGGCAATTACAAACAAATTATAAAGCACAAGAGTAAAATTTGCGATAAAGCATAAAATCGATAGTCTTGCTGTTACTAAAATCCCATAATATCAAATTGGTCTGAAGGCTCTCCAACCAAAAAACTGTTAGATATTTTCTCCAAAAGCCGGTATCTTTCATGTGAATTTGGAGGACAATGGTAAAATAGCTTTGCATAAAAATTCAAGATCTCGGTCTTTTTCACGTGAAGTTTCAAGGCAAGGGCAGAAGCCCGGGGGGGGGGGTTCTTTGCCAAATTTTGGGCAGGGGTCTGCCGCGAGCATATTCAAAATGGTACCGTTGGCTAGACTATTTGACGAAAATGGTACTCTTGGCTAGACCAATTTGACCATTCTCTGGACCAATTTTTACGAAAATGGTACCCTTGGCTAGACCAATTTTGACGATTTCCTGCACGAATATTGTCATTTTGTACCAAATATGATATCATGACCGTTCGCTAGACCAATATTGTAAAAAATGATACCCTTTTGGCTAGACCGTTGCAGGCCAAAATTGCTAAAAAGTATACCCTTGACTAGACTAGAAGTCCGAAAAAGTATACCCTTGCTCGTGGCACATCCCCAGGTACCTTTACTATGGAAGAACCCCTCGTGGGCAGAAGCAATGAAAAGTGATTTTATGATTTTGGCCGTTTTAGTAGGTCTGAAAGGATAAAGGAGGTGAAGTGCTTGAGTGAAAACCAAACATCGACAATTTGGGTCTTCCAAAAATTATTTGGCTGGAGTAGAATATTGATGAAAAGGACACCTTGGACAAATTTCAGCTATGTCCCAAAAAATTGCTTCACAAATTGGCTATTGCTCCGTTTATTTGGGGGTCAAAGTTTTTGCAGTACTTGCCCGCCCCTGGGGAGGAACATAAGAGCCGATAATAAATCCTGTAGCCTTATTTGAAATTTTTCAATCAGAAAGCCAACCAAGCTTTGCATTGTGGAAAGAATAAGCGGAAAAGCACAACGAGGTTTTTCACCAGCAAAGAATTGATTAATAGCATTAATGCACACCTCCTAAAAGGCTCAAAGCTGAAATGCTGGAAAACATCAATTGGGTTTTGTCAACAAGGCAAAGCCTCAAAACTTAGCACTTGAGATCAACAGAGAAAATTCAGAAGTAAATTTCCAGTAAAACTAGACAGTAATACTAGGAGAAGCCTTGCTCAGGCCAAATGTATTGAACCATGAATTGTCTCTTTCAAGTCCAATCTCACTTTGAAACCTCATTAGCACTATAGAAATTTGTTGCCACTGCCAAACTCTTCTTCTCGAGTGTGCATAGAGTTTCTTAGTTATTTATCAAAGATGAATTGAATAAAACTGGAGACTCAATTATATCCTCAAGTATGCGTATTTGAATCATAATAGATATTGTCATGGAGATATTATCATTAAATGAAATGAAATTTATCATCGAAAATCAGAGAATCCCTTTGACCCTATTCAGGATTTCGCGCCCTTTGATACTAAATTTAAACCTATGTATCTTCTTCAATGACTGATTAAATGGAATATTCATTGTAGGATTATGAATCAATTTCACCAGCAAAAAGTAAAAGCTTGTTCAAAGAATCTCCGAAATACATTTAGCGTTCTTTCGTTTCATCAGCTTTATACAGAACTAAATATCGTCAACTCTAAAAGTAAATGAAAAGTCAATAAAAAGATTACTTAGTAATATCCAGTTAGCTACTCTTAGCCAAAGGTCATCCATCGCAACCTTGTATCTTTTACTAGAGTTCAATGAAATTTAGATTAAAGGCGATTTTTTCTCTACAGATATATTTGCAAACGACTCACTCTGCAGTGAAGAGTCATTTCACTAACCTTTGTTGACAACTTTTGGTTAATTAAAGCCCTTTCATCTTCATTAGGAAAAGTAGTTATGACAACGAGCTGTAAAGTGAACGGCCTTACTTTATTTCTCAAAATGTGCCCCAACACTTGATTGACTGCAAAGGCGATCTAGCAAAGAGTAGCCTGCGTTGGTTTCTTTTTAGAAAGAGTTTGGAGGTGAAACCTCTTTGGAAAAAAACTCTCTGGAAAATCAGTCGAATCTGCACGCAGGCTAGCAAAGAGTGACAGAACAAATGAATATGCATGTTCAAAATTCAGACAATTCAACATCGCACTATATGTTACTTTCAGTTGAAAATTCTACATGATATGACTCCTGAACGACAACCTGCTATGATTGTCAAAAGCCGTAAGTCTCTGCCAAAGTTTGTTTTTTTTTTTGGAGCTAATGACAAAGAAAATTTCACTTCCAAACACTTCTTGTTGGTCTGCTCTTGCTTTGATGTACAAAGATCTCCTCGCTGGAATCTATGCTTTAGAACGACAACTTGGATGCGTAAATCTTGCAAATGAAGCTTTATTGCAACTTTTATTGTATGCTAGAGATTCGGAAGACTGCCTGACTCTATAGCTGAGATTGATTTCATGGACTGGATTTAGAGTGTTTTAACCGGGCAATATTGCGAACAACCTGTTGACACATAGAGCGAAGTTTAGTAAGAGTAAAGAACCAGTCGTTCAAGATTTTTCCTTTTCTTTTCAATTAATGTTCTGCTGTAAAACCAACGAAAACAGAAAGGTGTGCCATTTTTGATTACCAGATTTTTGCCGCTTTATCTATGTACTTCATGTAACGATTCTATTTCTTCCACCAAACTCACTGCACTTTCCTTCCATCGATCAGTTTCCAAGTAGGAGCGCATCTACAGCGGAATTAAAGCGCATTTCTCTGACATAAATTCTCTGCGCTCAACATTTGGCCTATTAACCAAGGATTATCATTCATAGTGGCAAAATATAATTGCTGTTATAATTAATGCATTCAATACATGTAGGATTCCACTTTCCTATTCGTTCTTTGAGGTTAGAAGCAGTCAGCCACCATAGACTTCAACCATTTAGAAACTTCCGTGGTTTCATAATCTCAGTCCAAATATATCGTTAAAGTGTTTTTTGTCGAATATGTTTGGTTAAAAACAGTTATCCTATCTTTGATAAGCATCCAAATTTTAGAGCTTGTAATATTACTAATGACTCAATTATGATGCAGAAAAAGCATTGTGTGCAGTGGAGTCTTGTACGGTAAAGACCCACATAGAAGAAACTGCGGGTTCTTACACAATAGATGACTAAAGATTCCTTGAAAATACCCTACACTGGCATCGTTGAGCCCCACGTCCGCTACTGTTGCTCCTTTTGGGCCTCCTGTGGCATTACTGAAATCTCAAAATTTCAGAAGCTTCAAAATTGAGCTGCAATGATCACTAATAACACTTGGATGCCTCTAGCAAACCACTAATTCAGCATCTAGGCTGGAGAACAGTCAATGACATGATTAAAAGCGAAAGCAGGTTGATGGCGTATACGTCTTTCAACAATCTAGCCTCTAAATTCACAAGGTGCATCAAGGCAGCTATGCAATACAGACACTGATTTAAAGCTGCCAAGGGAAAGCAAATGCAATGGGCAGAAATAAGTTTCCTTTAGAGGTGCTGAACTTCGGAATAGCCCAGATACCGAAGCTAAGCAGGCAACCTCTTTGGATCGATTCAAATCTTTGATTTAGACATTTCTTGTTGGATTTTATATAGTTTGATAGGTTTCTCCAGTTTTAATTATATACTTTAGACTTGTAAACCAACGAAAACATATCAAGGTGAAGAAAATCATTGTAATAGGGCATCAAAATTGATATGTTAGGGTAGGGTAGGGTAGGGTAGGGTAGGGTAGGGTAGGGTAGGGTAGGGTAGGGTAGGGTAGGGTAGGGTAGGATAGGATGGGGTAGGGTATGTTAGGGTAGGGTAGGGTAGGGTCTTGGTATAGGCGTTAGTTCGTTTTTATCTAGACTTTTTGTAACTATCTATTTTTGTCTCTGGTATTTTAGATTTATGATCCCTTGTAAAACAGCGTTACTGAATGGGCCAACACGCTTACAAAAATGATTATATGATATGATATTGTGCAAAACCCAGCTTAGATCATTAAAACATATGCTCCTGCACAGTTGTTAAGTACTAAAAGTCAATCATTTTCAACCAATTTCACAAACATGGTGATAATGGGCAAAGACAATGGCGCACAGGACAGTAAATACTTCTATCTCTTAACTACTGGAAATTCAATTCTATGATTATCGCAAAACAACTTATGCAGCATTGATTTTCAAACAGGGGGATATCTTTTGACTCACCAGGTATAACTGTGTAATTTTGCATTATCACTGTCACTTGCTTAACTTACATCTTTATGCTTAGCTTATAAAATAAGGAAAGCGTCACAGGCATTCTCTGAAAGAGTGGCCTGATCGTGAATTTTCAATGAAGAAACCACATCAAAATGAATTTCTGGTAAAACTGTGACAGACGTCTAACCTAAAACCCTAGCTGATTATGATAAGAGGCAGGCAGGATTAATCAAATTTCTTTATCAACCATCATTGAAAGTCTAGCGTAAAGTGCTCAAACAAAAAACGTAATGTTTACAAAACCAAAATCAATTCATAAATGGATACCTTTGATGAGATCTTTACCGTAATGCTCCTTTTCAGAGACAAGTAGGTTTATAAGATTTTCATAAGCACCCGTTATTAGATATCAATCCACCGTCAAAAGCGCCTACTGCTACTTGTAAATGGATAGCTTTGAGAAAACATTACCTTCTATTTAGTATCTGCATTTCTCAGATTTCGTGGTAAGAGTTTACATTGCTCGGTTTCGATCCAGAGATATCAGAGTTATCCAATTATGATCTGTATCAATCACACAATACATTAAACCTGGGAATCACAACTTTCCAGATTTATTTTACCACTAGCTCACATATGAAAAATCATTTTATCGTTGCGAAATATCTGTCGTTATAAGGTGTTTAAAACTATGTTACTCTATGACTTAAGTTTGATGTAGCTTTGTATCAAACGTTTATGCATAGGTGTGCCCCGATAGGAACTTTTTATTGCTAGTCCAAGTCCAAGGCAAATGGCAGCTGGACCTAGCACAAATTGCAACAGCTTTTTTGTGGCAAACCATTCTTCAACCTGTCCTGCAACTTAATAGCATATCAAAATTTAGGAAAATCTAAGGATCGAAAGGCCATGGAATTATATGTAATTCATAGGCTAATGCACCATGTTCCATCTGACGGACATCGGAAAGAAGTTATGCATTGGGAATGCCCAGGAGTTGTCAATAGGAGCGCAGCCGGTTCAACTACCCCCAGTGCCCGGATGCCAGACAGAGGTGTCTGCATGAACAACGTCTAAACTTTGCAAAACTATTGTTTGATCAAAGATTGGTGTGGACCTTTTTTGGCCATAATGAACGCAAATTGATTTATTAAGCGCCTATGAGCCCTGGGGATATATGGCGCTATCAAAATGTCTATATTATTTATCATCTTAAAGATGGAGCCACTGTAGTTTTATCTAAATGTTTACAACTTTGCAAGCTATTGGGCGTGGTAGTTTTATAAAGAATGTAATTTGCCTCGCTTGAAAAACCTCTACTATCTAGGTCACTCTAGACATGGGCAATGTATTGGGAACGCATCCTGAAAATTGGTGACCCTTGGAACGAAGCCCCCATCACCTTCAAGGAACATTTTAATAAAAATATGCTCGTTGTCTTGATAACGACTATATGCTCGAAACGTCGTGTTTTTGAATATCTCCGCTATTTTTGGTAACTAAAAAATTTATGTTTTTACATTATCATTTAGGGAACATTTTACTCTGCAAAAATTTTAAAAAACACGTCAAATTATATATTTGAGGAACTGAATTCAACTAAAAAAAAAAACTCTTTGGAAATCTGCCCCACTCTTCAATAATAAATTTCAAAGTGAATCTTTTTGAATGTTTTTTAAGTATAATTCTGAAGGAGATTTTGGCTATGTATGATGGTTTTAACAATAGTTCGAATATGATTTTTTTACTTTGATGAAGCTGTATTCTCAGCAGAACTGCCTAATCATTCCTTCATTTAAACTTGCCCCAAATCTATTTCGTTGAAAAAGATTGTAAAGCGAAAAGCGGAGAGCGAAATAGACTTATTTGTTTCGTAATTTACTTTCAGATAGACTTATTACAGTTCACGAAATAGACTTGGGGCAAGTCTATCCTTCATTTGAATTTTATAATTTTCATGCCATGTTATACTGCTTCCATAACAAAGTTGCCAATGAAAATTGTTTATAAAGGTCACGATAAAACATCACACTTGGTGGTGTAAACCAGTTTACGGTGAATTAGTTCACAAACTAAGCGCCCCAGTTCAAAAGTGTCTCCGAAAAGGCATCTGAAATGACCCCTGAATAATTTTTCGTTGGCTGTGCTTTTCTTTGTAGTCATATGTGCAACAAGGCTTCTGTGCAACAACAAATATAGCTTTTGCTAGCGACAAATGTCTTAACAAATACGATTGCTTTAAATGATTGTTTCATCTTTCTTTCATGCCAATTTATCACATACTGTAGCAGACATAAAGATAAGACAATGCTTCCAAAATCAATAATTTTAATCCTAACAAGAAACAAGAAACAGATTCATATCAAGACCATAGAAGGGTGTCGGCTGTGGTAATTGGACACTGCGAACAAATCTTGAAACCTAACAGACAAGTACATTACAAATAAAATCCATCAAAGATAGTATTTCTTTGTACTGGAAGCTAACGTCATAGATACAAACAATCTTTATGACAGGCCTTCTTAAATGTGAAACAACCTGAAAACCTGTTGCTTTCATTGTGCTTGGCAATGTAGAAGTTGTCCCCAGGTATATTTACGTATATTTAGGATAGGGGTGCTCAGGCTGGGGTTCAACGCATCAACCCAAAAAAGTAATTTCTAGCATGAAAATAGACCCAAAAAAATAATTTTTCCGACCTTACATACCCAAAAGTTATGAAGTGAGTATCTTAAATCTGCATAAAAATGCCCTAACTGATTAGATTTCTCATAATGTGTTTGGATATTTATGTTTTTTTTATTTTAGTACTGTTACTTGACTCTAATTTTGTTTGTAAATTATATTTTCCCCGATTTTTTTACTTTTTCTCATATTTGAGACCCAAAAAAGTAAGCCAGAATTTCTTGAACCCAAAAAAATAACTGTACAAATCATTGATCCAAAAAATAATCCTTGCCTAAATTTTAGACCCAAAAAGTAACCGAAGCATCCCTATCCTGAATATACCAGAGTACCCCCCCCCCCTGGGAAGTTGTCGTTGTGAACGTCCTACCCAGATTCTAAACTCTGAATCCGTTGCCGAACAAAGTAAGAATCTTAAACGATGAGGCAAATTGAATGTCTAACATGTGAATAACGCAAAGGATTAGCCTTGCGTCATTCATTTGCGCTATTTCCTCAAGCTGACATAAAACAGTTTCGCTGAAGGGAGGACAGTTGGATGCCTTATTGAATGTAATCTTAAAATTTCATTGCAGTGGTTTCGGACAACAGAGAAAAAACAGTTTTTGGGGGGATGAATAAAGCTCAGATCTGAAATGCGATTTAGATTTTTATATTTCTTTCACAAATCTCTGTACGTGGACCAATATCTGTACGTGGACCAATCGAAAGTTATGATGAGATAGAAAAACAAAATCTTCGTACGCATGTCCCAGTTCATAGATTTGTTTGCGTGTACCGAGAGCTCTCCAATCCAGAATGTCATTACGAGAACCGATAGTGGAATCATTGTTTTCGCATTCAGGAATAGGAAATCAAGACAAACAAAATGAAGCAGAAGAGGTTATAGATGGAAAACTTGCCAAGTATAGTATGCATAGAAAGTTCATTTCTTGACACGTTCTGCCAATTGTTCGAAAAACACCGCCACTGTCCTAAAACCACCGCCAATGTTAGCCCCAAAAACATCGTTTCCAAAGATAACCAGGCAAAATCAAAACCAAAAAACTTTTGGAAAATAGGCCCAAATACCTATCTATTCACTTGGTAATGTTTTTATTTGTCTGTGATTAATTTTTCAATGAAAATATTTAGTTTTTTCTAAAGCGTCCGATTGCCACCGCCGGCATCCTAGCATAATTTATTAACAGAGAGTTTTAAGAAAGTTGCAGTTGCTTTAATAGAAATGTTAGCAGAAATTGTTTAAAAAGTTGAAATATGCTTTACTTTTGTTCTTATGATTCCCAACAGGTGTCTATTCTCTTTGTCCTCCTTTGATTTTGTTCCTCATTTTCTCCACTCAGGCCCCGTTTACACGATACCGTTTTCATTTCATATCGGATTGGTTTCATATCGGATTGGCCTTCTGTTTACACGAGACTTTTTTCACTCCATATCGGATTGGCCTCCTGTTTACACGAGAACACACCAATCCGACCTATGCTTCATACCGTTTTTGTGTTTTCAAATGAAAACGCTCTGAAAGTGGCATGAAACGAATCCGATATCGTGTAAACGGTCGAATCCGGTATCAACTCAAAACGGAACCTCTTTATCAAATCTACGAGCCTCCTATTCATCTGGCGCACTGCGCAGTGGGTGTTAAAACGAAGGAAATCCTTCGCAGCATAAGACAAAGCGTTTCCGTGTAAACACAACCCCCAATCCGATATGAAATGAAAACGGTGTCGTGTAAACAGAACCCCAATCCGATATGAAATGAAAACGGTTTCGTGTAAACAGAACAATTTTCGTATCGGATTGCCACTCCCAATCCGATATGAAATGAAGACGGTATCGTGTAAACGGGGCCTCAGTAACATCATGTAAACTACCTCGTTTTCAGTTTGCTTTTTGGTATAAATTGCCATTCATTGTTATCCAGGCTCGCTGATGATGAACCAAGTTGCCTCGAAACGTTCCTCCAAAATATGTTTTCGTCTAAATAATTTGCGTTTTGATACTTGGAATGTCTTGACTGTTTAATACTTTAACGAGGAATGTCATATGACATGAATATGAAGATCTATACTGTAATTTTCAGCGTTTGCCTCTCGATCTGAAAAATTTTTTGGGCTTAAAAGATATTGGTATATCGTATAAATATCGTGGCAATCTGTTGCTTAACTTTATTTAGCATGACCTCATATAGTGATTGGTCACTATTCATTGACAAAGGATTATTGGTCCCTGTAATGCATTTCCTTCAAAAAGATCGAACATAGGTTGAAAGTAGATAAAAGGCCGGAGAAAAGTTCTATGACCTATTTCATTGAATTGAATGTTTTCAAAGAAACCGTAGCTTTTTTGCTATAATTCTGCCATTGGATTTTTCTAAAATCTTCAATGTTTTCAGAATTAAAGTGTCTTCGTTCTTCTTGAAACTTCAATAAATTTTTGTTGAATCCTGAAACTATTGTAGTTTCTAAACTCTTTGAGAAGTCACGGAATGAGTTTCAAGAAAGACTTTACGAAAGTCTACAATATGGTACCAAGCGAAAGTCTTTCACTCTTTTGGTTTACAATTTACAAAATTTGACAACGTCACATCCTCAAATGCATTGCAATACGAAATACTCTGGAATTTCCAAAAAAAACATATTGACGATCTCAGAAAAGCCCATTGGTTGGTAGAATTATAACAACGTAGCTAAAGTTCCTTTCAAGCCATTCATTTCAAATGAATAGGTCAAGGGTCAAATGTCAAGAAATCTTACACCCATCTTTTTACATCAATTTAAAGAACGCAGGTCAACCAGCATCCTTTGCGCACGTCACATTTTGCTTTTCGACTGCAGCAGCCATTTTCATATGACATCATACATAGCAGTGCTCAGCAAAGCGCGACCGCAAAGGATGCTGGTTGACGGGCGTTCTTTAAAGGCTTGGAACCTATGCTAAAAGATAGTACTAAGAAGCTCTACTTTAAAGCAAAAGAAATTCATGAAAATTCACAAGTTTATCTTAACAAGATCTTTTAATCTAATTTCCAGTTGATATTATAATGTCCAGCAACACAAAGTAACTAAACCAAATAAAATTACTTACAGTTTCAAATATGTTACAATGATGAAAAGAAGATTGACTTTCCAGAACACACCGGGCATTCATTTCTCAAAAACAATGCTGGTCTGTCCTATCTTATTCTCATCAGGTTCATAAACTATCCTCGTTAAAGTCACAATTATGACTGTCAAATCTTGCACGATAAACAACTTACCAAGCAGATATACAAGATTATGCACATGTCACCGTCTTCCCCGGAGGGGGGGGGGCGGGGATATCCGGGGATACCATACGCAATGAAATAATAACTTAACAATAAAGAGCAATGACATCAGCAGTAATGCTGCCCGTTCCTGGCCTGCTTCAACCACTGATATAGCACATTAAAACTCCGAAATAATTAGTTTTCGTGAGAATTTAACATTGGAAATTGATTAGGTCAAATGAAGATTAGCTGCTAGGAAAATCCTAAAAGCATACCTGGTGAGTAAAGAAACTTAGCACTCTTTGTGGGCAGTAGAATCAAACGTACGTGGCTGATATATATTTAGAATTTAATTGTTAATCTGTCAGTCACAGGCTAACTTAGAGAAAAAATGCTGGTAAGGGATTGGCATGGGAACGAGAATTCCACTTTCGATTCTGGTTCATGATTTATTTGCCATTGACATTTATATTCTATTTCAGAAAGTGCCAATTGCATTGAATTTGAATTTCAAATCATGGACCAGAATCGAACATATGGAACTCTCATTCCCATACAAACCCTTTACCAGCTTTTTCCTTCTTTGGGTTTGAAAGATGAGGGATTTTACCAAACAATTTTCCACATCTAAGTTAACCTTTTAAAGATAGATTAATACTTTAGTTTGAATATTGGCCTTATCCTTTTTATTCCGCAGCCCGCCAAATGTTTTGACACTTTTTTTACTCATTCTGTATGTTCAGCTTGTATACTAACATGTCTAAAAATTGCACACCGAGTAGAGGTGAAATTGCGTGCTCTAAGAGCTAATTTATTCAGTTGTCCTTCAGAAATCTTAAAGTCTGAAACATCCATCAGTGAAAAATCTGATGCCAACTGTACCAAGGTAGACTTAAAAAAAAAGAAGTTTCAACGAGTTACAATTCAATTTTTTGTGCTTCCAGGGTGTGAAATGCATCTCTTAAAAACGGAGCAGAGAGAACAGTTTTTTATGTGACGGCTCTCATTAGCACCTTTATATCTACAATACATTTACTCGCATGGACAATTAAACAACAATTATAGTAGCTATTCTTACTAAACTGAATTGTATCCCTAAATAACAATGTTTAAAATCAAAATAAGCATGCAAAACTTTCACCTTAATGATGAAGATCATCTTTTGTACGATTCGCTCACCAGTCCTCAAGACATTGAGTTTAGCTTTATCATGGTTTTGGCATGTCAGAAAAAGTATTTGTATGCGTTTTAAATTGTCGATACTGTGCCAAGCTTACATCATGCACAGACAGCCAGCAGAATGCAAGACAACGTCTGAGCCACAAACTTTATGTGTAGCCTGGTACCTGTAAATAGCCAAGGTGGATCTTCTGTCTCAAATTAGATGTGACGTGAAAGTATTCGAGAACAGAAACAATCATAGTAATTTTGCGTTGTCGCACATTTCACCCGAAAAATGTGAGAATCACTTTGGGTATTAAATTGTCAGCTCCAACTGTCTTTGGTCAGGTAAGTGTAAAATCTGGCGAGACTTATGACAACGCACAACTAGTGGAACAATTCAGGCAGTGAGTCTGGAATATGCCACTTTCTCCGTTTGCAGTTACCGTGAGATAAGGTTTCGCTGCATTTTGCAAATTCAGAATAAACTCTAAAGGCAATCTTTTCATATCCTTTCAAAAACATGACTTTGTTAAAAAACTCGTTGTAAGAATTAACAATACTCCTGCCCGGGTGAAGCGAGCGCTTTTATTTCCCTTTTAGAAATAGTGCAACTTTCAATAAGAATACTTAAAAAGAGTACAAAGATCAGCAGCATTTGCCATCGTTTGCTTTTTTTTTATGATTTTTGTAGAGTCAGTCATTCTGAAAGCTGTGCAGAGCAAGTCGCTGATTTCGCGCAAAGTATGCTAGTCTTTGTACTACCTTTAAGCTTAATGGGAGGCTTGTTATATAAATTTGATGCATGAATTAAAGAGTAAAGATACCAACACACCCTCGTGTGTGTCATAGATGACAGTGTTGAAAATACTTCCAGATGCATGCTATATTGATACATTTCCTATTGGAAAAGACTTGTCAAGTAGATCATCTAGCCACAAAGACCACAATCTCCTCATCCGCTCAGCCAATAGTCATTCATTCAAATTCGTAATTCTGTTAGCGTCTTCCAGGCTGTTCACACTATATCCTCTTTCAGACTGACCTCCTCGTCTTTTAAATCAAATTTACCAATAAAAAGTAGCCTTTTGGAAAACGAGAGCCTAGAGCAACCCGTGGTCGGAATTTAGAATGGTAAACTGAGATTAACAGGAAGATTGAAAAATAGCATTAAGGTTGTGTTTAGTGAGGGAATTAACCACAAAAGACCGTTACTTTTAGTTGAAAGTTGCATGCTCCATTCAAACTGGAAGCAATGGGTGTGACAAAACAATTTCAATCCTTATAAGATCATAGCTCCCAGAGTACTAAATTGATTGGAATGGAAATAAAGTGTTCTGATAACCGAAAGCATCATTAAGACCCCGTTTACACGAGAGAAAACTGGATCGATCCAGAACGGGATCGATCCCAAACTGGTACGGATCGGCCTTGCGTTTACACAGGATCGCTTGGGATCGATCCGCTATCCGAGCTAGTTTTGGATCGATTGATCGAAGTTCGGGATGGATCCAGTCAGAGCCTCGTGTAAACGGCTGGATCGACCCCAAACTGGCACGAATGCAAAACGAGGCAAGCTGAATAAGGAAATCGAAGCATTTTCATAATGACACCTTTTGGTCACCTTGAATTCTCAGGTCTTTATAGGGAGTCCGGGAATTTTTTTTCTTTTTATTCAATATAAAATTTTTACAAACAAACTACTTAACGCACTACGTACGAGCTACTTTACTACACTACACGGGCGATACCACGGAGTGCAAGAGACCATGACAACTCCGCAGTCATTAACACAGAGAACGTGTAACTAAACTAAAATTAAATGTACAGCTACGAAAAATACACATGAGCAATTTCTACTGATAAATACTAAGGTTCGTTTTACATTGTATGTCGAGCTAACTTTGGGCAATCAGGTCTAATTCACAAGAATGGATGAACTGGAGATTCGATTGTCAAATTAAAATGGATTGTGCCCAATGAGTCAAACATACAATGTGAAACAAACTTACAGCAAAAAGAAAGAGAAGCAACGGGACTTGGGGACTATGAATTGTAAACAAACGCAAATGCTGTGAATTTCCTTCGTTAAATCGATCAGTTTGGTGAATGAACTCTAGGGTCAGTTCAAGTACATGTTTATTAACGTCACTAGAAAGGTCTTTATCACAATACAATAAAAGTTGTATCAGAGCGCTGTTTGAAAGACTGTTGATTTGAACAAATGGTCGCAATACTACCAAAATTCCAGCGAGAAGATCTCGTCGTCTCGAAGTCTGGGAATCAGTGGGAAGGTGCCTGGATCGATCCCGTGTAAACACAATATAAATTGGAATCGATCCCGTGTAAACACAATATGATTTGGGATCGATCCCGTGTAAACACAATATAATTTGGGATCGATCCCGTGTAAACACAATATAATTTGGGATCGATCCCGTGTAAACACAATATAATTTGGGATCAATCCCGTGTAAAGACAATATAATTTGGGATCGATCCCGTGTAAACACAATATGATTTGGGATCGATCCCGTGTAAACACAATATAATTTGGGATCGATCCCGTGTAAACACAATATAATTTGGGATCGATCCCGTGTAAACACAATATAATTTGGGATCGATCCCGTGTAAACACAATATGATTTGGGATCGATCCCGTGTAAACACAATATGATTTGGGATCGATCCCGTGTAAACACAATATGATTTGGGATCGATCCCGTGTAAACACAATATAATTTGGGATCGATCCCGTGTAAACACCTGCAAAATTTTGGGATCGATCCTGCAAAATTTTGGGATCGAAACCGACGTCAATTCTGCAAGGTCAATGGCACATCCTCAAGTTTACAAAAGGTTGATTGCGGAGTGCCACAGGGTTTATGTCTTGGTCCACTCCTTTTTCTAATTTATATTAACGATCTCCCTATGTCTCTCCGTAAATGCAATGTGACAATGTATGCTGATGACACAAGTATTTCACATTCTGCGGAAAATATCAACGAGTTGAATGACACACTGAATAGTGATCTCGATCGGCTAAAGGAATGGTTACAAGGGAACAAACTGTCACTAAATGTCGTAAAGACACAGGCGATGGTTGTAGGTTCTCGACCAAACCTAAAAAAGATTGCTGACAATAAAGTAGAGACCCCATCATTTGTTATTGATGGTGCTGAAATTGACATCGTTAAAAATGTAAAATATTTAGGAGTCCAACTTGATGATAGCCTCGTTTGGGATCGGAACACGAAATTATTATGTAGCAAACTGTCTCGTGCTCTAGGATTTTTGAAATATGCCAAAAAATTCGTACCCAAGGATACCTTAATCAAAATGTATCATGGCATCGTAGAGCCACATTTCTGTTATTGCTGTTCTGTTTGGGGAGGCTGCAGTGAAACCAGATTGCAAACCATACAAAAATTGCAAAATCGAGCTGCAAGAATTGTCACCAATAGCAGCTATGATGTATCCGCCTCAAATTTGATCAAGGAACTAAATTGGCCAACGGTTACGGAAATGATAAAATGCGAGACAGCTACTATTACATACAAAGCATTGTCAGGTCTTGCACCCGGCTATCTTTCAAACCTTTACAAGAAAAACTCTGCGCGTGATATCAGTATGAATTTGCGGAATGCCGTTGCCGATGTCCTTGTTCCAAGGATGAAAACTTGCAATGGGCAGAAAGCGATATCTTTCCGGGGTGCAAAGACTTGGAATGAATTGCCTTTGGATGTCAAACAAGCACCCTCTCTTAGCATTTTTGAAAGTATGCTGAAGAGTAATTTGTCTCTCTCAGGCTAACTCCATTGTTTTTCATTTATTTTTTTATTCTAGATTGTAAATATAGGTAATTTGTTAGTAATTTTTAGTAATATTGTAAAGTTTGGCGCGGCCCCCTGTAAAGCAATCCTCTCGATTGACGGGGCCACCGTGTAAAAATAATTAAAAATGAAAAATGAAATGAAATTCTGGATCGATCCAGTTTTCTCTCGCGTAAACGAGGGTCTAAATTTGACTTTACTAAAGTCACTTGTTTATGGAATGCATGAAAACGTCCTGAAACACGTGATCAAATCGTAAAGAAACTTTTCAAATCATGGAGCATTGCGGGGAAATCTATTTTTTGCACAAAATTTTGTACGAAATTTTCATTCGTTACTACTACCTTAAGTGCGAGCGAAGCGAGTGAAATTTCCGGAGGAGTACTTTTCGTAAAACGACGCTTGCTCCTTCGCAAAGGTTGCTCACTTCGCGAGGAAGGACTCCTCCTGAGAGGTCGCTCGCTTCGCTCGCATTTAAGGTAGTAGTATCGAATAAAAATTTCCTGAGAAATTTCGCACAAAATAAAGGTGTCCGCAATGCTCCATGATCTATTGCCGTGAGCATGATGAGGTCGAAACAACTTTCTTGTTTCTTTAAAAATTCATTCCTTATCACTCTCTAGAGAGATAAATTGTCTGGGGTATTGTTCTGTGTGAGGGATTCCTTGTGATTTGATCGAGTGTTTTAGGTCCTTTTCAACCATTTTGCAAGCAAAGAAGTTTTATAAAGTTGAATTATTTACCTATGTTTTCCTTGCTCATAAAAACATGAGAAAAATCACAATAATACTTCAGCCTTCCTGCTATCAAGCAAAATTCATTTCGTTCAAATCTATTCTGCACTTTGTGAACTACGAATTTTCAAACGCCTTAACTGTAAAGGTTTCCAGCAAATAAGATAAAGAATGATCTATGACAGAAGAGTTTCATTTCATCAGTCCTCCATTTTCCGATCTCGTGCTTCTAACATAACAAT
Source organism: Aurelia coerulea (assembly GCA_039566865.1). Lineage (NCBI taxonomy): Eukaryota > Metazoa > Cnidaria > Scyphozoa > Semaeostomeae > Ulmaridae > Aurelia > Aurelia coerulea. The sequence continues at coordinate 18,371,589 of CM076945.1, forward strand.
AACGTGGGCGCATGGGCAACATGACATGAAAAAGAGGCTAATAATGTTACACCTTTCCTTCAACAAAAACAAACAAAGGAACTGTAATATAAAAAAGTTGATTGTCTTCAAAGTTTGTTAATCATTTATGTCCAGCAATTGGTAGTCAGGCCGAATTACTCTTCTGCCACTTCTTGTCGTTACTGGTTGGTAAAAGTTCAATTGCCTGTGATCGAATCTTGTCTCAGCAGGCCCAGTTGGCCGCTGTCTCTGCGTCAACAGCATCAGGCCGTAAGTGAGGTGCTTCTTGGGGATCCAATGGCTTCACTTCCGGTTGGTGGCCATGAGGTTGAGTCACCGCTTCTTGCTCTCTTCTGGAGAAAATGATACAAGTCAAAGTACCTCCGTTCTGGACACTGGACCAAGAGGTCGGCAGTTGAGTTTACGTTTTCTTTAGCTATTTCAGGTCTCATTCCTTTGAACAATTGCTTTTCAACGAATATAGCTGAAACCCGTTGGGAGACGAGGTGCTGATCCTTTCGTTTTGAGAATTGTTGTTCGCCTTTGCTGTGAGTGAATCAACGTGGGTTTTGTTTCTACTCTCGTTCTGCGCATTGAAGCTAATTTGCATATTACATCATTTAATCAAATAGTTACCGCGCATGCGATCTGGAGCCCATTTTGAGAGATTCCTTCGGGCTCACAACCTGCTCACAATTTAGCCTGTTCGTATCCCCAAATTTTTCTATGATTTCTATATCTTCTATAAAACAATGCTACTTGATTCTCCTGCCATATGTACTACTGTATGGAATTATCCCAATAAGAAATTTGTTCTCCTTGAAAGAAAATCAATCCTTTTACAAATCAAAATGAATTCTTTTCTTTGCTTTTCATTTTAAGAATATTTACCTGGAAATACAGTTCAACATAATAAGTAAAAGACTGCTTTCCAATTTTCCCAGCAAAAAGAATAAGCCGGTATGAACATCAGACAATCTGGAGGAAGAATTACCTATGGTAGGTTTTCAGGTGGGAGGCCATTTAAGGATTTATAGACCATCGTACATGTTTCTCGAGTAATCAGTTGACCATTTGACGGCCAGCCAAGCTCCTGCAGTAAAGGAGCAGCTGGAGTGTCAAATAGGGTACTTGCTACAATTCTAGCAGCTCTGTTCAAGGGTGCCTTCCTTATAGGAACTATGTTTTATTCCCTTCGTGACATAGTAGCTATAGAGAGCAATTGCTGTCCAGTCAAGATGACGTAAAAATAATTTTGGGATTTTAAATTCCGGTGTTGATGTAATACGAGATCAACTGTTATACGAGATGACCACAGAGAGCCAGACAGCGTGATTTTTGATTGGTCAACACTAACAGACGTTATAATTTGAAAATCACTGCAACTAAAAGACTCCCACATAAGTTTTGTTATGTTTTCACGGATTGAAAGGACAGCAAATACTCTGTGTACTATTTCACAAAAACAGTACTGGGAATAAACACAGTTTCTACATGGTAGGTCTTGTTCTGTTCTGTAATTTCTGGAAAGTTTTCAATTTAGTTGCTCTACAACATCCTCAAACAAAGCAACAATGACTGAATTGTGGTTGAACAATACTAAAAAATGTATTCCTGAACGTATCCTCTTGCACATAGTGTTTCGCATAACTCAAAAATCGTACAGCTCTAGAAATCTTCTTCTGTTTACAATTAACGTGGTTCCCCTATTTTGATTATCATCAATCAAAAGCTTCTTGTTGAAGTTATTTCGTTATCAAATTCTTTCTTAAAATATTATTTCTATGACAAAACTGTTATTGTTTCAGGTGATCTGTTGATTAGATTTTGGATTAATTTGTCTGCCCATGGTTTCTTCATTCAGAACTTTATTTCCTAAAAAGTATTCAGTCTCTTACAGAATATGCGAACATGGCAACCGGGAAGCAAACTCGTAACAGAAACCAAAATTAGGAAATACTAAAAGATTTAGTAGAAATTGGATGTAGCTCTGTCAACTGAATTTTGATAGATTAACAAGCGCACCATGTTTGTTACATCTGGCGACAAAGTTGTTCCTTCTTAACAAGGCTAAGCCATTAGAAAAGGCACCAACAAGATTGCTTTGACAAATTCCCGCTGCTTATTAAAAGAGTTGATCTTACATCTGTTTAAAACTTTCCTGTAGGAAATGAAGAGACATCACATTTTTGTCGTTTACGTCATTACCAAAATGAAATAAGCGAGACGCTTTCTCAAATTGAACGTTTCATGTTATTGAAGATTGAATGATAAGTAAATGAATGAATGAATGAATGAATGAATGAATGAATGAATGAATGAATGAATGAATGAATGAATGAATGATAAGTGAATGAATGAATGAATGAATGAGATGAGATGAGATGAGATGAGATGAGATGAGATGAGATAAGATGAGATGAGATGAGAGACAGTACGTACGTTGGCGATCCAGGCATCAAAATTGAAAAACAAAATATAAGATTTTAAATTAAAAAATTAAGTGAACATTTTACACATCTTATAGAAATGTCAATGAATGGAGGTCTTCTTTGGCGGGCCTTGTGGGTAAATTTAGGAGATGGCCCGAAAATATTTTACAAGAAACTACACGTTTTTTATAAGAAACTGCTTATAAGAAACTCGGGACTCTCAGATTGCCAAAAATTAAAAAACTCCAGCAAGTTTTTTCGTTTTCACTTGTTTCCTGCATCATATTCACCCTGTAGAACGTCTGTGCAGTATTGTAGAGGCTGTTCAGTAAGGCAGCGGTTGCCCAGTGCAATACAGGGATCACATGATGTCATTGGTGGGATTACATGCAGTAAATTTTAGGCTATTCAGTTATTTACAGGGATAACATACAGTAAATGAGAGGGGAACATAATGTCATTGGAGGGATTGCCTCAGTAAATTTCAGGTTATTCAGTAAATTGTAGGGCTTACATGATGTCGTTGGCGGGATCACATCAGTAAGGTTGAGGCTATTCAGTTACTTACAGGGATAACAAGCAGTGCCGTACAGGGATAACATCGTGTCGTTGCAGGGATGACATCAGTAAAGTAGTGGTTACTCAGTATTCTGCGTGGATAACATCTTGTCGATACAGGGATCACATCAGTTATTTCAAGGTTACTCAGTTACTTACAGGGATAACATCCAGTAAGGCAACGGGATAACATCGTGTCGGTAAAGGGATTACATCAGTTATTTTAAGGTTGTTCAGTAACTGCGAGGGATACAAACAATGCACTAGAGGGATCATGTGCACTGATGACTAAATTCTCTATTGTTTTCGAGTAGGGGGGGTTATTGTGTGCTCGGAGCACTGGTGTGCAAACTGTGATATTGACAAGAAATGGTTCCTCCTAATGGGGTCATTAATCCTACGATGGAGGATAAAGTTGTACAAATAACTACATTGAAAAGTAAAAACATGAATGATTGGATTAGATGCTTTAGTGCCAATGTGCATAGATTACGTGACAAATCAGCAGAATAACACATCAGTCCAGTGTTGTGTCTCATCATTATTCTGAAAAATCTTTTCTTCTCTTGGAAAATATAGCTATGCGTAGGCTAAGATCACATTGGATATAGTGTGAATCGAATGGGAATAAAAAAGAATTGAGTCCAGACTGATATGACTCCAGTGACTAATTATCAAACTAAAACTTGACTGATAACTCTCTGCTGGCTCAGTCTTTTTTCCGTATTTCTTGTTTGGCTTCAAGGTAACACTCGCTGAGTTTCACGTATCTTGAATTGAAGTATCATGAAGAAGAACAATATTGTTTTCACCAGCCCAGCGCCTGGATGGCATGAACGACAAACGGAGGATTTTGATACTCTCCGATGAAATTGCCAAAGCCAATCACGACTAGCTTGATGCTCAATAACAAACCGTTCCCCGGACTGAATTATCGTTGCGACGAAGCAGGAGGTGGGCCTCACATATTGGAGACACAAGAAGATTCCTTTGAAGAGGACTCGCAGTCACAGATTACAGAAGACAGTGTCAGGTTGTTCTTGTCGAATTCCTCGGCAAGGCCTTTCCTGCGTTTCGGTTCCCCTCCCCTCGACTCTATCTGGGCAATTAGATCGATAAAGGATTCTAATTCAATATCTCCTTCACAAACGTTTTCCGTCAACTTCTTCTTGTGTGGTGCTTGTAGTAAATATTTACAAAACTCTTCATCCATGTTCACAAAAAACCACAATATTTTTATCTTGATAAGGCCTAAGCTGCAAACAACATTATGGCGTGACTGTGTTTGATGCAATTCACGATTATCCGTACACGTTTTTTTTTACAAGAAACTGGTTTATAATAAACTAGTACTACGATGACCAAAAATTTAAGAAACTCTAGTACTACGCTCAAGAACAGTTAAGAAACTCTAAAACTTTATTTCTGTATGTCTCTCTTATTCTATGTCTCTCTAACAAAGGTACATTCGTCTTTTCTTGACTTTCAACTGCAAAATTGGTAAATTTTTGCATTGATGTGCATGGCTTCTTCTTGATGACAATGTCAATGCAAAATGGAAGCCCTTTCTCGAGAAGAAGGCTCAACTTCGAACAATACCGCAATTTTAGGCCCAAAAGATAAGAAACTAATTAAGAAACTTTTACTACTAAAACACCGAAATTTTCATGCGAAATTAAGAAACTTTTAGTACTAAGTGCTGATCCAAGTTTCTTATAAAAAAACGTGTAGTGCTATTCACTTCATATAACCCCCGTTTTTTACAAAAACACGTTAAGAATTTCTAAAGAAATTCCCCAAGCTAGCGAGTTCATCCCGTTGCCTTACTGGATGTTATCCCTGTAAGTAACTGAGTAACCTTGAAATAACTGATGTGATCCCTGTATCGACAAGATGTTATCCACGCAGAATACTGAGTAACCACTACTTTACTGATGTCATCCCTGTAACGACACGATGTTATCCCTGTACGTCATTGCTTGTTATCCCTGTAAGTAACTGAATAGCCTCAACCTTACTGATGTGATCCCGCCAACGACATCATGTAAGCCCTACAATTTACTGAATAACCTGAAATTTACTGAGGCAATCCCTCCAATGACATTATGTTCCCCTCTCATTTACTGTATGTTATCCCTGTAAATAACTGAATAGCCTAAAATTTACTGCATGTAATCCCACCAATGACATCATGTAATCCCTGTATTGCACTGGGCAACCGCTGCCTTACTGAACAGCCTCTACAATACTGCACAGACGTTCTACAGGGTGATATTGCTCGAAAAGTGCTTGAGTAATGTCTAAACATTGGTAAGGCGTCAAAGCACCTTGTTTTGAAATGTTCAGGGGGGGGGGGCACATATCTGATAATGTTAAGAAACTTTCAGTACTGGCCCAAATTCTTAGTTTCTTACATGAAAAATATGTGTATTCGATTTTTTAGCTATTTGTTGAGTCAATCGAGAGATCCTGAAAATATCCCTTGGTATGGAGGTTCTTTGAAAGCACATTGTGAGAACTGAAGTCATTGTATTCAGTAAACAAGCAGTTTATATAGAATGTATACTTGTAAATATATTTGAAGTTAGCTGCATCATCACGATATTTAACTTTTCATGTTTCTTCGTTTCTCGATATGGAATTCACTCGTATATTTGTCAAATAACTTGTTCGTTCATATGCTCTGTTCACTCACTCACTCACTCACTCACTCACTCACTCACTCACTCACTCACTCACTCACTCACTCACTCACTCACTCACTCACTCACTCACTCACTCACTCACTCACTCACTCACTCACTCACTCACTCACTCACTCACTCACTCACTCACTCACTCACTCACTCACTCATTCACTCATTCATTCATTCATTCATTCATTCATTCATTCATTCATTCATTCACTTATCATAAACCCAATATGCCCTACCAACGATGGCATTGAGGATACGGAACATTTTTTGTTCCTCTGCCCTTCTTGTGAAATACCACGTAGAGATATTCTCGCTGGAGCTTCTGCTTTACTACGACCACTTGGACATACCAATCTTCCGAACGAATTTCTAATGCAGATTTTATTGTATGGTGATAAAGATTTTCCCGATGGTATCAATAAAGATATACTCTTGTTAACCCTCTGCTTTATCCATAAAACTGATCGGTTTGATTAGAGATCTAAAACACGGTTACAAGTCATATAACCACCTCGTCCCTATAAGTAAATGTTCTCTCTTTGTTGTTGTAGTTACGTGTAGTTTTATGTCTTGTTTTCGACTGTTTCTTTATCTAAATGGCCACGTAGGTCGACATAGTTTTTGCTCCCCGTGGTCTTGTCCTAGTAGTAGAGTAGAGTAGCTTATAAGTATAGCAATTAGCAATTAGTATAGCAATGTATTGTAAATTTTTAGCAGAATGTATACAAGAATTTACTTACCTAATGATTGATTGCCTGATTGCCTGATTGCTTGATTGATTGATTGATTGATTGATTGATTCATTTATTTAATCAGCTAAGAAGACAGAAAGTAAACTTATGAGAACGGAATTCCTTGCAAAGATGTAAACATGGTTTTCAAGATGATAGTTCACCATGGCAGCTCAAATCCAACCATTCTTACAAATCTTATTGTGCTTTCACCATGTCCGATGATGTTGAATCAATATATTGGGTGCCCAAGAAAAAACAATACAGATTTGGTTGGTTCTTAATTAAGGTTTAATCAACTTCAAAATGTTACTGGATAGTTAACTTGAAACAGATACCTCACTTTGTCGATATCAATTTCGAAAGCTCAAATTTGCTTTCTCCTCCAAGCCAGAGCTTTTGCATTTTAGCCTTAGCAAATTCTTGTATTTTGTAAATTGTCGTAGCTGTTACAGTAGATTGCTTAACCCTATCTGACCTGGGGGGGGGGGGGCGGATTCCGCCCCCCCCAGTACATTTTTGTTTACACCGTTTTCCACACATGCAGCAGGCCTCTGATACTTCGTAAGTTTAACTTTGTATCATAGAGCAATAAATTGCAACAATTTGGGCATTCTATTTTAGCCTTGTCTCCATGGTTACCAATTTTTCCTACTGCGCTCTGTGAAAAACATACTTTGTATTTCTTTTAATCATGTTTAATTGGTCCAATTAAGTCTAAATTAAGAATTTATATATACTTTGATCTAAATCTTTCATTTCTTTATGACAAATAAAGTTTCATGACCTTTTAGCAACCTTTCATTTATATGACGTCATACGACATCATAATGATCATCATGCTCTAGCAACAGCAAAAACATCGCTAATTGGATGATGATTTCAAATTTTCATTGTTTACGTAATGAACTACCTTTGTGCTAAGTTTGGCTGCCATATCTCTTATGACAACAGAGATAAACAGGGGGGCGGAATCCGCCCCCCCCCAGGCATTGAGTGTTTCAAAACACCCAGGTCAGATAGGGTTAAATTGAAGGCATTTACAAGATATTCATTCTCATAGCAGCTAATGAGCATAACTTCATAGTGAATGTGTGATAGCCTCTTTTGAAGCGAGCCCCACATCCTTCCAACTAAGTAATGGCCATGGATATTTCCTTTAAAAACAAAAGGATTGTTATTTTATTAAAAAGCGGAAAACTTAGCGGTTTGTGCTGTTTAAATTTTATTGGATTCTCCTTTAACCAGTCTTAAATTCAATCTTCACTGAAACGTCTCCAGCAATCTAGCAGATCAGACGTTTCGGAACTTTTTTGTTTCTTTCTTGGATCTTATGAAGCAAATTGAATGTTACAGAAATCCATTAAGGATGCCAAATTAAAGGTGACTTCAAGAACTTGCTGCAGGCGAGTTTTGGATATTTGGGAAATTTCATTCATTCGCTATAAAGGTCTTTGCCTATAAATGAAAAGATTTTTGAATGTATGCATCTCTTGTTAAACTGGTGTCTTTTTCTTGAATATTATTGTTGCTCTAGATTTTGCATCAATATTTCTTTCATGTGACTATATAGTTACAATAGACTACTTGATATCTTGAAAGCCATGCATCGGGTGTCGAAGAAAAACATATACAGATTTGGTTAGGTCCAACGATGAGCATTAGATTTAATCAATGGCTAATCATTCTCAAAAACTTCATCAGTTTACAGAGCATGGTATGTATAGTACATGCAATGCATGTCAACCCTGCAGCCAGTCATCCTCATTCTTGCTGCAAGCTATTATATTTCTTAGCATTATGTTACAATGCAAGCAAACTATCGGTGAAAAATAGAAAAGGGTAGCGTTGGGTAATTTGCGTCTTTTTTCTTTTTTTTCTATCGAAATGGTCGTAAGTTGAAAATTCGATTCATGGCTCAGTGGGTGATGAAATCTTTACGTGTTGTCGAAGGATTATTGGATAATTTCCAGTGCTTCAATTTCCTGGTTATTCCCGGCATAAACTTTGACTATGATCTGGCAGCGTAGACAACTTTCGATTTACACTAATAAAACAAGGACAGATTTTGTAACACAGCAGCATGAGTTGGTTTTGTCGACACCTGACTTCAAAGCGATTAGCGACTGCAGGCAAAGGAAATTCTCTCAACCATATATTCAAAACAAACAAAACCGCAAAAAGTTGCTCTGAAACCCAGGTAGCAAGCGCGCTCGTTGTGCATTCCAAAAGTTTTTTTTAAGAGCAAAAATGGGCATAAATCGAAAGAAGAAGCATATATCTACATATCTGCCTCGGGCATTTCATTTCTTTTGTTCAGAAGCTGAGTAGTAAGTGTTTTGGTTACAACCAAAAAAAGAAGAGAATTGAATCGCCTCCCAATCGGCTTTTGAACCAACCATATGAAATGCCTGAGGCAGATATGAAGATATATCCTTCTTTTTTCGATCTATACTCATGTTTGCTCTAAAAAACAATTTTTGGAATGCACAACAAGTGCGCTAGCTACCTGGGTTCCAGAGAAACTTTTGCGGCTTTGTTTGTTTTGATTTACTGGTTGAGAGAATTTCCTTTGTCTGCGATCGATAATCGCTTTGAATTCAGGTCTCAATCAAAAGCAACTCATGCTCTTGTCTTACAAAATCTGTCCTTGTTCACTAATATACGATTGATTTTTCTCAGCAAATTATTATGGATCTCAAGTTCAATAATTGGAAAAGGTGTTAAAAGTTGTTTGCAATCTTTCTGCGATTCACTAAATTTCATTTCGATTATTTTGCAAGGTGGGGTAATTTTGGTCAACAGGGGCCTTGAGCAACTATTCCCGCACGTTGTGCAAGAAATAGCAGTGGCTCCCAAGCCAAAATGAAAATGAAAATAACATTGCTAATGTATGTATATATCGAAAGCAATGTTTTGAAAAACATCCATTCATATTTCAGCGTAAAGATGAATGTATTTACTTCTCTTAACCTTTATTTGGAAGTAATATTTTCTTACATTTCCATGCCTTCAAGAATTGGGCCTAGGCATTGCAATATTCAAGAGCGGGCAACTACTGTAAGATATTTGACCCCATGATTTTCCAAAGGAATTGGAAAGAATTACTGGTTCTTTTATCACACAATACAAAAAAATGGAATGATCTCATCACTTTCCTCCTTGGCATTAGGTGTCTCAAATATCGATAATAGGTATGAGGAGGCTAAGATCGAGGCTGGCACAGCTACAGTTGCCTGTGGTTGTGTCCCCCTCTCCTATTCCGTTTCTTTTCCATACCATCTAAGGCTTGAATTTGAGCAGGTTTATCGATCTTCTTTTCGACATGATGGCATCGGCCTAAACCACTATCAACATCCTCAAATACAATTTTGCCTTTCGGCAATCGAATAAAATAAGATGTGTCAAAATTGGTTCATTATTTATGGACATATAAGCAATCAAACAATAATACATCATTTTGGGACACCCGGTAAACATCTCCAGGTAACTATTATCTGACTATGACATTGACCTGGTCACAGATCTATTTAAACCTCCCTTTTGTCATTTTAGTTCATTGGTATCAAAGGAGCATACTGAATGGTCCCTTATTTGGATTGAATGGTACCCGTGCTATTGGGTCATTTTATCATGAAAGTAGACATCTCCAGGTAAGTATTATCTGACTATGACAATTAACCTGGTCACAGATCTATTTAATCCTTCCTTTTGTCATTCTAGTTCATTGATACCAAAGGAGCATACTGAATGGTCCCTTATTAGGATTGAATGGTACCCGTGTTATTGGGTCATTTCATCATGAAAGTAGACATCTCCAGGTATGTATTATCTGACTATGACAATTAACCTGGTCACAGATCTATTTAATCTTTCCTTTTGTCATTCTAGTTCATTGATACCAAAGGAGCATACTGAATGGTCCCTTATTAGGATTGAATGGTACCCGTGTTATTGGGTCATTTCATCATGAAAGTAGACATCTCCAGGTAGGTATTATCTGACTATGACAATTAACCTGGTCACAGATCTATTTAATCTTTCCTTTTGTCATTCTAGTTCATTGATACCAAAGGAGCATACTGAATGGTCCCTTATTAGGATTGAATGGTACCCGTGTTATTGGGTCATTTCATCATGAAAGTAGACATCTCCAGGTATGTATTATCTGACTATGACAATTAACCTGGTCACAGATCTATTTAATCCTTCCTTTTGTCATTCTAGTTCATTGGTATCAAAGGAGCACACTGAATGGTCCCTTATTAGGATTGAATGGGTACCCGTGTTATTGGGTCATTTTATCATGAAAGTAGACATCTCCAGGTAAGTATTATCTGACAATGACATTTTTGCCCTGGTCACAGATCTATTTAATCCTTCCTTTTGTCATTCTAGTTCATTGGTATCAAAGGAGCACACTGAATGCTCCCTTATTAGGATTGAATGGGTACCCGTGTTATTGGGTCATTTCATCATGAAAGTAGACATCTCCAGGTAAGTATTATCTGACAATGACAATGACCTGGTCACAGATCTATTTAATCCTTCATTTTGTCATTCTAGTTCATTGGTATCAAAGGAGCACACTGAATGGTCCCTTATTAGGATTGAATGGGTACCCGTGTTATTGGGTCATTTTATCATGAAAGTAGACATCTCCAGGTATGTATTATCCGACTATGACAATTAACCTGGTCACAGATCTATTTAATCCTTCCTTTTTTCATTCTAGTTCATTGGTATCAAAGGAGCATACTGAATGGTCCCTTATTAGGATTGAATGGGTACCCGTGTTATTGGGTCATTTTATCATGAAAGTAGACATCTCCAGGTAAGTATTATCTGACTGTGACAATTAACCTGGTCACAGATCTTTCTTATGCTTGTAGTCTATTGGTACCAAAAGGAACACGTTGAATGGTCCCTAATCAAGATAGAACTTTATTAGCTTTACTTGGTCATTTTATGATCAAAGTAGACATCTCAAGTTAAGCAATATCTGATTATGACAATTGGCCTGGTCATAAATCTATTTAATCCCTTCTTGTGCTGATGTCATTTATTGGTACCAAAAGGAGCACAATGAGTGGTCCATTATTTGGATTGAATGGTATCCGCTTTATTGGGTCATTTCATGATGAATGTAGACATCTCCAAGTAAGTATTATTTGACTATGACAATCAACCTGGTCACAGATAATTCTTATGCTTGTATTTTATTGGAACCAAGGAACACGATGAATGGTCCCTTATCAGGATAGAACTTTACTAGCTTTATTTGGTCATTTTATGATCAAAGTAGACATCTCAAGTTAAGCAATATCTGGTTATGACAATTGGCCTGGTCATAGATCTATTTAATCCTTTCTTGTGCTAATGTCATTTATTGGTACCAAAAGGAACACAATGCGTGGTCCCTTATTTGGATTGAATGGTAGCCGCTTTATTGGGTCATTTCATGATGAAAGTAGACATCTCCAAGTAAGTATTATCTGACTATGACAATCAACCTGGTCACAGATAATTCTTATGCTTGTATTTTATTGGAACCAAGGAACACGATGAATGGCCCCTAATCAGGATAGAACTTTACTAGCTTTATTTGGTCATTTTATGATCAAAGTAGACATCTCAAGTTAAGCAATATCTGATTATGACAATTGGCCTGGTCATAGATCTATTTAATCCTTTCTTGTGCTAATGTCATTTATTGGTACCAAAAGGAACACAATGCGTGGTCCCTTATTTGGATTGAATGGTAGCCGCTTTATTGGGTCATTTCATGATGAAAGTAGACATCTCCAAGTAAGTATTATCTGACTATGACAATCAACCTGGTCACAGATAATTCTTATGCTTGTATTTTATTGGAACCAAGGAACACGATGAATGGCTCCTTATCAAGATAGAACTTTACTAGCTTTATTAAGTAGATATCTGTATGATCAAAGGCTACAACTCTTGGTCGACGGTTCAGCTCATTGCTTTTCCTTGTGTCTAACACTCTACCTATTACTATTCTTTGCAAGTATACTTTCTTTATTCACCAGGAATCACCACTCAGAGAATATGACACTCTCTATTTTTTCTCTCGTAGTAAAACAATTTCAAAACTAGCAAAAAGTTGATAAGACGGAAGGTTCCTTTCAAAAGTTATTATCTCTATCTCACCTGGGTTTTCTAATACTCTATGCCATGTGGGGCGGATTCCGCCCCCTTTTTATCTATGTTGTTATATGAGATATGGCAACCTAATTTGGCGCAAAGATAGTTCATTATATAGAAAAATACAACTCTGAAAGCAAAATTCAATTAGCGATGTTGTTTTTGTTGCTGTAGCATGATTGTAATCATGACGTCATGTTATGTCATACAAATAAAATCATTTTAAAAGGTCATGAAGCTTGACTATTCATAAAGAAATGAAACATGTTGACCAAGAAAAATCTAGATTCATAATTTACATTTAATTTTACCAATCAAACAAGGCTAGAGATATACAAAGTTGATCACAGGTTTCCACAGAGTGTAGCATGACAGCTTGGTAACCATGGATGCAAAGCTAAAAATAGAGTTTCCAAATCGTTACAATTTTATTGCTTTATGATACAAAGTTAAACTTACTAAATATCAGAGGCTTTCTGCATACAAAGAAGCAAGGGCCATAGGTCTGATAGGATTAAGTCTCGGGTTGGTCCTGCTCTTTACAGAGTCCTGCATTCATTATGCAGAACAAATTATCTAAAAAACAAACTTGGCTCTAATAGACATGGTTCTCGATTCGGGAAGGTAGATGAAAACGTGATAAAATTCGTTTTGATGCTTTATCACTTCTTGTTCAGAACGAGGGGTTGAGTCGGTGACGCGCAAACAGTGTAGAAGTGTATCAAGTCACAAAATTTCAAAGAAGGAAAGATAATGGAAGTCTTAACGTCAAAATCAAGAAACAGTTCCAAAGAAAGTCCTATGGCGAATGGCAGACAACAAAACAATGAAATGCAACACTGCCACCCCCTTTTTAAATAAAAGTGCATCTGTCACAGGTGGCAACTGACTTGGAAAATTAATGAGTAGAATGTTTTGCATTGTCACCATGGGGACCGCTACAGCTTTATCGCATTTCTCATCGAAAACCAAACCCCAATAAATGAGAGGGCTGAAAACTTGTCTTAGCATTAGCTATTGTGCCAACAGGGCCCCATTTCAAAATGCATCGTTTGATTGCGTGCAAGCAATCCATAATTACTGTAATGACGATTTCAGATGAAAAGAATCTGCAAGGCTCAACAGGTCATCACATAATCGGATTTAGAATGTCAACGATGTCATGTCAAAGGGAACAGGAGACGAAAGAGCAAATTTTAGAGGAGCCAGCAAAATCCTTTAGTATTAAGGTTAATGACGGCTTGTGTAATCTGCATAGTGCCAGTTGCATAATGCAGGTTGCAGGTTGCATAAAGAAGGTCGCAGGATATCATTAATGGTTATCGGCTGTATGGCTATACAATGAAGCTAAAATGTTGGTCTCACGGAGGCTGTCATGAGTTGGCAAGTTTTTAAATGGACGTTTTGAAATAACTTATGCAGAGATCAATGAGAGGGATATAAATCACCTTTTTACTAATAATGAGACAAGCAGATCAATACAGTCATAAGCTTGGGACTTGCACCTTCTTTTGCCGTTTTTAAGGAAAGGCTCTTATCAACAATCCGCCCCCCTGCAAAATCTGTATTTGAAATTCACGATCCAATAGGATTATTCTATCTAGCTTTACTTAGGGTTGGTCTCAGCAAGTTAAATTTTCACAAATTCAAGCTTAGTTTTAGGGATACCATAAACCTAATGCGCCCAACGAGCGATGGCATTGAGGACAATTGATGTTCAACCACAAAATCTTCTTGCTGGGATTGTTGAATTATTACGACCATTTTTGCAAATCACCAATCTTTTAAAATGATTCTTTGAGGCAGCTTTTGGCATATGATGATCAAGACCCTTCTAACGAGTTGAACAGAAATATACTCGAATCAACTTTAGCCTACGCTTCATCCTTGAAACTAGCGAATTGTCATGATATCATATTTGGCACACATTTGACAATATTGGTCGAGGAAATGGTCAAAATTGGTCTAGCCAAGGGTACCATTTTCGTAAAAATTGGTTCAGACAATGGTCAAATTGGTCTAGCCAAGGGCACCATTTTCATAAAAATTAGTCCAGCCAACGGTACCCTTTACCCCTACCCAAAATTTGGCCAAGACCCCCCCTTGCCTTTAATGCAACGACTTCCTTTCAATTTGTTGGGATACATGCGAGCTCAGTTGACGAGGATGTGGATATCACCTCGGGGACTATGAACGCATGCAGAGTGTGTAAAATCGTGCTGATTCGAATGAGTAATGTTACTATTTTCATCACGAATTGATAGTTATTTGAAAGGCAGCCGGGAGTCAGACATTCGAAGGAAACCACAACCGCCAGAACAATCAATTTTTGATGAGGGGAGAGAACAGGGAGCAATGCTAAAAGTTTTCAGAATCACTAGCAATATCGTAGCTTGGCAAAGAAATGTTTTTATCTGGTTAGGAAATGATATTCATACGCCAACTCAGCTTTACTTGGACTTTTGAATACGATTGCATTGCATTGGTTTCTTTCAATGGCCTACTTGAAATTTTGTTGAAACGGGTCTAATAAAGGGGCTTTCCATAGCAATATTCTCAGATAGAGCGCCCTTGTTTTGCCTAGACCAATTTATCAACGCAGGACTAACCGCTCAGCATTTACTTCTGTGCCAAGCTTCCAGAAAGGTCGATTATGAAATCTTTGTTTGCTGTTTCTTGTAGGCATATATCAAACATAACTGCAGTTAAGAATTGATAAAATATGAGCAAGGTTTGCTGCCTATTGAGCTGCGAATCTTCCCTGACTGCTGGTTGTCACTGCAACTTTCTTCGCAACGGCTGCAGATATTTGAATGATTGAATTATGTCCACAGTTCATAGTCCCCGGAGCTGATTGGCTGTCAAGTTGGCCCAAAAACAAAGCTGCAAATAATAGAGGAAGTACCATCTATCCCCAACAACAATAGGATGTGATTTGGTTATAATTTAGAGGCAGTTTTTGATGAGCTGCACGTGCATGATATTTATACGTATAACTTAGCCATTTAGAAATTGCTATTCGCATCAGATTCAAAAGGTTCGAGAGAATTATGAACGAGCTTTCATCATAATTTTCCACAAAATATTTTTGGGAATCTACACGAGTTTTTTCAGAAGAAACCGCTTATAAGAAACTCAGATTGCCAGAAAATTAAGAAACTCCAACATGCTTTTCTTTATTCTCACTGGTGTACTGTATCATATTACTCGAAAAGTACTTAGGTAACGTCTAAACATTGGAAAGGCTTCAAAAAACTTTTTTGAAACGTTCAGGAGAATAAAGATCTGATAATTTAGGAAACTTTAAGTACCGGCCCAAATTCTTAGTTTCTGGTATAAAAGTAAGTGTAGCCCTAGGTTTACACTCCCTGTGAAATTGGCTACATACAACCAGAAAACCCAAATATGGGTGGAAAAACTGCCAAATATGAGTTCCTGCCCATAAACCAATGATCATTCATGTAGTAGCCTTGATACATATCATTTTGACAAGTCTTTGATAGATGTACAGGGTGCTTCAAAATAAATTTGCCCCGTTTGCCTGAGAATTGCAGCAAATTGGCAAAACATTCTTGCCAAACTTTCGCAAAATGTTGCTTTTCAGATATTGAAATAAAGTTTGCTTCCATCCCCATAAAAATCCGTTGAAAAATGATGGAGATATGACCTTCAGGAGACTAGATTTGCCCGATTCCTGAAACCAGCGGTCGGCCATTTTGTCTTACTATTTTGCAGCGATGAATAATTTCCTGGATGAAATGAAACAGCAGCCTCAAGTGTCATAGCTCTCGTGAAAATTCCGATAATCGTCAGAGAGTTCCACAATTTCTGACCCCACGGAAACAATTTCTTACCTCACGTGAAGCTACTTATCGCTGCAAAATAGCAAGACAAATTGGCCGACCGCTGGTTTCAGTCATCAGGCAAATTTGATCTTTTGAAGGTCATAGCTCCGTCATTTTTCAACGGATTTTTAAGAGGATGGCTGCAAACTTTATTTGAACATCTGAAGAGCAACATCATATAAAAGTTTGGGAGAATCTTTTGCCAAATTAACACAATCTTTAGGCAAACAGGAACACCTTTTTGGGACACCCTGTAGAGAGTTATCACATAAATGCAGATGGTAAGGTTTCTCTGTGTAAATGAAAGTACTAAAAGTTGCCTTTCTCACTGCGAGATAGAAATCTTTTGTGCAAGCCAGAATTTTCACTTGTTGGATGGCCTGATCTCTTGATACTTTCATGGCCGTGTGGGTGAAACAACTTTTCTTTTTATCAGAATAACTCTCAGACTGAACAATTAAACTGCAATCTAGACCGAAACTCACTAAGAGTATCATGTTCAGGTCAGAGTTAACCATTGTTTAAAAAGGTGCATTCATCAAATCTTAGTTGCAAGCAGAAAACATGGCATGACATGCTCATTTGCCATAATACCATTGCTACATTGTCCATAGAGCCATCGTGGGATCGTACCATAAAGGGATCGAAACATTGAGGGTGACAGCGTTGCAGACAACTTTCATTGATTCGATGATAATGCATTTGTGGTAATAAAGCCTTACAATATAAGGAAAAATTGCTCTTACATGCCAAAAGAAATATTGCTATGGGATTAGCACTTCAATCAGCATGCATTAGATACAAATGATTAACTGCCTCCAAAGCAAATTTTATCACTACAAATGCATTATCATCGAATCAATAAAAGTAATCAATAAATCAATAATATAAGGAACAATTGCTCTGACATGCCAAAATAAATATTGCAATGGGATTAGCACTTCAATCAGCATGCATTAGATACAAATGATTAACTGCCTCCAACACAGATTTTATCACTACAAATGCATTATCATCGAATCAATGAAAATAATCAATAAATTTATAATATAAGGAACCATTGCGCTGACATAACAAAATAAACATTGCTATGGGATTAGCACTTCAATCAGCAGACATTAGATACAAATGATAAACTGCCTCCAACGCAGATTTTATCACTACAAATGCATTATCATCGAATCAATGAAAGTAATCAATAAATCAATAATATAAGGAACAATTGCTCTGACATGCCAAAAGAAATATTGCTATGAGATTAGTTCTTCAATCAGCATGCATTAGATACAAATGATTAACTGCCTCCAACGCAGAATTTATCACTACAAATGCATTATAATCGAATCAATGAAAGTAATCAATAAATCAATAATATAAGGAACAATTGCTCTGACATGCCAAAAGAAATATTGCAATGGGATTAGCACTTCAATCAGCAGACATTAGATACAAAAGATTAACTGCCTTCAACGCAAATTTTATCACTTCAAATGCATTATCATCGAATCAATGAAAGTAATCAATAAATCAATAATTTAAGGAACAATTGCTCTGACATGCTAAAAGAAATATTGCAATGGGATTAGCACTTCAATCAGCATGCATAAGATACAAATGATTAACTGCCTCCAACGCAGATTTTATCACTACAAATGCATTATCATCGAATCAATGAAAGTAATCAATAAATCAATAATATAAGGAACAATTGCTCTGACATGCCAAAAGAAATATTGCAATGGGATTAGCAATTCAATCAGCATGCATTAGATACAAATGATTAACTACCTCCAAAGCAGATTTTATCACTACGAATGCATTATCATCGAATCAATGAAAGTAATCAATAAATCAACAATATAAGGAACAATTGCTCTGACATGCCAAAAGAAATATTGCAATGGGATTAGCAATTCAATCAGCATGCATTAGATACAAATGATTAACTACCTCCAACGCAGATTTTATCACTTCAAATGCATTATCATCGAATCAATGAAAGTAATCAATAAATCAACAATATAAGGAACAATTGCGCTGACATGTCAAAAGAAATATTGCTATGGGATTAGCACTTCAATCAGCATGCATTAGATACAAATGATTAACTGCCTTCAACGCAGATTTTATCACTTCAAATGCATTATCATCGAATCAATGAAAGTAATCAATAAATCAACAATATAAGGAACAATTGCTGTGACA
Source organism: Aurelia coerulea (assembly GCA_039566865.1). NCBI lineage: Eukaryota > Metazoa > Cnidaria > Scyphozoa > Semaeostomeae > Ulmaridae > Aurelia > Aurelia coerulea. Next base: position 18,390,224 of record CM076945.1, read on the forward strand.
TGCGTAAAGAAATATATCAATGGGATTAGCAATTCAATCAGCATGCATTAGATACAAATGATTAACTACCTCCAAAGCAGATTTTATCACTACGAATGCATTATCATCGAATCAATGAAAGTAATCAATAAATCAACAATATAAGGAGCAATTGCTCTGACATGCCAAAAGAAATATTGCAATGGGATTAGCCCTTAAATCAGCATGCATTAGATACAAATGATTAACTACCTCCAGAGCAGATTTTATCACTACGAATGCATTATCATAGAATCAATGAAAGTAATCAATAAATCAATAATATAAGGAACAATTGCTCTGACATGCCAAAAGAAATATTGCAATGGGATTAGCACTCCAATCAGCATGCATTAGATACAAATGATTAACTGCCTCCAACGCAGGTTTTATCACTAAAAATGCATTATCATCGAATCAATGAAAGTAATCAATAAATCAATAATATAAGGAACAATTGCTCTGACATGCCAAAAGAAATATTGCTATGGGATTAGCACTTCAATCAGCATGCATTAGATACAAATGATTCACTACCTCAAAAGCTGATTTTATCACTAAAAATAGATTATCATCGAATCAATGAAAGTAATCAATAAATCAATAATATAAGGAAAAAAAGCTCTGACATGTCAAAAGAAATATTGCTATGGGATTAGCACTTCAATCAGCATGCATTAGATACAAATGAGTAACTGCCTTCAACGCAGATTTTATCACTTCAAATGCATTATCATCGAATCAATGAAAGTAATCAATAAATCAACAATATAAGGAACAATTGCTGTGACATGCGTAAAGAAATATATCAATGGGATTAGCAATTCAATCAGTATGCATTAGATACAAATGATTAACTACCTCCAAAGCAGATTTTATCACTACGAATGCATTATCATCGAATCAATGAAAGTAATCAATAAATCAACAATATAAGGAACAATTGCTCTGACATCCCAAAAGAAATATTGCAATGGGATTAGCACTTAAATCAGCATGCATTAGATACAAATGATTAACTACCTCAAGAGCAGATTTTATCACTACAAATGCATTATCATCGAATCAATGAAAGTAATCAATAAATCAATAATACAAGGAACAATTGCTCTGACATGCCAAAAAGAAATATTGCAATGGGATTAGCACTTCAATCAGCATGCATTAGATACAAATGATTAACTGCCTCCAACGCAGATTCTATAACTACAAATGCATTATCATCGAATCAATAGAAGTAATCAATAAATCAATAATATAAGGAACAATTACTCTGACATGCAAAAAAGAAATATTGCTATGGGGTTAGCACTTCAATCAGCATGCATTAGATACAAATGATTAACTACCTCCAAAGTAGATTTTATCACTTGAAACGCATTATCATCGAATCAATGAAAGTAATCAATAAATCAACAATACAAGGAACAATTGCTCTGACATTGCAAAAGAAATATTGCAATGGGATTAGCACTTCAATCAGCAGGCATTAGATACAAATGATTAACTGCCTCCAACGCAGATTATATCACTACAAATGCATTATCATCGAATCAATGAAAGTAATCAATAAATCAATAATATAAGGAACAATTGCTCTGACATGCCAAAAGAAATATTGCAATGGGATTAGCTCTTCAATCAGCATGTATTAGATACAAATGATTAACTGCCTCCAAAGCAGATTTTATCATTACGAATGCATTATCATAGAATCAATGAAAGTAATCAATAAATCAATAATATAAGGAACAATTGCTCTGACATGCAAAAAAGAAATTTTGCTATGGGATTAGCACTTCAATCAGCATGCATTAGATACAAATGATTAACTGCCTCCAAAGCAGATTTTATCACTTCAAATGCATTATCATCGAATCAATGAATCGAATCAATAAATCAATAATATAAGGAACAATTGCTCTGACATGCCAAAAGAAATATTGCTATGGGATTAGTACTTCAATCAGCATGCATTAGATACAAATGATTCACTACCTCAAAAGCTGATTTTATCACTAAAAATAGATTATCATCGAATCAATGAAAGTAATCAATAAATCAATAATATAAGGAAAAAAAGCTCTGACATGTCAAAAGAAATATTGCTATGGGATTAGCACTTCAATCAGCATGCATTAGATACAAATGAGTAACTGCCTTCAACGCAGATTTTATCACTTCAAATGCATTATCATCGAATCAATGAAAGTAATCAATTAATCAACAATATAAGGAACAATTGCTGTGACATGCGTAAAGAAATATATCAATGGGATTAGCAATTCAATCAGCATGCATTAGATACAAATGATTAACTACCTCCAAAGCAGATTTTTTCACTACGAATGCATTATCATCGAATCAATGAAAGTAATCAATAAATCAACAATATAAGGAACAATTGCTCTGACATCCCAAAAGAAATATTGCAATGGGATTAGCACTTAAATCAGCATGCATTAGATACAAATGATTAACTACCTCAAGAGCAGATTTTATCACTACAAATGCATTATCATCGAATCAATGAAAGTAATCAATAAATCAATAATACAAGGAACAATTGCTCTGACATGCCAAAAAGAAATATTGCAATGGGATTAGCACTTCAATCAGCATGCATTAGATACAAATGATTAACTGCCTCCAACGCAGATTATATCACTACAAATGCATTATCATCGAATCAATGAAAGTAATCAATAAATCAATAATATAAGGAACAATTGCTCTGACATGCCAAAAGAAATATTGCAATGGGATTAGCTCTTCAATCAGCATGCATTAGATACAAATGATTAACTGCCTCCAAAGCAGATTTTATCACTACGAATGCATTATCATCGAATCAATGAAAGAAATCAATAAATCAACAATATAAGGAACAATTGCTCTGACATATCAAAAGAAATATTGCTATGGGATTAGCACTTCAATCAGCATGCATTAGATAAAAATGATTAAATACCTCCAAAGCAGATTTTATCACTAAAAATGCATTATCATCGAATCAATAAAAGTAATCAATAAATCAATAATATAAGGAACAATTGCTCTGACTTGTCAAAAGAAATATTGCTATGGGATTAGCACTTCAATCAGCATGCATTAGATGCAAATACTTAACTACATACAAAGCAGATTTTATCACTAAAAATGCATTATCATCGAATCAATGAAAGTAATCAATAAATCAATAATATAAGGAACAATTGCTCTGACATGCCAAAAGAAATATTGCTATGGAAATAGCACTTCAATCAGCATACATTAGATACAAATGATTAACTGCCTCCAACGCAGATTTTATCACTACAAATGCATTATTATCGAATCAATGAAAGTAATCAATAAATCAATAATACAAGGAACAATTGCTCTGAAATTGCAAAAGAAATATTGCAATGGGATTAGCACTTCAATCAGCAGGCATTAGATACAAAAGATTAACTGCCTTCAACGCAGATTTTATCACTTCAAATGCATTATCATCGAATCAATGAAAGTAATCAATAAATCAATAATATAAGGAACAATTGCTCTGACATGCTAAAAGAAATATTGCAATGGGATTAGCACTTCAATCAGCATGCATAAGATACAAATGATTAACTGCCTCCAAAGCAGATTTTATCACTACAAATGCATTATCATCGAATCAATGAAAGTAATCAATAAATCAATAATATAAGGAACAATTGCTCTGACATGCCAAAAGAAATATTGCAATGGGATTAGCAATTCAATCAGCATGCATTAGATACAAATGATTAACTACCTCCAAAGCAGATTTTATCACTTCAAATGCATTATCATCGATACAATGAAAGTAATCAATAAATCAATAATATAAGGAAAAAAAGCTCTGACATGCCAAAAGAAATATTGCTATGGGATTAGCACTTCAATCAGCATGCATTAGATACAAATGAGTAACTGCCTTCAACGCAGATTTTATCACTTCAAATGCATTATCATCGAATCAATGAAAGTAATCAATTAATCAACAATATAAGGAACAATTGCTGTGACATGCGTAAAGAAATATATCAATGGGATTAGCAATTCAATCAGCATGCATTAGATACAAATGATTAACTACCTCCAAAGCAGATTTTATCACTACGAATGCATTATCATCGAATCAATGAAAGTAATCAATAAATCAACAATATAAGGAACAATTGCTCTGACATCCCAAAAGAAATATTGCAATGGGATTAGCACTTAAATCAGCATGCATTAGATACAAATGATTAACTACCTCAAGAGCAGATTTTATCACTACAAATGCATTATCATCGAATCAATGAAAGTAATCAATAAATCAATAATACAAGGAACAATTGCTCTGACATGCCAAAAAGAAATATTGCAATGGGATTAGCACTTCAATCAGCATGCATTAGATACAAATGATTAACTGCCTCCAACGCAGATTATATCACTACAAATGCATTATCATCGAATCAATGAAAGTAATCAATAAATCAATAATATAAGGAACAATTGCTCTGACATGCCAAAAGAAATATTGCAATGGGATTAGCTCTTCAATCAGCATGCATTAGATACAAATGATTAACTGCCTCCAAAGCAGATTTTATCACTACGAATGCATTATCATCGAATCAATAAAAGTAATCAATAAATCAATAATATAAGGAACAATTGCTCTGACTTGTCAAAAGAAATATTGCTATGGGATTAGCACTTCAATCAGCATGCATTAGATGCAAATACTTAACTACATACAAAGCAGATTTTATCACTAAAAATGCATTATCATCGAAACAATGAAAGTAATCAATAAATCAATAATATAAGGAACAATTGCTCTGACATGCCAAAAGAAATATTGCTATGGAAATAGCACTTCAATCAGCATACATTAGATACAAATGATTAACTGCCTCCAACGCAGATTTTATCACTACAAATGCATTATTATCGAATCAATGAAAGTAATCAATAAATCAATAATACAAGGAACAATTGCTCTGAAATTGCAAAAGAAATATTGCAATGGGATTAGCACTTCAATCAGCAGGCATTAGATACAAAAGATTAACTGCCTTCAACGCAGATTTTATCACTTCAAATGCATTATCATCGAATCAATGAAAGTAATCAATAAATCAATAATATAAGGAACAATTGCTCTGACATGCTAAAAGAAATATTGCAATGGGATTAGCACTTCAATCAGCATGCATAAGATACAAATGATTAACTGCCTCCAAAGCAGATTTTATCACTACAAATGCATTATCATCGAATCAATGAAAGTAATCAATAAATCAATAATATAAGGAACAATTGCTCTGACATGCCAAAAGAAATATTGCAATGGGATTAGCAATTCAATCAGCATGCATTAGATACAAATGATTAACTACCTCCAAAGCAGATTTTATCACTTCAAATGCATTATCATCGAATCAATGAAAGTAATCAATAAATCAATAATATAAGGAACAATTGCTCTGACATGCCAAAAGAAATATTGCAATGGGATTAGCACTTCAATCAGCATGCATTAGATACAAATGATTAACTACCTTCAACGCAGATTTTATCACTTCAAATGCATTATCATCGAATCAATGAAAGTAATCAATAAATCAACAATATAAGGAACAATTGCTGTGACATGCGTAAAGAAATATTGCAATGGGATTAGCAATTCAATCAGCATGCATTAGATACAAATGATTAACTACCTCCAAAGCAGAATTTATCACTACGAATGCATTATCATCGAATCAATGAAAGTAATCAATAAATCAACAATATAAGGAACAATTGCTCTGACATGCCAAAAAGAAATATTGCAATGGGATTAGCACTTAAATCAGCATGCATTATATACAAATGATTAACTACCTCCAGAGCAGATTTTATCACTACAAATGCATTATCATCGAATCAATGAAAGTAATCCATAAATCAATAATACAAGGAACAATTGCTCTGACATGCCAAAAGAAATTTTGCAATGGGATTAGCACTTCAATCAGCATGCATTAGATACAAATGCTTAACTGCCTCCAACGCAGATTCTATCACTACAAATGCATTATCATCGAATCAATAGAAGTAATCAATAAATCAATAATATAAGGAACAATTACTCTGACATGCAAAAAAGAAATATTGCTATGGGGTTAGCGCTTCAATCAGCATGCATTAGATACAAATGATTAACTACCTCCAAAGTAGATTTTATCACTTGAAATGCATTATCATCGAATCAATGAAAGTAATCAATAAATCAACAATACAAGGAACAATTGCTCTGACATTGCAAGAGAAATATTGCAATTGGATTAGCACTTCAATCAGCAGGCATTAGATACAAATGATTAACTGCCTCCAACGCAGATTATATCACTACAAATGCATTATCATCGAATCAATGAAAGTAATCAATAAATCAATAATATAAGGAACAATTGCTCTGACATGCCAAAAGAAATATTGCAATGGGATTAGCTCTTCAATCAGCATGCATTAGATACAAATGATTAACTGCCTCCAAAGCAGATTTTATCACTACGAATGCATTATCATAGAATCAATGAAAGTAATCAATAAATCAATAATATAAGGAACAATTGCTCTGACATGCAAAAAAGAAATTTTGCTTTGGGATTAGCACTTCAATCAGCATGCATTAGATACAAATGATTAACTGCCTCCAAAGCAGATTTTATCACTTCAAATGCATTATCATCGAATCAATGAATCGAATCAATAAATCAATAATATAAGGAACAATTGCTCTGACATGCCAAAAGAAATATTGCAATCGGATTAGAACTTTAATCAGCATGCATTAGATACAAATGATTAACCCTATTCTACCCGGGCTCCTAGGGTCAGACCACTGCCCGGGGGGGGGGGGCAAAAAATGCCCCCCCTAATTATCTCCAAAACCATAATTAGTATGCCATTGTAACTTCGCACAATAGTAAGTACATCAATTAGGAGTCTAATTATAGATTTTAATGCTAATTAGTCACGTGGTTCGTTGCCAAGCGACCAAACAATGGGACCATGTCAGATATAAGCTTCAGTACTGAAAACACAAAAAGTGCAAATTAATTAAAATAAAATGTATGAAAACCTCAATAATCTGCTTAAAAATGAAGCGAATATGTTTATCCATCGATTTATATCAAAATTTGAAAATTTTGTCTTTCTTTATTAGAGATATGACGTCATCAATTTGCATGACGTCATGGAATCTATAATTTGCTGATGTCAGCAAATATGAATAATGTATATATCAAATGAAAGTACTTTGCAAGGGGAATCGTTTGGTACCAATCACAACTTCATCAAGCTTAAGACAAAGGAATTATGACTGTTTTTGTTATTTTCTTTGTGACTACTTTCCAAATATGGGTATCTACTGGTCACGTGACTTAAATTATGACAATGAAAAGTCTAAAATTTAATTGCCAATTAAAAATTAGGAAAAGTCATGGATGTTTCAGCTCATTTTTCTATTTCCTCTCTGTTTTATAATCAAAAGTTTGGTTGGGGGGGCATTTTTTGCCCCCCCCCGGGTACAATAGGGTTAACTGCCTCCAACGCAGGTTTTATCACTAAAAATGCATTATCATCGAATCAATGAAAGTAATCAATAAATCAATAATATAAGGAACAATTGCTCTGACATGCCAAAAGAAATATTGCTATGGGATTAGCACTTCAATCAGCATGCATTAGATACAAATGATTCACTACCTCAAAAGCTGATTTTATCACTAAAAATACATTATCATCGAATCAATGAAAGTAATCAATAAATCAATAATATAAGGAAAAAGTGCTCTGACATGCCAAAAGAAATATTGCTATGGGATTAGCACTTCAATCAGCATGCATTAGATACAAATGAGTAACTGCCTCAAAAGCAGATTTTATCACTACAAATGCCTTATCATCGAATCAATGAAAGTAATCAATAAATCAATAATATAAGGAACCATTGCGCTGACATGCCCTAATAGATATTGCTATGGGATTAGCACTTCAATCAGCAGGCATTAGATACAAATGATTAACTGCCTCCAACGCAGATTATATCACTACAAATGCATTATCATCGAATCAATGAAAGTAATCAATAAATCAATAATATAAGGAACAATTGCTCTGACATGCCAAAAGAAATGCTGCAATGGGATTAGCTCTTCAATCAGCATGCATTAGATACAAATGATTAACTGCCTCCAAAGGAGATTTTATCACTACAAATGCATTTTAATCGAATCAATGAAAGTTTGAATAAATCAACAATATAAGGAACTATTGCTCTGACATGCAAAAAAGAAATATTGCAATGGGATTAGTACTTCAATCAGCATGCATTAGATACAAATGATTAACTACCTCCAGAGCAGATTTTATTACTACAAATGCATTATCATCGAATCAATGAAAGTAATCAATAAATCAATAATACAAGGAACAATTGCTCTGACATGCCAAAAGAAATATTGCAATGTGATTAGCACTTCAATCAGCATGCATTAGATACAAATGATTAACTGCCTCCAACGCAGATTCTATCACTACAAATGCATTATCATCGAATCAATAGAAGTAATCAATAAATCAATAATATAAGGAACAATTACACTGACATGCAAAAAAGAAATATTGCTATGGGGTTAGCACTTCAATCAGCATGCATTAGATACAAATGATTAACTGCCTCCAAAGCAGATTTTATCATTACGAATGCATTATCATAGAATCAATGAAAGTAATCAATAAATCAATAATATAAGGAACAATTGCTCTGACATGCAAAAAAGAAATTTTGCTATGGGATTAGCACTTCAATCAGCAGGCATTAGATACAAATGATTAACTGCCTCCAAAGCAGATTTTATCACTTCAAATGCATTATCATCGAATCAATGAAAGTAATCAATAAATCAATAATATAAGGAACAATTGCTCTGACATGCCAAAAGAAATATTGCAATCGGATTAGCACTTCAATCAGCATGCATTAGATACAAATGATTAGCTGCCTCCAACGCAGGTTTTATCACTAAAAATGCATTATCATCGAATCAATGAAAGTAATCAATAAATCAATAATATAAGGAAAAAATTGCCCTGACATGCCAAAAGAAATATTGCTATGGGATTAGCACTTCAATCAGCATGCATTAGATACAATTGAGTAACTGCCTCAAAAGCAGATTTTATCACTACAAGTGCCTTATCATCGAGTCAATGAAAGTAATCAATAAATAAACAATATAAGGAACAATTGCTCTGACATTGTAAAAGAAATATTACAATGGGATTAGCACTTCAATCAGCATGCATTAGATACAAGTGATTCACTACCTCAAAAGCTGATTTTATCACTAAAAATACATTATCATCGAATCAATGAAAGTAATCAATAAATCAATAATATAAGGAAAAATTGCTCTGACATGCCAAAAGAAATATTGCTATGGGATTAGCACTTCAATCAGCATGCATTAGATACAAATGAGTAACTGCCTCAAAGCAGATTTTATCACTACAAGTGCCTTATCATCGAATCAATGAAAGTAATCAATAAATCAATAGTATAAGGAACCATTGCGCTGACATGCCAAAATAGATATTGCTATGGGATTAGCACTTCAATCAGCAGGCATTAGATACAAATGATTAACTGCCTCCAACGCAGATTTTATCACTACGAATGCATTATCATAGAATCAATGAAAGTAATCAATAAATCAATAATATAAGGAACAATTACTCTGACATGCAAAAAAGAAATATTGCAATGGGATTAGCACTTCAATCAGCATGCATTAGATACAAATGATTAACTGCCTTCAACGCAGATTTTATCACTTCAAATGCATTTATCATCGAATCAATGAAAGTAATCAATAAATCAATAATATAAGGAACAATTGCTCTGACATGCCAAAAGAAATATTGCTATGGGATTAGCTCTTCAATCAGCATGCATTAGATACAAATGATTAACTGCCTCCAAAGCAGATTTTATCACTACGAATGCATTATCATAGAATCAATGAAAGTAATCAATAAATCAATAATATAAGGAACAATTACTCTGACATGCAAAAAAGAAATATTGCAATGGGATTAGCACTTCAATCAGCATGCATTAGATACAAATGATTAACTGCCTTCAACGCAGATTTTATCACTTCAAATGCATTATCATCGAATCAATGAAAGTAATCAATAAATCAATAATATTAGGAACAATTGCTCTGACATGCCAAAAGAAATATTGCTATGGGATTAGCTCTTCAATCAGCATGCATTAGATACAAATGATTAACTGCCTCCAACGCAGATTCTATCACTACAAATGCATTATCATCGAATCAATAGAAGTAATCAATAAATCAATAATATAAGGAACAATTACTCTGACATGCAAAAAAGAAATATTGCTATGGGGTTAGCACTTCAATCAGCATGCATTAGATACAAATGATTAACTACCTCCAAAGTAGATTTTATCACTTGAAATTCATTATCATCGAATCAATGATAGTAATCAATAAGTCAACAATACAAGGAACAATTGCTCTGACATTGCAAAAGAAATATTGCAATGGGATTAGCACTTCAATCAGCAGGCATTAGATACAAATGATTAACTGCCTCCAACGCAGATTATATCACTACAAATGCATTATCATCGAATCAATGAAAGTAATCAATGGAACAATTGCTCTGACATGCCAAAAGAAATATTGCAATGGGATTAGCTCTTCAATCAGCATGCATTAGATACAGATGATTAACTGCCTCCAAAGCAGATTTTATCACTACGAATGCATTATCATAGAATCAATGAAAGTAATCAATAAATCAATAATATAAGGAACAATTGCTCTGACATGCAAAAAAGAAATTTTGCTATGGGATTAGCACTTCAATCAGCATGCATTAGATACAAATGATTAACTGCCACCAAAGCAGATTTTATCACTTCAGATGCATTATCATCGAATCAATGAATCGAATCAATAAATCAATAATATATATATTATTGTATAATATATATATAATATATGTATAATATATATATACAATCAATAATCAATTGCTCTGACATGCCAAAAGAAATATTGCAATCGGATTAGCACTTCAATCAGCATGCATTAGATACAAATGATTAACTGCCTCCAACGCAGGGTTTATCACTAAAAATGCATTATCATCGAATCAATGAAAGTAATCAATAAATCAATAATATAAGGAACAATTGCTCTGACATGCCAAAAGAAATATTGCTATGGGATTAGCACTTCAATCAGCATGCATTAGATACAAATGATTCATTACCTCAAAAGCTGATTTTATCACTAAAAATGCATTATCATCGAATCAATGAAAGTAATCAATAAATCAATAATATAAGGAAAAATTGCTCTGACATGCCAAAACAAATATTGCTATGGGATTAGCACTTCAATCAGCATGCATTAGATACAAATGAGTAACTGCCTCAAAAGCAGATTTTATCACTACAAATGCCTTATCATCGAATCAATGAAAGTAATCAATCAATCAATAATATAAGGAACCATTGCGCTGACATGTCAAAAGAAATATTGCTATGGGATTAGCACTTCAATCAGCATGCATTAGATATAAATGATTAACTGCCTCCTGAGCAGATTTTATCACTACAAATGCATTATCATCGAATCAATGAAAGTTTGAATAAATCAATAATATAAGGAACAATTGCTCTGACATGCCAAAAGAAATATTGCTATGGGATTAGCACTTCAATCAGAAGAAATTAGATACAAATGATTAACCGCCCCCCGAGCAGATTTTATCAATACTATTGCTATGGGATTAGCACTTCAATCAGCATGCATTAGATACAAATGATTAACCGCCCCCCGAGCAGATTTTATCAATACAAATGCATTATCATCGAATCAATGAAAGTAATCAATAAATCAATAATATAAGGAACAATTGCTCTGACATGCCAAAAGAAATATTTCAATGGGATTAGCACTTCAATCAGCATACAAATGATTAACTACCTCCAACGCAGATTTTTTCACTACAAATGCATTATCATCGAATCAATGAAAGTAATCAATAAATCAATAATATAAGGAACAATTGCTCTGACATGCCAAAAGAAATATTGCTATGGGATTAGCATTTCAATCAGAAAACATTAGATAGAAATGATTAACTGCCTCCAAAGCAGATTTTATCACTACGAATGCATTATCATCGAATCAGTGAAAGTAATCAATAAATCAATAATATAAGGAACAATTGCTCTGATATGCCAAAAGAAATATTGCAATGGGATTAGCACTTCAATCAGCATGCATTAGATACAAATGATTAACTGCCCCCAGAGCAGATTTTATCACTACAAATGCATTATCATCGAATCAATGAAAGTTTGAATAAATCAATAAATATAAGGAACAATTGTTCTGACATGCCAAAAGAAATATTGCAATGGGATTAGTACTTCAATCAGCATCATTTAGATACAAATGATTAACTGCCTCCAACGCAGATTTTATCACTACAAATGCATTATCATCGAATCAATGAAAGTAATCAATAAATCAATAATATAAGGAACAATTGCTCTGACATGCAAAAAAGAAATATTGCAATGGGATTAGTACTTCAATCAGCATGCATTAGATACAAATGATTAACTGCCTCCAACGCAGATTTTTTCACTACAAATGCATAATCATCGAATCAGTGAAAGTAATCAATAAATCAATAATATAAGGAACAATTGCTCTGATATGCCAAAAGAAATATTGCAATGGGATTAGCACTTCAATCAGCATGCATTAGATACAAATGATTAACTGCCCCCAGAGCAGATTTTATCACTACAAATGCATTATCATCGAATCAATGAAAGTTTGAATAAATCAATAAATATAAGGAACAATTGCTTTGACATGCAAAAAAGAAATATTGCAATGGGATTAGTACTTCAATCAGCATCATTTAGATACAAATGATTAACTGCCTCCAACGCACATTTTATCACTACAAATGCATTATCATCGAATCAATGAAAGTAATCAATAAATCAATAATATAAGGAACAATTGCTCTGACATGCAAAAAAGAAATATTGCAATGGGATTAGTACTTCAATCAGCATGCATTAGATACAAATGATTAACTGCCTCCAACGCAGATTTTTTCACTACAAATGCATAATCATCGAATCAATGAAAGTAATCAATAAATCAATAAATATAAGGAACCATTGCTCTGACATGCCAAAAGAAATATTGCAATGGGATTAGCACTTCAATCAGCATGCATTGGATACAAATGATTAACTGTCTCCAAAGCAGATTTTATCACTACGTATGCATTATAATCGAATCAATGAAAGTAATCAATAAATCAATAATATAAGGAACAATTGCTCTGACATGCCAAAAGAAATATTGCAATGGGATTAGCACTTCAATCAGAAGACATTAGATACAAATGATTAACTGCCTCCAAAGCATATTTTATCACTACGAATGCATTATCATCGAATCAATAAATCGAATCAATAAATCAATAATATAAGGAACAATTGCTCTGACATGCCAAAAAGAAATATTGCTATGAGATTAGTTCTTCAATCAGTATGCATTAGATACAAATGATTAACTGCCTCCAAAACAGATTTTATCACTACGAATGCATTATCATCGAATCAATGAAAGTAATCAATAAATCAATAATATAAGGAACAATTGCTCTGACATGCCAAAAGAAATATTGCTATGAGATTAGCACTTCAATCAGAAGACATTAGATACAAATGATTAACTGCCTCCAAAGCAGATTTTATCACTACAAATGCATTATCATCGATTCAATAAATCGAATCAATAAATCAATAATATAAGGAACAATTGCTCTGACATGCCAAAAAGAAATATTGCAATGGGATTAGCACTTAAATCAGCATGCATTAGATACAAATGATTAACTGCCCCCAGAGCAGATTTTATCACTACAAATGCATTATCATCGAATCAATGAAAGTTTGAATAAATCAACAATAGAAGGAACAATTGCTCTGACATGCCAAAAAGAAATATTGCAATGGGATTAGCACTCCAATCAGCATGCATTAGATACAAATGATTAACTGCCTCCAACGCAGGTTTTATCACTAAAAATGCATTATCATCGAATCAATGAAAGTAATCAATAAATCAATAATATTAGGAACAATTGCTCTGACATGCCAAAAGAAATATTGCTATGGGATTAGCTCTTCAATCAGCATGCATTAGATACAAATGATTCACTACATCAAAAGCTGATTTTATCACTAAAAATGCATTATCATCGAATCAATGAAAGTAATCAATAAATCAATAATATAAGGAACAATTACTCTGTCATGCAAAAAAGAAATATTGCTATGGGGTTAGCACTTCAATCAGCATGCATTAGATACAAATGATTAACTGCCTCCAACGCAGATTCTATCACTACAAATGCATTATCATCGAATCAATAGAAGTAATCAATAAATCAATAATATAAGGAACAATTACTCTGACATGCAAAAAAGAAATATTGCTATGGGGTTAGCACTTCAATCAGCATGCATTAGATACAAATGATTAACTACCTCCAAAGTAGATTTTATCACTTGAAATTCATTATCATCGAATCAATGATAGTAATCAATAAGTCAACAATACAAGGAACAATTGCTCTGACATTGCAAAAGAAATATTGCAATGGGATTAGCACTTCAATCAGCAGGCATTAGATACAAATGATTAACTGCCTCCAACGCAGATTATATCACTACAAATGCATTATCATCGAATCAATGAAAGTAATCAATGGAACAATTGCTCTGACATGCCAAAAGAAATATTGCAATGGGATTAGCTCTTCAATCAGCATGCATTAGATACAGATGATTAACTGCCTCCAAAGCAGATTTTATCACTACGAATGCATTATCATAGAATCAATGAAAGTAATCAATAAATCAATAATATAAGGAACAATTGCTCTGACATGCAAAAAAGAAATTTTGCTATGGGATTAGCACTTCAATCAGCATGCATTAGATACAAATGATTAACTGCCACCAAAGCAGATTTTATCACTTCAGATGCATTATCATCGAATCAATGAATCGAATCAATAAATCAATAATATATATATTATTGTATAATATATATATAATATATGTATAATATATATATACAATCAATAATCAATTGCTCTGACATGCCAAAAGAAATATTGCAATCGGATTAGCACTTCAATCAGCATGCATTAGATACAAATGATTAACTGCCTCCAACGCAGGGTTTATCACTAAAAATGCATTATCATCGAATCAATGAAAGTAATCAATAAATCAATAATATAAGGAACAATTGCTCTGACATGCCAAAAGAAATATTGCTATGGGATTAGCACTTCAATCAGCATGCATTAGATACAAATGATTCATTACCTCAAAAGCTGATTTTATCACTAAAAATGCATTATCATCGAATCAATGAAAGTAATCAATAAATCAATAATATAAGGAAAAATTGCTCTGACATGCCAAAACAAATATTGCTATGGGATTAGCACTTCAATCAGCATGCATTAGATACAAATGAGTAACTGCCTCAAAAGCAGATTTTATCACTACAAATGCCTTATCATCGAATCAATGAAAGTAATCAATCAATCAATAATATAAGGAACCATTGCGCTGACATGCCAAAAGAAATATTGCTATGGGATTAGCACTTCAATCAGCATGCATTAGATATAAATGATTAACTGCCTCCTGAGCAGATTTTATCACTACAAATGCATTATCATCGAATCAATGAAAGTTTGAATAAATCAATAATATAAGGAACAATTGCTCTGACATGCCAAAAGAAATATTGCTATGGGATTAGCACTTCAATCAGAAGAAATTAGATACAAATGATTAACCGCCCCCCGAGCAGATTTTATCAATACTATTGCTATGGGATTAGCACTTCAATCAGAAGAAATTAGATACAAATGATTAACCGCCCCCCGAGCAGATTTTATCAATACAAATGCATTATCATCGAATCAATGAAAGTAATCAATAAATCAATAATATAAGGAACAATTGCTCTGACATGCCAAAAGAAATATTTCAATGGGATTAGCACTTCAATCAGCATACAAATGATTAACTACCTCCAACGCAGATTTTTTCACTACAAATGCATTATCATCGAATCAATGAAAGTAATCAATAAATCAATAATATAAGGAACAATTGCTCTGACATGCCAAAAGAAATATTGCTATGGGATTAGCATTTCAATCAGAAAACATTAGATAGAAATGATTAACTGCCTCCAAAGCAGATTTTATCACTACGAATGCATTATCATCGAATCAGTGAAAGTAATCAATAAATCAATAATATAAGGAACAATTGCTCTGATATGCCAAAAGAAATATTGCAATGGGATTAGCACTTCAATCAGCATGCATTAGATACAAATGATTAACTGCCCCCAGAGCAGATTTTATCACTACAAATGCATTATCATCGAATCAATGAAAGTTTGAATAAATCAATAAATATAAGGAACAATTGTTCTGACATGCCAAAAGAAATATTGCAATGGGATTAGTACTTCAATCAGCATCATTTAGATACAAATGATTAACTGCCTCCAACGCAGATTTTATCACTACAAATGCATTATCATCGAATCAATGAAAGTAATCAATAAATCAATAATATAAGGAACAATTGCTCTGACATGCCAAAAGAAATATTGCAATGGGATTAGTACTTCAATCAGCATGCATTAGATACAAATGATTAACTGCCTCCAACGCAGATTTTTTCACTACAAATGCATAATCATCGAATCAGTGAAAGTAATCAATAAATCAATAATATAAGGAACAATTGCTCTGATATGCCAAAAGAAATATTGCAATGGGATTAGCACTTCAATCAGCATGCATTAGATACAAATGATTAACTGCCCCCAGAGCAGATTTTATCACTACAAATGCATTATCATCGAATCAATGAAAGTTTGAATAAATCAATAAATATAAGGAACAATTGCTTTGACATGCAAAAAAGAAATATTGCAATGGGATTAGTACTTCAATCAGCATCATTTAGATACAAATGATTAACTGCCTCCAACGCACATTTTATCACTACAAATGCATTATCATCGAATCAATGAAAGTAATCAATAAATCAATAATATAAGGAACAATTGCTCTGACATGCAAAAAAGAAATATTGCAATGGGATTAGTACTTCAATCAGCATGCATTAGATACAAATGATTAACTGCCTCCAACGCAGATTTTTTCACTACAAATGCATAATCATCGAATCAATGAAAGTAATCAATAAATCAATAAATATAAGGAACCATTGCTCTGACATGCCAAAAGAAATATTGCAATGGGATTAGCACTTCAATCAGCATGCATTGGATACAAATGATTAACTGTCTCCAAAGCAGATTTTATCACTACGTATGCATTATAATCGAATCAATGAAAGTAATCAATAAATCAATAATATAAGGAACAATTGCTCTGACATGCCAAAAGAAATATTGCAATGGGATTAGCACTTCAATCAGAAGACATTAGATACAAATGATTAACTGCCTCCAAAGCATATTTTATCACTACGAATGCATTATCATCGAATCAATAAATCGAATCAATAAATCAATAATATAAGGAACAATTGCTCTGACATGCCAAAAAGAAATATTGCTATGAGATTAGTTCTTCAATCAGTATGCATTAGATACAAATGATTAACTGCCTCCAAAACAGATTTTATCACTACGAATGCATTATCATCGAATCAATGAAAGTAATCAATAAATCAATAATATAAGGAACAATTGCTCTGACATGCCAAAAGAAATATTGCTATGAGATTAGCACTTCAATCAGAAGACATTAGATACAAATGATTAACTGCCTCCAAAGCAGATTTTATCACTACAAATGCATTATCATCGATTCAATAAATCGAATCAATAAATCAATAATATAAGGAACAATTGCTCTGACATGCCAAAAAGAAATATTGCAATGGGATTAGCACTTAAATCAGCATGCATTAGATACAAATGATTAACTGCCCCCAGAGCAGATTTTATCACTACAAATGCATTATCATCGAATCAATGAAAGTTTGAATAAATCAACAATAGAAGGAACAATTGCTCTGACATGCCAAAAAGAAATATTGCAATGGGATTAGCACTTAAATCAGCATGCATTAGATACAAATGATTAACTGCCCCCAGAGCAGATTTTATCACTACAAATGCATTATCATCGAATCAATGAAAGTTTGAATAAATCAACAATAGAAGGAACAATTGCTCTGACATGCAAAAAAGAAATATTGCAATGGGATTAGTACTTCAATCAGCATCCATTAGATACAAGTGATTAACTGCCTGCAAAGCAGATTTTATCACTAAAAATGCATTATCATCGAATCAATGAAAGTAATCAATATATCAATAATATAAGGAACAATTGCTCTGACATGCCAAAAGAAATATTGCTATGAGATTAGTTCTTCAATCAGCATGCATTAGATACAAATAATTAACTGCCTCCAAAGCAGATTTTATCACTACAAATGCATTATCATCGAATCAATGAAAGTAATCAATAAATCAATAATATAAGGAACAATTGATCTGACATGCCAAAAGAAATATTGCTATGGGATTAGCACTTCAAACAGCATGCATTAGATACAAATGATTAACTGCCCCCATCGCAGATTTTATCACTACAAATGCATTATCATAGAATCAATGAAAGTAATCAATAAATAAATAAATATAAGGAACAATTGCTTTGACATGCCAAAAGAAAAATATTTCAATGGGATTAGCACTTCAAACAGCATGCATTAGATACAAATGATTAACTACCTCCAACGCAGAATTTATCACTACAAATGCATTATCATCGAATCAATGAAAGTAATCAATAAATTAATAATATAAGGAAAAATTGCTCTGACATGCCAAAAGAAATATTGCTATGGGATTAGCACTTCAATCAGCAGACATTAGATACAAATGATTAACTGCCTCCAAAGCAGATTTTATCACTTCAAATGCATTATCATCGAATCAATGAAAGTAATCAATAAATAAATAAATATAAGGAACAATTGCTTTGACATGCCAAAAGAAAAATATTTCAATGGGATTAGCACTTCAAACAGCATGCATTAGATACAAATGATTAACTACCTCCAACGCAGAATTTATCACTACAAATGCATTATCATCGAATCAATGAAAGTAATCAATAAATCAATAATATAAGGAAAAATTGCTCTGACATGCCAAAAGAAATATTGCTATGGGTTTAGCACTTCAATCAGCAGACATTAGATACAAATGATTAACTGCCTCCAAAGCAGATTTTATCACTACAAATGCAATATCATCGAATCAATGAAAGTAATCAATAAATCAATAATATAAGGAAAAATTGCTCTGACATGTCAAAAGAAATATTGCTATGGGATTAGCACTTCAATCAGCATGCATTAGATACAAATGATTAACTGTCTCCATAAGAGGATTTTATCACTTCAAATGCATTATCATCGAATCAATGAAAGTAATCAATAAATCAATAATATAAGGAACAATTGCTCTGACATGCCAAAAGAAATATTGCAATGGGATTAGCACTTCAATCAGCATGCATTAGATACAAATGATTAACTACCTCCAACGCAGAATTTATCACTACAAATGCATTATCATCGAATCAATGAAAGTAATCAATAAATTAATAATATAAGGAAAAATTGCTCTGACATGCTAAAAGAAATATTGCTATGGGATTAGCACTTCAATCAGCATGCATTAGATACAAATGATTAACTGTCTCCATAAGAGGATTTTATCACTACAAATGCAATATCATCGAATCAATGAAAGTAATCAATAAATCAATAATATAAGGACCAACTGCTCTGACATGTCAAAAGAAATATTGCTATGGGATTAGCACTTCAATCAGCATGCATTAGATAAAAATGATTAAATACCTCCAAAGCAGATTTTATAACTAAAAATGCATTATCATCGAATCAATGAAAGTAATCAATAAATCAATAATATAAGGAACAATTGCTCTGACATGCCAAAAGAAATATTGCAATGGGATTAGCTCTTCAATCAGCATGCCTTAGATACAAATGATTAACTGCCTCCAAAAGAGGATTTTATCACTACAAATGCATTATCATCGAATCAATGAAAGTAATCAATAAATCAATAATATAAGGAACAATTGATCTGACATGCCAAAAGAAATATTGCTATGGGATTAGCACTTCAACCAGCATGCATTAGATAACAATGATTAAATACCTCCAAAGCAGATTTATCACTACAAATGCAATATCATCGAATCAATGAAAGTAATCAATAAATCAATAATATAAGGAACAACTGCTCTGACATGCCAAAAGAAATATTGCTATGGGTTTAGCACTTCAATCAGCAGACATTAGATACAAATGATTAACTGCCTCCAAAGCAGATTTTATCACTACAAATGCAATATCATCGAATCAATGAAAGTAATCAATAAATCAATAATATAAGGAACAACTGCTCTGACATGTCAAAAGAAATATTGCTATGGGATTAGCACTTCAATCAGCATGCATTAGATAAAAATGATTAAATACCTCCAAAGCAGATTTTATAACTAAAAATGCATTATCATCGAATCAATGAAAGTAATCAATAAATCAATAATATAAGGAACAATTGCTCTGACATGCCAAAAGAAATATTGCAATGGGATTAGGACTTCAATCAGCAGGCATTAGATACAAAAGATTAACTGCCTTCAACGCAGATTTTATCACTTCAAATGCATTATCATCGAATCAATGAAAGTAATCAATAAATCAATAATATAAGGAGCAATTGCTCTGAAATGCCAAAAGAAATATTGCTATGGGATTAGCACTTCAATCAGCATGCATTAGATACAAATGATTAACTACCTCCAAAGCAGGTTTTATCACTACAAATGCATTAACATCGAATCAATGAAAGTAATCAATAAATCAATAATATAAGGAACAATTGCTCTGACATGCCAAAAGAAATATTGCAATGGGATTAGCTCTTCAATCAGCATGCCTTAGATACAAATGATTAACTGCCTCCAAAAGAGGATTTTATCACTTCAAATGCATTATCATCGAATCAATGAAAGTAATCAATAAATCAATAATATAAGGAACAATTGCTCTGACATGTCAAAAGAAATATTGCTATGGGATTAGCACTTCAATCAGCATGCATTAGATAACAATGATTAAATACCTCCAAAGCAGATTTATCACTACAAATGCAATATCATCGAATAAATGAAAGTAATCAATAAATCAATAATATAAGGAACAACTGCTCTGACATGCCAAAAGAAATATTGCTATGGGTTTAGCACTTCAATCAGCAGACATTAGATACAAATGATTAACTGCCTCCAAAGCAGATTTTATCACTACAAATGCAATATCATCGAATCAATGAAAGTAATCAATAAATCAATAATATAAGGAAAAATTGCTCTGACATGTCAAAAGAAATATTGCTATGGGATTAGCACTTCAATCAGCATGCATTAGATACAAATGATTAACTGTCTCCAAAAGAGGATTTTATCACTTCAAATGCATTATCATCGAATCAATGAAAGTAATCAATAAATCAATAATATAAGGAAAAATTGCTCTGACATGCCAAAAGAAATATTGCAATGGGATTAGCTCTTCAATCAGCATGCATTAGATACAAATGATTAACTGCCTCCAAAAGAGGATTTTATCACTTCAAATGCATTATCATCGAATCAATGAAAGTAATCAATAAATCAATAATATAAGGAACAATTGCTCTGACATGTCAAAAGAAATATTGCTATGGGATTAGCACTTCAATCAGCATGCATTAGATACAAATGATTAACTGCCTCCAAAGCAGATTTTATCACTTCAAATGCATTATCATCGAATCAATGAAAGTAATCAATAAATCAATAATATAAGGAACAACTGCTCTGACATGCCAAAAGAAATATTGCTATGGGTTTAGCACTTCAATCAGCAGACATTAGATACAAATGATTAACTGCCTCCAAAGCAGATTTTATCACTACAAATGCAATATCATCGAATCAATGAAAGTAATCAATAAATCAATAATATAAGGAACAACTGCTCTGACATGTCAAAAGAAATATTGCTATGGGATTAGCACTTCAATCAGCATGCATTAGATAAAAATGATTAAATACCTCCAAAGCAGATTTTATCACTAAAAATGCATTATCATCGAATCAATGAAAGTAATCAATAAATCAATAATATAAGGAACAATTGCTCTAACATGCCAAAAGAAATATTGCAATGGGATTAGGACTTCAATCAGCAGGCATTAGATACAAAAGATTAACTGCCTTCAACGCAGATTTTATCACTTCAAATGCATTATCATCGAATCAATGAAAGTAATCAATAAATCAATAATATAAGGAGCAATTGCTCTGAAATGCCAAAAGAAATATTGCTATGGGATTAGCACTTCAATCAGCATGCATTAGATACAAATGATTAACTACCTCCAAAGCAGGTTTTATCACTACAAATGCATTAACATCGAATCAATGAAAGTAATCAATAAATCAATAATATAAGGAACAATTGCTCTGACATGCCAAAAGAAATATTGCAATGGGATTAGGACTTCAATCAGCAGGCATTAGATACAAAAGATTAACTGCCTTCAACGCAGATTTTATCACTTCAAATGCATTATCATCGAATCAATGAAAGTAATCAATATATCAATAATATACGGAACAATTGCTCTGACATGCCAAAAGAAATATTGCTATGGGTTTAGCACTTCAATCAGCAGACATTAGATACAAATGATTAACTGCCTCCAAAGCAGATTTTATCACTACAAATGCAATATCATCGAATCAATGAAAGTAATCAAAAAATCGATATTATAAGGAAAAATTGCTCTGACATACAAAAAAGAAATATTGCCATGGGACTAGCACTTCAATCAGCATTTATTAGATACAAATGATTAACTGCTTCCAAAGCAGATTTTATCAATTCAAATGCATTATCATCGAATCAATGAAAGTATTCAATAAATCAATAATATAAGGAGCAATTGCTCTGACATGTCAAAAGAAATATTGCTATGGGATTAGCACTTCAATCAGCATGCATTAGATACAAATGATTAACTACCTCCAAAGCAGATTTTATCACTACAAATGCATTATCATCGAATCAATGAAAGTAATCAATAAATCAATAATATAAGGAACACTTGCTCTGATATGCCAAAAGAAATATTGCTATGGGATTAGCACTTCAATCAGCATGCATTAGATACAAATGATTAACTGCCTCAAAGCAGGTTTTATCACTACAAATGCATTAACATCGAATCAATGAAAGTATATAATAAATCAATAATATAAGGAACAATTGCTCTGACATGCCAAAAGAAATATTGCAATGGGATTAGGACTTCAATCAGCAGGCATTAGATACAAATGATTAACTGCCTCCAAAGCAGATTTTATCACTACAAATGCAATATCATCGAATCAATGAAAGTAATCAATAAATCAATAATATAAGGAACAATTGCTCTGACATGCCAAAAGAAATATTGCAATGGGATTAGGACTTCAATCAGCAGGCATTAGATACAAAAGATTAACTGCCTTCAACGCAGATTTTATCACTTCAAATGCATTATCATCGAATCAATGAAAGTAATCAATATATCAATAATATAAGGAACAATTGCTCTGACATGCCAAAAGAAATATTGCTATGGGTTTAGCACTTCAATCAGCAGACATTAGATACAAATGATTAACTGCCTCCAAAGCAGATTTTATCACTACAAATGCAATATCATCGAATCAATGAAAGTAATCAAAAAATCGATAATATAAGGAAAAATTGCTCTGACATACAAAAAAGAAATATTGCCATGGGATTAGCACTTCAATCAGCATGCATTAGATACAAATGATTAACTGCTTCCAAAGCAGATTTTATCAATTCAAATGCATTATCATCGAATCAATGAAAGTATTCAATAAATCAATAATATAAGGAGCAATTGCTCTGACATGTCAAAAGAAATATTGCTATGGGATTAGCACTTCAATCCGCATGCATTCGATAAAAATGATTAAATACCTCCAAAGCAGATTTTATCACTAAAAATGCATTATCATCGAATCAATGAAAGTAATCAATAAATCAATAATATAAGGAACACTTACTCTGATATGCAAAAAAGAAATATTGCTATGGGGTTAGCACTTCAATCAGCATGCATTAGATACAAATGATTAACTGCCTCCAACGCAGAATTTATCACTACAAATGCATTATCATCGAATCAATGAAAGTAATCAATAAATCAATAATATAAGGAACAATTGCTCTGACATGCCAAAAGAAATATTGCAATGGGATTAGGACTTCAATCAGCAGGCATTAGATACAAAAGATTAACTGCCTTCAACGCAGATTTTATCACTTCAAATGCATTATCATCAAATCAATGAAAGTAATCAATAAATCAATAATATAAGGAACAATTGCTCTGACATGCCAAAAGAAATATTGCTATGGGATTAGCACTTCAATCAGCATACATTAGATACAAATGATTAGCTGCTTCCAACGCAGAATTTATCACTACAAATGCATTATCATCGAATCAATGAAAGTAATCAATAAATCAATAATATAATGAACAATTGCTCTGACATGCTAAAAGAAATATTGCTATGGGATTAACACTTCAATCAGCATGCATTAGATACAAATGATTAACTGCCTCCAAAAGAGGATTTTATCACTTCAAATGCATTATCATCGAATCAATGAAAGTAATCAATAAATCAATAATATAAGGAACAATTGTTCTGACATGCCAAAAGAAATATTGCAATGGGATTAGCTCTTCAATCAGCATGCATTAGATACAAATGATTAACTGCCTCCAAAAGAGCATTTTATCACTTCGAATGCATTATCATCGAATCAATTAAAGTAATCAATAAATCAATAATATAAGGAACAATTGCTCTGACATGTCAAAAGAAATATTGCTATGGGATTAGCACTTCAATCAGCATGCATTAGATAAAAATGATTAAATACCTCCAAAGCAGATTTTATCACTTAAAATGCATTATCATCGAATCAATGAAAGTAATCAATAAATCAATAATATAAGGAACACTTACTCTGATATGCAAAAAAAGAAATATTGCTATGGGGTTAGCAATTCAATCAGCATGCATTAGATACAAATGATTAACTGCCTCCAAAGCAGATTTTATCACTTCATATGCATTATCATCGAATCAATGAATCGAATCAATAAATCAATAATATAAGGAACAACTGCTCTGACATGCCAAAAGAAATATTGCTATAGGTTTAGCACTTCAATCAGCAGACATTAGATACAAATGATTAACTGCCTCCAAAGCAGATTTTATCACTACAAATGCAATATCATCGAATCAATGAAAGTAATCAATAAATCAATAATATAAGGAACAACTGCTCTGACATGTCAAAAGAAATATTGCTATGGGATTAGCACTTCAATCAGCATGCATTAGATAAAAATGATTAAATACCTCCAAAGCAGATTTTATCACTAAAAATGCATTATCATCGAATCAATGAAAGTAATCAATAAATCAATAATATAAGGAACAATTGCTCTAACATGCCAAAAGAAATATTGCAATGGGATTAGGACTTCAATCAGCAGGCATTAGATACAAAAGATTAACTGCCTTCAACGCAGATTTTATCACTTCAAATGCATTATCATCGAATCAATGAAAGTAATCAATAAATCAATAATATAAGGAGCAATTGCTCTGAAATGCCAAAAGAAATATTGCTATGGGATTAGCACTTCAATCAGCATGCATTAGATACAAATGATTAACTACCTCCAAAGCAGGTTTTATCACTACAAATGCATTAACATCGAATCAATGAAAGTAATCAATAAATCAATAATATAAGGAACAATTGCTCTGACATGCCAAAAAGAAATATTGCAATGGGATTAGGACTTAAATCAGCATGCATTAGATACAAAAGATTAACTGCCTTCAACGCAGATTTTATCACTTCAAATGCATTATCATCGAATCAATGAAAGTAATCAATATATCAATAATATAAGGAACAATTGCTCTGACATGCCAAAAGAAATATTGCTATGGGTTTAGCACTTCAATCAGCAGACATTAGATACAAATGATTAACTGCCTCCAAAGCAGATTTTATCA
Source organism: Aurelia coerulea (assembly GCA_039566865.1). Lineage (NCBI taxonomy): Eukaryota > Metazoa > Cnidaria > Scyphozoa > Semaeostomeae > Ulmaridae > Aurelia > Aurelia coerulea. Next base: position 18,416,744 of record CM076945.1, read on the forward strand.
CTACAAATGCAATATCATCGAATCAATGAAAGTAATCAAAAAATCGATAATATAAGGAAAAATTGCTCTGACATACAAAAAAGAAATATTGCCATGGGATTAGCACTTCAATCAGCATGCATTAGATACAAATGATTAACTGCTTCCAAAGCAGATTTTATCAATTCAAATGCATTATCATCGAATCAATGAAAGTATTCAATAAATCAATAATATAAGGAGCAATTGCTCTGACATGTCAAAAGAAATATTGCTATGGGATTAGCACTTCAATCCGCATGCATTCGATAAAAATGATTAAATACCTCCAAAGCAGATTTTATCACTAAAAATGTATTATCATCGAATCAATGAAAGTAATCAATAAATCAATAATATAAGGAACACTTACTCTGATATGCAAAAAAGAAATATTGCTATGGGGTTAGCACTTCAATCAGCATGCATTAGATACAAATGATTAACTGCCTCCAACGCAGATTTTATCACTACAAATGCATTATCATCGAATCAATGAAAGTAATCAATAAATCAATAATATAAGGAACAATTGCTCTGACATGCCAAAAGAAATATTGCAATGGGATTAGCACTTCAATCAGCATGCATTAGATACAAATGATTAACTGCCTTCAACGCAGATTTTATCACTTCAAATGCATTATCATCGAATCAATGAAAGTAATCAATAAATCAATAATATAAGGAGCAATTGCTCTGAAATGCCAAAAGAAATATTGCTATGGGATTAGCACTTCAATCAGCATGCATTAGATACAAATGATTAACTACCTCCAAAGCAGGTTTTATCACTACAAATGCATTAACATCGAATCAATGAAAGTAATCAATAAATCAATAATATAAGGAACAATTGCTCTGACATGCCAAAAGAAATATTGCAATGGGATTAGCAATTCAATCAGCATGCATTAGATACAAAAGATTAACTGCCTTCAACGCAGATTTTATCACTTCAAATGCATTATCATCGAATCAATGAAAGTAATCAATAAATCAATAATATAAGGAGCAATTGCTCTGAAATGCCAAAAGAAATATTGCTATGGGATTAGCACTTCAATCAGCAGGCATTAGATACAAATGATTAACTGCCTCCAACGCAGATTTTATCACTACAAATGCATTATTATCGAATCAATGAAAGTAATCAATAAATCAATAATATAAGGAACAATTGCTCTGACATGCCAAAAAGAAATATTGCAATGGGATTAGGACTTAAATCAGCATGCATTAGATACAAAAGATTAACTGCCTTCAACGCAGATTTTATCACTTCAAATGCATTATCATCGAATCAATGAAAGTAATCAATATATCAATAATATAAGGAACAATTGCTCTGACATGCCAAAAGAAATATTGCTATGGGTTTAGCACTTCAATCAGCAGACATTAGATACAAATGATTAACTGCCTCCAAAGCAGATTTTATCACTACAAATGCAATATCATCGAATCAATGAAAGTAATCAAAAAATCGATAATATAAGGAAAAATTGCTCTGACATACAAAAAAGAAATATTGCCATGGGATTAGCACTTCAATCAGCATGCATTAGATACAAATGATTAACTGCTTCCAAAGCAGATTTTATCAATTCAAATGCATTATCATCGAATCAATGAAAGTATTCAATAAATCAATAATATAAGGAACAATTGCTCTGACATGCCAAAAGAAATATTGCAATGGGATTAGCTCTTCAATCAGCATGCATTCGATAAAAATGATTAAATACCTCCAAAGCAGATTTTATCACTAAAAATGCATTATCATCGAATCAATGAAAGTAATCAATAAATCAATAATATAAGGAACACTTACTCTGATATGCAAAAAAGAAATATTGCTATGGGGTTAGCACTTCAATCAGCATGCATTAGATACAAATGATTAACTGCCTCCAACGCAGAATTTATCACTACAAATGCATTATCATCGAATCAATGAAAGTAATCAATAAATCAATAATATAAGGAACAATTGCTCTGACATGCCAAAAGAAATATTGCAATGGGATTAGGACTTCAATCAGCAGGCATTAGATACAAAAGATTAACTGCCTTCAACGCAGATTTTATCACTTCAAATGCATTATCATCAAATCAATGAAAGTAATCAATAAATCAATAATATAAGGAACAATTGCTCTGACATGCCAAAAGAAATATTGCTATGGGATTAGCACTTTAATCAGCAGACATTAGATACAAATGATTAACTGCCTCTAAAGCAGATTTTATCACTACAAATGCAATATCATCGAATCAATGAAAGTAATCAATAAATCAATAATATAAGGAACAATTGCTCTGACATGCCAAAAGAAATATTGCTATGGGATTAGCACTTCAATCAGCATACATTAGATACAAATGATTAGCTGCTTCCAACGCAGAATTTATCACTACAAATGCATTATCATCGAATCAATGAAAGTAATCAATAAATCAATAATATAATGAACAATTGCTCTGACATGCTAAAAGAAATATTGCTATGGGATTAACACTTCAATCAGCATGCATTAGATACAAATGATTAACTGCCTCCAAAAGAGGATTTTATCACTTCAAATGCATTATCATCGAATCAATGAAAGTAATCAATAAATCAATAATATAAGGAACAATTGCTCTGACATGCCAAAAGAAATATTGCAATGGGATTAGCTCTTCAATCAGCATGCATTAGATACAAATGATTAACTGCCTCCAAAAGAGGATTTTATCACTTCAAATGCATTATCATCGAATCAATTAAAGTAATCAATAAATCAATAATATAAGGAACAATTGCTCTGACATGTCAAAAGAAATATTGCTATGGGATTAGCACTTCAATCAGCATGCATTAGATAAAAATGATTAAATACCTCCAAAGCAGATTTTATCACTTAAAATGCATTATCATCGAATCAATGAAAGTAATCAATAAATCAATAATATAAGGAACACTTACTCTGATATGCAAAAAAAGAAATATTGCTATGGGGTTAGCAATTCAATCAGCATGCATTAGATACAAATGATTAACTGCCTCCAAAGCAGATTTTATCACTTCATATGCATTATCATCGAATCAATGAATCGAATCAATAAATCAATAATATAAGGAACAATTGCTCTGACATGCCAAAAGAAATATTGCAATGGGATTAGCACTTCAATCAGCATGCATTAGATACAAATGGTTAACTGCCTCCAACGCAGATTTTATCACTACAAATGCATTATCATCGAATCAATGAAAGTAATCAATAAATCAATAATATAAGGAACAATTGCTCGGACATGTCAAAAGAAATATTGCAATGGGATTAGCTCTTCAATCAGCATGCATTAGATAAAAATGATTAAATACCTCCAAAGCAGATTTTATCACTAAAAATGCATTATCATCGAATCAATGAAAGTAATCAATAAATCAATAATATGAGGAACGATTGCTCTGACATTTCAAAAGGAAATATTGCTATGGGATTAGGACTTCAATCAGCATGCATTAGATACAAATGGTTAACTGCCTCCAGAGCAGATTTTATATCTTCAAATGCATTAACATCGAATCAATGAAAGTAATCAATAAATCAATAATATCAGGAACAATTGCACTGACATGCCAAAAGAAATATTGCTATGGAATTAGCACTTCAATCAGCATGCATTAGATACAAAAGATTAACTGCCACCAAAGCAGATTCTATCACTACAAATGCATTAACATCGAATCAATGAAAGTAATCAATAAATCAATAATACAAGGAACACTTACTCTGATATGCACAAAAAGAAATATTGCTATGGGTTTAGCACTTCAATCAGCATGCATTAGATACAAATGATTAACTGCCACCAAAGCAGATTCTATCACTACAAATGCATTATCATCGAATCAATGAAAGTAATCAATAAATCAATAATATATGGAACAATTGCTCTGACATGCCAAAAGAAATATTGCAATGGGATTAGGACTTCAATCAGCAGGCATTAGATAAAAAAGATTAACTGCCTTCAACGCAGATTTTATCACTTCAAATGCATTATCATCGAATCAATGAAAGTAATCAATAAATAATAATATAAGGAACAATTGCTCTGACATGCCAAAAGAAATATTGCTATAGGATTAGCACTTCAATCAGCATGCATTAGATACAAATGATTAACTACCTCCAAAGCAGATTTTATCACTAAAACTGCATTATCAATTAAAGTAATCAATAAATCAATAATATAAGGAGCAATTGCTCTGACATGCCAAAAGAAATATTGCTATAGGATTAGCACTTCAATCAGCATGCATTAGATACAAATGATTAACTACCTCCAAAGCAGATTTTATCACTAAAACTGCATTATCAATTAAAGTAATCAATAAATAATAATATAAGGAACAATTGCTCTGACATGCCAAAAGAAATATTGCTTTGGGAGTAGCTCTTCAATCAGCATGCATTAGATACAAATGATTAACTGCCTCCAAATCAGATTTTATCACTACGAATGCATTATCATCGAATCAATGAAAGCAATCAATAAATCAATAATATAAGGAACAATTGCTCTGACATACAAAAAGAAATATTGCTATGGGATTAGCATTTCAATCAGGATGCATTAGATACAAATGATTAACTGCCTCCAGAGCAGATTTTAAAGAAATATTGCAATGGGATTAGCACTTCAATCAGCATGCATTAGATACAAATGATTAACTACCTCCAGCGCAGATTTTTTCACTACAAATGCATTATCATCGAATCAATGAAAGTAATCAATAAATCAATAATATAAGGAGCAATTGCTCTGTCATGCCAAAAGAAATATTGCAATGGGATTAGCACTTCAAACAGCATACATTAGATACAAATGATTAACTGCCTCCAACGCAGATTTTTTCACTACAAATGCATTATCATCGAATCAATGAAAGTAATCAATAAATCAATAATATAAGGAGCAATTGCTCTGACATGCCAAAAGAAATATTGCAATGGGATTATCACTTCAAACAGCATGCGTTAGATACAAATGATTAACTGCCTCCAACGCAGATTTTTCCACTACAAATGCAAAATTTTTCAAAATTTTTACTACAAATTTTTCCACTACCATTGCAATATTTCTTTTGGCATGTCAGAGCAATTGCTCCTTATATTATTGATTTATTGATTACTTTCATTGATTCGATGAAAATGCATTTGTAGTGAAAAAATCTGCGTTGGAGGCAGTTAATCATTTGTATCTAATGTATGCTGTTTGAAGTGCTAATCCCATTGCAATATTTCTTTATCATCGAATCAATGAAAGTAATCAATAAATCAATAATATAAGGAGCAATTGCTCTGACATGCCAAACGAAATATTGCAATGGGATTAGCACTTCAAACAGCATGCATTAGATACAAATGATTAACTGCCTCCAACGCAGATTTTATCACTACAAATGCATTATCATCGAATCAATGAAAGTAATCAATAAATCAATAATATAAGGAACAATTGCTCAGACATGCCAAAAGAAATATTGCTATGGGATTAGCACTTCAATCAGCAGACATTAGATACAAATGATTAACTGCCTCCAAAGCAGATTTTATCACTACAAATGCAATATCATCGAATCAATGAAAGTAATCAATAAATCAATAATATAAGGAACAATTGCTCTGACATGCCAACTCATGACAACCTTCGTGGGACCAACATTGTAGCTTCATCGAGGAGATGGCCTCTTGGTGTGGCTACATAGCCGATTACCATAAATAATTACCTGTGACCTGCTTTATGCAACCTGCATTGTGCAACCTGCATTATGCAATTACACCTGCCGGGTTTATGACTATGCATGCAGCTATCAAATTCCAGAAATAATTCTTAAGACAATGAAACAACATATATGTTATGTTTTCTTTTTTGTTTTGAAACTTACTGATATCTACTAGATAGTTTGGAACCAGTACTGGGTCACTTAATTAAATCATTGTCGTGTTTATATAAAGAAATTATTCTAATTACTCGCCCTCGCAGAAGGTAAGCCACAAAAGCAACACTTGAACATAGCTGTCTGCCTTTTTTCCCATTTCTATGTACCATCTTTTCCAACCTTTAAACTTTCTTTCTGGACAAATATTTCTCGATTTTCGTCTTTACTTGAATGAGCAACGCACGAAAGAAGAATAAGTACAAATAGAAGTGATTATATTTATTACTTGTAGAAGAGTTTATCACCAAAACAACAATAACTAAATGAAGACAATGTTGAAGGCTGATATGTAAAACACTCAAGTGTTTTTTTAGGAAATTTACAGCACAAAAAGGCACATTCTTTCATGGGAGAAAAGCTTACAGTCCTTGGGAAGAGTTGCCAGTTAAGGTGGTTTGTGGCCGGCTTCGGTAATGGACTTCTTGCAGATTCTTGTGACTTCGGCGTGGCAGTTTCTTCCCTCACTGTACCTTCCCATTCTTATGCCCCTGCAGAAGAGAGTTGAGATACGAACAAAAGTTTCATAGATAAGGAGAAAAATGAAATTTTCTTTTCCAGGTTAGGTGGATAATGTTGAAAGATTGTTTGAATGAAAAATTTAATCTAAAATCGTATTCGCTGGACAGTAAAGCTTTGTTTACAGCACTCTAGATTGGAGAGTTTGATCATTGCTCTGTTATGCAAGATATTATCAGCATTTACCCTGGCTGTGGACACGCTAAACTAACGTGATTAAGATATGAAGGGATCCTTGTCTCGTACAAATTGCTTTGAAGTACATAAGTTAGTTTAAACCTCTCATTTAAGATTAGATTAGAATATCAAAATCACAAATCTGTTAAGGTTTTGCTATTCTTATATGAGTACTGTAATACAATTGATCTTTTAAATTCAGACTTTGTTTTGAACCACGTTTCACTGAAATCACAAGGCTGACAGAGTACATATATCATCATTCAATTGACATGTCTCCCCTAAAGCCACCACTGATTTCCATAATAAGGTTTCTCCAAACTTCAACCACTGGCGGAATCATAACAAGAATGATAGGGAATCTATGGGCTCATTCAATCCAGCATGATACCTTAAATTCAGCAACATATAGTTTCTGCGAAGGACTATCTCGAAGAGCTGGTCTCATTGGTACTCAGTGGCTTGTCACATGAAACAGTTCAGAATGATCTGTATTCCAAGAATAATAGAAAATTCTGTTCATAATTCCATTGCTACTTGGAAAGCATGTCGTGGAATAACATTAGGGGCTCATGCTTGTTCTTAAATTGAATGATCTGAGTTAAAAGATTCAATATCATAGGTTATTAGATAGCCTATGGTATTGGATAATGCGATGCATGCCCAAAGAAGCACAGCCAAAAAAAGCAATATCGTGTTTGGCTTCCTTTGTCCTAGTTTAGTAGCTGGAAAACATTATCAAAAGGAGTTCCACAGGGGTCCGTACTTGGCCCCCTCTTATTTAACATATTTATAAATGACTTCTTTTATGCTATAGAGCACTCTCAGGTTTGCAACTTTGCTGACGATAACACGATCTTTGCATGTGGTGAAACCTTAGACGAAGTAGCCACATGCATTGAAAATGATATGACAGCAGCAATGAACTGGTATAAACTCAACGAAATGGTTGCAAATCCGAAAAAATTTCAGTTAATTTTCTTTGGGCTCAAAGAAGACCACGAGTTATGCATTGATATTCATGGCGATATCATAAAGATGTCCGAGACAGTAAAACTCTTAGGTGTCACCATTGACTCAAAACTAAACTTTAATGGACACATCAAAACTATCTGCCAAAAGACCAAAAATAAGGTAAAAGCTTTTTCAAGGGTTGCAAGAAACCTTGACTCTCTAAAAGCTAGCCTGCTATATAACTCATTTATACTAACAAATTTTAACTATTGCCCACTCATCTGGATGTTCTGTGGAAAAACAGCCAACGATGAAGTCAATCGGGTTCATAAGCGTGCCCTGAGAGTGCTGCTAAATGATTTTGACTCCAGTTTTGAAGAACTCTTACACAAGAACGGGGAAATCACAATACATGTAAAAAATTTGCAAAAACTTATGCTAGAGGTATACAAATGTATTACTTCTGGAAACCCCTCCTTTCTGTGGGAGTTCTTCATAGAAAAATGCTTCCATATAACTTAAGAATAAACGATCTCCTCCAACTTCCTAAAACCAGGACCAATAAATATGGAAACGAGTCTCTTTCGTATAGGGGTAGCTTGGTTTGGAATCGGCTTCCAGACCAATATAAAGCTGCGAAAAGCGATGATGAATTCAAAATTAAAATCAGAAGTTGGAAGGGATCCAGATGTAACTGCCGCATTTGTATAATATAGCTTAATTTCAGACATTGTAAATAGGATAGAGTTGGCCTTTATTAACATCAGCAATCTCTCTAGCCAACTGTAAATAAATTGTATTATCATTATTATTATTATTATTATTATTATTATTATTATTATTATTATTATTATTATTATTATTATTATTATTATTATTATTATTATTATTATTATTATTATTAAACTGGGAAATATAGCTGAATTAATTTACGTAAGATTTACAAAATCATGCATTCATTTCGCATATTTAGACTTTCTTCCAGCCCCAGTTTCAGCGAAGGTGCTTGTCAAAGAATGTAGTTTGGCAATTTCTTTAAGAAAGCATGCGCTAGTTCAACTTTGGCAAGCAGTTTTTTTTCCATATTTCTACCTTGCATCCTAAGGCAGTTTCTAGCAGAATTCTGAAATCAACAACGTACTGTTCTCGAAGGTCAAGTTTTCCTCTTTTTTTGCTCAATATCTGCTGCTTTCTAGGTGTTAAGCTTAGGCTTAGACCGTAAAAACATTTGCATCAATTTTAAACCGGCGAAATTTCATGAATATTTGGGATATCAGGAAAGTGTGCTCGTAGGTTTGCTGAACACGTGCGAGAAAAAAATTTGCAACATTTTGTAACAGAGTTTACACCCGGCTTTTTATAAAGAAGGGGTGAAAAAGGCAAAAAAGAGGGCGTTTCCAGTTATATGATCACATGTTCTAAAGTTGCATTGGTCTTCAAAGTGTGAACATTTTAGGGTGTGTCTGCGCGTCAGCCAATCAAAGAAATAGAGCCTTTGGTCACCATGGAATTCCCACACTGAACAAAAATAGCTCAAGTGGGGCTCACCAATACTTAAATTTATGTTCCTTGAGGTATATTCTTGGAAAAATTGCTTGGCACATTTCAGGAGTCCAATAGCTCGTTTGATTGTCTTTTGAAAGAACTTTGCCTGGCTTCCCCATAACAAATTTCCATCAACCATGTCACCAAAGTTACTCTGATGTCACCAAGATCGTTAGTTTCAACAAGGGTGTTAGGACACGGATATTTACGTATTTATTTACCTTGTTTTGATCTTCGTCTTGTTTTCTTGTCTTGTTTTCTTCTCTGTTCTGTTTCCTCTTGCTGATGTAAGTGCCTCGTGTTATTTGAATATATCTTCCTTGTATTCCTGTGTCTTAGCGCGCCTTCGTAGAAGAAGGTTTTTAAACCGCAATCCCATGTAGAAGAAAGGTTTTTAAACCGCAATCCCGGGATGCTACGGAGGCGTGCTAAGACACAGGAATACAAGGAAGATATATTCAAATAACACGAGGCATTTACATCAGCAAGAGGAAACAGAACAGAGAAGAAAACAAGACAAGAAAACAAGACGAAGATCAAAACAAGGTAAATAAATACGTAATTAAAATATCCGTGTCCTAACACCCTTGGTTTCAAGAACAATATCGATATCATTCTCATTAACTTGGAAGCAATGGGTGATAACAGTATATATTGTCATTAATCCTATTTCGACCGGACCCCCCTACAAAACGTTCTCAAATATCTCCGCTGCAACTGTAGATAGCTAAGGAGCTGCAGCTCCTTGACTTTTACTAGTATTTCATTGGCCATCAAATTTTGAAAAAATGTCATCATCCATTGTTGTTCCATGTGACCTCCTGAAGCCCTTATTTGGAGACAGGGCACAAATAAAATCTTAAAATCCTCGCTAAATGCTTGCAACTAGCGCAAATTATGAAGTCATATACACCATTCGATTGGTCTTAAAGAGTACTTTCCTTTGACATATACAGGGTGTCCCAAAAAAATTGTGCCCCGTTTGTCTGAAGATTGTGACAAAACGGCAAAAGATTCTCGCCAAACTTTTGCATGGTGGTGCTCTTCAGATTTTTAGTTAAAGTTTCCCACCATCCCCATGAAAATCCGTTGAAAAATGATGGAGCTATGACCTTCAGGAGACCAAATTTGCCCGATCACTGAAACCAGCGGTCGGCCATTTTGTCTTACTATTTTGCAGCAATAAAGTTTGTAGTGAACATGAAGATTTTAAGGAACGTCTAAGAAACTCTTAAGAGACTCTGAGTACACAAAATCTGATAATTTTAAGAAACTTTCAGTACTGGCCCAAATTCTTACTTTCTTATAAAAAAATACGTGTACGTGTACGTGTACGTGTCTGCCTCAGCATATAGGCTCACTTTGAAGCGTGCCTAGAATCAAACCTTTATGAACTTGTGATTGATCGGAATTCGAACTTCCAGTGGATGGATAAAAATCCTGAATACATAATTATATGATGCTCGTTACTCTTGCAGTAACTTAAGCACTCTCTTGTTCTTGAATACCAACAATGTGTAACTGTACATCGTGTGCCCAAGTTCATGATAGCCATGCAGCCACAGCCAGTATGATGATAACCGAGAGGCGGTACATTTGGTTTCTTGATTACATGAATGTGTAATTAGATTTTTGGGTGATGAAAATATTAATTTTTTTTTTGGAATTTTATCATGAAATTTTTGGCTGGACTGCTCTGTCTAACATGGAAACATATTTTGTAAACACTAAGTTGACAAGACCATTCACTAACCTTATTAGTGATAATTTTGTCTAGAAAAGTTGAACCTCACCTAATCTGAAAAGAACTTTAATTACATTATCGAAACTAATAATGTACTGTTTCTCCACAATGACAATTTGATTAAGTTTTTGATATGATGAAGTTACCCTGTATGCTACTTTCTTGGACGTAACGGTTATGAGTTAGCTAAAATTAGATAATGATAGTAATAGTTATCACTGCAAACACCTGTGTTATGCTTACATGACACTCAAAAACTAAACAATACGCAACAAGCAACATCTAAAGGTATAAGTACAGGGAAAACAACTATAGCCACGTTTTGAGCAGTGAGAGGAGTTGTCAGGGCATTAATCCGTTGCTACGAATGAATTGTCAACCGGAAGTCTTGACATATACACAATACTCTGTGCAAAAACATAACATAATGGTTGCGGTAGTTGTTGTGATATGCATGCTACCAAGCATTCTGATCAAAATTTCATTGTCCACCCTGTCCCATTCACTACCAAAGCAGCCATTCACATTTTCAAAATACTTGCTTCTGGCTTCAACGAGTCTTGGTTCTGTGCACCCAAGTATGAAATGGACCTTATTGCCCAATGGATTATCCCCACAAACTGTACATGTACATTGTGAAATCGGTTTTTCCTGCATCCTTCCAAGTTCAATTGGCAGTAAATGCGCAGATATTCTAAACTTGGCAATTGTAGACCTATTATGCTCATATTTCAACACATGATTTACGCATACCTCTTCCCCGTAACCTTTTTTCATGAACTGGTAAATTTCAGACAGCCTTCCAGCTTCTTGTATGTGTTCTCGGAACCTCTTTTCATACGAAGTCTTAAGGTAGAATACCCCCCAGTTTTGGTAAAAAAAATGCATTTTCTGTGAAAATTTGAGAATACATCTAAATTGTAGAGAATTTATTGTAGTTTTCGAAAATATATAACATTGACATGGTAGCCAATGGGTAAATATTCATAAAATGATTTGTTGTAGGTCAACCCTATCAAAATATTGTAAAAATTCCCTAGCAACGTCCTTAGCAACGAGTTGTGATGTTTCAAAAGTATTTTTAGACCCTCGAATATGATACAGGCCCTCTTCTTTTCCCCAAAAGAAGCCCTCTTTCAAAACGAGGCTTGCTAGCCTCCTTTGAGCTCCATGACTGCAAGTATCCAACTCAATAAAGTTCTGCTTCAAAGCAAAAACATTTCAAGATCTCACAATGGTCGACGAAAGTTTTCAAACCTTTTGCTGCTTTTACAAGTTCATTTACCAGTTCAAATGGGAAAAGCAAGGTCACAGAAGTATCGTAAAAGAGCATTTAGAGGCAATCACCATGTCAAAGTCTTACAAGAAGGCCAAAATTAAATACTACAGTGATTGAAAAGGGACTTATTAGGCCATCGATCATCTTATCAAGGCCCTCATCTTCAGTGCAGCTTCTCCATACTGCCAACCCAGATGGTGAAGACTCATAGTGCCTGTACAAATCAGATCCAATAAAAGGAACACAGAAGCCTAAACCCAGAACTGGTTCCAATTCCAGTGATGATAGCAGATTTGAAGCCGACCTTTGTTGCAGTTGCACAGCAATCAAGCGCACTGCTGATGAAATTGTCTTCATGGCAAGACTCAAAATCAAAATGAGTCTTTCAACAAAATGATATGGGACAGAGTCCCCAAAAATACTTATGTGGGAAGAGGTCTTTTTGAGCTTGGATTGTATGACGATGATAGAAGCTTTAATATGGACATGCATCGTGATCTCTTAAGAGATTCTAAAGAAAATGAAAATGGACTAGGAAAACATGCAACAGCAGGCTGCAAGAAAAATTGACCAATGTAGGTTATAGAAGGCGAAAGACTTGTCAAAAGTAGCCAGATAAAGGCTGAGAAGCAAGAGAAAAGGACATAATGAAAAACTCATAAAAAAAGAGGGACCAACATACAGTGCAGGCAACTTTTGTAGTGTGAAACTGTTTACTCAACTTTAAAGTGCGTTTTCTCAAAATGTGATTTCTCGTCACCGAAATCATCTTGAATGCCACATTTTCTTTCCTATTCAAGATATTTCAATGAAATTTTCAGGAAAGAGTCATTGGACATTGATGAGTGCTGTGTAGCAGAAAGACAATCATACCTGCAATAGGTAATGTATGGTGATCATTTGAAAAATGTCAGTTTTCAGAAGTTCACATTTCAGTGAAAGTAATCACCATAACCTTCATTCTGCTACACAGCATAGACCATTACTCAATGAAGCTCCACTGAAAATTTGGAGGAAATATCTCAACAGGGTACAGAGATATCTCAATTTTTGATGCTGCATGTTTCGCGCATTTTCGCAACAAAAACTGTTGCCATGACAACATGATAAGTGATTTATTAATTTTGTTTCAAAAAAATAGGTAACTCAATGATGCTGTATCATAATATGCTGCCAGTTTCTACATAGCAAGCTTTTTTCTATTTTGGGGGGTATTCTAGTCTTAAGAGATCTAGAAACAGACCTGAGAATTCGCTTCTGTGGACTTGCCCTTACCTGCGTCACTGAATCTATGCTATGACCAGAAAGTCTCCGTAAATGTTGTACTACAGTTAACGAGGAGAATACCTCTGTAGCATGGAGCCTGGAACATTTAAGTAAAGCATTTTCAATGATCGGGTCTGAAGTACGCAGATTTTGTAGATGGAAATAGAATTTTAAGATTCGTTCATATAAAGTGACAATTAATGATTAAACCCCAACTCTCCTCTCACAGCAGATTTTGAGGATTCAGAATGTACACCCAGCAACGTTTTACAAAACCTATTTAGGAGGTTTTCATGTTGTAGTTTATCATCAAATAGGTTCTCAGTATATCGGTTAAAAGACGCATTGCGATTGCAACCCCCATGTATGCCCCCCAGACTTCGCTATTATACAATAATATTGGCTCAAAAAATGACCTGAACAGTTTTAGAAAAAACACATGGTTTTACTCCACCCTGCGGACTGATATCCCTCAAAGAAGAGAAAAAGCCCTAAAATTAGAGGAAATTTGGTTCTTGTTTGATAGCACTGCCATGCGATAAGGATCTTTGGTGCGTTTTTAAGATTCAAACTTCGTAATTCAAACTTACCAAGGTCGTAGATCTGGCTAAATGGTTAGTGCGTTCTGCAAGGAAGGTTATGAGTTCAAACTATTGGCTAGCCACCTATGGGGTAGTGCCACCCTTCATCCGGAAAAGTTCTGTGAACTTATCTCCTTAGAGAAAAGCTTGAAGCGTGTGGGGTGAAGTAGCTTGTAGGGGTGGTCTGGTCTGCTTCAGTAATTGACTCCTTGTGTGTCCTTCGACCAGACAATATACTGTACTGCAAAAACTTCGGATGCAGTTTCCTTCACCTTCAAGTCTCAACCCTAATCCTACCGGGGGGGGGGGTGTTTTCCAACCCCCCTGTCGGTTTTTTGCAGAGCATTCTTTAACGACAAAAGCTATGACCCTCAAACTCTCTGACAATTACTAATTATCTATTAGCTACATTTTGACAATTAAATGTTTGAACAATAGGTGTCACGTGACAGATGACACTACCATATTTGGAGCAAGGTATTAGAAAAATTAATGATTTTGATATTTTTACTCCCAGGATTAGTTCCAAACGTTGACTATTGTACTTTAAAAGAATCAGCAAACAATTAGCTTTCTATTGTTGTCAATAACAATGGAATTTGCTGACATCAGCATTCTTAAATGATGACGTCACTCTGGCCGCCATTTTGGGTCATTTTGGCAAATTTGGAAGTTTTTTCCGATAGATTTTGTTAAAAATGCATAGAATTGCGTTATGCAATACTTTAAAAGCATTTTGAGCTAATTATTATCAATTTTTGGCGGAAAAACACAGTTTTTAGTTATAACGTCATCAATTTTTGTCATTTTCTTCCAAAATAACAGTCTAAAAACACTCATATGCATCATATTTGAATTGGAAATGAATAATACGCCAAATAAGAATGGAAAAAGTCATTCAGATTACCTTTTTTTTTTTTTTTTTTTTTTTTATATTCATAAAATGTTACATTACATGTTACCTACTATACTTTCTAATTACTATACTACAATACAACACTACAGGTACGATACCACAGGCAGCAAAAGACAATGACTACGCCCGTGGCCATTAACATAAAGACATGCAAATAAATGAGATTAAGTAAAACATCTACAAAAAGCTACGCATACAATACAATTAATTACTGACAAATACTGGGAACTGTTTCACATTTGATGTAAGGCCAGCATAGGCGCACAATACCGAATGATAGGAACCCCAGACGACAGAATAGGGCTACTGGTTTTCAATGTAATCCTTTTGAAATACTCCGATTTTGTGTGGATGAACTTTGGTTCATACATCGTTTACCGAACATCAAGTGTGAAACAGACTTAACAAACGGGGAGCAAATAAAACACTTTGTGGCTGTGTGACGTATAATAAAAATTTGAGTTCAGCCAAACCGACCAGTTTTGTGGATAAAATTTAAGGTCATTTCTAGTATATTCTTATTTACGTCATCAGAAAGGTCTTTATCACCATACAATAAATATTGTACTAGAACGTTGTTTGGAAGGCTGTTGATGTGAACAAATGGTTGTAATAATTCCGAAACTCCAGCGAGAAGATCTCGTCGGTGAATGCCGAATGAAGGGCAAAGCAACAAAAAGTGTTCTGTATCTTCAATCCCATCGTTCGTTGGGCACATTGGGTTCACCGTATCTCTGAAATTATGCTTGAATTTATGAAAGTTCAATTTACTCAGACCAACCCTTATTTGGAAAAGATAAGCTAGGCCTATTGGGTCGTGAATGCCAAAAACAGATTTTGCAGGGGGGCGAATTATTGATAGAAGCTTTTTCTTAAAAACAGCAACAGACGGAGCGAGCCTTATTCCGTTTTTAGAACAAATAAGCCGGGAAACCATATATTTTGACATTTTCCGGCATTATGACGTCATAGTGACGTCACCTAATGAGGTGGCCACGCCCAAAACTACCAATCGGCTAAGAATAGTTAGGACTACGCCCTTGCCAAGTTTCAATGATTTCCCATTAGTCTACGGCTATTTATAGCCCCCGGCTATGTTAGATCAAAAAAAGCCCGGTAGGATTAGGGTTAAATGACCCAGTGGAATCTGGGTGGATCTACGGTATAATGTGATGCTAATTACTTTCATGAACAAGACAGCGCAAATGAGACTCATGGCGAAGTACGAGATACGTTGACAGAACTATTAACAAAGATGTAGGCCAATAATGAGCGTATTGGAAATAATTAGGTATCAAATTCTGTATAGCAAATAATTTATGAAAAAAATATGTTTGAGAAACAAGGACCTATAACGTTTCAATAGGATCCTCTAGTTTTGATTGATTCCAAACAAGTTATTTGCGATTGCAAACAAAGGCAATTATATGCCCGGTCGGTCAAATCATAAACAAAAACAAACTATTGATTTGCTTTGAAAGCAAGGTAGGTAGCTGGCTTGTTGTGCATTTCAGACATGGTTTTTAAGAGCACGCATGAGCATCTATCAAAAGAAAAAGGATCATCTAAATATTTGCCTCGGGCGATTTATTTATTTGGTCTAGAAGCTGAGCAGTAATGGTTTTAATTACACAAAAACAATACGTGAATTGAATCGCCTTCCAATAAAAGAAAAACAAGAGAGCAAAAACCTCAAACAATAAACAAAAACCAAAATGGGTAAATATAGCAGAGAAGTTCCAATGGAATCCAGGCTTCGTCAGCAAGGAATTCTACCTGTAGAAAATTCTACCTCCGTCATGTAAAAGTAGAAGCAATAAAAACAACAAATAAAGCATAAATGATTGTGCTTCGAACAAAAAGTTTTGTGTGACGACGTTTCAGGCTTTAATTACGAAGTGACTTGATAGTGCAACACGAACACAAGAAGTATGTTTCTAGCAGCAGCAAGGTGGCGGTAGTGAGGTAACTGTATTGAGAAGTAATCTTTTGCATAAATGCTTTTTGATTGATCTTCTCTTTGTCAGTGATAGAAGATGTTTGCTTACATGGATACATTTTCTAGGTCAAAGATGACTTTATTAGAAATGGCTGTCATGACGACATGGAAACTGGTGTGTTGTTGCTTAAAAAATGATGATCAACTCGACCATATAGATTTTGTCCTAATTCGATTCATGATGATTGATGACGGTCTCAACTGTTTACATCAAGGTTTCATGGCCTTGTGGCCTAATAATTGAATTACTGTAGACGAGAGAATTTATTCCATCCATCACTGTAAGGTTGATTTGATCTTGCAAATTACAATATCTGGCTTTGGTCGTTTTAAGTCCAGGTCAACTGAACATTGTTACTGTCACAATGTGATCTGGTTTTGTTGGGTGGTCGAAACATTGGCCTTTAAGACGGAAAATCCTTGCAATGCGGCAAGACTTTGATGACATTTCTTCAAAACTCAACTTCTGTAAACTTGTAAATTTGTACTGATGAATTAACTAAATTACCCACAATCACTTACAAAATTGTTGAGCCACCCTCAGATTTTCAGTTTTTTGCCTCTGCTTTCCCCCCTCCCCCCTAGTCAATGTTGAAAAACCACTAAAAAGTTGCCAAACCACGCCTGTCAGCATGGCCAAGTACTTTTTTCCAAACAACATTGACATGGGGGAAAGGGGGGCCAAAAAACTCATTTTTTTCAGGGTGGCTCAACAATTTTGTAAGTGATTGTCTGAAAATGTTGTACCTTTAAGGCGTCATAACTTTAAGGTCTTTCCTTCAAATACTTTCAAATTAACAGGGCTGGCAATAATTGCATAAAGGCAGTCCTCTATTTTTTTTTTAATTTTTGAACGCTAGTGCGGCCTCGCAGCGTCCCTTAGAAAATATGCTCATTTTGGCTATTTTTACACCATTGGCCTAGTTGGTTACATCTCTTAATAAGCAGCTGAGGCGTTGGCACATGACAAGATATTTACTGTTATTGCATTAGTAGAATTCGAATCAACGTTTTGAATTACTAACTTATATTTTTCAAATGAAAATGGCGAAGCAGCACAACTTCCCATTTTCTGCGTGCTTTTCAAAAAAATTGGGTAATTCATCGGAATCTGCCTGTTTTTTAAATAAAGTCTGATGCATGGGGAAACGATAATTCGAAGTTGGAAAATTTATTTTGTTAAACATGGCAATATACACGTTTAAATACAGACTCTTTTAAACAGATAACGTGTCTACCATTACTTCCCTCTGCCTGAAGACTTGTAGGCCTGCAGCCGTCCTAAATTTACCATTGCTACGCCTCGCATTTAAAGAAGGAATTTAATTTTCAAACGACTTTACAACATCTATAGTCTCTGTTAGTTGTATCTTCGAGATATAAAACATATTGTTCTACAATTACCTCCATAATCGACAAAATATATCCCATATTGTTGTATTTAGAAGGGAATTTATGCACTTGAGTGAGCGCGGGAAATTTGAAAATTCGACAGTTCGACTTCAAAATGGCAGCAAGTTCACCACAGAGCACCATCTTGCTCCTCACCTACAGTCAAGGTGACTTAGACAAGTTTCCAAGTCGTCACAGTTTTACAGATGTTGTGGTTGAGTGTTTTGCAGTAAGGATTATCCGTATTTCAATGTGGGAAACTTCACTTGAACGGCATAAGAATGGGGGGTTTTCATTACCATCGGTATTACTTTCATACGATGACAACTCGCTGCCCTGTGTTTACGGAGAAACACAGGCCTTTGTCTAAATTCTTTCATTGCCGTCATGATCGAGAAATTTCACCTTAAAACATATGACAACTGAGAAAATTGTTTAACCTTGTTTGTTCGGTTCGCAATCGCAAAGTAATGTTGCTACCAGTATTTGTCATGCTGCTTGAGGGGTGACAATAACGGCTCCATGCTTTATTGGCCAATATTCCTCTATTCTTTAAATGCCAAATGAATGAAAAGGGTATATGTTTCCCCTTTGAAACCAGCATTAGTTCTTTTGGAACTACTTATAAACGATAACAAACAATTTATCATCGGACCACTGAACTGCAATTGTTCAAGAGGTCAAATCACTAAATGATAGACTGAGTGAGTGATCTTGAACATTGCTCGCCAACAATTCTCACTTTTTAAAGTTTCTTGTGCGTCCAAGAAAGTTGACGAACAAATAAACGAAGCCACCCAAGATGTAGCAAAAGCCCGTGGGTACACATAGGCTAGCGTTTTACTCAAAAATTCTACACTGATTAGATGCAAAATGACTAAAACTTCAACAATTCCCACTTTTATAGCTACTAAAAAGGATTTCAAAAATATTTTAAAGGTACTAAAAACGAGCAATGTTGGTAAATTGGTTCAATTTCAACTCACCGCGGAGATTTTTTATTCTCATTGGTCTGCAGTGAGAGTGTCTGCTCATACTCACAAGATAATATGCGTTTTGCGCAAAGTTTTTTCGTTTTTCTTCGTTAGAAACAAGGAATACAAACGAGCAATGTTGGTGAGCATTGTAGTGAGCCTTGTGGCGAGCACTGATGACGTAATTCACCATGAACACACACGAACCAGATGGCAATGTTACAGTCGTATATCGATTATAATTGTAAATAGAACATTTTATTCAATTGTATCACTCAAACATATAGAATATCATCACTATAAAATTCTGTTGTAAAAATGACGTTTATGAACAGCGTTTAAGAACAATATAGCCAGTCAAAGGGAGAATTCCATACAAATAGGCCAAACGAAAATACCCTCTCCCACCCTAGTTGCATCGCAGTTGCCAGAGTATAGATTGAAGGCAAATGAAACTAAGAATCATATCAATATCTTACAAGATTGAAGCTAAAGGGAAAGTACGTCAAAAAAATGAAAATTTTGAGAAAACTATGCAATTATGCTATTTTCTTGCAAAATGGCGAAAAGGTGCCTTTTTCAAAAATCTCGTAAATTATTTACAGTTGGTAAAAAATTTTAAAAACAACACATTTTGAAACTATGTGTCAATAACATGCCAAGTACAAAATTTCATGCAGTTGGCCTCGGTACTCTTTGTGTAAACTGAAGTCGAAGTTGCGAGCATTTCAGACAATCACTTACAAAATTGTTGAGCCACCCTCAGATTTTCAGTTTTTTGCCTCTGCTTTCCCCCCTCCCCCCTAGTCAATGTTGAAAAACCACTAAAAAGTTGCCAAACCACGCCTGTCAGCATGGCCAAGTACTTTTTTCCAAACAACATTGACATGGGGGAAAGGGGGGCCAAAAAACTCATTTTTTTCACGGTGGCTCAACAATTTTGTAAGTGATTGTCTGAAAATGTTGTACCTTTAAGGCGTCATAACTTTAAGGTCTTTCCTTCAAATACTTTCAAATTAACAGGGCTGGCAATAATTGCATAAAGGCAGTCCTCTATTTTTTTTTTAATTTTTGAACGCTAGTGCAGCCTCGCAGCGTCCCTTAGAAAATATGCTCATTTTGGCTATTTTTACACCATTGGCCTAGTTGGTTACATCTCTTAATAAGCAGCTGAGGCGTTGGCACATGACAAGATATTTACTGTTATTGCATTAGTAGAATTCGAATCAACGTTTTGAATTACTAACTTATATTTTTCAAATGAAAATGGCGAAGCAGCACAACTTCCCATTTTCTGCGTGCTTTTCAAAAAAATTGGGTAATTCATCGGAATCTGCCTGTTTTTTATATAAAGTCTGATGCATGGGGAAACGATAATTCGAAGTTGGAAAATTTATTTTGTTAAACATGGCAATATACACGTTTAAATACAGACTCTTTTAAACAGATAACGTGTCTACCATTACTTCCCTCTGCCTGAAGACTTGTAGGCCTGCAGCCGTCCTAAATTTACCATTGCTACGCCTCGCATTTAAAGAAGGAATTTAATTTTCAAACGACTTTACAACATCTATAGTCTCTGTTAGTTGTATCTTCGAGATATAAAACATATTGTTCTACAATTACCTCCATAATCGACAAAATATATCCCATATTGTTGTATTTAGAAGGGAATTTATGCACTTGAGTGAGCGCGAAAAATTTGAAAATTCGACAGTTCGACTTCAAAATGGCAGCAAGTTCACCACAGAGCACCATCTTGCTCCTCACCTACAGTCAAGGTGACTTAGACAAGTTTCCAAGTCGTCACAGTTTTACAGATGTTGTGGTTGAGTGTTTTGCAGTAAGGATTATCCGTATTTCAATGTGGGAAACTTCACTTGAACGGCATAAGAATGGGGGGTTTTCATTACCATCGGTATTACTTTCATACGATGACAACTCGCTGCCCTGTGTTTACGGAGAAACACAGGCCTTTGTCTAAATTCTTTCATTGCCGTCATGATCGAGAAATTTCACCTTAAAACATATGACAACTGAGAAAATTGTTTAACCTTGTTTGTTCGGTTCGCAATCGCAAAGTAATGTTGCTACCAGTATTTGTCATGCTGCTTGAGGGGTGACAATAACGGCTCCATGCTTTATTGGCCAATATTCCTCTATTCTTTAAATGCCAAATGAATGAAAAGGGTATATGTTTCCCCTTTGAAACCAGCATTAGTTCTTTTGGAACTACTTATAAACGATAACAAACAATTTATCATCGGACCACTGAACTGCAATTGTTCAAGAGGTCAAATCACTAAATGATAGACTGAGTGAGTGATCTTGAACATTGCTCGCCAACAATTCTCACTTTTTAAAGTTTCTTGTGCGTACAAGAAAGTTGACGAACAAATAAACGAAGCCACCCAAGATGTAGCAAAAGCCCGTGGGTACACATAGGCTAGCGTTTTACTCAAAAATTCTACACTGATTAGATGCAAAATGACTAAAACTTCAACAATTCCCACTTTTATAGCTACTAAAAAGGATTTCAAAAATATTTTAAAGGTACTAAAAACGAGCAATGTTGGTAAATTGGTTCAATTTCAACTCACCGCGGAGATTTTTTATTCTCATTGGTCTGCAGTGAGAGTGTCTGCTCATACTCACAAGATAATATGCGTTTTGCGCAAAGTTTTTTCGTTTTTCTTCGTTAGAAACAAGGAATACAAACGAGCAATGTTGGTGAGCATTGTAGTGAGCCTTGTGGCGAGCACTGATGACGTAATTCACCATGAACACACACGAACCAGATGGCAATGTTACAGTCGTATATCGATTATAATTGTAAATAGAACATTTTATTCAATTGTATCACTCAAACATATAGAATATCATCACTATAAAATTCTGTTGTAAAAATGACGTTTATGAACAGCGTTTAAGAACAATATAGCCAGTCAAAGGGAGAATTCCATACAAATAGGCCAAACGAAAATACCCTCTCCCACCCTAGTTGCATCGCAGTTGCCAGAGTATAGATTGAAGGCAAATGAAACTAAGAATCATATCAATATCTTACAAGATTGAAGCTAAAGGGAAAGTACGTCAAAAAAATGAAAATTTTGAGAAAACTATGCAATTATGCTATTTTCTTGCAAAATGGCGAAAAGGTGCCTTTTTCAAAAATCTCGTAAATTATTTACAGTTGGTAAAAAATTTTAAAAACAACACATTTTGAAACTATGTGTCAATAACATGCCAAGTACAAAATTTCATGCAGTTGGCCTCGGTACTCTTTGTGTAAACTGAAGTCGAAGTTGCGAGCATTTCAGACAATCACTTACAAAATTGTTGAGCCACCCTCAGATTTTCAGTTTTTTGCCTCTGCTTTCCCCCCTCCCCCCTAGTCAATGTTGAAAAACCACTAAAAAGTTGCCAAACCACGCCTGTCAGCATGGCCAAGTACTTTTTTACAAACAACATTGACATGGGGGAAAGGGGGGCCAAAAAACTCATTTTTTTCACGGTGGCTCAACAATTTTGTAAGTGATTGTCTGAAAATGTTGTACCTTTAAGGCGTCATAACTTAAAGGTCTTTCCTTCAAATACTTTCAAATTAACAGGGCTGGCAATAATTGCATAAAGGCAGTCCTCTATTTTTTTTTAATTTTTGAACGCTAGTGCGGCCTCGCAGCGTCCCTTAGAAAATATGCTCATTTTGGCTATTTTTACACCATTGGCCTAGTTGGTTACATCTCTTAATAAGCAGCTGAGGCGTTGGCACATGACAAGATATTTACTGTTATTGCATTAGTAGAATTCGAATCAACGTTTTGAATTACTAACTTATATTTTTCAAATGAAAATGGCGAAGCAGCACAACTTCCCATTTTCTGCGTGCTTTTCAAAAAAATTGGGTAATTCATCGGAATCTGCCTGTTTTTTAAATAAAGTCTGATGCATGGGGAAACGATAATTCGAAGTTGGAAAATTTATTTTGTTAAACATGGCAATATACACGTTTAAATACAGACTCTTTTAAACAGATAACGTGTCTACCATTACTTCCCTCTGCCTGAAGACTTGTAGGCCTGCAGCCGTCCTAAATTTACCATTGCTACGCCTCGCATTTAAAGAAGGAATTTAATTTTCAAACGACTTTACAACATCTATAGTCTCTGTTAGTTGTATCTTCGAGATATAAAACATATTGTTCTACAATTACCTCCATAATCGACAAAATATATCCCATATTGTTGTATTTAGAAGGGAATTTATGCACTTGAGTGAGCGCGGGAAATTTGAAAATTCGACAGTTCGACTTCAAAATGGCAGCAAGTTCACCACAGAGCACCATCTTGCTCCTCACCTACAGTCAAGGTGACTTAGACAAGTTTCCAAGTCGTCACAGTTTTACAGATGTTGTGGTTGAGTGTTTTGCAGTAAGGATTATCCGTATTTCAATGTGGGAAACTTCACTTGAACGGCATAAGAATGGGGGGTTTTCATTACCATCGGTATTACTTTCATACGATGACAACTCGCTGCCCTGTGTTTACGGAGAAACACAGGCCTTTGTCTAAATTCTTTCATTGCCGTCATGATCGAGAAATTTCACCTTAAAACATATGACAACTGAGAAAATTGTTTAACCTTGTTTGTTCGGTTCGCAATCGCAAAGTAATGTTGCTACCAGTATTTGTCATGCTGCTTGAGGGGTGACAATAACGGCTCCATGCTTTATTGGCCAATATTCCTCTATTCTTTAAATGCCAAATGAATGAAAAGGGTATATGTTTCCCCTTTGAAACCAGCATTAGTTCTTTTGGAACTACTTATAAACGATAACAAACAATTTATCATCGGACCACTGAACTGCAATTGTTCAAGAGGTCAAATCACTAAATGATAGACTGAGTGAGTGATCTTGAACATTGCTCGCCAACAATTCTCACTTTTTAAAGTTTCTTGTGCGTCCAAGAAAGTTGACGAACAAATAAACGAAGCCACCCAATATGTAGCAAAAGCCCGTGGGTACACATAGGCTAGCGTTTTACTCAAAAATTCTACACTGATTAGATGCAAAATGACTAAAACTTCAACAATTCCCACTTTTATAGCTACTAAAAAGGATTTCAAAAATATTTTAAAGGTACTAAAAACGAGCAATGTTGGTAAATTGGTTCAATTTCAACTCACCGCGGAGATTTTTTATTCTCATTGGTCTGCAGTGAGAGTGTCTGCTCATACTCACAAGATAATATGCGTTTTGCGCAAAGTTTTTTTCGTTTTTCTTCGTTAGACACGGCGCGAAAGATGTCAATAAACGGCATTATACGGAAATTGCTATCGGAGATCTATGCCTAGCGATACGTAACGATACGGAATAAAAGCTTAACTGTAAGATACGGTATCCGTATTCTTCTGGATCGACTTTCGGTTAACAGCTGGTGTATTTTCATTCGAAGCTATCTATGTAATACGGCAATATGCGGAAATTATTCCCTCCAGCCAAGATCGGGAGGCCATGTAAATTTTAAGCATGCCTTTTTTATCTATATTGTTCGTTGCTTCAATAAATGGACGCTTGTTGTCCTCCTTGCAACCATAAAAACGTGAAACCTGTAGAGAGTCGAATGGTTTCGTAAGGTGTGTATTCGAGGAAAAACAGCAAAGAAACACAAACATGTTAATATTTCAGTTTTGGCTTTTATATCGTTTCGACGAATAGTGACAAGATCAGTTAGGCTCTTTGCACGTTGGCCTACAATACTACACAGTGCATCTCGGCTCTTGAAAAACGACCTCAATGAAGTTCTATCTTAAACCAGAACTTCAGCAGTGAACAAAACTGGAGCCGATCCTTCTTTCTTTTTTACGGTTTTCTCGTCACTTGTTGCATCTTTTCATCCTCAAAATTGACTGCATGATGGCTGATGCAAGTTGATGTATTTTCTCCATGGGTACGAACGAAAATTCAAAAAAAGAACTGATTGAAACATGAATTCGTTGTACTAGAAAATCTCACATTTCAAATGAAACATCAACTAAATGAAGAGGAGTTATTGCTAACAATTTAAAAGAAACAAAACAGATTACTATTGACCAGCAAAGTTTCTCAAAAATTTACGAAACGAATCTGAACAAAACTTTCTTTACAACAATCTATTTACGAAAAGCATGTTTTGGATTAAAGTAAAAACCGGCGTATGAGAACCTAAAAAAATGTGCAAGCCAGTCTGATTTAGGCTGATTAGGTTCTTATGTTTTGGGTATTCAGTTGGAAATGAGGCTGTTAAGGTTCTAAAATTGGTTCTTGTGTGTTATTCAAAGCTTTCAGGAATGTCTTTTGTTCAGATTCAAACTTCAGGCCTATTTTTTACTGTCAGTTCACATCACTTGGGTTTATGAGGTATCATTCACAACAGAAATGTGCGGAAGAATCATGAATTTCTATAAAATCCAAAGAAAAGCTTTTAAAGCCTTTCATCGGATAATATAAATATTTCTGACTCTTCCACAAACTTCTGTTAGGCTGATTGGGTTCTTATACAATGGGGGTCTAATTGCAAATTAATCCATTAGGTTCTTATACACGGGTTTTTACTGTAGCCTGATTCACAGCCCAAACGGAAACGCAGAACGTTTGGTATGTGAATCAGGCTAGTTTTGGATTGTTTCCAAAAACAGCAAATCGATATTTGTTTACGAACAGGTGCGCTATGTTGGAAGTTGGGATAATTATACTTTGAAATTTATGCTTTAAAATTTTGCGTGGCAAATGTTTTGAAAATTTAAATATGAAAGTAAATCTCGCTAAGCCGTTCCACGGTAAAAATCTGTAAATGCACGAATTTTCAATAAGAATACACGTATCTTATATAAAAAACTAAGGATTTGGGCTAGTATTGTAAGCTTCTTAAAATTATCAGATTTTCAGGGCTTAGAGTTTCTTACGAGTTTCTCATGCCTGGGTTACACGATGCCGGATTACTTTTTGCATCCGATTGGTTTCACGTCAAAATCGCACTGTTACACGACACTGGCTAGCCATGAGCGATTATCCCAGTTTTGATTGCAGTTACACGACACTACTTTACTTAACTTAAGTACCTTACAAGTAATATGACACAGGAAACAAACGAAAAGTAAAGTAAAAATATAACAAGGATGTCCTTTATCAATATAAACAATTTCTTAACTTATATTTTCCCTATATTTCCCTATTTCTCTATGTTTTTTCAACTTTTTGGCGATCTGGTAGTTCAGTCTCTTATGGGCAGTTTCTTATAAAGAAATATATGTACCTCATTAAAACTAGAATTAATAGAAAACAATGAACAGTTAACCACTAACAGTTGAGGGACAGTTTAAATACAAACACAGGAAATGTGAACGTGAATTCAGCATTAGTTGCCAAAGGTTAACAGATTCCTTTAAGTAAACGGGAGTTTTGTCATGCGACTGACTTTGAGGCTAATGGAATGACTATGTTAACAGTATCTGAATTCATCGCATCAAATTTTAAATTCTTCTTAACGCAAACAGCACGGCGTTCTATGAGCTTCAGTGGAATGAAGGAGGCTGGCGATTCCTCTTCTTCGGTTGTACACCATATCTTGACTGGCGAGTTGAGGCCGAAGTGAGAAAACATTGGATGACGTTTGAACCAGCAACATTTTGCAAGGAACAGGCATGTTACCATTTTCTTGTTGGAAGGTGAATTTGGTTGAGCTTTCAACGTAACATTTACTCTGTATATCCCGATCACAACGGCTGGACGGAACTCCTTGCTTGAAAGGTTGACATCTTTGTCGAGCCAGCGTGCTATTACACAATTGCTGTTCGACTGCATTCCACGGTAAATCTGGCTTGTTATCACTTCATTGGAAATATCTACACGAGTGAATTCTGATGCAAACTTTGAAACGCCTTTATATGTGCTGAATAGTTTCTCCAAAAGATAGTTGATATTCTCCATTTCATACGAGGTAAAACATGCAATTTTAGGCACTGACAATGGCTTTTCACAACCTGGAAAGTCCAAATCATCACCAGTCAGCTTGGTTGCATGTTGTAATCTTCTTAACTTTATCACACTGTCGTAATCAATATCAGCTTCCTCTCCTCTGAAACGCAGGTACGACTTGTATTCCGGATGAGAAAGCATATCACAGGAGCTAAAAATTTGCTTACCGCTAACAAATTTACGCATGAATTGAATCGTTATTGCATGATTATTCACATGAAATTTTCCTAAAATACCGTTGTATCTCTCAAAGGAGAAACACCAAAATGAATAAACGGGACCAAAATCCAGCAAGCATTGCTTTATATGCAGGTGCAAGTGCATGTTGGGCGTGCAAAACTCCTTCCCCACTTTTTTCTCAAAATGAATGCAAAAAATTTTCAGGCAGCGATGGGCATCTTCTATCTGTTTTTTTGATATCGAGCGCTGGCAGAGAATATTACAACTTGCCACAAACACGGACCACATAGCATATTGGTCGGTGGGAATCAAATCCTTCAAACAAAAAAGTGAATATACCAATGTCCAGTGTTTCCATTCGTCTGCTTTAAATCGTTTGTAGCATTTTGAAATTCTACCAGGTATCCGATTCAAGTCACTAGGAATCTTGATAAATGTCATCCTATTGTCTATCTCTGCAAGTATTTTGTCAGTAAGAATCCCTTTCTCAATCCATACTTTGAAGATGTGTTTAGCAGTACCGAGAAATAAGTTGTGCATGGGGTCTATACAGTGAAATCTGATAGGATCAAAGTAGGGCAATCTAAACAGCTCACTGTACCTTCCTCCAGATGCCCTCTCCAACTCGTCCCTTTCAGTTTGAGTTTTAGCATTATTCCAGAGTTCCCCGATGTCTTTATGCGTTTTGCATGATCTTTGTTCCCAAGCACTGTCATTGAAGCCAGAAAAATCAGGCCGATCACCAAAATGTTCACGTGGAAACTCCTTCTTGCATTTACTGCAGCCTGTGAAAAGTATAAAATGTCCGGAAAAAGCTTTCACCATACAGAAACTAAAATACAAGGATTGCAAAACAATCATCATTTTAACTCAAATATGAAGATTTTTCTGTATTTGCCCTGTTTATTTCCTTGTTGTTGTGATTTGGTAAGTACGCTAGTCTCCTCTGAATTTGACCACAAGTTTTCAAGTTAGATTGCCAAAATATGGTTCGCTAATCATTTACGACCTACAGTATTTGATCATGAATTAATAACTATCACTGGATTTATCACTAACATGGACTTATTGTGAACATATATATTTGGATTTGTGAAATAATATGATGCTATATTTTCACTGGCTCAATCTTTTTATTTTGTCATCCCGACGGTACAAACTGAGACAAAATTAAACAATTAAACAGTTCATCGTTACACT
Source organism: Aurelia coerulea (assembly GCA_039566865.1). Taxonomy (NCBI): domain Eukaryota; kingdom Metazoa; phylum Cnidaria; class Scyphozoa; order Semaeostomeae; family Ulmaridae; genus Aurelia; species Aurelia coerulea. The sequence goes on from CM076945.1 coordinate 18,445,503, forward strand.
TGTCATGAGATTTATATTCTGGCTGCTTTTTCCTGGGCATCTTCCTTAAAAATCAACAAACTACAATATCCTTTGAATTTAGATTGGCTTTGCAACGTCTTTTGAAAACCTTTCTTTGATTTCAGACGATGGGTCTGCCATTCTTAATGCACCTCCTTAATGCATTTTGTAAGACTACCATTATATCATAAATACTATTTACCAGCTACTGATTAAAAGATACTGAATGGTGTATCCACGAGTGACATACCTTTAGTGGCATTGAACGACATAAATCCTCCACATTTACGTGTAGCAGGGATGTCACTTGAAATGCATAAAAGTGCTAACCGATAGAATGGCATCAAAACGCACCCTGGCTCCTTCACATACTGTCCTTCCCAAAAGGAAAGTAGCTCATCAACAAACGGTGCAAGAAAGCTGTTGACATGAAATTTTGGCTCTGATGGGCCTGGTATTATACCAACAATCAGTATGTTTTCCCATTTAAATCTGTGCTCTCGAGGTAAATTAAGAATTGCCAAATAAATAACACCAATAGAATGTTCACTGTTTTTGAATGGGTTGAACCAATCAATATTCAGCATAAGGCCAAGGTTTCTTTTGTCTGCAAAATAATCATTTTCTTCTTGATCTTTAAAAGTTTTATACACGTTTCCATCAGTTACATCTGAGAACTCATCAAATTCATTCTTTCTGGATTCCAAGAAGAGAAGATCTCTAAAACCAGGTCTTGCTAAAAGCTCTTCTAGCCCATCTTTCAAGCGACGAAAGGAATACACCTTCTTAGGGTACAGACATCTTTGAGTGCCATCTCCATTGAGCACTGACTTCATTAATATGGCCCCACATGGCTTCCGGCGATTTTTCTGTGGATGATTTGGAAACAAAACATTATCACACTTTTTTGAAATTTTCTTTCCCCCTGGCATTGTATGCCAGCACTCATCAAAGGAATACAGCTTGTTGCAGTCGGGGCAAACAACATATTTAGTGAATCTGTCACGATCTAATCCAAGCAGTTTTCGTGCTGAGTACAGCGAGGATGGGAATTTCTCTAATAAAACATTTAGAGACTCCAGTCCAATCATTGTTCTGAACAGGAGAATGAGCAACCTGATCACACTAAGTAATGCCTCCAGAGCAGTATCAGATACACCAAACTTTACTTGCCATAAGAAGAGAGCAAATAAAGTGTATTGAATTAGCGTGTGATAAACTGGCAGGTCATCTTGGGTTGAAATCACGAAATCTTCATCTGGTTGCTGGCTTTCATCAACCAATACCTCGTCAAAGTCTTCAGTATCCTCCTGAAATTAACAATTAGGCAAATAAAAGATTACTAAAATGAGGAATCGGGGAATATGGAGACTACATCCCGGGGGGGGGGGGGGTACATGACTTGAGGATGGACGGGGGTCTGCCGCCCGGTATTCAGAAAACTACCCTCTCCTAATTACCGAAACTTGCTTTTGATACCCATTTTTATGATTAATTTTGGCGGAAAACTGCCAATTTTAACCATTTTTTGCGAATTTCAGCGAAACTACACCCATTTTATGAAAAATCTGCCGAAAAAGGACCCTTGTTTAGAGAATTTTGGGCTCAAAAACCCACCCATATGGGCGGCACATACCCGTACCCGAAATATGCCCCCCCCCCCCGGGGACTACATAAGCTACGGGAAACTTTCAAACGGCAGTATAGAGATTTCCTTGGAATTAAGCTAATTCTCTCTCGAGCTTTGTGGTTTTATCTTCGATAGATAAGCCATAGCAGAGCTCTGAAGTTTGGATTTTTCATCATTATACGAACATGACGCCATTCAATTTATGTTTGGTCTGTGCAATACGACCTCGTTTCATGTCCTCGTGCAGCTTAGTTCATGGCACTAATATCATTTTTTTGTGGGTTATGTCGAAGAATATTCAAGCTATGTTGAAAACTTCTTCTGTCCATGGCTATCGAATCAACGCGTTCCTAGTGTGCATTCATCCAAGCCTGTTGGGGGTAATTGCTTTGTCAATTTCATGGGACGACACCAAACTAAATTTTGTTGATCTTTTTTTGAAATCACATACATATTCTTTTGATATCAGAAACTGGTTTATATAAAACAAGTACTAAGATGACCAAAATTTTAACAAACTCTAGCAATGTCTGAGGAGACATCAAATAGCATACATCCTTATCCATTTCTGACGCAACTGTTTGCGCAATTGTCTTAAATCAAAATTCTCAAATATTTTCAGCTGTCTTCATCATGACTTACTGGTCTTACAGTGAAAAGAAATAGCAATATTTGTCATCTTTTTTTGGCTGAGTGTGTTGTGGCGCAGTGCTGTGATCCTCTGACTTTGCAGCCAGAACAGTCAGGTGGACAGGGCTCGATACCGATAGAGCCCCCAATTGAGCGTCATGAAAAGGGGGTCACGGACTCGATTAGCCCTTAGCTGCTTCTGTGATCACAGTACTTGGCGCTAAAACGCAACTTCACTTTCACCTTCATTATTGGTAGATAATAATGATTTATGGTTCAGATAGCATACTCACATCTCTCTCTTGCTCCATGGTCTCATCACAATCAACGTCTTCTTGACTATCATTGTCACCAGAAACATCTAATTCATCTGAAGTAGGATATTGGAAAAGCACAATGAATAATTCAAATTCAAGAACTTTTTGCATCATATGGCTATTCATTACAACGATCCTCCAAGCCTGCAGATATATATGTCCTTAACATTTGTAGTTATTGTAACTGAAGGAGCAAGGGAGGAATGCAATAAATCATCTTTGAAAAAAATAACTCTACAGATAGAGTTTTTCTCACCCACCATCAGAGTATTAGATTATAAGCAAAGGAAGGCTGAGAAAAAGGAAAAAAAAATAGATCTATTATTATGATGTATCATCATCATGGATCTATTACGGAAATCTGAATCAACCCCGGTTAATTCGTTACGTTGCACATTTTCTGTAACAAATTAACGGAGTTGACCCAGATGTTCATGATAAATTTAGCCGAATCCAGCAGGTACCGTCGCGTTCGAATTTCGACTTTTGGGCTTAATGTTACATACAGAGCCTATACCGAGAATGACGAATAAGGCCGACTACATGAGCTTCATCCGCTAAATTAGTCGAGTTTTGATAAAACGTTCAAGCAGAAAGTTATCTGAGATTTTTTGCCTGATAAATGAGCAACATTTTGATGTGTTGTTTTGCATGTTTGGATGAATACTGATGCAACGCGGGTGAAAAGAAAACAGTTGCTGCTGATCTGTTTGCATTTATGGCCAGTATCGAGCAGGCAAGAAAACTTCATATTTAATCCTATTCAAAAAGAGATTCTAAGATCAGATCAGATAAGATAAGATTTTGATACATCATGCGTCAGAACGTAGGAAAGCCCCCTCACCACAATAGTCTGGATCTCCTGTGACCATACCAGAAGAAGGCATAACTTCTGCTGCTGAATCCACAGATGATGGAGAGGGAGCAGTAGTGTCTGATTGCTTTGGTCGCTGTCTGTCTGAACTGATTTTGGCAACTTTCTCTTCTCTGTACCATTCTCCCTGCCGGCAGTACAGGTCTTTGTGGTTGTAAAAGGTAGATTTTGACACCGTTTCATTGCAATGAGGGCAAAATCTCCTCTTACACGCAGGCATTCTGTTTGATGATGCTCGATGATTGACCGAAAACATGATATACTGATTGATTGATTGATTGGTTGATCGATTGGCTGTTCGATGTTTGTTGCTACCAGCAACGAATCAACCAATCGAATCGATCAATTCCCATAGTCATGTGACTTCGCACTTGCTAAAATGCGCGCGAAATTCATTCACCAATGGACGACCCACTGCAAAGCTGAACAGCGAACAGACTTCTTTTCACCGACGCTCAACGAACAACATGTCTGGAAATAGACACAAGGCGAAAGTATTGAGGCCTATCAATAGCAACCACACCACGACAACCCATCAACATCCTTCTCCAGACGAGAGATACAGGTAATTTTTTAAATTGATTTTAAGATCAGATATTCAAGCGGCTGTTTGCCGGGACATGTGTTGTGGTTGGTTGGCCTAAGCGCGCCACACATGATGAATGATGTCTCTTTTATTTCTCTCAAATATATTTGTATCTCAAATATTCAGAACTGTATTTCAACAGTTAGTCCCGATGATGTTCGGCATAAAGTAGGAGAAAGTTGCAATTTTTTGCTATTCTCCTAGATTTTTTGTTTCGGACAAAGTGTCCATTGTCTTGTGGTTCGTTCGGTGGCTTCAGTCAAAAAATGATCGTTAGCAATCCAGTTATATCTGAGCAATCTTAAAAGATGTAAATGATTGGTTTGTTCCTCTATAGAATGCAACTATTTTTCTTCCAAATAAAACTTTTTTCGAGAAAAAATTGATACAAGTCAGTCCAGTATGGAATGTAAGATTTCCGTGCACCGGACAACAAAATTGTAAATGATCGGTATCCACCAATTGGCACCGGGTCACGAGGGGGTTTTTCCATAGTAAAGGTACCTGGGAATGTGCCGCGAGCAAGGGTATACTTTTTCGGACTTCTTGTCTAGCTAAGGGTATAATTTTTGGCAATTTTGGCCTACAACGGTCTAGCCAAGGGTATCATTTTTGACAATAGTGGTCTAGCGAAGAGGGTCATGATATCATATTTGGTACAAGTTTGGCAATATTCTTCCAGGAAATCGTCAAAATTGGTCTAGCCAAGGGTACCATTTTCATAAAAATTGGTCCAGAGAATGTGGTCAAATTGGTCTAGCCAAGGGTACCATTTTCGTAAAAATTAGTCTAGCCAACAGTACCATTTTGAATATGCTCGCGGCAGACCCTTACCCAAAATTTGGCCAAGAACCCCCTCCCCTGTGCACCGGGTAGCCCAGCCACCCACATGCGCCTACTTGCGCCGGAGGCGCATCAATCTAAGGGGTCCGGGGGCATGCTTCCCCGGAAAAGTTTGGATTTACAACATCTAGAATTATGTAGAATGCAACCAAATTTTGCTTTTCTTTGCCTTGCTTTTCGGCATGGCCAGTGTAAATGAATTGATGGGGACTAAAATCAAGGAGTCTGAGGGACAAAGTCCCCAGGAAATTTTAAGGTGACACCCTCTACTTTGGCTTAGAACAGTTCTGGTGATCTCATATTTGCTGAAGTTAAAATAGAACCTTGACTATTTCTAATTACGGTATTTTTAAAGATTAGTATCACCAGGAAAATGTTCGAGTAAGTATATTTTTCGTTGGCTTTTAGAATGCCTCAATCATCCCATTACATCTTTACCAGAGACAAATTGAAAACTTGACATTTCTGACAACTGCACGCAAAGATCACAAGGAGATGAGCAAGGCTATAGACTCCATAAAGATGCTATGCAGACAGAATTCATAATTGTATCATTTTTGAAGCTCTTGAAACCCAAAAGATTTCTGAAAGATGAGTGCACCAAAGGAATGAAATTATAGGCTGGTGCACCGCAAGGTTCTTACACAGTTTTATGCACCGGACATGTGCGGTGCACATTCAATTTCCGTTTTGACCCCAAGGGGTACTCGGTCTACCAAAATACGGGAGGTGCCGCTGGAAAATCTGAAAAGGCACCCTGTTGTCCTGTCCTGGAGTAAAATTATAAATTTCTTACGAGTTTCTTAGAGGTTCTATTACAATCTCCATGTTCACTACCTATGCCCCCGTGAACACTTCAAAACAATATTTTTCTAGCCTTTCCAATGTTTAAACATTGCTGAAGTACCTTGCGACTACTAGTAATATGATACAGGAAACAAGTGAAAATAAAGTGAAAAATGTCAAGGATTTCCTTTATAGTTTCTTAACTTATATTCTCCTAGTAGTGGAGTTTCTTAAATTTTTGGCGATCTGAGAGTTGAGTTACTTATGGGCAGGTTCTGTTTTCTATTTGCAATCCTTTATTCAGAAAGAGGCTTCAATGAATTTTGATCAACTGTGATATTCAATTTTATGAAAATTAAGCAAGTATCTGCAAGAAATGATTTAATTACATACAGGGGTTGTGCCAGGGGGGCTAGGGGCCTCTAGCCCCCCTACTGGAGGAAATTATCGGTTTTGTTAGAGGAAATTTTGGCCAAATAAGGTACAAAAACAGCATCTTTAGCCCTCCTGTCGGAAGCTTCGCCCCCCCCCCCCCCTGTCAGAAGATTTCTGGCACTACCCCTGATTATATAAAACTAAGAGCATGATCCTATCAATTTTGTAAGATTTTGTGACATTTCAATGTTAAAGGGGGGTATGAATTTGAATGGGTTTTTAGGAATTTTCATGCATTCTTAGTTGATAGTAATAGTGCAAAATCAACTTAAAATCATAATGATTTCGAGAATAAGCAAATCTTATCAATGAGAAGTCTGTGCAAAGTACCGTTTTTAGGGGCAGGGCCTCTGAGTAAGCAGTGATTAGGGAATGGTTGTTGCCATTAATGGTACCGTGTAAGGCTGATTCAATAGCATGTGTTTAGTTAGTAAAGTTATTTCTGGTAAATGTCTTCATTGTCTTTTGTTCAATTAGGATTCAACAACTGGAAGATGTCACGCCACCAACTGGGAGGATGAGAAGGTAAGAATTACATTTTAGATTCAAAAAAGACATGGCTCTAGGTTACTGTTTTATTCTTTCGAATTAGCAGTTACCAGCATTATTGCAATCTTGATTATATAAAGATGCTCTATAATGGACCATTCTTTGGAACAGAATGACATTGATATAGGTAATTCTTGCACTATTGAAAACCATCTTTCTCACATCTTTCAATTTTCAGCCTCATAGAGGTGTTGTTTCCATGGAATCTCCTTCCTTCTGTTTTGAGACACACTTTCAGTAAGCTTCTTTTAATTTGTGTCTTTCTTATTTTTCTTTATTCCGAACTCTGTGATATGTCTTTTTTGGCTTTTTCGGTCTATTAATGTCCTCTGCAAACATAGTATGTTAATCCCTAAGGATTAATCTGAAGGATGCCTGTCATTGGTGTGACTGGGTAGATCTTTAGGTAAAAACTGACCATGAAAAGATCTACTCTAGTAATTGAGCATAAGCATAAAGCCTCTAGCTTGTATGCTTTTGCATTGTGCTTGCTCTCACAAGTGAAGGGAGTCAGATTGTTATCATCTTTATAACATATGCACTGGGAGGAAATTAGCATTTAATAAAATATTCCAGATTAACACAGTCTGCACGTTTCGTAACGTGCAGTGGCGGACACCTGGGGGTGGGGCCAGGGGTGCGATCGCCCCCCCCCCCAATGTTGGCCAGAACAAAGATCTTTTGTTGGAAAACAATAGAAACAAACAATACTTTTTAACTGAAACAATAGCTTGGCCCCCCAATATTTGGCAAAGTGTCCGCCACTGGTTTCGTGCTGAGACTAAGTATGTGTGTATGTACGTATGTATGTATCATTTGCCACTTAAAAATATGTCCAAGTTTATAATATAAAAATAGATACAATATGTATGTATGTATGTATGTTTGGATTCACCACAAAATTAAAATATTTACAATTTACAATTTCTACAATACAATATTATAGGTTAAAATGTGAAGGAAAACACGCCTAATTGGCAGGGATAGCAAAGGTCCAGATGACCTTAATTCCATAATGGTCCCCTCAGAGGTGCTGGAACAGCGAAAAAACATGAATCCTGTGTACATAAATGTACAAGTGTGTGTACAAGTGCGTGTACAAATGTACGAAAATTGAAATTAAAGATAATAGAAATCCTACATTTCGCAATTTTACATATCTACATTGCAGCTTTTTGACTGCTTCGCTGCAATCAAATGGTTTTGAATGTAGCCTTTGATTGGCACATATTTGAAACAAATATTAAAAGACACATGCCAGGTGAGCACCACCCAATATATTTTTGGTCTTAATAGTTTTTAAATCAAGTACATTATGAATATCTATGTGAAATTTGAAATTTAAACAGATTCAGGCTAGAAAAAGTGAAATAATTTGGCACACAGGGGCCTTTCTGACTTATTTCATCACCAGAATGTGATTTTGAAGCAAACAATTTTATTTAGAACTTTATTTGTGTTGCTGTTTATGATATGTACAGCAGATCTTGTGCACATATGCTTTTTTTGTCTTCTGATAACATAAATAATGAAAATGATATTTCATAACAATCTTCTTTTTCAAGCATGCAACAGATTGATAACACACAACAAATTGACCCTACAAACCATACTTTGAGGAGGTATGAGAACTTTGATAGTTTTATAATGTACTTTCAGGAAGTTTTTAATATAGCCATTTGTTGTAAAACTTCCTTGCAGTATGAATAAATCAATGCTTTAGATATTTATGTGGCTGTTTTATTTCCGGTCTTGAGATAAATTTAATGGCATGGCACTAAATAGTTTGTTGTGCATTACCAATTTTGACATACTTTAGGGAAAATGTGATGGTCACATATATTTTCAATTGACCTTTTATAAAGATTAGATAAAGGGGCCATGAATATGAGAGTTGCTCCAGCTTGATCAAGCACCTTCACATCCACCTGAAAAATTCTAGGACCTTGATAAAGTGGGCACCTACAGAGTATGCATGCATTTCATTAAAAGTCAAGAAGCTTCAAAGTCATATTTGTTAATGTTAAATGTTAAATGCCATGTTAAATGTACATTTAAATATTGTTAAGTTTAAAGATTTGCAAGAAATTCTTTAAAATTCTTCTACCAAAAATTGATATATATATATATATATATAGCTAGGTTGTCAGACAGCCAGGTGCACCAGTGACAAAGCATTTAATTGCTATAGAATGAAATTTTTTATACATATGAATGAGCTTCTATTTAAAGATTTTCACTAATAGATACAAAATTTAATTTTAAATGCTTTACCAAAAGTTGATATAGCTAGGCGCAATTTGTGCTACAGCTAGTCAGACAGCTAGGCGCACCAGTGCCAAAGCTGGGTCAAAGGATTTGATAGCTATAAAATGAAATTAATTGTAAATATGAATGAGCTTCTATTTAGAGATTTTGGCTCAAGATGCAAAATATATTTTAAATGCTTCTACCAAAAGTTGATATAGTTAGGCGCAATTTGTGCTACAGCTAATCAGACAGCTAGGCGCACCAGTGCCAAAGCTGGGTCAAAGCATTTGATAGCTATAAAATGAAATTAATTGTAAATATGAATGAGCTTCTATTTTAAGATTTTCACTAATAGATACAAAATTTAACTTTAAATGCTTCTACCAAAAGTTGATATAGCTAGGTGCAATTTGTGCTACAGCTAGTCAGACAGCTAGGCGCACCAGTGCCAAAGCTGGGTCAAAGCATTTGATAGCTATAAAATGAAATTAATTGTAAATATGAATGAGCTTCTATTTAGAGATTTTGGCTCAAGATGCAAAATATATTTTAAATGCTTCTACCAAAAGTTGATATAGCTAGGCGCAATTTGTGCCACAGCTGGTCAGACAGCTAGGCGCACCAGTGCCAAAGCTGGGTCAAAGCATTTGATAGCTATAAAATGAATTTTATGTAAATATGAATGATCTTCTATTTAAAGAGTTTGGCTCAAAGATACTAAATATGATTTAAAAGTGCTTCTACTAAAAGTTGATATAGCTAGGAGCAATTTGTGCTACAGCTAGTCAGACAGCTAGGCACACCAGTGCCAAATCTGCCTCAAAGGATTTGATTGCTACAAAATAAATCTAAGTTCACATTTGATTAGCTCTTTCTAAAGATCAATAGACAATGGGTACCTGTGAACAAATTCTGGCATAACATTCTTCTTTTTGGAATATGATTAAGTTTTGTTAATTATGATTGTAAATAGAACGGTTCTTTATTGTAATTGAACGTCTAAAACGTGTTTTGTGAATTCATAGCTCTAAGTCTTTGATTCTCACAATCTGACAGAAACCTAAGAAAGCTACCTGATCGAAAATAGACACATTACTGAAAAAGCACTTTCTATTCTGTCAGCAAAAGGCCAAGTCATCAAAGGAGCAAAACTGGGAAACGAAGAAAAAACAAAAATTTGAAAGAAAAGCAGAAGGCAAAAAAAAGAATGAAACAGCTTCACAAAAAGTCTGCTGACAGTAATATAAAAGAACTGCAGCATGACGTAGCTGAGATGTCTCAAAAAAATGAGAAGCTCCGGCAGTTTTTAAGAAATTTGCAAAGTAAATCAAAAATGCATCATCCAGTGTCAAACTTTGCCAAACCACTTTCCAGAGCTGATCAGGTAAAACAGAGTAAGCTCGCTGTCTTGAAGCTTTTACCTCACGAGCCACCACAGTTCGTTGACTCAGATGTTATGCAAGGAAGTCAAATAGGTAATGGTGTCTTTGGTGGCGTTACAGTAGCCAAAATATTGTCAATGGGGTCCATTTTAGTGGCTGCAAAAACAATAAAGTTGGACCAATCTTCATTGCTTGACGTACAAGCTGAAAGGAGAATAATGCAAGCTTTATCAGGTCATTCTCTTTTTCCCTACTGCTTTGGTTTTATAAAGCCAAACATCATATTGATGCAGCTAATTGGGAATGCATCTTTATCAAGTCATCCATCTGTGCTGACAATCCATAATCAGATGAAGAATACCATACTGAACTCGTGCGACTGGATTAATGTGTCCACTCAAGTGGTCAGGGGAATATCTTACCTCCATCAACTCCTTCTCCTTCATAATGACATCAAGAGTGACAATGTTATCCTAGATCCAACAACTAAGAGGGCAGTGATAATTGATTTTGGAAAAGCAACTACCATTGAGTATCCTCTTACCTATTGCTTGAATGAAGAGCAACGAGAGAAATACAACAAGCATCACAGGCATTTAGCCCATGAGTTGCGCAATGCAGCAGGTACACAACAGTCTGTCATGACTGATACCTACTCCATTGGGTACTTGATAAAATACATTGGTTACTATACAAAACATGATGAATTGTACAACATAGGCAGAAGGATGAAAGCAAGCAATGTATGTGAAAGGATGAACTTGAAAACAGCATATGATTTACTGTCAAAATTGTCCTAGATTCTAATAGCAGAGCATAAACTGAACAAGATATCAAACTAAGACCCTACTTGGGATGCTAGCATATCGTGTTGTAAACCCAAGTGGTTCAGTGACATTAACAGAACAGTTACATTTTAATGTAACCAATGACGATTCATGGAGATTATATCGTAATATTCAAAGCAAGACTAGAATTCTAAAATGCAAAGCTATTCCTGTCTTGATTCCCATCAAAGGAAATTAGAGTTGTAGCATGGTAATATTTAGGAGCATGATCAACTGATCGACCTTTTTGATGAAGCCAGAATACCAGAATGTGGTTCATTGATGAGATTCATGACATTTTGTTACCTTGTTGATTTCATTCCTTGTTTAGCTAGATGCACACTTTCTAAAGCTAATCAGGCAGCTAGGTGGAGCAGTGCAGTGACGAAGTAAGCATTCTTTCAATAATGACTGGTGTTTGAAAAATAATTCAACAATTGAAACTGCATTAGCAGTTAGACTAGGCTGACTACAATTGTCTGTAGTTTCACTATTTCATTTTCCTTATAGCCGCTACAACCACGACTCATTCCTCTGTTGAAATATGCTTCTAAAAGCAGATCTCCTGAACTGCTGCACCTGAAACCACTTTGCAGTTTTTAAATGAATGATTCTTCGATTCATGACTGGAAATTTCCTTCCTTTTAATAATATTCTGTTTGTTGTCGTATTTGCGATTTTAAGCTTTATAAGCTTTTATGTTGCCATACATAGTGGAAACTCGCTGACTATTGGTCATTTCCCACTATGGATGGCACGTAGTTAATTAGCCTTGTTGTTTCTGTAAACGGTGGTTTTTTCAAATGAATAAAGAAGCTTTGATTCATGAGATCTGTCGAACGCTGCTTTATTTACTTTGGTGGGGATTAGAATTTGAAGAAGGATCAGCTAATTGAACAAACTTACTCATATCCTACTCTCTGATTGGAATATTCATAATCATGTTCCACAGTTGGAAATTAGAAGGTGCCTCTACGCCTTTGATCGAACCTGGGGTCTTCATGCACATGTTTCTCCGACAATCCACAAGTGCAATAAAACATCAGAGAAATCTAAAATCAGTCTGATATCTGGTTATACACCACGACAGAAGCCACTTTTTTGTTGGTCGTTTTGGCACCAACCCTTTATCGGAGCCATGCATATATATTTATATTCATTTGGCATCAGCTGACACGGTGAAATATGTTTATCGTGAGTGTTTTATTATTGTGAGTGATTTGTTTACTCACCGTATCAGTCAATGCCGCATGAATATACATAATTATCTGCCAATTGAGATCTTTGTTCAATTTTAGAATTATTTGGAACCAAGGGCCTCATTGAAGTGACAACAAACATATCAATTTCATTCATAGCAATTTATCACTTGCAGTCTTAGAGAGAATTATACGCATTATAGCTATGCGCAGCTTTATTCTGTAGATGGATACCTAAGGGCCCCTAAATAAACTACATGCAATAAAAAACTGCAACCTTTACTTTTTGCACAATGTAGATCCAACCCGTGTCGTAGATTTGTAAGTCGAAGCTATTTATCGATCTATTGCCTTAGCAATGTATTTAAGAAATAATATTAATGAATACATAACGTACAAGGTCATTTGGAGCCACCCGGTATTGTTTCGGGTCCTTTCCAATACATTCGACACTGTGCCACGGAGCACTCAATGCACGGTACAAGGAACTAGCCGCATATTCACAATTTTTGAATTGAAATTATATTATCATTTGAATTAAAGCTTCCTTTTTCTTTGAACAAAAAAAAAATTGAAGAATTTGAACATATAGCTGTTTACCGAACCTTTTTATCCAGGCAGTTAACGAATATGTGTGATTCAATTCAAATTATCAAAGAGCAGACCAGCAATGCCCTTGCAGATATCATGAAACAAGTAGAAATTCTGAAAGAAGAAGTATTGTTATTAAAGAGAAATGCATCTGAAGCTGCTGTTCCATCAGGAAGGTTGAAACTGCCTACAGACCTTACTGTAAGTTTACCTTTAGTCACGATATGCGAGGATTCATGGATAATCTTCCTTTCGTAATTTGTTTTCCTAAATTTTACAAGTCAAGTAAATGGAAATGTATGAAAATTTGAAGGCTGAAACGGTTTATGGTTTAACGGTTTATATTCATGTTTTTTTATTCAAGCTATGAACAAAGTATGTGGAATGCAAACTATATCTACAAAAGGAAAGTTGCTTTATGTATTTATGTGCGCATGTATCGTGTGCCACATCAAGTAAAAATATTTATAAGTTTTATAATAAAACAGTACATAGAATACAATTTATAGGGTTTAAAAGGTAAAGGAAAACACCCCTAATTACAGTGGCAGGGATAGCATTGAAAGGTCAAGATGACCTTGATTCCATATTGTTCCCCTTAGAGGTGCTGGTACAACGAAACACATGACAACAAATGCAAAACTGTAGTTGCTTTCGGTATAAAACATGGTTTTTAAGATCACGTCATGATCGGGAGAGATGATGACGAGGCTTCGTTGACAAGTGGAGAAAACTCGTATTCAATAAAATGGAAATTCCATTTGATGTCCAGAATCAAAACTCTGCCGTTTCACTTCAAGTAATTCTGAGCGTTTATCATCAATGCTGCAATAAACTTCGCAGTCAAACGCATTTATTGTACTGAATCGTTAGTTCGCCTTTATTATTTCATCAAAGCTAGCCATCTAATTGAGCCCTCTTCTTTCAGCAAATAATTCGCAATGGATATCGAGCGGTAGAAGATGAAACGGAATGGAACTTTGATCAGCGGTAAATATCATTTAAAAACGGTTTTATTTTCGCCTTTTTCCATAGACCAAATCACATGTTCTCACGGGTTCTTAATCTTTCCATCTCGATGTTTAACATCAATATTTTCATTTTCAGATTCAACTCAGTTGTGAATACTCGCATTACTGATCATCTTATGGAATGCGTGAAGGATCAAGTATGTAACTATCCAAGTAAATTAGCAAGGAGTGAGTGTCATCGTATTTTTATCACATTATATCTTCATGCTACTTTCTTTTATTCCCCAATATTACAGATAAATCATATTTATGAAGAAAGAAGGTTATATCATGCTTCAGAGTGGAATGAAATTGAATGGTAATATCTGGATAGACAACACTTTGTGATAAATTTTTAATCTAGCTCAGCTAAATGATCTTTCGTTCTGAGATAGATAGTTGTGTTGAATTAAAACATAGTTTTTCATTCTAAATCAGTGACTACTGTACCAATTACCACGTTATTTTCTATCATCTCACCTATAATTCACGCAGGTGAACCGATACGCTTGACAGCTATGGATATGCGTAAACGGAATGGTAATTTGTCCTTAAAGGGGCTGGGTCACGTAAGGGGAAAAAACTTCCTTCAAAACCACGATTTTGCAGCTTTTGAAGGTCATATCACACAGATTCTCCGTTATATTTCTCAAATGAAACTTTGAGAAACTATGATACTTTGACGATGGACTTTGGCATCTCATAGAGAAACATTCATGTGCCATAAGATTCCAGATATATTGATAAATTTCCAAGAGTACCTTTATTGTGGATTCACCCCATCCTACCCATCCTCCAAAATTTGTGCAGAATGCAATGGACACGTGTGGAAAACAATATCGATGATAGAGATAACAGGTTTGTTTACGGTTACGTGACACAGCCCTTTAATATGGTATGTACGTCTTGGTTCCCACAATACAAGATTATGTTCTTACTGGTGTTACCATCCTTGTTTCGTAAATTTTCTATGGTAGTGTATGAAGGCGGCACAGGCTGTCTGTTACTATTTTTATCCCTATAATTTACGACAATATGCAACCATTACGATCTTGCTAATCATCTAAAATAACATACGACCATGATTATGCGTATCCGCCAGAGTTATGTTAGGTATGTATCTTCCCTAATAGCTGATTTTTCATGGCCTAACCAATAAAGTTTTTCTTCATTTTATCACAGAAGCAGTTAATGATCTTGAACAGATTTCGTCCTTTTTGCAGAAGCCTGTCAGCGGTTTTTCGAAAGTCAAAAGAGGAAATTCAAAGAATACCAAGAGGACAGCGATGTACAGGATAGGAAGTTAGCGCAGCGAAGGAGAACCAATAGGAGACATCAGGTAATGTCCCAACCGTATCAGATTATATACATAGAAAATAGAATTCATAGTAGGATATAGAGAGTAGATTTTATCTTCCTTCCCTGTACTCTTTTGGAGATTTTACAACAGAACACAACTCCATGTTTATTGATTTATTCCGTCCATTTTATCCTTATTTCTGAAATTCATAGTCAGATTCCTTCTGAACCCGTTAAGTCTTGAATATGTGGAGGAATGTTCACCGCAAAGTGTGCACATGTGGGCCTTTCTTTGAGAAGTTTCTGCTTATTGCAAGAATATCACATAAGAGTTATCGTCATTTGAAAATATAACGTAGCATCCATTGCCTTCCCTAATTAGATTTTAGGTCCTCCGTCGCGCGACTACGCATTTAAAATGAAAGTTTAGATTGTAGTGATATAATATTGCTCACGCTGCATTGCACTGTTTTGGTAAAGATCAATTGCAAATTATTGCATTCATCGACACAACGTTGCTTCATAACCAGGTATCGAGAAACGAAAAGACTCTTACTGTGAAAAACTCGTCGAAATTGTTCTCATTTTATGAGTTTTAAATCTTGAGAGTTTCTCTTTGGTCAAAAGATGGAAATCAACTTATAGTTTTAAAAGATAGTTAACTGGAACCTATATTTGTAACAAACATAATTGGACATTTATTATGGTTAGCTGAAAAGTAATTCATTTTTACCCCTGTCAATTAGTGCTAAAATTCTGGAGGTATTGACCCTTTTATTTTTCCGCAAGGAGATGTTTATTTCTTGATAAACTATGCTCGTTTATGCTATGTAACTTGATGCTATGTCATCCTTAGAACAGAGGTGGAAAATATATCCGAACCCAGGAAAGTAGTTTCCAGAAATTTGTTGACATTTTTGTTATAAATATTCACAGAAAGTTTCACAGAAATTGCTGGATCCTTTCGCTGAACTTGACAGAATTAAACTTACTGTTCAAAAAAAGGCCTTTGTGTCCCTTGTTCTTCCTAATTTTAAGTAGTTGTGCAATAATTTTTAGATTTCACTGAAACGCCAATGAAAATTATATTTGGCAGTTAATATTCTGCGGGATGAAAACATGATACGCTGAGATTCGTATAGTTGTTTGGGCCGATTTTCACAAAAGAAACAAGAGATATTTCATAATTTTAGGAGCCCTTTAAAGTTATTAAAGTTGATTATCAAGGATAATCAACTATGCGTTTGTACTGACTTACAAATCTATTTTGGTTTGATGGTTCAAATACTGTTTCAGAACCTGAAAATAAAACAGGAGGCTGGCCTGCTTCAGTTTTTTATGTGTTGATTCTTAGTTTTAGTTTATTGTGTCTGGAGAAAACAAGTGGACGATCAAACAATGAAATGGCTTCCAATAGTGCAACTAAGAATTTCCTGTATGAATATCGATTAATTCACTGAAACGTGACACAAATGAAGTGTTGAAACGAAAGATCTTGGGGGATATTTCATTATCATAACCATGTTCCTTATTTCAATGATGTCACCTAATGCGTATAATAATAGTTTTTGTATTTTAGGCTTACAAAGCAAGAAATCGCCATGTGAGGTCTCAGGAGGAGATGATTATATGGGAAAAGCTGACAGCAGAGGACATGTCCGACCAAGAATCAGACGGCGAGAATTGCTTGCTAATAAAAGAAGTGGTTTGGCGAAGAAATGAAGAACAGATGCTGATTAACTTGCTAGATGAACGAAGAGCCTCTTCTTCTTCTCGACCTTGCCTACCTCGGAAGCAAGGTTCACCCTCAAAACGCATAAAATCATGTGTTTCCTGAACCTTGCTTCTAAGGTAGGCAGAGTTGGCTGTATATGCGGACTCAGTCTCTAATTTCCGAGATGAATTAAAGGAAGTAGATGTCTCCTCTAAATTTGAAAGCAATGGCGCTACTGTGCAACCAAATTTCATGCCAATCAGTGTTCTACCCTCTGTTTCAAAAATCTACGAAAGAGTTTTCAAACACTAAATAACACCATTTTTTAAAGACAAACTCTCAAAAATATTGTCTGGTTTCCGAGAGTGTTATAGTACTCAACATGCGCTGATCAGGGTGTTGGAACAATGGGGAAGATGCGTAGACTCCTCTGGAATTGAAGGAACGATACTCATGGACCTATTTAAAGCCTGTTATTGTTAGCCTCATGATCTTCTCGTAGTGAAATAAAAGGCATATCCTATAGATTTAGCACTAACATCCGTCAGCTTTTATATAGTTACCTAGAAAGCAGATACAAGAGGGTAAAGATTGGTTGATGTAAGAGCTCACGACGAAAAATAGAGATCGGCGTCCCACAAGGTTCTGTTTTGAGTCGTTTGCTCTTCAAAATCTTTATCAGTAACATTATGGAATCAGAACAAATATTCTACCATTTAAGGAGACGTCTTGTTTGATGCCAACACAAACTCTTCATGCAAACTCGAATGGTGTCATTGCTTAAAATCGTGTTAAAATTGAGGATTAGCTTCGAGCTGTTTAGTCCACATGTAGCACTGTAGAGCGGCTGTTAATTTCCTCTTCAGTAAAGTTTTTGCTCTAAAGCACCCCCACCTAGGCTCAATTTGTATGCAATTCTCAGCTTCTATCCACAATTATTGATTTTAATGCCAAGCTTCATCTCATCTCCAAAACATTTGAAGTATTAGACTTAAAAACAAAAGAAACAAAAACGTGTTGCAATTCAGCCATTCAAATAATTGAAATATTGGTTTCCTTTGACTTAGCTCTGTTCTCTAATTTATAGACCTCTAAAATCAAATACCTTTCAACGTTATTTTGAAAGATCGTTCTCTTTTCAACATTTCTAGATAGACTGGGTTTGTTTATCTCTTATTTATTAGTTTACCTTGGTGCCGCTTATTTCGTTGCCGCTTACTTTATCTTTCGTTTTTATACGATTCGTTTGGCGTATACGGTATATATATAAGTTATTGTATACGTAAAAGTTATACAGTTTTCTTTACAAGAAGAAAGAATTAATTAGTTTCAGATTGTCTTTTTATTAAGCTGTTCTTTAGTTTGGCATTTCAGCATGCATTGATAACGTCGCACAGGCTGGGAATCTTAAGCCGCTTATACTCATGCTAAGACTACTTTGCTGTTGTGCCTTGCCCAACACGGGATGAATTTTGTTAGTGGTGCGAGTTTCATTCAAGCTGTGCAAAAAAATTACAGTGCACAGGGGTTAAATTTTGATTGAGCTCTCACATGGTCATCTCGCAACTCGGTAAAAAGGACAGTGAACGAATTAATACATCTAGTAATGCTCTTGGTACATCGTGGTTGTGGTGGAAAGCTTGCGTCATCATTTCAAGGTTTAGACAGACGATGTGGATCATTTTTCAAGTAATAAGAAACGATGGGGCATCCTGATGATAGTTTTCAAATTTAAACAACGACAGTTTTTAAGATTTGGAAAGAAACCGTTGTAATTTTGATGATTGCCCTTTGTAGTTTTGGCAACAGGAGACATTATTGGATCTTAAATTTATATCTAACCATTAAAGGGTTTTTTGCCATTTTCGGTGCTATTCCCGAGCAGAAGATTTTCTGTTTCTGCTGAAAGTTTCAAAGTGTCATCATAATAATCATGCCCTGTCATGTGCTTGATATTGACATGTATCCGCACCATATCACCTCCGTATATGTTTCTCTCGTGTATACTCATTCACGTATTGCTCCGTATCGTGATCCTAGATACGGTGTCCGAATTTATAAGGATATTTTAGTAGTCCATATCCTCGACAATACGGAATCCTGCATCTACCTAGATATTGTACCGTATACATCAGTATCGTTTGAAAAAGCGGTGATGCATTGTGACGTTTTTTGATGTCTTTCGTGCCGTGAGAAACAAGGAATACAAACGAGCAATGTTGGTGAGCATTGTAGTGAGCCTTGTGGCGAGCACTGATGACGTAATTCACCATGAACACACACGAACCAGATGGCAATGTTACAGTCGTATATCGATTATAATTGTAAATAGAACATTTTATTCAATTGTATCACTCAAACATATAGAATATCATCACTATAAAATTCTGTTGTAAAAATGACGTTTATGAACAGCGTTTAAGAACAATATAGCCAGTCAAAGGGAGAATTCCATACAAATAGGCCAAACGAAAATACCCTCTCCCACCCTAGTTGCATCGCAGTTGCCAGAGTATAGATTGAAGGCAAATGAAACTAAGAATCATATCAATATCTTACAAGATTGAAGCTAAAGGGAAAGTACGTCAAAAAAATGAAAATTTCGAGAAAACTATGCAATTATGCTATTTTCTTGCAAAATGGCGAAAAGGTGCCTTTTTCAAAAATCTCGTAAATTATTTACAGTTGGTAAAAAATTTTAAAAACAACACATTTTGAAACTATGTGTCAATAACATGCCAAGTACAAAATTTCATGCAGTTGGCCTCGGTACTCTTTGTGTAAACTGAAGTCGAAGTTGCGAGCATTTCAGACAATCACTTACAAAATTGTTGAGCCACCCTCAGATTTTCAGTTTTTTGCCTCTGCTTTCCCCCCTCCCCCCTAGTCAATGTTGAAAAACCACTAAAAAGTTGCCAAACCACGCCTGTCAGCATGGCCAAGTACTTTTTTACAAACAACATTGACATGGGGGAAAGGGGGGCCAAAAAACTCATTTTTTTCACGGTGGCTCAACAATTTTGTAAGTGATTGTCTGAAAATGTTGTACCTTTAAGGCGTCATAACTTTAAGGTCTTTCCTTCAAATACTTTCAAATTAACAGGGCTGGCAATAATTGCATAAAGGCAGTCCTCTATTTTTTTTTAATTTTTGAACGCTAGTGCGGCCTCGCAGCGTCCCTTAGAAAATATGCTCATTTTGGCTATTTTTACACCATTGGCCTAGTTGGTTACATCTCTTAATAAGCAGCTGAGGCGTTGGCACATGACAAGATATTTACTGTTATTGCATTAGTAGAATTCGAATCAACGTTTTGAATTACTAACTTATATTTTTCAAATGAAAATGGCGAAGCAGCACAGCTTCCCATTTTCTGCGTGCTTTTCAAAAAAATTGGGTAATTCATCGGAATCTGCCTGTTTTTTAAATAAAGTCTGATGCATGGGGAAACGATAATTCGAAGTTGGAAAATTTATTTTGTTAAACATGGCAATATACACGTTTAAATACAGACTCTTTTAAACAGATAACGTGTCTACCATTACTTCCCTCTGCCTGAAGACTTGTAGGCCTGCAGCCGTCCTAAATTTACCATTGCTACGCCTCGCATTTAAAGAAGGAATTTAATTTTCAAACGACTTTACAACATCTATAGTCTCTGTTAGTTGTATCTTCGAGATATAAAACATATTGTTCTACAATTACCTCCATAATCGACAAAATATATCCCATATTGTTGTATTTAGAAGGGAATTTATGCACTTGAGTGAGCGCGGGAAATTTGAAAATTCGACAGTTCGACTTCAAAATGGCAGCAAGTTCACCACAGAGCACCATCTTGCTCCTCACCTACAGTCAAGGTGACTTAGACAAGTTTCCAAGTCGTCACAGTTTTACAGATGTTGTGGTTGAGTGTTTTGCAGTAAGGATTATCCGTATTTCAATGTGGGAAACTTCACTTGAACGGCATAAGAATGGGGGGTTTTCATTACCATCGGTATTACTTTCATACGATGACAACTCGCTGCCCTGTGTTTACGGAGAAACACAGGCCTTTGTCTAAATTCTTTCATTGCCGTCATGATCGAGAAATTTCACCTTAAAACATATGACAACTGAGAAAATTGTTTAACCTTGTTTGTTCGGTTCGCAATCGCAAAGTAATGTTGCTACCAGTATTTGTCATGCTGCTTGAGGGGTGACAATAACGGCTCCATGCTTTATTGGCCAATATTCCTCTATTCTTTAAATGCCAAATGAATGAAAAGGGTATATGTTTCCCCTTTGAAACCAGCATTAGTTCTTTTGGAACTACTTATAAACGATAACAAACAATTTATCATCGGACCACTGAACTGCAATTGTTCAAGAGGTCAAATCACTAAATGATAGACTGAGTGAGTGATCTTGAACATTGCTCGCCAACAATTCTCACTTTTTAAAGTTTCTTGTGCGTCCAAGAAAGTTGACGAACAAATAAACGAAGCCACCCAATATGTAGCAAAAGCCCGTGGGTACACATAGGCTAGCGTTTTACTCAAAAATTCTACACTGATTAGATGCAAAATGACTAAAACTTCAACAATTCCCACTTTTATAGCTACTAAAAAGGATTTCAAAAATATTTTAAAGGTACTAAAAACGAGCAATGTTGGTAAATTGGTTCAATTTCAACTCACCGCGGAGATTTTTTATTCTCATTGGTCTGCAGTGAGAGTGTCTGCTCATACTCACAAGATAATATGCGTTTTGCGCAAAGTTTTTTTCGTTTTTCTTCGTTAGAAACAAGGAATACAAACGAGCAATGTTGGTGAGCATTGTAGTGAGCCTTGTGGCGAGCACTGATGACGTAATTCACCATGAACACACACGAACCAGATGGCAATGTTACAGTCGTATATCGATTATAATTGTAAATAGAACATTTTATTCAATTGTATCACTCAAACATATAGAATATCATCACTATAAAATTCTGTTGTAAAAATGACGTTTATGAACAGCGTTTAAGAACAATATAGCCAGTCAAAGGGAGAATTCCATACAAATAGGCCAAACGAAAATACCCTCTCCCACCCTAGTTGCATCGCAGTTGCCAGAGTATAGATTGAAGGCAAATGAAACTAAGAATCATATCAATATCTTACAAGATTGAAGCTAAAGGGAAAGTACGTCAAAAAAATGAAAATTTCGAGAAAACTATGCAATTATGCTATTTTCTTGCAAAATGGCGAAAAGGTGCCTTTTTCAAAAATCTCGTAAATTATTTACAGTTGGTAAAAAATTTTAAAAACAACACATTTTGAAACTATGTGTCAATAACATGCCAAGTACAAAATTTCATGCAGTTGGCCTCGGTACTCTTTGTGTAAACTGAAGTCGAAGTTGCGAGCATTTCAGACAATCACTTACAAAATTGTTGAGCCACCCTCAGATTTTCAGTTTTTTGCCTCTGCTTTCCCCCCTCCCCCCTAGTCAATGTTGAAAAACCACTAAAAAGTTGCCAAACCACGCCTGTCAGCATGGCCAAGTACTTTTTTACAAACAACATTGACATGGGGGAAAGGGGGGCCAAAAAACTCATTTTTTTCAGGGTGGCTCAACAATTTTGTAAGTGATTGTCTGAAAATGTTGTACCTTTAAGGCGTCATAACTTTAAGGTCTTTCCTTCAAATACTTTCAAATTAACAGGGCTGGCAATAATTGCATAAAGGCAGTCCTCTATTTTTTTTAATTTTTGAACGCTAGTGCGGCCTCGCAGCGTCCCTTAGAAAATATGCTCATTTTGGCTATTTTTACACCATTGGCCTAGTTGGTTACATCTCTTAATAAGCAGCTGAGGCGTTGGCACATGACAAGATATTTACTGTTATTGCATTAGTAGAATTCGAATCAACGTTTTGAATTACTAACTTATATTTTTCAAATGAAAATGGCGAAGCAGCACAACTTCCCATTTTCTGCGTGCTTTTCAAAAAAATTGGGTAATTCATCGGAATCTGCCTGTTTTTTAAATAAAGTCTGATGCATGGGGAAACGATAATTCGAAGTTGGAAAATTTATTTTGTTAAACATGGCAATATACACGTTTAAATACAGACTCTTTTAAACAGATAACGTGTCTACCATTACTTCCCTCTGCCTGAAGACTTGTAGGCCTGCAGCCGTCCTAAATTTACCATTGCTACGCCTCGCATTTAAAGAAGGAATTTAATTTTCAAACGACTTTACAACATCTATAGTCTCTGTTAGTTGTATCTTCGAGATATAAAACATATTGTTCTACAATTACCTCCATAATCGACAAAATATATCCCATATTGTTGTATTTAGAAGGGAATTTATGCACTTGAGTGAGCGCGGGAAATTTGAAAATTCGACAGTTCGACTTCAAAATGGCAGCAAGTTCACCACAGAGCACCATCTTGCTCCTCACCTACAGTCAAGGTGACTTAGACAAGTTTCCAAGTCGTCACAGTTTTACAGATGTTGTGGTTGAGTGTTTTGCAGTAAGGATTATCCGTATTTCAATGTGGGAAACTTCACTTGAACGGCATAAGAATGGGGGGTTTTCATTACCATCGGTATTACTTTCATACGATGACAACTCGCTGCCCTGTGTTTACGGAGAAACACAGGCCTTTGTCTAAATTCTTTCATTGCCGTCATGATCGAGAAATTTCACCTTAAAACATATGACAACTGAGAAAATTGTTTAAACTTGTTTGTTCGGTTCGCAATCGCAAAGTAATGTTGCTACCAGTATTTGTCATGCTGCTTGAGGGGTGACAATAATGGCTCCATGCTTTATTGGCCAATATTCCTCTATTCTTTAAATGCCAAATGAATGAAAAGGGTATATGTTTCCCCTTTGAAACCAGCATTAGTTCTTTTGGAACTACTTATAAACGATAACAAACAATTTATCATCGGACCACTGAACTGCAATTGTTCAAGAGGTCAAATCACTAAATGATAGACTGAGTGAGTGATCTTGAACATTGCTCGCCAACAATTCTCACTTTTTAAAGTTTCTTGTGCGTCCAAGAAAGTTGACGAACAAATAAACGAAGCCACCCAATATGTAGCAAAAGCCCGTGGGTACACATAGGCTAGCGTTTTACTCAAACATTCTACACTGATTAGATGCAAAATGACTAAAACTTCAACAATTCCCACTTTTATAGCTACTAAAAAGGATTTCAAAAATATTTTAAAGGTACTAAAAACGAGCAATGTTGGTAAATTGGTTCAATTTCAACTCACCGCGGAGATTTTTTATTCTCATTGGTCTGCAGTGAGAGTGTCTGCTCATACTCACAAGATAATATGCGTTTTGCGCAAAGTTTTTTTCGTTTTTCTTCGTTAGAAACAAGGAATACAAACGAGCAATGTTGGTGAGCATTGTAGTGAGCCTTGTGGCGAGCACTGATGACGTAATTCACCATGAACACACACGAACCAGATGGCAATGTTACAGTCGTATATCGATTATAATTGTAAATAGAACATTTTATTCAATTGTATCACTCAAACATATAGAATATCATCACTATAAAATTCTGTTGTAAAAATGACGTTTATGAACAGCGTTTAAGAACAATATAGCCAGTCAAAGGGAGAATTCCATACAAATAGGCCAAACGAAAATACCCTCTCCCACCCTAGTTGCATCGCAGTTGCCAGAGTATAGATTGAAGGCAAATGAAACTAAGAATCATATCAATATCTTACAAGGTTGAAGCTAAAGGGAAAGTACGTCAAAAAAATGAAAATTTCGAGAAAACTATGCAATTATGCTATTTTCTTGCAAAATGGCGAAAAGGTGCCTTTTTCAAAAATCTCGTAAATTATTTACAGTTGGTAAAAAATTTTAAAAACAACACATTTTGAAACTATGTGTCAATAACATGCCAAGTACAAAATTTCATGCAGTTGGCCTCGGTACTCTTTGTGTAAACTGAAGTCGAAGTTGCGAGCATTTCAGACAATCACTTACAAAATTGTTGAGCCACCCTCAGATTTTCAGTTTTTTGCCTCTGCTTTCCCCCCTCCCCCCTAGTCAATGTTGAAAAACCACTAAAAAGTTGCCAAACCACGCCTGTCAGCATGGCCAAGTACTTTTTTACAAACAACATTGACATGGGGGAAAGGGGGGCCCAAAAACTCATTTTTTTCAGGGTGGCTCAACAATTTTGTAAGTGATTGTCTGAAAATGTTGTACCTTTAAGGCGTCATAACTTTAAGGTCTTTCCTTCAAATACTTTCAAATTAACAGGGCTGGCAATAATTGCATAAAGGCAGTCCTCTATTTTTTTTTAATTTTTGAACGCTAGTGCGGCCTCGCAGCGTCCCTTAGAAAATATGCTCATTTTGGCTATTTTTACACCATTGGCCTAGTTGGTTACATCTCTTAATAAGCAGCTGAGGCGTTGGCACATGACAAGATATTTACTGTTATTGCATTAGTAGAATTCGAATCAACGTTTTGAATTACTAACTTATATTTTTCAAATGAAAATTGCGAAGCAGCACAACTTCCCATTTTCTGCGTGCTTTTCAAAAAAATTGGGTAATTCATCGGAATCTGCCTGTTTTTTAAATAAAGTCTGATGCATGGGGAAACGATAATTCGAAGTTGGAAAATTTATTTTGTTAAACATGGCAATATACACGTTTAAATACAGACTCTTTTAAACAGATAACGTGTCTACCATTACTTCCCTCTGCCTGAAGACTTGTAGGCCTGCAGCCGTCCTAAATTTACCATTGCTACGCCTCGCATTTAAAGAAGGAATTTAATTTTCAAACGACTTTACAACATCTATAGTCTCTGTTAGTTGTATCTTCGAGATATAAAACATATTGTTCTACAATTACCTCCATAATCGACAAAATATATCCCATATTGTTGTATTTAGAAGGGAATTTATGCACTTGAGTGAGCGCGGGAAATTTGAAAATTCGACAGTTCGACTTCAAAATGGCAGCAAGTTCACCACAGAGCACCATCTTGCTCCTCACCTACAGTCAAGGTGACTTAGACAAGTTTCCAAGTCGTCACAGTTTTACAGATGTTGTGGTTGAGTGTTTTGCAGTAAGGATTATCCGTATTTCAATGTGGGAAACTTCACTTGAACGGCATAAGAATGGGGGGTTTTCATTACCATCGGTATTACTTTCATACGATGACAACTCGCTGCCCTGTGTTTACGGAGAAACACAGGCCTTTGTCTAAATTCTTTCATTGCCGTCATGATCGAGAAATTTCACCTTAAAACATATGACAACTGAGAAAATTGTTTAACCTTGTTTGTTCGGTTCGCAATCGCAAAGTAATGTTGCTACCAGTATTTGTCATGCTGCTTGAGGGGTGACAATAACGGCTCCATGCTTTATTGGCCAATATTCCTCTATTCTTTAAATGCCAAATGAATGAAAAGGGTATATGTTTCCCCTTTGAAACCAGCATTAGTTCTTTTGGAACTACTTATAAACGATAACAAACAATTTATCATCGGACCACTGAACTGCAATTGTTCAAGAGGTCAAATCACTAAATGATAGACTGAGTGAGTGATCTTGAACATTGCTCGCCAACAATTCTCACTTTTTAAAGTTTCTTGTGCGTCCAAGAAAGTTGACGAACAAATAAACGAAGCCACCCAAGATGTAGCAAAAGCCCGTGGGTACACATAGGCTAGCGTTTTACTCAAAAATTCTACACTGATTAGATGCAAAATGACTAAAACTTCAACAATTCCCACTTTTATAGCTACTAAAAAGGATTTCAAAAATATTTTAAAGGTACTAAAAACGAGCAATGTTGGTAAATTGGTTCAATTTCAACTCACCGCGGAGATTTTTTATTCTCATTGGTCTGCAGTGAGAGTGTCTGCTCATACTCACAAGATAATATGCGTTTTGCGCAAAGTTTTTTTCGTTTTTCTTCGTTAGAAACAAGGAATACAAACGAGCAATGTTGGTGAGCATTGTAGTGAGCCTTGTGGCGAGCACTGATGACGTAATTCACCATGAACACACACGAACCAGATGGCAATGTTACAGTCGTATATCGATTATAATTGTAAATAGAACATTTTATTCAATTGTATCACTCAAACATATAGAATATCATCACTATAAAATTCTGTTGTAAAAATGACGTTTATGAACAGCGTTTAAGAACAATATAGCCAGTCAAAGGGAGAATTCCATACAAATAGGCCAAACGAAAATACCCTCTCCCACCCTAGTTGCATCGCAGTTGCCAGAGTATAGATTGAAGGCAAATGAAACTAAGAATCATATCAATATCTTACAAGATTGAAGCTAAAGGGAAAGTACGTCAAAAAAATGAAAATTTCGAGAAAACTATGCAATTATGCTATTTTCTTGCAAAATGGCGAAAAGGTGCCTTTTTCAAAAATCTCGTAAATTATTTACAGTTGGTAAAAAATTTTAAAAACAACACATTTTGAAACTATGTGTCAATAACATGCCAAGTACAAAATTTCATGCAGTTGGCCTCGGTACTCTTTGTGTAAACTGAAGTCGAAGTTGCGAGCATTTCAGACAATCACTTACAAAATTGTTGAGCCACCCTCAGATTTTCAGTTTTTTGCCTCTGCTTTCCCCCCTCCCCCCTAGTCAATGTTGAAAAACCACTAAAAAGTTGCCAAACCACGCCTGTCAGCATGGCCAAGTACTTTTTTACAAACAACATTGACATGGGGGAAAGGGGGGCCAAAAAACTCATTTTTTTCAGGGTGGCTCAACAATTTTGTAAGTGATCGTCTGAAAATGTTGTACCTTTAAGGCGTCATAACTTTAAGGTCTTTCCTTCAAATACTTTCAAATTAACAGGGCTGGCAATAATTGCATAAAGGCAGTCCTCTATTTTTTTTTAATTTTTGAACGCTAGTGCGGCCTCGCAGCGTCCCTTAGAAAATATGCTCATTTTGGCTATTTTTACACCATTGGCCTAGTTGGTTACATCTCTTAATAAGCAGCTGAGGCGTTGGCACATGACAAGATATTTACTGTTATTGCATTAGTAGAATTCGAATCAACGTTTTGAATTACTAACTTATATTTTTCAAATGAAAATGGCGAAGCAGCACAACTTCCCATTTTCTGCGTGCTTTTCAAAAAAATTCGGTAATTCATCGGAATCTGCCTGTTTTTTAAATAAAGTCTGATGCATGGGGAAACGATAATTCGAAGTTGGAAAATTTATTTTGTTAAACATGGCAATATACACGTTTAAATACAGACTCTTTTAAACAGATAACGTGTCTACCATTACTTCCCTCTGCCTGAAGACTTGTAGGCCTGCAGCCGTCCTAAATTTACCATTGCTACGCCTCGCATTTAAAGAAGGAATTTAATTTTCAAACGACTTTACAACATCTATAGTCTCTGTTAGTTGTATCTTCGAGATATAAAACATATTGTTCTACAATTACCTCCATAATCGACAAAATATATCCCATATTGTTGTATTTAGAAGGGAATTTATGCACTTGAGTGAGCGCGGGAAATTTGAAAATTCGACAGTTCGACTTCAAAATGGCAGCAAGTTCACCACAGAGCACCATCTTGCTCCTCACCTACAGTCAAGGTGACTTAGACAAGTTTCCAAGTCGTCACAGTTTTACAGATGTTGTGGTTGAGTGTTTTGCAGTAAGGATTATCCGTATTTCAATGTGGGAAACTTCACTTGAACGGCATAAGAATGGGGGGTTTTCATTACCATCGGTATTACTTTCATACGATGACAACTCGCTGCCCTGTGTTTACGGAGAAACACAGGCCTTTGTCTAAATTCTTTCATTGCCGTCATGATCGAGAAATTTCACCTTAAAACATATGACAACTGAGAAAATTGTTTAACCTTGTTTGTTCGGTTCGCAATCGCAAAGTAATGTTGCTACCAGTATTTGTCATGCTGCTTGAGGGGTGACAATAACGGCTCCATGCTTTATTGGCCAATATTCCTCTATTCTTTAAATGCCAAATGAATGAAAAGGGTATATGTTTCCCCTTTGAAACCAGCATTAGTTCTTTTGGAACTACTTATAAACGATAACAAACAATTTATCATCGGACCACTGAACTGCAATTGTTCAAGAGGTCAAATCACTAAATGATAGACTGAGTGAGTGATCTTGAACATTGCTCGCCAACAATTCTCACTTTTTAAAGTTTCTTGTGCGTCCAAGAAAGTTGACGAACAAATAAACGAAGCCACCCAAGATGTAGCAAAAGCCCGTGGGTACACATAGGCTAGCGTTTTACTCAAAAATTCTACACTGATTAGATGCAAAATGACTAAAACTTCAACAATTCCCACTTTTATAGCTACTAAAAAGGATTTCAAAAATATTTTAAAGGTACTAAAAACGAGCAATGTTGGTAAATTGGTTCAATTTCAACTCACCGCGGAGATTTTTTATTCTCATTGGTCTGCAGTGAGAGTGTCTGCTCATACTCACAAGATAATATGCGTTTTGCGCAAAGTTTTTTTCGTTTTTCTTCGTTAGAAACAAGGAATACAAACGAGCAATGTTGGTGAGCATTGTAGTGAGCCTTGTGGCGAGCACTGATGACGTAATTCACCATGAACACACACGAACCAGATGGCAATGTTACAGTCGTATATCGATTATAATTGTAAATAGAACATTTTATTCAATTGTATCACTCAAACATATAGAATATCATCACTATAAAATTCTGTTGTAAAAATGACGTTTATGAACAGCGTTTAAGAACAATATAGCCAGTCAAAGGGAGAATTCCATACAAATAGGCCAAACGAAAATACCCTCTCCCACCCTAGTTGCATCGCAGTTGCCAGAGTATAGATTGAAGGCAAATGAAACTAAGAATCATATCAATATCTTACAAGATTGAAGCTAAAGGGAAAGTACGTCAAAAAAATGAAAATTTCGAGAAAACTATGCAATTATGCTATTTTCTTGCAAAATGGCGAAAAGGTGCCTTTTTCAAAAATCTCGTAAATTATTTACAGTTGGTAAAAAATTTTAAAAACAACACATTTTGAAACTATGTGTCAATAACATGCCAAGTACAAAATTTCATGCAGTTGGCCTCGGTACTCTTTGTGTAAACTGAAGTCGAAGTTGCGAGCATTTCAGACAATCACTTACAAAATTGTTGAGCCACCCTCAGATTTTCAGTTTTTTGCCTCTGCTTTCCCCCCTCCCCCCTAGTCAATGTTGAAAAACCACTAAAAAGTTGCCAAACCACGCCTGTCAGCATGGCCAAGTACTTTTTTACAAACAACATTGACATGGGGGAAAGGGGGGCCAAAAAACTCATTTTTTTCAGGGTGGCTCAACAATTTTGTAAGTGATTGTCTGAAAATGTTGTACCTTTAAGGCGTCATAACTTTAAGGTCTTTCCTTCAAATACTTTCAAATTAACAGGGCTGGCAATAATTGCATAAAGGCAGTCCTCTATTTTTTTTTAATTTTTGAACGCTAGTGCGGCCTCGCAGCGTCCCTTAGAAAATATGCTCATTTTGGCTATTTTTACACCATTGGCCTAGTTGGTTACATCTCTTAATAAGCAGCTGAGGCGTTGGCACATGACAAGATATTTACTGTTATTGCATTAGTAGAATTCGAATCAACGTTTTGAATTACTAACTTATATTTTTCAAATGAAAATGGCGAAGCAGCACAACTTCCCATTTTCTGCGTGCTTTTCAAAAAAATTGGGTAATTCATCGGAATCTGCCTGTTTTTTAAATAAAGTCTGATGCATGGGGAAACGATAATTCGAAGTTGGAAAATTTATTTTGTTAAACATGGCAATATACACGTTTAAATACAGACTCTTTTAAACAGATAACGTGTCTACCATTACTTCCCTCTGCCTGAAGACTTGTAGGCCTGCAGCCGTCCTAAATTTACCATTGCTACGCCTCGCATTTAAAGAAGGAATTTAATTTTCAAACGACTTTACAACATCTATAGTCTCTGTTAGTTGTATCTTCGAGATATAAAACATATTGTTCTACAATTACCTCCATAATCGACAAAATATATCCCATATTGTTGTATTTAGAAGGGAATTTATGCACTTGAGTGAGCGCGGGAAATTTGAAAATTCGACAGTTCGACTTCAAAATGGCAGCAAGTTCACCACAGAGCACCATCTTGCTCCTCACCTACAGTCAAGGTGACTTAGACAAGTTTCCAAGTCGTCACAGTTTTACAGATGTTGTGGTTGAGTGTTTTGCAGTAAGGATTATCCGTATTTCAATGTGGGAAACTTCACTTGAACGGCATAAGAATGGGGGGTTTTCATTACCATCGGTATTACTTTCATACGATGACAACTCGCTGCCCTGTGTTTACGGAGAAACACAGGCCTTTGTCTAAATTCTTTCATTGCCGTCATGATCGAGAAATTTCACCTTAAAACATATGACAACTGAGAAAATTGTTTAACCTTGTTTGTTCGGTTCGCAATCGCAAAGTAATGTTGCTACCAGTATTTGTCATGCTGCTTGAGGGGTGACAATAACGGCTCCATGCTTTATTGGCCAATATTCCTCTATTCTTTAAATGCCAAATGAATGAAAAGGGTATATGTTTCCCCTTTGAAACCAGCATTAGTTCTTTTGGAACTACTTATAAACGATAACAAACAATTTATCATCGGACCACTGAACTGCAATTGTTCAAGAGGTCAAATCACTAAATGATAGACTGAGTGAGTGATCTTGAACATTGCTCGCCAACAATTCTCACTTTTTAAAGTTTCTTGTGCGTCCAAGAAAGTTGACGAACAAATAAACGAAGCCACCCAAGATGTAGCAAAAGCCCGTGGGTACACATAGGCTAGCGTTTTACTCAAAAATTCTACACTGATTAGATGCAAAATGACTAAAACTTCAACAATTCCCACTTTTATAGCTACTAAAAAGGATTTCAAAAATATTTTAAAGGTACTAAAAACGAGCAATGTTGGTAAATTGGTTCAATTTCAACTCACCGCGGAGATTTTTTATTCTCATTGGTCTGCAGTGAGAGTGTCTGCTCATACTCACAAGATAATATGCGTTTTGCGCAAAGTTTTTTTCGTTTTTCTTCGTTAGAAACAAGGAATACAAACGAGCAATGTTGGTGAGCATTGTAGTGAGCCTTGTGGCGAGCACTGATGACGTAATTCACCATGAACACACACGAACCAGATGGCAATGTTACAGTCGTATATCGATTATAATTGTAAATAGAACATTTTATTCAATTGTATCACTCAAACATATAGAATATCATCACTATAAAATTCTGTTGTAAAAATGACGTTTATGAACAGCGTTTAAGAACAATATAGCCAGTCAAAGGGAGAATTCCATACAAATAGGCCAAACGAAAATACCCTCTCCCACCCTAGTTGCATCGCAGTTGCCAGAGTATAGATTGAAGGCAAATGAAACTAAGAATCATATCAATATCTTACAAGATTGAAGCTAAAGGGAAAGTACGTCAAAAAAATGAAAATTTCGAGAAAACTATGCAATTATGCTATTTTCTTGCAAAATGGCGAAAAGGTGCCTTTTTCAAAAATCTCGTAAATTATTTACAGTTGGTAAAAAATTTTAAAAACAACACATTTTGAAACTATGTGTCAATAACATGCCAAGTACAAAATTTCATGCAGTTGGCCTCGGTACTCTTTGTGTAAACTGAAGTCGAAGTTGCGAGCATTTCAGACAATCACTTACAAAATTGTTGAGCCACCCTCAGATTTTCAGTTTTTTGCCTCTGCTTTCCCCCCTCCCCCCTAGTCAATGTTGAAAAACCACTAAAAAGTTGCCAAACCACGTCTGTCAGCATGACCAAGTACTTTTTTCCAAACAACATTGACATGGGGGAAAGGGGGGCCAAAAAACTCATTTTTTTCAGGGTGGCTCAACAATTTTGTAAGTGATTGTCTGAAAATGTTGTACCTTTAAGGCGTCATAACTTTAAGGTCTTTCCTTCAAATACTTTCAAATTAACAGGGCTGGCAATAATTGCATAAAGGCAGTCCTCTATTTTTTTTTAATTTTTGAACGCTAGTGCGGCCTCGCAGCGTCCCTTAGAAAATATGCTCATTTTGGCTATTTTTACACCATTGGCCTAGTTGGTTACATCTCTTAACGTCATATCTCTAATAAAGAAAGACAAAATTTTCAAATTTTGATATAAATCGATGGATAAACATATTCTCTTCATTTTTCAGTAGTTTATTGAGGTTTTCATACATTTTATCTGAATTAATTAGCACTTTTTGTGTTTTCAGTACTGAAGCTTATATCTGACATGGTCCCATTGTTTGGTCGCTTGGCAACGAACCACGTGACTAATTAGCATTAAAATCTATAATTAGACTCCTAATAGATGTACTTACTATTGTGCGAAGTTACAATGGCATACTAATTATAGTTTTGTAGATAATTAGGGGGGGCATTTTTTGCCCCCCCCCGGGCAGTGGTCTGACCCTAGGAGCCCGGGTAGAATAGGGTTAATAAGCAGCTGAGGCGTTGGCACATGACAAGATATTTACTGTTATTGCATTAGTAGAATTCGAATCAACGTTTTGAATTACTAACTTATATTTTTCAAATGAAAATGGCGAAGCAGCACAACTTCCCATTTTCTGCGTGCTTTTCAAAAAAATTGGGTAATTCATCGGAATCTGCCTGTTTTTTAAATAAAGTCTGATGCATGGGGAAACGATAATTCGAAGTTGGAAAATTTATTTTGTTAAACATGGCAATATACACGTTTAAATACAGACTCTTTTAAACAGATAACGTGTCTACCATTACTTCCCTCTGCCTGAAGACTTGTAGGCCTGCAGCCGTCCTAAATTTACCATTGCTACGCCTCGCATTTAAAGAAGGAATTTAATTTTCAAACGACTTTACAACATCTATAGTCTCTGTTAGTTGTATCTTCGAGATATAAAACATATTGTTCTACAATTACCTCCATAATCGACAAAATATATCCCATATTGTTGTATTTAGAAGGGAATTTATGCACTTGAGTGAGCGCGGGAAATTTGAAAATTCGACAGTTCGACTTCAAAATGGCAGCAAGTTCACCACAGAGCACCATCTTGCTCCTCACCTACAGTCAAGGTGACTTAGACAAGTTTCCAAGTCGTCACAGTTTTACAGATGTTGTGGTTGAGTGTTTTGCAGTAAGGATTATCCGTATTTCAATGTGGGAAACTTCACTTGAACGGCATAAGAATGGGGGGTTTTCATTACCATCGGTATTACTTTCATACGATGACAACTCGCTGCCCTGTGTTTACGGAGAAACACAGGCCTTTGTCTAAATTCTTTCATTGCCGTCATGATCGAGAAATTTCACCTTAAAACATATGACAACTGAGAAAATTGTTTAACCTTGTTTGTTCGGTTCGCAATCGCAAAGTAATGTTGCTACCAGTATTTGTCATGCTGCTTGAGGGGTGACAATAACGGCTCCATGCTTTATTGGCCAATATTCCTCTATTCTTTAAATGCCAAATGAATGAAAAGGGTATATGTTTCCCCTTTGAAACCAGCATTAGTTCTTTTGGAACTACTTATAAACGATAACAAACAATTTATCATCGGACCACTGAACTGCAATTGTTCAAGAGGTCAAATCACTAAATGATAGACTGAGTGAGTGATCTTGAACATTGCTCGCCAACAATTGCTCACTTTTTAAAGTTTCTTGTGCGTCCAAGAAAGTTGACGAACAAATAAACGAAGCCACCCAAGATGTAGCAAAAGCCCGTGTGTGTACACATAGGCTAGCGTTTTTACTCAAAAATTCTACACTGATTAGATGCAAAATGACTAAAACTTCAACAATTCCCACTTTTATAGCTACTAAAAAGGATTTCAAAAATATTTTAAAGGTACTAAAAACGAGCAATGTTGGTAAATTGGTTCAATTTCAACTCACCGCGGAGATTTTTTATTCTCATTGGTCTGCAGTTTTACTCAAAAATTCTACACTGAGAGTGTCTGCTCATACTCACAAGATAATATGCGTTTTGCGCAAAGATAATTTTTTCGTTTTTCTTCGTTAGAAACAAGGAATACAAACGAGCAATGTTGGTGAGCATTGTAGTGAGCCTTGTGGCGAGCACTGATGACGTAATTCACCATGAACACACACGAACCAGATGGCAATGTTACAGTCGTATATCGATTATAATTGTAAATAGAACATTTTATTCAATTGTATCACTCAAACATATAGAATATCATCACTATAAAATTCTGTTGTAAAAATGACGTTTATGAACAGCGTTTAAGAACAATATAGCCAGTCAAAGGGAGAATTCCATACAAATAGGCCAAACGAAAATACCCTCTCCCACCCTAGTTGCATCGCAGTTGCCAGAGTATAGATTGAAGGCAAATGAAACTAAGAATCATATCAATATCTTACAAGATTGAAGCTAAAGGGAAAGTACGTCAAAAAAATGAAAATTTCGAGAAAACTATGCAATTATGCTATTTTCTTGCAAAATGGCGAAAAGGTGCCTTTTTCAAAAATCTCGTAAATTATTTACAGTTGGTAAAAAATTTTAAAAACAACACATTTTGAAACTATGTGTCAATAACATGCCAAGTACAAAATTTCATGCAGTTGGCCTCGGTACTCTTTGTGTAAACTGAAGTCGAAGTTGCGAGCATTTCAGACAATCACTTACAAAATTGTTGAGCCACCCTCAGATTTTCAGTTTTTTGCCTCTGCTTTCCCCCCTCCCCCCTAGTCAATGTTGAAAAACCACTAAAAAGTTGCCAAACCACGCCTGTCAGCATGGCCAAGTACTTTTTTCCAAACAACATTGACATGGGGGAAAGGGGGGCCAAAAAACTCATTTTTTTCAGGGTGGCTCAACAATTTTGTAAGTGATTGTCTGAAAATGTTGTACCTTTAAGGCGTCATAACTTTAAGGTCTTTCCTTCAAATACTTTCAAATTAACAGGGCTGGCAATAATTGCATAAAGGCAGTCCTCTATTTTTTTTTAATTTTTGAACGCTAGTGCGGCCTCGCAGCGTCCCTTAGAAAATATGCTCATTTTGGCTATTTTTACACCATTGGCCTAGTTGGTTACATCTCTTAATAAGCAGCTGAGGCGTTGGCACATGACAAGATATTTACTGTTATTGCATTAGTAGAATTCGAATCAACGTTTTGAATTACTAACTTATATTTTTCAAATGAAAATGGCGAAGCAGCACAACTTCCCATTTTCTGCGTGCTTTTCAAAAAAATTGGGTAATTCATCGGAATCTGCCTGTTTTTTAAATAAAGTCTGATGCATGGGGAAACGATAATTCGAAGTTGGAAAATTTATTTTGTTAAACATGGCAATATACACGTTTAAATACAGACTCTTTTAAACAGATAACGTGTCTACCATTACTTCCCTCTGCCTGAAGACTTGTAGGCCTGCAGCCGTCCTAAATTTACCATTGCTACGCCTCGCATTTAAAGAAGGAATTTAATTTTCAAACGACTTTACAACATCTATAGTCTCTGTTAGTTGTATCTTCGAGATATAAAACATATTGTTCTACAATTACCTCCATAATCGACAAAATATATCCCATATTGTTGTATTTAGAAGGGAATTTATGCACTTGAGTGAGCGCGGGAAATTTGAAAATTCGACAGTTCGACTTCAAAATGGCAGCAAGTTCACCACAGAGCACCATCTTGCTCCTCACCTACAGTCAAGGTGACTTAGACAAGTTTCCAAGTCGTCACAGTTTTACAGATGTTGTGGTTGAGTGTTTTGCAGTAAGGATTATCCGTATTTCAATGTGGGAAACTTCACTTGAACGGCATAAGAATGGGGGGTTTTCATTACCATCGGTATTACTTTCATACGATGACAACTCGCTGCCCTGTGTTTACGGAGAAACACAGGCCTTTGTCTAAATTCTTTCATTGCCGTCATGATCGAGAAATTTCACCTTAAAACATATGACAACTGAGAAAATTGTTTAACCTTGTTTGTTCGGTTCGCAATCGCAAAGTAATGTTGCTACCAGTATTTGTCATGCTGCTTGAGGGGTGACAATAACGGCTCCATGCTTTATTGGCCAATATTCCTCTATTCTTTAAATGCCAAATGAATGAAAAGGGTATATGTTTCCCCTTTGAAACCAGCATTAGTTCTTTTGGAACTACTTATAAACGATAACAAACAATTTATCATCGGACCACTGAACTGCAATTGTTCAAGAGGTCAAATCACTAAATGATAGACTGAGTGAGTGATCTTGAACATTGCTCGCCAACAATTCTCACTTTTTAAAGTTTCTTGTGCGTCCAAGAAAGTTGACGAACAAATAAACGAAGCCACCCAAGATGTAGCAAAAGCCCGTGGGTACACATAGGCTAGCGTTTTACTCAAAAATTCTACACTGATTAGATGCAAAATGACTAAAACTTCAACAATTCCCACTTTTATAGCTACTAAAAAGGATTTCAAAAATATTTTAAAGGTACTAAAAACGAGCAATGTTGGTAAATTGGTTCAATTTCAACTCACCGCGGAGATTTTTTATTCTCATTGGTCTGCAGTGAGAGTGTCTGCTCATACTCACAAGATAATATGCGTTTTGCGCAAAGTTTTTTTCGTTTTTCTTCGTTAGAAACAAGGAATACAAACGAGCAATGTTGGTGAGCATTGTAGTGAGCCTTGTGGCGAGCACTGATGACGTAATTCACCATGAACACACACGAACCAGATGGCAATGTTACAGTCGTATATCGATTATAATTGTAAATAGAACATTTTATTCAATTGTATCACTCAAACATATAGAATATCATCACTATAAAATTCTGTTGTAAAAATGACGTTTATGAACAGCGTTTAAGAACAATATAGCCAGTCAAAGGGAGAATTCCATACAAATAGGCCAAACGAAAATACCCTCTCCCACCCTAGTTGCATCGCAGTTGCCAGAGTATAGATTGAAGGCAAATGAAACTAAGAATCATATCAATATCTTACAAGATTGAAGCTAAAGGGAAAGTACGTCAAAAAAATGAAAATTTCGAGAAAACTATGCAATTATGCTATTTTCTTGCAAAATGGCGAAAAGGTGCCTTTTTCAAAAATCTCGTAAATTATTTACAGTTGGTAAAAAATTTTAAAAACAACACATTTTGAAACTATGTGTCAATAACATGCCAAGTACAAAATTTCATGCAGTTGGCCTCGGTACTCTTTGTGTAAACTGAAGTCGAAGTTGCGAGCATTTCAGACAATCACTTACAAAATTGTTGAGCCACCCTCAGATTTTCAGTTTTTTGCCTCTGCTTTCCCCCCTCCCCCCTAGTCAATGTTGAAAAACCACTAAAAAGTTGCCAAACCACGCCTGTCAGCATGGCCAAGTACTTTTTTACAAACAACATTGACATGGGGGAAAGGGGGGCCAAAAAACTCATTTTTTTCAGGGTGGCTCAACAATTTTGTAAGTGATTGTCTGAAAATGTTGTACCTTTAAGGCGTCATAACTTTAAGGTCTTTCCTTCAAATACTTTCAAATTAACAGGGCTGGCAATAATTGCATAAAGGCAGTCCTCTATTTTTTTTTAATTTTTGAACGCTAGTGCGGCCTCGCAGCGTCCCTTAGAAAATATGCTCATTTTGGCTATTTTTACACCATTGGCCTAGTTGGTTACATCTCTTAATAAGTAAGCAGCTGAGGCGTTGGCACATGACAAGATATTTACTGTTATTGCATTAGTAGAATTCGAATCAACGTTTTGAATTACTAACTTATATTTTTCAAATAAAATGGCGAAGCAGCACAACTTCCCATTTTCTGCGTGCTTTTCAAAAAAATTGGGTAATTCATCGGAATCTGCCTGTTTTTTAAATAAAGTCTGATGCATGGGGAAACGATAATTCGAAGTTGGAAAATTTATTTTGTTAAACATGGCAATATACACGTTTAAATACAGACTCTTTTAAACAGATAACGTGTCTACCATTACTTCCCTCTGCCTGAAGACTTGTAGGCCTGCAGCCGTCCTAAATTTACCATTGCTACGCCTCGCATTTAAAGAAGGAATTTAATTTTCAAACGACTTTACAACATCTATAGTCTCTGTTAGTTGTATCTTCGAGATATAAAACATATTGTTCTACAATTACCTCCATAATCGACAAAATATATCCCATATTGTTGTATTTAGAAGGGAATTTATGCACTTGAGTGAGCGCGGGAAATTTGAAAATTCGACAGTTCGACTTCAAAATGGCAGCAAGTTCACCACAGAGCACCATCTTGCTCCTCACCTACAGTCAAGGTGACTTAGACAAGTTTCCAAGTCGTCACAGTTTTACAGATGTTGTGGTTGAGTGTTTTGCAGTAAGGATTATCCGTATTTCAATGTGGGAAACTTCACTTGAACGGCATAAGAATGGGGGGTTTTCATTACCATCGGTATTACTTTCATACGATGACAACTCGCTGCCCTGTGTTTACGGAGAAACACAGGCCTTTGTCTAAATTCTTTCATTGCCGTCATGATCGAGAAATTTCACCTTAAAACATATGACAACTGAGAAAATTGTTTAACCTTGTTTGTTCGGTTCGCAATCGCAAAGTAATGTTGCTACCAGTATTTGTCATGCTGCTTGAGGGGTGACAATAACGGCTCCATGCTTTATTGGCCAATATTCCTCTATTCTTTAAATGCCAAATGAATGAAAAGGGTATATGTTTCCCCTTTGAAACCAGCATTAGTTCTTTTGGAACTACTTATAAACGATAACAAACAATTTATCATCGGACCACTGAACTGCAATTGTTCAAGAGGTCAAATCACTAAATGATAGACTGAGTGAGTGATCTTGAACATTGCTCGCCAACAATTCTCACTTTTTAAAGTTTCTTGTGCGTCCAAGAAAGTTGACGAACAAATAAACGAAGCCACCCAAGATGTAGCAAAAGCCCGTGGGTACACATAGGCTAGCGTTTTACTCAAAAATTCTACACTGATTAGATGCAAAATGACTAAAACTTCAACAATTCCCACTTTTATAGCTACTAAAAAGGATTTCAAAAATATTTTAAAGGTACTAAAAAGGAGCAATGTTGGTAAATTGGTTCAATTTCAACTCACCGCGGAGATTTTTTATTCTCATTGGTCTGCAGTGAGAGTGTCTGCTCATACTCACAAGATAATATGCGTTTTGCGCAAAGTTTTTTTCGTTTTTCTTCGTTAGAAACAAGGAATACAAACGAGCAATGTTGGTGAGCATTGTAGTGAGCCTTGTGGCGAGCACTGATGACGTAATTCACCATGAACACACACGAACCAGATGGCAATGTTACAGTCGTATATCGATTATAATTGTAAATAGAACATTTTATTCAATTGTATCACTCAAACATATAGAATATCATCACTATAAAATTCTGTTGTAAAAATGACGTTTATGAACAGCGTTTAAGAACAATATAGCCAGTCAAAGGGAGAATTCCATACAAATAGGCCAAACGAAAATACCCTCTCCCACCCTAGTTGCATCGCAGTTGCCAGAGTATAGATTGAAGGCAAATGAAACTAAGAATCATATCAATATCTTACAAGATTGAAGCTAAAGGGAAAGTACGTCAAAAAAATGAAAATTTCGAGAAAACTATGCAATTATGCTATTTTCTTGCAAAATGGCGAAAAGGTGCCTTTTTCAAAAATCTCGTAAATTATTTACAGTAGGTAAAAAATTTTAAAAACAACACATTTTGAAACTATGTGTCAATAACATGCCAAGTACAAAATTTCATGCAGTTGGCCTCGGTACTCTTTGTGTAAACTGAAGTCGAAGTGGCGAGCATTTCAGACAATCACTTACAAAATTGTTGAGCCACCCTCAGATTTTCAGTTTTTTGCCTCTGCTTTCCCCCCTCCCCCCTAGTCAATGTTGAAAAACCACTAAAAAGTTGCCAAACCACGCCTGTCAGCATGGCCAAGTACTTTTTTACAAACAACATTGACATGGGGGAAAGGGGGGCCAAAAAACTCATTTTTTTCAGGGTGGCTCAACAATTTTGTAAGTGATTGTCTGAAAATGTTGTACCTTTAAGGCGTCATAACTTTAAGGTCTTTCCTTCAAATACTTTCAAATTAACAGGGCTGGCAATAATTGCATAAAGGCAGTCCTCTATTTTTTTTTAATTTTTGAACGCTAGTGCGGCCTCGCAGCGTCCCTTAGAAAATATGCTCATTTTGGCTATTTTTACACCATTGGCCTAGTTGGTTACATCTCTTAATAAGTAAGCAGCTGAGGCGTTGGCACATGACAAGATATTTACTGTTATTGCATTAGTAGAATTCGAATCAACGTTTTGAATTACTAACTTATATTTTTCAAATGAAAATGGCGAAGCAGCACAACTTCCCATTTTCTGCGTGCTTTTCAAAAAAATTGGGTAATTCATCGGAATCTGCCTGTTTTTTAAATAAAGTCTGATGCATGGGGAAACGATAATTCGAAGTTGGAAAATTTATTTTGTTAAACATGGCAATATACACGTTTAAATACAGACTCTTTTAAACAGATAACGTGTCTACCATTACTTCCCTCTGCCTGAAGACTTGTAGGCCTGCAGCCGTCCTAAATTTACCATTGCTACGCCTCGCATTTAAAGAAGGAATTTAATTTTCAAACGACTTTACAACATCTATAGTCTCTGTTAGTTGTATCTTCGAGATATAAAACATATTGTTCTACAATTACCTCCATAATCGACAAAATATATCCCATATTGTTGTATTTAGAAGGGAATTTATGCACTTGAGTGAGCGCGGGAAATTTGAAAATTCGACAGTTCGACTTCAAAATGGCAGCAAGTTCACCACAGAGCACCATCTTGCTCCTCACCTACAGTCAAGGTGACTTAGACAAGTTTCCAAGTCGTCACAGTTTTACAGATGTTGTGGTTGAGTGTTTTGCAGTAAGGATTATCCGTATTTCAATGTGGGAAACTTCACTTGAACGGCATAAGAATGGGGGGTTTTCATTACCATCGGTATTACTTTCATACGATGACAACTCGCTGCCCTGTGTTTACGGAGAAACACAGGCCTTTGTCTAAATTCTTTCATTGCCGTCATGATCGAGAAATTTCACCTTAAAACATATGACAACTGAGAAAATTGTTTAACCTTGTTTGTTCGGTTCGCAATCGCAAAGTAATGTTGCTACCAGTATTTGTCATGCTGCTTGAGGGGTGACAATAACGGCTCCATGCTTTATTGGCCAATATTCCTCTATTCTTTAAATGCCAAATGAATGAAAAGGGTATATGTTTCCCCTTTGAAACCAGCATTAGTTCTTTTGGAACTACTTATAAACGATAACAAACAATTTATCATCGGACCACTGAACTGCAATTGTTCAAGAGGTCAAATCACTAAATGATAGACTGAGTGAGTGATCTTGAACATTGCTCGCCAACAATTCTCACTTTTTAAAGTTTCTTGTGCGTCCAAGAAAGTTGACGAACAAATAAACGAAGCCACCCAAGATGTAGCAAAAGCCCGTGGGTACACATAGGCTAGCGTTTTACTCAAAAATTCTACACTGATTAGATGCAAAATGACTAAAACTTCAACAATTCCCACTTTTATAGCTACTAAAAAGGATTTCAAAAATATTTTAAAGGTACTAAAAAGGAGCAATGTTGGTAAATTGGTTCAATTTCAACTCACCGCGGAGATTTTTTATTCTCATTGGTCTGCAGTGAGAGTGTCTGCTCATACTCACAAGATAATATGCGTTTTGCGCAAAGTTTTTTTCGTTTTTCTTCGTTAGAAACAAGGAATACAAACGAGCAATGTTGGTGAGCATTGTAGTGAGCCTTGTGGCGAGCACTGATGACGTAATTCACCATGAACACACACGAACCAGATGGCAATGTTACAGTCGTATATCGATTATAATTGTAAATAGAACATTTTATTCAATTGTATCACTCAAACATATAGAATATCATCACTATAAAATTCTGTTGTAAAAATGACGTTTATGAACAGCGTTTAAGAACAATATAGCCAGTCAAAGGGAGAATTCCATACAAATAGGCCAAACGAAAATACCCTCTCCCACCCTAGTTGCATCGCAGTTGCCAGAGTATAGATTGAAGGCAAATGAAACTAAGAATCATATCAATATCTTACAAGATTGAAGCTAAAGGGAAAGTACGTCAAAAAAATGAAAATTTCGAGAAAACTATGCAATTATGCTATTTTCTTGCAAAATGGCGAAAAGGTGCCTTTTTCAAAAATCTCGTAAATTATTTACAGTTGGTAAAAAATTTTAAAAACAACACATTTTGAAACTATGTGTCAATAACATGCCAAGTACAAAATTTCATGCAGTTGGCCTCGGTACTCTTTGTGTAAACTGAAGTCGAAGTTGCGAGCATTTCAGACAATCACTTACAAAATTGTTGAGCCACCCTCAGATTTTCAGTTTTTTGCCTCTGCTTTCCCCCCTCCCCCCTAGTCAATGTTGAAAAACCACTAAAAAGTTGCCAAACCACGCCTGTCAGCATGGCCAAGTACTTTTTTACAAACAACATTGACATGGGGGAAAGGGGGGCCAAAAAACTCATTTTTTTCAGGGTGGCTCAACAATTTTGTAAGTGATTGTCTGAAAATGTTGTACCTTTAAGGCGTCATAACTTTAAGGTCTTTCCTTCAAATACTTTCAAATTAACAGGGCTGGCAATAATTGCATAAAGGCAGTCCTCTATTTTTTTTTAATTTTTGAACGCTAGTGCGGCCTCGCAGCGTCCCTTAGAAAATATGCTCATTTTGGCTATTTTTACACCATTGGCCTAGTTGGTTACATCTCTTAATAAGCAGCTGAGGCGTTGGCACATGACAAGATATTTACTGTTATTGCATTAGTAGAATTCGAATCAACGTTTTGAATTACTAACTGATATTTTTCAAATGAAAATGGCGAAGCAGCACAACTTCCCATTTTCTGCGTGCTTTTCAAAAAAATTCGGTAATTCATCGGAATCTGCCTGTTTTTTAAATAAAGTCTGATGTATGGGGAAACGATAATTCGAAGTTGGAAAATTTATTTTGTTAAACATGGCAATATACACGTTTAAATACAGACTCTTTTAAACAGATAACGTGTCTACCATTACTTCCCTCTGCCTGAAGACTTGTAGGCCTGCAGCCGTCCTAAATTTACCATTGCTACGCCTCGCATTTAAAGAAGGAATTTAATTTTCAAACGACTTTACAACATCTATAGTCTCTGTTAGTTGTATCTTCGAGATATAAAACATATTGTTCTACAATTACCTCCATAATCGACAAAATATATCCCATATTGTTGTATTTAGAAGGG
Organism: Aurelia coerulea; assembly: GCA_039566865.1. NCBI lineage: Eukaryota > Metazoa > Cnidaria > Scyphozoa > Semaeostomeae > Ulmaridae > Aurelia > Aurelia coerulea. Next base: position 18,489,870 of record CM076945.1, read on the forward strand.
AATTTATGCACTTGAGTGAGCGCGGGAAATTTGAAAATTCGACAGTTCGACTTCAAAATGGCAGCAAGTTCACCACAGAGCACCATCTTGCTCCTCACCTACAGTCAAGGTGACTTAGACAAGTTTCCAAGTCGTCACAGTTTTACAGATGTTGTGGTTGAGTGTTTTGCAGTAAGGATTATCCGTATTTCAATGTGGGAAACTTCACTTGAACGGCATAAGAATGGGGGGTTTTCATTACCATCGGTATTACTTTCATACGATGACAACTCGCTGCCCTGTGTTTACGGAGAAACACAGGCCTTTGTCTAAATTCTTTCATTGCCGTCATGATCGAGAAATTTCACCTTAAAACATATGACAACTGAGAAAATTGTTTAACCTTGTTTGTTCGGTTCGCAATCGCAAAGTAATGTTGCTACCAGTATTTGTCATGCTGCTTGAGGGGTGACAATAACGGCTCCATGCTTTATTGGCCAATATTCCTCTATTCTTTAAATGCCAAATGAATGAAAAGGGTATATGTTTCCCCTTTGAAACCAGCATTAGTTCTTTTGGAACTACTTATAAACGATAACAAACAATTTATCATCGGACCACTGAACTGCAATTGTTCAAGAGGTCAAATCACTAAATGATAGACTGAGTGAGTGATCTTGAACATTGCTCGCCAACAATTCTCACTTTTTAAAGTTTCTTGTGCGTCCAAGAAAGTTGACGAACAAATAAACGAAGCCACCCAAGATGTAGCAAAAGCCCGTGGGTACACATAGGCTAGCGTTTTACTCAAAAATTCTACACTGATTAGATGCAAAATGACTAAAACTTCAACAATTCCCACTTTTATAGCTACTAAAAAGGATTTCAAAAATATTTTAAAGGTACTAAAAACGAGCAATGTTGGTAAATTGGTTCAATTTCAACTCACCGCGGAGATTTTTTATTCTCATTGGTCTGCAGTGAGAGTGTCTGCTCATACTCACAAGATAATATGCGTTTTGCGCAAAGTTTTTTTCGTTTTTCTTCGTTAGAAACAAGGAATACAAACGAGCAATGTTGGTGAGCATTGTAGTGAGCCTTGTGGCGAGCACTGATGACGTAATTCACCATGAACACACACGAACCAGATGGCAATGTTACAGTCGTATATCGATTATAATTGTAAATAGAACATTTTATTCAATTGTATCACTCAAACATATAGAATATCATCACTATAAAATTCTGTTGTAAAAATGACGTTTATGAACAGCGTTTAAGAACAATATAGCCAGTCAAAGGGAGAATTCCATACAAATAGGCCAAACGAAAATACCCTCTCCCACCCTAGTTGCATCGCAGTTGCCAGAGTATAGATTGAAGGCAAATGAAACTAAGAATCATATCAATATCTTACAAGATTGAAGCTAAAGGGAAAGTACGTCAAAAAAATGAAAATTTCGAGAAAACTATGCAATTATGCTATTTTCTTGCAAAATGGCGAAAAGGTGCCTTTTTCAAAAATCTCGTAAATTATTTACAGTTGGTAAAAAATTTTAAAAACAACACATTTTGAAACTATGTGTCAATAACATGCCAAGTACAAAATTTCATGCAGTTGGCCTCGGTACTCTTTGTGTAAACTGAAGTCGAAGTTGCGAGCATTTCAGACAATCACTTACAAAATTGTTGAGCCACCCTCAGATTTTCAGTTTTTTGCCTCTGCTTTCCCCCCTCCCCCCTAGTCAATGTTGAAAAACCACTAAAAAGTTGCCAAACCACGCCTGTCAGCATGGCCAAGTACTTTTTTACAAACAACATTGACATGGGGGAAAGGGGGGCCAAAAAACTCATTTTTTTCAGGGTGGCTCAACAATTTTGTAAGTGATTGTCTGAAAATGTTGTACCTTTAAGGCATCATAACTTTAAGGTCTTTCCTTCAAATACTTTCAAATTAACAGGGCTGGCAATAATTGCATAAAGGCAGTCCTCTATTTTTTTTTAATTTTTGAACGCTAGTGCGGCCTCGCAGCGTCCCTTAGAAAATATGCTCATTTTGGCTATTTTTACACCATTGGCCTAGTTGGTTACATCTCTTAATAAGCAGCTGAGGCGTTGGCACATGACAAGATATTTACTGTTATTGCATTAGTAGAATTCGAATCAACGTTTTGAATTACTAACTTATATTTTTCAAATGAAAATGGCGAAGCAGCACAACTTCCCATTTTCTGCGTGCTTTTCAAAAAAATTGGGTAATTCATCGGAATCTGCCTGTTTTTTAAATAAAGTCTGATGCATGGGGAAACGATAATTCGAAGTTGGAAAATTTATTTTGTTAAACATGGCAATATACACGTTTAAATACAGACTCTTTTAAACAGATAACGTGTCTACCATTACTTCCCTCTGCCTGAAGACTTGTAGGCCTGCAGCCGTCCTAAATTTACCATTGCTACGCCTCGCATTTAAAGAAGGAATTTAATTTTCAAACGACTTTACAACATCTATAGTCTCTGTTAGTTGTATCTTCGAGATATAAAACATATTGTTCTACAATTACCTCCATAATCGACAAAATATATCCCATATTGTTGTATTTAGAAGGGAATTTATGCACTTGAGTGAGCGCGGGAAATTTGAAAATTCGACAGTTCGACTTCAAAATGGCAGCAAGTTCACCACAGAGCACCATCTTGCTCCTCACCTACAGTCAAGGTGACTTAGACAAGTTTCCAAGTCGTCACAGTTTTACAGATGTTGTGGTTGAGTGTTTTGCAGTAAGGATTATCCGTATTTCAATGTGGGAAACTTCACTTGAACGGCATAAGAATGGGGGGTTTTCATTACCATCGGTATTACTTTCATACGATGACAACTCGCTGCCCTGTGTTTACGGAGAAACACAGGCCTTTGTCTAAATTCTTTCATTGCCGTCATGATCGAGAAATTTCACCTTAAAACATATGACAACTGAGAAAATTGTTTAACCTTGTTTGTTCGGTTCGCAATCGCAAAGTAATGTTGCTACCAGTATTTGTCATGCTGCTTGAGGGGTGACAATAACGGCTCCATGCTTTATTGGCCAATATTCCTCTATTCTTTAAATGCCAAATGAATGAAAAGGGTATATGTTTCCCCTTTGAAACCAGCATTAGTTCTTTTGGAACTACTTATAAACGATAACAAACAATTTATCATCGGACCACTGAACTGCAATTGTTCAAGAGGTCAAATCACTAAATGATAGACTGAGTGAGTGATCTTGAACATTGCTCGCCAACAATTCTCACTTTTTAAAGTTTCTTGTGCGTCCAAGAAAGTTGACGAACAAATAAACGAAGCCACCCAAGATGTAGCAAAAGCCCGTGGGTACACATAGGCTAGCGTTTTACTCAAAAATTCTACACTGATTAGATGCAAAATGACTAAAACTTCAACAATTCCCACTTTTATAGCTACTAAAAAGGATTTCAAAAATATTTTAAAGGTACTAAAAACGAGCAATGTTGGTAAATTGGTTCAATTTCAACTCACCGCGGAGATTTTTTATTCTCATTGGTCTGCAGTGAGAGTGTCTGCTCATACTCACAAGATAATATGCGTTTTGCGCAAAGTTTTTTTCGTTTTTCTTCGTTAGAAACAAGGAATACAAACGAGCAATGTTGGTGAGCATTGTAGTGAGCCTTGTGGCGAGCACTGATGACGTAATTCACCATGAACACACACGAACCAGATGGCAATGTTACAGTCGTATATCGATTATAATTGTAAATAGAACATTTTATTCAATTGTATCACTCAAACATATAGAATATCATCACTATAAAATTCTGTTGTAAAAATGACGTTTATGAACAGCGTTTAAGAACAATATAGCCAGTCAAAGGGAGAATTCCATACAAATAGGCCAAACGAAAATACCCTCTCCCACCCTAGTTGCATCGCAGTTGCCAGAGTATAGATTGAAGGCAAATGAAACTAAGAATCATATCAATATCTTACAAGATTGAAGCTAAAGGGAAAGTACGTCAAAAAAATGAAAATTTCGAGAAAACTATGCAATTATGCTATTTTCTTGCAAAATAGCGAAAAGGTGCCTTTTTCAAAAATCTCGTAAATTATTTACAGTTGGTAAAAAATTTTAAAAACAACACATTTTGAAACTATGTGTCAATAACATGCCAAGTACAAAATTTCATGCAGTTGGCCTCGGTACTCTTTGTGTAAACTGAAGTCGAAGTTGCGAGCATTTCAGACAATCACTTACAAAATTGTTGAGCCACCCTCAGATTTTCAGTTTTTTGCCTCTGCTTTCCCCCCTCCCCCCTAGTCAATGTTGAAAAACCACTAAAAAGTTGCCAAACCACGCCTGTCAGCATGGCCAAGTACTTTTTTACAAACAACATTGACATGGGGGAAAGGGGGGCCAAAAAACTCATTTTTTTCAGGGTGGCTCAACAATTTTGTAAGTGATTGTCTGAAAATGTTGTACCTTTAAGGCGTCATAACTTTAAGGTCTTTCCTTCAAATACTTTCAAATTAACAGGGCTGGCAATAATTGCATAAAGGCAGTCCTCTATTTTTTTTTAATTTTTGAACGCTAGTGCGGCCTCGCAGCGTCCCTTAGAAAATATGCTCATTTTGGCTATTTTTACACCATTGGCCTAGTTGGTTACATCTCTTAATAAGCAGCTGAGGCGTTGGCACATGACAAGATATTTACTGTTATTGCATTAGTAGAATTCGAATCAACGTTTTGAATTACTAACTTATATTTTTCAAATGAAAATGGCGAAGCAGCACAACTTCCCATTTTCTGCGTGCTTTTCAAAAAAATTGGGTAATTCATCGGAATCTGCCTGTTTTTTAAATAAAGTCTGATGCATGGGGAAACGATAATTCGAAGTTGGAAAATTTATTTTGTTAAACATGGCAATATACACGTTTAAATACAGACTCTTTTAAACAGATAACGTGTCTACCATTACTTCCCTCTGCCTGAAGACTTGTAGGCCTGCAGCCGTCCTAAATTTACCATTGCTACGCCTCGCATTTAAAGAAGGAATTTAATTTTCAAACGACTTTACAACATCTATAGTCTCTGTTAGTTGTATCTTCGAGATATAAAACATATTGTTCTACAATTACCTCCATAATCGACAAAATATATCCCATATTGTTGTATTTAGAAGGGAATTTATGCACTTGAGTGAGCGCGGGAAATTTGAAAATTCGACAGTTCGACTTCAAAATGGCAGCAAGTTCACCACAGAGCACCATCTTGCTCCTCACCTACAGTCAAGGTGACTTAGACAAGTTTCCAAGTCGTCACAGTTTTACAGATGTTGTGGTTGAGTGTTTTGCAGTAAGGGTTATCCGTATTTCAATGTGGGAAACTTCACTTGAACGGCATAAGAATGGGGGGTTTTCATTACCATCGGTATTACTTTCATACGATGACAACTCGCTGCCCTGTGTTTACGGAGAAACACAGGCCTTTGTCTAAATTCTTTCATTGCCGTCATGATCGAGAAATTTCACCTTAAAACATATGACAACTGAGAAAATTGTTTAACCTTGTTTGTTCGGTTCGCAATCGCAAAGTAATGTTGCTACCAGTATTTGTCATGCTGCTTGAGGGGTGACAATAACGGCTCCATGCTTTATTGGCCAATATTCCTCTATTCTTTAAATGCCAAATGAATGAAAAGGGTATATGTTTCCCCTTTGAAACCAGCATTAGTTCTTTTGGAACTACTTATAAACGATAACAAACAATTTATCATCGGACCACTGAACTGCAATTGTTCAAGAGGTCAAATCACTAAATGATAGACTGAGTGAGTGATCTTGAACATTGCTCGCCAACAATTCTCACTTTTTAAAGTTTCTTGTGCGTCCAAGAAAGTTGACGAACAAATAAACGAAGCCACCCAAGATGTAGCAAAAGCCCGTGGGTACACATAGGCTAGCGTTTTACTCAAAAATTCTACACTGATTAGATGCAAAATGACTAAAACTTCAACAATTCCCACTTTTATAGCTACTAAAAAGGATTTCAAAAATATTTTAAAGGTACTAAAAACGAGCAATGTTGGTAAATTGGTTCAATTTCAACTCACCGCGGAGATTTTTTATTCTCATTGGTCTGCAGTGAGAGTGTCTGCTCATACTCACAAGATAATATGCGTTTTGCGCAAAGTTTTTTTCGTTTTTCTTCGTTAGAAACAAGGAATACAAACGAGCAATGTTGGTGAGCATTGTAGTGAGCCTTGTGGCGAGCACTGATGACGTAATTCACCATGAACACACACGAACCAGATGGCAATGTTACAGTCGTATATCGATTATAATTGTAAATAGAACATTTTATTCAATTGTATCACTCAAACATATAGAATATCATCACTATAAAATTCTGTTGTAAAAATGACGTTTATGAACAGCGTTTAAGAACAATATAGCCAGTCAAAGGGAGAATTCCATACAAATAGGCCAAACGAAAATACCCTCTCCCACCCTAGTTGCATCGCAGTTGCCAGAGTATAGATTGAAGGCAAATGAAACTAAGAATCATATCAATATCTTACAAGATTGAAGCTAAAGGGAAAGTACGTCAAAAAAATGAAAATTTCGAGAAAACTATGCAATTATGCTATTTTCTTGCAAAATGGCGAAAAGGTGCCTTTTTCAAAAATCTCGTAAATTATTTACAGTTGGTAAAAAATTTTAAAAACAACACATTTTGAAACTATGTGTCAATAACATGCCAAGTACAAAATTTCATGCAGTTGGCCTCGGTACTCTTTGTGTAAACTGAAGTCGAAGTTGCGAGCATTTCAGACAATCACTTACAAAATTGTTGAGCCACCCTCAGATTTTCAGTTTTTTGCCTCTGCTTTCCCCCCTCCCCCCTAGTCAATGTTGAAAAACCACTAAAAAGTTGCCAAACCACGCCTGTCAGCATGGCCAAGTACTTTTTTACAAACAACATTGACATGGGGGAAAGGGGGGCCAAAAAACTCATTTTTTTCAGGGTGGCTCAACAATTTTGTAAGTGATTGTCTGAAAATGTTGTACCTTTAAGGCGTCATAACTTTAAGGTCTTTCCTTCAAATACTTTCAAATTAACAGGGCTGGCAATAATTGCATAAAGGCAGTCCTCTATTTTTTTTTAATTTTTGAACGCTAGTGCGGCCTCGCAGCGTCCCTTAGAAAATATGCTCATTTTGGCTATTTTTACACCATTGGCCTAGTTGGTTACATCTCTTAATAAGTAAGCAGCTGAGGCGTTGGCACATGACAAGATATTTACTGTTATTGCATTAGTAGAATTCGAATCAACGTTTTGAATTACTAACTTATATTTTTCAAATAAAATGGCGAAGCAGCACAACTTCCCATTTTCTGCGTGCTTTTCAAAAAAATTGGGTAATTCATCGGAATCTGCCTGTTTTTTAAATAAAGTCTGATGCATGGGGAAACGATAATTCGAAGTTGGAAAATTTATTTTGTTAAACATGGCAATATACACGTTTAAATACAGACTCTTTTAAACAGATAACGTGTCTACCATTACTTCCCTCTGCCTGAAGACTTGTAGGCCTGCAGCCGTCCTAAATTTACCATTGCTACGCCTCGCATTTAAAGAAGGAATTTAATTTTCAAACGACTTTACAACATCTATAGTCTCTGTTAGTTGTATCTTCGAGATATAAAACATATTGTTCTACAATTACCTCCATAATCGACAAAATATATCCCATATTGTTGTATTTAGAAGGGAATTTATGCACTTGAGTGAGCGCGGGAAATTTGAAAATTCGACAGTTCGACTTCAAAATGGCAGCAAGTTCACCACAGAGCACCATCTTGCTCCTCACCTACAGTCAAGGTGACTTAGACAAGTTTCCAAGTCGTCACAGTTTTACAGATGTTGTGGTTGAGTGTTTTGCAGTAAGGGTTATCCGTATTTCAATGTGGGAAACTTCACTTGAACGGCATAAGAATGGGGGGTTTTCATTACCATCGGTATTACTTTCATACGATGACAACTCGCTGCCCTGTGTTTACGGAGAAACACAGGCCTTTGTCTAAATTCTTTCATTGCCGTCATGATCGAGAAATTTCACCTTAAAACATATGACAACTGAGAAAATTGTTTAACCTTGTTTGTTCGGTTCGCAATCGCAAAGTAATGTTGCTACCAGTATTTGTCATGCTGCTTGAGGGGTGACAATAACGGCTCCATGCTTTATTGGCCAATATTCCTCTATTCTTTAAATGCCAAATGAATGAAAAGGGTATATGTTTCCCCTTTGAAACCAGCATTAGTTCTTTTGGAACTACTTATAAACGATAACAAACAATTTATCATCGGACCACTGAACTGCAATTGTTCAAGAGGTCAAATCACTAAATGATAGACTGAGTGAGTGATCTTGAACATTGCTCGCCAACAATTCTCACTTTTTAAAGTTTCTTGTGCGTCCAAGAAAGTTGACGAACAAATAAACGAAGCCACCCAAGATGTAGCAAAAGCCCGTGGGTACACATAGGCTAGCGTTTTACTCAAAAATTCTACACTGATTAGATGCAAAATGACTAAAACTTCAACAATTCCCACTTTTATAGCTACTAAAAAGGATTTCAAAAATATTTTAAAGGTACTAAAAAGGAGCAATGTTGGTAAATTGGTTCAATTTCAACTCACCGCGGAGATTTTTTATTCTCATTGGTCTGCAGTGAGAGTGTCTGCTCATACTCACAAGATAATATGCGTTTTGCGCAAAGTTTTTTTCGTTTTTCTTCGTTAGAAACAAGGAATACAAACGAGCAATGTTGGTGAGCATTGTAGTGAGCCTTGTGGCGAGCACTGATGACGTAATTCACCATGAACACACACGAACCAGATGGCAATGTTACAGTCGTATATCGATTATAATTGTAAATAGAACATTTTATTCAATTGTATCACTCAAACATATAGAATATCATCACTATAAAATTCTGTTGTAAAAATGACGTTTATGAACAGCGTTTAAGAACAATATAGCCAGTCAAAGGGAGAATTCCATACAAATAGGCCAAACGAAAATACCCTCTCCCACCCTAGTTGCATCGCAGTTGCCAGAGTATAGATTGAAGGCAAATGAAACTAAGAATCATATCAATATCTTACAAGATTGAAGCTAAAGGGAAAGTACGTCAAAAAAATGAAAATTTCGAGAAAACTATGCAATTATGCTATTTTCTTGCAAAATGGCGAAAAGGTGCCTTTTTCAAAAATCTCGTAAATTATTTACAGTAGGTAAAAAATTTTAAAAACAACACATTTTGAAACTATGTGTCAATAACATGCCAAGTACAAAATTTCATGCAGTTGGCCTCGGTACTCTTTGTGTAAACTGAAGTCGAAGTGGCGAGCATTTCAGACAATCACTTACAAAATTGTTGAGCCACCCTCAGATTTTCAGTTTTTTGCCTCTGCTTTCCCCCCTCCCCCCTAGTCAATGTTGAAAAACCACTAAAAAGTTGCCAAACCACGCCTGTCAGCATGGCCAAGTACTTTTTTACAAACAACATTGACATGGGGGAAAGGGGGGCCAAAAAACTCATTTTTTTCAGGGTGGCTCAACAATTTTGTAAGTGATTGTCTGAAAATGTTGTACCTTTAAGGCGTCATAACTTTAAGGTCTTTCCTTCAAATACTTTCAAATTAACAGGGCTGGCAATAATTGCATAAAGGCAGTCCTCTATTTTTTTTTAATTTTTGAACGCTAGTGCGGCCTCGCAGCGTCCCTTAGAAAATATGCTCATTTTGGCTATTTTTACACCATTGGCCTAGTTGGTTACATCTCTTAATAAGTAAGCAGCTGAGGCGTTGGCACATGACAAGATATTTACTGTTATTGCATTAGTAGAATTCGAATCAACGTTTTGAATTACTAACTTATATTTTTCAAATGAAAATGGCGAAGCAGCACAACTTCCCATTTTCTGCGTGCTTTTCAAAAAAATTGGGTAATTCATCGGAATCTGCCTGTTTTTTAAATAAAGTCTGATGCATGGGGAAACGATAATTCGAAGTTGGAAAATTTATTTTGTTAAACATGGCAATATACACGTTTAAATACAGACTCTTTTAAACAGATAACGTGTCTACCATTACTTCCCTCTGCCTGAAGACTTGTAGGCCTGCAGCCGTCCTAAATTTACCATTGCTACGCCTCGCATTTAAAGAAGGAATTTAATTTTCAAACGACTTTACAACATCTATAGTCTCTGTTAGTTGTATCTTCGAGATATAAAACATATTGTTCTACAATTACCTCCATAATCGACAAAATATATCCCATATTGTTGTATTTAGAAGGGAATTTATGCACTTGAGTGAGCGCGGGAAATTTGAAAATTCGACAGTTCGACTTCAAAATGGCAGCAAGTTCACCACAGAGCACCATCTTGCTCCTCACCTACAGTCAAGGTGACTTAGACAAGTTTCCAAGTCGTCACAGTTTTACAGATGTTGTGGTTGAGTGTTTTGCAGTAAGGATTATCCGTATTTCAATGTGGGAAACTTCACTTGAACGGCATAAGAATGGGGGGTTTTCATTACCATCGGTATTACTTTCATACGATGACAACTCGCTGCCCTGTGTTTACGGAGAAACACAGGCCTTTGTCTAAATTCTTTCATTGCCGTCATGATCGAGAAATTTCACCTTAAAACATATGACAACTGAGAAAATTGTTTAACCTTGTTTGTTCGGTTCGCAATCGCAAAGTAATGTTGCTACCAGTATTTGTCATGCTGCTTGAGGGGTGACAATAACGGCTCCATGCTTTATTGGCCAATATTCCTCTATTCTTTAAATGCCAAATGAATGAAAAGGGTATATGTTTCCCCTTTGAAACCAGCATTAGTTCTTTTGGAACTACTTATAAACGATAACAAACAATTTATCATCGGACCACTGAACTGCAATTGTTCAAGAGGTCAAATCACTAAATGATAGACTGAGTGAGTGATCTTGAACATTGCTCGCCAACAATTCTCACTTTTTAAAGTTTCTTGTGCGTCCAAGAAAGTTGACGAACAAATAAACGAAGCCACCCAAGATGTAGCAAAAGCCCGTGGGTACACATAGGCTAGCGTTTTACTCAAAAATTCTACACTGATTAGATGCAAAATGACTAAAACTTCAACAATTCCCACTTTTATAGCTACTAAAAAGGATTTCAAAAATATTTTAAAGGTACTAAAAAGGAGCAATGTTGGTAAATTGGTTCAATTTCAACTCACCGCGGAGATTTTTTATTCTCATTGGTCTGCAGTGAGAGTGTCTGCTCATACTCACAAGATAATATGCGTTTTGCGCAAAGTTTTTTTCGTTTTTCTTCGTTAGAAACAAGGAATACAAACGAGCAATGTTGGTGAGCATTGTAGTGAGCCTTGTGGCGAGCACTGATGACGTAATTCACCATGAACACACACGAACCAGATGGCAATGTTACAGTCGTATATCGATTATAATTGTAAATAGAACATTTTATTCAATTGTATCACTCAAACATATAGAATATCATCACTATAAAATTCTGTTGTAAAAATGACGTTTATGAACAGCGTTTAAGAACAATATAGCCAGTCAAAGGGAGAATTCCATACAAATAGGCCAAACGAAAATACCCTCTCCCACCCTAGTTGCATCGCAGTTGCCAGAGTATAGATTGAAGGCAAATGAAACTAAGAATCATATCAATATCTTACAAGATTGAAGCTAAAGGGAAAGTACGTCAAAAAAATGAAAATTTCGAGAAAACTATGCAATTATGCTATTTTCTTGCAAAATGGCGAAAAGGTGCCTTTTTCAAAAATCTCGTAAATTATTTACAGTAGGTAAAAAATTTTAAAAACAACACATTTTGAAACTATGTGTCAATAACATGCCAAGTACAAAATTTCATGCAGTTGGCCTCGGTACTCTTTGTGTAAACTGAAGTCGAAGTGGCGAGCATTTCAGACAATCACTTACAAAATTGTTGAGCCACCCTCAGATTTTCAGTTTTTTGCCTCTGCTTTCCCCCCTCCCCCCTAGTCAATGTTGAAAAACCACTAAAAAGTTGCCAAACCACGCCTGTCAGCATGGCCAAGTACTTTTTTACAAACAACATTGACATGGGGGAAAGGGGGGCCAAAAAACTCATTTTTTTCAGGGTGGCTCAACAATTTTGTAAGTGATTGTCTGAAAATGTTGTACCTTTAAGGCGTCATAACTTTAAGGTCTTTCCTTCAAATACTTTCAAATTAACAGGGCTGGCAATAATTGCATAAAGGCAGTCCTCTATTTTTTTTTAATTTTTGAACGCTAGTGCGGCCTCGCAGCGTCCCTTAGAAAATATGCTCATTTTGGCTATTTTTACACCATTGGCCTAGTTGGTTACATCTCTTAATAAGCAGCTGAGGCGTTGGCACATGACAAGATATTTACTGTTATTGCATTAGTAGAATTCGAATCAACGTTTTGAATTACTAACTTATATTTTTCAAATGAAAATGGCGAAGCAGCACAACTTCCCATTTTCTGCGTGCTTTTCAAAAAAATTGGGTAATTCATCGGAATCTGCCTGTTTTTTAAAATAAAGTCTGATGCATGGGGAAACGATAATTCGAAGTTGGAAAATTTATTTTGTTAAACATGGCAATATACACGTTTAAATACAGACTCTTTCAAACAGATAACGTGTCTACCATTACTTCCCTCTGCCTGAAGACTTGTAGGCCTGCAGCCGTCCTAAATTTACCATTGCTACGCCTCGCATTTAAAGAAGGAATTTAATTTTCAAACGACTTTACAACATCTATAGTCTCTGTTAGTTGTATCTTCGAGATATAAAACATATTGTTCTACAATTACCTCCATAATCGACAAAATATATCCCATATTGTTGTATTTAGAAGGGAATTTATGCACTTGAGTGAGCGCGGGAAATTTGAAAATTCGACAGTTCGACTTCAAAATGGCAGCAAGTTCACCACAGAGCACCATCTTGCTCCTCACCTACAGTCAAGGTGACTTAGACAAGTTTCCAAGTCGTCACAGTTTTACAGATGTTGTGGTTGAGTGTTTTGCAGTAAGGATTATCCGTATTTCAATGTGGGAAACTTCACTTGAACGGCATACATTTCATTACCATCGGTATTACTTTCATACGATGACAACTCGCTGCCCTGTGTTTACGGAGAAACACAGGCCTTTGTCTAAATTCTTTCATTGCCGTCATGATCGAGAAATTTCACCTTAAAACATATGACAACTGAGAAAATTGTTTAACCTTGTTTGTTCGGTTCGCAATCGCAAAGTAATGTTGCTACCAGTATTTGTCATGCTGCTTGAGGGGTGACAATAACGGCTCCATGCTTTATTGGCCAATATTCCTCTATTCTTTAAATGCCAAATGAATGAAAAGGGTATATGTTTCCCCTTTGAAACCAGCATTAGTTCTTTTGGAACTACTTATAAACGATAACAAACAATTTATCATCGGACCACTGAACTGCAATTGTTCAAGAGGTCAAATCACTAAATGATAGACTGAGTGAGTGATCTTGAACATTGCTCGCCAACAATTCTCACTTTTTAAAGTTTCTTGTGCGTCCAAGAAAGTTGACGAACAAATAAACGAAGCCACCCAAGATGTAGCAAAAGCCCGTGGGTACACATAGGCTAGCGTTTTACTCAAAAATTCTACACTGATTAGATGCAAAATGACTAAAACTTCAACAATTCCCACTTTTATAGCTACTAAAAAGGATTTCAAAAATATTTTAAAGGTACTAAAAAGGAGCAATGTTGGTAAATTGGTTCAATTTCAACTCACCGCGGAGATTTTTTATTCTCATTGGTCTGCAGTGAGAGTGTCTGCTCATACTCACAAGATAATATGCGTTTTGCGCAAAGTTTTTTTCGTTTTTCTTCGTTAGAAACAAGGAATACAAACGAGCAATGTTGGTGAGCATTGTAGTGAGCCTTGTGGCGAGCACTGATGACGTAATTCACCATGAACACACACGAACCAGATGGCAATGTTACAGTCGTATATCGATTATAATTGTAAATAGAACATTTTATTCAATTGTATCACTCAAACATATAGAATATCATCACTATAAAATTCTGTTGTAAAAATGACGTTTATGAACAGCGTTTAAGAACAATATAGCCAGTCAAAGGGAGAATTCCATACAAATAGGCCAAACGAAAATACCCTCTCCCACCCTAGTTGCATCGCAGTTGCCAGAGTATAGATTGAAGGCAAATGAAACTAAGAATCATATCAATATCTTACAAGATTGAAGCTAAAGGGAAAGTACGTCAAAAAAATGAAAATTTCGAGAAAACTATGCAATTATGCTATTTTCTTGCAAAATGGCGAAAAGGTGCCTTTTTCAAAAATCTCGTAAATTATTTACAGTAGGTAAAAAATTTTAAAAACAACACATTTTGAAACTATGTGTCAATAACATGCCAAGTACAAAATTTCATGCAGTTGGCCTCGGTACTCTTTGTGTAAACTGAAGTCGAAGTGGCGAGCATTTCAGACAATCACTTACAAAATTGTTGAGCCACCCTCAGATTTTCAGTTTTTTGCCTCTGCTTTCCCCCCTCCCCCCTAGTCAATGTTGAAAAACCACTAAAAAGTTGCCAAACCACGCCTGTCAGCATGGCCAAGTACTTTTTTACAAACAACATTGACATGGGGGAAAGGGGGGCCAAAAAACTCATTTTTTTCAGGGTGGCTCAACAATTTTGTAAGTGATTGTCTGAAAATGTTGTACCTTTAAGGCGTCATAACTTTAAGGTCTTTCCTTCAAATACTTTCAAATTAACAGGGCTGGCAATAATTGCATAAAGGCAGTCCTCTATTTTTTTTTAATTTTTGAACGCTAGTGCGGCCTCGCAGCGTCCCTTAGAAAATATGCTCATTTTGGCTATTTTTACACCATTGGCCTAGTTGGTTACATCTCTTAATAAGTAAGCAGCTGAGGCGTTGGCACATGACAAGATATTTACTGTTATTGCATTAGTAGAATTCGAATCAACGTTTTGAATTACTAACTTATATTTTTCAAATGAAAATGGCGAAGCAGCACAACTTCCCATTTTCTGCGTGCTTTTCAAAAAAATTGGGTAATTCATCGGAATCTGCCTGTTTTTTAAATAAAGTCTGATGCATGGGGAAACGATAATTCGAAGTTGGAAAATTTATTTTGTTAAACATGGCAATATACACGTTTAAATACAGACTCTTTCAAACAGATAACGTGTCTACCATTACTTCCCTCTGCCTGAAGACTTGTAGGCCTGCAGCCGTCCTAAATTTACCATTGCTACGCCTCGCATTTAAAGAAGGAATTTAATTTTCAAACGACTTTACAACATCTATAGTCTCTGTTAGTTGTATCTTCGAGATATAAAACATATTGTTCTACAATTACCTCCATAATCGACAAAATATATCCCATATTGTTGTATTTAGAAGGGAATTTATGCACTTGAGTGAGCGCGGGAAATTTGAAAATTCGACAGTTCGACTTCAAAATGGCAGCAAGTTCACCACAGAGCACCATCTTGCTCCTCACCTACAGTCAAGGTGACTTAGACAAGTTTCCAAGTCGTCACAGTTTTACAGATGTTGTGGTTGAGTGTTTTGCAGTAAGGATTATCCGTATTTCAATGTGGGAAACTTCACTTGAACGGCATACATTTCATTACCATCGGTATTACTTTCATACGATGACAACTCGCTGCCCTGTGTTTACGGAGAAACACAGGCCTTTGTCTAAATTCTTTCATTGCCGTCATGATCGAGAAATTTCACCTTAAAACATATGACAACTGAGAAAATTGTTTAACCTTGTTTGTTCGGTTCGCAATCGCAAAGTAATGTTGCTACCAGTATTTGTCATGCTGCTTGAGGGGTGACAATAACGGCTCCATGCTTTATTGGCCAATATTCCTCTATTCTTTAAATGCCAAATGAATGAAAAGGGTATATGTTTCCCCTTTGAAACCAGCATTAGTTCTTTTGGAACTACTTATAAACGATAACAAACAATTTATCATCGGACCACTGAACTGCAATTGTTCAAGAGGTCAAATCACTAAATGATAGACTGAGTGAGTGATCTTGAACATTGCTCGCCAACAATTCTCACTTTTTAAAGTTTCTTGTGCGTCCAAGAAAGTTGACGAACAAATAAACGAAGCCACCCAAGATGTAGCAAAAGCCCGTGGGTACACATAGGCTAGCGTTTTACTCAAAAATTCTACACTGATTAGATGCAAAATGACTAAAACTTCAACAATTCCCACTTTTATAGCTACTAAAAAGGATTTCAAAAATATTTTAAAGGTACTAAAAAGGAGCAATGTTGGTAAATTGGTTCAATTTCAACTCACCGCGGAGATTTTTTATTCTCATTGGTCTGCAGTGAGAGTGTCTGCTCATACTCACAAGATAATATGCGTTTTGCGCAAAGTTTTTTTCGTTTTTCTTCGTTAGAAACAAGGAATACAAACGAGCAATGTTGGTGAGCATTGTAGTGAGCCTTGTGGCGAGCACTGATGACGTAATTCACCATGAACACACACGAACCAGATGGCAATGTTACAGTCGTATATCGATTATAATTGTAAATAGAACATTTTATTCAATTGTATCACTCAAACATATAGAATATCATCACTATAAAATTCTGTTGTAAAAATGACGTTTATGAACAGCGTTTAAGAACAATATAGCCAGTCAAAGGGAGAATTCCATACAAATAGGCCAAACGAAAATACCCTCTCCCACCCTAGTTGCATCGCAGTTGCCAGAGTATAGATTGAAGGCAAATGAAACTAAGAATCATATCAATATCTTACAAGATTGAAGCTAAAGGGAAAGTACGTCAAAAAAATGAAAATTTCGAGAAAACTATGCAATTATGCTATTTTCTTGCAAAATGGCGAAAAGGTGCCTTTTTCAAAAATCTCGTAAATTATTTACAGTTGGTAAAAAATTTTAAAAACAACACATTTTGAAACTATGTGTCAATAACATGCCAAGTACAAAATTTCATGCAGTTGGCCTCGGTACTCTTTGTGTAAACTGAAGTCGAAGTTGCGAGCATTTCAGACAATCACTTACAAAATTGTTGAGCCACCCTCAGATTTTCAGTTTTTTGCCTCTGCTTTCCCCCCTCCCCCCTAGTCAATGTTGAAAAACCACTAAAAAGTTGCCAAACCACGCCTGTCAGCATGGCCAAGTACTTTTTTACAAACAACATTGACATGGGGGAAAGGGGGGCCAAAAAACTCATTTTTTTCAGGGTGGCTCAACAATTTTGTAAGTGATTGTCTGAAAATGTTGTACCTTTAAGGCGTCATAACTTTAAGGTCTTTCCTTCAAATACTTTCAAATTAACAGGGCTGGCAATAATTGCATAAAGGCAGTCCTCTATTTTTTTTTAATTTTTGAACGCTAGTGCGGCCTCGCAGCGTCCCTTAGAAAATATGCTCATTTTGGCTATTTTTACACCATTGGCCTAGTTGGTTACATCTCTTAATAAGCAGCTGAGGCGTTGGCACATGACAAGATATTTACTGTTATTGCATTAGTAGAATTCGAATCAACGTTTTGAATTACTAACTTATATTTTTCAAATGAAAATGGCGAAGCAGCACAACTTCCCATTTTCTGCGTGCTTTTCAAAAAAATTGGGTAATTCATCGGAATCTGCCTGTTTTTTAAATAAAGTCTGATGCATGGGGAAACGATAATTCGAAGTTGGAAAATTTATTTTGTTAAACATGGCAATATACACGTTTAAATACAGACTCTTTCAAACAGATAACGTGTCTACCATTACTTCCCTCTGCCTGAAGACTTGTAGGCCTGCAGCCGTCCTAAATTTACCATTGCTACGCCTCGCATTTAAAGAAGGAATTTAATTTTCAAACGACTTTACAACATCTATAGTCTCTGTTAGTTGTATCTTCGAGATATAAAACATATTGTTCTACAATTACCTCCATAATCGACAAAATATATCCCATATTGTTGTATTTAGAAGGGAATTTATGCACTTGAGTGAGCGCGGGAAATTTGAAAATTCGACCGTTCGACTTCAAAATGGCAGCAAGTTCACCACAGAGCACCATCTTGCTCCTCACCTACAGTCAAGGTGACTTAGACAAGTTTCCAAGTCGTCACAGTTTTACAGATGTTGTGGTTGAGTGTTTTGCAGTAAGGATTATCCGTATTTCAATGTGGGAAACTTCACTTGAACGGCATAAGAATGGGGGGTTTTCATTACCATCGGTATTACTTTCATACGATGACAACTCGCTGCCCTGTGTTTACGGAGAAACACAGGCCTTTGTCTAAATTCTTTCATTGCCGTCATGATCGAGAAATTTCACCTTAAAACATATGACAACTGAGAAAATTGTTTAACCTTGTTTGTTCGGTTCGCAATCGCAAAGTAATGTTGCTACCAGTATTTGTCATGCTGCTTGAGGGGTGACAATAACGGCTCCATGCTTTATTGGCCAATATTCCTCTATTCTTTAAATGCCAAATGAATGAAAAGGGTATATGTTTCCCCTTTGAAACCAGCATTAGTTCTTTTGGAACTACTTATAAACGATAACAAACAATTTATCATCGGACCACTGAACTGCAATTGTTCAAGAGGTCAAATCACTAAATGATAGACTGAGTGAGTGATCTTGAACATTGCTCGCCAACAATTCTCACTTTTTAAAGTTTCTTGTGCGTCCAAGAAAGTTGACGAACAAATAAACGAAGCCACCCAAGATGTAGCAAAAACCCGTGGGTACACATAGGCTAGCGTTTTACTCAAAAATTCTACACTGATTAGATGCAAAATGACTAAAACTTCAACAATTCCCACTTTTATAGCTACTAAAAAGGATTTCAAAAATATTTTAAAGGTACTAAAAACGAGCAATGTTGGTAAATTGGTTCAATTTCAACGTTTTTTTCGTTTTTCTTCGTTAGAAACAAGGAATACAAACGAGCAATGTTGGTGAGCATTGTAGTGAGCCTTGTGGCGAGCACTGATGACGTAATTCACCATGAACACACACGAACCAGATGGCAATGTTACAGTCGTATATCGATTATAATTGTAAATAGAACATTTTATTCAATTGTATCACTCAAACATATAGAATATCATCACTATAAAATTCTGTTGTAAAAATGACGTTTATGAACAGCGTTTAAGAACAATATAGCCAGTCAAAGGGAGAATTCCATACAAATAGGCCAAACGAAAATACCCTCTCCCACCCTAGTTGCATCGCAGTTGCCAGAGTATAGATTGAAGGCAAATGAAACTAAGAATCATATCAATATCTTACAAGATTGAAGCTAAAGGGAAAGTACGTCAAAAAAATGAAAATTTCGAGAAAACTATGCAATTATGCTATTTTCTTGCAAAATGGCGAAAAGGTGCCTTTTTCAAAAATCTCGTAAATTATTTACAGTAGGTAAAAAATTTTAAAAACAACACATTTTGAAACTATGTGTCAATAACATGCCAAGTACAAAATTTCATGCAGTTGGCCTCGGTACTATTTGTGTAAACTGAAGTCGAAGTTGCGAGCATTTCAGACAATCACTTACAAAATTGTTGAGCCACCCTCAGATTTTCAGTTTTTTGCCTCTGCTTTCCCCCCTCCCCCCTAGTCAATGTTGAAAAACAACTAAAAAGTTGCCAAACCACGCCTGTCAGCATGGCCAAGTACTTTTTTACAAACAACATTGACATGGGGGAAAGGGGGGCCAAAAAACTCATTTTTTTCAGGGTGGCTAAACAATTTTGTAAGTGATTGTCTGAAAATGTTGTACCTTTAAGGCGTCATAACTTTAAGGTCTTTCCTTCAAATACTTTCAAATTAACAGGGCTGGCAATAATTGCATAAAGGCAGTCCTCTATTTTTTTTTAATTTTTGAACGCTAGTGCGGCCTCGCAGCGTCCCTTAGAAAATATGCTCATTTTGGCTATTTTTACACCATTGGCCTAGTTGGTTACATCTCTTAATAAGCAGCTGAGGCGTTGGCACATGACAAGATATTTACTGTTATTGCATTAGTAGAATTCGAATCAACGTTTTGAATTACTAACTGATATTTTTCAAATGAAAATGGCGAAGCAGCACAACTTCCCATTTTCTGCGTGCTTTTCAAAAAAATTCGGTAATTCATCGGAATCTGCCTGTTTTTTAAATAAAGTCTGATGCATGGGGAAACGATAATTCGAAGTTGGAAAATTTATTTTGTTAAACATGGCAATATACACGTTTAAATACAGACTCTTTTAAACAGATAACGTGTCTACCATTACTTCCCTCTGCCTGAAGACTTGTAGGCCTGCAGCCGTCCTAAATTTACCATTGCTACGCCTCGCATTTAAAGAAGGAATTTAATTTTCAAACGACTTTACAACATCTATAGTCTCTGTTAGTTGTATCTTCGAGATATAAAACATATTGTTCTACAATTACCTCCATAATCGACAAAATATATCCCATATTGTTGTATTTAGAAGGGAATTTATGCACTTGAGTGAGCGCGGGAAATTTGAAAATTCGACAGTTCGACTTCAAAATGGCAGCAAGTTCACCACAGAGCACCATCTTGCTCCTCACCTACAGTCAAGGTGACTTAGACAAGTTTCCAAGTCGTCACAGTTTTACAGATGTTGTGGTTGAGTGTTTTGCAGTAAGGATTATCCGTATTTCAATGTGGGAAACTTCACTTGAACGGCATAAGAATGGGGGGTTTTCATTACCATCGGTATTACTTTCATACGATGACAACTCGCTGCCCTGTGTTTACGGAGAAACACAGGCCTTTGTCTAAATTCTTTCATTGCCGTCATGATCGAGAAATTTCACCTTAAAACATATGACAACTGAGAAAATTGTTTAACCTTGTTTGTTCGGTTCGCAATCGCAAAGTAATGTTGCTACCAGTATTTGTCATGCTGCTTGAGGGGTGACAATAACGGCTCCATGCTTTATTGGCCAATATTCCTCTATTCTTTAAATGCCAAATGAATGAAAAGGGTATATGTTTCCCCTTTGAAACCAGCATTAGTTCTTTTGGAACTACTTATAAACGATAACAAACAATTTATCATCGGACCACTGAACTGCAATTGTTCAAGAGGTCAAATCACTAAATGATAGACTGAGTGAGTGATCTTGAACATTGCTCGCCAACAATTCTCACTTTTTAAAGTTTCTTGTGCGTCCAAGAAAGTTGACGAACAAATAAACGAAGCCACCCAAGATGTAGCAAAAGCCCGTGGGTACACATAGGCTAGCGTTTTACTCAAAAATTCTACACTGATTAGATGCAAAATGACTAAAACTTCAACAATTCCCACTTTTATAGCTACTAAAAAGGATTTCAAAAATATTTTAAAGGTACTAAAAACGAGCAATGTTGGTAAATTGGTTCAATTTCAACTCACCGCGGAGATTTTTTATTCTCATTGGTCTGCAGTGAGAGTGTCTGCTCATACTCACAAGATAATATGCGTTTTGCGCAAAGTTTTTTTCGTTTTTCTTCGTTAGAAACAAGGAATACAAACGAGCAATGTTGGTGAGCATTGTAGTGAGCCTTGTGGCGAGCACTGATGACGTAATTCACCATGAACACACACGAACCAGATGGCAATGTTACAGTCGTATATCGATTATAATTGTAAATAGAACATTTTATTCAATTGTATCACTCAAACATATAGAATATCATCACTATAAAATTCTGTTGTAAAAATGACGTTTATGAACAGCGTTTAAGAACAATATAGCCAGTCAAAGGGAGAATTCCATACAAATAGGCCAAACGAAAATACCCTCTCCCACCCTAGTTGCATCGCAGTTGCCAGAGTATAGATTGAAGGCAAATGAAACTAAGAATCATATCAATATCTTACAAGATTGAAGCTAAAGGGAAAGTACGTCAAAAAAATGAAAATTTCGAGAAAACTATGCAATTATGCTATTTTCTTGCAAAATGGCGAAAAGGTGCCTTTTTCAAAAATCTCGTAAATTATTTACAGTTGGTAAAAAATTTTAAAAACAACACATTTTGAAACTATGTGTCAATAACATGCCAAGTACAAAATTTCATGCAGTTGGCCTCGGTACTCTTTGTGTAAACTGAAGTCGAAGTTGCGAGCATTTCAGACAATCACTTACAAAATTGTTGAGCCACCCTCAGATTTTCAGTTTTTTGCCTCTGCTTTCCCCCCTCCCCCCTAGTCAATGTTGAAAAACCACTAAAAAGTTGCCAAACCACGCCTGTCAGCATGGCCAAGTACTTTTTTACAAACAACATTGACATGGGGGAAAGGGGGGCCAAAAAACTCATTTTTTTCAGGGTGGCTCAACAATTTTGTAAGTGATTGTCTGAAAATGTTGTACCTTTAAGGCGTCATAACTTTAAGGTCTTTCCTTCAAATACTTTCAAATTAACAGGGCTGGCAATAATTGCATAAAGGCAGTCCTCTATTTTTTTTTAATTTTTGAACGCTAGTGCGGCCTCGCAGCGTCCCTTAGAAAATATGCTCATTTTGGCTATTTTTACACCATTGGCCTAGTTGGTTACATCTCTTAATAAGCAGCTGAGGCGTTGGCACATGACAAGATATTTACTGTTATTGCATTAGTAGAATTCGAATCAACGTTTTGAATTACTAACTTATATTTTTCAAATGAAAATGGCGAAGCAGCACAACTTCCCATTTTCTGCGTGCTTTTCAAAAAAATTCGGTAATTCATCGGAATCTGCCTGTTTTTTAAATAAAGTCTGATGCATGGGGAAACGATAATTCGAAGTTGGAAAATTTATTTTGTTAAACATGGCAATATACACGTTTAAATACAGACTCTTTTAAACAGATAACGTGTCTACCATTACTTCCCTCTGCCTGAAGACTTGTAGGCCTGCAGCCGTCCTAAATTTACCATTGCTACGCCTCGCATTTAAAGAAGGAATTTAATTTTCAAACGACTTTACAACATCTATAGTCTCTGTTAGTTGTATCTTCGAGATATAAAACATATTGTTCTACAATTACCTCCATAATCGACAAAATATATCCCATATTGTTGTATTTAGAAGGGAATTTATGCACTTGAGTGAGCGCGGGAAATTTGAAAATTCGACAGTTCGACTTCAAAATGGCAGCAAGTTCACCACAGAGCACCATCTTGCTCCTCACCTACAGTCAAGGTGACTTAGACAAGTTTCCAAGTCGTCACAGTTTTACAGATGTTGTGGTTGAGTGTTTTGCAGTAAGGATTATCCGTATTTCAATGTGGGAAACTTCACTTGAACGGCATAAGAATGGGGGGTTTTCATTACCATCGGTATTACTTTCATACGATGACAACTCGCTGCCCTGTGTTTACGGAGAAACACAGGCCTTTGTCTAAATTCTTTCATTGCCGTCATGATCGAGAAATTTCACCTTAAAACATATGACAACTGAGAAAATTGTTTAACCTTGTTTGTTCGGTTCGCAATCGCAAAGTAATGTTGCTACCAGTATTTGTCATGCTGCTTGAGGGGTGACAATAACGGCTCCATGCTTTATTGGCCAATATTCCTCTATTCTTTAAATGCCAAATGAATGAAAAGGGTATATGTTTCCCCTTTGAAACCAGCATTAGTTCTTTTGGAACTACTTATAAACGATAACAAACAATTTATCATCGGACCACTGAACTGCAATTGTTCAAGAGGTCAAATCACTAAATGATAGACTGAGTGAGTGATCTTGAACATTGCTCGCCAACAATTCTCACTTTTTAAAGTTTCTTGTGCGTCCAAGAAAGTTGACGAACAAATAAACGAAGCCACCCAAGATGTAGCAAAAGCCCGTGGGTACACATAGGCTAGCGTTTTACTCAAAAATTCTACACTGATTAGATGCAAAATGACTAAAACTTCAACAATTCCCACTTTTATAGCTACTAAAAAGGATTTCAAAAATATTTTAAAGGTACTAAAAAGGAGCAATGTTGGTAAATTGGTTCAATTTCAACTCACCGCGGAGATTTTTTATTCTCATTGGTCTGCAGTGAGAGTGTCTGCTCATACTCACAAGATAATATGCGTTTTGCGCAAAGTTTTTTTCGTTTTTCTTCGTTAGAAACAAGGAATACAAACGAGCAATGTTGGTGAGCATTGTAGTGAGCCTTGTGGCGAGCACTGATGACGTAATTCACCATGAACACACACGAACCAGATGGCAATGTTACAGTCGTATATCGATTATAATTGTAAATAGAACATTTTATTCAATTGTATCACTCAAACATATAGAATATCATCACTATAAAATTCTGTTGTAAAAATGACGTTTATGAACAGCGTTTAAGAACAATATAGCCAGTCAAAGGGAGAATTCCATACAAATAGGCCAAACGAAAATACCCTCTCCCACCCTAGTTGCATCGCAGTTGCCAGAGTATAGATTGAAGGCAAATGAAACTAAGAATCATATCAATATCTTACAAGATTGAAGCTAAAGGGAAAGTACGTCAAAAAAATGAAAATTTCGAGAAAACTATGCAATTATGCTATTTTCTTGCAAAATGGCGAAAAGGTGCCTTTTTCAAAAATCTCGTAAATTATTTACAGTTGGTAAAAAATTTTAAAAACAACACATTTTGAAACTATGTGTCAATAACATGCCAAGTACAAAATTTCATGCAGTTGGCCTCGGTACTCTTTGTGTAAACTGAAGTCGAAGTTGCGAGCATTTCAGACAATCACTTACAAAATTGTTGAGCCACCCTCAGATTTTCAGTTTTTTGCCTCTGCTTTCCCCCCTCCCCCCTAGTCAATGTTGAAAAACCACTAAAAAGTTGCCAAACCACGCCTGTCAGCATGGCCAAGTACTTTTTTACAAACAACATTGACATGGGGGAAAGGGGGGCCAAAAAACTCATTTTTTTCAGGGTGGCTCAACAATTTTGTAAGTGATTGTCTGAAAATGTTGTACCTTTAAGGCGTCATAACTTTAAGGTCTTTCCTTCAAATACTTTCAAATTAACAGGGCTGGCAATAATTGCATAAAGGCAGTCCTCTATTTTTTTTTAATTTTTGAACGCTAGTGCGGCCTCGCAGCGTCCCTTAGAAAATATGCTCATTTTGGCTATTTTTACACCATTGGCCTAGTTGGTTACATCTCTTAATAAGCAGCTGAGGCGTTGGCACATGACAAGATATTTACTGTTATTGCATTAGTAGAATTCGAATCAACGTTTTGAATTACTAACTTATATTTTTCAAATGAAAATGGCGAAGCAGCACAACTTCCCATTTTCTGCGTGCTTTTCAAAAAAATTCGGTAATTCATCGGAATCTGCCTGTTTTTTAAATAAAGTCTGATGCATGGGGAAACGATAATTCGAAGTTGGAAAATTTATTTTGTTAAACATGGCAATATACACGTTTAAATACAGACTCTTTTAAACAGATAACGTGTCTACCATTACTTCCCTCTGCCTGAAGACTTGTAGGCCTGCAGCCGTCCTAAATTTACCATTGCTACGCCTCGCATTTAAAGAAGGAATTTAATTTTCAAACGACTTTACAACATCTATAGTCTCTGTTAGTTGTATCTTCGAGATATAAAACATATTGTTCTACAATTACCTCCATAATCGACAAAATATATCCCATATTGTTGTATTTAGAAGGGAATTTATGCACTTGAGTGAGCGCGGGAAATTTGAAAATTCGACAGTTCGACTTCAAAATGGCAGCAAGTTCACCACAGAGCACCATCTTGCTCCTCACCTACAGTCAAGGTGACTTAGACAAGTTTCCAAGTCGTCACAGTTTTACAGATGTTGTGGTTGAGTGTTTTGCAGTAAGGATTATCCGTATTTCAATGTGGGAAACTTCACTTGAACGGCATAAGAATGGGGGGTTTTCATTACCATCGGTATTACTTTCATACGATGACAACTCGCTGCCCTGTGTTTACGGAGAAACACAGGCCTTTGTCTAAATTCTTTCATTGCCGTCATGATCGAGAAATTTCACCTTAAAACATATGACAACTGAGAAAATTGTTTAACCTTGTTTGTTCGGTTCGCAATCGCAAAGTAATGTTGCTACCAGTATTTGTCATGCTGCTTGAGGGGTGACAATAACGGCTCCATGCTTTATTGGCCAATATTCCTCTATTCTTTAAATGCCAAATGAATGAAAAGGGTATATGTTTCCCCTTTGAAACCAGCATTAGTTCTTTTGGAACTACTTATAAACGATAACAAACAATTTATCATCGGACCACTGAACTGCAATTGTTCAAGAGGTCAAATCACTAAATGATAGACTGAGTGAGTGATCTTGAACATTGCTCGCCAACAATTCTCACTTTTTAAAGTTTCTTGTGCGTCCAAGAAAGTTGACGAACAAATAAACGAAGCCACCCAAGATGTAGCAAAAGCCCGTGGGTACACATAGGCTAGCGTTTTACTCAAAAATTCTACACTGATTAGATGCAAAATGACTAAAACTTCAACAATTCCCACTTTTATAGCTACTAAAAAGGATTTCAAAAATATTTTAAAGGTACTAAAAACGAGCAATGTTGGTAAATTGGTTCAATTTCAACTCACCGCGGAGATTTTTTATTCTCATTGGTCTGCAGTGAGAGTGTCTGCTCATACTCACAAGATAATATGCGTTTTGCGCAAAGTTTTTTTCGTTTTTCTTCGTTAGAAACAAGGAATACAAACGAGCAATGTTGGTGAGCATTGTAGTGAGCCTTGTGGCGAGCACTGATGACGTAATTCACCATGAACACACACGAACCAGATGGCAATGTTACAGTCGTATATCGATTATAATTGTAAATAGAACATTTTATTCAATTGTATCACTCAAACATATAGAATATCATCACTATAAAATTCTGTTGTAAAAATGACGTTTATGAACAGCGTTTAAGAACAATATAGCCAGTCAAAGGGAGAATTCCATACAAATAGGCCAAACGAAAATACCCTCTCCCACCCTAGTTGCATCGCAGTTGCCAGAGTATAGATTGAAGGCAAATGAAACTAAGAATCATATCAATATCTTACAAGATTGAAGCTAAAGGGAAAGTACGTCAAAAAAATGAAAATTTCGAGAAAACTATGCAATTATGCTATTTTCTTGCAAAATGGCGAAAAGGTGCCTTTTTCAAAAATCTCGTAAATTATTTACAGTTGGTAAAAAATTTTAAAAACAACACATTTTGAAACTATGTGTCAATAACATGCCAAGTACAAAATTTCATGCAGTTGGCCTCGGTACTCTTTGTGTAAACTGAAGTCGAAGTTGCGAGCATTTCAGACAATCACTTACAAAATTGTTGAGCCACCCTCAGATTTTCAGTTTTTTGCCTCTGCTTTCCCCCCTCCCCCCTAGTCAATGTTGAAAAACCACTAAAAAGTTGCCAAACCACGCCTGTCAGCATGGCCAAGTACTTTTTTACAAACAACATTGACATGGGGGAAAGGGGGGCCAAAAAACTCATTTTTTTCAGGGTGGCTCAACAATTTTGTAAGTGATTGTCTGAAAATGTTGTACCTTTAAGGCGTCATAACTTTAAGGTCTTTCCTTCAAATACTTTCAAATTAACAGGGCTGGCAATAATTGCATAAAGGCAGTCCTCTATTTTTTTTTAATTTTTGAACGCTAGTGCGGCCTCGCAGCGTCCCTTAGAAAATATGCTCATTTTGGCTATTTTTACACCATTGGCCTAGTTGGTTACATCTCTTAATAAGCAGCTGAGGCGTTGGCACATGACAAGATATTTACTGTTATTGCATTAGTAGAATTCGAATCAACGTTTTGAATTACTAACTTATATTTTTCAAATGAAAATGGCGAAGCAGCACAACTTCCCATTTTCTGCGTGCTTTTCAAAAAAATTCGGTAATTCATCGGAATCTGCCTGTTTTTTAAATAAAGTCTGATGCATGGGGAAACGATAATTCGAAGTTGGAAAATTTATTTTGTTAAACATGGCAATATACACGTTTAAATACAGACTCTTTTAAACAGATAACGTGTCTACCATTACTTCCCTCTGCCTGAAGACTTGTAGGCCTGCAGCCGTCCTAAATTTACCATTGCTACGCCTCGCATTTAAAGAAGGAATTTAATTTTCAAACGACTTTACAACATCTATAGTCTCTGTTAGTTGTATCTTCGAGATATAAAACATATTGTTCTACAATTACCTCCATAATCGACAAAATATATCCCATATTGTTGTATTTAGAAGGGAATTTATGCACTTGAGTGAGCGCGGGAAATTTGAAAATTCGACAGTTCGACTTCAAAATGGCAGCAAGTTCACCACAGAGCACCATCTTGCTCCTCACCTACAGTCAAGGTGACTTAGACAAGTTTCCAAGTCGTCACAGTTTTACAGATGTTGTGGTTGAGTGTTTTGCAGTAAGGATTATCCGTATTTCAATGTGGGAAACTTCACTTGAACGGCATAAGAATGGGGGGTTTTCATTACCATCGGTATTACTTTCATACGATGACAACTCGCTGCCCTGTGTTTACGGAGAAACACAGGCCTTTGTCTAAATTCTTTCATTGCCGTCATGATCGAGAAATTTCACCTTAAAACATATGACAACTGAGAAAATTGTTTAACCTTGTTTGTTCGGTTCGCAATCGCAAAGTAATGTTGCTACCAGTATTTGTCATGCTGCTTGAGGGGTGACAATAACGGCTCCATGCTTTATTGGCCAATATTCCTCTATTCTTTAAATGCCAAATGAATGAAAAGGGTATATGTTTCCCCTTTGAAACCAGCATTAGTTCTTTTGGAACTACTTATAAACGATAACAAACAATTTATCATCGGACCACTGAACTGCAATTGTTCAAGAGGTCAAATCACTAAATGATAGACTGAGTGAGTGATCTTGAACATTGCTCGCCAACAATTCTCACTTTTTAAAGTTTCTTGTGCGTCCAAGAAAGTTGACGAACAAATAAACGAAGCCACCCAAGATGTAGCAAAAGCCCGTGGGTACACATAGGCTAGCGTTTTACTCAAAAATTCTACACTGATTAGATGCAAAATGACTAAAACTTCAACAATTCCCACTTTTATAGCTACTAAAAAGGATTTCAAAAATATTTTAAAGGTACTAAAAACGAGCAATGTTGGTAAATTGGTTCAATTTCAACTCACCGCGGAGATTTTTTATTCTCATTGGTCTGCAGTGAGAGTGTCTGCTCATACTCACAAGATAATATGCGTTTTGCGCAAAGTTTTTTTCGTTTTTCTTCGTTAGAAACAAGGAATACAAACGAGCAATGTTGGTGAGCATTGTAGTGAGCCTTGTGGCGAGCACTGATGACGTAATTCACCATGAACACACACGAACCAGATGGCAATGTTACAGTCGTATATCGATTATAATTGTAAATAGAACATTTTATTCAATTGTATCACTCAAACATATAGAATATCATCACTATAAAATTCTGTTGTAAAAATGACGTTTATGAACAGCGTTTAAGAACAATATAGCCAGTCAAAGGGAGAATTCCATACAAATAGGCCAAACGAAAATACCCTCTCCCACCCTAGTTGCATCGCAGTTGCCAGAGTATAGATTGAAGGCAAATGAAACTAAGAATCATATCAATATCTTACAAGATTGAAGCTAAAGGGAAAGTACGTCAAAAAAATGAAAATTTCGAGAAAACTATGCAATTATGCTATTTTCTTGCAAAATGGCGAAAAGGTGCCTTTTTCAAAAATCTCGTAAATTATTTACAGTTGGTAAAAAATTTTAAAAACAACACATTTTGAAACTATGTGTCAATAACATGCCAAGTACAAAATTTCATGCAGTTGGCCTCGGTACTCTTTGTGTAAACTGAAGTCGAAGTTGCGAGCATTTCAGACAATCACTTACAAAATTGTTGAGCCACCCTCAGATTTTCAGTTTTTTGCCTCTGCTTTCCCCCCTCCCCCCTAGTCAATGTTGAAAAACCACTAAAAAGTTGCCAAACCACGCCTGTCAGCATGGCCAAGTACTTTTTTACAAACAACATTGACATGGGGGAAAGGGGGGCCAAAAAACTCATTTTTTTCAGGGTGGCTCAACAATTTTGTAAGTGATTGTCTGAAAATGTTGTACCTTTAAGGCATCATAACTTTAAGGTCTTTCCTTCAAATACTTTCAAATTAACAGGGCTGGCAATAATTGCATAAAGGCAGTCCTCTATTTTTTTTTAATTTTTGAACGCTAGTGCGGCCTCGCAGCGTCCCTTAGAAAATATGCTCATTTTGGCTATTTTTACACCATTGGCCTAGTTGGTTACATCTCTTAATAAGCAGCTGAGGCGTTGGCACATGACAAGATATTTACTGTTATTGCATTAGTAGAATTCGAATCAACGTTTTGAATTACTAACTTATATTTTTCAAATGAAAATGGCGAAGCAGCACAACTTCCCATTTTCTGCGTGCTTTTCAAAAAAATTGGGTAATTCATCGGAATCTGCCTGTTTTTTAAATAAAGTCTGATGCATGGGGAAACGATAATTCGAAGTTGGAAAATTTATTTTGTTAAACATGGCAATATACACGTTTAAATACAGACTCTTTTAAACAGATAACGTGTCTACCATTACTTCCCTCTGCCTGAAGACTTGTAGGCCTGCAGCCGTCCTAAATTTACCATTGCTACGCCTCGCATTTAAAGAAGGAATTTAATTTTCAAACGACTTTACAACATCTATAGTCTCTGTTAGTTGTATCTTCGAGATATAAAACATATTGTTCTACAATTACCTCCATAATCGACAAAATATATCCCATATTGTTGTATTTAGAAGGGAATTTATGCACTTGAGTGAGCGCGGGAAATTTGAAAATTCGACAGTTCGACTTCAAAATGGCAGCAAGTTCACCACAGAGCACCATCTTGCTCCTCACCTACAGTCAAGGTGACTTAGACAAGTTTCCAAGTCGTCACAGTTTTACAGATGTTGTGGTTGAGTGTTTTGCAGTAAGGATTATCCGTATTTCAATGTGGGAAACTTCACTTGAACGGCATAAGAATGGGGGGTTTTCATTACCATCGGTATTACTTTCATACGATGACAACTCGCTGCCCTGTGTTTACGGAGAAACACAGGCCTTTGTCTAAATTCTTTCATTGCCGTCATGATCGAGAAATTTCACCTTAAAACATATGACAACTGAGAAAATTGTTTAACCTTGTTTGTTCGGTTCGCAATCGCAAAGTAATGTTGCTACCAGTATTTGTCATGCTGCTTGAGGGGTGACAATAACGGCTCCATGCTTTATTGGCCAATATTCCTCTATTCTTTAAATGCCAAATGAATGAAAAGGGTATATGTTTCCCCTTTGAAACCAGCATTAGTTCTTTTGGAACTACTTATAAACGATAACAAACAATTTATCATCGGACCACTGAACTGCAATTGTTCAAGAGGTCAAATCACTAAATGATAGACTGAGTGAGTGATCTTGAACATTGCTCGCCAACAATTCTCACTTTTTAAAGTTTCTTGTGCGTCCAAGAAAGTTGACGAACAAATAAACGAAGCCACCCAAGATGTAGCAAAAGCCCGTGGGTACACATAGGCTAGCGTTTTACTCAAAAATTCTACACTGATTAGATGCAAAATGACTAAAACTTCAACAATTCCCACTTTTATAGCTACTAAAAAGGATTTCAAAAATATTTTAAAGGTACTAAAAACGAGCAATGTTGGTAAATTGGTTCAATTTCAACGTTTTTTTCGTTTTTCTTCGTTAGAAACAAGGAATACAAACGAGCAATGTTGGTGAGCATTGTAGTGAGCCTTGTGGCGAGCACTGATGACGTAATTCACCATGAACACACACGAACCAGATGGCAATGTTACAGTCGTATATCGATTATAATTGTAAATAGAACATTTTATTCAATTGTATCACTCAAACATATAGAATATCATCACTATAAAATTCTGTTGTAAAAATGACGTTTATGAACAGCGTTTAAGAACAATATAGCCAGTCAAAGGGAGAATTCCATACAAATAGGCCAAACGAAAATACCCTCTCCCACCCTAGTTGCATCGCAGTTGCCAGAGTATAGATTGAAGGCAAATGAAACTAAGAATCATATCAATATCTTACAAGATTGAAGCTAAAGGGAAAGTACGTCAAAAAAATGAAAATTTCGAGAAAACTATGCAATTATGCTATTTTCTTGCAAAATGGCGAAAAGGTGCCTTTTTCAAAAATCTCGTAAATTATTTACAGTTGGTAAAAAATTTTAAAAACAACACATTTTGAAACTATGTGTCAATAACATGCCAAGTACAAAATTTCATGCAGTTGGCCTCGGTACTCTTTGTGTAAACTGAAGTCGAAGTTGCGAGCATTTCAGACAATCACTTACAAAATTGTTGAGCCACCCTCAGATTTTCAGTTTTTTGCCTCTGCTTTCCCCCCTCCCCCCTAGTCAATGTTGAAAAACCACTAAAAAGTTGCCAAACCACGCCTGTCAGCATGGCCAAGTACTTTTTTACAAACAACATTGACATGGGGGAAAGGGGGGCCAAAAAACTCATTTTTTTCAGGGTGGCTCAACAATTTTGTAAGTGATTGTCTGAAAATGTTGTACCTTTAAGGCGTCATAACTTTAAGGTCTTTCCTTCAAATACTTTCAAATTAACAGGGCTGGCAATAATTGCATAAAGGCAGTCCTCTATTTTTTTTTAATTTTTGAACGCTAGTGCGGCCTCGCAGCGTCCCTTAGAAAATATGCTCATTTTGGCTATTTTTACACCATTGGCCTAGTTGGTTACATCTCTTAATAAGCAGCTGAGGCGTTGGCACATGACAAGATATTTACTGTTATTGCATTAGTAGAATTCGAATCAACGTTTTGAATTACTAACTTATATTTTTCAAATGAAAATGGCGAAGCAGCACAACTTCCCATTTTCTGCGTGCTTTTCAAAAAAATTCGGTAATTCATCGGAATCTGCCTGTTTTTTAAATAAAGTCTGATGCATGGGGAAACGATAATTCGAAGTTGGAAAATTTATTTTGTTAAACATGGCAATATACACGTTTAAATACAGACTCTTTTAAACAGATAACGTGTCTACCATTACTTCCCTCTGCCTGAAGACTTGTAGGCCTGCAGCCGTCCTAAATTTACCATTGCTACGCCTCGCATTTAAAGAAGGAATTTAATTTTCAAACGACTTTACAACATCTATAGTCTCTGTTAGTTGTATCTTCGAGATATAAAACATATTGTTCTACAATTACCTCCATAATCGACAAAATATATCCCATATTGTTGTATTTAGAAGGGAATTTATGCACTTGAGTGAGCGCGGGAAATTTGAAAATTCGACAGTTCGACTTCAAAATGGCAGCAAGTTCACCACAGAGCACCATCTTGCTCCTCACCTACAGTCAAGGTGACTTAGACAAGTTTCCAAGTCGTCACAGTTTTACAGATGTTGTGGTTGAGTGTTTTGCAGTAAGGATTATCCGTATTTCAATGTGGGAAACTTCACTTGAACGGCATAAGAATGGGGGGTTTTCATTACCATCGGTATTACTTTCATACGATGACAACTCGCTGCCCTGTGTTTACGGAGAAACACAGGCCTTTGTCTAAATTCTTTCATTGCCGTCATGATCGAGAAATTTCACCTTAAAACATATGACAACTGAGAAAATTGTTTAACCTTGTTTGTTCGGTTCGCAATCGCAAAGTAATGTTGCTACCAGTATTTGTCATGCTGCTTGAGGGGTGACAATAACGGCTCCATGCTTTATTGGCCAATATTCCTCTATTCTTTAAATGCCAAATGAATGAAAAGGGTATATGTTTCCCCTTTGAAACCAGCATTAGTTCTTTTGGAACTACTTATAAACGATAACAAACAATTTATCATCGGACCACTGAACTGCAATTGTTCAAGAGGTCAAATCACTAAATGATAGACTGAGTGAGTGATCTTGAACATTGCTCGCCAACAATTCTCACTTTTTAAAGTTTCTTGTGCGTCCAAGAAAGTTGACGAACAAATAAACGAAGCCACCCAAGATGTAGCAAAAGCCCGTGGGTACACATAGGCTAGCGTTTTACTCAAAAATTCTACACTGATTAGATGCAAAATGACTAAAACTTCAACAATTCCCACTTTTATAGCTACTAAAAAGGATTTCAAAAATATTTTAAAGGTACTAAAAACGAGCAATGTTGGTAAATTGGTTCAATTTCAACTCACCGCGGAGATTTTTTATTCTCATTGGTCTGCAGTGAGAGTGTCTGCTCATACTCACAAGATAATATGCGTTTTGCGCAAAGTTTTTTTCGTTTTTCTTCGTTAGAAACAAGGAATACAAACGAGCAATGTTGGTGAGCATTGTAGTGAGCCTTGTGGCGAGCACTGATGACGTAATTCACCATGAACACACACGAACCAGATGGCAATGTTACAGTCGTATATCGATTATAATTGTAAATAGAACATTTTATTCAATTGTATCACTCAAACATATAGAATATCATCACTATAAAATTCTGTTGTAAAAATGACGTTTATGAACAGCGTTTAAGAACAATATAGCCAGTCAAAGGGAGAATTCCATACAAATAGGCCAAACGAAAATACCCTCTCCCACCCTAGTTGCATCGCAGTTGCCAGAGTATAGATTGAAGGCAAATGAAACTAAGAATCATATCAATATCTTACAAGATTGAAGCTAAAGGGAAAGTACGTCAAAAAAATGAAAATTTCGAGAAAACTATGCAATTATGCTATTTTCTTGCAAAATGGCGAAAAGGTGCCTTTTTCAAAAATCTCGTAAATTATTTACAGTAGGTAAAAAATTTTAAAAACAACACATTTTGAAACTATGTGTCAATAACATGCCAAGTACAAAATTTCATGCAGTTGGCCTCGGTACTCTTTGTGTAAACTGAAGTCGAAGTTGCGAGCATTTCAGACAATCACTTACAAAATTGTTGAGCCACCCTCAGATTTTCAGTTTTTTGCCTCTGCTTTCCCCCCTCCCCCCTAGTCAATGTTGAAAAACCACTAAAAAGTTGCCAAACCACGCCTGTCAGCATGGCCAAGTACTTTTTTACAAACAACATTGACATGGGGGAAAGGGGGGCCAAAAAACTCATTTTTTTCAGGGTGGCTCAACAATTTTGTAAGTGATTGTCTGAAAATGTTGTACCTTTAAGGCGTCATAACTTTAAGGTCTTTCCTTCAAATACTTTCAAATTAACAGGGCTGGCAATAATTGCATAAAGGCAGTCCTCTATTTTTTTTTAATTTTTGAACGCTAGTGCGGCCTCGCAGCGTCCCTTAGAAAATATGCTCATTTTGGCTATTTTTACACCATTGGCCTAGTTGGTTACATCTCTTAATAAGCAGCTGAGGCGTTGGCACATGACAAGATATTTACTGTTATTGCATTAGTAGAATTCGAATCAACGTTTTGAATTACTAACTTATATTTTTCAAATGAAAATGGCGAAGCAGCACAACTTCCCATTTTCTGCGTGCTTTTCAAAAAAATTGGGTAATTCATCGGAATCTGCCTGTTTTTTAAATAAAGTCTGATGCATGGGGAAACGATAATTCGAAGTTGGAAAATTTATTTTGTTAAACATGGCAATATACACGTTTAAATACAGACTCTTTTAAACAGATAACGTGTCTACCATTACTTCCCTCTGCCTGAAGACTTGTAGGCCTGCAGCCGTCCTAAATTTACCATTGCTACGCCTCGCATTTAAAGAAGGAATTTAATTTTCAAACGACTTTACAACATCTATAGTCTCTGTTAGTTGTATCTTCGAGATATAAAACATATTGTTCTACAATTACCTCCATAATCGACAAAATATATCCCATATTGTTGTATTTAGAAGGGAATTTATGCACTTGAGTGAGCGCGGGAAATTTGAAAATTCGACAGTTCGACTTCAAAATGGCAGCAAGTTCACCACAGAGCACCATCTTGCTCCTCACCTACAGTCAAGGTGACTTAGACAAGTTTCCAAGTCGTCACAGTTTTACAGATGTTGTGGTTGAGTGTTTTGCAGTAAGGATTATCCGTATTTCAATGTGGGAAACTTCACTTGAACGGCATAAGAATGGGGGGTTTTCATTACCATCGGTATTACTTTCATACGATGACAACTCGCTGCCCTGTGTTTACGGAGAAACACAGGCCTTTGTCTAAATTCTTTCATTGCCGTCATGATCGAGAAATTTCACCTTAAAACATATGACAACTGAGAAA
Organism: Aurelia coerulea; assembly: GCA_039566865.1. Lineage (NCBI taxonomy): Eukaryota > Metazoa > Cnidaria > Scyphozoa > Semaeostomeae > Ulmaridae > Aurelia > Aurelia coerulea. The sequence continues at coordinate 18,526,300 of CM076945.1, forward strand.
ATTGTTTAACCTTGTTTGTTCGGTTCGCAATCGCAAAGTAATGTTGCTACCAGTATTTGTCATGCTGCTTGAGGGGTGACAATAACGGCTCCATGCTTTATTGGCCAATATTCCTCTATTCTTTAAATGCCAAATGAATGAAAAGGGTATATGTTTCCCCTTTGAAACCAGCATTAGTTCTTTTGGAACTACTTATAAACGATAACAAACAATTTATCATCGGACCACTGAACTGCAATTGTTCAAGAGGTCAAATCACTAAATGATAGACTGAGTGAGTGATCTTGAACATTGCTCGCCAACAATTCTCACTTTTTAAAGTTTCTTGTGCGTCCAAGAAAGTTGACGAACAAATAAACGAAGCCACCCAAGATGTAGCAAAAGCCCGTGGGTACACATAGGCTAGCGTTTTACTCAAAAATTCTACACTGATTAGATGCAAAATGACTAAAACTTCAACAATTCCCACTTTTATAGCTACTAAAAAGGATTTCAAAAATATTTTAAAGGTACTAAAAACGAGCAATGTTGGTAAATTGGTTCAATTTCAACTCACCGCGGAGATTTTTTATTCTCATTGGTCTGCAGTGAGAGTGTCTGCTCATACTCACAAGATAATATGCGTTTTGCGCAAAGTTTTTTTCGTTTTTCTTCGTTAGAAACAAGGAATACAAACGAGCAATGTTGGTGAGCATTGTAGTGAGCCTTGTGGCGAGCACTGATGACGTAATTCACCATGAACACACACGAACCAGATGGCAATGTTACAGTCGTATATCGATTATAATTGTAAATAGAACATTTTATTCAATTGTATCACTCAAACATATAGAATATCATCACTATAAAATTCTGTTGTAAAAATGACGTTTATGAACAGCGTTTAAGAACAATATAGCCAGTCAAAGGGAGAATTCCATACAAATAGGCCAAACGAAAATACCCTCTCCCACCCTAGTTGCATCGCAGTTGCCAGAGTATAGATTGAAGGCAAATGAAACTAAGAATCATATCAATATCTTACAAGATTGAAGCTAAAGGGAAAGTACGTCAAAAAAATGAAAATTTCGAGAAAACTATGCAATTATGCTATTTTCTTGCAAAATGGCGAAAAGGTGCCTTTTTCAAAAATCTCGTAAATTATTTACAGTAGGTAAAAAATTTTAAAAACAACACATTTTGAAACTATGTGTCAATAACATGCCAAGTACAAAATTTCATGCAGTTGGCCTCGGTACTCTTTGTGTAAACTGAAGTCGAAGTTGCGAGCATTTCAGACAATCACTTACAAAATTGTTGAGCCACCCTCAGATTTTCAGTTTTTTGCCTCTGCTTTCCCCCCTCCCCCCTAGTCAATGTTGAAAAACCACTAAAAAGTTGCCAAACCACGCCTGTCAGCATGGCCAAGTACTTTTTTACAAACAACATTGACATGGGGGAAAGGGGGGCCAAAAAACTCATTTTTTTCAGGGTGGCTCAACAATTTTGTAAGTGATTGTCTGAAAATGTTGTACCTTTAAGGCGTCATAACTTTAAGGTCTTTCCTTCAAATACTTTCAAATTAACAGGGCTGGCAATAATTGCATAAAGGCAGTCCTCTATTTTTTTTTAATTTTTGAACGCTAGTGCGGCCTCGCAGCGTCCCTTAGAAAATATGCTCATTTTGGCTATTTTTACACCATTGGCCTAGTTGGTTACATCTCTTAATAAGCAGCTGAGGCGTTGGCACATGACAAGATATTTACTGTTATTGCATTAGTAGAATTCGAATCAACGTTTTGAATTACTAACTTATATTTTTCAAATGAAAATGGCGAAGCAGCACAACTTCCCATTTTCTGCGTGCTTTTCAAAAAAATTGGGTAATTCATCGGAATCTGCCTGTTTTTTAAATAAAGTCTGATGCATGGGGAAACGATAATTCGAAGTTGGAAAATTTATTTTGTTAAACATGGCAATATACACGTTTAAATACAGACTCTTTTAAACAGATAACGTGTCTACCATTACTTCCCTCTGCCTGAAGACTTGTAGGCCTGCAGCCGTCCTAAATTTACCATTGCTACGCCTCGCATTTAAAGAAGGAATTTAATTTTCAAACGACTTTACAACATCTATAGTCTCTGTTAGTTGTATCTTCGAGATATAAAACATATTGTTCTACAATTACCTCCATAATCGACAAAATATATCCCATATTGTTGTATTTAGAAGGGAATTTATGCACTTGAGTGAGCGCGGGAAATTTGAAAATTCGACAGTTCGACTTCAAAATGGCAGCAAGTTCACCACAGAGCACCATCTTGCTCCTCACCTACAGTCAAGGTGACTTAGACAAGTTTCCAAGTCGTCACAGTTTTACAGATGTTGTGGTTGAGTGTTTTGCAGTAAGGATTATCCGTATTTCAATGTGGGAAACTTCACTTGAACGGCATAAGAATGGGGGGTTTTCATTACCATCGGTATTACTTTCATACGATGACAACTCGCTGCCCTGTGTTTACGGAGAAACACAGGCCTTTGTCTAAATTCTTTCATTGCCGTCATGATCGAGAAATTTCACCTTAAAACATATGACAACTGAGAAAATTGTTTAACCTTGTTTGTTCGGTTCGCAATCGCAAAGTAATGTTGCTACCAGTATTTGTCATGCTGCTTGAGGGGTGACAATAACGGCTCCATGCTTTATTGGCCAATATTCCTCTATTCTTTAAATGCCAAATGAATGAAAAGGGTATATGTTTCCCCTTTGAAACCAGCATTAGTTCTTTTGGAACTACTTATAAACGATAACAAACAATTTATCATCGGACCACTGAACTGCAATTGTTCAAGAGGTCAAATCACTAAATGATAGACTGAGTGAGTGATCTTGAACATTGCTCGCCAACAATTCTCACTTTTTAAAGTTTCTTGTGCGTCCAAGAAAGTTGACGAACAAATAAACGAAGCCACCCAAGATGTAGCAAAAGCCCGTGGGTACACATAGGCTAGCGTTTTACTCAAAAATTCTACACTGATTAGATGCAAAATGACTAAAACTTCAACAATTCCCACTTTTATAGCTACTAAAAAGGATTTCAAAAATATTTTAAAGGTACTAAAAACGAGCAATGTTGGTAAATTGGTTCAATTTCAACTCACCGCGGAGATTTTTTATTCTCATTGGTCTGCAGTGAGAGTGTCTGCTCATACTCACAAGATAATATGCGTTTTGCGCAAAGTTTTTTTCGTTTTTCTTCGTTAGAAACAAGGAATACAAACGAGCAATGTTGGTGAGCATTGTAGTGAGCCTTGTGGCGAGCACTGATGACGTAATTCACCATGAACACACACGAACCAGATGGCAATGTTACAGTCGTATATCGATTATAATTGTAAATAGAACATTTTATTCAATTGTATCACTCAAACATATAGAATATCATCACTATAAAATTCTGTTGTAAAAATGACGTTTATGAACAGCGTTTAAGAACAATATAGCCAGTCAAAGGGAGAATTCCATACAAATAGGCCAAACGAAAATACCCTCTCCCACCCTAGTTGCATCGCAGTTGCCAGAGTATAGATTGAAGGCAAATGAAACTAAGAATCATATCAATATCTTACAAGATTGAAGCTAAAGGGAAAGTACGTCAAAAAAATGAAAATTTCGAGAAAACTATGCAATTATGCTATTTTCTTGCAAAATGGCGAAAAGGTGCCTTTTTCAAAAATCTCGTAAATTATTTACAGTAGGTAAAAAATTTTAAAAACAACACATTTTGAAACTATGTGTCAATAACATGCCAAGTACAAAATTTCATGCAGTTGGCCTCGGTACTCTTTGTGTAAACTGAAGTCGAAGTTGCGAGCATTTCAGACAATCACTTACAAAATTGTTGAGCCACCCTCAGATTTTCAGTTTTTTGCCTCTGCTTTCCCCCCTCCCCCCTAGTCAATGTTGAAAAACCACTAAAAAGTTGCCAAACCACGCCTGTCAGCATGGCCAAGTACTTTTTTACAAACAACATTGACATGGGGGAAAGGGGGGCCAAAAAACTCATTTTTTTCAGGGTGGCTCAACAATTTTGTAAGTGATTGTCTGAAAATGTTGTACCTTTAAGGCGTCATAACTTTAAGGTCTTTCCTTCAAATACTTTCAAATTAACAGGGCTGGCAATAATTGCATAAAGGCAGTCCTCTATTTTTTTTTAATTTTTGAACGCTAGTGCGGCCTCGCAGCGTCCCTTAGAAAATATGCTCATTTTGGCTATTTTTACACCATTGGCCTAGTTGGTTACATCTCTTAATAAGCAGCTGAGGCGTTGGCACATGACAAGATATTTACTGTTATTGCATTAGTAGAATTCGAATCAACGTTTTGAATTACTAACTTATATTTTTCAAATGAAAATGGCGAAGCAGCACAACTTCCCATTTTCTGCGTGCTTTTCAAAAAAATTGGGTAATTCATCGGAATCTGCCTGTTTTTTAAATAAAGTCTGATGCATGGGGAAACGATAATTCGAAGTTGGAAAATTTATTTTGTTAAACATGGCAATATACACGTTTAAATACAGACTCTTTTAAACAGATAACGTGTCTACCATTACTTCCCTCTGCCTGAAGACTTGTAGGCCTGCAGCCGTCCTAAATTTACCATTGCTACGCCTCGCATTTAAAGAAGGAATTTAATTTTCAAACGACTTTACAACATCTATAGTCTCTGTTAGTTGTATCTTCGAGATATAAAACATATTGTTCTACAATTACCTCCATAATCGACAAAATATATCCCATATTGTTGTATTTAGAAGGGAATTTATGCACTTGAGTGAGCGCGGGAAATTTGAAAATTCGACAGTTCGACTTCAAAATGGCAGCAAGTTCACCACAGAGCACCATCTTGCTCCTCACCTACAGTCAAGGTGACTTAGACAAGTTTCCAAGTCGTCACAGTTTTACAGATGTTGTGGTTGAGTGTTTTGCAGTAAGGATTATCCGTATTTCAATGTGGGAAACTTCACTTGAACGGCATAAGAATGGGGGGTTTTCATTACCATCGGTATTACTTTCATACGATGACAACTCGCTGCCCTGTGTTTACGGAGAAACACAGGCCTTTGTCTAAATTCTTTCATTGCCGTCATGATCGAGAAATTTCACCTTAAAACATATGACAACTGAGAAAATTGTTTAACCTTGTTTGTTCGGTTCGCAATCGCAAAGTAATGTTGCTACCAGTATTTGTCATGCTGCTTGAGGGGTGACAATAACGGCTCCATGCTTTATTGGCCAATATTCCTCTATTCTTTAAATGCCAAATGAATGAAAAGGGTATATGTTTCCCCTTTGAAACCAGCATTAGTTCTTTTGGAACTACTTATAAACGATAACAAACAATTTATCATCGGACCACTGAACTGCAATTGTTCAAGAGGTCAAATCACTAAATGATAGACTGAGTGAGTGATCTTGAACATTGCTCGCCAACAATTCTCACTTTTTAAAGTTTCTTGTGCGTCCAAGAAAGTTGACGAACAAATAAACGAAGCCACCCAAGATGTAGCAAAAGCCCGTGGGTACACATAGGCTAGCGTTTTACTCAAAAATTCTACACTGATTAGATGCAAAATGACTAAAACTTCAACAATTCCCACTTTTATAGCTACTAAAAAGGATTTCAAAAATATTTTAAAGGTACTAAAAACGAGCAATGTTGGTAAATTGGTTCAATTTCAACTCACCGCGGAGATTTTTTATTCTCATTGGTCTGCAGTGAGAGTGTCTGCTCATACTCACAAGATAATATGCGTTTTGCGCAAAGTTTTTTTCGTTTTTCTTCGTTAGAAACAAGGAATACAAACGAGCAATGTTGGTGAGCATTGTAGTGAGCCTTGTGGCGAGCACTGATGACGTAATTCACCATGAACACACACGAACCAGATGGCAATGTTACAGTCGTATATCGATTATAATTGTAAATAGAACATTTTATTCAATTGTATCACTCAAACATATAGAATATCATCACTATAAAATTCTGTTGTAAAAATGACGTTTATGAACAGCGTTTAAGAACAATATAGCCAGTCAAAGGGAGAATTCCATACAAATAGGCCAAACGAAAATACCCTCTCCCACCCTAGTTGCATCGCAGTTGCCAGAGTATAGATTGAAGGCAAATGAAACTAAGAATCATATCAATATCTTACAAGATTGAAGCTAAAGGGAAAGTACGTCAAAAAAATGAAAATTTCGAGAAAACTATGCAATTATGCTATTTTCTTGCAAAATGGCGAAAAGGTGCCTTTTTCAAAAATCTCGTAAATTATTTACAGTAGGTAAAAAATTTTAAAAACAACACATTTTGAAACTATGTGTCAATAACATGCCAAGTACAAAATTTCATGCAGTTGGCCTCGGTACTCTTTGTGTAAACTGAAGTCGAAGTTGCGAGCATTTCAGACAATCACTTACAAAATTGTTGAGCCACCCTCAGATTTTCAGTTTTTTGCCTCTGCTTTCCCCCCTCCCCCCTAGTCAATGTTGAAAAACCACTAAAAAGTTGCCAAACCACGCCTGTCAGCATGGCCAAGTACTTTTTTACAAACAACATTGACATGGGGGAAAGGGGGGCCAAAAAACTCATTTTTTTCAGGGTGGCTCAACAATTTTGTAAGTGATTGTCTGAAAATGTTGTACCTTTAAGGCGTCATAACTTTAAGGTCTTTCCTTCAAATACTTTCAAATTAACAGGGCTGGCAATAATTGCATAAAGGCAGTCCTCTATTTTTTTTTAATTTTTGAACGCTAGTGCGGCCTCGCAGCGTCCCTTAGAAAATATGCTCATTTTGGCTATTTTTACACCATTGGCCTAGTTGGTTACATCTCTTAATAAGCAGCTGAGGCGTTGGCACATGACAAGATATTTACTGTTATTGCATTAGTAGAATTCGAATCAACGTTTTGAATTACTAACTTATATTTTTCAAATGAAAATGGCGAAGCAGCACAACTTCCCATTTTCTGCGTGCTTTTCAAAAAAATTGGGTAATTCATCGGAATCTGCCTGTTTTTTAAATAAAGTCTGATGCATGGGGAAACGATAATTCGAAGTTGGAAAATTTATTTTGTTAAACATGGCAATATACACGTTTAAATACAGACTCTTTTAAACAGATAACGTGTCTACCATTACTTCCCTCTGCCTGAAGACTTGTAGGCCTGCAGCCGTCCTAAATTTACCATTGCTACGCCTCGCATTTAAAGAAGGAATTTAATTTTCAAACGACTTTACAACATCTATAGTCTCTGTTAGTTGTATCTTCGAGATATAAAACATATTGTTCTACAATTACCTCCATAATCGACAAAATATATCCCATATTGTTGTATTTAGAAGGGAATTTATGCACTTGAGTGAGCGCGGGAAATTTGAAAATTCGACCGTTCGACTTCAAAATGGCAGCAAGTTCACCACAGAGCACCATCTTGCTCCTCACCTACAGTCAAGGTGACTTAGACAAGTTTCCAAGTCGTCACAGTTTTACAGATGTTGTGGTTGAGTGTTTTGCAGTAAGGATTATCCGTATTTCAATGTGGGAAACTTCACTTGAACGGCATAAGAATGGGGGGTTTTCATTACCATCGGTATTACTTTCATACGATGACAACTCGCTGCCCTGTGTTTACGGAGAAACACAGGCCTTTGTCTAAATTCTTTCATTGCCGTCATGATCGAGAAATTTCACCTTAAAACATATGACAACTGAGAAAATTGTTTAACCTTGTTTGTTCGGTTCGCAATCGCAAAGTAATGTTGCTACCAGTATTTGTCATGCTGCTTGAGGGGTGACAATAACGGCTCCATGCTTTATTGGCCAATATTCCTCTATTCTTTAAATGCCAAATGAATGAAAAGGGTATATGTTTCCCCTTTGAAACCAGCATTAGTTCTTTTGGAACTACTTATAAACGATAACAAACAATTTATCATCGGACCACTGAACTGCAATTGTTCAAGAGGTCAAATCACTAAATGATAGACTGAGTGAGTGATCTTGAACATTGCTCGCCAACAATTCTCACTTTTTAAAGTTTCTTGTGCGTCCAAGAAAGTTGACGAACAAATAAACGAAGCCACCCAAGATGTAGCAAAAGCCCGTGGGTACACATAGGCTAGCGTTTTACTCAAAAATTCTACACTGATTAGATGCAAAATGACTAAAACTTCAACAATTCCCACTTTTATAGCTACTAAAAAGGATTTCAAAAATATTTTAAAGGTACTAAAAACGAGCAATGTTGGTAAATTGGTTCAATTTCAACTCACCGCGGAGATTTTTTATTCTCATTGGTCTGCAGTGAGAGTGTCCAGTGGCGAAGCTGGGCGAAAATGGTAGGTCATGCTCTGGGCGGAAGGCGAATAGAAGAAGCTCCTTGCGCCGGAGGCGGAAACGGCGCGGAAAGTATCTTGTGCCACGCCCATTTTTCTGCCTGGGAACGCCCATTGTTGTAAAAAGGCTTGAACAATGCCATTTCTGTAGAGATATAAAATACACCTATAAATTCATGAAAAATTCTTATTTTCAAACACTTTAGGCCAAGAATTGTTCCCAAAATTTTCTTGTTTCAAATCAGGCATATCAGCAGTAAAACATTTGTTTATCACTAATCTGGCAGGCATGTGTTAGGGTTTCAGATGTCATACAATCATTTCTGTTGAGCAGTTGCCATTTTTTAATCCTCAATGAAAAGATCATTGACTGAAACTCAAGTCCCAGATCACAGGAATATCTTTTTAAGCAGAAGGGAGAAGGGAAGCAGAAAAAGCAAAGTTCTCTTGGAAAGCTCATTTGGTTGGTAACACATATGCTGATAATAACCTGGTGGGGGGTTATTCTTATATAAATAGGGTAAGGGTGCTCTGGCTGTGGTACAAAATATCAACCAAAACAAATTTCTAGCATCAAAATGGACCCACAAGATAACTTTTCTTAGCCTACATAGCCAAAACTATTTATTCTTTGTCATCAACAATATATGGAAAATGCCCTGAACTGATAGATTTCATGTAATGTATATATTTAAATGTTCGCGTATTTTGATAATGCTGCTTGACTTTGATTTTGTTTGTAAATTCATTTTTATATTCTATTCAATTTTTCTCAGTTTGAGACCCAGAAAATAATCCAGAAGTTCAGGGAACTCATAGAAATTCTTGTACAAATGACAAACCCAAAAATGTTATTTTTTTGTCAAAGTTTTAGACCCAAAGAGTAACCTGAGCACCCCCCCCCCCCCTTCCTAACCAAAGCAAAGTACCTTGGAGATAATTATAATGCAGAGAGAAAATTATCTTGCAAAAGTTCCTTTGTCAGCAACAAATTATGATAATACTGCAAGAACAGGACAATTTTCTTCGAAGGTAAGTCTAAAATACTAGGCTTGTCTATGAATATGGCGAGAACACTTGCGCATATTTTTTTATGAGAAACTAAGAATTTTGCTCGGTACTGAAAGTTTCTTAAAAATATCAGATTTTCAGTACTCAGAGTTTCTTATGAGTTTCTTACAGGTTCTATAACAATCTTCATGGTCACTGCCTATGCCCTTATGAACATTTCAAAACGATGTTTTTGTAAGCTTTCCAATGTTTAGACATTGCTCAAGTACTTTTCGAGTAATATGATATAGGAAACGAGTGAAAAAACTGTAAAATATGTTAGGCACATCCTTTATCAAAATAAATAGTTTCTTAATCATTTATTTTCACAGTACTGGAATTTCCCCCACAGCCTACCTTTCTACCTTCCTTCATTTACCACGAGACTTCTTGGAATATCTTGGGACACTGTCCTTCCTCTTCAGAACAAGCTTTGCTTTGCAGTTGGCGTTTAGTTATTGGCCTAGGCCTACGATCACATACCCTCCCTTTCTGGCTTCTGCTAGCCTGAAGCTGCACAAGATTTTCTTGAGAACTAGGCTGCACAATGTCTCCCTCGATAAAGAAGGACTTCCAGTGAATCTTTGCATTCCACAATAATCGAAATTCAAATAATAATCCTCCAACTAGACGTGTATGTAGGGGCACTGACACTTCATCTTGAACGGAGCCTAGGCCAGTCAATCTCACAAAACAAAGTTTATATCGTCATCATTTCCATTGTTTCAATGCGTATCCTGCTTTTGAACTTCCGCAGGACCTTATGTCGAAAACTGGCGCAATGGGCATGCGTTAGATCAGCTTCAGCCAATCAATTCATTGCTAGGTTTATGATTATAATGACCCATCTCCTGCGATTTCAGATCGGCAAGACATAACATAGGGAACCAGTACGGAAAACAGTGAAATTTGACCATAACTACACAGTGTAGCTACAACATTAGTATAGAAACCCTATGATAGGTCTGGCGCTCCGAATCGAGCACGAGTTAACACAGGGGACCAAGGTATCGACAGGTCAAGATACAAAGGGTAAAATTTGTTGTACTATGACATATGTTGTGATTTTAAAGAAAATTTTTCAAAGAAATATTTTTTCTTGTGAAAAAATATTCATGATATCTCTGAAAATTGTTGGTCATGCTGAGCATGAGCAGCATGATCGCTAGATTCGCCACTGAGAGTGTCTGCTCATACTCACAAGATAATATGCGTTTTGCGCAAAGTTTTTTTCGTTTTTCTTCGTTAGAAACAAGGAATACAAACGAGCAATGTTGGTGAGCATTGTAGTGAGCCTTGTGGCGAGCACTGATGACGTAATTCACCATGAACACACACGAACCAGATGGCAATGTTACAGTCGTATATCGATTATAATTGTAAATAGAACATTTTATTCAATTGTATCACTCAAACATATAGAATATCATCACTATAAAATTCTGTTGTAAAAATGACGTTTATGAACAGCGTTTAAGAACAATATAGCCAGTCAAAGGGAGAATTCCATACAAATAGGCCAAACGAAAATACCCTCTCCCACCCTAGTTGCATCGCAGTTGCCAGAGTATAGATTGAAGGCAAATGAAACTAAGAATCATATCAATATCTTACAAGATTGAAGCTAAAGGGAAAGTACGTCAAAAAAATGAAAATTTCGAGAAAACTATGCAATTATGCTATTTTCTTGCAAAATGGCGAAAAGGTGCCTTTTTCAAAAATCTCGTAAATTATTTACAGTAGGTAAAAAATTTTAAAAACAACACATTTTGAAACTATGTGTCAATAACATGCCAAGTACAAAATTTCATGCAGTTGGCCTCGGTACTCTTTGTGTAAACTGAAGTCGAAGTTGCGAGCATTTCAGACAATCACTTACAAAATTGTTGAGCCACCCTCAGATTTTCAGTTTTTTGCCTCTGCTTTCCCCCCTCCCCCCTAGTCAATGTTGAAAAACCACTAAAAAGTTGCCAAACCACGCCTGTCAGCATGGCCAAGTACTTTTTTACAAACAACATTGACATGGGGGAAAGGGGGGCCAAAAAACTCATTTTTTTCAGGGTGGCTCAACAATTTTGTAAGTGATTGTCTGAAAATGTTGTACCTTTAAGGCGTCATAACTTTAAGGTCTTTCCTTCAAATACTTTCAAATTAACAGGGCTGGCAATAATTGCATAAAGGCAGTCCTCTATTTTTTTTTAATTTTTGAACGCTAGTGCGGCCTCGCAGCGTCCCTTAGAAAATATGCTCATTTTGGCTATTTTTACACCATTGGCCTAGTTGGTTACATCTCTTAATAAGCAGCTGAGGCGTTGGCACATGACAAGATATTTACTGTTATTGCATTAGTAGAATTCGAATCAACGTTTTGAATTACTAACTTATATTTTTCAAATGAAAATGGCGAAGCAGCACAACTTCCCATTTTCTGCGTGCTTTTCAAAAAAATTGGGTAATTCATCGGAATCTGCCTGTTTTTTAAATAAAGTCTGATGCATGGGGAAACGATAATTCGAAGTTGGAAAATTTATTTTGTTAAACATGGCAATATACACGTTTAAATACAGACTCTTTTAAACAGATAACGTGTCTACCATTACTTCCCTCTGCCTGAAGACTTGTAGGCCTGCAGCCGTCCTAAATTTACCATTGCTACGCCTCGCATTTAAAGAAGGAATTTAATTTTCAAACGACTTTACAACATCTATAGTCTCTGTTAGTTGTATCTTCGAGATATAAAACATATTGTTCTACAATTACCTCCATAATCGACAAAATATATCCCATATTGTTGTATTTAGAAGGGAATTTATGCACTTGAGTGAGCGCGGGAAATTTGAAAATTCGACCGTTCGACTTCAAAATGGCAGCAAGTTCACCACAGAGCACCATCTTGCTCCTCACCTACAGTCAAGGTGACTTAGACAAGTTTCCAAGTCGTCACAGTTTTACAGATGTTGTGGTTGAGTGTTTTGCAGTAAGGATTATCCGTATTTCAATGTGGGAAACTTCACTTGAACGGCATAAGAATGGGGGGTTTTCATTACCATCGGTATTACTTTCATACGATGACAACTCGCTGCCCTGTGTTTACGGAGAAACACAGGCCTTTGTCTAAATTCTTTCATTGCCGTCATGATCGAGAAATTTCACCTTAAAACATATGACAACTGAGAAAATTGTTTAACCTTGTTTGTTCGGTTCGCAATCGCAAAGTAATGTTGCTACCAGTATTTGTCATGCTGCTTGAGGGGTGACAATAACGGCTCCATGCTTTATTGGCCAATATTCCTCTATTCTTTAAATGCCAAATGAATGAAAAGGGTATATGTTTCCCCTTTGAAACCAGCATTAGTTCTTTTGGAACTACTTATAAACGATAACAAACAATTTATCATCGGACCACTGAACTGCAATTGTTCAAGAGGTCAAATCACTAAATGATAGACTGAGTGAGTGATCTTGAACATTGCTCGCCAACAATTCTCACTTTTTAAAGTTTCTTGTGCGTCCAAGAAAGTTGACGAACAAATAAACGAAGCCACCCAAGATGTAGCAAAAGCCCGTGGGTACACATAGGCTAGCGTTTTACTCAAAAATTCTACACTGATTAGATGCAAAATGACTAAAACTTCAACAATTCCCACTTTTATAGCTACTAAAAAGGATTTCAAAAATATTTTAAAGGTACTAAAAACGAGCAATGTTGGTAAATTGGTTCAATTTCAACTCACCGCGGAGATTTTTTATTCTCATTGGTCTGCAGTTAGAGTGTCCAGTGGCGAAGCTGGGCGAAAATGGTAGGTCATGCTCTGGGCGGAAGGCGAATAGAAGAAGCTCCTTGCGCCGGAGGCGGAAACGGCGCGGAAAGTATCTTGTGCCACGCCCATTTTTCTGCCTGGGAACGCCCATTGTTGTAAAAAGGCTTGAACAATGCCATTTCTGTAGAGATATAAAATACACCTATAAATTCATGAAAAATTCTTATTTTCAAACACTTTAGGCCAAGAATTGTTCCCAAAATTTTCTTGTTTCAAATCAGGCATATCAGCAGTAAAACATTTGTTTATCACTAATCTGGCAGGCATGTGTTAGGGTTTCAGATGTCATACAATCATTTCTGTTGAGCAGTTGCCATTTTTTAATCCTCAATGAAAAGATCATTGACTGAAACTCAAGTCCCAGATCACAGGAATATCTTTTTAAGCAGAAGGGAGAAGGGAAGCAGAAAAAGCAAAGTTCTCTTGGAAAGCTCATTTGGTTGGTAACACATATGCTGATAATAACCTGGTGGGGGGTTATTCTTATATAAATAGGGTAAGGGTGCTCTGGCTGTGGTACAAAATATCAACCAAAACAAATTTCTAGCATCAAAATGGACCCACAAGATAACTTTTCTTAGCCTACATAGCCAAAACTATTTATTCTTTGTCATCAACAATATATGGAAAATGCCCTGAACTGATAGATTTCATGTAATGTATATATTTAAATGTTCGCGTATTTTGATAATGCTGCTTGACTTTGATTTTGTTTGTAAATTCATTTTTATATTCTATTCAATTTTTCTCAGTTTGAGACCCAGAAAATAATCCAGAAGTTCAGGGAACTCATAGAAATTCTTGTACAAATGACAAACCCAAAAATGTTATTTTTTTGTCAAAGTTTTAGACCCAAAGAGTAACCTGAGCACCCCCCCCCCCCCCTTCCTAACCAAAGCAAAGTACCTTGGAGATAATTATAATGCAGAGAGAAAATTATCTTGCAAAAGTTCCTTTGTCAGCAACAAATTATGATAATACTGCAAGAACAGGACAATTTTCTTCGAAGGTAAGTCTAAAATACTAGGCTTGTCTATGAATATGGCGAGAACACTTGCGCATATTTTTTTATGAGAAACTAAGAATTTTGCTCGGTACTGAAAGTTTCTTAAAAATATCAGATTTTCAGTACTCAGAGTTTCTTATGAGTTTCTTACAGGTTCTATAACAATCTTCATGGTCACTGCCTATGCCCTTATGAACATTTCAAAACGATGTTTTTGTAAGCTTTCCAATGTTTAGACATTGCTCAAGTACTTTTCGAGTAATATGATATAGGAAACGAGTGAAAAAACTGTAAAATATGTTAGGCACATCCTTTATCAAAATAAATAGTTTCTTAATCATTTATTTTCACAGTACTGGAATTTCCCCCACAGCCTACCTTTCTACCTTCCTTCATTTACCACGAGACTTCTTGGAATATCTTGGGACACTGTCCTTCCTCTTCAGAACAAGCTTTGCTTTGCAGTTGGCGTTTAGTTATTGGCCTAGGCCTACGATCACATACCCTCCCTTTCTGGCTTCTGCTAGCCTGAAGCTGCACAAGATTTTCTTGAGAACTAGGCTGCACAATGTCTCCCTCGATAAAGAAGGACTTCCAGTGAATCTTTGCATTCCACAATAATCGAAATTCAAATAATAATCCTCCAACTAGACGTGTATGTAGGGGCACTGACACTTCATCTTGAACGGAGCCTAGGCCAGTCAATCTCACAAAACAAAGTTTATATCGTCATCATTTCCATTGTTTCAATGCGTATCCTGCTTTTGAACTTCCGCAGGACCTTATGTCGAAAACTGGCGCAATGGGCATGCGTTAGATCAGCTTCAGCCAATCAATTCATTGCTAGGTTTATGATTATAATGACCCATCTCCTGCGATTTCAGATCGGCAAGACATAACATAGGGAACCAGTACGGAAAACAGTGAAATTTGACCATAACTACACAGTGTAGCTACAACATTAGTATAGAAACCCTATGATAGGTCTGGCGCTCCGAATCGAGCACGAGTTAACACAGGGGACCAAGGTATCGACAGGTCAAGATACAAAGGGTAAAATTTGTTGTACTATGACATATGTTGTGATTTTAAAGAAAATTTTTCAAAGAAATATTTTTTCTTGTGAAAAAATATTCATGATATCTCTGAAAATTGTTGGTCATGCTGAGCATGAGCAGCATGATCGCTAGATTCGCCACTGAGAGTGTCTGCTCATACTCACAAGATAATATGCGTTTTGCGCAAAGTTTTTTTCGTTTTTCTTCGTTAGAAACAAGGAATACAAACGAGCAATGTTGGTGAGCATTGTAGTGAGCCTTGTGGCGAGCACTGATGACGTAATTCACCATGAACACACACGAACCAGATGGCAATGTTACAGTCGTATATCGATTATAATTGTAAATAGAACATTTTATTCAATTGTATCACTCAAACATATAGAATATCATCACTATAAAATTCTGTTGTAAAAATGACGTTTATGAACAGCGTTTAAGAACAATATAGCCAGTCAAAGGGAGAATTCCATACAAATAGGCCAAACGAAAATACCCTCTCCCACCCTAGTTGCATCGCAGTTGCCAGAGTATAGATTGAAGGCAAATGAAACTAAGAATCATATCAATATCTTACAAGATTGAAGCTAAAGGGAAAGTACGTCAAAAAAATGAAAATTTCGAGAAAACTATGCAATTATGCTATTTTCTTGCAAAATGGCGAAAAGGTGCCTTTTTCAAAAATCTCGTAAATTATTTACAGTAGGTAAAAAATTTTAAAAACAACACATTTTGAAACTATGTGTCAATAACATGCCAAGTACAAAATTTCATGCAGTTGGCCTCGGTACTCTTTGTGTAAACTGAAGTCGAAGTTGCGAGCATTTCAGACAATCACTTACAAAATTGTTGAGCCACCCTCAGATTTTCAGTTTTTTGCCTCTGCTTTCCCCCCTCCCCCCTAGTCAATGTTGAAAAACCACTAAAAAGTTGCCAAACCACGCCTGTCAGCATGGCCAAGTACTTTTTTACAAACAACATTGACATGGGGGAAAGGGGGGCCAAAAAACTCATTTTTTTCAGGGTGGCTCAACAATTTTGTAAGTGATTGTCTGAAAATGTTGTACCTTTAAGGCGTCATAACTTTAAGGTCTTTCCTTCAAATACTTTCAAATTAACAGGGCTGGCAATAATTGCATAAAGGCAGTCCTCTATTTTTTTTTAATTTTTGAACGCTAGTGCGGCCTCGCAGCGTCCCTTAGAAAATATGCTCATTTTGGCTATTTTTACACCATTGGCCTAGTTGGTTACATCTCTTAATAAGCAGCTGAGGCGTTGGCACATGACAAGATATTTACTGTTATTGCATTAGTAGAATTCGAATCAACGTTTTGAATTACTAACTTATATTTTTCAAATGAAAATGGCGAAGCAGCACAACTTCCCATTTTCTGCGTGCTTTTCAAAAAAATTGGGTAATTCATCGGAATCTGCCTGTTTTTTAAATAAAGTCTGATGCATGGGGAAACGATAATTCGAAGTTGGAAAATTTATTTTGTTAAACATGGCAATATACACGTTTAAATACAGACTCTTTTAAACAGATAACGTGTCTACCATTACTTCCCTCTGCCTGAAGACTTGTAGGCCTGCAGCCGTCCTAAATTTACCATTGCTACGCCTCGCATTTAAAGAAGGAATTTAATTTTCAAACGACTTTACAACATCTATAGTCTCTGTTAGTTGTATCTTCGAGATATAAAACATATTGTTCTACAATTACCTCCATAATCGACAAAATATATCCCATATTGTTGTATTTAGAAGGGAATTTATGCACTTGAGTGAGCGCGGGAAATTTGAAAATTCGACCGTTCGACTTCAAAATGGCAGCAAGTTCACCACAGAGCACCATCTTGCTCCTCACCTACAGTCAAGGTGACTTAGACAAGTTTCCAAGTCGTCACAGTTTTACAGATGTTGTGGTTGAGTGTTTTGCAGTAAGGATTATCCGTATTTCAATGTGGGAAACTTCACTTGAACGGCATAAGAATGGGGGGTTTTCATTACCATCGGTATTACTTTCATACGATGACAACTCGCTGCCCTGTGTTTACGGAGAAACACAGGCCTTTGTCTAAATTCTTTCATTGCCGTCATGATCGAGAAATTTCACCTTAAAACATATGACAACTGAGAAAATTGTTTAACCTTGTTTGTTCGGTTCGCAATCGCAAAGTAATGTTGCTACCAGTATTTGTCATGCTGCTTGAGGGGTGACAATAACGGCTCCATGCTTTATTGGCCAATATTCCTCTATTCTTTAAATGCCAAATGAATGAAAAGGGTATATGTTTCCCCTTTGAAACCAGCATTAGTTCTTTTGGAACTACTTATAAACGATAACAAACAATTTATCATCGGACCACTGAACTGCAATTGTTCAAGAGGTCAAATCACTAAATGATAGACTGAGTGAGTGATCTTGAACATTGCTCGCCAACAATTCTCACTTTTTAAAGTTTCTTGTGCGTCCAAGAAAGTTGACGAACAAATAAACGAAGCCACCCAAGATGTAGCAAAAGCCCGTGGGTACACATAGGCTAGCGTTTTACTCAAAAATTCTACACTGATTAGATGCAAAATGACTAAAACTTCAACAATTCCCACTTTTATAGCTACTAAAAAGGATTTCAAAAATATTTTAAAGGTACTAAAAACGAGCAATGTTGGTAAATTGGTTCAATTTCAACGTTTTTTTCGTTTTTCTTCGTTAGAAACAAGGAATACAAACGAGCAATGTTGGTGAGCATTGTAGTGAGCCTTGTGGCGAGCACTGATGACGTAATTCACCATGAACACACACGAACCAGATGGCAATGTTACAGTCGTATATCGATTATAATTGTAAATAGAACATTTTATTCAATTGTATCACTCAAACATATAGAATATCATCACTATAAAATTCTGTTGTAAAAATGACGTTTATGAACAGCGTTTAAGAACAATATAGCCAGTCAAAGGGAGAATTCCATACAAATAGGCCAAACGAAAATACCCTCTCCCACCCTAGTTGCATCGCAGTTGCCAGAGTATAGATTGAAGGCAAATGAAACTAAGAATCATATCAATATCTTACAAGATTGAAGCTAAAGGGAAAGTACGTCAAAAAAATGAAAATTTCGAGAAAACTATGCAATTATGCTATTTTCTTGCAAAATGGCGAAAAGGTGCCTTTTTCAAAAATCTCGTAAATTATTTACAGTTGGTAAAAAATTTTAAAAACAACACATTTTGAAACTATGTGTCAATAACATGCCAAGTACAAAATTTCATGCAGTTGGCCTCGGTACTCTTTGTGTAAACTGAAGTCGAAGTTGCGAGCATTTCAGACAATCACTTACAAAATTGTTGAGCCACCCTCAGATTTTCAGTTTTTTGCCTCTGCTTTCCCCCCTCCCCCCTAGTCAATGTTGAAAAACCACTAAAAAGTTGCCAAACCACGCCTGTCAGCATGGCCAAGTACTTTTTTACAAACAACATTGACATGGGGGAAAGGGGGGCCAAAAAACTCATTTTTTTCACGGTGGCTCAACAATTTTGTAAGTGATTGTCTGAAAATGTTGTACCTTTAAGGCGTCATAACTTTAAGGTCTTTCCTTCAAATACTTTCAAATTAACAGGGCTGGCAATAATTGCATAAAGGCAGTCCTCTATTTTTTTTTAATTTTTGAACGCTAGTGCGGCCTCGCAGCGTCCCTTAGAAAATATGCTCATTTTGGCTATTTTTACACCATTGGCCTAGTTGGTTACATCTCTTAATAAGCAGCTGAGGCGTTGGCACATGACAAGATATTTACTGTTATTGCATTAGTAGAATTCGAATCAACGTTTTGAATTACTAACTTATATTTTTCAAATGAAAATGGCGAAGCAGCACAACTTCCCATTTTCTGCGTGCTTTTCAAAAAAATTGGGTAATTCATCGGAATCTGCCTGTTT
Organism: Aurelia coerulea; assembly: GCA_039566865.1. Lineage (NCBI taxonomy): Eukaryota > Metazoa > Cnidaria > Scyphozoa > Semaeostomeae > Ulmaridae > Aurelia > Aurelia coerulea. Next base: position 18,545,563 of record CM076945.1, read on the forward strand.
TTTAAATAAAGTCTGATGCATGGGGAAACGATAATTCGAAGTTGGAAAATTTATTTTGTTAAACATGGCAATATACACGTTTAAATACAGACTCTTTTAAACAGATAACGTGTCTACCATTACTTCCCTCTGCCTGAAGACTTGTAGGCCTGCAGCCGTCCTAAATTTACCATTGCTACGCCTCGCATTTAAAGAAGGAATTTAATTTTCAAACGACTTTACAACATCTATAGTCTCTGTTAGTTGTATCTTCGAGATATAAAACATATTGTTCTACAATTACCTCCATAATCGACAAAATATATCCCATATTGTTGTATTTAGAAGGGAATTTATGCACTTGAGTGAGCGCGGGAAATTTGAAAATTCGACAGTTCGACTTCAAAATGGCAGCAAGTTCACCACAGAGCACCATCTTGCTCCTCACCTACAGTCAAGGTGACTTAGACAAGTTTCCAAGTCGTCACAGTTTTACAGATGTTGTGGTTGAGTGTTTTGCAGTAAGGATTATCCGTATTTCAATGTGGGAAACTTCACTTGAACGGCATAAGAATGGGGGGTTTTCATTACCATCGGTATTACTTTCATACGATGACAACTCGCTGCCCTGTGTTTACGGAGAAACACAGGCCTTTGTCTAAATTCTTTCATTGCCGTCATGATCGAGAAATTTCACCTTAAAACATATGACAACTGAGAAAATTGTTTAACCTTGTTTGTTCGGTTCGCAATCGCAAAGTAATGTTGCTACCAGTATTTGTCATGCTGCTTGAGGGGTGACAATAACGGCTCCATGCTTTATTGGCCAATATTCCTCTATTCTTTAAATGCCAAATGAATGAAAAGGGTATATGTTTCCCCTTTGAAACCAGCATTAGTTCTTTTGGAACTACTTATAAACGATAACAAACAATTTATCATCGGACCACTGAACTGCAATTGTTCAAGAGGTCAAATCACTAAATGATAGACTGAGTGAGTGATCTTGAACATTGCTCGCCAACAATTCTCACTTTTTAAAGTTTCTTGTGCGTCCAAGAAAGTTGACGAACAAATAAACGAAGCCACCCAAGATGTAGCAAAAGCCCGTGGGTACACATAGGCTAGCGTTTTACTCAAAAATTCTACACTGATTAGATGCAAAATGACTAAAACTTCAACAATTCCCACTTTTATAGCTACTAAAAAGGATTTCAAAAATATTTTAAAGGTACTAAAAACGAGCAATGTTGGTAAATTGGTTCAATTTCAACTCACCGCGGAGATTTTTTATTCTCATTGGTCTGCAGTGAGAGTGTCTGCTCATACTCACAAGATAATATGCGTTTTGCGCAAAGTTTTTTTCGTTTTTCTTCGTTAGAAACAAGGAATACAAACGAGCAATGTTGGTGAGCATTGTAGTGAGCCTTGTGGCGAGCACTGATGACGTAATTCACCATGAACACACACGAACCAGATGGCAATGTTACAGTCGTATATCGATTATAATTGTAAATAGAACATTTTATTCAATTGTATCACTCAAACATATAGAATATCATCACTATAAAATTCTGTTGTAAAAATGACGTTTATGAACAGCGTTTAAGAACAATATAGCCAGTCAAAGGGAGAATTCCATACAAATAGGCCAAACGAAAATACCCTCTCCCACCCTAGTTGCATCGCAGTTGCCAGAGTATAGATTGAAGGCAAATGAAACTAAGAATCATATCAATATCTTACAAGATTGAAGCTAAAGGGAAAGTACGTCAAAAAAATGAAAATTTCGAGAAAACTATGCAATTATGCTATTTTCTTGCAAAATGGCGAAAAGGTGCCTTTTTCAAAAATCTCGTAAATTATTTACAGTAGGTAAAAAATTTTAAAAACAACACATTTTGAAACTATGTGTCAATAACATGCCAAGTACAAAATTTCATGCAGTTGGCCTCGGTACTCTTTGTGTAAACTGAAGTCGAAGTTGCGAGCATTTCAGACAATCACTTACAAAATTGTTGAGCCACCCTCAGATTTTCAGTTTTTTGCCTCTGCTTTCCCCCCTCCCCCCTAGTCAATGTTGAAAAACCACTAAAAAGTTGCCAAACCACGCCTGTCAGCATGGCCAAGTACTTTTTTACAAACAACATTGACATGGGGGAAAGGGGGGCCAAAAAACTCATTTTTTTCAGGGTGGCTCAACAATTTTGTAAGTGATTGTCTGAAAATGTTGTACCTTTAAGGCGTCATAACTTTAAGGTCTTTCCTTCAAATACTTTCAAATTAACAGGGCTGGCAATAATTGCATAAAGGCAGTCCTCTATTTTTTTTTAATTTTTGAACGCTAGTGCGGCCTCGCAGCGTCCCTTAGAAAATATGCTCATTTTGGCTATTTTTACACCATTGGCCTAGTTGGTTACATCTCTTAATAAGCAGCTGAGGCGTTGGCACATGACAAGATATTTACTGTTATTGCATTAGTAGAATTCGAATCAACGTTTTGAATTACTAACTTATATTTTTCAAATGAAAATGGCGAAGCAGCACAACTTCCCATTTTCTGCGTGCTTTTCAAAAAAATTGGGTAATTCATCGGAATCTGCCTGTTTTTTAAATAAAGTCTGATGCATGGGGAAACGATAATTCGAAGTTGGAAAATTTATTTTGTTAAACATGGCAATATACACGTTTAAATACAGACTCTTTTAAACAGATAACGTGTCTACCATTACTTCCCTCTGCCTGAAGACTTGTAGGCCTGCAGCCGTCCTAAATTTACCATTGCTACGCCTCGCATTTAAAGAAGGAATTTAATTTTCAAACGACTTTACAACATCTATAGTCTCTGTTAGTTGTATCTTCGAGATATAAAACATATTGTTCTACAATTACCTCCATAATCGACAAAATATATCCCATATTGTTGTATTTAGAAGGGAATTTATGCACTTGAGTGAGCGCGGGAAATTTGAAAATTCGACCGTTCGACTTCAAAATGGCAGCAAGTTCACCACAGAGCACCATCTTGCTCCTCACCTACAGTCAAGGTGACTTAGACAAGTTTCCAAGTCGTCACAGTTTTACAGATGTTGTGGTTGAGTGTTTTGCAGTAAGGATTATCCGTATTTCAATGTGGGAAACTTCACTTGAACGGCATAAGAATGGGGGGTTTTCATTACCATCGGTATTACTTTCATACGATGACAACTCGCTGCCCTGTGTTTACGGAGAAACACAGGCCTTTGTCTAAATTCTTTCATTGCCGTCATGATCGAGAAATTTCACCTTAAAACATATGACAACTGAGAAAATTGTTTAACCTTGTTTGTTCGGTTCGCAATCGCAAAGTAATGTTGCTACCAGTATTTGTCATGCTGCTTGAGGGGTGACAATAACGGCTCCATGCTTTATTGGCCAATATTCCTCTATTCTTTAAATGCCAAATGAATGAAAAGGGTATATGTTTCCCCTTTGAAACCAGCATTAGTTCTTTTGGAACTACTTATAAACGATAACAAACAATTTATCATCGGACCACTGAACTGCAATTGTTCAAGAGGTCAAATCACTAAATGATAGACTGAGTGAGTGATCTTGAACATTGCTCGCCAACAATTCTCACTTTTTAAAGTTTCTTGTGCGTCCAAGAAAGTTGACGAACAAATAAACGAAGCCACCCAAGATGTAGCAAAAGCCCGTGGGTACACATAGGCTAGCGTTTTACTCAAAAATTCTACACTGATTAGATGCAAAATGACTAAAACTTCAACAATTCCCACTTTTATAGCTACTAAAAAGGATTTCAAAAATATTTTAAAGGTACTAAAAACGAGCAATGTTGGTAAATTGGTTCAATTTCAACTCACCGCGGAGATTTTTTATTCTCATTGGTCTGCAGTGAGAGTGTCCAGTGGCGAAGCTGGGCGAAAATGGTAGGTCATGCTCTGGGCGGAAGGCGAATAGAAGAAGCTCCTTGCGCCGGAGGCGGAAACGGCGCGGAAAGTATCTTGTGCCACGCCCATTTTTCTGCCTGGGAACGCCCATTGTTGTAAAAAGGCTTGAACAATGCCATTTCTGTAGAGATATAAAATACACCTATAAATTCATGAAAAATTCTTATTTTCAAACACTTTAGGCCAAGAATTGTTCCCAAAATTTTCTTGTTTCAAATCAGGCATATCAGCAGTAAAACATTTGTTTATCACTAATCTGGCAGGCATGTGTTAGGGTTTCAGATGTCATACAATCATTTCTGTTGAGCAGTTGCCATTTTTTAATCCTCAATGAAAAGATCATTGACTGAAACTCAAGTCCCAGATCACAGGAATATCTTTTTAAGCAGAAGGGAGAAGGGAAGCAGAAAAAGCAAAGTTCTCTTGGAAAGCTCATTTGGTTGGTAACACATATGCTGATAATAACCTGGTGGGGGGTTATTCTTATATAAATAGGGTAAGGGTGCTCTGGCTGTGGTACAAAATATCAACCAAAACAAATTTCTAGCATCAAAATGGACCCACAAGATAACTTTTCTTAGCCTACATAGCCAAAACTATTTATTCTTTGTCATCAACAATATATGGAAAATGCCCTGAACTGATAGATTTCATGTAATGTATATATTTAAATGTTCGCGTATTTTGATAATGCTGCTTGACTTTGATTTTGTTTGTAAATTCATTTTTATATTCTATTCAATTTTTCTCAGTTTGAGACCCAGAAAATAATCCAGAAGTTCAGGGAACTCATAGAAATTCTTGTACAAATGACAAACCCAAAAATGTTATTTTTTTGTCAAAGTTTTAGACCCAAAGAGTAACCTGAGCACCCCCCCCCCCCCCTTCCTAACCAAAGCAAAGTACCTTGGAGATAATTATAATGCAGAGAGAAAATTATCTTGCAAAAGTTCCTTTGTCAGCAACAAATTATGATAATACTGCAAGAACAGGACAATTTTCTTCGAAGGTAAGTCTAAAATACTAGGCTTGTCTATGAATATGGCGAGAACACTTGCGCATATTTTTTTATGAGAAACTAAGAATTTTGCTCGGTACTGAAAGTTTCTTAAAAATATCAGATTTTCAGTACTCAGAGTTTCTTATGAGTTTCTTACAGGTTCTATAACAATCTTCATGGTCACTGCCTATGCCCTTATGAACATTTCAAAACGATGTTTTTGTAAGCTTTCCAATGTTTAGACATTGCTCAAGTACTTTTCGAGTAATATGATATAGGAAACGAGTGAAAAAACTGTAAAATATGTTAGGCACATCCTTTATCAAAATAAATAGTTTCTTAATCATTTATTTTCACAGTACTGGAATTTCCCCCACAGCCTACCTTTCTACCTTCCTTCATTTACCACGAGACTTCTTGGAATATCTTGGGACACTGTCCTTCCTCTTCAGAACAAGCTTTGCTTTGCAGTTGGCGTTTAGTTATTGGCCTAGGCCTACGATCACATACCCTCCCTTTCTGGCTTCTGCTAGCCTGAAGCTGCACAAGATTTTCTTGAGAACTAGGCTGCACAATGTCTCCCTCGATAAAGAAGGACTTCCAGTGAATCTTTGCATTCCACAATAATCGAAATTCAAATAATAATCCTCCAACTAGACGTGTATGTAGGGGCACTGACACTTCATCTTGAACGGAGCCTAGGCCAGTCAATCTCACAAAACAAAGTTTATATCGTCATCATTTCCATTGTTTCAATGCGTATCCTGCTTTTGAACTTCCGCAGGACCTTATGTCGAAAACTGGCGCAATGGGCATGCGTTAGATCAGCTTCAGCCAATCAATTCATTGCTAGGTTTATGATTATAATGACCCATCTCCTGCGATTTCAGATCGGCAAGACATAACATAGGGAACCAGTACGGAAAACAGTGAAATTTGACCATAACTACACAGTGTAGCTACAACATTAGTATAGAAACCCTATGATAGGTCTGGCGCTCCGAATCGAGCACGAGTTAACACAGGGGACCAAGGTATCGACAGGTCAAGATACAAAGGGTAAAATTTGTTGTACTATGACATATGTTGTGATTTTAAAGAAAATTTTTCAAAGAAATATTTTTTCTTGTGAAAAAATATTCATGATATCTCTGAAAATTGTTGGTCATGCTGAGCATGAGCAGCATGATCGCTAGATTCGCCACTGAGAGTGTCTGCTCATACTCACAAGATAATATGCGTTTTGCGCAAAGTTTTTTTCGTTTTTCTTCGTTAGAAACAAGGAATACAAACGAGCAATGTTGGTGAGCATTGTAGTGAGCCTTGTGGCGAGCACTGATGACGTAATTCACCATGAACACACACGAACCAGATGGCAATGTTACAGTCGTATATCGATTATAATTGTAAATAGAACATTTTATTCAATTGTATCACTCAAACATATAGAATATCATCACTATAAAATTCTGTTGTAAAAATGACGTTTATGAACAGCGTTTAAGAACAATATAGCCAGTCAAAGGGAGAATTCCATACAAATAGGCCAAACGAAAATACCCTCTCCCACCCTAGTTGCATCGCAGTTGCCAGAGTATAGATTGAAGGCAAATGAAACTAAGAATCATATCAATATCTTACAAGATTGAAGCTAAAGGGAAAGTACGTCAAAAAAATGAAAATTTCGAGAAAACTATGCAATTATGCTATTTTCTTGCAAAATGGCGAAAAGGTGCCTTTTTCAAAAATCTCGTAAATTATTTACAGTAGGTAAAAAATTTTAAAAACAACACATTTTGAAACTATGTGTCAATAACATGCCAAGTACAAAATTTCATGCAGTTGGCCTCGGTACTCTTTGTGTAAACTGAAGTCGAAGTTGCGAGCATTTCAGACAATCACTTACAAAATTGTTGAGCCACCCTCAGATTTTCAGTTTTTTGCCTCTGCTTTCCCCCCTCCCCCCTAGTCAATGTTGAAAAACCACTAAAAAGTTGCCAAACCACGCCTGTCAGCATGGCCAAGTACTTTTTTACAAACAACATTGACATGGGGGAAAGGGGGGCCAAAAAACTCATTTTTTTCAGGGTGGCTCAACAATTTTGTAAGTGATTGTCTGAAAATGTTGTACCTTTAAGGCGTCATAACTTTAAGGTCTTTCCTTCAAATACTTTCAAATTAACAGGGCTGGCAATAATTGCATAAAGGCAGTCCTCTATTTTTTTTTAATTTTTGAACGCTAGTGCGGCCTCGCAGCGTCCCTTAGAAAATATGCTCATTTTGGCTATTTTTACACCATTGGCCTAGTTGGTTACATCTCTTAATAAGCAGCTGAGGCGTTGGCACATGACAAGATATTTACTGTTATTGCATTAGTAGAATTCGAATCAACGTTTTGAATTACTAACTTATATTTTTCAAATGAAAATGGCGAAGCAGCACAACTTCCCATTTTCTGCGTGCTTTTCAAAAAAATTGGGTAATTCATCGGAATCTGCCTGTTTTTTAAATAAAGTCTGATGCATGGGGAAACGATAATTCGAAGTTGGAAAATTTATTTTGTTAAACATGGCAATATACACGTTTAAATACAGACTCTTTTAAACAGATAACGTGTCTACCATTACTTCCCTCTGCCTGAAGACTTGTAGGCCTGCAGCCGTCCTAAATTTACCATTGCTACGCCTCGCATTTAAAGAAGGAATTTAATTTTCAAACGACTTTACAACATCTATAGTCTCTGTTAGTTGTATCTTCGAGATATAAAACATATTGTTCTACAATTACCTCCATAATCGACAAAATATATCCCATATTGTTGTATTTAGAAGGGAATTTATGCACTTGAGTGAGCGCGGGAAATTTGAAAATTCGACCGTTCGACTTCAAAATGGCAGCAAGTTCACCACAGAGCACCATCTTGCTCCTCACCTACAGTCAAGGTGACTTAGACAAGTTTCCAAGTCGTCACAGTTTTACAGATGTTGTGGTTGAGTGTTTTGCAGTAAGGATTATCCGTATTTCAATGTGGGAAACTTCACTTGAACGGCATAAGAATGGGGGGTTTTCATTACCATCGGTATTACTTTCATACGATGACAACTCGCTGCCCTGTGTTTACGGAGAAACACAGGCCTTTGTCTAAATTCTTTCATTGCCGTCATGATCGAGAAATTTCACCTTAAAACATATGACAACTGAGAAAATTGTTTAACCTTGTTTGTTCGGTTCGCAATCGCAAAGTAATGTTGCTACCAGTATTTGTCATGCTGCTTGAGGGGTGACAATAACGGCTCCATGCTTTATTGGCCAATATTCCTCTATTCTTTAAATGCCAAATGAATGAAAAGGGTATATGTTTCCCCTTTGAAACCAGCATTAGTTCTTTTGGAACTACTTATAAACGATAACAAACAATTTATCATCGGACCACTGAACTGCAATTGTTCAAGAGGTCAAATCACTAAATGATAGACTGAGTGAGTGATCTTGAACATTGCTCGCCAACAATTCTCACTTTTTAAAGTTTCTTGTGCGTCCAAGAAAGTTGACGAACAAATAAACGAAGCCACCCAAGATGTAGCAAAAGCCCGTGGGTACACATAGGCTAGCGTTTTACTCAAAAATTCTACACTGATTAGATGCAAAATGACTAAAACTTCAACAATTCCCACTTTTATAGCTACTAAAAAGGATTTCAAAAATATTTTAAAGGTACTAAAAACGAGCAATGTTGGTAAATTGGTTCAATTTCAACGTTTTTTTCGTTTTTCTTCGTTAGAAACAAGGAATACAAACGAGCAATGTTGGTGAGCATTGTAGTGAGCCTTGTGGCGAGCACTGATGACGTAATTCACCATGAACACACACGAACCAGATGGCAATGTTACAGTCGTATATCGATTATAATTGTAAATAGAACATTTTATTCAATTGTATCACTCAAACATATAGAATATCATCACTATAAAATTCTGTTGTAAAAATGACGTTTATGAACAGCGTTTAAGAACAATATAGCCAGTCAAAGGGAGAATTCCATACAAATAGGCCAAACGAAAATACCCTCTCCCACCCTAGTTGCATCGCAGTTGCCAGAGTATAGATTGAAGGCAAATGAAACTAAGAATCATATCAATATCTTACAAGATTGAAGCTAAAGGGAAAGTACGTCAAAAAAATGAAAATTTCGAGAAAACTATGCAATTATGCTATTTTCTTGCAAAATGGCGAAAAGGTGCCTTTTTCAAAAATCTCGTAAATTATTTACAGTTGGTAAAAAATTTTAAAAACAACACATTTTGAAACTATGTGTCAATAACATGCCAAGTACAAAATTTCATGCAGTTGGCCTCGGTACTCTTTGTGTAAACTGAAGTCGAAGTTGCGAGCATTTCAGACAATCACTTACAAAATTGTTGAGCCACCCTCAGATTTTCAGTTTTTTTGCCTCTGCTTTCCCCCCTCCCCCCTAGTCAATGTTGAAAAACCACTAAAAAGTTGCCAAACCACGCCTGTCAGCATGGCCAAGTACTTTTTTACAAACAACATTGACATGGGGGAAAGGGGGGCCAAAAAACTCATTTTTTTCACGGTGGCTCAACAATTTTGTAAGTGATTGTCTGAAAATGTTGTACCTTTAAGGCGTCATAACTTTAAGGTCTTTCCTTCAAATACTTTCAAATTAACAGGGCTGGCAATAATTGCATAAAGGCAGTCCTCTATTTTTTTTTAATTTTTGAACGCTAGTGCGGCCTCGCAGCGTCCCTTAGAAAATATGCTCATTTTGGCTATTTTTACACCATTGGCCTAGTTGGTTACATCTCTTAATAAGCAGCTGAGGCGTTGGCACATGACAAGATATTTACTGTTATTGCATTAGTAGAATTCGAATCAACGTTTTGAATTACTAACTTATATTTTTCAAATGAAAATGGCGAAGCAGCACAACTTCCCATTTTCTGCGTGCTTTTCAAAAAAATTCGGTAATTCATCGGAATCTGCCTGTTTTTTAAATAAAGTCTGATGCATGGGGAAACGATAATTCGAAGTTGGAAAATTTATTTTGTTAAACATGGCAATATACACGTTTAAATACAGACTCTTTTAAACAGATAACGTGTCTACCATTACTTCCCTCTGCCTGAAGACTTGTAGGCCTGCAGCCGTCCTAAATTTACCATTGCTACGCCTCGCATTTAAAGAAGGAATTTAATTTTCAAACGACTTTACAACATCTATAGTCTCTGTTAGTTGTATCTTCGAGATATAAAACATATTGTTCTACAATTACCTCCATAATCGACAAAATATATCCCATATTGTTGTATTTAGAAGGGAATTTATGCACTTGAGTGAGCGCGGGAAATTTGAAAATTCGACAGTTCGACTTCAAAATGGCAGCAAGTTCACCACAGAGCACCATCTTGCTCCTCACCTACAGTCAAGGTGACTTAGACAAGTTTCCAAGTCGTCACAGTTTTACAGATGTTGTGGTTGAGTGTTTTGCAGTAAGGATTATCCGTATTTCAATGTGGGAAACTTCACTTGAACGGCATAAGAATGGGGGGTTTTCATTACCATCGGTATTACTTTCATACGATGACAACTCGCTGCCCTGTGTTTACGGAGAAACACAGGCCTTTGTCTAAATTCTTTCATTGCCGTCATGATCGAGAAATTTCACCTTAAAACATATGACAACTGAGAAAATTGTTTAACCTTGTTTGTTCGGTTCGCAATCGCAAAGTAATGTTGCTACCAGTATTTGTCATGCTGCTTGAGGGGTGACAATAACGGCTCCATGCTTTATTGGCCAATATTCCTCTATTCTTTAAATGCCAAATGAATGAAAAGGGTATATGTTTCCCCTTTGAAACCAGCATTAGTTCTTTTGGAACTACTTATAAACGATAACAAACAATTTATCATCGGACCACTGAACTGCAATTGTTCAAGAGGTCAAATCACTAAATGATAGACTGAGTGAGTGATCTTGAACATTGCTCGCCAACAATTCTCACTTTTTAAAGTTTCTTGTGCGTCCAAGAAAGTTGACGAACAAATAAACGAAGCCACCCAAGATGTAGCAAAAGCCCGTGGGTACACATAGGCTAGCGTTTTACTCAAAAATTCTACACTGATTAGATGCAAAATGACTAAAACTTCAACAATTCCCACTTTTATAGCTACTAAAAAGGATTTCAAAAATATTTTAAAGGTACTAAAAACGAGCAATGTTGGTAAATTGGTTCAATTTCAACTCACCGCGGAGATTTTTTATTCTCATTGGTCTGCAGTGAGAGTGTCTGCTCATACTCACAAGATAATATGCGTTTTGCGCAAAGTTTTTTTCGTTTTTCTTCGTTAGAAACAAGGAATACAAACGAGCAATGTTGGTGAGCATTGTAGTGAGCCTTGTGGCGAGCACTGATGACGTAATTCACCATGAACACACACGAACCAGATGGCAATGTTACAGTCGTATATCGATTATAATTGTAAATAGAACATTTTATTCAATTGTATCACTCAAACATATAGAATATCATCACTATAAAATTCTGTTGTAAAAATGACGTTTATGAACAGCGTTTAAGAACAATATAGCCAGTCAAAGGGAGAATTCCATACAAATAGGCCAAACGAAAATACCCTCTCCCACCCTAGTTGCATCGCAGTTGCCAGAGTATAGATTGAAGGCAAATGAAACTAAGAATCATATCAATATCTTACAAGATTGAAGCTAAAGGGAAAGTACGTCAAAAAAATGAAAATTTCGAGAAAACTATGCAATTATGCTATTTTCTTGCAAAATGGCGAAAAGGTGCCTTTTTCAAAAATCTCGTAAATTATTTACAGTTGGTAAAAAATTTTAAAAACAACACATTTTGAAACTATGTGTCAATAACATGCCAAGTACAAAATTTCATGCAGTTGGCCTCGGTACTCTTTGTGTAAACTGAAGTCGAAGTTGCGAGCATTTCAGACAATCACTTACAAAATTGTTGAGCCACCCTCAGATTTTCAGTTTTTTGCCTCTGCTTTCCCCCCTCCCCCCTAGTCAATGTTGAAAAACCACTAAAAAGTTGCCAAACCACGCCTGTCAGCATGGCCAAGTACTTTTTTACAAACAACATTGACATGGGGGAAAGGGGGGCCAAAAAACTCATTTTTTTCAGGGTGGCTCAACAATTTTGTAAGTGATTGTCTGAAAATGTTGTACCTTTAAGGCGTCATAACTTTAAGGTCTTTCCTTCAAATACTTTCAAATTAACAGGGCTGGCAATAATTGCATAAAGGCAGTCCTCTATTTTTTTTTAATTTTTGAACGCTAGTGCGGCCTCGCAGCGTCCCTTAGAAAATATGCTCATTTTGGCTATTTTTACACCATTGGCCTAGTTGGTTACATCTCTTAATAAGCAGCTGAGGCGTTGGCACATGACAAGATATTTACTGTTATTGCATTAGTAGAATTCGAATCAACGTTTTGAATTACTAACTTATATTTTTCAAATGAAAATGGCGAAGCAGCACAACTTCCCATTTTCTGCGTGATTTTCAAAAAAATTGGGTAATTCATCGGAATCTGCCTGTTTTTTAAATAAAGTCTGATGCATGGGGAAACGATAATTCGAAGTTGGAAAATTTATTTTGTTAAACATGGCAATATACACGTTTAAATACAGACTCTTTTAAACAGATAACGTGTCTACCATTACTTCCCTCTGCCTGAAGACTTGTAGGCCTGCAGCCGTCCTAAATTTACCATTGCTACGCCTCGCATTTAAAGAAGGAATTTAATTTTCAAACGACTTTACAACATCTATAGTCTCTGTTAGTTGTATCTTCGAGATATAAAACATATTGTTCTACAATTACCTCCATAATCGACAAAATATATCCCATATTGTTGTATTTAGAAGGGAATTTATGCACTTGAGTGAGCGCGGGAAATTTGAAAATTCGACAGTTCGACTTCAAAATGGCAGCAAGTTCACCACAGAGCACCATCTTGCTCCTCACCTACAGTCAAGGTGACTTAGACAAGTTTCCAAGTCGTCACAGTTTTACAGATGTTGTGGTTGAGTGTTTTGCAGTAAGGATTATCCGTATTTCAATGTGGGAAACTTCACTTGAACGGCATAAGAATGGGGGGTTTTCATTACCATCGGTATTACTTTCATACGATGACAACTCGCTGCCCTGTGTTTACGGAGAAACACAGGCCTTTGTCTAAATTCTTTCATTGCCGTCATGATCGAGAAATTTCACCTTAAAACATATGACAACTGAGAAAATTGTTTAACCTTGTTTGTTCGGTTCGCAATCGCAAAGTAATGTTGCTACCAGTATTTGTCATGCTGCTTGAGGGGTGACAATAACGGCTCCATGCTTTATTGGCCAATATTCCTCTATTCTTTAAATGCCAAATGAATGAAAAGGGTATATGTTTCCCCTTTGAAACCAGCATTAGTTCTTTTGGAACTACTTATAAACGATAACAAACAATTTATCATCGGACCACTGAACTGCAATTGTTCAAGAGGTCAAATCACTAAATGATAGACTGAGTGAGTGATCTTGAACATTGCTCGCCAACAATTCTCACTTTTTAAAGTTTCTTGTGCGTCCAAGAAAGTTGACGAACAAATAAACGAAGCCACCCAAGATGTAGCAAAAGCCCGTGGGTACACATAGGCTAGCGTTTTACTCAAAAATTCTACACTGATTAGATGCAAAATGACTAAAACTTCAACAATTCCCACTTTTATAGCTACTAAAAAGGATTTCAAAAATATTTTAAAGGTACTAAAAACGAGCAATGTTGGTAAATTGGTTCAATTTCAACTCACCGCGGAGATTTTTTATTCTCATTGGTCTGCAGTGAGAGTGTCTGCTCATACTCACAAGATAATATGCGTTTTGCGCAAAGTTTTTTTCGTTTTTCTTCGTTAGAAACAAGGAATACAAACGAGCAATGTTGGTGAGCATTGTAGTGAGCCTTGTGGCGAGCACTGATGACGTAATTCACCATGAACACACACGAACCAGATGGCAATGTTACAGTCGTATATCGATTATAATTGTAAATAGAACATTTTATTCAATTGTATCACTCAAACATATAGAATATCATCACTATAAAATTCTGTTGTAAAAATGACGTTTATGAACAGCGTTTAAGAACAATATAGCCAGTCAAAGGGAGAATTCCATACAAATAGGCCAAACGAAAATACCCTCTCCCACCCTAGTTGCATCGCAGTTGCCAGAGTATAGATTGAAGGCAAATGAAACTAAGAATCATATCAATATCTTACAAGATTGAAGCTAAAGGGAAAGTACGTCAAAAAAATGAAAATTTCGAGAAAACTATGCAATTATGCTATTTTCTTGCAAAATGGCGAAAAGGTGCCTTTTTCAAAAATCTCGTAAATTATTTACAGTTGGTAAAAAATTTTAAAAACAACACATTTTGAAACTATGTGTCAATAACATGCCAAGTACAAAATTTCATGCAGTTGGCCTCGGTACTCTTTGTGTAAACTGAAGTCGAAGTTGCGAGCATTTCAGACAATCACTTACAAAATTGTTGAGCCACCCTCAGATTTTCAGTTTTTTGCCTCTGCTTTCCCCCCTCCCCCCTAGTCAATGTTGAAAAACCACTAAAAAGTTGCCAAACCACGCCTGTCAGCATGGCCAAGTACTTTTTTACAAACAACATTGACATGGGGGAAAGGGGGGCCAAAAAACTCATTTTTTTCAGGGTGGCTCAACAATTTTGTAAGTGATTGTCTGAAAATGTTGTACCTTTAAGGCGTCATAACTTTAAGGTCTTTCCTTCAAATACTTTCAAATTAACAGGGCTGGCAATAATTGCATAAAGGCAGTCCTCTATTTTTTTTTAATTTTTGAACGCTAGTGCGGCCTCGCAGCGTCCCTTAGAAAATATGCTCATTTTGGCTATTTTTACACCATTGGCCTAGTTGGTTACATCTCTTAATAAGCAGCTGAGGCGTTGGCACATGACAAGATATTTACTGTTATTGCATTAGTAGAATTCGAATCAACGTTTTGAATTACTAACTTATATTTTTCAAATGAAAATGGCGAAGCAGCACAACTTCCCATTTTCTGCGTGCTTTTCAAAAAAATTGGGTAATTCATCGGAATCTGCCTGTTTTTTAAATAAAGTCTGATGCATGGGGAAACGATAATTCGAAGTTGGAAAATTTATTTTGTTAAACATGGCAATATACACGTTTAAATACAGACTCTTTTAAACAGATAACGTGTCTACCATTACTTCCCTCTGCCTGAAGACTTGTAGGCCTGCAGCCGTCCTAAATTTACCATTGCTACGCCTCGCATTTAAAGAAGGAATTTAATTTTCAAACGACTTTACAACATCTATAGTCTCTGTTAGTTGTATCTTCGAGATATAAAACATATTGTTCTACAATTACCTCCATAATCGACAAAATATATCCCATATTGTTGTATTTAGAAGGGAATTTATGCACTTGAGTGAGCGCGGGAAATTTGAAAATTCGACAGTTCGACTTCAAAATGGCAGCAAGTTCACCACAGAGCACCATCTTGCTCCTCACCTACAGTCAAGGTGACTTAGACAAGTTTCCAAGTCGTCACAGTTTTACAGATGTTGTGGTTGAGTGTTTTGCAGTAAGGATTATCCGTATTTCAATGTGGGAAACTTCACTTGAACGGCATAAGAATGGGGGGTTTTCATTACCATCGGTATTACTTTCATACGATGACAACTCGCTGCCCTGTGTTTACGGAGAAACACAGGCCTTTGTCTAAATTCTTTCATTGCCGTCATGATCGAGAAATTTCACCTTAAAACATATGACAACTGAGAAAATTGTTTAACCTTGTTTGTTCGGTTCGCAATCGCAAAGTAATGTTGCTACCAGTATTTGTCATGCTGCTTGAGGGGTGACAATAACGGCTCCATGCTTTATTGGCCAATATTCCTCTATTCTTTAAATGCCAAATGAATGAAAAGGGTATATGTTTCCCCTTTGAAACCAGCATTAGTTCTTTTGGAACTACTTATAAACGATAACAAACAATTTATCATCGGACCACTGAACTGCAATTGTTCAAGAGGTCAAATCACTAAATGATAGACTGAGTGAGTGATCTTGAACATTGCTCGCCAACAATTCTCACTTTTTAAAGTTTCTTGTGCGTCCAAGAAAGTTGACGAACAAATAAACGAAGCCACCCAAGATGTAGCAAAAGCCCGTGGGTACACATAGGCTAGCGTTTTACTCAAAAATTCTACACTGATTAGATGCAAAATGACTAAAACTTCAACAATTCCCACTTTTATAGCTACTAAAAAGGATTTCAAAAATATTTTAAAGGTACTAAAAACGAGCAATGTTGGTAAATTGGTTCAATTTCAACGTTTTTTTCGTTTTTCTTCGTTAGAAACAGGGAATACAAACGAGCAATGTTGGTGAGCATTGTAGTGAGCCTTGTGGCGAGCACTGATGACGTAATTCACCATGAACACACACGAACCAGATGGCAATGTTACAGTCGTATATCGATTATAATTGTAAATAGAACATTTTATTCAATTGTATCACTCAAACATATAGAATATCATCACTATAAAATTCTGTTGTAAAAATGACGTTTATGAACAGCGTTTAAGAACAATATAGCCAGTCAAAGGGAGAATTCCATACAAATAGGCCAAACGAAAATACCCTCTCCCACCCTAGTTGCATCGCAGTTGCCAGAGTATAGATTGAAGGCAAATGAAACTAAGAATCATATCAATATCTTACAAGATTGAAGCTAAAGGGAAAGTACGTCAAAAAAATGAAAATTTCGAGAAAACTATGCAATTATGCTATTTTCTTGCAAAATGGCGAAAAGGTGCCTTTTTCAAAAATCTCGTAAATTATTTACAGTTGGTAAAAAATTTTAAAAACAACACATTTTGAAACTATGTGTCAATAACATGCCAAGTACAAAATTTCATGCAGTTGGCCTCGGTACTCTTTGTGTAAACTGAAGTCGAAGTTGCGAGCATTTCAGACAATCACTTACAAAATTGTTGAGCCACCCTCAGATTTTCAGTTTTTTGCCTCTGCTTTCCCCCCTCCCCCCTAGTCAATGTTGAAAAACCACTAAAAAGTTGCCAAACCACGCCTGTCAGCATGGCCAAGTACTTTTTTACAAACAACATTGACATGGGGGAAAGGGGGGCCAAAAAACTCATTTTTTTCAGGGTGGCTCAACAATTTTGTAAGTGATTGTCTGAAAATGTTGTACCTTTAAGGCGTCATAACTTTAAGGTCTTTCCTTCAAATACTTTCAAATTAACAGGGCTGGCAATAATTGCATAAAGGCAGTCCTCTATTTTTTTTTAATTTTTGAACGCTAGTGCGGCCTCGCAGCGTCCCTTAGAAAATATGCTCATTTTGGCTATTTTTACACCATTGGCCTAGTTGGTTACATCTCTTAATAAGCAGCTGAGGCGTTGGCACATGACAAGATATTTACTGTTATTGCATTAGTAGAATTCGAATCAACGTTTTGAATTACTAACTTATATTTTTCAAATGAAAATGGCGAAGCAGCACAACTTCCCATTTTCTGCGTGCTTTTCAAAAAAATTGGGTAATTCATCGGAATCTGCCTGTTTTTTAAATAAAGTCTGATGCATGGGGAAACGATAATTCGAAGTTGGAAAATTTATTTTGTTAAACATGGCAATATACACGTTTAAATACAGACTCTTTTAAACAGATAACGTGTCTACCATTACTTCCCTCTGCCTGAAGACTTGTAGGCCTGCAGCCGTCCTAAATTTACCATTGCTACGCCTCGCATTTAAAGAAGGAATTTAATTTTCAAACGACTTTACAACATCTATAGTCTCTGTTAGTTGTATCTTCGAGATATAAAACATATTGTTCTACAATTACCTCCATAATCGACAAAATATATCCCATATTGTTGTATTTAGAAGGGAATTTATGCACTTGAGTGAGCGCGGGAAATTTGAAAATTCGACAGTTCGACTTCAAAATGGCAGCAAGTTCACCACAGAGCACCATCTTGCTCCTCACCTACAGTCAAGGTGACTTAGACAAGTTTCCAAGTCGTCACAGTTTTACAGATGTTGTGGTTGAGTGTTTTGCAGTAAGGATTATCCGTATTTCAATGTGGGAAACTTCACTTGAACGGCATAAGAATGGGGGGTTTTCATTACCATCGGTATTACTTTCATACGATGACAACTCGCTGCCCTGTGTTTACGGAGAAACACAGGCCTTTGTCTAAATTCTTTCATTGCCGTCATGATCGAGAAATTTCACCTTAAAACATATGACAACTGAGAAAATTGTTTAACCTTGTTTGTTCGGTTCGCAATCGCAAAGTAATGTTGCTACCAGTATTTGTCATGCTGCTTGAGGGGTGACAATAACGGCTCCATGCTTTATTGGCCAATATTCCTCTATTCTTTAAATGCCAAATGAATGAAAAGGGTATATGTTTCCCCTTTGAAACCAGCATTAGTTCTTTTGGAACTACTTATAAACGATAACAAACAATTTATCATCGGACCACTGAACTGCAATTGTTCAAGAGGTCAAATCACTAAATGATAGACTGAGTGAGTGATCTTGAACATTGCTCGCCAACAATTCTCACTTTTTAAAGTTTCTTGTGCGTCCAAGAAAGTTGACGAACAAATAAACGAAGCCACCCAAGATGTAGCAAAAGCCCGTGGGTACACATAGGCTAGCGTTTTACTCAAAAATTCTACACTGATTAGATGCAAAATGACTAAAACTTCAACAATTCCCACTTTTATAGCTACTAAAAAGGATTTCAAAAATATTTTAAAGGTACTAAAAAGGAGCAATGTTGGTAAATTGGTTCAATTTCAACTCACCGCGGAGATTTTTTATTCTCATTGGTCTGCAGTGAGAGTGTCTGCTCATACTCACAAGATAATATGCGTTTTGCGCAAAGTTTTTTTCGTTTTTCTTCGTTAGAAACAAGGAATACAAACGAGCAATGTTGGTGAGCATTGTAGTGAGCCTTGTGGCGAGCAC
Source organism: Aurelia coerulea (assembly GCA_039566865.1). NCBI lineage: Eukaryota > Metazoa > Cnidaria > Scyphozoa > Semaeostomeae > Ulmaridae > Aurelia > Aurelia coerulea. Next base: position 18,564,606 of record CM076945.1, read on the forward strand.
TGATGACGTAATTCACCATGAACACACACGAACCAGATGGCAATGTTACAGTCGTATATCGATTATAATTGTAAATAGAACATTTTATTCAATTGTATCACTCAAACATATAGAATATCATCACTATAAAATTCTGTTGTAAAAATGACGTTTATGAACAGCGTTTAAGAACAATATAGCCAGTCAAAGGGAGAATTCCATACAAATAGGCCAAACGAAAATACCCTCTCCCACCCTAGTTGCATCGCAGTTGCCAGAGTATAGATTGAAGGCAAATGAAACTAAGAATCATATCAATATCTTACAAGATTGAAGCTAAAGGGAAAGTACGTCAAAAAAATGAAAATTTCGAGAAAACTATGCAATTATGCTATTTTCTTGCAAAATGGCGAAAAGGTGCCTTTTTCAAAAATCTCGTAAATTATTTACAGTTGGTAAAAAATTTTAAAAACAACACATTTTGAAACTATGTGTCAATAACATGCCAAGTACAAAATTTCATGCAGTTGGCCTCGGTACTCTTTGTGTAAACTGAAGTCGAAGTTGCGAGCATTTCAGACAATCACTTACAAAATTGTTGAGCCACCCTCAGATTTTCAGTTTTTTGCCTCTGCTTTCCCCCCTCCCCCCTAGTCAATGTTGAAAAACCACTAAAAAGTTGCCAAACCACGCCTGTCAGCATGGCCAAGTACTTTTTTACAAACAACATTGACATGGGGGAAAGGGGGGCCAAAAAACTCATTTTTTTCAGGGTGGCTCAACAATTTTGTAAGTGATTGTCTGAAAATGTTGTACCTTTAAGGCGTCATAACTTTAAGGTCTTTCCTTCAAATACTTTCAAATTAACAGGGCTGGCAATAATTGCATAAAGGCAGTCCTCTATTTTTTTTTAATTTTTGAACGCTAGTGCGGCCTCGCAGCGTCCCTTAGAAAATATGCTCATTTTGGCTATTTTTACACCATTGGCCTAGTTGGTTACATCTCTTAATAAGCAGCTGAGGCGTTGGCACATGACAAGATATTTACTGTTATTGCATTAGTAGAATTCGAATCAACGTTTTGAATTACTAACTTATATTTTTCAAATGAAAATGGCGAAGCAGCACAACTTCCCATTTTCTGCGTGCTTTTCAAAAAAATTGGGTAATTCATCGGAATCTGCCTGTTTTTTAAATAAAGTCTGATGCATGGGGAAACGATAATTCGAAGTTGGAAAATTTATTTTGTTAAACATGGCAATAAACACGTTTAAATACAGACTCTTTTAAACAGATAACGTGTCTACCATTACTTCCCTCTGCCTGAAGACTTGTAGGCCTGCAGCCGTCCTAAATTTACCATTGCTACGCCTCGCATTTAAAGAAGGAATTTAATTTTCAAACGACTTTACAACATCTATAGTCTCTGTTAGTTGTATCTTCGAGATATAAAACATATTGTTCTACAATTACCTCCATAATCGACAAAATATATCCCATATTGTTGTATTTAGAAGGGAATTTATGCACTTGAGTGAGCGCGGGAAATTTGAAAATTCGACAGTTCGACTTCAAAATGGCAGCAAGTTCACCACAGAGCACCATCTTGCTCCTCACCTACAGTCAAGGTGACTTAGACAAGTTTCCAAGTCGTCACAGTTTTACAGATGTTGTGGTTGAGTGTTTTGCAGTAAGGATTATCCGTATTTCAATGTGGGAAACTTCACTTGAACGGCATAAGAATGGGGGGTTTTCATTACCATCGGTATTACTTTCATACGATGACAACTCGCTGCCCTGTGTTTACGGAGAAACACAGGCCTTTGTCTAAATTCTTTCATTGCCGTCATGATCGAGAAATTTCACCTTAAAACATATGACAACTGAGAAAATTGTTTAACCTTGTTTGTTCGGTTCGCAATCGCAAAGTAATGTTGCTACCAGTATTTGTCATGCTGCTTGAGGGGTGACAATAACGGCTCCATGCTTTATTGGCCAATATTCCTCTATTTTTTAAATGCCAAATGAATGAAAAGGGTATATGTTTCCCCTTTGAAACCAGCATTAGTTCTTTTGGAACTACTTATAAACGATAACAAACAATTTATCATCGGACCACTGAACTGCAATTGTTCAAGAGGTCAAATCACTAAATGATAGACTGAGTGAGTGATCTTGAACATTGCTCGCCAACAATTCTCACTTTTTAAAGTTTCTTGTGCGTCCAAGAAAGTTGACGAACAAATAAACGAAGCCACCCAAGATGTAGCAAAAGCCCGTGGGTACACATAGGCTAGCGTTTTACTCAAAAATTCTACACTGATTAGATGCAAAATGACTAAAACTTCAACAATTCCCACTTTTATAGCTACTAAAAAGGATTTCAAAAATATTTTAAAGGTACTAAAAAGGAGCAATGTTGGTAAATTGGTTCAATTTCAACTCACCGCGGAGATTTTTTATTCTCATTGGTCTGCAGTGAGAGTGTCTGCTCATACTCACAAGATAATATGCGTTTTGCGCAAAGTTTTTTTCGTTTTTCTTCGTTAGAAACAAGGAATACAAACGAGCAATGTTGGTGAGCATTGTAGTGAGCCTTGTGGCGAGCACTGATGACGTAATTCACCATGAACACACACGAACCAGATGGCAATGTTACAGTCGTATATCGATTATAATTGTAAATAGAACATTTTATTCAATTGTATCACTCAAACATATAGAATATCATCACTATAAAATTCTGTTGTAAAAATGACGTTTATGAACAGCGTTTAAGAACAATATAGCCAGTCAAAGGGAGAATTCCATACAAATAGGCCAAACGAAAATACCCTCTCCCACCCTAGTTGCATCGCAGTTGCCAGAGTATAGATTGAAGGCAAATGAAACTAAGAATCATATCAATATCTTACAAGATTGAAGCTAAAGGGAAAGTACGTCAAAAAAATGAAAATTTCGAGAAAACTATGCAATTATGCTATTTTCTTGCAAAATGGCGAAAAGGTGCCTTTTTCAAAAATCTCGTAAATTATTTACAGTAGGTAAAACATTTTAAAAACAACACATTTTGAAACTATGTGTCAATAACATGCCAAGTACAAAATTTCATGCAGTTGGCCTCGGTACTCTTTGTGTAAACTGAAGTCGAAGTTGCGAGCATTTCAGACAATCACTTACAAAATTGTTGAGCCACCCTCAGATTTTCAGTTTTTTGCCTCTGCTTTCCCCCCTCCCCCCTAGTCAATGTTGAAAAACCACTAAAAAGTTGCCAAACCACGCCTGTCAGCATGGCCAAGTACTTTTTTACAAACAACATTGACATGGGGGAAAGGGGGGCCAAAAAACTCATTTTTTTCAGGGTGGCTCAACAATTTTGTAAGTGATTGTCTGAAAATGTTGTACCTTTAAGGCGTCATAACTTTAAGGTCTTTCCTTCAAATACTTTCAAATTAACAGGGCTGGCAATAATTGCATAAAGGCAGTCCTCTATTTTTTTTTAATTTTTGAACGCTAGTGCGGCCTCGCAGCGTCCCTTAGAAAATATGCTCATTTTGGCTATTTTTACACCATTGGCCTAGTTGGTTACATCTCTTAATAAGCAGCTGAGGCGTTGGCACATGACAAGATATTTACTGTTATTGCATTAGTAGAATTCGAATCAACGTTTTGAATTACTAACTTATATTTTTCAAATGAAAATGGCGAAGCAGCACAACTTCCCATTTTCTGCGTGCTTTTCAAAAAAATTGGGTAATTCATCGGAATCTGCCTGTTTTTTAAATAAAGTCTGATGCATGGGGAAACGATAATTCGAAGTTGGAAAATTTATTTTGTTAAACATGGCAATAAACACGTTTAAATACAGACTCTTTTAAACAGATAACGTGTCTACCATTACTTCCCTCTGCCTGAAGACTTGTAGGCCTGCAGCCGTCCTAAATTTACCATTGCTACGCCTCGCATTTAAAGAAGGAATTTAATTTTCAAACGACTTTACAACATCTATAGTCTCTGTTAGTTGTATCTTCGAGATATAAAACATATTGTTCTACAATTACCTCCATAATCGACAAAATATATCCCATATTGTTGTATTTAGAAGGGAATTTATGCACTTGAGTGAGCGCGGGAAATTTGAAAATTCGACAGTTCGACTTCAAAATGGCAGCAAGTTCACCACAGAGCACCATCTTGCTCCTCACCTACAGTCAAGGTGACTTAGACAAGTTTCCAAGTCGTCACAGTTTTACAGATGTTGTGGTTGAGTGTTTTGCAGTAAGGATTATCCGTATTTCAATGTGGGAAACTTCACTTGAACGGCATAAGAATGGGGGGTTTTCATTACCATCGGTATTACTTTCATACGATGACAACTCGCTGCCCTGTGTTTACGGAGAAACACAGGCCTTTGTCTAAATTCTTTCATTGCCGTCATGATCGAGAAATTTCACCTTAAAACATATGACAACTGAGAAAATTGTTTAACCTTGTTTGTTCGGTTCGCAATCGCAAAGTAATGTTGCTACCAGTATTTGTCATGCTGCTTGAGGGGTGACAATAACGGCTCCATGCTTTATTGGCCAATATTCCTCTATTCTTTAAATGCCAAATGAATGAAAAGGGTATATGTTTCCCCTTTGAAACCAGCATTAGTTCTTTTGGAACTACTTATAAACGATAACAAACAATTTATCATCGGACCACTGAACTGCAATTGTTCAAGAGGTCAAATCACTAAATGATAGACTGAGTGAGTGATCTTGAACATTGCTCGCCAACAATTCTCACTTTTTAAAGTTTCTTGTGCGTCCAAGAAAGTTGACGAACAAATAAACGAAGCCACCCAAGATGTAGCAAAAGCCCGTGGGTACACATAGGCTAGCGTTTTACTCAAAAATTCTACACTGATTAGATGCAAAATGACTAAAACTTCAACAATTCCCACTTTTATAGCTACTAAAAAGGATTTCAAAAATATTTTAAAGGTACTAAAAAGGAGCAATGTTGGTAAATTGGTTCAATTTCAACTCACCGCGGAGATTTTTTATTCTCATTGGTCTGCAGTGAGAGTGTCTGCTCATACTCACAAGATAATATGCGTTTTGCGCAAAGTTTTTTTCGTTTTTCTTCGTTAGAAACAAGGAATACAAACGAGCAATGTTGGTGAGCATTGTAGTGAGCCTTGTGGCGAGCACTGATGACGTAATTCACCATGAACACACACGAACCAGATGGCAATGTTACAGTCGTATATCGATTATAATTGTAAATAGAACATTTTATTCAATTGTATCACTCAAACATATAGAATATCATCACTATAAAATTCTGTTGTAAAAATGACGTTTATGAACAGCGTTTAAGAACAATATAGCCAGTCAAAGGGAGAATTCCATACAAATAGGCCAAACGAAAATACCCTCTCCCACCCTAGTTGCATCGCAGTTGCCAGAGTATAGATTGAAGGCAAATGAAACTAAGAATCATATCAATATCTTACAAGATTGAAGCTAAAGGGAAAGTACGTCAAAAAAATGAAAATTTCGAGAAAACTATGCAATTATGCTATTTTCTTGCAAAATGGCGAAAAGGTGCCTTTTTCAAAAATCTCGTAAATTATTTACAGTAGGTAAAACATTTTAAAAACAACACATTTTGAAACTATGTGTCAATAACATGCCAAGTACAAAATTTCATGCAGTTGGCCTCGGTACTCTTTGTGTAAACTGAAGTCGAAGTTGCGAGCATTTCAGACAATCACTTACAAAATTGTTGAGCCACCCTCAGATTTTCAGTTTTTTGCCTCTGCTTTCCCCCCTCCCCCCTAGTCAATGTTGAAAAACCACTAAAAAGTTGCCAAACCACGCCTGTCAGCATGGCCAAGTACTTTTTTACAAACAACATTGACATGGGGGAAAGGGGGGCCAAAAAACTCATTTTTTTCAGGGTGGCTCAACAATTTTGTAAGTGATTGTCTGAAAATGTTGTACCTTTAAGGCGTCATAACTTTAAGGTCTTTCCTTCAAATACTTTCAAATTAACAGGGCTGGCAATAATTGCATAAAGGCAGTCCTCTATTTTTTTTTAATTTTTGAACGCTAGTGCGGCCTCGCAGCGTCCCTTAGAAAATATGCTCATTTTGGCTATTTTTACACCATTGGCCTAGTTGGTTACATCTCTTAATAAGCAGCTGAGGCGTTGGCACATGACAAGATATTTACTGTTATTGCATTAGTAGAATTCGAATCAACGTTTTGAATTACTAACTTATATTTTTCAAATGAAAATGGCGAAGCAGCACAACTTCCCATTTTCTGCGTGCTTTTCAAAAAAATTGGGTAATTCATCGGAATCTGCCTGTTTTTTAAATAAAGTCTGATGCATGGGGAAACGATAATTCGAAGTTGGAAAATTTATTTTGTTAAACATGGCAATAAACACGTTTAAATACAGACTCTTTTAAACAGATAACGTGTCTACCATTACTTCCCTCTGCCTGAAGACTTGTAGGCCTGCAGCCGTCCTAAATTTACCATTGCTACGCCTCGCATTTAAAGAAGGAATTTAATTTTCAAACGACTTTACAACATCTATAGTCTCTGTTAGTTGTATCTTCGAGATATAAAACATATTGTTCTACAATTACCTCCATAATCGACAAAATATATCCCATATTGTTGTATTTAGAAGGGAATTTATGCACTTGAGTGAGCGCGGGAAATTTGAAAATTCGACAGTTCGACTTCAAAATGGCAGCAAGTTCACCACAGAGCACCATCTTGCTCCTCACCTACAGTCAAGGTGACTTAGACAAGTTTCCAAGTCGTCACAGTTTTACAGATGTTGTGGTTGAGTGTTTTGCAGTAAGGATTATCCGTATTTCAATGTGGGAAACTTCACTTGAACGGCATAAGAATGGGGGGTTTTCATTACCATCGGTATTACTTTCATACGATGACAACTCGCTGCCCTGTGTTTACGGAGAAACACAGGCCTTTGTCTAAATTCTTTCATTGCCGTCATGATCGAGAAATTTCACCTTAAAACATATGACAACTGAGAAAATTGTTTAACCTTGTTTGTTCGGTTCGCAATCGCAAAGTAATGTTGCTACCAGTATTTGTCATGCTGCTTGAGGGGTGACAATAACGGCTCCATGCTTTATTGGCCAATATTCCTCTATTCTTTAAATGCCAAATGAATGAAAAGGGTATATGTTTCCCCTTTGAAACCAGCATTAGTTCTTTTGGAACTACTTATAAACGATAACAAACAATTTATCATCGGACCACTGAACTGCAATTGTTCAAGAGGTCAAATCACTAAATGATAGACTGAGTGAGTGATCTTGAACATTGCTCGCCAACAATTCTCACTTTTTAAAGTTTCTTGTGCGTCCAAGAAAGTTGACGAACAAATAAACGAAGCCACCCAAGATGTAGCAAAAGCCCGTGGGTACACATAGGCTAGCGTTTTACTCAAAAATTCTACACTGATTAGATGCAAAATGACTAAAACTTCAACAATTCCCACTTTTATAGCTACTAAAAAGGATTTCAAAAATATTTTAAAGGTACTAAAAAGGAGCAATGTTGGTAAATTGGTTCAATTTCAACTCACCGCGGAGATTTTTTATTCTCATTGGTCTGCAGTGAGAGTGTCTGCTCATACTCACAAGATAATATGCGTTTTGCGCAAAGTTTTTTTCGTTTTTCTTCGTTAGAAACAAGGAATACAAACGAGCAATGTTGGTGAGCATTGTAGTGAGCCTTGTGGCGAGCACTGATGACGTAATTCACCATGAACACACACGAACCAGATGGCAATGTTACAGTCGTATATCGATTATAATTGTAAATAGAACATTTTATTCAATTGTATCACTCAAACATATAGAATATCATCACTATAAAATTCTGTTGTAAAAATGACGTTTATGAACAGCGTTTAAGAACAATATAGCCAGTCAAAGGGAGAATTCCATACAAATAGGCCAAACGAAAATACCCTCTCCCACCCTAGTTGCATCGCAGTTGCCAGAGTATAGATTGAAGGCAAATGAAACTAAGAATCATATCAATATCTTACAAGATTGAAGCTAAAGGGAAAGTACGTCAAAAAAATGAAAATTTCGAGAAAACTATGCAATTATGCTATTTTCTTGCAAAATGGCGAAAAGGTGCCTTTTTCAAAAATCTCGTAAATTATTTACAGTAGGTAAAACATTTTAAAAACAACACATTTTGAAACTATGTGTCAATAACATGCCAAGTACAAAATTTCATGCAGTTGGCCTCGGTACTCTTTGTGTAAACTGAAGTCGAAGTTGCGAGCATTTCAGACAATCACTTACAAAATTGTTGAGCCACCCTCAGATTTTCAGTTTTTTGCCTCTGCTTTCCCCCCTCCCCCCTAGTCAATGTTGAAAAACCACTAAAAAGTTGCCAAACCACGCCTGTCAGCATGGCCAAGTACTTTTTTACAAACAACATTGACATGGGGGAAAGGGGGGCCAAAAAACTCATTTTTTTCAGGGTGGCTCAACAATTTTGTAAGTGATTGTCTGAAAATGTTGTACCTTTAAGGCGTCATAACTTTAAGGTCTTTCCTTCAAATACTTTCAAATTAACAGGGCTGGCAATAATTGCATAAAGGCAGTCCTCTATTTTTTTTTAATTTTTGAACGCTAGTGCGGCCTCGCAGCGTCCCTTAGAAAATATGCTCATTTTGGCTATTTTTACACCATTGGCCTAGTTGGTTACATCTCTTAATAAGCAGCTGAGGCGTTGGCACATGACAAGATATTTACTGTTATTGCATTAGTAGAATTCGAATCAACGTTTTGAATTACTAACTTATATTTTTCAAATGAAAATGGCGAAGCAGCACAACTTCCCATTTTCTGCGTGCTTTTCAAAAAAATTGGGTAATTCATCGGAATCTGCCTGTTTTTTAAATAAAGTCTGATGCATGGGGAAACGATAATTCGAAGTTGGAAAATTTATTTTGTTAAACATGGCAATATACACGTTTAAATACAGACTCTTTTAAACAGATAACGTGTCTACCATTACTTCCCTCTGCCTGAAGACTTGTAGGCCTGCAGCCGTCCTAAATTTACCATTGCTACGCCTCGCATTTAAAGAAGGAATTTAATTTTCAAACGACTTTACAACATCTATAGTCTCTGTTAGTTGTATCTTCGAGATATAAAACATATTGTTCTACAATTACCTCCATAATCGACAAAATATATCCCATATTGTTGTATTTAGAAGGGAATTTATGCACTTGAGTGAGCGCGGGAAATTTGAAAATTCGACCGTTCGACTTCAAAATGGCAGCAAGTTCACCACAGAGCACCATCTTGCTCCTCACCTACAGTCAAGGTGACTTAGACAAGTTTCCAAGTCGTCACAGTTTTACAGATGTTGTGGTTGAGTGTTTTGCAGTAAGGATTATCCGTATTTCAATGTGGGAAACTTCACTTGAACGGCATAAGAATGGGGGGTTTTCATTACCATCGGTATTACTTTCATACGATGACAACTCGCTGCCCTGTGTTTACGGAGAAACACAGGCCTTTGTCTAAATTCTTTCATTGCCGTCATGATCGAGAAATTTCACCTTAAAACATATGACAACTGAGAAAATTGTTTAACCTTGTTTGTTCGGTTCGCAATCGCAAAGTAATGTTGCTACCAGTATTTGTCATGCTGCTTGAGGGGTGACAATAACGGCTCCATGCTTTATTGGCCAATATTCCTCTATTCTTTAAATGCCAAATGAATGAAAAGGGTATATGTTTCCCCTTTGAAACCAGCATTAGTTCTTTTGGAACTACTTATAAACGATAACAAACAATTTATCATCGGACCACTGAACTGCAATTGTTCAAGAGGTCAAATCACTAAATGATAGACTGAGTGAGTGATCTTGAACATTGCTCGCCAACAATTCTCACTTTTTAAAGTTTCTTGTGCGTCCAAGAAAGTTGACGAACAAATAAACGAAGCTACCCAAGATGTAGCAAAAGCCCGTGGGTACACATAGGCTAGCGTTTTACTCAAAAATTCTACACTGATTAGATGCAAAATGACTAAAACTTCAACAATTCCCACTTTTATAGCTACTAAAAAGGATTTCAAAAATATTTTAAAGGTACTAAAAACGAGCAATGTTGGTAAATTGGTTCAATTTCAACGTTTTTTTCGTTTTTCTTCGTTAGAAACAAGGAATACAAACGAGCAATGTTGGTGAGCATTGTAGTGAGCCTTGTGGCGAGCACTGATGACGTAATTCACCATGAACACACACGAACCAGATGGCAATGTTACAGTCGTATATCGATTATAATTGTAAATAGAACATTTTATTCAATTGTATCACTCAAACATATAGAATATCATCACTATAAAATTCTGTTGTAAAAATGACGTTTATGAACAGCGTTTAAGAACAATATAGCCAGTCAAAGGGAGAATTCCATACAAATAGGCCAAACGAAAATACCCTCTCCCACCCTAGTTGCATCGCAGTTGCCAGAGTATAGATTGAAGGCAAATGAAACTAAGAATCATATCAATATCTTACAAGATTGAAGCTAAAGGGAAAGTACGTCAAAAAAATGAAAATTTCGAGAAAACTATGCAATTATGCTATTTTCTTGCAAAATGGCGAAAAGGTGCCTTTTTCAAAAATCTCGTAAATTATTTACAGTTGGTAAAAAATTTTAAAAACAACACATTTTGAAACTATGTGTCAATAACATGCCAAGTACAAAATTTCATGCAGTTGGCCTCGGTACTCTTTGTGTAAACTGAAGTCGAAGTTGCGAGCATTTCAGACAATCACTTACAAAATTGTTGAGCCACCCTCAGATTTTCAGTTTTTTGCCTCTGCTTTCCCCCTCCCCCCTAGTCAATGTTGAAAAACCACTAAAAAGTTGCCAAACCACGCCTGTCAGCATGGCCAAGTACTTTTTTACAAACAACATTGACATGGGGGAAAGGGGGGCCAAAAAACTCATTTTTTTCAGGGTGGCTCAACAATTTTGTAAGTGATTGTCTGAAAATGTTGTACCTTTAAGGCGTCATAACTTTAAGGTCTTTCCTTCAAATACTTTCAAATTAACAGGGCTGGCAATAATTGCATAAAGGCAGTCCTCTATTTTTTTTTAATTTTTGAACGCTAGTGCGGCCTCGCAGCGTCCCTTAGAAAATATGCTCATTTTGGCTATTTTTACACCATTGGCCTAGTTGGTTACATCTCTTAATAAGCAGCTGAGGCGTTGGCACATGACAAGATATTTACTGTTATTGCATTAGTAGAATTCGAATCAACGTTTTGAATTACTAACTTATATTTTTCAAATGAAAATGGCGAAGCAGCACAACTTCCCATTTTCTGCGTGATTTTCAAAAAAATTGGGTAATTCATCGGAATCTGCCTGTTTTTTAAATAAAGTCTGATGCATGGGGAAACGATAATTCGAAGTTGGAAAATTTATTTTGTTAAACATGGCAATATACACGTTTAAATACAGACTCTTTTAAACAGATAACGTGTCTACCATTACTTCCCTCTGCCTGAAGACTTGTAGGCCTGCAGCCGTCCTAAATTTACCATTGCTACGCCTCGCATTTAAAGAAGGAATTTAATTTTCAAACGACTTTACAACATCTATAGTCTCTGTTAGTTGTATCTTCGAGATATAAAACATATTGTTCTACAATTACCTCCATAATCGACAAAATATATCCCATATTGTTGTATTTAGAAGGGAATTTATGCACTTGAGTGAGCGCGGGAAATTTGAAAATTCGACAGTTCGACTTCAAAATGGCAGCAAGTTCACCACAGAGCACCATCTTGCTCCTCACCTACAGTCAAGGTGACTTAGACAAGTTTCCAAGTCGTCACAGTTTTACAGATGTTGTGGTTGAGTGTTTTGCAGTAAGGATTATCCGTATTTCAATGTGGGAAACTTCACTTGAACGGCATAAGAATGGGGGGTTTTCATTACCATCGGTATTACTTTCATACGATGACAACTCGCTGCCCTGTGTTTACGGAGAAACACAGGCCTTTGTCTAAATTCTTTCATTGCCGTCATGATCGAGAAATTTCACCTTAAAACATATGACAACTGAGAAAATTGTTTAACCTTGTTTGTTCGGTTCGCAATCGCAAAGTAATGTTGCTACCAGTATTTGTCATGCTGCTTGAGGGGTGACAATAACGGCTCCATGCTTTATTGGCCAATATTCCTCTATTCTTTAAATGCCAAATGAATGAAAAGGGTATATGTTTCCCCTTTGAAACCAGCATTAGTTCTTTTGGAACTACTTATAAACGATAACAAACAATTTATCATCGGACCACTGAACTGCAATTGTTCAAGAGGTCAAATCACTAAATGATAGACTGAGTGAGTGATCTTGAACATTGCTCGCCAACAATTCTCACTTTTTAAAGTTTCTTGTGCGTCCAAGAAAGTTGACGAACAAATAAACGAAGCCACCCAAGATGTAGCAAAAGCCCGTGGGTACACATAGGCTAGCGTTTTACTCAAAAATTCTACACTGATTAGATGCAAAATGACTAAAACTTCAACAATTCCCACTTTTATAGCTACTAAAAAGGATTTCAAAAATATTTTAAAGGTACTAAAAACGAGCAATGTTGGTAAATTGGTTCAATTTCAACTCACCGCGGAGATTTTTTATTCTCATTGGTCTGCAGTGAGAGTGTCTGCTCATACTCACAAGATAATATGCGTTTTGCGCAAAGTTTTTTTCGTTTTTCTTCGTTAGAAACAAGGAATACAAACGAGCAATGTTGGTGAGCATTGTAGTGAGCCTTGTGGCGAGCACTGATGACGTAATTCACCATGAACACACACGAACCAGATGGCAATGTTACAGTCGTATATCGATTATAATTGTAAATAGAACATTTTATTCAATTGTATCACTCAAACATATAGAATATCATCACTATAAAATTCTGTTGTAAAAATGACGTTTATGAACAGCGTTTAAGAACAATATAGCCAGTCAAAGGGAGAATTCCATACAAATAGGCCAAACGAAAATACCCTCTCCCACCCTAGTTGCATCGCAGTTGCCAGAGTATAGATTGAAGGCAAATGAAACTAAGAATCATATCAATATCTTACAAGATTGAAGCTAAAGGGAAAGTACGTCAAAAAAATGAAAATTTCGAGAAAACTATGCAATTATGCTATTTTCTTGCAAAATGGCGAAAAGGTGCCTTTTTCAAAAATCTCGTAAATTATTTACAGTTGGTAAAAAATTTTAAAAACAACACATTTTGAAACTATGTGTCAATAACATGCCAAGTACAAAATTTCATGCAGTTGGCCTCGGTACTCTTTGTGTAAACTGAAGTCGAAGTTGCGAGCATTTCAGACAATCACTTACAAAATTGTTGAGCCACCCTCAGATTTTCAGTTTTTTGCCTCTGCTTTCCCCCCTCCCCCCTAGTCAATGTTGAAAAACCACTAAAAAGTTGCCAAACCACGCCTGTCAGCATGGCCAAGTACTTTTTTACAAACAACATTGACATGGGGGAAAGGGGGGCCAAAAAACTCATTTTTTTCAGGGTGGCTCAACAATTTTGTAAGTGATTGTCTGAAAATGTTGTACCTTTAAGGCGTCATAACTTTAAGGTCTTTCCTTCAAATACTTTCAAATTAACAGGGCTGGCAATAATTGCATAAAGGCAGTCCTCTATTTTTTTTTAATTTTTGAACGCTAGTGCGGCCTCGCAGCGTCCCTTAGAAAATATGCTCATTTTGGCTATTTTTACACCATTGGCCTAGTTGGTTACATCTCTTAATAAGCAGCTGAGGCGTTGGCACATGACAAGATATTTACTGTTATTGCATTAGTAGAATTCGAATCAACGTTTTGAATTACTAACTTATATTTTTCAAATGAAAATGGCGAAGCAGCACAACTTCCCATTTTCTGCGTGATTTTCAAAAAAATTGGGTAATTCATCGGAATCTGCCTGTTTTTTAAATAAAGTCTGATGCATGGGGAAACGATAATTCGAAGTTGGAAAATTTATTTTGTTAAACATGGCAATATACACGTTTAAATACAGACTCTTTTAAACAGATAACGTGTCTACCATTACTTCCCTCTGCCTGAAGACTTGTAGGCCTGCAGCCGTCCTAAATTTACCATTGCTACGCCTCGCATTTAAAGAAGGAATTTAATTTTCAAACGACTTTACAACATCTATAGTCTCTGTTAGTTGTATCTTCGAGATATAAAACATATTGTTCTACAATTACCTCCATAATCGACAAAATATATCCCATATTGTTGTATTTAGAAGGGAATTTATGCACTTGAGTGAGCGCGGGAAATTTGAAAATTCGACAGTTCGACTTCAAAATGGCAGCAAGTTCACCACAGAGCACCATCTTGCTCCTCACCTACAGTCAAGGTGACTTAGACAAGTTTCCAAGTCGTCACAGTTTTACAGATGTTGTGGTTGAGTGTTTTGCAGTAAGGATTATCCGTATTTCAATGTGGGAAACTTCACTTGAACGGCATAAGAATGGGGGGTTTTCATTACCATCGGTATTACTTTCATACGATGACAACTCGCTGCCCTGTGTTTACGGAGAAACACAGGCCTTTGTCTAAATTCTTTCATTGCCGTCATGATCGAGAAATTTCACCTTAAAACATATGACAACTGAGAAAATTGTTTAACCTTGTTTGTTCGGTTCGCAATCGCAAAGTAATGTTGCTACCAGTATTTGTCATGCTGCTTGAGGGGTGACAATAACGGCTCCATGCTTTATTGGCCAATATTCCTCTATTCTTTAAATGCCAAATGAATGAAAAGGGTATATGTTTCCCCTTTGAAACCAGCATTAGTTCTTTTGGAACTACTTATAAACGATAACAAACAATTTATCATCGGACCACTGAACTGCAATTGTTCAAGAGGTCAAATCACTAAATGATAGACTGAGTGAGTGATCTTGAACATTGCTCGCCAACAATTCTCACTTTTTAAAGTTTCTTGTGCGTCCAAGAAAGTTGACGAACAAATAAACGAAGCCACCCAAGATGTAGCAAAAGCCCGTGGGTACACATAGGCTAGCGTTTTACTCAAAAATTCTACACTGATTAGATGCAAAATGACTAAAACTTCAACAATTCCCACTTTTATAGCTACTAAAAAGGATTTCAAAAATATTTTAAAGGTACTAAAAACGAGCAATGTTGGTAAATTGGTTCAATTTCAACTCACCGCGGAGATTTTTTATTCTCATTGGTCTGCAGTGAGAGTGTCTGCTCATACTCACAAGATAATATGCGTTTTGCGCAAAGTTTTTTTCGTTTTTCTTCGTTAGAAACAAGGAATACAAACGAGCAATGTTGGTGAGCATTGTAGTGAGCCTTGTGGCGAGCACTGATGACGTAATTCACCATGAACACACACGAACCAGATGGCAATGTTACAGTCGTATATCGATTATAATTGTAAATAGAACATTTTATTCAATTGTATCACTCAAACATATAGAATATCATCACTATAAAATTCTGTTGTAAAAATGACGTTTATGAACAGCGTTTAAGAACAATATAGCCAGTCAAAGGGAGAATTCCATACAAATAGGCCAAACGAAAATACCCTCTCCCACCCTAGTTGCATCGCAGTTGCCAGAGTATAGATTGAAGGCAAATGAAACTAAGAATCATATCAATATCTTACAAGATTGAAGCTAAAGGGAAAGTACGTCAAAAAAATGAAAATTTCGAGAAAACTATGCAATTATGCTATTTTCTTGCAAAATGGCGAAAAGGTGCCTTTTTCAAAAATCTCGTAAATTATTTACAGTTGGTAAAAAATTTTAAAAACAACACATTTTGAAACTATGTGTCAATAACATGCCAAGTACAAAATTTCATGCAGTTGGCCTCGGTACTCTTTGTGTAAACTGAAGTCGAAGTTGCGAGCATTTCAGACAATCACTTACAAAATTGTTGAGCCACCCTCAGATTTTCAGTTTTTTGCCTCTGCTTTCCCCCCTCCCCCCTAGTCAATGTTGAAAAACCACTAAAAAGTTGCCAAACCACGCCTGTCAGCATGGCCAAGTACTTTTTTACAAACAACATTGACATGGGGGAAAGGGGGGCCAAAAAACTCATTTTTTTCAGGGTGGCTCAACAATTTTGTAAGTGATTGTCTGAAAATGTTGTACCTTTAAGGCGTCATAACTTTAAGGTCTTTCCTTCAAATACTTTCAAATTAACAGGGCTGGCAATAATTGCATAAAGGCAGTCCTCTATTTTTTTTTAATTTTTGAACGCTAGTGCGGCCTCGCAGCGTCCCTTAGAAAATATGCTCATTTTGGCTATTTTTACACCATTGGCCTAGTTGGTTACATCTCTTAATAAGCAGCTGAGGCGTTGGCACATGACAAGATATTTACTGTTATTGCATTAGTAGAATTCGAATCAACGTTTTGAATTACTAACTTATATTTTTCAAATGAAAATGGCGAAGCAGCACAACTTCCCATTTTCTGCGTGCTTTTCAAAAAAATTGGGTAATTCATCGGAATCTGCCTGTTTTTTAAATAAAGTCTGATGCATGGGGAAACGATAATTCGAAGTTGGAAAATTTATTTTGTTAAACATGGCAATAAACACGTTTAAATACAGACTCTTTTAAACAGATAACGTGTCTACCATTACTTCCCTCTGCCTGAAGACTTGTAGGCCTGCAGCCGTCCTAAATTTACCATTGCTACGCCTCGCATTTAAAGAAGGAATTTAATTTTCAAACGACTTTACAACATCTATAGTCTCTGTTAGTTGTATCTTCGAGATATAAAACATATTGTTCTACAATTACCTCCATAATCGACAAAATATATCCCATATTGTTGTATTTAGAAGGGAATTTATGCACTTGAGTGAGCGCGGGAAATTTGAAAATTCGACAGTTCGACTTCAAAATGGCAGCAAGTTCACCACAGAGCACCATCTTGCTCCTCACCTACAGTCAAGGTGACTTAGACAAGTTTCCAAGTCGTCACAGTTTTACAGATGTTGTGGTTGAGTGTTTTGCAGTAAGGATTATCCGTATTTCAATGTGGGAAACTTCACTTGAACGGCATAAGAATGGGGGGTTTTCATTACCATCGGTATTACTTTCATACGATGACAACTCGCTGCCCTGTGTTTACGGAGAAACACAGGCCTTTGTCTAAATTCTTTCATTGCCGTCATGATCGAGAAATTTCACCTTAAAACATATGACAACTGAGAAAATTGTTTAACCTTGTTTGTTCGGTTCGCAATCGCAAAGTAATGTTGCTACCAGTATTTGTCATGCTGCTTGAGGGGTGACAATAACGGCTCCATGCTTTATTGGCCAATATTCCTCTATTCTTTAAATGCCAAATGAATGAAAAGGGTATATGTTTCCCCTTTGAAACCAGCATTAGTTCTTTTGGAACTACTTATAAACGATAACAAACAATTTGGACCACTGAACTGCAATTGTTCAAGAGGTCAAATCACTAAATGATAGACTGAGTGAGTGATCTTGAACATTGCTCGCCAACAATTCTCACTTTTTAAAGTTTCTTGTGCGTCCAAGAAAGTTGACGAACAAATAAACGAAGCCACCCAAGATGTAGCAAAAGCCCGTGGGTACACATAGGCTAGCGTTTTACTCAAAAATTCTACACTGATTAGATGCAAAATGACTAAAACTTCAACAATTCCCACTTTTATAGCTACTAAAAAGGATTTCAAAAATATTTTAAAGGTACTAAAAACGAGCAATGTTGGTAAATTGGTTCAATTTCAACTCACCGCGGAGATTTTTTATTCTCATTGGTCTGCAGTGAGAGTGTCTGCTCATACTCACAAGATAATATGCGTTTTGCGCAAAGTTTTTTTCGTTTTTCTTCGTTAGAAACAAGGAATACAAACGAGCTGTCGTGAATCTAGGTTGACACCTTGTCTGATAGCTTAATAAGAGTAAGAGGACTGTAACAATAAAATAATAAAATAGCGTAAAGCTAATCGCAAATCGCAAGGGGGCGTTTCCCTTCCGCAACCCTGGTCTAACGTGAGAAAAGACAAGCAAGATCAATCTGAATCTCCAAATTTAAGTGAACAAAGGCTCACTATAAATGTCTCAACATCAACAAAACACTACTTTTAAGATACTATAATCAATCAAATCTACCTCTACGTCAATTCTCACTACCAACAAATCATTATACTACCAGTGGTTGCACAGATCAATCCAACAAAGAAACCGTGAAAAAATAGTATGTACGAAACTGTACTTACTCAAACCCGTGCCTCGCCCTCAAGGGCGTTTACCTAAGGGGTGGGTACCGTGTTGTGGAATTTGATACCACGAATATAGCGCAGAGAGCCTATACTTTTCTCGTCGCTTTTAGTGTCGCGATGATAATTTTCCTACAAATATTGTGCAACCAGTTGAATGTGAGTAGCTTTATCTCAGCCTTCGTTAGCTACTCGATGTTCTCAGACAGAGTAATCAGTAAAGTACCGAAATAAACCTAGCGCTGCTTATCTTACAAAACCAGATCCCAAAAGGATCTTTTAACTAGCTTAGGCCAAAGCACCTACGCGTAGAAATAAGAAACTGTTACTCACAACCTTTTATCTTTGTATGCTCGTAATCTTTCTCTGCAGCGTCCACACTTCTGTAACAAAGAGCAAGTCCCTCCATATATACCCCTTCTGGGGAGTTGCCCTTTGCTACGTGCTACATACACATACGCGTCAATTAGAAAAAACAAGACGGGGATTTCAACGGCAATTATCAGCAATTATTCATATTAGCAAGCTTACGTGCTGTATCTAACGTTTTATGTCTACTCGTGGTTCAGTGCACGTCCTAAATCGGCACACACTCCCCTCGTCAATCGTCGTCCTGCTGATTGACCTCTTCAACCAATGTGCTGATTTTCTGTTTTGCAGTAATCGCTGCAGCTCGGGTTGATCTTCTCATTGACTGCCCAAGATTCTCTGGCTTCACGGGGATATCATCCTCCACGCGTATTTCTAGAGGGTAAATTTGCTGTAGAGCTCGTTCCAGTCGATGCACTTTGCCATTGACAATTGTTGCTATTGAAGCTCCTCGAGCCACTCCATCTTTTCCAGTAACCATATGCAGGATTCTTCCCTTTTTCCACATTCCTTTGTGTGCACTCTTATTTTCGATTAGGATGATGTCTCCTGGTTTCAATTGGTATGCCGTACCTTTACTGGACACTTTGGCTTTATGGAATTCCCGTAGTCCCACCAGGTACTCCCTGCTCCAACGTGACCATAGCTCGTTTAGCTTCGCTTCCACGTGTTTCAATCGTAGGGTCATGTCTTTGTAATCTTCAAAAATGTCATCAGGCACATCAGGCATCTGCGGTAGTCTGTGTCCAAAAATCAGGTGGTTTGGCGTCAATACCTCCTCTTCAAGTTCTTCACCTTGATAGAACAATGGGCGGTTGTTTAAGATTCCTTGAGTTTTCTTCAACACAACTTCCATCTCAAAGTAGCTTAGCGATGCCTTCCCTAGAGTTTTCTTGAGAATGGTTTTCGTTAAGCCCACCATTTTCTCAAACCAGCCTCCCCACCAGCTAGCAAGGGCCAGGTTGAATCTCCATGTTAGAAAATGCGATTGCAGGTATTCTTGCACTTCTGGATGCTCAACCAATGCCTTCAACTGGATTGCAGTGGTCTTGAAGGTTGTAGCGTTGTCGCTAACGAGTAGATTTGGCATACCCCATGCTGCTGCAAATTTTTCCAAAGTCATTCTGAAAATTGGTGCAGTTAGGTCTGGTGTCAGCTCCAGGTGTACTGCCCTTGTGGTTGCACAGGTGAATAAGGCTATGTACGATTTCACCATTTCTTGTCCTGATTTGACATGAAGCGGGCCAGCGAAGTCAACTCCTGTGTGCTGAAATGGTCTGCTTCGAACTGCTCTGATTTCTGGCAGTGGAGCCATCTCTGGAGCCCTGATGTGTTTGGATGCAAAAACCTTGCAAATAGCACAGCTGCGCAAGAGTGACTTGATGACTTGTCTTCCTCTCGGTATCCAAAATGCTGACCGTACCTCAGCTAATGTCCTGCCAACCTTTTCGTGTCCAATATTCTGATGACTTTCCATGATGACCAAATCAGTAAACCTGTGCTTTGATGGTAGCAGAATTGGGTGCGTCTGATCCAGCGCCAATCCAGCATTACGAAGTCTGCCTGCACAACGAATGTACCCATCGGAATGCACATATGCCCCAAGGTCTCGTGTCTTCGCTTGAAAATCTTCTCTTTTTGCCATCTCACTTTGCACTGTCTTGATCCATCGATCTTTGGCATCTTTCATCTCTTCCGGAGTGACCATTGCATCAACGCATCTGACTCTTGATCTGCAGTTGTTCACGAATCGTAGTACTCTTGCAGTACAGACTAGCAGCTTGCTAAGCCTGCTGAACCTCTTGGCATCAATGATCACATTTAAACTTCCAATTTCATCTGCCTTCACAACCAAACTTGGGCTTCTTTCTTCCATCATCGCGTGTTCTGATGGTTGAAACTCCTTTGGCTGACTGGGCCAGCTTTCCTGTCCTTCTGTTATGAATTGGGGACCTTCCCACCAAAGCTTGTTGTGTTGTAGCTTTACAGCACTTGCTCCCCTCGTTCCAAGATCTGCTGGGTTTTCTTGTGTAGGGCAGTGTCGCCAGTTTGCGCCAGGTACCAGCTGATGAATTTCCTTTACTCTGTTGTTAACGTAGGGCTTCCATGCTCCCTTGTTGGCAATCCAATATAACGCCGTGAGGCTATCCAACCAGATATAGACAGTACTGATTTTCCATGCTGTAAGGTTTGCAATAACTGTTTGAACAAGCTTTGCTCCAGTCCTCCCAGCCAACAACTCCAATCTAGGGATAGTTAACTTCTTCAGCGGCGACAATCTGCATTTTGCCGTCAGCAAAGTACTCTCTATCCGATATGCAGTTTCGGTCACCAGATACACTGTGGCACAGTACCCAATTGAGCTTGCGTCGCAGAAAGCATGAAGTACAGTTTCATCAGGTTTGTTGTCTGCTTGCCGCACCAATCTTGGGAATGAGAGGTACTTGAGTTCTTGAAGATCTTTCATCCATGCTTGGAACTGGTTGCATTCTGCTTCAGTCAATTCATCATCCCATCCTTTGCCTTGAGCACAGAGACTTTGCAAAAGCGCTCGGGCTTGCAAGATGACAGGTCCCGTAACACCAAGTGGATCGTAAATCGTGGCAAGGGTACTTAGCAATGAACGCTTTGTCACTGGGTTGTTAGGTGGTTGAACATCCAACTGGATCCGCAAGATGTCTTCTTCCGGGTACCACAGCACTCCAAGTACCTTTCGAGGCTCGTCACTTGCTTCCGGATTGATCCTTCTACAAATCTCAGGGTTGCTGCAAAACCATTTCCTCAAGGAGAATCCACCATCTTCGAACATCTTCTGAAGCTTACATTTCCTGGCGTAGAGCGCATCTGGTCCTTCATTATTAGCGTCATATTCTCCAGAAATGTAGTCATCAACATAGAGACTTGCCTTGATATCTTCCACGAGTTGTGGTTCATCTTCCTGGTACCTTTCCAGATGATGATGGATCGTAGCACCGAGGATGAATGGGCTGGGACCAGCTCCAAATATTGCTCTTGTGAAGCGGTATTCAACAACAGGTGATTCTTCTTCAGCAATATCCTTGATCCAGAGAAATCTCATTGCGTCTCTATCTTTTTGATCAATTTCAATCTGCAAAAAAGCTTGCTTGATGTCAGCTAGCAGAACTGTCTTGTGCATCCTGAATTTCAACAACACAGAAAATAGGAGTGGAGTTAACGATGGTCCAGTATGCAGGCACTCATTCAGGGACTTGACACCCTTTGACGTTTTGGCAGAGGCATCGTACACAATTCGCACCTTGGTAGTGGCAGCATCTTGCCTGACAACACATTGGTGCGGAATATAAGTTATGCGATTCCCGGTTGGTGTTTCTGGAACAGGTTCAATGATGCCTTCCTCCAGCTGCTGCTTAATTATTTCATCGTATTCTTTCAGGATTTCAGGACTCTTCTTCAATCTCCTTAACTGGCTGTTCAGTCTTCCTTCTGCTAAGCCTTTATTGCGTGGCACGAAGAAATTGCCCTCTCTCCATGGTAGTGGCACAGAATACCTTCCGTTCTTGAATGTCACTTCATCCTTGAATGCCATATGCACTGGGTCTTCTACTCTGATGCCAAGGGTCTCTAAATCCCAGAGTCTTGAAACTTCGTCTTTCACAGTAATCGAGTTTTCCACCACCAAATTGATAGGCTCTTGCACAGCGGTTCCTTCATTCAACTGTGTTGGTCCCATCAACGTCCAACCAAGCCTTGTTCCCACAGCTACTGGCTCGCCACGCCTTCCTTTGCGTATGTCACCAGTTTGAATATCTGCTAAATGTTGGCTGCCAAGTAGAATCCCTATTTCTAGCTGATCTGATGAAGTGACGTCTGTAAAAAATACATTTTTTAGATGATCAAACTTCTCCTTTAGCTCCAATGGACTTGGGTTTCCAACTCTTGTTATAGATGGGAGGGTTTTCACATCGATCTCTGAGCTGTAATTTCCATCCAGACTCTTTACCAGAATGCTATGATGCTCTGTTTCCAGTATCTGCGTACTTTCATTCAGCCCTTCGAATACTTGTGCTTTTCGTCCTCCAATTGGTTTGCTTTCTAATTCATTTGCCAAATGCTGTGTCATGAAGCTCCTTGCACTGCCGGAATCTAGCAAGATTCTGCATTTGATTTCTTTGCTTCCATCAACGCTCTTCACTTTCGCAAGTAGTGTTTGGTAAGCCACTGAAGCCACTGGTCCAACCCTTTTCTTGACATCAATAACTCCAGTAGGTTCTTTTGGCTCTTGCCTCGGTCCAGCATCACATATTGCTTCGTGATGGTTTCTGGTTGTGCATTTCTTGCATAGTCCTCTGGCACTTCTGCAGTCCTTGACCATGTGTCCCTTCTTTAAGCACTTGTAGCACTTTTTGTATTTCTGGAGAATCTCTTTTCTTACTCGAACGTGTGGGTACTTCTTGCAATCCAGTGATAAATGTGCACCAAGACAGAATGTACACTTTTCCCTCTTGTCTGTTTCTGTATTTACCAAAGTCGCACCAGATGAAATAGTGGATCTGGGAAATCGCCCATCTTCCTGCTGCTTTTTCTCTCTTGGACGCCTCGTGTCTATGACAGAATCTCTTCCTCCTGTCGAGTGCACACCACATTTCTCGAGCACCTTCACGGTTTTTCGCAGCCCATCAACCACTTCCTCCATTGAGATATCTTCATTCTCCTCCTTCTGTTGAGTTAGCTTTATCCGAACATCCAATGGCAGCTTATTCATGATTTTTGGTACCAACGTTGTTCCATACTCCCATGGCTGAACTCCGATGGCTAGTAGAGCCTTGTAATGGCTTTCCAATTCTTCGTACAGTCGCTTCAGCTTCTGCACATCGAAGTTGTTATGCACTGCAGTTATTCTTTCGATTCCATCCAAATGAGCTTTCTTCAGTACATTCTTGTGGCCAAATCTTTCCTTCAACAAGCTCACTGCTGCCTGGTAATGCTCTCCTTTCATTTCCAAATCTGATATCGTGACAAAGGCTGCTCCTCTTAGGCTATTCTTCAGATATTGCAGCTTCTGATGATCAGGGAGCGTTGGATGATTGTGAACACCATGATGGAATCCTTCCCAGAATTCATGCCACTTTAGTACATTTCCATCAAAGGTTTTTAATTCCATCTTTGGAAGTTTCACAGCACTGGCCATGTCCTGTGGCTGCCTCCTAGAATAAACAGTCTCCCCTCGATTGCAATTTTCGGTCAAGCGCCTGATAATAGAGTGCAATGTTAAGGCCTCTTCTTCAAACATTTCTAGCCTTCGTAGTTTGTTGTGCATGGTGACTCCAGCTCGCTTCATTTCACCTTCCAACTCCTCATTCTTCAGCTCCAACCTTTTATGGGCACGGATCGCAGCATGTTTTTTGTCTTGCCAATAGTCTCTGCTTCCATTCTCCCAATCAATACCATCTAAAACATTTTCCAACAGCTTCTTGGCAATTTTCCGGTCTTCTTCTGCTTCATTCAGCGAAACCTCGCCAGCTCTGCGAGCCTCTTCACCTGCTCGAAGTGGAGTAGCGTGTTGGATATTTTCCCGCCAATTTTCATGTGCATGGGAACGAGGCTGGGGTGAGTCCAATGTTATTGGCTCCATTGACAAATAACCAGGTAACTGCTCTGGGGCTATGCTTTGGAACTGCCATGATTGCTGGGGGGAAGGGGGTTGCCATGATTGCTGGGGGAAGGGGCTTGCCATGATTGCTGGGGGGAAGGGGCTGGCCATGATTGCAGCTGGCTGCTCATTCCAATAATGGGGTCTTCATGGTATCTGGGGGGAACCATCCTAGGTTGGGCTGTCTGAGTATACACCATGTGTGAAATGCGTGAGCTGGGAGATCCTTCGCACCTCTGGGAGGCCATCGGGGCTGACTGACATGACTCAGAGCGCACCATGTGTGCAGGCATTGTTCCAGGAGGTCCTACGCACCTCTGGGGGGCCATCGGGGGTGACTGAAATGGTTCAGAGCGCACCATGTGTGCGGGCATTGTTCCATGAGGTCCTACGCACCTCTGGGGGGCCATCGAGGCTGGCTGAAATGACTCAGGGCGCACCATGTGTGCGGGCATTGTTCCATGAGGTCCTACGCACCTCTGGGGGGCCATCGAGGCTGGCTGCAATGACTCAGAGCGCACCATGTGTGCGGGCATTGTTCTGGGAGGTCCTACGCACCTCTGGGGGGCCATCGAGGCTGGCTGCAATGACTCAGAGCGCACCGTGTGTGCGGGCATTGTTCCGGGAGGTCCTACGCACCTCTGGGGGGCCATCGAGGCTGGCTGCAATGACTCAGAGCGCACCGTGTGTGCGGGCATTGTTCCGGGAGGTCCTTCGCACCTCTGGGGGGCCATCGAGGCCGGCTGCAATGACTCAGAGCGCGCCGTGTGTGCGGGCATTGTTCCGGGAGGTCCTACGCACCTCTGGGGGGCCATCGAGGCTGGCTGCAATGACTCAGAGCGCACCGTGTGTGCGGGCATTGTTCCGGGAGGTCCTACGCACCTCTGGGGGGCCATCGAGGCCGGCTGCAATGACTCAGAGCGCACCGTGTGTGCGGGCATTGTTCTGGGAGGTCCTACGCACCTCCCATCCCGACTGCTCGACCTTGATCCCTAAGGTCCTTCGCACCTCATTTCCTGACTGCTCGGCAATGATCCCTGAGGTCCTTCGCACCTCACATCCCGACTGCTCGACCTTGATCGCTGAGGTCCTTCGCACCTCAGTTCCCGACTGCTCGACGATGATGTCCGTCTGTATTCCACTGGCCAGGTTCTCATCGCCAATAACTGATTTGCAGTTTCCATCAGTTGTTCTTCTTCCAATCCAAAATCATACCTTAATCCTAGGCCTAAATTTTGTTGAGACATTTTTGTTCTTTAAAGATCTTATTTCTCTTTTCTCAGATATATTTGCTCTAATACTCTATTTTCATTTCTACACATACACCCAGGCTGCGAAGGGATGGAACGATACGCTTATCGATCCGTCTCGCTTTGGACCACTCAAAGTGTCGTGAATCTAGGTTGACACCTTGTCTGATAGCTTAATAAGAGTAAGAGGACTGTAACAATAAAATAATAAAATAGCGTAAAGCTAATCGCAAATCGCAAGGGGGCGTTTCCCTTCCGCAACCCTGGTCTAACGTGAGAAAAGACAAGCAAGATCAATCTGAATCTCCAAATTTAAGTGAACAAAGGCTCACTATAAATGTCTCAACATCAACAAAACACTACTTTTAAGATACTATAATCAATCAAATCTACCTCTACGTCAATTCTCACTACCAACAAATCATTATACTACCAGTGGTTGCACAGATCAATCCAACAAAGAAACCGTGAAAAAATAGTATGTACGAAACTGTACTTACTCAAACCCGTGCCTCGCCCTCAAGGGCGTTTACCTAAGGGGTGGGTACCGTGTTGTGGAATTTGATACCACGAATATAGCGCAGAGAGCCTATACTTTTCTCGTCGCTTTTAGTGTCGCGATGATAATTTTCCTACAAATATTGTGCAACCAGTTGAATGTGAGTAGCTTTATCTCAGCCTTCGTTAGCTACTCGATGTTCTCAGACAGAGTAATCAGTAAAGTACCGAAATAAACCTAGCGCTGCTTATCTTACAAAACCAGATCCCAAAAGGATCTTTTAACTAGCTTAGGCCAAAGCACCTACGCGTAGAAATAAGAAACTGTTACTCACAACCTTTTATCTTTGTATGCTCGTAATCTTTCTCTGCAGCGTCCACACTTCTGTAACAAAGAGCAAGTCCCTCCATATATACCCCTTCTGGGGAGTTGCCCTTTGCTACGTGCTACATACACATACGCGTCAATTAGAAATAACAAGACGGGGATTTCAACGGCAATTATCAGCAATTATTCATATTAGCAAGCTTACGTGCTGTATCTAACGTTTTATGTCTACTCGTGGTTCAGTGCACGTCCTAAATCGGCACATTACAAGATTGAAGCTAAAGGGAAAGTACGTCAAAAAAATGAAAATTTCGAGAAAACTATGCAATTATGCTATTTTCTTGCAAAATGGCGAAAAGGTGCCTTTTTCAAAAATCTCGTAAATTATTTACAGTTGGTAAAAAATTTTAAAAACAACACATTTTGAAACTATGTGTCAATAACATGCCAAGTACAAAATTTCATGCAGTTGGCCTCGGTACTCTTTGTGTAAACTGAAGTCGAAGTTGCGAGCATTTCAGACAATCACTTACAAAATTGTTGAGCCACCCTCAGATTTTCAGTTTTTTGCCTCTGCTTTCCCCCCTCCCCCCTAGTCAATGTTGAAAAACCACTAAAAAGTTGCCAAACCACGCCTGTCAGCATGGCCAAGTACTTTTTTACAAACAACATTGACATGGGGGAAAGGGGGGCCAAAAAACTCATTTTTTTCAGGGTGGCTCAACAATTTTGTAAGTGATTGTCTGAAAATGTTGTACCTTTAAGGCGTCATAACTTTAAGGTCTTTCCTTCAAATACTTTCAAATTAACAGGGCTGGCAATAATTGCATAAAGGCAGTCCTCTATTTTTTTTTAATTTTTGAACGCTAGTGCGGCCTCGCAGCGTCCCTTAGAAAATATGCTCATTTTGGCTATTTTTACACCATTGGCCTAGTTGGTTACATCTCTTAATAAGCAGCTGAGGCGTTGGCACATGACAAGATATTTACTGTTATTGCATTAGTAGAATTCGAATCAACGTTTTGAATTACTAACTTATATTTTTCAAATGAAAATGGCGAAGCAGCACAACTTCCCATTTTCTGCGTGCTTTTCAAAAAAATTGGGTAATTCATCGGAATCTGCCTGTTTTTTAAATAAAGTCTGATGCATGGGGAAACGATAATTCGAAGTTGGAAAATTTATTTTGTTAAACATGGCAATATACACGTTTAAATACAGACTCTTTTAAACAGATAACGTGTCTACCATTACTTCCCTCTGCCTGAAGACTTGTAGGCCTGCAGCCGTCCTAAATTTACCATTGCTACGCCTCGCATTTAAAGAAGGAATTTAATTTTCAAACGACTTTACAACATCTATAGTCTCTGTTAGTTGTATCTTCGAGATATAAAACATATTGTTCTACAATTACCTCCATAATCGACAAAATATATCCCATATTGTTGTATTTAGAAGGGAATTTATGCACTTGAGTGAGCGCGGGAAATTTGAAAATTCGACAGTTCGACTTCAAAATGGCAGCAAGTTCACCACAGAGCACCATCTTGCTCCTCACCTACAGTCAAGGTGACTTAGACAAGTTTCCAAGTCGTCACAGTTTTACAGATGTTGTGGTTGAGTGTTTTGCAGTAAGGATTATCCGTATTTCAATGTGGGAAACTTCACTTGAACGGCATAAGAATGGGGGGTTTTCATTACCATCGGTATTACTTTCATACGATGACAACTCGCTGCCCTGTGTTTACGGAGAAACACAGGCCTTTGTCTAAATTCTTTCATTGCCGTCATGATCGAGAAATTTCACCTTAAAACATATGACAACTGAGAAAATTGTTTAACCTTGTTTGTTCGGTTCGCAATCGCAAAGTAATGTTGCTACCAGTATTTGTCATGCTGCTTGAGGGGTGACAATAACGGCTCCATGCTTTATTGGCCAATATTCCTCTATTCTTTAAATGCCAAATGAATGAAAAGGGTATATGTTTCCCCTTTGAAACCAGCATTAGTTCTTTTGGAACTACTTATAAACGATAACAAACAATTTATCATCGGACCACTGAACTGCAATTGTTCAAGAGGTCAAATCACTAAATGATAGACTGAGTGAGTGATCTTGAACATTGCTCGCCAACAATTCTCACTTTTTAAAGTTTCTTGTGCGTCCAAGAAAGTTGACGAACAAATAAACGAAGCCACCCAAGATGTAGCAAAAGCCCGTGGGTACACATAGGCTAGCGTTTTACTCAAAAGTTCTACACTGATTAGATGCAAAATGACTAAAACTTCAACAATTCCCACTTTTATAGCTACTAAAAAGGATTTCAAAAATATTTTAAAGGTACTAAAAACGAGCAATGTTGGTAAATTGGTTCAATTTCAACTCACCGCGGAGATTTTTTATTCTCATTGGTCTGCAGTGAGAGTGTCTGCTCATACTCACAAGATAATATGCGTTTTGCGCAAAGTTTTTTTCGTTTTTCTTCGTTAGAAACAAGGAATACAAACGAGCAATGTTGGTGAGCATTGTAGTGAGCCTTGTGGCGAGCACTGATGACGTAATTCACCATGAACACACACGAACCAGATGGCAATGTTACAGTCGTATATCGATTATAATTGTAAATAGAACATTTTATTCAATTGTATCACTCAAACATATAGAATATCATCACTATAAAATTCTGTTGTAAAAATGACGTTTATGAACAGCGTTTAAGAACAATATAGCCAGTCAAAGGGAGAATTCCATACAAATAGGCCAAACGAAAATACCCTCTCCCACCCTAGTTGCATCGCAGTTGCCAGAGTATAGATTGAAGGCAAATGAAACTAAGAATCATATCAATATCTTACAAGATTGAAGCTAAAGGGAAAGTACGTCAAAAAAATGAAAATTTCGAGAAAACTATGCAATTATGCTATTTTCTTGCAAAATGGCGAAAAGGTGCCTTTTTCAAAAATCTCGTAAATTATTTACAGTTGGTAAAAAATTTTAAAAACAACACATTTTGAAACTATGTGTCAATAACATGCCAAGTACAAAATTTCATGCAGTTGGCCTCGGTACTCTTTGTGTAAACTGAAGTCGAAGTTGCGAGCATTTCAGACAATCACTTACAAAATTGTTGAGCCACCCTCAGATTTTCAGTTTTTTGCCTCTGCTTTCCCCCCTCCCCCCTAGTCAATGTTGAAAAACCACTAAAAAGTTGCCAAACCACGCCTGTCAGCATGGCCAAGTACTTTTTTACAAACAACATTGACATGGGGGAAAGGGGGGCCAAAAAACTCATTTTTTTCAGGGTGGCTCAACAATTTTGTAAGTGATTGTCTGAAAATGTTGTACCTTTAAGGCGTCATAACTTTAAGGTCTTTCCTTCAAATACTTTCAAATTAACAGGGCTGGCAATAATTGCATAAAGGCAGTCCTCTATTTTTTTTTAATTTTTGAACGCTAGTGCGGCCTCGCAGCGTCCCTTAGAAAATATGCTCATTTTGGCTATTTTTACACCATTGGCCTAGTTGGTTACATCTCTTAATAAGCAGCTGAGGCGTTGGCACATGACAAGATATTTACTGTTATTGCATTAGTAGAATTCGAATCAACGTTTTGAATTACTAACTTATATTTTTCAAATGAAAATGGCGAAGCAGCACAACTTCCCATTTTCTGCGTGCTTTTCAAAAAAATTGGGTAATTCATCGGAATCTGCCTGTTTTTTAAATAAAGTCTGATGCATGGGGAAACGATAATTCGAAGTTGGAAAATTTATTTTGTTAAACATGGCAATATACACGTTTAAATACAGACTCTTTTAAACAGATAACGTGTCTACCATTACTTCCCTCTGCCTGAAGACTTGTAGGCCTGCAGCCGTCCTAAATTTACCATTGCTACGCCTCGCATTTAAAGAAGGAATTTAATTTTCAAACGACTTTACAACATCTATAGTCTCTGTTAGTTGTATCTTCGAGATATAAAACATATTGTTCTACAATTACCTCCATAATCGACAAAATATATCCCATATTGTTGTATTTAGAAGGGAATTTATGCACTTGAGTGAGCGCGGGAAATTTGAAAATTCGACAGTTCGACTTCAAAATGGCAGCAAGTTCACCACAGAGCACCATCTTGCTCCTCACCTACAGTCAAGGTGACTTAGACAAGTTTCCAAGTCGTCACAGTTTTACAGATGTTGTGGTTGAGTGTTTTGCAGTAAGGATTATCCGTATTTCAATGTGGGAAACTTCACTTGAACGGCATAAGAATGGGGGGTTTTCATTACCATCGGTATTACTTTCATACGATGACAACTCGCTGCCCTGTGTTTACGGAGAAACACAGGCCTTTGTCTAAATTCTTTCATTGCCGTCATGATCGAGAAATTTCACCTTAAAACATATGACAACTGAGAAAATTGTTTAACCTTGTTTGTTCGGTTCGCAATCGCAAAGTAATGTTGCTACCAGTATTTGTCATGCTGCTTGAGGGGTGACAATAACGGCTCCATGCTTTATTGGCCAATATTCCTCTATTCTTTAAATGCCAAATGAATGAAAAGGGTATATGTTTCCCCTTTGAAACCAGCATTAGTTCTTTTGGAACTACTTATAAACGATAACAAACAATTTATCATCGGACCACTGAACTGCAATTGTTCAAGAGGTCAAATCACTAAATGATAGACTGAGTGAGTGATCTTGAACATTGCTCGCCAACAATTCTCACTTTTTAAAGTTTCTTGTGCGTCCAAGAAAGTTGACGAACAAATAAACGAAGCCACCCAAGATGTAGCAAAAGCCCGTGGGTACACATAGGCTAGCGTTTTACTCAAAAATTCTACACTGATTAGATGCAAAATGACTAAAACTTCAACAATTCCCACTTTTATAGCTACTAAAAAGGATTTCAAAAATATTTTAAAGGTACTAAAAACGAGCAATGTTGGTAAATTGGTTCAATTTCAACTCACCGCGGAGATTTTTTATTCTCATTGGTCTGCAGTGAGAGTGTCTGCTCATACTCACAAGATAATATGCGTTTTGCGCAAAGTTTTTTTCGTTTTTCTTCGTTAGAAACAAGGAATACAAACGAGCAATGTTGGTGAGCATTGTAGTGAGCCTTGTGGCGAGCACTGATGACGTAATTCACCATGAACACACACGAACCAGATGGCAATGTTACAGTCGTATATCGATTATAATTGTAAATAGAACATTTTATTCAATTGTATCACTCAAACATATAGAATATCATCACTATAAAATTCTGTTGTAAAAATGACGTTTATGAACAGCGTTTAAGAACAATATAGCCAGTCAAAGGGAGAATTCCATACAAATAGGCCAAACGAAAATACCCTCTCCCACCCTAGTTGCATCGCAGTTGCCAGAGTATAGATTGAAGGCAAATGAAACTAAGAATCATATCAATATCTTACAAGATTGAAGCTAAAGGGAAAGTACGTCAAAAAAATGAAAATTTCGAGAAAACTATGCAATTATGCTATTTTCTTGCAAAATGGCGAAAAGGTGCCTTTTTCAAAAATCTCGTAAATTATTTACAGTTGGTAAAAAATTTTAAAAACAACACATTTTGAAACTATGTGTCAATAACATGCCAAGTACAAAATTTCATGCAGTTGGCCTCGGTACTCTTTGTGTAAACTGAAGTCGAAGTTGCGAGCATTTCAGACAATCACTTACAAAATTGTTGAGCCACCCTCAGATTTTCAGTTTTTTGCCTCTGCTTTCCCCCCTCCCCCCTAGTCAATGTTGAAAAACCACTAAAAAGTTGCCAAACCACGCCTGTCAGCATGGCCAAGTACTTTTTTACAAACAACATTGACATGGGGGAAAGGGGGGCCAAAAAACTCATTTTTTTCAGGGTGGCTCAACAATTTTGTAAGTGATTGTCTGAAAATGTTGTACCTTTAAGGCGTCATAACTTTAAGGTCTTTCCTTCAAATACTTTCAAATTAACAGGGCTGGCAATAATTGCATAAAGGCAGTCCTCTATTTTTTTTTAATTTTTGAACGCTAGTGCGGCCTCGCAGCGTCCCTTAGAAAATATGCTCATTTTGGCTATTTTTACACCATTGGCCTAGTTGGTTACATCTCTTAATAAGCAGCTGAGGCGTTGGCACATGACAAGATATTTACTGTTATTGCATTAGTAGAATTCGAATCAACGTTTTGAATTACTAACTTATATTTTTCAAATGAAAATGGCGAAGCAGCACAACTTCCCATTTTCTGCGTGCTTTTCAAAAAAATTGGGTAATTCATCGGAATCTGCCTGTTTTTTAAATAAAGTCTGATGCATGGGGAAACGATAATTCGAAGTTGGAAAATTTATTTTGTTAAACATGGCAATATACACGTTTAAATACAGACTCTTTTAAACAGATAACGTGTCTACCATTACTTCCCTCTGCCTGAAGACTTGTAGGCCTGCAGCCGTCCTAAATTTACCATTGCTACGCCTCGCATTTAAAGAAGGAATTTAATTTTCAAACGACTTTACAACATCTATAGTCTCTGTTAGTTGTATCTTCGAGATATAAAACATATTGTTCTACAATTACCTCCATAATCGACAAAATATATCCCATATTGTTGTATTTAGAAGGGAATTTATGCACTTGAGTGAGCGCGGGAAATTTGAAAATTCGACAGTTCGACTTCAAAATGGCAGCAAGTTCACCACAGAGCACCATCTTGCTCCTCACCTACAGTCAAGGTGACTTAGACAAGTTTCCAAGTCGTCACAGTTTTACAGATGTTGTGGTTGAGTGTTTTGCAGTAAGGATTATCCGTATTTCAATGTGGGAAACTTCACTTGAACGGCATAAGAATGGGGGGTTTTCATTACCATCGGTATTACTTTCATACGATGACAACTCGCTGCCCTGTGTTTACGGAGAAACACAGGCCTTTGTCTAAATTCTTTCATTGCCGTCATGATCGAGAAATTTCACCTTAAAACATATGACAACTGAGAAAATTGTTTAACCTTGTTTGTTCGGTTCGCAATCGCAAAGTAATGTTGCTACCAGTATTTGTCATGCTGCTTGAGGGGTGACAATAACGGCTCCATGCTTTATTGGCCAATATTCCTCTATTCTTTAAATGCCAAATGAATGAAAAGGGTATATGTTTCCCCTTTGAAACCAGCATTAGTTCTTTTGGAACTACTTATAAACGATAACAAACAATTTATCATCGGACCACTGAACTGCAATTGTTCAAGAGGTCAAATCACTAAATGATAGACTGAGTGAGTGATCTTGAACATTGCTCGCCAACAATTCTCACTTTTTAAAGTTTCTTGTGCGTCCAAGAAAGTTGACGAACAAATAAACGAAGCCACCCAAGATGTAGCAAAAGCCCGTGGGTACACATAGGCTAGCGTTTTACTCAAAAATTCTACACTGATTAGATGCAAAATGACTAAAACTTCAACAATTCCCACTTTTATAGCTACTAAAAAGGATTTCAAAAATATTTTAAAGGTACTAAAAAGGAGCAATGTTGGTAAATTGGTTCAATTTCAACTCACCGCGGAGATTTTTTATTCTCATTGGTCTGCAGTGAGAGTGTCTGCTCATACTCACAAGATAATATGCGTTTTGCGCAAAGTTTTTTTCGTTTTTCTTCGTTAGAAACAAGGAATACAAACGAGCAATGTTGGTGAGCATTGTAGTGAGCCTTGTGGCGAGCACTGATGACGTAATTCACCATGAACACACACGAACCAGATGGCAATGTTACAGTCGTATATCGATTATAATTGTAAATAGAACATTTTATTCAATTGTATCACTCAAACATATAGAATATCATCACTATAAAATTCTGTTGTAAAAATGACGTTTATGAACAGCGTTTAAGAACAATATAGCCAGTCAAAGGGAGAATTCCATACAAATAGGCCAAACGAAAATACCCTCTCCCACCCTAGTTGCATCGCAGTTGCCAGAGTATAGATTGAAGGCAAATGAAACTAAGAATCATATCAATATCTTACAAGATTGAAGCTAAAGGGAAAGTACGTCAAAAAAATGAAAATTTCGAGAAAACTATGCAATTATGCTATTTTCTTGCAAAATGGCGAAAAGGTGCCTTTTTCAAAAATCTCGTAAATTATTTACAGTTGGTAAAAAATTTTAAAAACAACACATTTTGAAACTATGTGTCAATAACATGCCAAGTACAAAATTTCATGCAGTTGGCCTCGGTACTCTTTGTGTAAACTGAAGTCGAAGTTGCGAGCATTTCAGACAATCACTTACAAAATTGTTGAGCCACCCTCAGATTTTCAGTTTTTTGCCTCTGCTTTCCCCCCTCCCCCCTAGTCAATGTTGAAAAACCACTAAAAAGTTGCCAAACCACGCTTGTCAGCATGGCCAAGTACTTTTTTACAAACAACATTGACATGGGGGAAAGGGGGGCCAAAAAACTCATTTTTTTCAGGGTGGCTCAACAATTTTGTAAGTGATTGTCTGAAAATGTTGTACCTTTAAGGCGTCATAACTTTAAGGTCTTTCCTTCAAATACTTTCAAATTAACAGGGCTGGCAATAATTGCATAAAGGCAGTCCTCTATTTTTTTTTAATTTTTGAACGCTAGTGCGGCCTCGCAGCGTCCCTTAGAAAATATGCTCATTTTGGCTATTTTTACACCATTGGCCTAGTTGGTTACATCTCTTAATAAGCAGCTGAGGCGTTGGCACATGACAAGATATTTACTGTTATTGCATTAGTAGAATTCGAATCAACGTTTTGAATTACTAACTTATATTTTTCAAATGAAAATGGCGAAGCAGCACAACTTCCCATTTTCTGCGTGCTTTTCAAAAATATTGGGTAATTCATCGGAATCTGCCTGTTTTTTAAATAAAGTCTGATGCATGGGGAAACGATAATTCGAAGTTGGAAAATTTATTTTGTTAAACATGGCAATATACACGTTTAAATACAGACTCTTTTAAACAGATAACGTGTCTACCATTACTTCCCTCTGCCTGAAGACTTGTAGGCCTGCAGCCGTCCTAAATTTACCATTGCTACGCCTCGCATTTAAAGAAGGAATTTAATTTTCAAACGACTTTACAACATCTATAGTCTCTGTTAGTTGTATCTTCGAGATATAAAACATATTGTTCTACAATTACCTCCATAATCGACAAAATATATCCCATATTGTTGTATTTAGAAGGGAATTTATGCACTTGAGTGAGCGCGGGAAATTTGAAAATTCGACAGTTCGACTTCAAAATGGCAGCAAGTTCACCACAGAGCACCATCTTGCTCCTCACCTACAGTCAAGGTGACTTAGACAAGTTTCCAAGTCGTCACAGTTTTACAGATGTTGTGGTTGAGTGTTTTGCAGTAAGGATTATCCGTATTTCAATGTGGGAAACTTCACTTGAACGGCATAAGAATGGGGGGTTTTCATTACCATCGGTATTACTTTCATACGATGACAACTCGCTGCCCTGTGTTTACGGAGAAACACAGGCCTTTGTCTAAATTCTTTCATTGCCGTCATGATCGAGAAATTTCACCTTAAAACATATGACAACTGAGAAAATTGTTTAACCTTGTTTGTTCGGTTCGCAATCGCAAAGTAATGTTGCTACCAGTATTTGTCATGCTGCTTGAGGGGTGACAATAACGGCTCCATGCTTTATTGGCCAATATTCCTCTATTCTTTAAATGCCAAATGAATGAAAAGGGTATATGTTTCCCCTTTGAAACCAGCATTAGTTCTTTTGGAACTACTTATAAACGATAACAAACAATTTATCATCGGACCACTGAACTGCAATTGTTCAAGAGGTCAAATCACTAAATGATAGACTGAGTGAGTGATCTTGAACATTGCTCGCCAACAATTCTCACTTTTTAAAGTTTCTTGTGCGTCCAAGAAAGTTGACGAACAAATAAACGAAGCCACCCAAGATGTAGCAAAAGCCCGTGGGTACACATAGGCTAGCGTTTTACTCAAAAATTCTACACTGATTAGATGCAAAATGACTAAAACTTCAACAATTCCCACTTTTATAGCTACTAAAAAGGATTTCAAAAATATTTTAAAGGTACTAAAAAGGAGCAATGTTGGTAAATTGGTTCAATTTCAACTCACCGCGGAGATTTTTTATTCTCATTGGTCTGCAGTGAGAGTGTCTGCTCATACTCACAAGATAATATGCGTTTTGCGCAAAGTTTTTTTCGTTTTTCTTCGTTAGAAACAAGGAATACAAACGAGCAATGTTGGTGAGCATTGTAGTGAGCCTTGTGGCGAGCACTGATGACGTAATTCACCATGAACACACACGAACCAGATGGCAATGTTACAGTCGTATATCGATTATAATTGTAAATAGAACATTTTATTCAATTGTATCACTCAAACATATAGAATATCATCACTATAAAATTCTGTTGTAAAAATGACGTTTATGAACAGCGTTTAAGAACAATATAGCCAGTCAAAGGGAGAATTCCATACAAATAGGCCAAACGAAAATACCCTCTCCCACCCTAGTTGCATCGCAGTTGCCAGAGTATAGATTGAAGGCAAATGAAACTAAGAATCATATCAATATCTTACAAGATTGAAGCTAAAGGGAAAGTACGTCAAAAAAATGAAAATTTCGAGAAAACTATGCAATTATGCTATTTTCTTGCAAAATGGCGAAAAGGTGCCTTTTTCAAAAATCTCGTAAATTATTTACAGTTGGTAAAAAATTTTAAAAACAACACATTTTGAAACTATGTGTCAATAACATGCCAAGTACAAAATTTCATGCAGTTGGCCTCGGTACTCTTTGTGTAAACTGAAGTCGAAGTTGCGAGCATTTCAGACAATCACTTACAAAATTGTTGAGCCACCCTCAGATTTTCAGTTTTTTGCCTCTGCTTTCCCCCCTCCCCCCTAGTCAATGTTGAAAAACCACTAAAAAGTTGCCAAACCACGCCTGTCAGCATGGCCAAGTACTTTTTTACAAACAACATTGACATGGGGGAAAGGGGGGCCAAAAAACTCATTTTTTTCAGGGTGGCTCAACAATTTTGTAAGTGATTGCAGGATTAATGTCTAATTGCAAGCCATGATCGCAGGTAACCCGTAATTATTTTAATGGCGGGAATATTTTTTATGATTTCTGTACATTTGTAAGAAATAGCTCCGGGGGCTTGAGACCATTTTTATCTCGGGTGTAGCGATGCGAGACAATGGTGAAGGTGTCATGGTGTTGTAACGTAATGCGCTATCCTCGAGCCAGGATCCGATCCCCCTTTTTTTAGGGGCGTTTACAAGGGATCGGATCCAGAGCTGTTCGTGTTTACACAAGATAAGCGCCAAGGCCCCGTTCCGTTCACACGAGAACGGAACATATATAAGGAACTGGTCCAGAAAACAAAAGAATTTTTGCAGGTGTTCACACCCTGACTTTTACTAATTATCTACTAGCCACATTTTGGTTGAAAAAATTTTGAACAATAGGGCTCACAGGTCACGTGACATGCTCATATTTGGAAGGAGGTAACAGCAAAATCATTGTTTTCAATGATTTCAATGGAATTATTTGATTGAATTATGAAGTATTATACAGCAAATGAATCAGCAAAAAAAGAGCTTCAATTTGATACTGGAATTTATGGAATTTGATGATGTCAGCACTTTTCATAATGACGTCATCTTGGCTGCCATTTTGGTCTAATTTGCAATTTTTCCAAGTTTTCTCCAACTTTTCAATGAAAAACACTCTAATAATACATTTGTAATAGATAATCACCACTTTACAGGTTCTTTTGGTCTTTTATTACATAGAACAAATTAAGCGCACAAATGACGTCATAAGAATCGGCTAATTTCTGCCAAAATATCACTCCAATTTTATTATTTCCAATAAAATGATATTTTATCACCACATATGTTGACAAACTGAACCAAAAACTGCATAAAGTTCATGCAAAATCTTCATTAAACTTGAATTCAACTTGGAGGCCTGATTTTTACAGATTTTCATCTTCGTGACGTCACTGTGACGTTACAAAGCATGGCAGCCACACCCAAATTATACGCTACGAGCTACAAACTAATTGTTCTATAACTGTGCCAAGTTGTATTGAATTCGGATGAGTCTAAGGTAGTTTTCAGAGGGGGGGTGGAAAGCACCCCCCCCCCCCCATAAATGGTAGCTCGAAAAAAGCCCATATGGATTATGGTTAAAATACAATTAACAAGACAACTCAATTTTATCTACTGTTCAGATGGAGGCAAAGAACATAGTGTTACCAAGTCGCCTCCAAACTCATATTTTGTAACAAATGATAAGATTACACTGCTTAAAAAGACGATACATAAACAAACTGTACCATACAATATAAAGATACTTCATTTACATGATCGTAGTCCAAGGCCATATGTTTTGTGCTGCTCTGCTCCCCACCCCAGCAAGTGCGGAAGACCAACCCCCACTTTTTCATTTTTTCCATTTTAAAATATTTATACACAAAAACCCTTCAGCTTATTAACACAATACTTAAATAAGAAAATAAATATCCTAATTACATTAATAAAATCTATATACAGTTAAAGCGAAATTATGTACAGTAACCTATCTAATAGCAGCTGCTCTTCCAGGGCGTCGTGTTTTAGGTTGTGTTCAGCTCATATAATAACTTTTCAATTGTTTTTTGAATCTACTAAGTGTAGGGAGCTCTCTGATATTGATGGGTATATCGTTCCAAGCTTTCAGAGCCTTTTTTGACATATTCAAGATTATTTCTTGGGATTTGTAGGTCCCTGCAATTCCTTGTTCTGTGGTTGGAATGCTGGGTCCTATGATGGTATTTACCCCAAAGGCTTTCGGGACATTGCCTGTTGATTATTTTGTATGTCATAACTGATCGATCAAAGTTTATTAGAGAGGCTTCGCCCTAAGTGGTCAGGTTTCGCAACAAAATTGATTTAAAAATAAGGAAACGCTTTAGGACTGGACAAATCACGATGAAAATGTTCATTAACTCTTCCTGAAAGCTAAACTTAAATGTAACGACTAGTTTCTTGTTTGTTTTGGTAAATTTTTAGTTCAAACGCAAGCCGGTCTGAACGGCCTAATTTTGGGCATGGCGTCTAATTTGGACGTACCCTAAATCGATAACGACGCCTTCGCAGTTACCTGGTTGAACTTATCTCGACGAAGCAAACCGAAGCAGGATTATTAAACTGTGAGTGCCGCGGGAAGGAATAAGGAGGTATACGGGATATTTTTGAAAATGAAGCAAAGGGAGGAGGGGTTTGCAAGAAGCATGAATTGATATGGTTACATTTCAAATTGTTGATAGATAAAATGATGAAATTGACTACAGGGAAAGTTAGTTCGTGAATGAAACTTTACACAAATGAAATCAACAAGGCAGAAATTGACAAAAAATCAAGATTTACAATTTTACCATTATCTTGAGGATTATGACTTTAACCTTATGACTTCTAACAGTGTGGTTGACAGGGGGGTCAGTAAGGGAAGTCAGAATCAACAGGCTGACCAATAGGGGCGCAGGTAGGCCAGTCTGACCACAACCGAAATAAAGCCTCCGGCTTTTACATTCAATTCAAATTTCTGAGATTTTTCTTCAAAAATGACCTTTGAAGGGTTGAAATTGCCTGAAAATAAACTTTAGTTGTACTTTATACGAGATCCTGAGGCAACACGAAGAAAACAAATATTGGGCTTGGAAAACAACAAGAACATGAAATACTCTCACCTTTATCCATTTCAGGTAAGTGTTTTAGAAACATCCTCCAGGACAAGGATAGGCGGTAAAAACGAAAACAACAAGACAGAATCTTAGAAATGGCATCAGTGAATAATTTTAACGCGCTCTCCTGCAAAATCCAGGCCCGAACTCCTTTTGAAACGAAGTTTTTGAAGCGCGGTCAGATATGATGAAAATCGTTAGCTGACCATTTAGGGCGATGCTCCTCTAGTTGTTCAACGGCCAACCAATTATGAGACCAATTGTCTTTTAGTCTGGCCTCATCAATAATCGAACGGGCTTAGCCTGCGTGCAGACTCAACTATCCTAAAGTGTAGAGTCTGCGCAACAAAGTCGACACGCTTGTCCAGCCTCATTTGGATGAACGTGATTGATCAATCAATTCACAAAGAAAGTTTGGTGAGCAGCTCGGATTTTGATTGGACAAAAAATCCCGCTAGCGGCTCTGCGGTGCTACAGCCTGTTTGCGCAATGTTGGATTGAAGAGCGCGTGCGCGTCAATATGCCACGATCACGCGGTAATCGTCCTTCATGGTCCACAAGTCTGCAAGCAAGTATTGCGTGAAAAAGCAATCATTTTCGCCACTGCATCAAACATTTCTTCGTATGTTCTTTGCTTTAAGCATATTTCGTTGAAGGATGGTCGCAAAGACTTTAATTTGCTCGATGGAAAAGGGAAATTTAACGTGAACGCCGCTTTGCAACAATCAATTGGAGATCGTCGACTGATAGTCGTCCGGCCTTGGCCCACGGCAAAGTATATTTGTGGAGAATGTCTCAGACTTCTGCAGCGCATCCAGTCTGCACGTCAAAAGCAGAAAGTTTTGGAGGATCAAGCATCCAACATTTACTAGCAGGCACTTTTACAGCGAAAAAATCAACTTTTGAAAAATGCAATAACAAGCCTTCACATCAGCGCCTCGGGGAAACCAGAAAAGTGGGGCGGTGGGGGGGGGGGGACTTGATACGAGAAAATTACCACAGCACACAACACAACATGACGATCTGCCTTTCAGAACTGCGTAATTTGCAAAAAAAGTGGGGGGGGGGCATGGCCCTGGTTTTGTATTTGAAGACTGATGATTCTCTTGCATTTTGGCACCAAATTTGATAAAATACCATCAAGAAGCAACCTAGGCCTACATTTTCTTTGCTAAAAATGAGTCACAACCACATTTGGTCCAAGGTCTTTTTATATAATGCATCCTGCAACGTCCTGCATTGTACCAAGAGGCTGATTACATCCTGTACTTGATTTTCTTTCATGAGCAGTAATAATGTTCGATGATTTATAGCATAATTGTCACAAAACGACCAAGTTTTCCTTGTCGCTAAAGGCAGGCATGATATTGGGAGATGCATTCTGAGCCAATATAAAGGGCGTAGCCCCAAAAATTTTCCTGGGGACCCTCTCGTTTCAATACCTCCACTTAATTTACCCTGGCCGCACCGCTGCTTGCCAAAGTAAAGGTTGGTGTTTTAAAATTTTTTCCAGACAAACCATCATGTAAATTGCTAGAACAGTTCTAAGATAAGGTAAAAAATGCATTTGCACAAAGATTTTCCTGAATGTTGTGATTCATAGAAAATTGTTAAAAATTGGTATTCTAAGCCAAAGAAAACTGCGTTTACTCAAAATGTTCAATTTGAGCACCACTGACGTTTGATTGCTAGAAGTGTTCCAAGCCA
Source organism: Aurelia coerulea (assembly GCA_039566865.1). Lineage (NCBI taxonomy): Eukaryota > Metazoa > Cnidaria > Scyphozoa > Semaeostomeae > Ulmaridae > Aurelia > Aurelia coerulea. Next base: position 18,606,514 of record CM076945.1, read on the forward strand.
AAGTAGAGAACGTTATTCGTCAAAATTTAGCTGGGGATTTCGCCCCCAGACCCCTTCATTTTGATATCCTCCGACTTAATTTGCCCCAGCCACGATGCTGCTCATTGCATTTGATCGCACATAAAAATCCCTTATTATGAACTGCTCTAGAAGAGGATGGAAGAAACTTTGGAAATAATGCTAAAGAAAGATGAAAAAGATCTACATAAAATTAAACCCAGATATTATAAAGTTCTTTATGATATCTTGGCTAAACTGAATGATAATTTTTATCAAAAGCAGAGGGCATGCCTCTGGGCAACATCAAACATCGTGAAAATGATGAATCTAGGTTTTGATGTACTTTAGGAGGGACAAGGGGAATTCGGTAACAATCATGACGGGAATCAGGAATTTGGCTGAAAAAGTAACGGGAATTCGGGAATGAGGGAGCCTAAAAAAAGAACTAACTTCAGTGTAAGATATCGCCAAAGCTAACGAGAAAAGTTGGCTTCTGGTGTATCATGTTAGAGCCTTCAGTTAGCGAAACAAGTTGGCTACGCGCGTATCATGTGAAAAGTTAAGGGAAAGTAAAAATCGAAATGTTCAATTTATGTTCAAACCTCTTGAAAATTGTATTCATTTGTGTCTATTGATTTTGAGAAAATGTTGAAAAAGCTCAAAATGCAAGTGTACTGGGCTCTGCTCTATAACAAAACCATAGTTGGCAATGTTCTGCTTGTGACATTTGTGAAAAAGAGGTTTAAAAAGATGCATCATTGCAATCTCTCAAAGGACTGATCTTGCAACACTTGCACAATCTTGAAAGGAGCATGGCTTGAAGGAGCTTGAATTGAGTATATTAACCCAATTAGAGCTTGATCAAGCTTTGCAATAATCCTATACTAGAATTATTCTCAAAACAGACAACAAATCAAGCTTGTTTGAGTTTGCCTTCAGTTCAAGCTTTAAAACAAAAACAGCAACAAAGATTTGTTTTCCCAAAGGAAAATCCAGCATCATTTGCTTGAACTGGAAATGAGCTTGAATGGTGACTGTATTCAGCATGATAACAATCTCACTTTAAATTCTTGTCAGTCTCAAGAGAGTTCCAATTAATTTGCAGAGCATGTTTCCCTGAGCCAGTTGTGAGGGTGCATGCTCCAAGCTAGTGCAAGTGGTGCAAAACTCTTACTTGAATCAAGCTCTCAAACCTAGCCTACGCGTAGACCCATTATCCCAAAGGAGGAAAGGGTCTACGAAACAAAGAGTAAAGGCTTGCTACGGCCGCCCAATTAATCATTCTAATCCCCTTGTTGGAAATACCCCAACCGCACTGTGATCCAGACAGGGAATTAATCCCAAAAAATGAAAATACGAGTATACACTATTTGGGGGTTTCATCATGGCGAAGAGACATTGAGCTATTCGATAAAACAAAAATTTCTTAAATCCGACTCATAAATCCAGAGATATGATTTTTTAAAGTTTGACTAAATTGCGAACTGTTGTTTACATTGCAATTTCCGGTCTTTTGTTTGTGTTATCGTTGAAAACCCATACATTCAAGTTCTTGTAACTCTTCAACAAATGCACCGATTTTTTGAAACTTTTTTTTATTTTACAGATAAACACCTAAGCTATCTAAAAACACAAAGCTATTTGCAAAATCTCAAGTTGGTATATCAATATTTTTCAAAATGGTGTATGACCTTTTTAAGCACAAAAACCAGGCAAATTATCAAAATTCCGTTTGTTATGGTGAAAACAAAAAATCTAACTAAATCTAACTCTTCAAAAAAAATATCACAATTGAATATGATGTCTTGAGAGAATTTCTACCAAAGGATTCGTACAGCTTCGTACAGGAAAAAAAGTTATCACACATTTGGTATGATAGGCCCTTTTGGTTTAACGTTGATTTTTTGGCAATGATTTTTGGCTTTGTACATGATTGAACTGTTCCGCACACGAACAGTGTTTATGCAAACTACTTTCAACTATCTTAGCTTTACTTGAGTAAAGCTTGTGTCTCTAAAGTATTTAGTTTTTGGTCGATAATCTAATTCTCATTGTACATGTCCTTGATAAGGGTCTCTTCTCGGTTTAGTGTATCGATCACCTCACTTTAATGATAATTGACTGCCTGATCTTGGTCGGCTACGTTTTTTAACTCGTTCATCTACTTCATCACTGAACACTCTTTCTTTTACACGCCAGGCTTCATCCTTCACTTTAACTTGATATAATTTTTGGAGTACTAATTGAATTTTATATGCGTCTTCCTTCAGCCCCCCTTTCCTCTATCAGTTTATCAGCTAGATCCTTAAATTTTGCAGTATATTTCGTGTTCTACTTCGTACTTTTATCCTTTAAATCACCGTTTTCGACTATGAAATCATAAAGCTCGCCATTCGTTGTGATAAACATGATTGATTTTGTGACACATAGCTATTGGAATGGTTTAAAGACTACAGGCCAGCAGTTTTGTGTTTTAACAGTCATTGTTTTATTTTGTTGTAGGAACTGACTTGGAAATTAACATAGAAAAAATTCTGCTTCTCAATGAGGCATGTGAAACATACAGGCTTGGCTTGGGTCGGTCATAGTTACGAGAAAATTTTTTTTTTATTGTTTTGCAGTTTCATATCAGTTTATGTAAAGTTGCGTCATCCTGTAATTTGAGCACTCCCTGCATCCCATATACAGTATGGTGAGCTGTAGACACTCTCTATGCGTACTATCAAAGTTTAAAAGTTGAATATATATTTTGAAATAACGAGATAAAGTTGCCTTGCCTTAAACTTAAACAAAGAGGCATTTAAGGCGAATAAGTGAATGGAAAAGTAGTGATAGGGGAATGCAGGCAGTAGTTATGTTTCAATAAAAGTCGCCACAAGCATATCCAGACTATTGACGCCTCTTCCCTACCATATCGAAGCCCTTGAAGCCCGGGGGTGAAGCTACCCAAAACCGGGGTACGGGGACTTGTAGACCCCGGTTTTGGGTCATAAATTCCGATCAGTCCCCAGTTTTGGGTCACAAATTTCTCACAATCCCCGGTTTTGGGTTATAAATTCATACCAACACCTTTTTTTGGAATTGTGATGGCAATATCATTATTTTTGATTTTGTACATTATTACGAGCCGTGCATACAGTCGTCGTTGATGAAGAGGCGGCCATTCCAGTTGACGTTGGAGGTCTGAGACACTAGCCGCCCAGCTGTATTGATTCATTGCCCATCTGGCAGCTTTTCTTTGAACTTTTTCCAGCTGTTCAATTTTGTTTTTATGATGAGGGCTCATTATTGATTAAGCAAACAGAGAGGCGAGAGCTCAATAATTGTTGTCAAAACAGTATAACAGATGGTTATTATCTTGATCAGCAAGCATGGTGAATCCCTCTCCATCTCATCAAGCTTATTCATGAAAGGCACACTACTACTGATGACGATTTCTTGTGCAGTTTTTGTACACACATGGAATTATCTTGCAGGTTGCTGTGAGCGTGTTTGTTGTGATATTTAGACATTTAGATATGCAGTAAAGCACTAAAGTAAATATTAATCAAGCAAATAGAAGAAACGAATACAGCATAGTGTTGACCAAAGTGGCCCACTGTCACTGATTCAGCTCTGCATTTGCTCATAATTATATTATTGTATATAGATTGGGATATACCTGTTGACCCAAGAATTTGCTGTTTTGTTCTATGTATGTATGTATTTTTTAGAATTTGGCCTTGCTATGAATTAAAAATTTGATATAACATGAATTTAGGAAAAAATAATCAGTTTAATTACAAGTGTACCATATAATATAAAAGTTAAAACTTAAACCTAAAAATACCCCCAATTGAAAATGGCAGGGATAAGCATTAAATGATCAGTGCAACCTTGTTTCCATAATGGTCCCTCAAAATGGTCCATATTAGTTTGGCTCCAGCGCATTACTTTTTGTACAGAACACATTTGTAGAGCTTCTACACAGTTTGAATCTGTTTGAATTAGGAAGAAAGGTTTTTTCATGTGAAATATGTTGCAGGTGTGGGATTACAGGAATTCCACAATTTTTGGTATTTCATCATAAAAGTTACCCCAGTTTTGGGTGGTCTTTTCAAAATATTCTCCCCGGTTTTGGGTACTCTTGCCTAGATGACCTACTCAAGTCCCCGTCCCCGGTTTTGGGTAGCTTCACCCCCGGGCCTTGAAGACAGTCGGTTAACATTTTCATTGACTATGGAATCAAGATAAAAACCGAGTCGACAGACAAGAAGCATGAAAATATTATACCAGAACAAGATCTTTATCAACAGTTGGTCGTCAAGGTTTCAGTGAGTACGACCATAACCAAACACAAACTGAAAAGGACCTACCATACCAAATGTGTGATAACTTTTTTTCCTGTACGAAGCTGTACGAATCCTTTGGCAGAAATTCTCTCAAGACATCTTATTCAATTTTAATATTTTTTTCGAAGAGTTAGATTTAGTTAGATTTTTTGTTTTCACTATAACAGACGGAATGTTGATAATTTGCCTGGTTTTCGTGCTTAAAAAGGCCATACGCCATTTTGACAAATATTGATATACCAACTTGAGATTTTAAAAAAAGCTTTGTATTTTTAGATAGCTTAGGTGTTTATCTGTAAGACAAAAAAAAGTTTCAAAAAATCGGTGCATTTATTGAAGAAAATCATATCTCTGGATTTATAAGACGGATTTAAGAAATTTTTCTTTTATCGAATAGCTCAATGTCTCTTCGCCATGATGAAACCATTAAATAGTGTATACTCGTATTTTCATTTTTTGGGATTAATTCCACGATTTCTAAAGAGCTGGATCACAGTGAACCGTGCGAGTTCACAATTAAAACACATGAATATTCTGGCAAACTTCGATGCAAACTTTACGCAACATCATAACGTAATTTCTCTCAATCTAACATAACAACGGTCTACAACGAACTGGCTTCCGCTCGAAGCTTACGACAATCGTTCGATATCAAATAACAAAATACGCACGGGCTAAAACCCGGACTAATGTCCTTTAGAACTAAAAGTCTACCAATATTTCTTACACTCCCCCCAATCAAGAAGTTAATCTTCTTGATTCAAAATCTCAGTTTGTAGTTCTCTCTTTTCTTCCCCTGTAAACGTAGCAAGTCTCTTTGGTCTTTTATTCCTCTTTTCACAGTCTGACTTTAAAACCTTCTTGGTTACAGGTCCCTTTAACTCTGATGATGCAATGCCTTGCAGTGGCCTTTGTATTTCAATCAACTGTCCTTGACTCAGTATGTGAAGCTTAACAAACTGTCGATATTGACCCCTTCTTTCAAGCCAATGTAGAACCGTGCAACTGTCTGACCACATGTAAACTTTCTTGATCCCGAATTCTTTCAATGCTTCTCTTACTGTGGTGACTAATCTTGCTGCTACTCTCGCTGCTGTCAACTCTAAACGTGGAATTGTCATGTTCTTCTTCAATGGTGGCAATCTTGTTTTGGCAGTCAGCAATTTTCCGAATCTTCCTTGTGGTAACTTCACTACTAAATACACTGCAGCACAGTATGCTGTTTGACTAGCATCTACAAATGTGTGTAGTGACATCTCTTCTGGTTTCTCTGCTGATGTCACACATCTCGGAAACTCTATCTCTGGCTGTTGCTGCACCTGACTCACAAAAGCGTCCCACCTGTTCTGCATTTCTTCACTAACTGAACTGTCCCAACTTATTCCTTCTCTGCACACATCTTGAAACATCTTTCGAGCTACAATCGTGACTGGTCCTACCACTCCTAGTGGATCATAAATTCTTGACAACCGGCTCAACAACTCTCTCTTTGTCATGGTTTGACTTCTTTCTGTTTGCTCTACAACTTGTGATATCTCCACAGCCATGACATCGCTCTCTGGATTCCACTTGATCCCAAGTACCTTACTCTGACTTTCACTCTGATTTAAACTTTGTTTCGCAAAAGTTTTCTCATTATCACCTTTCCTTTCCTCTGTCAGACCCCTTCGTACTTCCTCACTGTTGGACTTCCATTTATGGAGTGTGAATCCCCCCTTCTGCATAACTTCTGTGAGCTTCCCTCTCAAGACTACAGCTCTACAGCTTCACTCGAATTCATAGCTCCACCAACAAAATCATCCACAAATAAACTTCTAACCACCTTCCTTACAAACTCTGGATCCGCCTGCTCATAGTCTTAAATGTGCTTTTGCAGCGTAGCATTCAACAAAAATGGACTGGGCCCTGCCCCAAAATTAACTCTTGCAAACCTCAGCTCACAAACCTTCGAACACACATCCTTTGGATCCTCCATCCACAAAAACCTTAAAAAATCTCTGCCCTCTTCAGATACCTCAATCTGATGAAAAGCTTTCTGCACATCACCCACTAATGCGACTGCATACATTCTATAACGCAAAACAATGTCAAACAACATAGGCATCAACGCCGGTCCTTTGTGAAGACACTCATTCAATGACCTACCACGTCTTCTCTCCTTTGCTGACGCATCAAACACTATTCTTACTTTGGTTGACTCAGCTTCTCGTCTGATGACTGCGTGATGTGGTATATAGTGCTTTCCTTCCTTGACTTCCACTGCTTTATCTGGAACCCTTTCAACGATTCCAGACTTTATTTGCTCCTGTATGATACCATAATAGGCTTCCAATTGCTCAGGTATTGCTGATAATCTTTTCATCTGTGATCTTAACCGCTTCTCGCATAGCTGTTTGTTGTCTTGCAACGATGATCTAATTAACTCAGACTTCCAGGGTAGCTTAACAACGTAGCGTGTACCATTGAACGTGACTGTATCTTTAAACTCAGTATGTACTCGATCCCCTTCTCTAATTCCAACAGTCTCTAAGTCCCATAGTCTTTCTACCTCAGTAGATATCTCTTGTTTTTGTTCCATACAAAATAGCACACTACTTTCATGACCACAATCTTTTGTTCCTTGATAGGTTGGTCCTAGCAGTGTCCATCCTAATTTGGTTTCCTCAGCAATGGGTTGGTTTTCCTCCCCCCGTATCATACGTCCTGTCTTTACCTTACCTAAGTCCTCCAGACCAATGATCACATGAATGTCTAACTCATTGTGTTGAGACACATCAGAGAGCTTGATATCCTTTAGGTGCTCAAATTTTTGCTGCACCACTTCCGGTCTGGCGTTCCTCACAGTTGTCAGTTTACTGAGGGTGGCAGCTTCTGTAGTGAACTTAACTTCTCCATTCATGTTTCTAACCTCTAAATCATAAACTGCACATCTGTGACTCCTGCTGCCGTGGACTGTGTCCAGAATTTTGGTTTCATGTCGAACTGGCTTACCATTCAATTTGTCAGCAATCTTTTGCACCACATAAGTCTTATCACTTCCGGTGTCTAACAGCATACGGCATGGAACTGGTTCCTTTCCTGGAATGTTGATCTTAGCTTGTACTGTCTGGTATGCAATGGCTCCCTTTGCTGTTACATGTAAACTGGTTACTTTCTCCTCTTTGCATATTGACACATGGTGACCCGTTTTCTTACATTTGTCACATTCCTTCTTGTCTCTACATTTCCTTTGAGGGTGCCCCTTCCGCAGACACTGGAAACATCTGTTATATTTCCTCAATATACCCTTTCTTTTATCAAGATCTTCCACTTGGCTACACTCTTTACTTGCATGCTCTCCTAAACAATAAACACATGCTGCACTGCTGACCGCTAACACTCTGCCCTCTCTCTTTCTTTCTACCACCGGCTGCTCCTGAGACTCGTCCGCACTTCTGAGCACCAAATCTTGCCAGAATTGTTCTAGAAATTCTCCTATCCCCCATTCGTGGTTCACTTCCTTTGCTCGACGAATATTAATCGCTATATCTCTTGGTAATTTCTTCATCAATTCTGGTAGAACCGCTACGGAATAATGATCTCCTGGGACTCCTAAAACTGATAGCGCCTTGTAATGGGAATCTTCTTCATCATACAACTTTCGTAATTTATTTATATCTCTTGGATTTGATACTCCTTGCGTTGCCTTTAATGCTGCAATGTGTGCCCCTTTCAACAATCCTGTTTGGCCATATTTTCCTTCTAATGTTTCTATTGCTGGCTTGTAATTGTCACCAATTATGCAGAGATTGGCAATTGTTGTGCTTGCAGCACCATCCAAACAAGCTTTCAAATATGACATTTTGTGCACATCAGAGTATCCTGGATTATCATCAACATTTCTCCGGAAATTATCCCAGAACTCTAACCATTTCATTGGATCTCCACTGAAACGCTTTAACTCTAACTTAGGCAATTCCACAACATTTTGACTTCTAAAATCATTTTCATTTCTGCCTGCATTCACTTCATTTCCAAAAGTGGATCCTAAGTTCCCCCCAAAGGGATCATACCTTGATTGTCCAATATTTCCTAGCTGTCCGGGAATTTCTGTTGACCCAGTATTTCTAGATTCTCCCACAATTCTTGACTGTCCGATATTTCCTAACTGTCCGGAAATTTCTGTTGAACCAATATTCCTACACTGTCCCATAATTCCTGACTGTCCGACATTTCCAAAGTGTCCGGTAATTTCTGTTGGTCCAACATTCCTAGGCTGTCCCAAATTTCCTGGTCGTCCGCTAATTCCAAACTGTCCGAAACAATCTGGTTGCCCCAATATTTCTGGTTGTCCAAAAATCCCTTGCTGTCCGGTGTGAGCTCTTTCCCCATAATCATGTCCGGAATAATTTTCCCCAGCTCCATCACCAAACAAATCTGAACTAGGAAAATTAGAAAACAAAAACCCTGGTGACAAATTTCTCTGTGCTGGCCTAACTAAATCTCTTTGAGCCCCAAGTGACCCCCCAAGTCCAGCTACATTATCTTTCTTGGTTTCTTTCTTTTCTAATTCTGTCGCCTTGTTTAGGGCTACCTGTACCTTAGCAGCGTACGACCTACTTCGTTTTATTTCATCGACTAAACTATCCCTTAACTTCAATTTCCTCATTTCAGTTTGTATTTTAATGTCCAAATCTTTAATTTCAATCAAGCTCGGCTCTATCACGATTTGAAGTTCTTTAATTTCACTTACCAAGTCTTCGTCGACCCGTTCGACACAATTTATTTCATTTAATCGCAAAAATGAATCTCTTAAGGCCTCTTTAAGTACTTCTCTCTCATCTTTGAGATCGTGAAGCGCCATTAATTCATCTCGATTCGTTGCTTCCAAGTTGCCATCTTCGCGGCCGTCTTCAGACATCTTATTGCCCTTCAAAATTCACCAAAATATTCCTCGACCCCCAAGTGGGTCCCGTCGGAGGTGCCAGTGATGTTGGAAATACCCCAACCGTGCGAGTTCACAATTAAAACACATGAATATTCTGGCAATCTTCGATGCAAACTTTACGCAACATCATAACGTAATTTCTCTCAATCTAACATAACAACGGTCTACAACGAACTGGCTTCCGCTCGAAGCTTACGACAAGCAGGGTTGCCAGATTTGCATGATGGGAAATATGCCAAATTTTGCAAAAAACAAGCCAAATTGGTCAGAAATAAGCCAAACTCAATTTCCTCCGCAGAGGCAGCTAGTGGCTGCGCAGGAGGCTATTGAAAACAATGGATTTACATATTATTGTAAAATCCTTGTTAAAAACATGGCAATTTTTAAGTATAGGTTTGGTTTCATAGTAGAAATCATGGTAAAATTCCTCAACAGTCTTTTTCGTACCTAAATCAAATTAATATTTTCTGTTGCATTGCATGGGAAATTGGGAACCATCAGTATGGCAATATGGACAATCTTTTAACCTGGCATGTAGGCATCAAATTTTCAAAAATATGGTGTGAATAAATCATTATTACTGTGTTGGTTCGATTGAATGGTTTGAAAGGAACCTAAATTCTTCCATTTCTTATTCATGCTAGCATATAAGATTCCTTTCAAGCCATCTAATCAAAACAAAGATTTGATAACAATTTACACTATAACTTTTAAAATGTTGATGCCTATTATGTGTATTTCCGTTAATGTAAAGGTGATCTAAAGCCACCATAGACCTTTAATTAGGCATGAAATAGTTTTTATGATGGAGTAAAAGAAAAACACTAAGTGCATATTTGAAAAATAAATCTCCCAAGTCATTTCATAACATATTAAATCTCGGAAAAACACTTGAGTCACTGTCTACACAAAATCTACAAGAGCAATTTCATCTCCTTCGTCATTGTTGGACACAGCACTTGAAGTTGGATACATGATATCTGAGCTAAACAAGGAAAGCATTCTTTGGCTTGGTACAAAGTCTTTGCAACATTTGTCACCAAAGTGCAAGTGAGTGCGACAGTGGCGGCCTGGCTTTTTTCGACTGGGGGGGCCGGCAGCGAAATGGCGCCCCCTCATACCAAACATAGTTGTCGAGTTTCTGACGAGTTTGGCATCCTTGCAACTTTCTTACGCTTACTCTTTGACACCTTGGCCTGCCCCATGGCCAGATTTAGACAGCTGAGTGACTAATGTAAATTGGAGGGTCTGGGGGCGAGGCCCAAAAGAAAATTTTTCGCAACCACGCCCTTCAAACTCGCGGAAAATGTGGGTAATGCCCTTTTAAACATTTTCTGGGGCAAGAAGACCTTCCTTTGAAGGTGGTATATTACATGTACTAGGATATGGATATTTACGTCAGCAAATATTTACTGTGACCGTAGCTGTTTCATGAACACTTTATTTTTTTGGATAATGTGTTAAACAATCGGTTATAGCTTATATATCTCCTATCCTCCTATCTGAGTTCAAGTTCACGAGGTTGCTACGTTTGAGCATTGGCAACAGTGAGAAAGGAATCATCGCTTTTTTATGTCTGGCAAGAATAGGAATACCAGGATGTGATAGAAGATATCTCTTACCATATTATGAAAACTGTCTGAATGACAGTTTATGTTAGTTGTAAGAAAGTTCAGTGGCGTGGCCAGGGTAAATTAGTAGGAGTATGGAAATGAGGAGGTGTGGGGGCGAGGACCCTAGAAAATTTTTGGGGCCACGCCCTTTACTTTGGCGTAGAATGCATCTCCCAATATCATGCTTGCCATTAACGACAAGGAAACTTTGATAGGTTCGTGACAATTATCCTTTAAATCGGGGCACGAAGAAAATTGCTAAAGAAACATCCTTTATTTTGGCTTAGAAGACATCCCCTGATTCCATACTTACCAGTGCTAAAATGGAAGCTTTGAATTCAATTCCGTAATCTCCTTCTAGCATTTTACTTTTCTCGGAAACATTCTTACCCAATCTATACTCGGCTATTTTCTCTTTGGCTTTGAAGGAATCTCGAGGACCATCTTTCGACAAAAGTGGGGGGCAATTGCCCCCATACCTCCCGTGGCCACACCACAGCGAGAATTAGCATATACCTAAAATGATTTGATTATCTTTGAGAATGACTGATGCATTTGTATCATCAGTTGCATCTGTCTGGATCCGCCCCTGTGACCTGCCAAGTGGTGCTAGATGATGGTACGACGCGATCAAACTTCATGAATTTTTTGGCGCCCTTCCTAAGCTTTGGCGCCCCTTTAAAAAAGTCCGCTGGGGGGGCCATGGCCTCCCCGGCTCCCCCCCCCCCTGCCAGGCCGCCACTGGAGTGCGAATGCGAACGAGGGACTCCAGCATTGTGACACCCATTCGGTTTCGCTGCTTTGTCTTTACATTCGTAACATAGGAGAAGATCCTCTCAACAACAGCATTGCTTGTAGGGGTGGTAAGGCAGGCAAGGGCATATGCTGCTAGATCTGCAAAGGGGAATTCTTGCACTGAATTCTGATAATGGAGAACACCAGACCAGAATGGTACAGCTTCTTGGGGTATTCCATCCTTGAAGACTGGTTCCTCTCTCCAGTTGACAAGGAAAATGTTTCGGTACTGGTTGTCAATTTCGGAAAGCTTATCAGCCATCAAGTGCTGCATTGGAAGCTTTGCAAGAGGCACTCTACCAATTTGACTAAGCACTCTTGATGGATGCAAATAGCTTAAAGCCTGAAATACATCCCTTGATGGTGGAAGACGTTTGCTCACTTGGCTTGTTGCTTCTAGAAGCATTTTGTGGCACCTTCCCTTGGCCTCCATAACCTTTAGCAACACGGAATTGTCTCCTTTGTTTCTGTCTACCAGTGCATTAGCTTCAAATAGAAACTTAGCACCGAAATCTACCTCTGCAAGGGGCAGCTGGGCTCCATTTACATCAACCACACGGCTTTTGAGGCTGTCGAAGAAAAGACTGAGCTCCTTGATCATGTCATGAGGATCAATATCTGTTGCTTGAAAAAATGCATTCATCCTCTCAAACTCTGCTACAATGGGAGACAAGAAATGAAAGTATAGGAGATTTAAGGGATCTCGTAGCATATCTGCAATCAAGCGGGCTTTATAACGCACTTGAGCATCCCCTTCAAGCTCTGCAACGGAGAAGTAGGCCCTCAACTCATGCCAATCCTGTCTGCCGGTGTGGTACTGCTGATGAAGATAGTGAACATTTCCTCCTGCACTGCCATTTTTTCGAAGCAGCACGAAGAGATCTTCTTGGCAGCTTATCGGATATTCCTGGGTTAGATATAGTAGGATTGGACACACAATCCTTATGCCATTTAATCTTATTTGGAAATGCAGACCTAACCCTAATTACAAATAGGATGATTATGGAAGCAACAATTACTTACATCAAGGCAACGAAGAGATTCGATTGAAGCGTAAACAAAGCAGCAGCACCCACCCCCCCAAATATCCTTTTGAATGATTTTGGTAGTTTTTGTAGAAAATTCTGTCTCTCATTTGATGTTAGGCGATAGACAACTGTAAATTTTTTTATCCTAGGGTGCGGGTGCAGGGTGGTGAGTGGATGGGGTCCTGCTGTGTGGGGGGCGGCTGCTGCCCTTTAGTTTCATGTGTTATCCCGGTGGGGGTGGCACATGTGGCGAGGGGCGGCGGCTGTTTGTCCGCGCGTGGGGCCCTCTGTTCATTGCATTGCATCTATTTTCTCCCAAAAAATTATAAAATGTTTGATGTCATTGCCTGACATCAAATGTGAGACAGACATAAACTTTTTTTTTTAGTTTGTTGTTCTTTCTTTTAGTATGTTGTAATTTTTGAATTGTAAGTGCCTTTCATGGTGGGAACTCCGATGACCTAGTGTCTACTCCCGCCATGATAGGCACAGTAGATGTACTTGTTGAGTTTGTTATATTTTAATTGATTATATAAAAAAAAAAAAAAAAAAAAAAAAAAAAAAAAAAAACTCATGCCAGTTGACCAAGATGTTGAAAATGACCTTCCCTCTAACCAACCAACGTGTTTGCGAGAACTTCTGGAAGGGACGGGGAAGGCTCGCACTCTCACTGTCCTCATTGATGATGTCAAATAACTTCTTGTATGCTTCCCGACGCAAGATGCTCTTTGAAAACCATTTTGGAATTTCACTCAAAAGGAAGCCAAGATGAGATGGCATCTGCTCGAATGCATGCTTGATGCAAAGGGCCAAGGAATGGCATATGCATTTCATTATGGTGCAGTTGGGCGATTCATTTCTGACCCTGGACCAAACTGAGTCATGCTCACCAACCATAGCTGATGCTCCGTCACTGCCAAACCCAACACAGCATCGGCGTAGGGGGAGATAAAATTTGGGGGGCTGCCCGATAAAAAGTCCATTGTTTGAGAAAATTTTGCCCGACTTGAGGCGGATTTCTGCCCGATTATGGCTGATTTTTGCAAATTTTTCTGACGTTGGGGGGGCTGCAGCCCCCCCTGTCCCCCTGTCTCCTACGCCTATGCAACACAGTCACTCATCTTCAACCCGGCAGCCTCCACAGAGGCTTTCATGGCATCAAACAAATCCTTTCCAGTTGCACTGACCACTGGTATCAAACAAACAAAGGCAGTGACAATCTTCTTCTCCACTTTGCTGTAAAACCTCACTGCTACGCAAAGGTACTTCAAGCAGGCAACATCTGTGGACTCATCAATCATGACACAAAACTTTCCACCGGCCATATCTTTGCACAAATCTTCGTCTAAAGCTGGTGAAACAACGTTCTTGATCAGACTGGCACACTTGGTGCGATGCAGCTTCATTTCCTCTAATTTTGAACCTGTTCCATCACGTACTATTATTTCTCCAAGATGGTCTATGGACATGATTGCACTGTGGCAGGCTATGGCAACAGAAAATTGAATTTCCAATTTCTTGGTTTCTTCGTCATCTTTTGGTTTTTGAGCAAAAAGTTTGCGGCTGCTTGAAACTGAACTTGTGATCTTGACGTGTTTTGAAGTCTCTTCATGCTGCTTGAGATTTGAGGCTCTAGGCTGGATGTTTATTCGACAAAAAGAACAGTAAGCCATGTCAGATCCCGGCGGGTCCACTCCTATGTAAGAATTGTAACCATGAGAGTCTACGAAATCTAGGAGAAAGGGTCTGGAATTTGTGAAAAATCTAGGACATAGAATCTAGAAAAAAGGGTCCTTTTTTAAAAATATTTCCTAGAGTTTTGTAAAAAGGGTCAAATATCAATATATTAAAATCTATTGATATCAAATGTGGTAAATTTGTGAAAAGATGCACACAAATGAGCCAAGAGCACTCATCAACATGACTATAATAGATTCCTTGCACTGCACACACTCAACAATAACATTTATCAGTTGATCAAAAATCAACTGATGGAGTTAAACCAGAGGGTCCAGTTTTTTTTGGTGTAATATTTCAAACTTGTGGCTTTCTCGGAAGATATATGCAATGGGAGATAGATTCATTGGTTCTTAATGTCTGCAAAAACTACATGTGATTATGTGAAGACAGCTTGAAAGTCCTATATTACAAAAGATCTGGCAAGAAGTTTTGTGGTACTTTATTCTTTCACACTCAAAAGCCATAACTCACGCTCCAAAACCAATTAATCTCCCATTGCATATATCTATTTTCCAAGAAAGTTAAAAGGTTGAGATAAAGCAACAAGCTCATTTCATTATTGGTAACAAACATGTAATCTTCTTTATTTAATACAGAACACAATTGCCATATAAGTCTATTGTATTTGTTTACAACTTCAATGATCAGTTTGTCTATATTTCCCTGTGGTATGCAACTCTTGCTTTGGACTTTTGGCCTGAAGGAATTAGAAATTATTATCAGTGTTGCAATTTGCCTCAGATACAAAACTTAGACATGAATATGGTAAAAATATAGCTTCTGACTAAATCTGACACAAAGAAAGGCCTAAATGCTTAAATTAAATGAATGTAGGCTGGAACAAGACGACTTTCATTATTCTTGGTGAATATGCTGTTGGCTGGCCATGATGGCCTGCTACCTGTAAACTTATATTTTCTTCAATTCTTCAACTTAAATTTTCTTATCATTTCCAAGAAGGCTGAGAAAGAAAGGGCTTACCATTTCTGCTTCATCCAAGGTGCATGTAGCCTGCGTGCAGACTACTGCACGCAGGCTAAGGTGCATGTCGATTTGCCAAGTAGATGAGTTGATTGTGAATTGTGAAAAGAAAACACAAGCAGCAACAACCATGACCAACAACAACAACAACAACAACAACAACAACAACAACAACAACAACAAAATTGTCTCTTCGACAACAAATCATGTCAGCAATATTTCATTTATTCCAAAAAATTTTTTATTGTTTGTTTTCTATCAAAGTCTCGACCTTCTGCTTTGTTTCCATATGAAAATATAAACTTTTCAACACCATCTGTAGATTAGGTCGGATAAGGAGGGGTTTTTTAGATTTCAGAAGGCAAATTTTCAATAAGAGGCTGGCCTCCTCTGGGCTTTTTGGCGGGAAAAAGTTTTTGCTGAAACCACTATGCTGAAACCGAGAATAATGATCATGGATCAAATCAAGGCATTGTAATGTCTAAAAAGATCTATTATCTGATGAGAAGTGGCTGTGGTACTACTATGGTAAGAAACACTTATGTTTGTGTCTTTTCACACACTCTCTGTTCGTAGACTGCTCTCCCTGCCCTTCACACACAGCTACTGTAGGTGTAGTGTGTGTTGCAGGAGGAGAAGTGTTCTGCATTTGACTTTTTGTCATATTATGAAAACCTTCCCAAATCAAATGGCATAAAAGCCATGCAAATGGGTGATGACAGAGTTCAATTGACATCTTTTTAGGTGTTTAGGTTTTAAAAAACAAAATAACCCCAAATTATCACAACATATCACCTGAGCTATGTAGTTATTTGTCCTTTATTTGCAGCTGAAGTAACAGTTATTTGTTGTTTAGGATGTTTTGTTAGATTTGAAATCTAATTACTGCACAGTAAGAGGGAAGTATAACATGAGTTGGATAAGACGAGCTACATTTTGAAAAGGATAATGTCTATTAATGTTAAAATGGAATGGGAAGTTCTTGATTACTTGTGTCTTGAAGAGAATAATTTATTCTTGTCAGTCCCAAGAAATAATGATAAATCAACAATTTTTAACAACATAGCTAGTTAATCAGTCCTTTGAATTAAATGTCTTAGGTATGAATATCAGTGAATTAAGGTGTGCGATACTTTTCAAACTGAAGCATTCTCTTTGTAAACATTTGTTTTTAGGAACCTCCTAGAAATCACAGAATTAGGGTAGTAATTCCCGGTTCCCTATCAGAGAAAATGCCGGAAAAGGGCTGTTCTCAAAGAACAAGAATCAGAGATTAGGGTTCATCTCAAAAAGTGCCAGACTGTCATGGTTACAATTCTTTCATAGGAGTGGACCCGCCGGGTGTCAGATCCATCCACTGCCTTTTGAACCCAAGGATATTTTCTCTGCCATTCAGGCTTGAATCTTCTAGATTCATCGTAATGACCTTTCCACTTTGTACCTTTAGATGGCTTGCTGAGACTCATTTTTACCTTGCTTGAAAATGTTACCGTAACACAAATAAGAATTTCACTGCGGTATGTTCGGATTTAGTTTATGAGATTTTTGATCAAGGACTCTTAAATAGAGAGCTCGTGCTTTCTAAATCGGGAAAAATGCAATTAAAAAAGGGTGTTGCTATTCTACGGCATGATTTTTGAAAGAAGGAAAGCCAAAAATGGGTGCCATACATTCGAAACAACCAAATATGGATTACCTGGCCATTGTGATTCATTGCCGAAAACGTCATGTAGTCATACGTCACAGAACGAGATATGATGCTTGCAGTTCAATTGGAAAATATTCAGTTGTCAATGAAGTCTATATTGGTCGTCTGCTGGTAATCCTGCTATTGTCTCGCTGTTATGAGGTCAGAAAGGGCATTCATTTTGTCAGGAGTAAGAAATGCGAGATAAATGTGGAGAAAAAACTTTTTTGACTGATTTGGACAAAAAAATTGGCAAGCCTTGGCTTGCACTTAACTTGTTTATCCGCATCCATTCCGAGATGTTTCTTAATTCTTTGTCTTACACCAACAGAATACCCACTGAATATAACAGCGTTATATCCCCAATCCCCCCAAGCAATTATCGACCGCCCGGGAGCTAATCGACCCCCCGAAACCCAGGAATGAACACTCCACGGAACCCGAAAGACCGACCGGCCCCAGCGCAGCCAACAGCCACCCAGAGAAGAGGAACGAAAGCCGACCCACCACACCCATCAGACTGGATAGCAGAGCCATCCCAATCTATCTGATACAGATTTAGGCGTAGGAGGTAAAGGGGCTGGGAGGGCTGCAGCCCCCTAATTAAGCAAAATTTATCGTATTTCTTGCTCAAGTCAGGCAGCTCTATCTCGATGAAGCCATCATATTCGGGCAAGATCCAAACTAAGCCCCCCTAAACGTCGGGCATCCCCTACACCTATGGATACAGAAGGCAATGACAAAGTTATCTAAAACGTTTTGTAGGGTAAGAAAAACTATTAGAGAACTATTTTGGTGGTTTTTCAAGGATATCCCAAAGGGATTGTAGCTGAGGGCAAACTTTTTAACGCTGTTTTCACATTATGTCTTTGGGTCAGTTTATCCAGCAAGCATATTTTTCAAATCTTTTTCCATTGTCTCACAAAAGAGCTTTCATTGGCGACCTCTCTGCCTAGTTCACTATACCCCAGGCCGGGATAAAGTGAACTACTTAGCAATTGTTCGATAAAACTAAAATGATGCTGGTAATACCCAAAAACATGATTTATTTTGCAACTCTAAGGAGCTCTACACATGCCAAAACGAAACAAACCCCAAAATTTCACAAGAGTGATATTAAAAAAAATTAGATGGTGACCTATGTTGAGAACGAGCTCTGCAGCATACCGGGTGAGCCAGAAAAAAGTTCCCACTTTCGACAGGCCAGGATAAATCACACACTAGACCAATTTTAGTTGTTTTTGGTTTAATCTTTTGCCAATATCCTATATTATGCTGGGTTATTTTTTTGTAAATTTTCCGGACGCCAATTTATCGATATATTAGCGATTTCTTGAAATATTTTGGCTTGCAGACTGCTCAAAAAGATCGAAAAACAGTGATCAAAGTTCCTACAGATTGAACTTGGCAGAACAAAAGAGAGTGCTCTTCGAAATGACTAGGGAATTTGGAAATGGATTGGTACAATCTGTCGCACGAGCGCGCGGTCGTTCAATAATTGCGCAAGTTTAATTTCAAAGAAATGATAAAACAACTGAGAGTCTTTGTATAAATAAAAATGACATTAAACTTGCGCAATCATTGAACGACCTCTCGTTCGACAGATAGTACCTAATCCATTTCCAAAGTCCCTAGTCACTTCGAAGAGCACTCCCTTTGTTCTGCCAAGTTCAATCTGTAGGAAATTTGATCACTGTTTTTCGATGTTTTTGGTCAGTCTGCAGGCCAAAAAATTTCAAGAAATCGTCAATATATCGATAAATTGGCATCCGAAAAATCTACAAAAAATAACCCAGAATAATATAGGATATTGACAAAAGATTAAATCAAAAACAACTAAAATTGGCCAACTGTGTGATTTATCCTGCCCTGTCGAAAGTGGGAACTTTTTTCTGGCTCACCCGGTATATATTTCACTTTCACTTTCACTTCAATTTCACACAAAAATCTCTATCGGTTCTCAAGATATGAGTTGTTATTTGTTAACAAATGGCCAAAAGAAGCTGGGACACAGGCAAATTTCAGTGTCTTCATGATTTTTCTTAAAATATCGAAAAGAAAACATACGTTTAGAGTCTTCTAATCCCCCTTCCCCCCTACTTCAATGTTGAGAAGGTCAAAAGGCGTTTGATTCAAGCAACTTTGAAAAGGGGGGAGCGGGGGGCATGTAATCAAAGACCGAAGTAGTGCAATTTTATGGTTTGTCCCAAGTATTTTGGCCAAGATTGTAGATCTATAACAATTATCAATATTCTAATTTTGCCGTGATGGCCATTTATCTTTTCAATGTCGATAGGTATACTTGCTTTATTTAAAATTCTTGGATCAGTAACTGCATTTTGGAATGAAGGTCAAACTTAGGCTGTCAACTTTTTGGAGGTTTCTCAGGGAGCTGGTATCAAAATATATTTCTGTGTCATCAGAGCAAAAAATTATCCTGCAAATTATGATTTTCTGAAGGCAGAATTATGAAGTAAATGAGATTAAAAAGGTCTTCTTCATCTGACTTCGTGTTCACATGAGAAGATAAAAAATCATGCGTAGTTCACTTTACCCCGGTCGAAGCAAAATATCGACTGAACGGTAGATCTTATAAAATATTATGTTAGCTGACAAAAAAAATCTTTCTTGGGCATTTCCTTTTGGAAAAAGTAAACACATAGTATGTGCTTTAAATCGATCAAAACATTTATAGAAATGAATTTCATCTTGAGGTCAAAAATTAAGACCAAAGATAGGAGCCCAAACCTAAGAACCATAATTTCCCGTGGTTGTTTTTACTGCCTCGGGTAAAGGGATTTTTTGCGACAACAGGAAGAACTATTTTGCAAAAATGTTCTCATTTTCTGTGAGCACATGTAACAAAGCATTGGGCATAAATCATGTTTTATCATAATCATTGCATGTTTACTTTTAGAGAGAAGTGCGAATGTTCTGAGTAGTTCACTTTACCCCGTCGTTCACTTTACCCCGCCTTACCCTCAGCTTGACGAATTTGACAGTGCATTTCAATATAATTTTATTCGCTTTCTCATTGTAAGCTTTACTACCAGGAAGGAGCAGATCACATAAATGGTCATCAGGTAATTGGGAAATATCATTGCCAACTATATCAGATACTCCATCAAGCAGCTACTTCTCTGAGCAAAATAGAGATGTCAGTGCAGGAAATAGTGGATTGTTGATTCGACCCAAGATTACATTTACACGTAGGGCTTTCACAAGCAAAATTGTAAAATCCAGCAAAATCTGGCTTTGCTGCGTGCGCCGCATCGAAAGATCATCTCAAGTGTAAATTCGGCATTTGTCTCTTATTAGTAGTGTAAAGATAACTTTCTCTGTAAATCGTTAGTAAATTTGTGATGTTGTGTTTGGAGGCAACTCAATAACGTTATGTTTCTTTACCTCCACCTCAACAATAATTAAATTTGAGTTTTGTTTCTTGTATTTTAAATTTTAGTTATATAGAAAAAAAAACAAGCAAAATTGTGATCAAATCTGTGTTCGTTTAAGTTAGAAAAGTGCACACGACACACGACACACGAAGTCTTGTCATAAGAGCTGACTCATAGCTGTTGGTTATACCATGCAATGACTTCTTGATTGGTCGAATGATAGAAATTAGCAACTTTTTAAACGAGGAGATGGTCGGAGCACTTCGTATGTCGGGGGTCAGGTTGTTGCATGCGTTAATGAAGAATAGGAAGAACGCTTTTGAGAATCTAAGTGCATGTGATATGTTTTCTCTAAGCAAAGGAGGAGGCCGTAGATGGTATTGGATGTCATTTTCTTCTAGAATACAATCGCGAAATAGCCATAATCCACGGTACCATCGTCTGTTACTAAGTGTCTCCAAGCATAGGTCCTCAAGAAGTCTTTTCCTGCTTGTACCCTTCCATGCCCCGCTAACAACCAGAGCTGCCTTATATTGAGTTGATTCCAGTTTACGAGAAAGGGGCATGATTTGATCATGGTAAATTACATCACCGTAATCAATATGAGGTCTGACATAGAGCTTATATACATCTGGTCAAGTACCTTTCTTGAAACGTATTTTGACAAAAAATAATAATTCCAACTCCACGCTAAGCCTTAATAATTGCTTCCTTCGCATGCTCAGCAAAAGGAAGTACTTTTAGCACTCGTACTGCTTCATATTTTCAGTTTTTGGTCCTCTTTTTGCAAGATAGAAATGTAAGTATCTGTTAATTCGTCTTTATTTATAACGACGGTGTGATGTTTTGTTAGGCCAATGCAGTGCATTCTTCCCGTTGTTCACCTACCCCTCAGCATTAAATATTGAAAATCACCGGTGGTATTCATCTTAGCTTCAAACTGGAAAGATTTAGATAGTACTCTAAATTTGGCATCTTTAAAGATGTTCTGAAGATTCTTAAACACACGGAATAAGACCTTCATTTTCATTTTCATTTTTTCATTTTAACTTACTTTTATCCATGGTAATCCACTCAATATTTACATACTGCTTTACAGGGAGCCATGCTAAAGTAATATTAAAAATTAGATAATAAATAAATAAATAAATATATAATACACTCCTATTTACAACAAATCGTTGACAAAAAAAAGAAAGGAAAACGAGAAGAGTCATAGTTTGGCTTTATATTTTCTTCGAAAAGTGTGGAGCGATGAGCTTCTAAGCAACTTATTTAGTCTCCAGATGCATATGAATATGTTTCTTTGTTCACTGAGGTTTTTACCATGACACGCTACAGTGATGTCTCAGTGAGGTCAGTGAGGTAAAATTCAAAACTTTGGCATTTTTTCAAATTTTGAGATAATTCTTTGCCCCCGTGAACAGGTATGTATTCAAGTATTGGAAACTGGTCTGTGAAGAAAAGTTCTGAAGAGCTTAATTTCCTTCTGTACATCCGTACAGTCATTTTTTGGTGAAGGGCGGTAAGATCGTCCAAAAACGGCCTAAATTTGACTTTTCAAATTTCACGGTCGGTGTTCGGTTCCATAGAATGGTTTAGATTGCGTCACGTGTCAAGCTTGTTAGCCAGTTAGCCCCCATTCACACGAGAACGGAACGGCCAGAACGGAACGGAAATTTTTAAGAGGTGTTCACGCGACACTGGAACGGTTCTCAGATCGACTCGCTCCTTCACAGAAACCAATAACGCTTTCCTATTTACTGTGGTCATTTTTGCTCACAACGAACTTCATGTAAAAGTACACGAAATTGATCCACAAAATGGAACGAAACAGGGACGTAGGAAGCATCTCAAACTTGGAGGGGCACGACACTTCGAGGGCACTTTTTCCATTAAGCTAAAGGGGCATTTCCTGAAAACAAAAAGGGCACTTCTTTGTTTATTTCAAAATCTTGAGGGGGCACGTGCCCCCAATGCCCCCCCGGTTCCTACGTCTCTGGAACGAAACGGAGAGCTAAATCGCTCCGTTCCGTTCCGTTTTACGGCTCATTTTTCAGAGCAGTCTAGTTTTCGGAACGGAACGCTTCTCGTCGTTCTGGGAGGTTGGGGGACATAGCAAATGTCGTTTAAAAATGCGGCAAATAAAACCTAGAGGGTGGGGGGGGTTGGAATCCACCCCCCATATGGATTAGGGTTAACTGTTATTGCGCGAGCGAAGCGAGGGCTTACTATTAGGAAGCACCCGAGCTTCGTTCCTGGTCCACGCATATTTTATTGTTATTCATTGTTATTTTCCGCTGGTCAAAAGGTTTGCGTCATAAATTTGCATAATATAACAAAAGAAGTCACATTGTGCTCACATGATTTTAGTTGATGGTTTATTGCGTCATTACTAATGGTTTAAGTGAACTTATTGTTTTGGTTGATCCTTGTTTGAAAGGAAGTTGACTCGCCCATTAGCGGTATTTCAGGTATTTCCTTGAGGCAACATTGCTTTCAATTTTGAATGTCGTGCTTTGCAACTCTTTATTCAATCAAATAAAGAGATTCAAAATAGTTTGTTGTTTGATCTCAATCAATGTCTGAAAACGAACTGAAATAGAAATTGTTTACGTTAAGTTCCTTCGTTTAGGCCCTATGCAACGGTGAGCAAGGGTCTTTGACACTCACTAAAAAGTATGCAAGATTTTTCAAACTACAAGGATTTTTAAGAATCTTTTGCGGATTTTTCTTGATGACAAAGGCATATTCGTCAACAGCGTACGAAATTTCACCAGGTAATAAAACACCACACGATTGTGAGCACTGCAAGGGACTCAAGGGACACATCGCCGATTTTCTTTGCACAGGATCCTCCAAATCAACTGGAGTCAATAAGTTAGGCAACGTTCAAGAAATCCCGGAGAATGACAAAACTTACTGGAAATCACAAGAAGCTAATAATAATCTCAGCCCGCTATTTTGAAACGTGATTCTCATTTCTCCCTAATAAAATATTTCTCGTCAGGATGAAAGGACCCGTCAATTTCTGCATATCTGATTTCTGGCTAACAACATCGTGAAACACGTCTCTGCCAACATTAAAATACATGATACGCGCACATACTAACGATTTGTTACTTCTAGTCTGTTATAGAAATAAAAAGTATGAAGGCTCTATATAAAGAGATAGCAATAAAACATTTAATCACTTTTCTGTAGACTTTTTGTTTCATTTGAACATTCGGGATGGTTTTTTTCTGTGAAGAGTATAGTTCCTTTTTAATAATATCTTTTCTACTTCATAAGCATCTGTAGAAACTTCTGTGAAATGTTTATGTTGGTCTAAAATCGGCGTTGTCAACTAACCATTGTCACCAGGGTCCTTTGCGGGTACACTGAAATTTCAGACAGTCTGAAAATAAAATTTCAACGTTTGAAACTAATCTCCCAAATATGGTAATGTCACCTGTCACGTGACACTTATTGCTCCAAAATCTTATAACTGAAATGTAGCTAATAAACAAGGATAGATTTTGCAACACAATAGCATGAGTTGCTTTTGTTGACACTTGAATTCAAAGAGATTAGCGATTGCAGACAAAGGAAATCTCTCACCCAGTAATTCGAAACAAGTAAAGCCGCAAATGTTTCTGTGAATCCCAGGTAGCTAGCTGGCTCGTTGTGCATTCCAGAAACTGTTTTTAAGAGCAAACATGAGCATATATCAAAAGAAGAAGAATTTATCTACGCATCTACCTCGGGCATTTCATTTGTTTGGTACAGAATCTGAGCAGTAAGTATTTTAACTACACCCAAAAAGTAAGAGAATTGAATCGCCTCCCAATCGGCTTTTGAACCTAACAAGTTAAGTGGCCGAGGCAGATGTGTAGATATATTCTTCTTCTTTCGATCTATGCTCATGTTTGCTCTTAAAAACAATTCATGGAATGCACAATGTGTGAGCTAGCTACCAGGGTTTCAGGGAAACTTTTGCGGCTTTGCTTGTTTTGAATTACTAGTTGAGAGAATGTCCTTTGCCTGCGATTGCTAATCACTTTGAATTGCGGTGTCAATCAAAAGCAGCTCATGATATTGTCTTGCAAAATCTGTCCTTGTTTTGCTAGTAGATAATTAGTAATGGTCAGAAAGTTTAAAGACTCTGTGCTAACCAGCAGCCTTTGCATGCATCCTTTGTGAAACAAAATAAACAACATTCTCCAACCAAACTTGAGGACACGTGCAAGGTATGCAGGTTGCAAAGGCCCCTTTGAAAATTGGAGAAAGGGAAATATCAATTTTTGGACCCTATGACTTTGTCTATGTTGAAAGCTCTATTCAGTTAGAGCTTGATGCAGTGATTTGTTTTGTTATCAGAAAGAAAAACCCTGTTCTCATGCATAATTGTTGAAAGGAAGCTTGGCATAGAAAAAATATAATACATCATATTGGCATTCTAAGATTAGCTCATGAGGTGAAGACTCAAAATATATTTGTAAACAAATGGACGTTCTAGACTTGCAATATGGGATTGAACAAACTGCATTTTGGTATAGCTTCATTGTGCAGAGGCTGCCGGTTAGCGCAGAGTCTTTAAGGGTCATAGCTTTTGCCGCTACAGAATGCTTCGCAAAAACCTATAGGGGGTGGAAAACACCGGTAGGATCAGAGTTAACTTTTTCTACGACATAAAGTTCGAAAATACACTAGAGTATACAACACTAAAACCTCGGCATCTTTTCTTTCAATTTAAAATTTAAATAATCTCATATATTTAGCTTCACAAGCGAAACAAATTCGATGTAATCAAAGATTTATTCAAATATTTACAACACAATTCTGCACGATGAAAATGACACACTTTCACAATACAACTAAGATTACACGTACTTTGAAAATATGACGAAAGTTACATTGAAATTCAAAACAACCACACATCTTAAAAGATGCTTTAAAAGCAAATCTGATACATTCAATACCAGGGCAATTCTGATACAAACAACAGTTGCTATCTCCCTTTGGTGAAGCAATGAGGTAGAGTGAATACCTGGATAAAGGAAAGCGACATAATGAAAAGCTGGCCGGGACCAACTCAAAAATATATCCTACGGTAGTTGATAGTTTTGACGTGTGCCATTTCATTGTGTACAATGGGTGCATAGGTGGTTTCTTTTGCCTATTCATAGCAGCCATTCGATATGGCTATGTCTATTTCCTTTAGACTCTATTTCATGAAACTTTAGGAAAGCAAGTTTGGGCTAACATGTTGAAATTTTAGTGAACATTTTGAGCCAAGGATTTCGCTAAAACAGAGCGCACAAACTTTTTGTAATAGGAGTTTTGTAAGTTTTTTGGTATGCTTTTCATTGTAATTACTGAAAAAGGAGAGAATTAATTTTCATGGTCATAGAAAGGCAGAGCTCCTTTGTAGTTTTTAAAGATTGTGTACAATGGGTGCGTAGGTGGTTTCTTTAGCCTATTCATAGCAGCCATTCGATATGGCTATGTCTATTTCGTTTAGAATCTATTTCATGAAACTTTAGGAAAGCAAGTTTGGTTGAAATTTTAGTGAACATTTTGAGCCAAGGTTTTCGCTAAAACAGAGCGCACAAACTTTTTGTAATAGGAGTTTTGTAAGTTTTTTGGTATGCTTTTCATTGTAATTACTGAAAAAGGAGAGAATTAATTTTCATGGTCATAGAAAGGCAGAGCTCCTTTGTAGTTTTTAAAGATATGCAATTGCGCCAATCACGAGGAGCAGGGTTTCATATAGGATATAGATATAAGTTCAACAGAACAGTCTTCAAAGACGATCCCAAGAGTCAAAAGGGAAATATAACAATACCTAAGAGACACCGCCCGTAATTTAGGCAAAGCATTAAGATCCCCTTAAAATTCAAGTTCTATCTAGTTTTTCGGGAGTACCACGTGAAAGAATGCATATCTAACTTATGAATCTGGTTGGAAACTGGTCAAGTCGTATTCCCATACCAAATTCGAACATGTGCGAACTAGCTACAGACTTGCCCCAAGTCTATTTCGTCAGCTCAGTCAAAATGTGAAAAATAACGCCCTGCGGAGGAGGTCACTTACAGGTAGCTATAGAATTTGATAAGATACTAAAATGATAATGTATAAATACACTTGATAATTATTTACCATACATAATTTGCATTATACTGTTAATAAAACTAAATTCTACTAAGATCTGTTATTAAGTCAACCAGGACACCTCTTGTACCAATATCATATTATCTGCAGATGTTGATTGACATGTCAGTTCAAAGCGAATGACCGCCAGCCATTGGAGACAAAAATATTTCTGCAGCCGAAGCTCCGAATATAAACAAAACTAATATGCTGAAGCCATTGTGGAGCCCTTCAGCTGCAAGTGAATTCCAGTACCAGGTGTCTCAGAAGAGAGTGACCCCATTTGCGTCAGTACACAGTAAATCTAAAAAATACAGGGTGAGTTAAAAAACGCCCGCCATTTGGATAAATGCTGTTCCTTGAATATCAAAGCAATGATATTGGAAACTGTCTTGTTTCATTGTCAATATATTCAATTAGATTCATTAATTGACCTGGCTTTCATCGCCGTGGATATGGGAGAGATTTTCCGCATAAAGGTCCTTTCAAAACCTGCAAAAACGAGTGAAAATGACGAGCAAAATCTTATTGGCTTCCTTCATAATAATAATGACACTTGCATCTGCTAGAACAAAATCCCAGCGAATGAATATTTCATACCGGGGGGAAACCTTTCACCTTTCATCCTCCCAAGAGACGTGAAAAAGCGTGTTCAGGTCATTGCCCCAAGGTAAAAATATTAGGAAATTTCTTCATGATTTTGCCAAGTTTTTAAAGGATTCCTGAAGAGACTTTCTGGAGAAAATCTTAGAAGAACGGCGCCAATTCTAGCCAGGAAAATTATGAAAATTGTTGAACATGTTGGTGAAGGTGAGGTTGCGTTTTTTAGCGCCAAGCGCTGGGATCGCAGAGGTAGAGAAGACCTAATGGAGTCCGCGACCCTTTGTCATGACGCTCAAGTGGTGGGACTCTACCGGTTATCGAACCCTGTCCGTCTGACTGTTCTGGCTGCAAAGTCAGAGGATTACACCACTGCGCCACAACACCTTACAACACTGTTGGCTGTTCAATCAGATATGTTGATATATTATTGCTTTGATATATAAGGAGCTGTCGCTTTTGAGACAGCAGGCATTTTCTCTGATTCACCCGGTATTATTGAAAATAGTTTTCAAATGTATTGACATGCGCTGTATATGATATATGAAATTCGCCTTACAGAAAGGCTCGTATTTCATATAAAGCAAGCGACGAATCCTTCCTTTTAGATCGAATGCTGGAAAATTTAGAAAATTAGAACACAAATAACGTAAATGTTGGAGAAAGACAGTCTTAGAATTCCCTGAAATGCTCTGCGATGCAATTGGAACTTGACACGTAAGGCAGCACCAGCACCGAATACCAACTATCATAGCACCATCGTAACTTGAAATAGGAAATATCTGGTTGTCTCCAAGAGACACATTGGTCTATTACGGTTTCTTGATTGGCAAATCACTCAGATGCTACCAATTCTTGAATAGATCCATCAAGTTAGAATTTCCATTTGCAGGAGGACTCTGCAAAAGTAAATCATTGAGAGAGATTAGCTTTATATGAAAATTTTGAAGTTCATTTTGTACGGTGGCGCACAAGGGTCACAACGCATTACAAAAAGTCAGAACATATCACATATAACTCACAACATAACGCACAAAACTCACAATGGAAGTCGTAAACTCACAACACAATACGAAAAACTCGTAACACATTACAAAAACTCACAACAGAAGTCACAAACTCACAAACTCACAACACAATAAACACAACTCACAACTCACAATACATTACAAAAACTCACAACGATACACACAACTCACAACAACAAGGACAGATAATGTTACAATAGAACTCGCTACTTTTCATTGACACCTAGATACAAAGCAATTTGTGATTGCAGACAAAGGGAATTCCATGCTCGGTTGGTCAAGACATAAACAAAAACAAAGCAAGCCGCAAAAATTGCCCTAAAAGTCGGGTCGCTAGCGCGCTCGTTGTGCATTCCAAAAATGGTTTTTAAGAGCAAATATTAGCACATATCGAAATAAGAAGGATATATCTATACTTCTGCCTCGGGCATTTTATTCTTTTCGTACAGAAGCTGAGCAGTAAGTGTTTTAATTACACCTAAAAAGTAAGAGAATTTGAATCCCCTCCCAGTTGGCTTCTGCACAAAATAGATAAAATGAAAAAAGATTGACTGGCACACCGGGCACATCCCGTACTTATGAAACTACCCCGGGATGAGATCTTGACAAGGAGGGCCAACCTTCATCCTCCATTAAGCGGCATGAATTTGTAGCAGGACAAATAGGGCACTGGAGCACTGGAGACTGGTTGTAACTGGTTTACAGCACCAAAACGTTCACGCACAAAGAAGAGCTCATCTGGTCTTCCGGGTACTGTTTCATGCCGTGATCGTCTAATATAGTGTGTGTTCCAGTATATCTGGAACTTGGAATTCTCCCCTGTAACTGAATTCTCAAATGACAACCTGAGGCACCATGGATCAATGTAACGATGAGATCGCAAAAAGTATTGTTTGGATGCATATACAGACCACCAACAGACAACAAGTTCTATAACTGTTTTCGGGATGTATTGTCACATGTCTGGCTGAAGAGAAGGAGTGTGATTATTGCTGGAGATTTCAATGCAAATTTGCTGAATGATCCTAATAATAGAGAGGATGGTCAAGATGGGAAACAGCTTAAGCGAATCCTGAACTGTTATAGTTATAAAAACATCATTGATATACCTACAAGGATCACACCTACCTCCAAGACTCTGATTGACTTAATTCTAACAAGTGATACAAGTAAAGTGAAAGAATCTGGTTCTGTTGACTTTGGTATATCAGACCATCACTTGATTTATGCTGTTTTCTACTTGTTACAAAGCAAACCAAAACCAAAAATAATTACAGTCAATGACTATAGGTCCACTGATTTAAATATCCTTAAAGAGGACATGAGCACAGCACCATGGCATATTATGGAGATTTTTGATGATGTAGATGACTGTCAATATGCATGGCATCTCATGTACAAGGACATATTGCAGCAACACGTAAAGACCAGGAGAGCAAAGATTAGAAGCAAATCTTTGCCTTGGATTGACACTAAGATCAGGAAAGAAATGAATAAGAGGTATAAATACTTGAAAGCAGCCCAGACGTTCCCTAGGGATCATGAAAAGTGGGCTCTGTATAAAGAACAAAGGAATAAAGTTAACAACATGGTTAGAAAAAGTGAAGCAGAATATTGGAAGCAGTCATTTGAAGAGGCCAATGGCCCTAAAGAGTTCTGGAAAGTGGTAAAACAAGCTCAAAGGAAAACCAAGAAAAGCAAAATAGGCCCAATCAAGGATGGAAATGATAATTTATTGCTAGATGACACAGAAAAAGCTAACAGTTTTAATGACTATTTTGCTAGTATAGGGGAGGATCTAGGGGAAAAGTATGAGGAAGTCAGAGAGGAAAATTTACAGCAGTACATAGTAAGAGTAACACCAACAACAGAAGAAATTCAAATTAGCCAAGAAATAGTAAGAGAGAGGCTATATAAGAAGTTGAATCCAAAGAAGGCTATCGGGCCTGATCTAATTGCTCCAAAGGATTTAGCCATGCTGGGTGACAGTGTAGAGAAAGGTTTATTTCATGTTTTCAAGAAAAGCATTGACACAGCGAAATATCCATCAGCCTGGAAAGTATCCAACCTTAACCCAGTTTTCAAGAAGGGTGGGGTCACTGAGAGAAATAACTTTAGACCAATATCTCTTCTCAGTGTCCCAGGGAAGCTCTTGGAAGACATTATTTGTAGACCGATAGACAATCACCTGAAAGTACAAGGGATAGCAAGCTGCAGACAGTGGGGATTTAAGCAAGGACGGTCAACTGAGGGATTACTGCTTCATTTAACTGAAAAATGGAAAGATGCTCTAGACAATGGCTTTAAAGTTGGGGTGATTTTTCTTGATTTTCGTAAAGCATTTGACACTGTCAACCACAAAATATTGAATCAAAAACTAAAGGGGGTCGGTATGAATGGAAGGCTCTTGCAATGGCTGGAAGACTATTTAACAAACAGAAGTCATTTTACAAAAGTCAATGGAAAGCTCTCTGAAGCAAGAGACAAAAGATATGGTGTTCCCCAGGGCTCTCTTCTTGGCCCTAGGTTATACACCATATATGTCAATGATTTCCCAGAATCTGTCACCAAAGGAGAGTTGTACATGTTTGCAGATGACACAACCATTTTCACCATTGGAAATAGTGTTGATGAGGTATCTATTGTTCTCCAAGAAGTAATGGATGAAGTTTTGACATGGTGCAACCTTAATCAGCTGACCATTCACGAGGGAAAGACAGATGTCCTTATCTTGGATTCAAAGAACTTCATAGGTCCTTTATTGCCAATCAAACTGGGCCAATCTGCGATCCAATATAAATCGTACTCTGATTGTTTAGGAGTCAGAATTGACAGCAAATTGTCATTGAACGATTACATAAAAAGGGCTTGTAAATCCTTTAATGGGAAGATAAAACTAATGAGACATTTACGCCTGCCAAAGGAAGTGTTGGAGACATTGTATTTTAGAACAATAATTCCAAGTGTTACCTATGGCATTGCAGTATGGGGTTCTTGCTCTGTATCATTGTTTAATGACTTAGAGAGGATACACATAAGAGCAGCAAGATTAATCCATAAAGTTCCAAAGGATATTGGCAATGCGGGAGTGCTAAATTTTGTTGGTTGGAACACATTGAAGTACATGTAACGGGTGTCCCAAAAAAAAGTTCCGGCGTTTGATTGAACGCAGACAAAACAGTTCGTTATCTGGCAACTTCTATTCATTCTAGGTACATGCTGGACATTTCAACTTACAGTTTGGCATATCGTAGGAAGAAATCAGTGTTCTGAAGATGGAGTTATTAGTTCTAACATCGCATCTTCATGTTGAAGGCAAAACCAGAGAGATTAGTACGCCTTTCTGCATCATCGTGGTGGAGGGGGAATCTCCGGATGAGCAACACAAAAACTGGGTTGACATTTTGTTTCATTGCCTTGACGACGTGCAAGAGTTCCGCTCATTGAGCATATTTGAAGTAAAGGTCTGAAAATCGAAATACTACATTCATACCTTGCCACTCAATTCGGACTAGACGAACACACAAAAATGCATTATTGCATAATATGGTAGGTCGAAAAAGCAATTGAAACTATTCTTTAGTTAAGAAAAAACAGTCTATTCTACTCCGTGTTGTGAAACCGTGAAACAGTAAAAATTCCCTTTTGAAATTGCCAGTTGGCACAAGGCAACAATAGCAGCAGCAAACAGTTTTCCAGAGACCAATTTGTTTCTATTCTTCACACCTTAGGCTAATTCACACAATCAAAAATGATTTAAATCTAAATTCCGTTCAATTACAAAGCAACGGATTCTCTTGTGAATAAAATTTCTGCCCGCTCGGGACGTCAAGGTAATGAACGAATTGTCAACTCAATTTTTGTGTTGCTCGTCGAGGGAGTCCCCACCATCACGAAGCAGGAAGGCGTAATAATCTCTCTGGTTTTGCCTTGAACATGAAAGTGAAATGTTAGAGCTCATAACTCCATTTTCAGATTACTAATTTCTTCCTACGATATGCCAAACTGTAAGTTGAAATATCTAGCACGTAGCTAGAATGAAAAGAAATTGCCAGATTAAAAAGATTTTTCTCTGTGCTCAACCAAACGTCGGAACTTTTTTTTGGGACACCCGGTATACAAAAAGAATTCTGACTTTAACTCATAGTGCTTACTATAATGATAGTATTGATGAAATTAATAATTTAGTACATAAAGAAACCATCAAGTATTCATTTCGAAATTCATTCAAAACTAAACTAAATCGATCCAGAACTGAAATTGGTAGAAGGACATTTAAACATCGAGCTGCATTAGCTTGGAACACGATTCCGGACAATATTAAGTCAAATAGAAACGCATCAGTATTTAAGAAAGAACTAAAATCAGTAGCCGGACTTTAGAAAATATATCATATGAGAAAGAAAGCAGTACCATAAGTAATAAGGACGTTAACTACGTACATCATTAGATTTTTTAGACAATTTTCACAGTTTAGGTGTTTTAACTTACATAATTGGATTATGATTGTAATAGGTTCACTTTAATTTCGTAAATTTTCCGTTTTTAGATAGCAGGTCCACATCGGCATTGCTTGCCGCCCAACTTTTAAACCTGCTTAAACAAATAAACAATGTATGTATGTATGTATGTATGTATGTATGTATGTATGTATGTATGTATGTATGTATGTATGTATGTATGTATGTATGTATGTATGTATGTATGTATGTATGTATGTATGTATGTATGTATGTATGTATGTATGTATGTATGTATGTATGTATGTATGTATGTATGTATGTATGTATGTATGTATGTATGTATGTATCTCTACACACTCTAAGTCTGTCTGAATGAGTTCGTTGAAGGAAAACCAGAGGCACTCACTATCTAATGGATTTGCCATATTAATGGTACCTTCATCGGCTAGGTCTTCGAAAAAATTGATCCAACATGTCATTCTGCATGTCGTAAATGGGACCACCAGCATTCAATCCTTTGATTCCCAGTAGATGGACCGTATCTATGAGCATTAATTCCTGCTTGGTCGTCTTGCCCATTTTCCTTAAAGAGGCATTTCATTGCAGCGATGACCCCATTCTCCTATCCTGGATCTGTTCTCAAAAGGACAGGACAACCTCCAACCTTTTTCACACAATTGAGGAACAATCTTCCCATAAACTTTGGATCTTTATTCGACCTCCCTACTTGCAACCACAGTACCCGGCGACTAAAGCCGTCAACTGCCCCGTGTATCGGAAAGTGAAATGGCTTGAGTTTATCGTATCCATCGGCACGCCAACAGTTATTTGGTCCTTTTGAAGTGTACGTTCTTCTCTTCAAGCGACGTTGCCCCGTCTCTCCAGTTCCATATGGGTCTATTGCTTGAAACATGTTTTCTACAGTTCTTCTTGGTACAGATAACCCATACTTAATGCGCAGTATGTGCCACATGTGGTGAATCCCTGATAAACAGCTTGGTCCATCTATTTCCCACCTAATAACACCCGTGATACGTGCTTCATTGACGTTCAAATTCTTTCGCTTTAAACCATACGCTCTTAACCTTCTTTTCAAAGTTGACAGAGACATCTTGACGTTTTTGAATCGTTCAAGATACCATAGAGCGGTCTCATAGCTGAATTCATTGATGAAATAACTTTGAATCGCCTCACGGAGCTCATCGTCGTCGTCGTCGTCGTCGTCGTCGTCGTCGTCGTCGTCGTCGTCGTCGTCGTCGTCGTCGTCGTCGTCGTCGTCGTCGTCGTCGTCGTCGTCGTCGTCGTCGTCGTCGTCGTCGTCGTCGTCGTCGTCGTCGTCGTCGTCGTCGTCGTCATCCTCGTCCTCGTCCTCTGTTGTGACTTCTGTTGTGAGTTTTTGTAATGTGTTGCGAGTTATGTGTATTGTGTTGTGAGTTTACGACTTCCGTTGTGAGTTTTGTGTGATTTGTTGTGAGTTATATGTGATATGCTATCTTTGAAAAATCGTAGCACAAAATGTATAACATCGATTTGAAAAATTACAGCTCCGTTGCCTGATTGCTTATTTAACTTGGTTTTGAGAATCTTAAATTCATAACATCATTAACTTCATAACTTCATACCTTACTTAAATTTGTACGGGGGGGGGGGGTACTTGACTTGAATTTGTACGGGGGTGGCCCCACGAAAAAGATTTTTTTTACCCTGCTCCAGAATTTTTCGCTCAAAATGATAACCTGTTTCGAATATAGCAATACCTCCATACACCCGCAGGATTTGGTATTATGATAAAGCGGATTTTGTCAATATTATGAAAAGTATTGAAATGTTCCGTTGGCAAGAGCATTTCGATAAAATTGCATGCCCCAATGACCAGGTCAAACTACTTAACAAAGTGCTTTTGAACATCTACTCTAATTATATTCCAAACCAAGTTAAAACGACAAGACCGCGTGAAGCTCCTTGGATAACGCAAAATGTTAAAAAATTTCTGAGGAAAAAGAATCATGCTTATAAGAACTTCGTGAGGAATGGTCAACCGGATGAAAAGCTCGAAGGAATACAAAAAATGATATCTGATGGTGCAAAACTGATTGAGGATGCCAAACAAATTACCTGCGAAAGACGGGGCAAACCTTAGCAAATCCTGGGACTTCTAGCAAAACCTACTGGTCTTTGATCAATACTGTCCTTAACAAGGCGAAGATTCCTATAATACCGCCTCTCCTAGAGAATGGATTGTTCATAACGGATTTTACTGAAAAGGCAAAGTTGTTTAATGACTATTTCATACTCCAATGTACGACAATCAACACAGGTAGTGAAATTCCACATGATACCCCAGGAATTTCTACTTTGATTGATGATTTTATCATCTCTGAGGAAAAAATACTGAATATCATAAGTTCACTTTAATCCTAATAAAGCACATGGCTGGGATGAAATTTCTATAAGAATGATA
Source organism: Aurelia coerulea (assembly GCA_039566865.1). NCBI lineage: Eukaryota > Metazoa > Cnidaria > Scyphozoa > Semaeostomeae > Ulmaridae > Aurelia > Aurelia coerulea. The sequence continues at coordinate 18,641,695 of CM076945.1, forward strand.
AAACTAAGCAATACTTCATTAGTTACACCTCTTAAGATAATATTCGAGAACTGTCTAAGGCACGGTGTATTTCCCGCAATATGGAAGCGTGCAAATGTAGTACCAGTTCATAAGAAAAATGAAAAAAATGTAAAGAGTAACTACCGTCCTATTTCTCTTTTGCCAATTTTCGGGAAGGTGCTTGAAAAACTCATGTACGATTCCTTATACTCGCACCTTGTCTCGTGTGATTTACTTAACCCCAATCAATCTGGTCCTGGTGACTCAACAGTCAACCAATTAATTTCCATAACGCATACAATTTTCAAAGCATTTGACTGTAATCCTACTCTTGATGTTCGTTCTGTATATCTTGATATTTCTAAAGCATTTGATAGGGTATGGCATCTTGGTCTCATTTATAAACTAAAACTATGCGGTGTTTCAGGAAAATTTCTTTCTCTTGTCGAAAGTTTTCTCAAGGATCGAAAACAAAGAACTGTTCTGAACGGACAGAGCTCTAATTGGGGAAATGTCTTAGCAGGAGTGCCTCAGGGCTCTATTTTGGGTCCATTGTTCTTCCTTGTGTATATTAATGACCTTACTGCTGATTTGAAATGTCATGCTAAGCTTTTTGCCGATGATACGTCCTTGTTTACGGTGGTCCAAGAACCTAACGCAGCTGCCGATGACATGAACCATGACCTGCAGTTGATAAGCAAATGGGCCCATGATTGGAGGATGTCATTCAATCCCGATCCAGAAAAGCAAGCGGTCGAATTACTGCTTTCAAAGAAAAGGCATGGAATAGATCATCCGATGATCCTCTTCAATAATATACCCGTAAAAAAAGTGAACGAACATAAACATCTAGGTATAATCCTCGACACAAAGCTTTCTTTCTCAGCACATATTAAATCAGCCATCTCTAAAACGAGAAAGGGCATTGGTCTGCTAAGGTATCTCTCCAAATATCTGCCCAGACATACCCTGAACGATTTATATAAACTTTATGTGCGACCGCACCTGGACTACGGGGATGTTATCTACCACATTCCAGCAAAAGTCTGTGAATTCAGCCAAAACATCATTTTGCCAAATTTAATGGAAAAACTAGAGTCTGTTCAGTACTCTGCTGCTATTGCTGTAACAGGAACATGGAGGGGAACATCGCGTGAAAAACTGTATGCAGAGCTTGGCTGGGAGTCATTAAATTCCCGAAGATGGAGTAGACGCCTTACCTTGTTCTATAAGATCATGAATAATCTCACCCCTTTGTATACAAAGGAGCCAATCCCATCACTTCATCAGTCGAATTACTCTCTTCGCAATCAGGATGTAGTTGGGCCAATAGGGGCAAGGACAGGGAAATTTCAATCCAGTTTCTATCCAAATTGCATATCTGATTGGAATAAACTTGATCCAGAAATTAGGCTTGCACCATCTGTTGCTGTATTTAAGACAAAGCTGCTATCAAAAATTCGCCCACCTCCAAAACCTGTCTTCGGTATCCATGACCCAATAGGATTATCGTATCTCTCCCAAATAAGGGTCGGTCTCAGCAAGTTAATTTTTCACAAATTCAAGCACAATTTTAGGGACACAATAAACCTTATGTGCCCTACGAACGACGGTATTGAGGACACGGAGCACTTTTTGTTGCTCTGCCCTTCATTTGACACTCAACGACGAGATCTTCTTGCTGGAGTTTCGGAACTATTACGACCACTTGTTCAAATCAACAGTCTTTCGAACAGCGTTCTGCTACAACTTTTATTGTATGGTGATAAAGACTTCTGTGATGACGTTAATCAAGTTATACTCGAACTGACTATAGACTTCATTCACAAAACTGGTCGGTTTGGTTAAGACAACTTCAAATTCTTGTTTGTGCCACAAAGTCACGAAGTCCTTTTGTCCTTTTTGTCCTTTTTGTTTTGTTTCTTTTTTGTTTTTTGTTTTTTATCGTTTGTTAATGGGTCTGTTTCACGTTTGATGCAAGGCATACATGATTGAAACATGGCAATTCATCCTTACTAAATCTTCTCTTTTTTATATATTTGAATCTTTATATTGTGAATGGAGGCACCCCTGATCCTGGATCCGACGTGAAACACGCCTCAGTATTTACTGGTATTAATCATTTATGTGTAGTTTCTTGTAATTGTATATTTATTTATAATTAAGTTGGATGTTTCTTTATGTTACGACCATGGGGTAGTCATTGTCTGTTGCTCCCTGTGGTTACCGTCCTTGTAGTGTTGTATGGTTGTATAGTAATTAGAAAGTATAGTAGGTTGTAGCATGTATTGTAGCATTTTAGAGGAATATAGAAAAAAATAAATAACCTGTTCCATGAGCGATAGGACACCAAGTGTGTGCCACCTTAACGTTATTTTGGTAGCGAGCCACCTTAATCAATTGTTTTTAGTGTTTTTGCCTATTTTTACTTGGTAGTGAGCCACCTTATCGCGGTTTCGCCTGGTTCACTACCAAAAATTTCAAAATGGCGAAACCGCGATAAGGTGGCTCACTACCAAGTAAAAATAGGCAAAAACACTAAAAACAATTGATTAAGGTGGCTCGCTACCAAAATAACGTTAACGTGGCACACACTTGGTGTCCTATCGCTCATGCCTGTTCTAGAAAAAAATGATGAAAAGTATACTCAAGAACATGAAATTTGACCGAAAAATGACCCGATCTAGCAGAATATTCCCCTTTGCACAGTGATCCAGAATTCGAAAATTAGGGAATAAACTGCAAAAAATGAATTTTTGAAAATGCAAAAAAAAAAGTCTTTATGGAGGACATCCTGAGGATTAACATAAAACAAACCGTTTTAAAATCGGACCACTGAGTGCGGAGAAATATATTTTTTAAGTTGGCCTAAATTTCATATGATTGTTTACACTGACATTTCCGGTACAAGTGTCAAAATAACGTAAATTTCAAGATGTCAAAAGGTCATCTTGCCTTTGTCCGATTTTAGAATTTTTTCTTTTAAATGAAAGGTAATTCTTTCGTCTTTAATGCCATTTTGTTGCTGGATTCATATGGTAAACGGTTATCCAAGAATTATGCAAAGTTATGTCCCTTGTACTCTACACAAGAATCTTTTTTCAAAACTGGGAACTTCGACTTAAAAGTTGAAAACAAAAAAAGCAAGCGTTTGCAAGCCTTAGCGACTAATTGTTCATTAAACTTCAACGTCTTCTGAATGCTTCCCTGAAATTTTTCGTTCTGAGTCGTACAAATTAATTGTCAAAAATTCTTTCAAAATCGTTGGTAAAAGATTATGATGATTATGATGATACTTTAGTCAGGCAACTTATCAATTCCTTTATGCTAAAAACAAAGAGCAAAATGCCAATAATTTTCCTTGGAGTTTTCTCAAAGCATAAATAAAGTTTACAGACATAACGGAAAGAATAATTCATGGGATTGGATGTGAAAATATTTTTGTCAGAAAAGCAGTTCGAGGATATTTTCAAGAGCATCAAAAACAAAAGCTTTGTTCCTAAATATGAGATGAACTCTGCAGTTCTGCTAAAAAGAGTCACACGCCACAAGTATCTCAATTTTTTCTTATTTATCTTATTTGTGATAAAATGTATTTTGGGGACATTCTTTGCATGCACATGTACTTATTGGTTCATTCTATTTGGCTGCCACTGTGTCTCCCCCCCCCCACCTTTATGTCACAATTTTCAGTACATTTTGCCAAGGCCTTGTAGCAGTCAGAGCTAATATAACAAGCAGTTTTGCGATAATGGTAGTAATATCATTGATGATTTATTTTCCACAGAATAAGGAACAGTATGAGACATCCTGTATTTTGGTTAATTGACTGTTTAGCGAATATATATTCGTCGCTTGATACTCACGATAAAAAGATACCCTTTCAAATTAAAATCCCATCTGTAACTTTTCCCAGTAAGTCTGATAACTTAAAAGGAAACTTTACTTATACTTTGAGAAAACGCCATGCAAATTATTGGTATTTTGCTCTTTGTTTTTAGCATGAAGGAATTGATAAGTTGCCCGACTAAAGTATCATCATAATCATCATAATCTTTTACCAACGATTTTGAAAGAATTTTTGACAATTAATTTGAACGACTCAGAACGAAAAATTTCAGCGAAGCATTCAGAAGACGTTGGAGTTTAATGAAAAATTAGTTGCTAAGGCTTGCAAACGCTTGCTTTTTTGTTTTCAACTTTTAAGTCGAAGTTCCAAGTTTTGAAAAAAGATTCTTGTGTAGAGTACAAGGGACATAACTTTGCATAATTCTTGGATAACCGTTTACCACATGAATCCAGCAACAAAATGGCATTAAAGACGAAAGAATTACCTTTCATTTAAAAGAAAAAATTCTAAAATCGGAAAAAGGCAAGATGACCTTTTGACATCTTGAAATTTACGTTATTTTGACACTTGTACCGGAAATGTCACTGTAAACAATCATATGAAATTTAGGCCAACTTCAAAAATACATTTCTCCGCACTCAGTGGTCCGATTTTAAAACGGTTTGTTTTATGTTAATCCTCAGGATGTCCTCCATAAAGACTGTCGTGTATTTTTTCAATTTTCGAAAATTCATTTTTTGCAATTAATTACATGCTCTGGATCACTGTGCTTTGACATGTTTTGACAACCTGCTCTAGAAAAATTGCCTCATTTTGATACCCTGTGCTGAAAAATTGGTGAAAACGATACCCTTAAAAACGGCACATCCCCGTCGGACAAATATACTAAGTACCCCCTCCCCAGGACTTCATAACGTCATTTCAATATCAAATGGCAGAATTCCTGAAAACTAGCTTCCGCTAGCTTTTCTAAAAACTATTCGTACAAAGAAAAATTTTTCTGACTCGATTTGATCCATGTTGCAACGACTATAATAGCAAGATAATGCTTTTTCATTGACTCACAGAGTACAAAGTACACCGTAGAGTCTATGAGATAGATGGGGATTTTGTCATGGCACAAAGTTTGTAAATAGAAGTGATGAAGTCAATGAGACTGCCTTATCTTGCATGGCATTTAGTTATGTTCATACCTGTCGGAAATATCAGGGTGGAATAAATATGAGTTCGAAAGTAATTTAATTCTTTGGAGAATGTTACGTTAATGAAAATCCTTTCAGACATGCCTCTGGTTTCAGCTTTCGCACAAACTTGAATTTAAAAGCTTGAAATTCCCTGAATCTTCAGCTGATTTGCAAGAATCTGATGTCTAAAATCAATAAAAGATCCTTGGGAGAGGGGTAATTTTCCATAGTGCCCGTTTATTATATCATTATTTTTAATCAGACATTGAACAATTTTTTGGGACACCCTGTATCATGAAGAGAAAAATATCTACCTGGGAGCTTTGCTTTGAGAAATATTGATTCCAATCTTGGGATATCTCTTTTACTGTCAGTTTCTTGTCTGGGGAATCACCTTTTATTGACACTGAACCATTTCTTGATGAGAGACCACTTTCTGTTGAATCGCGTCTTGTTGGGGATATCCCCGCTCTGCTACCACTGCTCATCGTTCTTTTTCGATGTGATTCTTCCGCAGCCAATAAGATTTCGTCAAAATCTTGCGATTTTCTGAGAGCGGTTTGCAAGTTAATTGGCTCACTTCGAAGATTGGATTTTGGTCGTGTTGATGGGTTCGTTGGAGAACGAAGCTGGAACATTCTATTTTCATCTAAAACTGAAATATCTGATATATCACCAAAGACAATCAAATAAGTAGCACACGACACACTAGGAAGATAGGCACTAAATCCTTACTGGCTAACAAAATTGACACGTGACACGCTCTAAACCAATCAAATGGAGCCAGAAACCAACCGGGAAATTTGAAATCTCAAATTTAGGCCCTTTTTGGACGATTTACCACCCTTCGCCAAAATATCATAGGATACGAGGGAAATGAATATTTTCAAAAAATTTCTTTAACAGCCCTATTCCCAATGCCCTAATGCATAGTCAATCAAGGGCGCTACGAATTATTTCAAAATTTGAAGAAATGCCAAAACTTTGAATTCGACCTCATTGTCACTGTAGTTTGTCATAGTAAACAGCTGATTGATGACTGAAACGCATACTCATGGAGACTAAATATTTTGATTCGAAGGTATCCTTCTGTGTGTTGAAGTATCTTCAAAACTTCTTCAAAAGATGCCAAATTTAGAGCACTATCTGAATCTTTTTTCAGTTTGAAACTGACATTAATACCTCTGGAGATATTCAAGATTCAATACTGAGGGTAGAATGAACAACTGGAAAAGTTGTACTGTACGGGCCTAAAAAACCAAACCGTCCTTATAAATAAGAGGCGAATTAAAAGGTACTTACATTTCTATCTTGCAAAAAAGGACATCTAATCAAAATCGTGAAGCGGCACAAATGATAAACGTACTTTAACTGGTTTTGATATCAAAATTCCAATTTTTGAACCGCATTCTACCTCCAGTTTCTCCATTCTCCAACAAATCGTTCATATTTCTTCTTCCAACAACATTGTCAAAAAGGCCCCCCAACAAAAGGAGCGCGAAAGCGTCAATGTTCAGCCACATATATGCCAGCCATCGACATATAACATACGATTCCAATGAACTTTGAATAACTAACAAATATATTTACTCTCCACTTTCTAGAATGGCAAGAACTGCAACATCGAACGTGGTCAGAACGAACGATTTGGTGATGTCCTCCTCGATAACACTTGTCCTCATGCCTTTATCCTATTCTGCTGTCATTTTTGCGAGATTATGAGTGGTAATCGACAATTACATCAGCCAAAAACCTCGTATAAATTTATGAATGGCGGTCCTTGCTTTCAGCAGCGCAAAAGAAATGGCTGTCGTTTCTCCTCTTACCGTACAGTACAGTGTAGCAGGTACATGAAATAAGTATGAAATACTGATGTACGTAAGAAAGAATATAATAGCAACAAACGGAAGAAATGCACATTTTTTGTTTTTAATGTGAAAAAATAGATTGACCATTTCGACAAAATAACATTTGAAATACTATTTTTAAAGCTCTTTCATATCAATTTCACATTCTGTGGGGATGTTGTAGAAAATATCTATCTTTGGGCTACTTGCATCAGAGCAGAGGTCATCCATTAGAAAATCACCCTTTTATGGTCAAGCAACACAGCAGCAGCGATCAAAGCTGGACATTTGTATCGCACTTGTAGACTCTTGGAAGCATGCACGTATTTTTCGTAAGATGGCAAAGCTTTAAGTCAGTGCATGTATCTTTTTATAAGAAACAGCTCACAAGAAACAGTAGGTTCAATTTTTCGAAAGTTAACAAGCAACGCTACCTGAATTTAAAAAGCTAAGGAACTTTTATAATTTGCAGTTATAATTTTCCCAGCGCATCAAAAAATGTTTTGGTACTACACGTATTTTTTTTATAAGAAACTGCTTATAAGAAACTCAACTCTCAGATCGCCAAAAAATTAAGAAACTCCAGTACTGGGAGAATATAGGTTAAGAAACTATTTACTTTGATAAAGGAAATCCTTGACATTTCTTTACTTTATTCTCACTTTTTTCCTGTATCATATTACTCGTAAGGTACTTGAGTAATGTCTAAACATTGGAAAGGCTTAAAAAACGTTGTTTTCAAATGTTCACGAGGGCACAGGTGTAGTGAACATGAAGATTGTTATGAAACCTCTAAGAAACTCATAAGAAACTCTGAGTACTCAAAATCTGATAATTTTAAGAAACTTTCAGTACTGGCCAAATTTTTAGTTTCTTATAAAAAAAGATACGTGTATACAGTTATAAGGTTATAGCAACTATTTGGACATTATTTTGAGTGCGAATTATGTTATTTACTTGTTTTGAGATCTTACTAAGTAATTTGGAAGCCCTCTTGACAAGGCTAAATTAAGTCTACACTTCTGGCACTAGACATCTTTTGGTTAAAACTTTTTGTAGAAAAATTGCCCAAATATTTAAGAAATTGCCTGCCACTCTGGGATCTCCTGTGTCTTTGTAACACTTTATAACAATTTTAAAGCTATGTTTATGCATTCATGCAACCATCTAGATCATACAAGTAATCCTGACCAAAAAGAACCAAATGAAAAATGAAAACATTCTCGAGTATTAAAGATTTTAATTATTCTGGGCCACTTGAGTGGCATGAAGCTCGTTTCAAGAAATTGAACTCTGAGATCATCAAGAATTAATATGATATTCCTTGCCTGATCTAGATCATGGCATGAATTCATAAGATTTGCTTAGATTCTTACAATGACACAGGAGATCACAGAGACCTCCCAAACCCCTACAGAAGTTTTTGTACTCAGTGAGTACTAAGATAGTGAGAATTTTGAGAAACTTTCAATACTGGCTTAAAGTTTTGCTGTCAAACAGAAATCTTGACATTTGTATAGTACTTTGCAGACTCATGGAAGCATTCACGTATTTTCTGTTTGACAGCAAAAACAGTTTTTTGTGTTTCTTATATTTTTAGGGCCAGAAGTGTAGAGTTAATTTAACCTTGTCAAGAGGGCTCCCAAATTACTTAGTAAGATCTCAAAACAAGTAAATAACATAATTCACACTCAAAATAATGTCCAAATAGGGGCTATAACCTTATAACTGTATATTGCAAAAATATTTTGTAATGCGCTGGGATAATTAAAACTGCAAATTACAAAGGTTCCTCAGCTTTTTAAATTCAGGTAGGGTTGCTTCTTAACTTTCGAAAAACATGCACTGACTTAAAGCTTTGCCATCTTACGAAAAATACGTGCATGTTTCCATGAGTCTACAAGTGCGATATAAATGTCCAGCATTGGTCGCTGCTGCTGTGTTGCTTGACCATAATAGGGAGATTTTCTGATGGATGACCTTTGCTCCGATGCAAGTAGCCCAAAGATAGATATTTTTCTACAACATCCCCACAGAATGTGAAATTGATACGAAAGAGCTTTAAAAATGGTATTTCAAATGTTATTTTGTCGAAAAGTCAATCTATTTTTTCACATTAAAAACAAAATGTACATTTCTTCCGTTTGTTGCTATTATATTCTTTCTTACGTACATCAGCATTTCATACTTATTTCATGTACCTTCTACACTGTACTGTGCGGTAAGAGGAGAAACGACAGCCATTTCTTTTGCGCTGCTGAAAGCAAGGACCGCCATTCATAAATTTATACGAGGTTTTTGGCTGATGTAATTGTCGATTACCACTCATAATCTCGCAAAAATGACAGAAGAATAGGATAAAGGCACGAGGACAAGTGTTATCGAGGAGGACATCACCAAATCGTTCGTTCTGACCACGTTCGATATTGCAGTTCTTGCCATTCTAGAAAGTGGAGAGTAAATATATTTGTTATTTGTTCAAAGTTCATTGGAATCGTATGTTATTTGTCGATGGCTGGCATATATGTGGCTGAACATTGACGTTTTCGCGCTCCTTTTGTTGGAGGACCTTGTTGACAATGTTGTTGGAAGAAGAAATATGAACGATTTGTTGGATAACTGGCAGTAGAATGCGGTTCAAAAATTGGAATTTTGATATCAAAACCAGTTAAAGTGCGTTTATCATTTGTGCCGCTTCACGATTTTGATTAGATGTCCTTTTTTGCAAGATAAAAATGTAAGTACCTTTTAATTCGCCTCTTATTTATAACGACGGTTTGGTTTTTTAGGCCCGTACAGTATAACTTTTCCCGTTGTTCATTATATCTCCAGAGGTATTTATGAAAAAAGATCCAGATAGTGCTCTAAATTTGGCATCTTTTGAAGAAGTTTTGAAGATACTTCAACACACAGAAGGATACCTTCGAATCAAAATATTTAGTCTCCATGAGTATGCGTTTCAGTCATCAATCAGCTGTTTACTATGACAAACTACAGTGACAATGAGGTCGAATTCAAAGTTTTGGCATTTCTTCAAATTTTGAAATAATTCGTAGCGCCCTTGATTGACTATGCATTAGGGCATTGGGAATAGGGCTGTGAAGAAATGTTTTGAAAATATTCATTTCCCTTGTATCCTATGATATTTTGGCGAAGGGTGGTAAATCGTCCAAAAAGGGCCTAAATTTGAGATTTCAAATTTCCCGGTTGGTTTCTGGCTCCATTTGATTGGTTTAGAGCGTGTCACGTGTCAATTTTGTTAGCCAGTAAGGATTTAGTGCCTATCTTCACACGAGGAGGGAGTACAAGGGGAAACGGTGGCTGTATTCTAATGTCAAACAGAAGAAAACGGTAAAAGCTCGAAATCAAAAAGAGGCATAAGGTTTCACCCATGGTATTCTCAGTCTCTTTCGTTGATTTGTGTTGTGTCTCAATGAATGAATATTTAAGATATCATAAATGTTATATATTAGAAGACTATTTTTGGGTTTTTTTCGTTTTGGCATGCGAATAAATCCTTAGAGTTGCAAAATAAATCATGTTTTCGGGTATTACCAGCATTATTTTGGTTTTATCGAACAATTGCTACGTAGTTCACTTTACCCCGGCCTGGGGTAAAGTGAACTAAGCAGAGCGGTCGCCAAAGAAAGCTTGTGAGACAATGGAAATAGATTGGAAAAATATTTTGTTGGATAAACTGACCCAAAGACATAATGCCAAAAAAGCGTTAGAAAGTTTGCCCTCCGCTACAACATCTTTAGGATATCCTTGAAAACCTCCAAAATAGTTCACTTTACCCCGTCTTACCCTAAACCATAGAAATCCTACCTACTGCAACTACTGTGGGGGATCGCATACTGGTGATTGGCTGTTTGACACGTAAGTCACGACGTGCACCAGAGTTTCGCACTGGTCCCAGTAAGCAATCCCCTACGAGCAGCGGGCAAACATTTTGTAATAATTTGAACGATTTTTCTTATTTCTCTGTGTTTTTGAAGAGGTCTATGGGAATAATGTGTTACGAAGGACACATGCGCCACAATTACACCTCGTGTAATACCCCGTAGACCGATCAATCTTCGTTTAAGAGTTGACGAGATGCGTTAATTAAGGTGTCTTTTGGTGTCCGCATATATCTTTCAAAACAATCAGAAGACCGCCGACCCATTGTCTTGATGAGCCAAGCAGGAATGTCGACAGAGGCTGCGGCAGTAGCAGCTCCTATTCTAAGCTTTGACCGGCGTAAAGTTTTGGTTCGAGACCTCCGAGAAAAAGAAGATTTCTAATCTCTTCCGTGAAAAGTGTACGGCTCAACTTATTTTACATCGATTATTTACATCATCTAGTTTGATATATGCAAATGTACAAGTAAGCTAATCAAAATCAATGAGTATACCGGGTGTCCCAAAAAAAAGTTCCGGCGTTTGATTGAACGCAGACAAAAAAGTTCGTTATCTGGCAATTTCTATTCATTCTAGGTACATGCTGGACATTTCAACTTACAGTTTAGCATATCGTAGGAAGAAATCAGTAGTCTGAAGATGGAGTTATTAGTCCTAACATCGTATCTTCATGTTGAAGGCAAAACCAGAGAGATTAGTACGCCTTTCTGCATCATCGTGGTGGAGGGGGAATCTCCGGATGAGCAACACAAAAACTGGGTTGACACTTTGTTTCATTGCCTTGACGACGTGCAAGAGTTCCGCTCATTGAGCATATTTGAAGTAAAAAAGGTCTGAAAATCGAATCTAATAGGTCTCAGGGGGAAAATACTACGTTCATACCTTGCCACTCAATTCGGACTACTGGACGAACACACAAAAATGCACTATTGCATAATATTGTAGGTCGAAAAAGCAATTGAAACTATTCTTTAGTTAAGAAAAGACAGTCTTTTCTACTCCGTGCCGTGAAACCGTGAAACAGTAAAAATTCCCTTTTGAAATTCCCAGTTGGCACCAGGCAACAATAACAGCAGCAAACAGTTGTCCCGAGACCTATTTGTTTCTATTCTTCACACCTTAGGCTAATTCACACAATCAAAAATGATTTCAATCTAAATTCCGTTCAATTACAAAGCAACGCTTTCTCTCGTGAATAAAATTTCTGCCCGCTCGGGACGTCAAGGTAATGAACGAATTGTCAACTCAATTTTTGTGTTGCTTGTCGGGGGGTCCCCACCATCACGAAGCAGAAAGTCGTAATAATCTCTCTGGTTTTGCCTTGAACATGAAAATGAAATGTTAGAGCTCATAACTCCATTTTCAGATTACTAATTTCTTCCTACGATATGGCAAACTGTAAGTTGAAATATCTAGCATGTAGCTAGAATGAATAGAAATTGCCAGATTAAAAACATTTTTCTCTGTGCTCAATCAAACGTCGGAACTTTTTTTTGGGACATCTGGTACAATATACTGGGGACTCTGGAGGGTGTTAGTGGCGGTAGCAATTGCTGTCGTTATTGTTTTCTCGCCAGGGGTACGTATTGTTCAGCATCATTCTCCTACGCTGGTCTGACATCCAATGTGGAACTAATTCCAGTATTTCTCAGTCTTCAATCGTATGTGTAGCACTTTGTAGTTGTTTACTTAATTTCTATCTATCTGCATGTATTTATATTAATGGCCATGGGGTAGTCATTGCGTTTCGCTCCTTATGATCCCGTCCCTGTGCTGTTGTAACGTTGTATAGTATAATTACAAAGTATGGTAGGGTGTATATGTAGTATGTATTGTAATATTTATAAGAATTAAATTAACTCTTTGGGGGATTTTTGTCGAGCAGAAAGGGCACTTCTCAAAACAACCAGGGTACATTTTCGCTATAATTAATTGCAAAATCTTGGGAGCATGTGCCCCCAGTGCTCACATAGTCCATACGTATGATTACATCCAGGGAAAAGAAGGGGGGAAAGAGCTACGCATCTGTGGGCATTTGATCCAATCAAAGCTTTAAGCTCCTAGAGCAACATGGTCACCTTGGTATAAATTCGATTTATGCTGAAGAATATGTTTTCTGGTAAAATCTTGATTCTATCGCTACAAGTGACAAGGCCAGATATTCTAACGATGGTATCTCATGCTTTTTATCCACAGACAGGCACAAAGCGATTGATAATTCTCCACTAACTCAAGGCTTCGTTGCGAAAAAAGCAGAGTGCAAAAGATAGCTTGTAGCCTAGGTAGCTACCTCATTGTTTTACATGCGATAAGAGATTGTTGGGAGAAAACGTGAGCATACATCGAAAGACGAAGGATGGAAATATGGATCAAAGTAACTGCCACCTGCACAGAGTTATCTGCTGTTTCAATGAAAATAAACAGGTGCAAACTGGTACAAAGTCAGTCATTGCTGTTTCATATGTAAATAATCAATGACAACACACGATTCGACCTGCAGCTCACTGCTTCAGAACTGTTGATCGTAGGCGAACAACGTATTTTCAAGTGCGGCACATCTAACAGCAACTTGAGGGGGAGACTGCTTTTTTTTCTTCAAAGAATTTGTTTTTCTTAAAAAGAGTCTGTGTAGTAGTTTAAGCATTGTGACTGACAGTATATCTGCCATTGAAAATGTCCTGCTACGATGAATTACCATGGATACAATAAATGAGATGGCATCTACTTACTCTGGGATGATCTATTTTCCAGTGGCATTGGTGGTGCATTCGCCCTTAGCCGGTCTCTGTTTACCGGTTTCAGTGCAATAACCGGTTTTAAATCCGCGGGTGATATTGGTATGCCTATGTCTGCTCGCTTTCCACCAATCACTATCGGGCTGTTCAAGGAGTCTAACCTCTCTTTCACTGCAGCTTTCGTTATCCTTTCCGGTTTTCTAGGTGACCCAGGATTTTTCTCAGCCTCCATTTCGCGCATTTTTAACCTTGCTTCTTGTTGTTCTTTATAATTCCGTATTAGTTTTTTTCTCAACTGATCTAATGATATTAACATGGTGACATCATCTTCGGACTCTTGAGCTTCTGATAGTCCGGGCTTCTCTGAATTCGTTGATTCTTGATCATTGTCTCTGGTCTGTTCTTCTATTTGTTTTCTCTCCTCCTTGACGTCTGGTGTTGGCGGGAATGTAAGATTTTCCAAGGACTTTGAAAGGAAAAGAAACGACATGATTACATCCAAACAAATGGCACAAACAGCACTGTCTACTCACACTAAAAGAAATGCTCTTGATAAACCTCAAACGAAAATAGAGGCGAGAATTAGGATAAAACCTCAGATTGGCCTATTTGGTTAAACCATGCTCGTCACAAATGTGGATAGATCAGACACGTTGTTTGGGATGCTTTATGAAAAGGAACTGACTCGATGAAATTAAACAATGGGACGTGACAGATATTTTATGGCCTGTTGGCCTTGGTCTGGCCGGCCTAAATCCGGAAGGGTATGGTTTGTGTGATAATAGAAGTCATTGATCAATGTCTAGATGAAAATAAAATCCACTTGGTTGTTTGTGCCATTTTTGTCGTAAGAGTTGTCTCGTATGCTTTAAGTTAAATTGTGTGTTGCACAAGTATGTATATATGGAAATTCTGCATAATGCCTATTCATGGTTCACAGACTTTGGCAGTGATCTTTGGTAATCGAAGAAAAGGATTATGTAAATTTCTTGGATTATTAGAAGATAATTTAGGGCCTTCTTTGGATTAGGTTAACCTCTTCAAACGCTTTTATTTGTCTGAAAAGCCACCTGGCAACTAAAGCAAGATTAATCAATGAGAAAACAGGTGTACACTAGGATTAAAGCTCTAAAAACTCTCATCCTATATCTCAAGAAGTTTAGTTTCGCGTCTGCGAAGTCAAACATGAATTGTATAAGAAGAAGCGCATTATAAGATGTACTATAAAGAGATAACAAACATAGATGAAACACAAATTCTATTTAGCAACACAAGGGGAAGATCCATGCCTCAACGCTATTTTGGTTGGGGATAGGTTAATTTCATAATTTTTAAAAAGTGCATGCCTGGAGCTAATAGTACATCAAATCTGGTTGATTTGTCTATTAACAGCCTAGAGTTAGATGGGGAGGGGGGGGGGAGGTCTTTTTGCCCAAATCAAGATAGGATATTTCAGATAGCCCAACCACTATAGGCTTAATCATATTTCATTTCAGGGGTTCCCACTAAGACATTTTTGCATTTAGCAGGTATTTCTTGTACAAGTAGCAGTAAAGTTAAGAGGGGGGGGGGGGTTATTTTCTAGAACTTTATCTAAACCCTGCCAAAATTCAGAATTTGCAAATTTCAAATTGTACTATCGTGAAGTGAAGGTGAAGGTGAAGTTGCGGTTTTTAGCGCCAAGCGCTGGGATCGCAGAAGTAGAATAGGCCTAATCGAGTCCGCGACCCCTTGTCATGACGCTGAAGTGATGAGGCTCTACCTGGGATCGAACCCGGTCCACCTGACTGTTCTGGCTGCAATGACAGAGGATTACACCACTGCGCCACAACACTAAAGAATAAACATCGAAAGGATACATTCTTCAAGACAAGAATCTTCCAAGAAAGTCATGCATGTACTCTTTTAGAAACTCAACTCTCAGATCGCCCAAAAATTTAAGAAAATTCAGTACTTTAGTTCTGGGAACGTATAACTTTAATTTATTCACTAAAGGAATTTCTTAGAATATATTTACTTTATTTTCACTCGTTTCCTGTATCAGGTTACTCGCAAGATACTTAAGTAAGGAGTTAGAAAGGGTTCAAAAAACTTTGTTTTGAAAAATTCACGAGGGCACAGTAAATATGAGGACTGACATGGAGCCTTTAAGAAACTCGTAGGAAACTCTTAGCACTCAAAATCTGACAGTTTTAAGAAACTGTCAGTACTGGCTCAAATTATTTCTTATATAACAAGATATGTATTCCGCAAACGCTCTATTTAGCCCCCCTCTCTATTAAGCCCCCTCTCTATAATAGTAATAAGCCCCACCTCTCTGAGCCAAAAATTTAAATAAACCCCCCTCTCTAATAAGCCCCCCCCCCCCACTTATATCAAAATACCAGCGGTTAGCAAAGATTTTCTATTTATTAAAGCTAAACAAGTTTGCATGTTAAGTTTAACAGTGTTTGGGATAAAACTGTGTCGAATTTATGTGTTTGACTCGTAAAATAAAATTGTATGTTGAATCCACAAAATATGCGGTAAAAAGAACTTACAAGCTATCATACATATCCTGTAATCTCATTTTGTGAATAAGCACCCACTCTATCATAAGCCCCTCTCTTCTAAGACCCCCCTCTAGGGTGTCCGAAACTAAATAAGCCCCGGGGGCTTAATAGAGCTTTTACGGTATATGTACTGTGCCGTTTCAATAACCTTTACCAAAACAATATGGCTTTGGATGTCATAGTTATCAAATTTGGGATGGGAACCAGCTATTCTTCATCATCTATCACTTTACAGTTTACCATAGATTACCATGAAAATGTGTCGAGATCATCCTAATTATGCTATTTTGGGTTGACTATAACAGAGCCTTTTAAGCGTGAACTTTTATTGGCATGCGTCCTATTCTTCTTTCTGTCAATATTAAGCATAACTCACGTCAAATCAAATAAGAGCAGGCAGGACCTTTCCTTTGAAAACTGAGTGCATAGATCTAATTATTTGTCCTTGTTTGAGTGTCATTTTTCGGCTTTTCGTGACCAATGGCGTTTCCTTTCGAACTCTTTTAAAAGAAAGTGTAGTACTAAAGTACAACCAAAAACTATGTAGAGTTGATTTTGGGCTAAAATTCTAAAACCTTCGAACTTTTCAAGGGAATGTAGGCAAACAAAAGTGGCTCAAGCTACTTATGGTCAACTAGGACCGTCGAGAGGGGGGGGGGGGTAGCCAGGGTAGTTACCAGGGGGCCCGGGGCCTTTGGGGGCCCGCAAGAAATAAGGTATGTATCTTTTCTTTGTTGTAGTTTTCTTTCGGGAACGATTTCAGGCCCGTTAGCCCATTGAGATTCTAAATAAAATCTAAAAGCAGCGTTTTAACAGTGTACAGGAGGGCGTGGTCCAAGGATAAAAGGGCGTGGTCCGAAAAATGTTCCGGCGCCTTCGGTGCCGGGGCCCCGCTTCCTATCCTAGCCCTGGGGCCCGGCCCATCTCTCGACGGCCCTGTGGTCAACTGTAGCCTATTAGATATCAAAATTTCCTGTTGATATAGATCAGTTGCCCAAATGTGGTACGGCACGTGTCACGGTTTATTGTCTTCGCGTGGCTATTTTTACCAAAGACTTTTACATGCTTATATTCCCTTGACACACTGCTCCTTACATCAAACATCATTGTAAACTGATAAGCAAAATCTACGTAAAGTGAGATGGGTTACAAAATATCAATCAACTTGATCGGAGATATAGACATTCAATACCTCAATGCAACTCATTGGTCAAATTCTTACCTGCGTCTTCCACATGAAAGGACCAGAAAATCCATCCGACCTTTCATACTCCTATCAAAGAAAAGATGCAGGCATTGAGAATTTGATGTAACGTTGGATACAACCTCAATACAAAGGTATCATCATAAAATTGCAATGCATAGATCGTTTTTAGTATGTCTAAACTATTACCTTTTTATGACGAGGCATTTTCCATCAACCCAATGATATGATAATGAGTAACTTCAAACCTGACCATTTAGAACTGAACTTCACTTTGAATAGAAAAAATCTCGATAAACGCCAGACATACTGAGTGAAAATCTCTACATATCAATATCAAAGGTGCGGATTAACCAAATCTAGAAGGCATGCAACCAAAGGAACATGCAATGCTTGACGCATGCAAACAACAAATTCGTGTCGTTCTTTTACATGGCAAGTGGCAGACATGAGACAGCCTTTTGTGCAAAGTATCTCTTTGCTATATCCCCTGTATCCTTTCTGCTTAAATGTAAGATGAAACAATATATCTATAAAATAACGCATATTAGGGATATCTCAAAAGAAATGAGTTAGTCATGTGAAACGTGGCATATGTATCATAATCCTTTTAACTACGGTTTCAGATATCCTCTTTGTGTTGTTAAGCAGAAAACCTCTCTGGGATCTTAAACCTTGACCGCAGCAGACATTGCAGAAGAAGAAATATTAGGTGGGGAAATGTTTACTTTCATTAACAGTATCTGTAATTTACAGTAGAGACTGAATGAAGAAAGGCAGAGGGGTCCAGATCTCTTTAATTGACACAAGTGAAAATGCATTGTTAAAAAGCTCATAAGTATTTGCGTCTCGAGAAGAAAGCTACAATTCCGGACAAAATTCGTTGATACAAATGAGTTTGTGCATGTAAACTACTACCTTCCACTGCTGATAAATACCCTCCCCCATTGCAATGCTGGTTGATCGAAGAACACATACTTGTGAACTTATCTATGGCATTTCTATCAGCTTCCAATATTGCAATAGGGGGCGGGGGGATCTCAACTCGAAATTTCCTCCGAAAAGCAAGTGTCTCAATAGTTTTGTTTGCGATTGTAGATCAGGACATTTGCCTTACGGATTTGATTTATCAATTACATCATAACAGACAAGTGACGGAGATATATGGGCAATTTAAGTTAGGGGCCAGGGCAATCTAAAGAAAGCCCATTGTATTCCATTGTATTTGATGATCTCGAGAGATTAACAAAACAATTAGACAGACGAACACAAGTGGCATTTTTGTGTTCTTTTTCAATTTGTTATTTGTTTTTTTGTTTCACCAATCAATTGCCCTGGTTCGGGAAGGGTATCGATTTTCTCAATTTTGATATAAGGAACGGTATCGATTTTCACGATTTTGGTATAAGGAACGGTATCGATTTTTGCTATTTTGGTTTAAGTGTAAGGTCGGATATACATTTTCGGGAAATTGGTATAAGGTCGGGTATACTTTTTCGGAAAATTGGTATAAGGTCGGGTACTGTATACTTTTTCAGAAAATTGGTATAAGGAACGAGTATGTTTTCGAAGCTTCGATGGGCACGTCCCCGACCAAAACCTGGTCCAGTACCCCCCCCCCCCCGGGCGGCAAGTCTAGGAGTCTAGTTATTCAAATCTTGAAATAATTGTCCTCTCCCAAACCTTCCCCTGCAATTGCGCACTATTCTCTTGAACAACTTTGTTTGGTATATTGTGAAATCTAGGTTCCCTGCCGCTGCCGCAGAAACATTTTTAGGAAGGATGGTGATAGAAATGTCCAATGGGCCTGAATTTGTTGCCTGTCGTGCGTTTTTCTTTTTCACGCAATCAAATACGTCCATATATGTAGATGTATGTAACTTCAACTCTCAATCAGGATTCTCTACCAATGCAAGGGAACAAGAACAAAATAGCTAGAGTGAATTAACCCTATCTCACCTGGGGGGGGGGTGGATTCCATCCCCCCCAACCAAATTTTTATTTGCCTATGCTAGAATATGCAATGCAGGATGCCAAGACTCCGCTACTTTGACTTTATATCTATACTGTATCGAATGATGAAAATTTCAAGATGCCAAATATAGCCTCGTAACCATGGCAACCAATGTTTTACTGTGTAGTCAACAAAATTTGTATATATTTTTTTAATTGTTGCAAATTTTAATCTCAAATATATGCAAAATTATACTTATACATGTATTTGATGATATCCAACTCAATTTGAAACAAAAGATTTCAATTTAGTGCCTCATTTCATTGTTTCAATCATGTTGGTAACAATCATGATAATCATAACTTAAAATCTTCTTATTGTCATAGCAACGAGAACAATAGAGATAATTTGATTTAATCATGTGATTTTGATTGTTTGCATCAAAGTATATATATTTACCAATTCTAAAGATTGTAGCTACTACAACAGCAAAGAAAAAGAGGGGGGGGGGTGGAATCCAACCCCCCCCTTAGGTATTGACCGCTTCAAAACGCCCAGGTGAGATAGGGTTAAAATAAAGACAGCATCTCTCATGTAGACAAAGCGACTTGGCAGCTTCAACAATAGATTGCACACCTTTAGTGCAGCCAAACTTAATGCTATCAGTACAATCGGTTATAGCCTACGCGTAGACCCATTATTCCAAAAGAAGAAAGGGTCTACGAAACAATGAGCTAAAGCTTGCTCCTGCAGTCCAGAGTTTTGGAACTTAATTTATGCAGCCTTTGTTGAGACGCGTTTCACACGTTATTTGAATAGAGTGTTAGCATGATAGAACCAAGCTTTATCTCTCTTTTTCGTAGACCTTTATTCCAGTCTGCCCCTACAGTCTGGCAAAAACATTGATCCATTAGACTTTGCCTGTGTACAGTGAACGTTGTATAACGTTTAACTTGCTTCTTTTTCGATCAAACATGTAGCCATCATCTACGTGGAGAAAGAATATTGTGCCACACCTCAAGTGACACACCCAACTAACACAAAAGAATGGTTATAGAATGCAACTAAATCTGCAGTAATGATTGAATAAGGACACAATGATTTTATGCTCCTTTTAAAAACTATTGGAATCCAAATAGAGCAGTGACAGTGCCATTATATGATTTGATCACGGGTAACCACAAGGGTAACCACAAGGGTAACCATGATTTCATACTATTTTTCGTTGAATAAGCACGGGTAACCACGGGTAACCACGGGTAACCATAATATTTATAAAGAAATATAGCTTTCCTTTTATATAGTATGGTTACCCGTGGTTACCCGTGGTTACCCGTGCTTATTCAATGCAAAATAGTATGAAATCATGGTTACCCTTGTGGTTACCCGTGTGGTTACCCGTGCCAAAGCCCATCAGTGTATACAGAAGAAAATTGTGATGCAAAATCGCAAATACCACATAGTCCTAAGATCGGCCATCTTTGCGAAAAGCTGCCATATTTGTTACCATAGAGATTTTTCATGCCAAAAGACGCCATTATTTCTGAATATCAGTTTGTTTATTGGAATTATAGACGAATGGCCTGAATTTATTTCTCTATCCAATTATAAAGAACAGTCAGACATGACCGTACTCGTCGTAAGTACTATAAACTTGGTTTATGATATGTTGTTCTGACAATATGTGAAGATTTGCCAATTCCATCGTCAATACTGAGCCCATCCTTGCTAATTTGATAATTTATCCTGTTAAAAGTGTCAAATGTTACATTTTTTCACTGATGCCATCTTACTGGTAAAGATTCTAAATATTTTTCGCATTTCCCCCTTTCTTTGACCAACCCTACAAGTTTCTTCATACAGACAATCGTGGACAAAATATATTGGAACAACGTAAGATCCTACAATTTCAATTGAACAACCCCCCTTTTACCCCCGATACAATGTTGCTTGGATGTTTTCAGCTTCAAGATGCTAACCAACATTGTTTCGGGGGTAAAAGGGGGTGCTGAGATAATCACCAAAAAATCAACTTTGTTCCAAATATTTTGTCCAGGATTGTAGGCTAAATCAGTTAAACCTCCCCTGTTTGTTTGATGTGACTGAATGCACTGGAGGTGTGAAATCTATTCTTTTGAAAGGCAAATGGCTTTGATTTCTCGGAAAACCAAAATTTTGTAAGCAAATTTGCCCTTGTTAACCACTCCCTCACCACACCACCATGCAAAATATGTGTTCAAAAGACCAAAAGATCCCAGTCCTCTGGCAGGGCACGACATGTGGAGGAGTTAGAGACCATGGTTACAGGATAGGTTTCAATACATTATTTGGTTGTGGTTTTTCACAAAGAGAATGAAAGTAATATCAATGTCCTGAAACGATACAAAAGATTCTGAGGGTCAATCTTGATATTAGATGAATTACCCACAAGCAGACGTTTTTTTGGAGGAAAACCCAGTCTTTGTTAAAAGTACCAAATAACAACATCAAAGATATTTAAAATGTAACGAATATCCAGGCCACCCTCAGGTTCTCCAAGGAAGGACCCATAATTGCAGTCATCTTTATGTAGATGATACAGATAGTTTATGTTGCTTTGTTTTCAATAAACCAATCAGATTGGTTTACCATTATTTTACCATTATCCATTTGTTATAGCCATAAGCGTACCAGGCGGGGGCGGCAACCCCCAACTTTAGAAAAATTATCGAAAATGAGCCCCAATCAGGCAAAAATGCCCTCAGTCGGGCAAACACTATGCTAAACAATGGACTTTGTGTTGGGCAGCCCCCCTATATTTTTTCTTCCCATACGCTTATGGTTATAGTTGGTATGATAACGAGTGCAACGAGCTGTGCAACGCAGATCTCCACTGTAAATGATTGTGTCTTTGTTTGTAAGGATGATTCTCCATGCAAGAGATAACAGTGCTTGAAAATTCTGTCAGAAATTGTGTTTCAGTAAAATCCATCTTGATAGAACTCGTAGATATTCCCCTAGAACTCTGTTATGAATTTTGAAGGAATCTTATGTAAACAGTTGTAAAAGAGAACTGCCGGTTGACAAATGTTGTTAAATTGTTCCTTAAAATGCTATCTAGTCACTAATTACAATCGTCAGTTTCATGAGATTTATCAACCCTTTCTGGCTAGATATTTACCAGGAGATGAAGCTGCAAAATGTACTAGATATAAAACCAAATCAACTAAACCATTTTATTGCATAAACCAATCAATCCAGAAGGACAGTCGAGGCGCAAAAGCCAAGACAACAACTTATGTTATCTGTCATTAGAAGGTCAAATTTTGGTTACAACTTACTGTTATGGAGTGTAAGCTATCGCGACGAGATTTAGGCTTTTCCTTTGAACTTGAAGCTTTCTTGTCTCCCTTTGAGTCTTCACTTTCTAAAGTTTCGTTAGTCCATCCCGTCCATCCCTCAGACTCAGTTGCAACAAATTTGCTGACGATGTGCTTATCAAATGCCTTGTCTTGATCATCAGGTGAAAGTTTTCTCCAGCCGTTTCTCCCGTGTCTTGAAACAACTTCAGCTTGCATGTGAACAATATTTCGATATAGGCCATTTACACCACCAAAATATCGCATATATTCTCCCAAGACTGCCATCGATCTCATTTTGTGACGTTTTGAATCATGCTGCTGTTGATTTTCGATGCTGCTAGTATGTGGTGCTTCCTCGATCATCGTGCTAGCTGCAGGTTTTTTTACTTTCTTCCCCATGTTTCTTGAAAAGCCGATAACTAAATAATACGCAAGGTGTAATAGGAAACATGTACAGTTCTTAGATTTCCTATCGCAGCATAGTAATTTCCCTTTCTGTATATGTTTATTCGAGAGATTCAAGACAGCTTTCGTTTGTAAAACCTTCCAGTGTTCATCTTTTGTAATACAAATTGTTTGAACACAATGCAAAGTAGCTGAGGCGACAATCCTAAGTTGGGCTTACATTGTAATCTTGAATAACTGACATGAAAAGCGAGATTCCCCAGTGAGATTGCTCACTGTCTATTTACAACGCTGCCAAGCGGGAATGTCTTACTTTTTGTGAAAAACGTAGGAAAACAAATTACAGGCTCAACAGCTTTGAAGATAACAGCAGAAGATAACAGCAGAAGATTCGTTGGTTGTTTAAGCAGAGTCATTAAGTGTGCTAACGTATGCGAGCAGAAACCATCCATCAATCCAATCTTTAACGTATTTTGCACCTGCTGCATTCGCTCTGAACAAAGAGAAATAACGACCTTTCAATGTCGTCAATGTTCTTGCCTTTCAACAAATTCTATGGTAACGAGTCTTTACAGATGTCAAAAAACAGATTTCCTCGTGAAACGGAGATTAGTGAATTAAGATTTTTGATGCTGGCCTAACATAAATTTGATAGCAAAAAATTGCGAAAAATCATTGTATGCAAACAGGCAAACTGAGTTTTACTCGATCCACTTGACTTTTAGGAATCAAATGATTGTGTGACGTGACCTACTTAGGACCTGTTCATATGGAGGCGAGCCAGCCCGCTTACCGGGCTGGCCCGCTAAGTGAGCTGATTTCGCATTCTGTTCATATGGCAAATCCATCCCGCCTACTGGGATGGAATTGGTCACGTGCCATCATTGGTGGCATTGTTTTGCATGCCCACGCGTGCGTAGTAGAGGCGTTTTCGTCTCGGCAGGCGGGCTGGAGTGTTCATATGGGAAAATTTTGATCTCGCCAAGCGGGATCCCGGCAGTACTTGAGTGAGATCTCGCCTACCGGGCCAGCCCGCCTGCTCATATGAACAGACAACAAACTTTGAATGGGAAACAGGGATAAGGTGAGATCTCGGCAAAAACCTCCAGCCCGGTAGGCGGGCTGGCTCGCCTCCATATGAACAGGTCCTTAGATCATTATCGCAGAGCAGATTTTATTGTGCAGCAACAGCATTGTTTGGTATACAATGGTAATTGTATGTGATGTGATGTAGGAGCAAGCTTTACCAAACCAAAGTAACCCACCAAAGCATAGTCCTTGTCTTCTTGGTCAATAATCAATACAACATCCAATACACCAATGCCTTGCGTGCAAAGATATCGTAATGAGGGACGGGCCTAAGCCAGATTAGTGGCAACATGCCCTGCGATTCACGTGTCAGCAGTAAGTTCGTGCAGCCTCATATTCAGGGGCGCACATTAGGGGGGGGGGGTGGGGGGGGGGGGTGAGACACCCCCCCCCCCAATAATTTCTGAGTCGGTCCAAAAATTTTCTCAAAAGGGAAAAGTCGGTCCACGACAAAATCGGATGGACCAACTTCGTGGACCGACTTTTTCATGGACCGACCAACCACGACGAAGCTCGAAAGGTCCACAATAGTTTGAATCAAAGTTGGTCCGATCTTAAATGTTTGGGCAAAGGTCGACCCACGACGACAGTTAGAATATTCACAAGAAGTGCTTGACAATAACTGGGAGAGTCGTTCTAAGCCAAAGCAGAGGATGGCATTTAAAAAAATTCCTTAGATGCATTACAAAATTGCACAGGCTTCCATTTTTAGGGGCAAGCAATCATTGGCTTGTAAAAAGCGGTCTAACACAAAATGGAAGGTGTTTGTTGTGCAAAGATTGTTCCAAGGAACAATGCTGTTACAAATACTCAAAATTTCTAATCTGTCACTGGGGTGCCGGTGATGGTAGTTATGTGGTGTTGGAAAACAGACACTTGTGTATGAATCCCAAAAAAGAAAGGAGATATGGGCTACAAACATTATCCATCAAAGGTGGTATACGCTTCTACCAAAAGCTAACAATGCTGACACTACAATCTTAGAGGACAAACACACTAAAAACAAGTCGCTTTTGCTAGGCTTGGCCGTGAAGAAGTCGTTGTTCTTTAGATTACGCCTAAAACTCCAAGTCCGTGATGCATTCTAAGCCAAAGTAAAGGATCTTTCTTCAAAAATTTTCCTCGTTTATAGCATAAATGTCACAAGCGATAAAGGTTTCCTTGTCGCTAAAGGCAAGCATGATATTGGGAGATGCATTCTAAGCCAAAGTAAGGGATCTGTCTTCAAAAATTTTCCTCGTGCGATGATTTATAGCATAATTGTCACATAACGATCAAGTTTCCTTGTCGCTAAAGGCAAGCATGATATTGTGAGATGAGATGCATTCTAAACCAAAGTAAAGGATCTTTCTTCAAAAATTTTCCTCGTGTGCTGATTTACAGCATAAATGTCACAAAACGATCCAGGTTTCCTTGTCGCTAAAGGCAAGCATGATATTAGGAGATGCATTCTAAGCCAAAGTATGGGATCTGTCTTCAAAAATTTTCCTAGTGCGATGATTTATAGCATAATTGTCACAAATCGATCAAGTTTTTCTTGTCGCTAAAGGCAAGCATGATATTGGGAGATGCATTCTAAGCCAAAGTAAAGGATCCTTCTTCAAAAATTTTCCTCGTGCGCTGATTTATAGCATAATTGTCACAAAACGATCCAGGTTTCCCTGTCGCTAAAGGCAAGCATGATACTGGGAGATGCATTCTAAGCCAAAGTAAGGGATCTGTCTTCAAAAATTTTCCTCGTGCGATGATTTATAGCATAATTGTCACATAACGATCAAGGTTTCCTTGTCGCTAAAGGCAAGCATGATATTGTGAGATGCATTCTAAACCAAAGTAAAGGATCTTTCTTCAAAAATTTTCCTCGTGTGCTGATTTATAGCATAAATGTCACAAAACGATCCATGTGTCCTTGTCGCTAAAGGCAAGCATGATATTAGGAGATGCATTCTAAGCCGAAGTATGGGATCTGTCTTCAAAAATTTTCCTAGTGCGATGATTTATAGCATAATTGTCACAAAAATATCAAGGTTTCCTTGTCGCTACAGGCAAGCATGATACTGGGAGATGCATTCTAAGCCAAAGTAAAGGATCTTTCTTCAAAAATTTACCTCGTGCGCTGATTTATAGCATAATTGTCACAAAACGATCCATGTGTCCTTGTCGCTACAGGCAAGCATGATATTGGGAGATGCATACTAAGCCAAAATAAAGGGCGTAACCCCAAAAATTTCCTGGGGACCCCCTCGTTTCAATACTTCCACTTATTTTACCCTGGCCACACCGCTGCTTGCTATACGTTCAGTCGGTCCGGAAAAAATTTAGTCGGTCCAGAGCATGTTGACACCCCCCCCCCAAACAAAATTTGAATGTGCGCCCCTGCTCATATTACGCTAAGTTCCTTCCAATAGATTTTGCTACTTATCAGCACTCAGTAATACTAAGAGTTCTCAATTTGTTTCTTGTTTTGTGGGTGCTATCACTATCAGGGACGTAGGAAGAGGCACTTCCTGAAAATAAAAAAGGCAATTCTTTGTTTATTGCAAATCTTGGGGGGGCACGTGCCCCCTTTGCCTCCCCCGGTTCCTACGTCTCTGGGTGCTATGCAGTTTCTGCAACTGCCATTACTGCTTTAGATGCGTTTTTACATCTAAACACAACAGTTGACAAGGGAAGGGAAAGCGTTGATGTCTTGACTTTCTAGCATACTGTCATAGTTTTGAAGTTCGTAAGTGCCTATCAAATATCGAACCAGTGTTTTATTCTGTGGCCATACTGGTACTTGCTTCTTATAAATGTCGATAAATGTGTATCTGAGAGGCTACAGAACAAGAGATTTGATCCAGAGGTCAGCATCTTAATTTAGCCAAACATTTGTCAAACGATCAGGATCACAGGTTTTGCCTGATACTCTGATGCAACACAAAAAACAAAGAAATGATTTCACTATGTATACAAGCACCTCGCTGAAACCACCTGCTCAAATAAAGTAATCCTAGATTTAACTTCTTTGAGAAATTTGCATGAAAGAAACAGTTTTAATCGCAGGTCACCATTGGTTTTCCTTTACAGCTTTGTTGGATACATGACCTGCACAGCACACTCTACTGATGTCATGAATCATTTATCACTTCAGCTTATTAGCAGTCTCATTTTCGTTCTTTGTAGCCTGTGTGCAGCCAGGGGCGCACATTCCGAAATTCATTGGGGGGTTGTAAATGCATTTGGGACCGAATTTTTAACAGCTGAACTGGGGCCCAAGTTACTATATGTTGGATTGCCATCGAAGCTTCCCATGGGCGGATCCAGCCCGAACTTGAAAAGGGGGCAACTTGCAAAGAGGGCGCCAAAAAATATAATGGACAGTGAGCGCACTGAAGACGTGCGAAAATTTTTTGGACGCTTTTTAAAGAACATTTTCTGATTTATTACTAAATAAAGCCGTGATATATATGTTCTCCCATACTTAGATCGAAAAAATTAAAAAATTGTGCGTTAGAGTCAGGATGAGGGGGCACTTTTCTCGCCCTTTTCTCGCCAAAAAGGGGCACCAAGCTGAGTTTTCATCATGAAGGGGGGATTGCCCCCACTTGCCCCCCTAAATCTGCCACTGAAGCTTCCCAACATATGTATTGGATTCAGGCACAGCATACCAAACAATACTTTTTTTGTGTCATATTCTGGGTCCACCTTGAAAATTCCCCACTTCTGATATTATGATAAACCAAATGTGATGTTGTTCTCTATCTAAATCATAGCCAATTGCTTTGGTACAAATGAAATCTATTCCTGATCCTTTCGCCCTGCAAATCACGTGAAAATTTTCTGATAACCCTTCTTCGGCAGCTGCATAAATCAGTTGAAAACATCGCTCACATTTCCCAGAGCTAAAAAAAAGCAATGAGAAAACTTAGTTCAAAATACTAATTTATTTTTGGAAACACCAGTTGACTCTCGTGCAAAATTTAAGAAACGTTTTTGAATTATAAGATTGTAAGTCATGTCTAAGAGCGCAGCTTCTAGAAGTTTGATCGATGCTATCAGACCAATTTCTGGTGCTTTTAGATTACCTGTTTTTGCTAACTTGCTCATGGGTAAAAAATTATCCAAACATGAATTAGGCTTGGATATTTTGGAAACCTGTTTTTGCTAACTTGCTCATGGGTAAAAAATTATCCAAACATGAATTAGGCTTGGATATTTTGGAATTGTCAGATGTCATATTTTGTTGATTTAATGATTCATTGTACCTAGCTCGTTAAGATATGGGTGCGTTTTCTGGCCCATGCCTTCCTTCCACAACCTACGGCGCACACTTGACTTTGTATTGATCAGGGAGCAATAGTCTATAGCTCCCTAGTATCGACCGTGCGGCATCTGAACTTGCTTTGTGCCCTTGTCCAAAGAGACTTTGCCAACAACTACTGTCATTAAATATCTCGAGGTAGTACTGAGCATATAGCAACGTCATTTC
The DNA here is from genome assembly GCA_039566865.1 of Aurelia coerulea. NCBI lineage: Eukaryota > Metazoa > Cnidaria > Scyphozoa > Semaeostomeae > Ulmaridae > Aurelia > Aurelia coerulea. The sequence goes on from CM076945.1 coordinate 18,670,229, forward strand.
GGCAGGGTGCTGATTGGCGATAAAATGAGAGGCCAAAAGCGAGTGAATGGAGCTGAACATTTAAAAAGGAGTCTGAGTGTACTCCCTAGAAAAACTTTGAGGCTACACAAGTTTTAGCTTGGCTAAAAACAGCATTCGAATCTGTCATTTCTAATCAGCGGCGTGGCCAGGGTAAATTAAGTGGGGGGGAACGGAAATGAGGGGGTCTGGGGGCGAAGCCCCCAGGAAAATTTTTGGGGCCACGCCCTTTACTTTGGCTTAGAATGCATCTCCAATTATCATGCTTGCCTTTAGCGACGAGGAAACCTTGAGTGTGACAGTTATCCTATGAATCAGAGCACGAGGAAAATTTTTGAAGAAATATGCTTTACTTTGGCTTAGAATGCTTCTCCCAATATCATGCTTGCCTTTAGCAACGAGGAAACCTTGATCGTTTTGTAACAGTTATCATATGAATCAGACACGAGGAAAATTTTTGAAGAAGGATCCTTTACTTTGGCTTAGAATGCATCTCCCAATATCATGCTTGCCAGTGGTAAAATGGAAGATTTGACATTTCTAGGAAAACTCTTACCCAACCTATACCCAGCTATTCTCTCTTCGGTTTTAGAGGAATCTCGAGGACGATCTTTCGACAAAAGTGGGGGGGGGGGGCAATTGCCCCCCCATACCCCCCCCCCGTGGCCACGCCACTGTTTATAATAAGTTGAATGGGCTACCAACGAATTGCTATCTACTTTCTCCATAATGATGTTCTAGAATAAAGTTTTAGCATCAGCCTAAAAGCATCCAAAAGTTGAATACGAGAATACCATTTGCTCTCAGGCAAAATTTTGATGAAAGGCGTTTCAGATCGTTCAAGATTCCCCAGTTCTGAAAAGATTAATTTTCTACAAAGAAGGGTCACTGCTGACGAAAAGTTTTCCAAGTGAAAATTTTTTGAAAGTAGAGCTTAAAAACCTTCTTAGAAATTGCCCTGGCTCGTGCTCCAAGCCGTGCAAATTTTGTTGCAAAGATAATTTTCCTGTGCCCTCAGGGACATTTCGAACGAAGTTTCTTAAAGGCTTTCGAAAGGGTACAGGAAACAAGTAAAGATGAAGTACAAGCATGCCAAGTATTTCTTGGACCGAAATGAATAGTAGACGACTATACTATTTCCTTTCCGTATGGTCTGTGACGCAGGCTACATGATTAGTTGCTTCAACAAATGTTCCCAGTACTGCTGTCTCTTAAATTTTCAGTGATCTGAGATGAGAACTGCATTTCTTTTAAAAAATATTTGTAGACCACAAAGGCCCGAGCTGCCCCGATTCCGTCAATTTTCCACATTGGCATCAACATTCATTGTTGTAATATTGTTACAAGACACTTTAGCACCACTTTCGTTGTTTTCAATGTAAAGTCAAGCCTAAAAATTGCTATCTAGAATTTCTTTTCTTCAGTTTTTGAAGGGCCCAAGGGTCCATTGCTGACAGGTCCATTCGGGCCCCATCCCGCTAACATGACTGGCCAGTCCTCTTTAAGACAATCCAACTTTTTTATTCGAGAGACTTATGGCACCCTTTGATTTACTTGTGCCTCTGTTGGGACCAGTTTTTGACGAGAAAATGATTTAGACTAATGAATGACACATGTACCCTGTTGCTAATCAGAACGTTCTATCAAGCACTAAGAAAGGAGTTGCGAGAGAAATTGGAAGATGTTTCGATCAAAATTTCGGCCCGAAAAAAGAAAGTTGCCCTTGCCGAAAGACAGTTTAACAACTGAGGTCTTGAAGGTGTCGCGGGACCGAATTTCAAGATTTTGGGACCGAATATTCAGAATTATTGGGGGGGGTGTCTCACCCCCTTCACCCCCCATGATGTGCGCCCCTGTGCAGCCTCAACACTACAGCACATTTCTTGATCTGGAAACAAGGCTCCTTGCCTAAGTCCTATATATGCATGTGGTAGATCTTGCTCAACAGGGACTCATAGTGAAACATGAGCCTGCTTTACAGGATTTTATGCAAATAGCTTTCATTTGTTTACACGCATGGGTAAAGCAACTACTCTCGAGTCTGGTATAGACATTCAGCACTTACAGTAAATCACCGCATACAAGAACCCCATAAGAACCTACTATTTGAGAGCCAAGCTGAAATAGTTTCCCTAATCATTACGGAATATTACAGGTGCAAAGATTAATTTCAAGGTATAAGGGTTATTTTTCAAGGGGTGCCTTTTGGCAAAGTTATTGTGTGCCCAATTATTGTGTACCTAAGCTTACAAGCAGCAGGGGAGGAGATTCAAACTTTAACAGCTAACTTCAACAAACATAAAATTGATAATGACAATCCGAAATCAACTCTGGCTACCCCTGCAATAAAAGCATACTTTTTATCAAACTGAATCAGGGTCTTATTTGTGTAAGTTCCTATATGCGGGGATTAACTGTATTGATTTCTGAAAAAGCCACCCAGGACATCCTTGGACGATGGGCAGGGAAATTTCTCAAGCGATCTAAGGATCTGCCTAACCTTTAATTTTATGCTTGATTAGTACTAAATCGACCATGGAGATTCAAATAGACTTAGGAACATTTTTGATTTTCACCGGAAGTGTTTATTTTGATGACGTCAAACGCAGACACTTTTACAACTAAGGGCCTGTTTACATGAGGTGGGCCAGCCCACCTAAGTGGGCTGGCTCACCTGAGTGAGATCTGTGTCTTTAGTACAGTCCTTTGTTAATCTGTAATTGCATTTACATGGAGGTGGGCCAGCCCACTAGAGTGAGATCCGTGAGAAGGGCTGGTGGGATCCGCGTCAGGTGGGATGAGAATTGTACATGTAAACACGATCAGGTGGGCCAGCACACCTAGGTGGGCTGAGAGTCTCCGTTATACGCATGCGTAAATAAATAATTTTGGCACCAAACCATTTCTAGCAACAATCAACAATGGCCAACCGAATCAACAACAAATGAACAACAGAAATGAAGAAAATTTCTTCCAAAAAGAAGCCATTTAAGTGGACGTCTGAAATGGTTGTCTTTCGAAGGAAACTATTTATTTTTCTCGACTGAGATGCAACGAACCTATCCATCGGATATTTTAGATAAATCACCCACAAAATCAAAATTTCTTAGAACTGACAGTATTCCGGACAACTTTGCAATAGCAACGGAACTTTCCGCTATTTTAGTAAAAAATTAGTTGCTCGCAACCAAAAGTTTATGTTTGGTTTGTTTGTTTGTGGCGTGTGGCACCCAAATTATGGCACGACAAAGAGGCCAGCCCGCCTGAGTGGGATGAAACTCTTTTCATGTAAACACCCGTGAAAACCATCTCACCTGAGTGAGCCAGCCCACTTAGGTGTGCTGGCCCACCTCATGTAAACAAGCCCTAAAGTGGGTGTAACTCTTTGCATGTAAGTCTAATGTGATTGAAAATACCGCAGTTAGATTTCATTTGATTAGAGCTTTCGAATGACCTATTTTTTTTTTGGATTTTGACGGAATTAGTAAAAATTTCTATTAAGTCATCAATTCTTGACGTCATAATGGAGCTTTTTTGGAATGATTTCAGCTCAAACTTTTCCTTGATTTGTATTAATTCGACCATGCAGATTCCGAATCTGCCATCAATAAACAATCATTTTACTCAGTGGCGGACTGGCTCTGATTTTTGCACCGGCCATGAACGAGTTAAGGGGGCCCTAAGTGGGTGTGGCCTCGATGACGAGTGTGTGGTCAGGGGCAAAATTCATCGCAATTCCTCGATTCCTTACCAATAGCCAAACTCACTTTCTTTGAAAATGAGGCATATATTTCACGATATATCTACTTATGGCATGATTAAAATCTTTACATTGTCTCTACTTTATAAAATTAATTTTGCCTTTTTTTGTATTGTGGGCCAGACGATCTATGATGTTTTCATTTCTCAAACTGTTGAGGAACCCTTTCCTGCCCCCCCCCCCCCCAGCAGTGTGGTCAGGGCAAACTAACTGACGGAGTATCAAAATGAGGGGTCTGGGGGCAAAGTCCCCAGGAAAATTTCTGAGGACACGCCCTCTACTTTGGCTTAGAACGCTTCTCCCAATCCCAGGTTTGCCGATGCTAAAATTGAATTTTTGATCATTTGAACAGTATTTTTATGAATAAGCATCCACAGGGAAATTTTCTGAGTATAAAACATCTGTCCTTTGGCTTAGAATGCCTATCGCCATCCCATCTTACCAGAGCAGAATTGGAAACATTGAAATTCTCAAAACTATTTTTGCAGTTTTCTATCAATGAACACTCTCCTGAAAATGATCGGGCAAAAGCTTTCAGTTTTTCACAATCCAATGTTTGCGTGCCCCCAAAGTGGAGCAGTTGACAAAGTGCGTCCCGGAAATTTTTTGAAACTTGCAGCCTTTACTTTGGCTTAGAGTGACTCTCCCAGTCATTTCTTTACCCTACACTACCTATAACAACTATTTTCTGTGAAGGAATCTCGAGAACCATCTTTTGGCAGAAGTGGAGGGGGCCTTTACTTTTTCTGCAACGGTGCTCCCTTCTTCGCCATCCGTATCTTCGCTCTCGACTGTATTCATTTCTTTGAGCAAGTTCAATATAACACTGAAGGATTCAAATGTGAAGTGAGATGTCCATTATTCAAACATTCAACTCTACCAAAAATTTCCTTAATTTTGCAAAAGGGGCCCTTACGGTGGGCCAGTCTGCCACTGATTTTACTCAGAAATAAGGATTTGGACCATGTCATTTACCCATTGTGTTGCCATGCTGCTACAAACAATGGGTAAATGATTTGATCCAAATCCTTGTTTCAGAAAGATATAAATGTTATTGAAAACAGCTCTAATCAAATACAATATAACTGCAGTATTTCCAATCATATCAGACTGACCTGCAAAGAGTTACACCCACTTTTGTTGTAAAAGTGTCAGTTATTTGTTGTCAAAAGTTGAGCATACATCGAAAGAAGAAGAGTCTGTCTACACATCTACCTTTGGCATTTTATTCTTTGGCTCGCCGAGAAGTAAGTGTTTTAATAACACCCAAAAAATAGGAGAATTGAATCGCCTCCCAATCGGCTTTTGAAACAAACAAATTAAATGCCTGAGGCAAATGTGTAGATATATCCGTATTCTTTCGATACATGCTCATGTTTGCTTTTGAAAACAATTTCTGGAATGCACAACGAGCGCGCTAGCTACCTGGGTTTGAAAGAAACTTGTGCGGCTTTGCTTGTTTTGAATTACTAGATGAGAGAATTCCCTTTGTTTGGGAACGCTAATCGCTTTGAATTGCGGTGTCAATCAAAAGCAACTCATGCTATTGTCTTACAAAATCTGTCCTTGTTACTGGGAGGAATAACTGAAATCGAAACCAAAATCAGTTGCCAAAACCTGCAATTGGGATCATTGAGCAAAGGCCATGCACATGCACAGCAAAAGTTTTGAGGGAAGCAGCTTCTACAGCTATGCTACTGATAACACAGACGATAAAATCTACAATGTTGGTTTCCAAAAAGACAAAACCTTCGACGCAAACGCATTTTTCAAGCGATTGTAGAATCCGCTACTAGTACTTTGATGAATTCTTAGATAGCATTTACGATTATGATAAACCGTTTTCTGACTCATTCTATCTCGAGGGCCTTTGCCAAGAGAATAATAGGGAATTCACCGTCCTGAAACCATTAAAATCTGTCGTAATAGTACGTCACGAAAGAACTGTTCGTGCTCCCTGCAGCAGACATGATGACCCAATGTTAGCTGCCACTCCATTGGTACAGTTTTAATCAGCAATGAGTTCATTACAGTTCAAGAGTATCCATACTCTGCTCCAGAACGAATTTCCCAAAGCATGCCGGTTGATCATGCTTTTCAACTTCCCCTTCTAAAACTCCGGAGTTGTGAATGTCAGACTTGTTTTGGGAAATAATTTTATCAAGCCTTTTCCTATTTCTATTTTCTGACCATCAAAATCTCTTATAAACAGTCCTATTGGGAACACTTTTCCCTTTTTGGAAGATTTAATCCTTTCGGCAGCATTAAGGGACATCCAAACAAAAATACCAGAGACTGTAAGGAGAAATGAATTCATTTGTTTTATACGGTTTAGCCAACTTCCTATGCCAGACTCGTATACCATCCATTAGATACATTAACACATGACAATAATTAAATAAAACATTATGTTAGAAAACATAGTACATAAAATTAAATCTACCAGCATATTATATTGCTTGAACAGACCTTAGATTGATGTTATAATGATACACCGGATAAGTCAGAAAATTCATCCACTGTTTGACAGGTTGTACTGCAAATTGGAAAGCACGTATCTCTGTAATCCATATGGTTTCTCGCACGTGTCCATTGCGTTCTGCACACATTTTGGTGGATGGGGTGCATCATCCACAATAAACTTAATTCTAAACATCCACCGAAATCACTGTAATCTTATCAACATTTCAATGTTTTCTTTGTTTCCCTATGAAATTCAAAAAGTTTATCTTCAAAAGAATACAGTAGAAACCCGCATAAAAGAACCTGTTTTTATAAGAACCTAAAGGCTGAAATTCAATCTTTAAAACCCCCTAAATAAGAACCCCTAAGAGGCTGAAACTGGGAAAGGTTCTTATATAATAGCTTTAATGTAAATTATTAAAATGACAAGAATGTTTAGAATTCTTCACATCCTGATCAGACTTCTTCGTTGGTACAAAAGATTTTTTCTCAAGAATTCTCAAGAAATCTCAAGAATTCTTGGGCTGGAAAACAGTGTCAATGTGTGCAAGGCCTGCTCGTATATAAGAACCTTTTTAAGAACTTTACATGCTGGAATTTAGAATAGCAGCCATTTAATTAAGAACCAATTCAGGCTGCCCAGAAAAAACCTAGGTTCTTTTATGCGGGTTTCTACTGTACTTTAAGTTTGAGAAAAATAGTGGAACATTTGTGTCATATGGCATATTAAATATTTTACGTGATCCAGCCCCTTTAAACCGCAACAGTTACAGTTCCTTTCATTGTAAGCAATACCTGACCTGAGAAAAACGTTGAAATAAACTGAATCAACCACTCATTTTTAGCCAAAGCGCATGGAAACAACTATTTGGGAAATTCTTTATTTGAGTAAATGATATACAGTGTAAATAAAGTTAAGTCCAAGCCTCAGTCAGTCAGTCAGTCAGTCAGTCAGTCAGTCAGTCAGTCAGTCAGTCAGTCAGTCAGTCAGGCAATGCAGTTTTCATTTTTCAAATCGATTAAATACTGTGCAGTACATTTTTCAAGCAGTGGATGAACTTTTGACACACCTGTAAATTATAGGTATCAAAAACGAAATTATGGTATAGGGGTTATTTTATTTGCTATTACTTACTATTCCAATATAATCTAATCTAACCTATTTAAAATAATCGAACGTCCTCTTGCTAAGAAGTGTTCTTTGTGCGCAGTGGCGGGCACTTTGCCAAATATTGGGGGGGGGGCGAGGCTATTTTTTCTATCAAAAAGAATTGTCCATCACTGATGTTTTCAAACGAAGATATTTGTTCAAGCCAATATTGGAGGCACCGCACCCTCTCGCCCCCCTCACAAGTGTCAACCAATATTTATTTGCTCGGGACACTTTTACATTTGGGTTCAAGTCACAAGTCAAAAGTCACAGGGTTTGCAACCAAGGTTTAGCTGAAATTGGTATCTTTGAAACCGAATTTCAGCAATGAGCTCATCCTTTTTTTAATTCTTTTCGCTTCCTTTTATCGGGATGTTCTTTTAACCGGACCCTACGACCCTACGACTCCGGACCATACGACCCCCGACCATACGACCCTACGACCCAAGTTTTACAAAATGTTATCATTATTTATAACTATTTGGTTTCATTTATATTTGATCATTTAGAATTTATTTTGCTGTGATGGAGATCTATCAAGCCAGAGTGTCGTGTATTTGTGCGTGCAGTTTTCCAACGTAAACATTTTACATGATTGCGCTCCAGTGACCTTTGTCACGCGAACAATTTGACTGGTTTCCAGTCAGTGAAATTATATTAAACGAGAGAAAATGTTGCTCTGATACTTAATAGAAGGCTGCGACTGAGCGACCTTATATCCCGGGGGGGGGGGGTACTTCATTGTCAACATGATTCGACCTGAATCTGGACTTTGGGAAAAGGACCCATTCGCATGACAGAATATTCAAAAATTTCCAGCCCATTTGCATGAATATCAGGAAATTTTTGACCCATGTGTATGAATTTGTCGATTTGAAACAAAGGAAAATTTCAGTTTTTTTGCGTGGATTATCATTATGGGGCCGATTGATTAGAAAATTCTCAAAGAACTACCCATCTACCAGAATTGTGGTTAAAAACAGACCCATATGTAGAGAATTTTGGATGAAAAAACCCATCCATATGAGCGGCACGTCCAGTACAACTTAACAATGAAGTACCCCCCCCCCGGGCCTTATATTGTGTAAAATTCAGCCCACTTGGAAAATTCCACTTGCTTTTATGGCCTTAAAAGCTTACACATTCATAAGTTTGCTTTCTTTTATTTGATTCAAGCAAAGAAGCCTATACATTGGATTTTAAAGGGAATCTAAGCATATATAAGCCCTCGATGAAAATAGCCGTGCGAAGACGATAGGCTATGACACGTGCCGCACCATATTTGGGCAATTGATCTACGTCAACACGAAATGCTGATATCTGATAGGCTAGCATTTGACCGCAAGTGGCTTAAGCCACTTTTATATGCTTGCTTACATTCCCTTTAACGATAAGAATGTGTGTGATACATGTCATAAAATAGTGTGAATCCTGATAGATATCCAATTTCCTGCACAACAAAACAATAGGAGAAGTAGGGTAGGGTGGGGTAATGTGGGTCTACGGGGTAAAGTGGGTCTACTGAGCTTTTCTCTAGAAATATCCTTTCTCGTTAGATGGAAGAAAGACTGGCTATTTTTCTTTTAATGTATGCATAATAAACTGCCTTTTTACATAAAATATTCGTCTTAAATATATCTCCACTCGTTTTATAAAATAACTTTACTGAGCGGCCTATTGTGCAAGAATTTCAAAGCCCAAGAAAACTTTCTCCTGCCACTGTTGTTTAGCTTTTCTGGTCCATTTAATGACCATGAGGTGAGAGTTTGGTCTTTTACAAATGAAATAAAGTTTAGTTTGAAGTCATTGACGCGATTGTTCTTTTTATATTTATTTTTTTACCAGGTGGGGTAATGTGGGCCTACTGAGAATTCAGCCGTAATTCAAATTCAGCGAAGCCTTGAATTGCTTAAAATTTGCGCACTTATATTCATCTTGCCACGTTGTTTTCTGTCTAAAATGCGAAAACGGGTTTCCTATTACCGCAGTTGCTGTCTTGTAACCACTAAATTGGAGTAAACATACTGCAAACATCTTTATTTGACTGTTATTATCAAATTCGATCACTGACTTGCAAGTCGCAACGATGGTGGATCACAGCATAATGACCGTAGTTTTATTTTCGTCGCGGGAACGGGATTGCTTGTGATAAAAGGCAAAGACTGTGATTTTCTCGAATAGAGAATAGTTGGGAAATATAAGGCCATTAATTTTTTAATCATTTAGGCTGTCATCTTCCGATTCTGTACAAATTTTGAAAATAGACCCACTTTTTCCACTCGTCGGAAAAAGTGGGCCTATTTTAGTTGTCAAAGGAGAAAATTTTTAAAAAACATTTAACTGCCTTTGTCAGAGCTGAGATTTTTTCCCAACAAAGAGGAAGCACCGAATGTCAATTAAACGAAACTTTTGAAATGTTTTGCATGTTAGTTTCGTTTTGCTAGCTATCCATTTTGTGATTTTGCTCATTTTAGACCCACGTTACCCCACCCTACCCTAAACAAAATTAAATCTCAAAAGTAGATAGTAACAAAACTGAGTGAAATTCTGTTCGCATCGGTTTAAAAAAGGGCACTATTTGGTTTGTTGCAAACTCTTGATGGCCCCCGGTTCCTACGTCTCTGGGGATATTTATCGATTCTATGTTCATTTATTGGACGTTTTGTTTACAAAGGCTGGTTTTCTAATTTCTGGCTTCATTCTTTGCTCTGTCCGAGTTCATCGAATTTGCCTGGCCAGGTAACATTGACACCTAAAGATGTCTTGTGTGTTCACCAATCAACCATCAGTGAGTCCTCCAATACAAGCATCAAGCGGCTCTTTCTTGCTAATCTCTATCACAGCAAAATAAATCTAAATAATAAACTTGGGTCGTAGGGTCGTATGGTCCTGGGTCGTATGGTCCGGGGTCGTAGGGTCCGGTTAAAAGAACATCCCCCTTTTATCCGTATAAAACGCTTAAAATGTGCGTTTCTCTTTTGCCTCCTTATGATACTAGGATCAGAGGCGGTACGGGTGCTTTTGCTGCATTGGGACTTTTGAAATCTTAGCGAGAGACTTCCTTATGATAAGCTATATGTTACATACAGCGCGCTAACAATTAAAAATCCTTCTATAGCATCCCATACAGCGTTCTTTTGTTGCCGTAACAAGCAAGTTCGAACATAAACCAGTTAAATATTTTGCATTTATACCATGATAATATCAATTCCTTTTTTTGATGATAAACCTACCAATGATTCGCTTCGCTTTGCTTTGCTTTGCTTTGATTATTTGATTCTTTATCGTATTGATTGATCATCTTTCCTTTTTCTCTTCCAGTTTACTTTTACATTGTAATGACAATGGTTTCGAAGCATTGATCGCAGAGTACTTCAATTGCAGAACATCCCCTACTTCATCTAGGGCAATGAGAACCTGACAAGGAAATATATGATTTGTAAGGAAGAAAATTTGGCACTCGTATGTTCTGTAGTCATATTCTATAAGAGAGGAATGTTTACCTTTTATCAAGGAGTATCATTGCTTTCTGATATTTTTTCCCCACCTACCATCCTTATTCCTCAACAGGTGGCTGTAGAAACATTGACGAGCGACAATCTAACCTTACTGAAACAATGTCCTGGTCATTTTTCTTGATGTGAAAACATCTCGTGATTCCTTTCCCTCGGAAATACAGTAGAAGGTGCAACAGGGCATGGACTCGAACCATCAACCGTCAGACCGGTAGTAAGACTGGAACCCTTTGAAGACACGTTACAAATATTGCATCAGTGTTTGTCTTACAGTAGAGGCAGCACAGGGGTTTTTTCAAATAACATTAAGGAATAAAACGAGAGGTCTGAAAACGTTTGTGCACTGAAAAGAATCCCGGTCAGAAGACCATTGGCACATCACAATTTAGTCCCACATTTCATAAATCAGTTGAGCCACCTTCAGCATATGGCGATCCAGGTGGGTGGTGCATCTATCCTGACCCCATTAGCTTTTACTTTTTCTACATATTAGCCACACGGTAGTCATAGTCTTTTGCTCTCCGTAATATATCCATTTGCATGTTTGTATAGTAACTGTTGGACGCATAACTAGCAAAACGTGTTTGTAAATTGATATTGGAATGAAAAAAGGATCCTCGTCCGGGTTCATTTTCAACTTTCTCCAGTTGTGCTATGCCTACAAAGGATACACGGTGCGCAAACAAATCAGGGGCTAAAAATTCATGGCTCCTGGAGTACTGGAAGGGTTGGAATGGAATACAAATTTTGTGATAGCCGAAAGCTCGAAATAGTTTTGTAAATTTTCTCACGACTGATGAAAATAAAGGTAAATTTTCGACCTTGCGAAAATCCTTGTTTAAGGAATGCCTTGAAAACGTCCTGCAACACTCGATCAAATTGTGAAGAAACTTCTTAATCCAAACAACTTTTTTGTCGTCTTGCACATTGATTGCTGTGGGGTTGAAAAAGTGCCGTGATTATCTGAAACTTCATTTCCTATAACTCTCTTTCTCGAGATTATATGCTTGGGGGATTGCTCTGTATGAGAGATTCCTTATGATTTGATCGAGTGTGTTAGGTCCTCTTTCAACCAATTCGCAACCAAAGAATTTCGAATAAAGTTTTATCTAACTATGTTTTCCTTGCTCATAAAAACACGAGAAAATTCATAAAAACTAGCCTGGGATCAGGCTCTCTCGGCAAAAGGAGGAAAAGAAAAACTTTTTTCCGTTTTTCCTTTTATTTCTCTTGTCTTCAATCTTTTAACTAAGTGAGCCTGATCTCAGGCTACATAACAATATTTCAGTCTTTCTGCTATCAAGCAAAAATTCAATTAATTCAAATGTATCCAGTACTTTGGGTACTACGATGTTTCAATCGCCAGAACTTTTCTTTGACGCACCCGGTATTTCTTCCTTGACTGGATGCACAGGCTTCAAAGAAGTATTTACTATTGCTCACCTTATCTAACATTTCTTTGGTGTGAGCAGCCGATAAACAGAATCGAGAACGAGATTCAATTATAGGCGTCGCAGGAAATCCAACAACAACAACAGCAATGTTCCTCTTTAGCATTTCACGGCTGAAAGCACTGTAAAAAAATACAGTATTTCTGATTAGCATGATAAACAGGGTAAGAAATTACAACATGGAAGTTCAGGAGATTGTGCCCTGAGTGGTTGGATCGATTTTCCATCATATCTGGTAGTGTTGCAAAAACTGCAGTTAAGACCAAACAACGTGTATTTCGATACAATTTTGTATTTGATGGCCAAAAAAAATGCTACATACCCCTTGAATCTGTCAATTCTCTAACGGTTTAGGATTATATTGCAATTCTGTTTGGAACAATAATCAGTGATAATAAAAATGAGTCCTTTGGTAGCTATAATTGAATATTCTATTGTTCAACCCGGCAACAGTATTCGATGATGTTCATTTTTTTCCAAGAAGATAGTTTACTTACGCTATCTTTGCAGGCATATATAGCAGAATAGGCACAACAGGTGAATCATCATGCCCATATATGATAAATCCCATTTCTTCTACTTTTTGACGGAAATACCTAAAGAAGAACAAAAGATGACTTTCCATGCAATTTTCCTTTTAAGGTTCCCCTAACGTAATAATTTCAAGGGATTTCAGCTAAACTGAATCTGGTCTGCCGGATGACCCCAAAAAACTTCACTAGCTAGATCATAACTAGCTCTTTGAAATCAAGAGCTATTGACGGATGTTTTGTTTTACTGTTTAGTTGAAAGGCTTGATGGTGATATTTTAAGATATTGCATTGTCATTTGAGACATGATTACTGTCCGAAAAAACAGACTGAAAGAAAATCTCGAATGCAACATTCTTATTTAGTGTCAAATAATTGCCATTCTTTTCCAGTCAACATTGTATGAAAATAAATGTGGAGATTGATTTTACGTTGTCTGGGGCTATTTGAAAAATAACTTATCTCTGCTCCTTATTCCAATTCTGTGCTCCTCAGCAAATTTGGAATTCGGCTTTTTGACATCTTCCAAAACGTTAGGCTGTTTTAGCAAGAAGACGTGAGCCAAGAAGACGCAAGTAGAATTCTTTTGTTCGAGGATGTAATTTACAAAAGCAAAATCAACTTCAAAACTTTGGTGAATCTCCAGGGGTTTTATGCACGTACTGTTATGAAATTGACAACCTTAAAATAGTGCGTTAGAAGAAGTCTTGTAAGAACAGAAAGTAGAGAAGGGAAGATAAAGTTATGTGAGTATATTCATAACAAATGGAAACACGAGAACACAAACGAATTTCAAGGTTTTTACTTCGGATTTTCTGGGAGGAAAAAACTAACAAATTGTGATGCTCCAGCGTCCCTGTTTTCGAAGAGGTCCGTGTACTGTTGCTGACATAGACTATTGACTGGAAAAGGACGGGAAAATCTGAGAAACGAAAGGCTTGTACCATGCTTTCAAAAATGGTTTTTCAAAGGTAGTTATAGCTTAAGCTGACTAAACGATAGTTCGAAAGGTAGCTAAGCTTTTCAGCTACATGCTGATACATTGTTGGTGTTCTTAACATCTGCTTTCTGGAAGCAAGGCATGGTCTTCTAGCTCGTGAAGTTTTTTTTGGGTCACCTGGTATATACGTTTTGAAAAATCTCTCTTTCTGTTGCATGCTGGAAATGACTGAGGTTCAATACTATCTGTATCACATTTAGCAGCAATCACTAGTGAGCATTGTGACTCTACGGGCCTCAAGCGCTATCCTCTAGAACTTGTAAGCCCACTACACACTAGTTGACCTCACTGTTGATGTTACCAGATTCGAAGGTCAATGCCTGTTTTGAAACCGCTTGTTCTTGCAGTCATTTATGTGGCATCATAGACCAATGTCGGTCTCCCTATCTCAAGAATCATCCAGCTACTACTTTCATCTGGTGACTTTTGATCCAACTATTGGGTTTTAGTAAATACAACAACAATTAGGTCTCAATGAGGTTAGTTTAAAAGTATTAATTATTTTGATTTCATGATGGAATTCTTTATTGAATAGGTTAGTAATTGTAAATAATTGTTTGCATAATCGTATATGATCAATATTCTGGACTCTAATTTATGTACTAGCTATGTTATTAAGCGCCTGTGATCCTTAGGGATATTCTATATCATTATCATTATCATTATCATTATCATTATCATTATCATTATCATTATCATTATCATTATCATTATCATTATCATCATGATCACCATCATTCATGATTGTTCATTTGGAATTGACAACTTCAATCACCCATGAAAGTTGTTTTGTGATGACAGCTGAATACAGACAAATCGACATTCCACGACACAAGAGACCGTTAGAGAAGGCTCCTTTACCACTGCCTTCGACGCTTTATGATGGTATGATTACTAGGTTGTTTACAAACAATTTCTTTTCACCCTTGCAGTAGCCTTGCAGTGTGGAGTAGAATCGTTTTGATACATAGAACAGAGGTTGGCTAGGTTTATTAATCTCGATAGATATGACAGGCTTTTAATTCAACTCGCATACGTCTGCGGCTAACGCCGCAATGAAAAGAGTGGAGTTTAGGACCACAACCAAACTAATCCTTGCCTGATATGACTAACGCTACTAACGATTAACAAATGAAATCATGGCAGAATTTCCTGCTCTATAAATGGTAACCAATGGATACCTGTCCAACAAGTCTATGAACGACATATATTTGGAATTGTGAAAGCTATCTATACCTGACATTTGCCTTTAACTGAACAAGTCTCCGATGACCTGCAAAGTAACAGTGATACTATAGCATTGGATAAATTGTCAGCATTTGAAATGATATAATAAATCAAGTATGGGGCGAGCAAAAATTTATACATTTTCAGAGAATCGTGTTGCCAAAATGTGATTTGGTAAGGTGCGAGTTACGAATTGCGAGCTACATCTATTGGTGCGAGTGACGATTTGCAAGTTGCACATAATTTGCGAGTTGCAAGCTGGGAGTTGAACGAAAGTTGCGAGTTAGAAACTCAAAAGTGCGAGTTGAAATGAAAATTACGAGTTGTCTGTTTTCTTTTGAAAGAATGCATTTTTCGCAAATAAAAAGGTTTCTGGAAGTTTCAATTCAATTTCGCAACTGATTTGTGGATTATCGTAAAAACAAGCGTTTTAGGCCGTTGCAATGTTCTTTATAATAAGCCACTCATAAGAAACTACAGGCATATTCTTAAAATTATTAAGAAACGTTTCCAATTTGCAGCTTTTACTCCCCAAGTCGTTCAAAAATATTACTGTCATTCTGTAAACTGAGGACTTGCCTGCGTTGTCTTGAAAAAAATTAAAGTAGAACAGACGACTTGTGCCTTTCCAGACGACTTGTGCAATCCCATATTAATTGCTGAGCTCAGAAATTGACGTAATTGAGCTCTGAGTGTGTTATTCGATTCGGAAAAGCTTCTTCAACGAAAGCTAAGCATCTTTAACGAAGAACCTTTAAAGACCATTATTATGTATTCGAGAGGCATCATACTCTTGTAGCGTCTGGTACTATTTGCCAAAAATGCTTTGCTTTTCAAATGT
Organism: Aurelia coerulea; assembly: GCA_039566865.1. NCBI lineage: Eukaryota > Metazoa > Cnidaria > Scyphozoa > Semaeostomeae > Ulmaridae > Aurelia > Aurelia coerulea. The sequence goes on from CM076945.1 coordinate 18,686,184, forward strand.
CGTACGTCCTTTCGACAGAGTGTTAAATCACTCGTGTCCAAAGTAGCATTTGTTTATCAGACTTGATGCGCAGTCATTTTTCAACATAAGAGCCCACTCACAAGAAACTGTAGTGGCGTTCCAGAAAATCAAATTTAAGAAGCGATCAGAAGTCAATTCGAAGTTGAGAAACCTCGTTGGGTATGAGTTGCAAAATGTTTGGGCAAAAGAATATTACCCGCTCAAACAATAACAGAGACAAAAATTTTGCCTCTGTTATTTGGTTCTTCCCTGTCATTCTCTGAGCTCTAAATCAAACCTATAACAGCGGCCTTCTGTCAACTATGCTAAATTCCGAACGTCGATTTGATGAACAAGAAACTCTTCTTTACATCCCTGATTTTATAAAGGCTCTTCAAAAATTTGCGGTGTTTTAGCTGCAAAAAATGGAAATTTGAAGGTAATTATACCGAGCTCGCAACTTGTTTTTCAAATGTATAAAATCGCGCTATTCAATATTAACTCCAAACTCGCAGAAAGCACCAACTCGCAACTCGCACTTTACCAATCCACGCCAAAAACATGCTTGCCATTTGAGCACTTCCACCTTCATCGCCCGAGTAAGGCTTCGATCTAATTTCAAGAAGATCCTTGTTATCCATTTTGATCTCGATTGAAGAATTTCCCGAAAGCTAGCCTCCGTGGAAAATGTACGTGATTTATATATAGTGTATGGTCAGGAGAGGGCCTATTGATTTTAACTTGTAACATAAAGCGTTTTTGCTCAATTATCATAACGCTTCTTTCTGCCAAATGAACATTAAACCGTTCAAATGTAAAATATCCCCAATAATGCTGGGCACAAAAAAATTTTTAGCAAAAGCTTACAACAATCAACAGCACACTTTGAACCGTTGTTGAGCATATCAGGGAATATGATATTTCACTAAATACTGGTTTCAAAGACTTCGTTAATTCCATATAGCTCCATCAGAGGATGTTTAGTTTCAGGAATCTTCCCAATTTTTTACATTGCAAGATAACTAACAATTCTCCCTAAATTTCTAATTTGAGCTCGCTATCTCAATTCGTTGACGAGTAATAATTCATTGAACGTTTAGTCCATGTGTGAACATATTTCATTAACGCCCTTAAATAAGCAATTTTGTCATTCCATTTCATTACTTCAGGGGTAGAACAGAGCATAGGTTCCAAATCTTTATCTCGGCGTAAAAAGGTGGGTGTAAAATTCAATGACCTACTTCTACTGATTGAATGGCTTGAAAGAAACTTTAGATACTTATCTATAATTCTACCGTTGGACTTTTCAGAAATTTTTAATATTTTTGGAAATTACAGCGTATCTTACATTTCAACTCATTTGAGGATGTGACGTCATCAAATTTCTAAATCATAAACGAGATGAGTGACAGACCTTTGCTTGATACCATATTGTAGGCATTCATCAATTATGGTTTTCTTCGAAATTATTTCATATTACGTCAAACAGTTTAGAAATTACGATGGTTTTAATTTTTTTGAAAATTTCTCTTGAATTCTTGAAAAAGAAGAAAAACACTCTAATTCTGAAAATATTGAAGATTTCAGAAAATTAGCTAAAGTTTCTTTGAAGTCATTCAGTTCAAAGAAATAGGTCACTCAATTTTACACCAGCCTTTTTAAAGATTTGGAGCCTATGCTGTAGAACAGTGAATAATTTCCTACCTATGATAAGGTTCACTTGAACTGAGAAATGTAACTTAACTCAACACAAGAGTACAAGCGTCAACAGGGCTTAGGGCTTAGTGAACAACTGCTAGGTCATACCTTCATTCGATCCGTCCAAGCCCATTATAATCTTCATGGATGTCACAACTTGTTGGATAACAGGGGGTGACATTGTAACGGAATAAGCAGCACTGTGCGACGTCGCTCTGATGTGGTTAATTGTTTCCTACAAGAAAACACATATATTGAAATGTTTTTATGTCACACAAATGACCTGCATTCCATGGCAATACTAAACAAGTCACTTAATTTATTTCACTGAAACCAAAAAAATTACAATTTTACACAGTTTCGTTTGACACTGTCATTGTGTATTTGAACTGCATATTATTGTAAGCTGATTTCCGAAAAGAGTCTCTGGTCTTGCTCATAAGTAAAATAGCTGTGGTGCTGTGCCGTGCTGTGTCAGTTGCCGTTCCGTTCCGCGACAGAAAAATCCAATTTATGCATCGAGCATGTCTCAAAGAGCTGGCGAGCATGTTTTGGCTGATATTTTTCTTTACTAGATACCTTAAAAAAATGAAATATTCAACCGTGTCTGCAACACTTCATATGAAATATTTAAAACATTTCAAATATTTGAAAACATTTCAAACATTTTCAGTCATATTCGACTATCCACATTGAAGAGCCACTTCTAACCATGATCCCTTCTGACACCAAAGTAGACTTTCGCACCATCTGAAAGTTGTTTCTGGCCAAAATTTCCTTTGTCTTGCCGCTCATTCCGCCAACAAAGGATCTCGTTTGATAATGGACCTTTAGCGTATAGACAAAAGCGTAGAGTCCGAAAGTTGATATTTCCCTTTCTTCAATATCAAGGGGCCTTCGCAATGGACATACCTCCCCTACCTCGCACGTGCCATCTCTAGTTGTTTGGTTTGCACATAGCAAATAATGCGCGTAAAGCCTTTATGTTAGCAGAAGGTCTATAAGCCTTTGGTCTATTAGCAGGAGGTCTAAATTACAAGCCTTTGATATTCCTCGGATAAAAAAGGTTTTTGGTAAATTCAAAACGTCCAAGGGTTTCGGTCCTGATGGCATTGCTAATCATTTCCTAAAGATCGGATTCTCTGTCATTGCAGAATCTCTCTGTGACATTTTCAACCTCTCAATTGCAACAGGAGTTTTTCCTGAAAATTGGAAAACTGCAAGGGTTGCCCCAATCTTTAAAAGTGGAGAAAAAAACAATCGTTCCAATTATAGACCGATTTCTGTGCTCCCATTTCTCGCAAGACTCTTTGAGAAATTGATTTACAACCAACTATATGATTATCTAGACAAAAATAAATTTCTGTATTCTGGCCAATCAGGTTTTAGAGCTCTGCATTCCACTGTAACCTGCTTGCTTTCTGGCACTAATAACTGGCACATTAATATTGAGCGTGGAAAATTTACAGGAAATATTTTCATTGATTTGAAAAAGGCTTTTGATACTGTTGATCATGCCATACTTATTCAAAAGCTATCTAAGTACGGAATTCAGGGTCTTGAACTTCAATCGTTCAAATCATATCTCAGCAGTAGGCATCAATTCACTAAGGTTAATGGAGTGGAATCTGACATCGGAAGCATCAGCGGTGGTGTTCCACAAGGCTCTTGTTTAGGTCCGCTACTCTTCCTAATCTATATAAATGATCTGCCATTCGCCTTGAAAAACTGCAAAGTTACGATGTACGCCGACGATACTAGCATATCCTATTCCTCTAAGAGCATTGAGGATCTAACTGAAACGCTCAACAACGAATTGAAATGTTTGAAAGAATAGCATAGGGCTCAAATCTTTCAAATCTTTAAAAAGGTCGGTGTAAAATTCTATTATATTTTTATTTGAATTTGATTGCTTGAAAGGAATTTAGGGTACTTTGCTGTAAATCTGCCGTGGAAATTTTATGACATCTTTATTTTTTTTTTAATGGCGGCAATTTGATAATTTTTGAAAAAAAATCATGGAAAATTAAAAAAAAAAATTAAATCATTGTAAATCCTAAACTAATAGAGGAAAAATTACATAACCTTCAAAAAACCATAGTTTATGGGGGTCTACAATATGGTGGCAAGCAGAAATCTGTAGCTTTTCCAGTTTAGGATTTAGAAATCTGATGACGTTATAGCCTCAAATTTAATAAATGCCCCCATATTGAAACTAATCAAGATATCAATAAATTGCCACGGCAGATTTACAGCAAAAAGCCCTTAAGTTCCTTCCAAGCTATTTATTTCAATGAAAACGGCAATAGAATTTTACACCGACCTTTTTAAAGATTTGAGCCCTATGTTTGAAAGAATGGCTTCAGGGCAATAAATTGTCTTTGAATGTAATTAAGACTCAGGCATTGGTAATCGGATCTAGACCAAATCTTAAAAAGATTGGTGAAAACACTGTGGATTCTCCTGCATTTGTTATCGATGATTCCCCTGTAGAACTCGTCGACAGTATTAAGTATCTCGGTGTCCAAGTTGACCAGTACCTCGTGTGGGACGAGCAAATTAAATCTGTTCAAGCCAAAGTCTCCCGCCCATTAGGTTTTTTAAAATATGCAAAGAAACTTTTGCCAAAAACTGTACTTTGCAAATTATAGAGAGGTATTGTAGAGCTACAATTTCGGTACTGCTGTTCTGTGTGGGGGAACTGTGCTGAGTTCCGACTGGTTAAGCTTCAAAAATTGCAGAATCGTGCCGCTAGAATTGTTACAAATAGCAGCTACGATGCTCCTGCCGAAGCTTTGATTACAGAGTTAAAATGGCCAACTGTGAGGGATATGATCAGAAGTGAGCCTGCAACAACTGTATATAAATCTGTTAATAGTCTCGCGCCTGATTATCTCTCGCATTTATTTGTTAGCAATTCTGATCGCAATATTATCAACCTTAGAAATTCCGAAACTGACTTGCTAGTGCCATTCACGAAAACAAGTAATGGACAGAAAGCGTTCGCATTTCGTGGAGCAAAAATCTGGAATGATATTAGCCGCGAGGCCAAGCAAGCTCCCTCTTTATCTTCTTTTCAGAACAAGATAAAGGGTCGGTTGTAAATTTATTGTAAATAGTTGTAGATAAATTATTTATGATTGTAATTAGTTTCCTTTTCCCGTTATCAATTTTAGTAGATTTTTCAATTTGTAAAGTTTTTGGCACGGCCCCTGAAAATCAGTCATACTGACTGACGGGGCTACCGTGCATAAATAATTTTAAAATGAAAATAAAAAAAATAAGTTGAAATTAATTTATCGTGATTAAGATCCACCACGCTTGAACTAAAAATCCCGTTTCTTAATGCTGGGTCGTCATGCCCGTTTCTTAATGCTGTTACGTAAATGCAACGTTGAAGTAAAAACTACTCAAAAAGGCGAGACATGATCAAAAGATAACAATGATTACTTCAGCTAGAGAATAAATTCACTGAAACCTTCAGTTACATTATCGAGGATGTGATTGGCTAGATGTTAGGCTGAAATCGTTAACGAAGGCTCTAGTCTTTACACAATTACAAAGCCTTTATAAGGCTTTCTTTCCAAATAAGGGGAGTCATATCGATATCGTCTTGATAATTTCAATGTACATTGAAGATACTGAGGCTTGCCAAATTCTATTCTTTCAAATTCATTAATTCATCAAACAAGGTTCAGGATAGCTTGCCTTTAAATACCAAACTGCTAACCATGACCTTTCGTGGCACCACACAGTTGATTTCCGCATTATCTTAAAATCTTTTTGGCGTGGTTGTCTTGGTCACAGTGGGGCATCATCATGACATAGACCAAAAATTTGATTTCCTACAACTACTTCCAAACATAGTTATTTTGAAAGAGTAATGGTTGGGGATCACAAAACTTTTTAAATATTCTTTCTATCCCTTTTCTGAAAGAATGTACGAGCCTTTAAGTACTAGGCTATATCACAAACAGGAGCAAGAAAATTCCAGTGCAGTTGATCACTGAAAATTAAGCTACCTTATCTGCCTTCTGTAGCTCCTTCAGTGGATGTTGCAGGTTAAACCTTTACATCAGTTTGATCTTTAGCCATTAGCGGACAACATTCATTACGTTGACAGCACAAACGACTATTTTTCGGATTTTTTGCTGATATTTTGATCTGTGCACCATTGGCTGCGCTATTTAGGCCATTCTTAGCAAAACACTTACCTTTCTAGTTGGATACAAAACGTGCAGACAAGAGCAGACAAACCACACTATGCTTAAATTGTACCTAAAGAGTCGATGATAACATGGTAGAAAGGATTGTTTGCGGAAATTTGCGGGTTTCAAGGAAAATCTGTCACAATATCTCAGTTTTTTATGGAATAATGGAAGTAAAAAATAGCGAAGGCATCACTTTGGGACTCTATGCCTCTGAAATCTAATTCTAAGACAGCTGACCCAATAAATATTGATGTCAAATGGTTTTTAAGTGTAAAAAAGAAAAGAAAACTGCAAAGTAAGGGGGCATGGGCAAACAAGGGAGCTATTATGGGTCTACAGGGTACCTAGCAGAACAAACCACAATATTTTTACAATTTAATCCTTAAAACGGTCAAGAATTACAAAGGGCTTTCATATTATCCATAGCAACAGAAACGTCATGATGCACACAAATTTTTGGCAGTTATTATCTCTGGTTTCATTGTAAAACCTTCCAATAATCATAATAATAATCATCATCACAACTGTAATTTAGTATAGAAAATAAACGAAATTAATTTCAATTTTTTCTAACCAACCAATTTACTTCAAACATACTTTTACATGGTTGCAGTAAGACCTTAAACATGAATTGTTAAGAATAAACAAAAATTTTTCTTAAATAGCGAATGTCATGATGCCTTGTACAAACGCCCCACTGTGTTGGTGTCGTTTGTCAATCGGCGCACAATGGATCATGGTTGACAGTGGATCTCCAAAGGGCTTTATATAGACTTATGACCTAGACTCTTTGTTTCTCTGTGCTCTTTGACTAAATGATGGCGCTTCGGTCAACAGAGACTCATAGTATTACTCTGAAAACCTGACTATTTTTAGGCCCAAACTCTGAGCTTCCTGGAGTACCAATCAGATTGCGAGATTTGTGGATTATTATGGTGACGGCAAATATGATGGAACTTTTAGCTAATCAGGCGAGGTCTGGTAGCGAGATAACAAAGGGGGGCTGTGCATATTTTGACTTTCACGATTTAGCGATTTTGCAGTCTTGATTCGCCAAACAAAATGGAGGATGGCTGAATTGGAGCTTCTGCAAAAAACAGAAACACAGTTTGGAGTTGAGTTGCGTGAGTTCCAAAAGATTGCTTATTCAAAAGTTTTGAAGGGCGAAGATGTCTTCGTGCGTCCGCCTACAGGAGCAGGGAAAACTTATTGCTTTGCTTTTATGTCCGCGTCCGCCCTACTTGCAACGATCGAGAGAAGTCTTGCTTGGATTTTGGACTTTAGAACGTCTCTAGGGATACCAATCGAACGTCCTGAAAGAGTTTTGTTCTTCAATGCATTACAACACAAAGACAAGTCCTTGGAGGCTTTACAAAATATTTCGCAAAATGTTTGGGCTCTATGGCAGCCAATCTGAAAGCCAGACTTCACAAAATAGCGTCAGCTTTTTCATTGTTTCATTATGAGTCCCTGTAGAGCAAGGTTTACCGCAAGGATACAAGGGACTCATTGTCACAAGTCTAGGGCTCCTACAACAGACGTAAACGTACCGTATCTGCTGCAATGTATCCACCTGCCGCTCCAAAACTCTTTGTAAATGTTCCCATCATAATATCGATATCTCTAGTATCAACACCAAAATATTCTGCAACGCCACGGCCAGTGTGGCCCAGGGCACCAATGCTGTGTGCCTCATCTAAATACAGGTAAGCCTAGATGTTGGAAAGAAAGCGAAAATAAAATAGACACAAAGCAAACTATGAAACAAGAAGAGCATGGTGAAGGAGATTTATGAACTATGCTATACCACAAATACTGGCAATTTTTTTGCTTTCGAAGACAATATGTATCTCCATAAATCATTCGCCCTTACCACATAAACAGATATTCTGGAAAATATGTCACTGCGAGCAGCCCTGGTCTCTCTAACGATGCTAAGATTTCCCGTTTACATGCATCATTAAAAAACGCCTCGAGATTTTCTACACGCAGACTTCCCTGCCTTTTGCGAAGGCAACTCCTAAATTGAAATATATACAAGAAGCAAAGGACTTTGGGAAGAAACATTGTGATTGCCCTAACAGTCAAATCGCATTTCCTCAAATTGATAGGGAAAGGACATTAGAAACGATAGGTTAATGATGCCCAGAAACCGTGTATACACTTAATTCAAAAACTCGAATTTTGTTGGCAATGTAAATGGGTATTTGATATGTTTATACATCATGTGTCCCACTAAAAGTTTATATACCGGGCGAGTCAATGAAAAGAATCCGCGTTTCAAAGGTCATGGTTGCCTGGTATCAAGATGACGAAAACGGCAAATATACCGGGTGGGGTGAGTCAATAAAAGAATCCCTGTTTTAAAAATCACCCTTCCCTGAAAATCAAGATGATCACATAGGGAAAAATAATGTTTAACAGCAGACAGGTTTCTGCCTTACCTCAATGATTTCAACACATTCTGACATGTTTTATCCTCTTGGGAAGATGAAATCATCCGGATTGATCTTTTTTACCCCCAGGGATGACATTTTCATCTCCCATAGGGATAAAATGTGCCAAAGAATGTACAAGCCATTGCTTTAAAGCATAAACATATGAGAAATTTGGTTGTGATTTTATGAAGTTTTTGGAAGTTTCTCTGAGGGGCTTCCTCCAGAAAATCTCTTATAATTTCAGAATGGAGTGGCCGAGATCAGGCAGGTAAAATTTAGAATATATTTGAACATGTTTCCCTGCTTCCCGGTGGGATGGGGGATGTGCTGTGCGGGATGTGAGGTCCCCTTCACGATGCAGGCACTGGGCTGTGGTTGAACTGGGGAATTGCTCCCTAGCGGCGACCGCAGCTTAGGATATGCGTGTGGGGGTTCCCTCGCGCGGTGTGTCCGCCGTCTCTCTGGGAGGTGGGCGTCGCTCCGTACCTCGTAGGGAAGGCATGCTTTTATCTTGTATATAATCCACTAAATGTTTTTATTGATTAGCTTTAGGAATTAATTTGTCAATTTTGTAAATTTTTGTAAAGTAGGCCTAAATTAGCTGTAATTTAGCTATTCTTTTTATTTTACTTAGCCTACATTAAATAAATTATTGATGATGATGATGATGATGATCACTATTGAATGACATATTTGCCACCATTATTGTCTTGATATCGAGGGATCTGTGGTCTTTCAAAATAGGGATTCTTCTTTTTGACTCACCCGGTATAGTTTAATGGTAGATATGTTCAAATCCATTTTAAAATTTACCTGACTAAAATCGGCCATTCCGTTCTGAAATTATGAGGGATTTTGTCGAGGAAGCCTCTTCAAGAAACATTCAAAACGTGCTCAAAATCACGCACAAATTCTCCTAACATTTCTGCCTTTCACGGGCCTTACAGCAATGACTTCTGCACTTTTTAGCAAGTGCTATCCTGTTGAGAGGACGAACAAGTCTTCCTCCTGATATCAATAACCTATTCAGGGGGATTCCATTCTCCTAAGAGGATCAAATGCATGAATACATGCGAGTGTCATCATTTTGTCGGAAGGAAAACCAAGGAAAATTTGCTCATTGTTTTCACTCCTTTTTGCAGGTTTTTGGAAAGGGATTTCTTCGAAAAATCTGTCATATCCACGGGAAGGAATGGCCGATTAAAGCAGGGTAAACTACTGAATCTAATTGAATATATTGGCAATAAAACCAGACAGATTTGAATACTATTGCTTTGACATTGAGGGAGCAGTGGCTTTTTCAAACGCAGATTCTTTATTTTGACTCACCCGGTATAATAAATAGTTTGTATACATTAAATAATTTGTGTGAAGTTGGCGTACAACTCTGATAGCTATGTAAAAAGCTAATTGATGCCAACTATCTATCAGAAATATCATAAGTGCATGTTAAAATGTACCACAAAGATTTTAAAGTACCGCAAAGGCGCCATTAAGCCCCCCTCTGTATTAAGACCCGCGCACTTATCATATCATATCAAACTCAAGAGGTTACCAAATAAGATAAAACTTTGTCGAATTCATGTATCAAACTCGTAAAAATGTGGTGCAAAAAGGAGTAAAAGTGTCCAAAATTAAATAAGCCCCCCGGGGGCTTAATAGAGGTTTCACAGTAAATGTAATCAATTTTCATTTTTACTGATCAAAAGATCACCAAAAATTTGATTTATGAAAACCTTAAGCTCGGAAAACCTAGAAAAAAGAACGAAACAAGCTGGCAAAGTATATATATTCCAGGTATTCAAACATCAAACATCAAACATCAAACATCAAACATCAAAACTGCAAGCCTCACAGTGGGTCTGAAGAGCAAGCAAATCCTTATCAATTTCATAAACTGGTATTGAAACCTGGCCATACAAAATGCGGACAAATAGACCTTTCCTTAGGTGGAGAAATGTGTCCTTAAAAATACGATAAAATAGCATTTGCACGAGCGTAACGTAGTAATACATCTCTGAGGTCAACTTTTGGAGTTTAGGATCTCCGCTGTTGATATGCATACAAAAGACCGCTGTTCGTGGAATCTAAGCGGCACGTTTTGATGATCTTTTCCGATCAACTGTTTTCAGCTGTTTCAGGAGTCTTTCCTGTGTTATATTTTTAAGGTAATATCAGCAGAAAATCGTAGTTGGCAAATAGAAACATAGTCTTATTACTCAAATCCAACTCGGGCTTTATACAATAGACGTTTATCGCTAACCATGCCCCTTGGAATATTTTACTTTACACGACATAACTTTATGCCTTTATTTTTATGGTTTAAGAAGTTACTAACAGTGCTTTCTGGCAACTTGAGCCAAAACTCAAGCATTCGCATATTTCTAAACGCAAGGGCATCTTTGTTGGGGTTCTTTTATTCAGCTGTTTTTAAAAACAGCCTACTTTTAACGAATGAATAAAAAAATAAATAAATAAATAGATATGAATGAATAAATACATGAAAAAATAAATGATGATGATGATGATGATGATGATGATGATGATGATGATGATGATGATGATGATGATGATGATGATGATGATGATGATGATGATGATGATGATGATGATGATGATGATGATGATGATGATGATGATGATGATGATGATGATGATGATGATGATGATGATGATGATGAAGATGATGATGATGATGATGATGATGATGATGATGATGAAGATGATGGTGATGATGATGATGATGATGATGATGATGATCAACAATGGTGATCAACAAACGGACACTTTTTTTAGGACACCCGGTATGCTATATAAAATAGCCGCAGTTGCATTAATTTCACTTTGTGCATTCATTTCACTTTCCTTATCTTGCAGATGTTTTAAAAGCCATTATTCGTTTACCTTGTACTTCTTCTTTAGTGCAACGACTTCCGGCAGCTTGACAATGGATCCCTCCATACTGTAGATACCCTCGACAATAATTATGATTTTTCTCCATGGTCGATGAGTTCGAGGTTGGCCTTGAATTATAAGATCACGTAGAACAGCTTCAAGTTGTTTCATGTCTAAAAATTGATAAAAATACAGGGTAACTAAAAGCATGTCCCCTGTTCGAAAAATCATTGCAGAAAATCTAGCTGCATTATTTGAATGATTCAGTTGCTTTTCCTAATAGCTATAAGATTGAAGTATGTTCAGTATTTTGTTGGTAAATTTCAAAGTAGAAGTTGTGGTAAGTTCGCAAGATTAAACATTGAGTTAGCAGAACATCCAGAAAGTGACCTAAAAAGCATGAGCAAAGGCATATCAAAATAAAGAGAAACGCGACCTCACTCAGCTTTACTTTTCAAAAACCTGTTTAACGCAATAACATAAGATATAAATTGAATTTCCATATCAGTTTCAGTTCATCATTTTATTGGTTGTGCTAATTCTCCAAAGGATTTGGAATGGCTTTAAAGGACCTGGAAGATTCGATCGTGCGTTGTGGGCCATTTTCTAGCTGTTCTGCTTGCCTGATTTTTTAAAAATGATAAACGCGTGAAGTCTGGTTTACGTAATGCATCGAAATCAATAGCGCTGAAGAGGACACATGAAAAGAACTCTGGTAGAGCTTTCGAGCCAAATACCCTTGGTTATATGGTTCATAGCTCGAGAACTACGAGAATTTCTAAATAAATTATCAAAAAAAACTTTTTGGTCAGGAATAACGATTCAACTACGAAGAAAAATAGAGCCAAGCAGGGGATTGGGAGAGAAAGGAGAAATGATAAGAAAATCACTCGAAGAATAGTCGTGTCCCAATGGGCCTTTAATTTTTAACAACTCTGTGGTAATAGTTGCTTGTACCGCTCACAAAAAATCTTTTTTACAGGAGTCCTTTTTACATCAAAATTTGTAATAAATCTATGTTTGTAATTTGTTCTGGCTAGTGGGAGGGTAACGTTTCCAGAAGCTGTCTGCCTTGTTAGAAAGTTACGTTTTTCACCAGTTAGTTGGAAAAGATAACTGACAAATTTTTCACAGCTTCCTTTGGAGATGTCGTACATGAAATACGCACATTCTAGCTCACAAGTGTCTTGTAGATTTAATGAGTTTAGTATTTTGAATGGTGGTTTGCTTGTTCATTTAATTGTCTAGAAAACAATGTTCTAGCTGCCTTCTTTTGGCTTTTGCTAAGGAGAGCTAGTGTGTTTTGATATGCACCCCCGCCCAGTGAATGATACCATAGTTAATGTATGGAGAAATCAAGGCATCATAAACGTTTAGCAGGATGTTACTTGGAACAAATTGCCTTATTTTCACTGGATTACAAACTCCGAATAACAAAAGGGCTAAGTCCCAAGTAGCTAATCGTGCTTCGCGTAGCCCTCTGCGTGTGAATTTAAGGCCCCAAGGGGATTCATCGTATTTAAGCATGAGCTGGACCACGCCTAGCGCATTCCAAGCAACAATCTCTGCGAACTGCATCTCAAAATCGAAACATAGCGAACCGCCACTGCCACGGCACAGCCAGCACAGAAGCCAGTGCAAATTTTCTGATGCTGAAGTCACTGCAGTTTTATAAAATCAAGGAGAACCTGCTCAACAACCAGCAATACCAAATCCAGCAATTGCAAATGCACCTGCCCCGAACAACGTGAGTTTTGTTTTCATTTTTTGCAGTTTCTTGCTGTTCTCATAGCTGCACGTGTGATATTTCACTGCAATTTTGGTGCATAGGCCTAGACACAGCGAGTTTTTATGAAGGTTTATCTTTACTAGCCCTTTTACAGCTGCCCTTTGTTTTTTCACCGCATTCTATTTCAACACACAGTTTTTGGTTTTATTCTTTTTGTCTTTCGTTAAGACCCGTTTTTCAAAAAGTTTACTTCAGGGTGTTGCAGCAGTTCTATAGGGTCACAAAAAAGGGCTAGGCCTACTCGTAAATTTCACTCAAACTGAAAAACAAGAAAAGGGTAATTGAGGTTTTAGTAAGGCACGTGCTATATGTTCACAAAACGTATTGTAAGATATTTATTCTTTCTGAGGGGTGTATCATTCTTCAAAACCGCACGAGACCTTCATTCTATTTTTTTGTTTTACTACAGGTTTTTAAGGGATATTTTAATGTTTTTTACTCAAATATGTTGTCTTTTTGCCTAAGGCGTACGAGATTTTTTGCAGAGTGATACGCCTCTCAATTTTTCTCGTAAACCGTTAAAGCTTGACCCACCCTGTAGAACGTCTGTGCAGTATTGTAGAGGCTGTTCAGTAAGGCAGCGGTTGCCCAGTGCAATACAGGGATTACATGATGTCATTGGTGGGATTACATGCAGTAAATTTTAGGCTATTCAGTTATTTACAGGGATAACATACAGTAAATGAGAGGGGAACATAATGTCATTGGAGGGATTGCCTCAGTAAATTTCAGGTTATTCAGTAAATTGTAGGGCTTACATGATGTCGTTGGCGGGATCACATCAGTAAGGTTGAGGCTATTCAGTTACTTACAGGGATAACAAGCAGTGCCGTACAGGGATAACATCGTGTCGTTGCAGGGATGACATCAGTAAAGTAGTGGTTACTCAGTATTCTGCGTGGATAACATCTTGTCGATACAGGGATCACATCAGTTATTTCAAGGTTACTCAGTTACTTACAGGGATAACATCCAGTAAGGCAACGGGATGAACTCGCTAGCTTGGGGAATTTCTTTAGAAATTCTTAACGTGTTTTTGTTAAAAACGGGGGTTATATGAAGTGAATAGCACTACACGTTTTTCTATAAGAAACTTGGATCAGCACTTAGTACTAAAAGTTTCTTAATTTCGCATGAAAATTTCGGTGTTTTAGTAGTAAAAGTTTCTTAATTATTTTCTTATTTTTTGGGCCTAAAATTGCGGTATTGTTCGAAGTTGAGCCTTCTTCTCGAGAAAGGGCTTCCATTTTGCATTGACATTGTCATCAAGAAGAAGCCATGCACATCAAGGCAAAAATTTACCAATTTTGCAGTTAAAAGTCAAGAAAAGACGAATGTACCTTTGTTAGAGAGACATAGAATAAGAGAGACATACATAAATAAAGTTTTAGAGTTTCTTAACTGTTCTCGAGCGTAGTACTAGAGTTTCTTAAATTTTTGGTCATCGTAGTACTAGTTTATTATAAACCAGTTTCTTGTAAAAAAAACGTGTACGGATAATCGTGAATTGCATCAAACACAGTCACGCCATAATGTTGTTTGCAGCTTAGGCCTTATCAAGATAAAAATATTGTGGTTTTTTGTGAACATGGATGAAGAGTTTTGTAAATATTTACTACAAGCACCACACAAGAAGAAGTTGACGGAAAACGTTTGTGAAGGAGATATTGAATTAGAATCCTTTATCGATCTAATTGCCCAGATAGAGTCGAGGGGAGGGGAACCGAAACGCAGGAAAGGCCTTGCCGAGGAATTCGACAAGAACAACCTGACACTGTCTTCTGTCATCTGTGACTGCGAGTCCTCTTCAAAGGAATCTTCTTGTGTCTCCAATATGTGAGGCCCACCTCCTGCTTCGTCGCAACGATAATTCACTCCGGGGAACGGTTTGTTATTGAGCATCAAGCCAGTCGTGAATGGCTTTGGCAATTTCATCGGAGAGTATCAAAATCCTCCGTTTGTCGTTCATGCCATCCAGGCGCTGGGCTGGTGAAAACAATATTGTTCTTCTTCATGATACTTCAATTCAAGATACGTGAAACTCAGCGAGTGTTACCTTGAAGCCAAACTAGAAATACGGAAAAAAGACTGAGCCAGCAGTGAGTTATCAGTCAAGTTTAAGTTTGATAATTAGTCACTGGAGTCATATCAGTCTGGACTCAATTATTTTTTATTCCCATTCGATTCACACTATATCCAATGTGATCTTAGCCTACGCATAGCTATGAAGAAAAGATTTTTCAGAATAATGATGAGACACAACACTGGACTGATGTGTTATTCTGCTGATTTGTCACGTAATCTATGCACATTGGCACTAAAGCATCTAATCCAATCATTCATGTTTTTACTTTTCAATGTAGTTATTTGTACAACTTTATCCTCCATCGTAGGATTAATGACCCCATTAGGAGGAACCATTTCTTGTCAATATCACAGTTTGCACACCAGTGCTCCGAGCACACAATAACCCCCCCCCCTACTCGAAAACAATAGAGAATTTAGTCATCAGTGCACATGACCCCTCTAGTGCATTGTCTGTATCCCTCGCAGTTACTGAACAGCCTTAAAATAACTGATGTAATCCCTTTACCGACACGATGTTATCCCGTTGCCTTACTGGATGTTATCCCTGTAAGTAACTGAGTAACCTTGAAATAACTGATGTGATCCCTGTATCGACAAGATGTTATCCACGCAGAATACTGAGTAACCACTACTTTACTGATGTCATCCCTGCAACGACACGATGTTATCCCTGTACGGCACTGCTTGTTATCCCTGTAAGTAACTGAATAGCCTCAACCTTACTGATGTGATCCCGCCAACGACATCATGTAAGCCCTACAATTTACTGAATAACCTGAAATTTACTGAGGCAATCCCTCCAATGACATTATGTTCCCCTCTCATTTACTGTATGTTATCCCTGTAAATAACTGAATAGCCTAAAATTTACTGCATGTAATCCCACCAATGACATCATGTGATCCCTGTATTGCACTGGGCAACCGCTGCCTTACTGAACAGCCTCTACAATACTGCACAGACGTTCTACAGGGTGTGACCTTCTGCTTGCGGTCGTAAAAAACAAACAAATAAACATACAAACAAACAATTTATTATTTAACATTTGAGTAGTTATTTATTTTTATCATGGCATTGAAATCGCTTTCGTTAAAAGCTTAATTTGTTCGCTTCCGTTGAAGCTTAATTCGTTCGCTTCCGTTGAAGCTTAATTCGTGTGCGTCCATTGAAGATTGGTTCGTTCGCTTCCGTTGAAGCTTAATTCGTTCGCTTCCGATGAAGCTTAATTCGTTCGCTTCCGTTTGAAGCTTAATTTGTTCGCTTCCGTTGAAGCTTAAATTTGTTCGCTTCCATTGAAGCTTAATTCGTTTGCGTCCATTGAAGATTGATTCGTTCGCTTCCGTTGAAGCTTAAATCGTTCGCTTCCGTTGAAGCTTAATTTGTTCGCTTCCGTTGAAACTTAATTCATTTGCGTCCATTGAAAATTGATTCGTTCGCTTCCGTTGAAGCTTAATCATTCGAGTAGGTTATTTTCTATTCCCCTTTTTGCCGTTAAAACTTATCATTCGCTTACGGTCTAAAACTAGATTAGGTTATTTTTATCCCCTTTTGCCGTTGAAGCTTAGTCATTCGCTTACGGCCTAAAGACAGATTATGGGTTTGTTTTTATTCTCTTTTGCCGTTGCAGCTTTATCATTCGTTCACGGCCTAAAAATAGATTAGGTTACTTTTATTCTCTTTTGCCTTTGAAGCTTAATCATTCGCTTACGGCCCAAAAATTGATTAGGTTATTTTTATTCTCTTTTGCCGTTGAAGCTTAATCATTCGCTTACGGCCTAAAAAATCGATTAGGTTACTTTTATTCTCTTTTGCCGTTAAAGCTTAATCATTCGCTTACGGCCTAAAACTAGATTAGGTTATTTTTATCCCCTTTTGCCGTTGAAGCTTAGTCATTCGCTTACGGCCTAAAGACAGATTATGGGTTTGTTTTTATTCTCTTTTGCCGTTGAAGCTTAATCATTTGCTTACGGCCTGAAAATTGATTAGGTTACTTTTATTCTCTTTTGCCTTTGAAGCTTAATCATTCGCTTACTGCCTAAAAATTTATTAGGTTACTTTTATTCTCTTTTGCCGTTGAAGCTTAATCATTCGCTTACGGCCTAAAATTTGATTAGGTTGCTTTTTATTCCTTTTGCCGTTGAAGCTTAATCATTCGCTTACGGCCTAAAGACAGATTACGGGTTTGTTTGTTATGCTCTTTTGCCGTTAAAGCTTAATCATTCGCTTACGGCCTAAAATGAATTTAGAAAATTAAATATAAAAAGACAGTGTTTTAGAAGGAGGCCGTTCCCCCTACACAGGGAGGCAGAAAAAACGGACAAAATAACAAAAAATTAGTTTTGATATTAAACTTTCAACTATTTCTTGCGTTTAAATACATGCTTTCCTTTGTTGCATACAACTGCTGTTATATCTCTATTCGTTGCCTACAAATTTGGCAGACGAAGCTGGAGGCTCTTTTCCGTCAACGTCTTCCACAAAAACTCTTGTCCTCACGCTCCATCTCAGCCATTTGGGGATCTTACTAAAGATCTAATACATGGCCTCGTGCGATAGTTCTGAATGGCTGAGCTGGAGGGTACCCCCAAAAAGGTTTTACAAAAAAGTTTTTTCTTAGTTCCTAATCTCTTTTTTAGTCTTCACCAAAAAACCTATCTTTCGATACAATCATGGAAGAACTGAACAGCATGGAATGTTCTCGAAGAGAAATATCTTGGTGTGACTATAAGGGGTTACCCTCTTGCTCAGTCTTTCAGAATTTTCTCTACCTGATAAAAGATATAAAAGACGGTTTTCAAAAATACTCCTTACTAGAAATGGCTTTTCGAAATCCTGATTAATTTTGTGGTTGGAGAGCTTTTCAATCAATTAGATAACTGAAAAACTGCACGAAGGAAATTATTGCAAACTGCAGAGAGGCATTGGGCAGTGGAAACACTGCTGAGACCGTAGTTATGGACCTTTCCAAAGCCTTTGACTGCTTGAATCCTAATTTATTAATCACAAAATTATATCGCAATCATGAAAATATAATCAATCGTTTAGAAAACGACACCCTATCCTTTCAGAGTGGTTTTAAAATAACTGCAAGAAGCTGTGGCGATAAGTGCCAGTGTGTGATTTTTGGTACAATTACTAGGTGTGCTGTTTTAATTACAGCTTAACATATTAATTAGATCTATTTTACTTTATACTTAATAAAAATTTTATTCTTGTTTTAGTAGGCATCAATTAGCTGCAATTTAGCTACAACTTTTAACGCCTACTATAAAGATATTAATGATGGGAACTTCTTTCATTTTAAAAATCAAAATATTTACATTTATACTGGTTTAAAAATATTTCTTAGTAAAAGATATAGCAAAATTTACAATACACAAATTAAGTATAAAAGAGCCGGTCATTCTTCTCTCTTTGTCAACGCAAAGATATGACTGCTAGCACTCAGGAGTTTAATTAAGATTCTGTAATTCTTCAGAGTTCGAGGTGAGCTGGGTTATTCCATGGCTTGTTTCGCATACAAAATATGTAATACGTGCAACGAATCGTAATGTTTGTTATACTTTTTAGCACATAATCCTTTTAGCCCTGGATCGTTCTGAGTTTGTTCAACATTGAAAAAGTATCACAACTGGTTTCAAACATTCCCAAAGAACCCATGGATACATTGCCAAATCTAACAGCATCGTATTTTCGCGAAAGAGTTTTCGACGAGTTCTGAATATTTGTGCTTTTTCCGTAAAGCATTCTCATTCGAGTTCGATTCAAATCCCACAGTAAGTTCTATGATATACAGTGTCCGATTAAAAATGATCAAAAATAATAATAATTATGATAAAAATGATAATAACGATAAATATGATAATAATGATAATAATAATAATAATAGTAATACAGTAGTAGTAGTAATAGTAATCGTAGTAATAGTAATAATAGTAATAATAATAGTAATGATAATAATAGGAATAATAATAATAATAATAATAATAATAATAATAATAATAATGTATGGCAGACTATTCTCCTCAACTACCACTAACCGGGAGAAGTCCTGAAAATGTATCAACCATTGTGTTTCTGTTTTGATGTCATGCACCATTTCAAGGTTCGTTCAAAAGAAAGATTTATGATTCTGATAAATCACCCTAGCATGTCTTTTCCTAATAACCCTAGCTGTATCAATTTTGAAGAGTTTATCTCCATGACAATTCTGGAACGCCTCCACAACGGTTCATTTTCAATCTGGGGTGAACATGGAGACTGTATTCCACCACGACTATTACAATAAAAACCAGAAAAGCCAAGAATGCGCCATGATGAGCTTTTTTCTCCTTTCATGGACGAAAATGTTGACCAGGGACTTTTTTAGACAAAATTGGACGATAATTCAGGCTACGACCACGTAAAAATTACACAAGATAGTAGAGAATATTTTGATTTGTCTTGGAAAGGAAGGTATGTCATTTATAATACGCTACCTTTTGGGTGGAACCCAAGCTCCTACGTATATCAAACGATCGGCCTTGGAGCCTCCCATTTCATTCGATCGCAGGGAGTACCTTTAACGCAGTACATCGACGACAGGCACATTGGCCAGTTGCAGTCACCAAGGAATCTAACGGAGTCATGATCAAATTTAGAAGTTACTGAATCAGCCCCTTTTTATCATCACAGCGTTAACATTAGTTTCATGTGTCTACTTTATAGGCCTTGCAGAGTCTATCCTGTAACCACAGCAACGTATTTTTGTTGTTGGGGCTAATCTCCGTGAAACATGCATTCTCAAGACAAAAAGCAGCTCTTGCGTTGTTTCGAGAGTCTATCTTGAGTTCAAAGTACATCTGCCTTCATACACTTCAGTCCTTTACAGGAAAAGCAACATTATTTACTCTTGCAGTACCAGCAGTGAGGCTCTACACCAAACAAATAATGCAAGCTTCGGCAAATGCTAAACAAAAAACAAACAAAAAACAAAAAATCCCGAACTGTAAAACGGAAAAAAAAGTTTTCAACATTAAAATCTCTACAGATGCATCTAACACGGGCTGGGGAAGAGTTCTCATTCTCAGAAACAAAGCTCTTCTCTTGAATCACATGACTATTTGGTTGGATAAAAATTGTTACTAATCGCCGAACAGAGAACAATAGCCTTCCACAAATCGTTAATTACCTTCTCCAAGGAGATCTATCAATGTAGTGATGATGTTATTGTCGATAACAATATCTATGACACTTTTGGAACAACTAGGGTGGAAAAAATATCCCACTTAACAAAATTACCTCTTCAATCTTAGTCAAAAGCTGAACGT
Source organism: Aurelia coerulea (assembly GCA_039566865.1). Taxonomy (NCBI): domain Eukaryota; kingdom Metazoa; phylum Cnidaria; class Scyphozoa; order Semaeostomeae; family Ulmaridae; genus Aurelia; species Aurelia coerulea. The sequence goes on from CM076945.1 coordinate 18,706,612, forward strand.
CACCTACTCATAAAACGATGTTTGCTCCTTGCTCTTCAATTCTTCTACTGCAGCGGAAGAGGCTGGACAGAATTTTAGAGAGAAACTGCCTTTTGCGGCTGCAAACAACTCTTTCCTTGGAGCACATATTTAACAACAGATTGTATTGTGCAAAAAAAAAAAATAAAAAAATAAAATACAATGCCAGATGGAAAATTGTCTCCTGGGCCGGGTTGTTCAAACCACGATTGGCGCTAATCTTGGATTAAAGGCATGATTCGGTAGTCATTTGTATTGTTCCAATCTGGTATTAGCCTTATATCAGTTTTAAACATTCGGGCCCTGGTATATATTGGTGACCTACTCCTAAACCTACTCTTGAGTTATGGATAGTATATGCTAGGATCAACGTATTTATCATCAGGATACTTATTGATTGTATACAAAGATCACAGTTTCACTTTGTGTGCCCGGTAAAAACAGCAATTGATGGTGCGCTCTCCATATCTTAGTCGGTTTTGGTAGCAGGGGTGCGTAATCCAGTGAAAATACGTTACTATTTTCACTGGATTACAAACTCCGAATAACAAAAGGGCTAAGTCCCAAGTGGCTAATCGTGCTTCACGTAGCCCTCTGCGCGTGAATTTAAGGCCCCAAGGGGATTCATCGTATTTAAGCATGAGCTGGACCACGCCTAGCGCATTCCAAGCAACAATCTCGGCGACAAAGCGAAAAATCGACCCATCCCTCCTCCCGCAGTGACGGTTCGCTGGTTATCAGCAACCTTGCTACCGAAAACAGCATCTCTGGTGCGCTCTCCATATCTTAGTCGGTTTTGGTAGCAGGGGTGCGTAATCCAGTGAAAATACGTTACTATTTTAGATAGAGAGAATCGTATTGCATGAACCAATCAGCTTCATGACATAAGCCCTTTAATTGAATGTTTTAGGCACTTTTTTGTCTTGGCTTGATTATCATGAAATTTGATTTATTTGTATTGAGAGTTAATCTATTTGCTACTAATTAATCTGAGATACTACCAAGCTCAGCATCAACGACTCCTTCCAGAGCGTTGATACTTTTATGAAATTAGAAGAGGCTAGTATCGTCTGCAAAAAGATGAAACTTCATAATATCTTATGCTTTGAGGATATCGTTTTTATGCAACAGGAAAAGAAGAGGGCCTAAGACACTCCTTTGTGGTAGTGTGATTGTCCTGTCTACGGAAAGCTCGCCACCACATGAAGACATGTTGACTCCGTTCTTTCAGGTAGGAACAAAACAAGTCTTGGGAATACCTCTAATTCCATAGTGTTCTAATTTATTTATTAGTATGTTATGATTCACCGTATCAAAGGCCTTGGCAAAATCAAGAAAGAAACAACAGGAGAATTCTCCATTTTTGATGGACTCTACCAGTTTTATGCAAACATCAATATTACTACTACTTTGAAAATTGCCAAAACACACAAAAATATTCAATCTTTTACCAATTGGAAACATCAATGTTATCATTTTGCTGCAATGCTTTTTCAGAGAAGGGAGGCATCTTTTGAGTCATCCGGCTCAATGCACTTATTCAATGAATAATTTCATTGACTATGTTTGTATCAACCCCGTACTTGCCATCAAAAGGCGAATGCTTTCTCTGTTCACATGCCCACTGTTAACACTTTGAAAACTGAAGAGCCTTTTAAAACAGCATACATCTATAGATAGCTCTGAAGACAGGACTTGAACTTGATTGAAAAGGTGCAAGTGATTGGCAAAGAGCCCAGCTCCTGTTTCAAATTTAGAAGAAAGTAACTTGATACGCACTCTTTATATAAAATTGCTGGATGAAATTAAGAAAATTATGAAAGTTTGCTTGCTTTAAAACACCTAAATTGTGGTTCACGTCAAAACAAGCTTTCGCTCAATCCATGTTAAATAAATCTGAATTTCATTAATCATATTGAAAAGACTCCACGTTTGAATGACCACGGTGCCCAGGATATCAACACGATCATATTGGAAAATATATCACTTAATGACGGACGTGTTCGAATTCATTTTAAAATTTACCTGGCAAAAGGAAAATCTTAAGGGATTTGCTCAAGAAGAGCCCATTCAAGAAACCTTCAAACAGGCTTAAAGGGTTCTTTTTCTACGATTCTTTTCCTGGAGCTATTCTGCAAGGTTTCTGGAAAACGATTGCAGATCTTGAATATACCATTGAATACTAAATCTTGCTAATGATTGCTGGAATACAGACCGATTTTGAAGAGGGGTTCAAAAAAGGTCTTTCACCCTAAGACCAGAACTCTGCTGGGAAATCACAATGGCTTTTGTCTTAAACCAATTAAACAGGAATTTCGCATACACACGTCAATGTTGGCTGTCTCACCCAATGTTTGCTTACGTTAGGACGGTACATCCCTTTTAGAATCAATATCAAATTTTCTGCCAAACAGGAATGACTATTACGTGTTACCCATTAGGGGGACGAAAGTGCCATCCCTAAGAGCACAGCAACATCTTCTTGGACGATTTTATCCTCCAATCCATGTGCTGAAACATGTTGAACCAATTGCTGTAAGGCATGAATATTGGAAAAATTTGTTTGTGATTTTAGGCAACTTTTAAAGGTTTCTTGACAAGGCTGTCTTGAGAAAATCCCTCATAATTTCAAAACGGAGTGGCCGATTTCAGTCAGGTAAATTTTAAAATGGATTTGAACATATCCATCATTAAATTATATAATTGTCAATTTTATCGTTGTAGTATCCAGGGCGCAGTGACCTTTGAAACGGGGATCTTTTTGATGTAAGTATAAGTGTGTTTAAAATAATGGTTTTTAATAGGAAGGTATGAAATTACCAAGACATAACTTTAGCATACAACATACGGAATCAGTTAAGATCGCTGGCGATAATCATGGATGAACGAAACCAATTTTTTTGCATCTGAGTTGATATGTTAGCTACATAAATGGTTTCAAATCCACTGGCTCTCGGACGTCTAAACAACTTTCCGACTTTCGCATCAGATAAATTGGAAAGTTCCTTCCCTCGACATGTCGGACTTACCATTATGCTTGAACACTCTGATCTTTGCACCAGACAATCTTGCGCCAAGGACCAATGATGCATGGTTTAATTCATCACTGATGATGCAGCAACCAGGACCAATAAGAGTTGGTATACATGTTGAATTAGTAGCGAACCCCATGGCAAAACAGATAGCATCTGGCTTTCGTAGAAATTGAGCAACTGTTTTTTCTAATTCTTTATGGATTCCTGTCACCCCTGTTTACAAATAGATAGATATCAAAATAGTTAACAAAATCCAGATTTAGCATCCCATAGATCATTGCTTCAGATTCGCACAGGAGGCATGATGTCATAAACGTACAACTGCATCTTATTTTTGGGTGGATTTCAATGCAATTTGAATGAGTTTTTACAAGAAATTTGCGAAAAATTGTCTACATAATCTCCGTCGCAATATTGTGAAGAGAAACAAAATGTACCGGGTGACCAAACAAAGATAGAAGTTTGCAAGGATGAAGTTTGCTAGCTATTCCACAGGAGGCCCAGACAATTGTGGTGATGGGGCTTCCCTATGTTCTAGTGCATGATGTATCAAGATCTTATCTCACCATAGAATCTCTCGTTAAAATTAAAAGGACTTACATATGATATGAAGTTTTCTTGTCTATAAGCCATTTCGTTTGTTTCTTGCGTCCTTGCTCTTAGTCAATCAAGTACGACGCCTCCGTACAATAGCCATAATACATAATAATGGGTTTCAAGCATTATCATTGTTATGCATTTCTGGCTAGTATCGAGGTGTCGTTTGACCAAGACACAAGAAACAAGCGAAATGGCTCATAGGCAAGAACACTTCATATGTAAGTCCTTTTAATTTCAACAAGAGATTCTAAGGTAAGATAAGATCTTGATACATCATGCGTTAGAACGCAGGAAAGCCCCCTCACCACAATAGTCTGGGCCTCCTGTGGCTACTCATCAGATTCCTTGAAACTGATCATTGCGTGGGTAACATGTAAACTTAGATAATAAAGTTTAATCGGTTAAAATCGGCCAAATATCTCTCCATAAAATCTGGGTCAAATTTGCCGGCATCTAAGCTCCACTGCGACGAAAAAGAGGTTTAATTGGGCTATCTTATTGCCTTAGTAATCAGTTGTGTAGACACTAAGCCAGCCCTGCCGGTCTTTATGCTTGGCAACTTCTTTTAGTCGTTTTTCAGATTTTCAGTTTTTCAGTGTCATGATGCTGAATTGTTAGCAAACTTGATCAAGAATGTTAGGCCTGTTTTGAAGGATTCCAAGATTGAACAATTTCATACTGGGGGAAGGAAGACATAACCGATTTAAACCAACTAAATGTCGTTATCAAAGCTGACAAGTTACCAACACAATGGTAACCAGTTTTAAGCAATCTGATGAATAGCCAGCAAACTACAGGCTTGCGAACCTGATGACCGTTTTTACTCAGCCGGTAGTTATTGTGAATCACACCCAAACATAAAAATAATGACATGAACGAGCAGACTTACAAAGCAAAACAGAAAGTAGCCCCAAGAAAGCTGCAAAAATGTCTTTGTGTGTCAAAAACCTCACAAGCAGCTTTACAAACTCTGGCAATTATAAATTGCTTCTCTTCTTAAAAATCCGCGTACCTTTTAACCATTCACCTAACTGTGATAGCGTATGATAGGAAGTTGTTGTATGATTTGTTCGGCTTCCAAGCTGTTCAAAAATTGATTTATTGAAAGTTGATTCAGTTTGAAAAGTAAATGAGACACTTGAATAATTCAGTTGCAATGCTTTGTTTTGTAATGGCTTCATTAACTCCAACTCTCATTTTCAAATACAGATAAGGTCATCTGAAATGTCACTGCAAAAACTAGGGGTAAAATTCAACTCTCAGGACATTCAATTTATGATGCGTCATCAAATTTCAAAATTCGAAAACAGAAGAGCGACAGATTTTTGCTTGGCACACTATTGTGAACTTTTATAAACTATGGCTTCTTCAAAAATTGTGTCACTTTTGTTATATTGGCAACGACAGTAAAAACGCTGCCATATTGACAATAATCAAGGCGTAAACAAACTTCCACTGCAAATCCACAGTAAAGTACTCTGAGTTCCTTTCAAGCAACTCAATTCAAAGAAAAATATAAAGATTTGAGCCCGAAGCTTAAGCAAGATGGACAGATTGTGCAATATTAAAGGTTTGGTTGCTGTCTTGATTCTGAACAAGGTAAGTGAACAATGAATATTTCTGCCATGGAAAAAGAGGAGCAAGAAGGAAATTTTTTTGTCAATAATCAAACCGGGTGAGCCAGAAAAAAGTTCCAACTTATGACAGGCCCCGATAAATCATACATTGGACCAATTTCAAATAGTTTTGATCTAATCTTTTGTCAATATCCTATATCATTCTTGGTTATTTTCTGTTGATTTTTCGGATGCCTACTTATCGATATATTTACGATTTCTCGATTTTTTTTCTTTTGCCTGCGGACTGCTAGCCTGCGTGCAGACTCTACTGATTCCCTGAAGAGAAGTGAGGTTCCTCACTGGAGGAGGAACCTCACTTTTCTTTAGGGAATCAGTAGAGTCTGCACGCAGGCTAGCGGACTGCTGAAAAAGATCGAAAAACATTGATCAAATTTCTAAAGACTGAAATTGGCAGAATAAAGGAAGTGCTCCTTAAAATGAAGAGGGAATTTGGAAAGGATCATGTCGTACGAGCGGTCATTTAATAATTGCACAAGATTAGCATCACTGTTATCAAGATAAAGACTTTCAGTATCTTCCAAGATACTTGCTAGCTGTTGTAATTTGTGCATGTAGGGAATTAAAAAATATTTCAAACGAGCGTGTAGATTTAGGACTTTTTGATGCGAAAACCTACAGCCTAATTCCCTACAGGAATAAACCACTGTAGCTAGCAAGTATCATTTCAAAGAAATGATAAAAAACTGAAAGTCTCTGTATTGATAAGAGTGGTACTAATGTTGTGCAATCACTAGACGACCGCTCGTGTGACATAATCCATTCTGATTCCCCAGTCATTTCGAAGTTCAATCTTTAGAAAATTGATCACTGTTTCTCAATTTTTTTGGGCAGTCCGCAGGCAAAATTTGCAAGAAATCGTAAATATCTCAATAAGTAGGCATCCGAAAAGTCGATAAAAAATAACCAAGAATAATATAGGATATTGACAAAAGATTAAATCAAACATATTTGAAATTGGTGCAATGTATGATTTATCCTGGCCTATCGGAAGTGGGAACTTTTTTCTGGCTCACCCAGCAGAGTAAAAATTTGCGCTCAAAATTACTGGGTTAAAAAGGTGGTTTAAAAAGTGGGTGGAAAAAGGATTGGAGAGAACAATGATAAAAAGAAGGTGATAGCTAAAAGCGTATAAAGAGTGAAGAGGTCAGATAACCTATGTTTAATGCTTCATAACTGAAATGAGGAATTGAGAAAGGGAGCAGACAATGTTGGGCCAACGTTGCACTGAAGGAAGAGATATGGATGAGCTGCTGCTTTGGTTTGCAACCGCCCTGGCAGTTCTCTAAATAATAAGTTTCATGCAATGCAAAGCTAAAAAAAGAATGGGCACCAGTCATTCTTTGAGAGTTATTTCTTACTAAACTCACGAGGATTGCTCACACTATATTTGCTCCCCATGTCAGTTCTTTGTTCTAATGAGAGGGTTTTACTAGGTGCAAAACAAAATATTACCATATTCATGTCTTGAGCTACATAAAGAGATTCCATTCTCTGCTATTGCATTCTGGGCACTGTCTGTACAGACACCATTACATTCACCAAACCCCAAGTAATTGTATGAGCCAACATTTATCACTCGCGTTTTACCACCAGTGAACCTAAAACAAATGCAAATTACTGTACGTATAAGGTGATTGAATGGAGATTCATTAGGTGAAGCAAGCTTATTAATTCATCCCCTTTTCTGGCACATCTATACACCCGCAAATTAAAACAGCAAAGTATTAAATTTTTTGTTTTCTTTATCGACGAAAACAACTAAAAGAAACCAAGACCAAGATTTATAAACTACGTGCCATCCATAGCGGGAAAGGAAATATTGTCAGCGAGCTCCCACTATGAATGTACTTACAATTTCTCAGGCCTTTCGCATTCAGAATTTCACACGAGCGGTCAATCGCGCACGTCATTTCAGTGGCATAACGGAATAACCAGACCCAGGACCAGTAGGACCGGACCCTAACGGACCAGACCCAAGGGGAATACCCATTACATTCCTTCCAGCGTTTATTGCAATGGCGGCCAACACAGAAGTTTCGCTCCAAAGTAAGATAAGACAGTCACTGCTGTAAGTGAATTCTACCTTCTGGATGCCACAACAAACGCAAATACGCATGGTATATTTAATCGTCTAACCAGCAGGCAAACTTTGATCCAGCCTCAAGTCAATGCCCACTAGGCCAAAGCATTTAACTACATGGCCTAAATATTTTACCTCTCTGCCTTGCTTGGTGATTCAAGTTGTTGCAATGGCGTCGTGATGCCAGCCACGTTGTATTCCATCTCCACAATCTCAATTTCTTGACTCTTTGCCAGTTAGTTTGGGACTGCAAAATCATTTAGCATGCAGCTTTTTGATAACATGTTTTTTCGAAATGTTTATTGTGAAGGTGGTAATTGGCAGATATATGGGGTAAGGTGATCTCGAAAGAGAGAATGATGATTTTGGGAATGTTAATAGAACTATTCTCTCGAACCACGCATTGACCCGGGCATTGACCCTACCTGTCTTTGGTAAATCCCATGATCCCAATATTACATCTCAGAATGTGCATTTGAGTAGTGCATTTGTTTTCTCGTATCGTGCATGCAGGAAGCAGCTTCTGATTGGGGGGAGTGTTCTTAGAACAATAGAGAACAATACATCTAATTGATACTTGTGGCGTGGCACCACTGTTTTCAAAACTATTGGGGGGTTTAGACCCCTCTGCTCCCCCCCCCCCCCCCGCTTCTTACGGGCATGCATTTTTACAAGAAACAGCTCATAAGAAACAGTAAGCTAAAATTTTAGAAAAATACTACCCCACTGCCTGTATCAAAATGCCACGAAACTTTCGTAATTTTCATTTAAAAATACTATTACTGTTGCTATTACTGTACCCTGTCCAATTATTTTTGTATGCCAGTTATGTTATTACCTATTGTTTTAGATCTTATCAAATAGTTTGGAAGCCGTTCTAATAAAACGAAATTAATTCTACATTTTCGGCATTACAAATTGGCAAAAACAAATTTAAAACTTTGGAAGCGAAATGTCCTAAGATTTAAGAAACTATCTAACGACCTCGGACTTCAGTTTCTTATCGAAAAAGATGAGTGTAACCCATATTTTGGAAGATACATGTGACCAACTCCCCCCTAATAATTTTCTGGGGCCACCATGGGAGCTAACAAAGTCCCTAAGTATGCCTGCTAAATTTGCGTGCCTGATAAATTTGAACTCTTGGCGCTGAGATGAACTTGCAGCTTGGAGGCTGGGCAGTCTGAAAGCTTCTCTTCGATGAACTCAGTTGAGTGGGCCTGAGTGTGTCGCAGAACATATATGTGAATTCGAGGGTCACTCATTCGCAAAAGTGTACGAGATTTTTTAGAACAGAAGGATTTCGTGTACGAGGTCTTTTTGAGTGAAATTCCCCTCCTTTCGGTCACTAACTTCCTATCCAATGTCAAAAGCGAGGGTAGGGCATTCCCCTAGGGTCTGGTCCGTTAGGGTCCGGTCCTAGTGGTCCTGGGTCTGGTTATTCCGTTATGCCCATTTCAGTTGCGGGCGCTATTTATATCGTCAACGACTGATCTTTAAGTCATGAAGGAGTTGTTGATAAGGCTATCTGTAAAAGGGGGAACGGGGAACCGGGGAACGGGGAATCGGGGAATCATCGGGGAATCGGGGAATCGGGGAATCTGTAAAAGGGGGAACATGGAAACTACACATTCCACAATTTTCTATATATTTTTTTATGAAACTGCGGCCAACACTGTATACCACAATAGAAAATCTTTTCATTTCCTTTCATGGGCGAGCAAAAATAAATCCAACAAAACAGATTTCATTCGAAATCTGTAAAAGGGGGAATATGAAAACCAAACGTGGAAATTGGAAGTACAACGCATCATATTGAAGATCTTTGCACGCAAATCTCGAATCTGGCATTAGAATGTTGATATTTCGTATCTAAAAGAAAATAACACAGCTTTTCAAAATCTGTAAAAGGGGGAATCTGTAAAAGGGGGAACTTCAGAACTACTAACTATAGAAGCATAATTTTGATACGAACATGATGCGGATGACTTGGTCTTACCAATGGACGCAGCAGAATTTTTAAGAAATTACCTAGGAAAGTATAAAATCGACATCAAATGCCAAATAACTGCTTTACGGCAAGTCTTTGATGCAATTTGTAGACCAATTGCGTGAGTTCGTGTCGAATTCCATGCAATGTCTCGTCTAGACTATTTCAAATAGAGGTCAAACACTTTCAAAAGAAGCTAAAATGGGGAATTTTGTGAGTCACGTAATTCATGGCATCCCTCCAAGTCAAGGGGGTTGCTTGCAAGATTTCACTTCAGTGATCTGATGGTGAAATCATGGGTGGCAAGACGCCACAGATATTCTTGATTGCCGCAGTTCAGTTCCTTTCGCGGAGGAAAATATCCTTTACCACTACGGACGAGCTAGCGTAATATCTCCTCCACAGAAATGTATTTTCCATTGTGGTGTCATATATGCTATGCTGAAACATACTGCGATGTTTGACAACTAATGGTGAAATCATGGGTTGTAGGCAGGGTTGTAGGATAAATTTAGGTTCCCGTGAATGAACTAAATTGGTTTCAAATAGATAATATAAATCGCCCTTGTATCCTCCTTGTGTTTATCCTTCTCCCCCTTCTGGGGCAGCAAATAAGCTTCTTTCAGGTCTAATACTGTGACATTCACCTTGGCTAGGCCCCGGTTAGGCTAGGCCCACCTCGTTGTTGAGAACGCACTCGTTCACCTCTCCTTCACATCTTCTGTCCCTGCGTGGCATTGTAGCTAAGAAGGATATTTTGAAACTCGATGCTTTCGCGCTCATTCTCAACAACAAGGTGGGCCTAGCCTAGCCAAGGTGAATGTCGCAGTATTAGACCTGAAAGAAGCTTATTTACTGTCCCAGAAGGTAATGAGAAGGATAAACACAAGGAGGATACAAGGGTGATTTATATTATCTATTTGAAACGGATTTAGTTCATTCACGGGAACCTAGATTTATCCTACAACCCTGCCTACAACCCATGATTTCACCATTAGTTGTCAAACATCGCAGTATGTTTCAGCATAGCATATATGACACCACAATGGAAAATACATTTCTGTGGAGGAGATATTACGCTAGCTCGTCCGTAGTGGTAAAGGATATTTTCCTCCGCGAAAGGAACTGAACTGCGGCAATCAAGAATATCTGTGGCGTCTTGCCACCCATGATTTCACCGTCAGATCACTGAAGTGAAATCTTGCAAGCAACCCCCTTGACTTGGAGGGATGCCATGAATTACGTGACTCACAAAATTCCCCATTTTAGCTTCTTTTGAAAGTGTTTGACCTCTATTTGAAATAGTCTAGACCAGAAATTGCATGGAATTCGACACGAACTCACGCAGTTGTTCTACAAATTGCATCAAAGACTTGCCGAAAAGCAGTTATTTGGCATTTGATGTCGATTTCATACTTTCCTAGGTAATTTCTTAAAAATTCTGCTGCGTCCATTGGTAAGACCAAGTCATCCGCATCATGTTCGTATCAAAATTATGCTTCTATAGTTAGTAGTTCTGAAGTTCCCCTTTTACAGATTCCCCCTTTTACAGATTTTGAAAAGCTGTGTTATTTTCTTTTAGATACGAAATATCAACTTTCCAATGCCAGATTCGATATTTGCGTGCAAAGATCTTCAATATGATGCGTTGTACTTCCAATTTCCACGTTTGGTTTTCATATTCCCCCTTTTACAGATTTCGAATGAAATCTGTTTTGTTGGATTTGCTTTTGCTCGCCCATGAAAGGAAATGAAAAGATTTTCTATTGTGGTATACAGTGTTGGCCGCAGTTTCATAAAAAAATATATAGAAAATTGTGGAATGTGTAGTTTCCATGTTCCCCCTTTTACAGATTCCCCGATTCCCCGATGATTCCCCGATTCCCCGTTCCCCGGTTCCCCGTTCCCCCTTTTACAGATAGCCTTGTTGATAATGATAAGCAATCATAAATAAAAGCCTTATTACTTGTTAATCACACTATAAAATGACTATAAACATTAAATCCATCAAACATGCGATCTAACAGTTTATTCACTGTATAGTTCCTCTGCAAATAGTTCAAACTCGCTGTCGTCATCGTCGTCTTCTTCATCATCATCGTCATCTTCATTTTGAGCAGTGCTGCTTTGTGAAAAATCGTCGACACGAACGCCGCTTGTTGCACGGTTTTTATTGATTACAAAGTCCACTTTGTAATCTAAGAAGGGGCTTCGATGTCAGTCAGTCAGAAAGAAAGAAAGAAAGAAAGAAAGAAAGAAAGAAAGAAAGAAAAGAAGAAAGAAAGTAAGTAACCCACTTCCGTCACGCTCGTTAAAGCGATTGATTAACGTTTTATCTCTGCTAATTGGCACTGAAATAAAGAAAGCGCACATAAAGCGCATACAAGACAGAAGTTTCCCGCGATCCTATAGCAGCATTTGACGTCGGCTTATTTCATGTTAGACAGATTTGACACCATAAGATGGATAAATAACCATGATGTTTACCCTGGCACAACAACAAATTTACCCAGAATTGGCACGTTCTTGACTTCATTAGCAGCTTAATTATGTCAAAACAATCGTTTTCTAGAACGAACGAATCATTAGCCACTTATTGATAGTACTCATTATGCAAATAAGTCAACTTTAGAGGATGATGTAACTGGTGGCCTGCACAGAGGCTAGCATTCGCAGCATCACCGAAGATAGAAGGATCCCCCTCCTACACAGCTACAGAAAGGTGCAGAATCCCAGCAAACAATGGCGCAATTGACTGGGGGAAGGCACGAGATCACACTGAACCAAAACATCTTCATGCATATCATTCTGCACAGAGGTTATCTTCGTGACTGCTTGTCTCAAATTAGATGCCCGCGAATAGCAACAATTGAAACGTTCTGTAGGGTTCTGCATAAGTATTTTTGCGTTATCGTAAATCTCACATGACATCTCATTTGACACAGATGCACCAATAGTTTCGTGCACGAACTAAGCAAACTAGGGGTAATGACTTTTGATTTTTGCGTATCATTCTCGTTTGACATAAAGACCAAAATATTGCCTTTGAGGCGATTCTTGTCCTTATACAAGGCGCTCGATTTTCCATTGAAGGCGACTTTAGCAGCAACACTCATCTCTCTGACTGTAGCTAAAAACAGCATCTACGATCATTTGGGGTTATATAGAAATCAATATTCAGATATCCTTATGCTTGTTTAGCTCAGGACAGACTTTGTAATCATCCAAAAGGATCTTATGTTTTGGTTAGAGACAGGTACTTAACCATCTAATCTCTTTAGTAACGAAAACACTACTTAACAACTAAACGTTCGATTAAAGGCAAACTATCATGGCGCTGATTGGGTAAATAAGACAATCCAAAAGAAAGGAATTAGGCAAGCTTCAGTTATTTCAGTTACCACAGAAATAAATTCGATGATAAAGATATGAATCTTTTTATTTGGGAATGAATCCATGACTCCAGCGCACAAAGGATTGATGAATACAAACCCATAAGATCTTTTGTTATTGATTTTATCTGAAGATCTGGCCAATCACATCCATGACAGTGTGCCTTTAATACATTTCGCTCTTCAATAAAGGTTTGCGCGCGTGATTTATCGCTCTCGTGACACCACTGGGGCGCGTGCCTGCGTGCGTCCCATTGAAAGCCCTGGAAAATTTCTAATATACAAAATTAATTTGACGAATACACACATACACGTAGGGACTTACATACAAACATACACACAGATACATTCACAAAAAGTACACACAAACAGATACAGCCACTAACATGTCAAGCACGAATTCTTTGTTTCCAGAGGATAGGATGCTAAGTTTCGTAATCTACAAGATCAAAACGCTTGAATGATTTAATGTACTTTATTGTAGCTTCAAGAATCATTCTGTTGATGATATACGGAAATTCAGCACTGCCATACAATAGTAGATAACAAAAGAAATTATCATCAAGGTTGGAAATATCTAATTTGAGAAATTCTGATTGTTCGGCATGGAGATTCACACGAAAGTTGTTAAACAAAGGGCAGTGCAGGAGGAAATGCTTGTCATCCTCATTTGCTGTACTGCAATTGCAAAGTGGACTTACAGCGTGAAATCTGTGCCTAAACCTATGCTCATTTAGTGCACTAAACTGCAAGCGCAATTTTGTTAAGATTCTAATATCCTCAATATCATATATGTTGTAAACACAGTTTTCAGTTGGACGTATCTTAAAGAGCAGTTTTTGCTTGAATTCGGCAATAGACTTGGAACACCTGGTATCACTATCTCCAGTAAATTCCATTCAAAAGACGCATCACTAAAATATGTATTTGAAAAACGCACAGTCTTATCGATAGAGGGAGAATACATCCTCTGATTTCTAAGATTATAGCTGGTTTGTCGTTCAGCAGGGATTTCATTGAAGAGATATTCTGGGACCTGTTTATTTTTCAGATTGAAAAAATGACATTAACGACGATACCATCTTCTACAGGGTGTCCCAAAAAAATTGTGCCCCGTTTGTCTGAAGATTGCGACAAAACGGCAAAAGATTCTCGCCAAACTTTTGCATGATGGTGCTCTTCAGATGTTCAATTAAAGTTTGCCACCATGCCCGTAAAAATCCGTTGAAAAATGATGGAACTATGACCTTCAGAAGACCAAATTTGCCTGATGACTGAAACCAGCGGTCGGCCATTTTGTCTTACTATTTTGCAGTGATAAGTATCTTCACGTGAGGTAAGAAATAATTTCTGTGAGGTCAGAAATATTGGAACTCTCCGAGGATTATCGGAATTTTCACGAGAGCTATGACATTAGAGGTTGCTGCTTCATTTTCAATCCATGTGGCTATTTATCGCTGCAAAATAGTAAATAGTTTATAAAATAGTTTATTTAATGGAAATGAACGATTGCGGAAAAGACAGTGGTATAATATTCCAACAAAAACCCTGGCTTTCTGCATTTAATTCATCGATCAAATTGACATAATTCGGTAGGAAGCAGGGAAATTGTTCTGAAACTCCTTTCCCACAGTCTTTATGCCGCAAACGTTCATTGTAATTGATTTAGGTTGTAGTTAGCGTATAGTAATTAGTTTACAAGTATTCTTTGTTTTCTTTTTGTGCGTTGTCCTAGTAGTGTTCATTGTTTTTTGTTATATGTAAGAACATGGGGTAGCCATGCCATTTTGCTCCTCACGTTATTGTCCCTGTAGTGTTGTGCAGTTGTATAGTATTAATATGTAGAGTAGGTAAACATGTATTGTAAGAATTTTATATGGATAAAAAAAAAAAAAAAAAAAAAAAAAAAAAATAGTAAGACAAAATGGCCGACCGCTGGTTTCAGTGATCGGGCAAATTTGGTCTCCTGAAGGTCATAGCTCCATCATTTTTCAACGGATTTTCATGGGGATGGTGGCAAACTTTAATTGAACATCTGAAGAGCATCACCATGCAAAAAGTTTGGCGAGAATCTTTTGCCGTTTTGTCGCAATCTTCAGACAAACGGGGCACAATTTTTTTGGGAAACCCTGTACTATAACATGATACTATGTCACATGTATTACATGTATACAAGTATTACATGATACTGTGGCAACTGTAATGGGGAGAGACACAAGGCCACAATTCAAGTTCTCATCAATTAGAAATGAAAAGATAGTCAAAAGGAAGGTTAGACCACTGTTCTAGCAACAAACCCAAATTGAGCCAGTCCAGAAATGCTGATGCCCATTGAAAGCTCTGGACTGTACATAATTTCAAAACGAGAAGTAAATAAACATTATCAACTTCGGCCATTCTAAAGTATTTGTTTTTATAATTCTTCAATAGTTATAAAATTATACTAGGTATACTGTACCAAAAACTAAATCTACGAAGATTACATAACAAAAACAAAAACAGCAACAGCAACAGCAAAAATAAGTAGTTGTGATCTAAAGCAATGAGCTATTAGTTATTGACCTGAAGGCACAGGGGTTTAGCCTGCGTGCAGCCTCAACTCCAGGCTGCACGCAGGCTACAGGGGTTAGGCTGAGTTGAGAACGGGTGTTAGAAATACCATGGATATAGGATATTAGATTTGAAAGAAGTGGACGATTGGGATTCATGAAAATGAGTTGAAGAAGATCTTGGTTATCTAATTGTTTGGTCCTAGGGAATATATCATAGCATTTTATGGTTTGTTCTTTGGTTTGATTTCTAATAAAGCCACAATAAATTGGTAGATGACTCTTTGTTACACTCCTGAAGTCGATTGTTATCGTTCCAGTCTTCCGTATTCCATGTTTTATGACTATGTAGGAGGGTAATGAACGCATGGTCAACAGTTTCTTGTGTTGAGTTAATCCAACTGAAAATGAGTACCGTGAGTTGGCAAGTTTTATGAAATGTTTCGAAACCAGACTGCCCTGCCTCTATGTTTGGGACATTGCATGGGGCCATATACCAAGTACCTGAAGCTTCACTGGGAAGAAAAAAGGAACCAATCGGTCTCGCAGCTATTTACGCCATATTTGGTCTCTTCCCCTTTCGTTGCCAAATGAAGTAGTAAAATTAATGTATCAATGGAAATAACTAAACGTACATCACGCCCGACAACCCCCCAGAGGTTTTTTGACGTCACATCCGGTCCTTGCAGCGAGGTTTTTGCCAATGGCGCGAATTTTTGGTCTGGCGTCAGCAACTTCTGACGCGTACAGCCGTTGTGAAGGACAACATCGAAAAAAGCGGAATGTATTTCCATCCGTTTAACATTGCTCCACAAGACCAAGAAGTTTCAAGTTCATCATTCAACAAATGAAGATTTTATCGTAAAAGGCGAGGTGCATGGTAAGTCTGTCAGTTTCAAATTTCACAGAAGAAATGCAGGAACCCTCGGTTGATATTTTCAGTTTTTTCCTCGTACTTGTGTTGTTGGCCTACTTTTGCGAAGGTATCCAGTCAGAAAGATATTTTACATTTGAAAGAAGCCATTTTCTGCTTCCTCTGGTCGCTTTCGTTGAGTTTTTTAGACTGTTTACGTTTTGGGCCTAAATGCAACTTTTTCTTTTCTTTGTTTACGCTTGCCAACAACATCAACATAAAGATAATATTTTATAAATTTGGCGCTTTAATTCAAAATTTGGGGAATGTATTTCCATCCATTTATCATCGCTTTAGAAGACCTAAAAACTTGAAGTTTATGAAACAACGAAAGAAAATTTTATCGTAAAAGGCGAGGTGCGTGGTAGGTCCACATACTTCACATTTTACAGAAGGATGTATGAACCTTCGGTTGATATTTTTAGATTCTTTCTCCCACTCGCGTTGTTAGCTTACTTTTTCGGTGATATCCAGCTAGATAACTATTTTTTGTTCAAAGGATATATTGTTTGTTCTTTTCTAGGCACTTTCGCTGAGGTTTTAAGGCTGTCTACTTTTTGGGCCTAAACTAAACACAATTTTCCCTTCCTTTGTTTACCCTTGTGGACAATATTTAAGTAAACGTGATATCGTTTAGATTTGGCTGTTTATTTCTGAATTCGGGAAATGCAGTTATACTCTTTGAACACTGCTCTCTATGATAACACAAACCAAGAACGAAACTGCTACACATTCAACTATGAATTTTAAAGTCTGCTTTTCCTCAACTTGTAGCTCATGAAGGAGCTTTCTGCACAAAATAACATGTTCTCTGCAATGTTGTTCTGTGTAATTGAAGCCAATTCCCTCATCCTGTAATATCATCTTCCTTAAATTCACTTTTAGGACCTTACAAAACAATATGACAAGTTTGCTGCTTAGTTACAACAAATATCTGAAGTATGGCCAGTCAGCCCATGAGACCAAGCACAGATGTCTCTTCCCCAAGGCAATCTCTACAAACATGATGCAATATTGGCAAGGTGGCAATGCAGTTGATGAAAATATGATGCTGAATATACGCTTGAACTATTGCAAAATCAGAGACGTTAGACTTATTCTTGATTCAACATCCATTCAGGAGCAAATTTTTCTCAAAGGGACAGTGTTGTCATAAGTGCACATACATTTTTTATATAAGAAACTAAGAAGTCGACCCAATGCTAAAGTTACTTGAAATTATCACAGGCCCATCGGAAGCAAAGGCTGGGGGGGGGGCTTCAGCCCCCAAATAATGTACTAAAGTTTGTTCACTTTTGCACATCAAAAAGGTTGTGAAAGCCAAACTCTTGAAAATGAAGATTCAAACTTATCTATATTTTTAGGATGTTAACAGAATTTATCAAGCTGTCACTTTGATATTATGCAGTTCAAAAATAATCTATATCCTGGTGAAATTGAAGTCCTATATTCAAAATTTTCCTGAAAAGAATTTCATTCCAATGGGCCTGTATCAGATTTTGAGTTATTAAAGTTTCTTTACAAATTTCCAATTTCTAATGCTGACATTCATTGAATTATTGCACACAACATGCATTTGTAATTGATGGCTCAAGCTTTGAACTGCAATAGTTGACACTGCAAAATGGTGCTGGAAAGGGGTATTTTATGAAGATGCATAGCATTTTTGATAAAATTCACAATTTTTTAACCAAAAAATGAGTGCAAAATATAATGGTAAAATACAAATAACAACCATTGCAGTGTCAGCTATCAACCTATGATCAATGTATCAAAATTGGTATCAAACCCAAGAATCAGATGGGTATCCTCAGCTCAGATATTTTATGAAGACTGCTCTCTTCCATTGATTTTCAAGAATCAAAGAAAATTTGTGAACAGATATCTATTGCTAAATATTGGAAAAAGTCTGTGAAAATCACTCATATGGTGCAAAACTAACACTGTTTTCTTGTCCAAAAGTTTGAAAGAAACTTGATTAAGTATGTGAGTGAGAAAAACCTCACCTCATAATCAAGAACTCACTACATTAGAAGAAATGTTGAAACTTCAATGTCCATGTTCACAAGATTGCTGATACTGATATGGCATAAATTGTAGACCAAACACAAGAAAAACTGTACAGTAGCCTTGGATAAAACCATAAAATTTTTTCTCTGGCATTTACAAGAAACATATCTGTAGCAGTGTTAGAGACCACATTGATAAACAAATTAAGAAGCCTTAGTATTAAATTGTGAAAATGTTCATGTTGAATGAAGAAACTTGTACCTACATGTACTGTATTTTTCATAAGAAACTGCTTATAAGAAACTCAGACTCTCAGGTCCCAAAAAATTAAGAAACTCCAGCATGTTTTTCTTTATTCTTACTTGTTTCCTGTATCGTGTATAGATCTGATAATAGTGTAGGAAACTTTCAATTCTGGTCCAAATTTTTATTAGTTTCTTATAAAAAATACATGTACTATGGTCTGATCAAAGTTTCTTCACAGTGACCCCAGAAAATTGAATACAAACTCCCCTCCCCCCAAAATGATAAAGCCATGTAGCCTCCTTTGTGATTGAAAAGCTATGATGTAGTGCCTTTAATCAGAAGTCGGAAGCGAGGAGCGCGAACTGAATCGGTCGGTGATTAAAGGCATCATAGCTTTGCAATCGCAAAGGAGGCTACAGGGCTTTATCATTATGGAGTGGGGGGGGGGGGATTATTCAATTTCCTGGGGTCCCTGTGATTTCTTATGAAAAATGTGTAATAAACCAAATGGAGTGAACCAAATTTGAGCATTTTTTGCTGTTCATATCAACATCTAACATGGCTTGATAATGGGCTATGCTTGAAAAACGTCATGCTTATTGCTTTTCAAAGAAGGACTCATATTTTATTCAATTTACTTGTTTATCTTTGTACAATTGCACTGCACGCAACAAGAAGAGCTTCAGCAGATATGAAACACATCACAAACAGCAACTGGTCAATTTGATCAGTACAAGACAGCAAAGAGCATCTTTCACCTTGTCTTGGGAAATGGCAGCTCAAACTGAAATAGCCACTGAATGCGAGCAATTCCCAGTTGTTAAAAGAACATTTGTTTGTTTATGAAGCATGAAAAGTTCTAATGTCCCATTTGTTTCTTTTGAACTTTTATTTAGGTTGCATTTTCCCAGATATGTTTATGATCGTTTTCAAGCTGGTTGAAATTAATTAATCTCCTATTTTTGACAAATTTGGAGGGGTTCCTTATCTGCCTGATTTGAATGTTAAAGTAAATGAACGGAGATATAGCGACATAATCTAAACATAGCACAAAAGAACGGCAGGCGCCACTAATCTTCCTTTTGTTTTCATCGATCAAGAACATCAAATACAATAGGTTATATTTAGATGGACCCAGTCCCCCTAGCTAAGTTGCTTTTAACCCCGTTGATTTACTTTAATAAAAATTCAAAAAATAATTGGGATGTAGGCTGGATATCTAGCTACCAAAAAAGTCTTCTTCATGCTCAAGCAAGAGTTTCACTACAAGGTGAATATTCTTGTTTTAAATGAGAAGTCCTCCTACTGTTTGTTATTGTAAAATAATTTCCTGTCTTCCCAGCATTGGCCAACAACCAAACCAACTTGCTTGCTTGATTAATGATTATTCAACATCCAAAAATGGTTGCAATGCAGTGTCCTTCATAGCATTAGTCACATATCCACCCAGAGACTCCACAATATTTGATCTTCTTACATAAAAAAAAAACTGAGAAAGCTGTAGCTCGGTTTGGTCAGCCCAGCATTCTGCAGCTAGCCATTCTGCACCACAAAACGAAGTCAACAAAACTTGTTTTTCCATGCTCGAAGGCACCACTCATCAAAACCCAATGATCTTCCTCTAATTATTTGAAAAATGTCAATTCCCAATAACAGAGTCCTGCAAACAGCAAATGTCTTATGTCTCAGCTTGTCTCGTGATTCTTGCAAAACTATTTTGCACTGCTTTTCGCGCCTGTTTTCGTTTGGCCTATATATTTAGGCCCATGATTTGCAATTGTTTGTGAAAAGCTACCCAAAATAACCAAGCACTGCAGGTTTCACAGGAGCCAATTCTGTAAACATCCCTTTTCTACAGTTACACTTTATGCAAAGCATGCATTTGAAATGTCCTCCTGCTTCATTTTCAGTCATAAATGCACCAATGTTCCATCACTACTTTCTCCACAGCTTCAGAAAAGTTGAAACAAGAAAAGCGCCCAGTCACTCACGGCGGTAAACTCTCGACTCATTACATAAGTCTCATTTAAATTTCCTCTCGGAGAACAATAGATTGCCAAATATGGCAAATCACCCCTTCACAAAATGACCCCACATTCGTGCAAATTGGGATATGAGCCTCAGGGAAGTCAAATCAAGTTTAATTTAATTTTGAAAATTTCTTGGATAAATAAAGCATATTTTAAACGTAAAAGTATAGATATAACTTGTAAGGAATTCGCACAATGAGCGTTCAAAAACGGCTGAAATTTCACTTCCGGTCATTTTCCTATACATTTCTATAGGGAACCATAACGAGGCTGCAAAGTCTCTCAAAAGGGGTTGTCGGGCGTGTACATGTGGCCAGCGAATCTTCGTTAACTTAATGTTCATCTATTTGCATGTCTTTAAGTTAATGAACACGAGGATAGTCATTCTCTTTTGCTACCTGTGGTATCGTCCATGTAGTGTTGTATAGTCGTATAGTAATTAGAAAATATAGTAGGATGTAGATGTAACATGTATTGTAATATTTTAGATGAATATCAAAAAATCTTTGTATTCAAACTAACAACCGGTAATAGATAATGAAAAGTAACAAATCAATACAATAAAAATATGCGTGGACATAACAGAAACTTTGGTGGATCACTTTAGTGAGCTTGCTCCTTCGTTGCGCCCAATAACAATAACATGCCGACAACAATAATAGCGATAATGAAAGTAACAAAAGTAAAACTAACTGTAAAAGTAATTGCAAAAGTAAAAGTTTTGTTTCTATCATTGTAATAACAATAAAAACAACAACAACAACAACAACAACAACAACAATAACAATAACAAAAATCAAATGATAAATCTGACATGTATACTAACCTAAATGTCCAGTTATAGTCATCACTCTGCCTGTCAAGTAAATCAATTTCAGCACCAGGTACACTTGCAATCGGTCTATTCCAACAATCTCTTATTCGCATGTACAAATTTCTTGTATAAAAGCTTTCAAAGTCAGCATAAAGAGGTACAAATCCCTGCAATAAAGGCAGAAATCAATTATATATACCACAACAAAGTTTTCAACAAAAAGATGCAATTTTCATTGCATGGCACAATTTATGTACCGGGTGAACCAGAAAAAAGTTCCCACTTTTGAAAATTCATAGCATCAAGAGTACTGGATGGATTGGAATGAATCAATATTTGCTTGGCAGCCAAAAGATCGAAGTATTTTTGCGATTTTTCTCGCCTTGTTGCAAGCATCGAAAAAATTGACAAATTCCATTTTAGAAAAAACTTTGTGGTTGTAAAAAATGACTGAAAAAGGTGAACGATTTGATCCAGTGTTTTAGGCCCTTTTTCAGTCATTTTGCAAGCATGAAATTTTTCTAAATTTGAATTTACCTAAATTTGCAGTTCTCGTAAGAAGACGAGAACAATCAATAAAATACTTTGATCTTTTGGCTCTAAACTAGCATCTGAATCATTCAAATCCATGAAGTACTTGTGGTGTTACGAACTTTCGAAAGTGGTAACTTTTTTCTGGCTCACCCATTATGGTGTGTGGAACTGAGCAATGTCATCATTCTTGATACTACTGATCTACTGCTAACCATGATCCTTTGTGGCACCTGGAGAAATTTGATAACAGCATATATTGTTAACATGTCTTATATTTATTATATCATTTTTATATATCATTTTAAGTCAACTTGTATTATCTGAAAGTAACATTTCTCCTAAATTCCCTTAATTTTGCTTCTAATTTAGTGCACAAAGGATCATAGTTGACAACGAATGTGATGTTCCTTCGATGTGTCGGAAACCACAATCTAATCACAAATCAGAGAAACATGAGTAAAGCGGACTATCGTGTTTTCAAACATTTTATTTGACATATCCACCTGATGTAGTGACATAATCAATGAAGATATACATACAGTAGATGCCAGCATAGGAATAAGATGTTTCCGCCAATAGACGATTGCGCTAAAGATGGCGGCGAGGAATTTTTTACCAAGATGCATTGCGTTCTAATTAAGATTCTTTAACGATTCTATAGGAATTCGATTGAGGAACGCAGTTCATCTTGATAAAAAATTCCTCGCCGCCATCTTTAGCGCAATCGTCTATTGTTGCTCGTGGGCCATGGCCGAACTTCCAAAGTCTCGCTTTCACTGACCAATCAGACAGCGAATAAACGAAGATGACAAAAGAAATCCGTAAAGATTTTTCTAAATTTTACCTTCCTTTATAAAACACAACCAGGCCAAACAACTGCTTGAAATTTCCCGAATTGTTTTTAAGAAATCTCCTCTCCAGATGTTTGGGTGTACAAGTCTGGATACCGGTTGAAATATCTCCAGGTTTGGCGGAGTTATTGCCTTTTTTATAGATAAAATTGGCGAGGGCTTGTCGAGGCCTATTTACACCACTTCAAGTCAGGTGATAAAACGTCTTGATGAGAACTCTTTTGAATTTTATAACTTATTTTGCACCAAGAAAGCTTGTACCATGAATGCAAAAAGTAGTATACGACAGAAACTTCCCTGGAGTATTGCCAAATGACTTGAAATGTGTAAACAAGCCTTTGTAGATTTTTCAAATCACATAGAAACAGTAGGGGCATTGAATTTTGAACAAAAGAAACTTTAGCGGAAAGAAAATAGTAAAGCCTTGGTCAAACGCATCCAACATTTCATCCAACATTTCCACCCAAAAAAATTTAAGGTAGCCGATGTCTATGAGGGGGTGGTCAAACGCATCCAACATCTCATCCAACATTTCATCCAACATTTCCTTGATCGTACATCGCCTGCGCAGCCATGTGTTTATATCAATTAAAAAAGGTGCGAAAAACAAAACGAAACGTTCTGCGCATACCCAAACATGAAATGTTGGACGAAATGTTGGATGAGGCGGTCAAACGCATCCAACTTTGCATCCAAAGCCCTGTTCACACGACACAAACTAACCCAGGGCGAACCTGGGTTAAACTAACCCTGGTTCAACCCGCGTCTGTTCACACGAAAAGATCCTCAAAATGTGTGTGAACACAAAACTGGGGCGAACCTGGGTTAGTTTTATTCCGGCATGCGCAGTTGGTAAGATAACAAAGCAAGAATTTGAGAAAATGACGGACAGAAACCAAGATGACAATGCTTTGTGCATGCTTATGTTTTGCCGGCAGATTTTTGTTTTAAAATGTATGGCTTTGGCATCGCATGTGTTTATGAAGAGGCGAGCACTAGCACGAAAAATCCGGCGAGAAAAGAATCGAGTTTCTGCTCGAAATCATATGGCTTCGTATCTCAAGCGTATCATAAAAAAATTTCTTCGTCCTCCCAAGTTGATCCTCGGTCTATTTTTCCTCAATTCATAACTTTTAGAATGACCAAATGAATATGCATAACAGTTTAGAATGAATAAATATCTGTGAAGATAATATAACTTCAGTGAATGAGATCGAAACTAACCTAGGTTCGCCCCAGGTTTGCGTTCACACGACATTTTCCAAAACTAAGGTTCGACCCAGGGTGAACCCACCTCCCGAGGTGGGTTAGTTTAACCCGGGGCGAAACCAGGTTAGTCGCGTTCACACTACAAAAATTTGACCTAGGTTAGTTTAACCCAGGTTCGCCCCGGGTTAGTTTGTGTCGTGTGAACAGGGCTCAACATTTGAAAACAAAATTTGTTTTTGATCTCGATCAAACTTCATCCAACATCAGTTTGCAAATGTTGGATGATCCAACATGGGTGGTCAAACGCATCCAACATTTCATCTAACATTGGTTTTCAACATGTTGGATGAAATGTTGGATGCGTTTGACCGGGGCTTAAGATCATTTGAAAACGCAGATTTTGGCGTTTTCGGGTCGTTCTGACAACAATCACAGCTGTTACTACTATTATCTCTCGGCCAAAATATTATATTGTTCAAGATCCAGTGCCTTATCAGTTTGTGTGTGAGTTGGAGAGGCAATAACTCCGCCAAACCTGAAAACCACGAGGCTATTTACTATTTTTGGAGGAGCTGCTAATCATCTTTCAGTGCAACTAACTTCTTTGTACATGCAGTTGTTTTTGAAGAAATTTGGTCAGATTTAAGCCAACCCTTGCATCATTTAAAGGAAGAAGCTTATTTCTCCTCCGGAGAGGCATTTGCTAAGGGCGGTCAAACTTTAACCCCTGATTTCACCACCTTATCCCAGCAGATTATTAATCACCATCACGTTGCAAGATGCCTAGCGTCATACAGTATAGGTACCTCAAAATACCCATTTGAATTTCTCCGCTTAGAAGTGACTCATAAGTCATCCCTAGCCTGGTCCAGAATATGTGCATTCATCACCAAAAAGTTTGAGACTACCTTTCCAGCAGTGATAACTTTTGTTTGTGCAGCAGGAATCATGCTACTGCTCTGCCTGTTGGCCGTTGTTTTTAAAGGAATCGTTTCAGGTAAATTTTTCCAATTGGATTTCAAATTTTGATGTTGCATTTTTATAAGTGTTGCACCATTTCACTACAGGTCTCATTAACGTGCGGGAGTGCCACTCACAGACGTAAAACATTACTGCACAATAGTTGCTGGTACATTTACTTTAGTCTGGAATGAATTGATTGCAGGCATGACACTTTCCAAACCATTTGCTTGCTGGCACAGAACATTTTGGATGAGGCTTTTTTTGCTATGACGTCACGATTAAATTAATAGAAATTGGAAATAGACAAAATCGGCAAAGGTTTGTTTGCACCATTTACACCTATTTCAAGTCATGTGATCAATCACTTGATAAAACATCTTTTGATTTCTCTAACATATTTCGTGCCATGCAAAGTTTAGACTTGTGCCAAGTCTATCTCTGCAGTCCGTCTTACCGTTCCCTTTTCGGTAGTGCCTGGATCCACCATTCGCTGGATCCGCCATTCCGACATTCCGTCAAGAGATCTCTCGAGCTCTCTTGACGGAATGTCGGATCTAGGGAATGGCAGATCCAGGAACTACCGAAAAGGGAACGGTAAGAGGGACTGAAGAGATAGACTTGGGGCAAGTCTAAGCAAAGTTGTGCCCTGAGTGCAAAATATGGCATAATACTAAAATTTCACAAGAGTATGGTCACATGGCTTGAAATGGGCAAAACAAACCTTAACCGAGTATGTCTATTATATGGCAGCACTGCCAACAGCCCTGCCAACAAGTGGGATGGTTACAAAAATGCCAGCCAGGATCCATTTCAATTCATACAGCATTTATTTCTTGATTTCTTTACAAAATATCTGAATTCTGTGAATTCTTAATAGCAACAGTTCAAAACTTAATGTGCAACTAGGCTTGCCGCGCGTCGCCTGCGGCGCCGCGCTGGCCCGCCGTCGTAATTGGCATTCAAGTGTATGGAAAGTTAAGTTTACGTGCGCCAGTTACTAAGGGAGAGATGTGTATATTCTTATTCTATCTATTTTCCCAAGTTGGGGGGGGGGGGGGGCTCTGTTCTGTTCCTCAAATTCTAGATTACCTTTTTGGGTCTCAAATATGGGAGACAGCAAAACAACGGGTAAAATATTTTTTACAAACCAAAGTAAGATCAAGTAACATTACTAAAATCAAAATATTGAAATTTCCAAATAAATTATGAGCAATCTAATCAGTTGGGGCACTTGTCCATGGAATTAAGATGCTGACTTCATGAATTTTAGTAGTGTTGGGTCAGAGAAAATATTTTTCGGCATCTATTTTCATGCTAGGAATTATCATGTTGGGTTGATGCTTGGTACCCCAGCCTAAGCACAAATATCCTGAATATACCTCAGGATGGGGTCTATTTGGTACTCTCTATCCCTCTGTTAACTGTTTATATCTTCTCCATGCTGAATACTTTCAATAATTCTGCAGACCCTTAAGATCTCCTCGATCTATCCAGTTGACTCGTTGGCCAACATCCTCTCTCCTTGCTCTCATTGGCGTATTTTTTCTCACTCCTGCACTATCTCTCGTTTGCCTGCTTTGCTCTTACTGCCTTCCGTGCACTCTCTGCTTGTTTTCTTTTTCTCTTAGTTTTAACTATACTCTAAATGATTTAGATGCCCACATTGCGCTCTCGTGCCTTCGCTACTCTCGTTGATTTAGTTCCCCATTTTTTGCTTTGTTGTTCTTTGCTCACCAGGGATAGGGAGACGCGTTTGTATCAAATGTTCAATTGTTATCATAGTTGCCGTGTCAGCCATGGTTAATGTTTAGTTGTAGCATGTTGCAGCTACGAATCTTATTTCATTCAGGTACGTAGGAAGCATCTCAAACTGGGGGGGGGGGTGCACAACACTTCAAGGGCATTTTTAATTAAGCTAAATGGGCACTTCCTAAAAATAAAAAGGGAACGTCTTTGTTTATTGCAAAATCGTGGGGGCATGTGCCCCCAGTGCCCCCGGTTCATACGTCTCTGTTTTCAGTCTGCCGGGAAAGTCTTCCACTGACGCTTAGAATTGATCCCATATTGACTTTTCAAAACAACCGATGCCAGGGCCTATACTCAACCTTTCGCTAAGAGTTCATAACAATGGTTTTTTAGTATGTTATGTATCAATTTGCCACAATGAATATTTAGATGTTTTCATGTAAAGATAGGCGACATTCGTATTTGGCGCTTTGCGCATATTTTCTGCGCAAGACCACGAGATCTTTCTTTTCGAGAAAAACTTCCGGACGCAGGAGGTGAAGCTCCACAAAAAAACAATACACAAATCAACGAAACAAAGAGATGAAGCCTCAGAGAACAAAGTAGTCTACTCACAGTAAGTTCTATTATTGTTTTAGTACTGTATCTCATCCTTGAGACAAGCAATAAATCAAAGGAAGCTGTTGCTGCAGCGGCCGAAATTTAGTTTGGCCTAAAGTCAACTGCAGACAAAAATGCACTTGAAAAATTCCCTACAGCAATTAATTTAAATTTTGAATCATAATGAAACCCATACAGTTGAACGCAGAAGACTTTAAATATTTTTCTAGTCAACTTATTTTTGCAGTTTGCTTGGTTTTAAACGAATGGCGAGGGTAAAAGTTCTGGGTGAATTTCAACATCGATTTTGAGTTTCCATAATTTTTTTTGGAAGAAGGCCGCGAAGAACTGTAAAACTGCCTACTGAAAAACTTAACACAGCAAATTATGTAGATTTTGGATCATAACGAAACCCATACAGTTGAATGCAGAAAACTTCAAATATTTGGTTTTAAGTGATTGGCGAGGGTAACAGTTCTGGGTGAATTTCAACATCGATTTCGAGGTTCCATATTTTTTTTGGAAGAAGGCCGCGAAGCGAAGAACTGCATACTGCCTACTGAAAAACCTAACACAGCAACTTATGTGGATTTTGAATCATAACGAAACCCATACAGTTGAATGCAGAAATCTGCAACTCTCTGCGACAGGACATTTCCATTGGTCGCAGAGTGTTGCAGAATTTTGGTGCCATGTTTCAAAGGCAATAAGGCAGGTATTTTTGAAACAGGTCAACATCATGTGACTCTTTTGTTCTGGGATTGCAGTTGATCGCAGAACTTTGGGACAGGTGTTTCCATTGATTGCAGAGTCAGAGCGTCGCAGCATTTTAGAACAGCTGTTTCCATTCGTTGCAATATGTTGCAGAACCAAGATTCTGCTACAATTCTGCAATACTTGCTATTAATGGAAACCAAGCTTTATCCCCTCGAAGAAGAACGAGAAAAATCTCCAAAACTACTCACTATAAAATACCTTGCAACCAATAATCAACGGCTTTGATTCAAAATGAAACATATACTAATAGATGCAGAAAGTTTTGAATAATAATACTGCACCCTTCGTTTTCTGGATTATTTGGTTTTAAATGAATAGGACGGGTTGAATCTCGGAGGGGTTTTCACAAAGAATCGAAGGCGTTCATCTTTCCCCTTGAAGAAGAACGAGAAAAACCTCCAAAACTACGAGCTAAAAAATACCTTGCAACCAATAATCAACGGCTTGATTCAAAATGAAACATATACTAATAGATGCAGAAAGTTTTGAATAATAATACTGCACCCTTCGTTTTCTGAATTATTTGGTTTTAAATGAATAGGACGGGTTAAAACTCGCAGAGGTTTTCACAAAGAATTGAAGGCGTCGATCTTTCCCCTTGAAGAAGAATGCGAACAACTGGAAAAACTACGAACTAAAAAAATACCTAGCCACCAATGATCAACGGCTTGATTCAAAATGAAACATATACTAAAAGATGCAGAAAGTTTTGAATAATAATAATGCACCCTTTGTTTTCTGAATTATTTGGTTTTAAATGAATAGGACGGGTTGAAACTCGCAGGGATTTTCACAGAGAATCGAAGGCGTTCATCTTGTCTCCTTGGAGAAGAACGCAAATAACTGGAAAATCTACACCTACTGAAAAATACTGTCGATTCAGATGAATTTGAATCAACATTATTTTATCATTTCCATAATTAATATTCAGTTCATATTATTTCCTTCAAAGAAAGGCTAGATGATCCAAAGAAACTACCGCGAAACAAATTGACTATTGATAAAATGAATGGATCCATGCAAGCAACATCAAACATATACCTATAGACGGGGAAAATAAGCTAACCATCTAAGCAAGTGCCTAACCACAGTTTTTAAGGTTTATATTGTTAGAATAGGCCATTGAGATTAATTTAAGACTATGTGCCATTTGTGAAAAGTGTCGAGTGTCACGTGATCGATGACGTCACAGAAGGGCTTAATGTCGCTAAATACTTCGATAACTTTTGACAGATGTGTTGTATTAGCTTGGGATTTGCATAGTTGAAAAGAGCATTCGAAGAGCTTTCGAATGATGTATTGCATTTTGCAATTTAGTGAAATGCGAAAAATTTTCTATGACGTCATAAACTAAATGACGTCATAATTGACTAATTTTAAAACCATTTCAGCTGATATTTTTTGCTTGATTTGTACTAAATCAACGATGCAGATTCCGAATCTGCAGTCAGAAAACACTAATAATTCATAGGAATGTAAAATCATGTCTTGTCATTTTCCCTATTGTGTTTGAACTGAGGCAATATCAAGGGAAAATGCTCAAACCCAAATTGAATACCTATGAAATATAGGTGTTTTTTGACTGCAAATTCGGAATCTACGTGGTTCATTTGGTAGAAATCAAGGAAAAAATTCCAGCTAAAATGGTTGTGAATATTTGTCAATTATGACGTCATGTCATTGATGACGTCATAGAAATTTTTTTGCATTTCACTAAAATGCAAAATGCTATACATCATTCGAAAGCTCTTCAAACGCTCTTTTCAACGATGCAAATTTCAAGTTAGTCCAACACATCTGTCAAAAGTTATCGAAGTATTTAGGGGCACAAGCTCTTCTTTGACGTCATCGATCACGTGACATTCGAAACTTTTCAGAAATGGCACATTGTCTTAAATTAATCCTAATAGCCCATCCTAACAATATAAACCTTAAAAACTGTGGTTAGGCACTTGCTTAGATGGTTAGCTTATTTCCCCTGTCTACTATGCAAGTTCAGAAAAACTTACATGAATATTCCAACCATGCCTTTTTTCGAACTATCTGATTTGGAATTCATAGACATTTTAATGTACATGGCTTCCAAAAAAGGTACAAATTGGAGACAGGTTTTGGACATCTTAATGGGCATATGTTACACGGATACAGTCTTTATCAGGCTAGAGTTTGATTATTTCAAGGTATAATTTCATACAACAAATATTTCATCCTTCGATTACGTTCTAGAAACATCAGTTCATACATCTGGGAAGAGGACTGAAATAAGGACATTGGGGCGGATGGCAGAAAGCAGGAGAGAGTGGAACAAGAGGAATGGAAGCAAATCGAGAGGGAAGGAGACAGCAAAAGGAGAGACATAGTAAAGAAGGACGACAAGACCATTAAGGAACTACTAGACATTAAATTAGTAAGCATAGTTTAACAAGGCAGAAATGTTGGAGGAAGAGAGCTGCCAGTTTGGGTGATTCTAGTTGCCTTAAATCCAAAAAGGCCTTCAGGACACTCCTAACAGTGTAAAGGGATAATGAGTTTTTGTCAAATATTTCCTCCTCAATTACTTATAATTTTGGATTAGCAGCTTAAATATTATCACTTTTTGTATAACAAAACCATTTAAATCTTTATCACTGATTTCTTCTCTTATTGCCAATCAATGAAAGCCATTTCAGTGTGATTTATTTCAAAATAGATTTACATCAGAAATTGTATGATGATGACAACAACTGAAACTGTGAAAATTGAGTTGAAAGAACATGATACAATTACAAAAAAATGATTGCATGATGCCATTGCAAATTTTACTGAAATAGTCTAGTTTTACTTGAAAATTTAAGAATCTCCAGTGGGGAAAAATAGTTAAGAAACTACAGTATTTATTCTAGTCAAGGAAATCCTTAGCATATCTTTACTTTATTTTCGCTCAATTCTTGTATCATATTACTCGGAAGGTGCTTGAGTAATTTGTAAACATTGAAAAGGCTTCAAATTTGTTTGTTTCGAAACGTTCAGGATGGCACAGGCAGTAAACATGAAGATTGTCATGAGAGCTTTAAGAAACCCGTAAGACACTCTGAATTTTGAATATCTGATGATCTTAACAAACTTTCAGTACTGGCCCAACTTCTTGGTTTCTTATAAAAAATACGTGTATTCTGTGTAGGCATTTCCTTTTTGAGACCAAAACATTCTCTAGCACTTTGATGTCAACCATGTAAGATTTAAAAAATTGCAGAAGATGTTGCCCTACATGTATTAGCTCTTGGTAAGGATTCTGTATAATACATATAGACTTTTACAGAAACTGCTTATAAGAAGAACCTTCAGGCTTAATTTTTCATGAATTTTTTTGGATTAAAAAAACCAAAGAAACTTTTGCTATTTGCAGCTTCAACTTTGACAGATTATTTGAAATGAAAATGTTTGACATTGCTTTGAAGTGATGTCTGTTAATATTTCTGTTTAGACTTTACTAGATACTTTTGGGGCCCTTTTAACAAAATAAGTTATTTTATATCTAGAGCACTAGCGATGTAAGAAACTAATGAGAAACTTTTCGAGTAATATGGCCTAAAATTTAAGAAACTGGCTGCTAACCCAAGACCGATGTTTCTCATATATGTGTATTTTTTATTGAAAGGATGCCCAAACATCTATAAATAGGGTTTCCTACATTATTTATAGGAAGTATGTGTATAAAATGCAGTAATAACAAATGAAACAGAAATGCCTTATTAGTGTACTCATTTGGTCGTATTATTACACTGGAATAGTAGGTAGACTATTACCTCTGTCTTTTTCTGTATGTTTTCTTGAATAACTTTGCTTGCGGCAAGCTGAACAGAGTTCACCAGTGTGACGTTGTTCAATTCGTAAGGATCCCTCGCAAAACTAAAAATGGGTCTTCCCCATTCTTGCAAAGATGCAACACTCAACATCGCTTCTAGATTTTCTCCCGTTCATTTTTGGTCCTTGTTTGATAGGGAAAACATCCTTCATTAACGACTAGTGTAGGTAAAGTGAAACTTAGGCCGAACGAAACATTGTGAAAACTCATCAACAAACACAAGACAGGAAAATGTAACAGGAAACAATGAAGTAGCTTTTAAAGATCCTGTTTTCGGATTAAATACATGAATTCGATGATTTACACAAACTTTTACCTTGGTGGAAAACTCTTTCACGTAACTTCTCAAGCAAGCCCTACCGAAGGGCGAAGAAAAGCAATCACGTCACGTCAGCTCAAAATTTCCCGCCACAGCAACTGTGGCCTCGTTCCCACTGACATCCCTGAAGGTCACGGCGCATGCTCAGACCATGCTCAGACGAATGTCGCCTATCCTTTTGTTATGTTTTATAACAAAAATAGACACATTGCAAAATTAAATGTCCAAAACGTAAAGATAAACACTGCTATTTACAGTGGCAAGGATAGCATTAAAAGGCAAAGCTGACCTTATTTCCATAATTGTCCCCTTAGAGGATGCTGTATAACGGAAATACGTAGGAGAAAAGGAAATACAGAGCTGCATGTGTGTTTTCAATATGGTCCTTAGTAGAAGACATAAATGTCATTTTCCTCTTTCTGTATATTTTAGAAAAAGTTCTCTTTGGTCTTATGTTTGAATGCATTGATATTGTTTGTTGATTTCAACTCAGATGGAAGACTATTCTATGTTTTGGCCCCAGATAAGATAGGCATTTGTTTCCAGTTTAATTTTGTGGAATGGAAATTCTAACTTGAACTTGGACCTTCACGTTGTTAAGCCTTGGTTGACTGGAAGGAATATCTCAGCACTGTATACCGGGGCAGTTTCTTTGAGAAAATTACAGCTCTCTAAATGGTAGCATATGACATTATATAATGTTCATTATTTTCTTCCCAAGAGCTTGTTAGAATTTCTAATACAAATTTACTTCAACCTGCTTGCAAATCAATAGTTGAAACATGGGTAGTTGGACACTGCTGGTGTGCTTCTATGGAGGAGTGCTGGATAATATGTATCTGCGGAGGAAATATTGTTTAGTACTGCGGACGTTCTTTCGATATCTCCTCCACAGTACTAAACAATACTTCCTCCGCAGATACATTATCCAGCGCTCCTTCATAGAAGCACACCAGCAGTGTCTAACTACCCATGGTTGAAAATGGGGAAATTCAAAAGCAGAAAAAATACACTTCCATCTAAGTGGCGTATGCTGAGATCCATTGCAGTCTCTCTTACATGTCTCATGTTCAAACGGATATGTCTCTGGTGTAATTTCTCCCTTTTCAAAACCCAGTAGAATCCTGTTTTATCAGCTCTGGTCAGCTCTTTGCACCAGCCTTGCACCAAATTCAATTCCACTCCGTCTCGCCTGTCTACTCCGAGACCTTTTTGCACTGTTAGTTGATTTACCTGCATTTGATATATTGTTTCTCGCAGCCGTCTCTATTCTTGTTGTCCTTCCTTCTGCATAGCTACTCATTTTTTGAAATATTAAGTCTTATCACATATAGGCACGCGGTTTAATCGGTGTCCATTTCCGTCGATGCTTGCCAACGTTCTTTATAATTCCAAAGATAGAGGCAAGATGAACCTGTTCGTTGTTGTTCCTCTATTTCTCCCCATTGCTTCCTCCACGGGGGGGGGGGTTCTTCCATAGTAAAGGTACCTGGGGATGTGCCGCAAGCAAGGGTATACTTTTTCGGACTTCTAGTCTAGCCAAGGGTATACTTTTTTGCAATTTTGGCCAGCAACGGTCTAGCCAAGGGTATCATTTTAGACAATATTGGTCTAGCGAACGGTCATGACATCATATTTGGCACAAATTTGACAATATTGGTCGAGAAAATGGTCAAAATTGGTCTAGCCAAGGGTACCATTTTCGTAAAAAATGGTTCAAACAATGGTGAAATTGGTCTAGCCAAGGGTACCCTTTTGAAGATGCTCGCGGCAGACCCCTACCCAAAATTTGGCCGAGAACCCCCCCCCTGGCTTCCTCTTTTCACTGCTTATGTATCCTTTCTTTGCTAAATGTTCATGCAATTTAAAGTCCCTCAAGATTTTTTCAATCTATCCTGCTAAGTTGCGCTCCCTAATTTCCCAAATTTCCCACAGTTGCAGTCATTGCTCTTGTTCGGTTAAGGAGCAGTCATTTTTTATCCTGGGTTACCAAGGCGGAGGATTTTTGACAGGGTTATGAGAATCTTTCCCATTACTGTGTGGGGGTATCCAAATATCAAGGGAAATTGGTATGAGGTACAAAACTATTTTGCTTGAAAACTATTTATGTGAAGTCATCAGTTAACATTTAAAAGTAAAATTGAAAGACAACTGGAAATGATGAATCACTGGACCTGTATGCAAATTGCCTGGAATAAATTGGCATGCATGTGTATAAATTTTATACATCACATCCTCGAAGACTTCTGGATGGGGTACAAAACCATTTCGCTGCAAGGTGGTGGGGTATAAGACTTTTTTCCAAATTCAAGATGGGGTATAAAATTGAAATGTTGTCTAATTCTGTTAAAGTATTTTCCGCGCTGGTACCCAGGATTAAAATAACCGCTCCCTTACTTTCCATCGTTTACCTTCTTTAATCTTTGCTCTTCTGAAATTTACATACTAATGCTCCTCCGTTGTACCCAAATTAACAACATGTATCAACCGTGTAAGTGAGGAAATAATTGGATAATCTGTGATTTGGATAAGCCTGGGCCCCCGTCGTTACCTACAAATATGACATTGAATAAGAAACTGCTAGCAATACCCCAGGGGGACGGTTACTTATTACATTTGTTTTCAGGGTATCGTTTTCACCAATTTTTTCTAGCACGGGGTATCAAGATCAAGCAATTTTTCTAGAGCAGGTTGTCAAAACACCAACATGCCAAAAAGAGATATTTTGCTAGACCCCCCTCCCCCTGGAGAAAACGTAAGCTTCATTGAAAAGAATAGCTTCTGACTGATTATCGAACGAACGAAACAGTCAATCGTTATGGCACTCCTTGACCCTTTCAGCAAATTCCTCGCTCAATTCACTAACTGTTTAGAATAGACTTCTCAACTCTCCTTTCCCTGAAGGGCTCCTCTGCAGCGAGCATATTTATATCCTCTCCTCTAGAATGTGCGAAAGTAAGAGGAACTCTGAGTAAGACATCTACTTTTAGCATCTCATTGCCCATTTATATCCCGTACTCTCTTTTTAGCTCTATGCCCCTCAGAATAAATCTCCCTTTCATTCGACCCCCCCCCCTACTTCTCTGAAGTTTTCCTTTGTATGGATGCACTCATGATCTTATTTATGACATGATTCTTCTTTCCTTGACAACACCAAAATCACACAAACAGGAAATCGTTGACAGCATTTTCTGCTTTGTATCATCCGATGTAGGTGTATAATCCGGAGCAGTGGAACCAGAGTATGGAACGATAGGAGCCTTGGATCTCCGGTCCCGTGCTGCTAAGGATCCAGGGGGGGGACACTTTGCAAGTTTGCAAGTTTGCAAGCAACCTGAGTCGATTCATAAAATATTGTTAGTGGTGTCGAAGTGTAAATAATGCAAAGAGCGAAGCAAAGCCCAAAGCCAAAGCAACTAAAAAAGGGAATGGTCTGAAGATCGCAGCTCTTAACATAGTCTCACTCAGAAAGCATAGACACGAATTGAATGTATTACTCCATGAAAATGATATTGATATCATAGCTTTGAGTGAGACTAGGTTAAGCAGTAAGATTGAGGACCCAGCTCTTTCAATTGAGGGTTACAAACTTTTTAGGCATGACAGGGATGAAATGGGAGGTGGTGTAGCTAGAGCTGAAAAACGGCAAAGCCAGTGGGCCAGATAGAATTCCTGTCGGACTAGTCAAAGATGCATCCGAATTCATCGCTCTCCCCCTTACTCTAATCTATAATTCATCGCTGGTCGCGGGAGTTTTTCCAGATATCTGGAAGGTTGCAAGGGTAACCCCAATTTTTAAGTCAGGTGCAAGGGATGACATGAATAATTACAGGCCTATATCCGTTCTATCCATATTTGCAAGGATTCTGGAAAAAATTGCTCATGATCAGCTGATCGACTATTTCAAAGAGAAGCAGTTGCTAAAAAAGAATCAGCATGCGTTTCGTAAGCTACACTCAACAATCACATCTCTAGTAAAGAGTACTGATGAATGGCATAATAACATTGATTCTCAAAAGGTCAATATGGCGATGTTTTTGGATTTAAAAAAGGCCTTCGATACGGTGGATCACAAAATACTGCTCGAAAAACTTTCTAGGTATGGCGTGCAGGGTAAGGTGATTAGCTGGTTTCGATCCTACCTCACTGAACGAAAACAGTTTTGCAGAATCAATGGTAAATGTTCTATGTCTTTGGGGGTAACCTGTGGCATTCCCCAGGGTTCCTGTCTAGGCCCCCTTCTCTTCATCATATACCTTAACGACTTTGAAGAATGTTTACAGTTTTCTTCGGCGAGCATGTATGCTGATGATACGCACACAACGATAGCCTCTGAAGATATTAACGAACTTGCCGAGATGATGCAGGAGGAGCTACAGAACATTTCTGAGTGGATGAGGGTCAATAAATTAAGTGCCAATCCAAAAAAGACTGAGTTTATGCTTATCGGCCATCCACGTAGAATTAACAAAATTGAACCTCTGGCTCCATTGAAACTTAATGGCACAGAAATAAAACGAGTGACAAAAACTAAATCACTAGGGGTTATTGTCGACGAGAATCTAAGTTGGAAGGAACACTTCAAATCCTTGAAAGGTAAAGTAGCAAGTGGTTTGTCTGCACTGAAAAAACTTAAAAACGTTCTTCCGCAATCTAAGCTATGTGAGGTTTACCATGCGCTGGTTGAAAGTCACCTCCGATATGGGAATGTCATCTGGGGTAGCCTGCCCAACACGAAGCTGCAAACGCTTCAGCGTCTACAGAACAGGGCCTTCTCCATTATTCAAAATGCTAGAATAAAGGACCCCTGGATCAATAATGGGCTGAACGTTGATCAAATCATCTATTTTGACAGATCTATCATGACACACAAAATAGTCAACAAGCAGTGCCCTGAGAGCCTCTGGAACAAGTATAGTCAGAGGAATGAAATTTCTAGGTATAACACAAGAAACAATAGAAATCTCGACATCCCAAAGTTTAAACTTGAGTGTACAAAAAAAAGTTTCCACCTTTCCGGGCTTAAAGCTTGGAATGAAATACCAATCGAAATAAGGGAAATCCCCTCGCTCTATCAGTTTAAAAGAAAATTGAAAACGCATTTAAAGAGCTCAGTAAACCCTAACTAAAACACGACTCCCAGGAAGATCAGATCTCAGCCTGGATCCAATCCTAGCTAATACCAAATTTTAAAATTTTGTTTTTCATTTTTCATTTAAAACAAACTTGTAACTTTTGTAGTTTAATTTTGTACTGATGGGATATCGTGTAAAAATAAAAATATGAATTGAATTAACTCAGCGCATGCACATACGGGGATGTCAGTCGATATTTTTGGGTCAGAATATTGCTGAAAGTGATATTCTTGGGTCCAAATAAACTAAAATATGCTCGTTTACAGATGTCAAGGTATAAAATGAGCTGCTTTTTTGAAGCTAAATGAAGCTAAACTGGTATTTTTTGGGTTTCCTGAAAATTCCTCGGCGTATATGAAGACCCATTTGCGTATATGAAGAGTTTCCCCCCTGGGCTAAGAATGGTCTCCCTTTCTCATTCAAACCCCTCCTTTACTCTCCTCTCGGGCCAACAAAATTTATGCTGGAAAAAAAAGTCGATCTGTATAACTCTGCCCTCTCCTACTTTCAAAAAGAGAGTCTGAGTAAAATAAAGCTCCAATCATTTCTATGGCTCCAATCTTTCATTGGTCCGACAATTGTGATATGTGTAAAGATCATTCCCTTGTACACAGACAACTGAAAGGGATTCCGCCAATCCTTCGATGTCACCGAATTCGCCCCTTACCCTGATTTGGGGGCGAATTTGAGAAAACAAAATCTCTATTGCACCCCGTAGAGGGAAGACGAAGATATTTGGAAAGTTTCCCGAGGATCAGCGCAACGGTGCTCGAGTTTTACGCCACACAAAATTCGCTTCACGTTTTAATAATATAATATAGAATAGAAGATAGATAGATATAGATAGAAGATTAGCAAATTCATTCTGGTCCTGACTTGAACTTCTACAAATCGCAACGAAGTACTTTTTTCTATTTAATTGGATCTCACACACAACAAACTCAGGGAGATTCACCAGGTCCGAGCGATTTTTTGAAGGAAGAGAATTCTTGACGTACAACCCAACGCCACCTCTTTTAAGGTTTTTTGGATAATTTTCTTTATGAAATGTTTAGCAGTGAAGTGCAAGCCTGAAATGTACAGCTGTCAAGTGCAAACCTAAGCGTCAAGTGCATAGCTGTCAGGAAAGTCCACAGTTGCGGCCTACCTTTAAGATCAACCCTTGACTTTTAGCTTCAAGAACAAATTGTACTGCTAATCAGAAGCAATTTCCAAGAACTGATTTCTTCCAAATTACTGAACATCAAGGCTCTTACATTCAATTTTAAACTCAATAATGTGTTGATGACTCAAAGATTGCATTTTTTCAAAAATGCACCTTTAAGCTTATATTGCCGCAACAAATGACATAAAGATCTCTTTATCTTTTCCCCAAGAACATTTTTATGAATCTGAAAAAATACTTTTTAACAAAAACACATAAATGAATTCTGCCACGATTGCAATAAATTTCAGCAGAGTAAGACTCTTTTGAGTTAAACCATTTGTCAGAAGTACCTGCTGTAATTTTGAAGAATATATAGTGTATACCAGGGTAAAAATGGGTAAGATTGGGGTTGAATGGGCAGGGCTAAAACTTTGGATAACTTTCGCGAAAATCTTTGTTCCCAGATTTCCTTTTTACAAGTGCTCTAACAACCATCCTTGATATAGCGAATGTTGATTTATCAGTTCAGAGTCTACTGTTTTCAAGCAATCAACACTACCCAGTTACCCCCACCCACATTACCCGTGCAGAGGCTATTAACTTCAATTGTGACATCATAACAAAAATGGCACAAGAACAGAATATAATTCCAATAGAATTAATCATGCTGAGCAGTCGCATGGATTTTGCAATGTCAACAAAATCTGTTCAACAAAATTAATCAAACACTGCGTGGACTTATCGTAAAACGATTGCAAGTCCTTCCTGTTGGGCGGGGCGGATTTTCATCGATAAAATGTAGCGTAAGCTCAAGAATACAGTATGTCTATTTAGTGAAATGGGAAATCTTTATATTGCCTTACAATAAAAGCTACAATAAAGCTTCATTTGCAAGATCTACATATCCAAGTGGTCGGATTAATGCATAGATTCCTGCAAGGAGGTGTCGTCTTTGTACATCAAAGCAAGGGCAGAGCAACAAGACGTGTTCCGTATCTTCAATACCATCATTTCTCGGAAACATTGGATTTGTGGTATCTTTAAAATTGTGTTTAAATTTATGAAAATTTAGCTTGCTGAGACTGACTCTAAGTTAAACAGCAGTCTTCATCATAAGAAAATAGTCATGTGTGTGGCAAATCACACGCATAATTTTGTCCATGCGTGCGATTCACACTTCTACCTACGTTAATGGTTTCCAGATGGTAACAATTTCAGAAGCATACCAACATACCACAGTACCTGGATAACTCAAAATTAGTTATTGCAAAATACCCCGTATCTTGGAAAATTTATTATCCCTTTAGTTTGGAATAATATATAGGAAACGTGATAACTCGAATACATCTCTGTCTCTCTTGAGAGCTCGAGTTGTTTATCACCTGCACTGATTATATGCATTGCAACAACTACAACCAGGACTCATGATCAAACTTGTATCCAAGATGAAAGCATTACATAGACGGTCTAAGGCACTGTTTCCACCCATCCGTTATCGCTAGTTTTGGTTCGTGTCCGTTTTTCTTCACCAAAAAGTCGTTCCTATCATATTCTTGTTGTAACAAACATGGAACATTGGCATTATACAAATATCTTCATGAATTCCTTTTTGATTCGTTGTTTGTGTTTCTATTTGAAAGATCTGTTCCTAATGCGTTTTGCTTTGAAACTGTTCCGTTTTTAAAACTTCCACGTTCAACAGCTTTTCTTGAAAGCTCCTTCTTTACCCTTCTTCGATCTTTGAAGAGATGCGCAAAAGGGTTTACCAGGAAAACGGTTTTAGATTTCGCGATTCGGGATTTTGTAAAAAGAGATGGTATTTTGGGTATCCAGAAAAATAAGATCACAATTCATTGTCATTCTCATAACGGGAACTCCATGGAAGAAAACTCCGTAGAGGCGGCACCAACTGTGAAAAAGTTAGATGGACCAGGAAGGAATTTAACAAACAGCAAGTCAGGTATACTCTTGAGAAAACTACAGTAGGTAGAATTGGACAAACGTTGTATACGGCCAGTTTTACTTGCCAGTCTAGGATATAATGGGCTGAACATTTCCAAAGTCAACAGTCCATTCCCTGCCACCCCTACTGCTTTGCAGTGGAAATTTCTCTCCATCATATTTTAACAACAGGAGATTTTTCTCCCATTTCAAAGGAAATTGAGCAGTAAAAAACGGCAACAAAGTTATCAAATTGCAACATCGATGTCATAAAACAGCTACCACGCAGTGCTCTATCATGAAAACCTAAAGCAGTTAGTCGCCAATGATTGTCTTACAGAATGGGCTGTGGCTTTTCAAGGGTATTTTTGGCACAATCATCGAAAGAAGAAACAGTAATGGGTGTTTAAGTGATCTGCTGCTGCAAATCATCCTTTGATCAATTGAAAATAATATTGACTACTGACAAAAATCTTGTGATTTGCGTATGAAATTTTGACAGTATGAAATCTTCTGTCGACCTTCATTGTTGAGATTTCTTGCAATCTAATATCGACAAAGATCTTGAAAAGACAAATAACAGCACTACTGTATTATTTGTTTGCACTTCTCTAATTCAGTAACATCGTGTAACATAACATCGTGTAACATAGACTTAGCACGTTCTTTTGTAATGTGCTGCACAAATCTCGCCACAAACTTGCAAACTTTAGAAAGGCGTTTCAGTACGTTATTTTCCTTCCTTCTCTAACTTGTAAGTCTTCCTAATGACCACGTTCTTTAATCCGTTAATGACTTTGCATCATCTTTATCTAAGTTGAATTGATTGCTGCACTTAATCAATTGGGAAAACCGGAAGTCAGAATTACCCAAGTTCTTGACCTCTTGGTACCCTACCACAGAACAGAGGGGCAACAAGGAAGTAGATTTAAGTTGCAGCGATTACGATCGCAAATGAAAGAAGATCGCGATAAAACATATCTTTTCTAATAGTTCAACAAATAGGATATTTTCAGAAGGCAAAAAATAATTGTCAAACATCTGACTCATGCGTGCGATGAATCGCTCGCATTATCGGCTCCATGTGTGTGCCAATGCGTGCCCGTGCGATCGCACGCATTAAACGACGAAGACTGAAACAGCCAGGCCTGCAAAATATCATTGCTTACATATTCAGGGAGCAAGCCTTTCAAACGCCGGGCCTTTTTTGGTACTCACATGGTATATTAAGGTACTAAACAAGTATAGTGGGTTATCTTAAGTCAAATTTCAATATGTTGTTGGCAAGCAATGCCTAGCAGGTTGCTACATACCAGATGATTTATTAATTTTGCAACAAAGAGGTACAGTATGTATATTCAAATATAAATGAATTAGAAAAAATGCAAACATTGAAAAAACTGAAGGAAAATCAAATTCGTAATGAATGAACTTGCAATCAAACCAGAATCAGGTTGCTGATCTGGTTAAATTTTAGGCACCAACAACTCCAGTGCTATGGCAATTGCAGTCTACATGTACCTGACAGTACCTTTGTTTGTTTTGCTATATATAATTGATTCTTTTTGTTCAAAAGAATTTGCACCCTGACTTGAATGAATGGAAAAATCATTTGCTTTTGTTTAAACAAGATTCAATGATTGTCTTGTATGAAATTTAAATTTGAAGTCCTAT
This sequence comes from Aurelia coerulea, assembly GCA_039566865.1. Lineage (NCBI taxonomy): Eukaryota > Metazoa > Cnidaria > Scyphozoa > Semaeostomeae > Ulmaridae > Aurelia > Aurelia coerulea. The sequence goes on from CM076945.1 coordinate 18,748,669, forward strand.
TTGGTACTTTAATTACTTGCTATGTTTATCAGTAGTGGACTTCAGTGGAAAATTAAAGGTAATGTGTCCATGTACAGTAAGTACAGCGGCTTTGGGGGGGGGGCTGCTTAATGGACAAACTTTTTGTCTCAGGTCAAAGTTGCCTAGGCCCTTTGGAGGCCTGCAAATACCTATGTTATCTCAATTTATTTTCTTGTTGCCGGCTCAACTACCCTTCCGGTTTTTTCAGAAAGGCGAGCATAAGTAAAGTAAATTATCAAAGTCGTAAGTATAAATGCAATGAAAAAAGCTTATTTACAATCTTACACTCTCATTTAGTTAGCCACTTTCCTTATCCGGATTTTTGTCCCAAAAACGCAAATTTTAACGGATTCAGGTGAGACCCCCCCCCCCCCTCCCCCCCCCCCCCCCCACTAATGGATAAAATCCATTAACAGGGATGAAAATCTTTTGTTGATGACCCCTAAATAGTTTTAAACTATCTATTTAGAGATAGTTTTCCTTTTTTTAACACTGTGTATAAATATTCTTGCAAATAGGTTTCTAATATTATGGGTTTTTAGTAGTAATTAGTTTTGTAAGATTTGTATTTTATAATTGTAATTAATGTTTTTGTAGAGGGCCCCTTGAAAATCAGCTCTGCTGAAGGACAACCCTTAAATAAAATAAGAAAAATATGAAAATATGAATACCACAGGACTTCAAGATTAAATTTCACACAAAAAATTGATTGAATGTTGTTAAAACAAAAGCAAATGAAGTGTGTCCATTCATTGAAGTCAGGGTGCAAAAATTCATTTGGAAAAGAATCAATTATGTATAGCAAACAAACAAAAGTACTGTGCGTGCGAGGTACATGTAGATTGCAATTGCCATAGCACTGGAGTTGTTCATGACTAAAATTTAACCATAGCAACAACCTGGTTCTGGCTTGATTTGAAGTTCACTCATTTTGAATGTAATTTTCCTTCAGTTTTTCAATGTTTGCATTTTATCTAATTAATTTGCATTTGAATATACATGCCATTTCTTCTAATAATAAATATAATTTAATTTAAAAAAACAGTATTTACGTATGCAGCAAAAAAATGCCAGCATTCCCTCCTGCTTGTTAACATAACATATATCAAGATTCGACTTCAAATAAGCCCCACTATACTTGTTTGGTGCTTTATTATAGTAAATACGGTATATATTATATACATACATGATGCCTTGGCAAACTAACACCATCTGTGCACAAAATATCAAACTTGTACTGGTTGTTGTCCCTTTTAGGGGTATAAAATTATGCAATATAAAGCGAGAAAACGCTCCAAATAATTTTGCAAGAGCTCAACTCAACTCATAAGCAAGCTTGCCTTGCCTTCTTGCGAATTCTTATACCAAAATGTACTAAACTGGCAAATGATGTCCAATATTTTAGTCTTCGTGCTACGAAACATAAACCTTTGCTATGAAGGCATTTAGGTAAATCCGCCCTCCCCAAACAAAAGGACTTTAAATCGTGTTACTAACCATGTGTCATAAAGTCCACAGCCGTGTAATGAATGGATGGGATGGCAAGCTCTTAACAGACACATACCTCGTTCTTCTTTTCCTTTGCAGTTTTTGTCTTTTCTAAACCATAATACCTGAGCAGATCTCTAAAATAACCAAAGCAAACCAGTATGCCATACCCAATGTATGTGATTACGGCAACAAGAAGAGGCGTTTCCTCGAATGATTCTTCGAAAATGACCGAAGGTTTATCGTTCAGTACAGCTCTGTGGGTTGTACGTCCATTCTTCTCGCTAAGTGATGGTTTATCGGACTTCAAATCCGTGACATCGATTGGAAATCTCATTCCTGCATCAAGCTTTCTTAAATCTGGTGGCACAACCATCGTTATGATGTAAAATGAAATCTGCTGACTCGACTGTTGATTAGGCCACTCGGCCGCTCCTTCCTTCGATACTCAACTGGTTCGCGCATGGCAAATAAAATAATCTATTCTCTTCTCCACCACACCTCCAACGAATTTCCTCCGCAGCTACCTACATCAGGGACGTCCAGGGTTCTAAATGTAAATGTTGTAAACAAGGGCAGATTTTGTAATACAATAGCATGAGTTTCTTTTGTTGACACCTCAATTCAAAGCGATTAGCGATTGCAGACACAGGAAATTCTCTCAACCAGTAATTCAAAACAAACAAAGCCGCAAGAGTTTCTCTGAAACCCAGGTAGCTAGCTCGCTCGTGCATTCCAGAAACTGTGTTTAAGGGCAAACATGAGCATAGATCGAAAGAAGAAGGAGGCATCGACACATCTGCCGCGGGCATTTTATTTGTTTGGTTCAAAAACCGTTTAGGAGGCGATTCAATTCTCTTAGTTTTTTAGGTGTTATCAAAACATTTACTGCTCAGCTTCTGGACTAAAGAAATAAAATTCCCGCGTAGATGTGTAGATATGTCCTTCTTCTTTCGATCTATGCTCATATTTGCCTTTAAAAATAATTTCTGGAATGCACAGCGAGCGAGCTAGCTACCTGGGTTTCAGAGAAACTTTTGCGGCTTTGTTTGTTTGAATTGCTGGTTGAGAGAATTTCCTTTGTCTGTCATCGCTAATCGCTTTGAATTGAGGTGTCAACAAAAGCAACTTGTGCTATTGTATTACAAAATCTGCCCTTGTTAAATGTTGTAGTATGACTTTCTGTAAAAGAAGCAGGGAATGAAAAATTCCTTTTTTGATAGATGACACTGCCTATGAATAAATATGTATGCTTCATGCTCCTTCAAAGGAATGCACAAGCTACTAACCAGCAAAAGTTAACAGAGTAATTTTTGCATTAAACAGTCGCTTAAACTAAAGCTTCTTCCCGTTGAAAAGCCGCAAAAACTCTTCGACAGCACAATCAGCCCCATCCTCTTTTAGTGATATGGTAAAATGCGAGTTGCGAGTTGCAGTTGCGAGTTGCGAGTTACACTTATTTTGCGAGTTGCGAGTTGCAAGTTGCACTTATTATGCGAGTTGCACTTAATTTGCGAGTTGCGAGTTGAACAAGAGTGAGGCCCCCAAAGGGGGGGGGTCCCTGGAGCACTGGAGAGCCCATCATTTTGACAGCATGGAGCCCGGAGCCCAAACGATTTCCATAGTGGAGCACTGGAGCCCATCGCTTTCTCCATGCGGAGCCCTTTGTCTCAAACAATTTTATTTGTGAAGGCCAAGCAAAAAACGGACAACATTTAATTACGAAACTATATGAATAAGGTGTAAAACTATTTGAGCTTGTTAGTAGATCTCAACATCAACTTTGAAATTAATTTTTAAAGTTTCCAGGTTTCTTCGAGACATTGTTTCTGGAAATCTGGCCATTCACTTATGATTGGAAATCTTTCAGTTAGAATTTCAATCCTTATGCGCTAGGAATTTTATATTTTTTGTAGCTCATTGCGCCAGAGCGTATTTCTTCCCTGTGGTAAAAAGATCAGTACTTGCAGTGAAAATTGACAAACAGATAACGTTGCAAGGAGATTTATATTCGCAAACAATCTACTTTCAGACCTTCAAGGGAGTGGCGTGGCCAGGGTAAATTAAGTAAGGGGCATTGACATGAGGTTTTGCCCACTGGAAAATTTTTGGGACCACGCCCTTTACTTTGGCTCAGAATGCATCTCCCAATATCATACTTGCCATAAGCGATAAAGAAACTTTTATAATTTTGTGACAGTGGCAGTCATTCTATAAGTCAGAGCGTGAGAAAAATTTTTCCAAGAGATATCTTTTATTTTAGCATAGACGGCATCCCCTGATTCCATAATTAACAGTGTTAAAATGGATGGTTTAATAGTACATACATACATACATTATTATTATTTATACACGAAACCCCTTCAGCTAAAAACCTAATACAGTTCTTTCTACTATAAATAATGAAATAAGATCTAAAAAAAAAAAATGTGCTGTTCTTGCAGAGGGTCGTGTATGGGGTTATTTGTTTCTTGGCATGTTCAGCTCGTCAAATGCGCTTTTAGTTCTTTTTTGAAGCGCCCGAGTGTTTGGATTTCTCTAATATTAGTTGGAATATCGTTCCAAGTCTTTAAGGCAGAGTAGTAGAATCCTTTTTTGGCATGTTCAGTTTTCAGCCTGGGGATCTGGAGATCCTTACAATTCCTTGTTTCATAATTTGAGAATGCAGATCTATGCGGATCTATGCGGATCTATAGTAGAATCCAAAAAATGATGCGCCTACGGGATAATATTCTCAAAAATCTTAGGAAAAAACCTGATACTGAAAAAAACCTTCTTTATAAAAAGTTTAGAAACAGAATTGCCATAGAGCTTAAAGCAAGCAAAGTCAATTATTTTCATAACTATTTCAATGAAAACAGTAAAAACATGAAGCTTCTGTGGACTGGTATAAAGTCAATCATTAGCATTAAAAATTCTCAGGTAAATGTCATAAACAAACTCAAGGATTCAAATGGTAATCTAATAACTGATCCAGCAACTATGGCTACTATCTTTAATGAGTTTTTTGTCAATGTAGCAGATGGTGTTACAAAAAGAATACCTAGGTCACCAAAATCCCCCTTAGACTACCTTAAGACTGAAAATCCCAGCTCATTTTTCATTACTCCTTCAGCCCCATATGAAATATCAGATGTAATAAATGTCCTAAAAACTGGGAAATCTATAGGTCCCAATAGTATACCCATAAAATTATTAAAAATATTATCTCCTCATATCTCTTCTCCTCTATCCCAAATCATCAATGAGTCTTTCCATTCTGGCATTTTTCCTGAAAAAATGCAACATGCAAAGGTCATACCATTATTCAAAAAAGGTTGTCCTGTAACAGTTTCCAACTATAGACCAATATCTCTCTTGTCTGTTTTCAGTAAAATTAAGGGGAAATTGATGTACAAGCGTTTATACAATTTCTTGGAGGTTCACAAAATCCTCTACAATCTTCAGTTTGGTTTTCGTGCTTCTCATTCAATAAATCACGCTTTGATTAGTCTAACAGAATCTATCAAAAATAGTCTAGATAATAAACGTTTTGGATGTGGAATCTTTATTGACCTACAAAAAGCTTTTGATACAGTCAATCACCAGATTCTCCTCAATAAACTTCAACATTATGGTATAAGAGGTACAGCTCTAGCATGGTTCAGCTCCTATCTTAGCAACAGAAGTCAGTATGTATCTGTAAATGGCCACAACTCTAGTCACCTCAATGTTAGCTGTGGTGTTCCCCAGGGGTCTGTCCTTGGTCCACTTCTTTTCCTTGTCTACATAAATGATCTTCCAAACTCATCTAAAAAATTATCCTTTTATCTCTTTGCTGATGACACTAACATCTACTTTGAATCTGACAATCTTAACCAACTTGAAAAAGTGGTAAACAATGAACTTAAGTATGTTAAAAAATGGCTTGATGCTAATAAACTTGCACTTAATGTAGAAAAAACTAACTTCATCATTTTCCATTCTCGGCAACATTCTTTAAATAAAACTGTTAGCATCAAGATTGGCAAGGAATATGTTAATCAGGCTAAATATGTCACATTTCTTGGCCTTTTATTGGATGAAAACCTCAGTTGGAAGTATCACTTGAATGAACTATCAAAAAAGTTAGCAAGAACAAGTGGTATATTCTTTAAGATAAGGTATCTCCTACCAACTAGTGTTCTAGTTTCCTTGTATCACTCACTATTTGCCTCTTTTCTTCAATATGGAATCATTGTACGGGGTCTTACTTACGACATCCATACTAAACCAATATACCTTCTTCAAAAGAAAGTTCTTAGAGCTATTACTTTTAAGACTTTTACTTCTCCATCTACACCAATTTTCTCTGAACTAAAGATTCTTAAGTTATATGATTTATTTTATCTAAAGCTACTTGCCTTTGTGTATGAATGTGTTAATTTTATTTCTCCTACTTTCTTCCAAAATTTTTTTGAAACCTTGTCATTTGTTCATCAGTATGATACCAGGCAGGCTCGCAAGGGTGATATTTTTATGACGCGTAAAAATACTTTGCAATATGGTTTAAGGTCTATTAGATATGCTGGCGCTAAATCCTGGAATGAAACTCCATCCAAAATCAAACAGTCTCTTTCTGTAGTGATTTTCCGTCGTGAACTGAAACAACATCTATTTTCCATCAAATACCAGTCATGAATACCTCTATCAAAAACTATATCTGAAATCAATCCTAATATCCTCATATCTATCCTTGAAATTTGAAGAATAAGTTTTTAGTTTAGGGGGTGCTCTCTCCTCGATTAGTTTACCTACTGAGAGAGCTCCTCCTTAAGAAATTCCTCCCCATACAAAAATCTATGTGTATAATCCTATTAGTTATGTTTTATTCCATGTTTAATTGATAATTTGTTAGTTGTATGTTGTTTTAAAGAGATTTTTGTATGTAGTGGAATTTTAAAATTAAACTGAACTGAACTGAACTGAACTGAACTGAACTGAACTGAACTGAACTGAACTGAACTGCGGATTATGGCGTTGATGACACTTCATACTATATTGGTACTTATCCCAAAGGCATTCCGGACTCAACTTGTTTAGAATCTTATATGCCATCACAGAACGATCAAATCGAATAAGATTTTCAACACTTAGCCAATTAGATGACCATTCGTCCTTTATGCGTGCATTTTCTATTATTGAATGAGCCCTGTTATGCAGACGTTGGAGGGTATCTAATTTAGCTTTTGAGAGACTCCCCCAAATAACATTTGCATAGCGAAGATGACTTTCCACGATTGCGTAGAATACACTACACAATTGTGATTGCGGTATGATATTTTTTAACTTTTTTAAGGCAGACAAACCACCGCAAACTTTGGACTTGACAGCTTTAAACTGTTCGTCCCATGTGAGACTTTCTTCTATGATAACTCCGAGAGATTTGGACTTTGGTACCCGTTTAATTTCCGTGTCGTTTAACAACAGAGCTCCCGAGATTTGAAGTGGCTTTATTCTACGGGGGTGACCTATTGTCATATATTCTGTTTTAGTCGGGTTAGGACTTAATAAAAGCCACCCAGTGTTATAAATGAGCTAATTGAGAAGACATCGTGCCTTGTGGACCACATCCAGTGGCGTAGCCAGGGTCCTGTCTTTGGGGGGGGGGCAAGATACGAGTGGAGCGAATAAAAATGGGGGTAGCCCCTGGAAAAGTTTTTAGGGGCCATGCCCTTTAGAATGCCGGAAACACCCCCCTTTTAGACAAAGCCACCCAGAATCGAAGAATAAAAGGGCCAAGTTCATTAAAGTTGCAGATGAAAATTTAGCTACTAGGACTTGCCTACTCCCAGGATAAAAAAAAGAATATGCCTAAACAAAACAAGCAGATGAAATAGGTTCATTAAAACTTTCAATGCTACTTTAAAAAGCAATCAATGACAGCTTCCCTTCTTCTTTTAGTCTTATTTGAATTCTGATCAAAATTTTGTAGTTTAGAAACTCTAATGTTATTGCTATTATTAGTATCAGAATACCCATGTCATGCGTGGCAGATTGATTGGAACCCTTGTCAGCAGAAGGGTTGACTGACCCATCGAGGGCCCACAAAGAATGCTAAGGTTTTATACCACCGTTTGCCAACTTCAATTTTTATTCGTCTGTCGTCTTGAAACTCTTATCAAAACGCTAGAAAAACAGCCAATGCTCGTGCAATTGAATGGTGACGTTTAGTGAGCATAAGAAACTTAAAGAGAATGCAGCGGTGTGGCCAGGATAAATAAAGCGGGGGTATTACAACGAGGGGGCCTGGGGGCGAACCCCCAGGAAAATTTTTGGGGCCACACTCTTTACTTTGGCTTAGAATGCATCTCCCAATATTATGCTTGCCTTTAGCGACAAAGAAACCTTGATCATTTTGTAAAAGTTATCCTATGAATTAGAGCACGAGAGGGAATTTTTGAAGAAAAACCCTTTACTTTGGCTTAGAATGCATCTCCCAATATCATGCTCATGCTTGCCTTTAGCGACAAGGAAACCTTGATCATTTTGTGACGGTTATTGTATGAATCAGAGCACGGGTAAAATTTTTGAAAAAAGATCCTTTACTTTGGCTTAGAATGCGTCTCCCAATATCATACTTGCCAGTACCAAGATTTGACATTTATCGGAAAAATCTTTCCCAACCTATACCCAGCTTTTTTCTCTTCGGTTCTAGATGAAATTTTTGAGAAGCACACATTGACTTTCATGGCATTTTCGAAAAGAGGGCACTGTCGATAAAAATTAAGGAAGGCATAAGTAAATGCTAGATGCATCTGGGAGCGCAGAAATCGCGATGAAGTAGACCCAAAGAAGACAAGTGGCAGCATGTTGCCAAATACGAAAAGTGTAAATACACATAGAAGTGCGAGCGAAGCGAGCAGAAATTTCTGAGAAGCACTTAATTTGATTTATATTCTTTCCCAAATGGATGCAATACACATACACAGTTAAAGGGGCGCCTAAGTCGGGTTCATTGATTCTAATAAAGCTGCTATGCCTGGACGTGATAACAACCCGAGCGGTAGTAAGATGTTATCCGAGACATACTATGATAGATGCTTGAAATTGCAAGCGAAGCGAGCAAAAATTCCTTTTCCCCTTTTGACATTCACAAACAGCGCTGCGACAACTGTTGGAGGTAAATACAACCTACCCCCCCCCCCCCTTCAGTTTCTCAACGGATTTGGACGAATGACGAAAACCACCTTTGGCGATGATTGGGGGCGGCCGCCCCCCTTGCCCCCTTGGCTACGCTACTGCATATAGCTGCCCAAGAAAACTTGAGTACTCTCGAGCTTCTCTTGCAGTTGTATGAAGGAACTTATTGGTTCCAGCAGATGAAAGATGCCTTCATCGATAGAGTGGTCTTCCCGTTTTTCGCAAGATGCATTAACCCCAAAAGCTCTCAACACAATACCAAGAAAACCCAAAGTACCGGGTGTCCCAAGAAATGTATACGGATTTGATTGAATCCAGCGCTGTGAACTTAGCTTCAATCAATGTATAATCACTCTAAAGATGTTTCTCGATAGTTAACTTGAACATAGATCCTCGTTTGTTGATATTGGTACTTTGAGAGCAGACAAGTTAATCTTGAAAGCTCAAATTTTTTGACTCTTCCTCCAAACCAGAGCTTTAGCCTTTTGGCCTAGGCAATTTCTTAAGGCACAGTGTATAAATCAACGATAGCCTTGATGAAATTTGAACAATGTTAGATCTTGTGTTATTCTGTTTTCCAGAAGTCACCCCCCCCCCTTCCCCCTAGTCACCCATTGGGAAGTCTCTTGATTTTTCATTAATTTCAGTTCTTAATTTTGATGTGCTTCAGGAATTTGCTTAGGCCAAAAGAAACTTGTGGTAGCAAAATGGCCCAAAAATTTAAGAAACTGCCTACCAGCCCCGGACCTTAGTTTCTTATAAAAAACATAAGATCCTTTTGGATGATTACAAAGTCTGTCCTGAGCTAAGCAAGCATAAGAATATCTGAATGTTGATTTCTTCATAACCCCAACTGATCGTTGATGCTGTTTTTAGCTACAGTCAGAGAGATGAGTGTTGCTGCTAAAGTCGTCTTCAATGGAAAGTCAAGCCCCTTGTATAAGGACAAGAATCGCCCGAAAAGCAAGATTTTGATCTTTATGTCAAGCGAGGATGATACGCAAAAAATCAAAAGTCATTACCCCTAGTTTGTTTAGTTCGCGCATGTAACTATTGGTGCATTTGTCTCAAATTAGATGTCATGTGAGATTTACGATAACGCAAAATTGCTTATGCGGAACCCTGCAGAATGTTTCTATTCACGGGCTTCTAATTTGAGGCAAGCAGTCACGAAGATAACCTCTGTGCAGAATCATATGCATGAAAATGTTTTGGTTCAGTGTGATCACGTGCATTCCCCTAGTCAATGGCACCATTGTTTGCTGGGATTCTGCACCTTTCCTCTCAACTTCACCTGCAACGTTTGCATCTGTGGCTGTATTAGAGGGGGGTCCCTCTACCTTCGGTGATGCTGCGAGCGCTAACCTCTGTGCAGGCCGCCGGTTACATCATCCTCTAAAGTCGACTTATTTGCATAATGAATACTATCAATAAGTGGCTAATGATGTGTTCGTTCTAGAAAACGATTGTTTTAACATAATTAAGCTGCTAATGAAGTCAAGAACGTGCCAATTCTGGTTAAATTTGTTGTTGCGTCAGGGTAAACATTTTGGTGATTTATCCATCTTATGGTGTCGAATCTGTCTAAGATGAAATAAGCCGACATCAAATTTTTCTATCGGATCGCGAGAAACTTCTGTCTTGTATGCGCTTTCTGTGCGCTTTCTTTATTTCAGTCCCAATTAGCAGATATAAAGCGTTAATCAATTGCTTTAACGAGCGTGACGGAAGTGGGTTACTTTCTTTCTGACTGACATCGAAGCCCCTTCTTAGATTACAAAGGACTTTGTAATCAAAAATGAGTGTGTTCGTTTCTTGACAGACAGGCCACTTTTTAGCAAGAAAGAGACTTCACTTTGAATCAAAACACAAATTTATCATGAATATTACTAAAAAATAAAGGCTTAACGATAATTTCCCATGACATCCTTGTATTTGGCTTCAAAAGTTTCTTAGCAATTCTCAAGTATAGTACTAGAGTTTCTTAAATGTTTCGCAATCCTAGTACCAGTTTATGTAATAGCAATAGCAATATAATAGCAAACTTTCCTTCGATAATCATGTTTCCAAATTGTGCCAAAAGGCTGGCAATAAACTTTATGCACTTGCTCGCATATCCCCATACATGGATCAGAGCAAACTAAGAACACTCATGAGGGCATTTATTACCAGTCAGTTTCAATGCTGTCCTTTAATCTGGATGTTTCACAGCAGGCAGCTTAACAAAAAAATTAACAAAATACAGGAAAGGGCTTTGAGAATTACTTATAAGGATGCCGAATCTACTTATAGTGAGCTATTAGAGAAGGACTGTGCCGTTACTATTCATACAAAGAACTTGCAGCTACTTATGACTGAAATGTACAAAACTAGAAATGACCTGAACCCTTCATTCATGCAGGAAATTTTCTGTGAAAATGAAAGTCATTACAATCTGCGCAACAATAACGAATTCTTTCAACCTAGGGTGAGATCTGTCAACAACGGGACAGAAAGCATCCGTTTCAAAGGTCCGCAGCTGTGGCAAATGTTACCACCAACGATACGTAATTCAGAATCCCTTTGTCAGTTTAAAGGCAGTCTATCACTCTATCACGCGTTTGATTGGCATCATCAAATTCACGCGGAGGTTTACAAAGAAGACAGCGGAGTTTCACTCTTTTTCTTGGTCCTTTATCCATACTTGGTTCCCTTTCTTTGCCTTTCTTAACTTTTGCGCTTGGCCACGAATATCGATTTGAGTAGAGCGAAGATCGAATAATAGATAAGCTACGTTTAAAAAACTGACAACATCTAGCAGATTATAATTGCTCCCAATCAACGTATCACATTACTTTTCACGTCACAAATAATTAGCACCAATTGTTCGGGATAATGGCAGCGTCAGTGTGAAGGTTTTCCCCACGAGAAGCCGGTGAATCCCCCCATAGATCATTGGAGCTTGCGCAGTAGGGCCTTCAGGTGCGGCAAAACGAATTGGGGAGTTCCTCGGGGAGTTCGCAGTATTCTCAACTAGGCCACCTTGAAGTGCCGAGGTGAAAAATGAATAGGCCTATCAAAGTGTCAATCATCTAAAGCGTACCGTGGCTGATTTGGAAAATATGCCGCTATTTTCGAAAAACGCGGCAAAAATTACGGTGAAATGTGCGGCCGCATGTTATAAAACGCGGCCCCACATTGTAACATGCGGCCGCATGTTTCACCGCAATTTTTGCCGCGTTTTTCGAAAATAGCGGCATATTTTCCAAATCAGCCACGGTATTTATTATTATTATTAATTCATATTTTTTACATGATATCCCATCAGTACAAAATTAAACTACAAAAGTTACAAGTTTGTTTTAAATGAAAAATGAAAAACAAAATTAAAAATTTGGTATTAGCTAGGATTGGATCCAGGCTGAGATCTGATCTTCCTGGGAGTCGTGTTTTAGTTAGGGTTTACTGAGCTCTTTAAATGCGTTTTCAATTTTCTTTTAAACTGATAGAGCGAGGGGATTTCCCTTATTTCGATTGGTATTTCATTCCAAGCTTTAAGCCCGGAAAGGTGGAAACTTTTTTTTGTACACTCAAGTTTAAACTTTGGGATGTCGAGATTTCTATTGTTTCTTGTGTTATACCTAGAAATTTCATTCCTCTGACTATACTTGTTCCAGAGGCTCTCGGGGCACTGCTTGTTGACTATTTTGTGTGTCATGATAGATCTGTCAAAATAGATGATTTGATCAACGTTCAGCCCATTATTGATCCAGGGGTCCTTTATTCTAGCATTTTGAATAATCGAGAAGGCCCTGTTCTGTAGACGCTGAAGCGTTTGCAGCTTCGTGTTGGGCAGGCTACCCCAGATAACATTCCCATATCGGAGGTTACTTTCAACCAGCGCATGGTAAATCTCACATAGCTTAGATTGCGGAAGAACGTTTTTAAGTTTTTTCAGTGCAGACAAACCACTTGCTACTTTACCTTTCAAGGATTTGAAGTGTTCCTTCCAACTTAGATTCTCGTCGACAATAACCCCTAGTGATTTAGTTTTTGTCACTCGTTTTATTTCTGTGCCATTAAAGGCACTGTGTCCATATATCAATTAATTGCATGCACGAACAGTTAAAACTGCTGACACGATGCTGACATGCATGTAACTGATCGAGAATTTGATTGGTTTCGGGCAGGCTGTTTTAAAGGCAATCTGTTCCCTTCGATGAATGAAACTAAAACCGATAAAGATCTCTATTGTATATTCCAGAAGTTGGTGTTAATTCGCTTTATCCAAAGAAATCAGGGTCATAGAGACTCGGTGATGCATGAATTTAGCTACAGCGTAAATAAGGTAAATAAAGCTGTAACCAAGGTCAGAACAATAGGGGACAAATTGCTTTTAAACTGATCACATGAAAATAAGAGCCTCGTTGTCAAGAGGAAAGGAAACCTATTCTGTCTGATAACAATCACACAAAAGAAGAAAACATGGACCATTGAAAATTCTAGAACATCATTTCAAAAGGCGAGATTGCTGAGTCCCTGCTGACGAATTCAAAAGAACTTGTCAAAACATGCCTTTATGTTCATTAATCTGCCTGATAACAATCACACAAAAGAAGAATACAAGGACCTTTGAAAATTCTAGAACACTATTTCAAAAGGCGAGATTGCTGAATCCCTGCTGACGAATTCAAAAGAACTTGAAACAATCGTTTGACTAACAAACAACGCTTTGCAAGAAAAGACTTTGCAATAAACGACGCTCACATGAAAAAACGACGAAAGATCACATGTTTTCGAGATACCCCCCTCGAAGTCGTCTACTTACATGGACACAGTGCCTTTAAGTTTCAATGGAGCTAGAGGTTCAATTTTGTTAATTCTACGTGGATGGCCGATAAGCATAAACTCAGTCTTTTTTGGATTGGCACTTAATTTATTGACCCTCATCCACTCAGAAATGTTCTGTAGCTCCTCCTGCATCATCTCGGGAAGTTCGTTAATATCTTCAGAGGCTATCGTTGTGTGCGTATCATCAGCATACATGCTCGCCGAAGAAAACTGTAAACATTCTTCAAAGTCGTTAAGGTATATGATGAAGAGAAGGGGGCCTAGACAGGAACCCTGGGGAATGCCACAGGTTACCCCCAAAGACATAGAACATTTACCATTGATTCTGCAAAGCTGTTTTCGTTCAGTGAGGTAGGATCGAAACCAGCTAATCACCTTACCCTTTTTTCGAGCAGTATTTTGTGATCCACCGTATCGAAGGCCTTTTTTAAATCCAAAAACATCGCCATATTGACCTTTTGAGAATCAATGTTATTATGCCATTCATCAGTACTCTTTACTAGAGATGTGATTGTTGAGTGTAGCTTACGAAACGCATGCTGCTTCTTTTTTAGCAACTGTTTCTCTTTGAAATAGTCGATCAGCTGATCGTGAGCAATTTTTTCCAGAATCCCTGCAAATATGGACAGAACGGATATAGGCCTGTAATTATTCATGTCATCCCTTGCACCTGACTTAAAAATTGGGGTTACCCTTGCAACCTTCCAGATATCTGGAAAAACTCCCGCGACCAGCGACGAGTTATAGATTAGAGTAAGGGGGAGAGCGATGAATTCGGATGCATCTTTGACTAGTCCGACAGGAATTCTATCTGGCCCACTGGCTTTGCCGTTTTTCAGCTCTGTTAGTGCTCTTAAGATGTATTGAGTATCTACTGTCTTGAAATTCAAAATCGTAGAATTTTTGCCACTTATTGTGGCAAGCGGGTCATCATTCGGTTCGGTTCTGATTTCTTTTGCTAGTTTTGGACCAACTGAGACAAAGTGCTTGTTAAACTCATTGGCAATTTTACTGTCATTAGTTACAAGTTTGCCTTCGCAGTTTAAGCTAGTGACTGGTACCTTAGAGGAATCTCTGTCTAACACTTTGTTAATGGTTCGCCACATTTTCTTTGGGTCGGTTTTGTTTTGTTCAATTAGACCTGAATAATGGTCCTGCATTGCGATCCGGATGGCCTCTGTAACTTCGTTTCTTAGTTTCTTATACGAAGGCGGTAAAAGCGCTATGTAAATAACTTGTGTCTCAAGTTTCGTTTAAGGTGGAAGTGGGATTTGTGAATTGTAGTTCAGATGATTTGCCGACTGGTTTCTGCAAAACAAAATGTATTGTGACGTAACTTAGCAAAACTGCTCTTATGCCAATTTCAAGTTTTTCTCCATTTGCCGACTGAATGTAACTTTTACTTGATTTGCCGACTGAGATTTGGGCCAGGGGGGGGGTGCCGCACCCCCAGCACCCCCAATGTAGCTACAGCCCTGACCAAAGTTGATTGTAAAATTATTGATATAGAAAGTCACCATCTGCCAATAGTGTCTTTTATGCCTAAAACTAGTAATAGCTGCGGCCAAAGTGCCCGCGCTTTTGAAAAAGATTAGTAAAATTCATCAAATTGAAAACCCCAGGAAAGTCTCGCATCAGAAAGAAACGCAAGCAACAAATAGGCCTAGAAGTTTGCCACTGGAATCCTCAAGTACCCAGAAAAACAGCTTGGGTTTCAGACAGGCCTAAACGCCTCGTTTTCTCTTCAGAAAAAATTATGATGTAGCCTATCTAACATCAGCCACTCCACAGTTTTCACGACTTCTTTGTGATTACAAAAAACGTGCAGAAAATTTTGGCCCTTTCAACGATCAAAATATGTCACTGAGCAAGACTGAATTATGTTTTTGCCGCTGACCGACAGCACTTGCGCCCCCGCATTTAGTTGGAATCTGTGAATTTGGAAAGCTGCCAGGAAAAACAAACAATCGATTTTTGAAGATTCCTGACCTCTGGGAATTGGCCTATTGTCTTCGGTGCTTGGCCAAATGCATAGGTTGGAAGTTGAAGATTACTTGGACGAGAGCTGAAGTTAATCAAACATTTTAAAGGGCTCCAAACACTTGGAATAGATATCGTGGTGATTGTCACAAAAGACGAAGAATTCAAGGATTTAATGTTTTGTAAAATACTCCAAAACTGGCCGCAGCCTTTTCATATATATACGCCTAATCCCGAGAAACGGGTAAAACACAATTAACTAAAAGATACAGTAAATCAATCTAATTCAGTTCCTTTCCTTCTCCTCTTGTCCCTCTGTTTTTCGTATGCCTGAACTCTTTTCTCGTTGACTTTGCCACAGGTTTGATGAATCACTTTTCTCCATTCAGCTCGGTCCTCTACTTTTGTATTCCAATGGTCCAGAACATCACCACATTTCAACGCGCTTTTACACGTGTCTTTATATCTTAGCTTTGGACGACCAACAGGACGTTTTCCTTCAGCTAACTCTCCATATAATAAATACTTCACTGGACGATCATTCTCCATTCTGGACACATGCCCTAGCCAGCGTAGTCGACTCCTTACCAACAATATTTCTATATCTTCCACGCATGCTATTGCGAGAACTTCTTCGTTGCTAATATGATCAGTCCATTTTATCTTCAGTATTTTCCTTAAATGGCGCTGTTGAATTGTACGGAGTTGCCTAACTTGTTGATATTTCAAAGTCCAACTCTCACTGCCGTACATTAGAAGCGGCATGAGGCACTGATTGTAGACCATTACTTTTGTGTGATAGGTTAGGTCATGCGAGTCAAAAACTCGATGGCGCAGTCTTCCAAAAGCACACGAAGTTGCTTGGATACGTGCTGTTAATTCAAAAAGTGAGGCTGCACCATAGATGACGACACTAATCGGTGCAATTTAGTGTCCCTTGGCAGGAGTCTTCTGTAGTTCGGTGGCACAGCATAGCTGAGACGACCGCAGAAGAAACCTGTTGCTTTTGCCAAGACTGCTGCCGAGTTGACAAACAGAGCTGCCATTTGCCAGAAATCACTGTCGATTTGACACTGCAGAACCGCCACTATTTGCCAATAGCTGGGGCCTTATCGGGTGCTACCATCCTGGGCCAGGATGGACCCGAGAGCAATGGTGACTAAGGGGTAGCTCCACATATCCCCAGAACTTCAGAACTCCCGAACTGAAGCCTCACCACCGGATGCAGTTTTAGGTCATACCCAGGAGCCTTTTCACCATCATCTCTAAAATCCTTCTCCAAGATCTGAGCAACATTTTGAGCCAGGTGAGCTATTCTGGAAAATAGGGGATCATACTTCAATTTTTTATCGAAGTACCGGTGATCTTCACATGGTTATCGGCCTAAGTATTTTGGTCTGCCAAAGTAAACCCTCCTAGTGTTCAAAATCCTTGAAATAAACAAGCAGTCAAATTATTTTTGAAGAGGTAGATACTTTGTTGTTTATTTCATTGAATTACAAGCCTATTTGACTCTTCTGAGCCTCACAAGCCAAGAAATTTCAAGGTTACTAGATTTTAGTTCAAAAATAGTGAGGAAAAATTGATCGAATTTCTATGTAATTTGCAAAAAATCTGGCCGCAGCCTTTTCAGGAAACTTTTTGTATTGATCGAAATTTTATTTGGCTGTCAGAAAGTCGTATTGGTACCGCCGGGAAAATAGGGGATGACATTGTAAAAATTTGATATCTACGTGTTGGTTTTATGCTGATTTCCCAGCCAGCCATCTTTGTTTGTTTACAATCTAGCAGCCGCAAACAATGGAGAGCAACGACAACAGCTCAAGGTGAAGTCAAAATCATACCCCCGTCCTTAGCCTATGTTAGTATTGATTACTTAATGTTTGGTTTGATGTACCAGGGGGTCAGTTTATGATAGATTGGGCCAAAATTCTCGTTGTTTTGAAGTATATCGCAAGTGACATTGATTTCACGTTTGTATTCCCTTTATGGCAAGATGGTCGTTGAGCAAAGCTAATTTTTTACATTTTACAGAACAATTTTTACTTCAAGGTAAGCATGACTGCGTTCAGAAAATATTACTCGCTCGTCGATGTTACTCGCAGTGACGCACGTCGGGCGGGAAGTTTTAGTCCAGCGAAGGGTTAGTTGAGAGAGCAGAAACTCCAGGCTTTGCAAGAGATTTTATTGCCCGGAATCAAATAGTTTGATTTCTTTACAACACTGGCCTGCGATTAATAAACCAGGTAAAACTCCGCGGGTTCCTTGTGTGTATAAGAGGGGTACTTCGGGGTTTGCGGTATTGCAGTATTGGGGGCAGGCCCGTAGGAAGCGGGGGGGTAGGGGGGGCTCAAGCCCCCCCAATAATTTTTTAAAACAATGGTGCTACGTCACATGACTTAATTAGATGTATTGTTCTCTATTGTTTTAAGAACAATTGCCCCCCCAATCCGAAGCTTCTTCCTACGGCCCTGATTGGGGGTAAATTTTATGCGGTATTGCGGTAATGACGGAAAAAACTTGCGGTATTGCGGTATCGAGCTTTTACAGCGCGGTATGCGGTATTGTACGAAATTTAACATCCAAACTTCATGCAATGCCATTTTCCGCGCCATTTTCCTGTTGAAGAACAATACATCTTCGAGACGAATTAATAGAGGAAAGAAAAACGAAGGAGAGGGAGGTCTCTTATCTCTCTCTCCTTGTGTCTGCTCCACCTGCTCAACCTTGAAAAGGTACCTGCGGAGGAGAGCACGCAACAATTTTATCTGAAGAAAAAGAATCAAAATATTTGCACGAATCAAAACTTTAGATGTGGGAAAATCACCCCTATTTCCAAATCAGGCAATCCGACAATGTTCGACAACTATACCTATCACCACGGTAATTCCTACTCTGTCAAAAGTTATCTGGAAGATCATTTATAATCAACTGTCCTAGTACCTTGAATCGAACGGCCTTTTGTGCCCACATCAGCTTGGGTTTAGACAAGGGAGATCTACGAAACATGCAGTTACCTTACTGTCAGCAAAGTATAGACAGAACGCATCATAACGTTGAAAAAGGGCTACTTAGTGGTGCTGTCTATATTGACATCCGTAAAACCTTCGACACAGTACGTCATGCACCTTGCTGGAAAAATTGCCAAGTTATGGTATAGATGATGTGGAATTGCAGTGGATAGGTGAATTTCTCTTTAACTCTAATCCATATTTGGGCTTTTTTCGAGCTACAATTTATGGGGGGGGGGTGCTTTCCACCCCCCTCTGAAAACTGCCTTAGACTCATCCGAATTGAATACAACTTGGTACAATTATAGAACAGGTAATTTGTAGCTCGTAGCGCAATTTGGGTGTGGCTGCCGCACCCTGTGACGTCACAGTGACGTCACGAAGCTGAAAATGTATGAAAATCAAGCTTCCAAGTTGAATTCAAGTTTAATGAAGATTTTGCACTAACTTTATGCAGTTTTTGGTTCAGTTTGTCAACGTATTTGGTGATAAAATATTATTTTATTGAAAATAACGATTTTGGAGTGATATTTTGGCAGAAATTAGCCGATTAATTTATTCTATGTAAAAAGAGACCAAAAGAACCTGAAAAATGGTGATTATCTATAAAAAAAATGTATCCTTAGAGTGTTTTTCATTGAAAAAGCTCGAAAAAAGCTTGAAAAAATTGCTAATTAGTCCAAAATGGCGTCCAAAATGACGTCATTATAAAAAATGCTGACATCATCAAATTCCAGAAATTCCGGTATCAAATTGAAGCCCTTTGTTTGCTGATTCATTTGCTGTATAATACTTCATAATTCAATCAAACAATTCAATTGAAATAATTGAAAACAATGATTTTGCTGCTACCTCCTTCCAAATATGGGCATGTCACGTGACCTGTGAGTCCTATTGTTCAAAAATTTTTCCACCAAAATGTGGCTAATAGATAATTAGTAAAAGTCAGGGAGGCTGGGGGACATAGCAAATGTCGTTTAAAAACGCGGCAAATAAAATCTTGAGGGGGGGTAGAATCCACCCCCCCCCCCATGCGGATTAGGGTTAATAGGAAGCAAAAGTAAATTTTGATGACACCAGCTAATACGAATAAGAAAATGTTACATGTAGTATCCCACAAGGATCCATCTTGGGGCCCCTTCTCTTTGGGTTGATAATCAACGACACCCATATTCCACTCACTGATGCTTCTGGCATTATATTGCATGCCGACGATACTGTTTCATATTGTGCAAGAAAGAACTCAAATGAAATAGAAGATTTACTTAACAGTGAAATACAAAAAGTTGCAGACTGCTTGATGAAAATAATTCACTTTTTCATTAACTTAAAAAAGGTAAAACTGAATTTGTGCTATATGGATTACATCAAAAGTTATTCATGAGACAAAATCATAGTAGAACTTTGGTGTAGATTTGGATAACCATCTGAACCTACATCGACATTTGGAAAATGTGTACAAAAAAGAATTAGCCACAGTAAACTTTTTATCTCGTATTCGCGAAAAAGTCAGCCCTTATGTAGCAGAATCGATATTCAAAACAATGATATGTTCTACAGTATATATTCATAATTTCTGCCGTCAATGCAGTTTTACTGAAAGCACGTCAATGAAACTTTTCCCGTCGTTCTCACGTCAAACTTTTGTCTGTAAAACATCTAACTATGATCTTGTCGACCAAACTACAAGTTTTGATGAAGGAAGGTGGATTTAGGTCAGAATCATACTGCTACAGACCGGCATACTGTATTATCAGGGTTGTTCTTAGTTTTCTAGTGTTTGCGGTATTTTGCTATTTTTTGGTGCGGTATTGCGGTATTTAGTGTCTTTTTCGTGCGGTATTGCGGTATTGAGACCCCCCCGAAGTACCCCTCTGTAAAACTGTCTTGTTTTTGTTTTGGGTTGTTCTCCCTATATTTCAGTGTAAGCTCTTTCCGTGTGACCTTCACCTATGCTCGTTGTTGTTACTGTTATGGTTTCAGCAGCATATGAGTCAAATCTTTCAATAGGGCACAGGGAAACCCGCAAATCTTCCAATTTCACGCTTATAAGCCAATGATATCGTCGTATTCCGATCACATGACTGAAAATAAGGCTTTCGAGATAAATTTTCGAGTACCTTCACGAAAATAAAAATGGATATTCGAGTAATAAAGATACAGAGCTGGTTTTACCACGAATCGATTCGAGAGGCCCCACTCCACATTTGTTTTTCTGCATTTGGTTAAAATCTCATCAGGGATCGGCGTTACATCGAGTTTCATTCCTTCGAAAATTGGCCTATGTTCAATAATTCTTCAGGAACGCTACAAATAAGATATAGCTTTCAAAATTTCACATGTTACGTGAATTATGTCCAGGAATAACATGAAAGTATTTGTTTGTGTGATTTTCGAAAATCCTAGACGAATTAAAGCTATTTGCTGCGAATAAAGCGAAGGGGCCTACCTTCACCCTCAGCAGAAACCCAGTAATCGGCATTAAATCACTCTTTTCGCAATAATAACCAGCGGATATATTAACGAATAACTTAACCACAAATTCAATTTCTTTCCACCATTTTATCATCGATAATTTCGATAAAATGTGACAAGACTTTACAGCCTCTGCAGCAAACCGTCCAACTACCGTCGATTCATAAAGTTTTCTTGTTGCAAACACCAGGAAAACTTGCATAAAACAAAAGGTTGCGCAAGGCTCAGATCTCCCATATGACACAGCAAATTGTTACCTTTGATAATAGATTGTACACCTTTGAGAATAGATTGCAGGGGAAATTTCTTTACACAAATTATGTACTTTTCCGATGTGACAAAGAAATTTGCAATCTTTGAGAAATGTTTTAGTTTCTCTTTATTTTGCAACGATAGAATGCCTCCAGGAGTGTGCAATCTATTCTCAAAGGTGTCATTTTGCTGTGTCATATGGGAGACCTAAGTCTTGCAAAACCTTTTGTTTTATGCAAGTCTTGCAAGCAGGGACGCCGGAGCGATGGTAGGGCAAGGGGTGCGACTAGGAACGTAAGGGCAATTGAGACCGAAGGCGAGCGAAGCGAGCCTAAAAATTGGGGGGTCCGGGGGTACTCCCCTAGGGAAATTTTTGTGGCCACACCCTTTAGATTGGCTTAAAATGCTATTAAAAATGTTTTAACGAACATTAATCATGTTCTTTCACGAAACGTTTCGGCTATTTCTCACTCCGAATCGCATAAAATCGCATATTGCTTATTTTGAAGTTGCAATTGCCAGTCATTTTTCGTTACTGGTATGTTTCTGATAAGGGAATGAAGCCATGGCGGCTTTTCTATCAAGTTTCAAAGTAAATTATTATTTTTCATTGAAAGGGCACTTTTGCCCCCCTTGCCCCCGTTAGGAAAGGGCAGGAGGGGCGCTTGCCCCCCCGCGCCCCCCCTCTCCGGCGTTCCTGCTTGCAAGGCTTCCAACGTGTTTGCAACAAGAAAACTTTGAATCGATGGTAGTTGGACGGTTTGCTGCAGAGGCTGTAAAGTCTTGTCACATTTTATCGAAATTATCGATTATAAAATGGTGGAAAGAAATTGGATTTGTGGTGAAGTTATTCGTTAATGTATCCGCTGGATATTATTGCGAAAAAGAGTGATTTAATGCCGATTACTGGGATTCTGCTGCGGGTGAAGGTAGGCCCATTAGCTTTCTTCGCAGCAAATAACTTTAATTCGCCTAGGATTTTCGAAAATCACAAAAAAAAATATTTTCATGTTATTCCTGGACATAATTCACGTAACATATGAAATTTTGAAAGCTATATCTTATTTGTAGCGTTCCTAAAGAATTCTTGAACATAGGCCAATTTTCGAAGGAATGAAACTCGATGTAACGCCGATCCCTGACGAGATTTTAACCCA
This sequence comes from Aurelia coerulea, assembly GCA_039566865.1. NCBI lineage: Eukaryota > Metazoa > Cnidaria > Scyphozoa > Semaeostomeae > Ulmaridae > Aurelia > Aurelia coerulea. The sequence continues at coordinate 18,771,044 of CM076945.1, forward strand.
ATGCAGAAAAACAAATGTGGAGTGGGGCCTCTCGAATCGATTCGTGGTAAAACCAGCTCCGTATCTTTATTACTCGAATATCCATTTTTATTTTCGTGAAGGTACTCGAAAATTTATCTCGAACGCCTTATTTTCAGTCATGTGATCGGAATACGACGATATCATTGGCTCATAAGCGTGAAATTGGAAGATTTGCGGGTTTCCCTGTGCCCTATTGAAAGATTTGACTCATATGCTTGGTTTCAGCTGTAGTTAGTTCTAGAATTGAGGAAAGGAGCGTTTGTAATAATTCTGATTTCACCATTGCCTCGGTTTCGAGGGATATCTGCGCGCGCATAAGAAACATAATTCAGTCTTGCTCCCATCAAGCATCAAAAGATCATGATTATTGCCTCTCTCCCATGCAAAGCCACAAAATAATGCAAGAAGCCTTAAAAATAGACACACAATATGCTGATGACTGCGGAAGCGCTATAGTAACGAAAGATAAAAGAGCAGTTGAATACATAAAATCAACAATACCAGGAAGATTAAGAAGTAGAAACCTTTTATGCAATGAAGACAAAACTGAACAACATATCGTAAATCGTGACAATCGATATGGCACATGGACCAAGTGTAAATATTTAGGGTCAAAGCTAGATACTGAAGAAGATAGGAAACACCGTACCATGCTAGCCACAAATGCCATGAACAACCTGACAGAAATATGGACAAGCAATATAAACATAGAGAAAAAGATGGAAATTTTCAATGCATTCATAAGGAGTGTCTATATGTACAACACATGCCTATGGACAGTTACCAATAAAACTAGAAACAAAATTGATGCAACCCAAAGAAAATTACTAAGAAAAGCAATGTCACTGATCAATGAAAGGGCCCTGGTCAACATCGATGCTTGCGGTCCTCGGCTATTATCAAGATTATCTATGATTGCAGCGCAATAACTAGCATATTGTTGGATGACGTAGTGGTAAGCATCTATTCCACTGACCGCAATAATCGGAGTTCAGATCCTTATTGTGACTCACTATTTTCTTTATTTTTATATTTTTTCTTAAAGTCCCTGCTGGTTCTGCTAGTGCAATCTAGTATCCACATCAAATATTCGGAGCAATGGAAATCGTTGATATATAAAAAATTGTTTGAAAAAAACCACACAGATCATTGAAAAAATAAAAAACTACGAATAATACGATACCCTGCTGTGGTGGTGGTTTCAGAGTTCATAAACCGTTGCAATTTGTTCGTTTGATTCTCCTATCATTAAAAATTCGTATATTGGATGCTCTGAATACTTTATCAATCCCTTCCCCCATCCCTTCCTTCCACACTGAACAAATCAACACATCGGTATTATTGTGTGTGAAGCGATCAAAGATAGGCCTAGCGGAAAAGCAGAAATAAAAGTTTATTTTCAACTGTGCATGAGAACAAAAGCTGTATGCTTGAGAACCACTGATGAGATCAGTGTTGAGAACAGAAGATTTTTCAGCACCAGGCTTCTTTCGACCCAGACCTCCAAATCGCCGCCATTTTTGTTGACGAATTCTGCTGACTCATCATTGGAAAACTAAAATCGAGCTCCGAACAAAATCTTGTGCACGCATAGCCAATTAGAAGCCCTTGCTTCGCGCGCTCCGGCGCGGGCAATAATTAAATTTGTATGAGAAATTTTTGAAACAGGGGGTGCTCTCCCCTCGATTAGTTTAACTACTGAGAGAGCTCCTCCTTTAAGCAATTCCCCAATGCAATTTATCTCGTTCTTTGTTCGGTATTTATATGATGTATTAGTTTTAGGTGCAGGATTGTTATTATTGTAGTTTAGATAATTGTTTGTATTAGTTTGTTATGATAAATTGTATGTAGAGAATTTAAAATATGAAAACTGAACTGAACTGAACTTTAACGTCATTACTTGACGTAACAAATGCGTGGTTTTCTAATATTTACAAATGCAAAATGAACATAAGCGTATTTCTCGACCTCAAAAAGGCTTTTGATACAGTGGACAACGGAATTCTCCTCGCAAAGCTAACTAAATACGAATACGGGGTAGTACGGACACCTCTTCGGTGGTTCATATCAGGAACGCCGGAGAGGGGGGGCGCGGGGGGGCAAGCGCCCCTCCTGCCCTTTCCTAACGGGGGCAAGGGGGGCAAAAGTGCCCTTTCAATGAAAAATAATAATTTACTTTGAAACTTGATAGAAAAGCCGCCATGGCTTCATTCCCTTATCAGAAACATACCAGTAACGAAAAATGACTGGCAATTGCAACTTCAAAATAAGCAATATGCGATTTTATGCGATTCGGAGTGAGAAATAGCCGAAACGTTTCGTGAAAGAACATGATTAATGTTCGTTAAAACATTTTTAATAGCATTTTAAGCCAATTTAAAGGGTGTGGCCACAAAAATTTCCCTAGGGGAGTACCCCCGGACCCCCCAATTTTTAGGCTCGCTTCGCTCGCCTTCGGTCTCAATTGCCCTTACGTTCCTAGTCGCACCCCTTGCCCTACCATCGCTCCGGCGTCCCTAGTTCATATCGTACTTTACTGTTGTGTTGGTCAGTGGCGGACTGGCTCCGATTTTTGCACCGGCCATGGATAAGTTAAGGGGGCCCTAAGTGGGTGTGGTCTAAATGGTGCGGGTGCGGTCATATGAGCAAAATTCGTCGCAATTCCTTGATTTCTTACCAATAGCAAAGCTAAAGTCACTTTCTTTGAAAATGCGTGGCCAGGGTGAATTAAGTGGGGGTGGGCAGAACAATGAGGGGGTCTGAGGGCGAATCCCCAAGGAAAATTTTTGTGGGTACGCCCTTTACTTTGGCTTAGAATGCATTTCCCAATAGCATGCTTGCCTTTTGCGACAAGGAAACCTCGATTGTTTTGTGACAGTGATCCTATGAATCAGAGGACGAGGAAAATTTTTGAAGAAAGGTCCTTTACTTTGGCTTAGAATGCATCTCCCAATATGATGCTTGCCAGTGCCAAGATTTGACAATTCTCGGAAAATTCTTTCCCAACCTATACCCAGCTATTTTCTCTTCGGTTTTAGAGGAATCTCGAGGACCAACTTTCGACAAAAGTGGGGGGGGGGTGGCAATTGCCCTCTCCCCCGTGGCCACGCCACTGATCTCGAGAACCATTTTTTAACAGAAGTGGAGGGGACCTTTACTTTTTCTGCAACGGTGTTCCTTTCTTCGCCATCCTTATCTTCACTCTCTGACTATATTCATTTCTTTGAACATGCACATTAACACGGAAGGATTCAAATGTGAAGTGAAATGTCCATTATTCAAAATGTAAAACTACGAAAGAAGTCCCTTATTTTGCCAAAGGGGCCCTTTTCCAGTAAAAAGGGGGCCCTTTTTACAAGATTTTGAGGGGGGCCCACCGGCCACGGGCCGGTGGGCCGGTGGGCCAGTCCGCCACTGGTGTTGGTTGGGTCGAGCCGATATGAGACGAAGAAGAATACCACAAAGTTTGACGTTTTCTCTTTATATATGAAACAGCAACTAAACAGTAACGATTATGACTATAATAAGTGGTAAATAAAGATAAATGGATGCAGTGAATTTGAATTGAACGCCTTTATGCGAACTTTTGTCTGTTACCAAAAACTCTTCGACCTTATTGCCGAATGATCACATGTTTTTCTTATGTCTGCACTCTACGTGCTCTTAACTCTAACTGCCAGTTACAGAGGCATGGCCAGAAGTCTGGGTTCGAGAAGGAAGTCACAACATCACGCAAGGGCACGGTGCCAAACAAATGAATGAGTTGTCATTTCCTTCACAATACACTCCCCCGAGTTGATACATAATAAATCAACTCAACTACAAAATGATCAACATACTACTCAACTACAATTAATATCTACCATATTGTTCCAAAAAATATGCAAAAGTCCTCTGAGCGGTATCTATCAAATAATTAACTACTCATACCCTTTCTACGTAAATCTGCGATCACGGCTGCATTGCGCTTAGGCCGACCTGTTGCGGGGGTGCTACTTATAGCTGCTGGGATGGCGGCAGGCGTGGCTGCATGTGCGCTGGCTTGGCTGGCGACAGGTTCCTTTTGCGCTGCATTTGCTGCTGCTTGCTGCGCGGCTTGCGACACTTCTAACGGAACCAAAAGTTTAAGAGGTCTGGTGAAAACTCTTTTATTCTGGTCTGCAACGAATTGTATCTTTGCTGCTCGTGTGTTGCCATCAGTACCTGAAATAAGCTGAATGATTTTACAAAATTTCCAAAAAGATCGCTTCGTTTGGACATCTTTCAAAATTACAATGTCACCAACGCTTACAACAGGTTTCTTACCATCGGCTTTAGATTTGTAAGACTCCATAAGTCTTAGCAAATACTCATTTTTCCACTGTTTGGTGAACTGACTCAAAAGTCTATGGTGATACTTGGCTCTCGCTGATAAAGACTCCTACGTACTTACCACTTCACTGTATTTCTCATTCATTTCGGAGACATTTCGACCATATATCAGGTGTGTCCAAGTCAGACCCAAGGCACTTTTCGAAGTGGGTCTACACATAATTTTTGGGTCTAGGGTAAAATTCTTCGGGTCTGTTACTATTTAGGTTCTTAGATCTTAGGTCTACAGATGGACCAAGTTTGGGTCTGCTTGAAAATATAATTTGCAAAAATCAGCCATAATCGGGCAGAAATCCGCCTCAAGTCGGGCAAAATTTTCTCAAACAATGGACTTTTTATCGGGCAGCCCCCCAAATTTTATCTCCCCCTACGCCGATGGGAGGTACATGGTCTCTACAATCTTCTATACTTTTCTATCATGCTCATACAAAGGTTTAACATATGCACCCTAAACGCCGACCTGTTCAAGCGAAATACATACCCTATTCGCGGAAAATTTTCTGCAGAACATACCATTTCCCGCGTCCAAATAGAGCTTCTCAATTTCAGGTACCATAATCACTGACAAGTCAGTTACTAAAATTGCTAAAATTGCCGGTGTGATTTAAAGAGGAGTATCCTGGGTACCAGACCCTCTAAAATCAAATTTTATGGATGCCACCACAGTGGCTTGGCCAGGGTAAATTAAGTGGGGGGTATTGAAATGAGAGGGCCTGGGGGCGAAGCCGTTAGGAAGTTTTTTGGGACACACCCTTTACTTTGGCTGAAAATGCACCTCCCAACATCATGCTACCAATAGCGACAAGGAAACTTTGATAGTTTTGTGACAGTTATCCAATAAAGTAGACCACAAGGAAAATTTTTGTAGAAACATCTTTTACTTTGGCTTAGAAAGCATCTCCCAACATCATGCTTGCCATTTGTGGCAAGAAAACATTTATGGTTCGTGACATTTTTTCTATAGCTACATCGGAGCAGGAGGAAAATTTTTGAAGATGCACCCATTACTTTGGCGTAAAATGTATCCCCTGATTCCATTTTTGCCAGTGCTAAAATGGAAGCTTTGACATTTCTCAGAAAATTCTTACCTCACCTATGCCAAGCCATTGTCTCTTCGGTTTTAAAGGACAAGTCCGGGGTTGATACAAGATAATACTGCAATGAATGATGTATAATACTTTTTTCCACGATTTCTCGTCATCTTCTTGTGAAATTACATATTCAAATAAGCAATTTGAGTGAAGTGACGTCATATCGTGCAAACGAAAACGAGGCTGTGTGATTGTTTATTCGCCTCTTTATCGTAGCAAGCCTCCTTATCGTGTTCTCATGCCATTTTCAATGCATGAGTACATGACGCAGAGGCTAGCAGCGATTAAGAGGCGAAAAAGCAATCGCAAATCTTCGTTTTTGTTTGTGCGATATGACGTCACTTCGCTCAAATTGCTTATTTGAATACGTAATTTCACAAGGAGAAGGCAAAAAATAGTGGGAAAAAGTATCATACATCATTCATTACAGTATAATCTTGTATTTTATCATCAATCATACCAACCCCGGACTTGTCCTTTTGAAGGAAATCGAGAACCATCTTTCGAAAAAAGTGGTGGGGACAATGACCTCACATACCCCCCGCCCCCTGTGGCCACGCCACTGTGCTGCCATGATGTTAATAATGTTAAAAATGCTGTTAAAGATTCTATTTCATAGAGTCGGGTACCCAGGGTAGAAGAGAAAACTGCTCCCGAATTCCTACCCCATCTTGTGCTGGTCTGCTAAGTTCTTTGACTCGCTACAAACTCTATTTTAGAAATTTTGATTAGATATCATTGCAGAGGAGTTCAGATTTATCAAATGCAAAATAAGACACCCTTTTGTAAAACCATGGTCAAATCGGCACCCCTAAACACGGGCCCGCGCGGGCCCGTGCCTACTTTGAAGAAAGGCACCCTTTCCTACGTTTTTTTGTACGCGCATGATAACACATCAGGTACTAAGTGCCCCCCCCCCCCCCCGGAAGAACTGTTTCACTTCCAAAGTGCATAATTATCATAAAATCAATCATCGTGCCCAGAAGGTTACTAACGAGTTGTTTTTAGTTAAAACAAATATCTAACAACAACAAATGCTACTTTAATCTATTATGAAGTTTTGGGTCTAAGAATATTATGTTAATTGTCGGGTCTACCACAAAACTGCCTTTAATATTCTGGGTCTGCGTCAAACTCAAGAATTTTGGTCTGGGTCTACGCGAATTTCTTTTGGGTCTACGTGTTTTGGGTCTGACTTGGACACCCCGTTTTGCGTTGTCACTCAATAACGTTGCAGGCAATCCTCTACGGGCACAAAATCTTCTAAACGAACGAATAAACGATTCTACATCTAAACCTTCAACTAATTCTAAATGAACAGCTCTCGTGGAGAGGCACGTGTATAAGCAGACATAGCATTTCATTAAGTCCCCATTCTTACCTGTGACCAGTAATGGCCCTGCGAAGTCTAAACCTGTGTGAGAGAATGGTGCATTATCATCAACACGAAACCGAGGCAAATCGGGTAAAACGCAGCCTACAAATGGCAAACCTTCCGCTCTTTTGCAAATGACACATGGCCTTATAATCTTTTTTACTGCTTCTCTTCCTCTCAATATCCAATATTGTGTCCTGACATGATTAAGCGTTTCTCTTAACCCATTATGAAACACTAATTCATGACTTTCGCGAATGATCAAATTAGTGTAATGATGGTCTCTGGGCATCAAAATGGGTCGTTTGCTTGCATCTGAAATAGAAGCATTGTTAATACGAGTCCTGCAACGCGAAATATCGTCATCATCTAAAAACAGGTTAAACTGTGAGACATAAGTTGGGGGTCTGGAACCTACTTTCGATTTACTCGCAACAAATTCAATTTCTTTCGAAAAACATTCGGCTTGCACTGCTCTAATCACGAAATTCTCTGCACAGCGCAATTCTGCTCCTTCTAATGGGCCTAGCTTCGGTCCCTGTTTATTTACGATGGCCTTCAAATTCGACACAAATCTAAGAATCCACGCATACGTTCTCAATAGTCTGGTCTTGGTGCTAAACCTCTCGATACTTACCAAAGGTTTGGTCTTATCAACTGGAATTTGCTTACCTAACATCACATGGGTTGGCTCAGTACTTACTTTCTCCTCCGCAGCAACAGCTGGGTCGATTTCTTGGTTTGATTCCAGTTTAGGCCATTCCGAAAAAGGCAATACAAGAAAATGTGGGCCTTCCCACCATACCTTATTTGCACCAACATCTTTACCATAAATACCCCTTGAAGGTAAATCGGCGGGATTCAACGAGCCTGGGCAAAAGTGCCACTCCTCACGATTTGACGATTCTAAAATCTTTTGCACTCGGTGTTTAACGAATTGCTTCAACGGTTTATTATTCTTAATCCAACATAAAGTTGCGACAGCATCTACCCAGTAATGTGTCTCAATAGGACCTTGGCCTAATTCTTCCTGTAAAGCTTTCTTGACGGTGTCCACTAAATTTGATAGCAAAACAGAACCCATTAACTCTAAACGAGGAATTGTTTGTTTCTTGATCGGTGAAACCTTCGCTTTCGACGTTACGAATCTTACCTGTACCTCACCTGTCTCATACTCAACACGCAAATACACTACCCCTGCGTAGGCACGTTCACTGGCGTCCGAGAATCCGTGTATTTGTACATTCTGCACTTTCTTACCTTTCAGAAAATAGCATCTGGGAATTGACACATTTTGCAACTTTGCTAATTCTGATATGAACACTTCATACTTACGACGTTTATCACCAGACAATCCCTCGTCCCAGCCCCTTTTGTCGAAACAAAACTGCTGGAACATTACCTTCAAATTAATCGTGAATAAACTAAGACATCCTAAGGGGTCAAAGATCTTCGCAGCTATTTTGAGTAAAGAACGCTTTGTAGGAGGTAACGAATTTGCGAAGTCAATGACATTCTGCACGTCAAAATAAATCTTGTCCGAATCACTATCCCAATTGACACCTAATATTTTCGCCTTATCGTCACTACACGGAGGGCCTAAAGCCGAATTTACATACGATTGATCTTCTTCGGAAACCTTTGTTTTACTCTCGTTTTGTTTCAAATGACCTTTCTCAACCTCTAACGATCTGATGGCACTCAATACCTCTTTGTCGTTCGAATTCCATTTTCGAAGATTAAACCCACCTTTGTCTAAGATTTCCTTGGCATCCTTGCAGATTTTCAACGCCTCCTCAGAGTCATTCGTACCGCCTGAGAAGTCATCTGCGTAAAGATGTTCTAGCATACTTACTGCTTGCGGGTGGCTTTCTTTGAATTTACATACGTGTTTTCTGATTGTCTCTCCTAAAATGGCCGGACTTGGGGTCAAGCCAAATGGAAGGCGGGTCATGCGAAACTGAACAATAGAGGGAGAGTCACTACTCACGTCATCATACCATAAAAACCTGAGAAAATCTCTGTCGGCTTCCTTAATTTCGATTTGATGAAAAGCCTTTTCGATATCTGCTGTTAACGCTATTGTGTGACTCCGGAATCTTACTAACGTATCGAACAAATGCGGCATGTAATTTGGCCCAACTTCAAGACGGTCGTTAAGCGTTGACACATCATTACTACCTTTAGCACTACCGTCAAAAACAATACGAACCTTTGTTGTATCATGATCTCTACGAATAACACAGTGATGCGGAATAAATTTGGCGTCTACCTTGTTTTCTGTACCTGCGGGAACCTTCTCTATTATACCGCTTTTCAATTGCTCCTGTATAATAGCGTCATATTCTTGGCGTAATTGTGGATCTCTTTGTAAGCGAAAAAATACCGATTTCAATCGTGAATGACACAAATCATAATCAGAAGGCAAAGGTTCTGAAATGTCATCCTTCCAAGGAAGGCTTACCTCGTAATTCTTGCCATTGAATGTGATGTCAAATTCTTTCTTCGGATTTTCTGCATTTGGGTTATCGCTTGTTTCAATCCCTGTGCTCTCTGTTTTCCAAAATTGTTTCAAGGTTTCAATAAGCTCCTTCTCATTGTCAACTGCTGTTTGTTCTCTGACAATAGGCTCTTCCTCACTGTTCGCGTTTTCGTTCGCCAAATTTTAATCTACAACACAACAAGAAACAAAATTAGAATTTGTACTCGAATCATTTGAAGATAAATCTACGGGGCCAGAAATTAACCACCCAAGCTTGCTACTTATTGCGACAGGGCCTGCGCTCCCCCTTCTTATCTCGCCTGTAACTACTTCATAAAAATGATCTGCGCCCAGCAATATATCTATCGCGTCATTACCTGAATCTAGGCTATCCGCAAAATTTAAACCTTGCAAATGTGCGTATTGCTTGTACTCTACTGGGGTCGCAAGAGGAGAGCAAATTACGGGATGGGTTAGGGCAGTTATGCTAAGAGCTCTTTCGCCTAAATCTATGTTAAAGCTAACTTGGCTACATTTTTTCTTCTTAAACCGCTCAGATCCGAACGTGTTCAAGTTTATTTCTTGTGTGTTTTCTTCGGTTAGCTGCAATTTGCTCTTCAATTCCTCCGTGATGTATGTTCTTTGGCTGCCATTATCCAACAGTATTCTTGCCATAACCTTATTCTCCCGTTTTTCACCAAAAACATGCGCTCTGGCTGTCTGCAATAACACTGTTTGTTTGCGTGAATCTACTTTAGCCGTTGCTGTGACAGTTTCACTTCCATTTGCGCTTTTCCTTGTTTCTTCTTTCTCGGACTGAGATTCTTGCTTCTTTAAACAAATTGATTGATGATGCTTGTTATTGCATTTTCGGCATCTTCGATTACAGTTACAAGAATTCGCTCTATGTCCCTTTTTTAGGCAAACAAAGCAACGTCTCTGCTTCGCTAAAATCTCCTTTCGCTTGTTCGGATCCGTGACCTTTTCGCATTGATATGAAAGATGTTCCCCCTCACAAAAGTAGCACTGACTGTTTGCATTTGACTGTTCCTTTGCATGAAATGATGAAACAGTACCAGGGGCTTGTCTTGGTCGATGGATTGTTACTTTTTTCTCTGTTTCTCCAACAAACGAACATGTTTCCCTCGCTTCGATTTCCTTTCGTATAATTCCTAAGATATCCTTCATCGACCAGATATCCGATTTTGTTTCTCGAGACACTTGCAACGCGACATCATTTGGTATTCGCTTCATTACAACAAGGATAAGCAAACTTCCATAATTTTCTTGCTTTACTCCCAACGATTCGAGGCCACGTATATGAATGTTTATATTGTCGAAAATTTGTCTCAACTACTTGTGTCGACTCCATATGTACTTGCACGATTTTCTGCTTGTGACCCAAGGGTGGGCATGCACTGTAATTTTCATGGTCCTATGTATGTCCACGAGAAAAAATTAATCTACCCAGTTTCTGGAGAATTAATTTGATCTACTGTCCACCAAAGACTGGTTTTGGGGACAGACATTTGTAATGGAAACTTTTGCTAAATCTACTTGTGTTCAGCTCCTTTTAAGTCCAAGTTTGTATCAAACACCCATTTCTCCCACCATCTTGGTTCCACCTTTGTCTCTCCAGACACCATTAATCTACCCAGTCTTAGCAAAACTGTTTCCACCTGTGTCCAAACTATTCCGAAAATAAACCAGTTTTTTAACCATCTGCCTCAAATTGTCCTCAAGATACAAGAAATAATCTGGACAAACCGTGTAAGTGGTTCCACCTCTGTCCTCTTTCAGGCATAAAAATCCGTATATCCACACTATTTCAAAATGCGGCGTTTTCATTCGGGATTTGTCCAGAATTGCTTGAGAGATACCGTTATTCTCAATGAAATGGGAGAGGATCAGCAATTTCTAGGTTCAGGCATTAAAATAAACCCACTTTTGGGGACAGAGATCGCAAAATATAGATAGTCCATACTTGCAATGTAAAATAAACTACTTTTAAAGACCTATAAAAGAACCTGGTTTTGAGGACAAACATTGTTGAATGAAGGACAAAATAAACCGATTTCTGGGACAAACATAGGACCACTGTCTCCATACCTACATGCCCACCCTTGGTGACCGAAGCGTTGGTGTAAAGTCTCCTTGGCGTGATCATAATTTTCTTCAATGATCTCTAATCCTTGAATAACGCGAAAAGCTTCTCCTTCTAAGATATTAACCAAGTAGTTAAACTTGTCTACTGGTGTGAGACTATCGTTTTTGTCGATCGAACTCTCAAAGCTTTGCCAAAACGAATAAAATCGAGTTATATCCCCATTAAATCGTGGCAAAGTAATCTTCGGAAGTCTAACTCCGCTATTTTGGCTTGAACTACCAGAGTTATTTGAAATATTCTGGATTCCTGCCCCTGCTCCTTGTGGGGGTCTTATTGGTGAACTGGTCGTAAATGCATTCGCTAAATTGGCATCTCTATCGGGTAATTTTGTCTTCTCTGCTTTCTTGGTAAAGCTTTCGATTTTGTTCACAGTTTCTGTCACACGAGCTGTAACATCCGTTGATTCTTCTATGATTTTCTCGATCTCCGATACCTCACATTTTAACAACAACTTCTCGTCTATATCTTCCAAGATCTTCAATTTTCCCTGCAACGTAGTTTTGATCGACGCGATTTTTATCAAAACGTTCTCGTCTGCAACCGTTGGGTCTGTACTGTTCAAAATATGTTCCGCTTGGTTTTCGAATTTTGTAATACTTGAACGTGTCCCTCTTCTTGCGTATTTCAGTCGCATTCCACTATCATCTCCGGTTCTAGTGCCTTGACTTTCGTCGTCACTGCCCATCCTGCAAAATACTTCGAATCAATCGCTCTGCCCCACGTTGGGCGCCATATGTTGTGTTGGTTGGGTCGAGCCGATATGAGACGAAGAAGAATACCACAAAGTTTGACGTTTTCTCTTTATATATGAAACAGCAACTAAACAGTAACGATTATGACTATAATAAGTGGTAAATAAAGATAAATGGATGCAGTGAATTTGAATTGAACGCCTTTATGCGAACTTTTGTCTGTTACCAAAAACTCTTCGACCTTATTGCCGAATGATCACATGTTTTTCTTATGTCTGCACTCTACGTGCTCTTAAAGGGGCATTCCTCGAAAATTAAATGCATGCAGAGATTCATTTTGTGATCCCGATCGAGAAACAGATTATGTCAGCCCTCGGAAATCGTTTTCCTTTCCTCGATCGCACTTCTCAAACGCGAGATCTGGAAGGAAACATTTGACCAATTTTAATTTCAATACCCTACCATTTCATGCATCGTTCTCGGCGAACAAAGGTAGAATATTTTCGTTATTGTCTGTCGGACGGTCATCGGCGGGTCTTGATAGGCTCGTTTCGCGTCGCTCGTTGAATTTAGTTTGAATGTTTTGTTGTAGTCATTCATTCATGTGTCCATGGTCGACTACCCGCAAGAGAATTGATCGGCTTTACCGAGAATTCTCGTTTTCTGTCTCGGATTCAAATTCCAGGATATGGCTGAGTTCTCGGGCTCTATTTTGAAAAACACCTGTTTCGTTTTTGGCCGGTTTGAGCTTTATTCAAGTTGGAGAAACATTGGAAAATGTTTATATTGATAAGCATGTTCGTTTTAAAAGCAAACAACGCAGTTCACCGATATCCAGTTTTTTTCTGCGGAATGCCCCTTTAACTCTAACTGCCAGTTACAGAGGCATGGCCAGAAGTCTGGGTTCGAGAAGGAAGTCACAACATCACACGCAAGGGCACGGTGCCAAACAAATGAATGAGTTGTCATTTCCTTCACAATATTTACGAACAGAAAACAATACTGTCAAGTGAATGGCCACGTATCCCGGGGGGGTACTTGACTTTCAATTGTACGGGGGGGGTGCACTCCAAGAGAAAAAATTTTCAACCGGCTTTAGAAATTTTCCCTCGAAATGATAGCCGGCTTTAGAAAAAATCGGCGAAAAGCATATCCCAAAACGTAAAAATTCGTTGGAAAACAATGAAATAACACGTTTGAACAACCGGCTTTAGAAAAATTGCCTTCTTTTGATACCCGGCGTTAGAAAAAAGAGGCGAAAACGATACCCGGAAAGGAGTGCACATGGCGTCAGCAAAATATACTAAGTACCCCCCCCCCCCCCCCCCCCCCGGGCCACGTATCTAGCCTAAACACTGTTCACTGCAATATTCCTCAGGCCTAGTGCTTGGGGCCCCACCTCTTCATCCTGTATGTCAATGACTTTGAGCAGTGTCTCAAAAAATGCACCTCAAACATGTATGTGGATGGCACCAGCGTAACTTGCTCTGCTGAAGATATTGACAAACTCTGTAAATGATCTAAGAACTGAGGTTGACAATATTGCAGAATGGTTACGGCTGAATAAGCTTAGTTTGAACACTGACAAAACATATTACATGGTTGTTGGTAACAAAAGACAAACTAACCGTATCCATGGTCCATTAGAGTCAAACATAAATGGAGGACCAATCAAACGGGTCAAAAAGTTAAATACCTTGGAGTTACAGTGGACAAAAACCTTACATGGAATGAGCAATACAAAAACCTCAAAGGTAAAATTAACAGTGCCCTCTCGTCCCTGCGGAAACTATACTAACGCAATCAAAATTGGATCAGATGTACAAGGCACTGCTTGAGAGTCATCTGAGATACAGTGATGAACTATGGGGCCGTTTGTCAAACACAAAGCTTGATAATCTTCAATGTCTACAAACTAGAGCATGATCGATATAATAGAAGGCTCTAGATTAAAGGATAGGTGGAGTTGCATTGGCTTTCAGTCTCAAACTTAATGAAATTCGACAGGGCTGTGATGATCTACACAATAATGAATCCTCTCTGCCCGGACAATTTAAGAGGGAGACTTGTTACCAGATCTCAATTATCTAACTATCCAATAGACTAGCTGTAATATAGTTATCACGTGATGGACTGTAAGCACGTGATGTGACATTTAACTGTGAGGAATGCGTGAAAGTGGTACCAGTTGTAGATATGAGTACGGGAGCATGATGATGATTCGAATCTAGATATGCCTCATTATTAGCCTACCCTACGGTCACCAAAATACCATATCTGGCGACGAGGATATAAACAAATTAATGGAGCGCTGAATCAAGCCTCAAAATGGCCATGCTGCCGAGTTTATATTTTCCACCCTTTGATGCAAGGGGAGATCCTTCTAGCACAGGACAAAGGTGGACTGAATACATAGAACGCTTCGAAAATTTTCTCACTGCCATGGAAATCGACGATCCTAAACGCCAGCGTGCACTTTTATTGCATTTCAGTGGAGAAGAAGTCTATCGCATTTTCAAGACTTTACCAGACACTGGTGAGGCAAAAGATTACAAAAAAGCAGTTGAAAAGCTGACTGGATACTTCCAACCAAAGAAGAATATCGAATTTGAACGATATACTTTTCGCCAAGCTAATCAACATGAAGCTCAAACGCTAGATGAATATCATACTCGATTACAACAACTTGCCACTCATTGTGAGTTTAAAGAGAAAGATGTAGAGGTGAAATCACAAATCATCTCAGGATGCTCGTCAAAAAGGGTCAGACGAAAAGCACTTCGCGAACCAACACTTAAATTGCAAGAACTACTTGACTTTGGTCGGTCTTTAGAGATTTCGGAAGGCCAAGCTATTGGAATAGAACATGCAACAACAGACATGTCAGATCTACAGGTGAACAAAGTAAAATTTCGACCAAAGCCACAAAGAGGTAATAATCAGCGAAGGTCGCAAACACGTGCCAAGACATGTTTTAATTGTGGTGGATCATATCCCCATACGCAAGAAAAACCCTGTCCAGCCAAAGGTAAACTGTGTAGAGCATGCAAGAAATCAAACCATTTTGAAAAAGTTTGCCGTTCAAAGCTGCATTCAAACAATCCCGCGAAAATAAAACAGCGAAAATCGAATCGTGCAGTGCAAGCTGTTCAACCTGGAAGAGACACTGACGAATCCACGTCACAGTCTTCAGACTCTTCAGATGAGGAAATTCTATTCAGAGTACAAAGTTTGCAAAGGTGTACTTCGAAGCCCCCAAAAACTACAGTTAAAATTGGGAAGTGCAAAATTGATGTCATTGTTGACACTGGAGCAAGCATCAACATTCTTGATACACCCACTTTTGATAAGATCCAAGTACAGAATCCAAAATTGCAACTGACGTCATCTACCAGCAAAATATTTGCATATGCATCAGACGTACCGTTAGACATTGCTGGAAAATTCGAGACAGAAGTAGAAACACGCAATCGAATAACGTTCGGGACATTTTATGTCGCAAGGAAATCAACAGGGAACCTTCTGAATTTTCAAACAGCCACTGAGTTAAACTTGCTACAAGTCAACATTGATAACGTTCAAGAAGGAAATCCTGCACAACATCCGTCATCGACCATTCATCCAATGGAAAGACGCAGTGTACCAAGTGCTAATATGTCATCAAGTTTAATAAAAGAACATCCAGAATTATTTGTTGGTGTGGGAAAATTAAAGGACACGCAAATCAAACTTCATATCGACGAACATGTTACTCCGATCGCCCAACCAGCACGCCGAGTTCCTTTTCACATTCGAAAAGCCCTTGACAAAGCTCTCGACGAACTCGAAGACAACGATATAATTGAACCAGCCATTGGAGCGACTCCTTGGGTTAGTCCTCTTGTAGTATTCCCGAAACCGAACAATCCCGATGAGATACGAGTTTGTGTCGACATGCGCCGAGCCAATCAAGCGATTACACGAGAACGACATCCAACACCGACCGTCGACGAAATCATTCATGATCTCAATGGTGCAACTGTCTTTTCCAAGCTCGACCTAAACAAAGGATACCATCAACTTGAGTTGGACCTCAACAGCCGAGGTATAACAACATTTGCAACACATCGTGGACTTTATCGCTATCAAAGACTTGCGTTCGGAATTTCTTCCGCTGCCGAAGTCTTTCAGTATCAAATTCAAACAGCTCTCGCTGGGATTCCTGGTTGTCGCAATCTCAGTGACGACATAATCATATTTGGCAAAACGCAACAAGAACACGACCAAGCCCTTCGCAATGTTTTTCAGAGGCTCCGCGAGAAAGGACTCACGTTGAACAAGAGAAAATGCACTTTTAACAAAGCCAATCTTAACTTCTATGGTTATACATTTTCAGCTGAAGGCATGAAAGCTGACGAGAAGAAAATTCAGGCTATCAAAGAAACATCGACACCGAAGACCGTTTCTGAACTTCGTTCTTTTCTCGGACTCGTGAATTACGTTTCTCGTTTTATCAAAGATTTCGCTACAATCGCCGCCCCACTTCGGGATTTGACGAAAAAATCGACGAAATGGACTTGGATTGATCAACATCAAGCTGCGTTTGACAAGCTGAAAGAAGCACTGACAAGTAAATCTGTCGTGGCGTACTTCGATCCGAGGAAATCAACAGAAATTCTTGTCGATGCCAGTCCAGTTGGATTAGGAGCGATTTTAACACAGAAAACAGTGAACCCTGATGGCTCAATTCAAGCAAAAGTTTGTGCTTATGCAAGCCGCACATTATCCGATGTAGAACGCCGATATTCTCAAACAGAAAAGGAGGCCCTCGCAATCGTTTGGGCTTGTGAAAAGTTTCATCTTTACATTTATGGAGCTCAATTCAACATTGTAACTGATCATAAAGCTTTGGAAATTATTTTTAA
Organism: Aurelia coerulea; assembly: GCA_039566865.1. Taxonomy (NCBI): domain Eukaryota; kingdom Metazoa; phylum Cnidaria; class Scyphozoa; order Semaeostomeae; family Ulmaridae; genus Aurelia; species Aurelia coerulea. The sequence continues at coordinate 18,788,147 of CM076945.1, forward strand.
CAATCCAAACTCACGACCGCCAGCAAGAATAGAACGTTGGAGCTTACGGTTACAAAATTATGACTTCACAGTCACATTCAAACCTGGAAAGGAAAATCCAGCCGATTTTATGTCACGACATCCAGTCAACAATTCGAAGAAGAAACATAATATTGCCGAAGAGTATGTGAACTTTATCACACGTCACGTTACGCCTGTTGCCATGACTTCTCATGAAATTCTAAGTGAAATCACAAAGGATTCAGTTATGACTGAACTTAAATCGGTAATTTTGGATGAAACCTGGCACAAAATGTCAGAGATACCAGTGTGAGATAAACTGTAACTTGTGATGACCCCCGGGTTAGATTAACTTACGTAAATATTGATATTGGCTTACGTGTAGGGGGCTGTAAATAGATCTCTTTGCCTGAATAGGGGCATGATTTCCGAGCCTAAAGTCTGAAGAAAACACGCGATATAAATCTTGGAGTTTGAGCCTAAACAAGTGATAAAATAAATATTAAGAAGTTCGAGCCTTTACTACAACATCTTCCATGGAGAGAATATTATATACAGTCCTCTACTTATACATATTGTAAATAGTTTGTTATTAGTTATTCGTTGCACTAGAAGAGAACCTTAGAAACCTGATGAGATGATGAGAAACCTTATGAGAGCCTACCAATTCTACTTGTGAGTTGTTTATGGAGCAGTTCTTTATACCTTCGATTAAAAATAAGCGCACCTTTTTTGACATGGACACACAGAGCCGGATGTAAATAAATTAAGAAATGTCGAAAGCCAAGAAAAAGACTCGGAAAAGCCTACCAAAGTTATGCAGTATTCGGATAGGCCATCGAAACTACGTCGAAAGTTCGCTGGAAGAGGCCGCTGCGTTGTTAGAAAACCTTGATGAAAACACAATTCGAAAGCTCAAACAGTTGAAGATCACATTAAAGGAGGAAATCGAGATTATTAAAGATTTAGAAGACGATATCGTTGATCTTACTGAAGATGAAGATGATTTAATGACAGAGATTCGAGAGTCGGGAGAATTTAGACGCAAGGTCTATGAAACGTTGCTCAATATCGAAGAGAAAACTCAAACGGAGCAGCAAAGTTCTCGCGAAATCCCTTCGCAGATTCGTGTTAGGGAAAGCTCATCATCTTCAAAATTGCCAAAATTGAAACTGAAGAAGTTTAATGGAGAGGTGACGCAATGGTTGACGTTTTGGGATATCTATAAGAGTGCCATTCACGACGACCCCAGTTTAAATGTGATAACCAAGTTCAGTTATTTACGAGATTTGCTTGAGGGAACAGCTGCAGCTGCCATAGCAGGGTTGCAGACAACGGAAGCAAACTATGACGAAGCAATTGAAAAACTTACACGAAGATTCGGAGACAACCCCAGTACTACTCAAGAAAATTCCACAAGATGTTCGTCTATTAATTGGTCGTCAAATGAAGGATGGAAGCTGGGATCTTGATCGCTTGCTTGATCTGTTACGAGAAGAGATTGAAAATCGAGAAAGATGTGGTAGTATTCAAGCTGATTTGCCATCGTTTATCCCGAAAGCTCACAGTTTTTCGCCTGATAAGAGATCACCTAGTCAGCCTAGTACCGCTGCTGTGTTATATTCAGAGGGGAGAAAATCTAATGTATCGAGCTGCACTTATTGTCGGCAGGAGCATCCATCTACTCGTTGCAACATTATCACCGATAAGAAAGCACGGAAGGATATATTGAGGAAACAAGGCCGTTGTTTTGTATGTTTACGAAAGAATCATGTTGCAGGGAAATGTGAGTCAAAGGGAAAATGTTTCCAGTGTGGCAGACGTCATCATGTAAGCATTTGTGACAACAACATGCCAGCGAATGCAACAGTTGTATCGGAAGAAAGAGAGTCCACCGTAGCGCGAGCCGGTAAATTTGAGGCGCCGGTATATCTGAGGTTTGCCGGTAAATATGAGGTCGGCAAGATCAAAGGTATTCTTCTTAGGCGACAAGTAGTCATAACCTATTGTGAATTAGACAAAGGTGAGACACAAGGTCTGGTTTCAAAGGAAACAAAAGGTTTTTCCGGGGGTCGGGTCAACCGTCTGAGGATTTCTGCCGCATATAATCTTTTCCTTCTGACAGCGTTCGGGAAAGCGAACGCTAGGATTTAACTTCGAAGGGTAGGGGTTAGGATTTTTGCTGCGTAAGGAAATCCGCGAGAAGAATCCAATTTCATTTGGTTTCCTTTGGTATGGATTTGCTACATCTAAAAGTTATCAGTCGAAAGTAAACTGTCTTATTGCTCAAATACTTCGTTCCATTGCAATACCGTTTTGTATCTGGGTTGATGAAGATTATGATTTTCGAGCGCTGTTTTTCTTCCTTTCCGCGGTATATTTTCGTGTGATTCTCTTCAGAAGTTTTTAAGCATTAGGGAAAATATTGAAAGTTTACTAAGATTATCGGAGTTATAAGTTTCTAAGGTTCTTACAGATACAGATTCTTAGGAGTTTCCAGAATCTCTTACAGGTTTCATAATAATCTTCATGTGCACTTTCCCGTGCCTTCTCCTGAACCTTTCAAAACGAAGTTTTTGAAGCCTTTCCGATGTTTAAACATCACTCAGACAAGTACCTTCCAATTTTCATTAGTACGATACAGGAAACAAGTCAAAATGTGATAAACGGAGTTTCTCAAGTTTTTGGCAATCCTAGAGTTGAGTTTCATATACCCTAATTTTTTACAAAAGAAACTAAGAATTTGGCCCAAAACTGAAAGTTTCTTAAAATTATATCATATTTTCAGTACTCGGAGTTTCTTACGAGTTTCTCCGAGGTTTCATAACAATATTCACGTTCACTACCTGTGCCCTCGTGAACATTTCAAAATAAGGTCTTTAATTAAGGCCTTTCCGATGTTTAGACATTACTCAAGTACCTTACGAGTAATATGACACAGGAAACAAGTGAAAGTAAAGTAAAAACATTTCAAGGATTTCCTTTATCAAAGTAAATAGTTTCTTAACTTACATTTTCCCAGTACTGGAGTTGGTTAATCTTTAGCCGATATGAGAGTTGAGTTTTCTTATGGGCAGTTTCTTATCAAACTACGTGTAAGCAGTTTCTTATCAAACTACGTGTAAGCAGTTTCTTATCAAAATACGTGTTGGCCTAATGTTCCTTACTTTGCAGAATGCAATAAAATCTATCGTAAGTACGTACATATATTTCCATAAGAAACTAAGAATTTGGGCTAGTACTGTAACTTTCTTAAGATTATCAGATTTTGAGTACACGTTTTTTTTTTTATAAGAAACTTGGATCAGCACTTAGTACTAAAAGTTTCTTAATTTCGCATGAAAATTTCGGTGTTTTAGTAGTAAAAGTTTCTTAATTAGTTTCTTATTTTTTTGGGCCTAAAATTGCGATATTGTTCGAAGTTGAGCCTTCTTCTCGACAAAGGGCTTCCATTTTGCATTTACATTGTCATCAAGAAGAAGTCATGCACATTAAGGCAAAAATTTACAAATTTTGCAGTTAAAAGTCAAGAAAAGATAAAGATACCTGTGTTAGAGACACATAGAATAAGAGAGACATACAGAAATAAAGTTTTAGAGTTTCTTATCTGTTCTTGAGCGTAGTACTAGAGTTTCTTAAATTTTTGGTCATCGTAGTACTAGTTTCTTATAAACCAGTTTCTTATAAAAAAAAAACGTGTACTCAGAGTTTCTTGCGAGTTTCTTAGAGGTTCCATAACAATATTCATGCTCACTACTGTCCCTCGTTTCCTAGTATCAAGCCTTTCCAAGCCTTTCCAATCTTTAGATATTACTAAGTACCTCACGAGTAAAATAATAAATTTTTAAATTTTGATAACATTATGAGACAACCTTCAAAAATATCGAAAGATATAACCTAATAACCCTTCTTTACTATGGGTTAAATTTTTTATTCATTTTCGTTACATATAATTTGCGGTTTTTAAATTTTGATAAAATTATGAGACATCTTTCAAAATTTCGAAAGATAGAACTTAACAACCCTTCCTTAGTATTGGTTTAGTTTCTTACTCACTTTCGTCGCAAAATCATGTCGCATTTTTCAGAAACCTTATATCTTATCCCATCTTTTTAAGCTTCTTTTTCTCTTTCCTCGTATCAGGGCCGTAGGAAGAAGCTTCGGATTGGGGGGGCAATTGTTCTCAAAACAATAGAGAACAATACATCTAATTAAGTCATGTGACGTAGCACCATTGTTTTAAAAAATTATTGGGGGGGCTTGAGCCCCCCTTACCCCCCGCTTCCTACGGGCCTGCCTCGTATATTGTTTGTCGATTTTTCAATTTTCTCAAATCTTTGAGACGTTCTGAGACAGGCGTTAAATAGGAACGTGAAAGCTACCGTTTCGTAAATCGATATCGTGAAAGATTCTCCAACGTTTCTCAACTCTCATTTCAAATATGAAGATTACGAAAAAAAGATGCAAATTATGCTACTCAAGTTTGTTTTGCTTTTTTAGTGATCTGAGAGCTGAGCGCTCATAAGAATTTCTTATGAAAAACTCTTATAGGATTTATATAAATTCGGCTGTAGATTGGAGAATGCATTTTAATTTGGCTTCTAAATTAAAAGAAACAAATTATGAATCTTGTTTAGCTAGAATTGCTAAACGTTCTTTGAAGAGTAAATATTCCAAGGACCAAGGTATTGCTGAACCTGTCTGTTGCCAACCTTACCCCCCCCCCCCCCCCGACAAAAAGCGGTCAACAGCGGTGACCACAAAAGAGTAATGTGTCTTGTACAATGAGCGATTTCTATACTGCATTGTTTAATTTGAATGGCTTCTTAAACAATAACCCAGGTGTTTGAGTAGTCCCACGACACCTCATATTTACCGGCAAACCTCAGATATACCGGCACCTCAAATTTACAGGCTCGCGCTACGGTGATATATGGGAAGAAAGGCCCGAAGTCAAGGAGACAGCATCAAGTGCCCTTTATGTTAGCTCGCGAGACAACATCTTGCTACAGACAGCTCAAGCATTTATTAGTTGCGATGGAAATGAGAAAGTTCGTGTACGTGTTATTTTCGATTCGGGGAGTCAGAGGAGTTTTATTTGCAAGAACATTAAAGATCAATTGTCGTTGCCAACGGTAGCAACCAAGCCGTTATTGATTAAAGCCTTTGGAGGAAATCCTGACAACGTGAAGGTTACGCCCCATGAATTAGTGAAATTCTCCTTGAGCAGTATTTCTGGGCAGTTTTCAACAGAAATACAAGCATATGCAGTGTCAAAGATTTGTGAACCAATATCAGCACAGAACATTCAATCTGCTATTGAACATTTCGATTACGTAAGTAACATTGAATTAGCGGATTACAGTGATGGGTCATGTGACAGTCCTATTAATGTGTTGATTGGCGCTGACTACCTCGGAAGGTTCTTCACTGGAGAGCTAAAACGGGGGGAGACTGCGGACAGTCCAGTTGCGCACGAGACAAAATTAGGATGGGTATTGTCTGGCAGAGTACCATGTGGAGAAGATGATGGTTTATCGGCTAATGCAAATTTCGTATCGACCCACGTGCTGAGAACGGGAACTGAACCCATTGAAAATAACAGGGTAGATGTCATGGTCGAGCAGTTGTGGGATTTTGAGTCAGTTGGAATAAGAGAGAAAGACACAGTGCATGGATCGTTTATCGAGAACATATCGAAGGATGGTGACAAATATTGCGTAAGATTGCCTGTTAAAGAAAACCACGATTTGTTACCGGACAATTACAATTTGAGTCTTGCCCGTTTGAAATCTTCATTGAAACGTCTTCGCAAAGACCCAGAAACACTCGAGGCGTATGACAAAATCATTCGAGATCAAGAGAGAGATGGTATTATTGAGAGAGTTGATTTATCTGCAGAAACAGAACCTGGAAACATCCATTACTTACCCCATCAAGCAGTGAAGAGGCAAGATGCACTTACGACAAAGTTACGAGTTGTTTTCGATGCTAGTTCGAAGGAGGAAAAGTCCTTACCATCGTTGAATGAATGTTTGTATGTAGGACCGCCTATGGCTCCGGCCATCATTGATATTTTATTGAGATTTCGAGCATACAAAATTGGCTTAGCTGCGGATATCGAGAAAGCATTTTTGAATATTGCTGTGGATGAAGATCAAAGAGATTTGATGCGTTTTTTGTGGATCGAAAACCTGGAAGAAGCGGAAGAAGAAGAGCCAAAGATTATTGTATTTCGTTTTGCGTCTGTATTGTTTGGAATGTCTAGCTCACCGTTCTGCTTGAATGCAACATTGGATTTTCATGTCAGGCAGTATTACAAGGAGAATATCGAAATGGCTGATAAAGTTATTAGAGCGTTTTACATCGATGATTGGACATGCGGGGCAGCAAATGGAGAAGAGGCGGTAGATTTGTTCAAAGCAGTAAAATCGTGTTTAGCTGCTGGAAGCTTCAATTTACGGAAATGGGCTACTAACGACGAAGAGGTTGCAAGAAAGATTGCTGCATACAACAGAGAAATTGCTGATAAATCTGAAGTTGAAGTTGATCAAATGGAAAACATATCGTTTGCAAAAATGTCGATGGGAGGTCTAAGCGAAATTGAGCCTGGAAAGGAGCATAAAATTCTTGGTTTGAATTGGGATTTGAATGAAGATAAGATCATATTGAAATTAGCTTACCTTGCTGAGTTTGGAAGAGATCTACAGCTGACGAAAAGAAATATCTTGAGGTTTCCTGCCAAGTTATTCGACCCATTGGGTCTGATTGTGCCAGTTATTATTCCTGTAAGATTGCTGTTCCAAGATTTGTGCAGAAAGAAGTATGATTGGGATGCACCACTGTCAGAGGGAGAGCAAGAGTTTGTTGCAAAATGGTTGAAAGATCTGGAAAATGTGAGTATTGCTGTTGAAAGATGTTATTTGCCGAAAGATGAAGAAATCGAGTCAAGTTATTTGCATGTTTTTGGAGATGCTTCAAAGAAGGCCTATTGTGCTGCAGTTTATTTGTGTTTTAAATCTAAAGCTGGATGGAGATCAGTTTTGGTTGCATCAAAAGTCAGGCTTGCACCATTATCTGTTCCAGAGATGTCTATTCCAAGATTGGAGTTATTAGCAGCTTTGATTTCTGCTCGTTTGTTATCTGCTGTAAAAGAAGCATTGCAGCCTATGATTTGCATTGATGGAGTTTATTGCTGGACAGATAGCAAATGTGTATTGTACTGGATTAAATCTGACAAAGAAAAGAATACAAGCAGTTTGTGTACAACAGAAGAAAGGAGATTGTGGAGTTAACAAGAATTAATTCGTGGAGACATTGCCCTGGGACTGAGAACCCTGCAGATCTTGGTTCCAGGGGTTGTTTTGCATCTGATATTGCGGATAATTCGTTGTGGTGGGACGGTCCTACTTGGCTTAGAGGACCTCCAGAGCGTTATTCTATGTCAGAAAATGTGGCTGAAGAAGAAGAAGAAATCTTAGAAGAATGTCAGAAGGAAGTTAAATTGCAGCCAAAGAAAGTTACATCATTGTTGATTGGGCCAGAAGAAAGCAATTGTCGTATATCAAGCATCATTGATTGTACAAGATTTAGTATTTGGAGAAAGCTGCTTAGAGTTACTGCATTGGTGCTGAAGTTTATTAAGCTGTTGAAGAAATCTGTTCTTTCGTCGATGGTTGTTGCAGAAGATATTTTACAAGCTGAGAAATTGTGGATCAAAGATGTACAGGAAGATTTGAAGGGAAAGAAAGATTATTACCATAAGTTAGAGGGGCAGCTTGGTTTGTTTGTGGATAATGGCATTGTTAGATGCAGAGGAAGAATTAGCAGATCCAGTTTGCCGTTTACTTCGAAGTTTCCTGTGTTGTTACCAAGGGATCATTACATTACTAAGCTGATTGTCGAGCATAGTCATCTGAACGTGTTTCATGGTGGAGTCAAGGACACGCTCACGGAAGTAAGAGCCAATTATTGGGTACCTAAAGGAAGACAATTAGTGCGAAAATTGATCCATGGTTGTATGATTTGTAAAGTGTTGCAAGGGAAGTCTTACAGAGTGCCAAAACCTGCTGATTTACCAGAGGGAAGAGTTCAAGGTTCAAAAGCATTTTGCGATGTCGGAATCGATTTTGCAGGCCCATTGTACATCAAGACAACAGCAGGAATGCAGAAAGCTTATGTTTGCTTGTTTACATGCTCGTTAAGCCGTGCAGTTCATCTTGAAGTGGTACCTAATTTATCAACAGCTGCGTTTATTCGATGTCTACGAAGATTTATTGCAAGAAGAGGTTTACCATGGAGAATTACATCTGATAATGCAAAGACTTTCAAGAACGCAAACAAAGAAATCGGCAAAATCTTGGAAGCCCAAGAAGTTCAGAGGTTCGTCGCACACAAGAAAATAATTTGGAGATCCATCTTAGAGAGAGCGGCATGGTTTGGTGGGTATTACGAACGTATGGTACAATTGATGAAGCGGTTGCTGCGCAAGATTCTTGGAAGGGCCAAATTGGACTTTGAGGAGCTGACGACAGTCATAGCAGAAGTGGAAGGGACAATAAATTCCAGACCATTAGCATATCTCAACCCTGAGGACTTTGAAGAACCCTTAACTCCAGCTCATCTTGTAATTGGGAGACGCATTCTTACACTCCCAAGTCAAGACGAGTTTGATGAAGAAGATGAATATGACGCCAGTGTTGTAGAGAAGCGTGCTCGTTATCTACGCACACTTCTAGGACATTTCTGGCGACGCTGGAGTAACGAATATTTACTGAGTTTGAGAGAACACCATCATTCGAGAGAGGTCAATGAAAAGGGAAGAAACATTGAATCTGGAGACATTGTTATTGTAAAAGATCCAAATTGTTGCAGAGGAGAGTGGAAAGTAGCAGTTGTGGAGGAATTGATTCCCAGTAAAGACAAAGAAATCAGGGGTGCTAAGGTTAGAGTTGTCAACAACAGAGGGACACTTACAAGACTTAGAAGACGAATTCAGTCGTTGTTCCCGATTGAGGTAAATCACAAGGAGCAAGGTAAGAACATTCATTCCTTACCAGTTGATGAAGAGAACGATGAAGTGATTATGGAAGAGAAGCCTGCTAGACCCCCTAGAAGGCTAGCAGCGCAGAATGCTGACTTGTTGCGTAGACTTATTGTTGATCAATCAGACCCAGATTGATCAAGGGGGGAGTGTGAGATAAACTGTAACTTGTGATGACCCCCGGGTTAGATTAACTTACGTAAATATTGATATTGGCTTACGTGTAGGGGGCTGTAAATAGATCTCTTTGCCTGAATAGGGGCATGATTTCCGAGCCTAAAGTCTGAAGAAAACACGCGATATAAATCTTGGAGTTTGAGCCTAAACAAGTGATAAAATAAATATTAAGAAGTTCGAGCCTTTACTACAACATCTTCCATGGAGAGAATATTATATACAGTCCTCTACTTATACATATTGTAAATAGTTTGTTATTAGTTATTCGTTGCACTAGAAGAGAACCTTAGAAACCTGATGAGATGATGAGAAACCTTATGAGAGCCTACCAATTCTACTTGTGAGTTGTTTATGGAGCAGTTCTTTATACCTTCGATTAAAAATAAGCGCACCTTTTTTGACAACCAGACTTGAAGGTTTTCAAGAAGGTAAAAGAAGAACTAACAGTGACAGACGATGGATTTATTTTGAAGGGAACAAAACTAGTAATTCCAAGTACACTCGGAAATCGCGTCGTTAACCTCGCACATGAGGGACATCAAGGCATTGTCAAAACCAAGTCACTTCTCAGAGAAAAAGTATGGTTTCCCGGAATTGATCAAATGGTTGAAAATATCGTAAAGAACTGTATTCCTTGCCAAGCTACTACTGCAAAAGAAAAGCTAGAGCCGTATAAAATGTCCAAGTTACCCCGTGGACCTTGGGACAAGGTTTCAGTTGACTTTAGTGGACCGTACCCTAATGGTGAATATTTACTCGTTGTTATTGACGAATATTCTCGTTTTCCGGAGATCGAAATCGTTCGTTCAACCGCTGGAAAGTCGGTTATACCGAAACTCGATCGAATTTTTTCCTCGTTTGGAATTCCTCGTGTTGTAAAGTCGGACAATGGACCGCCTTTTAGTGGATACAGATTCAAGGATTTTAAGAATGAACTTGGTTTTCGCCATCGCAAAATTACGCCACACTGGCCACGCGCAAGTGGTGAAGTCGAGAGATTTATGAGAACATTGAACAAAACTGTGAAAGCTGCACACAGTGAAAACAAGGTGTGGCAACGTGAATTGTTTACATTTCTAAGAAACTATCGAGCAACGCCACATGTATCAACAGGAGAGACACCAGCTAGTCTCATGTTTGCACGAAATATTGCAACAAAATTGCCTGAAATAGCAGCAAAGAAGCAGAACGATGAAGGAGTCAGAGAAAAAGACCAAGCTTCAAAAGAAAGGATGAAAGGAGATGCCGAAAAGAGAAAGCAACATGAATGTCATACTTTCAACATTGGAGATACTGTTTTAGTAAAAACAGATCGCAAAAACAAATTGAGTACTTTTTACGATCCAAATCCATATGAGATAACAGAAATCAACGGATCAATGATAACTGCAGAGAGAGCAGATCATCAGATAACAAGGAACTGTTCCTGGTTCAAGAAAATACCAGAACAACGCAAAAGCTTCGAAATCGATGAGGACGATACTTTTCCAAGACCGTGTGATACAGCGCCAGGAGGTGATACAAATGAACAAGTTGAACGACGCTACCCAACACGGCAAAGGAAACAAACTGACTTTTATTTTGGACAGTGATATGGACACAAATAGAAAATAGCAACAAAAAAAAATAATAAAACATTGTGATTAAAATTCGAAACAAATCTTAAAAGAAGAAGGAGTGATGTAATATAGTTATCACGTGATGGACTGTAAGCACGTGATGTGACATTTAACTGTGAGGAATGCGTGAAAGTGGTACCAGTTGTAGATATGAGTACGGGAGCATGATGATGATTCGAATCTAGATATGCCTCATTATTAGCCTACCCTACGGTCACCAAAATACCATACTAGCTACACTAGTCCCTCGATTTCGCTGTTGTTGTTGTTGCTGATGGCCAGCTCAATGAGGGACTAGTGGGGACTAGTTGCCAGAGAGTGTCTCAAATCAGAATTTTCAGTACGAAAAACCGGCTTGTAATCTGATTGGAGCATTTCGGCTAAAACAATAGTAAATTTTTTTTGTAGCCAATCATCTTTTCCTTTATGCATTTAGATGGCACTTTTCTTGGAGAGAGATTGTCTATCTGATGCAGCAGATCACTTGGAGCAAATATAAAGGACAGTTCCTTTGAAAATTCCTTGTACTTCAGATACCACTTAACTGATTGCTAATGCTAATGATAATGTATAATGATGATGTAATGTCTAATCTTGTCAAATCTTTGATTCCTTTATCTTTGGTCACTCTGAACTCCTCTGAAATTTCAAATTTATGTTCACTGTCCATGCTCAATTTTGTCAGAGTCATAAACTGTCTAAAATTCTTTCAAATTCACATGAATAAAACTTGGTATCAATGTGTTGTTTTCTTGAGTCATTTTGATGATTACTGATCACAGCAGCAACAACAACCAAATATTAATTCCGTGGTCCGCGTTTTACGCATGTAGCGCTTATGAAAACGAGGCTATCGAGTTAGTCCGATTTCAGACACTGTTTGGCAACAAGTCTCTGTATTAGCGACAAATCAGTTCTAAGGAGCATACAGAGATTGTGTAGCCAGTCTAACTATCCAATACAAAATCAGCTAGATCTGGACACCCCAATGAGTTCCACCATTACCATATTCAAAAGGAAACTGAAGGAATTCTTACAAAATTAGCCAGTGGCGGACTGGCCCACCGGCCCACCGGCCCGTGGCCGGTAGGCCCCCCTCAAAATCTTGCAAAAAGGGCCCCCTTTTTCCTGGAAAAGGGCCCCTTTTGCAAAATTAAGGAAATTTTTGGTAGAGTTGAATGTTTGAATAATGGACATCTCACTTCACATTTGAATCCTTCAGTGTTATATTGAACTTGCTCAAAGAAATGAATACAGTCGAGAGCGAAGATACGGATGGCGAAGAAGGGAGCACCGTTGCAGAAAAAGTAAAGGCCCCCTCCACTTCTGCCAAAAGATGGTTCTCGAGATTCCTTCACAGAAAATAGTTGTTATAGGTAGTGTAGGGTAAAGAAATGACTGGGAGAGTCACTCTAAGCCAAAGTAAAGGCTGCAAGTTTCAAAAAATTTCCGGGACGCACTTTGTCAACTGCTCCACTTTGGGGGCACGCAAAAATTGGATTGTGAAAAACTGAAAGCTTTTGCCCGATCATTTTCAGGAGAGTGTTCATTGATAGAAAACTGCAAAAATAGTTTTGAGAATTTCAATGTTTCCAATTCTGCTCTGGTAAGATGGGATGGCGATAGGCATTCTAAGCCAAAGGACAGATGTTTTATACTCAGAAAATTTCCCTGTGGATGCTTATTCATAAAAATACTGCTCAAATGATCAAAAATTCAATTTTAGCATCGGCAAACCTGGGATTGGGAGAAGCGTTCTAAGCCAAAGTAGAGGGCGTGTCCTCAGAAATTTTCCTGGGGACTTTGCCCCCAGACCCCTCATTTTGATACTCCGTCAGTTAGTTTGCCCTGACCACACTGCTGGGGGGGGGGGCAGGAAAGGGTTCCTCAACAGTTTGAGAAATGAAAACATCATAGATCGTCTGGCCCACAATACAAAAAAAGGCAAAATTAATTTTATAAAGTAGAGACAATGTAAAGATTTTAATCATGCCATAAGTAGATATATCGTGAAATATATGCCTCATTTTCAAAGAAAGTGAGTTTGGCTATTGGTAAGGAATCGAGGAATTGCGATGAATTTTGCCCCTGACCACACACTCGTCATCGAGGCCACACCCACTTAGGGCCCCCTTAACTCGTTCATGGCCGGTGCAAAAATCAGAGCCAGTCCGCCACTGAAATTAGCACCCCTCCCGAAGCACGATCCCCAGGAAGACCAGCAAGTTTGTAAAATTTTATATGTGAATAGATATTTTATCTATTTGTATAGCGATAGTTATTTTTCAGTTGACAGGGCTTTTGTGTTGAAATATGATAAAATGAAAATGAAATGATGCAAACTTTCTATCCTTTTTCCACAATACATAGTCGTGAGTACTTTCTACCAGAAGCGTCAAAATAACCAGTAAAGAGTATTCTGACCCATCCAAAATCATAGGAAAAAGTAAAAGATTATTTTCTACAGGGTGTCCCAAAAAATGTGTGCCCCGTTTGCCTAAAGATTGCGACAAGACGGCAAAAGATTCTCGAAAATCCTTTGCGTGATGCTGCTCTTTAGATATTCAATTAAAGTTTGCAACCATCCCCGTACAAATCCGTTGAGAAATGATGGAGCTATGACCTTCAGAAGACCAAATTTGCCTGATGACTGAAACCAGCGGTCGGCCATTTTGTCTTTCTATTTTGCAGTGATAAGTATCTTCACGTGAAGTATAGACTTGCCCCAAGTCTATTTCGTCAAAAAAAAATTTCTTCAAAAAAATTTAAGGGAACCGGTAGACTTATTACAGTTGACAAAACAGACTTGGGGCAAGTCTACGTGAAGTAAGAAATAATTGCTGTGAGGTCAGAAATAGTGGAACTCTCCGAGGATTATCGCAATTTTCACGAGACCTATGAAATTGGAGGCTGTTGTTTCATTTTCAATCCATGAAGCTATTTATCGCTGCAAAATAGTTAGACAAAATGGCCGACCGCTGGTTTCAGTGATCGGGCAAATTTGGTCTCCTGGAGGTCATAGCTCCATCATTTTTCAACGGCTTTTCATGGGAATGGTAGCAAACTTTAATTGAACATCTGAAGAGCACCATTATGCTAAATTTTTGCGAAAATCTTTTGCCGTTATGCTCTCCATCAAACCTCTGAAGCTCATATCCTTCTATTGCAATTTCTCTGTCCTCAATTCTTTGATCAAGATGGATTTCACTTTAAGTAATACCTAAAACATATAGATTGCAATTTTGTAGTAACATGCTGATCTCTATAACTTTCCAATCAAGCTGCAAGAGTTTATATGCGCAACCCTTAGGCCCTGCATGTTCATCTTTGTCCGCAGGTTTGCAAACATATCTGAATAATTTTCCTGGGCTGTTTCATCATGTAAAACTGGACCTCGAGCTGGACAATACCACTGTTCATCACTTCCACAACCGCAACCGGTTCTATTCTTGCTCAAAGAGGCTAAAACATTCCTGGTGTACCCACTAATTACAACCATCACCCTGTATGTCATGCTTTTTAACGTAAGTTCTGTACAGTGAACAATAGCATCGCTCTGTCTAGGGCCTGGATTTTGGCTAACATCTCCTGCAAGGCCACCAAAAGTGACAGACTTTGTTTTCTATCAGCATCAATTCCAACTCCATGCCGAGCTGCAAATCCAACATGGGGGCGATTTAGGCCACCTCGTGTGAGGCACCACAGAAATCTATTCGCATCGCTATCAGTGTCTGCATCCAACAATTAAATTAACTTGGAGAATGCCCCTGTATCCAATTGATAACTCTGTGATGTTATTTCTCTTCGAAGCCTCGATTAAAAACAACTAATTTTATCATAAATATCAGATAGCAAACTAGGTGCCCACGACGAAAATAGGGTTAATGAAGATTCATTTTTGCGATAAAAGGCGAGTCCCTTAAATAAAAATTTTGACGCCAGACACTTCTTCATCCATCCTGTCGAGTCTGATTCAAATAATGCCTGTTTCTAAACAGCCAAATGGCCTTTTTGAAAATAAAGCAATATCACAGAGTGATGGTAGAAAAACAGCTTTAAAATCTAATAATAACATTTGCTATAATTCTCACAATATCTATTCTCTCTAATGCATTTCACAACCATTAATTTAATAAATATCACAGAATTCTTCATATAAACTCGGGAGAACCTTGGACGCTTCTGTGCAATGTTAACATGATATCGAGAGTATCTATTCAACAAACAGAGAATACTCAAGGTACCTGCATATTAGAGCCTCATAGATAAAACATATTATCTTGATTTTTTGAAAAGAAGACAACTGATTTAGTCATTTTATTCTGCTGATAAAGTATCGCGCAATGGTAAAGATACAGAAGGCAACAAAGGAGATCTATTCGATTAGTATGCAGCATCTCCCATTACGTTTTTCTTTTCTGGAATCAAATGCAACCAAAAATATTATTAGTGATGACGGATACATCAGCAGATTCTGAAGTAACAGGGGGTTTTCTAGACGGTGCAAAATTCCGCGTTTATGCTTTCGAGTACATCAAATTCTACTTTAAAATTGCTCCGCTAATAAAACTTGGCAAAGTTGTACATGAACAACCTGGCTAAAGATAGAGCAAAAGAAAATCATAACATTTTGAGCAGTATTGAAGATAAATCCAGGTTTGTGCAATTAAGGTAAAGTTTTGAGAAAGAACTTGTGAAGGAAACATTTAAGGAAATATTGTGATTCTTTATATTTCGATAGCCACGACTATAGATCTTGTTTGCCAAATTTCGAAAAGCAAAACAGCATTTGAGAAATCAACCAATTTCTTAGAATGGTGGTTTCCCAAAACGGCAACTCATTGCTCACTAGAGCGGAAAGCAGAGTTACCTTAAAATGTTTGATAACAATACCTTCTTGGTCTTAATTGTAAATGACCAATCTTTGTACCAAAAAATTGTTGGTTATGACAAATGTGTCTCCTATTTGCAGGTACCTACGTTCTAAAACAATACATTTTGAGACTAGGTTCTTCCTGGCTCAAGTTTCTTCGACTTTAACTCCTGAGCATTTCCGCTATCTTCCTTCGTAAGCAGCCAGCTTGGAGTGAAAGTCATCTTAAAAGCTGTCCAAAGCGCCATTCCTGTTTCTTCTTGAATAACTTTGTCTGCTACAATCTGTTTTGTGACATCTTTCCCAAGTGTGACAGCTTGATTAGTAACGGTATCAGAATCAAGGACACGTTTGAAAAAGTCAGCTAAAATTTGCTTTGTCTCACGATCAGCTGCTAATCGATCGAGCAATTCTTTGCACGCCTGTTTTGTGTAATTATCTGCAAGGAGGCCTCGAATGTAATTCAAAAGCAATGTTCTAGTACTTTCTGCATCTAGTAAATTTTGCAAAGTATATGCTGCTACCTTATTCAGGTTTCGCTGTGTTTCTTCGTCATTTACTACTGCTGTGACAAGTGCAACTGCATTCTTTACCACCTCCTCATCTTCAAGAAGTTTTGTGACAAAATTCGTTGTTAGTTCCACTGTGGCGGGATCAGTCAGCACTTGATTAATGATTGCCTTCGAGATTTCGTTTGCTCGTAGCATCACATTTTGATCACCTGAAAGATGAACGTGGCTTATGAGGCTGCTCAAGTACAGTATACATGGTTTCCAAAAAAAGTTTGCCCCGTTTGTGCGGTTGGTGTGGAGGAACTGTAGCTGTTAGATGGTCAGGTTTTGACTCAGAATTATGAGACCTTGTTCAAGTCAATCTGACAAGTGGTAGCCGATTTATAGTAGAGAAAAGGCAAAATAATTGGTTGCTTCGAAAACAACGCTTCGACCGGGTGTCCCAGAAAAAAGGAAAGATATTTGATCAGAGCTAACGAGAAGAATTTAGGTTGAACAAATCAGAAATATCTTTAAACTAACCATCGATAGTCAACTTGAAGATAGATACCTTGTTCCTTGATATAGGAGCATTGAGAGTAGAAATTTTATCTTGGAAGTCCAGATTTGCTTCCATCTCCAAACCAGAGCTTTGTTCTAAACTGCAAGTGCGTTGGTCAGGGGAACAGGGGCGGACTGGCCCGGGTGGCTAGGTGGCGATCGCCACCCGGGCCCCCTTATGATTTTGAAAAGCGGGCCCTTCATAAAGAGAAAATTTTGAATTTAAGCATCAATCTATAACCATACACGTAAGCTTCGAAAGCTGATTCGAAACAATGGCTATCACGTCTAATGTCTCTGGGCCCCAACCAAATGAACACCTCTTCACGTTGAGTCAGGGCATCTTTTAATATTATATCTAGCGGGCCATTGGCCCAGTAGGCCCTCTTCCCGGCCCAGTAGTGAAGCAAAAATCCCCAATTTTGGCCCATTAGTTTGAGCCCTTTTCGTTCAACTTATTTTGCAGTTTTACCCCTTTATTGTCAAGCGCCAAAAAGTCCTTCCAGTGCAGTTGACATTCATAGTTACTCAGCCTTAGATTGACCTTTCTGTTTCAACATTCTAGACGTATTAGAGAGAGACCTTGCTGTACAATTTATAGAGGAGTCAATCAAGGACCTTCCATTTTCCCAAACTGGCAGAAGGTGTTGTGGCGCAGTGGTGTAATCCTCTGACTTTGCAGCAAGAACATTCAGGAGGACAGTGGCGTGGCCACGGGGGGGGGGGGGTTGGGGGGCAATTGCCCCCTGCAAATTTCTGTCAAAAAATTGTCCTCGAGATTCCTCTAAAACCGAAGAGAAAATAGGTTTGGTATATGGGTATAGGTTTGGTAAGAATCTTCGGAGAAATGTCAAATCTTCCATTTTAGCACTGGCAAGCATGACACTGGCGGGAGATACATTCTAAGCCAAAGTGAAGGATCTTTCTTCAAAAATTTTCCTCATGCTCTGATTCATAGGATAACTGTTAAAAAACAATCAAGGTTTTCTTGTCGCTAAAGGCAAGCATGATATTGGGAGATGCATTCTAAGCCAAAGTAAAGGATCTTTCTTCAAAAATTTTCCTCATGCTCTGATTCATTGGATAACTGTTAAAAAACAATCAAGGTTTTCTTGTCGCTAGTGGCAAGCATGATATTGGGAGATGCATTCTAAGCCAAAGTAAAGGATCTTTCTTCAAAAATTTTCCTCATGCTCTGATTCATTGGATAACTGTTAAAAAACAATCAAGGTTTTCTTGTCGCTAATGGCAAGCATGATATTGGGAGATGCATTCTAAGCCAAAGTAAAGGGTCTTTCTTCAAAAATTTTCCTCGTTCGCTGATTTATAGCAAAACTGTCACAAACGATAAAGGTTTCCTTGTCGCTAATGGCAAGCATGATATTGGGAGATGCATTCTAAGCCAAAGTAAAGGATCTTTCTTCACAAATTTTCCACGTGCGCTGATTTATAGCATAATTGTCACAAAGCGATCCAGGTTTCCTTGTCGCTAAAGGCAAGCATGATATTGGGAGATGCATTCTAAGCCAAAATAAAGGGCGTAGCCCTAAAAATTTTCCTGGGGACCCCCTCGTTTCAATACCTCCACTTAATTTACCCTGGCCACACCGCTGCTTGCTATACGTTCAGTCGGTCCAAAAAAAATTAGTCGGTCCAGAGCATGTTGACACTCCTCCAAACAAAATTTGAATGTGCACCCCTTCTCGCAAACGAACGGATTGAGTAATGCAAAAATTCATATCACTTTTTATGATAGTTCGTGAAATTGGGTTTTTTCAAGTGACCGGACCCAATCAAGGACTGGCCGCACCCTACGGGCCCTTGCTGAGCCATAACGCCACCCCAGAAAAAAAGTGCCAGTCCGCCCCTGCACACAGTGATCCAGAATTCGAAAATTAGGGAATAAACTGCAAAAAATGAATTTTTGAAAATGCAAAAAAAAAAGTCTTTATGGAGGACATCCTGAGGATTAACATAAAACAAACCGTTTTAAAATCGGACCACTGAGTGCGGAGAAATGTATTTTTGAAGTTGGCCTAAATTTCATATGATTGTTTACATTGACATTTCCGGTACAAGTGTCAAAATAACGTAAATTTCAAGATGTCAAAAGGTCATCTTGCCTTTGTCCGATTTTAGAATTTTTTCTTTTAAATGAAAGGTAATTCTTTCGTCTTTAATGCCATTTTGTTGCTGGATTCATATGGTAAACGGTTATCCAAGAATTATGCAAAGTTATGTCCCTTGTACTCTACACAAGAATCTTTTTTCAAAACTGGGAACTTCGACTTAAAAGTTGAAAACAAAAAAAGCAAGCGTTTGCAAGCCTTAGCGACTAATTTTTCATTAAACTCCAACGTCTTCTGAATGCTTCCCTGAAATTTTTCGTTCTGAGTCGTACAAATTAATTGTCAAAAATTCTTTCAAAATCGTTGGTAAAAGATTATGATGATTATGATGATACTTTAGTCAGGCAACTTATCAATTCCTTTATGCTAAAAACAAAGAGCAAAATGCCAATAATTTTCCTTGGAGTTTTCTCAAAGCATAAATAAAGTTTACAGACATAACGGAAAGAATAATTCATGGGATTGGATGTGAAAATATTTTTGTCAGAAAAGCAGTTCGAGGATATTTTCAAGAGCATCAAAAACAAAAGCTTTGTTCCTAAATATGAGATGAACTCTGCAGTTCTGCTAAAAAGAGTCACACGCCACAAGTATCTCAATTTTTTCTTATTTATCTTATTTGTGATAAAATGTATTTTGGGGACATTCTTTGCATGCACATGTACTTATTGGTTCATTCTATTTGGCTGCCACTGTGTCTGCCCCCCCCCCCCCCCCCACCTTTATGTCACAATTCTCAGTACATTTTGCCAAGGCCTTGTAGCAGTCAGAGCTAATATAACAAGCAGTTTTGCGATAATGGTAGTAATATCATTGATGATTTATTTTCCACAGAATAAGGAACAGTATGAGACATCCTGTATTTTGGTTAATTGACTGTTTAGCGAATATATATTCGTCGCTTGATACTCACGATAAAAAGATACCCTTTCAAATTAAAATCCCATCTGTAACTTTTCCCAGTAAGTCTGATAACTTAAAAGGAAACTTTACTTATACTTTGAGAAAACGCCATGCAAATTATTGGTATTTTGCTCTTTGTTTTTAGCATGAAGGAATTGATAAGTTGCCCGACTAAAGTATCATCATAATCATCATAATCTTTTACCAACGATTTTGAAAGAATTTTTGACAATTAATTTGAACGACTCAGAACGAAAAATTTCAGCGAAGCATTCAGAAGACGTTGGAGTTTAATGAAAAATTAGTTGCTAAGGCTTGCAAACGCTTGCTTTTTTGTTTTCAACTTTTAAGTCGAAGTTCCAAGTTTTGAAAAAAGATTCTTGTGTAGAGTACAAGGGACATAACTTTGCATAATTCTTGGATAACCGTTTACCACATGAATCCAGCAACAAAATGGCATTAAAGACGAAAGAATTACCTTTCATTTAAAAGAAAAAATTCTAAAATCGGAAAAAGGCAAGATGACCTTTTGACATCTTGAAATTTACGTTATTTTGACACTTGTACCGGAAATGTCACTGTAAACAATCATATGAAATTTAGGCCAACTTCAAAAATACATTTCTCCGCACTCAGTGGTCCGATTTTAAAACGGTTTGTTTTATGTTAATCCTCAGGATGTCCTCCATAAAGACTGTCGTGTATTTTTTCAATTTTCGAAAATTCATTTTTTGCAATTAATTACATGCTCTGGATCACTGTGCTGCAGGGGAATGTCCTCAATCATAGAAAAGAAGCGTCGGAGTTTTGGAAATGGGCTCGTGCTTTGGTATACATTTGAACAGAAATGTAAAAATTTAAACTGACAAACTGACAAACTGATGAATAAAGTCCCAAGGGAAGACATTTCTTTGGTCAAACTGCATTTACAAGAAAACACCAAGCCAAGCACGTTTGAACGCCCCCCTCCCCCAAATTTGGCAAAGCGCCCACCCCTGCTAAACTAAACACTTGGGATTGCCAATGCAGGCAGGAAAAGCATTTACTCATTGATTTCTTTTCTTGTTGAAGAAAAGGTTAACAATTGACGTCATTTACGATTTGCACTACAACTGGTCTGTTTTACAACCCGCAAAGACAACAGCAGTATTGGGAACTGCTGTGTGAAAACATTCGGCAGACAGCAATATTGAAAAGGTGCTTTATTCAAAACTTAAAGGAAAACATTTCCACATGAATTTCTCATACCCATCTCATATACGCGCGTTACTGCGTTCCGCGAGCAAACAACGAAATACCTTGGTGTGCAAATTGACTGATCTCTGGATTAGAAAGAACAGATCAAGGCGGTCTCTTCCATAGCCTCCACAATTCAAACACGGACCTAGGCTACCTTCAAAAACAGCAAACGGTCAAAAATATTTTTCTTTCAGAGAAGCACTGTTGTGGAACAGCCTCTCAGTTGAGTCAAAACAAACATCGTCCCTGAGCTTTTGGTCATTCCATGTCAAATTTGATGAGGGTTGTCACCCACTATGCAGAGTATGGATGATTTTTAAATAGTTTATCAACCCAAGTTCAGAATGGTACCCACAAAAATTTGAGATCAATATCTCGAGCGGTTGTAAATTTAAGCCCAATCAAAAATTTCACTCACACACAGATCTTCCGAGTTCTACTATCTTTAAAAACTATTTCATACATCATATGGCCCTGAAAATTTGTACCCTAAACCTGTTGTTGGCGAGGAATTCAAAAATTGCACTTAAAATAACACGAAAAGAAAGGATGAAATTTTCTGCACCAATACATCATTTATACTTGCCATTCTTGTCTCAAGAGTTCTGAAAAGCCTAAAAGATTGATGGGATCTGGAATTTGAATCCATTTTCTACGCATTACGACTTCCAATTATCCTCAAAATAGTGTAAAGAATTCTAATGCAGATAATAAACTCTTCTTGGATTTACAAAATACCGGATGTTTCAAAAAAAGTACCCGCTTTATACTGGAAATAGGAACAAAACGATAAGATATCATTACTCCCCGAATTCCAAGCTGAATTTATCACTCTTCAACTTAAATGCACATACCTTGCATTTAGAAATCTTCCACCAAACACCGGAGATACGAGCTCGCAAAGTCAAAATTCACAGCGCACCCAAAAACCAGAGCTTTTGAAAAAGGGCCTAGCCTTGATTTGTATCATGAATACTTTCCAAAGCACCAGTAAAATTTGATTTCTCGTTGTTCGTATTTGAAAAGAATATCAGACGCATGGACATGGCCCTGGTTAAACAAATATAATAAAAATGTGGTGAGAATGATAAAGTCGTGCCACATCTCCAAAATAAGCGTGCATGTCTCCTTTTCCTCTTTTTTAATACAAAACACTAGGAATGGGATGCAATGTAAAGACCGATTCCTCAAAGGAAAAGTCACTTCAAGAACAATTGAAGCAATTCAAGGTATAATTCTTTTCACAAGTAAAAACTAAAGGTCAAAGTTGAAAATACTTTTTGCAAAATGCCTGTGTGGTGTCAAATCATGGCTAGGCCAGGCCATATCTCAAAACCTCTCGTTTCAGGTGCACTCCAATTTTTGACCTTGTGAACTCATATCTCTGGTGTTAGGTGGATGATTTCAAAATAGACACCAGCGAAGTATCTTAAAAGAAGAAAAGAGGACCTCCCTGAAGACTCGCTGATAGTCATTGGGAACTTTGCAGAAAATTATACCTTCATTGTTTTGGATGAAGTTCAGTCATTCCATTGGAGCAGGCAAAGCTGCACTCTTCATCCTATCGTTGCATGTTACAAAGAAAATGGAAAACTTCTCCAGAAATCATTTTGCATTCTATCGGATGATTTAGAGCATGATACCAGTTTTGATCTACGAGGTCCAGAAAGAACTGCTAATCGTTCGAGAAGAGATGCCTTTCGTCAACAAAATTTTCTCTGATGGCTATGCTGGCCAGTTTAAAAATTTCAAAAATCTGTTGACTTTGTGCAGTGACAAAGCAGACTTTTACCGCACTCACATTGCCACAGTTAAACTGGCTTTATCTAACCCGGTTAAATTCCAACCAATCAAATGCATTCGATTTGTGTGATTGACCAATTAGACGGCCCCATTCGATAGCCTGGGTTAGAATAAACTGGTTTAGCTTGCCATTGTGAATAGGGTATTTGGCATAAATGCAAACTGGACCTTCTTTGCAACAAGTCATGGGAAATCACCATGTGGTGGAATTGAAGGAACAGTCAAGTGACTGACAGCACATGCAAGTCACCCACTGATCTATAAGATCTATAAGATCTATATGATCTATAAGATGTGTTTTGGTTGATTTGCATCCTCTGAGGCCACTATCTCACCAAATTTTGACCGTTTCAAAGTTGTTGTCATTTGCCAACATAATATCTATAACATATCCAAAGAAAGAATGACAGACCTCCGTAGAGAGTTGCAAAGCAGATTTGCTTCAGGACACACAGTACCTGGGAGCAGAAGTTACCACTTCTTTGAGCCCCAAACAGCACGTACCATTGCTTACAAACGAACTGCTGAAGATAATGTTTTCACAGTACTTCTAAATATCACTGGAGAGTCTCAAAATGTGGCCATTTCCATGAACACAATAAACGAGAATAAACATGCAACATGACTTTGTTGCTTGTAGGTATGATGAGAAATGGTGGATAGGTCTAGTGGAAGAGCTCAGCAAGGAAGAGCAAGACTTTACAGTCAGCTTTTTACACGCTTCTGGGCCATCTTGGAATTTCCGCGGGCCTGCAATACCGGATGTGTACTGGGTCTCTATCAACGATGCAATCTGCCAAATTGATGCCCCAATAACTGTCATTCGCCACACATATGACATAACTGTAGATGACTTTTAAGCAAAGACTGGATAGATTTCTTCTATGAAACTGAAAGACAATCAATCATTTGCCATAAAGACAGCAGAGCTAGCACTGAAGACAATGTCAAACATATTGTATCTTTCGTATATTCTGTAAGTCCAAGAACAGTTACATTATCTATTGCATCAGACTTTTTAAAACTATTTTGAGCAGAATTGGAAGTCTAAATACTTAGAAATGGATTCAAATGCCAGATCCCATCAATGTTTTAGGCTTTTCAGAACTCTTGAGACCAGAATAGCAAATATAAATGATGTAGTGGTGCAGAAAACTTCATTCACAGCACAAAGTTCTTTTCAACTCCAAATGTTTGTTGGCTCCTCCATACACAAAAGGTTCCCTTGGTGCTTTTTAACACTTTAAAGAATGCTCTTTCAGATTATATAGAGCAATTTTGAGTGGTTTTTTATTGGCTGCAAATCTAAACTGGCTCGAGAAATTGATCTAAAATTTTTTGGGTACCATTATTGGTGAAGGTGAAGTTGCGGTTTTTAGTGCCAAGCGCTGGGGTCGCAGAAGTAGAATAGGCGTAATCAAGTCCGCGACCCCTTGTCATGATGCTCAAGTGGTGGGGCTCTACTGGGTATCGAACACTGTCCACCAGATCGTTCTGGCTGCAAAGTCAGTGGATTACACCACTGCGCCACAACCCGGGGGGGGGGTACTTATTATATTTGTCCAACGGGGATGTGCCATTTTTAAGGGTATCATGGCAAGAAGTTGCTGCTGATCTCTAAATTTTCAGAGAGTCTATTATTAATTACTTCAATTGCAAATGTTATCGGTCTTTTTGCTTGTTCCCTTTGTTTCTCGTTCATTTCTTGTTGCTTTGTTTCTCGTTATTTTCATTTATTTTTAGCTGATTTTCCTTTCATTTACATAACAACGGTTGAAACAGCAAACTTTTTTCCAATCTTGAAAAATAAACCCTTGTATGGTCGCATTTCCTTTTGAAACCGTTACACAAAAAATTAGTTAAGGCCAAGAGTTGAATAAAACTTGCCTGTGTATAAAACTTGCCAGTGTATAAAACCGACCAGTGTATAAACTGAACCACTCGTAAGTCAATTTGACCTGAAGTTAGTTGCTGATTAACTCGCTGAAAGGTGTTGAGATCCAAATGACCTTCTTGCCAAAGGTAGCACTATTTCTAGTTAGAATGGGGTGCTTTTGTCTTCTTCATCACATTTACCAGATGCAGATTTAGACACTCCATCCAAGACTCTTTCTGACAAGTAAAAAGGTCTACAGGGTGTCCCAAAAAAATGTGCCCCCTTTGCCTTAAGATTGTGACAAAATGGCAAAAGATTCTGGCAAAACATTTATATGATGTTGCCCTTCAGATGTTCCAATAATGTTTGCTGCCATCCCCATAAAAATCTGTTGAAAAATGATGGAGCTATGACCTTCAGAAGACAAAATTTGCCTGATGACTTAAATCAGCGGTCTTACTATTTTCAGTTATGAAAAGCTTCATGTGAGGAAGAAATAGCTTCTGTGAGGTAAGAAATGGTTGAACTCGCTGAGGATAATCACAATTTTAATGAGAGCTATTGTTTCATTTCATCCATGAAGCTATTGTGATCACTGCAAACTAATAAGACAAAATGGCTGACTGCTGGTTTCAGTCATCAGGCAAATTTGGTTTTCCTGAAGGTCATAGCTCTATCATATTTCAGTGGATTTTTATGGGGATAGTAGCAAACTTTAATTGAATATCTGAAAAGCACCATCATGCAAAGGTTTGGAAAGAATCTTTTCCCCTTTTATCGCAATCTTCAGGCAAACGGGCCACAATTTGTTGGGGCACCCTGTATTGTAAACTTTGGGTACTGTAATAAGGTTTTTTGAGGATTGGTCATAGTTTTAAGAAGCTGTCCAAAAATCCATTTTGTCATGGATAGCAGAAGTTGGCCACTAAATTCTGATACTCAGTCCTCCCCAGCGGCGGCGCCAGCCGCCGCGAATGGGGGGGGGATATTTAGGTACAGGGGTCCGGGACCACGTCCTTTAGATATTAGGGAAACACCCTTTTTAATATAGAATACACCCTTTATAGAACACGACGGATGAAATCATTGATATGCATGTGAGAAACTTCAACATGAGGCTTTTTATTGTATTACAACTAGTATTACATAGCAAAATGAGTTACATGAGAATGTATTTGAAATTATACATTTGAACTTGAACACAAGTGTCAAAGTATGTAGTCTAAGGAAGTCTCATCTAGCAACGTTGATAATGCTCAAAGGGGAACTTTTCTTGGCTTGATACTCTATTGAACTATAGAGATATCCTGCTCACTACTAATGAGCACCAACCACCAACTGCTCAAGTCGTTCTTCTCCCATTCTTGCAAGCAAGTATGTGCGCTGATCAACTTCACTTTGCTTTGCGATCACAAATGACACAAAAAGATGTCAGAATGATGTGATCACATCTAGCATTAGATGACTAAGAAAGTGAGATTAAAGACTGAACACAGACCTACCCCTACGTTAAATTTTTTGTGACATTTTTGGATGAATCTAAATTACTACATTTTCAAAAAAGTGGGGGTATTTACCCCCCCCCCTCAATACCCTCCCGTGGCTTTGCCACTGGTCCCACCTTCCTTAACGGACATACAAAATCTTGTGTTTACAAACCTCACTGACAGTCTTATCAAGATTGATATAAATCTTTTACCTGTGAGGATTGAAGATTTCTTCTTAGGCACTTTCTCTCTCTGTTTGACATTATCCAGTGTTGAAACCTTGCAAAATATGGTGGAAACAATTGTTAGGTTCCATTCCGTCACATTTAACGGATTGTTAACCCATTAATGCCCAAATTTTTATTTGTAGTTCATAGTGATTCAAAGCAATAAATAAACCCCCAAATATGAAACATTACACAATCAAAACCCATGCAACTGAGATTTCAAAGTTTTACAGAACAAAATATGCAATGTCCCATATAGGGTGCAGAAGGCATGAGAGGGAGTGTGTATTCCGATGTGGGCAAATATGTGTCCGTGATTTATTCTATCATCTTTATCTGCTGGTGCTATCAAATCAATTTAGTGTTAAAATAAGAAAGAAACACAACAGTTCTCTTGCATTTTCTTTATATTTCAACTTTTCCTAATGCTTTTACAATGGCTCTCAGTCTCAATGACAAACTAACTCAGTAACTAATATTGATGCCATTCTTCCATGCAATGATCATGCAGTCCAACTTCGCATTTTTTGCATCCTTTACGTGTATTTTTCCCGCATAAGGCACACCTCTTTTGTGTTCCCATGGATATTTGGTAATGATCAATGTGATCAAACCTAACATCTCCCTGGACTCGTTTCGAGGCAGGAGGAATACAACCTCTTGGTCGTCTCGAATGGTCAATTCTGTGTACTCTGTGCTTCTGCAGAAGTATGTTGGCTATTTCTCGGCGAAAAGCAAGAAGGGACATGCTGTCTTGTTCTTCGGTTTTGTTTTGTCGATACAGAATCCAGGCATTGCTCACAACCATATCGATTGGCCAAATAAAAAGTGGCCACCACCATTTTTTGACCTGATGCTGATCCGATAGTTTGCTATGTTCTGGTCTGCCCTGTCAACACCTCTCATATCTTTGTTATACGATGCAACGGCGTTTGGTTGGGATACTTGAATGGTCTTTTTATCAGCTGAACTCCACCTAGAAACATCTTTGATTGGATTTAGCTGCTCAAAATTTGATGCAACATAGACAAGACAAGGCGGTTGTCGTTCCAGCCAATTACGGTCAAAGAACCATCAGTATTGGTTCTCTGGTCATAATAACCTCGAGCTTTTTTCTTCAAATCATCAGCAGTGGTGATTGGACAATCATTCAACTTGTTTTTCCTGATGGTTCCTGTTGCATTTATTTTGTGTTCTCGTAAATGCTTCAGTAGGCGGAAGGAGGTAAAGAAGTTGTCCATGAAGATGTGCTGTGGGCTATCTTGTGGCAATGTTTCAGCTGCTCTGAGGACAACTTTTTCTCCAAGACCCCAGGTGGTGGCACTTGATTTGGAGTTAGTACTACCCTTAGCTCCTTGGTATACATCAAAATCAAGAACATACCCAGATGCTTCTGCCATCACCCACATTTTATACCCTACTCTGACTGGTTTATTTTGAATTCTTTGTTTAGAACTATTACATCCATAGTACGGCACAATTGCCTCGTCTACTGATTTGTCGTTCCTGTTGGGTACAAACTTACAGCATCGATAATTCAGCATGTCATAATAAGGGCGTAGTTTAGCCATTTTATCATCTTTGGCTAAATTGTTGTTATCTGCAAGATGGACAACTGACACAAGCTCTTCAAACCTATTGCGAGAATAGCATTAGCTACTGCCGGGCAGCAAACATCATCTGCATTTTCCCAGTACATCCTTCGTTGTGGAAGGTTGTTGTATCCTGTAATGATCAGTATAGCCAGGAATATGTACATTTCTGAATGATTCGTTTCAAACGTAGTCTTGTTCTTGTCTCTTTTGGCGTATAAATTTGTCACTTCTACCAAATAATTGATAAGATCATCGTCAAAGTAGAGTCGAAATAGATAATGTGGCGTCACAAAAGAATTAATACAATTTGGCTGGTGTTCAGCGAGTAACAGTTTTTTTCATATCCTTTTTGCACCAAACTATTTTCCCCAATGATGGTGGCCTTGACATTGAAAGGTCAGTGACAGGCAAAAGAATATCCTGTCCTTCATGATAATCCTCCAATGAATCTGACAGATATTCAGAAATTGAAGAATCATTGCTGCTCTCATCGGTTACTAGCAGGTCAGAGTTGACATCAGAAAGATTGTCTTCAATGTGTCCTAAAGTAAACAACATCATCAGTTTGCAATTGTAATTTCAAATTCAATTGAATAGTTTCAGCCACAACTTGCAAAAAATCTCAATGCATACTTTCAAGGCTAATGTGAATGGGGAACTATTTGCTGTATAGATTAATGAACAAATTTAACAACATTGGTCATTTAGTAACGCGTAGATTTTTTAGATTAATTTTTCTGCAAGACTGCTGTACAACTCAATTTGAAAAGCTATCAATTGGACCATGCTTTTTTTACACTCACAGGATGTTGTAATTACCACCAATTTGAATTTTCATTCACTATCCCAAAAATAGATCAAATTTTGTGGAAAAAATCAAGATACCTGATAGTCTGATTATGCCATTTTTTGTTCTCATATGTACTTCAGCTTGAGCTTTGAGCTGCGCTGGGGCCATGTGGTTCATATTCACATCTGGGGCATCTTCATTGTCACTGTCTTCTGCTGAAATTTCTCCATCATCAGGTGGAGTGATGAAAATGTCAGCATCAAATAAGTCATCATTTTTTTCCATTTCTTCGAGAACCTCATTCAAGGTGTATCTGAAATAAACAAAAAAGGCGAAACAGGTGAAATTTGTCAACAGCTTTATTGTCGAAGATAGTTAACAATATCTGCAAGTTATTTTTCAGAATCAATCAATAAAGGGGAGTTGCACATGAAAATATACATTCCAAAATTTCTGTGATCAAGATGTAAATACAGTTGATTTGATACGTATATTGCCCTAATTGTTCAATCTTTTTTGTGTAAAAAATTGTTAATTGACTTAAGTTAGTATGATGAGCATTCAATTTCCACTGCAAAACATATACATGCAACCAGAGGGTAAAAGTTTAGTGACTGTCCCATCATGGAAAACACGTCCCCTCTAATGCCTTCTGCACCCTATAAGGGTGCATGACTATTCTGTTCAATTATTCCTCATGAAAATGCTAAAGCATTGAAAAAATTATGTAAATATTTTACCAAGGGATATCTTTAACTGGGCACAACAAGTTTTTGAGGATAATAAGGATTTAAAGTTAATAAACTGTGAAAGCAAACCTTACCTTTTCGAAATCTGTTCTTTGGCAGCCATCTTGAATTTCAAAAGGTATGGGTGCTAGTAAACTGCTGACTATGCGATTTCTTGTTCAAAATCTTATCACCAAACAAAATATAAAGGACTAACACCATAAACATTGAAAAATTTTGTGGTTCTGTTGGAAAATAATTTGAAATTTACAAGTGTTCCCGTTAAGGGTGCAGTAGGTAGTAATGGGTTAATAAACCCCCTCCCCCCTCAATGGCCAAATTCCACTATCTGTGACAAAATTGATTTTAGGATGGCCCCTAACATTCATCAGTTTTTTTAATTTAGGTTATTTTTATTTCATGGGAGGGCCCTTGAAAAACCAGCACTTCTGCTGAAGGGCTACCCACATCTTTAGCTAAAAAAGTGACAATGAAATGAAAATAGCAATGGTTCAGGCAATGGCTCAGCAACCATGCGGGAATTTTCAATTCATTTCACTCATCACTAAATGTAGGCAATATCACACATGTTTTCCAACATGGCAAATTAATCTTATATAATAGGTACAAACCAAGAGATCTTGAAGCAACATCAGCCACTTCATCAGAAATGTTCTCTCTAATTGGCTCTCTGAACATGTAAATTCCAAAACCAGTTACTAACAAGATGGCAATGCCCACTCTTAGAGTTGAGTATCCTCTTATTCGTAAGTAATTCTCAAGGTCTTTCACCTTCACAACAACTGAATTCTTTGACTTTGCAGATGTAATTCCATGTCCATTGTGAATAGACTGTTCTTTGTTTTCTGTTTGTTTAAGACCAAACTGAGATGAGGACTGGTGCATCATTCTATTCTGGCAGCATAGATTTTCAAAGGTCAGTCTTTTGCTCAGCAGAGGACAAGGGTCACTTGCAGTTGCTGGACTGTTGAGCCATGCCGCCCTCCTCCATCGAACAATTTCAAGTGGAGTTTGCACCAACGTTGGGCATGGAACATCAAAATAACAGCTACGGATTGAACTATGGTTCAACGACTGTTTTGTTTTCAACATGCTGTCGGGATGGTTTGCTGCATCACGATACTGTATTCCTGAAACTTGACCTATTTCGCGCCCTGTTATCCTTCGGACTTGTTGGGTTAGCTGTGTTAGGCCAACTTTTTTGGGCTTAGCATGTAGGAATGACACCAAACAGCTGTTTCTGCACTGCAGCAAGACAACAAATAGCTTCTCGGATACCATGATGAAGTCGTTTTGTCTTGGGAAGCTTCTGTCAAGATATTCACCACCATCTCAACTTTCTTTGCATGTTCAATCTGTCCAAACAAACAACGACATCTTCGGCTGCAGCCGCTAAGGACATCTTCAAATCTTCAGTTCGAATGATGCAATGAAGCCCGCACACCACAGGGAAACAAGGTATGACATTTCTGCAACGCATACAAAATGGCTGGTCGGTCCACTGATCAGTGGGTCGGTCCCGCGTACTATGCACGCCGCAAGCCGTGCCCAGGGACGCCGGAGCGATGGTAGGGCAAGGGGGGCGACTAGGAACGCGAGGGCAATCGAAGCCGAAAAAGTGGGGGTCCGGGGGTTCCCCCCGGAAAAATTTTGGGCAGACCCTCGATGTATCAGAGAATGAATTTCATCCAGGGATAGACTTTTATCAGAGAATGAATCTATATACATATTCGTTGCAGTCGGATGTGGCGTCATTCCCTTTGTCCCTCTCGCGAACGTTCCAATTGTCTAGACAGTTCGATTGGAAGAACCGCAACATGGGCGAAGTCGAACCGCAGGTGAAAACGTCGCCCAACATTCCGTTCCTCCTCAAAACGTCTTCCTTTTCCAGTCGAGGCTCTGGTCGAGGGGTTATTCGCCAAATTCCTCACCCCACTTTCGGCTTGCCAAGCCCTTTGTTTCCCTTTGTGTTGAGCTCGAAGTCCTTTGTCATTCGATTGTTCTCGCGCTGCTCATGACGTCAAAAAATGGGTGTCCTTCAAAACCCCATTGAGGGGTTTTCTGATTTTTTAAAAATCCCAGTGGGATCTCTATTCGCTCGATATGCATTGGGACCCATTTGGAGAGGGATTCAGGTCCGCGGATTTTCTAGGTGCTGGAGGGGGGTCGAGTGGAAATTGCATATTTCCCACCCTTCAAAGGCCATTTCCCCCAGTTTCTTTGTTAAATGTTGTCTTTCGACAGCCTTGCTATATTTAAGGGGTTTCTACCTCAAAATATGAGTTATTAGGAGAGGGGTTGGCGCTCCAGGGTGCCACAATTGCAACATTTTCTAATTTTTAGATGCCTTTTTAGCCCTTTTTCGGGGACTCCCCCTTCTCTCAAGCCCGGGGGGGGGTACTTAGTATATTTGTCCGACGGGGATGTGCCGTTTTTAAGGGTATCGTTTTCACCAATTTTTTCTAGCACAGGGTATCAAAATGAGGCAATTTTTCTAGAGCAGGTTGTCAAAACATGTCAAAGGGGAATATTCTGCTAGATCGGGTCGTTTTTCGGTCAAATTTCATGTTTTTGAGTATACTTTTCACCATTTTTTTCTAGAACAGGTTATCATTTTGAGCGAAAAATTCTGGAGCAGGGTAAAAAAAATTTTCTTCGTGGCCACACCCCCGTACAAATTTAAGTCAAGTACCCCCCCCGGGCTCTCAAGAGAAACATCCCCTTTTATGTTTTCAGCTACCATCTGAGATGTCGCGCAAAAAGGTTTTGACATTGTTGTGCAGCATGGAAAATTGCTTTCAAACTGTTGATAGTTTTTAGATTAAAATAGTACTTGAATTGTTCCTTGAGAGGATTTACATTTACGATACTCTCGACCAGCTTTTGGCAGCAAATGGCCACTAAACCTAGATTGGGTAAGTCTCTTATTAAAGAATAGGCCTTCATGAAATGAGAAGAGGGAATGAGGAGTAAAATGGTGTGAAATATTGGACGATAACTGGAAGTAAGGGATCGGCAACGAATGTTTGCATTCTATTCTTGACAGAAACCACATGTGCAGAAATTGAAGCTGAAGAAAATCCTTCAAAGAAGACAAGGGCCAGGTCTTGGGCCAAATCGAAACAAAGTTTAGCTATCGGAGTTTTTCAGACTCCTGTGGGACTCCTGTCGACTCTTGTGATTTCCTGCAGTCTTATTTTACGAGTCTCCGTAAGTTTTATTTTTACCTGCTGTCTTTTTATGCTTTTATGAGCAATGACTGGGACTTATCTGCTAATTTACAAGGCATTTTTACAAAGAAACCAGCGATTTGCACGTCGCCCTTTGCCCGATTAAAAACGTGAAACGAGTTGAGGGGTGCTATCACCCTTCCGAACTATCCTCGGCTGAACAGGATGGGTGATCTGAATCGAGAGGCCTAATGTTTACAAGCTATTCTGTTTTCAGAGGTCATTGAAATTGAACAACAACACATTAAACATTACATTACAATTCTATTTGTACTTTCTTCATTGGAAGGCAACACCGCTAATTGCCCTTCCATTCCAGACACATATCTGACGTCAATACTTTTCAAACCAGAACAATTGCTGGAAAGAACAATCAGAAAGTGATTTCAGAGCCTCTGTTTGGGATGAGAGGGCTAGAAAGCAAAGGGCGATGGGGTAACTCCTATAGGGGGTCTGGTATATATGTGTCTTTGAGAATTCAGAGTTAGGACCCGTAACCAGGGCAAAATTTTAAAATATGACCCCATAAACCGAGAAAAGTCTACCACAATAATCGTAACATACAGAGTAAATTGAGAATTTACAGAGCTATATTCCTTTTTATGAAGGTTTTTTGTAGAATCTTAGGAAAAACGGGGTATTTTTCTTCAGAAAATATTCCAACCCAAAAACAGTGAAATGCTGGCTGGTGGACTCGGGGCCCTAAAATAAAAGTCAAAATTCACCTGGCGCAAGTTTCATACCCCAAGTTTTATGGAATTCTACTGTTTTCCAACAAAGAGAAGAGATATCAGTATAAGTGAATCGTAATAAAGTGCCAAAATCCCAAACCTTTCTCTTAGAAACAGTGTTGGTACTGTACAGATTACTTTAGGGCTCAGTGATACTCCTTTAAAGGGGGGTTACCTTCAAAATTTTCCTTGATAAGGGGTTTTTTCATCAACTAGAATGTCAGAGAAAAGGGTATCCTATGGAATGGTACGGACGAGCGTGATGTACCTTTCACTGTTGAATTGCACCCACCGGGAGTGTGCAGTACAGTTGGGTGTTTAGTACAGTGGGGAGGCATCTGGAGTACAGTTGGGGGATATCATGATGTGTGTGGTGTGTGGTGAGGCATCATCAGTATAGTAGGGGGATATTCAGAACAGAGAGGTGGGTAGCCAGGGTAGTTACCAGGGGGCCCGGGGCCTCTGTGGGCCAGCAAGAAATAAGGTATTTATTTTTCTTTGTTGTAGCTTTCTTTCAGGAACGTTTTCAGGCCTGCAGGCCCACTGAGATTCTAACAAAAATCTAAAAGCCGTGTCTTATCAGGACCCGTAACCAGGGCAAAATTTTAAAATATGACCCCATAAACCGGGAAATATTTACCACAATAATCGTAACATACAGAGTCAATTGAGCTATAAAAGGGTATCCAATGGAATGGTATGGACGAGCGTGGTAGACCTTTTACTGTTGAATTTTGCACCCACCAGGAGTGGTGCAGTACAGTTGGGGATGTTCAGTACAGTGGGGAGGTATGTTTGAGTACAGTGGGGAAATTCAGTATAGTGGGGAGGCATCTGGAGTTCAGTGGGGGGATACCGTCAGTGCAGTGGGGGGCGGGGGTGCTCAGTACAGTGGGGAGGCTTCTGGAGTTCAGTCGGGGGTGCCTTCAGTGCAGTGGGGGACGGGGGTGTTCAGTACAGTGGGGAGGCATCTGGAGTACAGTGGGAGGATACCATGATGTGTGTGGTGAGGCATCATCTGTATAGTAGGGGGATATTCATAACAGAGAGGGGAGTAGCCAGGGTAGTTACCAGGGGGCCTGGGGCCTCTGTGGCCCAGCAAGAAATAAGGTATGTATTTTTCTTTGTTGTAGTTTTCTTTCAGGAACGTTTTCAGGCATGCGAGCCCACTGAGATTCTAAAAAAAATTTAAAAGCAGTGTCTTACCAGTGCATAGGGGGCGTGGCCCAAGGATAAAAGGGCGTGGTGCCCGGCCTCTCTCTCGACGGCCCTGGAGTTAAACACTCATTTTGTTAAATGCTCCCTTGCGCAACTATGAACAGCAGCTTTGTAGAATGTAGAATTTACCTATGCCCAAATTTTTGTCACATAAAGTGATAACAGAAAACAACGTCAAGGGGCAACAAATTCCTTCCCAAGCAATCACTCAGTACGACGGCGGGCCAGGTCGGCGCCGCAGGCGCCGACCGGCAAGCCTAGTTTTATCTAAGGATGAATTTATTCTAATTGACTCAATTTAATTTTAAATTTAAATCAATTTATCAACTGGCTGCAGAATGTGGGTGATCCGGGTGATTCGGGTGAACCAGATTTTTTAGTACTGAAGAGAGATGGAAAGAGTCACTGAGAAAAAATAAATTTGTCGACTGGCTGCAGAAAGTGGGTGATCCGGGTGATTTGGGTGAACCAGGCATTTTAGTACTGAAGAAACATGGAAAGAGTCACTGAGAAAAAATAAATTTGTCGACTGGCTGCAGAAAGTGGGTGATCCGGGTGATTCGGGTGAACAAGGCATTTTAGTACTGAAGAGACACGGAAAGAGTCACTGAGAAAAATAAACGTATCGACTGGCTGCAGAAAGTGGGTGATCTGGGTGATTCGGGTGAACCAGGTATTTTAGTACTGAAGAGACATAGAAAGAGTCACTGAGAAAAAATAAATTTGTCGACTGGCTGCAGAAAGTGGGTGATCCGGGTGATTCGGGTGAACAAGGCATTTTAGTACTGAAGAGACATAGAAAGAGTCACTGAAAAAAAATAAATTTGTCGACTGGCTGCAGAAAGTGGGTGATCCGGGTGATTCGGGTGAACAAGGCATTTTAGTACTGAAGAGACATAGAAAGAGTCACTGAAAAAAATAAACTTATCGACTGGCTGCAGAAAGTGGGTGATCTGGGTGATTCGGGTGAACCAGGCATTTTAGTACTGAAGACACACAGAGAGAGTCACTGAGAAAAAATAAATTTATCGACTGGCTGGAGAAAGTGGGTGATCTGGGTGATTCGGGTGAACCAGGCATTTTAGTACTGAAGAGACAGAAAGAGAGTCACTGAGAAAAAATAAATTTATCGACTGGCTGGAGAAAGTGGGTGATCTGGGTGATTCGGGTGAACCAGGTATTTTAGTACTGAAGAGACAGAAAGAGAGTCACTGAGAAAAAATAAATTTATCGACTGGCTGGAGAAAGTGGGTGATCTGGGTGATTCAGGTGAACCAGGGATTTTAGTACTGAAGAGACACAGAGAGAGTCACTGAGAAAAAATAAATTTGTCGACTGGCTG
Source organism: Aurelia coerulea (assembly GCA_039566865.1). NCBI lineage: Eukaryota > Metazoa > Cnidaria > Scyphozoa > Semaeostomeae > Ulmaridae > Aurelia > Aurelia coerulea. Next base: position 18,824,230 of record CM076945.1, read on the forward strand.
GAGAAAGTGGGTGATCTGGGTGATTCGGGTGAACCAGGTATTTTAGTACTGAAGAGACAGAAAGAGAGTCACTGAGAAAAAATAAATTTATCGACTGGCTGGAGAAAGTGGGTGATCTGGGTGATTCGGGTGAACCAGGGATTTTAGTACTGAAGAGACAGAAAGAGAGTCACTGAGAAAAAATAAATTTATCGACTGGCTGGAGAAAGTGGGTGATCTGGGTGATTCGGGTGAACCAGGCATTTTAGTACTGAAGACACACAGAGAGAGTCACTGAGAAAAATAAATTTATCGACTGGCTGGAGAAAGTGGGTGATCTGGGTGATTCGGGTGAACCAGGTATCTTAGTACTGAAGACACACAGAGAGAGTCACTGAGAAAAAATAAATTTATCGACTGGCTGGAGAAAGTGGGTGATCTGGGTGATTCAGGTGAACCAGGCATTTTAGTACTGAAGAGACAGAGAGAGAGTCACTGAGAAAAAATATATTTTTTCGACTGGCTGCAGAAAGTGGGTGATCCAGGTGATTCGGGTGAACCAGGCATTTTAAAACCTTTTTTCATGCAATGAGAAAAATTTATTCTTAAATTTATGATTTACTCTTAAATTTCTATAAAACCCAAAGAAAAGCTTTCAACAGGCCCTCATCGGATAATATAAAAATTCCTGATTCTTCCATAAACCTCTGTTGATGAAGACCCCATGATCTCTACAAATAAGAACTTAAGTTTGCAGTCCTGATCGATCTAATTTTTGTCAAATTTCCTGAAATTTCGCATGGACGTATTTCCTTTATAAGAAACTAATAATTTCAGCCAGTACTTGAAGTTTCTTAAAATTATCAGACTTTTCCGTTTAGTACACGTATTTTTTATAAGAAACTAAGAATTTGGGCCAGTACTGGAGGTCTCTTAAAATTATCAGACTTTTCCTTTTAGTACACGTATTTTTTTATAAGAAACTAAGAATTTGGGCCAGTACTGGGGGTCTCTTAAAATTATCAGATTTTGAGTACTCAGAGTTTCTTACGAGTTTCTTAGAGGTTCCATAACAATCTTCATGTTCACTACCTGTGCCCTCGTGAACATTTCAAAACAAGGTTTTATAAGCTTTTCCAATGTTTAAACATTACTCAAGTACCTTATGAGTAGCATGATACAGGAAAAAATGAAAGTAGAGTAAAAATATGTCGAAGATTTCCTTTATCAAAATGAATAGTTTCTTAGTTGATATTTTCCCAGTACTGGAGTTTCTTAATTTTTTGGCAATCTGAGAGTTGAGTTTCAACTTGCACTTAAGTTGTGAGTTGCAAACTCAAAAGTGCGAGTTGGAAACTCAAAAGTGCGAGTTGGAATCTCAAAAGTGCGAGTTGAAACTAAAATTACGAGTTGCCTGTTTTCTTTTGAATGAATGCATTTTTCGCCAAATAAAGCGGTTTTTTGAAGTTGCAATTGAATTTGGAACTGTTTTATGGATTTCCCTTTATCCAAGCGTTTTCAGGCCGTTGTAATTTTCTTTATAAGAAGCTACGGGGGGCCTATTACAATTTGCAGCTTTCATTCTCCCCAAGTTGTTCACGAATGTTACTGTAATGCAGTAAATTGGGGACTTGCCTTAGTTGTCTTAAAAGAATCACGATCTGACTTTTTTCTTTTATAAGAAACTTGGGTAAGCCCACAGTACTAAAAGTTTCTTAACTTCACGTGAAATAAAGAGATAAAGCTTGCTATGGCTGCCCAAATTAATTATTCTCTGTTCAAATAATGTTCAAAAATCGGTTCAAAAAATGTCTGAAACGCGTCTCAACAAAGGCTGCATAAATTAAGTTCCAGAACTCTGGAACTGTAGTAGCAAGCTTTTGCTCATTATTGTTTCGTAAACTTTTTCTTCTTTTGAAATAATGGGTTTACGCGTAGGCTATAGAAGCGATGGGAGGTCAATTGGAAGTTAAGAAACTTTTCAATCTTTAAGAAACTTTTCGATCAATACAGCCTATTACCAACTCAAGAAATACCAAAGAGAATAATTTTTCTTCCCTTTCGACTAATTAACCGAGCTCAAAGCAAATCCTTTATTAGCGGCTCTCTGTGAATTAAAAAAACAGTTCTTTATACTCCCCTAATCTTGACAAAGGCTCTCCAAAAATTCACAATGTTTTAGCTGCAAAAGTTGGAAAAATTCGGAAAATCTGAGGTTTTTTTTTTACCGAACTCGCAACTCGCATTTTAAATGTACCAACTCGCACTTTTCACTATTAACTCGCAACTCGCAACTCGCAGAAAGCACCAACTCGCAACTCGCAACTCGTAACTCGCAACTCTGGAAATAGCAACACTTTACCAATCCACCCCCCCCCCCCCCCACTCCCTGAACGTTTCAAAACAGAGCCGTTGAAGCCTTTCCAATGTACCATAAAGTTTGTCCAGCCTCAACATTCTTAAGTTTTGTTTTGAGCAATGGAAAAATTCTTAAAGTATTCCAATTTTTCCAGTTCTGATATGGTTTCAGGGAAACATAAAGAAATGTCTGTGTCATTACAAGAAAATGGACGAACGAAAGAATATAGCAATACGAATGTTCTTGACAATCATAAAGTTGTAAACATGCTTTTCGAACAAATGATATACATCAGTCATGAGATTCTCTGTTTTGAACATGGCAAAACAGGCAGCTGCTGAAAAATAAGACACGAACATGGTGAGCTGAGCCTAAACAATATTCTGATGATATTCTTTAAAAATATTGGATGGTTCTGAGCCTGAGTATTCTTATAAACAATATTCTTACAAAAAAGAGTCTAACTTTCCAGTCGCATGAAATAGGAAACGAGTGAAATAAGGTAAAAGATGTTAACATGTTAAGGACCCCCTTTTTCAAAATAAATAGCTTCTGAAGTTATATTTTCCCAGTGCTGGGGTTTCTTATTTTTTTACCATCTGAGAGTTGAGTATCTTATGGACAGTTTCTTATAAACAAATAGGTGTACCTCTCATATTTAGTGATAAAAATGAATGGCCGTATTTGATCATAATCGTAATCAACATAATCGTCAAAAACATAACAAACATAATCGTAATCAACATAATGTAAAAAACATAATCGTCAAAAAGCTAAACAACTATCTTGTTACAGGACTTGGGGGAGGGGGCTAAAGCTTCCCTAACCTATCCAGCTCTACAGTCCCTATTTATGACCTCTCAAATATTCAGCAGATTGTCATTCGACATACCCCCAAACAAAATGATGATAGGATGATTATCCTGTCGGTAGCGAATATCTGGCGCATTGCGGCAATGAAATTAGGAGGTACGTCTTGTAGTTGAAATTGGAAAGCAGTATTGTCCTTACGTGCTACCGTACAGGATGCTGTACGAAAGGTTTAATGCTATTCATTACATATAACTCCTTGCACCTGCGATATGGTGCTAGCAAATCCGGAATGGTGGGAATCTAGAAAAGGTACCGACGTTGCAATATGCTACAACCTAGAACACGTAAAAAGGAAAACACGACGAAAAGACAACTGGGATGAATGAATGAATTTATGAAACCACTGTCAAATTTATGAAAACCATGTTTCCACCGAAACATTAATGAAGGCAATATATACAGTGCAAAATAAATTACACTTACATATTACACAATATCTCTGAAAAGGAAGTCTGTAAAAAGTTACTGCAGAACTTTTAAAGAAATTTTGGAATTCTGAAGTATCCCTTGCCTGTCTAAAATCTAATCGTAATGGTAAACTGCGAACTTATAACACATTTAAATATAACTTTAACTGGGAAATCTTTCTGACTGAAGACCTAACTTACGAGTAAGCAAAACTATTGTGCGAATTTCACTTTTCACAATATGCCCAGCGTTTGATAATTCATAAGCTGGTCTACTATTAGCTAAGAATTTCCAACTATTAGACCAAAAGACACAATTTTCCAATAATATGAGTACATTGTGAAAACCCTCTGATAAGAAGCTAGTGGATTAAAGATTGAAACAGTGTTTGCGTCTGCAAGTAGAGAGACTGTGTTTCAATGTCATAAACTCTCTTTATGTTTCAGAACGAGATTCGAAAGTTCTAACTTTACAACATAGGGTAAGACGAAGGACCCGGGGGGGGGGGGGTTGGTCAACATGATTCGACCTGAATCTGAACTTTGAGAAAAGTTCACCCAACAAATTTAAAAGAAAATTTATTTTTCCCAGTGACTCTCTTTATGTCTCGTCAGTACTAAAATACCTGGTTCACCCGAATCACCCAGATCACCCACTTTCTCCAGCCAGTCGACAAATTTATTTTTTCTCAGTGACTCTCTCTGTGTCTCTTCAGTACTAAAATACCTGGTTCACCCGAATCACCCAGATCACCCACTTTCTCCAGCCAGTCGACAAATTTATTTTTTCTCAGTGACTCTCTCTGTATGTCTCTTCAGTACTAAAATCCCTGGTTCACCCGAATCACCCAGATCACCCACTTTCTCCAGGCAGTCGATAAATTTATTTTTTTCCAGTGACTCTCTTCCTGTGTCTTCAGTACTAAAATACCTGGTTCACCCGAATCACCCAGATCACCCACTTTCTCCAGCCAGTCGATAAATTTATTTTTTCTCAGTGACTCTCTTTCTGTCTCTTCAGTACTAAAATACCTGGTTCACCCGAATCACCCAGATCACCCACTTTCTCCAGCCAGTCGACAAATTTATTTTTTTTCAGTGACTCTCTCTGTGTCTCTTCAGTACTAAAATCCCTGGTTCACCCGAATCACCCAGATCACCCACTTTCTCCAGCCAGTCGACAAATTTATTTTTTCTCAGTGACTCTCTCTGTGTGTCTTCAGTACTAAAATACCTGGTTCACCCGAATCACCCAGATCACCCACTTTCTCCAGCCAGTCGATAAATTTATTTTTTCTCAGTGACTCTCTTTCTGTCTCTTCAGTACTAAAATACCTGGTTCACCCGAATCACCCAGATCACCCACTTTCTCCAGCCAGTCGACAAATTTATTTTTTCTCAGTGACTCTCTCTGTGTCTCTTGTCTCTTCAGTACTAAAATCAGTACTAAAATACCTGGTTCACCCGAATCACCCAGATCACCCACTTTCTCCAGCCAGTCGACAAATTTATTTTTTCTCAGTGACTCTCTCTGTGTGTCTTCAGTACTAAAATACCTGGTTCACCCGAATCACCCAGATCACCCACTTTCTCCAGCCAGTCGACAAATTTATTTTTCCTCAGTGACTCTCTCTGTGTCTCTTCAGTACTAAAATCCCTGGTTCACCCGAATCACCCAGATCCCCCACTTTCTCCAGCCAGTCGACAAATTTATTTTTCCTCAGTGACTCTCTCTGTGTCTCTTCAGTACTAAAATACCTGGTTCACCCGAATCACCCAGATCACCCACTTTCTCCGGCCAGTCGACAAATTTATTTTTTCTCAGTGACTCTCTCTGTGTCTCTTCAGTACTAAAATCCCTGGTTCACCCGAATCACCCAGATCACCCACTTTCTCCAGCCAGTCGACAAATTTATTTTTTCTCAGTGACTCTCTCTGTGTGTCTTCAGTACTAAAATACCTGGTTCACCCGAATCACCCAGATCACCCACTTTCTCCAGCCAGTCGACAAATTTATTTTTCCTCAGTGACTCTCTCTGTGTCTCTTCAGTACTAAAATCCCTGGTTCACCCGAATCACCCAGATCACCCACTTTCTCCAGCCAGTCGATAAATTTATTTTTTCTCAGTGACTCTCTTTCTGTCTCTTCAGTACTAAAATACCTGGTTCACCCGAATCACCCAGATCACCCACTTTCTCCAGCCAGTCGATAAATTTATTTTTTCTCAGTGACTCTCTCTGTGTGTCTTCAGTACTAAAATGCTAAAGAGAATTGTTGGGGGGGGGGGTGCAGACACCCCAATTTGCCGACAAAAAACCAAAATACCATTATAAATCATTGAAGTTTGAAACAGTATGAGCAATAGATAATTAAATTGAAAATCTAGACACATGGTATACATGTATTACAGGGCCATACGCAGCACTTAAGGAGTGGGGGAGTCTGGGGCGTGTGGGCCAGAATTTTTTTGACCACGCCCTTCAGACTCTCGGAAAATGAGGGGAACGCCCTTTTTAGTTATATTTTGCATCGTAAACATGGCTGCAATGAACACAAAATAGGCAGGATGTTTCATTGAATTTGCATTGAGAACTTATGCCCATCATAGCAAGTTAATCTAGGAAAGTAAACGAAGAATTGTGATTCGGAACAAGCAGTCCAGCATATCAAGTACGAATTACAAAATTGTTTTTCTTAGCTTTACTGAAAAACGACTTGGCACTGGTTGTTCAATCTTGATATTCGAGGAAATGCCTCTTTTCGCCACTTCATCATTGTCTAGTCAGTCTATTGCAAGTTTTGAAAGAAGCTTCAAATTATTTTGATGAAATTGTTTCAAGGAGCAGTAGCAAATAGGGATCCCTATAGCCAATGGCACGCACAGGTTAGACCACGGGGGGGGGGGGGGTTCTTCCATAGTAAAGGTACCGGGGGATGTGCCGCGAGCAAGGGCATACCGGGTGCGCCTAAATAAACTATGCACGTTTGGCAGGCCACAATAATTCGCACACTCGACCGATTTTGAAGATTCATGACTTAATCTTTAGCAGAAAGCCTGAATTAGATTATTGGACTTTCCGTAAATTTTTCCGTTTTCAGTCTTTAAAGCTAGAAGCGAGTTTCTTAAAATGTTCGTTTTCGAAAACGCTGAAAGCAATCAAAAGATGTCGATCAAAGTTTAGAAGACTCTACATGAAAGAACAAAGAGAAAACGTGTTCAGGGTGATTTGGGGATCTAGTACGAACTCTCATACAGCAAATTATAACCAATCGATTTCTTAATCCCAAATCAACACGAACAAGTTCTCTCTTTGTCCATTCATGTCGATCCTTTAGAAAACTTGATCGACGTTTTTTGGTGGTTTTTATTATTTTCGAAAACAAAATTTTTAAGAAACTCGCTTCTAGCTAAGAAACTGACAACGAAAAAATTTGCAAACAATCCCAGTATCTAATTCGGGCCTTCTGCTAAAGATTAAGTCATAAATCTTCAAAATTGGTCCACTGTATGAATTATTGTGGCCTGCCAAAAGTGCATAGTTTATTTTGGCGCACCCGGTACTTTTTCGGACTTCAGTCTAGCCAATGGTATCCTTTTTTGACATTTTGGTCTAGCAACGGTCTAGCCAAGGGTATCATTTTGACAATATTGGTCTAGCGAACGGTCATGATATCATATTTGGTACAAATTTGACAAATTGCCAGAGGAAATGGTCTAAACTGGTCTAGCCAAGGGTACCAAATTCGTAAAAATTGGTTCAGAGAATGGTCAAAATGGTCTAGCCAAGGGTATCATTTTCGTAAAAATTAGTCTAGCCTACGGTACCATTTTGAATATGCTCGCGGCAGACCCCTGCCCAAAATTTGGCCAAGAACCCCCCCCCCGTGGGTTAGACAAATGGGATCATGAAATAAGTAGGTCTGGGGGCAAAGCTACCAGGAGAATTTTGTGAATATGCATTCTACTTTGGCTAGAATGCCTCTCCCAACATCGTTCAGTCATTCAGTTCAAAGAAATCGGTCACTGAATTTTACACCAACCGTTTTGGATTTGGAAACTGTATTCGCCGACAGACACTCAGTAGTACCAGTACCAAGGGAGCTTTTTGATTAGCCGACAGATATTATCATTTTGCCGACAAACTGAATGTTGGAGAGGTGAGGCACCCCCCTGCACCCCCCCCCCTTTGGCTACGCCCCTGCGTGCCGGCAAAGATCAAGTGGATTTAGAATCTTGAAATTTGCATCACTCGATACAGTATAGATATAAAGTCAAAGTAGAGGAATCTCGGCATCCTGCTTTGCATATTCTAGCATTAGCGAATAGAAATTTGGTTGGGGGAGGGGGGGGGGGTGGAATCCATCATCCCTCCAGGTTAGAAGGGTAAAATAAAAGAAGTGAATTATAACAGCAACGAAATTACTAATCTAAGTATATAACAGTAACATAACTAAAGTAGCGTCGCCCATTACGGTCAGTCGCCCATTATGGCCGCCTATCAAGAGAAATTAAATTTCAGGGGACTGACGACTGCAATCATGGACAAAATAGTTTGAGACAAATTCAGAATTTAAGATCTGACTATTGAAGATCCCCCCTCCCCCTTATTCAATGTTGGTGACGTGTCGAGGGAGGTTCTCGGATTTTTCAACATTGATTGTGGGGGGGGGGACGGGGGGAGAGGATGCTGAACAGTTCAAAATATCAGAAAAAAGTTAATTTGTCTCGTAATTCATGTCCATGATTGTAGATGACCGCGTGTCTTTTCCCGCTTTGAATGGCATAAGAGTAATGTATATTGTTTTGTAGTTAGTTATGATTTGCTTGTATAAATAAAAAAAAACCTTTCATGAAGGATATTTTTATGGAGCAAGGTATTAGCTACGAGCTAAGGCATAGCAATGACGCTCAACTTCCAAAGGTGCGAACCACGTCCTTTGGAGTTGAGACCATAGCCTACCTTGGAAATAAACTTTGGCAGTTTTTACCGCACGAAATTTTTTTTCATTTTTATTTTTTTTTTTTCATTTCATTTTCATTTTAAAATTATTTATGCACGGTAGCCCCGTCAGTCAGTATGACTGATTTTCAGGGGGCCGTGCCAAAAACTTTACAAATTAAAAAATCTACTAAAATTAATAACGGGAAAAGGAGACTAATTACAATCATAAATAATTTATCTACAACTATTTACAATAAATTTACAACCGACCCTTTATCTTGTTCTTAAAAGAAGATAAAGAGGGAGCTTGCTTGGCCTCGCGGCTGAGATCATTCCAGATTTTTGCTCCACGAAATGCGAACGCTTTCTGTCCATTACTAGTTTTCATGAATGGCACTAGCAAGTCAGTTTCGGCATTTCTAAGGTTGATAATATTGCGATCAGAATTTCTAACAAATAAATGCGAGAGATAATCAGGCGCGAGACTATTAACAGATTTATATACAGTTGTTGCAGTCTCACTTCTGATCATATCCCTCACAGTTGGCCATTTTAACTCTGTAATCAAAGCTTCGGCAGGAGCATCGTAGCTGCTATTTGTAATAATTCTAGCGGCACGATTCTGCAATTTTTGAAGCTTAACCAGTCGGAACTCAGCACAGTTCCCCCACACAGAACAGCAGTACCGAACATGTGGCTCTACAATACCTCTATATAATTTGCAAAGTACAGTTTTTGGAAAAAAATTCCTTTGCATATTTTAAAAAACCTAACGAGCGGGAGACTTTGGCTTGAACAGATTTAATTTGCTCGTCCCACACGAGGTACTGGTCAACTTGGACACCAAGATACTTAATACTGTCGACAAGTTCTACAGGGGAATCATCTATAACAAATGCAGGAGAATCCACAGTGTTTTCACTAATCTTTTTTAAGATTTGGTCTAGATCCGATTACCATTGCCTGAGTCTTGATTACATTCAAAGACAATTTATTGCCCTGAAGCCATTCTTTCAAACATTTCAATTCGTTGTTGAGCGTTTCAGTTAGATCCTCGATGCTCTTACAGGAATAGGATATGCTAGTATCGTCGGCGTACATCGTAACTTTGCAGTTTTTCAAGGCGAATGGCAGATCATTTATATAGATTAGGAAGAGTAGCGGACCTAAACAAGAGCCTTGTGGAACACCACAGCTGATGCTTTCGATGTCAGATTCCACTCCATTAACCTTAGTGAATTGCTGCCTACTGCTGAGATATGATTTGAACCATTGAAGCTCAAGACCCTGAATTCCGTACTTAGATAACTTTTGAATAAGTATGGCATGATCAACAGTATCAAAAGCCTTTTTCAAATCAATGAAAATATTTCCTGTAAAGTTTCCACGCTCAATATTATTGTGCCAGTCATTAGTGCCAGAAAGCAAGCAAGTTACAGTGGAATGCAGAGCTCTAAAACCTGATTGGCCAGAATACAGAAGTTTATTTTTGTTTAGATAATCATATAGTTGGTTGTAAATCAATTTCTCAAAGAGTCTTGCCAGAAATGGGAGCACAGAAATCGGTCTATAATTGGAACAATTGTTTTTTTCTCCACTTTTAAAGATTGGGGCAACCCTTGCAGTTTTCCAATTTTCAGGAAAAACTCCAGTGGCAATGGAGAGGTTGGACAGAGAATGCGATCTTTAGGAAATGATTAGCAATGCCATCAGGACCGAAACCCTTGGACGCTTTGAATTTACCAAAAGCCTTTTTTATCTGAGAAACATCAAAGGCTTGTAATTTAAACTGTAAATTTTCAGGGTTCACTTCCAGCTTATCTTCAACAAGGGGGTTAGCTTTCTGTGGAATTTTGTCACTAAGAGATTTGCCAATATCACAAAAGAAATCATTCATTGTCTGAGCAACAGCATTATTATCGGTAACATGCTTACCATCAACATCAAGCGACTGAATTTGAGTCGTTTTTGATTTCTTATTGAGAACCATGTTAATGGTTTCCAAGTGTTTTTAAGATCACCTTGGGAAAGGGCAATCTTATTTGTAAAATAGTCGCGCTTTAAATCTTTGTTTAATCTATTGACCCTATTTCTCGTTTGTTTATAAGCATCCATCAAAATTTTGGACCTTGAGCGTACAGCTGCCAATTTTAACCTGTCTCTTGTAGCAGACAAACATTTGAAATCCTTCGTCAACCAGGGGCAAAACTTTTCTGAAACCGTCCTGCAGCGTAAAGGAGCATGTTTTTCAAGAATCAACGAGAACATATTTGTCCATTGCTCAACGATGAGGTTGATATCATCGGTATTTGAAACAATGCTTTTCCAGTCAATTTGCTGAAGATCACTAAGAAAGTTTTCTTCGTTGAAATTTTTCATTTGCCGAGTGGAAATGTTTTTGTGCTGTTTTTTAGCAGTATCTCTAAATCTTTTAACACAGTAGACCAAATAGTGATCACTTATAGTTGTTTCATGAACACCAGATTCTACTATAAAAGCTTTATTAGTTGTGTCAATATGATCAATCAGAGTGGCAGTTGTAAGAGTTTCCCTTGTACTTCTTTTGATCAACTGTTTTAGACCGAAACGATCATAAATGTCAAGTAAGTTCTTCGAATGTGGTGGAAGGTTATCGGGGGTACAAGTATCCTCAGCCCCAGAAACTATTGGTAAAAAATCACAGTTTGTGTCGCCAAGGAGGATTATATCCCCGTTCAACATAGGGCTCAAATCTTTAAAAAGGTCGGTGTAAAATTTTATTGCCGTTTTCTTTGAAATAAATAGCTTGGAAGGAACTTATGGTTTTTTGCTGCAAATCTGCCGTGGCAATTTATTGCTATCTTGATTAGTTTCAATATGGCGGCATTTATAAAATTTGAGGATATGACGTCATCAAATTTCTAAATCCTAAACTACAAAGGCTACAGATTTCTGCTTGCCACCATCTTGTAGACCTCCATAAACTATGGTTTTCTTGAAGGTTATGTAATGTTTCCTCTATTAGTTTAGGATTTACAATGATTTAAACTCTTTCAAAATTTTGCATGATTTTTTTCAAAATTATCAAATTGCCGCCATTTTGAAAAAAATAAATATATCATAAAATTTCCACGGCAGATTTACAGCAAAGTACCATAAGTTCCTTTCAAGCAATCCAATTCAAAGAAAAATATAATATAATTTTACACCGAGCTTTTTAAAGATTTGAAAGATTTGAGCCCTATGCTTCCCTGTTCTCCTTGTCGAGAACCTGTAACAACTCTTCCAGTTGACGAAAGATTTCAACTGACGCATCGGAGGACGGTACCACGACATAACAAGAAACGGTGCAGCCTTCACAGGTTTCACCTGAATACATATACCTTCTAAATTGGACAGTGGAAGGTCCGTCCTGACAGTGACTTTATCAAAAGATGCGTCTTTTACATACAAAGCTACACCTCCACCATTGCGGTTACGATCACTTCTCTTAATCGAATAGCCCTCAATACTGACAAGATCATTGTCTATTTTATCATCAATTTTAGTCTCATTAACGGCCAGAATATGAATTCCAAGGTCACTAATAAGAAGACGAATCTCGTCAATATGACGTAAAAGGCTATTCACATTAATAGAAGCAATCACCATACCCTTTTTGAAGCCTAGACTTGTAGTGCTGTTGGTGACATGATTGTGTAAGGGAACTGATGCAGAGGTCTTCCCAGTGGCCGAGCAATCACCCTCTTTATCTTTTACCTCAATCTTATTTAGTCAAAAATTTAATGCACGAAGCAAATTGTTAGAAAGAATGTTATCACCATGTCGGTTGAGATGGATCAGACTTCTGTTAAGATGTTGGTTGGCATGTATGTTGTTGTGTTCCAAAAAGGCAAAATCATTCTGTGAGCACAAGTCCTGGAGAACAAAGTTTACTCTCTTTGTCTTTGATTCATATCTGTCGCCACGTGTTATAAGACCGGAAATAACGACTTCAATACCTTTATCGCTACTTGACTTAGCCAGATCGATAATTTCCTCAGCAATTTGCACCTCTGTTTTTTCTTTTCCATCAATTTTCAGAGAAAGGTCATTTGTGCCACTGTGCAGTAGGATTAGGTTAGGCTTTCTTTCAATTGAAGGCTGGGCATAACTATCCATGTCTCTGGTTGTTGCACCATTGAAATTCTTGACGAAAATATTCATCCCTTGATTTCCACACTTTTCCTTTAGTTCCCAGCCATTTATATTTTTACAAGAGAGTCACCCATAATGACTGCAGTGCGTTTACTTCTTGATTGCGAAGGATTTTGCGGTTTGTAGCGGTGTTTAACGTCCCCGGTGTCATTTCCTGACGGCAGCTGCTCGTTTAAGGCATTTGAGGAGGAACTTGGTGTAACAGAATCAGGAGTTATTGTAGATGCTGCATCCTCGACTGCAACTTTGTTTACATTTTGATCGCATCTTTTCCTGACGGAGCTGATCGTTGCGACTTCAGGGACCTGTGATGCTTCAGCAGCATTGACAATACCACTGACATCGCTAACGCTGACATTTGGGGCACTGGCCGTTGAAGTTGAGGCTTCCTCGTTGTTATTTATTTCGATTTGCACTTCAGGATTCACAGAATCCACAGAATTGTTTACCTGTTCACATGAACTTGTTGCAGAATTTAATACGCTTGATTTCATTCGTCTTTGTCTCCTATTTTTTGCTTTGCGGGTATTTCTATTGTTGTTTGGACTTCTATTGTCATTTGTTGTTTGTTTTGTATTCTCGTACACAATAGATGGACCATTTCTATTGTCAGCTTGATTGTCCGAGGTATCATGTGATCGATCTAGAAGATTTCCATCATGGCGAAGCTTTGATTGAAGATCAATGTTTTCCAGCATGAGGCGATGGCATTTTTCCCGCTCCTTTGACAAAAGCTGATTCAAGTCGGCAACTGATTTTGATAGCTGACTGGCCGTTTGGAAAATTGTAGTATCAAGCCAAAAAGGTGCCATTGAGTTATCAAAATCGGGACTGGGTGGGTCCAGCATAGCCGTCAAATCTTTTCTTTTGTCCAAAGCTCCCGTGGGGTTCTGACTCATGCTCTGATCAGATCGCATTTTCTCCTATGATTGACCAATCAGATGCCGTCGTTGTGTTTACTTCCGCGTTTCGCAGCAAAACTTTAGCCACTTTCGGCCGTTTTGACCACTCTCCGGAAAAAATCATTGCACGATCGGATAAATCGAATTTCGTCAAAATTTCAATTGGAGCAGATTCTCCATGCTTTGGACCATAAGTGTTTTCGGTATGGCTTTGCGATCACTAAAAATAGCAGAATTGTGGCATTTTTAAGCTCAATGAAGTCATTCATCGGTTACAGACTCTATGATTAGCAAAAAGAAGAGTAGAAAACTGAAAACATGAAGAAGAACTAGTGCATACACATACCTCAGATGGATTTAATAATAAACATCCACTTTTTCTGCCTCGATCTACAGCCAGTTTCACCAGCAAACAACACAGTCAACAAAAATGGGCGTGAGAACTTGAATGATCAGCTACATGCAATCGTCGAATGACAACATCCCAGCCTGGTTCCCTGTGCGTCAACTTGACCGCGTTCGCGTGAGGATACTGGGCGCCAGGGAAGCGATTTGTTGACGCCTACGCCTGGACAAAAACCAGCCAAAGTTTTTTCTCAAATTTCTCACTCCTTATTTGGAAAGCCGGTTGTGTGTGGAAGCAACTGAAGCATAAGATAGGCACTAAATCCTTACTGGCTGACAAAATTGACACGTGACACGCCCTAAACCAATCAAATGGAACCGACAACCAACCGGGAAATTTGAAATGTCACATTTTAGGCCACTTTTTTGGATTTTAGGCCGCTTTTTGACGATTTTACCACCCTTCACCAAAATATAAATCGACAGAAGGAGCATGAAGATTTTCAAAAAATTTCTTCACAGACCTGTTCCCAATACTCTAATACAAAGTTAATCATCGTCGCTACAAATTATTTCAAAATTTGGAGAAATGCCAACGTTTTGAATTTGACCTCATTGACCTCACTGTGGCTTGCCATAGTAAAGATCTCAGCAATGGCTGAAACGTATGCACATGGAGAATAGATACTTTGCTTCGAAGGTCTTATTCTGTGTGTTTAAGTATCTCCAAAACTCTTCAAAAGATGTCAAATTTAAAGCAGTATCTGGAGTTTTTTTCAGTTTTGAATTAACATAGATACATCAAGAACTGATCCTGAGGGGTAGGATGAACAACAGGAAAAGTGAACTTTACGGGCCTAACAAAACACCGCACCGTCGTTATAAATTAGAGACGAATTTAACAGGTACTTACTTTTCTATCTCGCAAGAAGAGGACCACAAACTGAAAATGTGAACATACAATTCCAATTAACTTTGAATCAATAACAAATAATGACTTTGTTCAAGAATGGCAAGAGCTGTAACATCCAACGTGGACGTGGCCAGAATAAACGATTTCGTGATGTCCTCTTCGATAACCAAACCCTTGCTCCCAATACTTTATCCAACTCTTCTCTCATCGTTACGAGATCGTAAGAATGGGAATCGGCAATTACATTATGCCAAAACCTCTTATAATTCATCAATCGTGTGCCTTGCTTTTGGTGCAAGAAATGGTGCTCGTTTCGTCCTCAGTGTAGCAGGTACATGAAATAGATATGAAATGCTGTTGCTGAGTTCAATGTACGTAAGAATAAAATAACAAACGGAAGAAATGTACATCTTGTTTTAAATATGAAAAATATATTGGCCACTTCGTCAAAATAACATTTGAAATACTATTTTTAAAGCTCCTTCATATCAATTTCATTTTTCGAGCGGATATCGAAAGAAATATATATAACTTTCGACTGTTTGCATTTGAAGGGGATTTGAGGTCATCCATTAGAAACTCTCCCCTTTTTTATGGCCAAACAACACAGCAACACTGAGCAAAGCTGAACATTTTTATGGCACTTTATAGCTCGCAGGGACGCAGGAAGCATCTCAAACTTGGGGGGGCATGGCACTTCAAGGGCACATATTTCATCAAGCTAAAGAGGCACTTCCTGAAAATAGGAAGGTTACTTCTTTGTTTATTGGGGGGCACATGCTCCCAGTTAAAAATCTTGGGGGGGGGCACATGCTCCCAGTGCCTCCTGGTTCATACGTCTCTGTAGACTCGTGGAAGCATACACATATTTTCTGGAAGATGGTAAAACTTTGACTCACTCCAGCATTCAAGATTTTAATATTTGGCTGATCTGAGAGCCCCTGAGAGCTCAACTTCTTGAAAGTTCTTGAAACTTCTTGAGTTTCCTGCCATGCAAATAGCCCAGAATAATTAAAATTGAGAATATTGGAGAGTACCGTTTCTGTTTTTCTCTTTTTTCAGTTGGGCTTCTTTGCTAAAAACTAAGATCTTGGCATGGCATGACTTCATAAAATTGGAGATCTCCTGCCGATGGAATGTTGCCTCTTGTAGAAACTCTTATGGAACTTGTTTGCACTCGGTGTGTAAACAGATAGTAACTAAGATAGTAAGAATTTTTAAGAAACTTTCGATATTGTCTCAAAGTTTTATTATCATACAGAGAATGCTTCCATGAGTCTATAAAGTGCCATAGAAATGTCCAGCTTTGCTCGATGCTGCTGTGTTGTTTGACCGTAAAGGGGGAGTTTCTAATGGATTACCTCAAATGCAAGTTGTAGTCGAAAGTTATATACCCAGGGGGAGGGTACTCAGGTATATTTAGGATAGGGGTGCTCAGGCTGGGGTACAACGTATCAACCCAAAAAATTAATTTCTAGCATGAAAATAGACCCAAAAAAATAATTTTTCCGACCTTATATACCCAAAAATTATGAAGTCAGTATCTTAAATCTGCATAAAAGTGCCCTAACTGATTAGATTTCTTGTAGTGTTTGGATATTTATGTTTTTTTATTTTAGTACTGTTACTTGACTCTAATTTTGTTTGTAAATTATATTTTTCACAATTTTTTTACTTTTTCTCATATTTGAGACCCAAAAAAGTAAGCCAGAATTTCTTGAACCCAAAAAAGTAACTGTACAAATCTTTGACCCAAAAAAATAATCCTTGCCTAAATCTTAGACCCAAAAAAGTAACCTGAGCATCCTTATCCTGAATATTCCAAAGTACCCCCCTGGGGTTATATATATTTCTTTCGATATCCGCTCGAAAAATGAAATTGATATGAAAGAGCTTTAAAAATAGTATTTCAAATGTTATTTTGACGAAGTGGCCAATATATTTTTCATATTTAAAACAAGATGTACATTTCTTCCGTTTGTTATTTTATTCTTACGTACATTGAACTCGGCAACAGCATCTCATATCTATTTCACGTACCTGCTACACTGAGGACGAAACGAACGCCATTTCTTGCACCAAAAGCAAGGCACACGATTGATGAATTATAAGAGGTTTTGGCATAATGTAATTGCCGATTCCCATTCTTACGATCTCGTAACGATGAGAGCAGAGTTGGATAAAGTATTGGGAGCAAGGGTTTGGTTATCGAAGAGGACATCACGAAATCGTTTGTTCTGGCCACGTCCACGTTGGATGTTACAGCTCTTGCCATTCTTGAACAAAGTCATTATTTGTTATTGATTCAAAGTTAATTGGAATTGTATGTTCACATTTTCAGTTTGTGGTCCTCTTCTTGCGAGATAGAAAAGTAAGTACCTGTTAAATTCGTCTCTAATTTATAACGACGGTGCGGTGTTTTGTTAGGCCCGTAAAGTTCACTTTTCCTGTTGTTCATCCTACCCCTCAGGATCAGTTCTTGATGTATCTATGTTAATTCAAAACTGAAAAAAACTCCAGATACTGCTTTAAATTTGACATCTTTTGAAGAGTTTTGGAGATACTTAAACACACAGAATAAGACCTTCGAAGCAAAGTATCTATTCTCCATGTGCATACGTTTCAGCCATTGCTGAGATCTTTACTATGGCAAGCCACAGTGAGGTCAATGAGGTCAAATTCAAAACGTTGGCATTTCTCCAAATTTTGAAATAATTTGTAGCGACGATGATTAACTTTGTATTAGAGTATTGGGAACAGGTCTGTGAAGAAATTTTTTGAAAATCTTCATGCTCCTTCTGTCGATTTATATTTTGGTGAAGGGTGGTAAAATCGTCAAAAAGCGGCCTAAAATCCAAAAAAGTGGCCTAAAATGTGACATTTCAAATTTCCCGGTTGGTTGTCGGTTCCATTTGATTGGTTTAGGGCGTGTCACGTGTCAATTTTGTCAGCCAGTAAGGATTTAGTGCCTATCTTCTGAAGCATAGAGGATGGAAGATGGCAAAGTATTCATCTTCCTCAAGGAATTATGATTCATCAGAAAATGATATAAATGGGAATTACTGCAGAATGCAAGAAAGAAGCTCCATTTGCCTTTGTCACCAAGAAGCTCAGTTAGGCCAAGTCGTCATTTTCAATGAAAATTGTTCATGTTGTAACGTCCCCGCAACGGCGTTGAATAATATGGCCGTGTGAGCAAAGCAAAGCAAGGCAAAACATTGGTTTACTTCTTCCTGCATCGTCTCAATCCAATATGATAATCTACATGATACGGTGAAATATCAATATTTGTATACATTTATGCTTGTTTGGTACAACTGCTGCTGCCTATCACTTTATTTACGAAAGAAAAACTGTGCCGAACTTGCATGCAACTTTACTTAGGCCCAAAATTGACTTGCCTGACATAGGCCTAACCCTGGATGATATATGAAAACTCTGTTGAATGAACAAAAAAGATGAAATCCTTAGACCTTAGAGAGATGCACAGTAAATTTATGGAAATCAAGCTGGACATGCAAAAAACTACTGAAAAAGCCTAGAAGGCAGATACTTTTGGCAAATGCAAACCTCAAAGAGATTCTACAACTTCAATCTAAGAAGCTACTAACAAAAATCAATGTGCTCAACCCTAATTCTTAAGGGAATTAAAGAGGAGCCCCATGAAACATGGGACCAAACAGAGGGAATTCTGGTAGAAGTTATCGCAAGACACCTCAAAATTGAAGCTGATCAAGTTGCAGAAATGATGAAAAAGGGCTAAGTCATATCTATGTAAAGTTCTTCTCTTGGAAAGACAGTGAGACTGTGAAAAATGGATTTTCTGATCTTTGTCGAAAGCACCCAAAGATGGGTATCCGAGCTGACCAAATGTACTCCAAAGAAGTAACAAAGAGACAAAATGATGCAATGTTTGAGCGGCAAAAATTGATAGCAATCAAAGAAATATCTAATGGTTATCTGGCATATCCTGCAACACTAGTGATCAAATGTCGTAAGACTGATAAAACAGTACACAAAGTATAAATCCTTCTAGTTGAGCTGAATTGAGGGGGGTTTCCTCTGGCTGTCTGTGGGTCTGCCTGGCCTCTGGTGGTGTGCCTTATTAAGGTCGGGTGTGGGGCTTGTGTGGTTGGCTGGATGGTTAGAGGAAATTCCCTATCTTAGAATGTTATGATGGTCTAACTGGTCTGATACAATTCGTATTATTCCTTCAGCAGTTTTATTGCTCTTTTTGCTGAATATATTGATGCATGGTAATGTAACCTCCAAATCTGTTAACCAACATGTTTTTGCAAGCTTGAAAAGTCCTCAAAGGCTAAAAGAAGAGAAAAGGCTAAAACCTGTTTTGTTTTTGCGATTTTCTTTAATTTTTGTGTTTTAACCAGGTATTTCCCTCTTTGAGACAAAATGAGCATATTGTAGAAAACAATGTAGTGATCTAGGACCCACCGCACACAACGTACCTTTCCCTTGTGGCATTTGCAACAAAAATGTAAATAAAAAAGCAGTCTTTTGTGATCAATGTGATAAATGGATAGATATATATATATATATATGTATATATATATATATATATACGTATCTTCCCCAGTTTGCTATTCTGTATGGTAACACCCCCGAGTACAAAACTTCATCCTGTTTTGCTTATGATTATAAAAACTTTGATTAAGCTAAATTTCTTGCCGACTATAAAGATATTGAAAAATCCTTTCTCAATGACGATGCTATTGATTTAAATCAAAAATTTGATATTTTTCTAATTAATCTCCACAATCTTATTGACAAACATTACCCCAAGAAAAATTATCAAAAAGGCTTTGAAACTTAGAAATAAACCTTGGATTAATTTGCACACTCAGAAAATGATTAAAATTAGGGACAATCTATTCCATCAGTTCAAATTAATAAATTATGTCAATGACCTACATGCATACACATCAAGCAACTCCGAAACCGCATTATGAATGAAATTAGAGAAAGCAAAAAGAATTGCTACCCATAAGTATTTTGATGAACACAAAAGCAACATGAAAATGCTATGCAAAGGAATAAAGGGCATAATACAGTAAGTACTGTATAAGGCCTGGAAACTGTCACAATAGCCACTGAATTCAATAAATATTTTACCAAATGTTGCTTATAGTAGTATCACAAAGAAAATCCCAAGAATTCCAAAATCCCCATTGGATTATTTGTCCATTTCCAATTTAGATTCGTTTTTATCTCCCCTTGCACAGCTGATGAAGTACAGTATCCTGCCTTATCCTGTCTTTAAAACTGGATAAGTTAAGTGGACCAAACAGTATCACTGTCAAGCTACTAAGAATTCTTCAAGCAACTATCTATCTCCAGTGATCTTTCTTTCCTTATTAATGAATCTTTTGTTACAGACCAATCTTTCTCCTCTCTATCTTTAGCAAACTTTTTGAAAAAATAATGCACCAGTGTCTGTATAAATTTCTTGAATGTTACAATTGGTTGGTATTAAAAGTGCACTGTCACCCAGCTGATTGGCTCCTAAAAGCAATGGCATTCTGTTGTCGTAGACTCAGTCATAATTTTATTCTGAGGCACAACATTATGCCTGTTTTTACAACAATAGGATACCATATTGTTTTTAGGAGCCAATGCACTGCAATACAGTACTCATTCAAACCAGAGCCGTATGAAGCACTTAGGGAGGGGGAGGGGCTTGACACTTCAAGGACAAACACCTCCTGAAACAAAAGGACACTTTGCCATCAAAACCGAAAATGTTGGGGGGGCAAGCGCTCCAAGTGCCCCCATGGTTCCTACGCCTCTGCTTCAAACTCATCTGCCTTTTTCATAAAGCACAGACTATCTACTTCATAGAAATTTGATGAGCACAATAAACCATTACCCTGAAGATGGCAATGAGGAAGTTTTACCATTTGACACATTGCATTCTTTGATTGAATCTTTACCATAAAAGCTTCTTGGTAAAAAGTTCCTCACCTCCTCCCTTCCATCTTGAGCATAATTGTCTATTCTGGACCTTTGCATCTAATGGTAAATACAGTTTCAACAAAATTTTTAATTCAAAAGATCCCACTATTTTATGGTCAGTGGAGGAATTCAAACAAGAAGATACAACAATTATCAGTGTAGTCACACAGAAAATGCCTTAATCCAAAATGTTCTTTTCACCTTCTTTCTTATCAAGACCATATGCAATTGCAGCAGCTGTTGGCTCATTGATGATTCTGATCACATTTAGGCCAGCAATGACTCGAGCATCTTTGGTTGCTTTTAGTGTGGTCGCAGAAAAAAATTATCAGTGTAGTCACAGAAAAAAATCTGCATTCCACATCACTGACTTATTTAGAATCATACAAACATTAGGAGCAGGAAAGAATCAATCTGAAATTCTTTAGATTCTTTTTACATACTTAACAATATTTACACAGGCCTAAATGGAAATATGGCAATGCCTCAAGATTTGGTAGAATTCATCCTATTCAAACAGTGTCCAATCTTCTGTGGGAATGTGTTGAAAATCTTGCAAGGTCCAGCAAAAATGTGCATCTTGCAGGAGCTGTATCCGGACCAAACACATTCGAAGGAATATGTGATTTGATATAAACTATCTGAGAAAAAACGAAGGAGAAATTAGAGATTTCATTTTGATCATCATTGCAGAAAAGGACAGCAACATTTCCAATTAATTATGACATTTCAGGCTATTTAAGACTAGGCCTCTAGCCTATGTTAAACAAATCCAGTTGATAATAAAACGTTAATTATAGACTAATAATAATAATTTACGAATATTTTAACAGGATAACCTATCAATATTTACAATATTGTTATCATTAGGGTCCTGCTAGCTTAATAGTTACAGGCAAAATGTCCTTTAAAACTTACAAAATTAAAATCAAAATACAAGTGAACCTTAGATACTTGGTAGCACACATTCTAGCTCCATTTGGCCTAACGAAATCAACGTCGCAAATATTGTAAGCATACCTCTCTTCTTGTGGACAAGAAAACTGCGGAACAATGCTTTCAACAATCCTACAACAGCTTTCGAACGTTTCCCAGCCATCACTCGCTGCTTTCAGGACTTCTTCAAGTAATTCTTCAAAATCGTTTTGCAGCTTGGCCGCCGCCATTTGCCGCTAAAAGGTGGCAAATCAAAGCACAAGTCGCGGCATGGTTACGGCCCATGGTTACGGTTTTTTAGCCTCACTACATAAGGACCCTCAACTTACGCTCATCTAATTGAAGTGAACTAATGTTGTTGTTGTCGCTCCAGTCAAGGGCCTTATGGACTAGCCTGCGTGCAGACTATACCCCCTTACTTTTCCGTAAGGGGGTATAGTCTGCACGCAGGCTACTTATGGACTAACTCTTCTCAAAACGGCAAAAAAATTCTCGCCAGGAACAAATTTGTTCCTGGACCAATCAGGATGCAAAACTTGAAATAACTTGATGGGATTGGCTGATTCTTCTTCAATTCAAACTTCCCGCCAAAGGCAAACCCGCCAAAGAAGATATATTCAAGAAATCATTTGAGAGAACTGGATGCTTAATGACCATTGATGGCTCTGAAGATCACCTAATTAAACCACAAGGACTTGAAAACTATACTTTCTGACCAGAGACTTTCATGTTTTATTAATAAGGTATCATCTTAAAGAACATTGAAAGAAGTCAGTCTGTTTTTGGTTCTTATCTTTGGGTATCTTTATTGACAAAATCAGTCTGCAGGTTCTTATTTATCTATGTTCTTGTTTGCGGGGTTTTACTGTACGTGATCTACACTGTGGCACGATTTCATAATTTGCCGCACAATTTTATCGAAGGCACAGGAGATCCCAGAGATCCTACACCACCGATAGAAATTTGAGGGAACTTTTTAAGAAACTCTCTTACGAAACATTTTGTGCTCAGAAAATGAGAATTTTGAGGAGCTTTCTTTATTGGATCAAAGTTGCAGAATCTTACAAAATAGGGTTGTTCTTCCATGAATGGGCAATGAGATTGCAAACTGCCCAACTTTGCTTTGATGCTACTGTGTTGCTTGAATATGAAGGCCTATGAAGGGGTTATTTTCTAATGAAGGACTTCTAAAAGATAAAATATTTTTTATGATATCTGCAAAATATTTGAAATTGACATGAGGAGTTTCTATAAATAGTATTTCAAATGTCAAAAAGATCGATCTATTTTACTCGTTATGAAAATAAGATGTACATTTCTTCTTGTTATCCATATTCGTAGGAACATTAAACCTAGCATTTCAGTTCTGTTTCACGAAGCTGCTAGACCATAAGACGATAGACATTTTTCTTGCAATAAAAGATGGGATGTGACCGATCAATTCGTACATCGTTTTGGTAATGTTATTGCCGGTTTCCATCTGGCAACGAAAGCCGCAGTTGGATAAAGGAATGGTGGCACGGTTTATCCATAGATGGTTTATCGAAAAAGATATCACAAAATTGTTCTTTCTGGGCCAGAGTGGACGTACAGCTACGGAAATTTAAAGGTTTTTCCCACAATCTTCAGCATGGCAAGTTCTTGTATTCGTTATTCACCGTTGATTTATTCATATTTCTGTTCATTGGAATGGGATGTTGTCATTCGACGATTGCATGTAGCTGATCATTCAAGTTCTCACGCCCATTTTTGTTGACTGTGTTGTTTGCTGGTGAAACTGGCTGTAGATCGAGGCAGAAAAAGTGGATGTTTGTTATTAAATCCATCTGAGGTATGTGTATGCACTAGTTCTTCTTCAGGTTTTCAGTTTTCTACTCTTCTTTTTGCTAAGCATAGAGTCTGTAACCGATGAATGACTTCATTGAGCTTAAAAATGCCACAATTCTGCTATTTTTAGTGATCGCAAAGCCATACCGAAAACACTTATGGTCCAAAGCATGGAGAATCTGCTCCAATTGAAATTTTGACGAAATTCGATTTATCCGATCGTGCAATGATTTTTTTCCGGAGAGTGGTCAAAACGGCCGAAAATGGCCTAAGTTTTGCTGTGAAACGCGGAAGTAAACACAACGACGGCATCTGATTGGTCAATCATAGGAGAAAATGCGATCTGATCAGAGCATGAGTCAGAACCCCACGGGAGCTTTGGACAAAAGAAAAGATTTGACGGCTATGCTGGTGGGTCCCTGTTTATGGTTGCACGTGCACTAGATGCATCAAGTTCGTCTGAGGCTCGTTTGACGCCATGATTTGATTTGAGCGATGAACTTTTTAATTTCGATAGTTTTTCTTTAACTGGTTCACTGTCAGCTTCAGTTTCATTCGTAAAATAGGATTCTTTGATATATAATAAATCAGCACGAACCATTTCATCTAGAGCATCTGAAACCATTTCTTTATTTAGGCCATGCAAGGACTCAGCTTCGCGGCAGATAAAATCTCTATCAGGACGTTTCTTTTTGCCACGAATAGCTGCGATAATATTAAAGATTTTGTCCATATCATTTTCAGTATCCTGGTCATTACCCATTGCTCGTATCGCTAAAGAAAAATCTCAATTCCAGTGAAAAAAAGGGAGAGCAGATGTTCTGATGATGTTTGCTGTATAAAAACATAAATAAAAACAATCAAGCACCCTTCCTATTTTCAAAAAACCAATTAGATGTTGGAATGGTGATAAATGCAACTGTAGGCTCTGCAAATCATATATTCCAAGAGTTGGGTTTTTTACATGATAAACGTTTCATGGGCCTTCTCGCAAGGGTTGGGGCGGTGCACTGCTTCTCCTTGGGATGGCGGGTGTGCTTTGTGGGATGTCCCCTTCACGATGCAGGCACTGGACTGCGGTTGAACTGGGGAATTGTGCCCCACCGGCGGCCGTAGCTTAGTATATGCATGTGGGGGTTCCTTCGACATCCCCGCATTGAATCAACAATGAAAGTGTCATCAAAACATTAGAGAGTGATGCCCTTAAAATTACAAAATGGTCAGGGGCGGATCCAGCCTTGAATTCTGACCGGTTTATAGGGGGCAAAAAAGGGGGTCTGGGGTCGAAGCCCCCAGAAAAATTTTTCGTGACCACGCCCTTCAGACTCTCGGAAAACAAGGGCAACGCCCTTTTACATAAATAATGATGGGCTGCAGGTCTAGAGCTTTCTTTTCCATGTAATTTCTATCCCCCATCCTCTGCATAATAACTTTATCGACGAATGTCTGTGCACATCGATGTTCGTCACCCCTCAGACCCTTAAAATCTAAGTTAAATTGTCTTACGCCTTCCTTCAACTTCAAAACTTCCTAAAATACACTCGTATTTTTGTTTTGTGTGCTATATCTCTCCTTCACTCTTCTCTTTCGATGGCACTGTGAAGTTGATAAAGATCTTCCTTTTCTGTGTCAGCCATTGCCGTCTGCTGGCCCTTCTCGTTCTTGTTCTATTCGATGAAAATCTACTTCCTTTGCACACATATTTTACTTCCTTCAGAAACGGTTTACTTCCTAATCGACACAGGTTCACTGATTTCGAACAATTGCCGACCGGTTCACGGAAGTCGCTGGACAGGTTCACTCAACCCTTATTGGTTCATCAGATTACAAGGACTTGATATCAAAACAATTGCGAAACGTCACAGCCATTCAAAGCGAATCAAATGTGCAAATCTGTTGCGCAACTTGAAACTGATAACGCAAGTTTCGAATCACATACCTCCTGGAGAACCATAGCAAATAAAGCCAAATGACTGCCATATGTAGGTTGCTTATTGTTTATGAGAAATTTTGTGTAGAAGTACCCTATGTCATGTCTATGAAGACTATCACCTTTTGACTTGAAACTGGTTTGCGGAGTGAAAATAGGTTCAAGTTATTTTACTTTTCTGTAAAATTAGGCAGATACCCGGCAGATAATACAAATTTATCTTAGGTTTGGAAACCTGAACGATGCACGGAAACCGGTGAAACCGGTCTGGATCCGCCCCTGATGGTTTCCAAACAACTGCATGAAGCTGAATGAGGACAAATGCCATCTAATGGTATTTGGAGACAAGAGTAACAATGTTTCCATAAATATCGAAAGTGTAATGATAAATGAGAGCACAGAAGAAAAGCTGCTGGGTGTGATTTTTGACAAAAAGCTCAGCTTCAAACAGCAAGTAAAATCTCTTTGTAAGAAGGCTGGTCAAAAGCTACATGTTCTTTCAAGAATTTCTCATTTCCTTGATACTGAGCAGCTGAAACGAATAATGAAGGCATTTATCTTGTCCCAATTCAACTATTGTCCTCTTGTATGGATGTTCTGTTTCTGTGACAGAACATTGAACAATAAAATTAACCATATTCACGAACGGGCATTGCGAATAACTTACAAAGATATGAGAACAGATTTTGATACGATGTTACTGAGAGACAATTCGGTCCCACTCCACATAAGGAATTTACAATTGCTAATGACTGAAGTCTTTAAGACAAAATTGAGCCTTAATCCCAGCTTCATGAAGGACATTTTGGTTGAAAAACAGGTTTCTTATGGGTTAAGAGGCTGCCATAACCTATCCTTGCCACAAGCACGCACTACGTGCTATGGCTTAGAGACAATATCGTTCCTTGGGTGTAGATTATGGCAGGCACTTCCCAATGACCTAAAACAGTCAGATACTCTCTCCAGTTTCAAAAGGAAAATCAAAACCTGGAGGGGAGAGGAATGTAATTGTAGAATATGCAGACCTTTCGTGGCACAGGTTGGGTTCTTGAGCTGATATTAAATTCTCTGCTGTATTTACCGAAAAAAAAGTCAGAAAACATTGTAAATATTAAAAGCATTGTAAAAATCTGTAAAATGTATCTGTATTTAATCATTCGGAATTTTATTTATTTTTTACTTTTTTCTTACAAATTTTACTTTTTTAGATAGTAGGCTTGAATTAGCTCTTAGTTATAGCTATTGTATCTATATGTATATATGTCTTGTATGTATATATATATGTAGGCCTACTTTAAATAAATTGATAATAATAATAATTCGCGTGGTGTGTTTGCCGTCTCTCTGGGGGATGCGCGTCGCTCCTGACTTCTGAGGGAAGGCATGATAAATTCTATCCTGTAAATCCTGTAAATATCTTGTAAATATTTCACAATACACTTTTAATTTTAATTTAGCTTTAGCATTTGTACATTTTGTAAAGTAGGCCTAAATTAGCTGTAATTTAGCTATCTTTCTTTAATGTAGCCTACGTAAAATAAACTAATGATGATGATGATGATTTTACTATTTTTAATACTTGTTGTAATACGATTAAAAAGCCTTGCATCGATATTTCTCACATGCATATCAATGATTTCATTTGTCGTTTTCTATCTAGAAACAAGAGCTTATTAATATATTCAAAAAGGGCGTTTCCATAAGATATAAAGGGCGTGGTCCAAAAAAATTTCCCCCTCGGACCCCCTCGTTGTTTACCCCTCCCCATTTCAGCGCGGCTGGCGCCGCCGCTGAATAGAAGCCAAGGAAACAAATTAGGCTGAAAATTACATTTATGAAATCTTCCTGTCTTTTGTTATCAGTTCTGCTAATTGACTGCCTTCATTTGATCCGGTCCAAATAGTTTGCTGCCAGCATTTCAAAGTCCAACTTGGTCTTCGGCAATGTATTACGTGCATATGGAATAAGAGGCAAAGCTGGGAATTGGTTTGAATCCTATTTAAATGATAGAAAACAGTTCTGCTCTCTGAACGGTCAGCATTTTAAAGCCAGAGATGTAACCTGTGGTATTCCCCAAGGTTCTTGTTTAGGCCCTCTTCTTTCCATCATTTGAATGACTTGGAAAAGTGTCTTAAATTCTCCAAGGCCAGCATTTATGCTGACGATACCAATATAACGATTGCATCGAACAATGTAGCGAAACTAATTGAGGACACACATCAAGAGCTTTCCAATCTCTCTGAGTGGATGAGGGTGAACAAAAAATCCCAAAAAAACTGAACTCATGGTCATAGGGCATCCACTTAAAACCAAAAATTTAGACCTGCAAGAAATGCTTGAACTAAATAACTCTGATATCAAAAGAGTCGAAAAGACGAAATCCTTCGGAGTGATAGTTGATGAAAAACTAAGTTGAGATGAACAGTTTAAGCGCACCAAAGGCAAAATGAGTGGAGGTCTTGCAGCTTTGAAAAATTGAAAAATGTCGTTCCACAATCCCAATTGTGTAATGTATATTATGCGTTAGTCGAGAGTCACCTGCGTTATGCCGATGTTATCTGGGGTAGTCTTTCAAAAACAAAAGTAGCTGCTCTCCAACGCCTTCAAGACCGGGCGTATTCGATAATTGCAAACGCAAGAATAAAAGACGGCTGGTCGGCATCCTGGTTAAACGTAGAAAATCTTTTCCTTTACGATAGGAATGTCATGACTTACAAGATTATGAACAGACTATGCCCTGAAAACCTCTGGGATAAATACAAGCCAAGATCTTTTCACTCGACCTACAATACGAGGCACTGTAAGGATATCCAGATCCCTAGATATAGGACTGAATTTGCAAAAAAGGGCTTTCATTACGCAGCTCTCAAGTCATGGAATGATACACCTGCCGAAATTCGCGAGTTACCGACACTTGATCGTTTTAAAAAATAACTTAAAACGCATCTAAAGAGCTAGACTCTCAAGCCAAACACAACTCCCTGGAAGAACAGCAAGGATTAAGTTTTATAGGGCTTTAGGTTTCTATTCATAAGGTTTTATCATTGTAAATAGATGTTATTTATTTTAATTTGCTGAAGGGTTAATTTGTGTATAAATAATATTAAATGAAAAAAAATGAAACATTCTTTGCAGCGGCTGTTCTCTAATAAGATATCTTGAGAATTAAAAGGCATCAGTTCAGTTCAGTTCAGTTCATATATTTTAAATTCACAACATACAATTTATAATTGACTATACCAACAGATAACTAAACTACAAGGAATAAGATAATATTATGAAAATTAATACATTGATACGGAAAATTAATACAATATACAAGTACGAGATAAATTGTATGGAGGGAATTACTTAAAGGAGGAGCTCTCTCAATAGGTAAACTAATCGAGGAGAGAGCCCCCCCTATCTTACGATAATTTCAAATGATTATGGTTGGATTTAAATGATTCCGAGAAATATACGCATTTGGTTTTCATACAATAAAATTAGAAATTGTCAAAGTATCAAAAATAGTTCAGAGTTATTGATTGACCTTGTTCAGTAAGTAAATTTTCAGTTGTTTTTTGAAGGATATTTTTGATGGAGCATTTCGGAGTTCCACAGGTAATGAATTCCAGAGTTTAGCACCAAGATATCGAATTGACTTTAGACCATATTGAAGACTGTTCATTCGAGATAAGTATAGATCACCTTGACTGGCCTGTCTAGTGGAATAATGATGAACAGATGAATTGAATAGGAAGAAGTTATGAAAGCAACTAGGTGAAGTTTTATTAACAGAGTCGAAGACAAAGGTTAAAAGTCTGAGTTCAAATATCTCAGAAAGTTTGAGAAGTTTAAGATCTTTAAAGATCGGAAGAGAGGGTGACAAGCGAGGCTGAAATGAGATAGCTCTAACTGCTTTTTTCTGTAATTTAAAAATTGGATCAACGTATGATGCATATGTTTGACCCCAAACAATAAGGCCATACTGTAAGAAGGACAGAAACAAAGCATTGTACAAGCAAAGCAAAACATCTAATGGAAGTAAGTTCCTAATTTTATAAAAGATTCCACAAGTTCTGGCTAATTTTTTAGAAAGTTCACTAAGATGGTATTTCCAGCTTAGATGTTCATCTAAGAGGAGTCCCAAGAATTTAACAAATTTGACCCTTTTAATATATTTTTTCCCTATTTTAATGGTAGAATCAGAAGGAATATTCCTAGAAGAAGAATGAAAGATAATATAGTTTGTCTTATCAATGTTTAATGATAATTTATTAGCATCAAGCCATTTCTTTATTAATCTAAGTTCTTTGTTAACAATTTTAACTAAATTAGGTAAATCTTTGGATTCACAGTAGATGTTTGTATCATCAGCAAAAAGATAGAAATTAAGTTTCTTAGAAGCATTTGGTAAATCATTGATGTAGATGAGGAAAAGCAATGGGCCCAGTACAGAACCCTGTGGTACACCACAAGTGATTGAAAGTAAGTTAGAATTACTTCCATTAACAGAAACATATTGCTTTCTGTCAGATAGATAAGATCTAAGCCATTCAAGGGCACAACCTCGCACACCATAGTGTTCCAATTTTGATAACAAAATTTTATGATTAACAGTATCAAAAGCCTTTTGCAAATCAATAAAAATACCACAACCAAATCTTTTATTATCAAGTGTGTTTCTCACAGCTTCTGTCAAACTTACAAGGGCATGGTCGATAGAGTGGTTTTCTTTAAATCCAAATTGTAAAGAATAAAGAACATTATGTAGTTCAAGGAATCTATACAGTCGCCTGTACATCAACTTCTCAAATATCTTACTGAAGATGGGCAAAAGAGAAATTGGCCTGTAGTTAGATGGCAGCTCAGGATTCCCCTTTTTGAACAGAGTTATCACCTTAGCTATCTTAAGCTTATCAGGAAAAATACCAGACTGGAAAGACTGATTCACAAGGAGAGCAAGAAGTGGGGAAACTGAGGATCCAATGATTTTTAGTAATTTTATGGGTATACTGTTAGGACCTACAGATTTAGAAGGATTTAAAATGTTGATTAGGTCATTAACTTCTATCCAAGTAACTGGAGAAAGGAAAAGTGAATTAGAAGTTCTGTTAGATAAATAGTCAAGAGGAGATTTTGGAGTTCTTGGGATTGTCTTTGTTATTTCATCAGCAACATTTACAAAAAAATCATTGAAAATATTTGACATTTTAGAAGGATCTGATGTTACATTTCCATCCTTGTCTTTGATTTTGTTAATTGAAGAAGAAGTAGAAGATTTATGAGAGATGATTGTCTTTATACCTGACCATAATTTTTTCATATTCTGAGTATTAGTAGAAAAAAAGTTATGGAAATAACTTTCTTTACTTCTTTTTATTTCATTGGAAACGCGATTTCTAAATTTTTTATACAATTTAAGGTTATCATCAGTTGCCTTTTTCTTTAATTTCAGCAAAACTCTGTCTCGGATTCTCATCATCTTTTGTATTCTATTATTAATCCACGGTTTATCTTTCAATTTTATTTCCTTTCTACTCCGCTTTTTTATTGGTGCATGCTTATTTGTCAAAGTACTAAGGTCTTGCAAAAATCTATCAAATTTTTTACTCACATCCATGTCACTATTTTCTAAATAAGTAAAGTTAATCTGATTAAAATCCTCGAGGAATTTGTCATCCTTAATTTTAGAATAATCATATTTGAATGATTCAGATTTATTATGACTAACCTGAGTATTTTTCAAAATCAAGAACTGAGGGAAATGATCAGTAATTTGCATTAAAATGTTGCCACTTGTTATATTAGCATTGGTAGCATTAGTGTATATGTTGTCAATAACTGATGCTCTATGTTCTGAGACTCTAGTAGGATGATGAATACAAGGAAGAAGGCTGTGTGAAAAAAAGTTGTTGACAAAATCAGTTGTTGGAGTATGGGAAGCATAATGAAGTAGATTGACATTGAAATCACCCATTATAAATACCAGTTTGTTTGAAGATATTTTAGATAGAAGATTCTGATAATGAGATGTGAGGTTATCAACATTTGAACTTGGGTGTCTGTAAACACAACAAATAAGGAAATCTTTATCCTTTCTGTTTTCAATCTCCACCCATATTGTTTCAAAATCATCTGTGCAAGAATCTAAATCTGTTCTTGGCTTGGAAGTAAAATAATTTTTGATATACAAACCAACACCACCATTCTGAGTAAGTGATGACGTTTTAAAAAAGGTATAGCCAGGAATATCAACATTGGATGAAATGGGATTGTCAATAGAATGCCATATTTCAGACACTCCAATGACATCAAGATTCAGATTAGAGTGAGCAGATAAAGAAATTAATTCATCATGATGAAGGGATAAACTTCTTATATTGGTATGAAGGACAGAAAAGTCACTGGAGGATGACTGTAAGGAAGACAGCTCAGGTAGAGTGAAGTAGCGAGAATCAATATTCTGGGGCATATGTTCATCAATATCATAATCACTAAGATTAGGCAAATTCACAAGGTTAGATGTAGTTTCAAATGGCATCCTGTCCCACTGATAATTTGCTGCATCCAAAGAAAGCAGTTATTCATGCATAATTTAAATTTAGGGAGCTGTCATTTTTAATGGAAGCATTTTGAAAATTTGCCCAAAAAATTTTAGACCCCTGCACTCTAGTCATGAAAAATTTCAGACCCCTTCTAATTTTTACCAAAAGATTTCAGACCCCTGACAGCACAAAACAACTTCAAAAGAACCAGACGAAGTTAACAGACAAAAAACATCGATGTCTAACTTTTTTGAGAAAATTAATAAATAGTTAAGCTAAAATCTACAAAATTGAATTTTTTTCGAAGATGTTCAAAAATTTGGCACATTTATTTTCAGACCCCAGCATAAATTCCTCTAAAAGTTTCAGACCCCAATAAATTTACCCTAAAATATTTCAGACCCCTCCTCATTCGCTTCCGCCCGGGTCCTGCAATTATTTATGACTGCTCCCTTAATTCTCATTTCGTTGAACAAAGGAAATTAGGGTAAATTTTCAGAATATTGAATAGAGATCTTTATCAATTTCATTTCTTTCATCAAGGGGATAAACTGCCGTTAAAACACCAGAAAAAAGTGAATTCATACCAATTTTAATTAAATCTTTAACTTGATAGAACAGAAGAGCATCGGATGCTTCTTGGAGTTGTTAACTGCATTAAAGTTTTTTTTATTTCATTTTAAAAATTGTTTACCCAGGGTACAAATTCAGTATAAATACTGTTTTACAATTGGCCCTGCAAAAAATTACTTAAAAAATTAAAAAATTATATACTACAAAATTTACAATAAAAAGAGCGGAATACGTCAAAATTAAAGATATATAAATTTACAGCGATACACCTCCATATATAAAAGGTTTATTTTTCATTGATTTTGGACTTGAAGGCATTGATTGAGGGAGCCATCTTTGTATCCAAATCAAGACTGTTCCAGAGACTGGCCCCACGATAAGCAAAGGATTTTTGGCCATTGCCAGTTCTCAACATGGGTATTGCAAGGTTTGTTTTAGAGTTTCTTAACTCTCTTGGATGTACCTCGGACGATCTCACGAAGAGATCGCTAAGATATTGAGGTGCAAGAGAGTTAAGAGATTTGTAAACCATAGAACCTGTTTCTTTATTTATCAGCTTTTGTACAGATGGCCAGCCAAGTCTCTGGAGCAAAGGAGCTGCAGATGCATCGAAAGGGCTATTTGTTACTATTCTGGCTGCTTTATTCTGTAATTTTTGAAGCACGTCTAGCTTTGAAGCACCACAAGAGCCCCAGACAGAACAACAGTAGCTGAAATGTGGCTCCGTGATGCTTCTATATAAATTTATCAAAGTGTCAGTTTGAACAAAATTTTTTGCATACTTCAATAGGCCAATAGCTCTGGAGATCTTCTTTTGAACCGCGCTTATATTACTTTCCCAGGTAAGGCAATTATCAATCATGACTCCGAGGTATTTTGTTTCGTTTACCAGGTTGATTTCCTCGCCCCCTACTTTGAAAGAAGGAAGTGTGCTAAGATTGTTTTTTAGTTTTTTAGTTTTTGGCTTTGAACCAATTATCATAGCCTGGGTTTTAACAACATTAAGGGAAAGCTTATTGCCTTGTAGCCACCTTTCAATGTACGACAGCTCCTCGTTGATTACTAGGTCCAGTTCCTCACTTTTATCAGAAGAATAAGAAATTGCTGTGTCGTCGGCATACATGGTTGCCTTTGCTTTCTTTAGAGCAAATGGCAAGTCATTTATGTATAGTAGAAAAAGAAGAGGCCCTAGGCACGATCCCTGTGGCACTCCAATATCAATATTTTCAATGCTAGAAGTTGTGCCATTGACTCTGCAGTACTGCTTCCGATTATCAAGATAAGAACTGAACCATTTGTGCGCAAGTCCAGTAATTCCATAAAATTGCATTTTATCTAAGAGTATTTGATGGTCAACCGTGTCGAATGCTTTCTTGAGATCTATAAAGATCATCGCAGTATACTTCCCACTGTCTATGTCAATGTACCAATCACTAGTTCCTTTTAGCAGACATGTCACAACCGAATGCAGAGAACGAAATCCTGACTGGTGAGACGCTAGATACTTGTGCTTATCTAGGTACTGGTATAACTGATCATATATAACCTTTTCGAAGAGTCTTGAAACGACCGGTAGAACAGAAATAGGCCTGTAATTTGAACGGTCATCAGGCTTGCCTCCTTTGAAAATAGGGGCCACACGGGCTATTTTCCAACTTTCTGGAAAAGACCCCGAAAATATGGAAAAGTTAAAAATATCACAGATGGAATTACAAATCACGGGGAATGCAATTTTAAGGAAGTTACTCGCAATGCCATCTGATCCAAACCCAAGTGATTTTTTCATTTTACCCAGAGCTCTATTAATAGTAGTTATATCTACAGGATGAAATTTAAATTCAGTCGGTTGCTCAGTGGATTCATTTATTTTGTACTCTCCAGACAAAAGTGGGTTGGGTTGCTGTGGTATCTTAACACTAAGATTACTTCCCACACTACAGAAAAACTCGTTCATAGACCTGGCGATACCTGAATTCTCACTAATTACCTCTCCATCAACATTAAGAGATCCAACGTTGGTTGTCTTCGATCGTTTATTTAGTAAGAGATTGAGCGTTTTCCAAGTTTCTTTAAGATTTCCTTTTTCAAGGGCGATCTTTTTGGAGAAGTATTCCCGTTTCAAACTTTTGTTTAGATTATTGACTCGGTTACGAACGTGTCGGTATGAGGCCATCAAAATTGAAGAATTATTCTTGATGGCCAGGCTCTGAAGTTTAAGTTTTCCACTCTGAACTCTAGAAAAGAGTTCCACTCTGAACTCTAAAAATGTTTATGGCAGCAAAAATAGATTTTATTTCGATATTCGTTCAAGAGATAAGGAGACAAAAAAGGAAAGCCAATGTTTCAAGCTGAAATATGCTATGAAATATACCAAATTGGCTATATCATGGTGTACAGAAGAATAGAAAGTACAGAACTGTGAATTTTGATCATGCAAAGAGTTCAACTCAAGCGTTCTTGCGGATGGCTCGATTTTTCGAAAGGGTGAGTTATTTGCCAAATCTTCGGCGGCTGTAGAACCTACGGCGACTGACAAATCTGCGGCGGGAGAAAGATCTGCGGCGGGAGAAAGATCTGCGGCGACTGATATATCTGCGGCGGAAGAAAGATCTACGGCGGCTAATAAATCTGCGGCGACTGACATATCTGCGGCGGAGGAAAGATCTACGGCGGCTAATAAATCTGCGGCGGCTGTAGAACCTACGGCGACTGATAAATCTGCGGCGACTGATATATCTACGGCGCAAGAAAGATCTACGGCGGCTAATAAATCTGCGGCGACTGACATATCTGCGGCGGAGGAAAGATCTACGGCGGCTAATAAATCTGCGGCGGCTGTAGAACCTACGGCGAGTGATAAATCTGCGGCGGCTGTAGAACCTACGGCGACTGATAAATCTGCGGCGACTGATATATCTACGGCGGAAGAAAGATCTACGGCGGCTAATAAATCTGCGGCGGCTGTAGAACCTACGGCGACTGATAAATCTGCGGCGGCTAATAAATCTGCGGCGGCTGTAGAACCTACGGCGACTGACATATCTGCGGCGACTGATATATCTGCGGCGGGAGAAAGATCTACGGCGATAGTAAGATGCATCTGATTCTTTGTCTTGTTCTGCTAGGTCAGATGATTCTTCTGGATAAGAAAAAGTTAAGAAAATTTTACAAATTACAAAGTTACGGAACGCAATAGAAAATTTCCAAATTCGTTTCCTTAATTCTTTCATAACCAAACCAATTCTAGGAGTGAAAAACTCTTTCAGTTAAATTCTTAATGTGGAGCAAAATCCAATTAACCCTGGGGCAAACAATAGCCCCAAATTATCTCAGAAACCATGACTGGTATGCCACTGGAGCTCTGCTATTAATCGAGCACTTGGTCCGTTGCCAAGTAACCGAACAACAGAACCGTGTGGCATATAAGCTTCATTGCTTTATTATTATTATAACATTCTTTAAAGTTGGTTATTAAAAATAGCTCTACTTCAAGAACTAATAAAGACCAACTATTTACAAAAACAAAATAAATTACAGTTCATGACAAGAAACGAAAATACCCTAAAATACCCTATTTACAAATTTTGCAACGGCAAGTCTCTCCAATCCATTTTTTTATGCATGACTTAAAAGAACAGACGGAGGTGGCAATTTTTGTATCATTGGGCAGGGAATTCCATAATATGCTACCACGAAAAGATAAACTATCGTTGCCATAAGTAGTTGTTTTAGTTTGAGGCAACATCAACAGATTCTTTGATCGTAGATTGTAATTATTGTCCTTTTTTTCATGGAACATATCCCACAAAAAAGAAGGGTTTTGTTGTGTTAAACTGCTATAAACCTCGAGCATTAACTTTTGCAAGTTCTTTTGATGAATAGTGCACTCCTTTCCTCTCTGTAACAACTCATCAAAAGAAGATATAAAATCGTTGAAGAGAATTCGAAGCGCTCTCTTATGGGTGCGATTGAGATCATTATTCGCAACCTTTCCGCAAAACATCCATATCAACGGACAATAATTAAACTGAGACATTATGAATGAGTTGTAAAGTAAAAGAGATTGCTGTAGCCTCTGTAGTACAAGAAGTACCACAAAGACTAATCATTTTGCATTTGAAGGTTTGAACACACTACTTGATAGTGAAAAAATATAATTGTCTGCCGATTCATATCAACGCTTTGAAACATTGTCCTCCTTTGCTAAATTATGATGTCCTCAATTTGAATGACGCGATGAAAATTATAATTTGGTGATGTGAGCTAAAATTAATATAGATGCCTATATCACTATGCCTATATCAACAATGAAACAAAATAGCTGAACGTAAAGTCAAAGTTATTACCGAGACAAGAAGAGTTTGAATAATGCATTATAAAAAATATAAGCGGTGACATGCTTTTTCAGATATATTAAAAATCACCGACTGGTTGACAGAAACATGTTTTAGGATAGCCATTTTTAACTGTTTATTTGACTAAGTGTGTTAAAAGAGTGCATCACCGTTTCTAATATATTTTATCATGCGTTAAATAGCTGAACTCCTCTTGAAAAAAAATTTCATTTTATGTAAAGTTCGTTTAATTTTTATGACCCCTTAATGGAGAGTTGCGTGAGATCTCAACTAACGTATGGAACCCAAGGATGGTATCCAAAAGAACAGGAAATGAAAAACCTGGAAGTATGCTGGATACAATGTCTGAGAGGGATGGTGCGGGGTGGTTGGAGACGGAAAGGAAACAATAATGAGAATGAAGAAGATTTCAGCCTTGTATACACAAATGATCGAATACAACAGATTGTAGGAGCACAACCACTCAAAAACCACATTAACAGACAGTACCGCAATTACATTGGACATATCTGCAGAGGTGAGAGCACTGCGTTGACAAAGAAAATGAAAACGATGTTTGCAAAGGCAACCAAAGGATATTACAGAGACCCATGGATAAAGATATCATCCCTACTAGGCGTGTCAGTTGAACAGGCAAAGAGAGCCACACAGTCGAGGAAAGAGTTTGCTGAGTTAGTGCAGAGATGCACTACCTCGTCTCCGTGATGTTGAAGACCAAGAAGGAGGAATATACAGGAGGAGGACTTCGGTAATTCGGCGTTGTGCATTCGCAATAGGAACAACTATGTTAAACTCAATTCTTTCACTATGAGAAATGACCCATAGCATGTGGATGTGCACTAGGCTCCCTAAAGTTTGTCCTAGCTTGGAACGGGTTAAAGTTAGTTGACCAAGCTAAGTAGAGGTAACCTTTAAGGAGGAAAAAGAAAAGCCATGCATGCTATTGTTCCTGTAGCTAAGCAATATGCACGCATCACGTGTCGAAATCATGAAATACAATAGGCTAATATTGGACCTGCATATGCAGCTCTTAAGTTAGCTATTTATCTCAGTGAACTAATTTCAACAAACCAAATTTACCTAACTTACATGTTTCATACAAAAGCTCAGGCATGATGATGATGAACTAACATGATCCAGTTGAAATGTGAATTGAACTGACAAATCACAAAATATTCAGAGAGAGATTCACTCCAAAAATACCTTTTGAGTTTTTAAAACTTTACAGCATTTTGAAAACAAAGATGCCAAACAATATTCTACCTTCTGGGTCTTCATTCTCCTCCGCTGGAGATACTTCATCAAGCTCCGTTGACTCAGACTCGTCCAACTCGGGCTCGTCTTCATCAAGCTCGTCTTCCTCCGAAGGCTGATCAGCATCAATCGTTTCTTCTGAAGGATCTTCGGCATCAGTCGTTTCTTTTGACGACTCCTCGACCACGCTGTCTTCAGCAGGGACAGCCTTCTCTACGGCATCACTTGCCGTTTCTTCAACAGCTGCAAATGCATGTTAAATTTGTCAATTAGATTTTGGAAATGCCATTATTCAGTTTAAGGAAAATTGTGCTTCGGTGAAGCACAGGGGTATGCTTCTGTGAAGCACAGAGGGAAAGGAAACTTATTAAGGGTAGGTGACACTGACGAGGTGGTTAGACCTTGAACACTTTTTAGTTAAAAAAGCCTGCAGACGTGTCTTTTCGTATCGTGCAAACGAAAATGAGGCTGTGCGATTTTTCTCACCTCTTTATCGTTACAAGCCTCTTTATCGTGTTCTTGTGTTCAATACGATAAAGAGGCTAGCAGCGATTAAGTGGCGAAAAAACAATCGCAACAAACAATCTTCAGGGAACCAGTAGAGTCTGCACGCAGGTTACTTCGATACAAGAATTGAAAGAAAAGAAAAGGAAAAAAATTGAGGTGTACATGTATTTTTCATAAGAAACTAAGAATTTGGGCCAGTACTGAAAGTTCTTAAAATTATCAGATTTTGAGAACTCGAAGTTTCTTACGAGTTTCTTAGAGGTTCCATAAAAATCTTCCTGTTCACTTCGTGTGCCCCCCTCGTGATCATTCCAAAACAAGGTTGTTTAAGCCTTTCCAATGTTTA
This sequence comes from Aurelia coerulea, assembly GCA_039566865.1. Lineage (NCBI taxonomy): Eukaryota > Metazoa > Cnidaria > Scyphozoa > Semaeostomeae > Ulmaridae > Aurelia > Aurelia coerulea. The sequence continues at coordinate 18,863,356 of CM076945.1, forward strand.
GACATTACTCAAGTACTTTTAGAGTAATGTGATACAGGAAACAAGTGAAAGTAAATTAAAAATATGTTAAGGATTTCCTTCATCAAAATAAATAGTTTCTTAACTTATATTTTCCCAGTACTGAAGCTTCTTAATTTTTGGAGATCTGAGAGTTGAGTTTCTCATGGGCAGTTTCTTAAAAAAAAATACGTGTATCAAGACTTGAAGAGAGAGATTAAGATCAAGAGGCTATAGCATACAAGGGAAGTTAAGTTTGTACAAGTGTCATTTTATAAGAAACTAAAAATTTGGCCCAGCACTGAAAATTTTTTTAAACTGTCAGATTTTCAGTATACTCAAAGTTTCTAACGAGTTTCTTAGAGGTTCCATAACATTCTTCATGTTCACTACCTGTGCCCTCGTGAACATTAAAAAAAAGGTTTGTTAAGCCTGTTCAATGTTTGTTTAGAAATTATTCAAGTACCTTACGAGTAATATGATATAGGAAACAAATGAAAACAAGGTAGAAATATGTTAAGGATTTCCTTTATCAAAATAAATAGTTTCTTAACTTAAATTTTCCCAGTACTGGAGTTTCTTAATTTTTTGGCGATCTAATAGTTGAGTTTCTTATGGGCAGTTTCTTATAAAAAAATACGTGTACCAATTATCATTGGAGCTTATGGTACCATTGGAAAGAACTCTGAGAACTACTGGCTGAAGAAAATTGAAGTGGAATGCAGCATAGCACTTTAACACCTGCTATCCAGCAGTTAACCGGCACTCAACATCAACGCCGAGTGAACATTGAACAATAATAATAATAATACTAATAATATTAGTACACATATCGAATAAAGGAATACGCAGAGAATATGAGGCTTTCAGCTTATAAAACCTTAATATCCTTCCCTTCCCACACCCCCCAGTAGCGACCCCGCTGAAACATTTCCCCGCCAAGGTAGAAGGATGATCCGGCAAGAAAATTGGTTTCTCAGCTAGGTTTGAGTTGAAACGCTTTCCCCGCCGTGTTTCTGTTGGTTCCCCGTTGAAACTTTTGTTTCCCCCAGGGGGGCACTCAGCACATGCACATACGGGGAGGTAAGTCCGATATTTTTGGGTCAGAATATTGCCGAAAGTGATATTTTTGGGTCCAAATAAACTAAAATTACTTTTTTGATATTTTTGGGCATCAAATATTGTCAAAATGATATTTCTGGGCTTTTTAGAGGCAATCCTGGCATCAATTTGCATTGTTTCGGGATCTATTATGTTCGTTTACAGATGTCAAGGTATGAAATGAACTGATATTTTTGGGTTGTAATGAAGCTAAACTGATATTTTTGGGTTTCCTAAAAATTTCTCGGACTGACCCCCCCCGTATGCATATGTGCTGAGTGTCCCCCCTGGGTTGTTTCCCCGTCAAAGATTATACGAGTTTCATAATAGATAATAGCCAAAAATTTCCTTTCCCCGCCATGATATTTCTAATCCCCGTTGAAAATGTTCCAACAACGAGGAATTTGAGGAACTAGGAACTGTGTGCCAAAGCCCGATACTGAAATAAAATAAAATTACTATTGAAAAGAAATTATTCTTAGATCGTTTTGAAGCATTCCATTGAGGATCACGAAGCACAACAACCACACATGACAACAGACAGCTGCCTGCAGCACGCGGTATTTTTTTGCAGCATAAAACTCTGAAGCGAAATTTGAGCCACCTCCATCAACCCAACCTCTATACAACATCATCACGTTTTGTGTTGCTCTTTGACACAATTCACGACCTACAACAACCATCAATTTGATTCAGTATTGATACTGATATATTTAATTCAAATACTTACCAAGTGTTGCAGCAAATAATCCAAGTAGGATAGTGAGCAAGAAAATCGGCTTCATTTTGGAATTTGTGCACGCCCTCTCGCTCTGGTCTCTCAGTGTTCAGCAGTTATTCGCTACTCAACCACTCAAAGACTGACCGCAATGTAGGGGTGTTGTCCTTTTATACCCTCAATGGTTCCTCTTTGCCTTTCAGCCGACATCGTTCTATTGTCCGAGATAGGAAAAATTTGGTTACGTTGCAAAAAAGTTGCTGTGTTTGCAAAGCGAATATGCTTTGTCACTTTTCTTTTGACCCACATTGACAGCGCTACCTTTTGGCACAGCTTGCATCTTGCCAAGAATGGTGGGAAGTCTCGCTTAGGTAAGCATTTTCCTTTGGCAACAGCCATCTTACGGCTATCTTTAAAACGGGGAACGGGGAACGGGGAACGGGGAACTTTAAAATGGGGAACTTTAAAACGGGGAACGGCGAACGGGGAACGGGGAACGGGGAACGGGGAACTTTAAAATGGGGAACTTTAAAACGGGGAACTTTAAAACGGGGAACTTTAAAACGGGGAACATTGGGAATTACCATTGTCATGTACCTTTTCTTCGTGGCACAGGCATATACGTATGTTGATAAGAAACTAAGAGTTTCGGCCAGTACTGGAAGTTTCTTAACATTATCAGATTTTTAATACTCAGAGTTTCATACGAGTTTCTTAGGGGTTCCATAACAATCTTCATGTTCACCACCTGTGCCCATGAATGTTTACACGTTTCAAAACAGAGTCATTGAAGTCTTTCCAATGTTTAGACTTCACTCAGGTACCTTTCGAGTGGCTATCTTTAAAACAGGGAACTTTAAAACGGGAAACGGGGAACGGGGAACTTTAAAACGGGGAACTTTAAAATGGGGAACTTTAAAACGGGGAACGGGGAACAGGGAACTTTAAAACGGGGAACTTTCCAGCTGTATCTTTTTCTTGGTGGATATGCATTTCTCAGCTGTAATTTTTCCTCCACCTTCCCTTTCAATTTATCTACTCACATCACTTGCTCTGGTCTTCAGATGTTATGACTTCAATACGGCACAGTTTTAGTTTTCGGCCTTTGTACGAATGTTCAGTCGAGGACACTTACTTTATTCATAAGTCATGGCCAACACGAATTTATTTCAAATATGAAAAATAATCGAGTGGAAATGGCAAAATGTACTCTAAACTAGTATATCGTCTGTTTCTACCTTAGGATACTGTATAGCAACATTAAGAACAGATGTAAATTCCGAGCATCCAGAACATGCAACATTGGGAACAGTGGCGTCGTGGGAGCATGATTTTAGGGGGGGCCAAGGGTCAGAATTTTCCGACAAAGACACATTTTTCCGACAAAAATGAAGCAGGAATATAACGTATAAAAAGTGGCAAAATGTCTCAGAACTTTTGTCATATAAAAGTTTCATAATAGCGAAGAATTTTTCAAAGGGACACAGCAGTCCTGTTAAGCGGCGATTCTTGTTGGAGGTGAGGCTGTTGTCGAGACGTGATTGGTGTTGGGGGTGAGGCTGAAGCTAGATGCGCAAGGAGGGAGGAAAACTGGGGGTCCGGGGGCTTGCCCCCGGGAAAATATTCTGTGACCACGCCCTTTAGATCGTTGCAAAACGCCCCTATTTTGAAGAATCTACTGTTTGTTTTTCATGGGAAATTTCGAAAAAAGGACCTCAAAAGCACTGAAAAATAGATCGTTTTCAAATTTTAGATAACAACGTGATAGCTTGATATAAATCTTCATTCCTATAAGCATCCGTTTACAGAAACTGAAAGTAGTTCCATCTTAGTAATCATTTCCATCTTCCTCAACAATATTCACTTGTGCAAATTCTGACGAGCAACTCATTGAAAGCTTAATGCACAAACCATAAATGCATGACTTTTTTTAAGTATATGAAGCGTGCAAAATGAATTGTAAATTTATCGTTTTTAACATAGGCGTAGGAGACAGGGGACAGGGGGGGCTGCAGCCCCCCCAACGTCAGAAAAATTTGCAAAAATCAGCCATAATCGGGCAAAAATCCGCCTCAAGTCGGGCAAAATTTTCTCAAACAATGGACTTTTTATCGGGCAGCCCCCCAAATTTTATCTCCCCCTACGCCGATGGTTTTTATCCACCAAAATGAAGGTAAAACGACCGAATTTTCGGGGAAAAGTCTAGGAATGTTTTGACCGAAAGCATTTGTCTGAAATTTCTTCGTCCGAAAATTTTGCGCCTATTGTGTCTATTTTTCCAATAGAAAACACACTTTTCTATCGATTGAAAAAGGAATTTTTTGCAGAAAAACGAACGAAGGACCTAGTTTTTTGCCGAAAGACCTACTTTTTCATCAAAAACTACATTTTCGCGACCGAAAAAGCGATATTTCATGTACACATTTCGATTACCATAAAGTAGCTATGTAAAGAAAATAGATTAATTCAATTTTTTTCGATTTTCCGACAAGAGTGGAAAACTGACGAATTTTCCGACAACATTTTCACAGGGGGGGGCCATGGCCCCCCCTGGCCCCCCCGGCCACGACGCCACTGATTGGGAATTATGACAGTCATGTACCTATTCTCACAGGACCGAATGCTCGGAATTTTTAATATTTTAGTCCCACAGTGCTAGTCCCCCACAGTCCAAGGGTCATATTTAAACCTTTGTAGCAGTCAGTTTTAGCCCTCTTCACGAAAAAACGAACAACTGTGAACTCCAAATCGACCCACCCTCCTCACTCAGTGGCAGCGCACGTTTGATACCACTCTCCTTACCACAACAGCAAAGTCTCCTTCGCACTCCCCATATCTAAATATTTGGTAAGGAGAGCATAAGGTCTGTGAGAATATAACACTTTTCCTCATGGCACAGTCATGTAAAATAGCTGCGATGGAGATATGATAGCTGCGAGGGGCACCCTCATTGCCATCAGGTTTTACGGGGTTTTTACCAACTGCTTGCGAGCGCACCTTTGCAACTATTTCAATTTTCCTCCCGTAGCTAGCGACATAACATCTGTCCTGGGTATGGTTTCCATTTCCCGTCATTAATTTCAGTAGATTTTTAATTTGTAAAGTTTTTGGCACAGCCCCCTGAAATCAGTCATACTGACTGACGGGGCTACCTTGGATAAATAATTTTAAAATGAAATGAAAGCAAGAAAAAGACTCTAGATTACTGGACAATTTAATCTGATGCTATGAAACTAAACAAAACTCTGAACAGAACTAGCTTCTAATAAAAACAAAATAAACAACAGATAATTGTTGAATGTGTGAATGTATGTAGCTATTGAATTTTTCTTGAAATTATCAGATTTTGAGTACTCTACTTTAAGATTTTCCTATGTTTAGACATTACTCAAGCACCTTCTGAGTAATGTCAAACAGGAAACAAGTGAAAATAAAACAAAAAGATGTCAAGGATTTCCTTTTTCCCAGTGGTGGAGTTTCTTAATTTTTGGTGATCCGAGAGTTGAGATTCTTATAGAAAATAGGCAGTTTCTTGTAAGAAATACGTGTAAATTCAAATATAAATACCACAATAAGGATACCGTGCTCGTTTCAAATCTGAGGATGGTGTGTTCAGGCAAAGAAGCCCAAGTTCCCCATTTTAAAGTTCCCCACCTTAAAGTACCCGTTTTAAAGTTCCCTGTTTTAAAGTTCCCCGTTTTAAAGTTCCCCATTTTAAAGTTCCCCGTTCCCCGTTCCCCGTTCCCTGTTTTAAAGTTCCCTGTTTTAAAGTTCCCCATTTTAAAGTTCCCCATTTTAAAGTTCCCCGTTCCCCGTTTTAAAGTTCCCCATTTTAAAGTTCCCCATTTTAAAGTTCCCCGTTCCCCGTTCCCCGTTCCCCGTTCCCCGTTCCCCGTTTTAAAGTTCCCCGTTTTAAAGTTCCCCATTTTAAAGCTCCCCGTTCCCCGTTCCCCGTTCCCCGTTCCCCGTTCCCTGTTCCCCGTTCCCCGTTTTAAAGATAGCCGCCATCTTACTGACTGTGTGTTCGCCATTGATGATATGTTGTTGATACATTTGCAAATAGCAGGGTATCTATTTACAGATCTATATAAAGTTTCATATTTGCATTGACTTCCGCTCAATTCTTTCATGGTCAACGTCCATGGCAACGGAATTCAAACAAAATTGTATGATAATCAGGAGTATGCAGGGCCGAAGCCAGTGGAGGAGGAGGGGGCCTGGGGACGGAGTGCCCTCCCCCACAAGAAAATTTGTTGGAAACTTTACTCGTTACTCTTCCTGTCGGATTTTTTTGGTCACGGGCCCACATTTAGACGATTTTTTTTGGGAAAATGATGCATAGAGCATGAATCTATTTATTGACTTTCGGAGATAAATTCTGACATGAATCTCTTGAATCTGCAGCATGTTTTTGTTTCATCTTCATTAAATGTGAAGGCTCCACCGTTGAAACTGCAAAATACGTCCAAAATATAGTCATTAAAGGAGCACATCAGTGTTTTCATGCACGATTGTAATTTACGTTTCTTTTAAGAAATTGAGCTGTTGATATTGTGTCGTTAGTTTTGGCGTCGGAAAATTTTGGTTCTTTGCCCCCCCCCCCCCCCTAAGATAACACTTCAATACTGGTATTGGTCCTGAGAGTATGGATTGCCAAATGCAAAGAAAAACGAATTCGAGATCGAATTTGTCAACAGGCTTGTCAACTGGGACAGTCTAATTTTAATTCTTACTTGTTGGGGATACGAATCGTCAAAGTTCATAGCAACGGTCATCCCCCAAAAAGGAAACCTGTGATCATGCGCAGAAAGCATGTTTGGTTTTGTGGAAAGGATGTGGGCGGATAATCCGGCCACAATCCAAACGAGAATTAGCAAAGAGATAAAGAGATTCTCGCGCATGGTAATAGGTTTCCCAGCTGTTGATCTGCTTTGAACTTTACCAGCATAACAAAAGGCTCAGACACAAGGGGCAGTCCTCGGTATCCTCAACAATTACTTTCTTCAAAGTTGGTGACATACAATATTGGATAGCTATGTTGAAAGCTAATTAAAACCAACTATATATGATAACAAATTAGGGATTTAATACCAGTAACAGTAACACATGAACGTTTGAATATATAAATGAGGCCCCCAATGGGGGGGGGGGGTCCCTGGAGCACTGGAGCTGGAGCCCATCATTTTGACAGCATGGAGCCCTGGAGCCCAAACGACTTCCATGGTGGAGCACTGGAGCCCATCACTTTCTCAATGTGGAGCCCTTTATCTCAAACAATTTTATTTGTGAAGACAAAGCAAAAAATGGACAACATTTAATTACGAAAACTATACGAATAAGGTGTGAAACTATTTGAGCTTGTTAGTAGATCTCAAAATCAACTTTGAAATGAATTTTTGAAGTTTCCAGGTTTCTTCGAGACATTGCTTCTGGAAATCTGGCCATTTACTTATGATTGGAAATCTTTCAGTTAGATTTTCAATCCTTATGTGCTAGGAATTTTATAATTTTGGTAGCTCATTGCGCCAGAGCGTGTTTTTTCCCTGTGGTAAAAAGATCAGAACTTGCAGTGAAAATTGACAAACAGATAACGGTGCAAGGAGATTTATCTTCGCAAACATCAATCTACTTTCAGACCTTTAAGGGAGCGGCGTGGCCAGGGTAAATTGAGTAAGGGGCATTGACATGACTTTTTGCCCACAGGGAAAATGTTTGGGAGCACGAGCCACGCCCTTTACTTTGGCTCAGAATGCATCTCCCAATATCATACTTGCTATAAGCGATAAGGAAACTGTAATAATTTTGTGACGGTGGCAGTCATTCTATAAGTCAGAGCATGAGAAAAATTTTTCGACGAGATATCTTTTATTTTAGCATAGAAGGCATCCCCTGATTCCATATTTAACAGTGCTAAAATAAAATGGTAGGTTTAATACTTTGGTAAGTGTTGTCTTATAAATGAGCTAATTGAGAAGACATCGTGCTTTGTGGACCACATAGCTGCCCACGAAAACTCGAGTACTCTCGAGCTCCTCTTACAGTTGTATGAAGGAACTAATTGGTTCTAGCAGATGAAAGATGCCTTCGTCGATAGAGTGGTCTTTCCGTTTTTCAAAAGACGCATTAACCCCACTAGCTCTCAGCACAATACCAAGATAACCCAAAGTACCGGGTGTCCCAAAAAATGTATACGGATTTGATTGAATCCAGCGCTGTGAATTTAGCTTCAATCAATGTCTAATCCCTCTAAAGATGTTCCTCGATAGTTAACTTGAACGCAGATACCTCGTTTGTTGATATTGGTACTTTGAGAGCAGACATGTTAATCTTGAAAGCTCAAATTTGCCTCTTCCTCCAAACCAGAGCTTTAGCCATTTGGTCTAAGCAATTTCTTAAGGCAGAGCGTATAAATCAACATTAGCCTTGATAAAATTTGAACAATATTGGATCTCGTGTTATTCTGCTTTCCAGAAGTCACCCCCAGTCACCTATTGGGAAGTCTCTTAATTTTTCATTAATTTAATTTCAGTTCTTAATTTTGATGTGCTTCAGGAATTTCCTTAGGTCAAAAGGCCACAGCTCTTGTTTGCAAGTGCACACAAATTTGAGCTTTCAAGATTGATATTTCTGCTCTCGAAGCACCAATACCAACAAACGAGGTATCTATGTTTAAGGTAACTATCGAGGAACATTTTGAGAGTGATTAGCCATTGGTTAAAGCTAAATTCACATCGCTGAAGTCAACCAAATTTGTATAAATTTTTTGGGACATCCGGTATTTTTTAGGGGACTCGTGCTTGTTATAAGCATTAGTTGCGCATATCCAGTTTAAGCCTCAAACTGCACTTTCTCGCTCAAGAAACAACGAGTGCAGTCTGGCACTACGCGGCTTGCTAAAACTGACAAAATCATTGTTTCGCTGATTTTAAGAAGTGGAGCCCTGGAGCCCTGAAAAGTACGCAATGGAGCCATGGAGCACGGCAATTTTCCCTTTGCTCATTTTCCCTTCCCGGAGCTCATTGAAAGACGCCCTAGAGACTCGGAGCCTGAGATCCCTTAGGGGGCCTCATAAATGCAAAATAGGTTTCATGCTAATTTATATAGCCTACTTGTTCTATATGGTTTGCAAATGCGGCATGAGCAAGAAATTGCTGACAGACTTTTGATATTTGCTTTTAAAATGTTTATCTTTGCACTTGAGGTCATTTTTGTGGGAATTGAGTTCCATACTTCTTGGCATCTATAGGATATAGTGTCTAATCCATTTGCCATCGTGTTTTCTTTATTTCTAGTGAAAGTGAGCCCTCTGAGGTCATAAGGTGATTCAGTTAAGCTAAAAATATCTTCCATGAAACTTGGGTTTTCGTAATGAATAGTTTTGTAAATTTCTGTTGCAAGTTGCTTTAAATTCCTTGTATGGATGGTAACTGTGTTGTCTTTAAGCAGTAGTTGTTCAAAGCAAGACAAAAATCATTGTAGGCTATTCGCAATGCTCTTTCATCAATGTTACTATAAATGAGTTTATTGTTTTTGCTGCTGCAATACATCCATACTAAGGATGTCAAGAGAAATGTTTTCATCAAAAGTATCCGTTTATCTTCATTCAAATAAGGTGTTATTCTTGCAAGTGCACTTATTTTTTCCTGCTTCTTTACACATATTTTTGAGAAGGCCATCAAATTTCAATAGGTTGCCTATTGTTACACCTAACAATTTCACTTTTTCTTCTCCTTTTATTATTTCTTTGTTTACATTAATGCTACATTTCTCAACATTGTTTGGTTTTGCTGAAATCATCATAAACTTGCATTTGTCTCCATTGAGCTTCATAGCATTGTCTATAAACCATTGGTTTATGATATTCGTTTCAAGTTCTAGTTTAGCTGCTGTGTTTTCTTTATCAGTACCTTCAATCCATATTGTATTATCATCAGCATAGTTGTACAGTTTACTTTGATCTAGGTTCAGGAATACGGTATGTCATTAATGAAAATGTTGAAAAGAAGGGGACCAAGGACACAGCCTTGGGGAACACCTTTTTTTATTTCTTTCCAATCACTAAAGATAGAATTAATCTTTACTCTTTGGTATCGCCCTTGAAAGTATTTTTGGATTGATAATAATGCATCTCTACTTAGCCCATAAGCTTCCAATTTTGAAAGTAAGAGTTCATGTGAGAGACAATCAAATGCTTTGGAGAGATCCATAAGGACAGTGCTCCCAACTTTCTTACCATCTAAGTAAATTTTTGAGATCTTCAATGTATCTTATAAGAGCATGTTGTGTTCCATAAGCTACAAAGGAGCAGGGACAGCAAACGATAAAAGGAAGCATACATATAGTTGATTGAAAATGATTCTCTCAAAGATTTTTGAGGCAGCGGGCAGGAAACTGACTGGTCCATTCATTCTAGACAAGTTTTTCCTTCATTCGTATCGCTTAAGCGGCAATATTTGTTAGTTTTATCCCAAGGAACTGCACGTACGTTATTTATAATGTGTGTACGATTCAATGACTCCAATTTAATACTTGTAATGAGACAGATAATGTCTCTTAATTGTGCCTACTTTTCCCCTTCCATCCTTCGCTATTCTTCTTCTAATTTTTGCTCCTTCTTTTTCTTGCCATTTCTTTGTTCTCTCTTCGCCGTTTCATTTTCTTCCTCATTCCGCGTTCTCTCTTTCTTCCCTTTTCTTCTTTTCAGACAAACAAGCTGCCTGGAAAGCTGCTTCGCAACTTCACACACTTTCTCCACCCCTGGACAAGTCTCTAAAAATGCGCTTGAAAATAAGATTAGAAAGTGCGTTATCCCCATTCAAGCCTGTCTCTATTCTTGTGTGAACCATGCTTTTCAGAGCATTGCTACGTATTAGTTCACTTCGAGCGAACTCGAATTGGTACCCGGTACAAATTAACGAAAATTGTCGATCAAACCAGGGACCTTGAAAAACCTTAACAAATGACAAGAAGAGACATGATTCAATCTACAAAAGTTATAACAAAGGAAGTTTTCGTTTTTGGTATAAAAGGTTGACACGGAACAATCGCTAAACTATACTGCAATACGTTCTGCTACAACTCTAAAGACTGCCAAAACTTTACGTAAACACTTAACACCAAGCAGTTCTTACTGGGATAGGGGGGCATATTTCTTAATTTCTTAGAAGGACATCTTTTACGGCAAACGTCACGTTCAAATGAACGTTGAGCAAGTTTGAAAACTTGGAAGGGCAATGTGTACCAATTTGAGCTTTAAATCTGAACTTCAACGTCTATGATTTCAGAACTCGTCTTCAAGTATGGTATATCCAAATGAGAAAGACTACCTTAACATAGCAGAACATTTCATCAAGACAGAACCTCACTTTGCCTTCTACAATATCTCATTGCATTCAATGTGAATATACTCCCGTCTCGTCTTGTGGGGATTTTTTAATTTCACTTCGGTAAGCCAAAATATTACTTCTACCTAGCTGGGATTAAAAGTCTAAGAGATACAGTTTATCAATTTTCCTCTATGATGCTACGTTGAAATTAGTAACTATGGCTAGAGGTCCTACTGCAAGCCCCTAATACGTTGTTTGCTTTTCTACATTTGGCTGCATCATTGTTTAAGATACCTTAAATAATTCTTTGTCTAAGAGTGTTCTTAACTTGCTATCATAAAGAACGAGTACTCCACCATGAAAAAAACTTTATGACCGCTTAATTTTCAAAATTATCTAGGAGCAAACCTGGTCAAAACAAGCAACTATTCAAATACCGATTCTCTGACACTTTTCATGAAAAAAAGCTCTTCAAAGGTCAAATTTGTGTCTACGATATCATTTCAAGGTATTTTCATACCGTAAATCAAATATCAAGAAATAGACCTTTGGCTGCCCTCACATGATACAGGCAAAATTTGAACCCGGCATACAATAGTTCTGTTACGGCGTTCACACGAAAATTGCAAATCTTTTACCGCCAGGAATTGAACATGATATAATTTGAAACAGGAACTTTTACTAGCAGAATTTGGCGATGAAAATGTAGGTACAACTTTCAACAATCTAAGACGCGATTGATTTCAGATGCCAAGATTAATTACATTGTCGTCAAAACCCAGCATCTTTGTAACAAATTTCCCGTCGAATTTTCTACTGTTTATAAATCGTGCTGGTACCGTGTGAACACTAGCTATAATTTTGGTACCGTCACATTTTGCTGTTTCCAAACTGTGCCGGGATCACGTAAACGTAGTCTAAGTACAGCGCAAATTGTTTCATGTTTTACATTGCCGTGGTCACCTTGGCTATTTGTCCTTGAGTATGTACAACGCATGTCATAGCCAATCAAAATCTTAAGCTTTTCACTTCAATTCTTTATCTATTCTACTTCTTATCACAATTCAGTCTTTAAAGCTACCTTTCAAATCTAACTTTTGGTTTCGTTCCAACTTCTAGCATACTTTTTATGACAAGCCTAACCTTTCGAAGACATCTCGAATTTGCCGAATCCATAAAAAACGTTTCAACTTTATTTTCTTAGTTAAAAGAAGAATAGAATTTTCGTATCAAAATCACAGTAACGCTACAATAATATCGTCAGGATTTTAGATCAATTCATTTGATACCCATATCAAAATCATTCCTAATTACCGAGAAAAGTCAGCTGCTAAACCGTTTGCACAAGTCATTGCTCAATGCTATCAATAAATTTTCTCATAGTCTGAAAGCTCTGCAACGAAGCGAAATACTGCCCTAAAAACGTTGGGTTGATGCACAGCCTTGCTTGAAGCCTCTAAATAGCAAACAAGAATCGCCATATCTTCTCTTTTACGGCAACGTTTCGAAACCGATACTTGTGAAACAAAGTTGTTGAAATAATTTTAGCAGGAACTTGTGATACATAATTATGCCGGGTAGACCAAAACAGTGCCACTTTTAAATTTGAATAGATCTCAGAAAATTGTATGTAGCGATTTTGAATTTTCCTAAAAGCTGAGACGCATGACGTTCTGTTATGTGAAAATATTTCAGATTTAATTTGGTAAATATAAGGAACCAGGGCGTTCCTCAAAGTTAAGGCTAATTTCACGTTTTTTTCACTCACTACCCTGCTGTTCTCAAATCTTATACTAATCTCTACATAAACTTGTTGAGATAATCTAGAAAAAAAAAATTCAAATACTTTCAGAAATATGTGAAATAAATTTAAAAATTTGCGACATGTTGTTTCAAATCGTAGATATTGCAACACAGGGAATATTGCAACACAGGGGACACCTAAAAAATTGGTTGTAAAGGCAAAATCTTTCTAGCTTATTGACGGTGAACAGTCTAACTTCTCATTTTGTTGTTGTTTTTTGTCCGTTTGCAAAGTCTCCATTCCCAAAGTGCATGCATTTCGGACATTTAGGCAACTTCTAAAGCAGATCCATTGATTTTTTGTCTTGAAAGTAGGCGAACATTTTTTCCAACTCTGTGTATTGCAAGGTCCATTCTAACGTAATGCATCGCAGCGTTACATGGGGTTCCCTCTTACCAGTGAAAGCAATCAGATTTCTAGTACTCCAAGTGACTAATTTTCACACGAAGCAACAAGAAATAAGCAATCTCTATTTCACCCACAAGAAGGTTCGTTTGGCATTGCAACAGTAAATGTGAAAACGAAATTAGAGAATGTTGAAAAAGCACGCACAAATTGGCCACAATTTCGAGGATCCCTAGTTTTTCTCAAATTTGCTAAATTTGAACACCAAAGGACTAACAGAAAATGTCATGTCTCAGCTCTCAACAAATACGAAAATGGTTCTTTGATGCCATGTAATTTCAAATTTATTCCAATAAAAAAGTCAGACATAAGGACATCCTCCTTTGGATGTTCTTTAGTGTATCGTCTGCTCGAAACACCCGCAAAGGGCCACTAGCCAAGCAGACCATCAGCACTGGCGCATCACCCCACACAAAACACTTATGCCTTCTCCGCAAACTAGATATCATTTGAAAGAAAGAGCTTAGCGAGCGGAACTTGGTTCTTGCAAGCATTGTAAAATGTTGTTTACTTAAGGGGGGTTTAGTCCCTTGGGAATTTTAGGAAGTTTTTGCTTCAAGAAATTTTCAAACCTACTATACATCATTCGAAAGTGCAGGTCTTCGCAAACGGAAATACGAAGTTAGATCTTGCATAAAGTGACTAGTTTGACCGTCGTCTGTCACCAAATGCACTGTATTCAGTTTTTGCTCCTATACTTTCTTATTAAAATTTGATAGAAATAACCTCGACCAGGGTTTACTCTGGAGCTCACTGTTTCATAAGGAACAACTTTTACCGTATTCTGCTTGCAGATTCCTAATCAGGAGGTATCACAGCGTCATAGGATGCTAAATTTGTTTTGCAAGAAAGATTAGCAAAAAGCTTAAAATAGCTTCTAAGCGTCTGAGCCCCCCTTAAGTCAACAAAATTTCATGATGCTTGAAAGATTCAAATTCCGCTCTCAAAATATGTTTTAAATGATACCGAGCATGCAGTTTTTTGCAATATAATGATAGTTCTATGACCAAAACCATTTTACTCTACATAGTTTGTGGTTGTACTTTAATGCACAATTTGGCAGTTCCCCTAGGAAGACAAATGTTTAATCAGTCTGAATCACATAAGTACAATCTAAATGCATTCAGCAGCGATTATTCACCTGTAATATAATGTAAATAGGTCTCACTTAAAAATCTAAACTTTTCTATAGATAATAAAAAGTCCTAATAGTGTACGATCATTCAGCACAACACAAGCGCATGACTCTGTTATGTATTTAAACATCTACAGGTCAATTTGCGTGTATCAACTTATCAATCTCATACCAAAGAATATAGAAAGAATGCCTCTCGTCTGGCTTCAATTTCCAGCATCCAAGTATCAGCTGCCAAAGTTCATCTTTGCATTTTTGTGGCTTTTCTAACCTTTCTCCTTGCAGCAAGAAGTCGAGAATCTACGAAAAAGTGAAAGCAATAAAGCACTGACATTCTTACCTTGAAAGAACTGAAATTGTAGAAAGCCTTGACGAGGAAAATCACCAAATCGTATGGATGAAGATTTGGTATTTGGTATAAAACATTTGGTATGAAAAAGAACCCCTTCATGCTGTTTTGAGAGATATTAAATAGCTACTATGATTTATTATTGATACTGATATTATTGACTATAAACAGAATACAAATCTTGTAAGAGAATAAAGAGCAGGCATGACCATATTCGCGAGTCGGTTTGGCAGGATAGAAAACATTGCTTTTTAATATTTTCGGCTAAAATGGTATGCTCTTCGTGTCTCTTTATGTTAATACACATACGCCCATATCACATATCACATGCACATATCATTATACACCATATCAAGATTTATTTTGGCCAAAGCACCAAAGCTCTCGTTCAGAGGTGGATGCGAATTTGAGCTTTCAAGATTAATATTTCTGCTCTCAAAGCACCAACACCAACAAACGAGGTACTTATGATCAAGTCAACTAACGAGGAAAGTTTTAGAGTGATTACCCATTGATTAATGCTAAATTCCAATTGCTGGATCCAATCAAATCTGTGTACTTTTGTTCTGGGACACTTGGTAGAAGTTTAGAAAATTACCTAGAGTTCTATATTAGACAGTATAAGGAATTCGTACACTGTCTGCTCATTCAACTCATGGATATCTTTAGAAAGTTTGTTCATCAACCACAATGCAGTAATTTGTTTCTCGTGTTCCAGGACGGAACAGTCCCGATGGATACTGTTCCTATAATTCGTCTTTGCGGCCTTTTTAGTCCCTCGAAAGAGGTTCTGCTTTTGAGCTGTCTTTAAGATCATAACACTGCATTTTGTATTGTAGAACTTTCATAAAACGTTTCTATGTACATTTGGATTAAAAGGGCATACAATAGCACTTTTTGAACGCTAAATTATGGCTTATAGGTACCGAAAAGACTGCACTAACTATTCACACCACCCTCTTTAAAGATTAGGTCAACTTATGAGAACTCTCAAAGATTGCTCGCTACTTTATATTATCTGTTAAAGTTTTACACAGAGCATGCACGGAGCTAGAGATCTATATTTTTAAAGTAAGAAAACTTAAAAGCATTGAGTCACGATAAATACACCTACTTTGATGCGTATCACGCGACCCATGTGAGAAAGATCAATTATCACTCCCAAAAAACTAAAAGGACCTGCTGTTGCACAACGCATTTCATGTGATCAGTTTCATTTCACATGAACCTTAGCCAGTCACATGCGCCATCAAGAACCATGAGTCAGCAAATTCTGACAGATGGATTATACCTTCCCATCTTATACTGATTCAATTCCTTTAAACTTTTTGGTGTCATAATAAATTTGATCGAAATCGCAGATTAATGTATATTTATATATTCAAAAAAGCATTCGTTAGGCTTCGTGAAAATGTGGTCAATATATTATTACTCCGGCAGACATCAAAATGTTTCATCTGGCCACAGGCCTTGAAGAGTAAATTGAAAGGTTTAAATTCAGGCATCAATAGTAGCCGTCGGTTGTGTAGGATCATTTTACTTGTACTTTGATGTCCTCAACCTTCTTAGAAAATCCTATCACGACAGCTATTAAGACAATTATGGGGTTTTTCTAAAGTCAGCCTCCTATTTCCAATGCCAATGTGGAGAACATGTGACTTTAGATCTTTTGTTTTAGACGAGCATCCAAAAGAAGAAAACGGATTACAATACGAAAGGCGAAAGCTTCATACTGTGGTTTCCAGTTGCCTTTGTTGCCATGGGTTCCACACCCGGGGGGGGGGGGTACTCATAAGAAAATGAGTATACCCTGTCGCATGAAAAATGGGCCAAAAGTATTGACTGGCTACACAATCTTTGTATGCTCCGGCCATCAGCAACAACAACAACAGCGAAATTAAGGGACTAGTGTAGTTAGTCTACCAAGAGTATACCCTGTCGCATAAAAATTTAGCCTCTCAAATGGGAGTAGAACGCGATTTTTGCTTGTGATACCCTGTCGCATAACTTTCACCGCAAAAGGACACCCTGTTGACCGGCACATCCCGTTAGGTCAAGTATGGGAGTACCTCCCCCCGGGGGGCTCAACACAATGTCTGACGGGAGGATTTAAAATCATTGAATAGGCAGCTATAGGAAGCTATTGCTCTCTGTTGTGTAAACCCTTTCTTCTTTTGGAGAATGGATCTGCTCGTAGGGCATCTTGGCGGTCACTCCAACGGACTTTAATTTAAATCACATATTGTATGTGTACGGTACATAGTGTTTAAATAGTTTGTGTCATGATACAAGCTTGCATTTGCAAAGAGCAAAGAAATCTAAGAATATCGCATTCAAATCGAAGCTACATATGCACCGTGAACAATGGATAGCCAAAGAAACAGTGCTGTATCTGAGTACTTTCTTTGCTCTATTTATAGACAGGCCAGTTATCCAGGCAGAACATTTGAAAATTTAGTCGTCTGGATAAATATTGCCTCAAGATCGTTTGTACTAGACCATCAAAGGCAATAAAAGATAAGATAATATATTTCTACTTTAATTCAATGAACATCTTTCAGAACTACTCCTTCCTTTATTCAGTTCTACAACTTTTTCCAACTCTGACGCCAATTCAAGGCTCATATACTATACTAGTACTGTATTACCGGGTGCGCCAAAATAAACTATGCACGTTTGGCAGGCCACAATAAATCATACACTTGACCGATTTTGAAGATTTATGACTTAATCTTTAGCAGAAAGCCTGAATTAGATTCTAAGGCTTTTTGCTAATTTTTCTGTTTTCAGTTTTTAGAGCTAGAAGCGAGTTTCTTAAAATGTTCGTTTTCGAGAACATTGAAAACGATCAAAAAACGTCGATCAAATTTTAAAAGATTCAACATGAATCAATATAGAGAAAATTTTTTCAGGGGGATTTAGGGGTTTAGTACGAACTCTCGTACAGCAGATTACAATTAATCGATTTCTAAATCGCAAATTACCACGAACAAGTTCTCTTTTTGTCCATTGATGTCGATTCTTTAGAAAACTTGATCGATGATTTATGATCATTTTCAATGTTTTCGAAAACTAACATTTTAGGAAACTCGCTTCTAGCTCTAAAAACTGAAAATGAAAAATTTTCAAAAACTCCAAGTATCTAATTCAGGCTTTCTGCTATCGATTAAATCATAAATCTTTAAAATCGGCTCAGTGTACGATTTATTGTGGCCTGCCAAACGTGCATAGTTTATTTTGGCGCACCCGGTAGTACCCATATTAATTAGTGATGAACAAATCGCATACCTCTGTTGGGTCTTTTCCCTCATACGGCGTTGCATGATCTTGTGCCGTGCCCCATAACTGGAATATTTCCCACAAAGTTACACCAAAACTCCAAACATCACTTTCTGCTGTAAACTTTCCCTCTCTTATACTCTCTGGTGCATACCTAGCATATGACGAACATTGCATGTTACAAGTAAGACTGACGACGTGATTCCTTGGACTCATTCGACATTTTCAATCTGATGCTTATATCTTTTCACTCAGTTTGAAGCCATACACATCATTCAAGTAAGTGCGGAAAACTGAGACCCATGTAATCAGTGTAGTTATAATTACGAAAATAACTTCACATGTCAGGCGGGTTTTGAAAGTGAAACAATAAGCCGCCAAGAAAAACAATTTAGTAACGATCCATAGAACAAGGACAAGTAGTAAACTGAAAGATTTAGGAATATTCTCAGTGAATGTAGTCTGTCAGACTTTTTTCACGTAAAGCTGATAAACTTGGCCTTCATCATTCAAATAAACTTTCTTGGCCTCTAGCATCCCTTGCAAAATGAGAATTCCCTTCCATCGCATACATGTCACAAAGGTGCTCAGAAATGTAATTTTCACATGGCATGAAGTGCATATTTTGTTGCAGTAGCAAGCACTACAATTAATCGTGCCACTAACCCCTGAGGGATTTCTAATGCACAAACATTGTTACGCTACCAAAGAAACTGAAAATGACAATGGCATGCTTTGTTAAACATATCTGAAAATGTTTTGAAAATTCTTTCTCGTGCTGCAAAGAAAGTTCTTTCCTGGACATCATTTAATTTGATTACATTAAAATTAAAAAGTTTCAGAAGGACAAGCTATGTTTGGATAAAAGGTTTCGGACACTTTTTCGAGAATCAATAAATAATCTTAAAGTTTCGTTGCATTTTTCAAGAAATATGAAATTCTGTCGAATAAACTTTCAGACATCTCGGACGAATAAATTTCCAACAAAATATTTTCGGACAAAACATTTTCGGAGGTTTTTCATGGAATTCCAGACGTTTTTTTTACAGAAATTTCAGAGCTCTAAAGAATATGTGTACAGTCTATCTTTGCTTATTTCATATAAAACATGTCATACATTTATTTATGCAGAGTGTTAAAAAAAACCTTCTTGCTGCATGTAGTGCAATTGCAATTGTGCAAATGTTTTTTCAGGTTTAGTTTTGATGTGCGAGAAAGACAGACGAAAGAGAAACAGGCACAATAACTTACCATCTGATAGGTATAAGGAGATCTGGGTTTGGATCCCTTGTTCTGTAATAGTCCTTATCACCAAACATGCGACTAAGCCCGAAATCACAGACTTTAACTCGATCTCTGCTCTCTACTAGGACATTGCGAGCGGCCAGGTCTCTGTGAACAATGCGACGTGATTGCTAAAATGAGAAAGATCAAAATAGACCGCCTTACAGTAACAGTAATTCAATCAAACATTTTACAATACAAAACACTATTAACGCTACATAGAAACTACTGTACAATACGAAAAGGACTGATACCACTGAGAGCAAAAGGCTATGGCAACTCCGCTAACAATTACATATAAAGCTAAAAAACTATCTCAAGTTAGAAGTCTTGGAATGAAACAACACACCATTTTACAATTTGGAGGAAGGGAATGAGGAGAGCGAGGTAAGTGTACGGCTTACGGCATGCGGCTCGCTACATCTCTCTCCATATTCGAAGTGTTTTCGATTTAGTTGCAACTTTCAAGAGTTATGTTATGCTTTTTTTAGTATGTTAAGTGTTTTCACAAGATTATTTAGCCATTTATGCATGTATTTTGAGCCATTTTATTTCAGGTGTTTCCGGCAACCTTGATGCGACTCAAGTTATGCCTATTGATTTTGCATCATCTTTATTGACTTCAATTGGCTTGGTTGGACCTGCTATCGTTTGTTAAATTTATCAAAACAATATCCAATTTCATTATAAGTTTTTAGATGATTTCAAACAATGCTATTCATTTGCTTGCATGACCGTGAATGCGTTTAGTTATCTAGTAAAAAAGCCAAACTTCATCGTGGGTTGGCTGGGCCTAAATTGGGCCACTTCGAAGTAGAGGGAAAATACCTGAAATGAAGTGGCTCAAAATACACTTACAAACGGGCGGAGGGATGACAAGACGGCTAATGGTCCAGAGAAAACACCGGTGGCTAAAATTAAATTTATCCTATCGAGCGAATGAAATGAGAACTGCAAAAAATAGCTACATAATTAATGATCTTTAGCACTGAAAAAGTATTGAGAAAAATGATGAAGACCAAGAATATAAAATCACCAGCAGACGGGAAGACATTGTCAATTTCATCTTGAGGAAACTGTGTAGAAGGGGTTATCAATTATTACAAATCTACTAGAATACGAAATTTGATTTAATTGCAGCATCAGACGTTGGAATAAAAAAAGCTTACCAAAAATTCCATTCCCTTGGCTACTTGAACTGCAAAATTTAGTAGAGTACCTTCAGTGATAGTGTTCTGAAACGTAAAGAGCAAATCTTACTATCTCGAATATCTTTCTTGGCGAAAACAGCAAGTATAATATCCAGGCCTTTGTCTTAAGAGCTGATTTCCACCAGGTGATTTGCCGGAAGATCGTCATAAAAATTCGAGACGAAACATGCGCAGTAGAACAAAATCGTCGCATCGCAAACATTCGCTTCACGAAAAATAGGAAAAGTTCCTATTTTCGTCTGACGATTTCGCTCGCCTAGTTTGTTGGCCAATAGCATCGCAAGATTGCTCCAGCCTCGCTCAAATTTTGGAAATTTTGGAAAACTTTATCAAAATTCACGCGGAGATCAAAACAGCTTTTTCGCTGCAAATTTTTAGAACGATCGTCGGAAAGATCGTCCAGTGGATATCGGCCTTTAGGTATTCTCGTTGCAACATACTTTTTTGATAACCGACATGACAAAGTATGCTTGCATGATTTTCATGCACATTCTGGTTCTCCAATCTAACAACGTTATGCTTTCCACATAACACAGTAAGCTACCATACAATAATGACTTTTGTTGCAGTATTGTTAGAGACAACATGATTTATGCAAGGAGAACGTTTGTCAAGGAAAATAAACACCAATACTTCACCGATAACTCATACTTGCATAGATAATTTCTAATAAACTGTCTAGAGAAGCCGTATTGACCAAGAAAACTATTAAGAAAAGGGTCATTAAATTTTTGAGTATCAAATGTATCAAACGGAACCTATACTCCTATATTATTGATCCTACTGTTTCTAATTTACACACCTCACCAAATTTTGTGAAGAAAGGACGCACGAAAGTTAAAGGAAAGCCGAGTGTATGCAAAACTTTGACACGAAAACTAAAGGCAGGAAAAAATAAGTCCAGACCGCTTTTTTATATGAAGTAGTAACTCATAAAGTTAACGTCATGAAAGTTAGTTACTCAGTAAATCAGTTTTTAGCTTGAAGGAAGCCACTTTTCTATGTATTAACAATGCCAGTAACGTCACATTCAAAAGACAGGTAGTTATGCAACAAAAGCGGGGGGAAAGTGCAAATGACCGAATTTGGAAGACAGCGGTGCAGAAATTGTGTGGAACCAGAAGATGAAAAATTAAGGCTAACGTCTCGTACTCTCGACTTCGAATAAGGATTCTCAACAAGCCTATCAAGTTTTGAAAAAATTTATCAGGACGTTCTTATTCCAGACCCCAGTTTATGAATTTCTAGCGTCTGGACATGTTAAACATGTGACCCAATCGTTCCTGAAATATTATTTAAACTTTCTCAATTTAACAATATTTCGGTTGCTCTTACCTTGTTGGTGATGCTCTTTACAGTGAAAAACACTCATGTGTATTGATTCAAAACCCATTTATCAAGATTCAAGAAATGTTCAACCCATACTGATTATTCAGGCCCAACTCATCCAATTCTACTTCAGGCTCAAGAGTAGTTTGGGAGCTTGATGGTAAAGAAATACAGCAATTACTAGTTCACAAATTTAAATGCTTACCCGATTGTGTACAATAAATCTCTTGAGATCACCTTGTGCCATTAGTTCAGTGATTATCCATGGATTGTCCACATCACCTAAGGGTAAAACATTTAAAGTCATTCTCGTACATTTCTCGCAAAGATCTCCTCATGAATTACCAAAAAAGACATCAGATGTACCATTTATGCGAGAAACAACAACTTTCTAAGGAGATTGAGAAGTTGCGAAAATTAAATTTTTATGGAGGACGATCAAATCATCTAATAGTGTTCGAATGTTCCAAGATAATCATTGATCTATTCGGTGTGCTTCAAGAATTGCTTAGGCCAAAAGGTACAAAAGCCTTGTTTGGAGGTGGCCGCAAATTTAAGCTTTCAAGATTAATATTTCTATTCTAAAAGTACCAACACAACAAACGAGGCATCGATTTTCAAGTTAACTTTCAAGGAATACTTTGAAAACTATTAGCTATTGGTTAAAGCTAAATTCAAATCGCTGGACCCAACCAAACCTGTATACTTTTCTAGGACACCCGTTGCATCAAGTACATTATTACATGGCACTCGAAAATACGGCTCCTCGGACCGGCAACGGAGCACTTTGATTGGTTCTTGATCGGTCCGCAAAAGCCATATTTTCAAAGCCTTATTAGACCGGGTGCACAGTGGGCCAAAAAGGCCATTTTGCAGACATTCGTGGATATCTGCATGGAAATAAATGTTACAAGAGCAGTTGGTAGCTCATTTTCAACGTATGAGAAGGATAAATGAACTGGTTCAAGAAAAATTTAAAATTTTCATATTTAGGGGGCTGGGGCCCGATATTCAAATTTTAGACTCTGAGCTAAAAATCCCTTTTATACTCGTCGGTCTCAAGAAAATTAGCAATGGTAACTGATGGCTCTTTTCAACATATTCTATTGGAACAATGAATAAAGTTGAATATTTCTCCACATTTAGAGGACTGGGACCTATATTTCAGTTTTATGAATTCTAACCAAAAATCTCCTCTCTGTTACATTTCAATATAAGCCTGAGCTATGTAGAAGGTTCTTATGCACATAATATTACCACAATATTACCTAGCGGATGCTCCTTAATCAAATTATTTTGTAGCATTCTGAAAAAATGGGTCTTATCTCAATATCTTTCCTAAAGACACCCAAAATGTCCCAAAAAGGCCTTCCCCCCGGTGTATTTGAATTTTCTGAGGTGAAACAAAACGAAAGCTTCAAAAATAAACTTATCATGAGCTTCTCTTTCAGAAAATATATTGGTGTTGATGTTTCTCCTCGTACTTTTGGAGATATTCTCGATTGAAGTCAAATTTTGCCCTCTGAATTGGACGAAAAATCTGACAAAGTGCCTGAAGAAAATTGTTGCTGTGGTAAGAGTGGACTTGATAAAACATTTTGATCTTGCTTTTCAACAAACATTGACTATTTACGTTCTGGTAATGCTGATCAGACAATCTGCAAGCCATTATTTGCCACTAGAATGCTGGGTGTAACATTTTCAAAGATTTTGTCAAATTTACTCAGATTCAAAAATCTATAACTCTATGATAACACAAGATAAATGAAAATTTTAAAAAGCACACGAAAGCCCAATTATTCAGCTTTCTAAAACTGCATAACAACCAGTGATTTAGAGAATTTCAAAATTTTCGAATGTCTGCCTCTAACCCACTGTGGGGTGTTGCCTTAAATATAACAAAAGGGAGTAGCTTCAGGTGTAGGCTTAGGCCGCAAGATTTGTCCACCAAAGTTTAGCTTATTCCTCGAAGACTTCTTTGTCATAAACTTTGAAGACGAACTTGCAGTCATACACGAACAAAATGCCAAATATCTTCGAAACGACCAACTACCGGGTGTCCCTAAAAAACGCAACAGATTTGAAAAATTATAATGCAAACTTGTAAAATACACATTACCCAAAAATTATTTTCATTCAAATCTGCAATAATTAGATTAAATTTTGATATATTTTCCAGTATTTTAGGTGACTTGGTTGTACAGTTAAAAATCAGCAAACTTCAAGATCGTCCTTAGGTCAAAACCAGAGCTGCTGCATCAACAATGGTGAATCATAAGATAGTCACTAGAATACACTAGTGACTATGATCATAATATCAAGTTGTAAAACATGACAATCCCTGAAATAGCAAAGCATTGCTGACAAACACACCAACACACAATTCAATTGAACATTGAACAGACACTTTCAGAAAGATTTCAGTCAAAACACAGTCGTGCTTCTTAAATGTCCATGATGGTTGCTTACGTTTTGTAGAATGACTAGGCCATTATTAGATTTATACTTCCAACCATAAATGAACACAGAGCTTCCTCGAGATAACTCATTATTCAGTAAGGGATCCCTTTGTTACAGTTTCTTAATGAAGTTGTGTGCTTGTTCGTGACCAAGCGAAGTTTCAGATACTATTTTTAGATATTGCCTTTTATTGCACCTTGCACTAATGCTGGTAGCTCTGGTGTTTGTCCTGACAGCAAATTGGAAGTTAGTTGATTATCAACTCTTCAATCATTTGCAGATTTAGATAGAAATAATCATTTTATTATCAATTTCAAACAGCTTGCATCAGAAATTTGAATCTGTTGTGTTTTTTGGGACACCCGGTACAGTTATGCACAGGATCAAAAACACAATAGAAAAGTACAATTATGCAAACTATGTTTGCAAAAGGTTCTGCCATAAAATAAAGCTTTTCATAAACGATTACTCGATCCATCCTATAACTATTTGGACCTTAGTTCCTTGTACGGACCTCACTCGTGCAAATATTTTCCAGCATTGACCTCGTAATTGTTTATTAACGGCAGTAAATGAGTTAATGAGTTAATTTACAAAAGCGGTCACCAAAACTAACACCAATCCTGGAGAAGAATCCCTTTATCTTTAGCGCTGCAAACGGTAAATCTAGTCAGTTTTAAATCTTTTGCACACCATCTTTTACAAAGTCTTCCTTCTCAATTCAGTATACGATTATTAAGAAACTCCAAAATTCAGGCCACAGACTCTTGATAAATGCATTCTTATAGGCGGGCATTTAGTGCATTTGGTGGCGAACTGCTGCCTTACTATCAAACACACATCTTACCACTTGCGTCGATTGCCACTCCAATTAGCTTCACGATATATTCATAATTTAGCGTTGCCATTTGCTTGACTTCGTTTTTGAATTCTTCAAGGACATATTGTGGTCTGTCCTGTTCTGGTTTCAGTTTTTTTACTGCGACTGGACACTATAAAGAGAACAGAATTCAAATCATGCAACTTTACAAAATGGGTCGACCAAAGCGAACTTAAAATGTTTGAACATTTGTTATGCAGAAAATACTAGAGGTATTGAAATGAATCAAAGTTTGGCTGATACCCAAAAGGCTGAAGTACCGGTGAACCAGAAAAAAGTTCCCACTTTTCATCTTGAAAATTCATAGCATCAAGAGTACTGGATGAATTGGAATGAATCAATATTTGCTTGACAGCCGAAAGATCGAAGTGTTTTTTGTGATTTTTCTCGCCTTCTTACAAGCACTGGAAAAATTGGTAGATTCAAATTTAGAAAGACTTTGTAGTTGCAAAATGACTGAAAAGGCCTAAAATACTTAATCAAATACAGAGAACATGCAATTTCTCATGGATGAGAGATATTCAGGTTTGAAACGGCAACTACTGTTTTCAAATCTGTTAACCAACTTTGCCCAGACTATATGGCCCAAATGTTTCAAAGACAGCGTGAACAGGCAATGAGGACGCTAAGAAACACCGAAACTGACTTGAAACTTCCTTTGTTTAGAACAAACAATGGACAAAAGTCATTTGCATATCGAGGGGCTACCGTTTGGAATAGTCTAGATCACCAAATCAAACTGTCTCCCTCGCTATCAAACTTCAAATTAAAACTAAAGGAAGGATTATAAAACAAACTTTACGTACTTCCTTCCATCAAGAACATAGTCAATCGGTTTTCCTTTCTGTTGCAATTTAATTTCCTTTTTTCGTTTGGATAGGAATAATTAAAATTAGGTTTTTTTAGGGAATTTATCTGACAATGTATTAAGTAGAATTTGGAGTTTATTGAGTAATTAATTTTTTCTTTTTCTTTTTGTTTTCTTTTCTGTTTTAACAGGGCACATTGTAAAGCAGTTTTTTTTTCCGTATGAACTGAATGTTTTTACCCTGTATAAATAATTTAAAATGAATGAATGAAATGAATGAATATCATCTGCACAGTTATTGCCATGGCATTGAAAGTTTCTAGTACCTGTTTGAGAATCTATGTCTTGTTACTCTTGAGACAGGTGAAAAGCCCGTTCGTATTGTTCTGTGTGTGGTGTGGAGAGTCCTAACGATTTAATCAAGTGCTTTAGGCCCTTTCTCAATCATTTTGCAAACATGAAATTTTTATAAAGTTCAATTTACCTATATTTGCAGTGCTCGTAAGAAGGCGAGAAAACTCACAAAAATACTTCGATCTTTGGCTCTTAACTAGAATTTGAATCATTCAAATCCATGAAGTACTTGTGGTGCTACGAATTTTCGAATGTGGGAACTTTTCTCTGGCTCACCCGGTATTCCTATGACCTTTGCATTTATTTTTTGTGCACTGGCAACAAAGGTAGAATTTGTTTACAAAACATTAGTAACTTGCTTGAAAAATTCCTAAAATAAGATCAAGATTATAACAATCTCCTCACTCCGACACATTTCATTCCGAACAAGGGTTAAGAATCAAATTTTAATAAAATCAATAACATATATGATCTTACACTTATATGATCTTGCACAAATGATTTTCTAAGCCTTGAGGCAAATGGAACGGACTTCCACATTGCGCTATGTCAGGAGATTACTTATCCCTTTTTCACGGATTTCACAGAAAAGGAATGTTCATTAATCCACAGGGACCCCAGGAAATTGAATAACGCCCCCCCCAATGATAAAGCCCTGTAGCCTCCTTTGCGATTGCGAAGCTATGACGTAATGCCTTCATCAGAAATCGAAAGCGAGGCGCGTGAACAAAAGAAGAGGAAGAGAGAAGAGAAGAAAAGACTTTCTTCTCTTTTCTCTTCCTCTTCTTTTGTTCATGCGCCTCGCTTTCGATTTCTGATGAAGGCATTACGTCATAGCTTCGCAATCGCAAAGGAGGCTACAGGGCTTTATCATTGGGGAGGGGGCGTTATTCAATTTCCTGGGGTCCCTGTGATTAATCTAATGTACTTACAGTTACAATGCTCAGGAAAAACATAAGTAAAGATCATAACAATTGTTCAGCCCATCGGCTATATACCACCAGGAAATAAAGTTGTTGTGCGTGTTGTACGTCGATTGTATCAATAAAAGACATAAATTCATTTAAAAATTTGACTTTGAACGAACTACGATATTAACGACGTTTCGAGCATAACTATTCGTCGGGTTCTATAAACTACGCTTGAACTCTTCCCAACACCGTAAGTGTTCTCCGTATAACGAATGTTCAAAAATGTGAGGTTCTTTCGGTCCCCCAATATTTATTGAAAATATCTGCATCAATCTATATTGAAAGCTCAAATTGCGTCAACCTGCAAACCAGAGCTTTGGCCTTTTGGCCAACACAATTTCCTGAAGCACATCAAAATTAAGAACTGAAATTAATGACAAATTAAGAAACTGCTCAATGGGTGACTGGGGGTGACTTCTTGAAAACAAAATAACGCAAGATCTAATATTGCTCAAATTTTATCAAGGCGATCGTTGATATATATGTCTTGCCTCAAGAATTCACGTAGGCCAAAAGGCTAAAGCTCTGGTTTGCAGGAGATTAACCTCTCAAAACACCTATACCAGCAAACGAGGTATTTATGTTCAAGTTAACTATTGAGAAACATTTTTAGAGTGATTAGACATTGATTGATACTGAATTCACATCGCTGCAGTCAAGCAAATCCGTATACATTTTTTTGGGACTCCCAGTAGAGGAGATTCGATTCCGTTGACATCTATTGGGCCTATCATGGATACGCAAAAATGGGTAAATTCGTGTGTTCGTAGATTCCTTGGAATCAAAGTAGACGATCACGCTACAGATGGCTGCATAGGGAATTTCGTGAAATTTATGTAATGGAAACGCATCGCATCTTTGTAAAAATTTCTCACTGCTAGCCTTGAGCATAACCACCTAGAAAAAGACTGTTTCGTTATACGGTGAAATATACAGCCTGCGGAGTTAACCAATTACAACGTGAGATTTGCAGGTTGCAAATATCCAAATATGCACATCACTAGGCCGCAAATATTCATGCCAGGGAGGAAAAGTACTATTTTTCTATGCTCCACACCATCCTCATTTCAAAAAGCCACTAATACATCACATTTAAACAGTTAGAGAACACTTAGAATAGATGATCACGGAAAGAATGCGTCGAAGAGCATTTGACCAAGATACATAACGTTTTGTGATCGAATTTCTATAGAATCACTGTTTACTCCATCAATAGGACGGCGGGCATTGTAAATCCTGGCATTGCCCTCAGATCCGGTTAATAAAAACAAAAGCATACCTGCTTGATAGCACCATCTGGTGTTTTGTATCGAAGATCTGCTTGCCACACTTGCCCAGATTTACCCTAAAAAAAAATACAAATATAAAGATAGCAACAAATGCAACGCGGAAATGCATTTTATCAATAAATTTAGCATTTTACAAGCTAAACAGCATGATACTGAAGAGCCTAAGAGCCAAGATTACTATGATTATCATTTTAAATTCCATTTCAGTCCTTCCCAATCACATTAAGGTTGATAATGTTAAGAAAGAAGGGACAAATTCAGGTTGACGACATTTTCATAGAATAGAAACATTAGACAAATCCAGCAGTGACAAACTTATTAATTAGTTAATAAGCCATGCTTTGTTTAAAGTTTTGAAGCAATACTGCGCTACATCTTCAGAACACAGCTTTTGAAAAGCACGAGGTCCTATTTATATGAAAAAAGGACCACATAGCAAACTAAAAGTGCGTGATTACAATTCCTACTTGAAAAGCAAAAAAAGGGGGCCATTGCCATACTGCTATCTTGTGATGTTCAAATCTTAACGACTTTAATTCTATGTCATCAGCAAGCACATTTCTTCCTGGTTTCCCATCCGAAATTCACATTCTCGTCAATTAGGTAACGTCTGAATTGTCTATTAAAGATCTGACTAGATGACTGTTGTCCCTTTAACGATATACTTGTTTAAGCATGCAGTCTTCAGACTGGAAGCAGAGGAAAACAGGCTTTGGCATGAGGCAAAGTAAATAAAGTAAAATATGAGCACTGAGACACGAGTATAATTAAGCATGCCCTTTTGAGCACATCACGTTATCAAGCAAAAAGAGCCCATTTTGCATAAGATTACATTGATGTCTGCAACACTGGAAAAAAATGTACTAAGATTCTAGAAAAGGAAAAAGAGCTTAAATATAGAACAGCCATGAAACTCCAACTCAAGATTAGTCAAGTGATGCTATGATTGTTTGACAATTGTAAAGGAGATTGAATGATTTTAGCGACGATGGCAAGGAGATAGAAATAGCTAATCGGGTCCATTACCCAGTCGTGACACTCAATTGAAGAGGTTGGGCTTGAACCCCGTCTGTTTTGAACTGTTCTGGCTCCAAAGTCAGATAATTATAACACTGCACCAGAAGACGATTCTATGAGTAACACAGGCGTTAATGCTTCTCGGGGGCTAGACACAGCATTTTTCTCCCCGTGGTATCGTTCCAGTAATATTGTATCATAATTTTGTAAGTAGTGTTGTAACTTCTAAATGGAATATGAAAAAAAAACTTAACACATTTTAGTGCATCTATTTTTTGATCGCTTTACTTTCTTTATTTCTGGCGGTGGACCGATTTTGGTGGTTTTTCTTAGGAACGTTTTGCATACCGTCTTGCTTGGCAGCATAGTACGACCTGTGATGTTCCCAATAGATGGTCTGGTACTTAGGTTTCATTTACTCTTTAGCTTTCCAGTTGTCGCAATATTGAATCACGATAGCCAAGAAACTTCAGAGATTTTGAATCGCCAATGACCCAAGAGCTTTCAATACTCAAACATCATCAACAACTTGATACTAATGCAAAATAAATATTTACCTCTCCAAGGCTTCGTTTACAAAAAACATCATCTTTGGAAAAGATCTTCAAATCTCCTCCAAGCTGAGCAATGAGTTTCTTTGGACCATCATTCACAACAACATCTTCCGATTTCCTTCTGTTATGCACTTGCGACAACGTCTCTGAGAATCCTCGAAGTTTCTCCATGGACAAAGAGCGTTGATCAAGTCGACCAGGTCGTACAACTTGCGACGCAGCAGGAGGAAGAACAGCGTAAGGCCCTTGAGTTGGTTCGAGCCTACCTTCACCTGGAGAAGTAGGTTCTACTTTAACTCGAGAAAGGGCAACGTCATGTTTCGTGGCGAAAGTACTAAGACTTTCAATGCTAGTTCTCATGTTTCTCGGTGATGGTGATGGTTGCTTAGGTGCGATCTTTACTTCTTTCACTTGCTCAATCTTACCGAGTTGCTCAGGTAGATTTTTCGGTAAGATCAAATGTTGAGTGCGAGGAACCTGCTGGCTGACTTCTCTTTTGGCTAATAAAGGTCTCTGCTGCTGTCTCTTCGCTTCTACTAATGTTGCATGTGGAGTGGACATGGCTCTCACGAACACCGGTGTTTGTGCTTGTGCTCTGTTGTCTACCAACGATTGCAAAATTGTCTGTGGCACAGACGGCGGATTCTCCGGGATTTGAAACATCCTGGGTACCTGGTTGGTCTTCGAGGCATGCGTCATTATAATGTTCTGATCATTTCTGGTCAAATCAACCGCCAGTGGAGTTGGCTTAGGTTTTATATCTACGACTTTTTTAATGGATTCCGGTGTTCTGTTTGCAAACGAGGCTGACATGACTGGAGTGGCATGAGTAGCTGTAGCTGATACCAGTCGCGGAGACTGCATTATTGTTGTCAAGGGAGCTATTTGAGGTGGCTGCGAAGTAGCAGCGGCAGATGCAAGGATATTCTTTGATGCCATTATAGCAAGAAGAGTCTGCAGATATCCAGGTGCTGAAATATGTAACGACGCTTCAACTTGCTTCTGTTGAGCAGTCTCCGCTTGTGA
This sequence comes from Aurelia coerulea, assembly GCA_039566865.1. Taxonomy (NCBI): domain Eukaryota; kingdom Metazoa; phylum Cnidaria; class Scyphozoa; order Semaeostomeae; family Ulmaridae; genus Aurelia; species Aurelia coerulea. The sequence continues at coordinate 18,894,653 of CM076945.1, forward strand.
GCTAGCTTGACCAATTTGACCACTTTTGTGTTGCGCCTGCAAAATTTGAAGCAGCTGTGGCAAATTTACAACAGGCTGACCTGTACTCGAATTGACTGCTATTTGGGGTACAAGAACTGGGCTACCAGCAACAAGCGAGTTTCCTTGACTAACTAAATGTGTCAAATAAGCGTTAATTGCAGCCTGAATAGTGGCTGGATCTGCTTGTTGAGTTGGAGGCAGCAAGTAGGATACAGGCTGAGCAATTTGCGGCTTCGGCTTTGAATCTTCCGAAACTACTGCCTGTGGACTTGCAGCTTTTAGAGCACTGAGCTTTTCCTCAAGAGCCTGCAACTCACTTACAGACTTGTAACTGGGTTCTTCGAACTGATGAGTTTGCTGTTTTATTTGATTTTGTTGCATCAAATAATTTGCTGAGCTTTGTACGTTCGTCACGTTCAATGCACTGCTTGGTGTTTCAGCTTCAATAACCGGACGCGGAATTTCGCTAAAGAATTTCGACATTCCTCCGGGCTGGCTTACTTGGCGCATTGGTATAGGTTCTTTGCGTGGCAAAAGAAAATTCTTCGGAATGCTAGAACCCAAATTGAACGGGTTTGGTCTCTCAAGTGCTCGTTTAGCGGCCTTTTTCTGCATACTAGTCATTTCCTCTGTTATCGAGTGCGATCGCTTCTTACGTTCCATAATGAATTCAACTTCACCTTGAGATTTGTAATAAGAAGACGCTTCTTGTACGTACTGAGGGCTCTGCGTGAAAGATTCTTGACGAGCAGTGTGGGATCTTGAACTATCGCTGCTATTGATGACCTCAATAGACTGATAGGCAGAGTCGGCCTGCTCTCTTTGAGGAAAACTAGCAAAAGCTCTCCCACTTGGGAGCACTTGCTGTGTAGCCGGGGTTGATTGTGTAACCGGATTTTGAACGTAAAAATCTGATAGTGAAGGTGTTACAGGTGCATTTGTGACAGTTTGTGATGACATCATTCGAGGATGCTTTTGTGCAATGTGTCTTGGCTCACTTGCTAATACTCTCTTTTCGGAACCATGTTGTTGTGCCATAGATGCTAATACATTTGCTATTTCCATCATATCTTCTGTGATATTTTCCTCACCTTGGTTTGACTTCGTAAGTGGCAGTACTGTCTCCGTTTTTTCTCTCTTTTCTTCACGTGGCCTGCTTTGCGCACTAATCAACTTCGTTTCTGATATTGGTTGCTGATTTTCAGAACCTACCGTGCTTTCATCATCAATATCATCCGACTCATCAGCAATTTGCTCATCTATTTCCATGGATGCTTCAGAGTCTGCCGACATTTTACGACTCATCTTGAGTAGCGGTTTAGCTTCCTCTGAATCAAAAGATGTGGTACTAATTCCATGTTGAACTCGTTTCCGGTTAATTTCTTCGCTTTCATGAGATTTGCTACCCTTAGCAGTTGCTCCATCGATTCCTGATTCAAATGAAGAGTGAAGTAATTCGCTCTCTTCACTGTCAATAGTTTTCATTTCGATATCTTGCTCTGACTTCATGCCTGCATCCGAGAGTGAAAATCTGCTATTCAGCATCCTAGCAGGTTCATCAGAACCATAAACTGATTCACTGAATCCACTGCTACCGGAACGTTCTTGCATCAAATATCCTGATCCTGATCCGGATCCTAATGTTGATCCAGATCCGGAACCAGATGATTCAATCTACGGGGAAATAAGTCTCATTTAAACAATCAAATTCCAATAGCCTATCAAATGGCATCGCATAATAGACCGGGTGAATCAAAAAAGCTTAAACTGTTGTTGGGCTGTGGAACAACAAGTATGCAGCTGATATTCAAAACTAAAGTTAATCAGTTAAATGCTAGCTGAGATGCGAACATTTTTGTTGGTAAAATCACTCGTCTTTTAATTCCAGAGATTAGGAATATGCTGGTAAGGGTTCGATTCTGGTCTGTGAGTTACTTGATATTGAAATTTAAATTCACTATAATAGTCACTTTTAGACATGGAATTTAAACTTCAATAACAAGTAAATCATGGACCAGGATCGAACGTGGAATGCTTGTTCCAAAAGAAACCCCTTACCAGCATATTCCTAATTTCTGGGTCTACAAGGTGAGTGATCTTACCAAACGAATTTACAAATCTAAGTAAGTCTTTGACTGAAAGATTACCATTTCAATTTCAAATATCAGCAGCGTACTTTTTATCCCATGGCCTGCCAAACGTCTTAACTCCTTTTTGACTCGCCCAATACAGATACATAGATATTGTTAATATTTCATTATCAATTTCTTTATCGTTGGATAACAATAAAAGATAGTTAAAACGTTAAGCTAATCAATTCCAGCATTAAAACATTAAAATATATATATTACATAAGAAAATAGTGGATAAAATATTTACAAATCATCAAAAGTATGCAGTCTAAAAGCAGATATCTAACAATATTTGTCAAATAAAATAAGCCCAAATTCGTAACGAAAATGCGGCAAAATCTGCATGGACAGCTTTCTCAGTACCAATTTTTTATTATTCTTTATAAACTGACAAATGGATTTTGAATTGCATACGTTGGTGGCAACGCTTGTCACATCTGTGGACCTTTGAGCCGGGCGCTTTCTGTCCCGTTGCTGACAGATCTCACTTTTGGTCGAATAAATTCGTTATTGCTACGCGAATTGTAGTGAATTGTATTTTCACAAAAGATTTCATGCATAAATGAAGGGTTTAGGTCATTTCTAGTCTTGTACATCTCAGTCATAAGTATTTGCAAGTTCTTTGCAGGTCTAGTAACTGCACAGTCCTTCTGTAATAGCTCACTAAAAGACGATTCAGTGTCCTTGTATGTAATTGTCAAAGCCCTTTCCTGTATTTTGTTGATCGTTTGGTAAAGCTGCCTGTCGTGAAACATCCAGATTAAAGGACAGTATTGAAACTGACTGACAATAAATGCCCTCGTCAGGTTCTTTAATTTGCTCTGATTCATATACGGGGATATGCAGGCAAGTGCATAAAGTTTATTTCTAGCTTATCGAGCAGAGTATCGAGACGTGATAGCCGATGGAAAGTTTGGAAACATGTCCTTATACCTAGATACAGGGTTATAGCACTATGTCGTGTGATAACCACACTCTTTCATGCTTCCATAATCGTTCTTTTCTAAAATCCATTCAAGCGCATGAAAGAATAGATTCCAAAAAATTATATGACTTGTTCTTTGAATTGATTGAAGGGCTTAAAGGGTCCTTTAACTACTTAGCTGCGATTCTACGGTTGGGTTTTTTATAATACTTCAATAGACCATTTGCCAATTAGGAAAAAGAGATTGAGGCGAGCGCGGCCAATTCCGACAGCCCTAGTAACAGTCGGAAATTCAGGGAATCCTCTCCACTTCAGAATATCTTATTCGGTGTATTTCCCACGATCGCAAGGCGGCTCGATTTGTAGAGTAGGGAACATAAACAAACGATGCGCTGATTTTGACCCATTATTTCACGTGTAATAAGTCTAAAACTTGGGAGAAAATTTTGAAAAATCAACAAAAACTGCCCAGTCGTCTTGGGCTGATTCTGAAGTGGATAAATCGAGAAACTGAAAACAAACTTTTGGAGGACCATATTTGAACCCTTTCTAAGGTATTTAATCATTAATCCGGAGTTAGCAAGTGCATTTAGTAGGAAAACGAGCACGATCCATTTGGGAGGAAAAAGGGCCTAAGTGGAAATTTTCAGGATTTTCCCCACAGCTTTGAAAAAAGAAAGGCTCGTTATTCTGCGAATTTTAGAGATAAATTCGAGATTAAAAGTGTTTCGGTAAAAGACTACGGTTTCCCGTCGATTTTTGACATGCCGAGGCCGTTTACCATTCGCGAACGGAGTTACGGCGGCCCAAAATGGGGTAGGCAAAACATTTTCCCCATTTCCGCGGCCCCCGCGTTCCGCCCCTCGGGGCAATATTGAACCCCAAATTGCGTGATTAGACTCGCAAATGAGTCATCTCTTGTAATCTTTATTCTGTTTTAAAATTGGTTGAGTAACCATCGAGCATCGGCTCCAAATGCAGCCTCGGGTCAGAAAATCGGGCCGGGTCGGCTTGCCGTTTATACTGTAATGGAGAGGACTCCCCGCATTTCCGACTGTTACTAGGGCTGTCGGAATTGGCCGCGCTCGCGCCAATCCCTTTTTTTTTAATTGGCAAATAATCTATTTCTAAAAATTCAAGAAAACTGTGGCAAAAACTTAACGCTATCGTAAGTTCTGATGTGGTTCAGATGACTGATAGTGTGAAACTATTGGGTATTACAATCGACTCAAAACTAAGCTTCAAGCAGCATGTAAAGTCAATATGCAAAAAGACGTCAAACAAAATTGGAGCCTTTTCTAGGATTGCTCCAAATCTTGACTATGAGAAAAGCATCATATTATACAATTCCTTTATACTGTCTAATTTCAATTACTGTCCATTGATCTGGATGTTCTGTGGGAAAACATCGAACGAGGATATCAATAGACTTCATAAACGTGCCCTGAGAGTGCTGCTAGATGACTATGGGTCTACGTTTGAAGAGCTCCTTCATAAGAGAGGCGAACACACAATACATACAAGAAACTTGCAAAAGCTAATGCTTGAGGTCTACAAATGCTTAACCTCTGGCAATCCCTCCTTCTTATGGGACCTCTTCAAACGTAAACCCATAAATTATAATCTTAGAGTAAAAGATCTCGTCCAACTTCCAAACACGAGGACTCTGAGATACGGGAATGATTCTTTGTCATTTAGAGGAAGCATACTTTGGAACACACTCGCTGACACAATAAAATCTGCAAAAAGCAACAGTCAATTCAAAAACAGCATTAAAGATTGGACGGGATCCAATTGCAATTGTACGATATGTAGATAAAAGAGAACACTGTAAATAGGTAACACCAGTTGGCCTTTATTAGTTTATAAACTATTCCTTTAGCCAACTTTAAATAAATGTATTATTATTATTATTATTATTATTTTTTTTTTCGAGTTCACTCCTAAAGTTCATAGTTTGGAGGAATTGTTAATTGTTCATCATCAAGCGTCAAGCTCCAACAAGTAGCCTCAGACACTCAATACTTTTCTCAGTATTCCAGCTGTTCCAAGGAGGGCTGATTTCTGGATGCAGTGAATATCATCTGGCAATCCTAAACTCTTCAAGTGTTCTCTTAACTTTTTTGGGATGGAACCAAGTGCCCCAACCACTATTGGAATCACCTTCGTTTTAATATTCCATAATCTCATTACTTCCAGCTTTAGCTCACTATATTTGCTGATCTTCTCCCATTCTTTGTCTTCAATGTTTTGGTCGCCAGGAATAGCTACATCTATAATGGAGCATTCTTTTTCTTTCCAGTCGACAATGACAATGTCCGGTCTTCTATGCTCAATGACTCGATCAGTTTGCATGGAGAAATCCCACAGAAGTTTGTGTCGGTCATTTTCTACAACAGGAGCCGGCTGGTGTTGATACCATTTTTCTGTATGTTTCAGGTCATATTTCTTGCAAAGGAGCCAATGAATGAAGCATGCAACTTTATCGTGTCTACGCTTATACTCCTTTTGGGTAAGTTTCTTGCAACCACCAATAATGTGTGCAACATTCTCCACCGCATCGCCACACAATCTACATTATTATTATTATTATTATTATTATTATTATTATTATTATTATTATTATTATTATTATTATTATTATTATTATTATTATTATTATTATAAAAACACCACTGTTTATTTGAAAACGTTTCGATAAAAATCTTCTTCAGTTAAACTAAACCAGAGGACAGCCGAGTATTTATACATTTTAAAAATCTTACCGCATTTACCGCCACCACATCGCCACACAATCTACGAAGGGAAAAGACATTATCTGCCCCATCGATTATCCTAATACTAACCGAAAAGTTACCCCCATGTTGTTCCTCGAAAAGATGGCTGAACAGCCTGTGGAACGGGCTTTCCCGTCGCCAGACTTCCCTCGTTATGTTTGCGTGCATATGTCCTAAAATACGATTTGTAGACATTGAACCTTTGTCGAAACTTGTTTTTGGTGCTGCCAATATATTTTTTATTGCAGCAGTCACATTGCAACATGTTATTATTATTATTATTATTATTATTATACATGATGGTGGTTTATTATTATTATTATTATTATTATTATTATTATTATTATTATTATTATTATTATTATTATTATTATTATTATTATTATTCTAAATTCTTGATGAAACATGAAATAATTTTCAAGAAAACCATAGTGAAAGGATGTTTACAATATGGTATGAAGCAAAATTGTGTCACCCTCTTGGCTTACGATTCAGAAATGTGTTGACATAATGTCCTCAAACAATTTGAAGCATAAAATATATTCTTTTATTTAAAGGGTCTGTTTCATCCAGCATTCCTTGCACGTGCCGTCTCTTGGCTTTCCTTTGTTGTCGCCATTTGCATGGGCCATGAAAATGGCGGCAACAAAGGCCAGCCAAGAGATGGCACGTGCAAGGCATGCTGGATGAAACAGACCCTTTACAAAGAATATTGAAAATTTCTGAAAAGATAAACGGTAGAATTTAGCTGTTCAATTAAAAGAAAGAGGTATAGAATTTTACACGCAGCTTTTTTACTGATTTAAGGATTTGAAACCTATGCTGCGTAAGAATGCAATGACAAATTCTGTCGGGCAAAGTTTGACACTACTCACTGTCCAAACGATCATGTAAGGTTTTTTCAGGTGCTTGCATTCTTCAGACAATTTTGACAGTGGCTACAGGAATTGAATCACCTTCGAAGTCCACTGTTTTCGCTCTTATATTAAAGAGAGACTTGACCGTGGATAGCCTATATATATCATATCATAAATATTTAGGCACGAAGTCCTATCAGCCAATTACAAAGAATTTAAAAAGGAAAAACTACTTAATAAAATAGATGTTTGAAAACCTAATGGGCTGCTCTTCCTAGGGGTCGTGCTTTAATTGCCATTGAGGTAGATGAATACGGCAAGTCCCCCACAGCCCCGCAACACCCCCGAAAGACGGTACCCCACAGGCCCACTCCGGTCCAAAACGGACCTGAGTAAGACCCATAAAGCACCGTCCCCGAAACATCGCGAGGCCAGGGAGACCAAAGCGCACTCACCTACCTCAGCTCCTGAGGAGTTGTTTTACTTCCTTTTTGAAGCCGTTTAAAGAGGGTAAGTCTCTATACTTTTGTGGGATCTCGTTCCATGCTGTAGCTCCTGTAAATTGGAAACTCTTTTTGGTAAATTCCAATCGAGGTTTAGGCAGATGCAGATTTTGGCTATTCCTCGTTGAATAGCTTGAAATCTGGGACCTTCGAGTAAACTTATTTTGCAAATTGTCTGGACAGTTTCCATGAAGGATCTTATGTGTCATAACTAACCTGTCGAATATGATCAATTCTTTGACAGGCAACCAGTCACAGATCCATCCATCCTTGTACTTTGCCTTTTCAATCAGAGTTTTGCTCTTGACTGTAGTTTCTGGAGAGTGCTTATCTTGGTATCTGAGATGCACCCCCATATTATGTTACCATACCTAAGATGACTCTCGATCAATGCTCGGTAAACTGCAGCTAGCTTTGACTGGGGAAGGATATCTTTCAGCTTCCTAAGTGCAGAGAGACCACTTTTAACCTTAGCCTTAACTTTTTTGTACTGATCTTTCCAGCTAAGGTTTTCGTCTATGTTGAGACCGAGATATTTTGTTTTGGTAACCCTGCCTTCGTTTATATCGATTGTGTAGATTTTTGAATATCAAGTCGTGTAGGGGTTTATTGCAAAGCTGGAGAGCTGGAAACTTGGTGAATTTTCAGTGAAATTACAAGATTATTGTGTCCACATTAAGTCAAGGTGTTAAGGACAGGGTTGTCTTACCATGGAGCCCATTCACAGTATCGTTAATTCTCAATATATTGGACAACTTTTTGGGATACACAATATGCATCAATACTATTTCATCTGCATTCTTTCACAAGTAAGCATGCCCTTGTCTCTCAAGATTTACACTATTAAATTTAGCAAAATGGTGAATTTTCGAGCTTTTATGGTACAGTGCTATTCCAGCTGCATTTCAAAATCAAGAGAGTTGAAAAAGTTCGTGATCTTCGGAAGGCATTGATTGGAAATAGAGCCTTAGATACAAACATGTGCAAATTCCAAAACTCTGCGCAAACGATTTAATAGGCAAGCCATCCAACTTAGCATCCTCGCAACAAGTTTAAAGGAGCAATCATACAAGAGAACAAAACGTACCCCTGATGAGCCGGAGATTGAAGCATTTACTGGGAACAGTTCTCGTTTACTTCTATCACTTTCCAGTTTCTCTCGTCTCTCTTGCTCGTAAACGTCAGCTTCGATTTCTTTCCATCGGTAGTACGGTCTATTTTTCAAGAAGTCTGACACTGAAAATTCAAAATAGACCACATCAAAGAAAGTACAAACCTTTGGACGAGCAAGAAAGAGAGATACTTGCTCATCCTCTCAGTTGTGATCGAAATCTTATATGGATACATAAGATAAAATTCATGAGGTGAGGTAAAGTTGCAAAACTGAACATTCTGATTCAATCTTTTTGGTAAAGGGTAACCACGCAGAATAGGGTTCTTTCAAATCTAAGGGTGATATGATATGCATCTAATTTCCAACTTTAAATTTCGTCAAGCTTTTGGCAAAACAAACATATGAATATAAATCCCTACCTATGTTCCTTTGGGCACCAACTTCATGGGTAATGGTCACTTGAAATTCAAATTAAATTAAAAATCATTCATATAAGAAACATTCTCGTATAACAACCTATGGCCTGGCCTGAAATCGTCAATATTGAACAAATGCATTGATGGAGTTGCCATACAGCAAAAATTATTGTAAAAATACCATTTGAGACAATTTAGGAACCTGATTAAAGAACCTGCAGCCTGATTTCAGGAACTTTATCATTTACCAAAGAATTCATGAACTTCACTTAGCACCAAAGAAGCTTGTTTTAAACAAGGTAGGCTCTTATGAGCGGTTTTTAATTTTGCAACAAACAGTGTATCAAAAGTACGGAGTTCAAAGTACTATTGATACTATCGTCGGTGAAAGGAATTGTTGAGCCCCATTTAAGTTATTGTTGTTCCGTCTGGGGCCGCTGTAGTGAATCAAAAATCTTGCAAAAGATCTAAAATAGAGCTGCAAGAATCGTAACGAGCAGCCCATATGAGACTTCTGCTGCTACGATAATTGAGAATATTGGCTGGTCAACTATCAGTAATCTTGCAAGAAAAGAGACGGCCACGCTGACTAAACAAATCTTTGAATTCGCTTGCCCCAACTTGGAAAATTATTCATAAAATGTTCGGATGGTAGAGAAAGGTTTCTGCGCTCATCAGAAACTGATCTTAAGATACCGCTCCTTAAAACGATCAATGACCAAAAGGCTTTTCTTATCGCAGTTCGAGATTGTGGAACAATCTAGAAAGAGAGACGAAATTGGCACCCTCGCTAAAAAACCTTCAAAGGACGACTATAGACGGGGACAACTCTTATTTCATTTCTAGGTTCTCTTTTTTATAGACTTAGTTTTGTATTATATTGTCAATTAGCCATGTAAATTTCTTTTGTTCTTAGTTTCAGTGCTTAGTATTCTATATATCAAACCTATTTAACCTGTATAAATATCATGGAATGAAAAAGTGAAAAAAGTCATGAAATGATACGCGTTTTATGTCCACCTTCAAGAGCGTGGGTAAAACCTCTTAACCCTATCTCACCTGGGGGGGGTGGATTCCACCCCCCCAACCAAACTTTTATTCGCCTATGCTATAATATGCAATGCAGGATGCCAAGACTCCGCTACTTTGACTTTATATCTATACTGTATCAAATGATGAAAATTTCAAGATGCTAAATATAGCCTCGTAACCATGGCAACCAATGTTTTACTGTGTAGTCAACAAAATTTGTATACTTTTTTTTTAATTGTTGCAAATTTTAATCTCATATATATGCAAAATTATACTTACACATGTATTTGATGATATCCAACTCAATTTGAAACAAAAAATTTCAATTTAGTGCCTCATTTCATTGTTTCAATCATGTTGGTAACAATCATGATAATCATAACTTAAAATCTTCTTATTGTCATAGCAACGGGAACAATAGAGATAATTTGATTTAATCATGTGATTTTGATTGTTTGCATCAAAGTGTATATATTTACCAATTTCAAAGATTGTAGCTACTACAACAGCGAAGAAAAAGAGGGGGGGTGGAATCCACCCCCCCTCAGGTATTGACCGCTTCAAAACGCCCAGGTGAGATAGGGTTAAATGAGAGTCCAGATCGACAACATACACCCCTGAATTCTGTAGGGGCAATTCTATATATACACAAACAAATGAAATTGGTTAACACATTTAAACACATACCAGCATGTTTGTTGCGCATAATTTTTCTGTAGACTTCTTCAGATTTGTCTGTAGACTTCTTCGTCTGGCTCGGTAAAGATAATTGACGTTCTCCTAAACCACCTCTTTTGTACCAATCGAGACGATGTCTTATTTCCGTGAATCGAATTCGTTTCTGTTTGACAAAAAATGAATACAATTGCAATTGTAAAAAGTGTCCCAAAAATTTAACAGAGTTGCTCTAGCCTAACGACCAAGGTTTTGCAAGGATACATTTGAGATTTGATTTAGAAGCAATTTAGAAAGGAATATCTAATTGGTTAATTGTAAATTTTTCATTGATATACTCTTGCAGAAAATAAAGGCATGATTATTTCCGGTCGACTAAAGAAGGGAAAACGTTTCAATTCCCTGTCTAACCCCCCCCCCCCCCCCAACTCCCGCGGAAACTATATGATTTACTAAAAGAAGATCCTTTTGGATTAAACTTTTAATATAAATATCTTAATCGGCATGACACCGAAATATACCAGTTGCATCAAAGTTAAAGGTAAATCAAGGGTATTAGGACACGGATGTTTTGTTATATTTGACATATCTATTTACCTTGTTTTGAGCCTTGTCATGATTTCTTGTCTTGTTTTCTTCTATTTTTCGTCTTCAACTCATGTGTGCAACTGAACATGGGTTTAGGTCCAAATGCCTCTAATCTCCCTTGCATTCCTGTATCTTAGTGCGCCTTCGCAGAAGAGAGATTTCAAAACGCATGGCTTTACGTTTTGAAACCTTTCTGCTGCGAAGGCACAGTAAGACACAAGAATACAAGGGAGACATATTCAAATAACTAGAGGCGTTTGGGCCTAAACCCATGTTCAGTTGCACACATCAGTTGAAGACGAAACAGAGAAGAAAACAAGACAAGAAAACAATACAAGGATCAAAACAATGTAAATAAATATGCAATCAAGCGTCCATGACCTAACACCCTTGGGTAAATAGGGAAGAATGCAAACTGAAGTCTGCCTCGAATGAAATGTTATGCGAAAATGCTCATAAATAAAAACAGTTGTAGAGGCTCTGTGATCACAGATCTCATGTAACAACTATAATTATATTTCACTTTGATCAAGACATAGGCTGTGCTAATTTCGATAAAACATTTTGCCAATTCTTTTGGACAACTGACATATCATGGGCAACCTCTGTTCAACGCAAAATGTAAGCAAAAAGTAGAATACGGCGAGGTATCATTAGCAAAAAATCACGATATCTTCTGTCGATTGCAAATTGCAAATTCGCCTAAGGCAACACAATCCAGATGTAAGCTAAACGTACCGGGTCACGCCCATAGTCAGTAGCCTACTGGCGAATGGAATGGTCCGATATGATAAACTTACATTGTCTAAGGCAAATTTGTACTTGATTGGACGAGATTAAAATAGGAAGTTTTCAAGGCATTGCGGCTTGGTTCGAGTGTTAGCCTAAAGCTATTTATTTCCAATGCTACATGAGCCACTCCTAGGCTCGATTCTCCAATGTTTACTTCGAAGGATTAACAAAGTTCTCATCAACAAAGAATATGTTCTAATATAAATGCGATTTGTTACACTAACTGTCTAGAAGAACGTGGATGGTCCCTTGCAAAGGCACACGCTGGAATAGCCTATGTACTTTGGCTAACAGCATTGCTGATTTCTATCAGCTCCATGGATACATATACAGTTTAAGCAGCTTGTAACAAAACAAGAAACACTCACAGTTGGATCCCGGTTCCAGCAAGATTCTAAAATTTCCTTGATCTCCTCTGGGCAGAATGGTCTGGTGAGGCAAATGATTAAGATATTTTATGAAAGGAAGCAGCAGGGACATAATTTCTTAATCCCACTACAGCTACTAGATGTACTGCATACCTAACGCTTAGCCTTATTCCACTTAGACCCTCAATGTTCGCTCATCCTATCTAATTAAACTGATGTTGTTGTTGTCGTTTCAATGAAGATCCCGATAGTTGTAAAACCAGACAGAAATCTCGACAATTTTTCATCGCCCTTGTTTTCCAATCAGAATATGGCTTGATGGAAGGCGTTTTTTGCAGGCTTGAAGAAACAATAATCTAAGTACTGGCAGCTAATTTCATGGTACAGCATTTCTGGAAAACTGATTTTTGTTTTGTGCCATTTTAGGCTCTGTGGTTTTGAGAAAAATAGCAGGGGCATTAGGCCAAATTCTTTTGGGCAATATAAAATCAGTATGAGGCTAATCCGTTTCAGAAATTGTAGGGTAATGAGTCGTATTTCTAGCGGCATCAGTTCAATCAAAAGCGAGACTACGACAAGTGTTCAGTCTACCTAATGCTGACAATGAATAATGCTCGGATATCATATTTGATAGTTGAGAACGTACATTCAAGCCAACTTCTCAACATCACAAATACATAAATAAAGCGCAGCCACTGCTTCATATCTTCATGTGAGAAAGCTTGTCGACATTTCATGTCTCAGCAAGCGTGTCCAAATGCACAGATGAGGGCATGGTCAATTTAATAATGAGGTCTTTCACTGTGTCATATCTTAGCTATTGTCCATTAATCTGGATGTTTCATGATCGAGCCCCAAATAATCGAATTAATGAAATTCATGAAAGGGCTTTGTGAATTGTATACAGATACATTGAATCCTCCTTTGATGAACTTTTATTCAAAGGTAACGCAGCATGAGTTCACCAGAGAAACACTGAGTCGCTTATGATAGAGATATATAAAACCAAAAACGTTTTAAATTATTTTCATGAAAGATGTTTTTGTCAAAAGAACCAGCATACCGAGTGACCCAGAAAAACTTCATGGGCTAGGTTGTAACTAGCTTCCTGAAATTGAGAGCTATTGACAAGATGTTTTGCTTCACCAATTAGTTGAAAGGCTTGGCTATCTTTTTAAAAATGCGGCATGATCACTTTGAGCAATGATTACCGTCCGAAAAAGTAGATTAAACCACAGTTTTGAATCCTACATATCTCATTTAAAACAATAATCGTCATGAACTGAGCACTGTGACTCATTCAAATTTCGTGCTTATAAGCAAATCTAGAATTCAGCTTTTTCGCATCTTTCAAAACATGGCCTGGAAAAAGAGAGAATATTCCGAGAAATGAATGAATCTTAACCCTAATCCACATGGGGGGTGGATTCCACCCACCCCCCCCCCTCAAGGTTTTATTTGCCGCGTTTTTAAACGACATTTGCTATGTCCCCCAGCCTCCCTGACTTTTACTAATTATATATTAGCCACATTTTGGTGAAAAAATTTTTGAACAATAGGACTCACAGGTCACGTGACATGCTCATATTTGGAAGGAGGTAGCAGCAAAATCATTGTTTTCAATTATTTCAATGGAATTATTTGATTGAATTATGAAGTATTATACACCAAATGAATCAGCAAACAAATGGCTTCAATTTGATACCGGAATTTCTGGAATTTGATGATGTCAGCATTTTTTGATAATGACGTCATTTTGGCCGCCATTTTGGACTAATTAGCAATTTTTTCAAGTTTTTTCGAGCTTTTTCAATGAAAAACACTCTAAGGATACATCTGTTATAGGTAATCACCATTTTTCAGGTTCTTTTGGTCTCTTTTTACATAGAATAAATTAATCGCACAAATGACGTCATAAGAATCGGCTAATTTCTGCCAAAATATCACTCCAAAATCGTTATTTTCAATAAAATAATATTCTATCACCAAATATGTTGACAAACTGAACCAAAAACTGCATAAAGTTCATGCAAAATCTTCATTAAACTTGAATTCAACTTGGAAGCCTGATTTTCACAGATTCTCAGCTTCGTGACGTCACTGTGACGTCACAAGGTGTGGCAGCCACACCCAAATTACGCTACGAGCTACAAATTACCTGTTCTATAACTGTGCCAAGTTGTATTGAATTCGGATGAGTCTAAGGCAGTTTTCAGAGGGGGGGTGGAAAGCACCCCCCCCCCATAAATGGTAGCTCGAAAAAAGCCCATATGGATTGGGGTTAAAGTGACCAAGCAACGTCTCGAGAGATAGCTGCGCCCTTCAGATGCATGCTGATAATTTGTTTGGGCTCACAAATTTGCTTTCGGGAAACAATATGTGATCAAGCTCGTGAAGTCTTGTTTAGGTCACCCGATATAACATCTTAGAAGCAACGACGATCTACTGGTACCAAGTGCAAATACAACCGCTTTTGATACAGAAAACATACAATATGTTTGAAGCAGACATGGCTAACGCCTAACGGTTTCAAGTGAAATCAAAGAGTCTCGAATCCTGGAAATTTCTAAGGGTCGCATAAAAAGCTGGACTACAAATAAATTTTAGTCCAGGCTGTGCAAGCTATTCACCACGAATATGTTATATCTTAGACATTCTGCTAGATAGGTTTTCTTTGCGTATATTTGGCTTTAAAGAGCTTTTCTTCTATTACGATTGCTGAATATAAACAAATTAAAATATATTACCGCTATCATTATGACAAAATCGCAGAAAAAAATCAAAGTATGGCTTTTGAGAAAAGAGCAAACGAAAATTTAGTTACATTATAAGAAGGTCAGCACTTACAGAATATCAAGCGAAGGATTGATTCCTTGCTTTAGCAATGGCAATAACTGAAAATGAAAAACACGTAGCAATAAGAATCTGTGATGGTAATATGAAAAAAGAACGATGCAACGTGAACAGATAAAATCGTATGAAA
Source organism: Aurelia coerulea (assembly GCA_039566865.1). NCBI lineage: Eukaryota > Metazoa > Cnidaria > Scyphozoa > Semaeostomeae > Ulmaridae > Aurelia > Aurelia coerulea. Next base: position 18,909,836 of record CM076945.1, read on the forward strand.
CAAGGGGAAGAGGATTTTATACTTTATATAACTATCATAGGGAAAAAGGAATATGTACCCTTTTTGCAAAAAACTACCGGGTGAGCCAGAAAAAAGTTCCCACTTTCGACAGGCCAGGATAAATCACACACTAGGCCAATTCTAGTTGTTTCTGTTTTAATATTTTTTCGATACCCTATATTATTCAGGGTTATTTTTTGTAGATTTTTCGGACACCAATTTATCGATATATGAACGATTTCTTGACATTTTTTGGCCTGCAGACTGCCCAAAAAGATCGAAAAACAGTGATCAAATTTCTTACTGATTGAGCTTGGCAGAACAAAGGGAGTGCTCTTCGAAATGACTAGGGAATTTGGAAATGGATTACGTACTATCTGTCGCACGAGCGGTCGTTCAATGATTGCGCAAGTTTAATGTCATTTTTATTAACACAAAGACTCTCAGTGGCTTTATCATTTCTTTGAAATTATACTTGATAGCTAATGTAAATTAATGCATGTTGGGAATTGAAAAAATATTTCAAACAAGCGTGTAGATTTAGGACTTTGTGACGCGAAGACCTGCTAGCCGCTCGTTATTTTAACTATTCTTGACGCATTCAAGCCTTTCATTCAAGGCGCCTAACAAGTGAAGTTCTTCCTTGAAGCATTTCAAGAACATTTCGCTTTATTGAAGCGTTATTTGCTCTCATTTATCCCTCATTTATACTCGAGTTCACTTTCTGTTTTGATATTCCTGTCGGCCTAGTAGCGGCAAATATCACGTAGGCCAAAATTGGCCAGTACACGTTTTTTTTATAAGAAACTGGTTTATAAGAAACTAAGTACTACGATGACTAAAATTTAATGAAACTCTGGCACTGTTGCGTGTGTAAATATAAAGTTTTGACTGCCAAAATTAGCAACTGTTTGCCTTTATGTGCATATGGCTTATTAGTGGTGACAATATCAATGCAAAAAAGGACAGCCTTTTGTTGAAAAGAAGGCTCAACTTCGAACCAGAACACAATTTTAAACCCCAAAAATAAGAAACTAACCAAGAAACTTTTACCACTAAAAAACCGAAATTTTCATGGGAAATTAAGAAACTTCTAGTACTATGTGCTGATCAAAGTTTCTTAAAAAAAAACGTGTAGCAACTTTTGAAAACGATACTTCTCTAGATTGGGCAGCCAGAAGCGGAGGGGCACAACTGATTTTACTGTGGAAAAAACGGATGAAAAGCTGGGTAAAGGGCAACTGACAAAGTTGTTTCTCCATTGGAAAATTTCTTAACTTTTTGCTGCAGTGCAGACAATAATGAATGATTATTTTGAACCGAAAGTTGACGAAAGAATAATCAGATGCCCAAATTTAGTGTAAGGAAAAGGGCACAATTTCTTGATTATTTTCGTCTGGGACTGGTCACATCAAATCGATAATAATCATAATTTTCGAGTTCAAAAATTGCTACTGGCCAATTTCGGCCTACGTGACATTTGCCGCTCTTAGGCCAACAGGAATATCAAAAACAGAAAGTGAACTTGAGCAAATAACGCATCAATAAAGCAAAATGTTCTTGAAATGCTTCACGGAAGAACTGCACTTGCTAGGCGCCTTGAATGAAAGGCTTGCATACGTCGGGAATAGTTAAATAACGCGCGGCTAGCAGGTCTTCGCGTCACAAAGTCCTAAATCTACACGCTTGTTACTATCAAGTATAATTTCAAAGAAATGATAAAACAACTGAGAGTATTTGTGTTAATAAAAATGACATTAAACTTGCGCAATCATTGAACGACCGCTCGTGCGACAGATTGTACGTAATCTATTTCCAAATTCCCAAGTCATTTCGAAGAGCACTCCCTTTGTTCTGCCAAGTTAAATCTGTTAGAAATTTGATTACTGTTTTTCGACCTTTTTGGGCAGTCTGCAGGCCAAAAAATTTCAAGAAATCGTTAATATATCGATAAATTAGCATCCGAAAAATTTACAAAAAATAACCCTGAATAATATAGGGTATTGGCAAAAGATTAAATCAAAAATAACTAAAATTTGCCCAGTCTGTGATTTATACTGGCCTGTTGAAAGTGGGAACTTTTTTCTGGCTCACCCGGTAGGCAGCCTGATTTTTTTCAATTTCTCGTAAACAGTGCAAATCTGAAATATTTCTTATTGAAATATTGAAATCATTTTCCAATAATTCATATATTAAGACTTAACACGTGAAGGAATGCATAGAAGATTGGGATATCCCAATTTACGATACTCAGTGTGGTTCTAGAACTCAGAAAATACAATGTGACACATGAAAGCATCCCATATGAAAGGACAGTATCTTATCGGACATATAACAAATCTGCTAGCCTCACTTGAAGATATCTTCTTACTTATAAGAAACACAGCATGATAAGAAATTTTGAGTTTCTTATATGCGGGGATTTACTGTATCACACTTTCTGTAAGTCAGTATAGTTAAATTGTGGAAATGAGGTTACACTCTTTGTACTATATCGGGTGTCCCAAAAATATGTATACGGATTTGGTTGACTCTAAGCACTGTGAATTTAGCGTCAATCGATGTCTAATCACTCTGAAATGTTCCTTGATAGTTAACTTGAACATAGATACCTCGTTTGTTGATATTGGAACTTTGAGAGCAGACATGTTAAGCTTGAAATCTCAAATTTGCCTCGCCTTGCAAACCAGAACTTTAGCCTTTTGGCCTAAGCAATTTCTTAAGGCACAGCGCATAAATCAACGATGGCCTTGATGAAATTTGAAGAATATTATATCTTGTGTTATTCTGTTTTCCAGAAGTCACCCCCATGTCATCCATTGGGGTGTTTCTTAATTTTTCATTAATTTCAGTTCTTAATTTCGATGTGGTTCAGGAATTTGCTTAGGCCAAAAGACCAAAGCTCTGGTTTGCAAGTGGGTGCAAATTTGAGCTTTCAACATTGATATTTCTGCGCTCGAAGCAGCAATACCAACAAACGAGCTATCCATGTTCAAGTTATCTATCGAGGAACATTTTGAGAGTGATTAGCCATTGATTAAAGCTAAATTCACATCGCTGGAGTCAACCAAATCTGTATACATTTTTTTGGGACACCCAGTAGAAATATTGAATTACCTCAGTTCTGGTGATCATACCAAATGGTTTTGACAGTGCCATCATTTCCCACAATAGCATACCAAAAGACCAAACGTCAGATGTATGCGTCATCATATCTCCTTGCAGTACTTCTGGCGCTCTCCAGTTGCAACTAGGCGGAGGATAATTGATAAGTCTTCAGATAGTAGAAAACATGAGGATGTCTAAATCTACAACTTGCACTTGCTCATTTGATTGTGAAAATTAGATCAAATTGAATACAATGAAATGTTATGTTTCCCCATGGCACCCCAAAATTTTTGGCTATTCGCAATCTTACCAAAATGACACTCTGAAATGTATTTCTGGAAGAAAAAAGGCGATCTAAAGAATGGCACATCCCGTACTGGTATCTATGGTAGTTACCCCCCCCCCCATTAGGTCAGATAAATTGTAGAGGGGGTTAGAAAGCATGCAACATTGTTTCAAGATCTTGAATAAATCCATTTAGAAATTATACCTTGCATTTATCGCTTCTGTGGTCAATTTCCCTTCCCTCTGTAGGACTGGATCAAAACATGCATCTGATATCTTGATATAATCTTCACCCCTCTCAAGAAGTAAAATATTATGACAATTCATATTTCCATGTACGAGACCCTGTAAAAAGAAGAAAAGCAGTAAAAAAAACCATCGAATTTAACAAGATCCTCATGACAAAATCCTCCGAATAACATGTGAAAATGCGAGACCGTGAACGAAAAAACTACAAAATCTCAATGCAACAACGAGAGTGAGACTAAAGACAGGCCTCTGCCTACATGAAATTACTGATAGTTGAAGCAGTTTCGATGAGGTCTTTATGACAAGTCTTCCCTTTAAAAATGCAGATTACTACTGGGTGTCCCAAAACAGTACTTCTGTTTAAAAAATCATCAAAATTCAAGCATACAGCCTATGATGATACTAAACGATATCCACCAGGCAGATCTGTACAGCTATCATTCTTCTTCCGATACAAAGTCATGACTTTTTCTTAAAATAGATAGTCCTACCAATGATTCACGAAAAGACGCCATATCAACGAATGCTGCGTAATAGTTTGTTTTACTCGCAAAGGGGGCAGCAAAATTTTTCCTTGACCGTCGTTCCGTGTTTCCGGCGCTTACGTTAACTGAACTGAATAAATGATCAGGCGTTGACAATGGACACTAGATGCAAACAAAGCATCTGTCCATTATACGTTTAGAGTAAATCAAATTAAACAAAGAGCCATAAAGCATTATGGTTGGTGGAAAACGAGGCTAAGTTGGACTTCATGAAATTCTCCCCCAGCACAACCTCATTGATTCAGCTTCGCAATCAAAACCATTTTTTGCGCACACAAGGCGAAAGTTTGCCAAACTACAGGGTGTTTTAGCAAAACCGCAATCCATCTAAAATTGAAAATCTGAAAAAATGATAAGATTAGAGTAGCTATAATGTATGTACCGTCTGAAAGTGCAATCTTTCTTCTTTCTACCGGGTGTCCCAAAAAACTGTATGCAAGTTTGAAAAACTCTGAGGCCAAGAGCTTCCGTCAAATCACCCAGAAACTATGTTTTATGTTAGCCCTCAATGGCTGAAATAAAAGTCGGTATTTTTCTTATAATTTTCAGTAACTTGAATGCAGAGCAATAAATCAGCAAGTGTAAAATTTCCCCTTAGGCCCAAACCAGAGCTTCCAGTTGAGAAGAGCTATCAATTCTAGGGATTACAGAAGCATGTTCGCCCACGAAATCCAAAGCTGATATGTTTCGGGATTCTCATTGTTAGAAACCGATGGGAACACATTGTCAAAGAACAATCATATTACAGTAACATTAATCAAGGGATCTATTTTAAATCAGTTTGCATCAAAATTGTAATCTTAAGAATTACCGGTTCATTTTAGTAAAGGTCCTTTGACCAATAAGATACGGTGATATATTTTCTCTCGGAAAGCCTTTGATTTAGTTTTGTTAATTAGTTAAATTGAAATCAGCAGGAAATTGTTTCCTGAGAGTATCAAGGGTTGCTATGCTCTATGGTTTCTTGATAACGTGGTCTAACAATGGCGGCTCTGGCTTGGTCCCACCTAAGAGTAAATTTTGTGTGTGCTGGCTTGTAGCTCTACAACCAAGTTATCCACAGTTGTCACAAAAATATCAAAATTCAATTTTGTCACTGAGGGTTACCATAACAATATAGTTAAGATAACAATATGCTTTGGATAATTGGGTTCAAACTCTCGGCGTCAGAATTTGTTAAACTTGTATACAGCCAACCTCGTTCCCAGGGTGTTCTGACGTCATACGCTGGTCACGAAGCCGAAAGAACACCCTGGTACACTTGGCATCAATCTTGCCAATATATGGCAAGATGCGCCCCATTATGGATTTGCAGTTTGCTAGGCAACGATAATCGACGAAAAATGGTCGTTGCTCTAGCGCTAATTCTGAAGTATATAAATTGAGAAATTAAAAACAAACACTTTGAGGACCCTATTTTAGCCCTTTTTAAGGTATTTAATCATTAATCCGGGGTTAGCAAGTGCATTTAGTAGGAAAACGAGCACGATCCATTTGGGTGGAAAAAGGGCCTAAGTTGAAATTTTCGAGAATTTCCCCCACAGCTTTGAAAATAGAATGGCTCGTTATTCGGCGAATTTTAGAGATAAATTAGAGATTAAAAGTGTTTTAGTGAAAGAATACAGTTTTCCGTCGAATTTTGACATGCCGCGGCCGTTTACTTCTCGCAAAACGGAGTTACGGCGTAAAATGGGGTAGGCCGAAATTATTCCCCATTTTTGGGGGGCGCGCGCTCCGCTTCTGGGGGCAATATTGAACCTCAAATTACGTTATTAGACTTGCAGACGAATGGTCTCTTGAAAACTTTTTTCTGTTTTGAAATCAGGCTTGTAACCATGGAGCATCGACTCCAAACGTAACCTCAGGTCGGAAAATCGCAACATTTATTTTTCAACCCCCTGTTACGACGTCATAATGAGCCCAACATTTCCTGAAACTCCGAAATTCGGATGCGCCGTGGTCCATTACCCCTCTTAAACTCCTCACTTGCCCCATACACCCCATTGATTTTGTGAAATTACCGATTCAATAAAGGCCATTTTTGAATGGGAGCAAGTTATAATCTGATTTTACTATTGTTTTCGAATAGCCAATCAAATTGCCGAACGGCCTCTTGTATCCCAGAGTAGAGGTAGAGCAACGAACTCACTCTGGGGACGAGATTGGTATACAGCTGTTTGGGACACCCGGTAATAAAATGCAGTTTGGGTACATTCAGGGAATCTGAATCAGGGATTCTGTTGATGTTTTAGAATGCATTGCTGATAGCAACTGCAGCATACTGTAAGAGCAAAATAAACACCACTTAACCGTAAAAACTACGAAACAGATTTGGTTAAAATATTACAGGCCTAAAAGCACTTTACGTGATGCCCTAAGGTAGGAAGGAGACACATTTTAATCCCATGAGAGACATTTATTAAGAGTGATAAAATAAGCCCTCACAAAGATGGGTTTTCGTTTATGTAGTGTTCTATAATTTTCTAGCATCTGAAATAGGCAATACGTATGAAAATGTCTATAAATTTATGAATAATTGAATCAATACACCCAACCTGGATATCATTGGAAAGAAAATAGGTTCTGTTTTCAAATGGTATGCGTCAAATTGATGAAAATATTACTATTTCTTCAAGAATCACGAACAAAGTTGGGTTGGGTTTTTTCTGAAACACCCAGTAGTTTCAGGGCAACTTTTGCGTCTTTGTTTATTTTGAAATTACTGGTTGCGAAAATTTCCTTTGACTGAAATTGCTAATCACTGTGAATTGCGGTGCCAATCAAAAGCAACAGACGCTATTGTGTAACAAAATCTGTCCTTGTAGGACAAGTAACAATTCATTCTAAAAGGACAACATAAGGACTTACCAGCGTAGTTTCAAGGTACATCATACCCTCGGCAATTCCAGTCATGTAGTTTAATAACGATCTGTATTTGACTGAATCTCTACAAAAAATAAAGAAGTGAATGAAACTTAATTCTTATTCCCTGCAGTTTCACAAGACAATAAAAGTTTACATCTGTAGAAAAAGATTTTTTTCATTACAGTTTGATTGCTTTGCTATAATTGAAAATGCAATCCGTACAGGATTTTTTTCAGACTGTACTTCTTACGAATTGCCAACGAGGTTGAAATATGTTGGTGCAGCCCATGTAATTGAAAATGCTATGAAACGAGGAATCTATAAGGTGTCCAAAAAATTGAACAGAGAAGCTGTAACTTCAATTGTCCAATTATGGTTTATACTGTCACATAGGATATGCTTCAAATTGGAGTTTGAGACCTCGTTTGAGTCAATCTGACAAGTGGTTGCCAATCTACACGTTTTTTTTCAAGAAACTGGTTTATAAGAAACTCTAGTACTACGTTCAAGAGCAATTAAGAAACTCTAAACTTTTATTTCTGGAATAAGAGACGGTAGATTACGGTTCGCGCGGCATTGCATTTGTAAATATCAAGTTTTGACTGCAAAAAATTGGCAACGTTTTGCCTTAATGTGCATGGCTCACTCGTGGTCACAATTTCAATGCAAAATGCAAGCCATTTGTCGATAAGAAGGCTCAACTTCGAGCTAAAACGCAATTTTAGACCACAAAAAATAAGAAACTAATCAAGAAACTTTTACTACTAAAACACAGAAACTTTCATGGAAAATTACGAAACTTTTAGTACTAAATGCTGATCCAAGTTTCTTATAAAAGAAAAAAGTGTATGGTAAGAAAAAGTAAAAATAATTGGTTACTTCAAAACTGCAATGAGAAAGGGTCCTACTTTCTCTTTTGAATATTCTTTAAATATTTGGAAAAGGATAATACGCAGTATTGTGTTATAAATAAACGACATCATCAACCCTTCCAAAACGTTAAAACATTAGAATAACTACTTGAGCTAACAATGTTGAAAATACTGTTATCCTGTTTTAAAACAAGCCACCGTTTTGACGTTCTCGTGCTACAAATTAGCAATCACTTAACAGATTGACTCAAACGAGATCTTAGCTCTAAGCTGAATCCTATCCTAAAAACGAAACAATAGACGGCTAATGACGGCAAGAAGGAGCTTTCTACCAAGATACATTGAGTTCCGATTAAGAATATTTGACGATTTTATAAGAATTGATCAAAGAACGAAATGCAACTTGGTAGAAAACTCCATTTTGCCAACCTCAGCGCTATCCTTCGTTGAAGTTTTATCTCTCCTACAGCAGCAATTCAAACTGACCCAGTTCTTTTGGGACACCTTGTCAGTTCTTTTGGGGACACCTTTTCTTCATAACTTGAACATCGACCAGGTGCATCCCCAAAAAGCGCACAATGACTGAACATTCGAATTCATTTATTCTCTTGCAAAAATAAAGTCCCAAAGGGGCAACAACTTTACACGACTAAAGCAACGCATTTTTGGAAAACATATTAATCTTACCTGTTTTGATTAAGATAATCGTCCAGCCGACCGCCATCCATAAACTCGAAAGCTAAAAACTTTCTATCATCAGTGCTCAACGAACATCCAGTTAGCCGGACAAACATTCGATGTGCCATTTGCTTGTAGTAACTTATGATTTTTTCGAATGCCTGAATTGAAACAGAAATAATCAACAAGCAAAACGATATAGCTTGATATAGGAACTATTCGGTTAGGTGTGGGTACTGCATGAAGGACTGTTTGGGAAGTCGTTGTTGATCAGCTGCCTCTCCGACACCGATTGATTTCTAAAACTATAGGACACAAATTTGTCCTATGCATACCAAAATACCCAAGACGTGACAACTGGTACGGTGATAATTCTTCCATAAAGACAAATTATATACAATCGATGACGTGATCAATCGTGAGAAAAAATTTGTGTCCGACAGACGACTGATCAACCATTTCACAAACAGCCTCATGACGTAAACAAATAGTGACACTTCACAAAAACAGCTCCATTAAAGTTCCAAACAGTATGTCACAACAATTGCTTCTTTTCCCTTCTTTCGATCCTTTTTCCACATATCTTTCCTCTCTTTCTTCAACTGGGCCATCTCTTAATTTTACTAATTAATAACTGTTACGGGGCCACCTGCAAATGCAATGCATGCCTTCAAAATTACTTCTATAGATAATGTACTAAAATATTTTCCTCAAAACATTCAGTCAATTTATATTGTTTTATGGGAATAATCGAATTAGACTAGTTGCTACAGTAGCTACAAATAATTTCGATCTAAAATAAAAGACACATGAATCAATCGATGATTCGTCAAGAAGAATGGAAGAATATTTACACTGGCGAGTTATTCCAATGATCAACAAAAAGCAACTTGCAACGAGCAATTTTTGGCTCATTGATACGGTAGCCAATAACCAGTATGATGTTTGCAAACGTCTAGCATCTGCCAATTGTTGCGTAAGAGTTTAAAGGAAGATCCATGTACGCCAGCAATCATTCCAATGTCTCAAAACGATTTTACGAAGATCAAACTTTTTGAAACACAAAATATTGAAATATCGTCTATTTGTATTCGTATTTCAGTTATCATGGAGACGTGAGCATGCAATTAACATCAAACCTTGTCTATGCTTACCATTTGACTTATTTCATCTCGTTGAAATTCACGTACAGCAGCTTTGTGAGAGGGTCCTTCTTTGCGCTGTAGGCATTGCCAGACAGTTCCAAATCTTCCCTACAATGACGGAGGAAACATTGATTTGTGCGTTTTGACAGTTTCTTTGATACATCGCATCAACGATGGCTTTCCCATAGCATATCATAAAAAAGGACCTAATTAAAAGCCCAGTGATCATTTCTTGCCGAAGAGGGGGTAGAAGACATCTAGGGTGGGGGATCAAGGTTTTACCTACGTGAAGAGAGAGGGACGAAAAATATCGGACACTTTAAAGAGGGGTATGAAAATGGTTTGAGAGTAATCCTGTAAATTTCTTAAAAGCAAGTTTTTGAGGAATTAACTTAATTTCTAACACTGTCTATCTTACATTAGTTCTTGACAGCTTGCAACAGTTTGCTCCTTTCTCGTCACATTTAAAAAATATATTTTCTTTTATGTGCTAGTGCTAGCAGCTGTAATGATGTAAATCTTCATGCAATTTAAATCATAACAGCATAGTGATACCGTTATCAAACATAAGTGTACTGGAAGGGAGGCTACAAATGTTTTCTGCAATGTTGGAGGGGAAGGGCCAAAACTTTAAGGGAAATCTGAGAGGGATTTTAAAAATTCCATCAAATATTTGAAAATATCTTTCACCCCCTCCCTGACAAGAATTAATGACCCGACCCTAAATAACTCAAAATGACAAGCTTCCTAGATTCAGGTCTCTATCAATATCTCTATATTACGAACATAATGTGAGTATTCTTATAAATGTTTACATTGCGTTTCATATGGTTTGCTTTGGTGGAGGATGCAAAAGCTTGTGATCGAATGTTTGAGATAAAAGACAAAATTCAATATCCTGAACGGATGAGGCAATAATTTGGATTTCTTAAAGGTATTGAGTCCGCATAAATAGCGCGCTCATGACCAATATCAACTTCTTTTCAATCATGAAACAAAAGTTGTGATTTAATCGTTATTGAAATCAAACCAAAGAATTCCCAAGGATAATGCAAGGATTAAGAAGCCTTTGGCCTCCACTGCTAATGACTTTAGCACTATTGTGCGATAACAAAGGGCCGTCAGCAGTTTGTCAGCAAATTCAGGATAGCGTTAACGCTCAGCTATTTATATGGACTCAATTCCTTTAATACTAGACATAGCATACTATCCATTCTCTTTAGGTAGCTCCACTGATTTGACAAATGGCAACAGCATGCGAGTTAGCTTCACTTCGTAGCTTCGTGGTTGTGCTGAGTGAAATGGAGCTTTTGGGTTGCTAATTCCGAATAAAAAGGATCGTACTAAACAGTTCCAGATCACAAAACAGGGGGCTGCCTATTGAAATATTGCATAATCAATTACCTCGCGTGGCTCGACAGACTTAACAATGAACTGGGAATCAATTAACTGCATTGCGTGGCCTTGTGGTTGCTGTCACGGTCGCGAAGCATTGAACTTACAAATTTCCAAAAGAAGGACAAGGAAATTCAGGGGTATTTTTTTCAACTATTACTTCGTTAATTATCTCATATGACTGCACCTATTTAACAATGGATTTCAAATCAATCAACTGCACTTTGTAGTTGTATGATCTTGGTTATGGTATTGAGACATCGTGCTTTCGTCAACTTATTTCATTTCCAAAAACAAACAACAACGTTTATTGAATTATGACTTTGTCTATTACCTTGCATAGCTGCACTGACTTAACAATGGATTGGGAGTCAATTACTACACTTCGCAGTCATATGGTCGTGGTCATAGTATCGAAACATTGTGTTTCATGGTCTTATTCTATTTCCTAAAATAAATTACAAGGAAATTCAGGCGTACTTCTTTGCAATATGTCCTCGTTAATTACCTTGGGTATCTCTACAGACTTAACAATGGATTGCAGATCAATTATCTGCACTTCGTAGTCGTATGGTCGTATGGTCGTGGACATGGTCTCCGAACATTGAGCTTTCATGACCTTACTCTGTTTCCAAAACAAACGACAAGGAAATTATGGGGTACTTGTTCATAGCTACGACTTCGTTAAGTACCTTGGGTATCTCTACTGACTTAAACATGGATTGCAGATCAATTATCTGCACTTCGTTGTCGTATGGTCGTATGGTCGTGGACATGGTCTCCAAATGTTGAGCTTTCATGACCTTACTCTGTTTCCAAAACAAACGGCAAGGAAATTATGAGGTACTTTTTCATAACTACGACTTCGTTAATTACTTTGGGTAGCTCTACTGACTTAACAATGGATTGCAGATCACTTATCTGCACTTCCTAGTCGTATGGTCGTATGGTCGTGGACATGGTCTCCAACTGTTGAGCTTTCATGACCTTACTCTGTTTCCAAAACAAACGACAAGGAAATTATGGGGTACTTTTTCATAACTACGACTTCGTTAATTACCTGGGTAGCTCTACTGACTTAACAATGGATTGCAGATCAATTATCTGCACTTCGTAGTCGTATGGTCGTATGGTCGTATGGTCGTATGGTCGTATGGTCGTATGGTCGTATGGTTGTATGGTCGTATGGTCGTATGGTCGTATGGTCGTATGGTCGTATGGTCGTATGGTCGTATGGTCGTGGACATGGTCTCCAAACATTGAGCTTTCATGACCTTACTCTATTCCCAAAAACAAACGAGAAGGAAATTATGGGGTACTTTTTCATAGCTACGATTTCGTTAATTACCTTGGGTATCTCTACTGACTTAACAATGGATTGCAGATCAATTATCTGCACTTCGTTGTCGTATGGTCGTATGGTCGTGGACATGGTCTCCAAATGTTGAGCTTTCATGACCTTACTCTGTTTCCAAAACAAACGACAAGGAAATTATGGGGTACTTTTTCATAGCTACGACTTCGTTAATTACCTTGGGTATCTCTACTGACTTAACAATGGATTGCAGATCAATTATCTGCACTTCGTTGTCGTATGGTCGTATGGTCGTGGACATGGTCTCCAAATGTTGAGCTTTCATGACCTTACTCTGTTTCCAAAACAAACGACAAGGAAATTATGAGGTACTTAACTACGACTTCGTTAATTACTTTGGGTAGCTCTACTGACTTAACAATGGATTGCAGATCACTTATCTGCACTTCCTAGTCGTATGGTCGTATGGTCGTGGACATGGTCTCCAACTGTTGAGCTTTCATGACCTTACTCTGCTTCCAAAACAAACGACAAGGAAATTATGGGGTACTTTTTCATAACTACGACTTCGTTAATTACCTTGGGTAGCACTACTGACTTAACAATGGATTGCAGATCAATTATCTGCACTTCGTAGTCGTATGGTCGTATGGTTGTATGGTCGTATGGTCGTATGGTCGTATGGTCGTAGACATGGTCTCCAAACATTGAGCTTTCATGACCTTACTCTATTCCCAAAAACAAACGAGAAGGAAACTATGGGGTACTTTTTCATAGCTACGATTTCGTTAATTACCTTGGGTATCTCTACTGACTTAACAATGGATTGCAGATCAATTATCTGCACTTCGTTGTCGTATGGTCGTATGGTCGTGGACATGGTCTCCAAATGTTGAGCTTTCATGACCTTACTCTGTTTCCAAAACAAACGACAAGGAAATTATGAGGTACTTTTTCATAACTACGACTTCGTTAATTACTTTGGGTAGCTCTACTGACTTAACAATGGATTGCAGATCACTTATCTGCACTTCCTAGTCGTATGGTCGTATGGTCGTGGACATGGTCTCCAACTGTTGAGCTTTCATGACCTTACTCTGTTTCCAAAACAAACGACAAGGAAATTATGGGGTACTTTTTCATAGCTACGACTTCGTTAATTACCTTGGGTATCTCTACTGACTTAACAATGGATTGCAGATCAATTATCTGCACTTCGTAGTCGTATGGTCGTATGGTCGTATGGTCGTATGGTTGTATGGTCGTATGGTCGTATGGTCGTATGGTCGTATGGTTGTATGGTCGTGGACATGGTCTCCAAACATTGAGCTTTCATGACCTTACTCTATTCCCAAAAACAAACGAGAAGGAAATTATGGGGTACTTTTCCATAGCTACGATTTCGTTAATTACCTTGGGTATCTCTACTGACTTAACAATGGATTGCAGATCAATTATCTGCACTTCGTTGTCGTATGGTCGTATGGTCGTGGACATGGTCTCCAAATGTTGAGCTTTCATGACCTTACTCTGTTTCCAAAACAAACGACAAGGAAATTATGGGGTACTTTTTCATAGCTACGACTTCGTTAATTACCTTGGGTATCTCTACTGACTTAACAATGGATTGCAGATCAATTATCTGCACTTCGTTGTCGTATGGTCGTATGGTCGTGGACATGGTCTCCAAATGTTGAGCTTTCATGACCTTACTCTGTTTCCAAAACAAACGACAAGGAAATTATGAGGTACTTAACTACGACTTCGTTATTCCTAGTCGTATGGTCGTATGGTCGTGGACATGGTCTCCAACTGTTGAGCTTTCATGACCTTACTCTGTTTCCAAAACAAACGACAAGGAAATTATGGGGTACTTTTTCATAACTACGACTTCGTTAATTACCTTGGGTAGCTCTACTGACTTAACAATGGACTGCAGATCAATTATCTGCACTTCGTAGTCGTATGGTCGTATGGTCGTATGGTCGTATGGTCGTATGGTCGTATGGTCGTATGGTCGTATGGTTGTATGGTCGTATGGTCGTATGGTCGTGGACATGGTCTCCAAACATTGAGCTTTCATGACCTTACTCTATTCCCAAAAACAAACGAGAAGGAAATTATGGGGTACTTTTTCATAGCTACGATTTCGTTAATTACCTTGGGTAGCTCTACTGACTTAATGATGGATTGCGAATCAATTAACTGCACTTCGTGGCCTTGTGGTCTTTGGGGTGGCTGGGATACAGCTCTTGTCAAAACTGGCATCGACTGTGTTGCTTTAATTGAATTGATGAAAGGCATTGGTCCTGAAAAATAAAAGAAAGTAATGAATAAATTTGCAAGCATTATCGGTGAATCAATAAAAACAAACTGTTCGTACTAAGTTCTTTCCAATACCTCATAATGTCAATTAAAGTCCTTTTATATCTACAAATACAACTTTTCGACTTTTGTCGCAAAGGAAACTGGTTGTCAAAAATCTTAATTCTTTACTTTTTTTTGCTTAATTTGCTTGTTAAGACTTCTACCATTACTTGATTGCATTTTACTTTCAATCATTTAAGCAGGATAGCCCCTTAGTCAATGGAACTGATTTATAGGGAGTCATGCAATAAATATACAACTATAAACTATATTACAATAAATACAGCATAATTTAATGAAAAGTTAAAACAAAAAGAGTGCATATATATATGCATATCAGATATGCCTTGCGGATTTCATCAGCCCTTCCCAGAAATTGTTCAGACCAGGTGCTCCTTGTAGTTGAGCTGTTAGCCTACTCAGAGACAACCCCCTCTGAAAGAAAAACATTAGATCAGCTGATGGTCTTAATATTGGAGTTCTTTGGTCGATGTTTAAATTCCGTGGTACACAAGAGGTTGAGTCGTTAACTCTGATGAATATTCTGCTCATATAGGACGGCGCATCACCGGTTAAGGGTTTAAAAACCATTTTTGGTGTTTCAAAACCTCTTAACGGAGAGCCATCCTTGGGGCACGAACAACCAACAGCTGGCAGGAAGTATCGACTTCTAGAAAGCAGGCCTTTGCTCACTCTTATAACAGTTGTCTGTCTTGATAAATATTGGCTCAAACAAATACGGCCTACAAATAACAATTTGTGAAAATGAAACTTGAAAAACGAGAAATTGCCTGGTAGAAATTGTATAAGATACAACTCATCATTGCAAGAAATTCGAATGATTGCTCATAGGACACAATTATTCAGATCATCACCTGTGCTGTTCGGTTTGATATTTCTCTTCAAACACATTTTGCCCTGGAAAAAAAGAAAACAATTGGCAATAAATGGCAATTATATCAATCTGCACTTATGAGATTAAGACTCAAACAGAACAGAAAGCTCCAAGCCCTTAACTGGCACGGCATGGGCTAGAATATCTGGCATGCGAAGCAGTAAGCTTATCATTCTAGAATGCAATGCAATGCAAGCCTGATGCAATGAAAAGATTGACTGCTTCAAGGAGCAAAATGGATTCAACAGTTTCTAAATTCATTTTGCAAGTTAACAGAATTTAACCTATGGCCGTTCTGCTTTGCGTCACCGTGATGACGACAAAGGTCAGGAAGGCATCAGAGTGCTAAATCTTCTTTTTTGCATCCGAATCTCTATAATGTTTTACCAGTAAAATACCCCCAAAACCTCTGGGAATTTAACGAAATCCGAAATACAACAAAATAAACAAATGACAATTTGTATGAAGACTATCTGGCAGGTAGCACAATGATCCATTAGAATCTAATCCTAAAGGAATAGAAATGCTGAACAATGCAGTAATAAATGGCAACAGAATGATACACAGCCGTAACAATTACCAGAAAATCTTTGTGAGTAATGTTGACATCATATTGTTCAAGAAAGCTTGCCTTAGGGTTCTGTGTTAGGGTTCTGTTTGGATCTTCAATATTCCAATATTCAAACTGAAGATGCTCGACTTGAAGGAACATCATTACATTAAAATGGGGTCTAAATCGTTCGAAATGAACAGCGTATCGAAAAAGGCTTGCAGCATCAAAGAGTCGATTACTTGACGAAAATACTTCGTTTGGCGTACAAAATCAAGGCTCGGCCGGCTCAGGGCTCGAACTCGCAACTTTACTCACAGAAGTTGAGAACTCTAGCCACTAGGCAAACCTACCACCTCGGGATTTTGATTTAAAGGACGCCTGACATGACTAAGGTCCTGTTTATACGAGGAAAAACACCTCACCTGCCAGACCGGGGGCTGACAGGGAGATTCCACCTTCCCATAGAATCCTTTACATTTTCACTTCGCATTTATATAACAAACGCAACACCATCAGTATGGTGAGATCTCACCTCACGAAAGAAGGAATCTCACCTGGGCCAGGTGAAATTTTTCCATACAAACGAAACACTACCGGTATGGTGAGGGGTATTGGATTCCTTCGTCGATTCCTATTGGTTAATTCGTTCTGATTTCACGGACGAGAGACTTTACTCCACTTCGCCTCTCAGCCCCGGGGCTTACACGCGAGGTAAAAAGTCCCATATAAACAAAAGCTGAAATTTACCTTTCCCAGGTGAGGTATTTTCTCTCATATAAACAGGCCCTAAGTCTACATGGATTTTCAAAACAAGATACAATAAAACCTCGCAAAAAACCGACTGATTATTTTCTTATGAATGTGGTGCTCTTCCTGCATTAAGGTTGACTGAGGTTCTTATCTCAAGGGCACTAATGACAATGATGACCACACAGCTATATGATATTAATTTGATGAACTTAGCGGAGGCATGATTTTATTATAAACGTTGGAGGACATAGTAATATGTTGTAGATAAAACGAATTAAAATCTACAAATTCATCAAACAATTTGCATATCTCTGAAATATTTAGCGCCTCTATCAGCGAATGTGATCAGATGTTTCAAGGAATACTGAGATTGCAGGTTCACAAACTTAGCTATTTTCATGCATCTTTGTCTTTGTCATTTTTATTAAAATTTTGGTTTTAGTGGATATTAAGTTTCATTTTTTCTTGAGAAATGTATCATATGATAAAAACATGGATAGAAATCAAACTGTTTTTGGTTCTTATGCTTGGTTGTCTTTTTTCAAAAAATCAGTCTGTAGCTTCTTATTTTTCAATGTTCTCGTTTGCGAGGTTTTACTGCAATTCGTGCGAGCTCCTTCGTAATAGCATTCTATCATAGTATCAATTAGTCATTGTACAACATACCTTAGGTTCCTGGTGATATATAATTAGCTCGTCAACTGTCGGGAAAGAATTACCACCCTTGAAAAAGTATTTATTGGCAGTTGAATTTGGTTCCTTTTCACGTAGAATTTCATAATGTGTGATCTTTTTCGCCATGTTGACAGTTAGAATGAATTCCCCATGAGATTTGCGATGCTCTCTGATAAGAAAGTCTCCATCTTCGCAATGACATGCTTTCAGTAACTGTTCAGACACATGATGCCTTGAAGAAAAACATTAGTGAAAATGATGGCTTGATAGACCAAGGACCCTTTTACTTGCCTGAAAGAGGCTTGGGTCGAGCGTCCAAATCTGGTAAAGTTTGTGAAGGAAAATAAAGCATGACCCCCGTTCTCAGTATAAACGATAACTTACGATCAACAATAACTTGTTCGAATTGAGTTCGAATCCTTCAGTCTATACACAAGCAAATTTTATTCTCCTTTTGGCCTCGTTTCTCGTTGTTTTCGTTCATTGTTAGCTGATTTTTAAGTAACGTTTTACGTATGCTTGTTTCGATTCGCTGACTCGCAAAATGGGTCCCTTTTGACCTCATTTTCATTTATAAGAAGCACAAAGCAATTAGCAATAATAGTCAATTAGCAATTAGCAATTGGGCTAAAAACCTAACACAATTTTGAAAAGATGACTTTCTGATAAAATAAGATGTAACTCAAGTTATATCATGCTGAATTTGAAATCGGCCATTCGTACTAAATATCAACTAAATGATGAATAATTCCATTAATGCATCTAAACTGCATATCATTAGAAAGAATGAATATTGCACTTTCAGACGGAAAATATTACATGTACTAAAAATCTTATCATTTTTAAAGATCTTTGATTACAGTTGGGTGGCTTTTTTCTAAACACCCTATATCACACAATGAGTTCCGCAAAGGAACTAGAGGCGTAGAAACTGCAATTAATCTGTATGCTGACTTACTCAATTGGTCCATGTGCAACACGATCAGTCTCTTGAGGGCCTTTAAAAATGAATTCAAAAATTGATAATATGACACAAAATGAAAATGTACGTCTCAGTATAGGTAAAAACATTGTAAAACCGTGGAATGTGTCGATCGAAAGAGTAAATTAACTCTTTGTATCTAGTTTGATCATAATCAATGGTCCGTCTGAAGGTATTCGCATGGTACAACACATAAATAATGACAGAGCCATTTGCTTAAGATATTCGTTTCACACTGGTCATAGGAAGTTCAAGATGAACCCTTAAAGTGCCACTAAACCTTTGGGGAACTTTTTGTTATCTGATAGAGTTTAGTTTTCATGGCTTGAAACCGAAAACAATTTTTCAATATGATGTTCCGTTCTTTTTCTATGGCTTTTCAAAGTGCCAATTTTGGGCAAATGTTGGTGTCAGGTTTGCGTAAAATCATTCCATGAACAGGTCTGGACCGAGAAGTCTTGACGTCATACCGGGAATGCAAAGCGAGAGTACACATTGAAGTGACAGTGACCACGCTGCAGTGGATTTGTCGCTTTACATACAGCACTAGCAATTTCGTGCCAGATAAAAGGTTGCAGGTAATTCGAAGGATCAGCACTTTCTCCGCCAATTCCATTTCATCATGATGAAGACCTGCACTGCAGCAAAGCGAATACGACAGACTGGAACCAGCCAGAAAGGCTTCGGTCGTACAAGTACAATAGCGTGTTTAGGCCATAGGCCTACTGAAATATGTTTGACCTACGTTTTTCCGGATAAAGTTTTCCTTCTTGGGAGCAAATATCGTTCACTTTCAATATTTTGGAGTTCCTGTCGTCCTAATGATATGCAAAACCATTCGAGAAGAAATGGAAGTTGGTTAAGAAAGAAGCAATAAGAAAGGTACAGTGCGTGACTTTACACGTATTTTTTTATAAGAAACTGCCCATAAGAAACTCGACTCTCAGATCGCCAAAAAATTAAGAAACTCCAGTACTGGGAGAAGATAAGTTAAGAAACTATTTACTTTGAGAAAGGAAATCCTTGACATTTCTTTACTTTACTTTCACTTGTTTCCTGTATCATATTGCTCGTAAGGTACTTGAGGCATGTCTAAACATTGGAAGGAATAAAAAAACATTGTTTGAAATGTTCACGAGGGCACAGGTAGTGAACATGAAGATTGTTATGGAACTCTAAGACACTCTTAAGAAACTCTGAGTACTCAAAATCTGATAATTTTCAGAAACTTTCAGTACTGGCCCAAATTCTTAGCTTCTTATAAGAAAAATATGTGTATTTAGCTAGCAATAGAAAAGGCCGTGAATATTGAGTTTATCATACGTTTGGTTTGTTGGTGATTGGAGAATTTTAAAAAATCCTCAATTCGAATGTTTATACCAGATGATACTGATGAAGCTACCTTGAGAAGGAGATAATTTACGAACTTCAATGATGAGTTAAATTTCATTTCAGTATGTTTATGAGAAGATTCAGGATTCAGGCACATCACTTGATTTCTTTGACTGCTTGAAAACTCTTCAAAGAAGCTCACAAATTTCCCCCTTTTTGAACCTCTTGAAGATGTTATGCTGCTCCCAAAAAGGATCAACAGCAGGGCAACATATATTGCTGGATGCATCAAGAAGCCCTCTTTTTCACCGTAAAATTTTGGACCCTCATTTTGAACACTTGAAAGTTGCAACAATGCAATTCTTTTTTTTTTCTAGGATTTGACCCTTACTCCAGACAGGAACAGTAGTATGTCTTTGATGACATAAGCGCATTAGCAAGAGGGATCACACCCAGCCCTAACACTGGAAAATGTGTAAAATCTGCCATATTCAGGCAAAAAAGCCAATAGGCGATTGCGCTAAAGATGGCGGTGAGGAATTTTTACCAAGACGCATTGCGTTCTAATTAAGACTCTTTAACCATTCTATAGGAATTCGATTAAAGAACACAGTGCATCTTGGTAAAAAATTCCTCACCGCCATCTTCGCGCAATCATCTATTTAAGTTGGGCAAAATGTTCATTATCAATAAATATTTTGGGCAGCCCCCCCCCCCCCTTTAGGCAAGGAGCTGTGGAATGTATCACTTGGCACCAGTTTCCCCTGTGGAAAAAAGAAGAAAAGACACTTTACCACCACTACAAGCTACTGTACTTGAATTTGTCTTTTTGATACACATGCAATATTTAACTGGTTTTTAAGAAAACTTAACAATCATACTGTGAATATTTACTATTTAAGAGATTAAAATGAAACAGTACACACGTTGTTCTTACTTCAAACCAATGCTTAGGGTTATTTGTTTTCCTATCTTTGCAAACCTTACAAGATCAGCGTAGGTTTGTTGACACCCACTTCAAGTCAAATAATCAGTCTTATAATGAAACATCTTTTGATTACTTTAAAAAATTTTGTGGCATGAAAAATTGTGCCATGAATTCAGAAAGTACTAAAATACAAAGAAACCCAAGAGTATGGCTACATGACTTGAAGTGGTAAGCCAAGCTTAACTGATTTTATCTATGGTAATTTCTTTACTATTCAAATACACATATTTTTCTTATGTGAGAAACAGAAGTGACCCATAAGAAACTCAACTCTCAGATCTCCAAACAATTAAGAAACTTTTGGAAAAGACACATTATTGGATTTATGCAACATAATTTTCTGGATCATTTTGGTTCCAAAAATACATCTGCATCATTTTCAGGGAATTGTAAACTGTGCACTGTATGTTATCAATGTCACATCAGTTTAAGTAATCTATGCGAAAGGTAGTCCAGAAAGCATCAAGGGCTAGTTTGTCCAGTTCAATAATTCTGAATGAGCAGCCAATAATGAGCAGGAACCAGTTACGTGGACAGCAATTGACATTGTTTCAGCTTCAGACATATTGACTTTTGTTTTCTTCAGACTCACCTGCAAAAGGGAAGAAAATGGTCTTACACTTTGTCACAATTAACCTGACTGGCTGAAAGAAAATGAACAGCTATCGTTATGAAACTAAAGCAAGCAATCTTGAGGGTTTTCATCATGGAGGGGGTGAGGTTCTTTGCTAGTAAAGGTACCTTAGGGCCCCTAGATATATTTTTCAGGATTCCTAGTACAGCCAAACGTTTACTTTTTGGCATTCTTGCTCAAGCAGGGGTACACTTTCTGACAATTTTTGTCCAAAGAAAGGCAAATTTGACTCTTTATGTTTACAAAACACTAGGTTCTGATGATTGATTGTGGAAATTCTCATGTTTCTAATCCTATTTTCAATGAGATATATTCACAAGAACATTTACTATCACTCTTTCATCAGCTAGTCACTTTCCCTGGTGTGCAAATGTCATTGGGTAGCCTGGTGCTGGGGCAAATAGGCTAAAATATGCCAGTTTGGTCATGTCATGAATCATTTGACAATTGCAGTGCATGAATTGCTGATTCATAAAACACCACAATCTTGAAAATTTTCATTATGAAAGTAAAACAAACAAACCTCAGCAACTGGTAGCTACGATCAGCTATTTTTGAAGGCTCTCGACTGCAAACTCGAAGACATTATTCAAGATTGGAGACAACAGCAAGTCAGCAGTGTCTCAATCGGTCCGCCATCATCATAAAAGAACTGTAGTAGGCCTATGCCTCTTCTTGCCAGTCACGAAGCTCAACGACGGCTTCTAGAAGCTCTTCTTCTGCTATCTCCATGTCCTAGTCGTCTTCCAAAAATGTGATTGAAGTATCAGTTAAAGTAGAAATATTACTAATAAGTAATTCCAAAGTAAAAGCAATCTTCTTTGTTGGCTTCGACGGCGCCCTGTGCTCTCGTGTCGTTCAGTGCGGCTTTCCCTGATTGAAAGGAAATGTGCATTCCCGGTATGACATCAGAGGGAGATTCCTCCCCAGTTCCCCGCATGACCCGTCCTTGACACCAGAAATTGCGTAGAAATCGCCCCCATTTCCACGGAAGGAATTCGAATTTATCAAAGATTTTAATTTTATCAGATTCTACAGGCATCATTCTATCAGATGACGAAAAGTTCCTCAAACGTTTAGTGGCACTTTAAGGAAAGAACTAAAAACTACCTTCGGACGCTAGTTTGAACTATAAAAAAGATGTTGCAAAGGCATTACCTTAACCAGTAGATATTATGAAATTAACAGATCCAAGTTGGTTCGCCGCGTTACCACAAAACTGTTATGCAAAGTCGAAAACTGCCGTCTACCCTCTAATGGAACTCAACTGAGTCTGCACTTCAAGAAAATTCCATATTGACCTTTATTCTATTCTTAATTCTTATTTCTGTTCTTTCTGTTATTTTTGTTCACATGATGTTGGTTCTTTTTATTCTTATCCTTATTTAGAAAATTCCCTCATGATATTTATATTGCTGATTTCTATTCCATTGTGACCTTCATCTAACAAATACAGCTTGTCATAAACATAAGATGCACATACCAAGCAACGAGAAATACTGATTATCCAGTAGCCTGTAGTACCCGTCAATGAATGAAGCCATACATCGAAGATCATCTTCTGAGTCTGAAAACACAACCTGTAAGATAACACAAGCTGTAAGTAAAAGGAAAACATCCCTTGCCTTGCTGCGACACTTGGACACTTCGATGTTGGAGAAAAGCTACCAGTAAAAGACAGAAAATGATGCATCGTTGATGAGGCCTTAAATGTAGAATATTGTGACCTAAATTATATTCTCTATTTGTATCTTTAAGATCGCTGCGCAGGAGCAGATTATTGATTGAGGAATGAAAGGCAGTTACAATTTGATTTGAGCATGACAACATTTAGGGCAAGGTGAGAATAGCGCATCAGACTGCAAATCATGGTCACTGTCATGAACATTTGAATTTTTCATTTTGATTTATTTCAGCAGGGTTAAAGGCCTTATGCAGCCAAATTTTCGACATTGATTTTTTTCGATTTTCGAAAATATTCAAACTTTACTGATTTCATTGATACCAAATTTTACTCAACATCATTGCGGTAAGGGTGTGAAATTCCGTTTTGAAAATTGCTACTCAGCGCGACATTTGACCTTCGCGCGTGACGTCACAATTATGACCACAAACACAACGCACAAATTTTGTCACGTAAACCCCAATGCGGAGCTCGCGAGAAGATCAAAGACCGTCCAAGGTTTTTTCAAAATAATCTAAGATACTGATGTATTAGAGCTTCACGTCCCCGTACAAGTGAAGCCTTGCTGAAAGTCTGGAAAAATAGGAAATATCTGGGAGTTCCAGCCTTCCCAACCTTCTAGGGCTAGAATAAGCTAAACATGCGGGAACAGTGAGCCGGACTCGACAGGGCTGGTATGGTGCCTGTTCTGCGAGCCTAGTGGCTGGAAATTTTCTTGACTAGCCACGAAAGCCTGGACTTCGATTCCAGGCTAGTGTGGAAAGTGAAGTGAAATGCAATTACTCAGCGATAGCCGCGATACCAGAGGCTTGAAAAAGGCCGAGAGAAGGCTGGAAATAGAGTTCAGGGTCCAAGTTTACTTGAATTAGCCTGAAAGAACAAAGATCGTTCGAGGTTTCTTGAAAATAATTTTAGAGACTGATGTATCAGAGCTTCGCGAAGTCCCCGTACAAGTGAAGCCTAGCTGAAAGCCTGGAACAACAAGAATTGTCTGGAAGGTCAAGCCTTCCCTGTAACACCCCAGTTACTGGAACCAAGCTTTGGGAATGCTTGTACTAAAGTTATTGTTGATTTTATCGTAGATTGAGTCATTGTAATATTCTCACGGGAGTGTTTAATGGTGTGAGCTCCTTTCATTGCGGAGAGTGAAAGAAATATCTTTCTGTTTTACATAAGAAAAGAGTTTTCCCAATGCGCAAAAAAAATTATTTTTTTGGCTAGATTTCAAATGTGGTGCGAGCCACCAGAAAGTTTGACTTGGTGTTTATCTTGCATGGCTGTTTCATTAAAGTTCTCAGTTATTACTACGATCGTCTCTGCTCTGCGATTCCTGGTCGTTGCTTGGAGAAAGGTCAAGAAATTAGGACACTGAATGCAAAATGATAACGAATTACAAGGGATATATACTCTAGTCAAACATAGGCCTAATTTATGACCCTGAAGTGGGCAGAGGCAATGAAAGACATCGAGGCATAATTACAAAACAAGAGAGAGGGTCATTCGGTAAGTCTGATATGTAAACAAAAAGCTATGTAGTGTCTTGAAAACATTCAGTTGCTTGGCTTTAACAAATTTTCTCTTTGAAAGCAAGAACGCACGGTGGGGAAGCTTTCGATAGCAACCAGGTCCCTTCAAAGAAACAACTACAGTGGATCGTAGGGTAGTAACTTCATTGAGCGCTTCAGCGTTAACCGAGGACAGGATTCGGCCCTGAAACTTCTGATTCATCCAAGAGGAGTGAAGCAAGCACTTAAAAAGGTATCGTTACTCCAAAAAATCGTCATAGAAGAGTTTGATTTAGACGACCAGGCAATTTTATGTAGGAACCAATTGAACTTCATTAGGCCGCACTGTAGAGCACCACAACATCACCCTTAATGACGGTGACGTTACGGTTTTTTCACCCTGGGTCCAAGCTCCTTGATTTCATGGATATCATGGTAAAAATACCAGCCTTTTCTTCAAGAACTCCCAAGATTTTCAAAGCTTTTTTCATACAATTCCCTCCCTTTCTCGTTGATGCAATCGCCATGCTCGTACTGTGTGTTCAATGCACGCAGTTTCGCGCGTCATAATTGTGACGTCACATTGGCCAAGTCAATGTCGCGCTAAACTCGCAAAACTACTCAACTTTGACACACAATTTTCTGTACTTAAACTGATAATTTCGATTTGAAACTTTCACAAAATGTTTATAACATTATAAGTTATTTGAAAAGATTAAAAATCGAAGACTAAAATTTGGCTGCATAAGGCCTTTAAATACATTCAGCAAATGTAAATAAACTGATTTTCAATGCGCCCTGCTTTTAAAAACATAACTAACGAAATGACATGAAAATAAATTACAAATCAACTTGAAGATCCTGTATAAAAAGAAAAGGAAAACATATAAAAAAGAAAGGGACTCGGAAGTCAAACGCATGTGCTGAACGTTGATTTAGATTATTTGATCATTCAAGAATGCCTTTGGTCTCGTCTTGAAAGTAGCTAGCGAGCGAGCAATTTTGATTTCATAGTTCAACTGATTCCAAACAGTAACTCCTCAATACGAAAAGCTCCGTTGCAAAGCCGACAGCTATGCTTTACTGATGCTTAATCTTAATCTTAATTATGCCGTAATGATCCGTTGTAAAATACCGGGTGTCCCAAAAAATTGTATACGGATTTGGTTGACTACAGATATGTGAATGTAGCTTCAATCAATGTCTATCATTCTAAAAATGTTCCTCGATAGTTAACTTGAACATAGATACCTCGTTTGTTGATATTGGTACAGTGAGAGCAGACATGTTAATCTTGAAAGCTCAAATTTTCCTCTTCCTGCAAACCAGTGCTTTAGCCTTTTGGCCTAAGCAATTTCTTAAGGCACAGCGTATAAATCAACGATAGCCTTGATAAAATTTGAACAATATTAGATCCTGTGTTGTTCTGTTTTCCAGAAGTCACCCCCCAGTCACCCATTGGGAAGTTTCTTAATTTTTCATTAATTTCAGTTCTTAATTTCAATGTGCTTCATGACTTCGCTCAGGCCAAAATACCAATAGGAAGCAATCCCTGCAAGAATATTAAAGTCTAACGCAGATCTGTTTTGTTTTCCACTTGCAGAGCTTTTCAATAAACTTGTTGAGGAAAGCCGCTTCCCAGATGATCTAAAAAATGCTGATGTTTCTTCGCTCTTCAAAAAAGATGATAATATGAGCAAAAAGAATTATAGACCAATTAGTCTCCTTCCTACAATCACGAAAATATTTGAGCGACTAATGCATAGACAATTGTCTGAATTTACTGCACGCTTTTTTTCACCACTATTAGGAGGGTTTAGACAAGGGTACAACACGCAGCATGTTTTGTTAAACTTTTTGCAATATTGTAAGAACAGCATTGATAACAAGGGACTTGCAGGGGCAGTGTTCATGGATCTTTCAAAGGCTTTTGATTGTGTAAACCACGAGCTTTTAATAGCAAAACTGAGTGCCTATGGACTTGATCTGGACGCCCTTCAACTCATAAGGAGCTATTTATCAAAAAGACAACAGAGAGTAAAGATCAACAGCTATTTTAGTGACTGGAAAGAAATTAAAGTTGGAGTACCGCAAGGGTCGGTCCTGGGGCCTGTGCTATTTAACATCTTCATAAATGATATCTTCTTTTTTGCATATCACACAAAGATATGTAACTATGCTGATGATACCACAATCTTTGCATGCCATGCGGATCTTGATACTATTGTTAGACAATTAGAAGCAGACAGCTCTGTGATAGTAAAATGGTTTTCTGACAACTTTTTGAAGCTAAATAATGATAAGTGCCACCTGATGATATTTGGTGATAAAAGCACCGAAACAACGGTCACAATTGGAAATTCAAGAATTAAGGAAAGTGATTATGAAAAGCTGCTAGGTGTGACTTTTGATAAGAAATTAAGTTTCAAAAAACATGTTGAAGATTTATATAAAAAGGCCAACCAAAAGCTTTACGCACTGGCTCGCTTGTCTAATTACATTGATCCTATCAAATCAGAAATTTTAATGAATTCCTTCATCAGGGCACAATTCAATTATTGCCCACTTGTATGGATGTTTAATGATAGGGCAACTAATTCAAAATTAAATCGCATTCACGAAAGAGCACTGCGATTGGTATGCAGAGATAGTATATCAGAGCTAGAAAAGTTGAAGAAAAAATATGTTACCATTCATCAGCACAATCTGCAATTGCTAATGCTTGAAATATTCAAAACAAAAAACAATCTAAATCCAACATTTATGAAAAACATTTTTACTGAGAGAAATATTCACTACAGTTTGAGAAGTGAGAATCATTTGCAGTTGCCGAATATAAAGACAACAACATACGGAATAGAAAATATTCAGTACAGAGGTCACCTTTTGTGGTCCTCGTTGCCAAAGGAAATTAAAGATTCCAACACATTATTTGAATTCAAGCGAAAAATAAAATTATGGCATGGAAATACTTGCATCTGCAGATTGTGCAAAGTTTTCATTAAAGATTTAGGGTTTTTGTAGGTTTTAAAGTAGAAAATTGTAAATTAAGTTTTAACTTATTTGTTGGCGTTAATTAGCTTATTAGCTATATATATTTTTTTTTATCTTGCCAACGTAAAAGAAATTGTTAATAATAATAATAATAATAATGCTCTGGTTTGCGAGTGGACGCAAATTTGAGCTTTCAAGATTGATATTTCTGCATTCAAAGCACCAATACCAACAAAAGTGGTACCTATGTTGAAATTAACTATCGAGGAATATTTTGAGAGTGATTGGCCATTGATTAAAGCTAAATTCACATCGCTGGTGTCAACCAAATCTATATACATGTTTTTGGGTCACCCGGTAGTTGCCGCCAAATACATGATATTGAAAATTTCGCTTTCACTAAAGAAGAAAATATGGCAAAGATAATAGACAGTTTTATCAAGGGTTTAAGGCCTACCTTAGGGCAAGCCCAGGACTTGTATTATTGATGATGAAATGAAAGATTATACTGACGTCCATCCAGCGCTATAAAGTTGCGAAAAATGGATTTCGCAACTTTGATTTGAGCTTGAATTTCGCAACTTTGACCTTGATTTCAAGAACCATGTGAACACACTTTGTAGAAGAGCTGGACAGAAGTTGCATGCACTTGCACGCATTTCAAACTATGTGGATGTTGAGAAACTGAAGATTATGATGAACGCCTTCGTTATCTCTCAGTTTAGCTATTGTCCACTTGTTTGGATGTTCCATGATAGTCAGTTAACAACAAAATAAATAAAATCCACGAGAGAGCCCTGAGAATCGCATACAGAGATAGTTGTTCAAATTTCGAAGAGTTACTGACAAAAGCAAACACAGTGTCCGTTCACCACAAGAATTTACAGTTGCTTGCTACTGAAATTTTTAAAACTCAGAGGAATCTCAATTCAAGTTTCATGAATCAAATCTTTGTAGAGAAAGATACCAGATACACCCTTCGTAGTGGCAGAAATATTTTGGCATCAAAACCAAACACGACGGGGAATGGTATTGAAAATGCACGTTTCCTTGGATCTAAGATATGGCATGCAATGCCATCTTCCTTAAAAGAGTCCCACACTTTGAACAGTCTCAAAACGAAAATTAAAAGCTACGATTTTGATTGCAACTGTAGATTATGCAAGCGATATGTCAAAAATTTAGGGTTTCTGCAGTGGTAGATTATTTATTATTCTTGTAAGCTGTATATTTGATTTTGTTATTAACATGTATTTAAGTTTTGGTTGGCATTAATTAGCTTCAGCTAGACCAGAAGCCAACCTAAAATAAAGAAATTATTATTATTATTATTATTATTATTATTATTATTATTATTATTATTATTAATTTCAGAGAGTCGGATAGCTTTTCAGAGTACCCGACATTTAAACCTCGTAGTAAATTTAACCCTAGAAACAAGGATGTAGCCATTGAAGTGTATTTATCTAAGTTAGAGGATGAGATTATGAAGATTTCTGTGGAAGGTAACAATTTTAGTAATATTAGTAGGGAAGAGAAATTAGCTTTAGACAATCTTAAGTCTGACCGGACGATTGTTATCAAGGAGGCTGACAAGGGGTCTGGGGTGGTAGTATGGGATAGAGAAGATTATATCAAAGAGGCCCAAAGTCAGCTAGGGGATACTGCAGTATATGCAGAGCTTGATAGCGATCCTTCGGAGCACTTACAGCAGATAATTGATAATGCGATTGATAATATTAGAGAACGAGATGATATTGACGACAAGACATTAGAGTACTTATTGGTTAATAATCCCAGATTAGGAAGATTTTATTTACTACCTAAAATTCATAAGCGGCTGAATAGCGTTCCTGGTAGGCCTGTTATTTCAAACTGTGGGTTTTATACGGAGAACATATCTCAGTTTTTGGATCATCACTTACAACCATTGGCTAAAAACGTCAGGTCGTACATAAAGGATACCAACCATTTTTTGCAGAAGATTGCTAGTCTCGACGAGCTTCCCGAGAATGCTATTCTTTGCACGGTTGATGTGGTTGGTCTTTACCCGAGCATACCACATGATGAGGGACTGGAAGCTCTTCGGGTTGCCCTGGACGGTCGAGAAGATCAGTCGGTCTCAACAAATTCTCTCGTAGAACTAGCTGAGTTGGTGCTTAAGAACAATTTCTTCGAATTCAATGGGTCACACTTTCAACAACTTAGGGGGACGGCAATAGGTACTAAGTGTGCGCCATCATATGCTATTTTGTTTTTGGCTGCATTAGAGGAGAAGCTACTCGGAGAGGCCCAATACAAACCATGTCTTTGGTGGCGTTTTATAGACGACATATTTTTGGTCTGGTTGCACGGGGAAGAAAAACTTTCGGAATTCATTACCTTTCTTAATAGGGCACATCATTCTATAAAATTTACCGCAGAATGGTCCAAAGAAAAGATTAATTTTCTAGACGTGCAGGTTATTAGAGAGGGTACAAAACTGATCACGGATTTATATTCGAAACCGACCGACACTCACCAACTCCTCCATCGTACTTCATGTCATCCGAATCATACTAAAAGGGGTATACCGTATAGTCAAGCCCTTAGAATGCGCCGTATTTGTTCAGAAGATAGGTTTTTTGAAAGCAGGGTTACAGACCTAAAAACTTGGCTCTTGGATAGGGGTTATACAGAGGGGGACATAGATGGGCAGGTGGACAGGGTTATAGGGTTGGATCGTGCTTCCTTACTTTCCCGGCAACAACAACCAAAGGAGGACACACGGATCCCATTGGTCTTAACATATCATCCAGCTTTGCATAAGGTGTACGAAGTTTTAAGCCAATCTCAGAATATCCTTTTTGCGGATGCGGAACACAGGAATCTTTTCAAAGACAAAATTTTTGTATCTTTTAGGAAAGCAAAAAGTCTCAAGGATAATTTGGTTAGGGCAAAACTGCAACCATTAGAGGAGGAGTTGGTGGAAAGGGGAACATTTAAATGTAACGGTAGAAGAAATTGTCAAATATGTCCTTTGATACGAGAGGGGGATACTTTTGCAAATGCAAATGATTCAAGGACATTCAAAATATTTTCGGGGGCCTATCATTGCAATACAGAAAGTGTGGTTTACATGTTGCAATGTGACTGCTGCAATAAAAAATATATTGGCAGCACCAAAAACAAGTTTCGACAAAGGTTCAATGTCTACAAATCGTATTTTAGGACATATGCACGCAAACATAACGAGGGAAGTCTGGCGACGGGAAAGCCCGTTCCACAGGCTGGTTTCTTCAGCCATTTTTTCGAGGAACAACATGGGGGTAACTTTTCGGTTAGTATTAGGATAATCGATGGGGCAGATAATGTCTTTTCCCTTCGTAGGAAAGAGTTGTTTTGGCAATACAAACTTGGTACGTTTTCACCTGCTGGCCTGAACGAAAGAGCAGCAGATATTGAACTCGATATGTTTGCTTGCGGGTCGGCATAAATTCTATCGTTACATTTAGAAGCTAGGATCTGCATGGGTGGGGCACTCCAACCTTTGGCTTTGTGTTTTTACGCACATGGTGGTAGGGTGGAATCCCCTACCTTGCCATCTGGGATTTAGCATTAGCTAAAATAGTTTTTAGCTGTTCTGCAAATCCTTAGAGGGCTATTGGGCGGGTGTCTTTTCTCAAAGGTCTTGGCTCCAATAACAGAAGAGTTTCCAGTCCCAGGTGTGCTAGTTAATGGTGCCACGCATATATCTCAAAATGGTTGTTTACTGGGAGTCATCTAAAACTTAAAAACTTTCTTTTAACAGTGGTGGCGGTAAATGCTATTTCATTGTTTGTAATATAATTTGGCATGATTTTTGCTTAGGTTGTGTAAATATATTGTCATGTAAATAAGATTTTTAAAATGTATAAATACTCGGCTGTCCTCTGGTTTAGTTTAACTGAAGAAGATTTTTATCGAAACGTTTTCAAATAAACAGTGGTGTTTTTATATTTTATTTTCTGTTTATACATGATGGTGGTTTAGTTTACATATTATTATTATTATTATTATTATTATTATTATTATTATTATTATTATGAATGTTACGCACAAATGAATTAACATTTGGAATTACTGTCCAAGATATCGGGTCACATCTAGTGTCCTTAGATATCAAGAACCTGTCTGATGATTCTCGCCGTGGCTAGAAGGGTTGACTTCTGGATTAACTCAATTCTTGTTGTTACACCTATTTCCTTCAGGTACTGTTCAAGTCTGCCTGTTACAGTGCCAAGGGCACCTATGACAATTGGGATGACCTTGGTTGACACATTCCAAATCTTTCTGATTTCTCTGGCTAGATCTTGGTACTTTGTGATCTTTTCCTGTTCCTTGTTTCTTATGTTCACATCAACTGGTATGGCTACGTCTATTATGATCGTTTCATTCAAATTTTTATCCACTATTATGATGTCTGGCCTTCTCGCATGTATTTCAAGATCCGTCTGTACTGTAAAGTCCCATAATACTTTGAAGTGTTCATTTTCCACAACGCTCTCAGGTTGATGTTGGTACCACTTGTCACTAATTTCAAACCCTCGCTGACGTAAAATATCCCAGTGGAGTGCTCTGGCTACGCAGTCATGTCGGCGTTTGTATTCTTTTTGCGCAAGATTGCTACATAAATTATCATTATTATTATTATTATTATTATTATTACGCAAGGAAAACAAGATATTTTCATGAAAATTTTCGATCTTTCGTAGATCTTCTTCAGTCATAATTAAGCGTTCTATAAATAACTAAAACGTTAAGTAGCTGTTGGAGAATGTTGCGTTCTATGAACTATCGAATTAAGAGTTCGCTAAACTGTAAAGTTCGATTAATGTGGCGAAACAGATAAAGTAAATACAAATTATGATCAGGAATTAGGAAAAAGCTTATAATATGTCCTTCCGAATTCATTCATGGTATTGTTCAGACCACGAGGTTCTCTCGTGTCGAGCCTAGTCATCCAGACATTTTCATAAAATTCCAGAGTGTTATGATCACCCTCTACATTTTGCAAGATGTGTACAGTTAAGTCTCTGTCGAAAAATCACAATCGTGGCTTTCGAAAAAGTGTCTTCCCAGTTCTGTGGCGTCCGGATCATGCTTTGCATCGCTTCTATGCTTGTTGAATCTTTGACTCAATGTTGTCGATGTGTAGCCTACGTATAACTGTTTGTGTTTTCTGCACTCGGCGGCATAAATAGCATTTTTTGTGGAACAATTCCCTCCTTCAATGAGGCATGATTTACCTGAATTTATGTTGTGCAATTTGTCCACTTGACCCATGTGACTGCACAGTTTGCAGGGCCGGCCCCGCTTCTTTGTGCCTTTCTGCGTGCATCTGACGCTGTAACCATTTCGTCTGATCTTTTGTTCAGATTGAATTAGTGTGGCTCGAATATTAGTATTTCTTCTGAAGGAAACGATTGGAGGCTCTGGAAATACATTTTTAAGCTTTGGATGTTCATCAATCATGGTCCGATAGTTCCCGTGCAATAGTTTAGAAATTCCTTTGAATTTCTGATGCCAGTTCACCACTAGGGGTATCCTCTGATTTGAAATGCTGGATATTTTCGCTTTTGGCTGTAGTAATTCCTGACGATCCTTCTGCGCAACGACCTCAGCAATTCGTATCATCTTGCCTCTTGAATATCCTCGCTGAACATAAAACTTGACAAACTCGGATGCATGCTATCGAAAGCATGCATCCGAGTTTGTCAAGTTTTATGTTCAGCGAGGATATTCAAGAGGCAAGATGATACGAATTGCTGAGGTCGTTGCGCAGAAGGATCGTCAGGAATTACTACAGCCAAAAGCGAAAATATCCAGCATTTCAAATCAGAGGATACCCCTAGTGGTGAACTGGCATCAGAAATTCAAAGGAATTTCTAAACTATTGCACGGGAACTATCGGACCATGATTGATGAACATCCAAAGCTTAAAAATGTATTTCCAGAGCCTCCAATCGTTTCCTTCAGAAGAAATACTAATATTCGAGCCACACTAATTCAATCTGAACAAAAGATCAGACGAAATGGTTACAGCGTCAGATGCACGCAGAAAGGCACAAAGAAGCGGGGCCGGCCCTGCAAACTGTGCAGTCACATGGGTCAAGTGGACAAATTGCACAACATAAATTCAGGTAAATCATGCCTCATTGAAGGAGGGAATTGTTCCACAAAAAATGCTATTTATGCCGCCGAGTGCAGAAAACACAAACAGTTATACGTAGGCTACACATCGACAACATTGAGTCAAAGATTCAACAAGCATAGAAGCGATGCAAAGCATGATCCGGACGCCACAGAACTGGGAAGACACTTTTTCGAAAGCCACGATTGTGATTTTTCGACAGAGACTTAACTGTACACATCTTGCAAAATGTAGAGGGTGATCATAACACTTTGGAATTTTATGAAAATGTCTGGATGACTAGGCTCGACACGAGAGAACCTCGTGGTCTGAACAATACCATGAATGAATTCGGAAGGACATATTACAAGCTTTTTCCTAAAACCTGATCATAATTTGTATTTACTTTATCTGTTTCGCCACATTAATCGAACTTTACAGTTTAGCGAACTCTTAATTCGATAGTTCATAGAACGCAACATTCTCCAACAGCTACTTAACGTTTTAGTTATTTATAGAACGCTTAATTATGACTGAAGAAGATCTACGAAAGATCGAAAATTTTCATGAAAATATCTTGTTTTCCTTGCGTGTTATCAACTAGCAAACAAGACGTATCAATCTTTACTTTTACAATATTATTATTATTATTATTATTATTATTATTATTATTATTATTATTATTATTATTATTATTATTATTATTACTATTATTATTATTATTACTATTATTATTATTATTATTATTATTATTATTATTATTATTATTATTATTATTATTATTATTATTATTATTATATTATGGACGTCAGCAGGCCAAAATATTTCTCCCAGATCTTTATGCGTCATGATGTTGATGATGATGACGTATACAATTTCGCACGGAAAAGACGAAAGAAGGGGAGAAAATATGATACCGAATTCATAATAGTGCAACATTTTATTTAATGATCAATCATACCATCGTAGTAACAAAGGGTAGAGATGACACAATTGGGGAAAAACTAACCATAAAAGGCAAACAAATTCAATCTGAAAATGCAGTAAAACTTCTGGGGGTAAAAATCGATCACAGACTAACCTTTGACGACCACATTTCCGATCTATGTAGGAAAGCCGCTGCGCAGCTAAACGCACTGAAAAGACTTAAGGGTTTTATGGAATTTAAAGCCAAAGCTTCGTTTTTTCAAATTTTAATTACTGCCCTTTGGTCTGGCATTTTTCCTCTGAAAAATCAGCGAAAAAAATTGAGAAGATCCACGAGCGAGCTCTTAGATTTCTTTACAATGACTCTACAAGCTCTTATGACGACTTACTTTCCAAAGCTGGGAAATGCACGATGAGAATCAGCCGTCTCAGAACTCTTTGTATTGAAATCTATAAAACTGTCTCAAAGCTAAATCCCCCTTTTATGCAGTATATTTTCAAACTAAAACAACCAACAAGGTCAGCAAGGAACCCAAGAGAATTAATCCATCATAGACCAAACCAAGTTACTTTTGGTTCAAACAGTCTCTTATCGTTAGGACCACAAATTTGGAATGCTTTACCCAAAAATATTAAATTAGCCGAAAACATTCAAACATTTAAGAGACTAATAAAGCAATGGGATGGGTCAACTTGCAGCCGTAGTATTTGTAGCTAACGACCTAAATATGTGTATAAATTATTGCCAGTAGTTTATTCAAATATTCGATTTAGATTAGTTTCTATTTAGAAGCTAAAATTTGATTGAATTAAAATAAGATGACAAACAAAAACCAACCCAACCCGACCCGACCCGACCCGACCCGACCCGACCCGACCCGACCCGACCCGACCCGACCCGACCCGACCCGACCCGACCCGATCTACAAACCCCGGACTTGTCCTTCAAGGAATCTGAGAAATTTGACGTCATAAGAAATTTGACAAAATTGGTCTAAACTTGAAGACCAGAACGCAATGACTGCTTTCGACAGAAAATGGAACATAAACGTTTAAAGGCTTCTGAATATGCAGGTATATCAATGTAAGTCAGCTCTTTTCATGTGAATTCTTACCTCTGGTTGGGTGCCTCGCTTTTTGATGATAAGTTGGAAATTTGGTGCAACTGGGTTGTCTTCAGTTCTTTTCAATTCTAGTCCTATTAGATTGTGAAATGGAGTTTTTTCGTCCGCTTTCTGAAATGGAAATGAAAAAAAAAACTATCAAGCAATGTTAAAGGAATTTGGTTTGCTTCGCTTTAAAGTACAAAATCGCATAAAGAATAAGCCTATCCTTAGCAAAAACGCCTAAGCATTTCGTGATTGTGATTATTTGGGATAGAGAAACCAAAAACATACCCACCCTGTGGGTTCCAGCGTATTTCATTTAAAATGTTTCAAGCGACAAGGGCAGACATCTCACTTGAATTGATACTAGAGCATGCGTATATCAGACGAAGGATTGCTCTAGCAAAGAAGAAATCTGCAATTTCTTTCAACTTCCTACGTTTACCTCATATGCAGAGAATTCTAGCTAAAGTGAAAATACCCCGCTTTAATGGCAGTTCCAAGCATATGGCCACATTCTAACTAAGTACAATATAACTACAATAAAGAACTACTATGTAACAGACTACAATAGGAATCCCCGCATCTATGACCCAGGTATAGCAAGGAAAAATCGCATCTCAAATGTTTGCTTTCAAAATATATGTAACTTACTAAATGATTATATCAAAAACTCTTCAACTATTAGCGAGTTTAAAAACAGACTGCTAAAGATGATAAGACCTTTGAAAAACTCTGTTTACAATGTCTTTGATCTCCCAGTGAGCTAAATGCACATAGATTCCGGAATAATTCTGACTTTTTTAAGTCCCTTCTGTTCTTGTGGAATGGCAAATGAAGACAATGAACATTTTCTACTGCACTGCCAAAGGTTTGACTTGATGCGCACTGACCTCTTACGGAAGCTCTCGGACATCCCAGGAATAGATATAGCTACGCTTAATGCCAAAACATTATGTGAGCTGCTTCTTTATGGAAACCCACACCTTAATGTAATTGAGAACAGAGTTATCCTCGAAGGAACCATTTCATTCATTGAATCAACCAAGAGGCCAAATTGATACATGTTATTGTTGAATTGTAAGTACCATTCACAATAGGAGCAAGATAACCCTGTCTTCTCTCCCATCGCGAATGGTACACAGTAATGCAGATATGTATTTTTTGATAAAACATATATAAATAGTTATCAGATCTCTCTTTGAATTGAATGGCTTCAATCTTAACTTAATTCTAGGGCTAGGATTTGTTTCTATCGGGTCTATTTTGAAAAATACTGCTACTATCTTTCAATGAAAAGATTGACGCAAAGTTTTGAAAATCAAAATATCTAGTTGAGAGTCAAGCCAAGCTTGTTTACACCTTTATCCATATCTGTCATTGAGAAAGATCGCGGTCCCAAAATGCTGCCGCCGCATCGCTTCGGCCAGTTTCTTAACAGCAAAGTAAAGAATGTATTTTGAAAGAACAGTTAAATCAAATTCAATATAGTTTGAATTGAACGCAATGAATTAGGAGACAAGGTTAGCATGAGCTGGTTAGGGTCAAAATTAATGGTTCCTTTAGCACGTGGAAACAACCTAACTTAGGTGTGCCCCAAGGTTCGATGTTAGGATCCCTTGTATTTAACATATACAATCAATGATCTACTTCTTCTGATGAATGGAACCGAAATATGCAGCTACGCAGATGATACTACTATATACTCATGCGACTATGAGGTGAAAAATGTGATAACAAGACTTGAGCAAGATGCAAACCAACTAACAGCATTGCTTCAAGAAAACTATATGAACCTCACTGTTTTGGGGCTAACAAAGAAAGAGTTAACATACATATTGAAGAAGCCCAGACAAAAAAGTGATGAAGAGAAATTACTGAGCATCAATCTTGATAAGAGATTAAGTTGAAAAAAAAACATGTCCAAAAAAAGCTAGTCAGAAGCTTCATTCTCTTACTTGTATTTCAGTTTTCATGGAGCCAGAGAACTAAAATTGACAAAGAATAGCATTTATTATCTAACGAAGGCGAAAAGAAATTGCCTTGGAATCGACATTGTCAGATTTATGGGGGAAAAGCCTGGGAGACACTACCACCAAACTGAAAAATTCAGATTCCCTTCAGATATTGAAAAGATTTATTTGAATAAATGCCAAGCCTGCAACCGCAGATTATGTAAAATATTTTATCCCAGTTTACGTCTTTTATTGTAAATTATATCTTCCTTGTAACATTTTACCGGGTGTTCCAAAAATTCAACAGATAAAAAAACTCTAACGCAAGCAATTTCAAATTGATAATCAAATAATTGTTTCTATCTAAATCTGCAACGATTAGATTCAATTTTGGTATATTTTGAGAATTTTTTGGTGACTTGATTGAAGAGTTAAAAATCAACAAACTTCAAATTTGCTTTCAGGGAAAAACACCAGAGCTTGATAACGAGTATACGCTCGAAACGTCGTGTTTTTAAAATCTCAGCTATTTTAGGTACTAAAATCATTTATTTATTATATTATCGTTCAATTGCTATAGTACCAAACGCAACGAACATATTTTTACAAAACCAGAGCTACCATCGTTAGTGCAAAGTAAAATATAATTTCAAAAGCATGGCAATATCTGAAACTTCACATGATTACGAACAAGCACACGACTTCATTAAGAAACTGTTACAAAATGATCCTTTACTGATTCATGAGTTATCCATTCTCGACGGAGCTCTCCGTTTTCATTCATAATTGAAAATATAAATCTAATAATGGCCCACTCATTTTAGAAAGAGTAAGCAACCATCATGGACACTTAACAAGCACGACTGTGTTTTAACAGTATCTGTTCAATGTTCAATTAAATTGTGTGTTCGCGTGTTTGTCAGCAATGCTTTGCAATTGCAGGGATTTTCGTGCTTTACAATTTGACATTATGATTCACCATTGTTAATGCAGCAGCTCTGGAATTTTGAGGTTTGCTTATTTTTAACCCTACAACCAAGTCACCAAAAATACTGGAAACATATCAAAATTTGATCTTTTTGTTGCAGATTTGAATAAAAATAATTGTTGAATTATGAGTATGAAACAGTTTTTCATTAGAATTTTTCTGTTGCGTTTTTTTTTTGGAACACTTGGTATGTATTTTTGTAAATAGTTGGCCTTAATTAGCAACTGTAGCTATAATTATGAACGAATTAATTATAATTATAACAAAAACAACAATAATAAGAGCTATATGTAACCCTTCACCACACAAAAAAACAATGAAATATGCGTTGTTCCAGGTAATTTGGTTAGGGTGTCCCAAAAAAGACTTCCTGCCTGAAAAATCACAAAAATTCTATTATAAGACCGACCGTGAAATTTCCTTTCTTGGCAAGTAGAACAAAGACGAAATTATATTTCCAGTCATAAATAATCTTGTGATTGGTTTTAAAATAAGAAAATCTAAATCTTTTTGGAGCTGCCTGGTTTTCAAGCATAATGGCTCCCAGGCAAGATGAACGATGCTGCCTAACCCTGTAGCGGTTTGGCCATCTGGCACGTCTTGTTTTGGTTCAGACGCCAAAACAGCCTCCTATCTAACTTTTGACAGCTAGGCACAGCAATAAATTTCGTGTGCTAATAGCTCCAAAAATGTACTTTGTAAACATATAATATTAACTTGAAATTGCCCATCATTATTGCTTACGTCAGCAGTTTCCTTGTATGATCAAGAAAAGAGACAAAAACTGGCCAAAAATCAAGAAGAATGCGACAAGATCACATTTGGAGCAGAAATTCCATTCATAGATGAGAACTATGATAAACTACTACAACTAACGCTAATCTGCGAATGAAATTTGCAAGATACTACAATTTGCTACTCTTTTCGCGAAAATTGCCATTCGAGAATTTGCGATTTTGACAGGGTCAGTCTCGGAAAATTGTCTCCCTCCCAATCATTTGTCAAAACATTTCAATGAAACTTTTAATACTAGTAGTAGCAACATAGGAAGCTGCGTAGACTTGCCCCAAGTCTAATTCGTCATAAGTCTTTTGTAATAATTTTGTATTTTGTAATAAGTCTATTGACTAAATTGACTTTGGGGCATGTCAAGTAGCTGCCTACAATAATTTTCGGCATTGCAGAGTTATCAGGAAACACCCCCCCTCAAAAAAAAATAGGATTGAAGAGTATAGCTCAGAATAAGGTTTTCAACGTGTCATTTCATACCCTTTAAGTGAAGAAGACACAAACTTGATCAACTTTCAATATATTTGGATCATTGAAAAAGAGATAAAAAAATTTTTATGATAGCTTTCATCGGCTTTCATAATCAAAAATTATATTCTCGGTTGGGGCTTTTTATTCCCGAATGGTTACAAGGCGAAACTTATTTTAGGAATAAAGAAGATCGTGCTGCTAGGAGAATTGTCAGAATTAATCCCACCATGATTCAAGACATAAAGGCACCACTTTGCACACTGCATGTTCCATATCATGATATAATGCAATGAGATTACTTCATTTCCCGTGGGGGAAAAGTTTATTACAAACATAATTGCTTCCAACAACGCAAAAGTGACTTTCGCTTTCTAAAATGACGTTCTCTTCCAAGAAATGACTAGCCAGGGGACAGGCTTCAAGGCTGATGAGAAAAGGAAGAAGAGAGCCTGTAGGCCTCATTTTTTAATTCCATATACCAGATCTGAGGTACAAAAGGTTCAGTGTAATTTGTGCAAGATTTCCATACCATAAACTTATGCAAATAGATTTAATGATCCATCTTACGTGTTACGACTCAATTATATTAATATGAGACTTCATAACTTGAATTTAAAGGAGAAATGGCAAAGAACACTGTCCACATCTAATTGTGTATATGGGATTCGAGCTGCAGCCTTTTCCTTCCGGGCATTTCTTTTCACTTTTTCCCATCCGCATTTCCCAGGTAAGCCATTCTCATAAAATATTTTCAAGACTAAGAGATGACAAAGAATTGGATTAAAGCGTCTCTATGTAACCTAGGCTATGCCTTTCCTCCGTTTGATTTTAAATTCCTTTGATAAAACTAATTAAATGCACATGCGCCACTGGTTCTACATTATTTTGCTTCTTTAGCTCTAAAAATCAATAAGGCAACTACAACTGACTGACACCTGGTGAGATTTCTCAATAAGTTTTGAAAGAAGGTTCGACGTTTTCCCGCAGAACACCACGGCGACTGCGGTAAATTCAAACATTCACAGGACTTCTCGTCTCTGAAATTTGTGTGCGAAACAGGTACGAAAGAATTCTTTGCTGAAAACGAAAAATCTGTCTGCAAATAGTTGGGCCAGGTCTAAAATGTGAATAACGCGGGCCAAACGAGAACAACAGTTGCATGGTATTCCTGCTGAAACTTCTTTGCTCAAAATTTCCGTGTGACTGTATGATGGCAGTAAATATAATCCAGGTTAAATTTGAGCAGCTAGGTTTATTTTCGAATTGGACGGTGTTTCAGAGAAAGTGAGGCCATGGCTAACAAGCCATCGAGCAAAACGACATACTAGATTCTTTGTTCGAAAAGACAAGGATGTCATTTGATAGATATGCAATGTAGAATATGAAATTAAACAATTGGACAGGTAGAGACGCGAGATGCTCTTCTGTGATCACAATGTGTCGATATATTTTCTGATATAAAATAATAAACATTTTCTTCACTGTGAAGCAAAATCCATGGTATCTGAAGTAACATCCTGTTTAATCAAATTGTTTTCAATCAGGTTTTCAAAGAGATAACTTTCCAGATATCACGGCTTCTGAACGGAGAATTGATGGAAAACATGGCGTGCTTTGGCTTTTTGGCATTAGATCTAAAATTTCAGATATCAGCTGGTCAAGGTCAGCAGTAGTCAAGGCTCCCCTAAACATAACTCATCTAGCCCAGCAAAATTTGGTGCTGGGGTAAAAGGCTTTCATGAGTCCTCTCTTTGAAAGCTATCGGTTTACAAGGTCTCCATATGAGAGTAGAAAGGTGAAACAAAAATTCAAAATTGAATTGGTTATAACTTTTATCCAAATAGCACTTCCTCATGGTACATGAATCATTTGGCAATAATTCAAGCAAATGGTCAGGGTTAACAGTCCAATTAAGATTTTTGGAAGCCATAATTCTGATAAAATCAATGCAAAATCTTATATGAACCCTATGACACTGCTTTAGAATTTCTCTGAAAGCAATTCATCTTCACAAATGAAATGCTATTCATGTTTCCATGAACTAAGAACCTGTGAGTCCTTCGGAGTTCCTTCTTACAAGACATTCTGCAAAATGAAAGTTTGCACGGAACTTATCCACACTACGTCCTGCCAGACTTGTCTCAAACCTCGCTGTCACTCCTATGAAAGTTTTGGCAATTTCGATTTCATGTACAATGAAGAGGAATAGTGATCGACCAACCGACCGGCCAACCGATTGATCGACCAAATGAATAAAGTGAATTAATAACTGAATAGTTCCATGGCTGAAAGCTAAGAGACAGGATGCTAAATGAATGAGTGGATAGCAGCATGTGCGAATGAACAGAGACAATTCTTGAAACATCCAGCAGAAAATACAGTTTTTCGGACGTTGATGTGCCCTATACTGGCAAAAGAATCTTCTCTGGGTGGCCAACAAAATAACAATAAGAATTGACAGCAGTCAAACTCGCATAACCCAGATAACGTCGACCCAAGGAAAACTTTCCTATCTACACGAACACCAGCTCATCGGAATAAAATTGAAAGAAACATTCAGATGGAGCTTTCAACTTTGTCAACTATTATACCTATCCGATAAAATATCAAAATAAACTTTTCTATCTACCTACTCCTGTAGTTGGAATGAATTAGTATGCAGTGCAGGTTACAATCCATCATTAAATAATGATAATGAGGATGATGATGATGATGAATATGTAAGCATGAATTATGCGGGCTGGGCTGCACTGAGCTCAAGTATAGTAAACAACAATCACCTTACCTCAAATCGTCCCTCAAGTACTCTCATCCTCGCTATTCCTTCAGACGGATGAACGTACATTGTAATGTCATCCAGTACACTTGATTCTTTGTGTCCATAAACCTGTTGAATGTAAAACGGTTGCTCTAAATTCATTTTTCAAGAGATACACGTTATATCTTCTGGTAAAAAACAAGTATATTTAGTTATAAAAAACCTTCAATAAACTTTGATAAACGATTGATATTTCTGATGTAAAGGTGAGTGAGTTTCTCTCCTTTGTCGTGAATAAAGATGGCTCTATAAGCAAGCTTTCAAAGAAGCTTTAAGTCGCAGCTTTTCTTCACCTCCAGGAGTACAAGTTTTCATTAAACAAAAGAATGCAGCAATCCAAAAATTTTGCCGGACAAATTTTTGCCAACCATTATATGAGATTTTCCAGAAAATTTTTGACTCCTGAACATATTCTGTCCCAAATGTAGTTTATGAGACACCTTGTCCCTTTAAAATATTAGATTTTCAGGATGTTTATAATGAAATATATTCAATGACAGCCTCGGGCTTAAAAAGGGGAGAGAAAAGCTCTTGAAGTTTTGAAATAAGGGAAGAAAAGGAACACAAGGGAACTGTCATTGCGTTTTTCATTAACAACCATAGCCATTTCCCGAAAATGGGAAGGACGCATCCTCCCCAATCCTCCCAATATATTTCAACAACAGTTATAAAAAGGAATATCGCACAAAGTAAAGACGGAAGATTAAAAGTTCCTCTCGGGTGTTATTAAACACGCTGAATATGTTAAAAATAATTGAGATTTACAAAAACGTCTTAATGGTAAAATTTGATAGATGTTTAGCCTCAAAAAATATTAAGTAATAAACCATGTAGAGAGGGTACCCAATAGCCCCCTGAGGGTTCCGATTTTCCGATTCCCGACATATCATTTCAATGACTTCCCAATGTTCATCCAAAAGAACATTAAATCCTATTTTTTAATTATTTTCACAACGGATGGTGGTGCCCAGAAGCGGGCTCCCTGCTTATGATTAGAACTGTCATTCATTTTAACTTCACAGTGGTTTTTAGCTTACTTTGAAAGCATTTCAAAGTCCATTGCATGCTCTGGAGCAGTTCATAATAGGGTTCTGTTCATGTTCTGGGGTTTGAATGCATATTTTTATGCCAAAATGAGGTACATCAAACGAGGCTAAAGCGGAATCTAACACAACTTTATCAATCCGGGCCAACCCCGCTTCCCGAATGCTGTTACCAAATTCCCGAATCTCTTTGAACAATATGACGGTTCCTGGTTCCTGCTTCCAAAATATGATGGTTCCCGATTCCCGAAAAACGTATTGGGTACACTCTGCAGAAAGTTTTCCATTCACTCAATGCTCTCATTAAAAAAACTGACAACAGATGG
Source organism: Aurelia coerulea (assembly GCA_039566865.1). Classification (NCBI taxonomy): domain Eukaryota; kingdom Metazoa; phylum Cnidaria; class Scyphozoa; order Semaeostomeae; family Ulmaridae; genus Aurelia; species Aurelia coerulea. The sequence goes on from CM076945.1 coordinate 18,954,226, forward strand.
GTGAATGTGCGTTTAATATACCGAGCTGTGCTCCTAGATAAGCAAAGCAAATTAAAGCCAACCAGACGTAGATTTTATTCTCCATCAATATTTTGGCTGGAAAACCCTATTCTTCTGTCAACGTATCCAACATATGATTATATGCTAAATATGGCGGCAAGGAACTCTCTACTAAGATGGATTGTGTTCTCTATTCAAATCGCTGTAGAATCGTTAAATATTCATAATTGGAGCGCAATGCATTTTGGTAAAATGCCTCACCACAACTTTAAGCATGTCGTCAATTCAAGCTATGAAGTTTACCAAACGGAAGACCACCAAGCAAGTTCTTACCTTTTTCAAATTTCTAAAAACTTCCCGAGAATATCCTGGTAGAAACCCAACTTCTCGAACAAAATCCATTTCAGGATCTTTAACATCGTTGAACATTTGGAGACTCTTTTCGATAATCTTTTTGCATTTCTTCACCTCTTCACTTTTATTCTTGTTTCTTTCGTCAATGTATTTTCTGAGAACCTCTTCAATGCTGAATGGGTGCCTAAAAACACGAGATCAATCTGTATGTAAGAATCAAACGTGTACCAGTGTATTCGATTGGCCCTACGAAAAAAACCTGTGATTTTTACATTAGCTTAAAGTAAATCAACGGACTTAAAAGCAGAGTCGCTAAGGGAACTGGGTCAGTCTAAATATAACCTATTGCATTTGATGTTCCTGGTCCATGAAAACAACTGGAACATAAGTGACGCGTGTCATTCTTTTGTGCTATGTTCTATATTTTTTGTGCTTTGCGCTCCGTTCATTTACCAAGCGAAACACATTTTATCAACAAGAGACAAAAGTAGGAAGAGACATAATATAATTTTGTTCTCGAAGACTATGACAGATATTCTTTAAACAATGTATTTTTTTCTCTTTTCAACCGGAAGCTGCCAGGAAAATTTCAAGCACCAAAACAACCATCATGCGTTTGTCTATTTATCTTATAGTTTCAAGTGACTATAAGATTCTTTTGGATGATACAAAGGTGGACAACTAAATGATTTAAAATTTTTGAGCGTGTCATCAAGTCAAGATTTGTCAACAAGCTATGCCTAAAACAACGTGATTAATACTGTTCTTACCAAGTTACTAGCCATTCCAATACACATATATCATTCATTAAAAATACAAAAAATGTTCCAAGATTCAATCTAAGCACAAAACAGGAGCAACATTTCAGTTTAATTGTAGTGTTTGTACCGTGTGTCTTTCAAAGAGGTACCCCCGTTTGTATCATGAATAGCAGATCTGGCATACTATAATTTCCATGATATTTTAGGATGTTTCATCTATTTGAGAAGTTTCCTTTATTCCTGTCAATCATCTGCTGCAGGGGGAAGCGGGGTTTTCTATATGTAGTTCTAATTTAGTTGATTTAATTTGTGATAAAAAATACACATAGACACTGTAATGTTCGTAACTGCTTACTTGAGTGGAATGAACTTTATTATGTGTTGAGGGCATCCACGTCTGTCGGCATTTTCAAAAAGAAATTATTTTCACAGATTAGACCTCCTGCCAACTCCCTTTATGATATTCACAATCCAAAATGGATTGCGTACTTAACTCAGTTGAGGGTTGGGCTGAGCAAACTCAATTTGACACAATCAACCCAATGTGCCCAATTAACGATGGCATTGAGGACACGGAACACTTTTTGCTGCTCTGCAATTCTTTCACTGTGTACAGACGAAGACTTCTCGCTGGTGCAAATGATGTGTTCCGAATGTACGGATATTCTGAAGCCCCGGGCAACAATATTTTGCAGCTTTTACTATAGGGAGATGAAAACCTGCCTTTGGAAGCAAATGAATTAATCTTGAACTTAACAATTAAGTTTATTTTGGAAACAAAACGCCTTAATTAACTTGTCCATTTTCTTATGAATACCCTCCATATCCCAACCCTCCATCTGTTTAATGTCCCTTTTTAGTTTAAATAGCTAGTAGTTTGGGGTAGCTTGCAACCAAGAAAGATATTTTGCCAGCGATGATATCTGGGTCTAAAGTTTAGGCTCTTCATTTAATTCAAATTATTTGGTTGCAGGTCATCCTGACTTGTAGCTTAGGTTAATGTTCGTATGCTGTTCGTTCTGTTCTATCTTGAATATATAAAAAAATGTTCGTAATGGCGGACAGTAAGAAAGTCCATAGCTACAATAATTCAAAGAATCACTTTCGAAACAGAACTCATACCTTCGCTTGAATATTTGTTGCAGTTGGCTTGCTCGATCTCTCTGTTGCATCTGTTCATCTTTGGCTATGAGCAGCATTTCAAGAATAAGCATTCTAAGCAGCATTTCTTGCTTTTTTGATTCATCTGGCATTTTTTGCAAATTTTCTTTAAACTGACCATGCACAAAATCATGTCGACACTAAAATAATAGATGTGAAATTACAAACACAAGAGAATAATTCTTTGCAAACTTGGAATATAAAAAGCTGTAACTACAAAAAGAATTGAAAGGGGTTTAATAATACTACACTAAAGCAACTATAGTTCAATTAAGTCATGGACGATAGGAGCTATAAGTAAGAGTCATCTTAGGTATCAATAAAGGCTTCAATTTCAGCGAACATGTCAAACTCAAATTATAGCTCATCGTCTCAAAAGCAAAACAACAACCTTGTCTCCTATGTTTCTACAATTCTATAACTATTTTACTACTACTTGCTACGAAAGACAATTGCTGCAGCAGGAAAATTAGTCAAAACAGTATGTGTAATAAAATGTCCAAGTTTGACCAGTCTCAGTTTGATTTTAGCCTTGTTCTGGTTAGGAATAACAGGGACTCATTGTAATCAGCCACTCAAGACATATTTGCAGAATAACTGAGCTATCCGTTGTCCTACAACCCCTACCCTCTCCATTCTTTCTATTCAAGAAAGCTGCCTACAAAATGACTGCAAAGAACATACCTGTAGGAGGTAATAAGCAAATGCTCCTGGATTTTCCTTCCTAAGTGCTCCGCATTCAAGTGATTTGAATTGCAGCCTGAAGTATAATCCTTTCTTCTTTATGAACTCTTCCTTGATAATCGTTGTGTATGGTAAGTATAACTTTCCACCAAATTGATCCATGGAGATTCCAAATAATGCAACATGGTTAGGAAAAATCTGTAGGTTTTTCGCAGAAATCTGTAGGTTTTCACAAATTTCTTGAACGATTTCCTGTTTGATGGGAAAAATGATGAAAACAGCTTGAATTCACTTGTTTTATGTCACACGAAAAAGTGACATGAAAGGACAAGACTGAGAGAGACATTACAGACACAGTTGTCGCATGGGTCTTGCTTTGCAGACATGATATGCATTAAACGTGCAAACCTTTGGACAAATAAATTGTTTCCAAGGAATGTGAGGCCATCTGAGACTTCCCTAAAGTTTTTAACATTTCATATGCCCTTGTAGCAACGCCTTATCAATTCTCCATCACAGTTAGCTGGCCACGTTTCTCCAAAATTTTCCCTGCATTGAAAATTCATTGTTCCAAAATGAAAAAAGACTCCAATTTCCTTGTACTATTTGATTTGAATGCTATTACTCTGGCAACAGAGTAAGGTTTACCGAAGCGATGCAAAGGACCAACAAATTCACGCAGACTGTCTCGGTAACTATCTCTACAGAGACAATGTGACGCAGACATATCCATGCTCGGGGAGGGGTACATGACTTGTACCCCGCCCCGATGGATGGGAGTTTGCCACCCGGTTTTCAGAAAGCTACCCTCTTCTAATTACCGAAACTTGCCTTGATGATACCCACTGTTATGATGAACTTTGGCGGAAAACTGCCCATTTTTAACGATTTTTTGCGAATTTCGAAACTCTACCAATGTTTATCGAAAATCTACCGAAAAAGGACCATTGTTTAGGCCAAAAAACCCACCCATATGGGCAACACATACTCGTACCTTGAAAATGCTATCCCCCCCCCCCCCCCCTCGAGTATCCAAGTCTTTGCGATCTTTTCCATCGAATAATAAACGACACAAGTAAAGCTTTGTAGTCTAAGCCAAGTTATGTCAGTGCGAGGCTGTTGCAGGGGGGGGGGGTACTTAGCATATTTTTCCAACGGGGATGTGCCGTTTTTCAAGCTTTCATTTTCATCTATTTTTTCTAGAGCGGGGTATCAAAAGAAGGCAACTTTTCTGGAGCGAGTTGTCACAATATGTCAAAAGGGGAAACTTTGTTAGATCGGGTTGTCATTTAATCATTTCAATGACAACCCGATTCTCTTATAACTGTTACATTACAGCCCTGAAGAAGTCCTGCATGGCAGGACGAAATATTGGCATACAATTTATTCAACCATTTGCTGTTGTTTTTGTTGTATTGCGGTGTTTCTGCCTTTAAACTTATTTGTCATTTAATCCCCACCAACAACAATTTCTTTACAAATTTCCTGATTTAAAATCTTAAAGCTAGTTAAGACTTCATGGCTTCATGTACAGAACTTTGCTGCACTGACTCATGACAAAACCTGACTTGGCTTGACCTATGGTTACTTGGCACCGTACTGCATTGTCTGTTGTGCTAGAATTCTCAAGAATTTAGGATTTCTTGAAAATTCTTAGCTCTTGAAAATTCTTGTTGAAACAAGTTTAAGTCTTTCATAGGACTCAAGAATTGATATCAGAGTGTACAGAATTCTTGCTATGTTAATGTGGCACCGAACAACTGATCAAAACATTCCAGCAATGAAAATTAACATTCAGTATGGGACACATTTTGTAGCAATTGTTTCTAAAAGAAATTACAGACAACCAAATCAAATTTTTATATTGCATTATAGCCTTGAATTTGTATAGGTCCCTTCAGCTGAGAAGCCACTGTGTCTTATGATCTTTTCAAGTGGAAACAATCCTTTAAAATTATATATTTTCAAGAGCCAACTTTTAAAATTTTGACAATTTCTATTTCTTCAGAAATGATGTCAGATATGTCACATCTCCCTACTGGGTAACCAATTACCAATATTTTTTGAAAATTAGATTACAGTATCCCCCAGACCTTTGATCAATCTCTCTTACCACTCACATTAAAACGGGCCAAACTGCCCTCAGACTACATCATTTTACTATGCTTCAGGATAAATAAAACACCATAATTGCAGTTGTGAGTATCCAGCAGTAATCTGGCAAAACATACTGAAAAACACCCTTGAACACTTGAAAATTTAACAATGGCCTTAGAAAACAAAGTAAGCAGTACAAAATATTACTGAACAATTTGGCAGTGAGAAGGCAAAACAATTTGAAAAAGGAAAGGCCATGATACCAGCGTCGATTGTTGGATCCAAAGATGCTTGCGGTGACGAATAAATTAATAAGTGTAAAGGCAGAAATGCCGCAATACAACAAAAACAACAGCAAATGGTTGCATAAATTTTATGCCAATATTTCGTTCTGCCATGCAGGACTTCTTCAGGGCTGTAATGAAACAGTTATAAGAAAAATTTAAATATGTACAGCGATTTGAAAAGGAGAAATAACACGTGATTGGCTAGATATGATGGCTACGCAGAGGTTATATCGGTTAGGTTTACAACGGTTATGTTATGTAGTAATGATGATGATAACGACAATGATGCTAATGATGATAAATGATGGCAAAACAAACCACTATTTTAAAATTTTGCTGAACTTTGTTTCAAAATTTCCTTGCTGAATTTTTCGAGGACTCAGTAAAATTGAAAAACAAATTTTCAAGAGTTACACAGTACAGGCCTTGTGCACATTAACACAAAAAGAATCATTTGCACTATGATAAGAATTCTTTACCCATATGACAGACTGAATTTGCCTGAACAAGAATTTGAATGCAGGAAAACGATAATGATAACAAATGTGCACAATGGATGTACTGTAATAAAAATCAAATGTTGATGATTTTCAAAATATCCTTTAGGCTTTGTATGTACTGTGCATGGTGCCTATAAAATAAGACTGACTTTCAATAAGAATAAGACTGACAGTAATCTCTGACTTTGGGGTTCTTATCAGTATGATCAAATAAAGCTCTTCGTTGTGTTATTGGTAAATAACTAAAAGTTTTTATCAAACTAATAACTTAACTCACTACCAGTTAACAAAGTTTATCAATGGCAATCAAAAGCCCTTCACTGTAATACAGAATGGGTTAAACCTATTTGAATTGTGGTTTCCAAGAATCACTGCATGGTCAACAGGTAGACCACATCACGAAATCTATTGATTACAAATATTTATGTACCAATGCAACAGAACTGAAGTGAAGCGGAAGCAAACGTAAAAGATCATGTGAAACAAGAAAACTCTCCTAAATTTTGGAAACACAAGTCTCTGAGGACATTACAAATCTCAAAGGATCATAATTTTCAACTTTTCATTTGAAGAAATTTCTTTTATCAAAGAACAATTACAAGGAAAATTAGATTTTTGTTTCCATGTCAATCCTTCAAGAGAAGTATTAAATCATGAAGGAGCACAAAGAATCACTGTTAAAGGCGATTTCAGTATCTAATGTGAATGAAAATATTTCCATAACAACAATAAAATATTCTAGGTTCATTTCATGCACATTTTTGGGTGGGAAAAAGTTATCTTATGGTTAGGTATGTAGTTGTATTATATAAAAAAAGAACATCTGAAAACACTAGTAGGTTTGCAGCTACATAATATTCCAGCGAAGTTCCCAGAAGCACAGACCACAGTCCAATATTGTCTCTACTCATCCACGGGGGATCAAGAACTTACCTAATATTGCGAAACTACGAAGGGTAATAATTATATAAAATGATAACGTGTTTATATACAACGCAGAGGATTGGCCACATTTAGGCACGATACTGAAAAAGCACAATTAAATTTACTGAGCAATGCGAGTAAAATTAAACCCAAATTCTCGAGTGCAAGAACCGACGTTGCTTTAGTTTTACACATAACAGGTAATGTCGTCGGAGGATTCAAATGTGAAACAAGGAAATTGAAACGTATCTTTTGATATTATTCATTCTCGACATGCATTACGTTTAAGTCAGCATCAAAGAACATTCTGAAAACACAGCCTGAAGTTTCGCAACAGCAGATTCAAATTTGTTAAGTTATAAAACCTATCCCACTCAAAGTCGTAGTCCGACGCTCCTGTTGTTGTACTTGCTTCGCCCTTTCTTTGGCATGTTGTCGATCGATGAAGATTTCTTCAGTAAATTCCTTTCAGCTCTTCAAAACAAACCATTCATTTCCAAGCAATAATAACCTACCTTTACTGGGATCCCATTTGCAGCATCAAAGGTGAATTTTTGCGTCTTCTTTTCGAGTGGCCTTTCGTCGATGATGAACACTTCACAATGGGACTTCTGCACGCCATTTGTTGGCTTTGACTCTTTAGGCCTGCGTGATAAAAACGGTGGCCGCCGAGGCATTTTCTTTCAGTGGGTCCAATCTTTGCTGATGTCTTTCCGATCAGTTTCGAGTAAAAAACATGGCTGAATTCGATCTGTAAGACTTCCGCAATGATAAATTTCGTACAGCATCCCGATTATTACTTTCACTTTGGCTTGTCCTTCTTGGAACCAGAAGATTCGACATTTTTCCCTGAAAATCAATCGCTCAGTTCATGTCTTCGTTTTTTCTTAGAACGCGCTTTGCATGATGGGTGGGTCGAACCCAGGTTCTTCCACGAAATTCAAACATGGCAGATGCGCTGGAGAAATATTAGACTGATTATATGTTCGTAGGTTATCGCTATTGATAGTTCAGTCGAACGCGTTGCTCGAACGCTTTTGTTTGCCTTTGGCGGGAAGCTTGAATTGAAGAAGAATCAGCCAATCCCATCAAGTTATTTCAAGTCTTGCATCCTCAGGAACAAATTTGTTCCTGGCGAGAATTTTTTTGCCGTTTTGAGAAGAGTTATTGTTCAGGATACCGAGGACTGCCCCTTTTGTCTGGACCCTTTGTTATGCTGGTAAAGTTCAAAGCAGATCAACACACTCGGAAACCTATTACCATGCGCGAGAATTCTTTGTTTCCTTGCTAATTCTTGTTTGGATTGTGGCCGGATTATCTGCCCACATTTTTACCACAGAACCAAACATGCGCTCTGCGCATGATCACAGGTTTCCTTTTTGGGGGATAACCGTTGTTTTGAACTTTGAGGATTCGTATCCCCAACAAGTTAGTTTAGTCCATAAGGCCCTCAACTGGAGCGACAACAACAACATTAATTCGCTTCAATTAGATGAGCGTAAGTTGAGGGTCCTTATGTAGTGAGGCTAGAGAAATATCGGCAACAAACAAAACGCAATTATTTCAAAGCTCTCAACTTCGTACCTTGAGCAAAAAAGTTGAACCAAGGAATAAGTCAAACAATGGAATGGGGACAGTTGCAATTGTAATATCTGTAAGTAGCTGAAATTGTAAATATTGTATTTTTGTAAATAGTTGGTTTGAATTAGTTGCCCTATTTATAGAGTAAACTAAACTTTGTATCCAACTTTAAATAAATTCTTTATTATTTATTATTATTATAAGTCACGGCACGGCCCTGATACCGGGGGGATGGGGTACTTTACCCTGGGTACTAGAGCCAAAAAATAATAAAATAAGAAAATTTAAATTTTCAATTTCCTTCTAATTTTGAGGCTCTGGTACCCAGGGTTGGGTTACTTCTATTATTTCACCATCCCCACCATCCAATCATAAAGTGATAATGTGTGCCAGTTTTTGGGTTATTTTGGCACGATATTCTGGGAATAGGATGTACTTTTCATAGAAATATTCTGGGATTGTGGTGTAACCATTTAGTAGAAATTCTCGAGGGGTGTATCACTCTTCCGAAATGTCGTACGAGATTTTTCTTAAACAATAGGATTTTTAGGGATTTTTCTTGAAAACAAAAGGATTTTTGCCAAAGGCGTCCGAGATTTTTACAGAGTGATACGCCCCTCGGAAATTCTGAGAATGTTACGGTTTTGGATAAACATAGGGATAGACAACAATTTTCCAATGTTTTGTGTAGTGAAAAACACTCGCCAGAATTCAGAAACCTCGGGAGAACAGCAGCATGTGAGGATCGGATGAGGGGACTGGTTCCTTGCTCCCACGAAACTCATATCAGAGTATCTTTACCGCCGGAGTCAGCGAGCGGGGTATACAGTATATCTTGCTGACTGCTGGATGAGTACTTCTTCGTGGGTATCATGTCGTCTCTTTTCCAAAGCCAGGTATCGAAAACCTTTCAAGCAGCCTCCTCTTGGTGTCATTTGCTTCTTGGAAGAGAAGAAGGGAACCAAGTGATATTCGTTTCAATGGATGCCAACAATTAGCTATCTCAGTCATGATCAATTTGGTGTTGTTTCAAGCAGACACTGTCACGGTCAAACATCATTTCGAGGAAATCAGTCAGTTTTTCAATTCCATTATCTTTTGCATGTGTATGTTTCTGGATACCCGAAAAAGTTTGTGTCAGAAGCTCGTGAGGCTCTTGAGTATTTCGTGCCGTCCCAGATGAAGCCGATTATGATGGAATATTCGGTTCAAAATCTTTTATCTGTTTTTAGAGCCCCATTTTGCAAAATCGGGCTCGAAAATGAAAGTCGCACTCGAGTTTTGTCGCATGCGCTAAACTGTATTCCTTGGACTTTTCGGGCCGAATGCGGCAAGGATTTTAAAACCCAGAAACTTGCGCGCGGTCTCTTATCAATAACGCGCACTATTACTCGGGCTCCATTTTCAAATAAAGCACCCAGAAAATTAAACTACCCCGAATGAAATTAAACTACCCCAAATGAAATTAAACTCTGTGAAAATTAAACTCTTAGAATGCATAGCAACAAAATAAACTCTTAGGAATTAAACCCCCCAGAAAATAAACTCTTAGGAAATAAACTCTTAGGAAATAAACTCTTAGGAAATAAACTCTTAGGAATTAAACTCTTAGGACTTTTGGTCACGTCATCATAACATCGGAAATTAAACTCTTACGACTTCTAAACAAAATAAACTCTTAGAAATCTGATACCTCTGTAATACTGCTAATTTTGGCGTAAGGATTTTTCCCTCGTAAGAATCTCTAGCTTTAGATTTAGGCCCATTTTGGAAGAATTCACTTAGGCCCTGATGCGTCATTTTGCGCAATCATCGGGTGTCGTCTATTACGTGTCACTATCTGTATTGAAATAGACATCCCCACTTGCGTCAGAAAGGCATTAGATGCAATACGTGGAATCCCCCGCCTCTGTTTCTTTTGTTTAGAAGGATTAGTAATTTGCCTTGCCCAAGCTATTTTATTGTCAGGTCATAATTATTAGTTACCCTATTTGGAAGTAATGCAAGTTCTCACGTAACGTAATATTATTGTCTGTGGTGCAACATTTATAACATTCTAGAATATTCCTTTGTTTTAGTCATGAGCCCTTTGCTGTATAAATAGTGCCGTGTATCGTTAGATTCTGGGAACAGCAATGGATTAGAAAGGCTAATGTCGGACGAATCAGTTCTGGGCGCAAGAGGCTTGTGAAAGCTCTTGTTGCCCAAATTTTGTTAGGTGTCATGAGGTTGGCATACTAAGGCTTTGGAGAAGCCACCAGAATCACATTAGTCTTTGGATTTAGAGTAATATGAGAGAAGAATTTAAGATCAAGAAACGAGCGCCAAGAATATGTGTATTTTCTGAAGAGTGCCTGTAGCTGCTTCTGATTCTTTGTCGTCGTAACCATGAAACAGTTTACATTTGGTGTCAGGTGTGGGATTGTTGTGGGATTGTTGTTGGATTCAAGACCGTCTATCTACAATTGTTAGAGGTGCTGGAAACAGACCCCGAATCTTAGCCCGCAAGATGAAAGAAGCAGCGAATTTGGTAAGAGCAACGAAAGAAGATAGAACGAGGTAACACGATATTTTTTTGACACGGAAAAGTCAACAGTTTTAAGCTTGGACATTGACATTTAAAAGAAACATTTTTGCTAAAGGCGACGTATGCTCTGGTGTAACCTGATGAGAAACGAACACCCTTAACACGCACTATGTTTTCTTGGAACCTGCGAGAGAGCATGGGTTTCGAACGAGGAAGGCGACGAACACTTGTCTGAAAGATTAAAGAGCTCGAACACCCTGAACACTCTACTGAAATTCATTTGTTTATTGATGTATCGTGTATGAAGAAGACCATTCGTAAAGTTTAATTAGTAGATGTAGATATGTAAATTTATCATTCGATTTTGTCTTAGGTTACCTTTATTTCATAGTCCACACAGATAGAATCGAGGACGATTCCTTTTCTTTGATGGGGAGGTATGTAATACTGCTAATTTTGGCGTAAGGATTTTTCCCTCGTAAGAATCTCTAGCTTTAGATTTAGGCCCATTTTGGAAGAATTCACTTAGGCCCTGATGCGTCATTTTGCGTAATCATCGGGTGTCGTCTATTACGTGTCACTATCTGTATTGAAATAGACATCCCCACTTGCGTCAGAAAGGCATTAGATGCAATACGTGGAATCCCCCGCCTCTGTTTCTTTTGTTTAGAAGGATTAGTAATTTGCCTTGCCCAAGCTATTTTATTGTCAGGTCATAATTATTAGTTACCCTATTTGGAAGTAATGCAAGTTCTCACGTAACGTAATATTATTGTCTGTGGTGCAACATTTATAACATTCTAGAATATTCCTTTGTTTTAGTCATGAGCCCTTTGCTGTATAAATAGTGCCGTGTATCGTTAGATTCTGGGAACAGCAATGGATTAGAAAGGCTAATGTCGGACGAATCAGTTCTGGGCGCAAGAGGCTTGTGAAAGCTCTTGTTGCCCAAATTTTGTTAGGTGTCATGAGGTTGGCATGCTAAGGCTTTGGAGAAGCCACCAGAATCACATTAGTCTTTGGATTTAGAGTAATATGAGAGAAGAATTTAAGATCAAGAAACGAGCGCCAAGAATATGTGTATTTTCTGAAGAGTGCCTGTAGCTGCTTCTGATTCTTTGTCGTCGTAACCATGAAACAGTTTACACCTCGATTTTCGCATGCGTTGAATTCCCAAAGAAACACACAGAATATGACTATCATAAAAGGCGGACCAGTACTACCATGGACCTAAAGCACAACTTGACTCGGATCTTCATTTCTCTTGGTCATTCCCCTTTTGCACCGTCCAAAACACGGACCATGAGTTGGACTAAAGAATATGAAATTTGGACTCTGGACCATGATTTAATTTGGATTACTGGGGTTTGGTGGGGGAGTTTGGGGGGGGCCAATGTTCTAAATCAAGACTTTTTCAATTCAGATGCTTTGTGGGAATACGTACATACATATTTTATAAAACACTTAACCCTATTCGTCCTGGGGGGGCCTTTTTCGACCCCCTATCAGACTTTGCTGGGTTACCCTAAAACGACAAAAGATATAATTTAGTCTATAATTTAATAAACTAAATATAATTGTAATTACATTTATATAAGATATTATTTAATAAACTATAATAAAATATAGTTTTGGTGACTTCTACTCAAATTTGAAAGGCAATTAAATTCTTAATATTTCATTGTTCTATCTCTGACCATGTGACCACAGTCACAGTAATACCATATTTGGAGAGTAGTCAACAACAAATAAGCTTAAAATGCCCGTAGTTTTCGTGTCGTTTGCTTGATCGATCTCAAACATGCACCATTTGATTGCATTTGATGAGTACATTCATTTGATATATAAATGTTTCATATTTGCTGATGTCAGCAAAATTTAATATCTATGACGTCATTCACATTTATGACGTCATTTCTCTAACAAAGAAGTGTAAAATATAAATTTTTTTAGTCTAATTTGCTTCATCTTATTAATTTCATTCATTTTGAGTCTATTTTACCAGATAAAAGGACAGGACTGGCAAAAACTTGCAATGAAAATAAATGCATCCAACAAAAGGCTAATCTAAAGCTAATTGTGCTAAAAATAGAAACTAACAATTTTTCAAAAGATTATATTTTTAAACTATGACATGTTGCCTACTATTTGAAACAAATTTGGAGATAATCGGTTTAGTGGTTGATTAAATAAAATTTTCTGGTAAAGAAGGTATTATACTTGCCGATTTTCCTCAGTTTTTCGGTTGACTAGCAACGAATCATGTGACTTATTAATTTTAATTGTTATATTTGAATAGCCAATTGTCTAAAGAACAATGGGGGTAATTCTTATTTCATATCTTTAGTAGTTTTGGAGAAAAAGGGGGGGGCGAATTATAAAAGCTTCAAATTATAAAAATCTCTTAGCTCTCCAGCTCAAAATGTTTATATTTGCCCTTTAAGCTTCTATGAGGGGTACTTCGGGGTTTGCGGTATTGCGGTATCGGGGGTAAATTTTGTGCGGTATTGCGGTAACGACGGGAAAAACTTGCGGTATTGCGGTATCGAACTTTCACAGCGCGGTATGCGGTATTGTAGGAAATTAACATCCAAATTTCCTGTAATACCATTTTCCTGTTGAGGAACGAAGCATCTTGGAGACGAATTGATATAGAGGAAAGAACAACTAAGGAGAGGGAAGTCCCCTATCTATCTCTCTCTCTGTGTGCCTGCTCTACCTGCTCAACCTTGAAAAAGGTACTTGCGGAGGAGGGCACGCAACATTTTTATCTGAAGAAAAAGAATCAAATATTTGCACGAGTTAAAACTTGAAATGTGGGAAAATCCCCGGGGGGTCTACTTAATACAATGACCACGCGGGGATGTGCCTGCCAATAGGGTATCATTTTCGGCTGAAAATTCCGGGACAGGATTATACCTTTTGCACCTTTATTCCGGGACCGGTGTGTCCTTTAGAGCTACTTTTTCCAGGACAGGTCAGATCATCATTTAAAAAGATACTCCAATTCATGAACTTATTCAATTAAAATGTTAGTAGCGATAGCAATTAGCGAAAACTACTTTTAGTAATATCATTTTCACGAGAACCATCAGTTTCCCCGATCTTATTCCATGATAGGTATTATGTTTTCTGGCAGGCACATCCCCGTTGTTTTTCTCCAAGGTAGACCCCCCGGGGGAAAATCACCCCTCTGCTTTCAAATCAGGCAATCTGACAATGTTGGGCAACTATACGCCTATCACGGCAATTCCTCCTCTATCAAAAGTTATGGAGAAGATCATTTATAATCAACTGTCCCAGTACCTTGAGTCGAATGGCATATTGTGCCCACATCAGTTTGGGTTTGACAAGGGAGCTCTACGCAACATGCAGTTACCTTACTGTCAGAAAAGGTTACACAAAAAATTAATAAAGGGCTATGTAGTGGTGCTGTCTATATTGACCTCCGTCAAGCCTTCGACACAGCATGTCATGTAACCTTGCGGGAAAAATTACCAGGTGATGTGGAATTACAATGGAAAGGTGATTATGTCTTTAATAGAAAACAAAAAGTAATTTTTGATAGCACCAGCTCATGCGAAGAAAATGTTACATGTGTTGTCCCACAAGGATCCATCCTGGGGCCCCTTCTTTTTAGGCTGATAATCAACGACATCATTCCATATTCCGCTCACTGATGCTGGCATTATATTATATGCCGACGATAGTGTTTAATATTGTGCACAAAAGAACTAAAATGAAATAGAACATTTACTGAATGAACAGTGCACTGCAAACAGTTGCAGACTGGTTTAATGAAAATAGCTTGTTCATTAACTTGAAAAAAGGTAAAACTGAATTTTGCTATATGGATCACATCAAAAGTTGTCCAAACAGCCAAAGGTGGACATCAAAATCTACAATCAAACTATTCATGAGACAAAATCATACAAGTACATTGGTGCAGATTTGGATAACCATCTGCATAACCTATATCAACTTTTATCTCGTATTCGCAAAAAAGTCAACCGTCATGTAGCAGAATCGATATACATAACAATGATACGATACGGCCACTACGGTTGTACTGCTACCCACTACAGCTTTCCCTACCACAAGTAACAGTAAACAAGCTACAGTGTACACAAAGAAGAGCAGCCAGAATTTTCAACCCAAGAAGAGCAAAGATAACGTCATGGGACAACAAAGACCTGAATGGTTACTTCAAAAGATCTCAGCATGACATTAACACTCTTGTGTTGTTTTACCGAAAATGCGCACTGAAACTGGAAAAAAATCGTTTGCCTACCAGGGAGTCCGCATTTTCAACCGACGAAATATCCATCTTGCTATATAAATAGAATATAAAACCATCGAAGTATTTGTAGATGTCCAAGAAAAACGTATTTGACTCTAATAAATTCTTATCCTTTAATTGTACATTAAACTATTTTCATTTTATTCTACTTTTTTGCCTTAATTTCAACTACAACGATTGTCAATAGGTAGGATTACAGGTCCTGTAATGATAACAGATAGTTTTATGCTGAACAAGTCAACCTGTCAAAATATTAGTTATTATTATTATTATTATTATTATTATTATTATTATTATTATTATTATTATTATTATTATTGCATTTTGTTTTGAAAAGTTTCCTTTCGAACCATGTTGCTTTCGAATACATTTGCACTTTTGACCCGGATATTAACAGTACCACTAAAGGGTAAACAGTTTAGATCAATGATACGACTATGATATAAGATCTGTTCTATATATTCATAATTTCTGCCGTCAATGCAGTTTTACTAAAAGCACATCGATGAAATTGTTCCCCATCGTTCTCACATCACTATTTTGTCTGTAAAACATCTAACTACGATCTAATAGATCAGACTACAAATTTTGATGGAGGAAGGTGGATTTAGGTGGGAATCAAACTGCTACAGACCGGTGTACTGTATTAATAGCTTTGTTTTTAGTGTTCTAGCGTTTGCGGTATTTTGCTATTTTTTAGTGCGGTATTGCGGTATTTGGTGTCTTTTTCGTGCGGTATTGCGGTATTGGGACCCCCCCGAAATACCCCCCTTCTATGGTTTATAAAATTTTCATACAAATAAAACGTTTTGTTGGACGGTTGCTAACCCAGAATTAAAATTTGACATGGACACTAGACTACACGTTTGGAAAAATTCGATAATGACGGCCGTTGATCAAAGCTGTGCATTGAATCTTGAGAGCAAGATTCAGAGCAGAGAAAATTTCAGAGCAGAGCAAAATTCAGAGCAGAGCAAAATTCAGAGCAAAGAAAAATTCAGAGCAGAGCAAAATTCAGAGCAGAGCAAAATTCAGAGCAGAGCAAAATTCAGAGCAGGCATTGTAGGTACGCATAAAGCTTTTTAGAGGCTCAGATATTTCATTTTTAAGAAGACGATGAAAATTCTCATGAAACGCCATGGATATAGTTCAAACATATGCAATAGGCATACAAAAGAGCACCAATTAGGAAAAAAATAGCTCTCTATAAATGCTTTCATATAAAATACATGAATTTAGATAATTATTTAATACAATTTGGCAAAACAATTTTGCCCATTTCAAAGTACAAGTCAGTGTAATGACCAGTGAAGGCTGGTTCAAATCCCACGATGAACTATTTTCCTCATCAACAATTTTTCAAATGCGACAGAAGTTCATCTTAAATTCTAAATTGGGAGGGCTATTTGAATAGAAAGCCTGATTTAAACCTGGTGGTAACAATCTGATTTAACGGTAAAATATCGCTCCCAACCCAAAATGAACTTTTATTGCATTTGAAGCAATGTGGATGATGAAAACGACGATAGTTATTCGGGCAGTTCGAGTGAGCCGTCAGTGATACGTTGCCTTCCAAGTGCATTTAGGTGAAAGCTCGAGCTCCACGGCAAGGAAGCACTCATCGCTCGAGGAATTCCTTTTTGAGGTACTACTGCCATCGATTGCTATTAAATAACTGCAAAGTCGTAAGGAAACAGTTTCGCAATTTCCAAAAGGCTTTGCGGTGAGTACAAAAAGATCTGCATTTTGTAAGACCTCGTTGGACACATAAAGCCTGGAAATAAAGGAGGGAATAAATGAGGTCTCATACGAGATTCTGCTGACGTGTGCTTTCAGTACCTCTTTCTCATTTAATAAATGTTATACAATGAAGTTATACAATGATTTGCCTACAGACGTAAGAACTGCTGAAAACAAGAAGGATTTTAAGAAACAATTGGATATGTTTTTAAAAGTGAAGTAGCTTAGTAGATAAACTTGGCTTTTTAAATCATCATGGACTTTTAATGTGATATTTTATTCACAGTTATATAATTGTAAATTAGGTTTTTAACCCGGGGGGGGGGGTACATGACTTGGGGATGGACGGGGGTCTGCCGCCCGGTTGTCAGAAAGCTACCCTCTTCTAATTACCGAAATTTGTTTTGATACCCACTTTTATGATGAATTTTGGCGGAAAATTGCCCATTTTAATCATTTTTTTGCAAATTTCAGCGAAATCCCACCCTTGTTTATGGAAAATTTGCCGAAGAAGGACCCTTGTTTAGAGAATTTTGGGCCCAAAACCCACCCATATGGGCGGCACATACCCGTACCTTGAACATGTTATGTACCCCCCCCCCCCGGGTTTTTAACATTTCTTTTCTTTTCTTTTTAAGCAGGACAGGCATTGAAAACAACAATTTTTGTTGCAGCTTTAATCCTGTTAAAATATTCGTATTATTATTATTATTATTATTATATGAATGAAGACTCTGTTACATTTTGACTCAGGAGTGGCATTTGATCCAAAACGTCACTCAAGACGTTATTTCAAACGATTGGGCGGAGACAACTTGAAAATCAATCTTTTTGACGCAATACAGCATTAACATGTAAATGAAAATATTCTCAACTACTGTACATCTGAATCCAAGGGTTTAAAGGTAAAGTCATTACAAAACTGCAAATTACGTTTCGAGAAAGAGCCCTGTCTCCATCATAACCTTGTCAGTAACATTTTCAGAAACGATTTATGGTAGCAATCGCAATGGATGGATATCTGGCTAACTCAAACCAGTTAGTACCTTCACAAGAAAAGGAAACCCATGTCCTTTTTGCAACTTAAAAGAACATGGTAAAGCATAACTTGTCAAAAAAAGCACCAAGGAACAATTTAACTAACTAAACAGTCTTACGAATGTGTGTTGCAATTATTCTGCATTATACAATAACAACCATCAATACTGAAAGATACTATGTTTAGCAACAGAATTCACCCATAGTTGGCCATAGTTTAAAATAGAACACACACAAGCAGATTTTAAGTAAATACACGACCATTGACATTCAATAGTTAGAATATCATAGATAACTGGTTTTAACAACCATCTATTTGCAAAAAATTATCAATTTTAGACGTTTGTTTAAGGGGAAAAATCATTGAGATTTTGATTTAAAATGATGTAAGGAATCAACCTTCAAGTTACCAAATGAGAGTTAGATGTTTACAGGTAGTAATTTGCAAGTTAAGAGTTTAAAATCATTATGAATGGTCCAATTGATCAATTTGTCCATTGATCAACTTTATATTTATGTTTAAGGGGAAGAATAATTGAGATTTTGATTAAAATTATGTAAGGAATCAGAAATCAAGTTATTAGATGAGAGTTGAATTTTTATAGGTACTAAGTTAAGAGTTTAAAATCATGTTGAATGGTTCATACATCAATTTGTTCATTTATCAACTTTAGAATTATGTTTAAGGAGAAGAATCATTGAAAGTTTTATTGACAAACATGTATGGAATCAGTCTTCAAGTCATGAAATGAAACTTGCATTTTTACAGGTAGTACTTCACCAGTTAAGAGTTTAAAATAGAGTCCAAAATCAACTGTGATGCCACTGCAAAAAGAACATATTTTCATCAAACTGAAACAAGGTTCTTAATTATGGGGTGCATAATTAAGGAAAAACAGCCTCTAGGTTCTTATTTTTGTAGGTTCTTATATGTGGGGATTTACTGTATAATGCCAGCATCAGTGAGCGGAATATGTATGTCGTTAATTATCAGCCCAATGAGAAGAGACCCCAGGATGGATCCTTGTGGGACACCACATGTAACACTTTCTTCGCATGAGCTGATTTTATGAAAGATTTCTTATTGTTTCCTATCAAAGGGATAATCACCTATCCATTTTAATTCCACACCATGTAGACCATAACTCGGCAATTTTTCCAGCAAGGTTGCAAACGAGCTTGCGGTCCCTTTGACTGATGCTATTAACAGCCGCATACGCAACTGAAAACGCGCCGCCGTATGTCCTTTAGATAAAGGGGAGCCAATTCGTACAGTTGAAAGAAATTTTCGTTCAGTTAGTATACTAAATATTGTAGGGGCTGTCCTAATGGACTTGTCGAAAGCTTTTGATTGCATTCCACATGATTTACTTATAGCCAAACTACATGCATAAGGCTTCGATGAAAATGCTCTTGTCCTTATTTACTCCTACATGAAACGGCGGAAACAGTCTCTGAGGATCAATAATACGTATAGCTCTTTTCAAACTATTTATCAGGAGTACCTCAAGGCTCTGTTTTGGGCCCTATTTTAGTCAATGTTTACATGAACGAATTCTTTTTTTTTTCATCAAACAAGGAACATTACATAATTATACCGACGATAGCACTCTGGCTTATTTTTCCAAGACTTTATCAAATTTGATTGAGGTACTGGAGGAGGAAGCCGGAGTTGCTTTGAGTTGGCTGAAACAAAATGAAATGATAGCAAATCCAGAAAAGTTTCACGCACTCCTTATTAGAAAGGATCAAGCAAATACCAGTGGACAAGATTTCAACATCCAAGGAAAACTGATAAAGTCTGAAGAAACTGTCAAATTACTAGGTATTAAACAAGATTATAAACTAAACTTTGAACCACGTATCTCTGAACTTTGCAGAAAAGCTGCGTCGCAGCTTAATGCTTTGAAACGACTCAAAAAATTTATTGCATTTAAAGAAAGGAAAATTCTCGTCCAAAGCTTTGTATACTCTAATTTATTATTGCCCTCTTGTATGGTACTTCTCATCAGCTAAATCTTTGCAAAAAATTGAAAAGATTCAAGAACGTGCCCTTATGTTTTTATACAATGATCATCATGCATCTTACAGCGACTTACTAGTGAAGTGATAAAAGGTGTACAATGCATGTTTCCCGTCTGAGAGTTCTATGCATTGAGATTTTTAAAACTTTAAAAATCTAAATGCATCTTTCATGCATGATATTTTCATAATTAGATCCTCTACATACCCATTATGAAACCCAAATGATTTACAACATTATAGACCAAAGCAAGTTACCTTTGGTTCCAACAGCCTACAATCATTGGGACCTCAAATCTGGAATGGACTGCCGAATGAAATAAAATCCGCCGAAAATTTAAGTAGTTTCAAACGTTTAATAAAAATGTGAAATGGCCCAAACTGTAAATGCAATGCTTGCCAGTATGTCTCCTAGAGCAGGAATTACCGTGATAGGCGTATAGTTGTCCAACATTGTCGGATTGCCCGATTTGAAAGTATGGGTGAGTTTCCCACATCTAAAGTTTTGATTCGTGCAAATATTTGATTATTTTCCTATGGATAAAAATGTTGCGTGTTCTCCTCCGCGGGTACCTTTTCAAGGATGAGCAGGTGGAGCAGTAAAAGGAGAGAGAGAGATAATGGACCTCCCTCTCCTTCGTTTTTATTTCCTCTATCAATTCGTCTCGAAGATGCTTTGTTCTTCAACAGGAAAATGGCATTACCTGAAGCTTGGATGTTAATTTTCGTACAATACCGCATACCGCGCTGCGAGAGCTCGATACCGCATACCGCTCCATCATTACCGCAAAACCGCGCACAATTTATCCCCGATATCGCAATACCGCAAACCCCGAAGCACCCCTCATACATCAATTTGTCCACTTATCAAATTTAGAATTATGTTTAAGGGGAATTAGGGAATCAGAAATCAAGTTATCAGATGAGGGTTGAATTTTTACAGGTAGTAACTCAAAAGTTAAGAGTTTAGAATCATGTTGAATGGTTCATACATCAATTTGTTCATTTATCAACTTTAGAAATATGTATCATTGAGATTTTGATTTAAAATTATGTAAGGAATCAGAATTCAAGTTACTAAATGAGAGTTGAATTTTTACAAGTAGTAATTCAAAAGAGTTTAAAATAACGTTGAATGGTTGATACATCGATTTGTCCATTTAACAACTTTATATGTATGTTTAGGGGTAAAAGCGTTTTAAAATTATGTAAGGAATCAGATTTAAAGTTATTAGATGATATTTGAATTTTTACAGGTAGTAATTATCAAGTTAAGAGTTTAAAATCATGATAATAAGACGATGTCTGTGTCGTCCGCATTTTAGGTTTTTCCCTATGCGAAAACCTAAAACGCAGACTTGCAGATGACGCAGAGATGTCCAAGATGTCCAAGATGTCTGCGATGTCCGCCTTTTAGAGCTGGGCATTAAATTTGTCACTTGATAACTTTCTACAATCTTAGCCAAAGTACTTGGGACCAGTAACAAATTCGCACAACTTCGGTCTTTGATTACATGCCTCGCTCCTTGCTTGAATCAAGGGGGCTGGCATGTTCCACTGGGAACATTGTCCCTACCTTTGTCTGAAAACCGGTAGTTAACGAACAAAATTTACACCACCTTTGTCCCAAAAACTGTTTGTCTTCTCTCTTTGGCAAATGTCCGCCGTTATTTTACTACAATTTGACGGACAATTTTAACATGATGTATCGCTGACGATGTTTGTCCCAAAAATCGGTAGTTTCGGCCAAATACTGTTTTCAAAAGCTAGTGGTAATTGTAGCCATGAAAGTACCAGTGTTTCAAAACAGGATGCCGGACAACGGTAAGACCGCTATGGTGAAAAATGTGAAATTATGGTCTTTTTCTCTGAATTTTGCCGGATTAAAGGTAGAACCACTTTGGTGAAAAATTGGAATTTCTGGTCTTTTTTTCCGTTATTTTTGAGGAGAAAGGTAGAACGGTTTTTGCAAGAATTTGAGATACTGGTCTTTTGTGCTTAAATTTGGTGGACAAAGGTAGAACCAGCTTGCAGAACTTATGATAATGATGAGATACGGGATGACAAACTGATAGAATTGGAAGATTGATACTCAAACTTCACCTTTGTTCCAAAAACTGATTGTTTTGGGCAGTGGCGTCGTGGGAGCATGATTTTAGGGGGGGCCAAGGGTCAGAATTTTCCGACAAAGGGACATTTTTCCGACAAAGATTAACCCTATTCTACATGGGGGGCAAAAAAGGCCCCCCCCCAACTATACTTCCTGTAATTACTCGTAAACTAAGCATGATAAACACTGGAACTTGGGTGACTTTTAATCAAATTTAATATTGCATCAATATAACAATAGTTCATTGTCATATAATTGGTCACGTGACTATGACATGCCCATATTTGGCAACAGGTCTCTCGGAAAATCAGTAAAACATGCATAACTTTTCTCATACACATTTTATTTCAATGCAATAGGTACCAATCAGTATGTCTTGAAGTCTACTTTCATTTGATATATAACTTTTTGTGTTTTGCTGACATCAGCAAAATTTAAGATATATGACGTCATACTTATATATGACGTCATATTTATGATAAACACATGAAATAATTAGTGTATTATGATCAAAATTGACTAATTAAGAATTCAAGATCGATTTCATATGGTTGTATTACTAAAAACGTATTTAAAATGCCAATAAAGCATCAACTAATTTGTTTAGGTATCAACAATGACTTTGATTGACAGTTGTGATAACAAAAGAATTCCAAAAATAGAATTGTTGACAGTTTTCTTTACGAACACTCAATATGTATCATATTTATAACTTTAAAGTTATTTATTGACTATTTTTGGTTGAAAATATTACGTTTTTAGGAGGAGAGCCAAAATCAGCAATTTTCCATTGTTTTGCGTTGCCTAGCAACGGATCATGTGACCAATTAGCATATGATGATTTTTTTAGAATTATAATTGCTTGGTAATCATGTGTACCAAGTTGCGTTTCCATAGGCACTACGGTTGCTTCGAAAATCTGGGGGGGGCCTTTTTAGCCCCCCCCCCCCCATGAGAAAGTGGTGCTTGATTTACCCATGTAGAATAGGATTAAGCAGGAATATAACGTATAAAAAGTGGCAAAATGTCTCAGAACTTTTTTCATATAAAAGTTCCATAATAGCGAAGAATTTTTCAAAGGGACGCAGCAGTCCTGTTAAGAGGCGATTCTTGTTGGAGGTGAGGTTGTTGTCGAGACGTGATTGGTGTTGGAGGTGAGGCTGAAGCTAGATGCGCAAGGATTGAGGAAAACTGGGGGTTTGGGGGCTTGCCCCCGGGAAAATTTTCTGTGACCACGCCCTTTAGATCGTTGCAAAACGCCCCTATTTTGAAGAATCTATATCTGTTTTTGATGGGAAATTTCGAAAAAAGGATCTCAAAAGCACTGAAAAATAGATCGTTTTCAAATTTTAGATAACAACGTGATAGCTTGATATAAATCTTCATTTCTATAAGCATCCGTTCACAGAAACTAAAAGTAATCCCATCTTAGTAATCATTTCCACCTTCCTCAACAATATTCACTTGTGCAATCTGACGAGCAACTCATTGAAAGCTTAATGCACAAACCATAAATGCATGACATTTTTTAAGTATGAAACGTGCAAAATAAATTGTAAATTTATCGTTTTTAGTCACTAAAATGTAGGTAAAACGACCAAATTTTCGGGGAAAAAGTCCAAGGATGTTATGATCGAAAGCATTTGTCTGAAATTTATTCGTCCGAAACATTTTGCGCCTATGTGTCTATTTTTCCAACAGAAAACACACTTTCCTTTCGATTGAAAAAGGAATTTTTTGCAGAAAGACGAACGAAGGACCTAGTTTTTTGCCGAAAACCTACTTTTTCATCAAAAACTACGTTTTGCGATCGAAAAAGTGATATTTCATGTACACATTTGGATTGCCATAGAGTAGCTATGTGAGGAAAATGGATTAATTCAAGTTTTTTCGATTTTTCCGACAAGAATGGAAAACTGACGAATTTTCCGACAACATTTTCACAGGGGGGGGCCATGGCCCCCCCTGGCCCCCCCCGGCCACGACGCCACTGGTTTTGGGCAGTAAAGTCGTACTGTGTGATAAAATAACCGGTTATTTTTTCCAATTTCTTTGGACAAACATGGGGTCAACTATTTTACAGTACTTGCCCGCCCCTGTTGAATCAAAACGCCGTTCGACCTCCTCAACATTGAAGTAAGGGGAGGGGGGGGGGAGGTTTAGGAGGCTCTAAACATGTGTTTTCTCCTCGAAATTTTCGGAAACATCATGAAGACACTGACATTTGCCTATGTCCCAGCTCCTTTTGGCTAGGATTGTAGATAAACTCTTCTTTTATATAAGAATACTGTAAATTGTTTTCAGCCTCAATATTCTTAAGAAATTTGTTGTTTTTATTTTCTTATTTTGTTAAATCTGATATGGTTTCAGGGGAACATAGTTCAAAGAAATGTCTTATCATTATGAAGAAAAGGTCGAAAGAAAGAAGAATTTAAGCAATTATAACAATAAGAATGTTCTTAAAGATCCTAAAGCTTTAAACACAGTTTTTGAAAAAATGGGAGATACATCAGTCATACAATTCTCTGTTACGAACATCGCAAAAAGACAACTCCTCAAATGAGACAAAAATGTGCGAGCTGCGGCTGAGCAATATTTTTATAATATTCCTAAAATTTGGATGATTCTGAGCCTGAATATTCTTATAAACAATATTCTTATAAAAGAAGAGTGTATGTCAGAAAGGAAACGAAAGGAAAAAACTCAATATATCAGTCAATCTGATATTTAATTCATAGTTGCCTATAGCCCGTGATTTGATGTTCTGTGACGATGGAGAGGTCACGTGACCAAATTCAATTCAACTGCATGCCTCGACTTCGATGTGAAAGTTGTTGTTGTTCTTTGAAGCAAAGCATGTGCTGTCCTGTATGGAGTCAGGTGCTGGACAAATTGGGTGACTTCACTTCGTGGAGTCGAATTGCAGATCGGGGAGGCAGGATTCATAGATCGTTGGGGCATTCCCCTCTTCGTCGAGTCGCTTTTGACTTCGTCTCGGCAGTCTACTCTTCGTCGAGGGAGTGGAGCAAGTCTTTTCGTCGCGGCGCTGCGATTGACATGACTCTTCGTCGAGGCAGGCGCTTTGAATGATATGACTCTTCGTCGAGGCGCTTCGCTTCACATGGCTCTTCGTCGAGGCGCTTTGATTGACAGTATTGCTGCAACATTCACTTCATTTTTATATGCTCCAGATTTAAAATGGCGTCTTCAGAGTTGCCTCCACAAGAAAATTTGAGATCCTACATCCCTGAAGTTTTAAGACAAATTTTTAGAGATTTGGATAATTCCTCGTTGGTTCACCGGAACACAGCTGATCATGCAAACGCCCTTTTTACTATATACCCAGGAAACGCCCTTCTAACCGTCATGAAACACTCTTATGTGTCTATCAAACTGTAGAGGTACCCTAGAGGTACCTACCTCACCCCTCCTTCGACATTTTCTCAACGGATTTAGAAGAAGTGGAACAGTGACCATAGAGAAAAGTGGGGGGGGGAGGGGGCTCCCATTCCCCCATTCCCCCAGTGGCTAACCAGCCAGCTTAGCAGTATTTTTAAAAGAAATTAAGAAATTGAAGTTTCTTGAAACTATCAGATTTGAGTATTTAAAGTTTCTTAACAGTTTACCTGCAGGAAGCTCACTGGGAGAAAAGCTTCTTCTTCGTCTTTCCCCTTTTTGGTCTGGATTCAGAGACGTAGGGACCGGAGGGAAGCCACTGGGGGCACGTGCCCCCAAAGATTTTGCAATAAACAAAGAAGTGCCCTTTTTATTTTCAGGAAGTGCCCTTTCAGGGTAATGAAAAAGGTGCCCTTGAAGTGTCGTGCCCCTCCACCAAGTCTGAGATGCTTCCTACGTTCCTGTCTGGATTAAAGATGGTTCTTTATGGATGATCAACAAGAATAGACAGAATAGACAGAATCAACGACTGCCTGGCCAGCAATGGTCTAGCCAAGGGTATCATTTTTGACAATATTGGTCTAGCGAACGGTCATTATATCATTTTTGGCACAAAAATTTGACAATATTGGTCGAGGAAATGGTCAAATTGGTCTAGCCAAGGGTACCATTTTCGTAAAAGTTGGTTTAGCTAACGGTACCCTTTTGAAGATGCTCGCGGCAGACCCCTACCCAAAATTTGGCCAAGAACCCCCACACCCGTGGGTCCGGTCCCATGAGTCCTGCTTTTATGATATACCAAACAATCTCCCAGATTCTGTTTATCATTTGCGTCTTGTTGTGTTTCAGTAGTTGCTGATGTAATTAGATATATTTAGACGCACTTCATTGTGCGATTTCTGTGGAGATGATAGATTTGAATAGTTCTTGATAGTTGCTAACATAAACAATTATTAGCCGTAAAGTTGCTCCCAAAAAATACAAACACGTATTCCTTAAATTATCAGATCTGTGCCCTCCTGAACATTTCAAAATCAAAACAATGTTTAGACTTTACTCGAGTACTTTCCGAATAATATGATACAGGAAACAAGTGAGAATAAAGAAAAACATGCAAGAGTTTCTTAATTTTTTGGCGATCTGAGAGTCTGAGTTTCTTATAAGTAGCGGTTTCTTATAAAAAATACGTATAATTCGCATAAGAGTTGCTTGAGTCTTGAAGGATAAAAAGCTTTAAAAAGATTCGAAGAAGATGATATTGTTCTGCATGTTTTGATAACGTTTTACTTTTCTTTACTAACACTCAACTCACTAACAATCGGATACAATACCGTAAAAGGTCTTTTTAGCCCCCTCTCTAATAGCCCCTCCCCTATGAGCAAAGATTTTAAATAAGCCCCCCCCCCCCCTCTCTTCTAAGGCCCCCTTTGGAGTGTCTGAAATTAAATAAGCTGGCTCAATAAATAGAGCTTTCATGGTATGTCTGTTCGTTATACCAGACATCACGAAATAGCCTGCGTGCAGACTCAACTCCTCGAAAGTATAGAGTCTGCGCAACAAAGTCCATTTAGCCTTTCCATGACTCAGCAGAAATGAAAGCCTCGTTTTCGTTTGTCTTCGCGAGCGGTGACTTCGCGCGTTGCGTTCAGATAAAAGAAGGAGATGGAGGGGCGAGAGATGTTTGTCATTCTTCCAGCATTTCACTTCGCCGATTATGCATTCATGAATGCTTTATTTCAACTTCTTACCTTGGAAATGATACTGCCATTGTTCAGTTTGTGGCAAGTTAATTTAGAATTTGGTGCTAACGTGACAATGCTCTTTCAATGAATAGCAGTTATTGCCCGACACTGCTAGTGCTAGGCCCGCTGCAAAATAAAAGTGCCGAGAGACCGTGGGCCGGTTGAAGAACAACCTTCCATCAGCCATATTCAGTAAAAGGGAAGGATATTGTTTGCACTGCAGCAAATAAGGGGAACGTTGTCTTTCAAGCTGCAATCTTTATTACAGCCACAGGGCTGCCAGATGCCTGAGCAAGCAATTACTGTATTGCCTTCGAAAATGTTAGAGTGACAGATTCTCACTTGTGGAACACTTTTTTGGGAACATACTTGCAACACAATATCCCAATTAGGGCAATTGATACCACAATGTATTAGGTGTGGCTCTGGCCTGGGGTGGGGGGAGGTAGAGTGACTTAAGGATGGAATTGCCAAAATTTGCTTTCGGACCCAATTTTTATGATGATGCTCGTAAGCGTACGGGAAGAAAAAATCTAGGGGGGCGGCCCGACACAAAGTCATTGTTTACCAACATTTTTGCCCAACTGAGGGCAGATTCTTGTCCGATTGGGGCTGATTTTCGACGATTTTTCCAAAATTTGGGGGGGGGGCTGCCGCCCCCCGGCCCCCACCCTGTACGCTTATGATGATGCTTGATGGAAAACTACCCATTTTTGACAATTGCTCTGTCAATTTCAGCCAATAATCCTACCCATGTTTCAGCAAAATCTGCTAAAAAAGATCCTTGTAGGAGAATGTTGGGTCCGAAAACCCACCTGTACGAGTGGCACATACCTGTACCCTCAACATGTTAATATGTACCTCCCTCCATCCAGGGCTCTAGGAAAAAGAAATTCCTAACTTGAAGAGAAATTTTTGTTAAACCCTCTTTCTGTGAACATTTAGCAAAATAAGAATTTCAAAGCCTTCTGAACATCCGGTATGAGATTATTTATCACAAGATCTTGTACATACTCTTTTTGAAAAATTTTCAATAAAAGCATTGACCCCAAAGCAGAATATTCTAATCACAAAAATCATTGGAGCCCCATCAAAGAGGCCTGACTGGAATCATTATGAAATGCACAACAAAGTATATTGTATATAAAATGAGGGCTAATCGTTTCTACTCTTGTCCCTGAAATCTTGCACTGAGGTTCTTTGGTGCACAGAACAAAGTTTCCAGCCAAGCAAGGGGGCATATTCTTTGGGTTAGGGGTGCCTCTCAGACCCTTACCATTCTGGCATTCTGTTAGCAAAAAGTTAAATTATGCACTCAAATTACAGTACAATCATTTTTATAAGAAACCTTGGTAAGAAAGTCTAGTGGGAAACTTTCAACTTTTGGTACAGGAAAAATCACTGCTTTATGCCATGACTGCTCCCTTGAATATCAAAGCAATAATAATGAAAACTGTCTTGTTTTATTGCCAATATGTTCAATTAGGCTCTGCAATTTGCCGGGCTTTTATCGGCCATTCATTCCCGTGGATGTGGGGGATTTTTTGCAGAGAGCCCCTTCTAAAGACCTTCAAAAAAGAGTGAAAACAATGAGCAAATTTTCCTTGGTTTTCCTTCTTAAAAATGATGACACTCACATGTATTCATGTATTTTGTCCTCTTGGGAGGATGGAATCCCCCTGAATAGGTTATTGATACCAGGGGGAGACTGTTTCATCCTCCCAAGAGGATAGTACATGTGCTAAAGTGTGCAGAAGTCATTGCTGTAAGGCCCATGTAAGGCAGATATGTTAGGGAAATTTTCTCATGATTTTGGGCACGTTTTGAAAGTTTCTTGAAGAGTTTCCCCTATGTATATTATTTACAGAAGAAGCTTTTCAACACCATTGTATACAGTCAAGAGTCTGTAAATAGGTGGCATTTAAAGCTGCATCAAAATAACTAACTGCTCCCTGTTGTTTGTTCAAGGTACTGTGGCCTTTTATATTCTGAATGTTATGTACTGCACCCGTGCTTTTATCATTGTATCCTAAGCAGCTGATTGAAGCAAAAAATAATATGAGAATATCCACAGTTTATTGAAATTAATAACTCTTGCTAATATCTCTACTGATTTTACGACAACTGCTAACATTTAAAAACTGGTGTTCCTACAACATCCAGGAAAATTTGTTTGGTAGATCTACAGTAGTTTCTTTTGTACTGTAGCAAATGGCTATTTACTGCAGCAGTAAGGAAGTCTGAACCCTGCAGAATTTTTTCAAGGATAGTGACCCTTGCACACTAGCAACACTTCTCCTAATTACCAAAATACAAGTTAATGAGGGGAGCTTTTTATAATGCCATGATGATTAAGTTGATGGTTTATATTAATATTTGGGAATACAACAACGAACTCACAAAACTATCATCAGGAAATTTTTGTGTACATATAATGCTAATAAAATGAAGAAACAGATTATTTGCCAACTGAACACGTTTTCCTGTTCCTTGGCCTTTCAATCCATATATTTTTGAATGAGTTGTTGTGTGTATGAAAGAAGCTCTTGCTGTTGCTGCTTTAATTTTGATAGTATTTGGATGAACATAATTAAATAATTTTAAACATCAAAACTTAAGACAAGTTTTTCAAGGAAACAAAACAGCGTCAAAGCAAATATCAGCTTTTTGCAATAAGGCATAAAAATGAAATAAGTGGATGCTGGGGTCAGGCTTAACATAAATAACTTGCAACTTACCAAAACACTAGAAATAACTTTGTGCATTGTAGAAAATATTTTCTGCCTTGTCTGTGTTAAGACAAGAACCCTTTTTGACTTGCACCTCCTTTTCTGCCTGTAATGAGCTACAGTGCCTGCCAAAAGTCTTGGAACACCTTTCTAATTTTGCCCTGTTTTGCGATTTCCCCCTCCCCCCTCACAACAATGTGTTGCTCTGTCATGACAAAACGGGGATAACAGAACGATTCACCACTCTGATGGGATCCTGCAACAATAATCTTGCAAATCAACATTGTTTTGTGGGTGGGGGTGCTGAAACTATTTGCTGATAGAAATGTGGATTATCAAGAAATGGCCTTCAGTGTTCCAAGGACTTTTAGCAGGCATTATACAATGAAAAGGCACCAAAATAAAGCTGGGAGCAGCTGCTTAAAAATTAATTTGCATATAATTGGCAATTTCTAGCCAAGCAAGAAATGTTCTTGTAAACACACAAAAACACCTGGGTAAATAAGGTCATCGCAGAAGTCTTTATAAAAATCCCTTCACACTGCTTGGATGCCTTTCAGCTTGTTTATGGCAATCAAAACATGAAGACCCATTTCAGTGAACTTCACCGAATGTAACACAACAACTGTCACTTGAAAATGCAAAGGAATTTTGTCATAAATCTGTCTTTAGCAAGCATTCACTAAACTAGCTAAAGCATTCCTGCTTTGCTTCCGAGGACCGAGCAATGTGTGGATTTTAGCTACTCTGCTGCTGATCTCTTTGAGCTTCAACACATTACTTCCTCATATTGAAGTCTGCAGCTAAGAACCAAAAAGTTATCAGGTCGAGCAATGCGGTCCATAATAAATCAGCAATCAAGATAGGAAGGCATGGCCTAAAAGAAAACGAACAGCGACTATTTTTGACCTGTTTTTCACTTCTCGCAACTCTCGTCTTGTCTGTGCAGTGCAAGGACTTGAAGAAGTTCTTCCATCGAAAAAACATATCAGAATCTTTAATCAATCTTCAAAGCAAGCTTGTAATGCCATGATGAAAGCTGAAATGCTCTTGCCTTTCCTTGAATATTGCAAGGAAGATCTCCCCTATCTCTCCACAGCTTCGTACTTCGCCATCTTTAGAGAACTATCGACCGCGCGGCATAATCCGCATTACGCCACTTTATCAAACAATGAGCTCATTTTTGAACCAATCAAAATGCTCATTCACTTCTCAAACTTTCTTGAGAAGTTAGCTTGATTGGTCCAAAAACAATGAGCTTAACAAAAGAAATATCGCGCGGTCGTTCATCATATCGAGGCGGGAAAGGCTAAATGGACTTTGTTGCGCAGACTCTATACTTTCGAGGAGTTGAGTCTGCACGCAGGCTATTGTTCTAAATCTTTCTTGAAACTTCAATGTATGATCTCGAATGTTATATTTAGAGCACATAAAAATGAAGTGAATGATGCAGCAATACTGTCAATCAAAGCGCCTCGACGAAGAGTCATGTGAAGCGAAGCGCCTCGACGAAGAGTCATATCATTCAAAGCGCCTGCCTCGACGAAGAGTCATGTCAATCGCAGCGCCGCGACGAAGAGTCATGTCAAGCAAAGTGCCTCGACGAAAAGACTTGCTCCACCCCCTCCCTCGACGAAGAGTAGACTGCCGAGACGAAGTCAAAAGCGACTCGACGAAGAGGGGAATGCCCCAACGATCTATGAATCCTGCCTCCCCGATCTGCAATTCGACTCCACGAAGTGAAGTCACCCAATTTGTCCAGCACCTGACTCTTAGACTTAGTCCTGACCATTACTGCATTCCATCGTTTCGTACGAAGTTTCTTTGCGTCTCCTTAGCTATGTAGCTGGAGGCGAACTTTTTCAAGAATGATGAACATTGTATCAAAAGAACATGGAAGAAAATGAAGACTGAACTGTTGGTATGTACTGTCCTTTTATTTATTTATTTTATTTAGTCTGTTGGTGTATGCTATGGCTATGCCTGCTTGGTTGGTGTGCCCCGCGTTTGTTGTTTCAGACACTGTCACTGATGGCGACTGGGTGGGCCTATTTTGGCAGGCTTCTTCTGGCCGGCTTGATGTGAAATGGTCGAGCATGAACCTCCTTTTAGCTGGACAGTTGCTTGACGGTTCCTTTGAGATTTTCTTGGTTATTTGAAATGTGAAATGATTTTCGTGACATTCATGGATTTGGTATTTTGGATTTGGTATTTTGTTCTATATAATAAAGATTGGATTGTGCGTGACGTTTGTCGTTTACTGCAGAGAAGCACGAACATTCGGGACTTATGTTACTTACCCCACTAAAATCGATGTCGCACACGCCCCGTAAACTATGGACAGCCAACCAACTAAACAGCGCCTTGTTTAAAAGTGTTTTCTTTCGTTATTTACAATCAAACATATGTACTATAGTGTTGTGTTTATTATTATTGTGGCCTATCTCTCAAGGTATGGATGGACACAGTCCTCAAAGCAAACCTAACTGGTGCAGGAAACTGCTATCTTAATCAAGATGGATAGGAGAGATTACAATTTCATGGCAAACAAGGAGGATATGGCTGCAAGGCAGGCAACTGGGGACACACGCATGACATACACTACAGATATTGATAAAATTGCTGCAGAAAAAAGGTTAAAATGCTTTTGATGTAATATTTGATGCGCATATGCATGTATTATCCTGGATGGAAAGTTTGTTTTTGCCACACCAGAGCTTTACGCCACGCCAGTTGTTTATAAACAATAGGCTTATTGTTCTTCTACTGTTTTCAATTTGCTCCACACCATAGATCTCCTGCATAACATACATGTTTTCCAGTATGGTGTATTATTGAGGAGCCATCATCAAATTTAGAATTTCGTATTTTTACAGCACCTTATCGATAAAATTGAAGCCACCACCCCACATACCGTAACTTGTTTTCATCCCACCTGATGTTTTATGTTAATTATATATTTTTCAGCTTTGTTCAAAACTGTATTTATTGGAAATATAGTGCGTGACCCAATTATTGTGGCCCTTTGTGTCTTACTTTTGTTGTGAGCAAGTTAAATTATGGTCATGCTCCATATGGTGGTCATTTTCCTTTTTCTGTTGTTTGAAACCGTCAACCCACTTTGCATGCAGGGTCAATGTGAAGTAAATCCTTACTGTGCTGCTCATGGAATTATGAGCCCTGGTTGTGGGATTCCTTCTGCCTCATAATTTAGCTTGTTGATATCCTGAACAAACATCATTATTCATGGAGCACTAAAAGTCAACATTAGCATCCAAAATTAAAAAGCTATTATTACCAGGGACTGAACCAAGTTTGTTTTAGAAGAAAATTATGTATCAATTCTGGCTTGAAATCTGCCTGTACATGACAATTAAATGGGCTGCTTTGCCCAATTTCTGTCGAAATAGTCATTTTGAATATTTTGATAGGCAATCTCTTTCCATCGCGCATGGCCTCCAATGTTTTAACTTGCATGTTTTTCAGGAGCATCCCCTACCTAACAACAACAATTAGATTAGAAGCGATCTGTAACAGGCTTATAGCCTACATTACAGCATTTGTTATGTTATGTTATGTTAATACCACACACAGATGTTTACCTATTTTTTTATAAAATGAAACCATCATTATGAATATAGATCAATGTACTTCACGGAGGAAAATCTCTTATGATTGCTTGGATATAAGTGGATTTTTCATGAGTACTTATTGGTGGCTTGGGTGAAGCCACCGAACAAAGTACATAAAACAATGGAGAACAATGGTCACATGCAGTGTTATAAGACTTGTTTACTTGTTTACAGTTTGGCAACAGTGCCCCTTTAATGGGCACTGCCAAGGCGAGGGCCTTTGACAACAGCTTTTTTTCGAATTTTTGAAAGGTTTGAGACTTGTTGCATGTTTTAGCATTGGAGTTGCAGAAGTGTCCTTTACAGTAGCTTTAAAGGGAATCTAAGCTTCCAAAAGCTCTTGATAGAAGTAGCTCTGCAAAGACAGTAGGCTGTGACACATGCTGCACCATATTTCAATAAATGGTCTATGTCATCAGGAAATACTAATATCTGATAGGCTATAATTTGACTGCAAGTATTTTCTCCACTTTTCTATGCCAAGATTCCCCTTAATTGAGGATTTGTCATTGAGGATTTGTGCCTTTAACTTTCAAAAATTTGATTTAGATCATTGATGAGAAAAGTGATATGAACAGATAATAGTAGCCATATCAATGATGATGATGATCTTTCCTTGTAGAAAATCATCATAATGAAGCTGATGTGTACATGTACAGGAGAAGTTGGAAATATCTGCTGCTTCACAGCATTTGAAAAAATTACTGAAGAACTACTGTAAGAATGGATATAACAATTTTATGCTACCAGGTGTCCCAAAATGATGTATTATCGTTTGATTGCTTATACAGTATGTCCATAACTAATGAGCAAATTTAAAAAAAACTGGTAAAACCACAACCAAAATCTTACAATACAATTAAGCCTTTAGGAAATCAAATAAAACAAAGTGTTTGAAAATTTGTTCATTGGTTATGGACATGTAAGCAATCAAACAATAATACATCATTTTGAGACGCCCTGTATATTGTTTTGACCAATTATCTTGTTAAATTTGACAACTAAATGTATGAACCATTCAATGGTATATTTTAAACTCTTAAATTATGAATTACTACCTGTAAAAATTTTAACTCTCATTCAGAAACTTGAATTCTGGTTCCTTACCTGATTTTAAATCAAAATCTCAATGATTCTTCCCCTGAGATATAATTCTAAATTAGATAAATTAACAAATTGATGTATGAACCATTCAATGTTGTTTTAAACTCTTAACATGTGCATTACTACCTGTAGAAATTCAACTCTCATCTAATAACTTGAAATCTGATTCCTTGCATAATTTTGAATTAAAATTTCAATGATTCTTCCCCTTAAACATAATTCTAAATTGGATAAATTGGCAAATTGTTGTATGAACCATTAAACGTTATGTTAAACTATTAACTTGTAAATTACCACCTGTTAAAATTCAACTCCCATTTAATAACTTGAATTCTGATTCCTCGCATAATTTTATTTCAAAATCTCAACGATTCTTCCCCTTGTACATAATTCTAAATTGGATAAATTGACAAATTGTTGTATGACCCATTCAATGTTATGTTAAACTCTTAACTTGTGAGTTACTACCTGTAAAAATTCAATTCTCATCTGATAACTTGATTTCTGATTCATTACCTGATTTTAAATCAAAATCTCAATGATTCTTCCCCTTAAACATGAATATAAAATTGATAAATGGACAAATTGATGTATGAACCATTCAATGTTATCTTAAACCCCAGGGGGGGGACTTGGTAGTTCAAGGTGACGTACCCGTTGCAAAATGTTGTAAAACCCTAAACCCTTAGCGGTAGTAGATTTTAGCCTAAGCGGTAGTACCTTGTAGCCTAAGCGGTAGTAACTTTTTCCGTAAGCAGCAATAACAATAGGTCAATTGTTCCAGAAACAATAGTGCTATTGTATAGCTTTTAGAAGGTTTGAGAAAGAGGATGCTCCTATCTATATTATGATGATTAGGCCCTGAGTGATTAGGTATTATTGGCTGCATTATTATAACAGAGAAAGTGGAGATTTGTCTTTCCTCCTCTCCAAATTATTGACTCTGCTTGTTATTAAGTAGATGCCAAAAGTTAAGAGCATGATTTCTGTGATTATTAGTAACAAAACCAAAAGTAGGCAAGTTTAATACTGTAGAAGTAAAGGTGGGATTTGGAGAACTTTCTCCAACTCTGTGGGCATATGGCAGTGTGGTCAATCGTAGATCATTGATAAAAATTAATTGCAATAACCTGAGGTGCTGCTGAAGATAGTGAATAACTGGATAACTGGTTGATTTCTTTTGTTACCGAGTCTTACTAACAAAAATTCAATTCATCAAACTTTGTTAAAACTCCGCGAGCTAATCATATCGATTTTCACAACCCTAAGCGATAGTAAATTTGAAAATTTTCTACCCTAAAGGGTAGTAAATTGCAAAATTCAGGACCCTAAATTTTGCAACGGGTACGTCACCTTGAACTACCAAGTCCCCCCCCTGGGTCTTAAACTCTTAGCTTGTGAATAACTACCTATTAAAATTAAACTCTCAATATGATAACTTCAATTCTAATTTCTTACAATGATTCTTCCCCTTAAACATAATGCTAAATTGGAAAAATTGGCAAATTGTTGTATGAACCATTCAACATGATTTTAAACTCTTAACTTGTAAGTTACTACCTGTAGAAATTATACTTTCATCTAAGAACTTGAAATTTGATTCCTTACATAATTTTAAATCAAAATCTCAGCGATTCTTCCACTTAAACATAAATATAAAGTTGATAAATTGATGTACGAACTATTCAGCATGATTTTAAACTCCTAATTTGCAAATTACTACCTGTGAAAATTCAATTCTTATCTGGTAACATGATTTCTGATTCATTACATAATTTTAAATCAAAATCTCAATGATTCTTCTCCTTAAACATAGTTGTAAAGTTGATAATTGAACAAACTTAACTTGTGAATTACTACCTGTTAAAATACAACTCTCATTTCATAAGTTGAATTCTAAAT
The DNA here is from genome assembly GCA_039566865.1 of Aurelia coerulea. Taxonomy (NCBI): domain Eukaryota; kingdom Metazoa; phylum Cnidaria; class Scyphozoa; order Semaeostomeae; family Ulmaridae; genus Aurelia; species Aurelia coerulea. The sequence goes on from CM076945.1 coordinate 18,990,817, forward strand.
CCTTATATAATTTTCAATCAAAATCTCAATGATTCTTTCCCCTAAACATAATTCTGAAGTTGATAAATGAACAAATTGATGTGCATTCAACATTATTTTAAACTCCTCTGAATTACTACCTGTAAAAATTCAACTCTCATTTAGTAACTTGAATTGTGATTCCTTACATAATTTTAAATCAAAATCTCAGCGATTCTTCCACTTAAACATAAATATAAAGTTGATAAATTGATGTACGAACTATTCAGCATGATTTTAAACTCCTAATTTGCAAATTACTACCTGTAAAAATTCAATTCTTATCTGATAACATGATTTCTGATTCATTACATAATTTTAAATCAAAATCTCAATGATTCTTCTCCTTAAACATAGTTGTAAAGTTGATAATTGAACAAACTTAACTTGTGAATTACTACCTGTTAAAATACAACTCTCATTTCATAAGTTGAATTCTAAATCCTTATATAATTTTCAATCAAAATCTCAATGATTCTTTCCCCTAAACATAATTCTGAAGGTGATAAATGAACAAATTGATGTGCGAACCATTCAACATTATTTTAAACTCTTCTGAATTACTACCTGTAAAAATTCAACTCTCATTTAGTAACTTGAATTGTGATTCCTTACATGATTTTAAATCAAAATCTCAATTATTCATCTCCTTGAACATAGCTCTAAAGTTGATAAATGAACAAACCTAACTTATGAGTTACTACCTGTTAAAATTCAGGTCTCATTTAATAACTTGTATTCTAAATCCTTATATAATTTTCAATCAAAATCTCAATGATTCTTCTCATTAAACATGGTTCTAAAGTTGATAAATGAACAATTTGATGTATGAACCAGTCAACATGATTCTAAACTCTTAACTTTTGAGTTGCTACCGGTAAAAATTCAACTCTCATCTGATAACTTGATTTCTGATTCATTACATAATTTTAAATCAAAATCTCAATGATTCTTCTCCTTGAACATAGTTCTAAAGTTGATAAATGAACAAATTTCACTTGTGAATTACTACCTGTTAAAATTCAGGTCTCATTTAATAACTTGTATTCTGCTTCCTTACATAATTATTAATAAAACTTTAACAGATTCTTCCCTTAAACATAGTTCTAAAATTGATAAATTGACAAATTGATTTATGAAACAATTCAACATTATTTTAAACTCCTTACTTGTGAATTACTACCTGTAAAAATTCAACTCTTATTTTATAACTTGAGTTGTAAATCATTATATATTTTTCAATCAAAATCTCGATGATTCTTCTCCTTGAACATAGTTCTAAAGTTGATAAATGAACAAACTTAACTTGTGAGTTACCACCTGTAAAAATTCAACTCTATCTTCATAACTTGAATTCTAAATCCTTATATGATTTTAAATCAAAATCGCAATTATTCTTCTCATTAAACATAGTTCTAAAGTTGATAAATGAACAAATTTAACTTGTGAGTTACCACCTGTAAAAATTCAACTCTAATTTCATAACTTGAATTCTAAATCCTTATTTATTTTTAAATCAATACCTCAATGATTCTTTTCCCTAAACATAATTCTAAAGTTGATAAATTGATGTATGAACCACTCAACGTTATTTTAAACTCTTAACCTATGAATTGCTATCTGTTAAAATTCAGCTCTCATTTAATAACTTGAATTCTGATTCCTTACATGATTATTAATAAAACTTTAACAGATTCTTCCCTTAAACATAATTGTAAATTTGATAAATTGACAAATTGATTTATGAACCATTCAACATTTCTTTAAACTCCTTAGTTGTGAATTATTACCTGCAAAAATTCAACTCTATCTTCATAACTTGAATTCTGATTCCTTGCATGATTTTAAATCAAAATCTCAATTATTCTTCTCCTTGAACATAGTTCTAAAGTTGATAAATGAACAGACTTAACTTGTGAGTTACCACCTGTAAAAATTCAACTCTCATTTCATAACTTGAATTCTAAATCCTTATATAATTTTCAATCAACATCTCAATGATTCTTTTCCCTAAACATAATTCTGAAGTTGATAAATTGATGTATGAACCATTCAACGTTATTTAAAACTCTTAACGTATAAATTGTTACCTGTTAAAATTCAGCTCTCATTTAGAAACTTGAATTTTGATTCCTCGCATGATTTTAAATCAAGATCTAAATGATTCTTTCCCTTAAACATAATTCTAAAGTTGACAAATTTATGTATGAACCATTCAACGTTATTTTCATCTCTTAACTTATGAATTGTTACCTGTTAAAATTAAGATCTCATTTAGTATCTTGAATTCTGATTCGTTGCATGTTTATTAATAAAACTTTAACAGATCCTTCCCTTTAACATAATTCTAAATTTGATAAATTGACAAATTGATTTATGAACCATTCAACATTATTTTAAACTCCTTACTTGTGAATTACTACCTGTAAAAATTCAACTCTTATTTCATAACTTGAATTCTAAATCATTATATATTTTTCAATCAAAATCTCGATGATTCTTCTCCTTGAACATAGTTCTAAAGTTGATAAATGAACAAACTTAACTTGTGAGCTACCACCTGTAAAAATTCAACTCTATCTTCATAACTTGAATTCTAAATCTTTATAATTTTAAATCAAAATCTCAATGATTCTTCTCCTTAAACATAGTTGTAAAGTTGATAATTGAACAAACTTAACTTGTGAATTACTACCTGTTAAAATACAACTCTCATTTCATAAGTTGAATTCTAAATCCTTATATAATTTTCAATCAAAATCTCAATGATTCTTTCCCCTAAACATAATTCTGAAGTTGATAAATGAACAAATTGATGTGCGAACCATTCAACATTATTTTAAACTCTTCTGAATTACTACCTGTAAAAATTCAACTCTCATTTATTAACTTGAATTGTGATTCCTTACATGATTTTAAATCAAGATCTCAATTATTCATCTCCTTGAACATAGCTCTAAAGTTGATAAATGAACAAACCTAACTTATGAGTTACTACCTGTTAAAATTCAGGTCTCATTTAATAACTTGTATTCTAAATCCTTATATAATTTTCAATCAAAATCTCAATGATTCTTCTCATTAAACATGGTTCTAAAGTAGATAAATGAACAAATTGATGTATGAACCAGTCAACATGATTAAACTCTTAACTTTTGAGTTGCTACCGGTAAAAATTCAACTCTCATCTGATAACTTGATTTCTGATTCATTACATAATTTTAAATCAAAATCTCAATGATTCTTCTCCTTGAACATAGTTCTAAAGTTGATAAATGAACAAATTTCACTTGTGAATTACTACCTATAAAAATTCAACTCTTATTTCATAACTTGAGTTCTAAATAATTATATATTTTTCAATCAAAATCTCGATGATTCTTCTCCTTGAACATAGTTCTAAAGTTGATAAATGAACAAACTTAACTTGTGAGTTACCACCTGTAAAAATTCAACTCTCATTTCATAACTTGAATTCTAAATCCTTATATGATTTTCAATCAAAATCTCAATTATTCTTCTCATTAAACATAGTTCTAAAGTTGATAAATGAACAAATTTAACTTGTGAGTTACCACCTGTAAAAATTCAACTCTAATTTCATAACTTGAATTCTAAATCCTTATTTATTTTTAAATCAATACCTCAATGATTCTTTCCCTAAACATAATTCTAAAGTTGATAAATTGATGTATGAACCACTCAACGTTATTTTAAACTCTTAACCTATGAATTGCTATCTGTTAAAATTCAGCTCTCATTTAATAACTTGAAATCTGATTCCTTACATGATTATTAATAAAACTTTAACAGATTCTTCCCTTAAACATAATTGTAAATTTGATAGATTGACAAATTGATTTATGAACCATTCAACATTTCTTTAAACTCCTTACTTGTGAATTATTACCTGCAAAAATTCAACTCTATCTTCATAACTTGAATTCTAAATCCTTATATATGATTTTAAATCAAAATCTCAATTATTCTTCTCATTAAACATAGTTCTAAAGTTGATAAATGAACAAATTTAACTTGTGAGTTACCACCTGTAAAAATTCAACTCTAATTTCATAACTTGAATTCTAAATCCTTATTTATTTTTAAATCAATACCTCAATGATTCTTTTCCCTAAACATAATTCTAAAGTTGATAAATTGATGTATGAACCACTCAACGTTATTTTAAACTCTTAACTTATGAATTGCTATCTGTTAAAATTCAGCTCTCATTTAATAACTTGAATTCTGATTCCTTTCATGATTATTAATAAAACTTTAACAGATTCTTCCCTTCAACATAATTCTAAATTTGATAAATTGACAAATTGATTTATGAAGCATTCAACATTTCTTTATACTCCTTACTTGTGAATTACTACCTGCAAAAATTCAACTCCATCTTTTTAACTTGAATTCTGATTCCTTGCATGATTTTAAATCAAAATCTCAATTATTCTTCTCCTTGAACATAGTTCTAAAGTTGATAAATGAACAAACTTAACTTGTGAGTTATCACCTGTAAAAATTCAACTCTCATTTCATAACTTGAATTCTAAATCCTTATAATTTTAAATCAAAATCTCAATGATTCTTTCCCCTAAACATAATTCTGAAGTTGATAGATTGATGTATGAACCATTTAACGTTATTTTAAACTCTTAACTTATGAATTGCTACCTGTTAAAATTCAGTTCTCATTTAATAACTTGAGTTCTGATTCCTTACATAATTATTAATAAAACTTTAACAGATTCTTGCCTTAAACATAATTGTAAATTTGATAAATTAACAAATTGATTTATGAACCATTCAACATTATTTTAAACTACTTACTTGTGAATTTCTCTCGGTAAGAATTTAACTCTCATTTAGTAATTTGAATTCTGATTCCTGACATGATTTTCAATCAAAATCTCAATGATTATTTTCATCAAACATCAATCTAGAGTTGTTAATCAAAAATTGATGTATGAATTTTATTCTGATTTTAAACTCTTCTGAATTACTACCTGTAAAAATTTAACTGTCATTTAGTAACTTGAATTCTGATTCATTACACAATTTTAAACCAAAATTTCAATGATTCTTCCCCTTAAACATAATTCTAAGTTGGATAAATTGGCAAATTGTTGTATGAACCATTAAACGTTATGTTAAACTATTAACTTGTAAATTACCACCTGTAATAATTCAACTCTCATTTAATAACTTGAATTCTGATTCATTACATAATTTTAAATCAAAATTTCAATGATTCTTCCCCTTAAACATAATTCTAAATTGGATAAATTGGCAAATTGTTGTATGAACATTAAACGTTAGGTTAAACTCTTAACTTATACATTACCACCTGTTAAAATTCAACTCCCATTTAATAAATTGAATTCTGATTCCTCACATAATTTTATTTCAAAATCTCAACGATTCTTCCCCTTATACATAATTCTAAATTGGATAAATTGACAAATTGTTGTATGACCCATTCAACGTTATGTTAATCTCTTAACTTGTGAGTTACTACCTGTAAAAATTCAATTCTCATATGATAACTTGATTTCTGATTCCCTACATGATTTAAAATAAAACTTTCAATGATTGTTCTCCTTAAAAGATAATTCTAAAGTTGATAAATGAACAAATTGATATGTTTATAAACAATGAACTTTTGAAGTACTTGATTCCGCACATGATTTTAAATCAAAATATCAATGATTGGTCCCCTTAAAACATAAATCAAAGGTTGATAATTTTGCAAATGGATGGTTTTTAAAACTAATCATCTATGAAATTCCAACTGTTGAAAGTCTATTTTTGTGTATTTACTTTAAATCTGATTGTGTGTGTTTTATTTTGAACTATGAGTGATTTCTGTTGGTACACATAGTATTTTTCAGTATTGATGGTTGTTATTGTATAATGCAGAATAATTGCAACAACCACTTGTAAGACTGTTTAGGTAGTTAAATTGTTCCTTGGTGCCTTTTGGACAAGTTATGCTTTACCATGTTCTTTTAAGTTGCAAAAAGGACATGGGTTTCCTTTTCTTGTGAAGGTACTACCTGGATGTAGTTAGCCAGATATCCATCCATTGTGATTGCTACCATAAATCGTTTCTGAAAATGTTACTGACAAGGTTATAATGGAGACAGGGCTCCTACTCGAAACGTAATATGCAGTTTTGTAATGACTTTACCTTTAAACCCTTGGGTTCCGTTGTACAGTAGTTGAGAATATTTTCATGTGCATGTTAATGCTGTATTGCGTCCAAAAGATTGATTTTCAAGGGAAGTTGTTTCCACCCCTATCGTTTGAAATAACGTCTTGAGTAACGTTTTGGATCAAATGCCAATCCTGAGTCAAAAGGTAACTGAGTCCTCATTCCCTCTTATACTTTTGGGCTTTATGTGTCCAACAAAGTCTTAAAAAATGCATATCTTTTTGTATTCACCAAACGCCTTTTGGAAATTGCGAAAACGTTTCCTTACCACATTGAGGTTATTTAATAGCAATCGATGTCAGTAGTACCTCAAAAAGGAAATCCTCGAGCGATGAGTGCTTCCTTGCCGTGGAGCTCGAGCTTTCAACTAAATGCACTTGGAAGGCAACGTATCACTGACGGCAGTGGCGGGGTGGCTATAGTTTGATTGGGGTGGCCAAGTCAATTTTGGCGCCCCTCCTATGTAATGTGTCTCCATAAACGCACCTTCCACAACTGCTTGGTATATTTTGCAAAGGCCAATGAAAATAAAATTTTGCAACTTGACTTTAAAGTTTAATGAATAATTTTGACTGAAAATGGGAGCAATTTATGAAACAGCTCGTCCCACTTCTTTTCTTCCCTGTCCTTCCCCTTTTCTTCTCAAAGAGACCTTAATTGAAATCAGCGGAGTGGCCAGGTCAAGTCGAGAGGGGAGGAAAACGACATAATCTGGGGGCGAAGCCCCCGAGAAAATTTCGAGGACACGCCCTCTACTTTGGCTTAGAGCGCTTCTAGCAATCCAATGTTAGGGGTCCTAAAATAGAATTTCAGCATTTTGTAACAGTTTTTTATACAATTGAGCATACCCAAGAAAATTTTAGAGCAAACACAAATTTCTTCGGCTTAGAATGTTTTTCTTCCTCGGCAAACATTTGTGCGAGCACATTTTATATTGTCTTAGGGTCATTCTCGCAATTCTGAATGATTCGATAGTTCGTCTGCGAAAATTTTTTGAAAAGTCAATCTTTGCTTTGGCTTAGAACGACTCTCCCAGTCACTATCCAGTATTTCTCCGAAAGATTCTTCTATAACCTTCTCCACCTACATCCAACACTCATTCTTTTTTTTACAAGAAACTAAGGTCCGGGGCTGGTAGGTAGTTTCTTAAATTTTTGGACCATTTTGCTACCAAAGTTTCTTATGTGTTTCTTATATCTTTAATGCCAGAAATGTAAAGTTAATCTTGTTTCGTCTAAAGGGCTCCCAGAATACTTGGTAAGATCTCATCATTTCAACTCAAGACAAATCAATAACATAATTCGCACTCAAAATGATGTCCAAACAGTTGCTATAACTGTACAGTGTCAAAACATTTTTGACTGCGATAGGAGAACTAAAACTGTCAATTGCAAAAGTTTCTTAGCGTTTTAAATCCACGTATGGTCGTTTCTTAACTTTCAAAAAATTGAGCCTAACCGTATTATAAGAGGGTTTCTTATAAAAAAAATAGTGTACTTTTTCTTCGTTTTTTGAACAATCTAAAAAACCATCTTTTGATGTAAGTTGAAGCAAATGCCCCCATCCCCACATGTGGCCAGGCGACTGACTGAGCTAATAATAAAGCCTTTCTTCGTTCAGATGATCTTGCAAAGACGTCAACGATCCTTTCTGTTGAGGAAAGTAACATTTCTTTCCACAGTCAGTAACAGTTTTGCCCACGTAAGATCAGTTTTGATGTTCCCAGCAAAATGATACAAACAGGCAACATTGGCGCTCCCTGATCTTTATTGGCGCTCCCATTCAGGGGGGCCATGGCCCCCCTGGCCCCCCCCTGCCACCACGCCACTGACTGACGGCTCACTCGAACTGCCCGAATAACTATCGTCGTTTTCATCATCAACATTGTTTCAAATGCAATAAAAGCTCATTTTGGATTGGGAGCGATATTTTACCTTTAAATAATCAGACTGTCTATTCAAATGGCCCTCCCAATTTAAGAAGAACTTCTATCGCATTTGAAAAATTGCTGATGATAAAAATAATTCATTGTGGGGTTTGAACCAGCCTCAACTGGTGATTACACTGACTTGTACTTTGAAATGGGCAAAATTGTTTTGCCAATTTGTATTAAATGATTATTTAAATTCATGTATTTCTATGAAAGCGTTTATAGAGAGCTATCGTTTTTTTCTTGGTGATCTTTTGTATGCCTATTGCATATGTTTGAACGATATCCGTGGCGTTTCATGAGAATTTTCATCGTCTTCTTAAAAATCTGAGCCTCTAAAAGGCGTTTATGCGTGTGGGTACCGTACCTACAATGCCAGCTCTGAATTTTGCTCTGCTCTGAATTTTGCTCTGCTCTGAATTTTGCTCTTAAGATTCAATGCACAGCTTTGATCAACGGCCGTCATTATCGAATTTTTCCAAACGTGTAGTCTAGTGTCCATGTCAAATTTTAATTCTGGGTTAGCAACCGTCCAACAAAACCTTTTATTTGTATGAAAATTTAAGAAACTGTAGAAGCTTAAAGGGCAAATATAAACTGTTGAGCTGGAGAGCTTTAGAGATATTGATAATTTGAAGCTTTTTTCCAAGGTGACTCGAAATTGATTTGAAAACTGGCAAATTGTATGAATTTGTTTTTATAGACAATTGCTCCAAAGATGGCGGAGAGGAACTTTTTACCAAGATTCAGTGCATTCGAATTACGAATCTTTAGCGACTCTGTAGGAATTCGATTTAAGAACGCAATGCATCTTGGTAAAAAGTTAGCGTAAGAAGTGCTTTTGAACTCCTTATGACATTCAGAAGTCACGTCACCTTCGAAGCATAAAAACGATTCGACCAGAAAACTGCCCAGAAAATTGTGTTAGCAAAAATTAGGATAGGAAAAAGTTGAGTGTTTTATAAAATATGTGTGTACGTATTCCCACAAAGCATCTGAATTGAAAAAGTCTTGATTTTGAACATTGCCCCCCCCCCCCCCCAAACTCCCCCACCAAACCCCAGTAATCCAAAGTAAATCATGGTCCAGAGTCCAAATTTCATATTCTTTAGTCCAACTCATGGTCCGTGTTTTGGACGGTGCAAAAGGGGAATGACCAAGAGAAATTAAGATCCGAGTCAAGTTGTGCTTTAGGTCCATGGTAGTACTGGTCCGCCTTTTATGATAGTCATATTCTGTGTGTTTCTTTGGGAATTCAACGCATGCGAGAATCGAGGTATCAGATTTCTAAGAGTTTATTTTGTTTAGAAGTCGTAAGAGTTTAATTTCCGATGTTATTATGACGTGACCAAAAGTCCTAAGAGTTTATTTCCTAAGAGTTTATTTCCTAAGAGTTTATTTTCTGGGGGGTTTAATTCCTAAGAGTTTATTTTGTTGCTATGCATTCTAAGAGTTTAATTTTCACAGAGTTTAATTTCATTTGGGGTAGTTTAATTTCATTCGGGGTAGTTTAATTTTCTGGGTGCTTTATTTGAAAATGGAGCCCGAGTAATAGTGCGCGTTATTGATAAGAGACCGCGCGTAAGTTTCTGGGTTTTAAAATCCTTGCCGCATTCGGCCCGAAAAGTCCAAGGAATACAGTTTAGCGCATGCGACAAAACTCGAGTGCGACTTTCATTTTCGAGCCCGATTTTGCAAAGTGGGGCTCGAAAAACAGATAAAAGATTTTGAACCGAATATTCCATCATAGCCGATCATCAATGACAGCATATGACAGCACAAGTATGAAGAATTATGCCAAGGCATGGAGTCATTAACTCGTTGAAAATTGTAACGAAGTAGCTGATACAACATTGCGTTGCGGATGGTGCTCGGATGGTGCTCTCTTGCGTAAGATGGTGCTCTCTTCTCGATTAGTTTACCTATTATTGAGAGAGATCCTCCTATATGAAATTCCCTGCATACAAATTCCCTCATACGTCTGTTATTCTGTTAGTTTGTATTTTCTTATTGTGATTTTGTTTTGATGTACGTACTATGTTGTAATTATTTTAATGGCATTTGTATGTTGTGGAATTTTAAAATGAAATGAATTGAACTGAACAGAGTGTAAATGAGTAATGGTACCATTTGCGACACAATCTCATCCAGCTAGATCCAAAAGCACAAATGAGAATGATAATGATAATGATAATAAAACGTTTATACAGGGTAACCTCTTGTGCTGTTCCCAGGGGGGGTACTCCCTGACTTTCAATACGGGGGGGTCCATGCCACTATTTCTTTGCTGACCCCTAAATATTACGCCTAATGTTTTGGGGACCCCAAATATTGAGTCTAATGTTTTGGAGACCCCAAATATTGCTATCTATTTCTGGGGCCCCTAAAATGTTTTTGAATTATTTCAATTAAAGCTTCTTGATCTTTCTCAGTTTTTAAATAATACCAAAACATTTATCTCATGATTTGCAACTTCAGGGCGAAATTGCGCCATTCTTCCTTTCTTCAGAATTGTGAACCCCAAATATTGAATTTTGGTCCATGTTGTAATTCACAGACCCCAAGTATTGATTCAACGTAAAATTTCGGACCCCAAATATTGGCATGGACCCCCCCCCCCGTATTGAAAGTCAATGAGTACCCCCTGGGGTGCTGTTAACAACGAGAGGGCCCCGTAACGATTAATGTACAGTACATTCAAATTAACCAATCAAAGAGATCATTAAAACTTCATAGAGCCCGCTTCAAGCTAACAAAGTACATGAATTTAAATATTTTACCAGTGATTTTTGGCTGAAAATGTTCCCATATAAATGCTTTGGGAAATTCAGTCGCTTTTTATAGACAATGGCTAATTGGCAACTGCAGCTTCTTGTAAGTTAAGGACATGGCAGATAAATTGGTGCCGAAATAGAAAAAAGTTTGAGCCTGTTGACCTCCCGGTTTTTTCGTTAGCACCATTGTTTTCTTTCGCACTTTCCCTTTGTCTCATATCCTATTCGAAGTCTGAAGATACCTTTCTAGTTCTGTAGAGTGTCGTGCTGAGTGTTTGCCAAGGAGTGATTGATTGGAGCTATATGATGCGACTGTACGACTATAAGTATAAGTGGCTATTTTGGTATAAATAGAAATATGTTACACTGTATCTCCGCCTTTCAGGCTGTTTTAGAAGATATCTGAAATGTTCATAGTTATTCCAAACGAATTGTGCATAGATAACTTTTAAACTTGAATTCGCTACTTCTGCAGCCAATCTATAAAATTAGAAATATTATGACTTGAAATTGTTTTGGATTTTATTCTCAATTGTAGATGTTTTAGTTTGTTGTGGGATCTTTTTCGGCTGCTGTGAGCATGAAAATAAGAAATAGATCCATTTGCACCTAGAACTATAGTTGCAAATGATTATATTACCGTATTAAAGAGAATGGTGCCCTTCTGCCAGGAGATCAGTGCCTCGAACACAATATACCTTCTTCCATGATAAAATGTAAAATGTTTAAAATTTGCTAAATTCATCTGTTCGAAAAAATGCAAGATGTCTCAGAAATATTTCCCCTGTTTGAGCCACTGCGCAGTAAATTTAATAGCTATTATTAAAAATATTTGTGAATGACTAGAGGAGGAGCTTTAACATCTTTTGCCCCAAGAGTTCTTCTTTTTGCGATTATTCAAGGCTTGCATAAACCTCTATTCGGTGAGTTAACATGTGTCAACTTTTGAAGACACCATGCAGTAAAAATCATCTAGATCATCATGCAATTAATTAAATTTCTGTCTTACCGATTCTTCACCTTAACTTTCCAATTTTTCCTCACGATTTTAATTTTTTTTAACAATAATAGAAAATGAATTTTTAATGCGTAATGAGGGACAGTGCAAAGTTTATTTTATAACACAAACTACTTTTTTGAGCTTGTACGGAACTGGGTCAACACTTTTTACAAAGCAATATGAATGGGGCAGTAACTTTTTATAAGTTCGAGATGAAGTTTGAAATATAAAATGGCTCATTTTGAGGACAAAATTATGAATCGTGCAAATGCTTGAAAAGATGTGTATGAAAATGACGCAACATGTACTTAGTCGTTTGCAAGAACGATCCATCAGTCATTCTCTTCATCTTCAAAGTCGATTTTTTCGTTGACAAAGACTCGTAAGGGCAAGAATTGATTTTGTTATGGTCTTTGGCTAATTCATCGTTGGTACTTTACAACATCTGTTGTTCATGAATACGGGAGACACTTTTTTCAAGGAAAGGGTGACAGGGCAGTTGGTTTTTTTGCAATAATTTCATACAGGGCGAGCAGATTTTTTTGCAAGAGATTTTGTTCTCCACCGGCCATGTAATATAATAGATTTTGCACTGTCCCTGAAGAGAAAATACATATTGAGGTGCAATCTTCTGTAAAGTAAGAAAGTTTTTTGAACAACCGATTATGATTCTAAGAAGCATGGCAAATGACTTTTTCGCTCTAAAATGACTTGTGTACATATCTCTGCTTCTCCTAACGAAGTATTCAAAAGAAAACTGCTAGTTGTTTTGTAGATTTTGACCATAGAAAAATAGACCCTAGCATTCACAATGAGGGAACGTTTATGTTAAAAAACGAACTATAAATATTTGGAAAAAATAACAAAAGCCCAAAAATACTATACTGCAGAGATAAATAAAGGGCTGATTACTATTTTTCTAGGAAATATTCATAGCTCATGGGTAACGTAAAATATCAAAAGCCCCGAATGAAAGGTCGCACCTACCGGGTGACCAAAAAAAGTTTCCAAGCTTGACCACGCCTAATTTTCACAACGCAGATGACATGGACAGAAATATTAGCTTGTAGCTGAATGCCTCAGCTATCTTTTGGCATACTGTTTGGTCAGTTTGGGCTATAACCCCCGGGGGGGGTACTTATTCACATATTTAGGTACGAGGACGTGCCATCGGGAAGGATATCGATTTTCGCAATTTTGGTATAAGGAACGGTATCGAATTTCACGATTTTGGTATAAGGAACGGTATCGATTTTCACGATTTTGGTATAAGGAACGGTATCGATTTTTCGATTTTGGTATAAGTATAAGGTCGGATATATATTTTCGGAAAAATTGGTATAAGGTCGGGTATACTTTTTGGAAAATTGGTATAAGGTCGGGGAAACTTTTTCGGAAAATTGGCATGAGGAACGAGTATGTTTTTTTTTATATATATATCATTCATTTAAAAAGTTTACAATGAGTTCTACAATCTACAATACTTATCTAATTACTATACAACACTACGGGAACGATACCAGGGGGAGCGAAAAACAATGACTACCCCATGGCCAAAAACATAAAGACATATAACGTTAACCTACATGCAACTAACTGTACACTACGAACGATTAGAAAACTAATGGATAAAGGATATAATATACTAGATTCTGTCTGATATTAGATGTCGTGTCAAGGTTGGGAAGAACTCAAAAAATTCGCGAGTGTAGCCTGATAACCAGACCCCAATTTCAAAATAGATAAGTTTCCTTTGAAATCGGCATAGGCGTAGGAGACAGGGGGCTGGGGGGGCTGCAGCCCTCCCCACTTCGGAAAATTTTGCAAAAATCAGCCATAATCGGGCAGAACTCCGCCTTAAGTCGGGCAAAATTTTCTTAAACAATGGATTTTTTATCGGGCAGCCCCCCCAAATTTTATCTTCCCCTACGCCGATGGAAATCGGGTCTGGTTATCAGGCTACACGAGTGCCGCTCGTTTGAAATTGAGATGCATAAGATGCATGACATCTAATATCAAACAGAATTTACAAGGAAAACAAAGAACATTGTTTTTGAAGCTTCGATGGCACGTCCCCGACCAAAATCAGGTCAAGTACCCCCGGGCTATAACTACCCTCCGAAAACCAGTTTAAAAAATTTGGAAATTCATTAGTTCTATAATAATTCTTAGAAAGCAAAATTTCCTTGACTTCTCTCTTCGTAGGTAACAAGCAAATGCACTAATCCAGCCCCACTTCGACTATGCATGCAGTGCTTGGCTTCCATTAACTAATAAAAGGTTGACCAAAACAATTCAACAGCTCAAAATAAATGTATCAGGTTCTGTTTGAATCTAAATGATAGAGCATATATGGGAATCAAAGAATCTAAAGATATAAATTGGCTTCCTACTAAAGAGAGATTTGAACAATGTATTGCTATATAGGTTTTCAAATTCTTTGGTTTACTCAGCCCTATCCTATATGTCGGAGATACTCTTACCAGTCGGCCAGAGCCAGATCACTCAAAGATCTAAAAACAATTTGAATCAACCTTTTCGAAAGAGTAGCACAGGTTAAAGGAATTGAGTCCATATAAATAGCTGAGCGTTAACGCTATGCTGACAAACTGCTGACAGCCCTTTGTTATCGCACAATTGTGCTAAAGTCATTAGCAGTGGAGACCAAAGACTTCTTAATAATGCAAGGATTAAGGATAATGCAAGGATTAAGAAGTCTTTGGTCTCCACTACTAATGACTTTAGCACAATTGTGCGATAACTAAGGGCCGTCAGCAGTTTGTCAGCATAGCGTTAACGCTCAGCTATTTATATGGACTCAATTCCTTTAAAGTGGTCTCTCCTTCCTAGGACCTAAAATCTGGAACAGTCTACACTCTGACCAAAATCTGCTAAGAACGCTAACAGTTTTAAACATAAGATCAAGGACAAATTCTTGAAAGACCTACAAAATAAAAAAACAGCCCCTATGTAAATTTCTAAAATTCCAAAAGCTACAAACATTTGACACAAAAATTGAAAACTTTTCTTTCAATGACACCTCTGGAGGGACCATTGTGGAAACAAGGTTGCACTGACCTTTTAATGCTATCCCAGCCATTTTGACCTGGGGTTGTTTTTAGATTAGATTTTAACTTTTATAACTTTTTATTGTACACATGTAATTAGGCATCTCGTTTTTTCTTCCTAATTTTTTATGGTAGGGGAGACCGGGGTCAATTGTAACACTTTTCCAAAAAATCAGCCATGTCGTCTAAATAATGATTAATTGTGCTCTTGAAGGTAAATGATATCGTAGTTGCATCCCTTGGAATAAAATAGACATTAGTTTCCATCACATAGAACCAATTTTTGTGATGCTGTGATAGTTTCAAAGTCAGTGGTCAAGTGTTACATGGTTGGGGCGATTGTTACATATCTTTAAAATGATCACAGATGATTATTGCACGACTCTGCTTTTTCCTGACACAAAATGTAGCGCCGGATGGCAGATTATTCATGGCTTTCAAAAGAACAAATTAACAATAAGATTTAGTTTTTATTTCTTTGTAAATTTGGGTGCATCAGTTGAAAAAAATTGAATCGATTGAGAAAAAAATTCCTTTTTTGCAAATTTCAACTGAACTCTTTAATACTGCATCACGCTAGCGAACCTATATGCACTACTGTGGTGGATACGCCATACAGGGGCGGTATATTATCCTTACTGTGGTGGATACGCCATACCGGGGCGGTATATTATCCATACTGTGGTGGGGTATTATCCTTAATGTGGTGGATATGCCATACCGGGGCGGTATATTATCCTTACTGTGGTGGGGTATTATCCATACTGTGGTGGATACGCCATACCGTGGCGGTATACTATCCTTACTGTGGTGGGGTATTATCCTTACTGTGGTGGATATGCCATACCGGGGCGGCGTATTATCCTTACTGTGGTGGGGTATTATCCTTACTGTGGTGGATACACCATACAGAGGCGGTATATTATCCTTACTGTGGTGGATACAGCTAGCAGGGGCAGATTTGCACAAGGTTCTAAGTTGTTAGAAGAGGCTTGATCAGCCCAGAGTGTAGAAATCTCTAAAAAGTAGCTACACAATGCTGCTTTTTTGTGGTATTCAGCTATCATATACAAAATGTTTTTGATAGGATACCAAGAATTCGAGCCATTACTGAAATTTTCTCAAAATTATCATATTTTTAGTACTCACTGTTTCTTAGGACAGGAGTTTCTTAGAGGTTCCATAACAATCTTCAAGTTCACTACCTGTGCCCTTGCGAACACTCAAAGCAAGGTTTTTTAAGCCTTTCCAATGTTTAGACATTATCCAAGTACCTTACAAGTAATATAATACAGGAAACAAGTGAGAATTAACTAGGAATAGTTTAAGGATTTCCTTTATCAAAATAACTGGTTTCTTAACTTATATTTGCAGTACTGGAGTTTCTTAATATTTTGGCAATCTGCGAGTTGAGTCTCTTATGGGCGGTTTCTTATTAAGAAAATAAGTGTATTCGTTTTTGTTGTTTAGTTGCATTGATTTGAACGTAGAAACTTCGAGCACATAATTAGGAAACTTTTGGTAGCAAAATGGCCCAAACATTTAAGAAACTGCCTACCAGCCCAAGACCTTAGTTTCTTACAAAAAAAATGTGTGTATGTGTCAAGTGACTGATTTTTTTAAAACCAGAGGATTTTATCTCCGCACTTCACCTTATTATAGTCCTTTTTATAGCTATAAGAATACCATAAATTTTGTCCAGCCTCAATATTCTTGAGCAATTTTCCTTGTTTGGATAATACCCCACCACAGTAAGGATCATAAACCGCCCCTGTATGCCGTATCCACCACAGTAAGGATAATACCCCACCACAGTAAGGATAATACGCCGCCCCGGTATGGCATATCCACCACAGTAAGGATAATACCCCACCACAGTAAGGATAGTATGCCGCCGCGGTATGGCGTATCCACCACAGTATGGATAATACCCCACCACAGTAAGGATAATATACCGCCCCGGTATGGCATATCCACCACAGTAAGGATAATACCCCACCACAGTAAGGATAATATACCGCCCCGGTATGGCGTATCCACCACATTAAGGATAATACCCCACCACAGTATGGATAATATACCGCCCCGGTATGGCGTATCCACCACAGTAAGGATAATATACCGCCCCTGTATGGCGTATCCACCACAGTAGTGCGTATAGGTTCGCTAGCGTGTGCATGGATGCGCATTGTTCGACCAGATTAGAAAATTATTCAAAACCAAAGCATCGGACAGCTTACACCGGGGCGATTGCAACAGCGTGTTACAATTGCCCCTGACCTGGTCAGCTATATCGTTACTTTCCATTTTCACATCTCATAAGTTGTGGAGATTAAAAGTTTTAACGTAGTTTTGATCCTAAAAAGATGCCATGTCTGTGATGTGAAAAGGAATTTTTTTTTACTCAAGAGAGAAATCTGTCAGACACAAATTTACAGTGAAAGCACGTATTTACTTTCGTATTCAAAAACATGTTTTTCCCCCGAAAATCTTGCAAACTTGGCTAAATATACCTGTACCTCAAGTCGTAAGTAGAGGGTTTGAATGAGCATATTCTGTGCAAAAATCAGGTTTTAAGCACTTTTCTGCAAGGCGTGAGAGTCAGTGTTACAATTGCCCTGTGTTACAATTGTCCCTGGTCTCCCCTACACTTAATTTTGATTTTGATGACAAATATTACATACGCACATAGTTTCTGGTTTTCTTTATATGGTTCAATCTTGTTTTTCGAACGGTATTCGTAGCTTAAAGTGGCCGTGCAGCATTTCAAAAGAAAGGCACGCCTTTGACCTAAACTGTGAAAAAGCATTTATCAATAGCTCTCGATTCCAAGGAGCTACCGGGTGTCCCAAAAATATGTACTCCTGTTTAAAAAATAGCCAAAAATTGTATATCAAAGTTTTGATAAAATATTTTGTTTGACTTGCTCTTTCAAAGACCCCAAAAATATTATTTGATGATAAAATGTTTGCTTTTGATACAGCAAGATAGAACAATTACATGTTGAAAACCGCATTTTGAGCTATAATTTTAAGCAAAATACTCAATCTTGCCCAAAAGTCTAAATTTTCAGATTTTTTATCATCATTGACGTCTCCAATACTAGCGCGCATTTCTATCTCCCATTTATGACCAAACTATAAGTTTACATGCACAAATAAATTGATCTGGCAATCATCAATGCTTTTTTGCGGTATGATTTTAAACCTAAAAACAGCAAAATTTGCTAATTTCCAAACAAATTACAAGATCAGATAGACCATGTCTTGGTAAATAATTTGGTACTTGATCTACTTGACAAGAAAGAAAATTGAAGATCGGCTGTGTAATCAAATTTTGGTGATTTTTCAAACGGGAGTACTTTTTTTGGACACGCGGTAGTTACAATCTCGTGAAATGTTTTTGAGTCACGAGGTACATATTTAGGATTAAGCTGAATTGAAAAAATTAGGTGGAGTAAAATCATTTGAAATGTTACAAGGAGTACCAAAAAGTATGACTCCTCAAATTCTTCAAAGGATATCGATGAATAAAGCATCCTCTTGACATTGCAGTCTTTGAGGTTGTAACATCTTATGATGATGAAGAAGCTTCTTGGTAGCAACTGATAGTTTCGAAATGATCACATGAAGCTTGCCAATATTTTTACACAGGTCTTTGGACCACCATTTAGGTCAACCAGCACAATCTCGATACAGTAAGGCCCCTCATTTAAGAAACCACCTGAAAGAAACCTTTAGGCTACTGAAAAATAGTTACCCCCCCCCCCCCGCCCCCCTTACTCATAAGAAAAACATGAGACTCACACCCAACATGATTGCTTGCATTTTGATCGATAAAGTGAAAATAAATTAAATTCGTAACAGGTCTTTGATACAAATTTTTAAAAAGTTGCAGCTGTATGCAGTAGCTCTCTTTTACCTAAAAATTAATTGATTTTCTTGACAACCATTGACGAAATACAGCGAATATATGTATAAATAATCCCATTCTGTTGCAGCCTATTTTCCAGGACTTTCCGGCATTTTATTAGAAACGGAAGAAACTTTCAGCATAAAACATTAAAAGTACCGTAGAAATTAGAAACATTTTAGGCTATTGTATCAAAACTTGGTTTCTTAAATGCGGGGCCTTGCTGTATGGAAATCTCGAGCGAATGCCTCACATAAATTTTGTGAATAGTCACTTCTATAATGTACCGGTGATATACCGCATAAAGGCCAATTTCCAGTCAGTGGAATTTTCCGAGCGGGCATAATTTTATACAATAAAGGGTCGCTCAGCTGTAACTTTCTATTCAATTCCAGGGCGACATTTTTCTCTCTCCTATACAATGGAAATTCCGCCCGCTCGGAAAATTGTACTGACTGAAAGTCAGTCTTAAGACTGATTTCCAGTCAGTGGAATTTTCCGAGCGAGCAGAACTTTTATTGTATGTGAGAGAAACTGTCGCTCTGGAATTGAATAAAAAGTTACGGCTGAGCGACCTTTTATTGTCTCAAATTCAGCCCGCTTGGAAAATTCCACTGACTGGAAATTAGCCTTTACAGCTGTAGCTCGCACGCTACACTTTCAATTGATTGGCTTACTCACAAGAAACGTCAATCAAAGAGCAACATTTCTCGTTGCAAAATAATAAGAACGTGCGGATGCAATATTTTGTTCAGAACATTCAGTTCTAGAAAACAAGTGATAAATGCTTCTTGCAGAGTGCATCATTCGTGATTATACTGCTCGGCAAACACCGTTACTTCATTTTGGGTCACCCAAATCGTCTACTATAATTTAAAACCTGGTTCAAATAACAGTGCATTGTAGCACTGTAGCTCTTGATTCGTGAAAAAAAAATATTTTTAAGTAAATTCCCGGCACTAACGATAACGATAAAGGTATTTTCATCTTTTTATGTAGAATTGAAGGTCGTTTCGGAAGTCCAGTCTTCTGCTGAAATGGCTTAAATGACAGGTGGTACATATGTATTTTAGTTAACTGCTTCTTCTTTGTAAAGTTATGGGTTCCTTGAATAGCAATTAAGTCATCTGCAGGCAGATTTACGAATGGCTTCTGCGAAAACTGTTAACGGCTGAATTGATCCAGCGATATAAAGGCCGCTATATTGTAGGTAGAATCCCCAAAAGTTGAGTCCGTAGCTTTCTTTCATCCAGATACTCGTACAAGCAACATTAAGTTAGGCCAAATAAAGCACCAATCTCCTTACATTTTAGTGGATTGCCATTTGGATTAAGAAAATAGCCAATGGTTTCGATCGCCATCACGCATGGTATTTCTCTTGACACTTGCTATCGTTACTTTTCTATATGCTGCAACAAGCTTGAAACGGCGAATAAAGCATACCTAAGTATAAAACGATAGGTATGATAGTTATGAGAAGTCAGCTCACTTCCAAGAAAAACAAGATATGTTAATGAGTTAGGCATTCATTCATAGATTCAATCAGGAGTCTGGGCTCAAACTGCAGCCAGCGCTGAGCACCACTGTTTCAGTACTTCTAGGAAGTGAACGTCAGTATTGAAAAAAACAAAAAAATCATTGAGATGAAGGGTGGAAAGAATGTAAGTAAGGGAGGCCGAGGACAATTGTAACACTGGCACTCACACCTTGCAGAAAATTGCAAGAATCTGATTTTTGCACCGAATATGTTAATTCTAACACTCTACATCCGACTTGAAATACAGGAATGTTCAGCCAAGTTTGCGAAATTTTCGGGGGAAAAGCATGTTTTTGAGCACAAAAGTAATACCTGTTTCCATTGTAAATTTGTGTCTGAAAGATTTTTCTTTTGAGTAAAAAATTTTATTTTCACATCACAGACATGGCATCTATTTAGGATCAAAACTACGTTAAATTTTTAAGCTCCATATCTAATGAGATATGAAAATAGGAAATAACGGTAGCTGACCAGGTCAGGGGCAATTGTAACACGCTGTTACAATTGCCCCGTTGTAGACTGGCCGATGGCTTTGTTTTGATTCAATTTCTAAGGTTGAACTGATTTTGTCAACAACTTTTTTTCACACAGCCTTCTTCCTTGTATTCATCATCCTACTAGAGTCTCAGAACGTAGAGCATCAGTTATTGATAACATATACACCAATGCTACCAATGCTAATATAACTAGTGGCAATATTTTAATGCAAATCACTGATCATTTCCCCCAGTTCTTAATCTTAAAAAATACTCAGGTTAGTCATAATAAATCTGACTCATTCAAATATGATTATTCTAAATTTAAGGATGATAAATTCCTTGAGGACTTTAATCAGATTGACTTTACTTACTTAGACAATAGTGACATAGATGTGAGCAAAAAATTTGACAGATTTTTGAAAGATCTTAGTACTTTGACAAATAAGCATGCACCAATCAAAAAGAGGAGTAGAAAGGAAATAAAGCTGAAAGATAAACCATGGATAAATAATAGAATACAAAAGATGATGAGAATCAGAGACAGAGTTTTGCAGAAATTAAAGAAAAAGTCAACTGATGATAACCTTAATTTGTACAAAAAAATTAGAAATCGTGTATCCAATGAAATAAAAGAAAGTAAAGAAAGATATTTTCATAACTACTTTTCTACCAACAGTCGAAATATGAAAAAATTATTGTCAGGTATAAAAACAATCATTTCTCACAAATCTTCAAATTCTTCTACAATTAATAAAATCAAAGACAAGGAGGGATATGTATCATCTGACCCAGGCAAAATTTCAAATATTTCTAATGATTTTTTCGTAAATGTTGCTGATGAAATAACAAAGACAATCCCAATGACCCCTAAATCCCCTCTTGACTATTTATCAAATAGAAATTCTAATTCTTTCTTTCTTACTCCAGTTACTTTTATAGAAGTTAATGACCTAATTAACATCTTGAATCCATCTAAATCTGTTGGTCCTAATAGTATACCCATAACATTACTAAAAATCATTGGATCCTCAGTTTCCCCACTTCTTGCTCTCCTTGTAAATCAGTCTTTCCAGTCTGGTATTTTTCCTGAAAAACTCAAGATAGCCAAGGTGATAACTCTTTTCAAGAAAGGGAATCCTGAGCTACCTTCTAACTACAGGCCAATTTCTCTTCTTCCCATTTTCAGTAAGATATTTGAGAAGTTAATGTATAGAAGACTTTATAGATTCCTTGAATTACATAATGTTCTTTATTCTTTACAATTTGGTTTTCAAGAAAACCACTCTATCGATCATGCCCTAGTGAGTTTGACAGAAGCTGTGAGAAATACACTTGATAATAAAAGATTTGGTTGTGGCATTTTCATAGATTTACAGAAGGCTTTTGATACTGTTAATCATAAAATTTTGTTATCAAAATTGGAACACTATGGTGTGCGTGGTTGTGCCCTTGAGTGGTTTAGATCCTACCTATCCGATAGAAAACAATATGTTTATGTTAATGGAAGTAACTCTAACTTACTTTCAGTTACTTGTGGTGTACCTCAAGGCTCTGTATTAGGCCCCTTACTTTTTCTTATCTATATCAATGATTTACCTACTGCTTCTAAGAAGCTTACTTTTTATCTTTTTGCTGACGATACAAACATCTACTGTGAATCCAAAGATTTACCTAATTTAATTAAAATTGTTAACAAAGAGCTTAAATCAATAAAGAAATGGCTTGATGCTAATAAGCTATCACTAAACATTGATAAGACAAATTATATTATCTTTCATTCTTCTTCTGTGAATGTTCCTTCTGATTCTGCCATAAAAATAGGGAAAAAACGTATTAAAAGGGTTAAGTTTGTTAAATTCTTAGGACTCCTCTTAGATGAGCATCTAAGCTGGAAATACCATCTCAGTGAACTTTCTAAGAATTTAGCTAGAACATGTGGAATCTTTTTCAGAATAAGAAGTTTACTACCATTAGATGTTTTACTCTGCTTATACAATGCTTTGTTTCTGTCCTTTTTACAATATGGTCTTATCGTCTGGGGTCAAACATATGCATCACACATTGAACCAATTTTTAAACTACAGAAGGAAGCTGTCAGAGCCATATCATTTCAGCCTCGCTTGTCACCCTCTCTGCCAATCTTCAAAGATCTTAAACTTCTCAAACTTTCTGAAATTTTTGAACTCCGACTTTTAACTTTTGTTTTTGATTCTGTTAATAAAACTTCACCTAGTTGCTTTCATAGCTTCTTCTTATTCAGTTCATCTGTTCATCAATATTCCACTAGACAGGCCAGTCATGGGGATCTATACTTAACACGAAAAAACAGTCTTCAATATGATCTAAAGTCGATTCGTTATCTTGGTGCTAAACTCTGGAATACATTACCCGTGGAACTCCGAAACGCTCCATCAAAAATATCTTTCAAAAAGCAACTGAAAATTTACTTATTTAACAAGGCTAATTTTTGATAATTGCACAACTTCTATTTTATAGTATGAAAATCAAATGCGTGTATTTCTTGGAATCATTCAAGTCCAACCAAATTCATTCGAAATTATTATAGGATGGGGGGGCTCTCTCCTCGATTAGTTTACCTATTGAGAGAGCTCCTCCTTTAAGTAATTCCCTCCATACAATTTATCTTGTCTCTCTGTATTTGTATATTGTATTAATTTTCCGTATCAATGTATTAATTCTCTGTAATATTGTCTTATTTCTTTGTAGTTTAGTTATTTGTTGGTATTGTTAATTATGAAATTGTATGTAGTGGAATTTAAAATATGAACTGAAACTGAAACTAAGGTGGTCGAACAATGCGCATCCATGTTGTATTAAAGAGTTAAATACTGAAATTTGTAAATTAAAAACTATTTTTTCCCAATCAATTGAATCATTTTCAATTCATGAATCAAAATTTACAAAGAAAGAAAGATGGCATCTTATTTCTTTTTGTCTTTTTGAAGCAATGAATAATCTGCTACCTGGTGCTACATTTTGTGCAGGGAAACAAACGGAGTCGTGCAGTAATTATCTGTAATGATTTTAAAGATGTATTAACTGCTCCAACCATGCGTTACAATTGCCCCGTGTTACAGGCATCACAGCGTCACAAAAGTTGGTTTCACGTGATTGAAACTAATGTCTATTTTATTCCGAGAGATGCAACCACAGTAACATCTACCTTCAAGAGCGCAATATACCGTTATTTAGATGATATGGCTGATTTCCAAAAAGTGTTACAATTGACTCTAGTCTCCCCTACAGGACAATTGGTTAGTAATTGGTATACATTAAAACCTTCTCTACTCTTTTGGTCAAACAAATGTGATAAAGAAAGCCAAGCTTAGGTGTCAAAATGATGGAATAAACAATAACAACAACAATAATAATAATAATAATAATAACAATAATAATCATCATCATCATCATCATCATCATCATCATCATCATCATCATCATCATCATCATCACTTTTTTTACGATAACAACTTAGATTGCTAAAATTATGAATTAAGGGAGTGCAAAGACCAGCAGCCTTTGCCATCGTTTTTCTTTGTTTTTGTGAATTCATGAAAATATTCAACTTCAAATTGATTTCTGCCCAATTATGGCTGATTCTGCAATTTTCCAGCGTCCCAGTCCCCTGCCTCCTCCACCCATGAATGTTTCTTATGCACCTGGTAGGATGTGCTACTCATGACTAAGGAAAAAAGTTTTTGCGGAGGAGTCAAAGCCTATTGCACAATGGATTGAATTCAAGAAGTTATGGATGTGCTTTTAGTCGCAGAAAACTTTCATTTTTGACGATGTAACATAACTTTCAAATCTGAAATCGTATTTCCTTTTTCTAGTGTCAGTGAGGTTACTGCTCAATCGAGAAAACATTGCATTTCTACATACTTATATATCATAATTCTATATAACATTATATTCTTTAGTTTTCAAATGCTAAAGGTAGGAGTGCCAGAGCCAAAAATGGAGAATACGCGACAAGATAAAATAATTTTAATATCTACCGGGTGTCCCAGAAAAAAGTTCCGACGTTTGATTGAGCACAGAGAGAAATCTTTTTAATCTGGAAATTTCTATTCATTCTAGTTACGTGCTAGATATTTCAACTTACAGTTTGGCATATCGTAGGAAGAAATTAGTAATCTGAAAATGGAGTCATGAGCTCTAACATTTCACTTTTATGTTCAAGGCAAAACCAGAGAGATTATTACGCCTTCCTGCTTCGTGATGGTATGGGGGGACTCCCTTGATGAGCAACGCGAAAATTGAGTTGACAGTTCGTTCATTACCTTGACGTCCCGAGCGGGCAGAAATTAAGAAAATTCTATTCACAAGAGAGTGTTTATCAAAGTAACAAAGAGCAATAGCGTCACTTATAACCAAGATAAATGCAAGATTGAATCTGTGGGGATGGTGGCGAACGTTCTTTTATGTTCGGTTTAATCTCAGGAAAGGCCAATTCTTTGTTTTGAGTAGCTTTCGAAAAATAATCTTTGTCTCCTTTGGGGACAGGGATAACCTGCGGGCTGCGGGCGAAAGATTGAGATTTACTTTATTGAGCAGTTCTATGGGACGACTAAACAATGCCTTGCGTCTCAATGCCATGCCGCGAAAGAAAAATTACCGAAAAAAACTTGCTTGTGGATCAGATTTCCCCCTATTATGGAGACAGTTTTCGTCGTTTTTGTGTGCATATGTTCTGAAATAGGATTTGTAAACATAAAAATCCACGTATTATTATCGCTATCATTATGGCCACAAAAGCTAATTCAGGTCAACAAATTGAATATAGAAATATATATCGGGTGAGTCAGAAAGAATCCCCGTTTGGAAGGCCACTACTCCCTGAATATCAAAGCAATAGCATTGAAAACCATCTTGTTTTATTGCCAATGTGTTCAATTTGGCTCAGTAATTTACCCGGCTTTAATCGGCCTTTTCTTGCCGTGGATATGGGAGATTTTCTGCAGAAATCCCTTTTCGAAAACCTGCAAAAACGAATGGAAACAATGGGCAAATTTTTCTTCCTAGAAATAATGACACTCACAAAAACGTCATTGCTGTAAGGCCTGTGTAAGGGCCTGATTATATGGAAACGGGCTAGCCCGGCAGACGGGCTGGCTCGTTTACTGAGATGGAATGTAGGGCGTGATTATATGGAAGCGGGCTGGCCCGATAGACGGGCTCGACGGGCTGGCTCGCTTACCGAGGTGGATTTTAGGTTGGTACCTATTACATGGGGGAAAAGCTGTGACACGTCGATGAAGGGAAACTGCGCATGCTCTATTGTGCATTTTCAGCCCGCTTCCCGGGCTGGCTCCGTTTGATCCGATTACATGGAGACGAGCCAGCCCGTTTAGCGAGCCAGCCCGCTTGCATCAAAGAGGGCCAGCTCGCTTACCGGGCTGGCTCACTTCCATGTAATAGCAACTGACATTTTATGTGGAATAGACCATGGAAGTGAGCTGGCTCGTATGCCGATCCAGTCCGCTTAGCGAGCCAGCTCGTCTCATATAATCAGGCCCTAAGGCAGAAATGTTAGGAGAATTTGTTCGTGATTTTGGGCACGTTTTGATGGTTTCTTGAAGAGGTTTTCTCGAGAAAATCCGTCAAAATTTCAGAACAGAGAAGCCGATTTCAGTCAAGTAGGGTAAGACGGGGTAAAGTGAACTATTTTGGAGGTTTTTCAAGGATATCCTAAAGAGATTGTAGCTGAGGGCAAACTTTTTAACGTTGTTTTGACATTATGTCTTTGGGTCAGTTTATCCAGCAAAAATATTTTTTAAATCCTTTTCCATTGTCTCACAACAGAGCTTTCTTTGGCGACCCCTCTGCCTAGTTCACTTTACCCCAGACTGGGGTAAAGTGAACTACTCAGCAATTGTTCGATAAAACCAAAAAGATGCTTGTAATACCCGAACACATGATTTATTTTGAAACTGTAAGGAGTTCTTCGCATGCCAAAACAAAACAAACCCAAAAATTTCACAAGAATGATATTAAAAGAAAATTAAATTGTGACCTATGTTGAGAACGATCTTTGCAGATCAAATATTAACCAAAAACTGTTGTCTAAGTCACAAATTCGAGTCAAATTGCGAGACCTGAATACAATTCGATGAAGAATAATGGGAATATACTTGGAAAATACTATACTGTATATAAATACCAAATTACCACAAAGAAAAACAATATTTTCAAAGTAGTTCACTTTGCCCTGAAAACTGCGCCCAGAAATAAAACCAAAAGTGGTTATAAATCTATAAAAATTATCAATATTCTAATTTCACCGTGATGGCCATTCATCCTTTCCATGTCGATAGGTATACTTGCTTCATCAAATCCCAACAAAATTCTTGGATCAGTAACCGCATTTTTGAATGAAGGTCAAACTTCGGTTTCCCAGATTTTTGGAGGTTTTTCAGGGAGCTGGCATCAGAATATATTTCTGTGTCATTAGAGCGAAAAATTATTCTGCAAATCATGATTTTCTGAAGGCAGAATTATGAACCAAATGAGATTAAAAAGGTCTTCTTCATCTGACTTCATGTTCACATGAGAAAATAAAAAATCATGGGTAGTTCACTTTACCCCGGTCGAAGCAAAACATCGACTGGACGGTAGATCTTTTGAAATATTATGTTAGCGTACAAAAAAGTCTTTCTTGGCCCTTTCCTTTTGGAAAAAGTAAACACATGGTATGTGCTTCTAATCGATCAAAACAATTATAGAAATGAATTTCGTCTTGGGGTCAAAAATTATGACCAAAGATAGGAGCCCAAACCTAACAACCATAATTTCCCGAGGTTGTTTTTACTGCCTCGGGTAAAGGGATTTTTTGCAACAGCAGGAATAACTATTTTGCAAAAATGTCTTTATTTTCTGTGAGCACATATAACAAAGCATTGGGCATAAATCATGTTTTATCATTGCATGTTTACTTTTGGAGAGAAGCGCGAATGTTCTGAGTAGTTCACTTTACCCCGTAGTTCACTTTACCCCGTCTTACCCTAAATGTTAAAGAAGATTTGAACATGTCTGCCATTAAAATATACATATTTGCTAATATCATCGTCTTGATATCCAGGGAGCTGTGACCTTTCAAACGGGGTTCCTTTATTGACTCACCCAGTAATAATTGGGGGGTTGGTGCAATCGGTGGGAGGCTGGAAAAATTTAAAATCAGTTGTTCTCTTAGTTCACCTTTTATTTGGCAAATATTGAAAAATGATTTTCCACTTGGGTTGAACCTCGTAAATCTCTTTTAACATGATACCATGGTTAACTGTGTCTAATAACGCTCTGCGTAGGTCCAAAAGCCATTCCTCGGGTCAGCTTGCAATTATCCATATCATTGCAAATCTTGCCTATCAGTTGAATGAGTGCTGTGCAAGTGGATTGTCGATGTCTAAAGCTATGCGAAGCAGGTTTTCGCTGGTTGGTTAGAAATGCATATACATAGTTGAATGCGACTCGCTCTATTATTTTGCTGAGACAATTCAATACTGAAAGTGGTCGATAATTATCAACATCAGATGGATCTCTACATTTAAAACAGGCATCACCTTTGCATTTTTCAAGATTATGGGAACACTCCAGGATGCATTTATTAGCTTAGTTCATGTATTTACAAAGAGTTATGATTTTTCAAGTATCTTAATAAGTTTCATTAGGAAACCATCAAGTTCTGTACCTTTGGCATTTTTTAATTTCTTGATAACTCCAGCAACCATAAGCTGACTAACAGCTGGTACATCGAGCATGTCTTTGCCCTCAGAATCTGTACAAAATCTGGTGATGGTAGCAAATGTGAGGTCAATTTTTTATTTTAGCAACATTATTGAAAAAGTTGTTGAAGCAATTAGCTTTTCAAAAGTTGTGCTGTAACGTTGGTCTTCGTGTTGACAACTTTTTTAAGTGTGTTCCAAATTCCTTTAGGACTGTCGATATTCTCCTCAATACAAGCAGTAAAATATTCACGCTTTCAATTTTTAGTTGAAGCAGTTACATCATTTCTAGCTCGCATATATTTGTTTTTAGATTTGTCCTCTCTCGTACAAATACCCGATGAGCATATCTTTCTTATGCATAAACTCAATGATGTTACCGTTTCTCCATAGGTCTTGTTTGATGCATTTTCATCTTTTTGTAGCATGGCAATGTACCAACTGATACAAAAGATGGTACATTGTATTTGTATCAACTTTTCATCAATACTGTCAAAGACATCAATCTTGATATCAAACGCTAGTCAACCCGACACCAGCCATGAATTCATAGGGGGGCGAAGAACCAAAATTTTCAGACGCCAAAATCAACAACAACAACAGCAACAACCCCAATTTTAGGAATCATGCGCGAAAAAGGACTGATGTGCTCCTTTAATGACTAGATTTTGGAATTTGTTTCCAGTTTCAACGTTGGAGCCTTAAGAATTAGTCAATATGAAGCAAAAATATGCTGTAGATTCAAAATTCAGGTCAGAATGTGTCCTCAAATGTCAATAGATTCATGTTTTATGCATCATTCTCCCAATAAAATCGTCTAAATGTAGGCCTGTAACCACACAAAAAATCCGACAGGTAGAGTAAAATTTCCGACAAAGAGCCTCCTGGGAGGGCGCTTCGCCCCCCAGCCCCCCCCCCCCACTGGCTTCGGCCCTGAAAGAAATCCTGTTCAAAGCAGTTCAATACTGCTACTGATTTTTACTCCTGATTGACTACTGACTTACTCCTAAATTCCCAAATCGTTGTAATTATTCCATCATTCAAATTCTGACTAAAGTTCGTTTTTTTCATTTGACTTTAAATTCTTAACTTTTTTTCGATATTATTGCGTATTCTTATATTAGTGTTCTGTTTGTGTTAAAATAAACAAACTTTTAATCAAAGCTTTGTTACGGAAAGGGCACTCGACTTGGAAGCTCTTCTGAGTTATTTTCGAATGTCCCAAGCAGCTTTTATTGTGTAATTGTTATGAATATCAATGTAGCATTTAATCTTGTCATTAATGGAAAACCAAGAGACGGCACGTGCAAGGAATGCTGGATGAAACAGACTCTTAACTAGAATGAAATGGAAAAATGTACAATGGAATTAGGTGAAAAAAATTGGGACGAGCATCTGACACAAACTGACACAAACTTGCACTTAATGTTGAAAAGACAAACTTTGTACTATTTCATAGTCCCAGGAAGAAATTGACAGAGTACACTAACCTCAAAGTTGGTAAACAGTATATCCAAAGGACTAATCATGTGAAATTTTTAGGGGTTCTTATGGATGAGCATCTGTGTTGGAAGTTTCACACAACCGAACTCTGCAAAAAACTTTCCAGAACTGCTGGTATTTTCTTCAAAGTACGGCACTATGTCCCCTTGCTGACTCTCATCTCTCTCTTCAACTCGCTATTCTCATCCTTCCTCAACTATGGGATCTTGGCATGGGGGCTGACTTATGATTCCTACTTGGACCCACTCTTCCGACTTCAGAAAAAAATACTGCGTTGCATTAAATTTGAACCCTTCTCTTCTCCCAGCACACCAATCTTTCAGTCATTAAAAGTTTTGAAACTTGAGGATGTTTTGCACCTAAATATCTTAACCTTTGTTTATAAATCTATCAATAAACTATCTCCTTCGTGCTTTCATGATTACTTTCAGCCTAATGCAGCTGTCCATAAGATCGGGACTCGTCAGGCTACTAGAGGTGATCTTTTCAAATCTTTTAAAAATACTACCTTATATGGTCTTCAAACAATTCAGTATTTTGGTTCAAAACTTTGTAGGGTGCCGGCGGTGGTAATCGGACACTTAAGGAAAACTAAATATTTTCATAAGAAACTTTAATCAAAGACAAAAGCCGAAAATACCAGGTGAATGGACACGTATTTGGACATATTTTCCCGAAATGTTTTGGTTTTTTACTTCCCAGCTTTTCCTTGACAACGATGTTTTTGAGACTGATCTTGGCGGTGGTTTTCGGACAGTGGCGGTGGTTCTCGGACAGTGAGTTGCACAACGCAGAATGTGCCAAGAAAATTATTTTTCTTTTTATACTTGGCAAGTATTCCGTCTATAAACTCTTTGCTTCATTTTTCTTGCTTTTTTTTCCTCCTTGAATGCGAAAACAATGGTTCGACTGTTGGTTCTCGTAATGGCATTCCAGAGCGCTCTCGGTACACACAAAACACTCTAAAAGGTAGGAGATGCGTTCGCAAAATGTTGTTTTGATCTCATTACTATTTTCGATTGATGTGTGTCTAGATATTTATGAATGAAATGTCTAAATCCAAAAAACATTCAAATCCGACCTTTGTGCATGCTCCCAAACGACTGATTTATTTGGTGTCCGAAAACCACCGCCATGAACTTTTATGACCATTCGATATGACATCTGCTGTCCTCCTTTAAATGAAACTGTTTTAAGTCTTTGGCATAATGCTGTGCGTTATTTACATGCTAGACATCCAATTTAAGTGACTGTTGAAGACTTTTGCTTCTTTCTGGAACGGATTCAGAGTTTTGAATCAGGGATGTGATATTCGCAACGACAACTTCTACAATGCCAAGCACAACGAAAGCAACTTCTTTGGCTTGTTTTACATTCATGAAGGCTTTTCGTAAATTTGTTTAGTATCTATAATGTTAGCTTTCAGTACCAAGAAATACCCTCTTTGATGGATTTCATTTGTAACGTACTTTTCTGTCGGTTTTCGCAAGTGTCCGATTACCACCGCCGTCCGATTACCACCGCCAACACCCTATTTCGTTCAAAATTAAAGACTTTTTTCATTGACTCATATTCCCAGAACTAATTCACTGTTCACTGCACACATATAACTTTATCCCAATGAGGTGTTATCATTTGGTTATCATCTGTCTTTGTTTTAATAAAATCTTTTTAGTTTCTTTGTTTTGTTTTTTTGTGGGGGGGCTCTCTCTCGATTAGTTTATCTACTTAGAGAGCTCCTCCTTAGTCAATTAATCTTAAATACAATCATGTAAAGTATCTTTTATATTCATTTTAGTTTGTCTTTTCTCGATTTCCGTTATAATGTTGTTATGTATTTTAGTCGTAGAGTATTTTATTTATGTTGAATTGTATTTAGGATTAATTGATAATGAATGAAACTGAAACTGACGAGTGGGTTTTGGTTCAAGCTTCTGCGCATCACTAAATTTATGTAATGGCGGCGATATTGTGGAAGCTGCGACGAAACTGACAACGAATCTGTCAAGTGATAAACGTTTTGACGATGGATGAAGGTCCAAGTGTAAGTTATCTATTTACATTAGACCTTAATAAAGGTTATTTCTGATAATCTGCTTTGCAGGTCGTGTGGTATGTTAAGCCCCAGCGCTATAGTTTGTTGATCATTTGAGAAACCTGCTCAAGATTTTAAAGCCCCCAGAAAGAAAGCCTTTTTAGATTTTTATAATGAATTTAGGCCTAGCTCTGTTTCTTTGAATGAAATCTCGTAATTTTGCACGTATAGTTTTGCATGCACTGCACGGGGGAGGCCTGGTTGGTTTGAGTCAGGTTCACTCACTGTAAACAGATAAAACATTTTAATGCATATACCTGACCGGGCGGACAGGTCTCATCCCAAAAGAGTATACAGATTTGGGAGCGATTATAGAATGCAGGGCCTTCCAGGGCCCACTCATTAAATGAATGGCGAATGTCATTAAATGAACGGCAAATATCATTAAATGAACGGCAAATATCACAATGGGACCTGGATTCTATAATCAGGCACAGATTTGGTTGGGTGCAGCTATGCACCAGGGTGCATTCCATGTAAAACCTACGCCGAAGGTACGCCGAGCCCTAAGCTTTCGTACGCCAGGTATTTTCAGGGAGAGAGAATACACGTCATATATATTTGATCATATCAAAAGAGACTGCTAATTCACATAAGAAAAGATCGAGGACAACTTCACAATAACGCCAAGGTAGGCAGATTTTCGTATGCCGTTGCGCCAAGAGCCGATTTTGTTGAAAAAATGACGCCGCTACGCCGACAAAAAGTCAGGTCTACGCCGAAGATCTTCGGGCCTAAGTACATGGAATGCACCCTGGGCTATGCAGTGCAGGCCAATTGGAACAAAATTCATATTGGGGGGTTCATGCGAGCGGAGCGATGAAGAATGGGGGTCTTGCTGCTTGCCCGCTGGGAAAATTGTCATCGCCACACCCTTGAGATCGTTGGAAAAGGCCCTATTTTTGGAGAATTAGCCAATTAAAAAGGCAAAGGATCAAGGCTGATGGGGGTCTTTCCGTGGGAATTTTCAAAAATGGGACTTCAATTTCATGAGGCTTTACTATAGATTATATTTGAATTCCATAATATTAAAGATAATAGCTTGATAAATTCTAATAACTTCCTTGAATATAGAAAGCTTGAATCTTCTTTTCCACGAGATGGGCTTTCACAGCCTTTTTTACTTACAAAAGTGAGCAAACTTCAGCAAATTATTGGGGGGGGGGGCTGAAGCCCTTCTCAGCCCTCCCGCTTCCGGCGGGCTTGCTGTGTAACTTTAGCTTTAATCAATAATGACCAAAATATCTAATCCTTAAAACTCGTGGAGCTTTTTGGCCTTTTCGCCTGAGAAAAAAAATTCATGAACTACATAACAATTAAAAACTGAAATTAAAAAAAAATTAAGAAGCTGCAGTGGGCGATGGGGGGGGGGGAGGGGGGAGGGTGGTGACTTCTGGCAAAATCTCGTTCAAAATCGGCGTGCACACAAATTTTTTGAGAAAAATCTTGTGTGTGCTACTGCCACACTCTGCAGACTGGCACATGTACAAAGCTGCAGTTGTTGAGAATGTAAATTTATTTTGGTTTCTTAGATAGCCCAGAATGTATCAGTATTATTTATAACTTTTTTTCTTATCAAACCAACATATTTCTTTGAAGGAATTGAGGAGAAAGAAGGTGAAAAAACCATGCTCATTTGCAGAAGCTTTGGCAGATCTGGATGACTTTAGTGTCCCAAGAAAGAAACCCACAACTGTAAAGATTTATAATCAGCTGAAAAACTGTGAGACAGGTCAATACCAAGTTAAGCCAAGGAAGGTTTATGCAGGGAAGAAAGAAAGGCCTGCAAAAACAAACCGACAGCCATGTAAGTTACGAATTCATTTTAATTCATAGCAGATATACAGTAAATCTATACTAATGCTCACAACTTGGGACCATGGTATCTTTCTACAAGATATAACTTCCATCAACAAATATTCAAATGCATAACAACATCTTTGATGGTCATAATTGTTGGCTGAGCTCAACTAATTCTTTTTGAGTTCATTTACAAGCCCCTTCATGCTCTTGTTACAGTACTGTATGTTGACTTTGAAAAGAGGGCACCTTTCAGCATATGGAAATGCAAGTCAAGAGACTTGAAGCATTCATTTTGCAAAAGTTAAGCCCTTTTATACAAGAATATTTAACCTAGTTAAATTTCTCAGCATTTCAATACAGTAGATCCTACAGATACAGTGGTTCTTAAAATGAAATTTTTACACAAAACTTCTTCAAAATCTTTTTCATCATTCCAAAAGGCCAGCCCACTGTCTCGTATGCAGCCAGCACAAATGAGGACCTTGGTGAGCCAATTGATATTGGCAGTGGTTTGTATTTTTGTTGTAGATATATACATTGTGAATTTATTATTTTCATCATCTTCCTTGTATTTGTTATGCTCCTCTTAAAATATGCTTTGATACTGTAGGTATTTTGAAAACAACATGCACATTGACATCACAAGCGTTCTCAAGACTTCTTTAAAATTTGCAAGAATTCTTCACATTTTCACTAGAACTCTTGAACCATTTAAAAAGACTGTACATTTTCTTGAACAAGTATCACCAAGAAATAAAAATGTTTTTAACGAATTCTCAAACAGGACAAGTCTTGTGTGCACTGCATGTACTCCATATGATATGTGATCTATGTATATATAAAAGCTTACAGTATTTCATAGGAGCATAATATACATGGAAGAATATTATATTTCAATAGAAATATACCAACATGACTTAAAACCAGGATCTAGAATAAATTTACACTGCTTCCCCTTCCCATTTTCCTAATTTATCCTTATTTCAATGAAATTTGATATTTTTCAAAAATTGAGCTAGATATCTATACAAAGGATTACTTGTTATATTCATATTTATGAAAGTTACCAACATCAGCTTTTGTTATCAACTGGCTTATTGTAATTTGCGAAAATTTTCGCATCATGCGAAAAATGCGAAAATTCGCAAAATACAAAAAAGGTGCTTGAAATTGTAAAATGCGAAAATTCTTAAATTCCTGTTAAATCGAAAACTTAACGCTTCTTTCTTCTCAATGATCAAAACAAAATAAGCCAAGGACAACGGGGACAAGGTTACACAACCACCTGGTCTTGTCTTGCTTTGCTGCTGTCGTCCATGCATGCTCCATGGCCTAAAAAAGTTCTGATTCCAATCGAGATCCAAAACATAATCAATTGATTCTTCAAAGTCAGCATTTGCCAGTCATGATCACCCTTGAAACCAAATCCACGCCTATAAACCTCAGTTGTTACAAAAGCTCAGAATGGGCAATGGAAAATGTTTTCGCAAATTACAAAATAACATCAACTTTTTGTAATTTGCGAAAAATATCCAAAGTGGCCTATAATCACAAATTCCGTTGAGTTTATGGTGTTCAGAAGAGTCTTTCTGAGTTAGAGTAAACATTAGAGGCATTCAAAAGATACGAGAAGTCTTTTTAGGGACCGTTTGTTGATTTTTCGCAAATTACAAAATACCATCAACTTGTAATTTGCGAAAAATATCCAAAGTGGCCTATAATCACAAATTCAGTTGAGTTTATGGTGTTCAAAAGAGTCTTTCTGATTTAGAGTAAACATTAGAGGCATTCAAAAGATACGAGAAGTCTTTTTAGGGACCGTTTGTTGATTTTTCGCAAATTACAAAAAGTTGATGGTATTTTGTAATTTGCGAAAAATCAACAAACGGTCCCTAAAAAGACTTCTCGTATCTTTTGAATGCCTCTAATGTTTACTCTAAATCAGAAAGACTCTTTTGAACACCATAAACTCAACTGAATTTGTGATTATAGGCCACTTTGGATATTTTTCGCAAATTACAAAAAGTTGATGGTATTTTGTAATTTGCGAAAAATCAACAAACGGTCCCTAAAAAGACTTCTCGTATCTTTTGAATGCCTCTAATGTTTACACTAAATCAGAAAGACTCTTCTGAACACCATAAACTCAACTGAATTTGTGATTATAGGCCACTTTGGATATTTTTCCCAAATTACAAAAAGTTGATGGTATTTTGTAATTTGCGAAAAATCAACAAACGGTCCCTAAAAAGACTTCTCGTATCTTTTGAATGCCTCTGATTTTTACTCTAAATCAGAAATACTCTTCTGAACACCATAAACTCAACGGAATTTGTGATTATAGGCCACTTTGGATATTTTTCGCAAATTACAAAAAGTTGATGGTATTTTGTAATTTGCGAAAAATCAACAAACGGTCCCTAAAAAGACTTCTCGTATCTTTTGAATGCCTCTAATGTTTACTCTAAATCAGAAATACTCTTCTGAACACCATAAACTCAACGGAATTTGTGATTATAGGCCACTTTGGATATTTTTCCCAAATTACAAAAAGTTGATGGTATTTTGTAATTTGCGAAAAATCAACAAACGGTCCCTAAAAAGACTTCTCGTATCTTTTGAATGCCTCTAATGTTTACTCTAAATCAGAAAGACTCTTCTGAACACCATAAACTCAACGGAATTTGTGATTATAGGCCACTTTGGATATTTTTCGCAAATTACAAAAAGTTGATGGTATTTTGTAATTTGCGAAAAATCAACAAACGGTCCCTAAAAAGACTTCTCGTATCTTTTGAATGCCTCTGATGTTTACTCTAAATCAGAAAGACTCTTTTGAACACCATAAACTCAACTGAATTTGTGATTATAGGCCACTTTGGATATTTTTCGCAAATTACAAAAAGTTGGTGGTATTTTGTAATTTGCGAAAAATCAACAAACGGTCCCTAAAAAGACTTCTCGTATCTTTTGAATGCCTCTAATGTTTACTCTAAATCAGAAAGACTCTTCTGAACACCATAAACTCAACGGAATTTGTGATTATAGGCCACTTTGGATATTTTTCGCAAATTACAAAAAGTTGATGGTATTTTGTAATTTGCGAAAAATCAACAAACGGTCCCTAAAAAGACTTCTCGTATCTTTTGAATGCCTCTAATGTTTACTCTAAATCAGAAAGACTCTTCTGAACACCATAAACTCAACGGAATTTGTGATTATAGGCCACTTTGGATATTTTTCGCAAATTACAAAAAGTTGATGGTATTTTGTAATTTGCGAAAAATCAACAAACGGTCCCTAAAAAGACTTCTCGTATCTTTTGAATGCCTCTAATGTTTACTCTAAATCAGAAAGACTCTTTTGAACACCATAAACTCAACGGAATTTGTGATTATAGGCCACTTTGGATATTTTTCGCAAATTACAAAAAGTTGATGGTATTTTGTAATTTGCGAAAAATCAACAAACGGTCCCTAAAAAGACTTCTCGTATCTTTTGAATGCCTCTAATGTTTACTCTAAATCAGAAAGACTCTTCTGAACACCATAAACTCAACGGAATTTGTGATTATAGGCCACTTTGGATATTTTTCGCAAATTACAAAAAGTTGATGGTATTTTGTAATTTGCGAAAAATCAACAAACGGTCCCTAAAAAGACTTCTCGTATCTTTTGAATGCCTCTAATGTTTACTCTAAATCAGAAAGACTCTTCTGAACACCATAAACTCAACGGAATTTGTGATTATAGGCCACTTTGGATATTTTTCGCAAATTACAAAAAGTTGATGGTATTTTGTAATTTGCGAAAAAATTTTCCATTGCCCATTCTGAGCTTTTGTAACAACATGTTGAGGTTTATAGGCGTGGATTTGGTTTCAAGGGTGATCATGACTGGCAAATGCTGACTTTGAAGAATCAATTGATTATGTTTTGGATCTCGATTGGAATCAGAACTTTTTTAGGCCATGGAGCATGCATGGACGACAGCAGCAAAGCAAGACAAGACCAGGTGGTTGTGTAACCTTGTCCCCGTTGTCCTTGGCTTATTTTGTTTTGATCATTGAGAAGAAAGAAGCGTTAAGTTTTCGATTTAACAGGAATTTAAGAATTTTCGCATTTTACAATTTCAAGCACCTTTTTTGTATTTTGCGAATTTTCGCATTTTTCGCATGATGCGAAAATTTTCGCAAATTACAATAAGCCTTATCAACTGCATACTGTGGATGATTTTTTCCAGATAATGTTATATTAGAAGAAAGAAATGTTACTGCTGAATTTTTGGAAACTTTGGACGAAATAGAGCAACAATTTCCACAGCAGTTTCAGCAAAAAGAATGGACAAGAAGGAAGCAGAACCTTGAGGAAAATTGGTCAACTTCAAGATCAATGTTATTCAGTTGTCTCCTCCTTAAAGAATGCATTCCAGAGGATAAAATCGGATGCAGCAAATGCAAAATAAATGTGGCCATTCTTCGCTGTGCTGCTTGCAGAGAGTTGCTGTGCTTTGAGTGTGACATTGATGTACATAATATCCATCATTTTCATGACAGAGAAACATGGCATAATGGCTTTTACCAAGGCATAAGCAACAATCATACAGTCATTGATGGTGCTCTGGCCCCTATCGGTATGTTATCTCACTTCAAATACCCCTGCATGACATATCAATTTAGGATGTGTTGTGATTTTTTATTTTACTACTCAAAATACAGCAACTATCCATAAACTGATAGTCAGGGCCAATTTTTCCAGAACAATAAAATTATACCAAAAATCCTTGAAGCATCTTGATTTTCATCAATATGATACAAAGTAGCATTCCTGTATAAAGGTGATATTTTTAATGACAAATCGTAAATACCTTGCAGTATGGTGAAAGATGTAAGTACACTGGTGCTAAATCTTGAAACAACCCCAATGAGTCTAAAATTACACCTGTTCTCCACCATCTACTTGAAATCTTTTTTTTGCTTTTGCATCAATCAATCAATCAATCAACCAATCAATCAATCAATCAATCAATCTCAAAATATTTGTTCAAGATGCTTCAAATTGAATAATATATTTTCAAAATAGGAGGTGCAGCTCTCCCCTTGACTAGTTTATCTACTGAGAGAGCTCCTCCTCTAAGAAATTCTTTTCCATACCAATTTCTAAGGTCTCTGTATATGATCTTATTGTTTAAAATTGTCATTGTAATCAAATGTAAAGATTTTTGTTTTTGTTTCAATTTTGAAATGAAACTGAACCAACTGAACTGAATTTCATCTTGATCAGTTATATACAGTGGGTGCCTTGTAATCACTGGGGAAGAATCAAATTTTGAAACATTTGAAAAGGTTTAGAATATATTTTTAAAGTTCTATTAATGCTGTTTCAAGAAGGCTGTTAATGATTTTTCACCAGCGGGTGTTTATTACTATATATACTACAGTTAAGACCGAAAGTATTTTCAATGGCTATATTTGCTAACCAATTCACAAGATATTTCTTTCCTTGAAATGTCTCTTGTAGCACTTGTTTCAGCCTTTTGTCACATTCTTACGAAACTTCAGCCACAGTAAAATTGGTACTCAAATAGAATGATGCAAAATACTCTGAATTTGGCATAGGTATCAATAATTTCGGGCTTAACTGTATATGCTGTAGTATTATTTATATGTATATTATATGCAACTTAGTTGAAAGAAAAGATTAATAGTGATTTCATAGCATCTTATGGTATTACCGCGAGATCACTAAACACCAATCATATATCATACATTGCACACAGTGTTTATAAAACAATACAACTGACTAAAAATACATAAGACGGACAAGCAGAAACAATATGGTATCATGGCTCATTCTTTTTTCTTCAAATAAGTTTACTCTTAAATAGCTTTGCATGTCTAGCACTGGTGAAAAATATTTCAAATGATTAACGTATGATTGCTACCTTTTTTGACAGAGAGACCACTCCCAGTTTGTTGGCCTTCACAATGTCAAGCTTGCAAAGATGAAACAAGCATCGATCGTATATGTGTTGATTCAAAAGTCACTATTATCACAACAAATGGTTTGAAAATACATTTACACATATATCTGCTTGTACATTAAAAATGTTATTATAGTAATACAGTAGCTTCATTTGCTAAATTGCAAAAATATCAGTATTGCTAAATGGAAAACTTTACGTTTGAAATCCCAAATAACATGAGTGTTTGATAATCCACAACAACATCAACAGTTTAGATTTCTAGCTCTTGAAAATCGCCCATAACTGAGGTGTACATCGACTAGCCAGAGTAACTTTGACAAGAACTAAGCATTATCAGATGAAGGCACGCTGTCGTGGATATGATTGGCCAGTTGTGATGTACCAGCAAAAGACACGGCCTCTGAATCATTGGCAAGCCTTTATGCTCTTGGATCATACTTTGTTTCGAGAGTAAAGGGATTTCGATAATTATCACCATCGTGAATTTCTGTATTCAGCAAAATTATTGAAACCTGCCTAATTCTGTTCTTTCGCGTTGTCTTAATTCATCCAATCAGTGCCACGATGGTGTGCCTTTAAGCTGAGTAGTTCCCTGTGCATTGGCCATATCCAAGAGTGTTCATTGTATAATTATTTGTTATACTGTAGGTCGCTTTGAATTCAATGATGTTTTATTCCGCTGTACGAGCTGCTTTAGTCAATTTGCTGGCTGTACACAAATGGCAATGATCATGGCAGGATTTTGGCCATCAAGCCCTCAAAAATCGGCCACATTTTATACAATGGATCTGTTGCAACTGTGGGAAGAACTGAGTAATAATTCTCCAGGCACATCACTGTCTTCGTTTATTAAAAGCCTGGAGAGGATTTCCAAAAGAGCTGGGCGGGTATATTTAATATTTCATCCTTTCATTCATCGTTTTGTCGACAACTTTATTAAATTTAACCAGATAAAAGGCAGTTTGTCGTGCATCTGATTGAGTTGTAGGGACCAAGCGAAGAACAGGATAATTGAACGGTTACTGATCCTAATGACTCTCTGCGACCGTAGAAAGTGATAACTATCAGCCTTCCTTTATTCCAAATGCACAGACTCACAAAGACAACCGTTTTGTTGAGCTCTGACTTTATCTCGGCCAAGCAGATACTTGACAGACTACCTTTAAACTAGTTATTCATTTATCTCTCTACCTTCTATGTTTTGGTATCCACCATTAGCAACATTATATCAGCAAGATGAAATGATGCCTTCGTTCAATTTAGCCATGAAACAATTCCAATCATGTCAGAGTTACTTTGAAACGCAACGGTGATTATATTTGGTGCTCATTGTTTTTGTTATGGAGTACGTTTCTAGACGTTTTATAATGACTGATGATAGTATCGATATCAGAAAATGAACAAAAGCATAATTTGATATTTGACGATTTACTTTGTACCTCTGTGTTGCAGCGCAAACTTCCTTTTCTTATTTTAGCCGAATTCAGTAAATGCGACTTCATTTGGAAAGTCATTTCGTGAGTGGCTCTCAGTCAAGGATAGTTTGAGGTTTCAAGAGGGGGAAGATCGTTTCATCTGCCCTGTATGTGAAAAGAAATGCCATTCAATACACATAGATGGTCATCGCAAAACGTACAGGTTCAAAAAAGTACCTCGGTAAGGAATCTGCATATAATCCTTGCGCCAATAAGACCAAAATAGGTTAGATTTTCTGCAATTAGCACTTCCATAGATTCTTCCAGGTACTGTAAGTTTTGAGTGTTGCGAACATTTCGAAAATTCTTATCAACCATTTTAAATGTCCGTTTTCTACTTTTTAGACACAAAGACATCAGACTATCATAGTTATAGATAAAATCATATATTGTTTTCTTTACGTATAGATATTAGAACAAAGATTTTCTTATTCTTTAA
This sequence comes from Aurelia coerulea, assembly GCA_039566865.1. Taxonomy (NCBI): domain Eukaryota; kingdom Metazoa; phylum Cnidaria; class Scyphozoa; order Semaeostomeae; family Ulmaridae; genus Aurelia; species Aurelia coerulea. Next base: position 19,032,796 of record CM076945.1, read on the forward strand.
GCGGCGGTGAAGATTCTCTTTATGGGGCCAAGTTCATTGCCAGTGACGAAGAAGTGCAAGCACACATGAAAGTATTATATGATAAGATGGGTAGCCAGGTTTGTGATTCTGTAAACTGTATAATCTTAACTGGTTCACTTAGCATGTCCGAAAATCATTGTGACAATAATACTACCGGGTAAGTCAGAAAAAAGAATCCCTGTTTGAAGGGTCACTGCTCCCTGGATATCGAGACAATGATATCAGCAAATGTATAGTTTAATGGTGGAAATGTTCAAATCTACTATAAAATTTACCTGACTGAAATCGGCCACTCCATTCTAAAATTATGAGGTATTTTCTCGAGAAAGCCTCCACAAAAAACCTTCAAAACGTGCCCAAAATCATGAACAAATTTCCCTCACATTTCTGCCTTACAATGGCCTTACAGCAATGACTTGTGGACGCTTTAGCACGTGCTATCTTCTTGGAAGGATGAACAAGTCCTCCCCCTGGTATTGATGACCTATTCAAGGGGATTTCATTCTCCCGAGAGGAAAAAATACATGAATTTATGTAAGTGTCATTAATTTTAGGAAGGAAAATTTGCTCTTGGTTTTCATTGGTTTTTGCAGGTTTTTGGAAAGGGCTTTTTGCAGAAAATCACCCTTATCGACGGGAAGGAATGCCCGATTAAGGCCGGGTAAATTACTGAACCTAATTGAACATATTGGCAATAAAGCAAGACAGTTTTCAATATTATAGCTTTGATATTCATGGAGCAGTGGCCTTCCAAGCGGGGATCCAAGCGGGGAGCGGGGTCCGAAAATCATTATGACAAAATATGCTATGTCTGAGACATATCTTTCAAATGTCAAGTAGGGCTAACAAGTTAATGTAAGACAAAGTAACTGCTAGAAAAATACATTGCCAGTTGTCTTCAGGGTTCTTTTCATTTACTGAGATACCACGGATGCAATGCTCTATTTTCTTTCCAATTTTCGAGCCAACTGTGAGATCAGTTATGCTTGGTTCTGACCAAAAGCGTTAACTCACGCTGAACAAAGTGTGCTAAATTGCCTTTATTTTCAAGCCTAATGGTAATGCCATATTCTAATTTAGCGCATTGAATTTAACACTATTTAGCACTATTAGAATCGCATTTGTACGGTTTGGACGTTTAATTGAAATGTTTCGTTTTCACCCTTAGCTTTTTGTCTGCCGTAATTTGCTTCCATGTTCTTGTGTTCACAAGAGGGCGTCCCATTAAGATTAAAAATGAATTCCATTTGTCCCGCGTAGTTTAGGGTGAATTATCGCAAATTTACAGCAAATGCAAACCAAGCCTTGAGAGTTCCGTTTGTTAAAATCGTATCTGACTTGGAGATATTTTCCTCATACATCTAGAAATAGATACTATCTTTAACATGCTTTGGGGAACACTACATATATTGGTGTATGGTACCTATTATGGAATTTCATTGACATATTTTAGGACTATAGAGATGACAAATTGTGTGGTGCATCATACTGGCAAGCTGCACGATCAAAATCTAAATCGAATTTTGGCACATTGGATGAGACTGGACTTGTTGTTGCTGGTTGCCGCCATGTATTAGCATTGAAAGCTGTAAATATGTTTGCTGGTGAACAGTATGGATATGCATTGTTTCTCCATAAATTGTTGGCAGAATCGTTGAAGATGAGCTTTATATGGCAAGATATAATGTGCAAGTACTGGCCTTGGCTAGAACGTGTAGTCACAAAGTTACCAGACTTGGTTCACTTATTACATTCGTCTAAAGCATTGTCAGTAATGCATGCTAAAGCCCATTCGCTTGACTGCCAGGTTTGCTTTCAGAGATTACCATGCTCTTAAAACATGTTAAAGTTTGATCTTCCGTCCCCCTTTCAATTATGCTATGCAGAAATCAATTATGCCATGCAAAAGTCAAAAAGTGGTGATTTTTTTGTCGACAAGATATATTCATTCACCAGCTGACCTTATTCTTTTAGAATGTGTAACAAACACGACTTCAGTAAGTTTTTGCACGGGGTATGCAGGCAAGAATGTTTTTGGGGCTGTGACATTTGTTATGCTGCAACTGTTTCGTACTTTGGAAGAAAGAATATATGGGATTTCTAAACTATGCTACTTGCCTGTTAAAAAGTCTTTTTAGCCATTCGTTCTCTTTCCTATGCTAGTAGTATGTTATTACTTTTGTGAAATTTATTGTCTTAGGTCCCCATAGACGTAAATTATTGTACCGGGTGTCCTTAAAAAAAAGTATACAGATTTTGTTGGGTTCAGCGATATGAATTTACCTTTAATCAATGGCTAATCACTCTCAATATGTTCCTCGATAGTTAACTTGAACATAGATATCTCAGTGGTTGGTATTGGTGCTTTGAGGGCAGAACTATCAATGTTGAAAGCTCAAATTTACGTCCACTTGCAAACCAGAGCTTTTTTAGCCTTTTGGCCTAAGCTCCTGAAGCACACTGAAATTTAGAACTGACATTAATGAAATATTAAGAAACTGCCTAATGGATGACTGAGGGGGGGGGGGATGACTTCTGGAAAACAGGAAAACAGAATAACATAAGATCTATTATTGTGCAAATTTTATCAAGGCTATCGTTGATTTAGATGACGCTGTGCCTAAAGAATTTGCTTAGGCCAAAAGGCTAAAGCTCTGGTTTGCAGGAACAGGAAAATTTGAGCTTTCAAGATTAACATGGCTGCTCTCAAAGCACCAGTACCAACAAACGAGCTACCTATGTTCAAGTTAACTAACGATACGAGAAATGATTTTAGAGTCATTAGACATTGATTGAAGTAAAATTCACATTGCTAGAGTCAACCATATCTGTATATATTTTTTTGGGATTACTGGTATTGAAATCTTTAGCTGATCACTGGTTTATTATGAATGTTCAATTTTAACTCACATTTTAGCTGGTATGGGGTGGATCGTATCAGAGCAATGCGGCATTATCTACCGGGGAAAGCATGGAACAGTTTTTCTCATACTTGGCAAAATGTGGCTTAACAACAAAGAACATGAATGCATCAGGTACCACAAGTACAACAGTTCACACAATGCCAGAAAATGTCTCGCCGCGCAAGTCGAACTTAGCACACATTTGTATGTACCCTTATTTTGGGGACAAACAGACTGTATCTGCTGCTAGTTTGCATCATTTTTCTTCCAAAATTCATGCGCAGATATGAAATATTTTTGGCAAAACTGTGAACTCTTGTATTGTACTTCGAATCTACATTTGGGTGCAATGATCGATGCGGATATTCTCAGTGCATTCTAATAATTTTTTTCATTGTTGAATGGCTACTGAACTTATGGTTGGCAGTCATATTAACAAATGATTTTTTTTGTAACACAGCTCGTAGAGACACGCTAACAGAGCACACAGCATTCTGGAATGAAAGGAAAATAGAGACATTGGCTGCAACATTGGCTAAACAATATGAAAAGGTGACATTACGTATTTTTGTTTTAAGTTATAACGAAAGGGTGCTGTCCATAAAGCACGTTTCAAACTAGTAGCACAAGAATTAAGAGCACTACCCGTAGCAGGTGGGAATAGGTTGCCAGAGGTTGCAGGATGGTTAGAATGGGAAGGTGTAAGAAAAGAAGAGGATGTATAAGGGCTAGCAGAAACAGAGGGTTCCGACACAGAGATAGAAGCTGGAAGAGGACTGGCTTTGGTGGAAAGAGCTGCAGTGGCATTAGAGGAAAGGGATGGAGTACAACTGGAAGATGAAAAACTTTCAGAAGTGGAAGACGGACAAACATTTCCAGTAGAAAAAGAAGGAATGGGTGGAGAAAGAGATGCAGATGAAGCTGATGTGTTGACCAAAGGTGCTTCTGATTGTGCATGGCTTGGCATGGTCGTTCCAACTTCCTGTGATGCTGATGCAGAGGAAGATGTGTCAGTTTCAAAGCTGCCTATCCCATTGTCTTCTTCAATGACGTCTCCTTGAATGGCAAAGTACAAAAATTAACGTAACTAAAATGTTGAACAAAGCAAATAACAAATTACATAAAATGATACTGGAAAGATTTCTCACATCCTCTCTCCCTGCCCCCCTCTCTGTCCCACGCTCTACAGTAAAAACCCGCACATAGAACCTTCATCTATTAAGAACCTACAGCCTGAAATAATATATTTTGTACCCAATAAACAAGAACCATTTCAGGCTGATATCTAAACTAGGTTCTGAATAAAGGGTTTTATTCATTCATTGGGAAATAAATGCAAAATTTTTGCCAACCGACCTCCTTCGTGAACTCCAAACCATTACTTACAGGGCTGCGATAGGCAGGGCCTGCCGGGGTAAACTGGGTAAGATTGGGTTGAAATGGATAGGGCCAAGAGTACCAATAAGTTTGGCTAAGATTTAGATTCACATATTTTCCAATATTAAGAACCTACACCCTGATTACTGGATGTGCCTTATTGCATAAGAACCTAAACGGGCTGAGTTCAAAGTCTTAGGTTCTTATGTGCGGGTTTCTACCGTACCACAAATTGTAAATGTTACAAACTAAAGCGGTAAATGCAGCGGCATCACATCAATGATAGTACAATCAAGCAGCATGTTAGGAGGAAAGCGCAACTTCTTAGAATGAGAATAAAAACCTCGATCAAGTTTGTATTTGATAAATCATTTGATATATCCAGTTGTTAATCGAATAAGGTAGGCCAATGGCATAACTTAATTTGACTCAAATTAGTATTTATCAATGCTTCCACAAAGTTCCGGAATGTTTCGAATCGACCATGACCCATGAAACTTAGAGTAAACGAACTATTCATGATAGTAAGCAACAATGGAATATCATGTGTACTCGATCCCAAGAAAGAATTCAAAACATCTTTCATAAAATTTCATTTACAGGTTTGAACGTCCTTCTTTAGAATGTTTTCAGAAAATAGGGAAAGCTCACACCCCCTTACGTACCCGATTTAAACCAGCTGAATATGGAAATACGATCTTAGCTTCCCTAACATGATGTCCTGACATTTTAGCAGCAGATGGGATAATATTTTTACCATACAAGAAATTCTTCATTGCTTTGAAGACCTTGACCCTCATTGCTTCTTCAATTTTCTTTCCGGCACCCTTGGTAGAGTAGCTGTGCTGAAAAATACGTTTCTGTCCACATCTGATTTCTGGATTTTCATGAACAAGAAACACAATTCCAGTCCAGCCGGATTTCGTCGCAAGTTGATCCATCTAAAAAGTAACGAAACTTTACACAAAATCATGTGTATCAATTGTATCAAACGATGGCAACCGTTGAACTACAAACACGCATAGTGGTAGAGTGCGATTTGCATCAATTGGTATTCTCACGAAATAGAATAATTTGCATAGCTGAGTGGAATGAGTAACAAACTTGGCGAGTTTGCCAACTTAGTTTGTTATGAGAAACCAATGATTGCGGGAATCTTCAGCAATCTTGCTTTCAAACCGTTATAAAGTTCTGAGTGACTTCATTGTTTTGTATGTTGTTGGAAAAGAGGATTAAATCAGAATCAAAAATTGTGTACTTGTCGACTTTAGAAAGACGATGACAGCAATGTTTCTCTGTCAAAGAAACGGAAGAAGACATGATTTATCGTGAACTACATTTGGAAGGTGCTTCTCGATAAAATCTCCCCTAACTCTGTGAAAGGCTAGTCAAATATCTAAGGAAATGCCTCCCTGAAACACTAGTCCTTGTATCTCTGTTACTCGAATACACAATAACTCTACGCTTTCTAAAAAGTGGCCAATCATGGCAAATCAGATTTCAATAATGGTGCCGTCTCTCGACAAAACGAAGTGCGTCACTAAATGTGGCTGTGGGCTGTTCTCATAAACCAAATTTCTTTGTGACCATGCAGCACTCTTTGGTTCATTTACTACATCATATGAATCATTTTGGTCACTAACACTTCTCGAAAATTCTGCACCAATGCGGTATTTTACGTGGGATTAACTATGGCTTGAATACTTACACGGTCAAATATTTTATCTTTGATATAAGTTTCCTTCATTGTTGAAGCATGCCGCTCAATTGCAGGCCAATTTTTCTCTTTGGTGGGAAATGGGGTTTTACAGGCAGTGCACAGCTTTGCTCGTAGCCCCACATTTGCATTGCAGACACTACAGACCTTGTATCCATCACGCTACAAAATAACGAAAGACTTAAAGAACAAAAAAGGAGTGTAACTTAAGAACACTGAACGGAAGTCTGCATTACAGCTTGCCTGACCATTGAAGCAAAGCAGTGAGAGGACAACTTTGCAGAGCGCCTACAGAGACAGATGAAGTGGACAATTTTTTCAATTATTCCTAACAATTGCTTTCTTCACAAAAGACATTTTCTGGCATTCTTGCAATGACCTTGAATGATAAACTGCGGTTTTTGCCACGGAAAATTTCATTTAGTTGCACCAAATCTAGCTTGCATACCAAAGCAACTCAGTAATAGATTTCACAAGGATTGTAAGACAAGAGTTCTGCCCTCCTTGTGACTCATTCAGTTTTTTTCATCTATGGAAAACCAGTTAACTTCCAGTGAATAGACCTTTCAGCTATTGCGCAATAGCGCCCGATCGAGTGACATTATTATACATTTTCATACGAGAGGCTTGATGGAATGGCCCAAGAGCTTTCATCGTTATTGTGCAGATTCGAGAATTCTGCAAAATTTATCGAAAACATCATTCGATTCAGATCCTTTTTTAGACTAACTCAAGCTAAAACGTCTATTCTCCAATTTCAAGAAAGTAGTGAGGTGAAGTCAAGTCCTTTGCACCAATTACTGACAACTTTCTTAGGTAAGCAACAACTATCGGTCAAAAGCTCCCAGTTTATGTGGTTTTATAAATTCATAATTCTGAAATTGCTCCAATGCTCTGTTTTCCGGGAAAATCCGAAAATAAACTACTGTATGGAGATGCAGTGAAGGTGCAGTTGCGATCTTTAGCACTGGGGTCATAGAAGTAGATAAGCGCTAATCGATGACGCTCAAGTGGTGGGTCCCTACTGGGCATCGAACCCTGTCCGCCTGACTGTTCTGGCTGCAAAGTCAGAGGATTACACCACTGCGGCATAACACCTTAGAGTAGAGAGGGACTAAACATTTATTTTTCAGCTTGGCTCTAAGCAGGTACATAGCTTCACATAGATAGACAAGCAAGTAGCATATTCTCTCCTAAATCACTTCTATGATTTCCTACTGTGTGACTCAAAAAGCTCACGAGCGACATCATGCCTAGCTTCCTGAGAACAAATGTCATGAATATAAACAAGGTATCAGCATGTAGACCCTCTAAAAAACCAGTTTCAAAATATGGTGATTCTACTATTTCAAAATGACATTTGCAAAACACTTCTTTTGTTGTTATTTGCGGACATTTGCAGGTGACACCTAATTTGAGACGCAAGTGCCTTGTAGCATAGGACTCGAATCTTTGCAAAATTTTAACATCAAATATGTAACATGATATTGCCCTATTCCTTCAAATGAATTGCTCCAAGGAAACTTCAGGTAATCTGCCCTAATTCCATGAAGAGCATCTTTCATATTTTATATATTTTTTTATATATTTAGATATATTTTATATCTTATATTTTATATTTGATAATGTCCACGCATCTTTTATTCTTTTCAAAAGCACAAAACGGAAACTTCAAGTCTGCAGGTACTTTGGAAAATGTCCACGATACAAATCATGATTAGGCCATTGTTGTTCAAAACCTCTGGTTTTGGGTGTACTGTAAATTTTGACTTTGCGAACCTGTAACTCGGTGTTTGGTAGACGATTTCTAAATTCAAGGTATGTGCATCTAAGTTGAAGATTGATAAATTTAGCTGTGAAGTCGGGGAGCAATGATATCTTATTGTTTGGTCACTATCTCCAGTCAAAAGGGGGTACTTTTTTCTGAGACACCCGGTATTAGAGGAGGCATCTAAAACTTTGACAAACATTAAAAGATCCACGAATTCTAAACTGATTGAGGAAAATCAATATGACCAATACAAGAAATATTCAGTTTTTCCAAGATGGTAGCAGGCAAAAGTCTGTAGAATTTCTGTTTTGCAAATTAGAAATTTCATGATTTCACAACTTCTTAAATCAGAAATCAGAAATTCTTAAAATGCCGTAATTCAAAAATTAATGATGACATCAAAAATGCTCTCTCTAGGATTATGGCAAATTACCCAAAGTTTCCTTCACGCAAATCAGTTGAAAGAATAAGGGTAATACCATTTTATGGAGCTAATTCTAAAGTTTTGCTATGATACAAGGCCTATGCAGTGTCTTTCTAAATAATGGGCTATCAGTGCACATGCATCCTTTAAAACCGTCTGAAGAAATGTCTTCACACTTAAAGCTCCCAAAGCCACTATTAGATGTCATAAAATTACTAACTACCAATCACATTGAAAGGTTTTTGGGTCGAACAAAATTTGAAACATTTCTCACTGTACACTAATTAGTTATAGTCAAAGAATATACCTTTGGTCTCTTTCTTGTGCCAATTGCTGCAAAATAAAGACCGTCATGAAGATCACCAAATCAAGTGAAAATTTTCAAATCAGCTCACCTTCAGATTAAAACAGCCAATCTAAGGCTATTGCAACGAGATTTTTGCAGGCCCGTAGGAAGCGGGGTGGCAGGGGGGGCTCAAGCCCCCCCAATAATTTTTTATAACAATGGTGCTACGTCACATGATTTAATTAGATGTATTGTTCTCTATTGTCTTAAGAACAATTGCCCCCCCAATCCGAAGCTTCTTCCTACGGCCCTGGATTTTTGAGAGATAGCACTTAAATTGGATAAGTATTGACATACTTTTGCAGGATGTTTAGTACAAATCAACATTAATGAAAAGGAAGTTTCTTAATCTAGTAATCAGATTTCAGATATATCCAGTGCATAAGGACAAATGTTATCTTTTACTTGAAAAATATTTCATGTATATCTACTGAGTGGAGAGCTCTTGGCGAGTCAATGTGGCTCATATTCTTCAGAATTCTTAAAGGAAATAGACAACAGCTACAGTACCAGGTGTCTCAAAAAAGTACCCCCTTTTGACTGAACAAGGGAACAAATAAAAAACGATAACATTTCGGGACTTTTTTAATTCATGGCTACATTTGTTGGTCTTCAACTTAAATGCACATACCTTGCATTTTGAAATCGATCACCAAATACCGGAGATATAAGTCGATAAGGTCAAAATTTGGAGTGCACCTGAAACCAGAGGTTTTGATAAATGGCCTAGCCATAATTTGACACCACACAGGCATTTTGCAAACGATACGACATTTTTTATGATAATCGTTTCATCAGGGTCATGCCCAAGCGTATTTTATTCTTTACGAAAGCCAAAAACTGAAAACTAACGTTTACAGGTGCTTTGCAAAATGTCCATGAATCAAAGCATGGCTAGGCCCTTTTTTAAAACGTCTAGTTTTGGGTGCACTGTAAATTTTGACTTTGGGAACCTGTATCTCCGGTGTTTGGTGGACGATTTCTAAATGCAAGGTATGTGGATGTAAGTTGAAGATTGACAAATTTAGCTGCGACATCTTATTGTTTGGTTCCTATTTCCAATCAAAAGGGGGTACTTTTTAGACACCCGGTATACCTTGTAGCCAATAAATACAGAAGCTCCATTTTGTTATCAGTTTAACATCTATTTCATATCATTTACGTGGCTTTACACATTTATATAATTTTATCTCCTGCTTTTATAAACAATGATCCATGCATACTGTGGTGCCTTGAATCATGCAGGATTAAGATTATATGGAATTCCTATCATTCGTGTCTAGTACTGGCTCTCAAATTTTACCATCTATTGAAGTATTAGGAAGGGCCTTAGATTCAGGAATGTTGCCCAAAAATCATTTTTGTGACAATCCTTTATATTTTGAGGCTAAATTGCAATATCGTTGAAAGTATTATGTGTGAAGTTGAAGTTGCGATTGTTGGCGCCAAGTGCTGGGATCGCAGAAATAGAATAGGCCTATAGAGTTTGTGACCCCTAGTCACGACGCTCAAGCAAGTGATGGGGGTCTACTTGGGATCGAACCCTGTGTCCACCTGGCTTTTCTGGCTGCAATGTCAGAAGATGTGTGTGTGTGCGAGTGTGTGTGTGCCAGTGTGTGTATGTGTGACTTTATTTTAATTCAATTATTTACAAAGTAGCTAACAATAAACACATTATTCCACAACATATACAAGTTAACTAATCTAAATCGAATTTACATAACTAATAATAAAAAACAAATATTTTCTTACCTATATAACTAAACTGGTTGGCACTTACAGGCACTACATTTGCAGTTTGGACCATCCCATTGTTTTATTAAAACTTGAAAACTTTTCAAATTTTCTGCTGATTTTATTTCGTTTGGTGAGCCATTCCAAATCTATGGCCCAATATACTAAAGACTTTAGACCCAAATGTTGTTTGATTGGGCCTGACCTGGGCTAAGTTATTTGGATTTCTTTACAAATAATTTGAAGAGTGTAATTCAAAAATGCTCTTCATAAACGGTGGATTCAAATGATTCAGAGTTTTGAATATTTCAATGCAAAGGAGTCTTTGGTGAGTAAACTTTTGCAACTGCACCACAACACCATCAAAATGTGTATCTTTGTGTATCTTGCTGAATATCCGTGAGGTAAGCCCAGAGCAGTTGTGTGAAAATAGAGATGAAAAAAAAAATGAAAATCTATCATATAGCAATCATCATTCTAAAAAGTGAACTCAAATTTATGTTGTCAGGACTTTTCTGTAGAATTTTTATGGTACAATTCTTGATATAATCACACAATATCTTCTGACTACTTGGTATCCTCAGGAATTTTTTTCTAACTTCGATATAAGAAGTTTACACTAACACATTTTACCTAAAGACAATACTGATCACAAACAGGTATCATGTTCTACATACTGTATTATGTTTTGCATTTGCACTCTATGATAATTTCTTGATAGATTGATATTCTGTGAAAGCATTGGACTTAAGTCTAAAATTCAATGAAACTGGAAGTATGGAGGAGAACAGCGGATTACCCCATTCTCCAATCAACTTGACGCAATTTACTTGGACTTTTCTAAGGCATTTGACTGTGCACCCCACAAAAGGCTTCTCTTAAAACTTCAAAATTGGTTGGGCATATTGGGAAATATTTCAAATGGATCAGAAAGAAAACAAAGAGCTGTAATTTGAGCAGCTAAATTTTCCTGGAAATATGTCCACAGTTGGATATTATGGGGCAACGCAAGACCTATTCGCTTCATTTTTTTTGTTAAAAATATGCCAAATGCAGTTCATAACATGAAAGCAATGTTTGCTGATGATACCATAATCTTTTCTTGTGTGGATTCTGCTGTGGATCACAATTCACTGTACAGTTACCTTTGATAACAAATGGAAGCACTTTAATGCCAATAAATGCAAAGTGATGCATTTACGTTTCAATAACTTGAAATGGGAATACTTTATAAATCAACTACTGTTCAGCATTGTGTGAAAAGGATCTGGGAGTAAATCTTTTTGACAATGACTTGAAGTATTGTTTCAAACAAGGAGAACAAGATACTAGGTATGAATACAGAAGATCTTTGACTTGATAGATGGATCCATGCTAGTTACCCTTTCCAAAAGCTGAGTAAGACCTCACCTGGAATATATAACTTGGGCACCCATGTTGAAAAACAGTATTACTCTGATTGAAAGTATCCTGAGAATGGCAACATATATGGTTTCAGGTTTAAAGGACCGAACATAAGCTTAAAACTTGAACCTTCTTTAGTTTTCTGCACACTGCTTAGCAAGAAATATACAACCTGTAAAAACCACTCTACCAAACTGCTAACAGTCTCCCACACAACAGGAGGTCATAATTCAAATAAGAAAAAAGATATTTGATAAAAATTGCAGGAAAAATTCTACTCTCAAAGAATAATATCATGGTAAATTTTGTTTCTCTGGAGTCCCCATTCAAATAAGACTGTTATGCATTGTTGATTAACAAAACCCCATTAATATTTTGATACAAAAAGGATTCTTGTGATTCTAATAGAGCCTCTCCATCTCGATGGGCACCATCACCTTTTATGGTGGGGTGCAAGCTCATTTAACATATTCTGTTTTATTTGTTTCATTAATTTTTGTTTTTGTTGCTTCCTGTTTATCTTTTACTTTTATTTTTTTATAATTGTTCTCTTAATTCCTTTGCTTTCTCCATAAATTTGCTGAGTTTCTTCAAGATCTTTATGCCCTCGCTTTCAATATCTCTACTTCTTGTCTCTTTCATTGCAAGTGTTCGCTTTATTACTTTGCACTCAAATACGTGTTCCGTTGTGTCCTGTTTTTCTTTGCATAATGGGTGAATGATGATCCGTTACAATTTTTAAATGCAGGAAAATTACCTAATAGTTTAGAACAAGATTGACAAGCATCGGCGAAGGGGGAGATAAAATTTGGGGGTCTGCCTGATAAAAAATCCATTGTTTAAGAAAATTCTGTCCTACTTAACACGGATTTGTGCCTGATTATGGCTGATTTTTGCAAAAAAATTTGACATTGGGGGGCTACAGCCCCCCCAGCCCCCTGTCTCCTACGGCTATGTTGACAAGTTATATGAGAATAGCAAATATTCTATGGAATTTCCGATACCACCTGAAATTGTCTCACAGAGTACAGTTTAATCTGTTGTGTTATGTTTAGACCAGAGTGGAAACTATGCTGAATGCACACAAATCTGCCTTTTTTAAAATATGTACCCAAATATCTTCTTGCATAAGATCTTCCAGTGCATACAGCAAAGTTGTCAGTCTGGTGTTTAGATGTGTTACTGACTACTAGCCTACATTTACACTGTATAATAATTATTATTAAGATAAAATAAGATATCTTGTTTAGAATGAAAATGTGCCCAGCCAGGGGGCATCAGCTCAGGCCTGCAACGTAAGGTAAATTATTGAAATTTTAAGCCTAGGTCCTAACTAGTCTAGCTCGTAGTAAAAGTATAGGCCTTTTTTATTGCTCTTTTTGACATTTTTTTGGCCAGCAGCTTTTTGGCCTAACTTGGCATGGACATTCACTGCCAGTTTTCCTAATTTTCTTTCTTCAGAGCATATATTCCTAAGGAGTTGTGAAAGAATTGTTACCTTTTGGGCTCCGATGCTCTGGATTGCTTTCCATTTGTTTGTCCTCGTTATTACTGGTCCTTTCTCCGTGATCTGTGAGGATGTCGTTCCTGCTTCCCGTTTTCCCGCTTCTCCACTTCAGCAGGTCCGTTCCTCCGCAGTTATACAGTGAAATGTATGCCCCGCAAGAGACAATCAAATATATACATTACGAACATATTTCAGCATTTTTACGTATATAGAGTATGGATATATTTGAAATGAGAGCATGTTGCGAGTGGAGTGAATCTAGACACAACAACAGCAGCATCCTTGAAACTGAGGCTGGCCTCTTTGTCGATCAAAATACAATTTGGCGGTTTTTTGAAGCGAAGAAGAAAGTTGCCTGCATATCTGCAAGTGTGTTTCTCAACCATTTCCTCAACCAGCAAGTTTTTATATCTGTTTGTCGTTGAAAATGGCAATGCAAGCTGAAGAAGTTGATATGCAAGCAGGTGCTGAAGATGGCCCTGTCCCGATTGCGAAATTAGAGGTTTGTTTTTACGTTGGAGCTGTTTGGCATTATTTTTGTAGGCACGGCCTCTCCCCTAACTCTAGGCCTAGAGTAGTTTCGGGTATTATGGAACACTTAACGGAAACAAATTAATTGTGAACATAATTCATGACACATTTGGCCACACTTGGTATTAGCAATTAGGCCTAAGCATGCTCTAATGCTTCATCAGTATGCCCTGATTCTGAAACGTTAGTTGTTGATAAGCAAGACAAAAAAATGAACACGGGTTGAGTTGGGCATTATGGAACACTGTCGGGTATTTTGGGACTAAGCTATTTCTATTGTTTGTATACTGGTTAATGTTTGAGATATCTCAAGAAAATGGCAGCCAGAAATCACTTTTGTCTGATGTCCTTCATTATCAGCGATATGGAGAGTACACAAAATGCTACAGCTGCCTAACATCGATCAAAATATGACAGAAGAGGTATGAAGACTTGAACCAAATGAAATTAACAAGTTTCTTTCTCATCCCAAGGCCGCTCCCCACAAAAGAGAGATTTGAACAATGCACTGCTACAAACATTTTCAAATGTTTTGAGAATTCAGCCCCTGCATATGTTGGAGATATTAGTTCTGGCCAGAGCCAGACCACTTGAAGATCTGAAGAAAGTTGAATCAACCTTTTCAAAAAGTAACACAGGCCAAAATAGTCTCTTCTTCCACCTAAGACTTAAAATCTGGAACAGTCTACACTCTGACCTAAAATCTGCTAAGAGTGTCAACAGCTTCAAGCATGAGATCAAGGACAAATTCTTTAAAGAACCTCCAATATCAAGAAAACAGGCCTTATAACTATTATTAAAATTCTAAAAGCTCCAACAGAACGGTCTATCAACAATCTTGAAAATGCAGCATTACTCTCAAATATTGAGACATAAATATTGTTTTTCTTTTCTTTTGTGAACATTTCCCTTTTAATGATACCTCTGGAGGGACCATGATGGAAACAAGGTTGCAAATGCTATCCCTGCCATTTTAACTGGGGTTTTTTTTAGATTAAATGTTTAACTTCTATATTCATATTATATTGTACACCTGTAATTAGATTTATTTCTTTTTCTAGATTTATATTACATCTAACTTTTAATTTCTTGGCAAAATTTTAAATGCATACATACATACATACATACATACATACATACATACATACATACATACATACATACATACATACATACGTTCACCTTTTTCGATATGATTGGCTAACATGAAATTTGTCTCGAATTCCCTGAATGGGTCTAATCACAAATATAATTAATACTCTCTTGAAAGTGCATCCCTCTCAGAAATAGTTTCTTTATGGATATAGACTTCATTTTCTTACCAACTGTTATTTCTAGGCCAAAGATGTTTTTTGTCCTCTTGAAACTGAGGCTAACAGAAACATAAAAAATCATAGCAGTCAAAACAATAATTTCCCCAATTTTCACCCTGAACGAGTCTAAATATTGTTTAGGCCTCGCCAAGGATTTTCGCTGATTTATTTGCCTTCAAAGAGATACTACTGTACATCGGCAACAATAATTGGTGAGATGTGTTGATAAATGTTAGAATTTACTCTTTTAGAGGTTGGTATGAATTGTGAAACAGGTTATCTGAATATCATGTGCAAAAGTGAAAAATTACATGCCAACTCATTCAACCCATTTGAACTGAAAAAAAAGATTTAATGAAACTTGCAAGTCCACATAAAATTAGCCTGTGTGCAGACTCTACACTCAGTCAGCGCAGTGCGAACTGAAAAACTTCCTATTTTTGGAATATCTCCTTTAACAAACCGCAAGCAAATACTATTGTAAAGAAAGGCGTCAGCAAAAAAATTTCATTGAGTTTTGAAAAAAACATTCAATCCAGGCGCCCCATATTTCTTTCGAAAGAAAGGTGTGTGATTCCAACGAAAAGCAGTATTAGACCCATTCAGGGTCCAACAGTACTCTTTTTTTGCGCTTTAGTGGAGACACTTTTAACATTTCTCCGTGTTTGAGTTTTGTACTGATTTTGGATGGAAAGTGCATCACAGTATTGATATTAAAGTATATACCTACTAAATAACGAAACAAATTCATTGATTGCCAGTTCCTGCTGCAGATTTAGGCCATATTTAAGTCATATTGAGGTTCTCCAGTAAACGCAAATTAGTCCAATTAGGTTTAAGTTTTGCATTATCCAATCAGATAATAGGATTTCGATATAGTTCTAACAATACAATTCAACCTCTTTTTTCCTTGAAAGCAGTGTCCGCCAAAACGCATTTGTCCCCAAAATATACAGCACCCTACACCTCAACGCCTAGATGGTTCTGCTTTCAAAAAGTTATGCAAGAAAAGGAGATGGATTTGTGACTGGTGGCAGGCATGGATACACACTCTTTACCTACCTTGCCTCACATTTAATCGTACAATGAGGTGAAGTTGAATGTTATTCATCTGAGCTCAAGCTTTTTAGCACCAGTCAAAGCAAAGCGATACACGTTGTGTCTAGATGCTTGCTCGATTTCAGAGCACCTTTACTTGTGTTCCTTGATGGAATTAGAGCGCGCTGTATGCCACATATATACACCAATTTCTTTGTTCTATTGTTATTTTCATTGTTAAGAAGGGTCTGTACGCTACAGATGTGTGGCGCACCATATATGCCGATTCCAGTCTGGCTTGTCAGTGGTCATAAAGCTGACTATTTTGTTAACATTTTTCCTTTCATCTTGGTTTTCAATTTACTTGGTCAAAAAGGAGCAATTGATGCAGATGGCGGACAAACTTTTTTCCGGGTTTCGGGTTCAGGTCTCGGGTTCAAGGTTTCGGGTTTAAGGTTTCGGGTTCAAGGTTTAGGGTTCAAGGTTTCAATTTGTAATTACTATTTTTGCCAGGGAATGGTCCAATGATAAAAATATACATTGAAAATTGGCAGCTCTAGAAAAGTGACGAATGTACACCCACCTTGTTTTCTTACCATTTAACATCAAGTAATAAACTATAAGAACGAAAAAGAAAATAGTCTTCTTTGTAATGGAACGTGAACTGAAACAATATTAATACGGGATACTTCACTATCGGATCACACTAGTGTGTATGCACCAGAATGATAAATGAATGATTTATGATCAAAGAATTTTTCAGTTAACGCAAAACACCTTTTCCATAAAATAAACTACTGATGCAAATCCCTGTGTGACCGGATAGTGGAGCCCCCCCCCCCCCACCCTAGGCATTAACATAACAAAACGAAGCAGCAAACTGCAATAGGCAGCAACAATAAACTTAATAGTACCAAAGCACTCCCAAAAAGTATCTGGCCGAAATGAGATTAAGATGCTATGATGTTGCACCATGCCCAATATTGAGATCTCAAAATCAATTTTTCTGTCCATGTAACTTCTAAAGTGACATTGTTATTTTGCAGTCAACGAATCTACTTTTCAAATTTCTTCAACACACCTTTAAATAAAATTATTATTACTAATTGAGAGGTTGGTAAACTGATTTCTCGTTGCTAGTGCCCACTCTCAAATAAGCCCCCTCTTCTACATATTGTACAGCAGGGAACAAAATAATGTTTTGGTCAAACTCGCGAAATTGACTTCGGTTAGAAAAAATTAATTTGACTTATGTGGTCCAACTTTCCGACTCGTGCGAAGGTTAACGCCTTTATAAGGATCCAGGAATAGTAGAGGCTATTATTAAATTATTCTTAATTCCATTGCAACCCAAGTTTGTTCTCATTAAAAAGAGAACTTTTCGATTGCATCTATATTCTACGATCAAATCCAACTTATATGGTACAATGTCATCACCTCAAGGGACTCCAAAGGGATCCCATGAACGACTTATGGGACAGATATTTTTTGTTAATCATAAAGACCTTGCCTTCTGCGAGTCCGACGTATACGAGTATCACTGTAGCACCTACTCACTATTTGTGCCTGAGGCGTTAATTACAGGAAACATGGCAAGTTTTGAAGAAAAAGAGGATGGGCAAAAAACGCTTAAAAATATCAAAAATTCCACTCAAGAATATCAAAATTTCAACCCAGTCCAAATAGGGTTGAACCCGAAGCCTTAAACCCGAAACCTTAAACCCGAAACCTTGAACCCGAAACCTTGAACCCGAGACCTGAACCCGAAACCCGGAAAAAAGTTCGTCCGTGCAGATGGCCTATTTTCACTGTGGGTTGAATCAAATGAAAATACCAAAAGAAATTTGAAGGGGCATTTGCAACCAGCATGCTTTGTGAATATGGTATTTTTTGTGCCCTTTTTATGGGCCACAAAGATGACCACTGACAAAGAGATTGTATGTGCAAGGTGCAACAGAACTGTCTATCAACAATCTTGAGAATGCAGCATTTACTCTCAATTATCGAGACATAAATATTAAATCTCTTTTCTCTCGTGAAAACTTTCCTCTCAATGACACATCTGGAGGGACCATTATGGAAACAAGATGGCACTGACCTTTTAATGCTATCCCTGTCATTTTAAACTGGGTGTGTTTTTAAGTTACTCCTTTAAAGCGAATAGCCTGAGTTAAAAGATGAGATCTCACAGGTTTATAAATAGCCTATGGTATTTGATAATCCAGCAAGTGGAGGAAAAAAGCAAAGTCAAAGAAAACAATGGAGGTATTAGGTGTTTCTTTGTCCTATTTATAGACAAGCGCTATATATCTCAGGTCATTCACTTTAACTTCTTTTTTTACAGTATTGTGCATTTCTAGTTGGATTTCTTTTTTCAAAATTTATGCTATATTTAATTTTAACTTTGTAATGGCAAAATATACAAATACAGTACACACATACGAGGTATGCTGGTTTCAAAAGCCAATGGTGGTAAGAATCATAAAAATGTATGAACAACAACAAAGTGGTTGAAATCATGACAGTTATGCATGAGTCAGACTGATACCTAGAGATCACCCCGTTCAGTCATCCCCTGGCTACCCCTGAGCATTATTGATCAGGTCATGTTAGTTCAGTTTCATAAGATTTCAATTCCATTACATACAATTTATAATCCTAACTTAACAAACAAATATCTAACTACAAAGATATAGAATATTACAGAAAATCAATACCATGTTCCTAAGAAAATTAATACAATATACAAATACAAGCGTTGGAAAAAGATAAATTATATGCAGGGAATTACTTAAATGAGGAGCTCTCCCAATAGGTAAACTACTTGAGGAGAGAGCCCCCCTGCTATAAGATATTATCGGATGAATTTCAATAAATTTCCGCATTTGATTTGTATTGAATATAACAGACTGTGCAAATATCAACATAGCTTAGATTCATTGGTGGACTTGTTCAATAAGTATATTTTCAGTTTTGTTTTGAAAGAACTCTTTGATGGAGCAATTCGGAGTTCCATATTGGGTAATGTATTCCAGAGTTCAGCACCAAGATATCGAACTGATTAAAGGTTTTTACGAGACATATATAGATCACCTCAATTGCCCTTTCTCATATACAATCCTGGGGGCAGGGCATTTGAACCAAAAATTAAAGTGCCCAGGTGTGGCCTGGGGGTGATATCCAGGTATTGACTTGACTCCCTACATTTAGAAAACAGCTCAAATTAATTGATGGTGTGGTGGTATGGAAGAAGGATGTCCTGGATGGATTTTTTGACTAACCCCAATTGAAGAGTATCCACAGATCAAGTCTATTAATATTGTTCATCTTCTTGCAGCAACATGGAATTAGTGCAAATGATGTCAAAAAACTTGTTGATGCAGGCTTCTTCACTGTTGAGGCTGTTGCTTATACACCAAAGAAGGCACTTCTTGCTGTGAAAGGAATCAGTGAAGCAAAGGCAGACAAGATTTTAGCAGAAGTTGTAAAACTCATTCCTATGGGATTCACTACAGCCACAGAATTTCACCAGAAGAGATCAGAATTAATTCAAATTACAACTGGATCTAAAGAACTGGATAAGTTATTACAGGGTAGATATATATATATATATGATAGCCAATTTGAAGAATTTCTTTAACTTGTACTGCAGAGTTTGCAGCACTACAATTCTCTCGACATGAATAATTTTTACAGAAATCATTTCTTGCCATCGTTCTGCAAGACATTGTGCACAAAAATTAGTTGGAAAAGCCTTCACTTGTACGTGTAAGGGCAACCAGTCCTGCTGTACCATCAGGCCCACCGAGAAGGATGTGCAAGGGGTGCAACTGCTCAGGAGCATGACACGTGATGATGTCCCATACTGCAATACAGGCCTTGCTTAAATTGACATAGTTTTTCTACTTAAGGATCCTTGTTTAGAAAAACGTAGTCTGGTCCGAGGGGAAAATCACTCCTCAAAATAGCGTACGTGATTTTTGTGATTTTAAAATCACATTATTTTTTTCTTTGATTTTAGTGATTTTTTTGTGATTTTAGTGATTTTTTTTGTGATTTTTCTGTGATTTTCGGTGATTTTGGTGATTTTTTCGTGATTTTAATGATTTTTAGTGATTTTCTTTATGTGATTTTGTGATTTTTATGTGATTTTGTGATTTTTTTGGTGATTTTGTGATTTTTTTTTTGGTGATTTTGGGATTTTTTTGTGATTTTCCGTGATTTTCTGCGATTTGTCCGCAAGAATTTCTGTATCTTGTATACCTCCTATGATTACGTTGAAGAGGGACGCGAGCCTTGAAAAGTACAAAAATTATTTGTTTTAAAGTCTGGACTGAAGAAAAGGTGGCTAATTCCCTTCGTGCGATTTTTGTCTTGAAGACCACAAAATATCTCTGAAAATAAAATGATGTACTGCATTCTGCCTGATTTTGTGGGTTATTATAAGTTGCGCAATTTGCATTAGAAGGTAACAAAAGTATACCTCTTGCTTTCATTCAATTTCTAAAGTCTAACAATTAACATTTTGCTGCGACAACAAAAACTTCATGCTTACACCTCAAGGTTACCCTTCAGGCAATGATTAAGAAATTGTATTTACCACTGCCGTTTCTTAAAATGTATAAAACAAACTGATACATCATTCGAAGGAAGGATTAAACGCAGAATACTTTCAAAATACAATCAATTGATTAAATAAAAGCACAAATGATTGATTCAAGATTTTAGGCGAGATCGACCACTGGCGAAAACATCTGCGTACCGCATGAGAATCGGTTTTCTGTATTGAATTGGATGCTTTTATTGCTTCAAACTGAGACTCGTGACAATACAGATTCAAAAAGCAGACTAATTTAGGCCATCTCCGCCGCGTTCACGGCGAGACCAATCAGATAGCTACTTTCTTAATAAGGTCACAACACGCAACCATTCATTCATAGCGTTTGATTGGTTGATCAGATGAAAGTTCGACTTTTCGAAGCGAAGCAAAATTCAAAACGACGTTAGGATGAACTTAAAATACCTGCCATTTCTGACAAATTTCGAATGTCACGTGATCGATGATGTCATGATAGGGCTTAATGTACCTAAATACTTAATAACTTTAGACAGATGCGTTGTATTAACTTGGAATTTGCATAGTTGAAAAGAGCATCTGAAGAGCTTTCGAATGATGTAAAGTTGTTTGCATTGTAGTGAAATTCGAAAAATCATCCATGACATAACGTGATATAGACAATTTTTTAAACCAATTCAGCTGAAATATGTTCCTCGGTTTTTACTACATCATAGCCATGTAGATTCCGAATCAGCAGTCAAAAAACACTAATAATTCATAGGAATGTAAATTTTTGTCTCGCTATTTTCCCTATTGTGTTCGAAATGAGACAAACGGAAAATGCTCAAGCCCAAATTGACATACCTATGAAATAGAGATGTTTTTTTAATGCAGATGCAGAATCTACGTGGTTCATTTAGCAGAAATCTAGGAAAAAATTTCAGCTGAAATGGTATTGAAAATTAGTCAATTATGACATCATGTCATTAATGACGCCTCAGCGAATTTTACTGAAATGCAAAAGACTATAAATCTTTCGAAAGCTCCTCAAATGCTCTTTACAGCCATGAAAATCCCAAGTTAATACGATGCATCTGTCCAAAGTTATTGAAGTATTTAGGTACATTAAGCCCTATCATGACGTCATCATTCACGTGACATTCGAACTTTTCTAGAAATGGCACATTGTCTTGAATTAATCCTTATGGCCTATTATAACAATACAAACCTTAAAAACTTTAGTTAGGCACTTGCTTAGATGGTTAGCTCATTTTCCCCGTCTATATCTTTCATTGATTTTTTTCGTGACTTTGTGATTTTAGTTGCGATTTTATTGATTTTTCCGTTATGATTTAGTGATTTATTTCCGTGATTTTGCGATTTTTCAGTGATTTTCATGATTTTTTTTGTGATTTTGTGATTTTTTAGTGATTTTCATGATTTTTCTTGTGATTTTGCGATTTTTCTGTGATTTTGTGATTTTTATGATTTTTGTATGGTGATTTTGTGATTTTTGAATGTGATTTTTTTGTGATTTTAAGGAAGGTGTACGAAAAAAAAAATCAGTGATTTGCCCCTCGGTCTGGTCCACATCAGCTGTTTTGCTGCCAAATTTTGACCTGGGTAAAATAAATCATGTATTTATGAATGTATGTCATCTGGCCCAGGAATCCTTATCACATTTAATGTAAATAATTCTTTCTGTGCAGAAGGCTTGTACTGTAACTTGCTCTGATTTTCCATTAGCTAACAATGAATTATTACTAATCTAAAACTTCAGATGAAAAATTAACCATTACATCAACCGTTAATTGTCAAATACTTAATTGTTGTACTTGATAGTTTATGA
The DNA here is from genome assembly GCA_039566865.1 of Aurelia coerulea. Lineage (NCBI taxonomy): Eukaryota > Metazoa > Cnidaria > Scyphozoa > Semaeostomeae > Ulmaridae > Aurelia > Aurelia coerulea. Next base: position 19,055,289 of record CM076945.1, read on the forward strand.
ACCTTTTTTATGTAAGGTGAATGGCCGGAGAACAAGATTCCTATCACAAGCCTTATCTTCAGCAAATTAGCTGATGCTGTCATCAGGAGAGTGAATTTAAGGCAGGAGAAAAGGGTGTTTATTTGGCCAAAGAACCTTTTTGGGTTGTTCTTCTATGATCTAATGTTCCCGTGCCCCCTGAGTATCCCTGGGCCCCCTGAGTGTAACACAAGCTCCACTTGCAAGACTGCTGTGCAGCCATGGGCCCTTATTATGAAGTTGCCGTTGGGCCCAAGCTGGCTTTTGGTGACCTTGTATGCAGTAAAATGGGAGTTATGCAAGATATTTTGTTTTCAGGTGGAATAGAAACAGGAGGAATTACAGAAATATTTGGTGAATTTAGGACAGGAAAAACACAACTTTGCCATCAACTTTGTGTAACATGTCAGGTAGGAACATAACATCAATTTCATGAGTCTTGACCAACTTCGACTCTTGCCGGGAATCTTGGCCTTGGACATTGATACTGGAGTCTAAATTTACTGTTGTAGCATCTTTCGATATCTTTTATCAGTTTTCCTTGCTTATTGTCCATTATCCTCAGTTTGAATTACGCTTGAAAGAAAGGGAATGAAACCCTTCAAATTTCGCGAATATTTCTGCATTACAGGAATGACTCAAGTGATACCGTGACTTTTATCCATTTATGAGGTTTTTTACATTCCATTAAAAACTTACAATGCAAATTTACTAGTTACACTACTAATACTTAACTACACTACAAGGACGATGCAAAATACCATGACTATTCCGTGGCATCTCAAAAAACTAAGACAACATACATATGAATATTCAAGGAAGAACCACAGGTAGCAGCGTATGATTGTAAAATTAGTTTAGATATTAATGATACACAACCTTATCATATTCCATATCGTCTTTCTCTGTTTTGATGATGTTCCTCGCGTCTCTCCGCCAAAACATTAGGCCTATTAGTCGACCCAGTCTCCAAAGACTGGGTCGACTAATAGGCCTAATGTTTTGGTGGAGAGACGCGAGGAACATCATCAAAACAGAGAAAGACGATATGGAATATGATAAGGTTGTATATCATTAATATCTAAACTAATTTTACAATCATACGCTGCTACCTGTGGAAGAACAACAATACATGGGAAAAACTACCTTCTGTCTCAAAGTAGACGTCAGGTGAAAATTGTGCGCGAATAACAACAGACAAAATGCCTGCCGCCGTTACGGATAATTTTGCGCTATCACAAATCTCACCTCATATATAATTTGAGACAGGCTTTACATACGATAGTTAACTAAATAATTGATGGCTTACGAGGGTGGTGGGGGTGAGATACTTTATTCAAAGCGACCAGTACGATGTTAAAAAAACGTATTGTTAGCTAAAGGATGCTCCTATTCAGCTCATTTGGAAAATTCTTATCGCCGTACAGTAAGAATTGCAACAGAGCTTCATTGCGACATCTGCATATCCAAATGGTCGTACAAGAGTGTAGATTCCAGCGAGGAGATCAGCCCTTAGAGAAGTGTCATCCCTAGGATCATAACAATATCACAGGACATAATATGCTGGGAAATTTAGGAAAGCCAACGAAGTGGCTGAATGCAACCAGATATATTTTGGAATCTAATTAAACATGTACGCTGTTGAACAGGGCATTTGTCAGGATCATTGCTTTGATACTCAAGCAAGAGTGTCCTTAACTTGTTTGTGGCTCATACATTTCATCTTAACATGAATTAGCTAAAAAGAACTGTGCTCTTTTGCAACCCAGCTTTGTTGTCAACTGATGAAACAAAACGGGATGGGTAATAAGGAGAAGAAGTGATTTAATCAATGAACTGACTATATTATTCAGTTGATTGATTGTTGCTGGTGTTCCCTCGTCTGGAGGTTCTGTTATTCAACATCATACACCCATGCTAGCCGACATCCGATGTGAAACGGATTCTAGCGTTTATCAGTATTCAATCGTTTATTTGTAGTTTTTGTAATGGTTCATTTGTTTTTATTTATTTGTATTTTGTCGTATTTTTTTCATTTCTTGTAATAGCCTAGTTTATATAAATGTAACTTTAATGTCTTTCAGTTTGTTTAAATGGCCTCTGGGTTGTCATGTGTATTTTGCTCCTCTTGGTATCGTGGTATCGTAGTTTAAGTGCTGTAATTGGTAATGTGTCATGTAAATTTTTAGATGGAATTTAGAAAAAATATATATTATCCTACTCCATTTATTGATATATTACTTGCTATTGATATTGACCTTAGAAAATTCGTTTCTATTAGCTCCCAATTGATTGTGGTGGTGGTGAAGGCAAGGCAATGTACATAGATACAGAAGGCACGTTTCGACCTGAGAGACTGTTAGCAATAGCAGAGAGGTAATCGCAATTAGAAGTGACATCAAAACTAATTATTGTTGTCATCTTAATTAATTTTATTCTCTTTTGCAAATCTTAATGCTTAAAGGAATAAATCGAAAGATCAGCTATTAGAATGATTTAGTTGAGCTGTTTTTCGTTCTTACTACCGGTGTGAATAGCTCAAGAGTAATTCTACAAAACCAAACCGCATTTTCAAACTGAATCCTGTGACAAACGCATTGACTTGACTTAATAATTCGTATCATTGCCTTAAATTGTTTTCTGTGATTTTTGTTCACTGATTTTTGTTCACTCATATCATTATAAATTGTATCGGTACAATGTTGACTTAGCCCAAAATTGCGATTATCTTTCCTTTACGCTGTTTTTATCAGAAAGATATGAACTTTCTTTCGTTCATGTCCAAAACTTCTCTCCAAAAGAACGGAATCTTTTCTGGCACAGATACAACTTTATGTGATTTACTAACGGATTAAGGTGCATAAAGTCGGGCGAAAGACATTTTATTTGAAGTGCAACCATTTCAAAGTTTTCAAGCCCTTCGAGTTTGCTCACATTTAATGCAAAGTTTTCTGATCCAAAGATACAACCGTTGTAAGAATTTTAGCTACCTATCTTAAAATTATGACCGGTTAAACTTTTGTACTTGGTCGCCACCGGCCTGTTATGTTCGTATGCTACGATTCTGCATACGATACAAACATATTTTTGTTTATTCGACGGTGATATCAGGGCTTTCTTTGCTGTCATTTTTGGTTTATATTTCGAGTATTATTGACTGGAGTAAGGAATTTATATGCAATATGCTGATGTTTTTAGGTACGGACTAAATGGTCAAGAAGTTTTAGACAACGTGGCGTACGCAAGAGCTTACACATCGGATCATCAGACACAGTTATTGATACATGCATCAGCTATGATGGCGGAATCAAGGTATTGATTTATCCTACTGTGGCTAAGCCAAGAAAGCTTTGCAGTTTTGAGATTCACGATGTCTGCAATAAGTCACGAATATTGACAAATCAAATTTTTGTCGAGAATAGAAAGCCTATATCACTTTTAAACTTTTCATGTAATTTTGGTATCTGAGAGGCTGTTCACATCATCAGAATTTAGGAAACAATTAACCGGCTGAGTCCACAAAAAACTGTGCGTTTGAAAGGCTACTACTCCCTGAAAACAAAGCAATAATTTTGAAAATGGCCTTGTTTCATAGCCGATTCGTGCAATTAGATTCAGAAAGTTTTTCGGCTTTAATCGGTCACCCCTTCAAGTGGCTATGGAAGATTTTCTACAGAAAATCCCTTTCAACGAACTACAAAAGCAAGTGAAAACGACGATGCAAATTTCATCAGTTTTCATTCCTAGCAGCAATCACTATTTCATATATGAGCAAATATCATTCTCTTAGGAGAGTGAAATCTATTTAAGTAATTTCTGTTACTGCCGGGAAGACTTTTTTATCCTCCCAAAAGGAAAGCACTTGCAAGTCATTGCTATATGGGGGAAATTTTAAGCGAATTTGATCGCGATTTTAGGCTTGACCCTAGCCTCTAACAGTTTTCGAGAGGGTTTTCTTGTTCACATTTTCGAAAGAGAGTGGCCGATTTCAGCCGAGAAAATTCCTAAGATTATTTAACATGTTGGTCATTCGACAAGATAATAACCAATATTATCGCAGTAATATTCAGGGGACAAATGTCTTTTAAACGTCGCTCGTTGTCCAGTTTTTCCGACTCACCAGGTAAATTTCAAAATTTAGGAACAATTTCAAAGGACCAGTGTTAAATACTCCACCTAAGGATCATACAAATATGTTTCATATGGTTCGGGATGAATGCCAACATTATCAAGGTTAAAAACCATATACAATATGTTAGCCAGTGAACTAATGGGTGAGTCAAAACAAAGAATCCCCATTGGGAAGGCCACTGCTCCCTGAAAATCAAAGCAATAGAATTGCAAAATGTCTTGTAATATTCCCAATATGTTCAATTATGTTCAGTAATAAACCCAACTTTAGGCCCCGTTTACACGATACCGTTTTCATTTCATATCGGATTGGGGGTGGCAATCCGATACGAAAATTGTTCTGTTTACACGATACCGTTTTCATTTCATATCGGATTGGGGGTTGTGTTTACACGGAAACGCTTTGTCTTGTGCTGCAAAGGACTTCCTTTGTTTTAACACCCACTGCGCAGTGCGCCAGATGAATAGGAGGCTCGTGGAATTGATAAAGAGGTTCCGTTTTGAGTTGATACCGGATTCGACCGTTTACACGATATCGGATTCGTTTCATGCCACTTTCAGAGCGTTTTCATTTGAAAACGCAAAAACGGTATGAAGCATATCGGATTGGTGCGTTCTCGTGTAAACAGGAGGCCAATCCGATATGGAGTGAAAATGGTCTCGTGTAAACAGAAGGCCAATCCGATATGAAACCAATCCGATATGAAATGAAAACGGTATCGTCTAAACGGGGCCTTAATCGGCCATTCCTTCCCGTGGATATGGGAGATTTTCTGCAGAAAGTCCCTTCCAAAAACCTGCAAAAGCGAATGTGAAAACAATGAGCAAATTTTCTTTGGATTTCCTTCCTAAAAATGATGACACTCACATGTATTCGTGTATTTTGTCCCCTTGGGAGAATTGAATCCCCCTGGATAGGTTATTCATACCAGGGGGAAGACTTGTTCATCCTTCCAAGAAGATAGCACGTGCTAAAGCGTGCGGAAGTCATTGCTGTGAGCCTTGTGTAATGCAGAAATGTAAGGGAAAGCTGTTCGTGATTTTGTTAACGCTTTTAAGGTTTCTTGAAGAGGCTTTCTCTAGAAAATCCCATATGACTTCAGAACGCAGTGGCCGATTTCAGTCAGGTAAATTTTATAATGGATTTGAACATGTCTAAATTAAACTGTATTCTTGCCGATATCATCGTCTTCATATCCAGGAAGACATGACCTTTCAAACGGGAATTCTTTTTATTGACTCACCGGGTATAAGACCGGAGAAGTACCCGAATGCTTCTGCACGAAGAGGATTTCTCATGGATTTGGTGACCCGATCAAGCGAAGTGAGAGAATCAATTTTATAAGATAAAGTAGTCAGCTGACAACTGACAGTTATGATACAAAACGAATTACATGTATTGAGATCATTGTTTGCCAGTTTTGTTTAGCAATGCAATTTGGCTAAAGTTCGGATTTGGTGAAACTAGGCAGATTTAAAACCCCTCAGAGTGACGAGAACAGGGGATCGATTTGACCAGTACAAGGCAACAAGGAACGCTCTTCATCCTGGTTCCTGTACACCCTTTTAGTAAAGATGATTTCTCTCAGTTGGATCTTACGGGACGACTTGAGTCCAGTGTTACAAGAATATATGTTTACAATGAAGAGTTTAAAGTTCTGTACCATCGGGATGTTTCTAGAATGGCAGTTTACATTCACTGTATTGGCTGCGTTGTTTACTGAGGAGCTGTTTGCAGACTTTCTGCCAATTCAATATAGACCTCTATTGATGAATTTTTTTTATTTATGTGTCTAGGTATGCTCTCATAATTATCGACAGTGCGACCGCACTATATAGGACTGACTATTCCGGCCGTGGAGAGTTGTCCGCCAGACAGATGCATCTGGCTAGATTTTTGCGATTTCTACTTCGACTTTCAGATGAGGTTTGTGTCAGCTATATATAAATTTATTTTTTCCTAACTGATATTCGTTAATTCGTTTTTTGGAATTACCGTTACTTATCCCAGATGAATCTTACCAGTCTACGTAGTCTCTCGTCTCTCCAAACATTTGACTCAATTCCATTGAAAGATTATTTGTCCTAGTTCCTGTAGAGAGCTATATTTGCTAACTTTAAAAGCAAGAAAAAGTTCCGACAAGCTCAGTTATACCTGGCAAAGCAATTTGATCTTTGATCTTATTGCCAAAGAAGGAATTTGAGTCTTATCATTACATTTTGGTGTACAATGCTACAATCAAACAGAAATACTTTTTGGCGGTTAACACAAGATTGCCATTCTCTGACCAACAACGTTGCCTTAATGTGGTGGAGATGTTACCGTATATGGCCCTAATTCTTCCAAACTGGGATCTCATGAATTAAAGTACAATTACTAACCATGATCCTTCCTGGCACCAAAGTCGACTTTCGTGTTATCTAAAAGTAATTTTTGGCTGAGATTCTCTTTGTCTTGCTTATCATTCTGCGCACAAAGGATCATTGTTGATAATGGGTCTTTAAGAAATAAACTAGAAGCCAAGAAAACTAATCAGGCTGATAATAATAAAGACATTTATGAAATATTCCTGTCTCAGGTTATCGGTTCTGCTAATTGACTGCCTTCACTTGATCCGGTCTAAATAGTTTGCTGCCAGCATTTCAGTCAAACTTGGTCTTCGGCAATGTATTCTTTGCAGTGGCTGTTCTCTGATAAGATATCTTGAGACATAAAAGGCAGTCTGTCCCACTGATAATTAGCTTCATCCAAAGAAAGCAAAGTTATTCATGCTTAATTTTCATTTCATTTTCATTTTGGACAATAAACGAACTTATGGTAAATCTGTGCAATATTGAATAGAGATCTTTATCAATTTCATTTCTTTCACCAAGGGAATAGACTGCCGTTAAGATACCAGAAGAAAAAGTGAATTTACACCAACTTTAATTAAATCTAACATGTCAGAACAAAAGAGGCAGTCTGTTTGTCCATAAAGTTGTTAACAGAGTTTCAAACTGAACTCTGAAATGTTTATGGTAGCAAAAATAGATTTGATTTCAATATTCGTTCAAAGATAGAGAAACAAAAAAGGCAAGCGAGTGTTTCAAGATGAAATATGCGATAAAATATGCCAAATTGGCTATATCATTGTGAACATATAGCTAAGGATAGAAAGTACAAAACCGTGCATTTTAATCATGCAAAGAGTTCAGCTCAAGCGTTCTTGTGAATGGCTCAATCATTCAAAAGGGAGAGTTATTTGCCAAATCTTCGGCGGCTGTAGAACCTACGGCGACTGACGTATCTGCGGCGACTAATATATCTGCGGCGGGAGATATATCTACGGCGGTGTATGATTCTGCGGCGAAACACATATCTGCGGCGGGAGATATATCTACGGCGGCTATAATATCTGCGACTGCTAAAGTACCTTCTGCGGCGATAGTAATATGCATCTGATTCTTTGTCTTGTTCTGCTAGGTCAGATGATTCTTCTGGATAAGAAAAAGTTGAGACAATTTTACAAATCACTAAGTTACCGAACGCAGTCGACAAATTCCAAATTTATTGTTTTCATTCTATCATACCCAAACTGATTCTAGGTGTAGCAAATTCTTTCAGTTAAATTCTTATCTTGTATCCAGAAGAAAACTTCTTTTTATTTTGATTTCAAGACTTTCCACTGGTAAACCCTGGGGCAAACAATAAATAAGTAAAAAAATAAATAATAACGAATTTTTAACAGCAAGGTGCAGAAATGTTTTGACCGCTGTACATAGAGCACTATGCGCCTGCGGGTTGTTTTGGAAATCGGAGAGGCCAGAATTTCGCCGGCGCCCGGTCTTGACCGAATCCATTGTGATCCAGGCCCCATGGGACGCGGCCTGGAAAAAAGCGCTCGCAGATCGTGATCACGAGGGAAACAGCAATGGCGGAAAAAAATTTGGAAGTGATCATCCAAAAATGAATATGGAAAATACGACATCAAAAATCACTGCAAGGAGACAAAATTTTGCTCAAAATCATGGAAATACGAAAACAGAAATTGCACAAAAACTGGTCGCTGCCGCAAAACCATCATTTCAGGAAATATTCTACAGGATACAAACTTCATTTCAAGACAGGTCAGTATTCTCGGAAAATTTGCGTTGACCTTATTTTTTTATTCAAAGTCAGGGTATTTGAAAAATCAGAAAATCTTGCCTCTTGGCTTGTGTTCAGAACAAGCTCGTGGTAGGAACAGAAAAAGTGCTAATTACCCCTTGATATTTTTATCTGGCGTTCCTTATGGCCTAATATTTCACAAATTCTAATGGAAAAAGCAACGCGATCGCCAGAAAGAGTAGGAAAAATAAAAGTTTCAACACCACCAGATTTTGCTGAGAGAAGCGCCCGTTTTATGCACTAAACTTTGAACGAAAATTTCGCAAAATCTAGTCGCTGCCGCAAAACCAAAATATCCTGACTTTCAAGAGTGCTCATCAAACTGCTTGTTCATGGTTTCCGTTCATCCCGGAAAATTTGCAAAGAAGAGTTATTTAATTTTGTTGGTGCAGGTGTCTCTGTATCCAAACAAGTGCCTGAAAACAACATTGGGCCTAGCCAAAACACAATATTGTTGTTGTTGTTTTGTTTTACTTTCAATCAACCTGATATGCCATATGGTCAAACAAGAACCTTGATACTTCTTTGCCCAGCAGTTTTCTTGTATTTGTTAGCTCACATGACATAGGAATGAAAAATGCACAATTTTGAAATCTGGGAAATTTAATTAAACATTTGGTTTTGCATGCAAGTGGCAACAAATTCATTACCAACTAAGGGTACAGTAATTGCATTTGAGTTTTCACTTTTCAGTTTGCTGTTTTTGAAGAAAAGTGGATATTTTAGTTGCAGGTTTCTTATGATTTTAAAGCCTGTTATCCATCTCCAACATAAACATGAATCAAGCTCTTTCTAACTTGTTACTTATTGGCTAATTTTACCATGTCGCCTTGTGCTATTTTCATTGCTGAATTAACCAAGTCCCCTTTCTTCCCTCTAGACATCACTTTTGGCATTTATCAATCATCTGAGGCTGTGAAACAAGACTGTTGCAGTATTTGAGGATCTTCGTCAGGCCAGATATCTCATCTTACAATTACAATTCATTTGCACCTTTCTCAAAAATGAACCATAATACAATTTAATTCAAGCATGGCATAACTTTGATGGCAAAATCCTGCAACTTACAAATGTATGTGATGTGTGTGGATGAGAAATGAGAAGTTAATAGACAGTGGTATAACTACAGTGGAGGTAATTGAACTAAAGTGGAGGTAATTGTGTTTGCTGACTCTGGTTTGGTGATGAGCAAATGAACTTACAAGCTTGAAATGTTGTCTGGAAATTTTTGATGGAACAATGCTGCTATGAAATGAGCAAATGTCTGTCCCTGTGATAACTGTTCCATAGTAAAGAGACAGATTTCTTGTTGACGCATCTTGCTTGCATAGAAAACATTATAAATTTGCTAGATTCTAGATAATAATGATGCTAAGGGGCAAATTAACGCATTTCATTTCATATTTAAGAAATTATGAGTATGGAAGAGACATCCCCCACTTTTTTGATAAATTGGCCTGGAAATTCTTGCTTCTGTTTATTAATTTTGAGCTTCTTGAATTGCAAAGCCCTGTAAAACATGCAAAGTCATGTTTCCTGAAATTGTTCTCAATTGTAGTTTCATTTCAGAAGCTGTTTGCTTGCATGTGAGTTTGTTTCTGCAGTGAACACATCTTGCCCACTTATTAGGACATGGGAATTTTTCCACCCACCCTGTTTATTTATCTTGATCCCTGTTTAGACCTGTGTTTTCTGAACTGAGAGTAGTACCATTATGGCATATGTTTGGGTGCAAAGAACCCTCAAATGGGTATTGGGGCAAAGGCATCCCTGAACCTTCATTCTTGAATGCTCTAAAATTGATTGCAATTGATGGTACAGTATTAGCCTGATAAAGCTCTCTTTTGCCAAATGTTGTTTCATATGAAAAGAAATATTTCTGTAGCTGTAGAATAGCTACTGTATATCTTTTTGTGCACCAAAATACAACAAAAATTATCCAAGTTTCTTATCCTGTTTCTTATAAAATTGTTTATTTTAACAGCTGCTGTGAAGTTAAATTAATGATGGAATTAATTTGAAATTTATTTGTGTTTATCTTTGTGTGTATGCCTGCCAAGGAGAGATTGAGAATTATGTGAAATTGAAAAAGTGTAGCAGGAAAATTTAGACAGGAAGAACTGATTTCAGCCAGGGGATACATGATTTGAAGATGGATCATGGATGGGGGTCTGCCACCTGGTTTTCAGAAAGCTATCCACTCCTAATTGACAAATTTTGTCTGCATACCTACTTTTATGATGAATTTTGCCAATTTCAACCAAGGCAAGCCCACCCATGTGTAAGGAAAATCTGCTGAAAAGGGACCATTGTTAGAGAAATCTGGATCCATATGGGTGGCACATACCTGTACCCTGAACATGGTGTATCCCCCCTCCCCCAGGGGGAATGGGTGTTTAAAATGGGTGTTTATAAGGATAAGCTTGCCAGAAACTTGAATCAGAGCTCAAACAAAATTTTGAGAAATATCTGGTTGATTTCACATTTAATTATCTCAAGGGGCAGAGGTATATTTTCATATGGTTAATCTTTTTTATTTCGAATCACACAGTACTTCCATACTTTCTATCATTGCAAATCAGCACCCCTTCACATTCCTCTTCATGGAAAAGTTTGTATTTGTTTCTCTTCCACAGTCCACACTGTATCATCAAATCAATCATCAAAGGATAACAAAAATGCTTCAAGATAATTGTTCGGTAATCTCGATCATTCATTTACAAAATAAGACAACAGTCGTAACTAAGTTTACATTTTCTCTTGTCACGAAAGGTCAACAAATCTGCTGTATTTTTCAGTTTTCCCGCCTTGCCAGTATCACATTTTTAACAGAATTATAAAATTGCTGCTATCAGTGTTTGTCCTGTAAAAAGGTGCTTAAAACGAAATATAAATATATTACAATTGCAAATCTAAAAAGCAGTTTTATAGTGCATATTAACATGTTAAAATATTATGAATGAATATTGTTCATAATATTCCTGGAAACATTATATGTTGTGTTATGTTATGTTATGTTATGTTATGTTATGTTATGTTATGTTATGTTATGTTATGTTATGTTATGTTATGTTATGTTATGTTATGTTATGTTATGTTATGTTATCACTATAGCACTGGTGTTAATTGATCACTTCCTTCGTTGCCAAGTAACCAAACAATAGGACCTTCTGGCATATAAGCGTCATCACTGTAGCCTCTGCAGTACAGTAAATACAACGAAAGCTAATCATTTTGAGTTTGAAGGATTGAGCCTCAACAAACTACTTGATAGTGACAAAATATAATTGTCTGCCGATTCATATCAACGCTTTGAAACATTGTCCTCCTTTGCTAAAGTATGATGTCATCAATTTGAATGACACGATGGAAATTATAATTTGGTGAAGTGAGCAAAATTTAGATAATTCCTACATCACTATGCCCATATCAATAATGAAATGAACTAGCTGAACGCGAAGTCAAAGTTATTACCGAGGCAAGAAGAGTTTGAATAATGCATCATAAGAAATATTATAATTGGTAACATACTTTTTTATAATATACTTAGAATCATCGAATGGTCGAAAGAAACATATGCCACCGCTAATAGCTAATATTTTTCATCATGCATTAAATAGTTGAACTTCACTTAAAAATAATTTTCATTTTATGCATGACTCGTTTATTTTCATGACGCCTTCAGTAATTCACCGTTGTTCATGCGCATTAGGAACAACTATTTAAAACTCAATTCTTTGAGAAATGACCCATAACATGTGAATGTGCGCTAGTCTCCCTAAAGTTTGTCCTTGCTTGGAAAGGGTTCAAGTTAGTTGACCGAGCTAAGTAGAGGTAATTTTTAAGTAGGACAAAGAAACGCCACACATGCTATTGTTCATGTAGCTAAGTAATATGCACGCACCACGTGAAGGTGAAGGTGAAGTTGCGCTTTTTAGCACCAAGCGCTGGGATCGCAGAAGTAGAATAGGCCTAATCGAGTCCGCGACCCCTTGTCATGACGCCGAAGTGATGGGGCTCTACCTGTAATCGAACCCGGTCCACCTGACTGTTCTGGCTGCAATGTCATAGGATTACACCACTGCGCCACAACACCTTCAACACCAACACGACACGTGTCCAAATCATAAAAAACAATATCGGCTAATTTTGGACCTGCATATGCAGCTCTTGAGTTAGCTGCTTATCTCTGTTCTCTGTCAAGCAACTTTAAAAAACCAAATTTACCAAATTTACATGTTTTATGCGAAAGCACATGCATGATGATGATGAACAGGCATGATCCAGTTGAAATGTGAATTGAACTCACACAAATCACAAAATATTTAAAAAGAAATTCACTTCAAAAATGCCCTTTGAATCTCTAAAACTTAAAACTTTTCTGAGTTTTGAATACAAATATGCCATGCAATATTCTACCTTCTGGGTCTTCGTTTTCCTCCGCTGGGGATACTTCATCAAGCTCCGTTGACTCAGACTCGTCCAACTCGGGCTCGTCTTCATCAAGCTCGTTTTCCTCCGAAGGCTGATCGGCATCAATCGTTTCTTTTGAAGGATCTTCGGCATCGGTCGTTTCTTCTGAGGATTCCTCAACCACGCTGTCTTCAGCAGGGACAGTCGTCTCTACGGCATCACTTGCCGTTTCTTCAACAGCTGCAAATGCATGTTAAATTTGTCAATTAAATTTTGGAAACGCCATTATTCAGTTTAATGAAAATTTTGCATCTATGAAGCACAGGGTGAAAGGGAATTTGTTAAGGGTAGGTGACGCTGACGAGGTGGTTCAACCTTGAACACTTTTTTGTTACAAGCAAGCCTTTCTAGTACATTTTTGTGGTAGTTCCCCCGGGGGGGGGGGTACTTGACCTAAATTTGTACGGGGGTGTGCTCACGAAAACAGTTTTTTTACCCTGCTCCAGAATTTTCGCTCCAAATCATATCCTGTGCTAGAAAAAATTGGTGAAAAGTATACTCCAAAACATGAAAATTTGACCGAAAAGCGACCCAATCTAACATAATATCCCCCTGTGACATGTTTTGACAACCTGCTCTCGAAAAATTGCCTATTTTGATACCCCGTGCTAGAAAAAATTGGTGAAAACGATACCCTTATAACGGCGCATCCCCGTCGGACAAATATACTAAGTAACCCCCCCCCCCCCCCGTGGGTAGATCGTGATTAGGCCGTTTGACGTAAGAAATGTTTTATTTGCAAAACAAGGAATTTTATGTGTATTATACCCATAAACATTATGTGAAGGCAAGCATGCATATACAAGTTTATTTATTGCATACACAGAAATATGTAAATATAATTTTGTTTTCTTTGTTATATGAGTAATTTAGAGCACGCCATGTACAGATGAAACCTCTTTTTTATATATTCATAGTCATACAGAATACTACAATATATGTTACATTCTATTACATTCTACTAGTATACTTTCTAACTACTATACAACTTTACGACACTACAGAGACGATACCACAGGTAACTTTTTTCCTTCAAAAAGCTGCCATTTTCCCTCGAAACCAGTTGGTGTATGTGTATTGTATATGATAAAAGACATTGTCTTTTGCCGTAAAGACAGCCGTACTTTTTTATTTACCATGCTACTAGACAAGGTCCAGAAGCTCAGCTTGTTTCTGGGGTCCGGAGCATTGAATTTCAGTATATTTTTGGGTTTAGGTTCTACCTGTCAGAAATCTTTTGTGAGTTACTGGTCCATTTTTGGAAGATTTTGTAGGAGAAATGATGCATTGAACATTAATTTATTAAAGTTGCAAGATAAAAATTCTGATAGGAATTTTTGAATTTACGTCATGTTTTGGATGAATATTTACTAATTATGTTTAAACGGGTTGAAGGTTTGATTGCAAAATAAATGTAACTTGTAGTTACTGAAGAACTAGCTCAGTCTAAAAAACTCAGTCATATCACGCTTGAATGTAACGTATGTTTTTTAACTGTTGTTCTCACTTTTACTGTTATCGCTTTCGACTACCATTGCCGCCAGAAGATTTTGGTTCTTTGCCCCGAATATGCGTCCATAGCTGGTATCAGTCCCCCCTCCTATCAGCCCTGCCCTACCTACCTGACTCAATTTTTAAGTCACGAATTGATACACTCGAACACAGATTTGGTTTGTAAGACTTCCTTCGCAATTCGTAGCGAGTTGATGATTTTGCGCGAATTCTGAAGTAAATTCAAATACCGGTGAAAGGGGTACATAACATGTTCAGGGTACGGGTATATGTGCCGCCCATATGGGTGCGTCTTTGGGCCAAAAATTCTCTAAACAAGGGTTCTTTTTTGGCCGATTTTCCATAACATGGATGGGGTTTCGCTGAAATTTTCAAAAGGAGTTTAACATGGTTAATTGCTCTTTAAAATAATTCACGAATTTGATTAAGCATTGATACTAACATATTGAATTCAAATTCTTACCTTGTGTTGTAAAAAATATTCCAAGTAGGATAGTGAGCAAGAAAATCGCCTTCATTTTGGAATTTGTGCACGCCCTCTCGCTCTCTGGTCTCTCAGTGTTCAGCAGTTACTCCCTACTCAACCGTTCAAAGACTGACCGAAAAGTGGGTGTGTTGTCATTTTATACCCTCATTGGTTCCTCTTTGTCTTTCACCCAAACACAGCGTTACTATGGTTCATCCGACATCGTTCTATCGTCCGAGATAGGAAATATTTGGTTACGTTGCAACAAAGTTGCTATGTTTGCAAAGCGAATATGCTATGTCACTCATCTTTTGACCCACATTGACAGCGCCGCCTTTTGGCACAGCTTGCATCTTGCCAAGAATGGTGGGAACTCTCGCTTAGGTAGGCATTTTCCTATGGCAACAGCCATCTTGCTGGCTGTATGTTCGCCATTGATGATCTGTTGTTGATACATTTGCAAACAGCAGGGTATCTTTTAAGGTCTATTTACAGTTTCATATTTGCATTGCCCTCTGTTCAATTCTTTCATGCTCAAAGTACTTGGCAACATCCATGGCAACGGAATTCAAACAAATATTAGGACAGTCTAATGATCCAATATCCAAAGATTCAAGATCCAGAGATCAGGGGCGGCGTGGCAAAAATGAAGGGCCCTGGAAAATTTGTTGCTTTGTCTCACACCCTTTTCTGAAAATAAGATCTAGCAACTTCTGGTTGATCAATCTAATTGCAAAAAACATGGCGACGAACGAACAGCAGCGGCGTGGCCAGCGTAAATTAAGTGGGTGGTACTGAAAGGTAGGGGATCTGGGGGCCAAGCCCCCAGGAACATTTTTGGGGCCACGCCCTTTACTTTGGCTTAGAATGCATCTCCCAATACCATGCTTGCCATTAGTGACAAGAAAACTTTGATAGTTTTGTGACAGTTATCCTATGGATCAAAACAAGAGGAAAAAAGGTTCTCTTGGCTCAAAGATAATCTCAACCTGGTCCTGACAAGGTTCAATTTTGAGAAATTTCTTTTCTTTCACATTCAACCTGTGTATCTACAAGCATCAGCAAAAACTGACAGTCTGTATAAAGCTGCAAATATGTTACACGGTTCAAATTATGCTCGAATGCAGAACTTTCTATGCACAAGTGAAACACGAGAGGCAACTTTGACGTTTGCTTGCAAGCGGCCTCTGCTCCATCGTCAACTTCCTCCCATCTTATGGTTTCGAATTCTTCTCGCAATGACATAGCAAGTTTTAACTCTCGGTCTATTTACAGTTTACATATTTGCATTGCGATCCCTCTGTTCAATTCTTTCATGCTCAAAGTACGCACTTGGCAACATCCATGGCAACGGAATTCAAAACAAATATTAGGACAGTCTAATGATCCAATATCCAAAGATTCAAGATCCAGAGATCCAAGCTTGTAATTTAAAATGCAGGCTTGGAATTTAGGAACCAACTTTCGGAATTTAAGATATGGACCTGTGGAACAGTTGCACTCATTTTTTAGCAAATGTGGAACAGTGTGGAACAAATGTGGAACAGTGTGGAACAAATGTGGAACAGTTGCACTCATTTGTAATACAGGTCTATTCATACTATATATAGTGAACGATGAAGAATGGGACATCTACAGAGAGCAGGCATCGAGTTGATCTTTTACCCTTTTTTCATTTATTCCATGGGGGGGGGCTCTTCCATAGTAAAGGTACCTGGGGATGTGCCGCAAGCAAGGGTATACTTTTTCGGACTTCTAGTCTAGCCAACGGTATAGCTTTTTGCAATTTTGGCGTAGCAACGGTCTAACCAAGGGTATCATTTTTGACAATATAGGTCTAGCGAACGGTCATAATATCATATTTGGTAGAAATTTGACAATATTGGTGCAGGAAATGGTCAAAATTGGTCCAGCCAGGGGTACTATGTTCGTAAAAATTGGTCCAGAGAATGGTCAAATTGGTCTAGCCAAGGGTACTATTTTCGTAAAATTTAGTCTAGCCAACGGTACTATTTTGAATATGCTCGTGGCAGACCCCTACCCAAAATTTGGCAAGAACCCCCCCCCCCCTGATTTATTCATCAGTTATCTGCTTACTAGTTTCGACCACAAGGCCATCATCAGAGGTCCATTTAGGCCAATTTTTTTAAGGCATTGCCCATTCATCATAGATCTGTTTTTCCTCCATTTGCATCGTTTAAAGTGGTAGGGTAGGGTGGGGTAATGTGGGTCTAAAATGAGCAAAATCTCAAAATGGATAGCTGGTAAAACGACAATAAAATGCAAACAATTTCAAAAGCTTCGTTTAATTGACATTCAGTGCGTCTTGTTTCTTGGGAAAAATCTCAGCCCTGACAAAGGCAGTTAAATATTTAAAAAAAATTTTCTCTTATGGCAACTAAAATGGGCCCACTTTTTCCGACGAGCGGGAAAAGTGGGTCTATTTTCAAAACTTGTACAATATCGGAATACGAAAGGATAAATTATAAAAAAAAATTAATGGAATTACCTTTCTCAACTATTCTCTGTTCAATAAAATCACAATCTTTGTCTTTATCGCGAGCAATCCCGTTCCCGCGACGAAAATAAAACTACGGTCATTATGCTGTGATCCACCATGGTTGCGACTTGCAAGTCAGTGATCGAATTTGATAATAACAGTCAAATAAAAAGGTTTGCAGCATGTTTACTCCAATTTATTGGTTACAAGACAGCGACTGCGGTAATAGGAAACCCATTGTCGCATTTTAGACAGAAAACAACGTGGCAAGATGAATATAAGTGTGAAAATTTAAGCAATTCAAGGCTTCGTTGAATTTGAATTATGGCTGAATTCTCAGTAGGCCCACATTACCCCACCTGGTAACAAAATAAATATAAAAAGAACAATCGCGTCAATGACTTTGAAATAAACGTTATTTCATTCGTAAATGACCAAACTCTCACCTCATGGTCATTAGATTGACAAGAAAAGCAAAACAACAGTGGCAGGAGAAAGTTTTCCTGTTCTTTGAGATTCTTGCACAATAGGCCGTTCAGTGAAGTTATTTTATAAAACGAGTGGAGATAAATCTAAGACGAATGTTTTATGCAAAAAGGCAGTTTAGTATGTAGACATTAAAAGAAAAATAGCCAACCTTTCTTCCATTTAACGAGAAAGGATATTTCTAGTAGTGCAGTCTCTTAGTATATCAATCGTGCATTTCATAACACAAGCATGAAATTTGGCGCAAATACTCAGTTTGACCTGCTGAAAACGATTCCGATGAGACACAAGTCGAAAAATACCCCCAAAGCTATTTATAGACTGGGGGTTCTCGGTCCCAGTCTTTTCTCAAGTTTTTTCCTTCTTTGGCAAACAATATGTAATAAACACTTGAAACTTGGTACAAATACACAATTCGACATGCTAAAAATGATGCCGATGAGTAAACATCCAAAAAATACCCCCAAAGCTATTTATAGACTTGGGGGCACCGGTTCCATTCTTTTCTTAGGTCCCTGCTTCTTTTGCAAACGATATGTAGTACACATTTGAAACTTGGTACAAATACACAATTCGTCATGTTAAAAACGATGCCGTTGAGAAAATATCCAAAAAATACCCCCAAAGCTATTTATAGACTTGGGGGCACTCGGTCCCAGTCTTTTCTTAGGTCCCTGCTTCTTTTGCAACCGATATGTAGTAAACATTTGAAACTTGGTACAAATACACAATTCAACATGCTAAAAACGATGCCGTTGAGAAAACATCCAAAAAATACCCTCAAAACTATTTATAGACTGGGGGCACTCGGTCCCAGTCCTTTCTAAAGTCTTTTTCCTTTCTTCGGCAAACGATATGTGGTAAAGACTTAAAAATTTGTACAAATACGAAATATGATGTCCCGAAAACGATGTCGATGAGACAAAATAATAAAAAACTGAAAGCTATTTATAGATCAGGGGCACTAGGTCCCAGTCTCTTTTTATCTCTTGCCTCTTTCAGCAAACGATATGTAGCAAACATTCTAAATTTGGCACTAATACACAATTTAACATGCTGAAAACGATGCCGGTGAGAAAAAACACCGAAATATACCCCCAAAGCTATTTATAGTCTGGGAGCACTCGGTACCATAAATCATGCGGGAGCAAATGTGACAAACAACACTATGAAAGAGCTCTCAAACGAAAGAATACTGAAATGTCTTCACAAGCAGCAAAAGGTATTGGAACAAGGTCATCTTACGAGTCACAAATCTTTCTAAAGGCCACCTGCTTTTTTTGTGAGGAGGAGGAAGAAGAAGAGGTGACTCTACGAAAAGCAAGCACTATGAAATTGGACTTTCGTGTTAGATTTGCAGCATTGGCTTTGGCTGATGATAAGATCCTGGCCAAACTAAGTGAGGGAGATATGATAGCGACTGATGCAAAGTATCACTACCAATGCCTCTGTTCTTACTATGCAAAAGCAAGGGAAAACAACGTGAATGATTGATTAAGTTGGCAGTGATGAGTCACCAATAACATATGGAATTGTTCTTTCAGAGGTAATGAATTCTATAATGAAGAAAATTGAGCAAATCAGCACAGCTCCCATTTTCGAATTGAGTGATATCAAGAAAATTTTCTGTCAAAGATATGAGCAGTACACTAAAAAGACAATTGAGGTCCATAGCTCCAGACTAAAAGATCAGTTGCTCCTACGTGTTGGAGGTCTCAAAGCAAGCAGAGGGAAAGAAGTTCTATTATCATCGGAAGATGTAACAGGAGATGCTCTTTTTCATGCTTGCGTTAGAAGCTCAGATGACGACGGATTATGCCTTGCTGAAGCCGCAAAGATCGTTCGAAGAGAAATTCTAAAGAATAGATATTCTTTCAAAGGAAAATGTCTATTGGTAAGTTGCTACTTCCTGCAATTCAAGGTATGTTTGGGCACAATCGTTGGAGAAAATTCAGAATTTACCTGAACCAACGAACTGGGGATGGAAGGAGACTGACGATGGATACGAGCCCTTGTGGATGACACAACCAGAGGCATCAAAGGCCCTTCAAGTACTGAAAAATTGTGGCTGCAGAAAAAATGTACTTCAGCTAGATGCACTTGCAAATCAATCAATCTCCCATGCACCGAACTTTGCAAATGTGGAGGACAATGTTAAAATTAAAGTTGTAAATTGATTTCCTTGATCAGCATGAAATTTGTGATATAGTTGAATACATTTTTTAATTTGACTTTTATTTTCAGCACCTTACTTGTAGCAACTTGGGAAATTTACTTCATATTATTTGCAAAAATAGTCAAGACACTCAAAAGGATTGAGACCGAGCGCCCTCAGTCTATAAATAGCTTTCGGAGCATTTTTCGGCTTGTGTGTCCTCGGAATCGTTTTCAGCATGTCAAACTGTGTATTAGTGCCAAATTTCAAATGTTTGCTACATATCGTTTGCTGAAAGAGGCAAGAGATAAAAAGAGACTGGGACCTAGTGCCCCTGATCTATAAATAGCTTTCAGTTTTTTATTATTTTGTCTCATCGACATCGTTTTCAGGACGTCATATTTCGTATTTGTACAAATTTTTAAGTCTTTACCACATATTGTTTGACTTTAGAAAGGACTGGGACCGAGTGCCCCCAGTCTATAAATAGCTTTGAGGGTATTTTTTGGATGTTTTCTCAACGGCATCGTTTTTAGCATGTCGAATTGTGTATTTGTACCAAGTTTCAAATGTTTACTACATATCGTTTGCAAAAGAAGCAAGGACCTAGAAAAGACTGGGACCGAGTGCCCCCAAGTCTATAAATAGCTTTGGGGGTATTTTTTGGATGTTTTCTCATCGGCATCGTTTTTAGCATGTCGAATTGTGTATTTGTACCAAGTTTCAAGTGTTTACTACATATAGTTTGCCAAAGAAGGAAAAGACTTGAGAAAAGACTGGGACCGAGAACCCCCAGTCTATAAATAGCTTTGGGGGCATTTTTCGACTTGTGTCTCATCGGAATCGTTTTCAGCAGGTCAAACTGAGTATTTTTGCCAAATTTCATGCTTGTTTTATGAAATGCACGATTGTGTCTTATTTTGACACTAAGAGACTGCACTATAGCAAAAAGGTTAGTAGACCCACTGTACCCCGTAGACCCAAATTACCCCACCCTACCCTAATATTTGTCAGTTTTACCCCAAGGAATCAACTGCACGTACGTTATTTGACATTTTTGGTATAAGGCCAAAGGAGGTATTTTATTTCAGATATTATAATGTGTGAAAGCTGAACTTTTTTTCCGGAATTTATGGGTGGTAGTTTTACGCTTTGATTGGCACAACTCCGCATCATGGAAACTGAAGCCCCCCCCCCCCCCCGAGGGACTTGTAATGAAGACAGATAATGTCTCCTCCGAAACCACTAAAAAGAATGTTGATTGATTCTGTATTTGAAAATCTTAGAGTATGAATTGGTATAAATAAGAATCCAACTTTACATAATAGGAGAACAGACATGAATAAGTGATGCAGTGTAGGAAGGATGGATTACCACGAGCACTAGAGTCGTCTTTCTGCAGGGTGTCCGGGGAAAAGTGTTCAAAATTTGATTAAATGTTAAGAATTAACGATAAAATGTGCAGGCTCCTGGTTAGATAACCCTGTTCCTAAGATTTTCGATTAATTTTAGACGACAGAATCTTGCGAATCCGCAAAGAATTCACTGACTTGCGAGCTTTTGAAGTTCAAGTTTGTGCGAAAGCTGAAACCAGACGCCCCTAACTGACTTGTTTTCCGAAAAGACGTCCTAAAATCAAGGCAAAGGAAGACTGCCCAATGTGTTACCTGTTGTTGATATCAGAGCAAACCAAAAAGGACTTCAACAGTAGTTAATTCTTGCAACCGTTGCCAAAATTTATTAAGAATGCAAGTATCTGAAAACATGGAATGAAAACTTAATCGACGAGAGACGGGACAATTCCAAATTTTGCTGAACAGGATTCCTCCAAGCATCCATAACCTTGATTCAATGTTATAGAAAGCTAGTTGATCGAAAATGCTTTTGAAATTACGTTTGATTTGCTTTGAATAAACGAGATTCTACTTTCACAAAATATGCAATATAGGGGCGTCTGGTTTCAGCTTTCGCACAAACCTGAACTTCAAAGGCTCATAACTCCGTGAACATTTAGCCGATTTGCTAGCTTCTGGTGTCTAAAATTAATTTACAATCTCAGCAATATGTTTATCTTACCGTGGAGTCCGTTTAGTATTTCCTGATTTTTTAACATTTAATCAAAAGTCGAACAATTTTTTTGAGACACCCTGTATAATAGAAGTTAAAATACAATTAACGATACAACTCAATTTTATCTACTGTTGAGATGGAGGCAAAGAACATAATGTTATCAAGTCGCCTCCAAACTCAACAGATCAACTTAACTATTATTTGACATAAATGATAAGATTGCACTACTAAATAACGATACATCAACAAAAAACTTCTATAACTTCTATAACTAAAACTTCTTTCTTTCACATATATAGCAACCCCTCCGCCATTTCTGTTATGGTCATTTCGATGTATATTGTAACCGTTGACTTTAACCTCGCTGTCTGTTATTCTGAGTCAAGACGTGTTTCACTTAGGCCAATTATGTCAATATCATGGTCCTTCATGGTGATTTCTAATTCGTGCCTATGTTTTCTCAAGGAAACGATGTTAATGGACGCTATCTTAAGACCGTTTCTCTTTCTCTTGCTTGGATTTAATACTCTACTACTACTCTCAGTATCCCTCTTGGAGCTGTGTAACCCCTAGCAGTACGGAAGCCGAGGAACGGAAGCCGGCCCACCGCACCCATCAGACCTGAAAGCAGAGCCACCCCAATCTATCTGATACAGAAGGCAATGCCGAAGTTATCCAAAACGTTTGTAAGCTTGACGAATTTGACAGTGCATTTCAACATCATTTCATTCGCTTTCTCATCATAAGCTTTACTACCAAAGAGGAGCAGATCACATAAATGGTCATCAGGTAATTGGGAAATATCATTGCCAACTACCGGGTGTCCCAAATGATGTATTATCATTGGAGTGCTTATATGTCCATAACCGATGAACCGATTTTCAAAAACTGGTAAATCCACAACCAACAACTTAAAATACAATTTAGCCTTAGGCAATGAAATAAAACAAAGTGTTTGAAAATCGGTTCATTGGTTATGGACATGTAAGCAATCAAACAAGAATACATCATTTTGGGACACCCAGTATATCAGATACTTCATCAAGCAGGTTACTTCTTTGAGCTGTGTAGAGACGGCAGTGCAAGAAATAATGGATCGTTGATTCGACTCCAAGATTACATTTACACGCAGGGCGTTCAAAAGTAAAATTATGATCAAATCTGTGTTCGTTTAAGGTTACGGTAAACGTTTGTAAGCCAGAAATTTCGATTTTCGGATTTCATCAGATCTCAACAGCCCAAATTTTGAGAAACACAAAGATACCATCTTTGGAAGTAACAGAGCTGTTCAAAAGGGAGAAATCTTGATTAAAAGAAAGAAACTACAACTTTTCACACAAAGTTTTTCGATGTGGTTCAAATGTTAATCCTAGTTTTTTTACCTATTAGGCTGCTCCCGTGCTTGAAAACAAATATGAAACCACACTATATGTATCAATTCCTTTGCTTAATTGGGTAAAATGCTTTTTAAGCCCTATTTGTTTGACCCAGATTATCTTGTGGCTTCTTTGGTTTCGATGTTTACAAATGAAATGGCATCCAGTAAAAGTTTCTCTTACAAGGACTGAAAAATCCACTAGGTACATGTACGAAAAAGCTATTTTGTAACCTATAATTCATTCGATTCGCTCAAAAGTTTGCACACGGCCAGACCAAACTTCAAGCACCCAAAGGGTGTCTCAACATTTGTTTATGTCCTTTAGTGCGTCTTTTATAGCCCAATAAAACTGTGGGAGGGCAGACAAATCACTTGCCACTTTTGATAGGGTATAGTGTTAAGGTTACGGTAAACGTTTGTAACACGAGATTTGGTTTTCTCTCCCTAAAAACCAAACTAGTAACGGAATCTAGCGAAACTATACATCATTCGATGCACAAGAATGTGGGGATTCTAACCATATCAGAATAATTGGAAAATATTGTAAAATATTATTTTCCAGGCAAATTCATTGCTCAAAAGAGTGTACCACCGTCAAAAGCTATTTTGTACCCTTGCGTTTGAGGTACGAAAATCTGACTTATACCAACGGGAAGTAGAGATCCTAAGCTTCCAAAGTGTGTCTGGCATTTTTCAAATTCCGTCTCCCCTTAAAACTATACTCTGTCAATAAGTGGCAAATGATTTTTTTACCCTTCCACAGTTGTATCTGGTCATAAAAGGCGGACACTTTGCATGCTCGAAGTCCGTTCTAGCCGTGTGCAAATTTTTGAGCCAATCGAGTGAATCAAAGGGTAAAAAATAGCTTTTTCGTACCTGTACCTAGTGGATTTTTCAGTCCTTGTAAAAGAAACTTTTGCTAGATGCCATTTCATTTGTAAACATCGAAACCAAAGAAGCCACAAGATAATCCGGGTCAAGCAATTAAGGCTTAAAAAGCAATTTACCCATTTAAACAAAGGAATTGATATACATGGTGTGGTTTCATTTTTCCGTTTAATCACGCGAGCAGCTTAATAGGTAAAAAAAACTAGGATTAACATTGGAACCACATCGAAAACACTTTATGTGAAAAAATTGTAGTTTCTTTCTTTTAATCAAGACTTCTCCCTTTTCGACATATTTGTTACTTCCGAAGATGGTATCTTTGTGTTTCTCAAAAGTTGGGCTGTTGAGATCTGAGGAAATCCGAAAATCAACAATTTTGGCCTGCAAACGTTTACCGTAACCTTAAGGGGAGGCAGAATTTGAAACATCCCAGACACAGTTTGAAAGCTTGGGATCTGCACTTCCTGCTGGTATAAGTCAGATTTTCGTGTCTCAAAGGCAGGGTACAAAATAGCTTTTGAAGGTGGCACACTTTTTTAAGCAATGAATTTGCCCGGAAAACATAATTTTGAAATATTTGCCAATTACTTTGATATGGTTAGAATCCCCACATTCTTGTGCTTCGAATGATATATAGTTTGACTAGATTCCGTTACTAGTTTGGCTTTTAGGGAGAGAAAGCCAAATATCGTGTTACAAACGTTTACCAGAAAAGTGCACACGAAGTATTGTCGTAAGTGCTGACTCATAGCTGTTGGTTGTACCATGCAATGACTTCTCGATTGGTCGAATGATAGAAATTAGCAACTTTTTAACGAGGATATGGTCGGAGCACTTCGTATGCCTTGTGAAAGCTCTCAGAGTTTTTTGTTATTATTGTATTTGGTATAAGGGCATACAGTGCTTGAGAAAGACTGGGATGCGCCTAACCAACTAGAATCTTAACAGCACTGGTTTAAAGTCACAATGAAATTTGTTCAATACACTCAGGCTACCCCCATAGTATCCCTGTATCACGGATTCCCGCGTCAATTTTTCATTTTTCACGCAGTCGCAGGCTATAAAACGGAAATTTTATGAGCCCGTTGCAAAAATTGAAGAATACTATACTCTGGAAGGTGTTTTTACTTGAAGAACTGGTAGATGCACTTCCTCAGCTATGACCAAATCATTGACAATGAATTGTGATTTTCGGTTTGTGATTAACTTTAAAATCATGTAGCAAAATTTTGTATTGACGATCAAGAAGCGTGCTTTAAGATTCCATCTCACGAAATTCCGGGCAAAATCCTTAACAAACTACGTAGGACGAGGAGTCTTTGATCATGAATCCGCAAGCCAATATTAAACTCACGAGATGCACCATTCCAATTAACAGCCTCGTTTTGGAAATTATTCAAAATTATTTCATGCGGAATCTTAGAGACCAGTTTCGGATTCAGCAAGCCAAACTTTAAACTAAAGACAAGTTTTCATGCTGCTGGTGCCTTCAACGTTAGTTTTATGACGATGTAAAGTTTAAAAATCTATAAGGGATTTGACAGTGCAAAGTGGTGCAGGGTGTAAAGTTTCGCCCAGAACGATTTTTTTAAGACTTTACATTGTCATAAAACCAACATCACAAGCGCCAGCAGTTTAAAAAGACGTGGCAATACCAATTGACTACTGACGAAGGGCACGGCACGGCACGGCACGTTTAGTTTCCTTTTTCTATGGTGATAGAAGTATTATTTCTGATGAGTAATCAGTTATTTTTGCTATTTATCATACATCGCCACACGCTTCACTGTTATTTGTAGCAATACCAATGTTTGGGTGTTAAGTACGAATCTGGGCTCGAACAATTCATGACAACAATTTTTAATGAATTTCAAAACGAGGCTGTTTAATAGAAGTGGCGCGTAAATTAGTAAAAATTTTTTGGAGAGCCTGATCTCAGGCTAGTAAATTAGCCAACTAACCCTTCACGTACAAATATGAGGGAGGACACTCCTGCTATGTTTACTGTATATTATAGCGTAATCAAAATTCATTGTTGCTCGTTGTTTAATTCAACAAATTTAGAAATTACTTGATTTGTTTTCAGTTTGGCATTGCTGTAGTGATTTCAAACCAAGTTGTAGCACAAGTAGATGGCGCTTCAATGTTTCAAAGTGACCCAAAGAAACCAATTGGTGGAAATATTATGGCACATGCTTCCACCACAAGGTAACACATTTCACAACGATATTTCTTATAGGTTTATTGTCAGAAGTTGGCTACCACAATACAATAGACTATTACGCTAAAGGTGGCTGCCAGGAACTGTTTACCAAGATGCAGTGCGTTCTAATTACAAATCTTTAACGATTCTAATAGGAATATGAACGAAGAACGCAATGCCTGTTGGTAGAAAGGTCCGGGAACAATTCTGTATGTATTTTGTGACCCTGTAGTTGGCTGCCATTTGCCCCTAAATTGCAGAAACCTTTAATTTGTGTGCCAAAAAAACTTCACAGAAATTACAAATTTGTTTGAGACACACGGAATCGTTTGCCGTTAATATGGCTAATTGGGATTCTCTTTAACTACCATATACTTTATCCCTGACTATACTTTTTTCCTAACAGACTGTATTGTCGAAAAGGCAGAGGAGAGACAAGGATATGCAAAATTTACGATTCACCATGCTTACCCGAAGCTGAAGCAATGTTTGCGATCAATGCAGACGGAATTGGAGATGCCAAAGATTGATGAATTATAACAACGTTATTTCCACCTCCAAATTGTTCTGAAAGAATTTCATTTCAAAAACCTTGTGTTGGGTGCATGTCTTCATTGGCTGGATGTAAGATCTTGACAGTGCAGGAAGAAAAGCATAGATATAAAGATACCGTGATGGTGAAGAAGATAGTGACTCCTTGCAAGTTCTCGTTACCTGCCTATTTGTCTCTCGTTGTACACAAGAAAGAGACTATTTTATTTACGCTGCCTGAATAAAACGAGTAATAATCTCTGTTATCGCCATGATTTTCTTTTTAAGAATGCATATTTAAGGTAGATATTCCATAATTAGTTTACCAAAGGTCAGTTCTTAAGATATGGCCAAGGCAAAAATTTCCTGGTTGCTTGCCAAATATTGTTTTCTTGTTTTACCGTTTTGCAAAAAAGCTTGACAATAAGGACTGAGCAAAATGTGTTGCATGAATTTTACAAAAAAGTTCCAAACATATTATGCCTGTCACAAGCAAATGATGTTTGAAAAGCAATGTATTGCAAAGCAGCCTAATGGACCAAAATTTTGCTCTGAAACAAATCTTAATGTTTGGCAAACAATGCTTTACCCTGGATCAGAGTACTTTTTAGTATTTGAAAACAAAAATTAAATAAGAGAAGAAAAATTTCTTTTGATTTCAGATTTTTTAAAAAAGCACTCAAAAATACTATGATCAAGGGTAACGATGTCTGCTTCTTTGACCAGGATTTCAAAATTCGTTTACATCACTCAATCTTTCAATGTATATCTTTCTTTCCATCAGCACAGAATCGCAAGGGAATTGCACAAGTACTCCGTTCCAGAAAACTACGTTCTTCTTCTTCGGGAGTACTTTTGTTCGAATGTTCCTTTTCAACTTTCATTCTTTCACGACGACACAACAGTCGTTAACGTCCAAATGGGAACAAGGCTTCGGCAGGACATTTACACAGGCGAGGCTCATCTTTACAAGAGCGTATTTCATCAGTTTTAATAAATGTATCTAATGGGAGAAAATTTGTATGTTTCAAACAAAGGACATCACCTCAATTTCTTCTAGGCCTTAAATGTTTCATAAAACCTGTCTTGTAAGTTTAACGGTTGAAAAGATCTTGATTTTGCACTTACAGCATGCGGCACCGGAAATAGGCCATAATTTTGCTATACTTGGTGCCTCAGGCGGAAAAATTCCTCCCAGGAAAAACTTCTATTATTGCTAGAAAGTGTCATCAGGTTGCGCGAGGAATTTTCTGCCTTGTGGAAATCAAGTTTGAGGTCGGAATCAAACAAGGTTGTAAACAACAAAGAAAGCAATGCAGTTCAAAAATTCTGTTCTATTACCCATTTACATTAACTTTCTCCCACGTGTGTTTGATGAGCAATACTGCATATGTAATGACGCCAAGTTTAATATTTTAAAGATGTAATATTTTGAAATTATAGTAAAATTTGTAAATTAGTAAGTTGGTTTGAATTTCAATAACTGTTCTGTTTTGTACCAAGACCTTTTTCTTGATTGCTGAAATCCGAGCGTTTTGTATTTCGTTCTCGTTTACTGGATTAGTGCAAACATGCGTCACCTGTTTATCAAAAACAGATTATTGTGGTGGGCAAACCGCTGAAATAAGCAGGAAACTGTTACGACCAGGAAACTGTTACTTGATATCAGGTATTTTTCGTTTATTTCATGATATTTCGTTCCTCTCTAAATAGGTGCACAAGCATGGATAAGAGATCGTGGAAAGCTGATCGGGAGTTTTAGAACAAAGTACCTCCGTTTGCACTTCTGAATAGTAAACCTAGTCATCAGTATTAAACGTATTTTTCAATAAACCTAATTTAGAGGCTTTAACATAAAATTGATTCAAAATTTGAAAGTCGGTCAAGAACTCGCTAAATCATCGTTGCAACCTCCCAAATGGGCCTTGTCAAAAACCGGAGCCTGAACTGAAGAAACAAAGAGCCCCCACACAATAGACCTTTTAGCTATTCTACAAAAGAGTCTGGATCGAGCGATATTTTATACATTTTTATACGAAAGGTTCGATTGAAGGGCGTTGGGGCCTCAGTTCATTTTGTGCACATTCGAAAATTCTACAAAATGTATCAAACTAATTTTTCGATTCAGATTCTTTTTAGAATAGCTAAAAGGTCTATAAACATGCCATAAACTAATAACGGTATTGAAACAACCACGCGGGATTTTCAGTGAAAGAAAATATTTAATATTCTCTATAGTTTTGAAACAGTTGATAAGTGCAGCGGGTGGGTGACCCAAAAACAACTTCAACAACCTCAAGATCGCAACTAGCTCTCCAATATCAAGAGCTACTGACAAATGTTTATTTCCACCGTTTAGTTGAAAGGCTTGGTTGTCCATTGAGATGCTGCATGTCACCTTAAGCAATGATTACTGTCCGAAGACCAAGATTGTGAGAAAATTTTTAATCGTACATGTACATTTAGAGTTACATTTAGAATGAAATAATCGTCATCCTTTTCCAGTCAACAGTTTGTGAAACTTAACGTACAGATGGATTTCATGTCGTCTCGGGAAATCCAATGTTTGCAAGATCACTGATATGTGCTCCTTGTTCCAATTTCGTGCTCCTGTGCAAAGTTAGAATTCGGCTTTTTCACATCTTCCAAAACATGGACTGGAAAAAGACAGAAAAGTCTGAGAAATGAATGAATGAAATATCAGTCGTTTCCAATAAACATGCTTTGAATTGTTTCTTCTTGGTATGTGTTGCACTTATCCTTTTGCAAAACCATGTTGATTCTAGCCATTTTAACTATTCAATATGGTTGTTTGTGCTATATTAAGAGTACCCATTACATCGTTGATCCTTCTTCTCCCAGGTGTGCCAACTGAAAGTGAAAATAATGTGTTTTATGAAATTAGTTACGTCAACGGGTAAAAAGGGATTCATTACACTCAATACATGTTGTAGTTTCGCTCTTTGACTGAACTGACACCGCTACAACTAAGGGCGTGTTTACATGGGCGAGTTGACCCGCTTCTAGCTCGTTTCCGGCTCATTGAGTTGTCCCAATGCTTCGGTCAAATCCTTTATGAAAACAATTTGCGATTACATGAAGCGAGCCAACCCGCTTTGCCGGGTTGGCTCGTTTTTCGAAAGTGGGTCAACCCGGCCAGGCGAGCTGGCCTTCCCCATGTAATCGCAGCAACCGAGTCAACTCCGGGTTGACTCGCTGTACACGCATGTGCTTTGACCGTGAATCATCAAATAAAGCCTCGCTTTGGTTTTAGCCGGGTTGGCTCAGGGCCAGAGCCGAGCTACAGGCGGGTCAACCCTCCCATGTAATCACGATCACTGGCGAGCCAGAGCCGAGCTAGATCCGAGCTGGAAGCGGGTCAACTCGCCCATGTAATCAGACCCTAAAACTCATTTTCCTTCTCTACGCTTCTAGAAACAGATTAGCCTCGTGCTGATGCAGTATGGCCTAAATTACCTGCTCTTTTTTTCTCAAAATCACGGAACCTAAAACGTCTCAAAAGCAGTTTTCCAGAACTGCTGTACCATAAAACTAGCTACCAGTATTTCTCCAAGCCATAATAGCAAAAAAACCTTTCACCTAAGCCATATTCTCTTTGTTTAGAGGTGCAACAGTTCTCGTAAACATGCTTGTATCTTTCCAGATTTTGGTTCGTCTCAGCTGTTTGCGCAGATCAGTTCGACGATCTTTTTTTGTCTTTGGAGGAAGTAAAATTCAAAGAATGACTATCCAATGGGAGTACGGTTGTTCAAACCCTGCTTTCTGATTGGAACACAGACGCGATAAAAACTTGTCACCGATTGATATTTTTGTTGGGTTTTACAGCTCTAGGGAAACAATACCCTCACTAAAGCGACGACAGCAACATCGATTCAATGATATGAGCGCAAGTTGAGGGTCCTTGTGGAGTCAGTGATCAGATCAGAGAAATTACGGAATAAATAGGAAAGAACGAAGTACAGTAAAAACCCGCATATAAGAACCACCCACTTATAAGAACCTAAGACCTAAAATGTTCTAATTTCACCCCATTACCGAAGAACCTATTCATCCTTCGACTCAAGGAAGGTTCTTATCTTAAAAAAAGTTAAATATAAACTACTGGTTGGTAATATGTGGGAAATGTTACAAGAAATTTAGCCAAATACTTCAGTAGATACAACGCATTAGATAAAAAATCCTTGTATGAATGGATTGGATACAGATAAGGCCAGGTAGATATGGTTGTTCTTTACAAAATTGTGTCATGATAATGAGTATGTGAAAACCTTGTTTTCTTATGTTTGGCCTAAATTCCCGAAGATATGTAATTGATTCTTTTGATAAGAACCTATTTAAGAACCTTGCATCCTGTTTTTAAGAATAGCATCATATGCATAAGAACCTAAACAGGGTGATTTCAAATGTAAGGTTCTTATATGCGCACAGTGTTCCAGGGCATGTAATTAATCTGAAAAATGAAAGTATCAGAATTGTACCAAACAGACTTTTCTATTGTTCACCGTAGCCCGAGGAATGTCAAAACCCAAAAAATTTTCAAATCAGACAATCTAGTGCTGAGAAAACATTATTTCAAGTTGGGCCTAAATAGTGTACTTCAGGCTTCTTTCTAAGCACAGCAAGGCCACAAAATAGCGCTAACTTTCAAATTCAAATTTCTTGGCTTGACTCACCCGATTTTCATGATCTTTGTTTTGTTCAACAGATTAAACGTTGCAGAGTATGTAGTGAAGAAGTGGATTGAAAATTTTATCTTGGGATGCGGAAATTTTACGAATTCATACTAGTAGCCAAACGTTAAAAAAACTAAAACTGAATCACGAAGCGCTTCTTCAACATTAAAAACAAAAATCTATGTTTCAGAATCCTCGGAAAGTCTATTGCAGAATCAACTTTAAGGTATTGGGAACACGTTTGCAAAAGGGCTTAGTAGAATAAGCTCTCAAGTAATTTTGGCGAATTTTTCACGAAGACCAGTTTTGCACCTTTTCAGAGCTAAAAATTGCATTTTTATGACGAAAAACCATTAGCAAAGGCAATATTTCATCATATCTCCACAATTTCAACCACATGCTTTTTAGCAATAGTAGTGTAAAATATTTTTACATAATTCAACTAATTGTTAAGGTTTTGAAAACATGCAGCCAACTCTACAATGATTCGTTATATCTCAAGGTGAAAAATGCGCCTTGTAGCGTCGAAAAACAGAGCAAACACCAAAATAGACACCTTATATGATTAGGGAGTTGATGTCTAACCTCCTTTTGACTATAAGAGGGAAATATTTGTTTCATTGAACTTCCAGTTCAGTCTATAGACAGTGAAAAATATAGACAGAATTTGCGAAAAAAGACGTCTTCTTCACTAGCCTTCATGAAAAATTCGCCAAATTAGTTGAGAGCTTATTCTACTTAGCCCTTTTGCAAAAATGTTCCCAGTAGGTTAAACTTGATTCTGCAATAGGCTTTACAAGAGTTCTGAAACATAGATTTTTTGTTTTCAATGTTGAAGGAGCGTATTGTGATTCAGTTTTAGTTTTTATCAACGATTGGTTACCATTATGGATTTGAAAAATTTGCACATCCCAAGATGAAATTTTCAATCGACCTTTTCAGTACATATTCTGCAGGGTTCAATCTGTCAAACAAACAAAAAAGATCATGAAAGTCGAGTGAGTGCAAGCCAAGAAATTTGAATTTGAAAGTTAGTGCTATTTTGTGGTCTTGCTGTGCTACAAAAGAAGCCTACAGTACACTTTTTAGGCCTAACTTGAAATGCTACTTTATCAGCACTAAATTGTCCGATTTGAAAAATTTTTGCGTTTTGATATACCTCAGGCTATGGTTTAATATAGAAAAATCAATTTTGTACAATTCTGATATTTTCATTTTTTGGCATTAATTACACTAAAATGGAAATCTGGATCACAGTGATGCGGGTTTTTACTGTATCAAAAAATTGCAAAATTTAATGTCTTCCATAAAAAAGGGATGTCCGGCGTCAACACAAAGCAGAAATTTTCAAAATTGGACCACTGGTTCTGTCACAATGATTTTTTTAAATTTGATGAAATGACATATTACGGTTTATCGTAGCACTAACCGGTAAAATGTATTGTTTTAGCTTAACTTTGGCTGTCCGATTTTTCATACTTTGTTTCATTTGAAAGATAATCATCTACTTGTATCTCACACATACCTTGTTTTCAACAAAACACACGAAAGCATGGGTAACTGGACACACACTATATCTATCAATTTTTGAGAGTTTCGTGAAAAATAGCAACTCAATGGTAACAACAACAAATTCAAGTGATTTTAAGTGTTGGCCATAAATATGTAAAAACACTAAAAAGGTTTCAGGAACGATCGTTTTCCTTTTTTTCCAGTAATATTTTTGAAAAGTGTTACCAAAAGTCCATATCTGCAAGTTGAGTTAGAAAAGAATTGATGTCTGGTTCTTTTTTCTGTTTACCAATATTTTCCAAATACGCAGCCTGCGAGCAGATAAAAGAGTGAACATTTGGTTACTGATCCAAGTTGACCTCCTGGATCGTTCAGGTGCACTAATTATTATTTTTTTTTTTTTCAGGCCCAATTTCGAAATGGCGGCTGCACTGACCATTGCTCGTGCATTAATCGTCCTGTGTCACGCGAAGAAACCATCTGTCGTTGGCTCAGACTCAGTGTGTTATTCTCGAAACAATCTAGCGGATGATGTTATAAAGTCTGCAAGTACCATCCCATCTTTATGGGTTTTCCAGCAGGAAAAAGGAATTTTCTTAGGCCAACGCTCGTATTCAGCTGCCACGATTCTCCTGCTCTTAGCTGGTGACATAGAGCTATGCCCAGGCCCATGTCCTAAATGCAATATATGCAAGAAACTCATTCGGAAAAATCAATCGCATGGACAATGTTTTGCTTGCTCTGGAAAAAGCCATTTTCGCTGCCTTGTTGACAAACTGGAGGATGGCACTGAAAGATTGTACTGCCAGACATGTTTGCCAAATGCGTTGCAGAACGATGAGGATCCTCAAGACACACAGCAATTATATGAAGAGTTGAACACCTTTTTAAAAGCAAAGGGTATAAAGATTTTCCACCAAAATATAAATGGCCTTCTGCGAAAGATGGATAGCGTGGGTATATTGCTAAAAGCAGTTAATTTCAAAGTTGGTATTTTTGGTTTGAGTGAAACTCATTTACACAAAGGCATAAAAAGTTCTGAGGTAAACATAGATGGCTACCAATTTGAAAGAAGCGACAGGCGGTGGAGTAGGGTGCTATGTGAGAGATGATATTAGTTATCACATACGGAGGGACTTAGAAATAGAAGGCATTGAAAGTTTGTGGATTGAAATTTTCCAAACGAACTCCCGCTCCATCCTTGTTTGTTGTCTTTACCGGCCACCGGACACCTCAAAGTACCTCGACGAGAGCTTTGAAGAGAAATTTGATGGTATGATTTCTACCAGTGTTAATGAAAATAAAGAAACTATTGTTCTCGGGGATATTAATTGTGATTACTTGAAAAGAAGTAGCCATCCATAAATAAAAAGTGTATTTACGAGATATGGTTTAAAACAAATAGCTAAAAAGCCAACAAGAATAACAAGGGAAACATCTACTCTTATTGATGTCATAGCAACGACTCACGAACATAACGTAAATAAGTACATTACATGCCCTTGCTCCCTCAGCGACCATGACCTCACGGGAGTTTCAGTTAAAAAGAACTACCAAAAATACAAACCAAGGAAAATATTCATGCGAAATTTTGCAAAGTACAATGTGAAAGCATACTTGAGAGACCTTGGGGATTTACCTTGGAATTGCTTAAAGAAGGAGAGAAATGTGAACAAAGCTTGGGATAAATTCAAAGACATGTTGCTATCTGTAATAAACAAGCATGCACCACTTATTGAAAAAACTGTTCGGGGTCGGGAATGCCCATGGCTCACACCGGAGATTAAAACGGCAATGATTGAAAGGGACTATCATTTAAGAAAGGCTCGTAAAACTGGAAAAGAGTCTGGTCTACCTATAGGCGACTAAGAAATGGCGTAACCAGAAAAATTCGTTACAGCAAATCGACGAACACAAGATCGATATTCAGAGAAAATATCTCGCGCCCAAAGCAGTTTTGGAATCAAATCAAAAGGTGTTACCCAGTTAAGCAGCAAAAGGAAGTTCCAGCCAAACTTATAAGCGTCGATGGTAGTTTAACACCCGACAAAAAAATTATAGCAAATGGTTTCTGCAAGTTTTTTGCAGAAATTGGAAAGAGAATACAAGCTGCTCTCCCTTCCATTTCAAATCCAGTTTGGAAAAATCACGAAAATTCAAGCATGAAAGAAAGAGTGAACCCAAAAAACTGCCATTTCAAATTTAAGGAAAC
This sequence comes from Aurelia coerulea, assembly GCA_039566865.1. Lineage (NCBI taxonomy): Eukaryota > Metazoa > Cnidaria > Scyphozoa > Semaeostomeae > Ulmaridae > Aurelia > Aurelia coerulea. The sequence goes on from CM076945.1 coordinate 19,090,665, forward strand.
GTCTGCAAGAGATATGTATGAAAATCTGAAGTCACTAAAGAAGAAAAAGAGCTCAGGTTATGACGAAATTCCCACCTCTCTCATCATCGATGGTGCTTGCGTATTATGTGAACCTATGTCCCTCTTGATAAACTGTTCTCTACAAAATTCTGTCTTCCCAACTGCTGAAAAGTGTGCAAAAATTTTGCCCGTCCACAAATCGGAAGAGAGATCTGCAATGGACAATTACCGGCCAATCTCAGTCCTCCCCGTGCTTTCTAAAGTTATAGAGCGCATTGTATACAGACAGGTATATGATTATCTTTGCAAAAACCATCTTTTGTCAGATAATCAATTTGGATTTAGGCGAGGTTCATCAACTGAACACGCTGTTACTTACTTTGCTGATCAAATAAGAATGCGCATGGATAAAGGACTTCTGACTGGAGCCGTGTTTGTAGACTTGAGAAAAGCGTTTGATACGGATCACGCCCGACTACTTTCAAAGCTACCGGCATACGGAATAATCGAAAGAGAACTATATTGGTTTGAAAGCTACCTCTTTAATCGAAAGCACTTTGTTGTATTTGATGGTATAAAGTCTGAGGAGGAATCTGTTACATGTGGGGTCCCACAGGGGTCAATTTTAGGCCCACTATTATTTAGCTTATTGATCAATGACATTGATCTGCAGTTGAATAAGAGCAGTATAATCCTATATGCAGATGACACTGTAATATTCACATCGGACAAAAACAGTAACGATATTGCCGAGAAGCTGAATGATGATATCAAAAACCTTGGGAGCTTCTTTGTTGAAAATAACCTCGTGGTAAACCTTAAAAAGTCGAAAACAGAATTTGTGCTCTTCGGAAGCCATCAGAAATTAGCAAAAGCTGATACAATAGAGATTAACATGACCGGGCAAAAGATTGTCGAATCAGATAGATACGAATACCTTGGGATAACACTTGATAAAAACCTAAATCTATTGAGCCAATTTGAAAAAATGTACAAAAAAGTATCTTCAAGGATCAAGTTGCTTGCGAGAGTACGCATGAATGCGAGCTCTACAACCGCTGAAACCATATATAAAGTAATGATCTTGCCCATATTCCTATACTGCAGCAACATAAGCATTGGAATTTCAGACTCACACAAAGCAAAGCTTGAAAAACTTCAAGATCGTGCAATGAGGATCATAAATGGACAAAATGGCACAATTAACTTTCCATCAATAAATCATGCAAGAAATAAACGTTGTGCTATTGAAGTATTTAAGTGCCTGAACGGCCTTGCACCAAAGATATCAGAGAATCATTTTAAAAGATTGGATCACCAAAAGGACACTCGGGGTAATAAGTCAAATCTTGTGGTGCCTCGCATAAGGACAGAAACCGCCCGAAAAACATTTAGTTATCAAGGTGTACAGATATACAACAGATTGCCACCTGAACTAAAAAATTAAAACTCAGTTGTGAGATTCAGGAACGGGTGCAATGACTTTGAGTTTAATTTTTAACTTTGAAGAAACCTTATATTGTAAATAATAGTTTTTACTACTTTTCGTTAGACACAGGTCCTTGATTTATAGCAGCTGTTCTGAGTTGACCAAGTAAACCTGTATAAATATTGATATATTATTATTATTATTATGAATGTTACGCACAAATGAATTAACATTTGGAATTACTGTCCAAGATATCGGGTCACATCTAGTGTCCTTAGATATCAAGAACCTGTCTGATGATTCTCGCCGTGCCTAGAAGGGTTGACTTCTGGATTAACTCAATTCTTGTTGTTACACCTATTTCCTTCAGGTACTGTTCAAGTCTGCCTGTTACAGTGCCAAGGGCACCTATGACAATTGGGATGACCTTGGTTGACACATTCCAAATCTTTCTGATTTCTCTGGCTAGATCTTGGTACTTTGTGATCTTTTCCTGTTCCTTGTTTCTTATGTTCACATCAACTGGTATGGCTACGTCTATTATGATCGTTTCATTCAAATTTTTATCCACTATTATGATGTCTGGCCTTCTCGCATGTATTTCAAGATCCGTCTGTACTGTAAAGTCCCATAATACTTTGAAGTGTTCATTTTCAACAACGCTCTCAGGTTGATGTTGGTACCACTTGTCACTAATTTCAAACCCTCGCTGACGTAAAATATCCCAGTGGAGTGCTCTGGCTACGCAGTCATGTCGGCGTTTGTATTCTTTTTGCGCAAGATTGCTACATCCGCTTACAATGTGGTGGATTGTTTCATCCTTTTCACTGCACATCCTGCATTTTGCATCTTCCCTGCTTTTATCAATCCTTGCTTTTATGGCATTCGTTCTGAGGGACTGTGACTGTGCAGCCATTATCATTCCTTCGGTTTCTTTCTTTAGTTCTCCCTTCTGTAGCCACGTCCACGACTCCTTTGCTCCTACGTCTTTCATCTGTCTAAAATGCTGCCCGTGAAGTTCCTTTCCCCAGATATTTGTTCCTCTCTCTTCTTTTCGTCTTTTCTTGTAAGATTCCGCACTTTCTACCTCTTCTGTTACGCTTCCTCTGGCTGCAGATATCAGTTTCTCTTTGCTTTTCATTACATATTCCTTGAGACTCAGCTCTGCGATATCAACACAATCTTCTATCGAAATAAGTCCTCTACCTCCTTCCTTTCTGGGAAGATATAGCCTATCCACACTGTCTCTCGGGTGTAGGGCTCTGTACATGGTCGTCATCATCTTTCTTGTCTGTCTGTCTATGACTCTTAATTCTTCTCTTGTCCAACTCAAGAAAGCAGCAGAGTATCTTAGTAGTGATACTGCCCAGGTATTTATTGCAGTGATGCTATTTCCACCATTCAGTTTTGATTTAAGAACTTTCTTTGTCCGTCTAAAATACTCCTTCTTTACTTTGTCCTTCATTTCCTTACGCAAGATCTGGTCTGCTTCCATTATTCCCAGGTACTTATAACTATCTCCATCATTCATTGCTTTGATGATTGTATCATCCGGTAGTACAATCCCATCAGACTTTGTGATGTTTCCTCGTTTCAGAACTAACATGGCACACTTCTCAATCCCAAATTTCATTCCAATATCTTCACTTACAACCCTGACTGTCTGAACTAAAGAGTTCAATGCCTTCTCATTCCTAGCAAACAGCTTAAGATCATCCATAAATTATTATTATTATTATTATTATTATTATTATTATTATTATTATTATTATTATTATTATTATTATTATTATTATTAAACTGATGAAGATTTTAATCGAAACGTTTTTGACAATTAACAGTGTGTTTTTTCATATATTATTATTATTATTATTATTATTAATCTTATAAGCCCTCAACCTGGATACCTTTAACCGCGGACGCAGTATATATTTCACCGTCTTGTTTAATAAAAGACAGACTGAATATTCAAATGCATAGGTGCAGTATAATTTCATTGAAACACACTCCAACTTTGAAAAAGAAAGTAATCAACGTTTTTTTGTTATAATGGATTTTCCACACGATGAACTCGATGCCGAAAGGTCCTTGATTTTATACCTGTTATTGAACTTCTCCATTTTAAGCGATTTTCAAGAAGTTTGAAATGTTGGGCCATTTTTGCAATAGTTTGGTGCGTTTTAGTAAAAAAGACAGGCAGGAAAGTTCAACAAGTACCTGTGTTAAAAACTGCATTGCGTTCAAAAGTTCACTGCAACCATAAATAATTTTCTTTGGAGTGGATGCTTGTCTCTGCGAAAGAAAATAAATGAAGTGTCAAACCAAAGCACACGCAGTGCGTGTCTATAACTTGTCTATAAAAGCTATACACATTACACAGTACCTTTAATATAAAGCTAAAGTGTCTATAAAAACAAAGAAAACATAATATAAACACCAAAAGTGTGGATTAACGTACTTTAGTAGCTACAATTTATATTAGAAAGAGTATTGCACTCATCGGCCTTTAAAACTTTAGTTTTGCCAGTAACTTCTTTTATAGCACTATATTAGTGCTGCAGCAACCATTCTTGGAAACATTACTATAGACATTAGTTTTTTCTTTAGTCTCGTTTTAGCTTTACTGCATAACAAACATCGATTAATTAAATGTTTATTTTCTCAAAGAAAACAAAATATAAACACAAAAACTGTGGATTAAAGTACTTTAGTAGCTACAATTCATATTTTAACGCCCCGCGGCGGGAATCACTAGAACTAGAGACAGACATATGGATCTCGCCAAACAAGCAACTCGCTCCGGCAGAATGACATTGAAGAAAGACAATGGAAAGTGTGGCAGCTTTTTGGGGTCGTATCTTGCAGAAAAACAGATTTCCAAATGTAAAATACTGTAATCAATATCACTTCTCACACATTCACTCCCATAAACTCTTTCAACTTTGGAAACATCAACGAAACAACAGTTTGCCAAATGTAAAATACTGTAAGAAATATCACTTCTCACACATTCATTTCCATTAACTCTTTCAACTTCTGACACATTTTTGCATTCTGTAAACATATAATATATAAATATATAAGGAACAACAATAAACAGAACCGCCGCGCTACATAGAGCGGCCTAACTGCAAACATGCACAAACTCAGAACACTTAGATACGACCCTGGGTGACTTATGGGCAAACCCAAGAACCGCTGGGTGGGAGGGAGAGGGGACAATTGCTCAACTTCAATCAAACCTTGTAACCTGAAATTTGGCTTCTGTACGGAAGACTTCCTGTGAGGGAGAGCACGCTTTGTAACAGGATGGAGGCATGGGCACGAGGGGGCCTGGAAAATCATAATGTCCGCCTTGGCGTTAACATCCCTTTACTAACGTAAAGGGGTGTATTAACGCCCCGCGGCGGGAATCACTAGAACTAGAGACAGACATATGGATCTCGCCAAACAAGCAACTCGCTCTGGCAGAATGACATTGAAGAAAGACAATGGAAAGTGTGGCAGCTTTTTGGGGTCATATCTTGCAGAAAAACAGATTTCCAAATGTAAAATACTGTAATCAATATCACTTCTCACACATTCACTCCCATAAACTCTTTCAACTTTGGAAACATCAACGAAACAACAGTTTGCCAAATGTAAAATACTGTAAGAAATATCACTTCTCACACATTCATTTCCATTAACTCTTTCAACTTCTGACACATTCTTGCATTCTGTAAACATATAATATATAAACATATAAGGAACAACAATAAACAGAACCGCCGCGCTACATAGAGCGGCCTAACTGCCAAAGTACGCCCAAGCTACCACACTGAGCCCTTGATCGGACCAACGCCCCACCATTTCCGCAAGAAACTGGCCCATTGGTTGGGGTCCCTAAACGCTGCTGTGCTGATAAGGGAATTCTAAGTATTGGTGATAAGTGTAACTTGACCAATGAGACAAGGCATTACGAAGACTGATTTGCCGCATCAGAATTTCGAACTGTTTCAAGTGGTATGGTTATATGTTGGCTCCATTATTGGTTGTTGACTATTGTGACACTACACAGGCCTTGCTGTTTAAGGCGGGCGATCGCCCGCGCCCGCCTCCACGCTCGCCTCAAGTTGGCGAGGGGAGCTATTCATCTGGTTCACCTGGGAACCGCCCGCCTTAGTTTTTCATTCATTACTCATCACACCTCATTACCTCTTGAAGTAAACCTAAAATATTGAGAGGAAGTTAATCCCATATATTTTGACCTCAAATATGATTCCTTACCTTTAATTTCTCAGGAAGTCATCTACTCCTGTAAATCGTTAACTACTCGACAAGTCACGCGAAAAACAAACGAAACATTTCGAAAAGCAAAAGCCGAACAAATTCTTTGAAATCCTTTACACCTAACTGTTATTTGAAGACCATTGAAAAAGTCATTTGGTATCCACGGTATCCATAAGTTCCCGACATGTTAAAACCGAATCATTTCAGCATGGCGAATAATCAGAAAACGATCGGCTTTCGATCCTAGGACTTTTGAGAAATATGACATCGTATGATACATACGTTGATAGAAATATGATACATTTTAATAGTTATAATAATTGATTGCAGATTATTGAGTGCAGTTATAATAGTTACAGAAATATGATACATTTTACATTGACTTTCTTTGACGTCTTGCCCGTATTTTCTTTCAGAAGCCTTTTTAAGAAACTAAACTCTTAAATCGGCAAAAAATTAAGAAACTTATGCACCGGAAAAATATTGCCGGAGACCGCCGAGACATCCTCGTTAGTATGTGGTTGATTCGTGACGACATAAAACTAAAGTTTCGTTCCTGTCACAGAGAATCGCTGTCTTGTTTTGTAAGGTTAGCTCTTCAAAGACAAATATTGGAATCTTCGTTTATTCATACACTTTTAATGACGATTTTCTATGGAATGAAAATCGCCCGCCTGACTTCATTGAGGAGAGCGATGTACCGCTCGCCTGCTAAAATGCTCACGGCCAGGTCTGCTACAGTTTCTAGAAAGGGTGCCGCTATGGTAGTCTAGGTCTTTCTGGTGCCGCCCTCATGTTACCAGAGAGTAGAAAGTTGTTCATGGATCCTGGATACCTTACACAGCAGCAAGGCGAGAGCATTGGCTGTTCCGTGAATACTGGTACTTTCGAGTAAAGTAATTTGGTTATTTCAGAAACGGTTTGCATGACAAAACAACCCCAGCCGTAATCCAACTTGGAAACCGTGAACCAAATATGGGTTTCCACTTAGGTATCATCCAACACAATGCTTAGGTTTCACCTTGGATATCTAACAAACCAACTCTAAACTGTGAACTGAGGATGGACTTGCGTTAGGAAATTGTGAACTAAAGATGGGTTTCCCCTTGGATACTAGAAACACAACTCAATACCAAGATCCAAGGATAGGTTCCCCTTAGATATCACAACACAACTCTCTTCAATTTCATTTTTTGTTTATTTCGCCTTTATTTTCATGACCATTTTCATCAAGTTCGTGATCCAAGGATAGGTTTCCCCTTGGATATCTAGCAATGCAACTCTTTTCATTTCATTTTCCGTTCATTTCACATCTACTTTCATGATCATTTTTATCTCAACTGTGATCCAAGGATAGGTTTCCCCTTGGATATCACAACACAACTCTTTTCAATTTCATTTTTTGTATATTTCGCATCTATTTTCATGACCATTTTCATGTAGACCGCGATCCAAGGATAGGTTTCCCCTTGGATATCTAACAATGCAACTCTTCTCATTTCATTTTCTGTTCATATCACATCTATTTACATGATCATTTTCATCTCAACTGTGATCCAAGGATAGGTTTCCCCTTGGATATCACAACACAACTCTTTTCATTTCATTTTCCATTCATTTCACATCTATATTCATGATCATTTACATCTCAACCGTGACCTAAGTATAGGTTTCCCCTTGGATCTCACAACACAACTATTTGCATTTCATTTTCCATTCATATCAAATTTATTTTCATGACCATTTTCATCTAGACCGGGATCCAAGGATAGGTTTCCCCTTGGATATCATAACACAACTCTTTTCAATTTCATTTTTGGTTTATTTCGCATTTATTTTCATGACCATTTTCATTTTAACCGTGATCCAAGGATAGGTTTCCCTTTGGATATCCAAACACAACTCTTTTCAATTTCATTTTTTGTTTATTTCACATTTATTTCCATGATCATTTTTATCTCAACCGTGATCCAAGGATAGGTTTCCCCTTGGATGACACAACACAACTCTTATCAATTTCATTTTTTTTATTTTTCGCATTTATTGTCATGACCATTTTCATCTCAACCGTGATCCAAGGATAGGTTTCCCCTTGGATATCTAAACACAACTCTCTTCAATTTCATTTTTTGTTTATTTCACATTTATTTTCATGATCATTTTTATCTCAACCGTGATCCAAGGATAGGTTTCCCCTTGGAAATCTCACAACAGAACTTATTTCATTTTATTTTTCATTATCATTCATTGACCATTTATTTTCAGCTCATTATCATTTATTCATTTGCTCTAAACCCACGCTAGCGAACCTATATGCACTACTGTGGTGGATACGCCATACAGGGGCGGTATATTATCCTTACTGTGGTGGATACGCCATACCGGGGCGGTATATTATCCATACTGTGGTGGGGTATTATCCTTAATGTGGTGGATATGCCATACCGGGGCGGTATATTATCCTTACTGTGGTGGGGTATTATCCATACTGTGGTGGATACGCCATACCGTGGCGGTATACTATCCTTACTGTGGTGGGGTATTATCCTTACTGTGGTGGATATGCCATACCGGGGCGGCGTATTATCCTTACTGTGGTGGGGTATTATCCTTACTGTGGTGGATACACCATACAGAGGCGGTATATTATCCTTACTGTGGTGGATACAGCTAGCAGGGGCAGATTTGCACAAGGTTCTAAGTTGTTAGAAGAGGCTTGATCAGCCCAGAGTGTAGAAATCTCTAAAAAGTAGCTACACAATGCTGCTTTTTTGTGGTATTCAGCTATCATATACAAAATGTTTTTGATAGGATACCAAGAATTCGAGCCATTACTGAAATTTTCTCAAAATTATCATATTTTTAGTACTCACTGTTTCTTAGGACAGGAGTTTCTTAGAGGTTCCATAACAATCTTCAAGTTCACTACCTGTGCCCTTGCGAACACTCAAAGCAAGGTTTTTTAAGCCTTTCCAATGTTTAGACATTATCCAAGTACCTTACAAGTAATATAATACAGGAAACAAGTGAGAATTAACTAGGAATAGTTTAAGGATTTCCTTTATCAAAATAACTGGTTTCTTAACTTATATTTGCAGTACTGGAGTTTCTTAATATTTTGGCGATCTGCGAGTTGAGTCTCTTATGGGCGGTTTCTTATTAAGAAAATAAGTGTATTCGTTTTTGTTGTTTAGTTGCATTGATTTGAACGTAGAAACTTCGAGCACATAATTAGGAAACTTTTGGTAGCAAAATGGCCCAAACATTTAAGAAACTGCCTACCAGCCCAAGACCTTAGTTTCTTACAAAAAAAATGTGTGTATGTGTCAAGTGACTGATTTTTTTAAAACCAGAGGATTTTATCTCCGCACTTCACCTTATTATAGTCCTTTTTATAGCTATAAGAATACCATAAATTTTGTCCAGCCTCAATATTCTTGAGCAATTTTCCTTGTTTGGATAATACCCCACCACAGTAAGGATCATAAACCGCCCCTGTATGCCGTATCCACCACAGTAAGGATAATACCCCACCACAGTAAGGATAATACGCCGCCCCGGTATGGCATATCCACCACAGTAAGGATAATACCCCACCACAGTAAGGATAGTATGCCGCCGCGGTATGGCGTATCCACCACAGTATGGATAATACCCCACCACAGTAAGGATAATATACCGCCCCGGTATGGCATATCCACCACAGTAAGGATAATACCCCACCACAGTAAGGATAATATACCGCCCCGGTATGGCGTATCCACCACATTAAGGATAATACCCCACCACAGTATGGATAATATACCGCCCCGGTATGGCGTATCCACCACAGTAAGGATAATATACCGCCCCTGTATGGCGTATCCACCACAGTAGTGCGTATAGGTTCGCTAGCGTGAAACCGTAATCCAGAAAGGTTTTCCCTTGGTGGGAAATCATATGAAACAACTCGAAACCATGGACCATGGAGGGTTTCCCCTTGGATAAATAATACCGACGGTGACAACTGCCCCAAACATAAGAAGTTGCATATGTTCCATGGGCATGCTGTGCTGACAATGATCCAAACTAAAAGTAAATTAGCACCTACTGTCTGTATTACCTTCTTTCCTTCTTTCTGCTTGATAAATGGATCTAATGTTTGGATGTTCTAACTTGCTTTCAGCTCCATTGAATGACAGTGATTCACAAAATTTGTATCTTGTTTTCCCAATTTGATAATAAAATGCAGACTGACAGCAAAGACAACACACTGCCATGCAATCCAATTCCCCTGTGTATGATGGTTTGCAGCTTCAGTTGAAAGTATCTATGGTCTGCGATACCACTCCTTGTTGCCTGGGAGTGAAGCTAAAGGATTTTTTGGCTTGTGATTGAGCTTCAAATTGGGCCAGGTCTAAAACGCGGACATCACGGACATCGCGGACATCGCGGACATGTCCGCGTTATTTGCAAGTCCGCGTTTTAGGTTTTCACATAGGGAAAAACCTAAAACGCGGACATCGCGGACATTTTCCAATTCTTTGAAATAAAGTGTTGATAACCACGTTTCCACGATCTTTATGCACACCCCTTCACAGAGAGTCACGGAGAGTTAGTTGTTGGCGATTTTCTTCATGTCCGCGAAATCAATGTCCGCGTTTTAGGTTTTTACATAGGGCAAAACCTAAAACGCGGACATCGCGGACATTTTCCAATTCTTCGAAATAAAGTGTTGAAAACCACGCTTGCACAATCTTTATGCACACCGCTTCATAGAGACTCGAGGAGAGATAGTTGTTGGCGATTTTCTTCATGTCCGCGAAATCAATGTCCGCGTTTTAGGTTTTCACATAGGGAAAAACCTAAAACGCGGACATCGCGGACATTTTATAATTCATCGAAATAAAACGAAATTTAGAAGACATTTTTTAGCTAAGAACTATGGTCTTGTGATGGAAGGCAGTTTCTTAAATTTTCTGGTCATTTTATTACCAAAAGTTTCTAATGTGTTTCTTATGTTTTTAATGTCGGAAATGTAGAATTCATTTAGTTTTGCAGAAAGAGCTCACAAACTACTTAGTAAGATCTCAAAACAAGTAAATAACATAATTCCCTCTAAAAATTATTCCCAACAGTTGCTATTACTGTACAATGTCAAAACATTTTGAGTGACCTGTGCGAGGGGTGTGTCACTCTTTCGAAAAAGGCGTACGATAATTTCTAAAACAATAGGATTTTTAGAGATTTTTTCCGGATTTTTCTTGAAGACGGAGCCCCGTCAGTCCACGAGAACTGCTTTTCAGGGGGACGTTGCAAAAGCATTTACAAGTCAAAAGATAAGTTCTACATACTAGTTAACAAAATAAGAATTGTCATCACAGTTTTGACTCTTTTCTTAGATGTGGCAATGGAGGGTGCCTATCTGGCATCAAGATCAAGTTCAAGTAGTTTTCCGTAAAGGTAACAAATACAAATAGGTTACACCAAGATTTTTCCCTCGTTGATCTGTGTATTTCATTTGGTTCAGTTACTTTTTACTTTTGTTTCTTAATAAAGTTTGTAGAAACGTACTTATCAACACTTTATTTCGAAGAATTGGAAAATGTCCGCGATGTCCGCGTTTTAGGTTTTGCCCTATGTAAAAACCTAAAACGCGGACATTGATTTCGCGGACATGAAGAAAATCGCCAACAACTAACTCTCCGTGACTCTCTGTGAAGGGGTGTGCATAAAGATCGTGGAAACGTGGTTATCAACACTTTATTTCAAAGAATTGGAAAATGTCCGCGATGTCCGCGTTTTAGGTTTTTCCCTATGTGAAAACCTAAAACGCGGACTTGCAAATAACGCGGACATGTCCGCGATGTCCGCGATGTCCGCGGTGTCCGCGTTTTAGACCTGGACCTTCAAATTGTGAGCTTCAACTTGGGGAAGCTTCTCGTGCAACTGACCTTTTCTGCCACACATACATACTAGCAGAATTCTCAAATCAAACTTCGATTTAATTCAGCCTCACTTTCTTCTTGTACCTTTGGAACATTGCTGACAAACAGCTCGTAGATACACTCACTATATAGTCTGCTACGACGCAATTACAAAGACACAATTACTTCCCTTCTCCGTTCTTAGGCCATATCCGATCGCTTCGCCTTTGAATATTCGTATTGTTCCCGTAATGTTGACATTAGTTTATCATATTCGAGTAAATGCTCTCTTCAAGTTCATAGTTCTTGCCATGGACTTTCTTCTGGTAGACAAACTTTATCAATTAGAAACAAGATAAGATGAAACAGCTGGACAATTGCCACTTCAATCAAACCTTGTAACCTGAAATTTGGCTTCTGTACGGAAGACTTCCTGTGAGGGAGAGCATGCTTTGTAACAGGATGGAGGCATGGGCACGAGGGGGCCTGGAAAATCATAATGTCCGCCTTGGCGTTAACATCCCTTTACTAACGTAAAGGGGTGTAATAAAGAGTATTGCACAAATCGTTCTTTAAAACTTTAGTTTTTCCAGTAGTTTCTTTTATAGCACTATATTAGTGCTGCAGCAACCATTCTTGGAAACATCACTATAGACATTAGTTTCTTCTTTAGTCTCATTTTAGCTTTACTGCATAAACAAACATCGATTAATTAAATGTTTATTTTCTAAAAGAAAAGAAAATTTAAACACAAAAAATGTGGATTAATGTACTTTAGTAGCTACAATTTATATTATAAAAAGTATTGCACTCATCGTTCTTTAAAACTTTAGTTTTGCAAGTAACTTCTTTTATAGCACCATATTAGTGCTGCAGCAACCATTCTTTGAAACATTACTATAGACATTAGTTTTTTCTTCAGTCTCGTTTTAGCTTTACTGCATTAACTAACATCTATTAATTAAATATTTATTTTCTCATAGAAAGCAAAATATAAACATAAAAATAGTTGATTAACGTACTTTAGTAGCTACAATTCATATTGCACTCATCGTCCTTTAAAACTTTAGTTTTGCCAGTAATTTCGTTTATAGCACTATATTAGTGCTGCAGCAACCATTCTTGGAAACATTACAATAGACAGTAGTTTTTTCTTTAGTCTCGTTTTAGCTTTACTGCATAACAAATATCGATTAATTAAATGTTTATTTTCTCAAAGAAAAAAAAATATCAACACAAAAACTGTGGATAAAAGTACTTTAGTAGCTACAATTCATATTATAAAGAGTATTGCACTCATCGTTCTTTAAAACTTTAGTTTTGCCAGTAATTTCTCTTATAGCACAATATTTGTGCTGCAGCGACCATTCGTGGAAACATTACTATAGACATTAGCTTTTTCTTTAGTCTCATTTTAGCTTTACTGCATAAACAAACATCGATTAATTAAATGTTTATATTCTCCAATAAAACAAAATTTAGACACAAAAAGTGCGGATTAACGTACTTTAGTCGCTACAATTTATATTTTAAAGAGTATTGCACTCCTCGTTCTTTAAAACCTTAGTTCTGCCAGTAACTTCTTTTATAGCACTTTATTAGAGCTGCAGCAATAATTCTTGGAAACATTACTATAGACACTAGCTTTTTCATTAGTCTCATTTTAGCTTTACTGCATAAACAAACATCGATTAATTAAATGTTTATATTCTCATAGAAAACATAATATAAACACCAAAAGTGTGGATTAACGTACTTTAGTAGCTACAATTTAAAACTTTAGTTCTGCCAGTAATTTCTTTTATAGCACTTTATTAGTGCTGCAGCAACCATTCTTGGAAACATTACTACAGACATTAGTTTTTTCTTTAGTCTCATTTTAGCCTTACTGCATAAACAAATATCGATTAATTAAATGTTTATTTTCTCAAAGAAAATAAAATATCAACACAAAAACTGTGGATAAAAGTACTTTAGTAGCTACTATTCATATTATAAAGAGTATTGCACTCATCGTTCTTTAAAACTTTAGTTTTGCCACTAATTTCTTTTATAGCACAATATTTGTGCTGCAGCGACCATTCTTGGAAACATTACTATAGACATTAGCTTTTTCTTTAGTCTCATTTTAGCTTTACTGCATAAACAAACATCGATTAATTAAATGTTTATATTCTCCAATAAAACAAAATTTAGACACAAAAAGTGTGGATTAACGTACTATAGTAGCAACAATTTATATTATAAAGAGTATTGCACTCATCGTTCTTTAAAACTTTAGTTCTGCCAGTAATTTCTTTTATAGCACTATATTAGTGCTGCAGCAACCATTCTTGGAAACATTACTATAGACATTAGTTTTTTCTTTCGTCTCGTTTTAGCTTTACTGCATAACAAACATCGATTAAATAAATGTTTATTTTCTCATAGAAAAAGAAAATATTAACACAAAAATAGTTGCTTAACGTACTTTAGTAGCTACAATTTATATTGCAATAATCGTCCTTTAAAACTTTAGTTTTGCAAGTAATTTCTATTATAGAACTATATTAGTGCTGCAGCAACCAATCTTTGAAACATTACTATAGACATTAGTTTTTTCTATAGTCTCATTTTAGCTTTACTGCATAAACAAGCATCGAGTAATTAAGTGTTTATATTCTCCAATAAAACAAAATTTAGACACAAAAAAAGTGGATTAACGTACTTTAGTAGCTACAATTTATATTATAAAGAGTATTGCACTCATCGTTCTTTAAAACTTTAGTTCTGCAAGTAATTTCTTTTTTAGCACTATATTAGTGCTACAGCAACCATTCTTGGAAACATTACTATAGACATTAGTTTTTTCTTTAGTCTCATTTTAGCTTTGCTGCATAAACAGACATCGAGTAATTAAATGTTTATTTTCTCAAACAAAACAAAATATAAACACAAACAGTGCGGATTAACGTACTTTAGTAGCTTTAATTTATATTATTAAAAGTATTGCACTCATCGTTCTTTAAAACTTTAGTTTTGCCAGTAACTTCTTTTATAGCACTATATTAGTGCTGCGGCAACCATTCTTGGAAACATTACTAAAGACATTAGTTTTTTCTTTAGTCACGTTTTAGCTTTACTGCATAAACAAACATCGAGTAATTAAATGTTTATTTTCTCAAAGAAAACAAAATATCAACACAAAAACCGTGGATTAACGTACTTTAGTAGCTACAATTTTTATAAGAAAGAGTATTGCACTCATCGGCCTTTAAAACTTTAGTTCTGCCAGTAATTTCTTTTATAGCACTTTATTAGTGCTGCAGCAAACATTCTTTGAAACATTACAATAGACATTGGTTTTTTCTTACGTCTCATTTTAGCTTTACTGCATAAACAAACATCGATTAATTAAATGTTTATTTTCTCAAAGAAAACAAAATATCAACACAAAAACCGTGGATTAACGTACTTTTGTAGCTACAATTTATATTATAAAGGGTATTGCACTCATCGTCCTTTATAACTTTAGTTCTGCTAGTAATTTCTTTTATAGCACTTTACTAGTGCTGCAGCAACCATTCTTGGAAACATTACTATAGACATTAGATTTTTTTTAGTCTCATTTTAGCTTGACTGCATAAACAAACATCGAGTAATTAAATGTTTATTTTCTCAAAGAAAACAAAATATCAACACAAAAACCGTGAATTAACGTACTTTAGTAGCTACAATTCATATTATAAAGAGTATTGCACTTATCGTTCTTTAAAACTTTAGTTTTGCCAGTAATACACCCCTTTACGTTAGTAAAGGGATGTTAACGCCAAGGCGGACATTATGATTTTCAAGCCCCCCCCCCCTCGTGCCCATGCCTCCATCCTGTCACAAAGCGTGCTCTCCCTCTCAAGAAGTCTTCCGTCCAGAAGCTAATTTTCAAGTTACAAGGTTTCTTTCAAGTTGAGCAATTCTCCAGCCGTGTCATCTTATTGCCACTTGATAAAGTTGTCGACCAGAACAAAGTCCATGGCAAGAACTGTGAACTTGAATAGAGGATTTACTGGCATGTGATAAACTAATGGCAACAATAATGGAACAATACGAATATTCAAAGGCGAAGCGATCGGATATGGCCTAAGAACGGAGAAGGGAAGTAATCGTGTCTTCATAATTGCGTCGTAGCAGACTATTTAGTGAGTGTATCTACAAGGTACAAGAAGGAAATGAGACTGAATCAAATCTAAAGTTTGCTTGGAGTATTCTGCTAGCATGTATTTGTGGCAGAAAAGGTCAGTTGCACGAGAAAAGTTTCACCAAGTTGTAGCTCACAATTTGAAGCTCAATCACAAGCCAACAGGTCCTCTAGCTTCACTCGCAGGAAACAAGGAGTGGTATTCCAGACCACAGATACTTTCAACTGAAGCTGCACACCATCTTATACACAGGGGAATTGGATGGCATTGCAGTTTATTGTCTTGCTGTGCTGGTAGTCTGCATTTCATTATCGAATTGGGGAAAACAAGACAAGGTACAAAATGTTGCGAATCACTAACATTCAATGGAGCTGAAAGCAAGTTAGAACATCCAAACATTAGATCCATTTATCAAGCAGAAAGAAGGAAATACAGACAGCAGCTGATCAGGTGCTAATTACTGGTAGTTTGGATCATTGTCAGTACAGCATGCCGATGGTAAAGAACATATGTAACTTCTTATGAGTGGGGCAGTTCTCACTGTTGGTTTTATTTATCCAAGGGGAACCCCCCATGGTCCATGGTTTCGAACTGTTTCATTGAAAAGAGTTGTTTTGTAATATCCAAGGGAAAACCTATCCTTGGATCATGGTTGAGATGAGAATGGTCATGAAAATATATGTGAAATAACCGAAAAATGAAATTGAAATCAGTTGTATTGTGATATCCAAGGGTTCACCACCGTTGAGATGAAAATGGCCATGAAATTATATGCGAAATAACCGAAAAATAAAATTAAAAAGAGTTGTGTTGTGATATGAAAATATATGCAAAATAACCAAAAATGAAATTGAAAAGAGTTGCGTTGTGATGTGAAAATATATGCGATATAACCGAAAAATGAAATTGAAAAGAGTTGTGTTGTCATGTGAAAATATATGCGATATAACCGAAAAATGAAGTTGAAGAGAGTTGTGTTGTGATGAGAAAATATATGCGAAATAACCGAAAAATGAAATTGAAGTGAGTTGTGTTGTTAGATATCCAAGGGGAAACCTATCCTTGGACCACGGTTGAGATGAAAATGGTCATGAAAATATATGTGATATAACCGAAAAATGAAATTGAAAGAGTTGTGTTGTGATATGAAAATATATGCGAAATAACCGAAAAATGAAATTGATATGAGTTGTGTTGTTAGATATCCAAGGGGAAACCTATCCTTGGACCACGGTTGAGATGAAAATGGTCATGAAAATATATGTGATATAACCGAAAAATGAAATTGAAAAGAATAGTGTTGCGATGTGAAAATATATGCGAAATAACCGAAAAATGAAATTGAAAAGAGTTGTGTTGTGATGTGAAAATATATGCGAAATAACCGAAAAATGAAATTGAAATGAGTTGTGTTGTTAGATATCCAAGGGGAAACCTATCCTTGGACCACGGTTGAGATGAAAATGGTCATGAAAATATATGCGATATAACCGAAAAATGAAATTGAAAAGAGTTGTGTTGTGATATGAAAATATATGCGAAATAACCGAAAAATGAGAGAAAAAAAAGAGTTGTGTTGTGATATGAAAATATATGCGAAATAACCGAAAAATGAAATTAAAAAGAGTTGTGTTGTGATATGAAAGTATATGCGAAATAACCAAAAAATGAAATTGAGAAGAGTTGCATTGTTAGATATCCAAGGGGAAACCTATCCTTGGACCACGGTTGAGATGAAGTGGTCATGAAAATATATGCGTAATAACCGAAAAATGAAATTGAAATGAGTTGTGTTGTTAGATATCCAAGGGGAAACCTATCCTTGGACCACGGTTGAGATGAAAATTGTCATGAAAATATATGCGATATAACCGTAAAATGAAATTGAAAAGAGTTGTGTTGTGATGTGAAAATATATGCGATATAACCGAAAAATGAAATTGAAAAGAGTTGTGTTGTGATATGAAAATATATGCGAAATAACCGAAAAATGAAATTGAAATGAGTTGCATTGTTAGATATCCAAGGGGAAACCTATCCTTGGACACCGGTTGAGATGAAGTCGTCATGAAAATATATGCGATATAACCGAAAAATGAAATTGAAAAGAGTTGTGTTGTGATGTGAAAATATATGCGATATAACCGAAAAATGAAATTGAAAAGAGTTGTGTTGTGATATGAAAATATATGCGAAATAACCGAAAAATGAAATTGAAATGAGTTGCATTGTTAGATATCCAAGGGGAAACCTATCCTTGGACACCGGTTGAGATGAAGTCGTCATGAAAATATATGCGATATAACCGAAAAATGAAATTGAAAAGAGTTGTGTTGTGATGTGAAAATATATGCGATATAACCGAAAAATGAAATTGAAAAGAGTTGTGTTGTGATATGAAAATATATGCGAAATAACCGAAAAATGAAATTGAAATGAGTTGCATTGTTAGATATCCAAGGGGAAACCTATCCTTGGACACCGGTTGAGATGAAGTCGTCATGAAAATATATGCGTAATAACCGAAAAATGAAATTGGGAAGAGTTACATTGTTAGATATCCAAGGAGAAACCTATCCTTGGATCACAGTTAAGATGGAAATGAACTTAAAAATAGATGTGAAATAAATGAAATGTAAAGAGGTCTTTTTAGATATCCAAGGGGAAATATATCCTTGGATTACTGTGTAAAGTTGTGTTCTTAGGTATCCATAAGGAAACCCATCTTTGGTTCACGGTTTCCTGGGGTAAGCCCATCCGTCAGTTCACAGTTTAGAATTGGTTTGTTAGATGAAACCTAATATTTCCCTTGGATCATGGTATGGGTATTGAGTGCTGTTCCTAGGTATCCAAGGGGAAACCCATCTTTGGTTCACAGTTTCCTAGGGTAAGCCAATCCTCAGTTCACAGTTTAGAGTTGGTTTGTTAAATATCCAAGGGCAAACTTAAGCATTGTGTTGTATAATATCCAAGTGGAAACCCATCTTTGGTTCACGGTTTCCAGGTTGGATTATGGTTGGGGTTGTTTTTTCATGCAAACCGTTTCTGAATTAGCCAAATTACTTTCCTCTAAAGTACCATTATTCACGGAACCGCCAATGCTCTGACCTTGCTGCTTGTGTCAGGTATCCAGGTCCCATGAACAACTTTCTCCTCTCTGCTAACATGAGGGCGGCAACAGTAAGACAAAGACCACCATAGCGGCACCCTGAATAGAAACTGTAGTGTTACAAGAGTCTACAACCTATAATGGAGCCAACAAACAACCATACAAGTAGAAATTCTGATGCGGCAAATCATTCCTCGTAATGCCTTGTATCATTGGTCAAATTACACTTGTCACCAATACTTAGAATTCCCTTATCAGCACAGCAGTGTTTAGGGACCCCACCCAGTGGGCCAGTTCCTTGCGGAAATGGTGGGACGTTGGTCCGATCAACGGCTCAGTGTGGTAGCTTGGGCGTACTTTGGCAGTTAGGCCGCTCTATGTAGCGCGGCGGTTCTGTTTATTGTTGTTCCTTATATATTTATATATTATATGTTTACAGAATGCAAGAATGTGTCAGAAGTTGAAAGAGTTAAAGGATATGAATGTGTGAGAAGGGATATTTCTTACAGTATTTTACATTTGGCAAACTGTTGTTTCGTTCATGTTTCAGAAAGTTGAATGAATGTGTGAGAAATGATATTTCCTACAGTACTTCACATTTTGGAAAACTGTTGTTTGGTTCATGTTTCAGAAAGTTGAAAGAGTTAATGGAAATGTATGTGTGAGAAGTGATATTGATTGTAGTATTTTACATTTGGAAATCTGTTGTTCTGCAAAGATACGACCCCAAAAAGCTGCCACACTTTCCGTTGTGTTTTCTTCAATGTCCTTCTACCGGGGCGAGTTGCTTTGTTTGGAAAGATCCAATATGGCCGTCTCTGTTCCAGTGATTCCCGCCGCGGGGCGTTAACGTATTTTAGTAGCTACAATTTATAATAGAAAGAGAATTGCACTCATCGGCCTTTAAAACTTTAGTTCTACCAGTAACTTCTTTTATAGAACTATATTAGTGCTGCAGCAACCATTCTTGGAAACATTACTATAGACATTAGTTTTTTCTTTAGTCTCATTTTAGCTTTACTGCATTAAGCAAACATCGAGTAATTAAATGTTTATTTTCTCAAGGAAAACAAAATACCAACACAAAAACCGTGAATTAACGTACTTTAGTAGCTACAATTCATATTATAAAGAGTATTGCACTTATCGTTCTTTAAAACTTTAGTTTTGCCAGTAACTTCTTTTATAGCACTTTATTAGAGCTGCAGCAACAATTCTAGAAAACATTACTATAGACATTAGCTTTTTCTTTAGTCTCATTTTAGCTTTACTGCATAGACAAACATCGATTAATTAAATGTTTATATAATCTAATAAAACAAAATTTAGAAACAAAAAGTGTGGATTAACGTACTTTAGTATCTACAATTTATATTATAAAGAGTATTGCACTCATCGTTCTTTAAAACTTTAGTTCTGCCAGTAATTTCTTTTATAGCACAATATTTGTGCTGCAGCGACCATTCTTGGAAACATTACTATAGACATTAGCTTTTTCTTTAGTCTCATTTTAGCTTTACTGCATAAACAATCATCGATTAATTAAATGTTTATATTCTCCAATAAAACAAAATTTAGACACAAAATATCCGGATTAACGTACTTTAGTCGCTATAATTTATATTTTAAAGAGTATTGCACTCCTCGTTCTTTAAAACTTTAGTTCTGCCAGTAACTTCTTTTATAGCACTTTATTAGAGCTGCAGCAACAATTCTTGGAAACATTACTATAGACATTAGCTTTTTCATTAGCCTCATTTTAGCTTTACTGCATCAACAAACATCGATTAATTAAATGTTTATATTCTCTAATAAAACAAAATTTAGACACAAAAAGTGTGGATTAACGTACTTTAGTGGCAACAATTTATATTAAAAAGAGTATTGCACTCCTCGATCTTAAAAACTTTAGTTCTGCCAGTAATTTCTTTTTATAGCACAATATTTGTGCTGCAGCGACCATTCTTGGAAACATTACTATAGACATTAGCTTTTTCATTAGTCTCATTTTAGCTTTACTGCATAGACAAACATCGATTAATTAAATGTTTGCATAATCTAATAAATCAAAATTTAGAAACAAAAAGTGTGGATTAACGTACTTTAGTAGCTACAATTTATATTATAAAGAGTATTGCACTCATCGTTCTTTAAAACTTTAGTTCTGCCAGTAATTTCTTTATAGAACAATATTTGTGCTGCAGCGACCATTCTTGGAAACATTACTATAGACATTAGCTTTTTCTTTAGCCTCATTTTAGCTTTACTGCATAAACAAACATCGATTAATTAAATGTTTATATTCTCTAATAAAACAAAATTTAGACACAAAAAGTGTGGATTAACGTACTTTAGTAGCAACAATTTATATTAAAAAGAGTATTGCACTCATCGTTCTTTAAAACTTTAGTTCTGCCAGTCACTTCTTTTATAGAACTATATTAGTGCTGCAGCAACCATTCTTGGAAACATTACTATAGACATTAGTTTTTTCTTTAGTCTCATTTTAGCTTTACTGCATTAAGCAAACATCGAGTAATTAAATGTTTATTTTCTCAAAGAAAACAAAATACCAACACAAAAACCGTGAATTAACGTACTTTAGAAGCTACAATTCATATTATAAAGAGTATTGCACTTATCGTTCTTTAAAACTTTAGTTTTGCCAGTAATTTCTTTTATAGCACTATATTAGTGCTGCAGCATCCATTCTTAGAAACATTACTATAGACATTAGTTTTTCTTTAGTCTCATTTTAGCTTTACTGCATAGACAAACATCGATTAATTAAATGTTTATATAATCTAATAAAACAAAATTTAGAAACAAAAAGTGTGGATTAACGTACTTTAGTATCTACAATTTATATTATAAAGAGTATTGCACTCATCGTTCTTTAAAACTTTAGTTCTGCCAGTAATTTCTTTTATAGCACAATATTTGTGCTGCAGCGACCATTCTTGGAAACATTACTATAGACATTAGCTTTTTCTTTAGTCTCATTTTAGCTTTACTGCATAAACAATCATCGATTAATTAAATGTTTGCATAATCTAATAAATCAAAATTTAGAAACAAAAAGTGTGGATTAACGTACTTTAGTAGCTACAATTTATATTATAAAGAGTATTGCACTCATCGTTCTTTAAAACTTTAGTTCTGCCAGTAATTTCTTTATAGAACAATATTTGTGCTGCAGCGACCATTCTTGGAAACATTACTATAGACATTAGCTTTTTCTTTAGCCTCATTTTAGCTTTACTGCATAAACAAACATCGAAAAATTAAATGTTTATTTTCTCAAAGAAAACAAAATATAAATACAGAAAGTGTGGATTAACGTACTTTAGTAGCAACAATTTATATTTTAAAGACTATTAAACTCATCGGCCCTTAAAACTTAAGTTCTGCCAGTAACTTCTTTAATAGCACTATATTAGTGCTGCAGCAAACATTCTTGGAAACATTACGATAGACATTAGTTTCTTCTTTGGTCTCATTTTAGCTTTACTTCATAAACAAACATCGATTAATTAAATGTTTATTTTCTCTAATAAAACACAATTAAGACACAAAAAGTGTTGATTAGCGTACTTTAGTAGCTACTATTTATAATAGAAAGAGTATTGCATTCATCGGCCTTTAAAACTTAGTTCTGCCAGTAATTTCTTTTATAGCACTATATTAGTGCTGCAGCAACCATTGTTGCAAACAATAATATAGACATTAGCTTTTCTTCAGTCTCATTTTAGCTTTACTGCATAAACAAACATCGATTAATTAAGTGTTCATATTCTCTAATAAAACAAAATTTAGACACAAAAAGTGTGGTTTAGCGTACTTTAGTAGCTACAATTTATATTTTAAATGTGTTGCACTCATCGGCCCTTAAAACTTTAGTTCTGCCAGTAACTTCATTTATAGCACTTTATTAGTGCTACAGCATCCATTCTTGGAAACATTACTATCGTTTTAGTTTTTTCTTTAGTCTCATTTTAGCTTTACTTCATAAACAAACATCGATTAATTAAATGTTTATTTTCTCTAATAAAACACAATTAAGACACAAAAAGTGTTGATTAGCGTACTTTAGTAGCTACTATTTATAATAGAAAGAGTATTGCATTCATCGGCCTTTAAAACTTAGTTCTGCCAGTAATTTCTTTTATAGCACTATATTAGTGCTGCAGCAACCATTGTTGCAAACAATAATATAGACATTAGCTTTTCTTCAGTCTCATTTTAGCTTTACTGCATAAACAAACATCGATTAATTAAGTGTTCATATTCTCTAATAAAACAAAATTTAGACACAAAAAGTGTGGTTTAGCGTACTTTAGTAGCTACAATTTATGATAGAAAGAGTATTGCACTCATCTGCCTTTAAAACTTTAGTTTTGCCAGTAACTTCTTTTATAGAACTATATTAGTGCTGCAGCAACCATTCTTGGAAACATTACTATAGACATTAGTTTTTTCTTTCGTCTCATTTTAGTTTTGCTGCATAAACAAACATCAATAAATTAAATGTTTATTTTCTCAAAGAAAACATAATATAAACACCAAAAGTGTGAATTAACTTACTTTAGTAGCTACAATTTATAATAGAAAGAATATTGCACTCATCGGCCTTTAAAACTTTAGTTTTGCCAGTAACTTCTTTTATAGCACTATATTAGTGCTGCAGCAACCATTTTTGGAAACATTACTATAGACATTGGCTATTTCTTTAGTCTCGTTTTAGCTTTACTGCATAAACAAACATCGATTAATTAAATGTTTATTTTCTCAAAGAAAACAGAATATCAACAAAAAAACCGTGGATTAACGTACTTTAGTAGCTATAATTTATGTTAGAAAGAGTATTGCACTCATCGGCCCTTGAAACTTAAGTTCTGCCATAAACTTCCTATGTAGCACTATATTAGTGCTGCAGCAACCATTCTTGGAAACATTACTATAGACATTAGTTTCTTCTTTAGTCTCATTTTAGCTTTACTGCATAAACAAACATCGACTAATTAAATGTTTATTTTCTCTAATAAAACAAAATTAAGACACAAAAAGTGTTGATTAGCGTACTTTAGTAGCTACAATTTATGATAGAAAGAGTATTGCATTCATCGGCCTTTAAAACTTAGTTCTGCCAGTAACTTCTTTTATAGCACTATATTAGTGCTGCAGCAACCATTGTTGCTAACAATAATATAGACATTAGCTTTTCTTCAGTCTCATTTTAGCTTTACTGCATAAACAAACATCGAGTAATAAAATGTTTATTTTCTCAAAGAAAACAGAAAAAAAACTTAAAAACCGTGGATTAACGTACTTTAGTAGCTATAATTTATGTTAGAAAGAGTATTGCACTCATCCGCCTTTAAAACTTTAGTTCTGCAAGTAATTTCTTTTATAGCACTTTATTAGTGCTGCAGCAACCATTCTTGGGAACATTACTATAGACATTAGTTTTTTCTTTCGTCTCATTTTAGTATTGCTGCATAAACAAACATCAATAAATTAAATGTTTATTTTCTCAAAGAAAACATAATATAAACACCAAAAGTGTGAATTAACTTACTTTAGTAGCTACAATTTATAATAGAAAGAATATTGCACTCATCGGCCTTTAAAACTTTAGTTTTGCCAGTAACTTCTTTTATAGCACTATATTAGTGCTGCAGCAACCATTTTTGGAAACATTACTATAGACATTGGCTATTTCTTTAGTCTCGTTTTAGCTTTACTGCATAAACAAACATCGATTAATTAAATGTTTATTTTCTCAAAGAAAACAGAATATCAACACAAAAACCGTGGATTAACGTACTTTAGTAGCTATAATTTATGTTAGAAAGAGTATTGCACTCATCGGCCCTTGAAACTTAAGTTCTGCCATAAACTTCCTATGTAGCACTATATTAGTGCTGCAGCAAACATTCTTGGAAACATTACGATAGACATTAGTTTCTTCTTTAGTCTCATTTTAGCTTTACTGCATAAACAAACATCGACTAATTAAATGTTTATTTTCTCTAATAAAACAAAATTAAGACACAAAAAGTGTTGATTAGCGTACTTTAGTAGCTACAATTTATGATAGAAAGAGTATTGCATTCATCGGCCTTTAAAACTTAGTTCTGCCAGTAACTTCTTTTATAGCACTATATTAGTGCTGCAGCAACCATTGTTGCTAACAATAATATAGACATTAGCTTTTCTTCAGTCTCATTTTAGCTTTACTGCATAAACAAACATCGAGTAATAAAATGTTTATTTTCTCAAAGAAAACAGAAAAAAAACTTAAAAACCGTGGATTAACGTACTTTAGTAGCTATAATTTATGTTAGAAAGAGTATTGCACTCATCCGCCTTTAAAACTTTAGTTCTGCAAGTAATTTCTTTTATAGCACTTTATTAGTGCTGCAGCAACCATTCTTGGGAACATTACTATAGACATTAGTTTTTTCTTTCGTCTCATTTTAGTATTGCTGCATAAACAAACATCAATAAATTAAATGTTTATTTTCTCAAAGAAAACATAATATAAACACCAAAAGTGTGAATTAACTTACTTTAGTAGCTACAATTTATAATAGAAAGAATATTGCACTCATCGGCCTTTAAAACTTTAGTTTTGCCAGTAACTTCTTTTATAGCACTATATTAGTGCTGCAGCAACCATTTTTGGAAACATTACTATAGACATTGGCTATTTCTTTAGTCTCGTTTTAGCTTTACTGCATAAACAAACATCGATTAATTAAATGTTTATTTTCTCAAAGAAAACAGAATATCAACACAAAAACCGTGGATTAACGTACTTTAGTAGCTATAATTTATGTTAGAAAGAGTATTGCACTCATCGGCCCTTGAAACTTAAGTTCTGCCATAAACTTCCCATGTAGCACTATATTAGTGCTGCAGCAAACATTCTTGGAAACATTACGATAGACATTAGTTTCTTCTTTTGTCTCATTTTAGCTTTACTGCATAAACAAACATCGATTAATTAAATGTTTATTTTCTCAAAGAAAACAAAATATAAAAAAAAAAAGTGCGGATTAACGTACTTTAGTAGCAACAATCTATATTATAAAGACTATTAAACTCATCGGCCCTTAAAACTTTAGTTTTGCCAGTAACTTCTTTTATAGCACTATATTAGTGCCGCAACACCCATTTTTGGACACATTACTATAGACATTAGTTTCTTCTTCAGTCTCATTTTAGCTTTACTGCATAAACAAACATCGATAAATCAAATGTTTATTTTCTCAAAGAAAACATAATATAAACACCAAAAGTGTGGATTAACGTACTTTAGTAGCTACAATTTAAAACTTTAGTTCTGCCAGTAATTTCTTTTATAGCACTTTATTAGTGCCGCAGCAACCTTTCTTGGAAACATTACTATAGACATCAGTTTTTCTTTCGTCTCATTTTAGCTTTACTGCATAAACAAACATCGATAAATTAAATGTTTTTATTTCTCAAAGAAAACATCATATCAACACAAAAACCGTGAATTAACGTACTTTAGTAGCTACAATTCATATTATAAAGAGTATTGCACTTATCTTTCTTTAAAACTTTAGTTTTGCCAGTAATTTCTTTTGTAGCACTATTTTAGTGCTGCAGCATCCATTCTTGGAAACATTACTATAGACATTAACTTTTTCTTTAGTCTCATTTTAGCTTTACTGCATAAACAAACATCGATTAATTAAATGTTTATTTTCTCAAAGAAAACAAAATATCAACACAAAAACCATGGATTAACGTACTTTAGTAGCTACAATTTATATTTTAAAGACTATTAAACTCATCGGTCCTTAAAACTTAAGTTCTGCCAGTAACTTCTTTAATAGCACTATATTAGTGCTGCAGCAAACATTCTTGGAAACATTACGATAGACATTAGTTTCTTCTTTAGTCTCATTTTAGCTTTACTACATAAACAAACATCGATTAATTAAATGTTTATTTTCTCAAAGAAAACAGAATATAAACAAAAAAAGTGCGGATTAACGTACTTTATTAGCTTTAATTTATATTATTAAAAGTATTGCACTCATCGTTCTTTAAAACTTTAGTTTTGCCAGTAACTTCTTTTATAGCACTATATTAGTGCTGCAGCAACCATTTTTGGAAACATTACTATAGACCTTAGTTTTTTCTTTAGTCTCATTTTAGCTTTACTGCATTAAACAAACATCGAGTAATTAAATGCTTATTTTCTCAAAGAAAACAAAATATCAACACAAAAACCGTGAATTAACGTACTTTAGTAGCTACAATTTATATTAGAAGGAGTATTGCACACATCGGCCTTTATAACTTTAGTTCTGCCAGTAATTTCTTTTATAGCACTATATTAGTGCTGCAGCAACCATTTTGGGAAACATTACTATAGACATTAGCTATTTCTTTATTCTTGTTTTAGCTTTACTGCATAAACAAACATCGATTATTTAAATGTTTATTTTCACAAAGAAAACAAAATATAAACACAAAAAGTGTGGATTAACGTACTTTCGTAGCAACATTTTATATTATAAAGACTATTAAACTCATCGGCCCTGAAAACATTAGTTTTGCCAGTAACTTCTTCTATAGAACTATATTAGTGCTGCAGCAACCATTTTTGGAAACATTACTATAGATATTAGTTTTTTCTTTAGTCTCATTTTAGCTTTACTGCATTAAACAAACATCGAGTAATTAAATGCTTATTTTCTCAAAGAAAACAAAATATCAACACAAAAACCGTGGATTAACGTACTTTAGTAGCTACAATTTATATAAGAAAGAGTATTGCACTCATCGGCCTTTAAAACTTTAGTTCTGCCAGTAACTTCTTTTATAGCACTATATTAGTGCGGCAGCAAACATTCTTGGAAACATTACGATAGACATTAGTTTCTTCTTTAGTCTCATTTTAGCCTTACTGCATAAACAAACATCGATTAATTAAATGTTTATTTTTTCAAAGAAAACAGAATATAAACAAAAAAAGTGCGGATTAACGTACTTTAGTAGCTTTAATTTATATTATTAAAAGTATTGCACTCATCGTTCTTTAAAACTTTAGTTTTGCCAGTAACTTCTTTTATAGCACTATATTAGTGCTGCAGCAACCATTCTTGGAAACATTACTAAAGACATTAATCTTTTCTTTAGTCTCGTTTTAGCTTTACTGCATAAACAAACATCGATTAATTAAATGTTTTTATTCTCAAAGAAAACAAAATTTAGACACAAAAAGTGTGGATTATTGTACTTTGTAGCTACAATTTATATTAGAAAGAGCATTACACTCATCGGCCTTTAAAACTTTAGTTCTGCCAGTAATTTCTTTTATAGCACTTTATTAGTGCTGCAGCAACTATTCTTGGAAACATTTATATAGACATTAGTTTTTTATTTAGACTCATTTTAGCTTTACTGCATTAAACAAACATCGAGTAATTGAATGTTTATTTTCTCAAAGAAAACAAAATATCAACACAAAAACCGTGAATTAACGTACTTTAGTAGCTACAATTTATATTAGAAAGAGTATTGCACTCATCGGCCTTTAAAACCTTAGTTCTGCCAGTAATTTCTTTTATAGGACTTTATTAGTGCTGCAGCAACCATTCTTGGAAACATTACTATAGACATTAGATTTTTTTTAGTCTCATTTTAGCTTGACTGCATAAACAAACATCGAGTAATTAAATGTTTATTTTCGCAAAGAAAACATATTATAAACACCAAAAGTGTGAATTAACGTACTTTAATAGCTACAATTTATAATAGAAAGAGTAATGCACTCATCGGCCTTTAGAACTTTAGTTTTGACAGTAACCTCTTTTATAGCACTATATTAGTGCTGCAGCAACCATTTTGGGAAACATTACTATAGACATTAGCTATTTCTTTATTCTCGTTTTAGCTTTACATCATAAACAAACATCGATTATTTAAATGTTTATTTTCACAAAGAAAACAAAATATAAACACAAAAAGTGTGGATTAACGTACTTTCGTAGCAACATTTTATATTATAAAGACTATTAAACTCATCGGCCCTGAAAACATTAGTTTTGCCAGTAACTTCTTCTATAGAACTATATTAGTGCTGCAGCAACCATTTTTGGAAACATTACTATAGATATTAGTTTTTTCTTTAGTCTCATTTTAGCTTTACTGCATTAAACAAACATCGAGTAATTAAATGCTTATTTTCTCAAAGAAAACAAAATATCAACACAAAAACCGTGAATTAACGTACTTTAGTAGCTACAATTTATATTAGAAAGAGTATTGCACACATCGGCCTTTAAATCTTTAGTTCTGCCAGTAATTTCTATTATAGCACTATATTAGTGCTGCAGCAACCATTTTGGGAAACATTACTATAGACATTAGCTATTTCTTTATTCTTGTTTTAGCTTTACTGCATAAACAAACATCGATTATTTAAATGTTTATTTTCACAAAGAAAACAAAATATCAACACAAAAACCGTGAATTAACGTACTTTAGTAGCTACAATTTATATAAGAAAGAGTATTGCACTCATCGGCCTTTAAAACTTTAGTTCTGCCAGTAACTTCTTTTATAGCACTATATTAGTGCTGCAGCAAACATTCTTGGAAACATTACGATAGACATTAGTTTCTTCTTTAGTCTCATTTTAGCTTGACTGCATAAACAAACATCGAGTAATTAAATGTTTATTTTCGCAAAGAAAACATATTATAAACACCAAAAGTGTGAATTAACGTACTTTAATAGCTACAATTTATAATAGAAAGAGTAATGCACTCATCGGCCTTTAGAACTTTATTTTTGACAGTAACCTCTTTTATAGCACTATATTAGTGCTGCAGCAACCATTTTGGGAAACATTACTATAGACATTAGCTATTTCTTTATTCTCGTTTTAGCTTTACATCATAAACAAAAATCGATTATTTAAATATTTATTTTCACAAAGAAAACAAAATATAAACACAAAAAGTGTGGATTAACGTACTTTCGTAGCAACATTTTATATTATAAAGACTATTAAACTCATCGGCCCTTAAAACTTTAGTTTTGCCAGTAACTTCTTTTATAGCACTATATTAGTGCCGCAACACCCATTTTTGGACACATTACTATAGACATTAGTTTCTTCTTCAGTCTCATTTTAGCTTTACTGCATAAACAAACATCGATAAATCAAATGTTTATTTTCTCAAAGAAAACATAATATAAACACCAAAAGTGTGGATTAACGTACTTTAGTAGCTACAATTTAAAACTTTAGTTCTGCCAGTAATTTCTTTTATAGCACTTTATTAGTGCTGCAGCAACCATTCTTGGAAACATTACTATAGACATTAGATTTTTTTTAGTCTCATTTTAGCTTGACTGCATAAACAAACATCGAGTAATTATATGTTTATTTTCGCAAAGAAAACATATTATAAACACCAAAAGTGTGAATTAACGTACTTTAATAGCTACAATTTATAATAGAAAGAGTAATGCACTCATCGGCCTTTAGAACTTTAGTTTTGACAGTAACCTCTTTTATAGCACTATATTAGTGCTGCAGCAACCATTTTGGGAAACATTACTATAGACATTAGCTATTTCTTTATTCTCGTTTTAGCTTTACATCATAAACAAACATCGATTATTTAAATGTTTATTTTCACAAAGAAAACAAAATATAAACACAAAAAGTGTGGATTAACGTACTTTCGTAGCAACATTTTATATTATAAAGACTATTAAACTCATCGGCCCTTAAAACTTAAGTTCTGCCAGTAACTTCTTTTATAGCACTCTATTAGTGCTGCAGCAAACATTCTTGGAAACATTACGATAGACATTAGTTTCTTCTTTAGTCTCATTTTAGCTTTACTGCATAAACAAACATCGATTAATTAAATGTTTATTTTCTCAAAGAAAACAAAATATAAACACAAACAGTGCGGATTAACGTACTTTAGTAGCTTTAATTTATATTATTAAAAGTATTGCACTCATCGTTCTTTAAAACATTAGTTTTGCCAGTAACTTCTTCTATAGAACTATATTAGTGCTGCAGCAACCATTTTTGGAAACATTACTATAGATATTAGTTTTTTCTTTAGTCTCATTTTAGCTTTACTGCATTAAACAAACATCGAGTAATTAAATGCTTATTTTCTCAAAGAAAACAAAATATCAACACAAAAACCGTGAATTAACGTACTTTAGTAGCTACAATTTATATTAGAAAGAGTATTGCACACATCGGCCTTTAAAACTTTAGTTCTGCCAGTAATTTCTTTTATAGCACTATATTAGTGCTGCAGCAACCATTTTGGGAAACATTACTATAGACATTAGCTATTTCTTTAGTCTCATTTTAGCTTTACTGCATAAACAAACATCGATAAATCAAATGTTTATTTTCTCATAGAAAACATAATATAAACACCAAAAGTGTGGATTAACGTACTTTAGTAGCTACAATTTATATTAGAAAGAGTATTGCACTCATCGTCCTTTATAACTTTAGTTCTGCCAGTAATTTCTTTTATAGCACTTTATTAGTGCTGCAGCAACCATTTTTGGAAACATTACTATCGACATTAGTTTTTTCTTTAGTCTCATTTTAGCTTTACTGCATTAAACAAACATCGAATAATTAAATGCTTATTTTCTCAAAGAAAACAAAATATCAACACAAAAACCGTGAATTAACGTACTTTAGTAGCTACAATTTATAATAGAAAGAGTAATGCACTCATCGGCCTTTAAAACTTTAGTTTTGACAGTAACTTCTTTGCCAGTTCTGCAGCAACCATTCTTGGAAACATTACTATAGACATTAATTTTTTCTTTAGTCTCATTTTAGCTTTACTGCATAAACAAGCATCGATAAATTAAAAGTTTATTTTCTCAAAGAAAACATAATATAAACACTAAAAGTGTGGATTAACGTACTTTAGTAGCTTTAAGTTATATTATTAAAAGCATTGCACTCATCGGCCTTTAAAACTTTAGTTCTGCAAGTAATTTCTTTTTTAGCACTATATTAGTGCTGCAACAACCATTCTTGGAAACATTACTAAAGACATTAATCTTTTCTTTAGTCTCGTTTTAGCTTTACTGCATAAACAAACATCGATTAATTAAATGTTTTTATTCTCAAAGAAAACAAAATTTAGACACAAAAAGTGTGGATTATTGTACTTTGTAGCTACAATTTATATTAGAAAGAGCATTACACTCATCGGCCTTTAAAACTTTAGTTCTGCCAGTAATTTCTTTTATAGCACTTTATTAGTGCTGCAGCAACTATTCTTGGAAACATTTATATAGACATTAGTTTTTTATTTAGACTCATTTTAGCTTTACTGCATTAAACAAACATCGAGTAATTGAATGTTTATTTTCTCAAAGAAAACAAAATATCAACACAAAAACCGTGAATTAACGTACTTTAGTAGCTACAATTTATATTAGAAAGAGTATTGCACTCATCGGCCTTTAAAACCTTAGTTCTGCCAGTAATTTCTTTTATAGGACTTTATTAGTGCTGCAGCAACCATTCTTGGAAACATTACTATAGACATTAGATTTTTTTTAGTCTCATTTTAGCTTGACTGCATAAACAAACATCGAGTAATTAAATGTTTATTTTCGCAAAGAAAACATATTATAAACACCAAAAGTGTGAATTAACGTACTTTAATAGCTACAATTTATAATAGAAAGAGTAATGCACTCATCGGCCTTTAGAACTTTAGTTTTGACAGTAACCTCTTTTGTAGCACTATATTAGTGCTGCAGCAACCATTTTGGGAAACATTACTATAGACATTAGCTATTTCTTTATGCTCGTTTTAGCTTTACATCATAAACAAACATCGATTATTTAAATGTTTATTTTCACAAAGAAAACAAAATATAAACACAAAAAGTGTGGATTAACGTACTTTCGTAGCAACATTTTATATTATAAAGACTATTAAACTCATCGGCCCTTAAAACTTAAGTTCTGCCAGTAACTTCTTTTATAGCACTCTATTAGTGCTGCAGCAAACATTCTTGGAAACATTACGATAGACATTAGTTTCTTCTTTAGTCTCATTTTAGCTTTACTGCATAAACAAACATCGATTAATTAAATGTTTATTTTCTCAAAGAAAACAAAATATAAACACAAACAGTGCGGATTAACGTACTTTAGTAGCTTTAATTTATATTATTAAAAGTATTGCACTCATCGTTCTTTAAAACATTAGTTTTGCCAGTAACTTCTTCTATAGAACTATATTAGTGCTGCAGCAACCATTTTTGGAAACATTACTATAGATATTAGTTTTTTCTTTAGTCTCATTTTAGCTTTACTGCATTAAACAAACATCGAGTAATTAAATGCTTATTTTCTCAAAGAAAACAAAATATCAACACAAAAACCGTGAATTAACGTACTTTAGTAGCTACAATTTATATTAGAAAGAGTATTGCACACATCGGCCTTTAAAACTTTAGTTCTGCCAGTAATTTCTTTTATAGCACTATATTAGTGCTGCAGCAACCATTTTGGGAAACATTACTATAGACATTAGCTATTTCTTTATTCTTGTTTTAGCTTTACTGCATAAACAAACATCGATTATTTAAATGTTTATTTTCACAAAGAAAACAAAATATCAACACAAAAACCGTGGATTAACGTACTTTAGTAGCTACAATTTATATAAGAAAGAAAATTGCACTCATCGGCCTTTAAAACTTTAGTTCTGCCAGTAATTTCTTTTATAGCAATTACAGGTTTAATTACCAGAAACCTATGCGTCGTGACAGAAACGAATTTGGCGGAGGAATCATGTTGTATGCTAGGAAAGGAGTAGTTTGTAATCGAGTACCAGCGTTAGAGACTCCTTCTCTAGAACTATTGTGCTCCGAACTAATGGTAAACAAAAAGAAATGGATCGTCTATTGTATTTACCGGCCCCCTGATTGTGGCAACATAGATTCTTTCTTTAGCGATCTTTCAGCCACTTTAAACTCTGCTTTAGATAAATACGACAACGTCATTGTAATGGGGGATATCAACATTGACTCCCTAAATCGGCAAGACGCTGGACACAGTAAGCTAATATCCTTTTGTGATGTCTTCGGGCTATCAAATTTAGTGAGTGCTAAAACATGTTTTACCAAGAACAGTAGTTCTTCCATTGATGCCATCCTTACAAATCGCCCGAGATGCTTTCAAAAAACTTCTGTTTTTGAAACTGGCCTAAGTGACTATCATGGTCTAGTCGTGACAGTTATGAAGTCTCAACTCCCTAGACTTAAGCCCAAAGTAATCAAGTATCGAAGTTACAAAAAGTTTGTTGCCGAAAACTTCTTGTCAGATGTAAAGCTGGCAAATTTTGGTGCTCCTGCGGATCCTGAACAAGCTTATGATAATCTTGTCTGTACTTTTCGAGAAATTGTTGACAAACATGCCCCTCTAAAAACAAAAGTGCAACGAGGAAACAGTGCTCCTTTCATGACTCATGAACTAAAGAAGGGAATTTATACCAGAACAAGACTAAAGAAAAAATTCAACAAAAATCCTACGAAAGAAAATGAAAATAATTTTAAAAGACAAAGAAATAAATGCGTTTCCTTGAGAAAAAAGGCAATCAAACAGCACTTCAAAAAAGCAACAGAAAATGGTCTCGCGTCGAATCGTGCTTTCTGGAATCTTGTTAAACCATTTCTTTCTAACAAAGGAGGATTGGCTGGTAATGATATTTCCCTTGTTAAAAACAATGAAATTGTCACTGATGACCAAAAACTGACCGAAATCTTTAATGACCACTACATTAATATCGTGGAAAAATCTAGTGGTACAAAACCTTGCAACATAGCTGATACAGCCGCGATCGATGATGATCGGCAACTTATTAGACTGATTCTTGAAAAATACAAAAATCATCCTAGTGTTTTAGCTATCATTCAAAACCCTGACAACAAGTTTGACTCATTTTCCTTTAACGAAGTGCAAAATTCCGAAGTTAGGAAACAACTAAGGTCTTTGGACAGTAGAAAATCTACTGGAGAAGATCAAATACCTCCAAAACTTGTTTTATTGGCAGCAGACGAGCTCACAGTTCCTCTTACAGATGCTATTAACAGCAGCATACGTACACATAGGTTTCCAGATAATGGAAAACGAGCCGCAGTATGCCCTTTAGATAAAGGGGAGCCTAATCGTACAGTCGAAAGAAACTTTCGTCCAGTCAGTATTTTAAATATCTTTTCCAAAATCTATGAAAAAATTTTGAAAAACCAACTCATCCCATACCTAGATGAGACCCTTTCAATCTTCATCGCTGCCTACAGAAAAGCATATGGCACGCAACATGTCTTGATAAGAATGATCGAAGAATGGAGAGCTAAACTTGATAATGATAATATTGTAGGGGCCATCCTTATGGATCTATCGAAAGCCTTTGATTGTATTCCACACGACCTGCTAATAGCCAAACTACATGCCTATGGCTTGGATGAAAATGCTCTTGTCCTTATCTACTCTTATCTAAAACGGCGGAAACAGTCTGTGAGAATCAATAATACATACAGTTCTTTCCAAACTATTTTATCAGGGGTACCTCAAGGCTCAGTTTTGGGCCCTATTCTGTTTAATGTTTACATAAACGATCTCTTTTTGTTTATCAAACAAGCAACATTGCATAATTATGCCGACGATAATACTCTGGCTTATTTTTCCAGGACCCTATCAGATTTGATTGGGGTACTGGAAGAAGAAGCTGGAGTTGCTTTGACTTGGCTGAAACAGAATCAAATGATTGCTAACCCAGAAAAATTCCATGCACTCCTTATTAGAAAGGATCAAACAAATACCTGCGGAGAAAATATCAACATCCAAGGTAAAATTATCCAGTCGGAAGAAACAGTCAAATTGCTAGGTATTCAGCTAGATTATAAGCTAAATTTTGAACAGCATATCTCTGAACTTTGCAGAAAAGCAGCATCACAACTTAATGTGTTAAAAAGACTCAAACAATTCATTGGCTTTAATGAAAGGAAAATTCTTGTGCAAAGTTTTGTATATTCCAATTTCAACTATTGCCCGCTAGTATGGTACTTCTCATCAGCTAAGTCTTTGCAAAAAATTGAGAAGATTCAAGAACGTGCTCTTCGATTTTTGTACAATGATCACCAATCTTCTTACAGTGAATTACTCTTGAAATCAGAAAGATGTACTATGCATGTTTCCCGTCTTAGAATTCTCTGTATAGAAGTTTTCAAGACCTTGAAACATCTCAACCCATCTTTCATGCGTGATATTTTCAAAATAAGATCTTCCAGATATTCATCACGAAATCCGTACGACTTACAACATTATAGACCAAATCAAGTCACTTTTGGTTCAAACAGTCTTCGATCACTAGGACCTCAAATCTGGAATGCATTGCCAAATGAAACTAAATCTGCCGACAACTTAAATTCTTTTAAACGCATGATAAAACAATGGAATGGACCAAATTGTAAATGCAATGCTTGTCAACATTCACCCGAATTTTAGAAAATTATCTGGATTATGAAATAGTAGAAAATATTTGTATATTTGTTACGCTTGTCAATTCAATTATATCTTGTAAACTTTGCCCATATATGTCTTGAATATTTAACTTATTTAACTTATCTATTAATTTCTTCATTTCTTAATTTATATATTTGTATGTTCGATTTGGATTAGTTGTATATATTGTAATTATGTATAGCTAGATAAAGATAATCGAATGAAAATAAGTTGACAACAATAAATAGCACCTTATTAGTGCTGCAGCAACCATTCTCGGAAACATTACAATAGACATTGGTTTTTTCTTTCGTCTCATTTTAGCTTTACTGCATAAACAAACATCGATAAATTAAATGTTTATTTTCTCAAAGAAAACATAATATAAACACAAAAAGTGTGAATTAACGTACTTTAGTAGCTACAATTTATAATAGAAAGAGTATTGCACTCATCGGCCTTTAAAATTTTAGTTTTGCCAGTTACTTCTTTTATAGAACTATATTAGTGCTGCAGCAACCATTTTTGGAAACATTACTATAGACCTTAGTTTTTTCTTTAGTCTCATTTTAGCTTTACTGCATTAAACAAACATCGAGTAATTAAATGCTTATTTTCTCAAAGAAAACAATATATCAACACAAAAACCGTGAATTAACGTACTTTACTAGCTACAATTTATATTAGAAAGAGTATTGCACTCATCACCTTTAAAACTTTAGTTCTGCCAGTAATTTCTTTTATAGCACTTTATTAGTGCAGCAGCAACAATTCTTGGAAACATTACTATAGACATTAGCTTTTTCTTTAGTCTCATTTTAGCTTTACTGCATAAACAAACATGGATTAATTAAATGTTTATATTCTCTAATAAAACAAAATTTAGAAACAAAAAGTGTGGATTAACGTACTTTAGTAGCTACAATTTATATTATGAAGAGTATTGCACTCATCGTTCTTTAAAACTTTAGTTCTGACAGTAATTTCTTTTATAGCACTTTATTAGTGTTGCAGCAACCATTCTTGGAAACATTACTACAGACATTAGTTTCTTCTTTAGTCTCATTTTAGCTTTACTGCATAAACAAACATCGAGTAATTAAATGTTTATTTTCTCCAAGAAAACAAAAGATCAACACAAAAACCGTGGATTAACGTACATTAGTAGCTACAATTCATATTATAAAGAGTATTGCACTCATCGTTCTTTAAAACTTTAGTTTTGCCAGTAATACACCCCTTTACGTTAGTAAAGGGATGTTAACGCCAAGGCGGACATTATGATTTTCAAGCCCCCCCCCCCTCGTGCCCATGCCTCCATCCTGTCACAAAGCGTGCTCTCCCTCTCAAGAAGTCTTCCGTCCAGAAGCTAATTTTCAAGTTACAAGGTTTCTTTCAAGTTGAGCAATTCTCCAGCCGTGTCATCTTATTGCCACTTGATAAAGTTGTCGACCAGAACAAAGTCCATGGCAAGAACTGTGAACTTGAATAGAGGATTTACTGGCATGTGATAAACTAATGGCAACAATAATGGAACAATACGAATATTCAAAGGCGAAGCGATCGGATATGGCCTAAGAACGGAGAAGGGAAGTAATCGTGTCTTCATAATTGCGTCGTAGCAGACTATTTAGTGAGTGTATCTACAAGGTACAAGAAGGAAATGAGACTGAATCAAATCTAAAGTTTGCTTGGAGTATTCTGCTAGCATGTATTTGTGGCAGAAAAGGTCAGTTGCACGAGAAAAGTTTCACCAAGTTGTAGCTCACAATTTGAAGCTCAATCACAAGCCAACAGGTCCTCTAGCTTCACTCGCAGGAAACAAGGAGTGGTATTCCAGACCACAGATACTTTCAACTGAAGCTGCACACCATCTTATACACAGGGGAATTGGATGGCATTGCAGTTTATTGTCTTGCTGTGCTGGTAGTCTGCATTTCATTATCGAATTGGGGAAAACAAGACAAGATACAAAATGTTGCGAATCACTAACATTCAATGAAGCTGAAAGCAAGTTAGAACATCCAAACATTAGATCCATTGATCAAGCAGAAAGAAGGAAATACAGACAGCAGCTGATCAGGTGCTAATTACTGGTAGTTTGGATCATTGTCAGTACAGCATGCCGATGGTATAGAACATATGTAACTTCTTATGAGTGAGTGGGGCAGTTCTCACTGTTGGTTTTATTTATCCAAGGGGAACCCCCCATGGTCCATGGTTTCGAACTGTTTCATTGAAAAGAGATGTTTTGTAATATCCAAGGGAAAACCTATCCTTGGTTCATGGTTGAGATGAGAATGGTCATGAAAATATATGTGAAATAACCGAAAAATGAAATTGAAATGAGTTGTATTGTGATATGAAAATATATGCGAAATAACCGAAAAATGAAATTAAAAAGAGTTATGTTGTGATATGAAAATATATGCGAAATAACCGAAAAATGAAATTGAAAAGAGTTGTGTTGTGATGTGAAAATATATGCGATATAACCGAAAAATGAAATTGAAAAGAGTTGTGTTGTGATGTGAAAATATATGCGAAATAACCGAAAAATGAAATTGAAAAGAGTTGTGTTGTGATGTGACAATATATGCGATATAACCGAAAAATGAAATTGAAAAGTGTTGTGTTGTGATGTGAAAATATATGCGATATAACCGAAACATGAAATTGAAAAGAGTTGTGTTGTGATATGAAAATATATGCGAAATAACCGAAAAATGAAATTGAAATGAGTTTTGTTGTTAGCTATCCAAGGGGAAACCTATCCTTGGACCACGGTTGAGATGAAAATGGTCATGAAAATATATGCGATACAACCAAAAAATGAAATTGAAAAGAGTTGTGTTGTGATATGAAAATATATGCGAAATAACCGAAAAATGAAATTGAGAAGAGTTGCATTGTTAGATATCCAAGGGGAAACCTATCCTTGGACCACGGTTGAGATGAAAATGGTCATGAAAATATATGCGATATAACCGAAAAATGAAATTGAAAAGTGTTGTGTTGTGATGTGAAAATATATGCGATATAACCGAGAAATGAAATTGAAAAGAGTTGTGTTGTTAGATATCCAAGGGGAAACCTATCCTTGGACCACGGTTGAGATGAAAATGGTCATGAAAATATATGCGATTTAACCGAAAAATGAAATTGAAAAGAGTTGTGTTGTGATATGAAAATATATGCGAGATAACCGAAAAATGAAAAAAAAAAGAGTTGTGTTGTGATATGAAAATATATGCGAAATAACCAAAAGATGAAATTTAGAAGAGTTGCATTGTTAGATATCCAAGGGGAAACCTATCCTTGGACCACGGTTGAGATGAAGTGGTCATGAAAATATATGCGTAATAACCGAAAAATGAAATTGAGAAGAGTTGCATTGTTAGATATTAAAGGGGAAACCTATCCTTGGATCACAGTTAAGATGGAAATGAACTTTAAAATAGACGTGAAATAAATGAAATGTAAAGAGGTCTTTTTAGATATCCAAGGGGAAATATATCCTTGGATTACGGTGTAAAGTTGTGTTCTTAGGTATCCATAAGGAAACCCATCTTTGGTTCACGGTTTCCTGGGGTAAGCCCATCCTCAGTTCACAGTTTAGAATTGGTTTGTTAGATGAAACCTATTATTTCCCTTGGATCATGGTATGGGTATTGAGTGGTGTTCCTAGGTATCCAAGGGGAAACCCATCTTTGGTTCACAGTTTCCTAGGGTAAGCCAATCCTCAGTTCACAGTTTAGAGTTGGTTTGTTAAATATCCAAGGGCAAACCTAAGCATTGTGTTGTATAATATCCCAGTGGAAACCCATCTTTGGTTCACGGTTTCCAGGTTGGATTATGGTTGGGGTTGTTTTTTCATGCAAACCGTTTCTGAATTAGCCAAATTACTTTCCTCTAAAGTACCATTATTCACGGAACCGCCAATGCTCTGACCTTGCTGCTTGTGTCAGGTATCCAGGTCCCATGAACAACTTTCTCCTCTCTGCTAACATGAGGGCGGCAACAGTAAGACAAAGACCACCATAGCGGCACCCTGAACAGAAACTGTAGTGTTACAAGAGTCTACAACCTATAATGGAGCCAACAAACAACCATACAAGTAGAAATTCTGATGCGGCAAATCATTCCTCGTAATGCCTTGTATCATTGGTCAAATTACACTTGTCACCAATACTTAGAATTCCCTTATCAGCACAGCAGTGTTTACGAACCCCAACCATTGGGCCAGTTCCTTGCGGAAATGGTGGGGCGTTGGTCCGATCAAGGGCTCAGTGTGGTAGCTTGGGCGTACTTTGGCAGTTAGGCCGCTCTATGTAGCGCGGCGGTTCTGTTTATTGTTGTTCCTTATATATTTATATATTATATGTTTACAGAATGCAAGAATGTGTCAGAAGTTGTAAGAGTTAAAGGAAATGAATGTGTGAGAAGTGATATTTCTTACAGTATTTTACATTTGGCAAACTGTTGTTTCGTTCATGTTTCAGAAAGTTGAAAGAGTTAATGGAAATGAATGTGTGAGAAGTGATATTGATTGTAGTATTTTACATTTGGAAATCTGTTGTTCTGCAAAGATACGACCCCAAAAAGCTGCCAGACATTCCGTTGTGTTTTCTTCAATGTCCTTCTGCCGGGGCGAGTTGCTTTGTTTGGAAAGATCCAATATGGCCGTCTCTGTTCCAGTGATTCCCGCCGCGGGGCGTTAACTTCTTTTATAGCACTTTATTAGAGCTGCAGCAACAATTCTTGAAAACATTACTATTGACATTAGCTTTTTCCTTAGTCTCATTTTAGCTTTACTGCATAAACAAACATTGATTAATTAAATGTTTATATAATCTAATAAAACAAAATTTAGAAACAAAAGGTGTGGATTAATGTACTTTAGTAGCTACAATTTATATTATAAAGAGTATTGCAATCATCGTTCTTTAAAACTTTAGTTCTGCCAGTAATTTCTTTTACAGCACTTTATTAGTGCTGCAGCAACCATTCTTGGAAACATTACTACAGACATTAGTTTTTTCTTTAGTCTCATTTTAGCTTTACTGCATAAACAAACATCGATAGATTAAATGTTTATTTTCGCAAAGAAAACATAATATAAACACAAAAAGTGCGATTTAACGTACTTTAGTAGCTACAAATTAATATTATAAAGAGTATTGCACTTATCGTTCTTTAAAACTTTAGTTTTGCCAGTAATTTCTTTTATAGAACTATATTAGTGCTGCAGCAACCATTCTTGGAAACATTACTATAGACATTAGTTTTTTTTAGTCTCATTTTAGCTTTACTGCATTAAACAAACATCGGGTCATTAAATGTTTATTTTCTCAAAGAAAACAAAATATCAACACAAAAACCGTGAATTAACGTACTTTAGTAGCTACAATTCATATTATAAAGAGTATTGCACTTATCGTTCTTTAAAACTTTAATTTTGCCAGTAATTTCTTTTATAGCACTATATTAGTGCTGCAGCATCCATTCTTGAAAACATTACTATAGACATTAGTTTTCTCTGTAGTCTCATTTTAGCT
Organism: Aurelia coerulea; assembly: GCA_039566865.1. NCBI lineage: Eukaryota > Metazoa > Cnidaria > Scyphozoa > Semaeostomeae > Ulmaridae > Aurelia > Aurelia coerulea. The sequence goes on from CM076945.1 coordinate 19,132,689, forward strand.
TTACTGCATAAACAAACATCGAGTAATTAAATGTTTATTTTCTCAAAGAAAACAAAATATCAACACAAAAACCTTGAATTAACGTACTTTAGTAGCTACAATTTATATTATAAAGACTATTAAACTCATCGGCCCTTAAAACTTAAGTTCTGCCAGTAACTTCTTTTATAGCACTCTATTAGTGCTGCAGCAAACATTCTTGGAAACATTACGATAGACATTAGTTTCTTCTTTAGTCTCATTTTAGCTTTACTGCATAAACAAACATCGATTAATTAAATGTTTATTTTCTCAAAGAAAACAAAATATAAACACAAACAGTGCGGATTAACGTACTTTAGTAGCTTTAATTTATATTATTAAAAGTATTGCACTCATCGTTCTTTAAAACTTTAGTTTTGCCAGTAACTTCTTCTATAGAACTATATTAGTGCTGCATCAACCATTCTTGGAAAAATTACTATAGACATTAGCTTTTTCTTTAGTCTCATTTTAGCTTGACTGCACAAACAAACATCGAGTAATTAAATGTTTATTTTCTGAAAGAAAACAAAATATCAACACAAAAACCGTGAATTAACGTACTTTAGTAGCTACAATTCATATTATAAAGAGTATTGCACTTATCGTTCTTTAAAACTTTAGTTTTGCCAGTAACTTCTTTTATAGCACTATATTAGTGCTGCAGCAACCATTCTTGGAAACATTACTAAAGACATTAGTTTTTTCTTTAGTCTCGTTTTAGCTTTACTGCATAAACAAACATCGAGTAATTAAATGTTTATTTTCTCAAAGAAAACAAAATATCAACACAAAAACCGTGGATTAACGTACCTTAGTAGCTACAATTTTTATAAGAAAGAGTATTGCACTCATCGGCCTTTAAAACTTTAGTTCTGCCAGTATTTTCTTTTATAGCACTTTATTAGTGCTGCAGCAACCATTCTTGGAAACATTACAATAGACATTGGTTTTTTCTTTCGTCTCATTTTAGCTTTACTGCATAAACAAATATCGATAAATTAAATGTTTATTTTCTCAAAGAAAACATAATATAAACACCAAAGGTATGAATTAACGTACTTTAGTAGCTACAATTCATATTATAAAGAGTATTGCACTTATCGACCTTCATAACTTTAGTTCTGCTAGTAATTTCTTTTATAGCACTTTACTAGTGCTGCAGCAACCATTCCTGGAAACATTACCATAGACATTAGATTTTTTTAGTCTCATTTTAGCTTGACTGCATAAACAAACATCGAGTAATTAAATTTTTATTTTCTCAAAGAAAACAAAATATAAACACCAAAAGTATGAATTAACGTACTTTAGTAGCTACAATTTATATTAGAAAGAGTATTGCACTCATCGGCCTTTAAAACTTTAGTTTTGCCAGTAATTTCTTTTATAGCACTAAATTAGTGCTGCAGCATCCATTCTTGGAAGCATTACTATAGACATTAGTTTTCTCTGTAGTCTCATTTTAGCTTTACTGCATAAACAAACATCGATAAATTAAATGTTTATTTTCTCAAAGAAAACAAAATGTCAACACAAAAACCGTGGATTAACGTACTTTAGTAGCTACAATTTATTTTATAAAGAGTATTGCACTCATCGACCTTCATAACTTTAGTTCTGCTAGTAATTTCTTTTATAGCACTTTACTAGTGCTGCAGCAACCATTCCTGGAAACATTACAATAGACATTGGTTTTTTCTTTCGTCTCATTTTAGCTTTACTGCATAAACAGACATCGATAAATTAAATGTTTATTTTCTCAAAGAAAACATAATATAAACACCAAAAGTGTGAATTAACGTACTTTAGTAGCTACAATTTATAATAGAAAGAGTATTGCACTCATCGGCCTTTAAAATTTTAGTTTTGCCAGTTACTTCTTTTATAGAACTATATTAGTGCTACAGCAACCATCTTTGGAAACATTACTATAGACCTTAGTTTTTTCTTTAGTCTCATTTTAGCTTTACTGCATTAAACAAACATCGAGTAATTAAATGCTTATTTTCTCAAAGAAAACAATATATCAACACAAAAACCGTAAATTAACGTACTTTACTAGCTACAATTTATATTAGAAAGAGTATTGCACTCATCACCTTTAAAACTTTAGTTCTGCCAGTAATTTCTTTTATAGCACTTTATTAGTGCAGCAGCAACAATTCTTGGAAAAATTACTATAGACATTAGCTTTTTCTTTAGTCTCATTTTAGCTTTACTGCATAAACAAACTTGGATTAATTAAATGTTTATATTCTCTAATAAAACAAAATTTAGAAACAAAAAGTGTGGATTAACGTACTTTAGTAGCTACAATTTATATTATGAAGAGTATTGCACTCATCGTTCTTTAAAACTTTAGTTCTGACAGTAATTTCTTTTATAGCACTTTATTAGTGTTGCAGCAACCATTCTTGGAAACATTACTACAGACATTAGTTTTTTCTTTAGTCTCATTTTAGCCTTACTGCATAAACAAACATCGAGTAATTAAATGTTTATTTTCTCCAAGAAAACAAAAGATCAACACAAAAACCGTGGATTAACGTACTTTAGTAGCTACAATTCATATTATAAAGAGTATTGCACTCATCGTTCTTTAAAACTCTAGTTTTGCCAGTAATTTCTTTTATAGCACTATATTAGTGCCGCAACACCCATTCTTGGACAAATTACTATAGACATTAGTTTCTTCTTTAGTCTCATTTTAGCTTTACTGCATAAAAAATCAAATGTTTATTTTCTCATAGAAAACATAATATAAACACCAAAAGTGCGGATTAACGTACTTTAGTAGCTACAATTTATATTAGAAAGAGTATTGCACTCATCGTCCTTTATAACTTTAGTTCTGCCAGTAATTTCTTTTATAGCACTTTATTGGTGCTGCAGCAACCATTCTTGGAAACATTACTATAGACATTAGATTTTTTTTAGTCTCATTTTAGCTTGACTGCATAAACAAACATCGAGTAATTAAATGTTTATTTTCTGAAAGAAAACAAAATATCAACACAAAAACCGTGAATTAACGTACTTTAGTAGCTACAATTCATATTATAAAGAGTATTGCACTTATCGTTCTTTAAAACTTTAGTTTTGCCAGTAACTTCTTTTATAGCACTATATTAGTGCTGCAGCAACCATTCTTGGAAACATTACTAAAGACATTAGTTTTTTCTTTAGTCTCGTTTTAGCTTTACTGCATAAACAAACATCGAGTAATTAAATGTTTATTTTCTCAAAGAAAACAAAATATCAACACAAAAACCGTGGATTAACGTACCTTAGTAGCTACAATTTTTATAAGAAAGAGTATTGCACTCATCGGCCTTTAAAACTTTAGTTCTGCCAGTAATTTCTTTTATAGCACTTTATTAGTGCTGCAGCAACCATTCTTGGAAACATTACAATAGACATTGTTTTTTTCTTTCGTCTCATTTTAGCTTTACTGCATAAACAAATATCGATAAATTAGATGTTTATTTTCTCAAAGAAAACATAATATAAACACCAAAGGTATGAATTAACGTACTTTAGTAGCTATAATTTATAATAGAAAGAGTAATGCACTCATCGGCCTTTAAAACTTTAGTTTTGACAGTTACTTCTTTTATAGAACTATATTAGTGCTGCAGCAACCATTTTTGGAAACATTACTATCGACATTAGTTTTTTCTTTAGTCTCATTTTAGCTTTACTGCATTCAACAAACATCGAGTAATTAAATGCTTATTTTCTCAAAGAAAACAAAATATCAACACAAAAACCGTGAATTAACGTACTTTAGTAGCTACAATTTATATTAGAAAGAGTATTGCACTCATCGGCCTTTAAAACTTTACTTCTGCCAGTAATTTCTTTTATAGCACTATATTAGTGCTGCAGCAACCATTTTGGGAAACATTACTATAGACATTAGCTATTTCTTTATTCTCGTTTTAGCTTTACTGCATAAACAAACATCGATTATTTAAATGTTTATTTTCACAAAGAAAACAAAATACCAACACAAAAACAGTGAATTAACGTACTTTAGTAGCTACAATTCATATTATAAAGAGTATTGCACTTATCGACCTTCATAACTTTAGTTCTGCTAGTAATTTCTTTTATAGCACTTTACTAGTGCTGCAGCAACCATTCCTGGAAACATTACTATAGACATTAGATTTTTTTAGTCTCATTTTAGCTTGACTGCATAAACAAACATCGAGTAATTAAATCTTTATTTTCTCAAAGAAAACAAAATATAAACACCAAAAGTATGAATTAACGTACTTTAGTAGCTACAATTTATATTAGAAAGAGTATTGCACTCATCGGCCTTTAAAACTTTAGTTTTGCCAGTAATTTCTTTTATAGCACTAAATTAGTGCTGCAGCATCCATTCTTGGAAGCATTACTATAGACATTAGTTTTCTCTGTAGTCTCATTTTAGCTTTACTGCATAAACAAACATCGATAAATTAAATGTTTATTTTCTCAAAGAAAACAAAATGTCAACACAAAAACCGTGGATTAACGTACTTTAGTAGCTACAATTTATTTTATAAAGAGTATTGCACTCATCGACCTTCATAACTTTAGTTCTGCTAGTAATTTCTTTTATAGCACTTTACTAGTGCTGCAGCAACCATTCCTGGAAACATTACAATAGACATTGGTTTTTTCTTTCGTCTCATTTTAGCTTTACTGCATAAACAGACATCGATAAATTAAATGTTTATTTTCTCAAAGAAAACATAATATAAACACCAAAAGTGTGAATTAACGTACTTTAGTAGCTACAATTTATAATAGAAAGAGTATTGCACTCATCGGCCTTTAAAATTTTAGTTTTGCCAGTTACTTCTTTTATAGAACTATATTAGTGCTACAGCAACCATCTTTGGAAACATTACTATAGACCTTAGTTTTTTCTTTAGTCTCATTTTAGCTTTACTGCATTAAACAAACATCGAGTAATTAAATGCTTATTTTCTCAAAGAAAACAATATATCAACACAAAAACCGTAAATTAACGTACTTTACTAGCTACAATTTATATTAGAAAGAGTATTGCACTCATCACCTTTAAAACTTTAGTTCTGCCAGTAATTTCTTTTATAGCACTTTATTAGTGCAGCAGCAACAATTCTTGGAAAAATTACTATAGACATTAGCTTTTTCTTTAGTCTCATTTTAGCTTTACTGCATAAACAAACTTGGATTAATTAAATGTTTATATTCTCTAATAAAACAAAATTTAGAAACAAAAAGTGTGGATTAACGTACTTTAGTAGCTACAATTTATATTATGAAGAGTATTGCACTCATCGTTCTTTAAAACTTTAGTTCTGACAGTAATTTCTTTTATAGCACTTTATTAGTGTTGCAGCAACCATTCTTGGAAACATTACTACAGACATTAGTTTTTTCTTTAGTCTCATTTTAGCCTTACTGCATAAACAAACATCGAGTAATTAAATGTTTATTTTCTCCAAGAAAACAAAAGATCAACACAAAAACCGTGGATTAACGTACTTTAGTAGCTACAATTCATATTATAAAGAGTATTGCACTCATCGTTCTTTAAAACTCTAGTTTTGCCAGTAATTTCTTTTATAGCACTATATTAGTGCCGCAACACCCATTCTTGGACAAATTACTATAGACATTAGTTTCTTCTTTAGTCTCATTTTAGCTTTACTGCATAAAAAATCAAATGTTTATTTTCTCATAGAAAACATAATATAAACACCAAAAGTGCGGATTAACGTACTTTAGTAGCTACAATTTATATTAGAAAGAGTATTGCACTCATCGTCCTTTATAACTTTAGTTCTGCCAGTAATTTCTTTTATAGCACTTTATTGGTGCTGCAGCAACCATTCTTGGAAACATTACTATAGACATTAGATTTTTTTTAGTCTCATTTTAGCTTGACTGCATAAACAAACATCGAGTAATTAAATGTTTATTTTCTGAAAGAAAACAAAATATCAACACAAAAACCGTGAATTAACGTACTTTAGTAGCTACAATTCATATTATAAAGAGTATTGCACTTATCGTTCTTTAAAACTTTAGTTTTGCCAGTAACTTCTTTTATAGCACTATATTAGTGCTGCAGCAACCATTCTTGGAAACATTACTAAAGACATTAGTTTTTTCTTTAGTCTCGTTTTAGCTTTACTGCATAAACAAACATCGAGTAATTAAATGTTTATTTTCTCAAAGAAAACAAAATATCAACACAAAAACCGTGGATTAACGTACCTTAGTAGCTACAATTTTTATAAGAAAGAGTATTGCACTCATCGGCCTTTAAAACTTTAGTTCTGCCAGTAATTTCTTTTATAGCACTTTATTAGTGCTGCAGCAACCATTCTTGGAAACATTACAATAGACATTGGTTTTTTCTTTCGTCTCATTTTAGCTTTACTGCATAAACAAATATCGATAAATTAAATGTTTATTTTCTCAAAGAAAACATAATATAAACACCAAAGGTATGAATTAACGTACTTTAGTAGCTATAATTTATAATAGAAAGAGTAATGCACTCATCGGCCTTTAAAACTTTAGTTTTGACAGTTACTTCTTTTATAGAACTATATTAGTGCTGCAGCAACCATTTTTGGAAACATTACTATCGACATTAGTTTTTTCTTTAGTCTCATTTTAGCTTTACTGCATTCAACAAACATCGAGTAATTAAATGCTTATTTTCTCAAAGAAAACAAAATATCAACACAAAAACCGTGAATTAACGTACTTTAGTAGCTACAATTTATATTAGAAAGAGTATTGCACTCATCGGCCTTTAAAACTTTACTTCTGCCAGTAATTTCTTTTATAGCACTATATTAGTGCTGCAGCAACCATTTTGGGAAACATTACTATAGACATTAGCTATTTCTTTATTCTCGTTTTAGCTTTACTGCATAAACAAACATCGATTATTTAAATGTTTATTTTCACAAAGAAAACAAAATACCAACACAAAAACAGTGAATTAACGTACTTTAGTAGCTACAATTCATATTATAAAGAGTATTGCACTTATCGACCTTCATAACTTTAGTTCTGCTAGTAATTTCTTTTATAGCACTTTACTAGTGCTGCAGCAACCATTCCTGGAAACATTACTATAGACATTAGATTTTTTTAGTCTCATTTTAGCTTGACTGCATAAACAAACATCGAGTAATTAAATCTTTATTTTCTCAAAGAAAACAAAATATAAACACCAAAAGTATGAATTAACGTACTTTAGTAGCTACAATTTATATTAGAAAGAGTATTGCACTCATCGGCCTTTAAAACTTTAGTTTTGCCAGTAATTTCTTTTATAGCACTAAATTAGTGCTGCAGCATCCATTCTTGGAAGCATTACTATAGACATTAGTTTTCTCTGTAGTCTCATTTTAGCTTTACTGCATAAACAAACATCGATAAATTAAATGTTTATTTTCTCAAAGAAAACAAAATGTCAACACAAAAACCGTGGATTAACGTACTTTAGTAGCTACAATTTATTTTATAAAGAGTATTGCACTCATCGACCTTCATAACTTTAGTTCTGCTAGTAATTTCTTTTATAGCACTTTACTAGTGCTGCAGCAACCATTCCTGGAAACATTACAATAGACATTGGTTTTTTCTTTCGTCTCATTTTAGCTTTACTGCATAAACAGACATCGATAAATTAAATGTTTATTTTCTCAAAGAAAACATAATATAAACACCAAAAGTGTGAATTAACGTACTTTAGTAGCTACAATTTATAATAGAAAGAGTATTGCACTCATCGGCCTTTAAAATTTTAGTTTTGCCAGTTACTTCTTTTATAGAACTATATTAGTGCTACAGCAACCATCTTTGGAAACATTACTATAGACCTTAGTTTTTTCTTTAGTCTCATTTTAGCTTTACTGCATTAAACAAACATCGAGTAATTAAATGCTTATTTTCTCAAAGAAAACAATATATCAACACAAAAACCGTAAATTAACGTACTTTACTAGCTACAATTTATATTAGAAAGAGTATTGCACTCATCACCTTTAAAACTTTAGTTCTGCCAGTAATTTCTTTTATAGCACTTTATTAGTGCAGCAGCAACAATTCTTGGAAAAATTACTATAGACATTAGCTTTTTCTTTAGTCTCATTTTAGCTTTACTGCATAAACAAACTTGGATTAATTAAATGTTTATATTCTCTAATAAAACAAAATTTAGAAACAAAAAGTGTGGATTAACGTACTTTAGTAGCTACAATTTATATTATGAAGAGTATTGCACTCATCGTTCTTTAAAACTTTAGTTCTGACAGTAATTTCTTTTATAGCACTTTATTAGTGTTGCAGCAACCATTCTTGGAAACATTACTACAGACATTAGTTTTTTCTTTAGTCTCATTTTAGCCTTACTGCATAAACAAACATCGAGTAATTAAATGTTTATTTTCTCCAAGAAAACAAAAGATCAACACAAAAACCGTGGATTAACGTACATTAGTAGCTACAATTCATATTATAAAGAGTATTGCACTCATCGTTCTTTAAAACTCTAGTTTTGCCAGTAATTTCTTTTATAGCACTATATTAGTGCCGCAACACCCATTCTTGGACAAATTACTATAGACATTAGTTTCTTCTTTAGTCTCATTTTAGCTTTACTGCATAAAAAATCAAATGTTTATTTTCTCATAGAAAACATAATATAAACACCAAAAGTGCGGATTAACGTACTTTAGTAGCTACAATTTATATTAGAAAGAGTATTGCACTCATCGTCCTTTATAACTTTAGTTCTGCCAGTAATTTCTTTTATAGCACTTTATTGGTGCTGCAGCAACCATTCTTGGAAACATTACTATAGACATTAGATTTTTTTTAGTCTCATTTTAGCTTGACTGCATAAACAAACATCGAGTAATTAAATGTTTATTTTCTGAAAGAAAACAAAATATCAACACAAAAACCGTGAATTAACGTACTTTAGTAGCTACAATTCATATTATAAAGAGTATTGCACTTATCGTTCTTTAAAACTTTAGTTTTGCCAGTAACTTCTTTTATAGCACTATATTAGTGCTGCAGCAACCATTCTTGGAAACATTACTAAAGACATTAGTTTTTTCTTTAGTCTCGTTTTAGCTTTACTGCATAAACAAACATCGAGTAATTAAATGTTTATTTTCTCAAAGAAAACAAAATATCAACACAAAAACCGTGGATTAACGTACCTTAGTAGCTACAATTTTTATAAGAAAGAGTATTGCACTCATCGGCCTTTAAAACTTTAGTTCTGCCAGTAATTTCTTTTATAGCACTTTATTAGTGCTGCAGCAACCATTCTTGGAAACATTACAATAGACATTGGTTTTTTCTTTCGTCTCATTTTAGCTTTACTGCATAAACAAATATCGATAAATTAAATGTTTATTTTCTCAAAGAAAACATAATATAAACACCAAAGGTATGAATTAACGTACTTTAGTAGCTATAATTTATAATAGAAAGAGTAATGCACTCATCGGCCTTTAAAACTTTAGTTTTGACAGTTACTTCTTTTATAGAACTATATTAGTGCTGCAGCAACCATTTTTGGAAACATTACTATCGACATTAGTTTTTTCTTTAGTCTCATTTTAGCTTTACTGCATTCAACAAACATCGAGTAATTAAATGCTTATTTTCTCAAAGAAAACAAAATATCAACACAAAAACCGTGAATTAACGTACTTTAGTAGCTACAATTTATATTAGAAAGAGTATTGCACTCATCGGCCTTTAAAACTTTACTTCTGCCAGTAATTTCTTTTATAGCACTATATTAGTGCTGCAGCAACCATTTTGGGAAACATTACTATAGACATTAGCTATTTCTTTATTCTCGTTTTAGCTTTACTGCATAAACAAACATCGATTATTTAAATGTTTATTTTCACAAAGAAAACAAAATACCAACACAAAAACAGTGAATTAACGTACTTTAGTAGCTACAATTCATATTATAAAGAGTATTGCACTTATCGACCTTCATAACTTTAGTTCTGCTAGTAATTTCTTTTATAGCACTTTACTAGTGCTGCAGCAACCATTCCTGGAAACATTACTATAGACATTAGATTTTTTTAGTCTCATTTTAGCTTGACTGCATAAACAAACATCGAGTAATTAAATCTTTATTTTCTCAAAGAAAACAAAATATAAACACCAAAAGTATGAATTAACGTACTTTAGTAGCTACAATTTATATTAGAAAGAGTATTGCACTCATCGGCCTTTAAAACTTTAGTTTTGCCAGTAATTTCTTTTATAGCACTAAATTAGTGCTGCAGCATCCATTCTTGGAAGCATTACTATAGACATTAGTTTTCTCTGTAGTCTCATTTTAGCTTTACTGCATAAACAAACATCGATAAATTAAATGTTTATTTTCTCAAAGAAAACAAAATGTCAACACAAAAACCGTGGATTAACGTACTTTAGTAGCTACAATTTATTTTATAAAGAGTATTGCACTCATAGACCTTCATAACTTTAGTTCTGCTAGTAATTTCTTTTATAGCACTTTACTAGTGCTGCAGCAACCATTCCTGGAAACATTACTATAGACATTAGATTTTTTTAGTCTCATTTTAGCTTGACTGCATAAACAAACATCGAGTAATTAAATTTTTATTTTCTCAAAGAAAACAAAATATAAACACCAAAAGTATGAATGAACGTACTTTAGTAGCTACAATTTATATTATAAAGAGTATTGCACTTATCGTCCTTTATAACTTTAGTTCTGCTAGTAAATTCTTTTATAGCAATTTACTAGTGCTGCAGGAACCATTCTTGGAAACATTACTATAGACATTAGTTTCTTCTTTAGTCTCATTTTAGCTTTGCTGCATAAACAGACATCGATTAATTAAATGTTTATTTTCTCAAAGAAAACAAAATATAAACACAAACGGTGCGGATTAACGTACTTTAGTATCTTTAATTTATATTATTAAAAGTATTGCACTCATCCTTCTTTAAAACTTTAGTTTTGCCAGTAACTTCTTTTATAGCACTATATTAGTGCTGCGGCAACCATTCTTGGAAACATTACTAAAGACATTAGTTTTTTCTTTAGTCTCGTTTTAGCTTTACTGCATAAACAAACATCGAGTAATTAAATGTTTATTTTCTCAAAGAAAACAAAATATCAACACAAAAACCGTGGATTAACGTACTTTAGTAGCTACAATTTTTATAAGAAAGAGTATTGCACTCATCGGCCTTTAAAACTTTAGTTCTGCCAGTAATTTCTTTTATAGCACTTTATTAGAGCTGCAGCAACAATTCTTGAAAACATTACTATCGACATTAGCTTTTTCTTTAGTCTCATTTTAGCTTTACTGCATAAACAAACATCGATTAATTAAATGTTTATATAATCTAATAAAACAAAATTTAGAAACAAAAGGTGTGGATTAATGTACTTTAGTAGCTACAATTTATATTATAAAGAGTATTGCAATCATCGTTCTTTAAAACTTTAGTTCTGCCAGTAATTTCTTTTACAGCACTTTATTAGTGCTGCAGCAACCATTCTTGGAAACATTACTACAGACATTAGTTTTTTCTTTAGTCTCATTTTAGCTTTACTGCATAAACAAACATCGAGTAGTTAAATGTTTATTTTCGCAAAGAAAACAAAATATCAACACAAAAACCGTGGATTAACGTACTTTAGTAGCTACAAATTATGTTATAAAGAGCATTGCACTTATCGTTCTTTAAAACTTTAGTTTTGCCAGTAATTTCTTTTATAGCACTATATTAGTGCTGCAGCATCTATTCTTGGAAACATTACTATATACATATGTTTTCTCTGTATTCTCATTTTAGCTTTACTGCATAAACAAACATCGATAACTTAAATGTTTATTTTCTCAAAGAAAACAAAATATAAACATGAAAAGTGTGGATTAACGTACTTTAGTAGCTACAATTTATATTATAAAGAGTATTGCAATCATCGTTCTTTAAAACTTTAGGTTTGCCATTAATTTATTTTATAGAACTATATTAGTGCTGCAGCAACCATTCTTGGAAACATTTCTATAGACATTAGTTTTTTTTTAGTCTCATTTTAGCTTTACTGCATTAAACAAACATCGGGTCATTAAATGTTTATTTTCTCAAAGAAAACAAAATATCAACACAAATTAATTTATTTTATAGCACTATATTAGTGCTGCAGCATCCATTTTTGGAAACATTACTATAGACATTAGTTTTCTCTGTAGTCTCATTTTAGCTTTACTGCATCAACAAACATCGAGTAATTAAATGTTTATTTTCTCAAAGAAAACAAAATATCAACACAAAAACCTTGAATTAACGTACTTTAGTAGCTACAATTTATATTATAAAGAGTATTGCAATCATCGTTCTTTAAAACTTTATTTCTACCAGTAATTTCTTTTATAGCAATTTATTAGTGCTGCAGCATTAACTCTTGGAAACATTACTTTAGACATTAGCTTCTTCTTTAGTCTCGTTTTAGCTTTACTGCATTAAACCAACATCGAGTAATTAAATGTTTAAATTCTCAATGAAAACAAAATATCAACACAAAAACCGCGAATTAACGTACTTTAGTAGCTACAATTCATATTATAAAGAGGATTGCACTTATCGTTCTTTAAAACTTTAGTTTTGCCAGTAATTTCTTTTATAGCACTTTATTAGTGCTGCAGCAACCATTCTTGGAAACATTACTATAGACATTAGTTTTCTCTGTTGTCTCATTTTAGCTTTACTGCATAAACAAACCTCGATAAATTAATCGTTTACTTTCTCTAAGAAAATATAATATAAACACAAAAAGTGTGGATTAACGTACTTTAGTAGCTACAATTTATAATATTAACAGTATTGCACTCATCGTTCTTTAAAACCTTAGTTTTGCCAGTAACTTCTTTTATAGCACTACATTAGTGCTGCAGTAACCCCTTTTGGAAACATTACTATAGACATTAGTTTTTTCTTTCGTCTCATTTTAGCTTTACTGCATAAACAAACATCGATAAATTAAATGTTTATTTTCTCAAAGAAAACATAATATAAACACAAAAAGTGTCAATTAAAGTACTTTAGTAGCTACAATTTATAATAGAAAGAGTATTGCACTCATCGGCCTTTAAAACTTTAGTTTTGCCAGTAACTTCTTTTATAGAACTATATTAGTGCATCAGCAAACATTCTTGGAAACATTACTTTAGACATTAGTTTCTTCCTTAGTCTCATTTTAGCTTTACTGCATAAACAAAAATCGATTAATTAAATTTTTATTTTCTCAAAGAAAACAAAATATAAACACAAACAGTGCGGATTATCGTACTTTAGTAGCTTTAATTTATATTATTTGAAGTATTGCACTCATCGTTTATTAAAACTTTAGTTCTGCCAGTAACCTCTTTTATAGCATTATATTAGTGCTGCAGCAACCATTCTTGGAAACATTACTATCGACATTAGTTTTTTTTAATCTCTTTTTAGCCTTACTGCATTAAACAAACATCGAGTAATTAAATGTTTATTTTCTCAAAGAAAACAAAATATAAAAACAAAAAGTGTGGATTAACGATATTAGTAGCTACAATATAAATTATAAAGACTATTAAACTCATCGGCCCTTAAAACTTAATTTCTGCCAGTAACTTCTTTTATAGCACTATATTAGTGCTGCAGCAAACATTCTTGGAAACATTACGATAGACATTAGTTTCTTCTATAGTCTCATTTTAGCTTTACTGCATAAACAAACATCGAGTAATTAAATGTTTATTTTCTCAAACAAAACAAAATATCAACACAAAAACCGTGGATTAACGTACTTTAGTAGCTACAATTTATATCAGAAAGAGTATTGCACTCATCGGCCTTTAAAACTTTAGTTTTGCCAGTAACTTCTTTTATAGCACTACATTAGTGCTGCAGTAACCCCTTTTGGAAACATTACTATAGACATTAGTTTTTTCTTTCGTCTCATTTTAGCTTTACTGCATAAACAAACATCGATAAATTAAATGTTTATTTTCTCAAAGAAAACATAATATAAACACAAAAAGTGTCAATTTACTCCGTAAACGGCAGATTAACTCCCCTATCGCCCTGAGACCATTTCGGAACCCCCTTTGCACCGAACCTGAAGATAGGACTAAGAAAAGAGACACAGTTTGGCAGCTTTTGGGGTCGCATCTGGCATTCGATATGTAAACAATTAAGAAACTTAAAGATCCCCTAGGTCAGCATAGGAGGTACATTTTGTCCTGCCATGAAGTACCTGAGGTATCAGTTGCCCCAGCTGATTGTGTTATTTTTCTTTTTCTTTTTCCTTTGAATTTTTTCTTTGCATCTTTCTTGGTCCCCCGTAGTGGGTACTTGTGAGGCCAGCTGCAGGGATTTTTCCTGCCCTCAGGTCCTCTGTCCCAACAGCGAGGGTACCAGACATGCCTCTTTTCGTAAACATAAGCTTTGAAGATGGCGACTCATAATGAGCCACAAGAACTACACTACAAATAATATAGACTTAGGCCTAAACTAGATGATAATGTTATATATCGGGCCTAAGGACTGATAAATTGTAAATTTTCGCCACCATATTTGGTGGCCTAACCGCCAAGATACGCCAAGATACGCCCCAAAGCTCAACGGAACCTGGTGCTGGTGGGGGGGGGGGGGGCTAATGTAGGTCGAGCTAAAGTTATTGTTATAAAAACAAAACAAGTTAAGTTATCAAAACAAAACAAACATCCTGGACGCGACTTGGTCAGCTCTAAAGTTTCCACGTCTCGTTTGAAACTTCTATTAGATCCTAACTGGCCACAGGCTTCAGTTTGAAGAATGTGCTGAAGAAATTGTCTTATTTTATCTTGCAATCAGCTATGACATTGACGACTCCCGGTATATGCTTGTGATTTTGAATCTGTGATTGTCAGGAATGGAGAGTGATCTTCGCAGGACGGCCATGATTTCTGATGATTTTCAAGATTGGGCTGACCAAATGTCCAAGCTGAGGTTACCGCTGAGAGGGGGTACAAGATTGTTCTTCGCACAAGCCGAACCGACGAATGTGCGACCAAAACGCGTTTTGGTTATTACACGTTGCTCTTTACTGTAGCTACAAGTTATTATTTTGTTTTTCTTCAGGGTTGTTGAGTAAGTCGTTTTCTCTTGCAGAATGTATAACAGCTTTTCACTAGTCAGGAGTTCATTTTGGTTGTTGCTCCTTGAGTTGCATTTATCGTTTCACAGGTTACGTGTGTTTGTTGCGGTTATAGGCTTGAACGTTTGCCCTATAATTTATTTAAAATCATTTTTCCACAAGCAACACGGACTCAGACAAGGAAATTTCCTTCCGGTGGATCGATTTCAGTTCGTTCACATACAGGTGCACACACCCATTGATTGTTGTTGTGGGAACCAAAGCCGACATCCCTTGAAACAGCAGTGAAAATGAGCAGTTGGTGGGATAGTTAAAGGCTCAACGATCTGATAACTTTCCTTCCAGGTATGAAAGTATTCTGCCTATCAGGGTTATCTTTCAAGGATTTCTTATTTGCATTACAAAACGAGACTGGAGGGGAGACAGGGGTGGGCGTAGACCCATGGTACAGACCATGACCTTGCAGTTGTGTTTCATAACCATAGGGGTGTATGTATCCGGATGACTGTGTAAAACGCTCAATAAGAACCTCGCGGAAGGCGCAGAAGAACAACGGCGGGTCCCTGACCAACAACACAATTAAATAACAAAATTAAATGGTAATAAAATCGAAACATTTAGGTAATAAATAGGAATATCGAATGATAATATGATAATTATAACTAAATGAATAATAAATAAATGTATTCAACTATTTTGTATTTGCTGGAGAGGTATGAAACCATATTATGTATCGCCGGATGTGCTCTTACGTAAATCATAGTCATGGTTTAATTTAGCCGTAAGTGAAGCTAGACGCAAATGAAAACCGAAAATTCCAGGTTTTGAAATACACGGAAACTGCAGAGAGAGAGCGCATCTAAACCCTTTGGTGAAGACAGTTCGGTCACCATGGGAGTAAATTTAATGATGTGTTTTTGATAATGTGGCACCACTCCGCATGGACGAAGACGGACAATTATCTGCAATATTTGAAAAGATTC
This sequence comes from Aurelia coerulea, assembly GCA_039566865.1. NCBI lineage: Eukaryota > Metazoa > Cnidaria > Scyphozoa > Semaeostomeae > Ulmaridae > Aurelia > Aurelia coerulea. The sequence continues at coordinate 19,148,904 of CM076945.1, forward strand.
CGGGCTTCAATGACCCTCATAAAAACACAGATAAACACGAATCTGGTGATTGATAAAGAACAGGCGACTAAATATTGACGCAATAATGGGGTAGGCGTTTTTTACCTGAAAAATAAGAGGGGGGTTACTGGCAATAGAGAAGGGGGGGTTTGCTGGTGAATTAGTTGCCTTGAAAAAAAAAATGGTGCCCTGGGAGGGATGGTGTTCCCGTCTTGTAGCTTTGATTTACGCTGTGTGCCACAAAGTGATCAGACACATGACATTTGAGTTGCAGGCCTACTCGGGAGGCCTAAGCTATTGGGACCCTCACAGTGCTGACACAGTATGTCACGCCTGAAATTTGTTGATGTGGCTTAGCCAAGCAAGGGTATTCTAGGTGTGCAAAAAATCGAGGAGCCAAGAAAGGGGGGGGGCCGAGAAAGGGTTAAAGAATGCACCATACAAGAACTCATATCTATGTCTCCTTGCTCGCCATATAAAAAATGTTCAGGCTTTTATACATTGTTTTTTTTTTGCTGATGAATACAGAGAGGTGATCAATTCGATATAAATCTTTTAGGCGTAACGTCGGGAAAGTGCAATAATGAGCAACGAGGCAATGGGCGACGAGGCAACTGAAATAAAGAAGGAATGTTACCTTGGTTAAAGGACAAATGGAACTTCAGTGGCTGTTGTGGCTTACATGGCTGTTTCAGGCTCTGTGTTAGGGGGGTGGCAACTGGATCTGCTTGGGGCGGGTTGGGTTCACGTGTTCCTTCGCTTTGGAGAGAAAAACTTCTGTCATTTGATTTTGCACGACTTCTAGGCTCAATTTGACTGGCGAATTCCTTTTGTTTGACGCCTGCAGTAAGGGTAGGTGGGCATCAAGAATGTTGTTGCCAACTCGGGCGATTGTCCAGCTTTGCTGCTTGTGGTTCAGTTTCAGAATTTATTGATTCATTATCGGCAGCAAGCATATCAAATGGGCTATAAATGCACCATTCCGATGTTTACTCTTTCGTTTGCTAATTGTCATACACACATTGATTGGCTGGCTTGTTGATTTGCCAAGTAATTCTGATCTTGATAGATCCTTCTAGTGTCTGTGCACGAATTGAACGGGCAAATCTTTTATCTGTGCGATGGTTCGGTTAAACAGTAGTCGACATCTCGTTACTAGAAGCCAGTATACAGCAAAAATCTTCAGTACCACAAGAAATTTTGATGACTGTCTTGAACCATATACGAGAACAACTGACGGGATAGCGGAAACAGTTTGACGTATGAGTGAGATTCCTTTATCAAACCAGGGGACTGGGATCTACCCTGAGATTCGGGCTTGGGGCGTTCATCTCACATTAAAGTACTTTAGTAGCTACAATTTATAATAGAAAGAGTATTGCACTCATCGGCCTTTAAAACTTTAGTTTTGCCAGTAACTTCTTTTATAGAACTATATTAGTGCAGCAGCAAACATTCTTGGAAACATTACTTTAGACATTAGTTTCTTCCTTAGTCTCATTTTAGCTTTACTGCATAAACAAACATCGATTAATTAAATTTTTATTTTCTCAAAGAAAACAAAATATAAACACAAACAGTGCGGATTATGGTACTTTAGTAGCTTTAATTTATATTATTAGAAGTATTGCACTCATCGTTCTTTAAAACTTTAGTTCTGCCAGTAACCTCTTTTATAGCATTATATTAGTGCTGCAGCAAACATTCTTGGAAACATTACGATAGACATTAGTTTTTTTTTAATCTCATTTTAGCGTTACTGCATTAAACAAACATCGAGTAATTAAATGTTTATTTTCTCAAAGAAAACAAAATATCGACACAAAAACCGTTAATTAACGTACTTTAGTAGCTACAATTTATATTATAAAGAGTATTGCACTCATCGTTCTTTAAAACTTTAGTTTTGCCAGTAATTTCTTTTATAGCACTATATTAGTGCTGCAGCAACCATTCTTGGAAACATTACTATAGACATTAGTTTTCTCTGTAGTCTCATTTTAGCTTTACTGCATAAACAAACATCGAGTAATTAAATGTTTATTTTCTCAAAGAAAACAAAATATCGACACAAAAACCGTGAATTAACGTACTTTAGTAGCTACAATTCATATTATAAAGAGCATTGCACTTATCGTTCTTTAAAACTTTAGTTTTGCCAGTAATTTCTTTTATAGCACTATATTAGTGCTGCAGCATCAATTCTTGGAAACATTACTATAGACGTTAGTTTTCTCTGTAGTCTCATTTTAGCTTTACTGCATAAACAAACGTCGAGTAATTTAATGTTTATTTTCTCAAAGAAAACAAAATATAAACACCAAAAGTGTCGATACCTTAGTAGCAACAATTTATATTATAAAGACTATTAAACTCATCGGCCCTTAAAACTTAAGTTCTGCCAGTAACCCTAACCCTAACCCTAACCCTAACCCTAACCCTAACCCTAACCCTATATTAGTGCTGCAGCAAACATTCTTGGAAACATTACGATAGACATTAGTTTCTTCTATAGTCTCATTTTAGCTTTACTGCATAAGCAAACATCGATTAGTTAAATATTTTTTTTCTCAAAGAAAACAAAATGTAAACACAAACAGTGCGGATTAACTTACTTTAGTAGCTTTAATTTATATTATTAAAAGTATTGCGCACTAATCGTTCTTTAAAACTTTTGTTCTGCCAGTAACCTCTTTTATAGCACTATATTAGTGCTGCAGCATCAATTCTTGGAAACATTACGATAGACATCAGTTTCTTCTTTAGTCTCATTTTAGCTTTACTGCATAAACAAACCTCGATAAATTAATCGTTTACTTTCTCAAAGAAAATATAATACAAACACAAAAAGTGTGGATTAACGTACTTTAGTAGCTACAATTTATATTATTAACAGTATTGCACTCATCGTTCTTTAAAACCTTAGTTTTGCCAGTAACTTCTTTTATAGCACTATATTAGTGCTGCAGTAACCCCTCTTGGAAACATTACTATAGACATTAGTTTTTTCTTTCGTCTCATTTTAGCTTTACTGCATAAACAAACATCGATAAATTAAATGTTTATTTTCTCAAAGAAAACATAATATATACACAAAAAGTGTCAATTAACGTACTTTAGTAGCTACAATTTATAATGGAAAGAGTATTGCTCTCATCGGCCTTTAAAACATTAGTTTTGCCAGTAACTTCTTTTATAGAACTATATTAGTTCTGCAGCATCCATTCTTGGAAACATTACTATAGACATTAGTTTTCTCTGTAGTCTCATTTTAGCTTTACTGCATAAACAAACATCGAGTAATTAAATGTTTATTTTCTCAAACAAAACAAAATTTAAACACAAAAACCGTGGATTAACGTACTTTAGTAGCTACAATTCATATTATAAAGAGTATTGCACTTATCGTTCTTTAAAACTTTAGTTTTGCCAGTAACTTCTTTTCTAGAACTATATTAGTTCTGCAGCATCCATTCTTGGAAACATTACTATAGACATTAGTTTTCTCTGTAGTCTCATTTTAGCTTTACTGCATAAACAAACCTCGATAAATTAATCGTTTACTTTCTCAAAGAAAATATAATACAAACACAAAAAGTGTGGATTAACGTACTTTAGTAGCTACAATTTATATTATTAACAGTATTGCACTCATCGTTCTTTAAAACCTTAGTTTTGCCAGTAACTTCTTTTATAGCACTACATTAGTGCTGCAGCAACTATTCTTGGAAACATTACTATAGACAATAGTTTTTTTTTAGTCTCATTTTGGCTTTACTGCATTAAACAAACATCGAGTAATTAAATGTTTATTTTCTCAAAGAAAACAAAATATCGACACAAAAACCGTGAATTAACGTACTTTAGTAGCTACAATTCATATTATAAAGAGTATTGCACTTATCGTTCTTTAAAACTTTAGTTTTGCCAGTAACTTCTTTTATAGAACTATATTAGTGCTGCAGCAACTATTCTTGGAAACATTACTATAGACATTAGTTTTTTTTTAGTCTCATTTTAGCTTTACTGCATTAAACAAACATCGAGTAATTAAATGTTTATTTTCTCAAAGAAAACAAAATATCGACACAAAAACCGTGAATCAACGTACTTTAGTAGCTACAATTCATATTATAAAGAGTATTGCACTTATCGTTCTTTAAAACTTTAGTTTTGCCAGTAACTTCTTTTATAGAACTATATTAGTGCTGCAGCAACTATTCTTGGAAACATTACTATAGACATTAGTTTTCTCTGTTGTCTCATTTTAGCTTTACTGCATAAACAAACATCGAGTAATTAAATGTTTATTTTCTCAAACAAAACAAAATATCAACACAAAAACCGTGGATTAACGTACTTTAGTAGCTACAATTTATCTTAGAAAGAGTATTGCACTCATCGGCCTTTAAAACTTGAGTTCTGCCAGTAATTTCTTTTATGGCAATTTATTAGTGCTGCAGCAACCACTCTTGGAAACATTACTTTAGACATTAGCTTCTTCTTTAGTCTCGTTTTAGCTTTACTGCATTAAACAAACATCGAGTAATTAAATGTTTAAATTCTCAAAGAAAACAAAATATCAACACAAAATCCGTGAATTAGCGTACTTTAGTAGCTACAATTCATATTATAAAGAGTATTGCACTTATCGTTCTTTAAAACTTTAGTTTTGCCAGTAATTTCTCTTATAGAACTATATTAGTGCTGCAGCATCCATTCTTGGAAACATTACTATAGACATTTGTTTTCTCTGTAGTCTCATTTTAGCTTTACTGCATAAACAAACATCGATTAATTAAATGTTTATTTTCTCAAAGAAAACATAATATGAACACAAAAAGTATGTATTAACGTACTTTAGTAGGTCTAATTTATAATAGAAAGAGTAATGCACTCATCGGCCTTTAAAACTTTAGTTTTTGACAGTAACTTCTTTTATAGCACTATATTAGTGCTGCAGCAACCATTCTTGGAAACATTACTATAGACATTAGTTTTTTTTTAGTCTCATTTTAGCTTTACTGCATAAACAAACATCGAGTAATTAAATGTTTATTTTCTCAAAGAAAACAATAAATATTTTCTCAAAGAAAACAATATTAAACACAAAAACCGTGAATTAACGTACTTTAGTAGCTACAATTTATTATAAAGAGTATTGCACTCATCGTTCTTTAAAACTTTAGTTTTGCCAGTAACTTCTTTTATAGAACTATATTAGTGCTGCAGCAACTATTCTTGGAAACATTACTATAGACATTAGTTTTTTCTCTTAGTCTCATTTTAGCTTTACTGCATAAACAAACATCGAGTAATTAAATGTTTATTTTCTCAAACAAAACAAAATATCAACACAAAAACCGTGGATTAACGTACTTTAGTAGGTCTAATTTATAATAGAAAGAGTAATGCACTCATCGGCCTTTAAAACTTTAGTTTTTGACAGTAACTTCTTTTATAGCACTATATTAGTGCTGCAGCAACCATTCTTGGAAACATTACTATAGACATTAGTTTTTTTTTAGTCTCATTTTAGCGTTACTGCATTAAACAAACATCGAGTAATTAAATGTTTATTTTCTCAAAGAAAACAAAATATCGACACAAAAACCGTGAATTAACGTACTTTAGTAGCTACAACTCATATTATAAAGAGCATTGCACTTATCGTTCTTTAAAACTTTAGTTTTGCCAGTAATTTCTTTTATAGCACTATATTAGTGCTGCAGCATCAATTCTTGGAAACATTACTATAGACATTAGTTTTCTCTGTAGTCTCATTTTAGCTTTACTGCATAAACAAACATCGAGTAATTAAATGTTTATTTTCTCAAAGAAAACAAAATATAAACACCAAAAGTGTCGATTAACGTACCTTAGTAGCAACAATTTATATTATAAAGACTATTAAACTCATCAGCCCTTAAAACTGAAGTTCTGCCAGTAACTTCTTTTATAGCACTATATTAGTGCTGCAGCAAACATTCTTGGAAACATTACGATAGATATTAGTTTCTTGTATAGTCTCATTATAGCTTTACTGCATAAGAAAACATCGATTAGTTAAATGTTTATTTTCTCAAAGAAAACAAAATGTAAACACAAACAGTGAGGATTAACTTACTTTAGTAGCTTTAATTTATATTATTAAAAGTATTGCGCACTCATCGTTCTTTAAAACTTTTGTTCTGCCAGTAACTTCTTTTATAGCACTATATTAGTGCTGCAGTAACCCCTCTTGGAAACATTACTATAGACATTAGTTTTTTCTTTCGTCTCATTTTAGCTTTACTGCATAAACAATCATCGATAAATTAAATGTTTATTTTCTCAAAGAAAACATATTATAAACACAAAAACCGTGGATTAACGTACTTTAGTAGCTACAATTTATATTATAAAGAGTATTGCAATCATCGTTCTTTAAAACTTTAGGTTTGCCATTAATTTATTTTATAGCACTATATTAGTGCTGCAGCAACCATTCTTGGAAACATTACTATAGAAATTAGTTTCTTCTTTCGTCTCATTTTAGCTTTACTGCATAAACAAACATCGATAGATTAAATGTTTATTTTCGCAAAGAAAACATAATATAAACACAAAAAGTGCGATTTAACGTACTTTAGTAGCTACAAATTAATATTATAAAGAGTATTGCACTTATCGTTCTTTAAAACTTTAGTTTTGCCAGTAATTTCTTTTATAGAACTATATTAGAGTTGCAGCAAACATTCTTGGAAACATTACGATAGACATTAGTTTCTTCTTTAGTCTCATTTTAGCTTTACTGCATTAACAAACATCGATTAATTAAATGTTTATTTTCTCAAAGGAAACAAAATATCAACACAAAAACCGTGAATTAACGTACTTTAGTAGCTACAATTCATATTATCAAGAGTATTGCACTTATCATTCTTTAAAACTTTAGTTTTGCCAGTAATTTCTTTTATAGCACTATATTAGTGCTGCAGCATCAATTCTTGGAAACATTACGATGGACATCAGTTTTTTCTTTAGTCTCATTTTAGCTTTACTGCATAAACAAACCTCGATAAATTAATCGTTTACTTTCTCAAAGAAATTATAATATAAACACAAAAAGTGTGGATTAACGTACTTTAGTAGCTACAATTTATATTATTAACAGTATTGCACTCAACGTTCTTTAAAACCTTAGTTTTGCCAGTAACTTCTTTTATAGCACTATATTAATGCTGCAGTAACCCCTCTTGGAAACATTACTATAGACATTAGTTTTTTCTTTCGTCTCATTTTAGCTTTACTGCATAAACAAACATCGATAAATTAAATGTTTATTTTCTCAAAGAAAACATAATATAAACACAAAAAGTGTCAATTAACGTACTTTAGTAGCTACATTTTATAATAGAAAGAGTGTTGCACTCATCGGCCTTTAAAACTTTAGTTTTTCCAGTAATTTCTTTTATAGCACTATATTAGTGCTGCAGCATCAATTCTTGGAAACATTACTATAGACATTAGTTTTCTCTGTAGTCTCATTTTAGCTTTACTCCATAAGCAAACATCGAGTAATTAAATGTTTATTTTCTCAAACAAAACAAAATATAAACACAAAAAGTGTGGATTAACGTACTTTAGTAGCAACAATTTATATTATAAAGACTATTAAAACTCATTGGCCCTTAAAACTTAAGTTCTGCCAGTAACTTCTTTTATAGCACTATATTAGAGTTGCAGCAAACATTCTTGGAAACATTACGATAGACATTAGTTTCTTCTTTAGTCTCATTTTAGCTTTACTGCATTAACAAACATCGATTAATTAAATGTTTATTTTCTCAAAGGAAACAAAATATCAACACAAAAACCGTGAATTAACGTACTTTAGTAGCTACAATTCATATTATCAAGAGTATTGCACTTATCGTTCTTTAAAACTTTAGTTTTGCCAGTAACTTCTTTTATAGAATTATATTAGTGCTGCAGCAACCATTCTTGGAAACATTACGATAGACATTAGTTTCTTCTTTAGTCTCATTTTAGCTTTACTGCATTAACAAACATCGATTAATTAAATGTTTATTTTCTCAAAGGAAACAAAATATCAACACATAAAAAACCGTGAATTAACGTACTTTAGTAGCTACAATTTATATTATTAACAGTATTGCACCCAACGTTCTTTAAAACCTTAGTTTTGCCAGTAACTTCTTTTATAGCACTATATTAATGCTGCAGTAACCCCTCTTGGAAACATTACTATAGACATTAGTTTTTTCTTTCGTCTCATTTTAGCTTTACTGCATAAACAAACATCGATAAATTAAATGTTTATTTTCTAACTCATCGTATTGTATTGTAAATGTATTGTATTGTACCGTATTGCACTCATCGGCCTTTAAAACTTGAGTTCTGCCAGTAATTTCTTTTATGGCAATTTATTAAAGCTGCAGCAACCACTCTTGGAAACATTATTTTATACATTAGCTTCTTCTTTAATCTCGTTTAAGCTTTACTGCATTAAACAAACATCGAGTAATTAAATGTTTAAATTCTCAAAGAAAACAAAATATCAACACAAAATCCGTGAATTAGCGTACTTTAGTAGCTACAATTCATATTATAAAGAGTATTGCACTTATCGTTCTTTAAAACTTTAGTTTTGCCAGCAATTTCTCTTATAGCACTATATTAGTGCTGCAGCATCCATTCTTGGAAACATTACTATAGACATTTGTTTTCTCTGTAGTCTCATTTTAGCTTTACTGCATAAACAAACATCGATTAATTAAATGTTTATTTTCTCAAAGAAAACATAATATGAACACAAAAAGTATGTATTAACGTACTTTAGTAGGTCTAATTTATAATAGAAAGAGTAATGCACTCATCGGCCTTTAAAACTTTAGTTTTGACAGTAACTTCTTTTATAGCACTATATTAGTGCTGCAGCAACCATTCTTGGAAACATTACTATAGACATTAGTTTTTTCTTTCGTCTCATTTTAGCTTTACTGCATAAACAAACATCGATTAATTAAATGTTTATTTTCTCAAAGAAAACATAATGTAAACACAAAAAGTGTGAATTAACGTACTTTAGTAGCTACAATTTAAAATAGAAAGAGTATTGCTCTCATCGGCCTTTAAAACATTAGTTTTGCCAGCAACTTCTTTTATAGAATTATATTAGTGCTGCAGCAACCATTCTTGGAAACATTACTATAGACATTAGTTTTTTCATTAGTCTGATTTTAGCTTTACTGCATTAAACAAACATCGAATAATTAAATGTTTACTTTCTCAAAGAAAGCAAAATATCAACACAAAAACCGTGAATAAATGTACTTTAGTAGCTACAATTCATATTATAAAGAGTATTGCACTTATCGTTCTTTAAAACTTTAGTTTTGCCAGAAATTTCTTTTATAGCAGTATATTAGTGCTGCAGCATCTATTCTTGGAAACATTACTATAGACATTAGTTTTCTCTGTAGTCTCATTTTAGCGTTACTGCATAAACAAACATCGAGTAATTAAATGTTTATTTTCTCAAACAAAACAAAATATCAACACAAAAACCGTGGATTAACGTACTTTAGTAGCTACAATTTATATTAGAAAGACTATTGCACTCATCGGCCTTTAAAACTTTAGTTTTGCCAGTAACTTCTTTTATAGAACTATATTAGTGCTGCAGCAACTATTCTTGGAAACATTACTATAGACATTAGTTTTTTTTTAATCTCATTTTAGCGTTACTGCATTAAACAAACATCGAGTAATTAAATGTTTATTTTCTCAAAGAAAACAAAATATCGACACAAAAACCGTGAATTAACGTACTTTAGTAGCTACAACTCATATTATAAAGAGCATTGCACTTATCGTTCTTTAAAACTTTAGTTTTGCCAGTAATTTCTTTTATAGCACTATATTAGTGCTGCAGCATCAATTCTTGGAAACATTACTATAGACATTAGTTTTCTCTGTAGTCTCATTTTAGCTTTACTGCATAAACAAACATCGATAAATTAAATGTTTATTTTCTAAAAGAAAACATAATATAAACACAAAAAGTGTCAATTAAAGTACTTTAGTAGCTACAATTTATAATAGAAAGAGTATTGCACTCATTGGTCTTTAAAACTTGAGTTTTGCCAGTAACTTCTTTTATAGAACTATATTAGTGCTGCAGCAACCATTCTTGGAAACAATACTATAGACATTAGTTTCTTCTTTAGTCTAATTTTAGCTTTACTGCATTAAACAAACATCGAGTAATTAAATGTTTATTTTCTCAAAGAAAACAAAATATCAACACAAAAACCGTGAATAAACGTACTTTAGTAGCTACAATTAAAATCATAAAGAGTATTGCACTTATCTTTCTTTAAAACTTTAGTTTTGCCAGTAATTTCTTTTATAGCACTTTATTAGTGCTGCAGCAACCACTCTTGGAAACATTACTTTAGACATTAGCTTCTTCTTTAGTCTCGTTTTAGCTTTACTGCATTAAACAAACATCGAGTAATTAAATGTTTAAATTCTCAAAGAAAACAAAATATCAACACAAAAACCGTGAATTAACGTACTTTAGTAACTACAATTCATATTATAAAGAGTATTGCACTTATCGTTCTTTAAAACTTTAGTTTTGCCAGTAATTTCTTTTATAGCACTATATTAGTGCTGCAGCATCCATTCTTGGAAACATTACTATAGACATTAGTTTTCTCTGTTGTCTCATTTTAGCTTTACTGCATAAACAAACATCGATAAATTAAATGTTTATATTCTCAAAGAAAACATAATATAAACACAAAAAGTGTGAATTAACGTACTTTGGTAGCTTTAATTTATAATAGAAAGAGTAATGCACTCATAGGCCTTTAAAACTTTAGTTTTGACAGTAACTTCTTTGTCAGTGCTGCAGCAACCATTCTTGGAAACATTACTATAGACATTAGTTTTTTCTTTAGTCTCATTTTAGCTCTACTGCATAAACAAACATCGATAAATTAAAAGTTTATTTTCTCAAAGAAAACATAATATAAACACAAAGAGTGTGGATTAACGTACTTTAGTAGCTTTAAGTTATATTATTAAAAGTATTGCACTCATCGGCCTTTAAAACTTTAGTTCTGCCAGTACTTTCTTTTTTAGCACTATATTAGTGCTGCAGCAACCATTCTTGGAAACATTACTATAGACAGTAGTATTTTCTTTAGTCTCATTTTAGCTTTACTGCATAAACAAACATCGATTAATTAAATGTTTATTTTCTCAAAGAAAACAAAATATAAACACAAAAAGTGTGGATTAGGGTACTTTAGTAGCTACAATTTATGTTATAAACAGTATTGCACTCATTGTTCTTTAAAACATTAGTTCTGCCAGTAACTCCTTTTATAGAACTATATTAGTGCTGCAGCAACCATTCTTGGAAACAATACTATAGACATTAGTTTCTTCGTTAGTCTCATTTTAGCTTTACTGCATAAACAAACATCGAGTAATTAAATGTTTAAATTCTCAAAGAAAACAAAATATCAACAAAAAAACCGTGGATTAACGTACTTTAGTAGCTACAATTCATATTATAAAGAGTATTGCACTTATCGTTCTTTAAAACTTTAGTTTTGCCAGTAATTTCTTTTAAAGCACTTTATTAGTGCTGCAGCAACCACTCTTGGAAACATTACTTTAGACATTAGCTTCTTCTTTAGTCTCGTTTTAGCTTTACTGCATTAAACAAACATCGAGTAATTAAATGTTTAAATTCTCAAAGAAAACAAAATATCAACACAAAAACCGTGAATTAACGTACTTTAGTAGCTACAATTCATATTATAAACAGTATTGCACTCATTGTTCTTTAAAACATTAGTTCTGCCAGTAACTCCTTTTATAGAACTATATTAGTGCTGCAGCAACCATTCTTGGAAACAATACTATAGACATTAGTTTCTTCGTTAGTCTCATTTTAGCTTTACTGCATAAACAAACATCGAGTAATTAAATGTTTAAATTCTCAAAGAAAACAAAATATCAACACAAAAACCGTGGATTAACGTACTTTAGTAGCTACAATTCATATTATAAAGAGTATTGCACTTATCGTTCTTTAAAACTTTAGTTTTTCCAGTAATTTCTTTTAAAGCACTTTATTAGTGCTGCAGCAACCACTCTTGGAAACATTACTTTAGACATTAGCTTCTTCTTTAGTCTCGTTTTAGCTTTACTGCATTAAACAAACATCGAGTAATTAAATGTTTAAATTCTCAAAGAAAACAAAATATCAACACAAAAACCGTGAATTAACGTACTTTAGTAGCTACAATTCATATTATAAAGAGTATTGCACTTATCGTTCTTTAAAACTTTAGTTTTGCCAGTAATTTCTTTAATAGCATTATATTAGTGCTGCAGCATCCATTCTTGGAAACATTACTATAGACATTAGTTTTCTCTGTTGTCTCATTTTAGCTTTACTGCATAAACAAACATCGATAAATTTAATGTTTATATTCTCAAAGAAAACATGATATAAACACAAAAAGTGTGAATTAACGTACTTTAGTAGCTTTAATTTATAATAGAAAGAGTAATGCACTCATAGGCCTTTAAAACTTTAGTTTTGACAGTAACTTCTTTGCCAGTGCTGCAGCAACCATTCTTGGAAACATTACTATAGACATTAGTTTTTTCTTTAGTTTCATTTTAGTTTTACTGCATAAACAAACATCGATAAATTAAAAGTTTATTTTCTCAAAGAAAACATAATATAAACACTAAAAGTGTGGATTAACGTACTTTAGTAGCTTTAAGTTATATTATTAAAAGTATTGCACTCATCGGCCTTTAAAACTTTAGTTCTGCCAGTAATTTCTTTTTTAGCACTATATTAGTGCTGCAGCAACCATTCTTGGAAACATTACTATAGACATTAGTCTTTTCTTTAGTCTCATTTTAGCTTTACTGCATAAACAAACATCGATTAATTAAATGTTTATTTTCTCAAAGAAAACAAAATATCAACACAAAAAGGTGTGGATTAGGGTATTTTAGTAACTACAATTTATGTTATAAACAGTATTGCACTCATTGTTCTTTAAAACTTTAGTTCTGCCAGTACCTCCTTTTATAGCACTATATTAGTGCTGCAGCATCCATTCTTGGAAACATTACTATAGACATTAGTTTTCTCTGTAGTCTCATTTTAGCTTTACTGCATAAACAAACATCGAGTAATTAAATGTTTAATTTCTAAAAGAAAACATAATATAAACACCAAAAGTGTGAATTAACGTACTTTAGTAGCTACAATTTATAATAGAAAGAGTATTGCACTCATCGGCCTTTAAAACTTTATTTTTGCCTGTAACTTCTTTTATAGCTCTATATTAGTGCTGCAGCAACCATTCTTGGAAAAATTACGAAAGACATCAGTTTCTTCTTTAGTCTCATTTTAGCTTTACTGAATAAACAAACATCGATTAATTAAATGTTTATTTTCTCAAAGAAAACAAAATATAAACACAAACAGTGCGGATTAGGGTACTTTAGTAGCTACAATTTATGTTATAAAGAGTATTGCACTTATCGTTCTTTAAAACTTTAGTTTTGCCAGTAATTTCTTTTATAGCACGATATTAGTGCTGCAGCAACCATTATTGGAAACATTACTATAGACATTAGTTTTTTTTTAGTCTCATTTTAGCTTTACTGCATAAACAAACATCGATTAACTAAATGTTTATTTTCTCAAAGAAAACAAAATATCAACACAAAAACCGTGAATAAACGTACTTTAGTAGCTACAATTTATGTTATAAACAGTATTGCACTCATTGTTCTTTAAAACTTTAGTTCTGCCAGTAACTCCTTTTATAGTACTATATTAGTGCTGCAGCATCCATTCTTGGAAACATTACTATAGACATTAGTTTTCTCTGTAGTCTCATTGTAGCTTTACTGCATAAACAAACATCGAGTAATTAAATGTTTATTTTCTCAAAGAAATCAAAATATCAACACAAAAACCGTGGATTAACGTACTTTAGTAGCTATCATTTATATTAGAAAGAGTATTGCACTCATCGGCCTTTAAAACTTTAGTTTTGCCAAAAACTTCTTTTATAGAACTATATTAGTGCTGCAGCAACCATTCTTGGAAACATTACTATAGACATTAGTCTTTTCTTTAGTCTCATTTTAGCTTTACTGCATAAACAAACATTGATAAATTAAATGTTTATTTTCTCAAAGAAAACATAATATCAACACAAAAACCGTGAATAAACGTACTTTAGTAGCTACAATACATATTATAAAGTGTATTGCACTTATCGTTCTTTAAAACTTTAGTTCTGCCAGTAATTTCTTTTATAGCACTTTATTAGTGCTGCAGCAACCAATCTTGGAAACATTACTTTAGACATTAGCTTCTTCTTTAGTCTCGTTTTAGCTTTACTGCATTAAACAAACATCGAGTAACTACATGTTTAAATTCTCAAAGAAAACAAAATATCAAAACAAAAACCGTGAATTAATGTACTTTAGTAGCTACAATTCATATTATAAAGAGTATTGCACTTATCGTTCTTTAAAACTTTAGTTTTGCCAGTAATTTCTTTTATAGCACTATATTAGTGCTGCAGCATCCATTCTTGGAATCATTACTATAGACATTAGTTTTCTCTGTAGTCTCATTTTAGCTTTACTGCATAAACAAACATCGAGTAATTAAATGTTTATTTTCTCAAAGAAAACAAAATATCAACACAAAAACCGTAGATTAACGTACTTTAGTAGCTATCATTTATATTAGAAAGAGTATTGCACTCATCGGCCTTTAAAACTTTAGTTTTGCCAGTAACTTCTTTTATTGAACTATATTAGGGCTGCAGCAACCATTCTTGGAAACATTACTATAGACATTAGTTTTTTCTTTAGTCTCATTTTAGCTTTACTGCATTAAACAAACATCGAGTAATTAAATGTTTATTTTCTCAAAGAAAACAAAATATCAACACAAAAACCCTGGATTAACGTAATTTAGTAGCTATCATTTATATTAGAAAGAGTATTGCACTCATCGGCCTTTAAAACTTTAGTTTTGCCAGTAACTTCTTTTATTGAACTATATTAGTGCTGCAGCAACCATTCTTGGAAACATTACTATAGACATTAGTTTTTTCTTTAGTCTCATTTTAGCTTTACTGCATTAAACAAACAACGAGTAATTAAATGTTTATTTTCTCAAAGAAAACATAATATAAACACTAAAAGTGTGAATTAACGTACTTTAGTAGCTACAATTTATAATAGAAAGAGTATTGCACTCATCGGCCTTTAAAACTTTAGTTTTGCCAGTAACTTCTTCTACAGAACTATATTAGTGCTGCAGCAACCATTCTTGGAAACATTACTATAGACATTAGTTTTTTTTTAGTCTCATTTTAGCTTTACTGCATTAAACAAACATCGAGTAATTAAATGTTTATTCTCTCAAAGAAAACGAAATATCAACACAAAAACCGTGAATTAACGTACTTTAGTAGCTACAATTTATATTATAAAGAGTATTGTACTTATCGTTCTTTAAAAGTTTAGTTTTGCCAGTAATTTCTTTTATAGCACTATATTAGTGCTGCAGCATCCATTCTTGGAAACATTACTATAGACATTAGTTTTTTCTTTAGTCTCATTTTAGCTTTACTGCATTAAACAAACATCGAGTAATTAAATGTTTATTTTCTCAAAGACAACATAATATAAACACTAAAAGTGTGAATTTTATGCGCGCGCAGAATCGTCATGCATGGCTCCTGAATACGAGGCGAACTGATCACGTGATAATCACAACGATGGAAAGCAGAAATTAAATCAGCTGAAGCTGAAGCCGGCAGCGGACGATCGAAATGAAGAACTTACTGAAGTGATTATTTGTAGCTTATTTCACAATTTCCAGCAAAAGATTGATATCAATCAGTTTTAGTTTCAATCCTAGGCCCCTTTCAAACTTGATAAGAAACATCTAGGCCAGTGTGATAGATGATGCAGACCAAACTCGAAGAGCCACAACATTGAATGGCATGACAGCGTTGCAATCCAGCATGAAAATTTTTACTCTATTTAACAAAAATAATTAGGTTTTTCTTCTAAATGATCATTGTATTGCATATTTCCTTTCATTTTGTCCGAAGCAGATCAAAAGAGGTTACTAACACAGTTCTGAGTGTATTTCTTGCCAAAATTTGAGCACCAAGCAGAATTTTCATCTTGAAGGGGGGAGGGACGACAATCCCACCCCTTAAATCCCAGCAAATGATTTAGACTTAAAATGCTACAATTTGTTGGTATCAAAAGCATGTCACCCAGCTGAATGGCTCCTAAAAGCAATGACACCCTTTTGTTGTAGAAGTCACAATTTTCTTGTCAGGCACAACATTGTGCCTGTTTGTACAACAATAGGATACCATTGTTTTTAGGAGTCAATACGCTGCAATACAGTACTCCTTCAAATCAGAGACGCAGGAAGCAGTTAGGGAGCAGGGGGGGGGCTTGACCCTTCAAGGACAAACACCTCCTGAAACAAAAGGACACTTTGCTATCATAATTGCAAAATGTTGGGGGGCATGCGCTCACAGTGCCCCTATGGCTCCTACGACTCTGCTTCAAACTCATCTGCCTTTTTCATGAAGCACATAGATTTGATGAGCATAATTTACAATAAATGCATCTTGGTAAAAAGTTCCTCCCCTCCTCCCCTCCATCTTGAGCATAATTGTCTATTCTGGACCTTTGCATCAAATGGTAACAGTTTCAACAAAATTTTAAATTTAAAGATCCCACTATTTCATGGTCAGTTGAGGAATTCAAACAAGAAGACACAACAACTATCAGTGTAGTCACAGAAAAATGCTTAAAGACTTTACAGACTACATCACTGACTAATTCAGAATCATTCAAACATTAGGAGCAGGAAAGAATCAATCTGAAATTCCTTAGATTTTGTTTACATACTTGGCAATATTTACTCAAGCCTAAATGAAGATATGGCAATGCCTCAGGATTTGGTAGAATCCATCCTATTCAAACAGTGCCCAATCCTCTGTGGGAATGCGTTGAAAATCTTGTAAGTTCCAGCCAAAATTTGCATCTTGCAGGAGCTGTATCCAGACCAAACACATTTGAAGGAATACGTGATTTGATGTAAAGGGTGTAAAGTATCTGAAAAAAAAAAACAAGGGAGAAATTAGAGATTTTTGGTCAAACTGTTCTTTCCACCAAGTGCCAAATTGCAAAAATCAGAGAATGAGAATAGGGCAGAGACGTAGGAACCAGGGAGCACTGGGGGCAAGTGCCCCCCCAAGATTTTGCAATAAACAAAGAAGTGCCCTATTTATTTTCAGGAAATGCCCTTTCAGAGTAATGAAAAAAGTGCCCTTGAAGTGTCGTGCCCCTCCAAGTTTGAAATGCTTCCTACGTCCCTGGAATAGGGTGATGGACGTACAGTAATAACTGAAACATCATCGTGGAATTATTGCTAAACTTTGTAAAACAACTGAATATGCTTTCTTGCTAAGCAGCAACCAAACTTGCCATTCGTAGGTCAATCAATCACAAATAAATTCTGGTCTTTTGATATCAAAATATGCACTTAAAGCGCTTAGCAAGTAAGTCATAAAATGACAACCAAAATTATATTGTTATTATGCATTGAAGAGGCAAATAGTTCTTGTAAAAACATGATGAAACAAGGTAATAGAGCATCAGAGCACGAGGAGACTCTGAATACAAAAAGGCAGGACTGAAAAACAAAAGGCCATCCACTGACAACAACGGCAAGAATGCCAAGACAATAGAATGGCCTAGGCATGGATGCCGTGGTTGTTCAAATGCTGTTTACAAACTAAAACACGAAAATTAACAATGTTAGCCAATTTTTCGACAAGATCAGGTTTGAGAAATTGGAAGCTGAACATCTCGCCAACACAGTGGTGATAGTCTCGTTTTGCGGCAGGGAGTAGATTTTGCGCAAATTCCTGTTTTCTGGGGCTACTAAAATGTCCTTCTCTCCCGTCAGAAAATGACCTGCTGCAAGAAATTAAATATTTTTGTGGACAAACAACGACAGGATGAATGATCGGAATACGATTCATGAAATTATATATCCTAACGAAGCTGGGATAAAAATTTCCATGGCATATTCATTGTTTAGACCTTCCTACAAACTGCCTGTTTACATGTAAACAAACATGAGATATTTTTCGTCATCGAAAGCAGCCCTAACTTTATGGCAAAAAATGAAACAATTAGCCAATTTTCCAAGAATACTGACCTGTCTCAAAATGATGCTCACATCCTGCAGATAATGTCCAGAAACGTTCATCTTGCGGCAGGGACCAGTTTTTCCACAAAATACTTTTCTCTTTCTTGATTTTTTCTTGCAAAATATCGCCTTCAGCCCAAGGATAAGAAAGGCAAAAAATCCACCTTTATCGAAGCTTTCCAGGGTCGATGATTTTTTCAACCATATTTGATCCCCTTCTCGACACATTCGGCGTGTTCTCAAACTCAAGCCGCGTCTCAAGAGGCATGGATCACAATAGATTCCTTCGCAACTGCGTACAGTCCCCAGAAAATCACCCCTCTCCCACCTTCCTGTTTTGGCGGCTTGCGCAGACGCAAAAGCACTTTGCACAGCGGTCGAAACATTTCTGGTCTTACGTACTTTAGTAGCTACAATTTATAATAGAAAGAGTATTGCACTCATCGGCCTTTAAAACTTTAGTTTTGCCAGTAACTTCTTCTACAGAACTATATTAGTGCTGCAGCAACCATTCTTGGAAACATTACTATAGACATTAGTTTTTTTTTAGTCTCATTTTAGCTTTACTGCATTAAACAAACATCGAGTAATTAAATGTTTATTCTCTCAAAGAAAACGAAATATCAACACAAAAACCGTGAATTAACGTACTTTAGTAGCTACAATTTATATTATAAAGAGTATTGTACTTATCGTTCTTTAAAAGTTTAGTTTTGCCAGTAATTTCTTCTACAGAACTATATTAGTGCTGCAGCAACCATTCTTGGAAACATTACTATAGACATTAGTTTTTTTTTAGTCTCATTTTAGCTTTACTGCATTAAACAAACATCGAGTAATTAAATGTTTATTCTCTCAAAGAAAACGAAATATCAACACAAAAACCGTGAATTAACGTACTTTAGTAGCTACAATTTATATTATAAAGAGTATTGTACTTATCGTTCTTTAAAAGTTTAGTTTTGCCAGAAATTTCTTTTATAGCACTATATTAGTGCTGCAGCATCCATTCTTGGA
The DNA here is from genome assembly GCA_039566865.1 of Aurelia coerulea. Lineage (NCBI taxonomy): Eukaryota > Metazoa > Cnidaria > Scyphozoa > Semaeostomeae > Ulmaridae > Aurelia > Aurelia coerulea. The sequence goes on from CM076945.1 coordinate 19,168,252, forward strand.
AACATTACTATAGACATTAGTTTTTTCTTTAGTCTCATTTTAGCTTTACTGCATTAAACAAACATCGAGTAATTAAATGTTTATTTTCTCAAAGACAACATAATATAAACACTAAAAGTGTGAATTTTATGCGCGCGCAGAATCGTCATGCATGGCTCCTGAATACGAGGCGAACTGATCACGTGATAATCACAACGATGGAAAGCAGAAATTAAATCAGCTGAAGCTGAAGCCGGCAGCGGACGATCGAAATGAAGAACTTACTGAAGTGATTATTTGTAGCTTATTTCACAATTTCCAGCAAAAGATTGATATCAATCAGTTTTAGTTTCAATCCTAGGCCCCTTTCAAACTTGATAAGAAACATCTAGGCCAGTGTGATAGATGATGCAGACCAAACTCGAAGAGCCACAACATTGAATGGCATGACAGCGTTGCAATCCAGCATGAAAATTTTTACTCTATTTAACAAAAATAATTAGGTTTTTCTTCTAAATGATCATTGTATTGCATATTTCCTTTCATTTTGTCCGAAGCAGATCAAAAGAGGTTACTAACACAGTTCTGAGTGTATTTCTTGCCAAAATTTGAGCACCAAGCAGAATTTTCATCTTGAAGGGGGGAGGGACGACAATCCCACCCCTTAAATCCCAGCAAATGATTTAGACTTAAAATGCTACAATTTGTTGGTATCAAAAGCATGTCACCCAGCTGAATGGCTCCTAAAAGCAATGACACCCTTTTGTTGTAGAAGTCACAATTTTCTTGTCAGGCACAACATTGTGCCTGTTTGTACAACAATAGGATACCATTGTTTTTAGGAGTCAATACGCTGCAATACAGTACTCCTTCAAATCAGAGACGCAGGAAGCAGTTAGGGAGCAGGGGGGGGGGGCTTGACCCTTCAAGGACAAACACCTCCTGAAACAAAAGGACACTTTGCTATCATAATTGCAAAATGTTGGGGGGCATGCGCTCACAGTGCCCCTATGGCTCCTACGACTCTGCTTCAAACTCATCTGCCTTTTTCATGAAGCACATAGATTTGATGAGCATAATTTACAATAAATGCATCTTGGTAAAAAGTTCCTCCCCTCCTCCCCTCCATCTTGAGCATAATTGTCTATTCTGGACCTTTGCATCAAATGGTAACAGTTTCAACAAAATTTTAAATTTAAAGATCCCACTATTTCATGGTCAGTTGAGGAATTCAAACAAAAAGACACAACAACTATCAGTGTAGTCACAGAAAAATGCTTAAAGACTTTACAGACTACATCACTGACTAATTCAGAATCATTCAAACATTAGGAGCAGGAAAGAATCAATCTGAAATTCCTTAGATTTTGTTTACATACTTGGCAATATTTACGCAAGCCTAAATGAAGATATGGCAATGCCTCAGGATTTGGTAGAATCCATCCTATTCAAACAGTGCCCAATCCTCTGTGGGAATGCGTTGAAAATCTTGTAAGTTCCAGCCAAAATTTGCATCTTGCAGGAGCTGTATCCAGACCAAACACATTTGAAGGAATACGTGATTTGATGTAAAGGGTGTAAAGTATCTGAAAAAAAAACAAGGGAGAAATTAGAGATTTTTGGTCAAACTGTTCTTTCCACCAAGTGCCAAATTGCAAAAATCAGAGAATGAGAATAGGGCAGAGACGTAGGAACCAGGGAGCACTGGGGGCAAGTGCCCCCCCAAGATTTTGCAATAAACAAAGAAGTGCCCTATTTATTTTCAGGAAATGCCCTTTCAGAGTAATGAAAAAAGTGCCCTTGAAGTGTCGTGCCCCTCCAAGTTTGAAATGCTTCCTACGTCCCTGGAATAGGGTGATGGACGTACAGTAATAACTGAAACATCATCGTGGAATTATTGCTAAACTTTGTAAAACAACTGAATATGCTTTCTTGCTAAGCAGCAACCAAACTTGCCATTCGTAGGTCAATCAATCACAAATAAATTCTGGTCTTTTGATATCAAAATATGCACTTAAAGCGCTTAGCAAGTAAGTCATAAAATGACAACCAAAATTATATTGTTATTATGCATTGAAGAGGCAAATAGTTCTTGTAAAAACATGATGAAACAAGGTAATAGAGCATCAGAGCACGAGGAGACTCTGAATACAAAAAGGCAGGACTGAAAAACAAAAGGCCATCCACTGACAACAACGGCAAGAATGCCAAGACAATAGAATGGCCTAGGCATGGATGCCGTGGTTGTTCAAATGCTGTTTACAAACTAAAACACGAAAATTAACAATGTTAGCCAATTTTTCGACAAGATCAGGTTTGAGAAATTGGAAGCTGAACATCTCGCCAACACAGTGGTGATAGTCTCGTTGTGCGGCAGGGAGTAGATTTTGCGCAAATTCCTGTTTTCTGGGGCTACTAAAATGTCCTTCTCTCCCGTCAGAAAATGACCTGCTGCAAGAAATTAAATATTTTTGTGGACAAACAACGACAGGATGAATGATCGGAATACGATTCATGAAATTATATATCCTAACGAAGCTGGGATAAAAATTTCCATGGCATATTCATTGTTTAGACCTTCCTACAAACTGCCTGTTTACATGTAAACAAACATGAGATATTTTTCGTCATCGAAAGCAGCCCTAACTTTATGGCAAAAAATGAAACAATTAGCCAATTTTCCAAGAATACTGACCTGTCTCAAAATGATGCTTACATCCTGCAGATAATGTCCAGAAACGTTCATCTTGCGGCAGGGACCAGTTTTTCCACAAAATACTTTTCTCTTTCTTGATTTTTTCTTGCAAAATATCGCCTTCAGCCCAAGGATAAGAAAGGCAAAAAATCCACCTTTATCGAAGCTTTCCAGGGTCGATGATTTTTTCAACCATATTTGATCCCCTTCTCGACACATTCGGCGTGTTCTCAAACTCAAGCCGCGTCTCAAGAGGCATGGATCACAATAGATTCCTTCGCAACTGCGTACAGTCCCCAGAAAATCACACCTCTCCCACCTTCCTGTTTTGGCGGCTTGCGCAGACGCAAAAGCACTTTGCACAGCGGTCGAAACATTTCTGGTCTTTGCTGAATTAACGTACTTTAGTAGCTACAATTTATAATAGAAAGAGTATTGCACTCATCGGCCTTTAAAACTTTAGTTTTGCCAGTAACTTCTTCTATAGAACTATATTAGTGCTGTAGCAACCTTTCTTGGAAACATTACTAGAGACGTTAGTTTTCTGTATTCTAATTTTAGCTTTACTGCATAAACAAACATCGAGTAATTAAATGTTTATTTTCTCAAAGAAAACAAAATATCAACACAAAAACCGTAGATTAACGTACTTTAGTAGCTATCATTTATATTAGAAAGAGTATTGCACTCATCGGCCTTTAAAACTTTAGTTTTGCCAGTAACTTCTTTTATTGAACTATATTAGGGCTGCAGCAACCATTCTTGGAAACATTACTATAGACATTAGTTTTTTTTTAGTCTCATTTTAGCTTTACTGCATTAAACAAACATCGAGTAATTAAATGTTTATTTTCTCAAAGAAAACATAATATAAACACTAAAAGTGTGAATTAACGTACTTTAGTAGCTACAATTTATAATAGAAAGAGTATTGCACTCATCGGCCTTTAAAACTTTAGTTTTGCCAGTAACCTCTTCTATAGAACTATAGTAGTGCTGCAGCAACCATTCTTGGAAACATTACTACAGACATTAGTTTTTTTTAGTCTCATTTTAGCTTTACTGCATTAAACAAACATCGAGTAATTAAATGTTTATTTTCTCAAAGAAAACAAAATATAAACACAAAAAGTGTGGATTAGGGTACTTTAGTAGCTACAATTTATGTTATAAACAGTATTGCACTCATTGTTCTTTAAAACTTTAGTTCTGCCAGTAACTCCTTTTATAGCACTTTATTAGTGCTGCAGCATCCATTCTTGGAAACATTACTATAGACATTAGATTTCTCTGTAGTCTCATTTTAGCTTTACTGCATAAACAAACATCGATAAATTAAATGTTTATTTTCTCAAAGAAAACATAAGATAAACACAAAATGTATGAATTAACGTACTTTAGTAGCTTTAATTTATAATAGAAAGAGTAATGCACTCATAGGCCTTTAAAACTTTAGTTCTGCCAGTAACTCCTTTTATAGCACTATATTAGTGCTGCAGCATCCATTCTTAAAAACATTACTACAGACATTAGTTTTTTCTTTAGTCTCATTTTAGCTTTACTGCATTAAACAAACATCGAGTAATTAAATGTTTATTTTCTCAAAGAAAACATAATATAAACACTAAAAGTGTGAATTAACGTACTTTAGTAGCTACAATTTATAATAGAAAGAGTATTGCACTCATCGGCCTTTAAAACTTTAGTTTTGCCAGTAACCTCTTCTATAGAACTATATTAGTGCTGCAGCATCCATTCTTGGATACATTACTACAGACATTAGTTTTCTCTGTAGTCTCATTTTAGCTTTACTGCATAAACAAACATCGAGTAATTAAATGTTTATTTTCTCAAAGAAAACAAAATATCAACACAAAAACCGTAGATTAACGTACTTTAGTAGCTATCATTTATATTAGAAAGAGTATTGCACTCATCGGCCTTTAAAACTTTAGTTTTGCCAGTAACTTCTTTTATTGAACTATATTAGGGCTGCAGCAACCATTCTTGGAAACATTACTATAGACATTAGTTTTTTCTTTAGTCTCATTTTAGCTTTACTGCATTGAACAAACATCGAGTAATTAAATGTTTATTTTCTCAAAGAAAACATAATATAAACACTAAAAGTGTGAATTAACGTACTTTAGTAGCTACAATTTATAATAGAAAGAGTATTGCACTCATCGGCCTTTAAAACTTTAGTTTTGCCAGTAACCTCTTCTATAGAACTATAGTAGTGCTGCAGCAACCATTCTTGGAAACATTACTATAGACATTAGTTTTTTTTTAGTCTCATTTTAGCTTTACTGCATTAAACAAACATCGAGTAATTAAATGTTTATTCTCTCAAAGAAAACGAAATATCAACACAAAAACCGTGAATTAACGTACTTTAGTAGCTACAATTTATATTATAAAGAGTATTGCACTTGTCGTTCTTTAAAAGTTTACTTTTGCCAGTAATTTCTTTTATAGCACTATATTAGTGCTGCAGCATCCATTCTTGGAAACATTACTATAGACATTAGATTTCTCTGTAGTCTCATTTTAGCTTTACTGCATAAACAAACATCGATAAATTAAATGTTTATTTTCTCAAAGAAAACATAAGATAAACACAAAATGTATGAATTAACGTACTTTAGTAGCTACAATTTATAATAGAAAGAGTATTGCACTCATCGGCCTTTAAAACTTTAGTTTTGCCAGTAACCTCTTCTATAGAACTATATTAGTGCTGCAGCATCCATTCTTGGAAAAATTACTACAGACATTAGTTTTCTCTGTAGTCTCATTTTAGCTTTACTGCATAAAAAACATCGAGTAATTAAATGTTTATTTTCTCAAAGAAAACAAAATATCAACACAAAAACCGTAGATTAACGCACTTTAGTAGCTATCATTTATATTAGAAAGAGTATTGCACTCATCGGCCTTTAAAACTTTAGTTTTGCCAGTAACTTCTTTTATTGAACTATATTAGGGCTGCAGCAACCATTCTTGGAAACATTACTATAGACATTAGTTTTTTCTTTAGTCTCATTTTAGCTTTACTGCATTAAACAAACATCGAGTAATTAAATGTTTATTTTCTCAAGGAAAACATAATATAAACACTAAAAGTGTGAATTAACGTACTTTAGTAGCTACAATTTATAATAGAAAGAGTATTGCACTCATCGGCCTTTAAAACTTTAGTTTTGCCAGTAACCTCTTCTATAGAACTATAGTAGTGCTGCAGCAACCATTCTTGAAAACATTACTACAGACATTAGTTTTTTTTAGTCTCATTTTAGCTTTACTGCATTAAACAAACATCGAGTAATTAAATGTTTATTCTCTCAAAGAAAACGAAATATCAACACAAAAACCGTGAATTAACGTACTTTAGTAGCTACAATTTATATTATAAAGAGTATTGCACTTATCGTTCTTTAAAAGTTTACTTTTGCCAGTAATTTCTTTTATAGCACTATATTAGTGCTGCAGCATCCATTCTTGGAAAAATTACTATAGACATTAGTTTTCTCTGTAGTCTCATTTTAGCTTTACTGCATAAACAAACATCGATAAATTAAATGTTTATTTTCCCAAAGAAAACATAATATAAACACAAAAAGTGTGAATTGACGTACTTTAGTAGCTTTAATTTATAATAGAAAGAGTATTGCACTCATCGGCCTTTAAAACTTTAGTTTGGCCAGTAACTTCTTTGCCAGTTCTGCAGCAACCATTCTTGAAAACATTACTAAAGACATTAGTTTTTTCTTTAGTCTCATTTTAGCTTTACTGCATTAAACAAACATCGAGTAATTAAATGTTAATTTTCTCAAAGAAAACATAATATAAACACTAAAAGTGTGAATTAACGTACTTTAGTAGCTACAATTTATAATAGAAAGAGTATTGCACTCATCGGCCTTTAAAACTTTAGTTTTGCCAGTAACTTCTTCTATAGAACTATATTAGTGCTGCAGCAACCATTCTTGGAAACATTACCATAGACATTAGTTTTTTTTTAGTCTCATTTTAGCTTTACTGCATAAACAAACATCGATAAATTAAATGTTTATTTTCTCAAAGAAAACATAATATAAACACTAAAAGTGTGGATTAACGTACTTTAGTAGCTTTAAGTTATATTATTAAAAGTATTGCACTCATCGGCCTTTAAAACTTTAGTTCTGCCAGTAATTTCTTTTTTAGCACTATATTAGTGCGGCAGCATCCATTCTTGGAAACATTACTATAGACATTAGTTTTCTCTGTAGTCTCATTTTAGCTTTACGGCATAAACAAACATCGATAAATTAAATGTTTATTTTCTCAAAGAAAACATCATCTACATACAAAAAGTGTGAATTAACGTTCTTTAGTAGCTTTAATTTATAATAGAAAGAGTAATGCACTCATCGGCCTATAAAACTTTAGTTTTGCCAGTAACTTCTTTTATTGAACTATATTAGTGCTGCAGCAACCATTCTTGGAAACATTACTATAGACATTAGTTTTTTCTTTAGTCTCATTTTAGCATTACTGCATTAAACAAACATCGAGTAATTAAATGTTTATTTCCTCAAAGAAAACAAAATATCAACACAAAAACCATAGATTAACGTACTTTAGTAGCTACAATTTATATTATTAAAAGTATTGCACTCATCGGCCTTTAAAACTTTAGTTCTGCCAGTAATTTCTTTTTTAGCACTATATTAGTGCGGCAGCATCCATTCTTGGAAACATTACTATAGACATTAGTTTTCTCTGTAGTCTCATTTTAGCTTTACGGCATAAACAAACATCGATAAATTAAATGTTTATTTTCTCAAAGAAAACATCATCTACATACAAAAAGTGTGAATTAACGTACTTTAGTAGCTTTAATTTATAATAGAAAGAGTAATGCACTCACAGGCCTTTAAAACTTTAGTTTTGACAGTAACTTCTTTGCCAGTGCTGCAGCAACCATTCTTGGAAACATTACTATAGACATTAGTTTTTTCTTTAGTCTCATTTTAGCTTTACTGAATAAACAAACATCGATAAATTAAAAGTTTATTTTCTCAAAGAAAACATAATATAAACACTAAAAATGTGGATTAACGTACTTTAGTAGCTTTAAGTTATATTATTAAAAGTATTGCACTCATCGGCCTTTAAAACTTTAGTTCAGTCAGTAATTTCTTTTTTAGCACTATATTAGTGCTGCAGCAACCATTCTTGGAAACATTACTATAGACATTAGTCTTTTCATTAATCTCATTTTAGCTCTACTGCATAAACAAACATCGATTAATTAAATGTTTATTTTCTCAAAGAAAACAAAATATAAACACAAAAAGTGTGGATTAGGGTACTTTAGTAGCTACAATATATGTTATAAACAGTATTGCACTCATTGTTCTTTAAAACTTTAGTTCTGCCAGTAACTCCTTCTATAGCACTATATTAGTGCTGCAGCATCCATTCTTGGAAACATTACTATAGACATTAGTTTTCTCTGTAGTCTCATTTTAGCTTTACTGCATAAATAAACATCGAGTAGTTAAATGTTTATTTTCTCAAAGAAAACAAAATATCAACACAAAAACCGTGGATTAACGTACTTTAGTGGCTATCATTTATATTAGAAAGAGTATTGCACTCATCGGCCTTTAAAACTTTAGTTCTGCCAGTGATTTCTTTTATAGCACTTTATTAGTGCTGCAGCATCCATTCTTGGAAACATTACTATAGACATTAGATTTCTCTGTAGTCTCATTTTAGCTTTACTGCATAAACAAACATCGATAAATTAAATGTTTATTTTCTCAAAGAAAACATAAAATAAACACAAAATGTATGAATTAACGTACTTTAGTAGCTTTAATTTATAATAGAAAGAGTAATGCACTCATAGGCCTTTTAAACTTTAGTTTTGACAGTAACTTCTTTGCCAGTGCTGCAGCAACCATTCTTGGAAACAGTACTATAGACATTAGTTTTTTCTTTAGTCTCATTTTAGCTTTACTGAATAAACAAACATCGATAAATTAAAAGTTTATTTTCTCAAAGAAAACATAATATAAACACTAAAAATGTGGATTAACGTACTTTAGTAGCTTTAAGTTATATTATTAAAAGTATTGCACTCATCGGCCTTTAAAACTTTAGTTCAGTCAGTAATTTCTTTTTTAGCACTATATTAGTGCTGCAGCAACCATTCTTGGAAACATTACTATAGACATTAGTCTTTTCATTAATCTCATTTTAGCTCTACTGCATAAACAAACATCGATTAATTAAATGTTTATTTTCTCAAAGAAAACAAAATATAAACACAAAAAGTGTGGATTAGGGTACTTTAGTAGCTACAATATATGTTATAAACAGTATTGCACTCATTGTTCTTTAAAACTTTAGTTCTGCCAGTAACTCCTTCTATAGCACTATATTAGTGCTGCAGCATCCATTCTTGGAAACATTACTATAGACATTAGTTTTCTCTGTAGTCTCATTTTAGCTTTACTGCATAAATAAACATCGAGTAGTTAAATGTTTATTTTCTCAAAGAAAACAAAATATCAACACAAAAACCGTGGATTAACGTACTTTAGTGGCTATCATTTATATTAGAAAGAGTATTGCACTCATCGGCCTTTAAAACTTTAGTTCTGCCAGTGATTTCTTTTATAGCACTTTATTAGTGCTGCAGCATCCATTCTTGGAAACATTACTATAGACATTAGATTTCTCTGTAGTCTCATTTTAGCTTTACTGCATAAACAAACATCGATAAATTAAATGTTTATTTTCTCAAAGAAAACATAAAATAAACACAAAATGTATGAATTAACGTACTTTAGTAGCTTTAATTTATAATAGAAAGAGTAATGCACTCATAGGCCTTTTAAACTTTAGTTTTGACAGTAACTTCTTTGCCAGTGCTGCAGCAACCATTCTTGGAAACATTACTATAGACATTAGTTTTTTCCTTAGTCTCATTTTAGCTTTACTGCATTAAACAAACATCGAGTAATTAAATGTTTATTCTCTCAGAGAAAACGAAATATAAACACAAAAAGTGTGAATTGACGTACTTTAGTAGCTTTAATTTATAATAGAAAGAGTAATGCACTCATCGGCCTTTAAAACTTTAGTTCTGCCAGTAATTTCTTTTTTAGCACTATATTAGTGCGGCAGCATCCATTCTTGGAAACATTACTATAGACATTAGTTTTCTCTGTAGTCTCATTTTAGCTTTACGGCATAAACAAACATCGATAAGTTAAATGTTTATTTTCTCAAAGAAAACATCATCTACATACAAAAAGTGTGAATTAACGTACTTTAGTAGCTTTAATTTATAATAGAAAGAGTAATGCACTCATCGGCCTATAAAACTTTAGTTTTGCCAGTAACTTCTTTTATTGAACTATATTAGTGCTGCAGCAACCATTCTTGGAAACATTACTATAGACATTAGTTTTTTCTTTAGTCTCATTTTAGCTTTACTGCATTCAACAAACATCGAGTAATAAAAAGTTTATTTTCTCAAAGAAAACAAAATATAAACACAAAAAGTGTGGATTAGGGTACTTTAGTAGCTACAATTAATGTTATAAACAGTATTGCACTCATTGTTCTTTAAAACTTTAGTTCTGCCAGTAACTCCTTTTATAGCACTATATTAGTGCTGCAGCAACCATTTTTGGAAACATTACGATAGACATCAGTTTCTTCTTTAGTCTCATTTTAGCTTTACTGCATAAACAAACCTCGATAAATTAATCGTTTACTTTCTCAAAGAAAACATAATATAAACACTAAAAGTGTGAATTAACGTACTTTAGTAGCTACAATTTATAATAGAAAGAGTATTGCACTAATCGTCCTTTAAAACTTTAGTTTTGCCAGTAACTTCTTCCATAGAACTATATTTGTGCTGCAGCAACCATTCTTGGAAACATTACTATAGACATTAGTTTTTTTTAGTCTCATTTTAGCTTTACTGCATAAACAAACATCGATAAATTAAATGTTTATTTTCTCAAAGAAAACATAAAATAAACACAAAATGTGTGAATTAACGTACTTTAGTAGCTTTAATTTATAATAGAAAGAGTATTGCACTCATCGTTCTTTAAAACCTTAGTTTTGCCAGTAACTTCTTTTATAGCACTATATTAGTGCTGCAGTAACCCCTCTTGGAAACATTACTATAGACATTAGTTTTTTCTTTCGTCTCATTTTAGCTTTACTGCATAAACAAACATCGAGTAAATAAATGGTTATTTTCTCAAAGAAAACAAAATATCAACACGAAAACCGTGGATTAACGTACTTTAGTAGCTACAATTTATATTAGAAAGAGTATTGCACTCATCGGCCTTTAAAACTTCAGTCTTGCCGGTAATTTCTTTTATAACACTTTATTAGTGCTGCAGCAACCATTTTTGGAAACATTACTATAGACATTAGTTTTTCTTTAGTCTCATTTTAGCTTTACTGCATTAATTAAACATCGATAAATTAAAAGTTTATTTTCTCAAAGAAAACATAATACAAACACTAAAAGTGTGGATTAACGTACTTTAGTAGCTTTAAGTTATATTATTAAAAGTATTGCACTCATCGTTCTTTAAAACTTTAGTTCTGCCAGTAACTTCTTTTATAGCTCTATATTAGTGCTGCAGCAACCATTTTTGGAAACATTACGATAGACATCAGTTTCTTCTTTAGTCTCATTTTAGCTTTACTGCATAAACAAACCTCGATAAATTAATCGTTTACTTTCTCAAAGAAAATATAATATAAACACAAAAAGTGTGGATTAACGTAGTTTAGTAGCTACAATTTATAATATTAACAGTATTGCACTCATCGTTCTTTAAAACCTTAGTTTTGCCAGTAACTTCTTTTATAGCACTATATTAGTGCTGCAGTAACCCCTCTTGGAAACATTACTATAGACATTAGTTTTTTCTTTCGTCTCATTTTAGCTTTACTGCATAAACAAACATCGAGTAAATAAATGGTTATTTTCTCAAAGAAAACAAAATATCAACACGAAAACCGTGGATTAACGTACTTTAGTAGCTACAATTTATATAAGGAAGAGTATTGCACTCATCGTTCTTCAAAACTTTAGTTCTAACAGTAACTCCTTTTATATTAGTGCTGCAGCAACCATTCTTAGAAACATTATTATAGACAGTAGTCTTTACTTTAGTCTCATTTTAGCTTGACTGCATAAACAAACATCGAGTAATTAAATGTTTATTTTCTCAAAGAAAACAAAATATCAACACAAAAACCGTGAATTGACGTATTTTAGAAGCTACAATTCATATTATAAAGTGTATTGCACTTATCGTTCTTTAAAACTTTAGTTTTGCTAGTAATTTTTTTTATAGCACTATATTATTAGTGCTGCATCATCCATTCTTGAAAACATTAATATAGACATTAGTTTTCTCTGTAGTCTCATTTTAGTTTTACTGCATAAACAAACATCGAGTAATTAAATGTTTATTTCCTCAAAGAAAACAAAATATCAACAAGCCCGAATCTCAGGGTAGATCCCAGTCCCCTGGTTTGATAAAGGAATCTCACTCATACGTCAAACTGTTTCCGCTATCCCGTCAGTTGTTCTCGTATATGGTTCAAGACAGTCATCAAAGTTTCTTGTGGTACTGAAGATTTTGCTGTATACTGGCTTCTAGTAGCGAGATGTCGACTACTGTTTAACCGAACCATCGCACAGATAAAAGATTTGCCCGTTCAATTCGTGCACAGACACTAGAAGGATCTATCAAGATCAGAATTACTTGGCAAATCAACAAGCCAGCCAATCAATGTGTGTATGACAATTAGCAAACGAAAGAGTAAACATCGGAATGGTGCATTTATAGCCCATTTGATATGCTTGCTGCCGATAATGAATCAATAAATTCTGAAACTGAACCACAAGCAGCAAAGCTAGACAATCGCCCGAGTTGGCAACAACATTCTTGATGCCCACCTACCCTTACCGCAGACGTCAAACAAAGGGAATTCGCCAGTCAAATTGAGCCTAGAAGTCGTGCAAAATCGAATGACAGAAGTTTTTCTCTCCAAAGCGAAGGAACACGTGAACCCAAGCATCCCCGCCCCAAGCAGATCCAGTTGCCACCCCCCTCACACAGAGCCTGAAACAGCCATGTAAGCCACAACAGCCACTGCAGTTCCATTTGTCCTTTAACCAAGGTAACATTCCTTCTTTATTTCAGTTGCCTCGTCGCCCATTGCCTCGTTGCTCATTATTGCACTTTCCCGACGTTACGCCTAAAAGATTTATATCGAATTGATCACCTCTCTGTATTCATCAGCAAAAAAAAAAACAATGTATAAAAGCCTGAACATTTTTTATATGGCGAGCAAGGAGACATAGATATGAGTTCTTGTATGGTGCATTCTTTAACCCTTTCTCGGCCTCCCCCTTTCTTGGCTCCTCGATTTTTTGCACACCTAGAATACCCTTGCTTGGCTAAGCCACATCAACAAATTTCAGGCGTGACATACTGTGTCAGCACTGTGAGGGTCCCAATAGCTTAGGCCTCACGAGTAGGCCTGCAACTCAAATGTCATGTGTCTGATCACTTTGTGGCACACAGCGTAAATCAAAGCTACAAGACGGGAACACCATCCCTCCCAGGGCACCATTTTTTTTTCAAGGCAAATAATTCACCAGCAAACCCCCCCTTCTCTATTGCCAGTAACCCCCCTCTTTTTTTCAGGTAAAAAACGCCTACCCCATTATTGCGTCAATATTTAGTCGCCTGTTCTTTATCAATCACCAGATTCGTGTTTATCTGTGTTTTTATGAGGGTCATTGAAGCCCGGAATCTTTTCAAATATTGCAGATAATTGTCCGTCTTCGTCCATGCGGAGTGGTGCCACATTATAAAAAAAACACATCATTAAATTTACTCCCATGGTGACCGAACTGTCTTCACCAAAGGGTTTAGATGCGCTCTCTCTCTGCAGTTTCCGTGTATTTCAAAACCTGGAATTTTCGGTTTTCATTTGCGTCTAGCTTTACTCACGGCAAAATTAAACCATGACTATGATTCACGTAAGAGCACATCCGGCGATACATAATATGGTTTCATACCTCTCCAGCAAATACAAAATAGTTGAATACATTTATTTATTATTCATTTAGTTATAATTATCATATTATCATTCGATATTCCTATTTATTACCTAAATGTTTCGATTTTATTACCATTTAATTTTGTTATTTAATTGTGTTGTTGGTCAGGGACCCGCCGTTGTTCTTCTGCGCCTTCCGCGAGGTTCTTATTGAGCGTTTTACACAGTCATCCGGATACATACACCCCTATGGTTATGAAACACAACTGCAAGGTCATGGTCTGTACCATGGGTCTACGCCCACCCCTGTCTCCCCTCCAGTCTCGTTTTGTAATGCAAATAAGAAATCCTTGATAGATCACCCTGATAGGCAGAATACTTTCATACCTGGAAGGAAAGTTATCAGATCGTTGAGCCTTTAACTATCCCACCAACTGCTCATTTTCACTGCTGTCTCAAGGGATGTCGGCTTTGGTTCCCACAACAACAATCAATGGGTGTGTGCACCTGTATGTGTACGAACTGAAATCGATCCACTGGAAGGAAATTTCCTTGTCTGAGTCCGTGTTGCTTGTGGAAAAATGATTTTAAATAAATTATAGGGCAAACGTTCAAACCTATAACCGCAACAAACACACGTAACCTGTGAAACGATAAATGCAACTCAAGGAGCAACAACCAAAATGAACTCCTGACTAGTGAAAAGCTGTTATACATTCTGCAAGAGAAAACGACTTACTCAACAACCCTGAAGAAAAACAAAATAATAACTTGTAGCTACAGTAAAGAGCAACGTGTAATAACCAAAACGCGTTTTGGTCGCACATTCGTCGGTTCGGCTTGTGCGAAGAACAATCTTGTACCCCCTCTCAGCGGTAACCTCAGCTTGGACATTTGATCAGCCCAATCTTGAAAATCATCAGAAATCATGGCCGTCTTGCGAAGATCACTCTCCATTCCTGACAATCACAGATTCAAAATCACAAGCATACACCGGGAGTCGTCAATGTCATAGCTGATTGCAAGATAAAATAAGACAATTTCTTCAGCACATTCTTCAAACTGAAGCCTGTGGCCAGTTAGGATCTAATAGAAGTTTCAAACGAGACTTGGGAACTTTAGAGCTGACCAAGTCGCGTCCAGGATGTTTGTTTTGTTTTGATAACTTAACTTGTTTTGTTTTTATAACAATAACTTGAGCTCGACCTACATTAGCCGCCCCCCCCCCACCAGCACCAGGTTCCGTTGAGCTTTGGGGCGTATCTTGGCGTATCTTGGCAGTTAGGCCACCAAATATGGTGGCGAAAATTTACAATTTATCAGTCCTTAGGCCCGATATATAACCTTATCATCTAGTTTAGGCCTAAGTCTATATTATTTGTAGTGTAGTTCTTGTGGCTCATTATGAGTCGCCATCTTCAAAGCTTATGTTTACGAAAAGAGGCATGTCTGGTACCCTCGCTGTTGGGACAGAGGACCTGAGGGCAGGAAAAATCCCTGCAGCTGGCCTCACAAGTACCCACTACGGGGGACCAAGAAAGATGCAAAGAAAAAAATCAAAGGAAAAAGAAAAAGAAAAATAACACAATCAGCTGGGGCAACTGATACCTCAGGTACTTCATGGCAGGACAAAATGTACCTCCTATGCTGACCTAGGGGATCTTAAAGTTTCTTAATTGTTTACATATCGAATGCCAGATGCGACCCCAAAAGCTGCCAAACTGTGTCTCTTTTCTTAGTCCTATCTTCAGGTTCGGTGCAAAGGGTGTTCCGAAATGGTCTCAGGGCGATAGGGGAGTTAATCTGCCGTTTACGGAGTAAAATAGACATTAGTTTTCTCTGTAGTCTCATTTTAGTTTTACTGCATAAACAAACATCGAGTAATTAAATGTTTATTTCCTCAAAGAAAACAAAATATCAACACAAAAACCATAGATTAACGTACTTTAGTAGCTACAATTTATATTAGAATGAGTATTGCACTCATCGGCCTTTAAAACTTTAGTCTTGCCAATATTTTCTTTTATAGCACTTGGTGCTGCAGCAACCATTCTTGGAAACATTACTATAGACATTAGTTTTTTCTTTAGTATCATTTTAGCTTTACTGCATAAACAAACATCGAGTAATTAAATGTTTATTTTCTCAAAGAAAACAAAATATCAACACAAAAACCGTAAATTAACGTACTTTAGAAGCTACAATTCATATTATAAAGTGTATTGCACTTGTCGTTCTTTAAAACTTTAGTTTTGCTAGTAATTTCTTTTATAGCACTATATTAGTGCTGCAGCATCCATTCTTGGAAACATTACTATAGACATTAGTTTTCTCTGTAGTCTCATTTTAGCTTTACTGCATAAACAAACATCGAGTAAATAAATGGTTATTTTCTCAAAGAAAACAAAATATCAACACGAAAACCGTGGATTAACGTACTTTAGTAGCTACAATTTATATTAGAAAGAGTATTGCACTCATCGGCCTTTAAAACTTCAGTCTTGCCAGTAATTTCTTTTATAACACTTTATTAGTGCTGCAGCAACCATTCTTGGAAACATTACTATAGACATTAGTTTTTTCTTTAGTCTCATTTTAGCTTCACTGCATAAACAAACATCGATAAATTAAAAGTTTCCTTTCTCAAAGAAGACATAATATAAACACTAAAAGTGTGGATTAACGTACTTTAGTAGCTTTAATTTATATTATTAAAAGTATTGCACTCATCGTTCTTCAAAACTTTAGTTCTGCCAGTATCTTCTTTTATAGCTCTATATTAGTGCTGCAGCAACCATTCTTGGAAACATTACGATAGACATCAGTTTCTTCTTTAGTCTCATTTTAGCTTTACTGCATAAAAAACATCGATTAATTAAATGTTTATTTTCTCAAAGAAAACAAAATATAAACACAAACAGTGCGGATTAACGTACTTTAGTAGCTTTAATTTATATTATTAAAAGTATTGCACTCATCGTTCTTTAAAACTTTAGTTCTGCCAGTAACTCCTTTTATAGCACTATATTAGTGCTGCAGCAACCATTCTTAGAAACATTATTATAGACAGTAGTCTTTTCTTTAGTCTCATTTTAGCTTGACTGCATAAACAAACATCGAGTAATTAAATGTTTATTTTCTCAAAGAAAACAAAATATCAACACAAAAACCGTAAATTAACGTACTTTAGAAGCTACAATTCATATTATAAAGTGTATTGAACTTGTCGTTCTTTAAAACTTTAGTTTTGCTAGTAATTTCTTTTATAGCACTATATTAGTGCTGCAGCATCCATTCTTGGAAACATTACTATAGACATTAGTTTTCTCTGTAGTCTCATTTTACCTTTACTGCATAAACAAACATCGAGTAAATAAATGGTTATTTTCTCAAAGAAAACAAAATATCAACACGAAAACCGTGGATTAACGTACTTTAGTAGCTACAATTTATATTAGAAAGAGTATTGCATTAATCGGCCTTTAAAACTTTAGTTTTGCCAGTAATTTCTTTTATAACACTTTATTAGTGCTGCAGCAACCATTCTTGGAAACATTACTATAGACATTAGTTTTTTCTTTAGTCTCATTTTAGCTTCACTGCATAAACAAACATCGATAAATTAAAAGTTTCCTTTCTCAAAGAAGACATAATATAAACACTAAAAGTGTGGATTAACGTACTTTAGTAGCTTTAAGTTATATTATTAAAAGTATTGCACTCATCGTTCTTCAAAACTTTAGTTCTGCCAGTATCTTCTTTTATAGCTCTATATTAGTGCTGCAGCAACCATTCTTGGAAATATTACGATAGACATCAGTTTCTTCTTTAGTCTCATTTTAGCTTTACTGCATAAAAAAACATCGATTAATTAAATGTTTATTTTCTCAAAGAAAACAAAATATAAACACAAACAGTGCGGATTAACGTACTTTAGTAGCTTTAATTTATATTATTAAAAGTATTGCACTCATCGTTCTTTAAAACTTTAGTTCTGCCAGTAACTCCTTTTATAGCACTATATTAGTGCTGCAGCAACCATTCTTAGAAACATTATTATAGACAGTAGTCTTTTCTTTAGTCTCATTTTAGCTTGACTGCATAAACAAACATCGAGTAATTAAATGTTTATTTTCTCAAAGAAAACAAAATATCAACACAAAAACCGTAAATTAACGTACTTTAGAAGCTACAATTCATATTATAAAGTGTATTGCACTTGTCGTTCTTTAAAACTTTAGTTTTGCTAGTAATTTCTTTTATAGCACTATATTAGTGCTGCAGCATCCATTCTTGGAAACATTACTATAGACATTAGTTTTCTCTGTAGTCTCATTTTACCTTTACTGCATAAACAAAAATCGAGTAAATAAATGGTTATTTTCTCAAAGAAAACAAAATATCAACACGAAAACCGTGGATTAACGTACTTTAGTAGCTACAATTTATATTAGAATGAGTATTGCAATCATCGGCCTTTAAAACTTTAGTCTTGCCAGTATTTTCTTTTATAGCACTTTATTAGTGCTGCAGCAACCATTCTTGGAAACATTACTATAGACATTAGTTTTTTCTTTAGTATCATTTTAGCTTTACTGCATAAACAAACATCGAGTAATTAAATGTTTATTTTCTCAAAGAAAACAAAATATCAACACAAAAACCGTAAATTAACGTACTTTAGAAGCTACAATTCATATTATAAAGTGTATTGCACTTATCGTTCTTTAAAACTTTAGTTTTGCTAGTAATTTCTTTTATAGCACTATATTAGTGCTGCAGCATCCATTCTTGGAAACATTATTATAGACAGTAGTCTTTTCTTTAATCTCATTTTAGCTTTACTGCATAAACAAACATCGATATATTAAATGTTTATTTTCTCAAAGAAAACATAATATAAACACCAAAAGTGTGAATTAACGTACTTTAGTAGCTACAATTTATATTAGAAAGAGTATTGCACTCATCGGCCTTTAAAACTTTAGTTTTGGCAGTAACTTCTTTTATAGCACTATATTAGTGCTGCAGCAACCATTCTTGGAAACATTACTATAGACATTAGTCTTTTCTTTAGTATCATTTTAGCTTTACTGCATTAAACAAACATCGAGTAATTAAATGTTTATTTTCTCAAAGAAAACAAAATATCAACACAAAAACCGTGGATTAAAGTACTTTAGTAGCTATTATTTATATTAGAAAGAGTATTGCACTCATCGGCCTTTAAAACTTTAGTTCTGCCAGTAATTTCTTTTTTAGCACTATATTAGTGCTGTGCCAACCATTCTTGGAAACATTACTATAGACATTAGTCTTTTCTTTAGTCTCATTTTAGCTTTACTGCATAAACAAACATCGATAAATTAAATGTTTGTTTTCTCAAAGAAAACAAAATATCAACACAAAAACCATAGATTAACGTACTTTAGTAGCTACAATTTATATTAGAATGAGTATTGCACTCATCGGCCTTTAAAACTTTAGTCTTGCCAGTATTTTCTTTTATAGCACTTTATTAGTGCTGCAGCAACCATTCTTGGAAACATTACTATAGACATTAGTTTTTTCTTTAGTATCATTTTAGCTTTACTGCATAAACAAACATCGAGTAATTAAATGTTTATTTTCTCAAAGAAAACAAAATATCAACACAAAAACCGTAAATTAACGTACTTTAGAAGCTACAATTCATATTATAAAGTGTATTGCACTTATCGTTCTTGAAAACTTTAGTTTTGCTAGTAATTTCTTTTATAGCACTATATTAGTGCTGCAGCATCCATTCTTGGAAACATTACTATAGACATTAGTTTTCTCTGTAGTCTCATTTTAGCTTTACTGCATAAACAAACATCGAGTAAATAAATGGTTATTTTCTCAAAGAAAACAAAATATCAACACGAAAACCGTGGATTAACGTACTTTAGTAGCTACAATTTATATTAGAAAGAGTATTGCACTCATCGGCCTTTAAAACTTTTTTCTTGCCAGTAATTTCTTTTATAGCACTTTATTAGTGCTGCAGCAACCATTCTTGGAAACATTACGATAGACATCAGTTTCTTCTTTAGTCTCATTTTAGCTTTATTGCATAAAAAAACATTGATTAATTAAATGATTATTTTCTCAAAGAAAACAAAATATAAGCACAAACAGTGCGGATTAACGTACTTTAGTAGCTTTAATTTATATTATTAAAAGTATTGCACTCATCGTTCTTTAAGTCTTTATTTCTGCCAGTAACTTCTTTTATAGCACTAAATTAGTGCTGCAGCAACCATTCTTGGAAACATTACTATAGACATTAGTTTTCTCTGTAGTCTCATTGTAGCTTTACTGCATAAACAAACATCGAGTAATTAAATGTTTACTTTCTCAACGAAAACAAAATATCAACACAAAAACCGTGCATTAACGTACTTTAGTAGCTATTATTTATATTAGAAAGAGTATTGCACTCATCGGCCTTTAAAACTTTAGTTCTGCCAGTAATTTCTTTTTTAGCACTATATTAGTGCTGTGCCAACCATTCTTGGAAACATTACTATAGACATTAGTCTTTTCTTTAGTCTCATTTTAGCTTTACTGCATAAACAAACATCGATAAATTAAATGTTTGTTTTCTCAAAGAAAACATAATATAAACACCAAAAGTGTGAATTAACGTACTTTAGTAGCTACAATTTATATTAGAAAGAGTATTGCACTCATCGGCCTTTAAAACTTTATTAGTGCTGCAGCAACCATTTTTTCTTGCCAGTAATTTCTTTTATAGCACTTTATTAGTGCTGCAGCAACCATTCTTGGAAACATTACGATAGACATCAGTTTCTTCTTTAGTCTCATTTTAGCTTTACTGCATAAAAAAACATTGATTAATTAAATGATTATTTTCTCAAAGAAAACAAAATATAAGCACAAACAGTGCGGATTAACGTACTTTAGTAGCTTTAATTTATATTATTAAAAGTATTGCACTCATCGTTCTTTAAAACTTTTTTTCTTCCAGTAACTTCTTTTATAGCACTAAATTAGTGCTGCAGCAACCATTCTTGGAAACATTACTATAGACATTAGTTTTCTCTGTAGTCTCATTGTAGCTTTACTGCATAAACAAACATCGAGTAATTAAATGTTTACTTTCTCAACGAAAACAAAATATCAACACAAAAACCGTGCATTAACGTACTTTAGTAGCTATTATTTATATTAGAAAGAGTATTGCACTCATCGGCCTTTAAAACTTTAGTTCTGCCAGTAATTTCTTTTTTAGCACTATATTAGTGCTGCAGCAACCATTCTTGGAAACATTACTATAGACATTAGTCTTTATTTTAGTCTCATTTTAGCTTTACTGTATAAACAAACATCGATAAATTAAATGTTTGTTTTCTCAAAGAAAACAAAATATCAACACAAAAACCGTAAATTAACGTACTTTAGAAGCTAAAATTCATATTATAAAGTGTATTGCACTTATTGTTCTTTAAAACTTTAGTTTTGCTAGTAATTTCTTTATAGCACTATATTAGTGCTGCAGCATCCATTCTTGGAAACATTACTATAGACATTAGTTTTCTCTGTAGTCTCATTTTAGCTTTACTGCATAAACAAACATCGAGTAAATAAATGGTTGTTTTCTCAAAGAAAACAAAATATCAACACGAAAACCGTGGATTAACGTACTTTAGTAGCTACAATTTATATTAGAAAGAATATTGCACTCATTGGCCTTTAAAACTATAGTCTTGCCAGTAATTTCTTTTATAGCACTTTATTAGTGCTGCAGCAACCATTCTTGGAAACATTAATATAGACATTAGTTTTTTTTTAGTCTCATTTTAGCTTTACTGCATTAAACAAACATCGAGTAATTAAATGTTTATTCTCTCAGAGAAAACGAAATATAAACACAAAAAGTGTGAATTGACGTACTTTAGTAGCTTTAATTTATAATAGAAAGAGTAATGCACTCATTGGCCTTTAAAACTTTAGTTCTGCCAGTAATTTCTTTTTTAGCACTATATTAGTGCGGCAGCATCCATTCTTGGAAACATTACTATAGACATTAGTTTTCTCTGTAGTCTCATTTTAGCATTACGGCATAAACAAACATCGATAAATTAAATGTTTATTTTCTCAAAGAAAACATCATCTACATACAAAAAGTGTGAATTAACGTACTTTAGTAGCTTTAATTTATAATAGAAAGAGTAATGCACTCATCGGCCTATAAAACTTTAGTTTTGCCAGTAACTTCTTTTATTGAACTATATTAGTGCTGCAGCAACCATTCTTGGAAACATTACTATAGACATTAGTTTTTTCTTTAGTCTCATTTTAGCATTACTGCATTAAACAAACATCGAGTAATTAAATGTTTATTTTCTCAAAGAAAACATAATATAAACACTAAAAGTGTGAATTAACGTACTTTAGTAGGTCTAATTTATAATAAAAAGAGTAATGCACTCATCGGCCTTTAAAACTTTAGTTTTTGACAGTAACTTCTTTTATAGCACTATATTAGTGCTGCAGCAACCATTCTTGGAAACATTACTATAGACATTAGTTTTTTTTTAATCTCATTTTAGCGTTACTGCATTAAACAAACATCGAGTAATTAAATGTTTATTTTCTCAAAGAAAACAAAATATCGACACAAAAACCGTGAATTAACGTACTTTAGTAGCTACAACTCATATTATAAAGAGCATTGCACTTATCGTTCTTTAAAACTTTAGTTTTGCCAGTAATTTCTTTTATAGCACTATATTAGTGCTGCAGCATCAATTCTTGGAAACATTACTATAGACATTAGTTTTCTCTGTAGTCTCATTTTAGCTTTACTGCATAAACAAACATCGATAAATTAAATGTTTATTTTCTCAAAGAAAACATAATATGTACACAAAAAGTGTGGATTAACGTACTTTAGTAGCTTTAAGTTATATTATTAAAAGTATTGCACTAATCGTTCTTTAAAACTTTAGTTCTGCCAGTAACTTCTTTTATAGCTCTATATTAGTGCTGCAGCAACCCCTCTTGGAAACATTACTATAGACATTAGTTTTTTTCTTTCGTCTCATTTTAGCTTTACTGCATAAACAAACATCGAGTAAATAAATGGTTATTTTCTCAACGAAAACAAAATATCAACACAAAAACCGTGCATTAACGTACTTTAGTAGCTATTATTTATATTAGAAAGAGTATTGCACTCGTCGGCCTTTAAAACTTTAGTTCTGCCAGTAATTTCTTTTTTAGCACTATATTAGTGCTGCAGCAACCATTCTTGGAAACATTACTATAGACATTAGTCTTTATTTTAGTCTCATTTTAGCTTTACTGTATAAACAAACATCGATAAATTAAATGTTTATTTTCTCAAAGAAAACAAAATATCAACACAAAACCGTAAATTAACGTACTTTAGTAGCTAAAATTTATATTATAAAAAGTATTGCACTTATCGTTCTTTAAAACTTTAGTTTTGCCAGTAATTTCTTTTATAGCACTATATTAGTGCTGCAGCATCCATTCTTGGAAACATTACTATAGACATTAGTTTTCTCTGTAGTCTCATTTTAGCTTTACTGCATAAACAAACATCGAGTAAATTAAATGTTTGTTTTCTCAAAGAAAACAAAATATCAACACAAAAACCGTGGATTAACGTACTTTAGTAGCTACAATTTATATTAGAAAGAATATTGCACTCATCGGCCTATAAAACTTTAGTTTTGCCAGTAACTTCTTTTATTGAACTATATTAGTGCTGCAGCAACCATTCTTGGAAACATTACTATAGACATTAGTTTTTTTTTAGTCTCATTTTAGCTTTACTGCATAAACAAACATCGAGTAATTAAATGTTTATTTCCTCAAAGAAAACAAAATATCAACACAAAAACCATAGATTAACGTACTTTAGTAGCTTTAATTTATAATAGAAAGAGTAATGCACTCATTGGCCTTTAAAACTTTAGTTCTGCCAGTAATTTCTTTTTTAGCACTATATTAGTGCGGCAGCATCCATTCTTGGAAACATTACTATAGACATTAGTTTTCTCTGTAGTCTCATTTTAGCTTTACGGCATAAACAAACATCGATAAATTAATTGTTTATTTTCTCAAAGAAAACATCATCTACATACAAAAAGTGTGAATTAACGTTACTTTAGTAGCTTTAATTTATAATAGAAAGAGTAATGCACTCATCGGCCTATAAAACTTTAGTTTTGCCAGTAACTTCTTTTATTGAACTATATTAGTGCTGCAGCAACCATTCTTGGAAACATTACTATAGACATTAGTTTCTTCTTTAGTCTCATTTTAGCATTACTGCATTAAACAAACATCGAGTAATTAAATGTTTATTTCCTCAAAGAAAACAAAATATCAACACAAAAACCATAGATTAACGTACTTTAGTAGCTACAATTTATATTATTAAAAGTATTGCACTCATCGTTCTTTAAAACTTTAGTTCTGCCAGTAACTTCTTTTATAGCACTATATTAGTGCTGCAGCAACCATTCTTGGAAACATTACGATAGACATTAGTTTTTCTTTAGTCTCATTTTAGCTTTACTGCATAAACAAACATCGAGTAATTAAATGTTTATTTTCTCAAAGAAAACAAAATATCAACACAAAAACCGTAAATTAACGTACTTTAGAAGCTACAATTCATATTATAAAGTGTATTGCACTTGTCGTTCTTTAAAACTTTAGTTTTGCTAGTAATTTCTTTTATAGCACTATATTAGTGCTGCAGCATCCATTCTTGGAAACATTACTATAGACATTAGTTTTCTCTGTAGTCTCATTTTAGCTTTACTGCATAAACAAACATCGAGTAAATAAATGGTTATTTTCTCAAAGAAAACAAAATATCAACACGAAAACCGTGGATTAACGTACTTTAGTAGCTACAATTTATATTAGAAAGAGTATTGCACTCATCGGCCTTTAAAACTTTAGTCTTGCCAGTAATTTCTTTTATAACACTTTATTAGTGCTGCAGCAACCATTCTTGGAAACATTACTATAGACATTAGTTTTTTCTTTAGTCTCATTTTAGCTTCACTGCATAAACAAACATCGATAAATTAAAAGTTTCCTTTCTCAAAGAAGACATAATATAAACACTAAAAGTGTGGATTAACGTACTTTAGTAGCTTTAAGTTATATTATTAAAAGTATTGCACTCATCGTTCTTCAAAACTTTAGTTCTGCCAGTATCTTCTTTTATAGCTCTATATTAGTGCTGCAGCAACCATTCTTGGAAACATTACGATAGACATCAGTTTCTTCTTTAGTCTCATTTTAGCTTTACTGCATAAAAAACATCGATTAATTAAATGTTTATTTTCTCAAAGAAAACAAAATATAAACACAAACAGTGCGGATTAACGTACTTTAGTAGCTTTAATTTATATTATTAAAAGTATTGCACTCATCGTTCTTTAAAACTTTAGTTCTGCCAGTAACTCCTTTTATAGCACTATATTAGTGCTGCAGCAACCATTCTTAGAAACATTACTATAGACATTAGTCTTTAGTCTCATTTTAGCTTTACTGCATAAACAAACATCGAGTAATTAAATGTTTATTTTCTCAAAGAAAACAAAATATCAACACAAAAACCGTAAATTAACGTACTTTAGAAGCTACAATTCATATTATAAAGTGTATTGCACTTGTCGTTCTTTAAAACTTTAGTTTTGCTAGTAATTTCTTTTATAGCACTATATTAGTGCTGCAGCATCCATTCTTGGAAACATTACTATAGACATTAGTTTTCTCTGTAGTCTCATTTTACCTTTACTGCATAAACAAACATCGAGTAAATAAATGGTTATTTTCTCAAAGAAAACAAAATATCAACACGAAAACCGTGGATTAACGTACTTTAGTAGCTACAATTTATATTAGAAAGAGTATTGCACTCATCGGCCTTTAAAACTTTAGTCTTGCCAGTAATTTCTTTTATAACACTTTATTAGTGCTGCAGCAACCATTCTTGGAAACATTACTATAGACATTAGTTTTTTCTTTAGTCTCATTTTAGCTTACTGCATAAACAAACATCGAGTAATTAAATGTTTCCTTTCTCAAAGAAAACAAAATATCAACACAAAAAGTGTGGATTAACGTACTTTAGTAGCTTTAATTTATATTATTAAAGAGTATTGCACTCATCGTTCTTTAAAACTTTAGTTCTGCCAGTAATCTTCTTTTATAGCACTATATTAGTGCTGCAGCATCCATTCTTGGAAACATTACTATAGACATAGTTTTTCTGTAGTCTCATTTTAGCTTTACTGCATAAACAAACATCGATTAATTAAATGTTTATTTTCTCAAAGAAAACAAAATATAAACACAAAAGTGTGAATTAACGTACTTTAGTAGCTTTAATTTATATTATTAAAGAGTATTGCACTCATCGGCCTTTAAAACTTTAGTTCTGCCAGTAACTTCTTTTATAGCACTATATTAGTGCTGCAGCAACCATTCTTGGAAACATTACTATAGACATTAGTCTTTTCTTTAGTCTCATTTTAGCTTTACTGCATTAAACAAACATCGAGTAATTAAATGTTTATTTTCTCAAAGAAAACAAAATATCAAACAAAAACAGTGCGGATTAACGTACTTTAGTAGCTACAATTTATATTATTAAAAGTATTGCACTCATCGTTCTTCAAAACTTTAGTTCTGCCAGTAACTCCTTTTATAGCACTATATTAGTGCTGCAGCAACCATTCTTAGAAACATTATTATAGACAGTAGTCTTTTCTTTAGTCTCATTTTAGCTTGACTGCATAAACAAACATCGAGTAATTAAATGTTTATTTTCTCAAAGAAAACAAAATATCAACACAAAAACCGTAAATTAACGTACTTTAGAAGCTACAATTCATATTATAAAGTGTATTGCACTTGTCGTTCTTTAAAACTTTAGTTTTGCTTATAATTTCTTTTATAGCACTATATTAGTGCTGCAGCATCCATTCTTGGAAACATTACTATAGACATTAGTTTTCTCTGTAGTCTCATTTTACCTTTACTGCATAAACAAACATCGAGTAAATAAATGGTTATTTTCTCAAAGAAAACAAAATATCAACACGAAAACCGTGGATTAACGTACTTTAGTAGCTACAATTTATATTAGAAAGAGTATTGCACTCATCGGCCTTTAAAACTTTAGTCTTGCCAGTAATTTCTTTTATAACACTTTATTAGTGCTGCAGCAACCATTCTTGGAAACATTACTATAGACATTAGTTTTTTCTTTAGTCTCATTTTAGCTTCACTGCATAAACAAACATCGATAAATTAAAAGTTTCCTTTCTCAAAGAAGACATAATATAAACACTAAAAGTGTGGATTAACGTACTTTAGTAGCTTTAAGTTATATTATTAAAAGTATTGCACTCATCGTTCTTCAAAACTTTAGTTCTGCCAGTATCTTCTTTTATAGCTCTATATTAGTGCTGAAGCAACCATTCTTGGAAATATTACGATAGACATCAGTTTCTTCTTTAGTCTCATTTTAGCTTTACTGCATAAAAAAACATCGATTAATTAAATGTTTATTTTCTCAAAGAAAACAAAATATAAACACAAACAGTGCGGATTAACGTACTTTAGTAGCTTTAATTTATATTATTAAAAGTATTGCACTCATCGTTCTTTAAAACTTTAGTTCTGCCAGTAACTCCTTTTATAGCACTATATTAGTGCTGCAGCAACCATTCTTAGAAACATTATTATAGACAGTAGTCTTTTCTTTAGTCTCATTTTAGCTTGACTGCATAAACAAACATCGAGTAATTAAATGTTTATTTTCTCAAAGAAAACAAAATATCAACACAAAAACCGTAAATTAACGTACTTTAGAAGCTACAATTCATATTATAAAGTGTATTGCACTTGTCCTTCTTTAAAACTTTAGTTTTGCTAGTAATTTCTTTTATAGCACTATATTAGTGCTGCAGCATCCATTCTTGGAAACATTACTATAGACATTAGTTTTCTCTGTAGTCTCATTTTACCTTTACTGCATAAACAAACATCGAGTAGATAAATGGTTATTTTCTCAAAGAAAACAAAATATCAACACGAAAACCGTGGATTAACGTACTTTAGTAGCTACAATTTATATTAGAATGAGTATTGCAATCATCGGCCTTTAAAACCTTAACTCTAAAACCTTTTAGTCTTGCCAGTATTTTCTTTTATAGCACTTTATTAGTGCTGCAGCAACCATTCTTGGAAACATTACTATAGACATTAGTTTTTTCTTTAGTATCATTTTAGCTTTACTGCATAAACAAACATCGAGTAATTAAATGTTTATTTTCTCAAAGAAAACAAAATATCAACACAAAAACCGTAAATTAACGTACTTTAGAAGCTACAATTCATATTATAAAGTGTATTGCACTTATCGTTCTTTAAAACTTTAGTTTTGCTAGTAATTTCTTTTATAGCACTATATTAGTGCTGCAGCATCCATTCTTGGAAACATTATTATAGACAGTAGTCTTTTCTTTAATCTCATTTTAGCTTTACTGCATAAACAAACATCGATATATTAAATTTTTATTTTCTCAAGAAAACATAATATAAACACCAAAAGTGTGAATTAACGTACTTTAGTAGCTACAATTTATATTAGAAAGAGTATTGCACTCATCGGCCTTTAAAACTTTAGTTTTGGCAGTAACTTCTTTTATAGCACTATATTAGTGCTGCAGCAACCATTCTTGGAAACATTACTATAGACATTAGTCTTTTCTTTAGTATCATTTTAGCTTTACTGCATTAAACAAACATCGAGTAATTAAATGTTTATTTTCTCAAAGAAAACAAAATATCAACACAAAAACCGTAAATTAACGTACTTTAGAAGCTACAATTCATATTATAAAGTGTATTGCACTTATCGTTCTTTAAAACTTTAGTTTTGCTAGTAATTTCTTTTTTAGCACTATATTAGTGCTGTGCCAACCATTCTTGGAAACATTACTATAGACATTAGTCTTTTCTTTAGTCTCATTTTAGCTTTACTGCATAAACAAACATCGATAAATTAAATGTTTGTTTTCTCAAAGAAAACAAAATATCAACACAAAAACCATAGATTAACGTACTTTAGTAGCTACAATTTATATTAGAATGAGTATTGCACTCATCGGCCTTTAAAACTTTAGTCTTGCCAGTATTTTCTTTTATAGCACTTTATTAGTGCTGCAGCAACCATTCTTGGAAACATTACTATAGACAGTAGTTTTTTCTTTAGTATCATTTTAGCTTTACTGCATAAACAAACATCGAGTAATTAAATGTTTATTTTCTCAAAGAAAACAAAATATCAACACAAAAACCGTAAATTAACGTACTTTAGAAGCTTCAATTCATATTATAAAGTGTATTGCACTTATCGTTCTTTAAAATTTTAGTTTTGCTAGTAATTTCTTTTATAGCACTATATTAGTGCTGCAGCATCCATTCTTGGAAACATTTTTATAGACAGTAGTCTTTTCTTTAATCTCATTTTAGCTTTACTGCATAAACAAACATCGATATATTAAATTTTTATTTTCTCAAAGAAAACATAATATAAACACCAAAAGTGTGAATTAACGTACTTTAGTAGCTACAATTTATATTAGAAAGAGTATTGCACTCATCGGCCTTTAAAACTTTAGTTTTGGCAGTAACTTCTTTTATAGCACTATATTAGTGCTGCAGCAACCATTCTTGGAAACATTACTATAGACATTAGTCTTTTCTTTAGTATCATTTTAGCTTTACTGCATTAAACAAACATCGAGTAATTAAATGTTTATTTTCTCAAAGAAAACAAAATATCAACACAAAAACCGTGGATTAAAGTACTTTAGTAGCTATTATTTATATTAGAAAGAGTATTGCACTCATATGCCTTTAAAACTTTAGTTCTGCCAGTAATTTCTTTTTTAGCACTATATTAGTGCTGTGCCAACCATTCTTGGAAACATTACTATAGACATTAGTCTTTTCTTTAGTCTCATTTTAGCTTTACTGCATAAACAAACATCGATAAATTAAATGTTTGTTTTCTCAAAGAAAACAAAATATCAACACAAAAACCATAGATTAACGTACTTTAGTAGCTACAATTTATATTAGAATGAGTATTGCACTCATCGGCCTTTAAAACTTTAGTCTTGCCAGTATTTTCTTTTATAGCACTTTATTAGTGCTGCAGCAACCATTCTTGGAAACATTACTATAGACATTAGTTTTTTCTTTAGTATCATTTTAGCTTTACTGCATAAACAAACATCGAGTAATTAAATGTTTATTTTCTCAAAGAAAACAAAATATCAACACAAAAACCGTAAATTAACGTACTTTAGAAGCTTCAATTCATATTATAAAGTGTATTGCACTTATCGTTCTTGAAAACTTTAGTTTTGCTAGTAATTTCTTTTATAGCACTATATTAGTGCTGCAGCATCCATTCTTGGAAACATTACTATAGACATTAGTTTTCTCTGTAGTCTCATTTTAGCTTTACTGCATAAACAAACATCGAGTAAATAAATGGTTATTTTTTCAAAGAAAACAAAATATCAACACGAAAACCGTGGATTAACGTACTTTAGTAGCTACAATTTATATTAGAAAGAGTATTGCACTCATCGGCCTTTAAAACTTTAGTTCTGCCAGTAATTTCTTTTTTAGCACTATATTAGTGCTGTGCCAACCATTCTTGGAAACATTACTATAGACATTAGTCTTTTCTTTAGTCTCATTTTAGCTTTACTGCATAAACAAACATCGATAAATTAAATGTTTGTTTTCTCAAAGAAAACATAATATAAACACCAAAAGTGTGAATTAACGTACTTTAGTAGCTACAATTTATATTAGAAAGAGTATTGCACTCATCGGCCTTTAAAACTTTTTTCTTGCCAGTAATTTCTTTTATAGCACTTTATTAGTGCTGCAGCAACCATTCTTGGAAACATTACGATAGACATCAGTTTCTTCTTTAGTCTCATTTTAGCTTTATTGCATAAAAAAACATTGATTAATTAAATGATTATTTTCTCAAAGAAAACAAAATATAAGCACAAACAGTGCGGATTAACGTACTTTAGTAGCTTTAATTTATATTATTAAAAGTATTGCACTCATCGTTCTTTAAGTCTTTATTTCTGCCAGTAACTTCTTTTATAGCACTAAATTAGTGCTGTTGCAACCATTCTTGGAAACATTACTATAGACATTAGTCTTTATTTTAGTCTCATTTTAGCTTTACTGTATAAACAAACATCGATAAATTAAATGTTTGTTTTCTCAAAGAAAACAAAATATCAACACAAAAACCGTAAATTAACGTACTTTAGAAGCTAAAATTCATATTATAAAGTGTATTGCACTTATTGTTCTTTAAAACTTTAGTTTTGCTAGTAATTTCTTTTATAGCACTATATTAGTGCTGCAGCATCCATTCTTGGAAACATTACTATAGACATTAGTTTTCTCTGTAGTCTCATTTTAGCTTTACTGCATAAACAAACATCGAGTAAATAAATGGTTGTTTTCTCAAAGAAAACAAAATATCAACACGAAAACCGTGGATTAACGTACTTTAGTAGCTACAATTTATAATAGAAAGAGTGCTGCACTCATCGGCCTTTAAAACTATAGTCTTGCCAGTAATTTCTTTTATAGCACTTTATTAGTGCTGCAGCAACCATTCTTGGAAACATTACTATAGATATTAGTTTTTTTTTTAGTCTCATTTTAGCTTTACTGCATTCAACAAACATCGAGTAATTAAATGTTTATTCTCTCAGAGAAAACGAAATATAAACACAAAAAGTGTGAATTGACGTACTTTAGTAGCTTTAATTTATAATAGAAAGAGTAATGCACTCATTGGCCTTTAAAACTTTAGTTCTGCCAGTAATTTCTTTTATAGCACTATATTAGTGCTGCAGCATCCATTCTTGGAAATATTACGATAGACATCAGTTTCTTCTTTAGTCTCATTTTAGCTTTACTGCATAAAAAAACATCGATTAATTAAATGTTTATTTTCTCAAAGAAAACAAAATATAAACACAAACAGTGCGGATTAACGTACTTTAGTAGCTTTAATTTATATTATTAAAAGTATTGCACTCATCGTTCTTTAAAACTTTAGTTCTGCCAGTAACTCCTTTTATAGCACTATATTAGTGCTGCAGCAACCATTCTTAGAAACATTATTATAGACAGTAGTCTTTTCTTTAGTCTCATTTTAGCTTGACTGCATAAACAAACATCGAGTAATTAAATGTTTATTTTCTCAAAGAAAACAAAATATCAACACAAAAACCGTAAATTAACGTACTTTAGAAGCTACAATTCATATTATAAAGTGTATTGCACTTGTCCTTCTTTAAAACTTTAGTTTTGCTAGTAATTTCTTTTATAGCACTATATTAGTGCTGCAGCATCCATTCTTGGAAACATTACTATAGACATTAGTTTTCTCTGTAGTCTCATTTTACCTTTACTGCATAAACAAACATCGAGTAAATAAATGGTTATTTTCTCAAAGAAAACAAAATATCAACACGAAAACCGTGGATTAACGTACTTTAGTAGCTACAATTTATATTAGAATGAGTATTGCAATCATCGGCCTTTAAAACCTTAACTCTAAAACCTTTTAGTCTTGCCAGTATTTTCTTTTATAGCACTTTATTAGTGCTGCAGCAACCATTCTTGGAAACATTACTATAGACATTAGTTTTTTCTTTAGTATCATTTTAGCTTTACTGCATAAACAAACATCGAGTAATTAAATGTTTATTTTCTCAAAGAAAACAAAATATCAACACAAAAACCGTAAATTAACGTACTTTAGAAGCTACAATTCATATTATAAAGTGTATTGCACTTATCGTTCTTTAAAACTTTAGTTTTGCTAGTAATTTCTTTTATAGCACTATATTAGTGCTGCAGCATCCATTCTTGGAAACATTATTATAGACAGTAGTCTTTTCTTTAATCTCATTTTAGCTTTACTGCATAAACAAACATCGATATATTAAATTTTTATTTTCTCAAGAAAACATAATATAAACACCAAAAGTGTGAATTAACGTACTTTAGTAGCTACAATTTATATTAGAAAGAGTATTGCACTCATCGGCCTTTAAAACTTTAGTTTTGGCAGTAACTTCTTTTATAGCACTATATTAGTGCTGCAGCAACCATTCTTGGAAACATTACTATAGACATTAGTCTTTTCTTTAGTATCATTTTAGCTTTACTGCATTAAACAAACATCGAGTAATTAAATGTTTATTTTCTCAAAGAAAACAAAATATCAACACAAAAACCGTGGATTAAAGTACTTTAGTAGCTATTATTTATATTAGAAAGAGTATTGCACTCATATGCCTTTAAAACTTTAGTTCTGCCAGTAATTTCTTTTTTAGCACTATATTAGTGCTGTGCCAACCATTCTTGGAAACATTACTATAGACATTAGTCTTTTCTTTAGTCTCATTTTAGCTTTACTGCATAAACAAACATCGATAAATTAAATGTTTGTTTTCTCAAAGAAAACAAAATATCAACACAAAAACCATAGATTAACGTACTTTAGTAGCTACAATTTATATTAGAATGAGTATTGCACTCATCGGCCTTTAAAACTTTAGTCTTGCCAGTATTTTCTTTTATAGCACTTTATTAGTGCTGCAGCAACCATTCTTGGAAACATTACTATAGACATTAGTTTTTTCTTTAGTATCATTTTAGCTTTACTGCATAAACAAACATCGAGTAATTAAATGTTTATTTTCTCAAAGAAAACAAAATATCAACACAAAAACCGTAAATTAACGTACTTTAGAAGCTTCAATTCATATTATAAAGTGTATTGCACTTATCGTTCTTTAAAATTTTAGTTTTGCTAGTAATTTCTTTTATAGCACTATATTAGTGCTGCAGCATCCATTCTTGGAAACATTTTTATAGACAGTAGTCTTTTCTTTAATCTCATTTTAGCTTTACTGCATAAACAAACATCGATATATTAAATTTTTATTTTCTCAAAGAAAACATAATATAAACACCAAAAGTGTGAATTAACGTACTTTAGTAGCTACAATTTATATTAGAAAGAGTATTGCACTCATCGGCCTTTAAAACTTTAGTTTTGGCAGTAACTTCTTTTATAGCACTATATTAGTGCTGCAGCAACCATTCTTGGAAACATTACTATAGACATTAGTCTTTTCTTTAGTATCATTTTAGCTTTACTGCATTAAACAAACATCGAGTAATTAAATGTTTATTTTCTCAAAGAAAACAAAATATCAACACAAAAACCGTGGATTAAAGTACTTTAGTAGCTATTATTTATATTAGAAAGAGTATTGCACTCATATGCCTTTAAAACTTTAGTTCTGCCAGTAATTTCTTTTTTAGCACTATATTAGTGCTGTGCCAACCATTCTTGGAAACATTACTATAGACATTAGTCTTTTCTTTAGTCTCATTTTAGCTTTACTGCATAAACAAACATCGATAAATTAAATGTTTGTTTTCTCAAAGAAAACAAAATATCAACACAAAAACCATAGATTAACGTACTTTAGTAGCTACAATTTATATTAGAATGAGTATTGCACTCATCGGCCTTTAAAACTTTAGTCTTGCCAGTATTTTCTTTTATAGCACTTTATTAGTGCTGCAGCAACCATTCTTGGAAACATTACTATAGACATTAGTTTTTTCTTTAGTATCATTTTAGCTTTACTGCATAAACAAACATCGAGTAATTAAATGTTTATTTTCTCAAAGAAAACAAAATATCAACACAAAAACCGTAAATTAACGTACTTTAGAAGCTTCAATTCATATTATAAAGTGTATTGCACTTATCGTTCTTGAAAACTTTAGTTTTGCTAGTAATTTCATTTATAGCACTATATTAGTGCTGCAGCATCCATTCTTGGAAACATTACTATAGACATTAGTTTTCTCTGTAGTCTCATTTTAGCTTTACTGCATAAACAAACATCGAGTAAATAAATGGTTATTTTCTCAAAGAAAACAAAATATCAACACGAAAACCGTGGATTAACGTACTTTAGTAGCTACAATTTATATTAGAAAGAGTATTGCACTCATCGGCCTTTAAAACTTTAGTTCTGCCAGTAATTTCTTTTTTAGCACTATATTAGTGCTGTGCCAACCATTCTTGGAAACATTACTATAGACATTAGTCTTTTCTTTAGTCTCATTTTAGCTTTACTGCATAAACAAACATCGATAAATTAAATGTTTGTTTTCTCAAAGAAAACATAATATAAACACCAAAAGTGTGAATTAACGTACTTTAGTAGCTACAATTTATATTAGAAAGAGTATTGCACTCATCGGCCTTTAAAACTTTTTTCTTGCCAGTAATTTCTTTTATAGCACTTTATTAGTGCTGCAGCAACCATTCTTGGAAACATTACGATAGACATCAGTTTCTTCTTTAGTCTCATTTTAGCTTTATTGCATAAAAAAACATTGATTAATTAAATGATTATTTTCTCAAAGAAAACAAAATATAAGCACAAACAGTGCGGATTAACGTACTTTAGTAGCTTTAATTTATATTATTAAAAGTATTGCACTCATCGTTCTTTAAGTCTTTATTTCTGCCAGTAACTTCTTTTATAGCACTAAATTAGTGCTGTTGCAACCATTCTTGGAAACATTACTATAGACATTAGTCTTTATTTTAGTCTCATTTTAGCTTTACTGTATAAACAAACATCGATAAATTAAATGTTTGTTTTCTCAAAGAAAACAAAATATCAACACAAAAACCGTAAATTAACGTACTTTAGAAGCTAAAATTCATATTATAAAGTGTATTGCACTTATTGTTCTTTAAAACTTTAGTTTTGCTAGTAATTTCTTTTATAGCACTATATTAGTGCTGCAGCATCCATTCTTGGAAACATTACTATAGACATTAGTTTTCTCTGTAGTCTCATTTTAGCTTTACTGCATAAACAAACATCGAGTAAATAAATGGTTGTTTTCTCAAAGAAAACAAAATATCAACACGAAAACCGTGGATTAACGTACTTTAGTAGCTACAATTTATAATAGAAAGAGTGCTGCACTCATCGGCCTTTAAAACTATAGTCTTGCCAGTAATTTCTTTTATAGCACTTTATTAGTGCTGCAGCAACCATTCTTGGAAACATTACTATAGATATTAGTTTTTTTTTTAGTCTCATTTTAGCTTAACTGCATTCAACAAACATCGAGTAATTAAATGTTTATTCTCTCAGAGAAAACGAAATATAAACACAAAAAGTGTGAATTGACGTACTTTAGTAGCTTTAATTTATAATAGAAAGAGTAATGCACTCATCGGCCTTTAAAACTTTAGTTCTGCCAGTAATTTCTTTTATAGCACTATATTAGTGCTGCAGCATCCATTCTTGGAAACATTACTATAGACATTAGTTTTCTCTGTAGTCTCATTTTACCTTTACTGCATAAACAAACATCGAGTAAATAAATGGTTATTTTCTCAAAGAAAACAAAATATCAACACGAAAACCGTGGATTAACGTACTTTAGTAGCTACAATTTATATTAGAAAGAGTATTGCACTCATCGGCCTTTAAAACTTTAGTCTTGCCAGTAATTTCTTTTATAACACTTTATTAGTGCTGCAGCAACCATTCTTGGAAACATTACTATAGACATTAGTTTTTTCTTTAGTCTCATTTTAGCTTCACTGCATAAACAAACATCGATAAATTAAAAGT
Organism: Aurelia coerulea; assembly: GCA_039566865.1. Classification (NCBI taxonomy): domain Eukaryota; kingdom Metazoa; phylum Cnidaria; class Scyphozoa; order Semaeostomeae; family Ulmaridae; genus Aurelia; species Aurelia coerulea. Next base: position 19,204,903 of record CM076945.1, read on the forward strand.
TTCCTTTCTCAAAGAAGACATAATATAAACACTAAAAGTGTGGATTAACGTACTTTAGTAGCTTTAAGTTATATTATTAAAAGTATTGCACTCATCGTTCTTCAAAACTTTAGTTCTGCCAGTATCTTCTTTTATAGCTCTATATTAGTGCTGAAGCAACCATTCTTGGAAATATTACGATAGACATCAGTTTCTTCTTTAGTCTCATTTTAGCTTTACTGCATAAAAAAACATCGATTAATTAAATGTTTATTTTCTCAAAGAAAACAAAATATAAACACAAACAGTGCGGATTAACGTACTTTAGTAGCTTTAATTTATATTATTAAAAGTATTGCACTCATCGTTCTTTAAAACTTTAGTTCTGCCAGTAACTCCTTTTATAGCACTATATTAGTGCTGCAGCAACCATTCTTAGAAACATTATTATAGACAGTAGTCTTTTCTTTAGTCTCATTTTAGCTTGACTGCATAAACAAACATCGAGTAATTAAATGTTTATTTTCTCAAAGAAAACAAAATATCAACACAAAAACCGTAAATTAACGTACTTTAGAAGCTACAATTCATATTATAAAGTGTATTGCACTTGTCCTTCTTTAAAACTTTAGTTTTGCTAGTAATTTCTTTTATAGCACTATATTAGTGCTGCAGCATCCATTCTTGGAAACATTACTATAGACATTAGTTTTCTCTGTAGTCTCATTTTACCTTTACTGCATAAACAAACATCGAGTAAATATATGGTTATTTTCTCAAAGAAAACAAAATATCAACACGAAAACCGTGGATTAACGTACTTTAGTAGCTACAATTTATATTAGAATGAGTATTGCAATCATCGGCCTTTAAAACCTTAACTCTAAAACCTTTTAGTCTTGCCAGTATTTTCTTTTATAGCACTTTATTAGTGCTGCAGCAACCATTCTTGGAAACATTACTATAGACATTAGTTTTTTCTTTAGTATCATTTTAGCTTTACTGCATAAACAAACATCGAGTAATTAAATGTTTATTTTCTCAAAGAAAACAAAATATCAACACAAAAACCGTAAATTAACGTACTTTAGAAGCTACAATTCATATTATAAAGTGTATTGCACTTATCGTTCTTTAAAACTTTAGTTTTGCTAGTAATTTCTTTTATAGCACTATATTAGTGCTGCAGCATCCATTCTTGGAAACATTATTATAGACAGTAGTCTTTTCTTTAATCTCATTTTAGCTTTACTGCATAAACAAACATCGATATATTAAATTTTTATTTTCTCAAAGAAAACATAATATAAACACCAAAAGTGTGAATTAACGTACTTTAGTAGCTACAATTTATATTAGAAAGAGTATTGCACTCATCGGCCTTTAAAACTTTTTTCTTGCCAGTAATTTCTTTTATAGCACTTTATTAGTGCTGCAGCAACCATTCTTGGAAACATTACGATAGACATCAGTTTCTTCTTTAGTCTCATTTTAGCTTTATTGCATAAAAAAACATTGATTAATTAAATGATTATTTTCTCAAAGAAAACAAAATATAAGCACAAACAGTGCGGATTAACGTACTTTAGTAGCTTTAATTTATATTATTAAAAGTATTGCACTCATCGTTCTTTAAGTCTTTATTTCTGCCAGTAACTTCTTTTATAGCACTAAATTAGTGCTGTTGCAACCATTCTTGGAAACATTACTATAGACATTAGTCTTTATTTTAGTCTCATTTTAGCTTTACTGTATAAACAAACATCGATAAATTAAATGTTTGTTTTCTCAAAGAAAACAAAATATCAACACAAAAACCGTAAATTAACGTACTTTAGAAGCTAAAATTCATATTATAAAGTGTATTGCACTTATTGTTCTTTAAAACTTTAGTTTTGCTAGTAATTTCTTTTATAGCACTATATTAGTGCTGCAGCATCCATTCTTGGAAACATTACTATAGACATTAGTTTTCTCTGTAGTCTCATTTTAGCTTTACTGCATAAACAAACATCGAGTAAATAAATGGTTGTTTTCTCAAAGAAAACAAAATATCAACACGAAAACCGTGGATTAACGTACTTTAGTAGCTACAATTTATAATAGAAAGAGTGCTGCACTCATCGGCCTTTAAAACTATAGTTCTGCCAGTAATTTCTTTTTTAGCACTATATTAGTGCGGCAGCATCCATTCTTGGAAACATTACTATAGACATTAGTTTTTTCTTTAGTCTCATTTTAGCTTAACTGCATTAAACAAACATCGAGTAATTAAATGTTTATTCTCTCAAAGAAAACGAAATATAAACACAAAAAGTGTGAATTAACGTACTTTAGTAGCTACAATTTATAATAGAAAGAGTATTGCACTCATCGCCCTTTAAAACTTTAGTTTCAGCAGGAATTTTTTTTAAAGCAGTATTTTAGTGCTGCAGCATCCATTCTTGGAAACATTACTATAGACATTAGTTTTCTCTGTAGTCTCATTTTAGCTTTACTGCATAAACAAACATCGAGTAAATAAATGGTTATTTTCTCAAAGAAAACAAAATATCAACACGAAAACCGTGGATTAACGTACTTTAGTAGCTACAATTTATATTAGAAAGAGTATTGCACTCATCGGCCTTTAAAACTTTAGTCTTGCCAGTAATTTCTTTTATAACACTTTATTAGTGCTGCAGCAACCATTCTTGGAAACATTACTATAGACATTAGTTTTTTCTTTAGTCTCATTTTAGCTTCACTGCATAAACAAACATCGATAAATTAAAAGTTTCCTTTCTCAAAGAAGACATAATATAAACACTAAAAGTGTGGATTAACGTACTTTAGTAGCTTTAAGTTATATTATTAAAAGTATTGCACTCATCGTTCTTCAAAACTTTAGTTCTGCCAGTATCTTCTTTTATAGCTCTATATTAGTGCTGAAGCAACCATTCTTGGAAATATTACGATAGACATCAGTTTCTTCTTCAGTCTCATTTTAGCTTTACTGCATAAAAAAACATCGATTAATTAAATGTTTATTTTCTCAAAGAAAACAAAATATAAACACAAACAGTGCGGATTAACGTACTTTAGTAGCTTTAATTTATATTATTAAAAGTATTGCACTCATCGTTCTTTAAAACTTTAGTTCTGCCAGTAACTCCTTTTATAGCACTATATTAGTGCTGCAGCAACCATTCTTAGAAACATTATTATAGACAGTAGTTTTCTCTGTAGTCTCATTTTAGCTTTACTGCATAAACAAACATCGAGTAATTAAATGTTTATTTTCTCAAAGAAAACAAAATATCAACACAAAAACCGTAAATTAACGTACTTTAGTAGCTACAATTTATATTATAAAGTGTATTGCACTTGTCCTTCTTTAAAACTTTAGTTTTGCCAGTAATTTCTTTTATAGCACTATATTAGTGCTGCAGCAACCATTCTTGGAAACATTACTATAGACATTAGTTTTCTCTGTAGTCTCATTTTACCTTTACTGCATAAACAAACATCGAGTAAATAAATGGTTATTTTCTCAAAGAAAACAAAATATCAACACGAAAACCGTGGATTAACGTACTTTAGTAGCTACAATTTATATTAGAAAGAGTATTGCAATCATCGGCCTTTAAAACCTTAACTCTAAAACCTTTTAGTCTTGCCAGTAATTTCTTTTATAGCACTTTATTAGTGCTGCAGCAACCATTCTTGGAAACATTACTATAGACATTAGTTTTTTCTTTAGTATCATTTTAGCTTTACTGCATAAACAAACATCGAGTAATTAAATGTTTATTTTCTCAAAGAAAACAAAATATCAACACAAAAACTGTTAATTAACGTACTTTAGTAGCTACAATTTATATTATAAAGAGTATTGCACTCATCGGCCTTTAAAACTTTAGTTTTGCTAGTAATTTCTTTTATAGCACTATATTAGTGCTGCAGCAACCATTCTTGGAAACATTACTATAGACATTAGTCTTTTCTTTAATCTCATTTTAGCTTTACTGCATTAAACAAACATCGAGTAATTAAATGTTTATTTTCTCAAAGAAAACAAATTATCAACACAAAAACCGTGGATTAAAGTACTTTAGTAGCTATTATTTATATTAGAAAGAGTATTGCACTCATCGGCCTTTAAAACTTTAGTTCTGCCAGTAATTTCTTTTTTAGCACTATATTAGTGCTGTGCCAACCATTCTTGGAAACATTACTATAGACATTAGTCTTTTCTTTAGTCTCATTTTAGCTTTACTGCATAAACAAACATCGATAAATTAAATGTTTGTTTTCTCAAAGAAAACAAAATATCAACACAAAAACCATAGATTAACGTACTTTAGTAGCTACAATTTATATTAGAATGAGTATTGCACTCATCGGCCTTTAAAACTTTAGTCTTGCCAGTATTTTCTTTTATAGCACTTTATTAGTGCTGCAGCAACCATTCTTGGAAACATTACTATAGACATTAGTTTTTTCTTTAGTATCATTTTAGCTTTACTGCATAAACAAACATCGAGTAATTAAATGTTTATTTTCTCAAAGAAAACAAAATATCAACACAAAAACCGTAAATTAACGTACTTTAGAAGCTTCAATTCATATTATAAAGTGTATTGCACTTATCGTTCTTGAAAACTTTAGTTTTGCTAGTAATTTCATTTATAGCACTATATTAGTGCTGCAGCATCCATTCTTGGAAACATTACTATAGACATTAGTTTTCTCTGTAGTCTCATTTTAGCTTTACTGCATAAACAAACATCGAGTAAATAAATGGTTATTTTCTCAAAGAAAACAAAATATCAACACGAAAACCGTGGATTAACGTACTTTAGTAGCTACAATTTATATTAGAAAGAGTATTGCACTCATCGGCCTTTAAAACTTTAGTTCTGCCAGTAATTTCTTTTTTAGCACTATATTAGTGCTGTGCCAACCATTCTTGGAAACATTACTATAGACATTAGTCTTTTCTTTAGTCTCATTTTAGCTTTACTGCATAAACAAACATCGATAAATTAAATGTTTGTTTTCTCAAAGAAAACATAATATAAACACCAAAAGTGTGAATTAACGTACTTTAGTAGCTACAATTTATATTAGAAAGAGTATTGCACTCATCGGCCTTTAAAACTTTTTTCTTGCCAGTAATTTCTTTTATAGCACTTCATTAGTGCTGCAGCAACCATTCTTGGAAACATTACGATAGACATCAGTTTCTTCTTTAGTCTCATTTTAGCTTTATTGCATAAAAAAACATTGATTAATTAAATGATTATTTTCTCAAAGAAAACAAAATATAAGCACAAACAGTGCGGATTAACGTACTTTAGTAGCTTTAATTTATATTATTAAAAGTATTGCACTCATCGTTCTTTAAGTCTTTATTTCTGCCAGTAACTTCTTTTATAGCACTAAATTAGTGCTGCAGCAACCATTCTTGGAAACATTACTATAGACATTAGTTTTCTCTGTAGTCTCATTGTAGCTTTACTGCATAAACAAACATCGAGTAATTAAATGTTTACTTTCTCAACGAAAACAAAATATCAACACAAAAACCGTGCATTAACGTACTTTAGTAGCTATTATTTATATTAGAAAGAGTATTGCACTCATCGGCCTTTAAAACTTTAGTTCTGCCAGTAATTTCTTTTTTAGCACTATATTAGTGCTGTGCCAACCATTCTTGGAAACATTACTATAGACATTAGTCTTTTCTTTAGTCTCATTTTAATTTTACTGCATAAACAAACATCGATAAATTAAATGTTTGTTTTCTCAAAGAAAACATAATATAAACACCAAAAGTGTGAATTAACGTACTTTAGTAGCTACAATTTATATTAGAAAGAGTATTGCACTCATCGGCCTTTAAAACTTTTTTCTTGCCAGTAATTTCTTTTATAGCACTTTATTAGTGCTGCAGCAACCATTCTTGGAAACATTACGATAGACATCAGTTTCTTCTTTAGTCTCATTTTAGCTTTACTGCATAAAAAAACATTGATTAATTAAATGATTATTTTCTCAAAGAAAACAAAATATAAGCACAAACAGTGCGGATTAACGTACTTTAGTAGCTTTAATTTATATTATTAAAAGTATTGCACTCATCGTTCTTTAAAACTTTTTTTCTTCCATTAACTTCTTTTATAGCACTAAATTAGTGCTGCAGCAACCATTCTTGAAAACATTACTATAGACATTAGTTTTCTCTGTAGTCTCATTTTAGCTTTACTGCATAAACAAACATCGAGTAATTAAATGTTTATTTTCTCAACGAAAACAAAATATCTACATACAAAAAGTGTGAATTCACGTACTTTAGTAGCTTTAATTTATAATAGAAAGAGTATTTTGCACTCATCGGCCTATAAAACTTTAGTTTTGCCAGTAACTTCTTTTATTAGAACTATATTAGTGCTGCAGCAACCATTCTTGGAAACATTACTATAGACATTAGTTTTCTCTGTAGTCTCATTTTAGCATTACTGCATAAACAAACATCGAGTAATTAAATGTTTGTTTTCTCAAAGAAAACAAAATATCAACACGAAAACCGTGGATTAACGTACTTTAGTAGCTACAATTTATATTAGAAAGAGTATTGCACTCATCGGCCTTTAAAACTTTAGTTCTGCCAGTAATTTCTTTTTTAGCACTATATTAGTGCTGCAGCAACCATTTTTGGAAACATTACTATAGACATTAGTCTTTATTTTAGTCTCATTTTAGCTTTACTGTATAAACAAACATCGATAAATTAAATGTTTGTTTTCTCAAAGAAAACAAAATATCAACACAAAAACCGTAAATTAACGTACTTTAGAAGCTAAAATTCATATTATAAAGTGTATTGCACTTATTGTTCTTTAAAACTTTAGTTTTGCTAGTAATTTCTTTTATAGCACTATATTAGTGCTGCAGCATCCATTCTTGGAAACATTACTATAGACATTAGTTTTCTCTGTAGTCTCATTTTAGCTTTACTGCATAAACAAACATCGAGTAAATAAATGGTTATTTTCTCAAAGAAAACAAAATATCAACACGAAAACCGTGGATTAACGTACTTTAGTAGCTACAATTTATATTAGAAAGAGTATTGCACTCATTGGCCTTTAAAACTTTAGTTTTGCCAGTAATTTCTTTTATAGCACTTTATTAGTGCTGCAGCAACCATTCTTGGAAACATTACTATAGACATTAGTTTTTTTTTAGTCTCATTTTAGCTTTACTGCATTAAACAAACATCGAGTAATTAAATGTTTATTCTCTCAGAGAAAACGAAATATAAACACAAAAAGTGTGAATTAACGTACTTTAGTAGCTTTAATTTATATTAGAAAGAGTAATGCACTCATTCGGCCTTTAAAACTTTAGTTCTGCCATTAATTTCTTTTATAGCACTATATTAGTGCTGCAGCATCCATTCTTGGAAACATTACTATAGACATTAGTTTTCTCTGTAGTCTCATTTTAGCTTTACTGCATAAACAAACATCGATAAATTAAATGTTTATTTTCTCAAAGAAAACATCATCTACATACAAAAAGTGTGAATTAACGTACTTTAGTAGCTTTAATTTATAATAGAAAGAGTAATGCACTCATCGTTCTTTAAAACTTTAGTTCTGCCAGTAACTTCTTTTATAGAACTATATTAGTGCTGCAGCAACCATTCTTGGAAACATTACTATAGACATTAGTCTTTTTCTTTAGTCTCATTTTAGCTTTACTGCATAAACAAACATCGAGTAATTAAATGTTTATTTTCTCAAAGAAAACATAATATCAACACAAAAACCGTGAATTAACGTACTTTAGTAGCTACAATTTATATTATAAAAAGTATTGCAGTTCTTTAAAAGTTTATTTTTGCCAGTAATTTCTTTTATAGCACTATATTAGTGCTGCAGCAACCCCTCTTGGAAACATTACTATAGACATTAGTTTTTTCTTTCGTCTCATTTTAGCTTTTGCATAAGCAAACATCGAGTAAATAAATGGTTATTTTCTACGAAAACAAAATATCAACACAAAAACCGTGCATTAACGTACTTTAGTAGCTATTATTTATATTAGAAAGAGTATTGCACTCATCGGCCTTTAAAACTTTAGTTCTGCCAGTAATTTCTTTTTTAGCACTATATTAGTGCTGCAGCAACCATTCTTGGAAACATTACTATAGACATTAGTCTTTATTTTAGTCTCATTTTAGCTTTACTGCATAAACAAACATCGAGTAATTAAATGTTTATTCTCTCAAAGAAAACGAAATATCAACACAAAAACCGTGAATTAACGTACTTTAGTAGCTACAATTTATATTATAAAGAGTATTGCACTTGTCGTTCTTTAAAAGTTTACTTTTGCCAGTAATTTCTTTTATAGCACTATATTAGTGCTGCAGCATCCATTCTTGGAAACATTACTATAGACATTAGATTTCTCTGTAGTCTCATTTTAGCTTTACTGCATAAACAAACATCGATAAATTAAATGTTTATTTTCTCAAAGAAAACATAATATGTACACAAAAAGTGTGGATTAACGTACTTTAGTAGCTTTAAGTTATATTATTAAAAGTATTGCACTCATCGTTCTTTAAAACTTTAGTTCTGCCAGGAAATTCTTTTATAGCTCTATATTAGTGCTGCAGCAACCATTCTTGGAAACATTACTATAGACATTAGTCTTTATTTTAGTCTCATTTTAGCTTTACTGTATAAACAAACATCGAGTAATTAAATGTTTATTCTCTCAAAGAAAACGAAATATCAACACAAAAACCGTGAATTAACGTACTTTAGTAGCTACAATTTATATTATAAAGAGTATTGCACTTGTCGTTCTTTAAAAGTTTACTTTTGCCAGTAATTTCTTTTATAGCACTATATTAGTGCTGCAGCAACCCCTCTTGGAAACATTACTATAGACATTAGTTTTTTCTTTCGTCTCATTTTAGCTTTACTGCATAAGCAAACATCGAGTAAATAAATGGTTATTTTCTCAACGAAAACAAAATATCAACACAAAAACCGTGCATTAACGTACTTTAGTAGCTATTATTTATATTAGAAAGAGTATTGCACTCATCGGCCTTTAAAACTTTAGTTCTGCCAGTAATTTCTTTTTTAGCACTATATTAGTGCTGCAGCAACCATTCTTGGAAACATTACTATAGACATTAGTCTTTATTTTAGTCTCATTTTAGCTTTACTGTATAAACAAACATCGATAAATTAAATGTTTGTTTTCTCAAAGAAAACAAAATATCAACACAAAAACCGTAAATTAACGTACTTTAGAAGCTAAAATTCATATTATAAAGTGTATTGCACTTATTGTTCTTTAAAACTTTAGTTTTGCTAGTAATTTCTTTTATAGCACTATATTAGTGCTGCAGCATCCATTCTTGGAAACATTACTATAGACATTAGTTTTCTCTGTAGTCTCATTTTAGCTTTACTGCATAAACAAACATCGAGTAAATAAATGGTTGTTTTCTCAAAGAAAACAAAATATCAACACGAAAACCGTGGATTAACGTACTTTAGTAGCTACAATTTATAATAGAAAGAGTGCTGCACTCATCGGCCTTTAAAACTATAGTCTTGCCAGTAATTTCTTTTATAGCACTTTATTAGTGCTGCAGCAACCATTCTTGGAAACATTACTATAGATATTAGTTTTTTTTTAGTCTCATTTTAGCTTTACTGCATTAAACAAACATCGAGTAATTAAATGTTTATTCTCTCAGAGAAAACGAAATATAAACACAAAAAGTGTGAATTGACGTACTTTAGTAGCTTTAATTTATAATAGAAAGAGTAATGCACTCATTGGCCTTTAAAACTTTAGTTCTGCCAGTAATTTCTTTTTTAGCACTATATTAGTGCGGCAGCATCCATTCTTGGAAACATTACTATAGACATTAGTTTTCTCTGTAGTCTCATTTTAGCTTTACGGCATAAACAAACATCGATAAATTAAATGTTTATTTTCTCAAAGAAAACATCATCTACATACAAAAAGTGTGAATTAACGTTCTTTAGTAGCTTTAATTTATAATAGAAAGAGTAATGCACTCATCGGCCTATAAAACTTTAGTTTTGCCAGTAACTTCTTTTATTGAACTATATTAGTGCTGCAGCAACCATTCTTGGAAACATTACTATAGACATTAGTTTTTTCTTTAGTCTCATTTTAGCATTACTGCATTAAACAAACATCGAGTAATTAAATGTTTATTTTCTCAAAGAAAACATAATATAAACACTAAAAGTGTGAATTAACGTACTTTAGTAGCTACAATTTATAATAGAAAGAGTATTGCACTCATCGGCCTTTAAAACTTTAGTTTTGCCAGTAACTTCTTCTATAGAACTATATTAGTGCTGCAGCAACCATTCTTGGAAACATTACTATAGACATTAGTTTTTTTCTAGTCTCATTTTAGCTTTACTGCATTAAACAAACATCGAGTAATTAAATGTTTATTCTCTCAAAGAAAACGAAATATCAACACAAAAACCGTGAATTAACGTACTTTAGTAGCTACAATTTATATTATAAAGAGTATTGCACTTATCGTTCTTTAAAAGTTTACTTTTGCCAGTAATTTCTTTTATAGCACTATATTGGTGCTGCAGCATCCATTCTTGGAAACATTACTATAGACATTAGATTTCTCTGTAGTCTCATTTTAGCTTTACTGCATAAACAAACATCGATGAATTAAATGTTTATTTTCTCAAAGAAAACATAATATAAACACAAAAAGTGTGGATTAACGTACTTTAGTAGCTTTAAGTTATATTATTAAAAGTATTGCACTCATCGTTCTTTAAAACTTTAGTTCTGCCAGTAACTTCTTTTATAGCTCTATATTAGTGCTGCAGCAACCATTTTTGGAAACATTACGATAGACATCAGTTTCTTCTTTAGTCTCATTTTAGCTTTACTGCATAAACAAACCTCGATAAATTAATCGTTTACTTTCTCAAAGAAAACATAATATAAACACTAAAAGTGTGAATTAACGTACTTTAGTAGCTACAATTTATAATAGAAAGAGTATTGCACTAATCGGCATTTAAAACTTTAGTTTTGCCAGTAACTTCTTCTATAGAACTATATTAGTGCTGCAGCAACCATTCTTGGAAACATTACTATAGACATTAGTTTTTTTTAGTCTCATTTTAGCTTTACTGCATAAACAAACATCGATAAATTAAATGTTTATTTTCTTAAAGAAAACATAATATAAACACTAAAAGTGTGGATTAACGTACTTTAGTAGCTTTAAGTTATATTATTAAAAGTATTGCACTCATCGGCCTTTAAAACTTTAGTTCTGCCAGTAATTTCTTTTTTAGCACTATATTAGTGCGGCAGTATCCATTCTTGGAAACATTACTATAGACATTAGTTTTCTCTGTAGTCTCATTTTAGCTTTACGGCATAAACAAACATCGATAAATTAAATGTTTATTTTCTCAAAGAAAACATAAAATAAACACAAAATGTGTGAATTAACGTACTTTAGTAGCTTTAATTCATAATAGAAAGAGTAATGCACTCATAGGCCTTTAAAACTTTAGTTTTGACAGTAACGTCTTTGCCAGTGCTGCAGCAACCATTCTTGGAAACATTACTATAGACATTAGTTTTTTCTTTAGTCTCATTTTAGCTTTACTGCATTAAACAAACATCGATAAATTAAAAGTTTATTTTCTCAAAGAAAACATAAAACAAACACTAAAAGTGTGGATTAACGTACTTTAGTAGCTTTAAGTTATATTATTAAAAGTATTGCACTCATCGTTCTTTAAAACTTTAGTTCTGCCAGTAACTTCTTTTATAGCTCTATATTAGTGCTGCAGCAACCATTTTTGGAAACATTACGATAGACATCAGTTTCTTCTTTAGTCTCATTTTATCTTTACTGCATTAACAAACCTCGATAAATTAATCGTTTACTTTCTCAAAGAAAATATAATATAAACACAAAAAGTGTGGATTAACGTAGTTTAGTAGCTACAATTTATAATATTAACAGTATTGCACTCATCGTTCTTTAAAACCTTAGTTTTGCCAGTAACTTCTTTTATAGCACTATATTAGTGCTGCAGTAACCCCTCTTGGAAACATTACTATAGACATTAGTTTTTTCTTTCGTCTCATTTTAGCTTTACTGCATAAACAAACATCGAGTAAATAAATGGTTATTTTCTCAAAGAAAACAAAATATCAACACGAAAACCGTGGATTAACGTACTTTAGTAGCTACAATTTATATAAGAAAGAGTATTGCACTCATCGGCCTTTAAAACTTTAGTCTTGCCAGTAATTTCTTTTATAGCACTTTATTAGTGCTGCAGCAACCATTCTTGGAAACATTACTATAGACATTAGTTTTTTCTTTAGTCTCATTTTAGCTTCACTGCATAAACAAACATCGATAAATTAAAAGTTTCCTTTCTCAAAGAAGACATAATATAAACACTAAAAGTGTGGATTAACGTACTTTAGTAGCTTTAAGTTATATTATTAAAAGTATTGCACTTATCGTTCTTCAAAACTTTAGTTCTGCCAGTATCTTCTTTTATAGCTCAATATTAGTGCTGCAGCAACCATTCTTGGAAACATTACGATAGACATCAGTTTCTTCTTTAGTCTCATTTTAGCTTTACTGCATAAAAAAACATCGATTAATTAAATGTTTATTTTCTCAAAGAAAGCAAAATATAAACACAAACAGTGCGGATTAACGTACTTTAGTAGCTTTAATTTATATTATTAAAAGTATTGCACTCATCGTTCTTTAAAACTTTAGTTCTAACAGTAACTCCTTTTATATTAGTGCTGCAGCAACCATTCTTAGAAACATTATTATAGACAGTAGTCTTTACTTTAGTCTCATTTTAGCTTGACTGCATAAACAAACATCGAGTAATTAAATGTTTATTTTCTCAAAGAAAACAAAATATCAACACAAAAACCGTGAATTGACGTACTTTAGAAGCTACAATTCATATTATAAAGTGTATTGCACTTATCGTTCTTTAAAACTTTAGTTTTGCTAGTATTTTTTTTATAGCACTATATTATTAGTGCTGCATCATCCATTCTTGAAAACATTAATATAGACATTAGTTTTCTCTGTAGTCTCATTTTAGTTTTACTGCATAAACAAACATCGAGTAATTAAATGTTTATTTCCTCAAAGAAAACAAAATATCAACACAAAACCATAGATTAACGTACTTTAGTAGCTACAATTTATATTAGAATGAGTATTGCACTCATCGGCCTTTAAAACTTTAGTCTTGCCAATATTTTCTTTTATAGCACTTGGTGCTGCAGCAACCATTCTTGGAAACATTACTATAGACATTAGTTTTTTCTTTAGTATCATTTTAGCTTTACTGCATAAACAAACATCGAGTAATTAAATGTTTATTTTCTCAAAGAAAACAAAATATCAACACAAAAACCGTAAATTAACGTACTTTAGAGGCTACAATTCATATTATAAAGTGTATTGCACTTGTCGTTCTTTAAAACTTTAGTTTTGCTAGTAATTTCTTTTATAGCACTATATTAGTGCTGCAGCATTCATTCTTGGAAACATTACTATAGACATTAGTTTTCTCTGTAGTCTCATTTTAGCTTTACTGCATAAACAAACATCGAGTAAATAAATGGTTATTTTCTCAAAGAAAACAAAATATCAACACGAAAACCGTGGATTAACGTACTTTAGTAGCTACAATTTATATTAGAAAGAGTATTGCACTCATCGGCCTTTAAAACTTCAGTCTTGCCAGTAATTTCTTTTATAACACTTTATTAGTGCTGCAGCAACCATTTTTGGAAACATTACTATAGACATTAGTTTTTTCTTTAGTCTCATTTTAGCTTCACTGCATAAACAAACATCGATAAATTAAAAGTTTCCTTTCTCAAAGAAGACATAATATAAACACTAAAAGTGTGGATTAACGTACTTTAGTAGCTTTAAGTTATATTATTAAAAGTATTGCACTCATCGTTCTTCAAAACTTTAGTTCTGCCAGTATCTTCTTTTATAGCGCTATATTAGTGCTGAGGCACCCATTCTTGGAAACATTACGATAGACATCAGTTTCTTCTTTAGTCTCATTTTAGCTTTACTGCATAAAAAAACATCGATTAATTAAATGTTTATTTTCTCAAAGAAAACAAAATATAAACACAAACAGTGCGGATTAACGTACTTTAGTAGCTTTAATTTATATTATTAAAAGTATTGCACTCATCGTTCTTTAAAACTTTAGTTCTAACAGTAACTCCTTTTATATTAGTGCTGCAGCAACCATTCTTAGAAACATTATTATAGACAGTAGTCTTTTCTTTAGTCTCATTTTAGCTTCACTGCATAAACAAACATCGAGTAATTAAATGTTTATTTTCTCAAAGAAAACAAAATATCAACACAAAAACCGTAAATTAACGTACTTTAGAAGCTAAAATTCATATTATAAAGTGTATTGCACTTATCGTTCTTTAAAACTTTAGTTTTGCTAGTAATTTCTTTTATAGTACTATATTATTGCTGCAGCATCCATTCTTGGAAACATTAATATAGACATTAGATTTCTCTGTAGTCTCATTTTAGCTTTACTGCATAAACAAACATCGAGTAATTAAATGTTTATTTCCTCAAAGAAAACAAAATATCAACACAAAAACCATAGATTAACGTACTTTAGTAGCTACAATTTATATTAGAATGAGTATTGCAATCATCGGCCTTTAAAACTTTAGTCTTGCCAGTATTTTCTTTTATAGCACTTTATTAGTGCTGCAGCAACCATTCTTGGAAACATTACTATAGACATTAGTTTTTTCTTTAGTATCATTTTAGCTTGACTGCATAAACAAACATCGAGTAATTAAATGTTTATTTTCTCAAAGAAAACAAAATATCAACACAAAAACCGTAAATTAACGTACTTTAGAAGCTACAATTCATATTATAAAGTGTATTGCACTTATCGTTCTTTAAAACTTTAGTTTTGCTAGTAATTTCTTTTATAGCACTATATTAGTGCTGCAGCATTCATTCTTGGAAACATTACTATAGACATTAGTTTTCTCTGTAGTCTCATTTTAGCTTTACTGCATAAACAAACATCGAGTAAATAAATGGTTATTTTCTCAAAGAAACAAAATATCAACACGAAAACCGTGGATTAACGTACTTTAGTAGCTACAATTTATATTAGAAAGTGTATTGCACCCATCGGCCTTTAAAACTTCAGTCTTGCCAGTAATTTCTTTTATAGCACTTTATTAGTGCTGCAGCAACCATTCTTGGAAACATTAATATAGACATTAGTTTTTTCTTTAGTCTCATTTTAGCTTCACTGCATAAACAAACATCGATAAATTAAAAGTTTCCTTTCTCAAAGAAGACATAATATAAACACTAAAAGTGTGGATTAACGTACTTTAGTAGCTTTAAGTTATATTATTAAAAGTATTGCACTCATCGTTCTTCAAAACTTTAGTTCTGCCAGTATCTTCTTTTATAGCTCTATATTAGTGCTGCAGCAACCATTCTTGGAAACATTACGATAGACATCAGTTTCTTCTTTAGTCTCATTTTAGCTTTACTGCATAAACAAACATCGATTAATTAAATGTTTGTTTTCTCAAAGAAAACAAAATATCAACACAAAAACCGAAAATTAACGTACTTTAGAAGCTAAAATTCATATTATAAAGTGTATTGCACTTATCGTTCTTTAAAACTTTAGTTTTGCTAGTAATTTCTTTTATAGTACTATATTATTGCTGCAGCATCCATTCTTGGAAACATTAATATAGACATTAGTTTTCTCTGTAGTCTCATTTTAGCTTTACTGCATAAACAAACATCGAGTAATTAAATGTTTATTTCCTCAAAGAAAACAAAATATCAACACAAAAACCATAGATTAACGTACTTTAGTAGCTACAATTTATATTAGAATGAGTATTGCAATCATCGGCCTTTAAAACTTTAGTCTTGCTAGTAATTTCTTTTATAGTACTATATTATTGCTGCAGCATCCATTCTTGGAAACATTAATATAGACATTAGTTTTCTCTGTAGTCTCATTTTAGCTTCACTGCATAAACAAACATCGATAAATTAAAAGTTTCCTTTCTCAAAGAAGACATAATATAAACACTAAAAGTGTGGATTAACGTACTTTAGTAGCTTTAAGTTATATTATTAAAAGTATTGCACTCATCGTTCTTCAAAACTTTAGTTCTGCCAGTATCTTCTTTTATAGCACTATATTAGTGCTGCAGCATCCATTCTTGGAAACATTACTATAGACATTAGTTTTCTCTGTAGTCTCATTTTAGCTTTACTGCATAAACAAACATCGAGTAATTAAATGTTTATTTTCTCAAAGAAAACAAAATATCAACACGAAAACCGTGGATTAACGTACTTTAGTAGCTACAATTTATATTAGAAAGAGTATTGCACTCATCGGCCTTTAAAACTTTAGTCTTGCCAGTAATTTCTTTTATAGCACTTTATTAGTGCTGCAGCAACCATTCTTGGAAACATTACTATAGACATTAGTTTTTTCTTTAGTCTCATTTTAGCTTCACTGCATAAACAAACATCGATAAATTAAAAGTTTCCTTTCTCAAAGAAGACATAATATAAACACTAAAAGTGTGGATTAACGTACTTTAGTAGCTTTAAGTTATATTATTAGAAGTATTGCACTCATCGTTCTTCAAAACTTTAGTTCTGCCAGTATCTTCTTTTATAGCTCTATATTAGTGCTGCAGCAACCATTCTTGGAAACATTACGATAGACATCAGTTTCTTCTTAAGTCTCATTTTAGCTTTACTGCATAAAAAAACATCGATTAATTAAATGTTTATTTTCTCAAAGAAAACAAAATATAAACACAAACAGTAGGATTAACGTACTTTAGTAGCTTTAATTTATATTATTAAAAGTATTGCACTCATCGTTCTTTAAAACTTTAGTTCTGCCAGTAACTCCTTTATAGCATATTAGTGCTGCAGCAACCATTCTTAGAAACATTATTATAGACATTAGTTTTTTCTTTAGTCTCATTTTAGCTTCACTGCATAAACAAACATCGATAAATTAAATGTTTATTTTCTCAAAGAAAACAAAATATCAACACTAAAAGTGTGGATTAACGTACTTTAGTAGCTTTAATTATATTATTAAAAGTATTGCACTCATCGTTCTTTAAAACTTTAGTTTTGCCAGTAATTTCTTTTATAGCACTATATTAGTGCTGCAGCAACCATTCTTGGAAACATTACTATAGACATTAGTTTTCTCTGTAGTCTCATTTTAGCTTTACTGCATAAACAAACATCGAGTAAATAAATGGTTATTTTCTCAAAGAAACAAAATATCAACACGAAAACCGTGGATTAACGTACATTAGTAGCTACAATTTATATTAGAAAGTGTATTGCACCCATCGGCCTTTAAAACTTCAGTCTTGCCAGTAATTTCTTTTATAGCACTTTATTAGTGCTGCAGCAACCATTCTTGGAAACATTAATATAGACATTAGTTTTTTCTTTAGTCTCATTTTAGCTTCACTGCATAAACAAACATCGATAAATTAAAAGTTTCCTTTCTCAAAGAAGACATAATATAAACACTAAAAGTGTGGATTAACGTACTTTAGTAGCTTTAAGTTATATTATTAAAAGAATTGCACTCATCGTTCTTCAAAACTTTAGTTCTGCCAGTATCTTCTTTTATAGCTCTATATTAGTGCTGCAGCAACCATTCTTGGAAACATTACGATAGACATCAGTTTCTTCTTTATTCTCATTTTAGCTTTACTGCATAAACAAACATCGATTAATTAAATGTTTGTTTTCTCAAAGAAAACAAAATATCAACACAAAAACCGAAAATTAACGTACTTTAGAAGCTAAAATTCATATTATAAAGTGTATTGCACTTATCGTTCTTTAAAACTTTAGTTTTGCTAGTAATTTCTTTTATAGTACTATATTATTGCTGCAGCATCCATTCTTGGAAACATTAATATAGACATTAGTTTTCTCTGTAGTCTCATTTTAGCTTTACTGCATAAACAAACATCGAGTAATTAAATGTTTATTTCCTCAAAGAAAACAAAATATCAACACAAAAACCATAGATTAACGTACTTTAGTAGCTACAATTTATATTAGAATGAGTATTGCAATCATCGGCCTTTAAAACTTTAGTCTTGCTAGTAATTTCTTTTATAGTACTTTATTATTGCTGCAGCAACCATTCTTGGAAACATTACTATAGACTTTAGTTTTCTCTTTAGTCTCATTTTAGCTTTACTGCATAAACAAACATCGATTAATTAAAAGTTTATTTTCTCAAAGAAAACAAAATATAAACACAAAAAGTGTGGATTAACGTACTTTAGAAGCTTTAAGTTCATATTATTAAAAGTATTGCACTCATCGTTCTTCAAAACTTTAGTTTTGCCAGTAATTTCTTTTATAGCACTATATTAGTGCTGCAGCATCCATTCTTGGAAACATTACTATAGACATTAGTTTTCTCTGTAGTCTCATTTTAGCTTTACTGCATAAACAAACATCGAGTAAATAAATGGTTATTTTCTAAAAGAAAACAAAATATCAACACGAAAACCGTGGATTAACGTACTTTAGTAGCTACAATTTATATTAGAAAGAGTATTGCACTCATCGGCCTTTAAAACTTTAGTCTTGCCAGTAATTTCTTTTATAACACTTTATTAGTGCTGCAGCAACCATTCTTGGAAACATTATTATAGACATTAGTTTTTTCTTAAGTCTCATTTTAGCTTCACTGCATAAACAAACATCGATAAATTAAAAGTTTCCTTTCTCAAAGAAGACATAATATAAACACTAAAAGTGTGGATTAACGTACTTTAGTAGCTTTAAGTTATATTATTAAAAGTATTGCACTCATCGTTCTTCAAAACTTTAGTTCTGCCAGTATCTTCTTTTATAGCTCTATATTAGTGCTGCAGTAACCATTCTTGGAAACATTACGATAGACATCAGTTTCTTCTTTAGTCTCATTTTAGCTTTACTGCATAAAAAAACATCGATTAATTAAATGTTTATTTTCTCAAAGAAAACAAAATATAAACACAAACAGTGCGGATTAACGTACTTTAGTAGCTTTAATTTATATTATTAAAAGTATTGCACTCATCGTTCTTTAAAACTTTAGTTCTGCCAGTAACTCCTTTTATAGCACTATATTAGTGCTGCAGCAACCATTCTTGGAAACATTATTATAGACATTAGTCTTTTCTTTAGTCTCATTTTAGCTTTACTGCATAAACAAACATCGATAAATTAAATGTTTGTTTTCTCAAAGAAAACAAAATATCAACACAAAAACCGTAAATTAACGTACTTTAGAAGCTAAAATTCATATTATAAAGTGTATTGCACTTATCGTTCTTTAAAACTTTAGTTTTGCTAGTAATTTCTTTTATAGTACTATATTATTGCTGCAGCATCCATTCTTGGAAACATTAATATAGACATTAGTTTTCTCTGTAGTCTCATTTTAGCTTTACTGCATAAACAAACATCGAGTAATTAAATGTTTATTTCCTCAAAGAAAACAAAATATCAACACAAAAACCATAGATTAACGTACTTTAGTAGCTACAATTTATATTAGAATGAGTATTGCAATCATCGGCCTTTAAAACTTTAGTCTTGCCAGTATTTTCTTTTATAGCACTTTATTAGTGCTGCAGCAACCATTCTTGGAAACATTACTATAGACATTAGTTTTTTCTTTAGTATCATTTTAGCTTGACTGCATAAACAAACATCGAGTAATTAAATGTTTATTTTCTCAAAGAAAACAAAATATCAACACAAAAACCGTAAATTAACGTACTTTAGAAGCTACAATTCATATTATAAAGTGTATTGCACTTATCGTTCTTTAAAACTTTAGTTTTGCTAGTAATTTCTTTTATAGCACTATATTAGTGCTGCAGCATTCATTCTTGGAAACATTACTATAGACATTAGTTTTCTCTGTAGTTTCATTTTAGCTTTACTGCATAAACAAACATCGAGTAAATAAATGGTTATTTTCTCAAAGAAACAAAATATCAACACGAAAACCGTGGATTAACGTACATTAGTAGCTACAATTTATATTAGAAAGTGTATTGCACCCATCGGCCTTTAAAACTTCAGTCTTGCCAGTAATTTCTTTTATAGCACTTTATTAGTGCTGCAGCAACCATTCTTAAAAACATTAATATAGACATTAGTTTTTTCTTTAGTCTCATTTTAGCTTCACTGCATAAACAAACATCGATAAATTAAAAGTTTCCTTTCTCAAAGAAGACATAATATAAACACTAAAAGTGTGGATTAACGTACTTTAGTAGCTTTAAGTTATATTATTAAAAGAATTGCACTCATCGTTCTTCAAAACTTTAGTTCTGCCAGTATCTTCTTTTATAGCTCTATATTAGTGCTGCAGCAACCATTCTTGGAAACATTACGATAGACATCAGTTTCTTCTTTATTCTCATTTTAGCTTTACTGCATAAACAAACATCGATTAATTAAATGTTTGTTTTCTCAAAGAAAACAAAATATCAACACAAAAACCGTAAATTAACGTACTTTAGAAGCTAAAATTCATATTATAAAGTGTATTGCACTTATCGTTCTTCAAAACTTTAGTTCTGCCAGTAATTTATTTTATAGCACTATATTAGTGCTGCAGCAACCATTCTTGGAAACATTACTATAGACATTAGTTTTTCTTTAGTATCATTTTAGCTTTACTGCATAAACAAACATCGATTAATTAAATGTTTATTTTCTCAAAGAAAACAAAATATCAACACAAAAACCGTGGATTAACGTACTTTAGTAGCTACAATTTATATTAGAAAGAGTATTGCACTCATCGTTCTTTAAAACTTTAGTTTGCCAGTAATTTCTTTTATAGCACTTTATTAGTGCTGCAGCAACCATTCTTGGAAACATTACTATAGACATTAGTTTTTTCTTTAGTATCATTTTAGCTTTACTGCATAAACAAACATCGAGTAATTAAATGTTTATTTCCTCAAAGAAAACAAAATATCAACACAAAAACCGTAGATTAACGTACTTTAGTAGCTACAATTTATATTAGAAAGAGTATTGCAATCATCGTTCTTTGAAACTTTAGTTTTGCCAGTAATTTCTTTTATAGCAGTATAATAGTGCTGCAGCAACCATTCTTGGAAACATTACTATAGACATTAGTTTTTTCTTTAGTCTCATTTTAGCTTTACTGCATAAACAAACATCGATTAATTAAATGTTTATTTTCTCAAAGAAAACAAAATATCAACACAAAAACTGTTAATTAATGTACTTTAGTAGCTACAATTTATATTAGAAAGTGTATTGCACCCATCGGCCTTTAAAACTTTAGTCTTGCCAGTAATTTCTTTTATAGCACTTTATTAGTGCTGCAGCAACCATTCTTGGAAACATTACTATAGACATTAGTTTTCTCTGTAGTCTCATTTTAGCTTTACTGCATAAACAAACATCGATAAATTAAAAGTTTCCTTTCTCAAAGAAGACATAATATAAACACCAAAAGTGTGAATTAACGTACTTTAGTAGCTACAATTTATAATAGAAAGAGTATTGCACTCATCGGCCTTTTAAACTTTAGTTTTGCCAGTAACTTATTTTATAGCACTATATTAGTGCTGCAGCAACCATTCTTGGAAACATTACTATAGACATTAGTCTTTTCTTTAGTATCATTTTAGCTTTATTGCATTAAACAAACATCGAGTAATTAAATGTTTATTTTCTCAAAGAAAACAAAATATCAACACAAAAACCGTGGATTAAAGTACTTTAGTAGCTATTATTTATATTAGAAAGAGTATTGCACTCATCGGCCTTTAAAACTTTAGTTCTGCCAGTAATTTCTTTTTTAGCACTTTATTAGTGCTGCAGCAACCATTCTTGGAAACATTACTATAGACATTAGTTTTTTCTTTAGTATCATTTTAGCTTGACTGCATAAACAAACATCGAGTAATTAAATGTTTATTTTCTCAAAGAAAACAAAATATCAACACAAAAACCGTAAATTAACGTACTTTAGAAGCTACAATTCATATTATAAAGTGTATTGCACTTATCGTTCTTTAAAACTTTAGTTTTGCTAGTAATTTCTTTTATAGCACTATATTAGTGCTGCAGCATTCATTCTTGGAAACATTACTATAGACATTAGTTTTCTCTGTAGTCTCATTTTAGCTTTACTGCATAAACAAACATCGAGTAAATAAATGGTTATTTTCTCAAAGAAACAAAATATCAACACGAAAACCGTGGATTAACGTACATTAGTAGCTACAATTTATATTAGAAAGTGTATTGCACCCATCGGCCTTTAAAACTTCAGTCTTGCCAGTAATTTCTTTTATAGCACTTTATTTGTGCTGCAGCAACCATTCTTGGAAACATTAATATAGACATTAGTTTTTTCTTTAGTCTCATTTTAGCTTCACTGCATAAACAAACATCGATAAATTAAAAGTTTCCTTTCTCAAAGAAGACATAATATAAACACTAAAAGTGTGGATTAACGTACTTTAGTAGCTTTAAGTTATATTATTAAAAGAATTGCACTCATCGTTCTTCAAAACTTTAGTTCTGCCAGTATCTTCTTTTATAGCTCTATATTAGTGCTGCAGCAACCATTCTTGGAAACATTACGATAGACATCAGTTTCTTCTTTATTCTCATTTTAGCTTTACTGCATAAACAAACATCGATTAATTAAATGTTTGTTTTCTCAAAGAAAACAAAATATCAACACAAAAACCGAAAATTAACGTACTTTAGAAGCTAAAATTCATATTATAAAGTGTATTGCACTTATCGTTCTTTAAAACTTTAGTTTTGCTAGTAATTTCTTTTATAGTACTATATTATTGCTGCAGCATCCATTCTTGGAAACATTAATATAGACATTAGTTTTCTCTGTAGTCTCATTTTAGCTTTACTGCATAAACAAACATCGAGTAATTAAATGTTTATTTCCTCAAAGAAAACAAAATATCAACACAAAAACCATAGATTAACGTACTTTAGTAGCTACAATTTATATTAGAATGAGTATTGCAATCATCGGCCTTTAAAACTTTAGTCTTGCCAGTATTTTCTTTTATAGCACTTTATTAGTGCTGCAGCAACCATTCTTGGAAACATTACTATAGACATTAGTTTTTTCTTTAGTATCATTTTAGCTTTACTGCATAAACAAACATCGAGTAATTAAATGTTTATTTTCTCAAAGAAAACAAAATATCAACACAAAAACCGTAAATTAACGTACTTTAGAAGCTACAATTCATATTATAAAGTGTATTGCACTTATCGTTCTTTAAAACTTTAGTTTTGCTAGTAATTTCTTTTATAGCACTATATTAGTGCTGCAGCATTCATTCTTGGAAACATTACTATAGACATTAGTTTTCTCTGTAGTCTCATTTTAGCTTTACTGAATAAACAAACATCGAGTAAATAAATGGTTATTTTCTCAAAGAAACAAAATATCAACACGAAAACCGTGGATTAACGTACTTTAGTAGCTACAATTTATATTAGAAAGTGTATTGCACCCATCGGCCTTTAAAACTTTAGTCTTGCCAGTAATTTCTTTTATAGCACTTTATTAGTGCTGCAGCAACCATTCTTGGAAACATTACTATAGACATTAGTTTTCTCTGTAGTCTCATTTTAGCTTTACTGCATAAACAAACATCGATAAATTAAAAGTTTCCTTTCTCAAAGAAGACATAATATAAACACCAAAAGTGTGAATTAACGTACTTTAGTAGCTACAATTTATAATAGAAAGAGTATTGCACTCATCGGCCTTTTAAACTTTAGTTTTGCCAGTAATCTTTTTTTATAGCACTTTATTAGTACTGCAGCAACCATTCTTGGAAACATTACTATAGACATTAGTCTTTTCTTTAGTATCATTTTAGCTTTATTGCATTAAACAAACATCGAGTAATTAAATGTTTATTTTCTCAAAGAAAACAAAATATCAACACAAAAACCGTGGATTAAAGTACTTTAGTAGCTATTATTTATATTAGAAAGAGTATTGCACTCATCGGCCTTTAAAACTTTAGTTCTGCCAGTAATTTCTTTTTTAGCACTATATTAGTGCTGTGCCAACCATTCTTGGAAACATTACTATAGACATTAGTCTTTTCTTTAGTCTCATTTTAGCTTTACTGCATAAACAAACATCGATAAATTAAATGTTTGTTTTCTCAAAGAAAACATAATATAAACACCAAAAGTGTGAATTAACGTACTTTAGTAGCTACAATTAATATAAGAAAGAATATTGCACTCATCGGCCTTTAAAACTATAGTCTTGCCAGTAATTTCTTTTATAGCACTTTATTAGTGCTGCAGCAACCATTCTTGGAAACATTACTATAGACATTAGTCTTTTCTTTAGTCTCATTTTAGCTTTACTGCATAAACAAACATCGATAAATTAAATGTTTGTTTTCTCAAAGAAAACAAAATATCAACACAAAAACCGTAAATTAACGTACTTTAGAAGCTAAAATTCATATTATAAAGTGTATTGCACTTATCGTTCTTTAAAACTTTAGTTTTGCTAGTAATTTCTTTTATAGCACTATATTAGTGCTGCAGCATCCATTCTTGGAAACATTACTATAGACATTAGTTTTCTCTGTAGTCTCATTTTAGCTTTACTGCATAAACAAACATCGAGTAATTAAATGTTTACTTTCTCAACGAAAACAAAATATCAACACAAAAACCGTGCATTAACGTACTTTAGTAGCTATTATTTATATTAGAAAGAGTATTGCACTCATCGGCCTTTAAAACTTTAGTTCTGCCAGTAATTTCTTTTTAGCACTATATTAGTGCTGCAGCAACCATTCTTGGAAACATTACTATAGACATTAGTCTTTTTTTTAGTCTCATTTTAGCTTTACTGCATAAACAAACATCGATAAATTAAATGTTTGTTTTCTCAAAGAAAACAAAATATCAACACGAAAACCGTGGATTAACGTACTTTAGTAGCTACAATTTATATTAGAAAGAGTATTGCACTCATCGGCCTTTAAAACTTTAGTTCTGCCATTAATTTCTTTTTTAGCACTATATTAGTGCTGTGCCAACCATTCTTGGAAACATTACTATAGACATTAGTCTTTTCTTTAGTCTCATTTTAGCTTTACTGCATAAACAAACATCGATAAATTAAATGTTTGTTTTCTCAAAGAAAACATAATATAAACACCAAAAGTGTGAATTAACGTACTTTAGTAGCTACAATTTATATTAGAAAGAATATTGCACTCATCGGCCTTTAAAACTATAGTCTTGCCAGTAATTTCTTTTATAGCACTTTATTAGTGCTGCAGCAACCATTCTTGGAAACATTACTTTAGACATTAGCTTCTTCTTTAGTCTCGTTTTAGCTTTACTGCATAAAACCGTAAATTAACGTACTTTAGAAGCTAAAATTCATATTATAAAGTGTATTGCACTTATCGTTCTTTAAAACTTTAGTTTTGCTAGTAATTTCTTTTATAGCACTATATTAGTGCTGCAGCATCCATTCTTGGAAACATTACTATAGACATTAGTTTTCTCTGTAGTCTCATTTTAGCTTTACTGCATAAACAAACATCGAGTAAATAAATGGTTATTTTCTCAAAGAAAACAAAATATCAACACGAAAACCGTGGATTAACGTACTTTAGTAGCTACAATTTATATTAGAAAGAGTATTGCACTCATCAGCCTTTAAAACTTTAGTTCTGCCAGTAATTTCTTTTTTAGCACTATATTAGTGCTGTGCCAACCATTCTTGGAAACATTACTATAGACATTAGTCTTTTCTTTAGTCTCATTTTAGCTTTACTGCATAAACAAACATCGATAAATTAAATGTTTGTTTTCTCAAAGAAAACAAAATATAAACACCAAAAGTGTGAATTAACGTACTTTAGTAGCTACAATTTATATTAGAAAGAGTATTGCACTCATCGTTCTTTAAAACTTTAGTTCTGCCAGTAATTTCTTTTTTAGCACTATATTAGTGCTGTAGCAACCATTCTTGGAAACATTACGATAGACATCAGTTTCTTCTTTAGTCTCATTTTAGCTTTACTGCATAAACAAACATTGATTAATTAAATGATTATTTTCTCAAAGAAAACAAAATATAAGCACAAACAGTGCGGATTAACGTACTTTAGTAGCTTTAATTTATATTATTAAAGGTATTGCACTCATCGTTCTTTAAAACTTTATTTCTGCCAGTAACTTCTTTTATAGCACTAAATTAGTGCTGCAGCAACCATTCTTGGAAACATTACTATAGACATTAGTTTTCTCTGTAGTCTCATTGTAGCTTTACTGCATAAACAAACATCGAGTAATTAAATGTTTACTTTCTCAACGAAAACAAAATATCAACACAAAAACCGTGCATTAACGTACTTTAGTAGCTATTATTTATATTAGAAAGAGTATTGCACTCATCGGCCTTTAAAACTTTAGTTCTGCCAGTAATTTCTTTTTAGCACTATATTAGTGCTGCAGCAACCATTCTTGGAAACATTACTATAGACATTAGTCTTTTTTTTAGTCTCATTTTAGCTTTACTGCATAAACAAACATCGATAAATTAAATGTTTGTTTTCTCAAAGAAAACAAAATATCAACACGAAAACCGTGGATTAACGTACTTTAGTAGCTACAATTTATATTAGAAAGAGTATTGCACTCATCGGCCTTTAAAACTTTAGTTCTGCCATTAATTTCTTTTATAGCACTTTATTAGTGCTGCAGCAACCATTCTTGGAAACATTACTTTAGACATTAGCTTCTTCTTTAGTCTCGTTTTAGCTTTACTGCATTAAACAAACATCGATAAATTAAATGTTTGTTTTCTCAAAGAAAACAAAATATCAACACAAAAAGTGTGAATTAACGTACTTTAGTAGCTACAATTTATATTAGAAAGTGTATTGCACTCATCGGCCTTTAAAACTTTAGTTCTTGCCAGTAATTTCTTTTATAGCACTTTATTAGTGCTGCAGCAACCATTCTTGGAAACATTACTATAGACATTAGTTTTTCTTTAGTCTCATTTTAGCTTTACTGCATAAACAAACATCGAGTAATTAAATGTTATTTTCTCAAAGAAAACAAAATATAAACACAAAAGTGTGAATTAACGTACTTTAGTAGCTACAATTTATATTAGAAAGAGTATTGCACTCATCGGAGTGGATTAACTTTAAAAACTTTAGTCTTGCCAGTAATTTCTTTTATAGCACTTTATTAGTGCTGCAGCAACCATTCTTGGAAACATTACTATAGACATTAGTCTTTTTTCTTTAGTCTCATTTTAGCTTTACTGCATAAACAAACATCGATAAATTAAATGTTTGTTTTCTCAAAGAAAACAAAATATCAACACGAAAACCGTGGATTAACGTACTTTAGTAGCTACAATTTATATTAGAAAGAGTATTGCACTCATCGTTCTTTAAAACTTTATTTCTGCCAGTAACTTCTTTTATAGCACTATATTAGTGCTGCAGCAACCATTCTTGGAAACATTACTATAGACATTAGTTTTCTCTGTAGTCTCATTTTAGCTTTACTGCATAAACAAACATCGAGTAAATAAATGGTTATTTTCTCAAAGAAAACAAAATATCAACACGAAAACCGTGGATTAACGTACTTTAGTAGCTACAATTTATATTAGAAAGAGTATTGCACTCATCAGCCTTTAAAACTTTAGTTCTGCCAGTAATTTCTTTTTTAGCACTATATTAGTGCTGTGCCAACCATTCTTGGAAACATTACTATAGACATTAGTCTTTTCTTTAGTCTCATTTTAGCTTTACTGCATAAACAAACATCGATAAATTAAATGTTTGTTTTCTCAAAGAAAACATAATATAAACACCAAAAGTGTGAATTAACGTACTTTAGTAGCTACAATTTATATTAGAAAGAGTATTGCACTCATCGGCCTTTAAAACTTTTTTCTTGCCAGTAATTTCTTTTATAGCACTTTATTAGTGCTGCAGCAACCATTCTTGGAAACATTACGATAGACATCAGTTTCTTCTTTAGTCTCATTTTAGCTTTACTGCATAAAAAAACATTGATTAATTAAATGATTATTTTCTCAAAGAAAACAAAATATAAGCACAAACAGTGCGGATTAACGTACTTTAGTAGCTATAATTTATATTATTAAAGGTATTGCACTCATCGTTCTTTAAAACTTTATTTCTGCCAGTAACTTCTTTTATAGCACTAAATTAGTGCTGCAGCAACCATTCTTGGAAACATTACTATAGACATTAGTTTTCTCTGTAGTCTCATTTTAGCTTTACTGCATAAACAAACATCGAGTAATTAAATGTTTACTTTCTCAACGAAAACAAAATATCAACACAAAAACCGTGCATTAACGTACTTTAGTAGCTATTATTTATATTAGAAAGAGTATTGCACTCATCGGCCTTTAAAACTTTAGTTCTGCCAGTAATTTCTTTTTAGCACTATATTAGTGCTGCAGCAACCATTCTTGGAAACATTACTATAGACATTAGTCTTTTCTTTAGTCTCATTTTAGCTTTACTGCATAAACAAACATCGATAAATTAAATGTTTGTTTTCTCAAAGAAAACAAAATATCAACACGAAAACCATGGATTAACGTACTTTAGTAGCTACATTAGAAAGAGTATTGCACTCATCGGCCTTTAAAACTTTAGTTCTGCCATTAATTTCTTTTTTAGCACTATATTAGTGCTGTGCCAACCATTCTTGGAAACATTACTATAGACATTAGTCTTTTCTTTAGTCTCATTTTAGCTTTACTGCATAAACAAACATCGATAAATTAAATGTTTGTTTTCTCAAAGAAAACATAATATAAACACCAAAAGTGTGAATTAACGTACTTTAGTAGCTACAATTTATATTAGAAAGAATATTGCACTCATCGGCCTTTAAAACTTTAGTTCTGCCAGTAATTTCTTTTATAGCACTTTATTAGTGCTGCAGCAACCATTCTTGGAAACATTACTATAGACATTAGTTTTTTCTTTAGTCTCATTTTAGCTTTACTGCATAAACAAACATCGATCAATTAAATGTTTATTTTCTCAAAGAAAACAAAATATAAACACAAACAGTGCGGATTAACGTACTTTATTAGCTTTAATTTATATTATTAAAAGTATTGCACTCATCGTTCTTTAAAACTTTAGTTCTGCCAGTAACTCCTTTTATAGCACTATATTAGTGCTGCAGCAACCATTCTTAGAAACATTACTATAGACAGTAGTCTTTTCTTTAGTCTCATTTTATCTTGACTGCATAAACAAACATCGAGTAATTAAATGTTTATTTTCTCAAAGAAAACAAAATATCAACACAAAAACCGTGAATTGACGTACTTTAGAAGCTACAATTCATATTATAAAGTGTATTGCACTTATCGTTCTTTAAAATTTTAGTTTTGCTAGTAATTTTTTTTATAGCACGATATTATTAGTGCTGCATCATCCATTCTTGGAAACATTAATATAGACATTAGTTTTCTCTGTAGTCTCATTTTAGCTTTACTGCATAAACAAACATCGAGTAGTTAAATGTTTATTTCCTCAAAGAAAACAAAATATCAACACAAAAATGTGAGATTAACGCCCCAAGCCCGAATCTCAGGGTAGATCCCAGTCCCCTGGTTTGATAAAGGAATCTCACTCATAGGTCAAACTGTTTCCGCTATCCCGTCAGTTGTTCTCGTATATGGCTCAAGACAGTCATCAAAGTTTCTTGTGGTACTGAAGATTTTGCTGTATACTGGCTTCTAGTAACGAGATGTCGACTACTGTTTAACCGAACCATCGCACAGATAAAAGATTTGCCCGTTCAATTCGTGCACAGACACTAGAAGGATCTATCAAGATCAGAATTACTTGGCAAATCAACAAGCCAGCCAATCAATGTGTATGACAATTAGCAAACGAAAGAGTAAACATCGGAATGGTGCATTTATAGCCCATTTGATATGCTTGCTGCCGATAATGAATCAATAAATTCTGAAACTGAACCACAAGCAGAAAAGCTGGACAATCGCCCGAGTTGGCAACAACATTCTTGATGCCCACCTACCCTTACTGCAGCCGTCAAACAAAGGGAATTCGCCAGTCAAATTGAGCCTAGAAGTCGTGCAAAATCGGATGACAGAAGTTTTCTCTCCAAAGCGAAGGAACACGTGAACCCAAGCATCCCCGCCCCAAGCAGATCCAGTTGCCACCCCCCCCTCACACAGAGCCTGAAACAGCCATGTAAGCCACAACAGCCACTGCAGTTCCATTTGTCCTTTAACCAAGGTAACATTCCTTCTTTATTTCAGTTGCCTCGTCGCCCATTGCCTCGTTGCTCATTATAGCACTTTCCCGACGTTACGCCTAAAAGATTTATATCGAATTGATCACCTCTCTGTATTCATCAGCCAAAAAAAAAAAAAACAATGTATAAAAGCCTGAACATTTTTCATATGGCGAGCAAGGAGACATAGATATGAGTTCTTGTATGGTGCATTCTTTAACCCTTTCTCGGCCCCCCCCCCTTCTTGGCTCCTCGATTTTTTGCACACCTAGAATACCCTTGCTTGGCTAAGCCACATCAACAAATTTAGGCGTGACATACTGTGTCAGCACTGTGAGGGTCCCAATAGCTTAGGCCTCACGAGTAGGCCTGCAACTCAAATGTCATGTGTCTGATCACTTTGTGGCATACAGCGTAAATCAAAGCTACAAGACGGGAACACCATCCCTCCCAGGGCACCATTTTTTTTTCAAGGCAACTAATTCACCAGCAAGCCCCCCCTCTCTATTGCCAGTAACCCCCCTCTTATTTTTCAGGATAAAAAACGCCTACCCCATTATTGCGTCAATATTTAGTCGCCTGTTCTTTATCAATCACCAGATTCGTGTTTATCTGTGTTTTTATGAGGGTCATTGAAGCCCGGAATCTTTTCAAATATTGCAGATAATTGTCCGTCTTCGTCCATGCGGAGTGGTGCCACATTATTAGAAAACACATCATTAAATTTACTCCCATGGTGACCGAACTGTCTTCACCAAAGGGTTTAGATGCGCTCTCTCTCTCTCTGCAGTTTCCGTGTATTTCAAAACCTGGAATTGTCGGTTTTCATTTGCGTCTAGCTTCACTCACGGCTAAATTAAACCATGACTATGATTTACGTAAGAGCACATCCGGCGATACATAATATGGTTTCATACCTCTCCAGCAAATACAAAATAGTTGAATACATTTATTTATTATTCATTTAGTTATAATTATCATATTATCATTCGATATTCCTATTTATTACCTAAATGTTTCGATTTTATTACCATTTAATTTTGTTATTTAATTGTGTTGTTGGTCAGGGACCCGCCGTTGTTCTTCTGCGTCTTCCGCGAGGTTCTTATTGAGCGTTTTACACCGTCATCCGGATACATACACCCCTATGGTTATGAAACACAACTGCAAGGTCATGGTCTGTACCATGGGTCTACGCCCATCCATGTCTCCCCTCCAGTCTCTTTTGTAATGCAAATAAGAAATCCTTGAAAGATCACCCTGTGTGGTTGCATTACACTATCTCCTTACAAATCGTAGGCTGAATAACACCCATCATATCTTATTCCTCGAAAAAAAAATATATATATATATGTATATATAATTTTTGAAAGCACCAGAAAACTGACCTACTGAACTGACCTACTCCTACTGAACTAGTCTGGGTCTATAGGGTCTGAAGCGTTGAATTCATAAGTTCCTCCCAAGATTGAAACAGGACAGTCAGCAAAGAATTGCGATTAAACAACAGAGTTTCGTTAACATCTGAAGCGAGCAAAGACATTCCCGATAGGCAGAATACTTTCATACCTGGAAGGAAAGTTATCAGATCGTTGAGCCTTTAACTATCCCACCAACTGCTCATTTTCACTGCTGTTTCAAGGGATGTCGGCTTTGGTTCCCACAACAACAATCAATGGGTGTGTGCACCTGTATGTGAACGAACTGAAATCGATCCACTGGAAGGACTTTTCCTTGTCTGAGTCCGTGTTGCTTGTGGAAAAATGAATTTAAATAGATTATAGGGCAAACGTTCAAACCTAAAACCGCAACAAACACACGTAACCTGTGAAACGATAAATGCAACTCAAGGAGCAACAACCAAAATGAACTCCTAACTAGTGAAAAGCTGTTATACATTCTGCAAGAGAAAACGACTTACTCAACAACCCTGAAGAAAAACAAAATAATAACTTGTAGCTACAGCAAAGAGCAACGTGTAATAACCAAAACGCGTTTTGGTCGCACATTCGTCGGTTCGGCTTGTGCGAAGAACAATCTTGTACCCCCTCTCAGCGGTAACCTCAGCTTGGGCATTTGGTCAGCCCAATCTTGAAAATCATCAGAAATCATGGCCGTCCTGCGAAGATCACTCTCCATTCCTGACAATCACAGATTCAAAATCACAAGCATATACCGGGAGTCGTCCATGTCATAGCTGATTGCAAGACAAAATAAGACAATTTCTTCAGCACATTCTTCAAACTGAAGCCTGTGGCCAGTTAGGATCTAATAGAAGTTTCAAACGAGACTTGGAAACTTTAGAGCTGACCAAGTCGCGTCCAGGATGTTTGTTTTGTTTTGATAAGTTAACTTGTTTTGTTTTTATAACAATAACTTGAGCTCGACCTACATTAGGCCCCCCCCCCACCAGCACCAGGTTCCGTTGAGCTTTGGGGCGTATCTTGGCGGTTAGGCCACCAAATATGGTGGCGAAAATTTACAATTTATCAGTCCTTAGGCCCGATATATAACCTTATCATCTAGTTTAGGCCTAAGTCTATATTATTTGTAGTGTAGTTCTTGTGGCTCATTATGAGTCGCCATCTTTAAAGCTTATGTTTACGAAAAGAGGCATGTCTGGTACCCTCGCTGTTGGGACAGAGGACCTGAGGGCAGGAAAAATCCCTGCAGCTGGCCTCACAAGTACCCACTACGGGGGACCAAGAAAGATGCAAAGAAAAAATTCAAAGGAAAAAGAAAAAGAAAAATAACACAATCAGCTGGGGCAACTGATACCTCAGGTACTTCATGGCAGGACAAAATGTACCTCCTATGCTGACCTAGGGGATCTTAAAGTTTCTTAATTGTTTACATATCGAATGCCAGATGCGACCCCAAAAGCTGCCAAACTGTGTCTCTTTTCTTAGTCCTATCTTCAGGTTCGGTGCAAAGGGGGTTCCGAAATGGTCTCAGGGCGATAGGGGAGTTAATCTGCCGTTTACGGAGTAAATGTGAGATTAACGCCCCAAGCCCGAATCTCAGGGTAGATCCCAGTCCCCTGGTTTGATAAAGGAATCTCACTCATACGTCAAACTGTTTCCGCTATCCCGTCAGTTGTTCTCGTATATGGCTCAAGACAGTCATCAAAGTTTCTTCCTCCCACCCTCCCTTACATATTAGGTTTCTAGTACACCCAATAATTCCCGTAGTCCCTTCTCTCGGGTCGTTCTGGCCAAAAGCCCTAGCAATAGTGTCCAATAGTCTCTGGTCGTCGGTTAGGCCACCAAATATGGTGGCGAAAATTTACAATTTATCAGTCCTTAGGCCCGATATATAACCTTATCATCTAGTTTAGGCCTAAGTCTATATTATTTGTAGTGTAGTTCTTGTGGCTCATTATGAGTCGCCATCTTTAAAGCTTATGTTTACGAAAAGAGGCATGTCTGGTACCCTCGCTGTTGGGACAGAGGACCTGAGGGCAGGAAAAATCCCTGCAGCTGGCCTCACAAGTACCCACTACGGGGGACCAAGAAAGATGCAAAGAAAAAAATCAAAGGAAAAAGAAAAAGAAAAATAACACAATCAGCTGGGGCAACTGATACCTCAGGTACTTCATGGCAGGACAAAATGTACCTCCTATGCTGACCTAGGGGATCTTAAAGTTTCTTAATTGTTTACATATCGAATGCCAGATGCGACCCCAAAAGCTGCCAAACTGTGTCTCTTTTCTTAGTCCTATCTTCAGGTTCGGTGCAAAGGGGGTTCCGAAATGGTCTCAGGGCGATAGGGGAGTTAATCTGCCGTTTACGGAGTAAACCATAGATTAACGTACTTTAGTAGCTACAATTTATATTAGAAAGAGTATTGCACTCATCGTTCTTTAAAACTTTAGTTCTGCCAGTATTTTCTTTTATAGCACTCTATTAGTGCTGCAGCAACCATTCTTGGAAACATTACTATAGACATTAGTTTTTTCTTTAGTCTCATTTTAGCTTTACTGCATAAACAAACATCGATTAATTAAATGTTTATTTTCTCAAAGAAAACAAATATAAACACAAAAAGTGTAGATTAACGTACTTTAGTAGCTACAATTCATATTATAAAGAGTATTGCACTCATCGTTCTTTAAAACTTTAGTTCTGCCAGTAATTTCTTTTATAGCACTATATTAGTGCTGCAGCAACCATTCTTGGAAACATTACTATAGACATTAGTTTTTTCTTTAGTCTTATTTTAGCTTTACTGCATAAACAAACATCGATTAATTAAATGTTTATTTTCTCAAAGAAAACAAAATATAAACACAAAAAGTGTGGATTAACGTACTTTAGTAGCTACATATTATATTATAAAGAGTATTGCACTCATCGTTCTTTAAAACTTTAGTTCTGCCAGTAACTTCTTTTATAGCACTATATTAGTGCTGCAGCAACCATTCTTGGAAACATTACTATAGACATTAGTATTTTCTTTAGTCTCATTTTAGCTTTACTGCATAAACAAACATCGATAATTAAATGTTTATTTTCTCAAAGAAAACAAAATATCAACACAAAAAGTGTGGATTAAAGTACAATAGTAGCTACAATTTATATTAGAAAGAGTATTGCACTCATCGGCCTTTAAAACTTTAGTCTGCCAGTAACTTCTTTTATAGCACTTTATTAGTGCTGCAGCAACCATTCTTGGAAACATTACTATAGACATTAGTTTTTTCTTTAGTCTCATTTTAGCTTTACTGCATAAACAAACATCGATTAATTAAATGTTTATTTTCTCAAAGAAAACATAATATAAACACAAAAAGTGTAGATTAACGTACTTTAGTAGCTACAATTTATATTATAAAGAGTATTGCACTCATCTTTCTTTAAAACTTTAGTTCTGCCAGTAACTTCTTTTATAGCACTATATTAGTGCTGCAGCAACCATTCTTGGAAACATTACTATAGACATTAGTTTTTTCTTTAGTCTCATTTTAGCTTTACTGCATAAACAAACATCGATTAATTAAATGTTTATTTTCTCAAAGAAAACAAAATATAAACACAAAAAGTGTAGATTAACGTACTTTAGTAGCTACAATTTATATTATAAAGAGTATTGCACTCATCGTTCTTTAAAACTTTAGTCTGCCAGTAATTTCTTTTATAGCACTTTATTAGTGCTGCAGCAACCATTCTTGGAAACATTACTATAGACATTAGTTCTTTTCTTTAGTCTCATTTTAGCTTTACTGCATAAACAAACATCGATTAATTAAATGTTTATTTTCTCAAAGAAAACAAAATATAAACACCAAAAGTGTAGATTAACGTACTTTAGTAGCTACAATTTATATTATAAAGAGTATTGCACTCATCGTTCTTTAAAACTTTAGTCTGCCAGTAATTTCTTTTATAGCACTTTATTAGTGCTGCAGCAACCATTCTTGGAAACATTACTATAGACATTAGTTTTTTCTTTAGTCTCATTTTAGCTTTACTGCATAAACAAACATCGATAAATTAAAAGTTTATTTTCTCAAAGAAAACATAATATAAACACTAAAAGTGTGGATTAACGTACTTTAGTAGCTACAAGTTATATTATTAAAAGTATTGCACTCATCGTTCTTCAAAACTTTAGTTCTGCCAGTATATTCTTTTATAGCTCTATATTAGTGCTGCAGCAACCATTCTTGGAAACATTACGATAGACATTAGTTTCTTCTTTAGTCTCATTTTAGCTTTACTGCATAAACAAACATCGATAATTAAATGTTTATTTTCTCAAAGAAAACAAAATATCAACACAAAAAGTGTGGATTGAAGTACAATAGTAGCTACAATTTATATTAGAAAGAGTATTGCACTCATCGGCCTTTAAAACTTTAGTCTGCCAGTAATTTCTTTTATAGCACTTTATTAGTGCTGCAGCAACCATTCTTGGAAACATTACTATAGACATTAGTCTTTTCTTTAGTCTCATTTTAGCTTTACTGCATAAACAAACATCGATAAATTAAATGTTTATTTTCTCAAAGAAAACATAATATAAACACCAAAAGTGTAGATTAACGTACTTTAGTAGCTACAATTTATATTAGAAAGAGTATTGCACACATCGGCCTTTAAAACTTTAGTCTGACAGTAACTTCTTTTATAGCACTATATTAGTGCTGCAGCAACCTTTCTTGGAAACATTACTATAGACATTAGTTTTTTCTTTAGTCTCATTTTAGCTTTACTGCATAAACAAACATCGATTAATTAAATGTTTATTTTCTCAAAGAAAACAAAATATAAACACAAACAGTGCGGATTAACGTACTTTAGTAGCTTTAATTTATATTATTAAAAGTATTGCACTCATCGTTCTTTAAAACTTTTTTTCTGCCAGTAACTTCTTTTATAGCACTAAATTAGTGCTGCAGCAACCATTCTTGGAAACATTACTATAGACATTAGTTTTTCTTTAGTCTCATTTTAGCTTTACTGCATAAACAAACATCGATTAATTAAATGTTTATTTTCTCAAAGAAAACAAAATATCAACACAAAAAGTGTGGATTAACGTACTTTAGTAGCTACAATTTATATTAGAAAGAGTATTGCACTCATCGTTCTTTAAAACTTTAGTTCTGCCAGTAATTTCTTTTATAGCACTATATTAGTGCTGCAGCAACCATTCTTGGAAACATTACTATAGACATTAGTTGTTTTCTTTAGTCTCATTTTAGCTTTACTGCATAAACAAACATCGATTAATTAAATGTTTATTTTCTCAAAGAAAACAAAATATAAACACAAAAACCGTTAATTAACGTACTTTATTAGCTACAATTCATATTATAAAGAGTATTACACTCATTGTCCTTTAAAACTTTAGTTCTCCCAGTAACATCTATTATAGCACTATATTAGTGCTGCAGCAACCTTTCTTGGAAACATTACTATAGACTTTAGTTTTTCTTTAGTCTCATTTTAGCTTTACTGCATAAACAAACATCGAGTAATTAAATGGTTATTTTCTCAAAGAAAACAAAATATAAACACGAAAAAGTGGATTAACGTACTTTAGTAGCTACAATTTATATTATAAAGAGTATTGCACTCATCGGCCTTTAAAACTTTAGTCTTGCCAGTAACTTCTTTTATAGCACTTTATTAGTGCTGCAGCAACCATCCTTGGAAACATTACTATAGACATTAGTTTTTTCTTTAGTCTCATTTTAGCTTCACTGCATAAACAAACATCGATTAATTAAATGTTATTTTCTCAAAGAAGACATAATATAAACACT
Source organism: Aurelia coerulea (assembly GCA_039566865.1). Lineage (NCBI taxonomy): Eukaryota > Metazoa > Cnidaria > Scyphozoa > Semaeostomeae > Ulmaridae > Aurelia > Aurelia coerulea. Next base: position 19,242,729 of record CM076945.1, read on the forward strand.
AAAAGTGTGGATTAACGTACGTTAGTAGCTTTAAGTTATATTATTAAAAGTATTGCACTCATCGTTCTTCAAAACTTTAGTTCTGCCAGTATCTTCTTTTATAGCTCTATATTAGTGCTGCAGCAACCATTCTTGGAAACATTACGATAGACATCAGTTTCTTCTTAAGTCTCATTTTAGCTTTACTGCATAAAAAAACATCGATTAATTAAATGTTTATTTTCTCAAAGAAAACAAAATATAAACATAAACAGTGCGGATTAACGTACTTTATTAGCTTTTATATATATTATTAAAAGTATTGCACTCATCGTTCTTTAAAACTTTAGTTTTGCTAGTAATTTCTTTTATAGCACTATATTAGTGCTGCAGCATCCATTCTTGGAAACATTACTATAGACATTAGTCTTTTCTTTAGTCTCATTTTAGCTTTACTGCATAAAAAACATCGATAAATTAAATGTTTGTTTTCTCAAAGAAAACAAAATATCAACACAAAAACCATAGATTAACGTACTTTAGAAGCTACAATTCATATTATAAAGTGTATTGCACTTATCGTTCTTTAAAATTTTAGTTTTGCTAGTAATTTTTTTTATAGCACTATATTATTAGTGCTGCATCATCCATTCTTGGAAACATTAATATAGACATTAGTTTTCTCTGTAGTCTCATTTTAGCTTTACTGCATAAACAAACATCGAGAAGTTAAATGTTTATTTCCTCAAAGAAAACAAAATATCAACACAAAAACCATAGATTAACGTACTTTAGTAGCTACAATTTATATTAGAATGAGTATTGCACTCATCGGCCTTTAAAACTTTAGTCTTGCCAGTATTTTCTTTTATAGCACTTTATTAGTGCTGCAGCAACCATTCTTGGAAACATTATTATAGACATTAGTTTTTTCTTTAGTATCATTTTAGCTTTACTGCATAAACAAACATCGAGTAATTAAATGTTTATTTTCTCAAAGAAAACAAAATATCAACACAAAAACCGTAAATTAACGTACTTTAGAAGCTACAATTCATATTATAAAGTGTATTGCACTTATCGTTCTTTAAAACTTTAGTTTTGCCAGTAATTTCTTTTATAGCACTTTATTAGTGCTGCAGCAACCATTCTTGGAAACATTACTATAGACATTAGTTTTTTCTTTAGTCTCATTTTAGCTTTACTGCATAAACAAACATCGATAAATTAAAAGTTTCCTTTCTCAAAGAAGACATAATATAAACACTAAAAGTGTGGATTAACGTACTTTAGTAGCTATAAGTTATATTATTAAAAGTATTGCACTCATCGTTCTTCAAAACTTTAGTTCTGCCAGTATCTTCTTTTATAGCTCTATATTAGTGCTGCAGCAACCATTCTTGGAAACATTACGATAGACATCAGTTTCTTCTTTAGTCTCATTTTAGCTTTACTGCATAAACAAACATCGATATATTAAATGTTTATTTTCTCAACGAAAACAAAATATCAACACAAAAACCGTGCATTAACGTACTTTAGAGGCTACAATTCATATTAGAAAGAGTTTTGCACTCATCGTCCTTTAAAACTTTAGTCTTGACAGTAATTTCTTTTATAGCACTTTATTAGTGCTGCAGCAACCATTCTTGGAAACATTACTATAGACATTAGTTTTTTCTTTAGTATCATTTTAGCTTTACTGCATAAACAAACATCGAGCAATTAAATGTTTATTTTCTCAAAGAAAACAAAATATCAACACAAAAACCGTGAATTAACGTACTTTAGAGGCTACAATTCATATTATAAAGTGTATTGCACTTATCGTTCTTTAAAACTTTAGTTCTGCCAGTAATCTCTTTTTTAGCACTATATTAGTGCTGCAGCAACCATTCTTGGAAACATTACTATAGACATAAGTCTTTTCTTTAGTATCATTTTAGCTTTACTGCATAAACAAACATCGAGTAATTAGATGTTTATTTTCTCCAAGAAAACATAAAAGTGTGGATTAACGTACTTTAATAGCTACAATTTATAATAGAAAGAGTATTGCACTCATTGGCCTTTAAAACTTTAGTTTTGCCAGTAACTTCTTTTATAACTTCTTTTATAGTGCTGCAGCAACCATTCTTGGTAACATTACTATAGCCATTAGTTTTTTCTTTAGTATCATTTTAGCTTTACTGCATAAACAAACATCGAGCAATTGAATGTTTATTTTCTCAAAGAAAACAAAATATAAACACAAACAGTGCGGATTAACGTACTTTAGTAGCTTTAATTTATATTATTAAAAGCATTGCACTCATCGTTCTTTAAAACTTTAGTTCTGCCAGTAACTTCTTTTATAGCACTAAATTAGTGCTGCAGCAACCATTCTTGGAAACATTACTATAGACATTAGTTTTCTCTGTAGTCTCATTATAGCTTTACTGCATAAACAAACATCGAGTAATTAAATGTTTATTTTCTCAACGAAAACAAAATATCAACACAAAAACCGTGCATTAACGTACTTTAGTAGCTATTATTTATATTAGAAAGAGTATTGCACTCATCGGCCTTTAAAACTTTAGTTCTGCCAGTAATCTCTTTTTTAGCACTACATTAGTGCTGCAGCAACCATTCTTGGAAACATTACTATAGACATTAGTCTTTTCTTTAGTCTCATTTTAGCTTTACTGCATAAACAAACATCGATAAATTGAATGTTTATTTTCTCAAAGAAAACATAATATAAACACCAAAAGTGTAGATTAACGTACTTTAGTAGCTACAATTTATATTAGAAAGAGTTTTGCACTCATCGGCCTTTAAAACTTTAGTCTTGACAGTAATTTCTTTTATAGCACTTTATTAGTGCTGCAGCAACCATTCTTGGAAACATTACTATAGACATTAGTTTTTTCTTTAGTATCATTTTAGCTTTACTGCATAAACAAACATCGAGCAATTAAATGTTTATTTTCTCAAAGAAAACAAAATATCAACACAAAATCCGTGAATTAACGTACTTTAGAGGCTACAATTCATATTATAAAGTGTATTGCACTTATCGTTCTTTAAAACTTTAGTTCTGCCAGTAATCTCTTTTTTAGCACTATATTAGTGCTGCAGCAACCATTCTTGGAAACATTACTATAGACATTAGTCTTTTCTTTAGTCTCATTTTAGCTTTACTGCATAAACAAACATCGATAAATTAAATGTTTATTTTCTCAAAGAAAACATAATATAAACACCAAAAGTGTAGATTAACGTACTTTAGTAGCTACAATTTATATTAGAAAGAGTTTTGCACTCATCGGCCTTTAAAACTTTAGTCTTGACAGTAATTTCTTTTATAGCACTTTATTAGTGCTGCAGCAACCATTCTTGGAAACATTACTATAGACATTAGTTTTCACTGAAGTCTCATTATAGCTTTACTGCATAAACAAACATCGAGTAATTAAATGTTTATTTTCTCAACGAAAACAAAATATCAACACAAAAACCGTGCATTAACGTTCTTTAGTAGCTATTATTAATATTAGAAAGAGTTTTGCACTCATCGTCCTTTAAAACTTTAGTCTTGACAGTAATTTCTTTTATAGCACTTTATTAGTGCTGCAGCAACCATTCTTGGAAACATTACTATAGACATTAGTTTTTTCTTTAGTATCATTTTAGCTTTACTGCATAAACAAACATCGAGCAATTAAATGTTTATTTTCTCAAAGAAAACAAAATATCAACACAAAAACCGTGAATTAACGTACTTTAGAGGCTACAATTCATATTATAAAGTGTATTGCACTTATCGTTCTTTAAAACTTTAGTTCTGCCAGTAATCTCTTTTTTAGCACTATATTAGTGCTGCAGCAACCATTCTTGGAAACATTACTATAGACATAAGTCTTTTCTTTAGTATCATTTTAGCTTTACTGCATAAACAAACATCGAGTAATTAGATGTTTATTTTCTCCAAGAAAACATAAAAGTGTGGATTAACGTACTTTAATAGCTACAATTTATAATAGAAAGAGTATTGCACTCATTGGCCTTTAAAACTTTAGTTTTGCCAGTAACTTCTTTTATAACTTCTTTTATAGTGCTGCAGCAACCATTCTTGGTAACATTACTATAGCCATTAGTTTTTTCTTTAGTATCATTTTAGCTTTACTGCAGAAACAAACATCGAGCAATTGAATGTTTATTTTCTCCAAGAAAACAAAATATAAACACAAACAGTGCGGATTAACGTACTTTAGTAGCTTTAATTTATATTATTAAAAGCATTGCACTCATCGTTCTTTAAAACTTTAGTTCTGCCAGTAACTTCTTTTATAGCACTAAATTAGTGCTGCAGCAACCATTCTTGGAAACATTACTATAGACATTAGTTTTCTCTGTAGTCTCATTATAGCTTTACTGCATAAACAAACATCGAGTAATTAAATGTTTATTTTCTCAACGAAAACAAAATATCAACACAAAAACCGTGCATTAACGTACTTTAGTAGCTATTATTTATATTAGAAAGAGTATTGCACTCATCGGCCTTTAAAACTTTAGTTCTGCCAGTAATCTCTTTTTTAGCACTACATTAGTGCTGCAGCAACCATTCTTGGAAACATTACTATAGACATTAGTCTTTTCTTTAGTCTCATTTTAGCTTTACTGCATAAACAAACATCGATAAATTAAATGTTTATTTTCTCAAAGAAAACATAATATAAACACCAAAAGTGTAGATTAACGTACTTTAGTAGCTACAATTTATATTAGAAAGAGTTTTGCACTCATCGGCCTTTAAAACTTTAGTCTTGCCAGTAATTTCTTTTATAGCACTTTATTAGTGCTGCAGCAACCATTCTTGGAAACATTACTATAGACATTAGTCTTTTCTTTAGTCTCATTTTAGCTTTACTGCATAAACAAACATCGATAAATTAAATGTTTATTTTCTCAAAGAAAACATAATATAAACACCAAAAGTGTAGATTAACGTACTTTAGTAGCTACAATTTATATTAGAAAGAGTTTTGCACTCATCGGCCTTTAAAACTTTAGTCTTGCCAGTAATTTCTTTTATAGCACTTTATTAGTGCTGCAGCAACCATTCTTGGAAACATTACTATAGACATTAGTTTTCACTGAAGTCTCATTATAGCTTTACTGCATAAACAAACATCGAGTAATTAAATGTTTATTTTCTCAACGAAAACAAAATATCAACACAAAAACCGTGCATTAACGTACTTTAGTAGCTATTATTAATATTAGAAAGAGTATTGCACTCATCGGCCTTTAAAACTTTAGTTCTGCCAGTAATCTCTTTTTTAGAACTATATTAATGCTGCAGCAACCATTCTTGGAAACATTACTATAGACATAAGTCTTTTCTTTAGTATCATTTAAGCTTTACTGCGTAAACAAACATCGAGTAATTAGATGTTTATTTTCTCCAAGAAAACATAAAAGTGTGGATTAACGTACTTTAATAGCTACAATTTATAATAGAAAGAGTATTGCACTCATTGGCCTTTAAAACTTTAGTTTTGCCAGTAACTTCTTTTATAACTTCTTTTATAGTGCTGCAGCAACCATTCTTGGTAACATTACTATAGCCATTAGTTTTTTCTTTAGTATCATTTTAGCTTTACTGCATAAACAAAAATCGAGTAATTACATGTTTATTTTCTCCAAGAAAACATAAAAGTGTGGATTAACGTACTTTAATAGCTACAATTTATAATAGAAAGAATATTGCACTCATTGGCCTTTAAAACTCTAGTTTTGCCAGTAACTTCTTTTATAGCACTTTATTAGTGCTGCAGCAACCATTCTTGGAAACATTACTATAGACATTAGCTTTTCTTTAGTATCATTTTAGCTTTACTGCATAAACAAACATCGAGTAATTAGATGTTTATTTTCTCCAAGAAAACAAAATATAAACACAAACAGTGCGGATTAACGTACTTTAGTAGCTTTAATTTATATTATTAAAAGCATTGCACTCATCGTTCTTTAAAACTTTAGTTCTGCCACTAACTTCTTTTATAGCACTAAATTAGTGCTGCAGCAACCATTCTTGGAAACATTACTATAGACATTGGTTTTCTCTGTAGTCTCATTATAGCTTTACTGCATAAACAAACATCGAGTAATTAAATGTTTATTTTCTCAACGAAAACAAAATATCAACACAAAAACCGTGCATTAACGTACTTTAGTAGCTTTTATTTATATTAGAAAGAGTATTGCACTCATCGGCCTTTAAAACTTTAGTTCTGCCAGTAATCTCTTTTTTAGCACTACCTTAGTGCTGCAGCAACCATTCTTGGAAACATTACTATAGACATTAGTCTTTTCTTTAGTCTCATTTTAGCTTTACTGCATAAACAAACATCGATAAATTAAATGTTTATTTTCTCAAAGAAAACATAATATAAACACCAAAAGTGTAGATTAACGTACTTTAGTAGCTACAATTTATATTAGAAAGAGTTTTGCACTCATCGGCCTTTAAAACTTTAGTCTTGACAGTAATTTCTTTTATAGCACTTTATTAGTGCTGCAGCAACCATTCTTGGAAACATTACTATAGACATTAGTTTTTTCTTTAGTATCATTTTAGCTTTACTGCATAAACAAACATCGAGCAATTAAATGTTTATTTTCTCAAAGAAAACAAAATATCAACACAAAATCCGTGAATTAACGTACTTTAGAGGCTACAATTCATATTATAAAGTGTATTGCACTTATCGTTCTTTAAAACTTTAGTTCTGCCAGTAATCTCTTTTTTAGCACTATATTAGTGCTGCAGCAACCATTCTTGGAAACATTACTATAGACATTAGTCTTTTCTTTAGTCTCATTTTAGCTTTACTGCATAAACAAACATCGATAAATTAAATGTATATTTTCTCAAAGAAAACAAAATATAAACACCAAAAGTGTAGATTAACGTACTTTAGTAGCTACAATTTATATTAGAAAGAGTTTTGCACTCATCGGCCTTTAAAACTTTAGTCTTGACAGTAATTTCTTTTATAGCACTTTATTAGTGCTGAAGCAACCATTCTTGGAAACATTACTATAGACATTAGTTTTCACTGAAGTCTCATTATAGCTTTACTGCATAAACAAACATCGAGTAATTAAATGTTTATTTTCTCAACGAAAACAAAATATCAACACAAAAACCGTGCATTAACGTACTTTAGTAGCTATTATTTATATTAGAAAGAGTATTGCACTCATCGGCCTTTAAAACTTTAGTTCTGCCAGTAATCTCTTTTTTAGAACTATATTAATGCTGCAGCAACCATTCTTGGAAACATTACTATAGACATAAGTCTTTTCTTTAGTATCATTTTAGCTTTACTGCATAAACAAACATCGAGTAATTAGATGTTTATTTTCTCCAAGAAAACATAAAAGTGTGGATTAACGTACTTTAATAGCTACAATTTATAATAGAAAGAGTATTGCACTCATTGGCCTTTAAAACTTTAGTTTTGCCAGTAACTTCTTTTATAACTTCTTTTATAGTGCTGCAGCAACCATTCTTGGTAACATTACTATAGCCATTAGTTTTTTCTTTAGTATCATTTTAGCTTTACTGCATAAACAAACATCGAGTAATTACATGTTTATTTTCTCCAAGAAAACATAAAAGTGTGGATTAACGTACTTTAATAGCTACAATTTATAATAGAAAGAATATTGCACTCATTGGCCTTTAAAACTCTAGTTTTGCCAGTAACTTCTTTTATAGCACTTTATTAGTGCTGCAGCAACCATTCTTGGAAACATTACTATAGACATTAGCTTTTCTTTAGTATCATTTTAGCTTTACTGCATAAACAAACATCGAGCAATTAAATGTTTATTTTCTCAAAGAAAACAAAATATAAACACAAACAGTGCGGATTAACGTACTTTAGTAGCTTTAATTTATATTATTAAAAGCATTGCACTCATCGTTCTTTAAACCTTTAGTTCTGCCAGTAACTTCTTTTATAGCACTAAATTAGTGCTGCAGCAACCATTCTTGGAAACATTACTATAGACATTAGTTTTCTCTGTAGTCTCATTGTAGCTTTACTGTATAAACAAACATCGAGTAATTAAATGTTTATTTTCTCAACGAAAACAAAATATCAACACAAAAACCGTGCATTAACGTACTTTAGTAGCTACAATTTATATTAGAAAGAGTTTTGCACTCATCGGCCTTTAAAACTTTAGTCTTGCCAGTAATTTCTTTTATAGCACTTTATTAGTGCTGCAGCAACCATTCTTGGAAACATTACTATAGACATTAGTTTTTTCTTTAGTATCATTTTAGCTTTACTGCATAAACAAACATCGAGCAATTAAATGTTTATTTTCTCAAAGAAAACAAAATATAAACACAAACAGTGCGGATTAACGTACTTTAGTAGCTTTAATTTATATTATTAAAAGCATTGCACTCATCGGCCTTTACAACTTTAGTCTTGCCAGTAATTTCTTTTTTAGCACTTTATTAGTACTGCAGCAACCATTCTTGGAAACATTACTATAGACATTAGTTTTTTCTTTAGTATCATTTTAGCTTTACTGCATAAACAAACATCGAGCAATTAAATGTTTATTTTCTCAAAGAAAACATAATATAAACACCAAAACTGTAGATTAACGTACTTTAGTAGCTACAATTTATATTAGAAAGAGTATTGCACTCATCGGCCTTTAAAACTTTAGTCTTGCCAGTAATTTCTTTTTTAGCACTTTATTAGTGCTGCAGCAACCATTCTTGGAAACATTACTATAGACATTAGTCTTTTCTTTAGTCTCATTTTAGCTTTACTGCATAAACAAACATCGATAAATGAAATGTTTATTTTCTCAAAGAAAACATAATATAAACACCAAAAGTGTAGATTAACGTACTTTAGTAGCTACAATTTATATTAGAAAGAGTATTGCACTCATCGGCCTTTAAAACTTTAGTCTTGCCAGTAATTTCTTTTTTAGCACTTTATTAGTGCTGCAGCAACCATTCTTGGAAACATTACTATAGACATTAGTTTTTTCTTTAGTATCATTTTAGCTTTACTGCATAAACAAACATCGAGCAATTAAATGTTTATTTTCTCAAAGAAAACAAAATATCAACACAAAAACCGTGAATTAACGTACTTTGGTAGCTACAAGTCATGTTATAAAGAGTATTCCACTCATGGTTCTTTAAAACTTTAGTTTTGCCAGTAATTTCTTTTATATAATTCTATTATTGCTGCAGCAACCATTCTTGGAAACATTACTATAGACATTAGTTTTTTCTTAAGTCTCATTTTAGCTTTACTGCATAAACAAACATCGAACATGTTTATTTTCTCAAAGAAAACATAAAAGTGTGGATTAACGTACTTTAATAGCTACAATTTATAATAGAAAGAGTATTGCACTCATTGGCCTTTAAAACTTTAGTTTTGCCAGTAACTTCTTTTATAACTTCTTTTATAGTGCTGCAGCAACCATTCTTGGAAACATTACTATAGCCATTAGCTTTTTCTTTACTCTCATTTTTGCTTTACTGCAGTTAACAAACATCGAGTAATTAAATGTTTATTTTCTCAAAGAAAACAAAATATTAACACAAAAACCGTGAATTAACGTACTTTAGTAGCTACAAGTCATGTTATAAAGAGTATTCCACTCATCGTTCTTTAAAACTTTAGTTTTGCCAGTAATTTCTTTTATATAATTATATTATTGCTGCAGCAACCATTCTTGGAAACATTACTATAGACATTAGTTTTTTCTTCAGTCTCATTTTAGCTTTACTGCATAAACAAACATCGAACATGTTTATTTTCTCAAAGAAAACATAATATATACACCAAAAGTGTGCATTAACGTACTTTAGTAGCTAAAACTTATATTAGAAAGAGTATCGCACTTAAGTTCTGCCAGTAACTTCTTTTATAGCACTATATAAGTGCTGCAGCAAACATTCTTGGAAACTTTACGATAGACATTAGTTTCTTCTTTAGTCTCGTTTTAGCTTTACTGCATAAACAAACATCGATTAATTAAACGTTTATTCTCTCAAAAAAAAAAAAATATAAACACAATAAGTGTGCATTAACGTACTTTAGTAGCAACAATTTATATTATAAAGACTATTAGAATCATCGGCCCTTAAAACTTTAGTTCTCCCAATAACTTCTTTAATAGCACTCTATTAGTGTTGCAGCAACCATTGTAGCAAACATTACTATAGACATTAGTTTTTTCCTTAGCCTCATTTTAGCTTTACCACATAAAACATTGATTAATTAAATGTTTATATTCTCCAATAAAAAAAAAATTTAAACACAAAAAAGTGTGGATTAACGTAACTTTGTAGCTACAATTCATATTATAAAAAGTATTGCACTCATCGTTCTTTAAAACTTTAGTTCTGCCTTTTACTTCATTAATAGCATTCTATTAGTGCTGCAGCAACCATTGTACCAAACATTACTATAGACACTAGTTTTTTCCTTAGTCTCATTTTAGCTTTACTGCATAAAGAAACATTGATTAATTAAATGTTTATATTCTCCAATAAAAAAAAAATTTAAACACAAAAAAGTGTGGATTAGCGTACTTTAGTAGCTACAATTTATATTAGAAAGAGTTTTGCACTCATCGGCCTTTAAAACTTTAGTCTTGACAGTAATTTCTTTTATAGCACTTTATTAGTGCTGCAGCAACCATTCTTGGAAACATTACTATAGACATTAGTTTTTTCTTTAGTATCATTTTAGCTTTACTGCATAAACAAACATCGAGCAATTAAATGTTTATTTTCTCAAAGAAAACAAAATATCAACACAAAAACCGTGAATTAACGTACTTTAGAGGCTACAATTCATATTATAAAGTGTATTGCACTTATCGTTCTTCAAAACTTTAGTTCTGCCAGTAATCTCTTTTTTAGCACTATATTAGTGCTGCAGCAACCATTCTTGGAAACATTACTATAGACATTAGTTTTCTCTGAAGTCTCATTATAGCTTTACTGCATAAACAAACATCGAGTAATTAAATGTTTATTTTCTCAAAGAAAACATAATATAAACACCAAAAGTGTAGATTAACGTACTTTAGTAGCTACAATTTATATTAGAAAGAGTTTTGCACTCATCGGCCTTTAAAACTTTAGTCTTGACAGTAATTTCTTTTATAGCACTTTATTAGTGCTGCAGCAACCATTCTTGGAAACATTACTATAGACATTAGTTTTCTCTGTAGTCTCATTATAGCTTTACTGCATAAACAAACATCGAGTAATTAATTGTTTATTTTCTCAACGAAAACAAAATATCAACACAAAAACCGTGCATTAACGTACTTTAGTAGCTATTATTTATATTAGAAAGAGTATTGCACTCATCGGCCTTTAAAACTTTAGTTCTGCCAGTAATCTCTTTTTTAGCACTATATTAGTGCTGCAGCAACCATTCTTGGAAACATTACTATAGACATAAGTCTTTTCTTTAGTATCATTTTAGCTTTACTGCATAAACAAACATCGAGTAATTAGATGTTTATTTTCTCCAAGAAAACATAAAAGTGTGGATTAACGTACTTTAATAGCTACAATTTATAATAGAAAGAGTATTGCACTCATTGGCCTTTAAAACTTTAGTTTTGCCAGTAACTTCTTTTATAACTTCTTTTATAGTGCTGCAGCAACCATTCTTGGTAACATTACTATAGACATTAGTTTTTTCTTTAGTATCATTTTAGCTTTACTGCATAAACAAACATCGAGCAATTAAATGTTTATTTTCTCAAAGAAAACAAAATATCAACACAAAAACCGTGAATTAACGTACTTTAGAGGCTACAATTCATATTATAAAGTGTATTGCAATTATCGTTCTTTAAAACTTTAGTTCTGCCAGTAATCTCTTTTTTAGCACTATATTAGTGCTGCAGCAACCATTCTTGGAAACATTACTATAGACATTAGTCTTTTCTTTAGTCTCATTTTAGCTTTACTGCATAAACAAACATCGATAAATTAAATGTTTATTTTCTCAAAGAAAACATAATATAAACACCAAAAGTGTAGATTAACGTACTTTAGTAGCTACAATTTATATTAGAAAGAGTTTTGCACTCATCGGCCTTTAAAACTTTAGTCTTGACAGTAATTTCTTTTATAGCACTTTATTAGTGCTGCAGCAACCATTCTTGGAAACATTACTATAGACATTAGTTTTCTCTGAAGTCTCATTATAGCTTTACTGCATAAACAAACATCGAGTAATTAAATGTTTATTTTCTCAACGAAAACAAAATATCAACACAAAAACCGTGCATTAACGTACTTTAGTAGCTATTATTTATATTAGAAAGAGTATTGCACTCATCGGCCTTTAAAACTTTAGTTCTGCCAGTAATCTCTTTTTTAGAACTATATTAGTGCTGCAGCAACCATTCTTGGAAACATTACTATAGACATAAGTCTTTTCTTTAGTATCATTTTAGCTTTACTGCATAAACAAACATCGAGTAATTAGATGTTTATTTTCTCCAAGAAAACATAAAAGTGTGGATTAACGTACTTTAATAGCTACAATTTATAATAGAAAGAGTATTGCACTCATTGGCCTTTAAAACTTTAGTTTTGCCAGTAACTTCTTTTATAACTTCTTTTATAGTGCTGCAGCAACCATTCTTGGTAACATTACTATAGCCATTAGTTTTTTCTTTAGTATCATTTTAGCTTTACTGCATAAACAAACATCGAGTAATTACATGTTTATTTTCTCCAAGAAAACATAAAAGTGTGGATTAACGTACTTTAATAGCTACAATTCATAATAGAAAGAATATTGCACTCATTGGCCTTTAAAACTCTAGTTTTGCCAGTAACTTCTTTTATAGCACTTTATTAGTGCTGCAGCAACCATTCTTGGAAACATTACTATAGACATTTGCTTTTCTTTAGTATCATTTTAGCTTTACTGCATAAACAAACATCGAGCAATTAAATGTTTATTTTCTCAAAGAAAACAAAATATAAACACAAACAGTGCGGATTAACGTACTTTAGTAGCTTTAATTTATATTGTTAAAAGCATTGCACTCATCGTTCTTTAAACCTTTAGTTCTGCCAGTAACTTCTTTTTTAGCACTAAATTAGTGCTGCAGCAACCATTCTTGGAAACATTACTATAGACATTAGTTTTCTCTGTAGTCTCATTGTAGCTTTACTGCATAAACAAACATCGAGTAATTAAATGTTTATTTTCTCAACGAAAACAAAATATCAACACAAAAACCATGCATTAACGTACTTTAGTAGCTACAATTTATATTAGAAAGAGTTTTGCACTCATCGGCCTTTAAAACTTTAGTCTTGCCAGTAATTTCTTTTATAGCACTTTATTAGTGCTGCAGCAACCATTCTTGGAAACATTACTATAGACATTAGTTTTTTCTTTAGTATCATTTTAGCTTTACTGCATAAACAAACATCGAGCAATTAAATGTTTATTTTCTCAAAGAAAACAAAATATAAACACAAACAGTGCGGATTAACGTACTTTAGTAGCTTTAATTTATATTATTAAAAGCATTGCACTCATCGGCCTTTACAACTTTAGTCTTGCCAGTAATTTCTTTTTTAGCACTTTATTAGTACTGCAGCAACCATTCTTGGAAACATTACTATAGACATTAGTTTTTTCTTTAGTATCATTTTAGCTTTACTGCATAAACAAACATCGAGCAATTAAATGTTTATTTTCTCAAAGAAAACATAATATAAACACCAAAACTGTAGATTAACGTACTTTAGTAGCTACAATTTATATTAGAAAGAGTATTGCACTCATCGGCCTTTAAAACTTTAGTCTTGCCAGTAATTTCTTTTTTAGCACTTTATTAGTGCTGCAGCAACCATTCTTGGAAACATTACTATAGACATTAGTCTTTTCTTTAGTCTCATTTTAGCTTTACTGCATAAACAAACATCGATAAATGAAATGTTTATTTTCTCAAAGAAAACATAATATAAACACCAAAAGTGTAGATTAACGTACTTTAGTAGCTACAATTTATATTAGAAAGAGTATTGCACTCATAGGCCTTTAAAACTTTAGTCTTGCCAGTAATTTCTTTTTTAGCACTTTATTAGTGCTGCAGCAACCATTCTTGGAAACATTACTTTAGACATTAGTTTTTTCTTTAGTATCATTTTAGCTTTACTGCATAAACAAACATCGAGCAATTAAATGTTTATTTTCTCAAAGAAAACAAAATATCAACACAAAAACCGTGAATTAATGTACTTTAGTAGCTACAAGTCATGTTATAAAGAGTATTCCACTCATAGTTCTTTAAAACTTTAGTTTTGCCAGTAATTTCTTTTATATAATTATATTATTGCTGCAGCAACCATTCTTGGAAACATTACTATAGACATTAGTTTTTTCTTAAGTCTCATTTTAGCTTTACTGCATAAACAAACATCGAACATGTTTATTTTCTCAAAAAAAACATAAAAGTGTGGATTAACGTACTTTAATAGCTACAATTTATAATAGAAAGAGTATTGCACTCATTTGCCTTTAAAACTTTAGTTTTGCCAGTAACTTCTTTTATAACTTCTTTTATAGTGCTGCAGCAACCATTCTTGGAAACATTACTATAGCCATTAGCTTTTTCTTTACTCTCATTTTTGCTTTACTGCAGTTAACAAACATCGAGTAATTAAATGTTTATTTTCTCAAAGAAAACAAAATATTAACACAAAAACCGTGAATTAACGTACTTTAGTAGCTACAAGTCATGTTATAAAGAGTATTCCACTCATCGTTCTTTAAAACTTTAGTTTTGCCAGTAATTTCTTTTATATAATTATATTATTGCTGCAGCAACCATTCTTGGAAACATTACTATAGACATTAGTTTTTTCTTCAGTCTCATTTTAGCTTTACTGCATAAACAAACATCGAACATGTTTATTTTCTCAAAGAAAACATAATATATACACCAAAAGTGTGCATTAACGTACTTTAGTAGCTAAAACTTATATTAGAAAGAGTATCGCACTTAAGTTCTGCCAGTAACTTCTTTTATAGCACTATATAAGTGCTGCAGCAAACATTCTTGGAAACTTTACGATAGACATTAGTTTCTTCTTTAGTCTCGTTTTAGCTTTACTGCATAAACAAACATCGATTTATTAAACGTTTATTTTCTCAAAAAAAAAACAAAATATAAACACAATAAGTGTGCATTAACGTACTTTAGTAGCAAGAATTTATATTATAAAGACTATTAGAATCATCGGCCCTTAAAACTTTAGTTCTCCCAGTAACTTCTTTAATAGCACTCTATTAGTGTTGCAGCAACCATTGTAGCAAACATTACTATAGACATTAGTTTTTTCCTTAGCCTCATTTTAGCTTTACCACATAAAACATTGATTAATTAAATGTTTATATTCTCCAATAAAAAAAAATTTAAACACAAAAAAGTGTGGATTAACGTAACTTTGTAGCTACAATTCATATTATAAAAAGTATTGCACTCATCGTTCTTTAAAACTTTAGTTCTGCCTTTTACTTCATTAATAGCATTCTATTAGTGCTGCAGCAACCATTGTACCAAACATTACTATAGACACTAGTTTTTTCCTTAGTCTCATTTTAGCTTTACTGCATAAAGAAACATTGATTAATTAAATGTTTATATTCTCCAATAAAAAAAAAATTTAAACACAAAAAAGTGTGGATTAGCGTACTTTAGTAGCTACAATTTATATTAGAAAGAGTTTTGCACTCATCGGCCTTTAAAACTTTAGTCTTGACAGTAATTTCTTTTATTGCACTTAATTAGTGCTGCAGCAACCATTCTTGGAAACATTACTATAGACATTAGTTTTTTCTTTAGTATCATTTTAGCTTTACTGCATAAACAAACATCGAGCAATTAAATGTTTATTTTCTCAAAGAAAACAAAATATCAACACAAAAACCGTGAATTAACGTACTTTAGAGGCTACAATTCATATTATAAAGTGTATTGCACTTATCGTTCTTCAAAACTTTAGTTCTGCCAGTAATCTCTTTTTTAGCACTATATTAGTGCTGCAGCAACCATTCTTGGAAACATTACTATAGACATTAGTTTTCTCTGAAGTCTCATTATAGCTTTACTGCATAAACAAACATCGAGTAATTAAATGTTTATTTTCTGAAAGAAAACATAATATAAACACCAAAAGTGTAGATTAACGTACTTTAGTAGCTACAATTTATATTAGAAAGAGTTTTGCACTCATCGGCCTTTAAAACTTTAGTCTTGACAGTAATTTCTTTTATAGCACTTTATTAGTGCTGCAGCAACCATTCTTGGAAACATTACTATAGACATTAGTTTTCTCTGTAGTCTCATTATAGCTTTACTGCATAAACAAACATCGAGTAATTAAATGTTTATTTTCTCAACGAAAACAAAATATCAACACAAAAACCGTGCATTAACGTACTTTAGTAGCTATTATTTATATTAGAAAGAGTATTGCACTCATCGGCCTTTAAAACTTTAGTTCTGCCAGTAATCTCTTTTTTAGCACTATATTAGTGCTGCAGCAACCATTCTTGGAAACATTACTATAGACATAAGTCTTTTCTTTAGTATCATTTTAGCTTTACTGCATAAACAAACATCGAGTAATTAGATGTTTATTTTCTCCAAGAAAACATAAAAGTGTGGATTAACGTACTTTAATAGCTACAATTTATAATAGAAAGAGTATTGCACTCATTGGCCTTTAAAACTTTAGTTTTGCCAGTAACTTCTTTTATAACTTCTTTTATAGTGCTGCAGCAACCATTCTTGGTAACATTACTATAGACATTAGTTTTTTCTTTAGTATCATTTTAGCTTTACTGCATAAACAAACATCGAGCAATTAAATGTTTATTTTCTCAAAGAAAACAAAATATCAACACAAAAACCGTGAATTAACGTACTTTAGAGGCTACAATTCATATTATAAAGTGTATTGCAATTATCGTTCTTTAAAACTTTAGTTCTGCCAGTAATCTCTTTTTTAGCACTATATTAGTGCTGCAGCAACCATTCTTGGAAACATTACTATAGACATTAGTCTTTTCTTTAGTCTCATTTTAGCTTTACTGCATAAACAAACATCGATAAATTAAATGTTTATTTTCTCAAAGAAAACATAATATAAACACCAAAAGTGTAGATTAACGTACTTTAGTAGCTACAATTTATATTAGAAAGAGTTTTGCACTCATCGGCCTTTAAAACTTTAGTCTTGACAGTAATTTCTTTTATAGCACTTTATTAGTGCTGCAGCAACCATTCTTGGAAACATTACTATAGACATTAGTTTTCTCTGAAGTCTCATTATAGCTTTACTGCATAAACAAACATCGAGTAATTAAATGTTTATTTTCTCAACGAAAACAAAATATCAACACAAAAACCGTGCATTAACGTACTTTAGTAGCTATTATTTATATTAGAAAGAGTATTGCACTCATCGGCCTTTAAAACTTTAGTTCTGCCAGTAATCTCTTTTTTAGAACTATATTAGTGCTGCAGCAACCATTCTTGGAAACATTACTATAGACATAAGTCTTTTCTTTAGTATCATTTTAGCTTTACTGCATAAACAAACATCGAGTAATTAGATGTTTATTTTCTCCAAGAAAACATAAAAGTGTGGATTAACGTACTTTAATAGCTACAATTTATAATAGAAAGAGTATTGCACTCATTGGCCTTTAAAACTTTAGTTTTGCCAGTAACTTCTTTTATAACTTCTTTTATAGTGCTGCAGCAACCATTCTTGGTAACATTACTATAGCCATTAGTTTTTTCTTTAGTATCATTTTAGCTTTACTGCATAAACAAACATCGAGTAATTACATGTTTATTTTCTCCAAGAAAACATAAAAGTGTGGATTAACGTACTTTAATAGCTACAATTTATAATAGAAAGAATATTGCACTCATTGGCCTTTAAAACTCTAGTTTTGCCAGTAACTTCTTTTATAGCACTTTATTAGTGCTGCAGCAACCATTCTTGGAAACATTACTATAGACATTAGTTTTTTCTTTAGTATCATTTTAGCTTTACTGCATAAACAAACATCGAGCAATTAAATGTTTATTTTCTCAAAGAAAACAAAATATAAACACAAACAGTGCGGATTAACGTACTTTAGTAGCTTTAATTTATATTGTTAAAAGCATTGCACTCATCGTTCTTTAAACCTTTAGTTCTGCCAGTAACTTCTTTTATAGCACTAAATTAGTGCTGCAGCAACCATTCTTGGAAACATTACTATAGACATTAGTTTTCTCTGTAGTCTCATTGTAGCTTTACTGCATAAACAAACATCGAGTAATTAAATGTTTATTTTCTCAACGAAAACAAAATATCAACACAAAAACCGTGCATTAACGTACTTTAGTAGCTACAATTTATATTAGAAAGAGTTTTGCACTCATCGGCCTTTAAAACTTTAGTCTTGCCAGTAATTTCTTTTATAGCACTTTATTAGTGCTGCAGCAACCATTCTTGGAAACATTACTATAGACATTAGTTTTTTCTTTAGTATCATTTTAGCTTTACTGCATAAACAAACATCGAGCAATTAAATGTTTATTTTCTCAAAGAAAACAAAATATAAACACAAACAGTGCGGATTAACGTACTTTAGTAGCTTTAATTTATATTATTAAAAGCATTGCACTCATCGGCTTTTAAAACTTTAGTCTTGCCAGTAATTTCTTTTTTAGCACTTTATTAGTGCTGCAGCAACCATTCTTGGAAACATTACTATAGACATTAGTTTTTTCTTTAGTCTCATTTTAGCTTTACTGCATAAACAAACATCGAGCAATTAAATGTTTATTTTCTCAAAGAAAACATAATATAAACACCAAAAGTGTAGATTAACGTACTTTAGTAGCTACAATTTATATTATTAAAAGCATTGCACTCATCGGCTTTTAAAACTTTAGTCTTGCCAGTAATTTCTTTTTTAGCACTTTATTAGTGCTGCAGCAACCATTCTTGGAAACATTACTATAGACATTAGTCTTTTCTTTAGTCTCATTTTAGCTTTACTGCATAAACAAACATCGATAAATGAAATGTTTATTTTCTCAAAGAAAACATAATATAAACACCAAAAGTGTAGATTAACGTACTTTAGTAGCTACAATTTATATTAGAAAGAGTATTGCACTCATCGGCCTTTAAAACTTTAGTCTTGCCAGTAATTTCTTTTTTAGCACTTTATTAGTGCTGCAGCAACCATTCTTGGAAACATTACTATAGACATTAGTTTTTTCTTTAGTATCATTTTAGCTTTACTGCATAAACAAACATCGAGCAATTAAATGTTTATTTTCTCAAAGAAAACAAAATATCAACACAAAAACCGTGAATTAATGTACTTTAGTAGCTACAAGTCATGTTATAAAGAGTATTCCACTCATAGTTCTTTAAAACTTTAGTTTTGCCAGTAATTTCTTTTATATAATTATATTATTGCTGCAGCAACCATTCTTGGAAACATTACTATAGACATTAGTTTTTTCTTAAGTCTCATTTTAGCTTTACTGCATAAACAAACATCGAACATGTTTATTTTCTCAAAAAAAACATAAAAGTGTGGATTAACGTACTTTAATAGCTACAATTTATAATAGAAAGAGTATTGCACTCATTTGCCTTTAAAACTTTAGTTTTGCCAGTAACTTCTTTTATAACTTCTTTTATAGTGCTGCAGCAACCATTCTTGGAAACATTACTATAGCCATTAGCTTTTTCTTTACTCTCATTTTTGCTTTACTGCAGTTAACAAACATCGAGCAATTAAATGTTTATTTTCTCAAAGAAAACAAAATATCAACACAAAAACCGTGAATTAACGTACTTTAGTAGCTACAAGTCATGTTATAAAGAGTATTCCACTCATCGTTCTTTAAAACTTTAGTTTTGCCAGTAATTTCTTTTATATAATTATATTATTGCTGCAGCAACCATTCTTGGAAACATTACTATAGACATTAGTTTTTTCTTTAGTCTCATTTTAGCTTTACTGCATAAACAAACATCGAACATGTTTATTTTCTCAAAGAAAACATAATATATACACCAAAAGTGTGCATTAACGTACTTTAGTAGCTAAAACTTATATTAGAAAGAGTATCGCACTTAAGTTCTGCCAGTAACTTCTTTTATAGCACTATATAAGTGCTGCAGCAAACATTCTTGGAAACTTTACGATAGACATTAGTTTCTTCTTTAGTCTCGTTTTAGCTTTACTGCATAAACAAACATCGATTTATTAAACGTTTATTTTCTCAAAAAAAAAACAAAATATAAACACAATAAGTGTGCATTAACGTACTTTAGTAGCAACAATTTATTAAAGACTAATAATATAATAATTTAATAAAGACTGTTAGAATCATCGTTCTTTAAAACTTTAGTTCTGCCTTTTACTTCATTAATAGCACTCTATTAGTGCTGCAGCAACCATTGTACCAAACATTACTATAGACACTAGTTTTTTCCTTAGTCTCATTTTAGCTTTACTGCATAAAGAAACATTGATTAATTAAATGTTTATATTCTCCAATAAAAAAAAAATTTAAACACAAAAAAGTGTGGATTAGCGTACTTTAGTAGCTACAATTTATATTAGAAAGAGTTTTGCACTCATCGGCCTTTAAAACTTTAGTCTTGACAGTAATTTCTTTTATAGCACTTTATTAGTGCTGCAGCAACCATTCTTGGAAACATTACTATAGACATTAGTTTTTTCTTTAGTATCATTTTAGCTTTACTGCATAAACAAACATCGAGCAATTAAATGTTTATTTTCTCAAAGAAAACAAAATATCAACACAAAAACCGTGAATTAACGTACTTTAGAGGCTACAATTCATATTATAAAGTGTATTGCACTTATCGTTCTTTAAAACTTTAGTTCTGCCAGTAATCTCTTTTTTAGCACTATATTAGTGCTGCAGCAACCATTCTTGGAAACATTACTATAGACATTAGTCTTTTCTTTAGTCTCATTTTAGCTCTACTGCATAAACAAACATCGATAAATTAAATGTTTATTTTCTCAAAGAAAACATAATATAAACACCAAAAGTGTAGATTAACGTACTTTAGTAGCTACAATTTATATTAGAAAGAGTTTTGCACTCATCGGCCTTTAAAACTTTAGTCTTGACAGTAATTTCTTTTATAGCACTTTATTAGTGCTGCAGCAACCATTCTTGGAAACATTACTATAGACATTAGTTTTCTCTGTAGTCTCATTATAGCTTTACTGCATAAACAAACATCGAGTAATTAAATGTTTATTTTCTCAACGAAAACAAAATATCAACACAAAAACCGTGCATTAACGTACTTTAGTAGCTATTATTTATATTAGAAAGAGTATTGCACTCATCGGCCTTTAAAACTTTAGTTCTGCCAGTAATCTCTTTTTTAGCACTATATTAGTGCTGCAGCAACCATTCTTGGAAACATTACTATAGACATAAGTCTTTTCTTTAGTATCATTTTAGCTTTACTGCATAAACAAACATCGAGTAATTAGATGTTTATTTTCTCCAAGAAAACATAAAAGTGTGGATTAACGTACTTTAATAGCTACAATTTATAATAGAAGAGTATTGCACTCATTGGCCTTTAAAACTTTAGTTTTGCCAGTAACTTCTTTTATAACTTCTTTTATAGTGCTGCAGCAACCATTCTTGGTAACATTACTATAGCCATTAGTTTTTTCTTTAGTATCATTTTAGCTTTACTGCATAAACAAACATCGAGTAATTACATGTTTATTTTCTCCAAGAAAACATAAAAGTGTGGATTAACGTACTTTAATAGCTACAATTTATAATAGAAAGAATATTGCACTCATTGGCCTTTAAAACTCTAGTTTTGCCAGTAACTTCTTTTATAGCACTTTATTAGTGCTGCAGCAACCATTCTTGGAAACATTACTATAGACATTAGTTTTTTCTTTAGTATCATTTTAGCTTTACTGCATAAACAAACATCGAGCAATTAAATGTTTATTTTCTCAAAGAAAACAAAATATAAACACAAACAGTGCGGATTAACGTACTTTAGTAGCTTTAATTTATATTATTAAAAGCATTGCACTCATCGTTCTTTAAACCTTTAGTTCTGCCAGTAACTTCTTTTATAGCACTAAATTAGTGCTGCAGCAACCATTCTTGGAAACATTACTATAGACATTAGTTTTCTCTGTAGTCTCATTGTAGCTTTACTGCATAAACAAACATCGAGTAATTAAATGTTTATTTTCTCAACGAAAACAAAATATCAACACAAAAACCGTGCATTAACGTACTTTAGTAGCTACAATTTATATTAGAAAGAGTTTTGCACTCATCGGCCTTTAAAACTTTAGTCTTGCCAGTAATTTCTTTTATAGCACTTTATTAGTGCTGCAGCAACCATTCTTGGAAACATTACTATAGACATTAGTCTTTTCTTTAGTATCATTTTAGCTTTACTGCATAAACAAACATCGAGCAATTAAATGTTTATTTTCTCAAAGAAAACATAATATAAACACCAAAAGTGTAGATTAACGTACTTTAGTAGCTACAATTTATATTAGAAAGAGTATTGCACTCATCGGCTTTTAAAACTTTAGTCTTGCCAGTAATTTCTTTTTTAGCACTTTATTAGTGCTGCAGCAACCATTCTTGGAAACATTACTATAGACATTAGTCTTTTCTTTAGTATCATTTTAGCTTTACTGCATAAACAAACATCGAGCAATTAAATGTTTATTTTCTCAAAGAAAACAAAATATCAACACAAAAACCGTGAATTAACGTACTTTAGAGGCTACAATTCATATTATAAAGTGTATTGCACTTATCGTTCTTTAAAACTTTAGTTCTGCCAGTAATCTCTTTTTTAGCACTATATTAGTGCTGCAGCAACCATTCTTGGAAACATTACTATAGACATTAGTCTTTTCTTTAGTCTCATTTTAGCTTTACTGCATAAACAAACATCGATAAATGAAATGTTTATTTTTTCAAAGAAAACATAATATAAACATAAAAGTGTGGATTAACGTACTTTAATAGCTACAATTTATAATAGAAAGAGTTTTGCACTCATTGGCCTTTAAAACTTTATAATTATATTATTGCTGCAGCAACCATTCTTGGAAACATTACTATAGACATTAGTTTTTTCTTTAGTCTCATTTTAGCTTTACTGCATAAACAAACATCGAACATGTTTATTTTCTCAAAGAAAACATAATATATACACCAAAAGTGTGCATTAACGTACTGTAGTAGCTAAAACTTATATTAGAAAGAGTATCGCACTTAAGTTCTGCCAGTAACTTCTTTTATAGCACTATATAAGTGCTGCAGCAAACATTCTTGGAAACTTTACGATAGACATTAGTTTCTTCTTTAGTCTCGTTTTAGCTTTACTGCATAAACAAACATCGATTTTTTAAACGTTTATTTTCTCAAAAAAAACAAAATATAAACACAATAAGTGTGCATTAACGTACTTTAGTAGCAACAATTTATTAAAGACTAATAATATAATAATTTAATAAAGACTATTAGAATCATCGGCCCTTAAAACTTTAGTTCTCCCAGTAACTTCTTTAATAGCACTCTATTAGTGTTGCAGCAACCATTGTAGCAAACATTACTATAGACATTAGTTTTTTCCTTAGCCTCATTTTAGCTTTACCACATAAAACATTGATTAATTAAATGTTTATATTCTCCAATAAAAAAAAATTTAAACACAAAAAAGTGTGGATTAACGTAACTTTGTAGCTACAATTCATATTATAAAAAGTATTGCACTCATCGTTCTTTAAAACTTTAGTTCTGCCTTTTACTTCATTAATAGCACTCTATTAGTGCTGCAGCAACCATTGTACCAAACATTACTATAGACACTAGTTTTTTCCTTAGTCTCATTTTAGCTTTACTGCATAAAGAAACATTGATTAATTAAATGTTTATATTCTCCAATAAAAAAAAAATTTAAACACAAAAAAGGGTGGATTAGCGTACTTTAGTAGCTACAATTTATATTATAAACAGTATTGCACTCATCGTTCTTTAAAACTTTAGTTCTGCCAGTAACTTCTTTCATAGCACTCTATTAGTGCTGCAGCAACCATTCTTGGAAACATTACTTTTCTTTGGAAACATTAGTTTTCTCTCTAGTCTCATTTTAGCTTTACTGCATAAACAGACATCGATAAATTAATTGTTTATTTTTTCAAAGAAAACATAATATATACACCAAAAGTGTGGATTAACGCCCCGCGGCGGGAATCATTGGAACAGAGACGGCCATATTGGATCTTTCCAAACAAAGCAACTCGCCCCGGCAGAAGGACATTGAAGAAAACACAACGGAAAGTGTGGCAGCTTTATGGGGTCGTATCTTTGCAGAACAACAGATTTCCAAATGTAAAATACTACAATCAATATCACTTCTCACACATACATTTCCATTAACTCTTTCAACTTTCTGAAACATGAACGAAACAACAGTTTGCCAAAATGTGAAATACTGTAGGAAATATCATTTCTCACACATTCATTTCCATTAACTCTTTCAACTTTCTGAAACATGAACGAAACAACAGTTTGCCAAATGTAAAATACTGTAAGAAATATCTCTTCTCGCACATTCATTTCCTTTAACTCTTTCAACTTCTGATACATTCTTGCATTCTGTAAACATATAATATATAAGGAACAACAATAAACAGAACCGCCGCGCTACATAGAGCGGCCTAACTGCAAACAGGCACAAACCAGAACACTTAGATACGACCCTGGGTGACTTTTGGGCAAAAACCACAAACCGCTGGGTGGGAGGGAGAGGGGAGAATTGCTCAACTTGAAAGAAACCTTGTAACTTGAAATTTAGCTTCTGAACGGAAAACTTCTTGAGAGGGAGAGCACGCTTTGTGACAGGATGGAGGCATGGGCACGAGGGGGGGGGCTAGAAAATCATAATGTCCGCCTTGGCGTTAACATCCCTTTACTAACGTAAAGGGGTGTATTAACGCCCCGCGGCGGGAATCACTGGAACAGAGACGGCCATATTGGATCTTTCCAAACAAAGCAACTCGCCCCGGCAGAAGGACATTGAAGAAAACACAACGGAAAGTGTGGCAGCTTTATGGGGTCGTATCTTTGCAGAACAACAGATTTCCAAATGTAAAATACTACAATCAATATCACTTCTCACACATACATTTCCATTAACTCTTTCAACTTTCTGAAACATGAACGAAACAACAGTTTGCCAAAATGTGAAATACTGTAGGAAATATCATTTCTCACACATTCATTTCCATTAACTCTTTCAACTTTCTGAAACATGAACGAAACAACAGTTTGCCAAATGTAAAATACTGTAAGAAATATCATTTCTCGCACATTCATTTCCTTTAACTCTTTCAACTTCTGATACATTCTTGCATTCTGTAAACATATAATATATAAGGAACAACAATAAACAGAACCGCCGCGCTACATAGAGCGGCCTAACTGCCAAAGTACGCCCAAGCTACCACACTGAGCCCTTGATCGGACCAACGCCCCACCATTTCCGCAAGGAACTGGCCCACTGGTTGGGGTCCCTAAACACTGCTGTGCTGATAAGGGAATTCTAAGTATTGGTGACAAGTGTAATTTGACCAATGATCCAATGCATTACGAGGAATGATTTGCCGCATCAGAATTTCTACTTGTATGGTTGTTTGTTGGCTCCATTATAGGTTGTAGACTCTTGTGACACTATAGTTTCTATTCAGGGTGCCGCTATGGTGGTCTTTGTCTTACTGTTGCCGCCCTCATGTTAGCAGAGAGGAGAAAGTTGTTCATGGGACCTGGATACCTGACACAAGCAGCAAGGTTAGAGCATTGGCGGTTCCGTGAATACTGGTACTTTAGAGGAAAGTAATTTGGCTAATTCAGAAACGGTTTGCATGAAAAAACAACCCCAACAATAATCCAACCTGGAAACCGTGAACCAAAGATGGGTTTCCACTTGGATATTATACCACACAATGCTTAGGTTTGCCCTTGGATATTTAACAAACCAACTCTAAACTGTGAACTGAAGATGGGCTTACCCTAGGAAACTGTGAACCAAAGATGGGCTTCCCCTTGGATACCTAGGAACACCACTCAATACCCATACCATGATCCAAGGGAATTATAAGGTTTCATCTAACAAACCAATTCTAAACTGTGAACTGGGGATGGGCTTACCCCAGGAAACCGTGAACCAAAGATGGGTTTCCTTATGGATACCTAAGAACACAACTTTACAACGTAATCCAAGGATATATTTCCCCTTGGATATCTAAAAAGACCTCTTTACATTTTATTTCTTTCACGTCTATTTTTAAGTTCATTTCCATCTTAACTGTGATCCAAGGATAGGTTTCCCCTTGGATATCTAACAATGCAACTCTTCTCAATTTCATTTTTCGGTTATTTCGCATATATTTTCATATCACAACACAACTCTTTTTAATTTCATTTTTCGGTTATTTCGCATATATTTCCATATCACAACACAACTCTTTTCAATTTCATTTTTCGGTTATATCGCATATTTCCATGACCATTTTATCTCAACCGTGGTCCAAGGATAGGTTTCCCCTTGGATATCTAACAACACAACTCATTTCAAATATCTAACAATACAACTCATTTCAATTTCATTTTTCGGTATATCGCATATATTTCATTTTTCGGTTATTTCGCATATATTTTCATATCACAACACAACTCTTTTCAATTTCATTTTTCGGTTATATCGCATATATTACCATGACCATTTTCATCTCAACCGTGGTCCAAGGATAGGTTTCCCCTTGGATATCTAACAACACAACTCATTTCAATTTCATTTTTCGGTTATTACGCATATATTTTCATATCACAACAGAACTCTTTTCAATTTCATTTTTCCGTTATATTGCATATATTTTCATGACCGTTTTCATCTCAACCGTGGTCCAAGGATAGGTTTCGCCTTGGATATCTAACAATACAACTCATTTCAATTTCATTTTTCGGTTATTTCGCATATATTTTCATATCACAACACAACTCTTTTCAATTTCATTTTTCGGTTATATCGCATATATTTCCATGACCATTTTCATCTCAACCGTGGTCCAAGGATAGGTTTCCCCTTGGATAACTAACAACACAACTCATTTCAATTTCATTTTTCGGTTATTTCGCATATATTTTCATATCACAACACAACTCTTTTCAATTTCATTTTTCGGTTATATCGCATATATTACCATGACCATTTTCATCTCAACCGTGGTCCAAGGATAGGTTTCCCCTTGGATATCTAACAACACAACTCATTTCAATTTCATTTTTCGGTTATTACGCATATATTTTCATATCACAACAGAACTCTTTTCAATTTCACCGTGGTCCAAGGATTTTCCTTGGTTATATTTCGCCATTTTCATGACCGACCATTTTCATCTCAACCGTGGTCCAAGGATAGGTTTCGCCTTGGATATCTAACAATACAACTCATTTCAATTTCATTTTTCGGTTATTTCGCATATATTTTCATATCACAACACAACTCTTTTCAATTTCATTTTTCGGTTATATCGCATATATTTTCATATCACAACAGAACTTTTTCAATTTCATGACCATGACCGTTTTCATCTCAACCGTGGTCCAAGGATAGGTTTCCCCTTGGACCGTGGTCCAAGGATAGGTTTCCCCTTGGATATCTAACAACACAACTCATTTCAATTTATTTTTCGGTTATTACGCATATATTTTCATATCACAACAGAACTCTTTTCAATTTCAACACCGTTTTCACACAATTTCATTTTTCGGTTATAGGTTTCGCCTTGGATATCTAACAATACAACTCATTTCAATTTTCATCTCAACCGTGGTCCAAGGATAGGTTTCCCCTTGGATATCTAACAACACAACTCATTTCAATTTCATTTTTCGGTTTTCGCATATATTTTCATATCACAACACAACTCTTTTCAATTTCATTTTTCGGTTATATCGCATATATATGTCCATGACCATTTTCATCTCAACCGTGGTCCAAGGATAGGTTTCCCCTTGGATAACTAACAACACAACTCATTTCAATTTCATTTTTCGGTTATTTCGCATATATTTTCATATCACAACACAACTCTTTTCAATTTCATTTTTCGGTTATATCGCATATATTTTCATGACCATTTTCATCTCAACCGTGGTCCAAGGATAGGTTTCCCCTTGGATATCTAACAACACAACTCATTTCAATTTCATTTTTCGGTTATTTCGCATACATTTTCATATCACAACACAACTCTTTTCAATTTCATTTTTCGGTTATATCGCATATATTTCCATGACCATTTTCATCTCAACCGTGGTCCAAGGATAGGTTTCCCCTTGGATATCTAACAACACAACTCATTTCAATTTCATTTTTCGGTTATTTCGCATATATTTTCATATCACAACACAACTCTTTTCAATTTCATTTTTCGGTTATATCGCATACATTTTCATATCACAACACAACTCTTTTCAATTTCATTTTTCGGTTATATCGCATATATTTCCATGACCATTTTCATCTCAACCGTGGTCCAAGGATAGGTTTCCCCTTGGATATCTAACAACACAACTCATTTCAATTTCATTTTTCGGTTATTTCGCATATATTTTCATATCACAACACAACTCTTTTCAATTTCATTTTTCGGTTATATCGCATATATTTTCATGACCATTTTCATCTCAACCGTGGTCCAAGGATAGGTTTCCCCTTGGATATCTAACAACACAACTCATTTCAATTTCATTTTTCGGTTATTTCGCATACATTTTCATATCACAACACAACTCTTTTCAATTTCATTTTTCGGTTATATCGCATATATTTCCATGACCATTTTCATCTCAACCGTGGTCCAAGGATAGGTTTCCCCTTGGATATCTAACAACACAACTCATTTCAATTTCATTTTTCGGTTATTTCGCATATATTTTCATATCACAACACAACTCTTTTCAATTTCATTTTTCGGTTATATCACATATATTTCAATGACCATTTTCATCTCAACCGTGGTCCAAGGATAGGTTTCCCCTTGGATATCTAACAACACAACTCTTTTTAATTTCATTTTTCGGTTATTTCGCATATATTTTCATATCACAACACAACTCTTTTCAATTTCATTTTTTGGTTATATCGCACATATTTTCCTGACCATTTTCATCTCAACCGTGGTCCAAGGATAGGTTTCCCCTTGGATATCTAACAACACAACTCTTTTCAATTTCATTTTTCGGTTATTTTGCATATATTTTCATATCACAGCACAACTCTTTTTAATTTTATTTTTTGGTTATTTCGCATATAATTTCATGGCCATTTTCGTCTCAACCGTGGTGAACCCTTGGATATCACAATACAACTCATTTCAATTTCATTTTTCGGTTATCTCACATATATTTTCATGCCCATTCTCATCTCAACCATGATCCAAGGATAGGTTTTCCCTTGGATATTCCAAACAACTCTTTTCAATGAAACAGTTCGAAACCATGGACCATGGGGGGTTCCCCTTGGATAAATAAAACCAACAGTGAGAACTGCCCCACTCATAAGAAGTTACATATGTTCTTTACCATGGGCATGCTGTACTGACAATGATCCAAACTACCAGTAATTAGCACCTGATCAGCTGCTGTCTGTATTTCCTTCTTTCTGCTTGAAAAATGGATCTAATGTTTGGATGTTCTAACTTGCTTTCAGCTCCATTGAATGTTAGTGATTCGCAACATTTTGTATCTTGTCTTGTTTTCCCCAATTCGATTAATGAAATGCAGACTACCAGCACAGCAAGACAATAAACTGCAATGCCATTCAATTCTCCTGTGTATAAGATGGTGGTCAGCTACAGTTGAAAGTATCTGTGGTCTGGAATACCACTCCTTGTCTGCTTGTTGCCTGGGAGTGAAGCTAGAGGACCTGTTGGCTTGTGATTGAGCTTCAAATTGGGAGCTACAACTTGGTGAAACTTTTCTCGTGCAACTGACCTTTTCTGCCACAAATACATGCTAGCAGAATACTCCAAGCAAACTTTAGATTTGATTCAGTCTTATTTTCTTCTTGTACCTTGTAGATACACTCACTAAATAGTCTGCTACGACGCAATTATGAAGACACGATTACTTCCCTTCTCCGTTCTTAGGCCATATCCGATCGCTTCGCCTTTGAATATTAGTTTATCACATGCCAGTAAATCCTCTCTTCAAGTTCACAGTTCTTGCCATGGACTTTGTTCTGGTCGACAACTTATAAAGTGGAAATAAGATGACACGGCTGGAGAATTGCTCAACTTGAAAGAAACCTTGTAACTTGAAATTTAGCTTCTGAACGGAAAACTTCTTGAGAGGGAGAGCACGCTTTGTGACAGGATGGAGGCATGGGCACGAGGGGGGGGGGCTAGAAAATCATAATGTCCGCCTTGGCGTTAACATCCCTTTACTAACGTAAAGGGGTGTATTAACGTACTTTAGTAGCTACAATTCATATTGTAAAGAGTATTGCACTCTTCGTTCTCTAAACTTTATTTCTGCCAGTAACTTCTTTTAAATCACTATATTAATGCTGCAGCAACTGTTCTTGGAAACATTACTAGAGACATTAGTTTTTTTTTAGTCTCAGTTTAGCTTTAGTGCATAAACAAACATCGATTAATTATATGTTTATTTTCTCAAAGAAAACATAATATATCCACCAAACGTGTGGATTAACGTACTTTAGTAGCTACAATTTATAATAGAAAGAATATTGCACTCATCGGCCTTTAAAACTTTAGTTTTGCCAGTAACTTCTTTTAAAGCACTATATTAGTGCTGCAGCAAACATTCTTGGAAACATTACGATAGACATTAGTTTCTTCTTTAGTCTCATTTTAGCTTTACTGCATAAACAAACATCGATTAATTAAATGTTTATTTTCTCAAAGAAAACATAATATATCCACCAAAAGTGTGGATTAACGTACTTTAGTAGCTACAATTTATATTAGAAACAGTATTGCACTCATCGGCCTTTAAAACTTTAGTCTTGCCAATAATTTCTTTTATAGCACTTTATTAGTGCTGCAGCAACCATTGTTGCAAACATTAGCAAAGACATTAGTTTTTTCTTTAGTCTCGTACATCGATAAATTAAATGTTTATTTTCTCAAACAAAGCAAAATATCACGCAAAAAGTGTGCATTAACGTAACTTAGTAGCTACAATTTATATTATAAAAAGTATTGCACTAATCGTTCTTTAAAACTTTAGTTCGGTCAGAAACTTCTTTAATAGCACTCTGTAAGTGCTGCAGCAACCATTCTTGGAAAC
This sequence comes from Aurelia coerulea, assembly GCA_039566865.1. NCBI lineage: Eukaryota > Metazoa > Cnidaria > Scyphozoa > Semaeostomeae > Ulmaridae > Aurelia > Aurelia coerulea. Next base: position 19,274,268 of record CM076945.1, read on the forward strand.
ATTACTTTTCTTTGGAAACATTAGTTTTCTCTCTAGTCTCATTTTAGCTTTACTGCATAAACAAACATCGATTAATTAACTGTTTATTTCTCAAAGAAAACAAAATATCAACACAAAAAAGGGTGGATTAACGTACTTTAGTAGCTACAATTTATATTATAAAGTGTATTGCACTTATCGTTCTTTAAAACTTTAGTTTTGCCAGTAACTTCTTTTATAGCACTTTATTAGTGCTGCAGCAACCATTCTTGGAAACATTACTATAGACATTAGTTTTTTCTTTAGTATCATTTTAGCTTTACTGCATAAACAAACATCGAGCAATTAAATGTTTATTTTCTCAAAGAAAACAAAATATAAACACAAACAGTGCGGATTAACGTACTTTAGTAGCTTTAATTTATATTATTAAAAGCATTGCACTAACTTCTGGCAGTAACTTCTTTCATAGCACTCTATTAGTGCTGCAGCAACCATTCTTGGAAACATTACTTTTCTTTGGAAACATTAGTTTTCTCTCTACTCTCATTTTAGCTTTACTGCATAAACAGACATCGATAAATTAATTGTTTATTTTTTCAAAGAAAACATAATATATACACCAAAAGTGTGGATTAACGTACTTTAGTAGCTACAATTCATATTATAAAGAGTATTGCACTCATCGTTCTCTAAACTTTAGTTCTGCCAGTAACTTCTTTTAAATCACTATATTAATGCTGCAGCAACTGTTCTTGGAAACATTATTAGAGACATTAGTTTTTTTTTAGTCTCAGTTTAGCTTTAGTGCATAAACAAACATCGATTAATTAAATGTTTTTTTTTTCTAAAAGAAAACAAAATATAAACACAAAAAAGTGTGGATTAACGTACTTTAGTAGCTGCAATTTATATTATAAAAAGTATTGCACTAATCGTTCTTGAAAACTTTAGTTCGGTCAGTAACTTCGTAAATACCACTCTATTAGTGCTGCAGCAACTATTTTTGCAAACATTACTATAGACATTAGATTTTTTTTAGTCTCATTTTAGCTTTACTGCATAAAAAAACATCGATTAATTAAATGTTTATTTTCTCAAAAAAAAAAAAAAATATAAACACAAAAAGTGTGGATTAACGTACTTTAGTAGCTACAATGTATATTATAAAAAGTATTGCATTCATCGTTCTTTAAAACTTTAGTTCTGCCTTTTACTTCTTTTACAGCATTCTATTAGTGTTGCAGCAACAATTCTTGGAAGTATTACTACAGACATTAAATTTTTTTAGTCTCATTTTAGCTTCACTGCATAAACAAACATCGATTAATTAAATGTTTATTTTCTCAAAGAAAACAAAATATAAACACAAACAGTGCGGATTAACGTACTTTAGTAGCTTTAATTTATATTATTAAAAGTATTGCACTCATCGTTCTTTAAAACTTTAGTTCTGCCAGTAACTCCTTTTATAGCACTATATTAGTGCTGCAGCAACCATTCTTGGAAACATTATTATAGACATTAGTCTTTTCTTTAGTCTCATTTTAGCTTTACTGCATAAACAAACATTCATAAATTAAATGTTTGTTTTCTCAAAGAAAACAAAATATCAACACAAAAACCGTAAATTAACGTACTTTAGAAGCTAAAATTCATATTATAAAGTGTATTGCACTTATCGTTCTTTAAAACTTTAGTTTTGCTAGTAATTTCTTTTATAGCACTATATTATTGCTGCAGCATCCATTCTTGGAAACATTAATATAGACATTAGTTTTCTCTGTAGTCTCATTTTAGCTTTACTGCATAAACAAACATCGATTAATTAAATGTTTATTTTCTCAAAAAAAAACCATATTTAGACACAAAAAGTGTGGATTAACGTACTTTAGTAGCAACAATTTATATTATAAAGACTATTAAACTCATCGGCCCTTAAAACTTTGGTTCTGCCAGTAACTTCTTTTATAGCACTATATTAGTGCTGCAGCAATCATTCTTGGAATTATTACTACAGACAAAAGATTTTTTTTAGTCTCATTTTAGCTTTACTGCATAAACAAACATCGATTAATTAAATGTTTATTTTCTCAAAGAAAACAAATATAAACACAATAAGTGTGGATTAACGACTTTAGTAGCTACAATATATATTATAAACACTACGTACTCATCGTTCTTTAGAACTTCAGTTCTGCCAGTAATTTCTTTTATAGCACTATATTAGTGCTGCAGCAATCATTCTTGGAAACATTACTATAGACATTAGTTTTTTCTTTAGTCTCATTTTAGCTTTACTGCATAAACAAACATCGATTAATTAAATGTTTATTTTCTCAAAAAAAAACCATATTTAGACACAAAAAGTGTGGATTAACGTACTTTAGTAGCAACAATTTATATTATAAAGACTATTAAACTCATCGGCCCTTAAAACTTTGGTTCTGCCAGTAACTTCTTTTATAGCACTATATTAGTGCTGCAGCAAACATTCTTGGAAACATGACGATGGACATTAGTTTCTTCTTTAGTCTCATTTTAGCTTTACTGCATAAACAAACATCGATTAGATAAATATTTACTTTCTCAAAGAAAACAAAATATAGACACAAACAGTGCGGATTAACGTACTTTAGTAGCTTTAATTTATATTATTAAAAGTACTGCACTCATCGTTCTTTAAAACTTTAGTTCTGCCAGCATCTTCTTTTATAGCTCTATATTAGTGCTGCAGCAACCATTCTTGGAAACATTACGATAGACATCAGTTTTTTCTTTAGTCTCATTTTAGCTTTACTGCATAAAAAAACATCGATTAATTAAATGTTTACTTTCTCAAAGAAAACTAAATATAAACACAAACAGTGCGGATTAACGTACTTTAGTAGCTTTAATTTATATTATTAAAAGTATTGCACTAATCGTTCTTTAAAACTTTAGTTCTGCCAGTAACTTCTTTTATAGCACTATATTAGTGCTGCAGCAACCATTCTTGGAAACATTACTATAGACATTAGTCTTTTCTTTAGTCTCATTTTAGCTTTACTGCATAAACAAACATCGATAAATTAAATGTTTATTTTCTCAAAGAAAACATCATATAAACACCAAAAGTGTGAATTAACGAACTTTAGTAGCTACAATTTATACTAGAAAGAGTGTTGCACTCATCGGCCTTTAAAACTTTAGTCTTGCCAGTAATTACTTTTATAGCACTTTATTAGTGCTGCAGCAACCATTCTTGGAAACATTACTATAGACATTAGTTTTTTCTTTAGTATCATTTTAGCTTTACTGCATAAACAAACATCGAGTAATTAAATGTTTATTTCTCAAAGAAAACAAAATATCAACACAAAAACCGTGAATTAACGTACTTTAGAAGCTACAATTCATATTATAAAGTGTATTGCACTTATCGTTCTTTAAAACTTTAGTTTTGCCAGTAACTTCTTATGAAGCACTATATTAGTGCTGCAGCAAACATTCTTGGAAACATTACGATTGACATTAGTTTCTTCTTTAGTCTCATTTTAGCTTTACTGCATAAACAAACATCGATTAGATAAATATTTACTTTCTCAAAGAAAACAAAATATAGACACAAACAGTGCGGATTAACGTACTTTAGTAGCTTTAATTTATATTATTAAAAGTACTGCACTCATCGTTCTTTAAAACTTTAGTTCTGCCAGCATCTTCTTTTATAGCTCTATATTAGTGCTGCAGCAACCATTCTTGGAAACATTACGATAGACATCAGTTTTTTCTTTAGTCTCATTTTAGCTTTACTGCATAAAAAAACATCGATTAATTAAATGTTTACTTTCTCAAAGAAAACAAAATATAAACACAAACAGTGCGGATTAACGTACTTTAGTAGCTTTAATTTATATTATTAAAAGTATTGCACTAATCGTTCTTTAAAACTTTAGTTCTGCCAGTAACTTCTTTTATAGCACTATATTAGTGCTGCAGCAACCATTCTTGGAAACATTACTATAGACATTAGTCTTTTCTTTAGTCTCATTTTAGCTTTACTGCATAAACAAACATCGATAAATTAAATGTTTATTTTCTCAAAGAAAACATAATATAAACACCAAAAGTGTGAATTAACGAACTTTAGTAGCTACAATTTATACTAGAAAGAGTATTGCACTCATCGGCCTTTAAAACTTTAGTCTTGCCAGTAATTACTTTTATAGCACTTTATTAGTGCTGCAGCAACCATTCTTGGAAACATTACTATAGACATTAGTTTTTTCTTTAGTATCATTTTAGCTTTACTGCATAAACAAACATCGAGTAATTAAATGTTTATTTCTCAAAGAAAACAAAATATCAACACAAAAACCGTGAATTAACGTACTTTAGAAGCTACAATTCATATTATAAAGTGTATTGCACTTATCGTTCTTTAAAACTTTAGTTTTGCCAGTAACTTCTTATGAAGCACTATATTAGTGCTGCAGCAAACATTCTTGGAAACATTACGATAGACATTAGTTTCTTCTTTAGTCTCATTTTAGCTTTACTGCATAAACAAACATCGATTAATTAAATGTTTATTTTCTCAAAGAAAACATAATATATCCACCAAAAGTGTGGATTAACGTCCTTTAGTAGCTACAATTTATATTAGAAACAGTATTGCACTCATCGGCCTTTAAAACTTTAGTCTTGCCAATAATTTCTTTTATAGCACTTTATTAGTGCTGCAGCAACCATTCTTGGAAATATTATTATAGACATAAGTTTTTTCTTTAGTCTCATTTTGCTATACTGCATAAACAAACATCGATTAATAAAATGTTCATATTCTCTAATAAAAAAAAATTAAGACACAAAAAGTATAGATTAGCGTACTTTAGTATCTACAATTTATGTTATAAACAGTATTGCACTCATCGTTCTTTAAAACTTTAGTTCTTCCAGTAATTTCTTTTATAGCACTTTATAGTGCTGCAGCAAAAATTCTTGGAAACGTTACTATAGACATTAGTTTTTTCTTTGGTCTCATTTTAGCTTTACTGCATAAACAAACATTGATAAATTAAATATTTATTTTCTCAAAGAAAACATAATATATACACAAAAAGTGTGGATTAACGTACCTTAGTACCAACAATTTATATTATAAAGACTATTAAACTCATCGGCCCTTAAAACTTTGGTTCTGCCAGTAACTTCTTTTATAGCACTATATTAGTGCTGCAGCAAACATTCTTGGAAACATGACGATAGACATTAGTTTCTTCTTTAGTCTCATTTTAGCTTTACTGCATAAACAAACATCGATTAATTAAATGTTTATTTTCTGAAAGAAAACAAAATATAAACACAAACAGTGCGGATTAACGTACTTTAATAGCTTTAATTTATATTATTTAAAGTATTGCACTCATCGTTCTTTAAAACTTTAGTTCTGCCTTTTACTTCTTTTATAGCAATATATTAGTGTTGCAGCAACCATTCTTGGAAACATTGATATAGACATTGGTTTTTTCTTTAGTCTCATTTTAGCTTTTACTACATAAACAAACATCGATTAATTAAATGTTTATTTTCTCAAATAAACCAAAATAACAACACAAAAAGTGTGGATTAACGTAACTTAGTAGCTACAATTCATATTATAAAAAGTATTGCACTCATCGTTCTTTAAAACTTTAGTTCTGCCTTTTAATTCTTTAATAGCACTCTATTAGTGCTGCAGCAACCATTGTAGCAAACATTACTATAGACATTAGTTTTTTCCTTAGCCTCATTTTAGCTTTAGCGCATAAAACATTGATTAATTGAATGTTTATATTCTCCAATAAAAAAAAATTTAAACACAAAAAAGTGTGGATTAACGTAACTTTGTAGCTACAATTCATATTATAAAAGATATTGCTCTCATCGTTCTTTAAAACTTTAGTTCTGCCTTTTACTTAGATATAGCACTCTATTAGTGCTGCAGCAACCATTGTAGCAAACATTACTATAGACATTAGTTTTTTCCTTAGCCTCATTTTAGCTTTACCGCATAAAACATTGATTAATTAAATGTTTATATTCTCCAATAAAAAAAAATTTATACACAAAAAAGTGTGGATTAACGTATTTTTGTAGCTACAATTCATATTTTAAAAAGTATTGCACTCATCGTTCTTTAAAACTTTAGTTCTGCCTTTTACTTCCTTAATAGCACTCTATTAGTGCTGCAGCAACCATTGTACCAAACATTACTAGAGATATTAGTTTTTTTTTAGTCTCAGTTTAGCTTTAGTGGATAAACAAACATCGATTAATTAAATGTTTTTTTTTTCTAAAAGAAAACAAAATATAAACACAAGCAAGTGTGGATTAACGTACTTTAGTAGCTGCAATTTATATTATAAAAAGTATTGCACTAATCGTTCTTGAAAACTTTAGTTCGGTCAGTAACTTCGTAAATACCACTCAATTAGTGCAGCAGCAACCATTCTTGCAAACATTACTATAGACATTAGATTTTTTTAGTTTCACTTTAACTTTACTGCATAAACAAACATCGATCAATTAAATGTTTATTTTCTCAGAGAATACAAAATATCAACACAAAAGTGTGGATTAACGTAACTTTGTAGCTACAATTCATATTATAAAAAGTATTGCACTCATCGTTCTTTTTAAAACTTTAGTTCGGTCAGTAACTTCTTAAATAGCACTCTATTTTTGCTGCAGCAACCATTCTTGCAAACATTACTATAGACATTAGATTTTCTTTAGTCTCATTTTAGCTTTGCTGCATAAACAAACATCGATTAATTAAATGTTTACTTTCTCAAAGAAAACAAAATGTAAACACAAAAAGTGTGGATTTACGACTTTAGTAGCTACAATTTATGTTTTAAACACTACGTACTCATCGTTCTTTAGAACTTCAGTTCTGCCAGTAATTTCTTTTATAGCACTATATTAGTGCTGCAGCAACCATTCTTGGAAACATTACTACAGACATTAGATTTTTCTTTAGTCCCGTTATAGCTTTACTGTATGAACAAACATCGATTAATTAGATGTTAATTTTCTCAAGGAAAACAAAATATAAACACAAAAACTGTGAATTAACGTAATTTAGTAGCCATAATTCATATTATAAAGAGTATTGCACTCATTGTTCTTTAAAACTTTAGGTTTGCCAGTAATTTCTTTTATAGCACTATATTAGAGCTGCAGCAACCATTGTTGGAAACATTACTATAGACATTAGTTGTTTTCTTTAGTCTCATTTTAGCTTTACTCCATAACAAACATCGATTAATTAAATGTTTATTTTCTCAAAGAAAACAATATATAAACACAAAAAGTGTTGATTAACGTACTTTAGTACCTACAATATATATTATAACAGTATTGCACTCATCGTTCTTTAAAACTTTAGTTCTGCCAGTAATTCCTTTAAAAGCACTATATTAGTGCTGCAGCAACCATTCTTGGAAACATTACTATAGACATTATTTTCTTCCTTAGTCTCATTTTAGCTTTACTGCATAAACAAACATTGATTAATTAAATGTTTATTTTCTCCAAAGAAAACAAAATATAAACACAAAAAGTGTGGATTAACGTACTTAAGTAGCTACAATTCATATATTATAAAAGTATTGCACTCATCGTTCTTTAAAACTTTAGTTCTGCCTTTTACTTCTTTTATAGCACTATATTAGTGTTGCAGCAACCATTCTTGGAAACATTACTACAGACATTAGTTTTTTTTTAGTCTCAGTTTAGCTTTAGTGCATTCACAAACATCGATTAATTAAATGTTTTTTTATTCTAAAAGAAAACAAAATATAAACACAAGCAAGTGTGGATTAACGTACTTTAGTAGCTGCAATTTATATTATAAAAAGTATTGCACTAATCGTTCTTTAAAACTTTAGTTCGGTCAGTAACTTCTTAAAAAACACTCTATCAGTGCAGCAGCAACCATTCTTGCAAACATTACTATAGACATTAGATTTTTTTAGTTTCACTTTAACTTTACTGCATTAACAAACATCGATCAATTAAATGTTTATTTTCTCAGAGAAAACAAATATCAACACAAAAGTGTGGATTGACGTAACTTTGTAGCTACAATTCATATTATAAAAAGTATTGCACTCATCGTTCTTTTTAAAACTTTAGTTCGGTCAGTAACTTCTTAAATACCACTCTATTTTTGCTGCAGAAACCATTCTTGCAAACATTACTATAGACATTAGATTTTCTTTAGTCATATTTTAGCTTTGCTGCATAAACAAACATCGATTACTTAAATGTTTACTTTCTCAAAGAAAACAAAATGTAAACACAAAAAGTGTGGATTTACGACTTTAGTAGCTACAATATATGTTATAAACACTACGTACTCATCGTTCTTTAGAACTTCAGTTCTGCCAGTAATTTCTTTTATAGCACTATATTAGTGCTGCAGCAACCATTCTTGGAAACATTACTACAGACATTAGATTTTTCTTTAGTCCCGTTATAGCTTTACTGTATGAACAAACATCGATTAATTAGATGTTAATTTTCTCAAGGAAAACAAAATATAAACACAAAAACTGTGAATTAACGTACTTTAGTAGCCATAATTCATATTATAAAGAGTATTGCAATCATTGTTCTTTAAAACTTTAGGTTTGCCAGTAATTTCTTTTATAGCACTATATTAGAGCTGCAGCAACCATTGTTGGAAACATTACCATAGACATTATTGTTTTCTTTAGTCTCGTTTTAGCATTACTCCATAACAAACATCGATTAATTAAATGTTTATTTTCTCAAAGAAAACAATATATAAACACAAAAAGCATTGATTAACGTACTTTAGTACCTAAAATATATATTATAGACAGTTTTGCACTCATCGTTCTTTCAAACTTTAGTTTTGCCAGTAATTCCTTTAAAAGCACTATATTAGTGATGCAGCAACCATTCTTGGAAACATTACTATAGACATTATTTTCTTCTTTAGTCTCATTTTAGCTTTACTGCATAAACAAACATTGATTAATTAAATGTTTATTTTCTCAAGGAAAACAAAATATAAACTCAAAAAGTGTGGATTAACGTACTTAAGTAGCTACAATATATATTATAAACAGTATTGCACTCATCATTCTTTAGAACTTCAGTTCTGCCAGTAATTTCTTTTATAGCACTATATTAGTGCTGCAGCAACCATTCTTGGAAACATTACTACAGACATTAGATTTTTCTTTAGTCCCGTTATAGCTTTACTGTATGAACAAACATCGATTAATTAGATGTTAATTTTCTCAAGGAAAACAAAATATAAACACAAAAACTGTGAATTAACGTACTTTAGTAGCCATAATTCATATTATAAAGAGTATTGCACTCATTGTTCTTTAAAACTTTAGGTTTGCCAGTAAATTCTTTTATAGCACTACCGGGTGCGCCAAAATAAACTATGCATTTTTGCAGGCCACGATAAGTCGTACACTGGACCGATTTTGAAGATTTATGACTTAATCTATAGCAGAAAGCCTGAATTGGATTCTAGGATTTTTTACAAATTTTTCCGTTTTCACTTTTTAGAGCTACAAGCGAGTTTCTTAAAATTTTCGTTTTCGAAAACACTGAAAACCATCAAAAAACGTTGATCAAATTTTCTAAAGAATCAACATGAATGGACAAAGGGAAAACATTTTCAGCGTGATTTGGAGATTTGGAAATTGATTATTGTAAACTTCTGCACGCTGCACGAGCGTTATTTCAACGATTGGCCTGATGCGAAATTCTGTTGTAGTTAGAATAAAGTACCGCCCCAAAAGCAGTCACAAAATCAAAAATGTAACAAGACTCCATGCTTGCTGGCCCCATGACGCTTTCTCGCTTGTATTTTTAACCCCCTTGACACAGGAACACAACCTGCACCAAAACATAAATTCAATAAAATTACAAAAGAAAAGACATTCCTTTATATCCTTAAAATATTATTACATTTCTCCCAATATAGTACGAACTCTCATAAAGCAGCTTACAATTAGTCGATTTCTAAATCCCAAATCAGCACGAAAAAGTTTTCTCTTTGTCCATTCATATCAATTCTTTGAAAGCTTGATCGATGTTTTTTTATCGTTTTCAGTGTTTTCGAAAACGAAAATTTTAAGAAACTCGCTTGTAGCTCTAAAAACTGAAAACAGAAAAATTTGCAAAAATTCCTAGAATCTAATTCAGGCTTTCTGCTAACTATTAAGTCATAAATCTTCAAAATCGGTCCTGTTTATGATTTATCGTGGCCTGCCAAATGTGCATAGTTTATTTTGGCGCACCCAGTATATTAGAGCTGCAGCAACCATTGTTGGAAACATTACTATAGACATTATTGTTTTCTTTAGTCTCGTTTTAGCTTTACTCCATAACAAACATCGATTAATTAAATGTTTATTTTCTCAAAGAAATCAAAATATAAACACAAAAAGTGTGGATTAACGTACTTTAGTACCTACAATATATATTATAGACAGTTTTGCACTCATCGCTCTTTCAAACTTTAGTTTTGCCAGTAATTCCTTTAATAGCACTATATTAGTGATGCAGCAACCATTCTTGGAAACATTACTATAGACATTATTTTCTTCTTTAGTCTCATTTTAGCTTTACTGCATAAACAAACATTGATTAATTAAATGTTTATTTTCTCAAAGAAAACAAAATATAAACTCAAAAAGTGTGGATTAACGTACTTAAGTCGCTACAATATATATTATAAACAGTATTGCACTCATCATTCTTTAAAACTTTAGTTCTGCCTTTTACTTCTTTTATAGCACTATATTAGTGTTGCAGCAACCATTCTTGGAAACATTACTACAGACAAAAGATTTTTTTTAAGTCTCATTTTAGCTTTACTGCATAAACAAACATCGATTAATTAAATGTTTATTTTCTCAAAGAAAACAAAATATCAACACAAAAAGTGTGGATTAACGACTTTAGTAGCTACAATATATATTATAAACACTACGTACTCATCGTTCTTTAGAACTTCAGTTCTGCAAGTAATTTCTTTTATAGCACTATATTAGTGCTGCAGCAATCATTCTTGGAAACATTACTATAGACATTAGTTTTTTCTTTAGTCTCATTTTAGTTTTACTGCATAAACAAACATCGAGTAATTAAATGTTTATTTTCTCAAAGAAAACAAAATATAAACATAAAAAGGTGGATTAGCGTACTTAAGTAGCTACAATTTATATTATAAAAAGTATTGCATTCATCGTTCTTTAAAACTTTTGTTCTGCCTTTTACTTCTTTTATAGCATTATATTAGAGCTGCAGCAACCATTCTTGGAAACATTACTATAGACATTAGATTTTTCTTTAGTCTCGTTATAGCTTTACTGTATGAACAAACATCGATTAATTAGATGTTAATTTTCTCAAAGAAAACAAAATATAAACACAAAAAGTGTGGATTAACGTAACTTTGTAGCTACAATTCATATTAAAAAAAGTATTGCACTCATCGTTCTTTTTAAAACTTTAGTTCGGTCAGTAACTTCTTAAATACCACTCTATTTTTGCTGCAGCAACCATTCTTGCAAACATTACTATAAACATTAGATCTTCTTTAGTCTCATTTTAGCTTCGCTCCATAAACAAACATCGATTAATTAAATGTTTATTTTCTCAAAGAAAACAAAATATAAACACAAAAAGTGTGGATTTACGACTTTAGTAGCTACAATATATATTATGAACACTACGTACTCATCGTTCTTTAGAACTTCAGTTCTGCCAGTAATTTCTTTTATAGCACTATATTAGTGCTGCAGCAACCATTCTTGGAAACATTACTACAGACATTAGATTTTTCTTTAGTCTCGTTATAGCTTTACTGTATGAACAAACATCGATTAATTAGATGTTAATTTTCTCAAGGAAAACAAAATATAAACACAAAAACTGTAAATTAAGGTACTTTAGTAGCCATAATTCATATTATAAAAGAGTATTGCATTCATTCTTCTTTAAAACTTAAGGTTTGCCAGTAACTTCTTTTATAGCACTATATTAGAGCCGCAGCAACCATTGTTGGAAACATTACTATAGACATTATTGTTTTCTTTAGTCTCGTTTTAGCTTTACTCCATAACAAACATCGATTAATTAAATGTTTATTTTCTCAAAGAAAACAAAATATAAACACAAAAAGTGTGGATTAACGTACTTTAGTACGTACAATATATATTATAAAAAGTATTTCATTCATCGTTCTTTAAAACTTTAGTTCTGCCTTTTACTTCTTTTACAGCACTATATTAGAGCTGCAGCAACAATTCTCGGAAACATTACTATAGACATTAGTTTTCTCTTTAGTCTCATTTTAGCTTTACTGCATAAACAGACATCGATAAATTAATCGTTTATTTTTTCAAGAAAACAAAATATAAAGGTAAAAAGTGTGGATTAACGTACTTTAGTAGCTATAATTTTTATTATAGACAGTATTGCACTCATTGTTCTTCAAAACTTTAGTTCTGCCTTTTACTTCTTTAATAGCACTATATGAGTGTTGCAGCAACCATTCTTGGAAACATTACTACAGACAAAAGATTTTTTTTTAGTCTCATTTTACTTTCACTGCATAAACAGACATCGATAAATTAAATGATTATTTACTCCAGGAAAAACAAAATATCAACACAAAAACTGTGGATAAACGTACATTATTAGTTACAATTTATGTAATAGACAGTAATGCACTCCTCGATCATTAAAACTTTAATTCTGCCAGTAATTTCTTTTATAGCACTTTATTAGTGCTGCAGCAACCATTGTTGCAAACATTAGCAAAGACATTAGTTTTTTCTTTACTCTCGTACATCGATTAATCAAATGTTTATTTTCTCAAAGAAAGGAAAATATCACGCAAAAAGTGTGCATTAACGTAACTTAGTACCTACAATTTACATTATAAAAAGTACTGCACTTATCGTTCTTTCAAACTTTAGTTTTGCCAGTAATTCCTTTAATAGCACTATATTAGTGCTGCAGCAACCATTCTTGGAAACATTACTATAGACATTAGTTTCTTCTTTAGTCTCATTTTAGCTTTACTGCATAAACAAACATCGATTAAATTAAATGTTTATTTTCTCAGAGAAAACAAAATATCAACACAAAAGTGTGGATTAACGACTTTAGTAGCTACAATATATATTAATGAACAAACATCGATTAATTAGATGTTAATTTTCTCAAGGTGTGAATTAACGTACTTTAGTAGCCATAACTCATATTATATAGAGTATTGCACTCATTGTTGTTTAAAACTTTAGGTTTGCCAGTAATTTCTTTTATGGCACTATATTAGAGCTGCAGCAACCATTGTTGGAAACATTACTATAGACATTATTGTTTTCTTTAGTCTCGTTTTAGCTTTACTCCATAACAAACATCGATTAATTAAATGTTTATTTTCTCAAAGAATACAAAATATAAACACAAAAAGGGTGGATTAACGTACTTTAGTAGCTACAATATATATTATAGACAGTTTTGCTCTCATCGTTCTTTAAAACTTTAGTTTTGCCAGTAATTTCTTTTATGGCACTATATTAGAGCTGCAGCAACCATTGTTGGAAACATTACTATAGACATTATTGTTTTCTTTAGTCTCGTTTTAGCTTTACTCCATAAACAAACATCGATTAAATTAAATGTTTATTTTCTCAGAGAAAACAAAATATCAACACAAATGTGTGGATTAACGACTTTAGTAGCTACAATATATATTAATGAACAAACATCGATTAATTAGATGTTAATTTTCTCAAGGTGTGAATTAACGTACTTTAGTAGCCATAACTCATATTATATAGAGTATTGCACTCATTGTTCTTTAAAACTTTAGGTTTGCCAGTAATTTCTTTTATGGCACTATATTAGAGCTGCAGCAACCATTGTTGGAAACATTACTATAGACATTATTGTTTTCTTTAGTCCCATTTTAGCTTTACTGCATAAACAAACATTGATTAATTAAATGTTTATTTTCTCAAAGAAAACAAAATATAAACTCAAAAAGTGTGGATTAACGTACTTAAGTAGCTACAATATATATTATAAACAGTATGGCACTCATCATTCTTTAAAACTTTAGTTCTGCCTTTTACTTCTTTTATAGCACTATATTAGTGTTGCAGCAACCATTCTTGGAAACATTACTACAGACAAAAGATTTTTTTTTAGTCTCATTTTAGCTTTACTGCATAAACAAACATCGATTAATTAAATGTTTATTTTCTCAAAGAAAACAAAATATCAACACAAAAAGTGTGGATTAACGACTTTAGTAGCTACGTACTTCAGTTCTGCCAATAATTTCTTGTATGTTAGTGCTGCAGCAACCATTCTTGGAAACATTACTACAGACATTAGATTTTTCTTTAGTCCCGTTATAGCCTTACTGTATGAACAAACATCGATTAATTAGATGTTAATTTTCTCAAAGAAATCAAAATATAAACACAAAAAGTGTGGATTAACGTACTTTAGTACCTACAATATATATTATAGACAGTTTTGCACTCATCGTTCTTTCAAACTTTAGTTTTGCCAGTAATTCCTTTAATAGCACTATATTAGTGATGCAGCAACCATTCTTGGAAACATTACTATAGACATTATTTTCTTCTTTAGTCTCATTTTAGCTTTACTGCATAAACAAACATCGAGTAATTAAATGTTTATTTTCTCAAAGAAAACAAAATATAAACATAAAAAGTGTGAATTAACGACTTTAGTAGCTACAATATATATTATAAACACTACGTACTCATCCTTCTTTAGAACTTCAGTTCTGCCAGTAATTTCTTTTATAGCACTATATTAGTGCTGCAGCAACCATTCTTGGAAATATTACATTAGATTTTTCTTTAGTCCCGTTATAGCTTTACTGTATGAACAAACATCGATTAATTAAATGTTTATTTTCTCAAAGAAATCAAAATATAAACACAAAAAGTGTGGATTAACGTACTTTAGTACCTACAATATATATTATAGACAGTTTTGCACTCATCGTTCTTTCAAACTTTAGTTTTGCCAGTAATTCCTTTAATAGCACTATATTAGTGATGCAGCAACCATTCTTGGAAACATTACTATAGACATTATTTTCTTCTTTAGTCTCATTTTAGCTTTACTGCATAAACAAACATCGAGTAATTAAATGTTTATTTTCTCAAAGAAAACAAAATATAAACATAAAAATTGTGGATTAGCGTACTTAAGTAGCTACAATTTATATTATAAAAAGTATTGCATTCATCGTTCTTTAAAACTTTTGTTCTGCCTTTTACTTCTTTTATAGCACTATATTAGAGCTGCAGCAACCATTCTTGGAAACATTACTATAGACATTATTGCTTTCTTTAGTCTCGTTTTAGCTTTACTCCATAACAAACATCGATTAATTAAATGTTTATTTTCTCAAAGAAAACAAAATATAAACACAAAAAGTGTGGATTAACGTAACTTTGTAGCTACAATTCATATTATAAAAAGTATTGCACTCATCGTTCTTTTTAAAACTTTAGTTCGGTCAGTAACTTCTTAAATACCACTCTATTTTTGCTGCAGCAACCATTCTTGCAAACATTACTATAGACATTTGATTTTCTTTAGTCTCATTTTAGCTTTGTTCCATAAACAAACATCGATTAATTAAATGTTTATTTTCTCAAAGAAAACAAAATATAACCACAAAAAGTGTGGATTTATGACTTTAGTAGCTACAATATATCTTATAAACACTACGTACTCATCGTTCTTTAGAACTTCAGTTCTGCCTTTTACTTCTTTTACAGCATTCTATTAGTGTTGCAGCAACAATTCTTGGAAGTATTACTACAGACATTAAATTTTTTTAGTCTCATTTTAGCTTCACTGCATAAACAAACATCGATTAATTAAATGTTTATTTTCTCAAAGAAAACAAAATATAAACACAAACAGTGCGGATTAACGTACTTTAGTAGCTTTAATTTATATTATTAAAAGTATTGCACTCATCGTTCTTTAAAACTTTAGTTCTGCCAGTAACTCCTTTTATAGCACTATATTAGAGCCGCAGCAACCATTGTTGGAAACATTACTATAGACATTATTGTTTTCTTTAGTCTCGTTTTAGCTTTACTCCATAACAAACATCGATTAATTAAATGTTTATTTTCTCAAGGAAAACAAAATATAAACACAAAAAGTGTGGATTAACGTACTTTAGTACCTACAATATATATTATAAAAATTATTTCATTCATCGTTCTTTAAAACTTTAGTTCTGCCTTTTACTTCTTTTACAGCACTATATTAGAGCTGCAGCAACTATTCTTGGAAACATTACTATAGACATTATTGTTTTCTTTAATCTCGTTTTAGCTTTACTCCATAACAAACATCGATCAATTAAATGTTTATTTTCTCAAAGAAAACAAAATATCAACACAAAAAGTGTGGATTAACGACTTTAGTAGCTACGTACTTCAGTTCTGCCAATAATTTCTTGTATATTAGTGCTGCAGTATCCATTCTTGGAAACATTACTACAGACATTAGATTTTTCTTTAGTCCCGTTATAGCTTTACTGTATGAACAAACATCGATTAATTAGATGTTAATTTTCTCAAGGAAAACAAACTATAAACACAAAAACTGTGAATTAACGACTTTAGTAGCTACAATATATATTATAAACACTACGTACTCATCCTTCTTTAGAACTTCAGTTCTGCCAGTAATTTCTTTTATAGCACTATATTAGTGCTGCAGCAACCATTCTTGGAAACATTACTACAGACATTAGATTTTTCTTTAGTCCCGTTATAGCTTTACTGTATGAACAAACATCGATTAATTAAATGTTTATTTTCTCAAAGAAATCAAAATATAAACACAAAAAGTGTGGATTAACGTACTTTAGTACCTACAATATATATTATAGACAGTTTTGCACTCATCGTTCTTTCAAACTTTAGTTTTGCCAGTAATTCCTTTAATAGCACTATATTAGTGATGCAGCAACCATTCTTGGAAACATTACTATAGACATTATTTTCTTCTTTAGTCTCATTTTAGCTTTACTGCATAAACAAACATTGATTAATTAAATGTTTATTTCCTCAAAGAAAACAAAATATAAACTCTAAAAGTGTGGATTAACGTACTTAAGTAGCTACAATATATATTATAAACAGTATTGCACAATTTATATTATAAAAAGTATTCATCATTCTTTAAAACTTTAGTTCTGCCTTTTACTTCTTTTATAGCACTATATTAGTGTTGCAGCAACCATTCTTGGAAACATTACTACAGACAAAAGATTTTTTTTTAGTCTCATTTTAGCTTTACTGCATAAACAAACATCGATTAATTAAATGTTTATTTTCTCAAAGAAAACAAAATATCTACACAAAAAGTGTGGATTAACGACTTTAGTAGCTACAATATATATTATAAACACTACGTACTCATCGTTCTTTAGAACTTCAGTTCTGCAAGTAATTTCTTTTTTATCACTATATTAGTGCAGCAGCAATCATTCTTGGAAACATTACTATAGACATTAGGTTTGTCTTTAGTCTCGTTTTAGCTTTACTGCATAAACAAACATCGATTAATTAGATGTTTATTTTCTCAAAAAAACAAAATATAAACACAATAAGTGTGGTTTAACGTACTTTAGTAGCTACAATTTATATTATAAAAAGTATTGCATTCATCGTTCTTTAAAACTTTTGTTCTGCCTTTTACTTCTTTTATAGCACTATATTAGAGCTGCAGCAACCATTCTTGGAAACATTACTATAGACATTATTGCTTTCTTTAGTCTCGTTTTAGCTTTACTCCATAACAAACATCGATTAATTAAATGTTTATTTTCTCAAGGAAAACAAAATATAAACACAAAAAGTGTGGATTAACGTACTTTAGTACCTACAATATATATTATAAAAATTATTTCATTCATCGTTCTTTAAAACTTTAGTTCTGCCTTTTACTTCTTTTACAGCACTATATTAGAGCTGCAGCAACTATTCTTGGAAACATTACTATAGACATTATTGTTTTCTTTAATCTCGTTTTAGCTTTACTCCATAACAAACATCGATCAATTAAATGTTTATTTTCTCAAAGAAAACAAAATATCAACACAAAAAGTGTGGATTAACGACTTTAGTAGCTACGTACTTCAGTTCTGCCAATAATTTCTTGTATATTAGTGCTGCAGTATCCATTCTTGGAAACATTACTACAGACATTAGATTTTTCTTTAGTCCCGTTATAGCTTTACTGTATGAACAAACATCGATTAATTAGATGTTAATTTTCTCAAGGAAAACAAAATATAAACACAAAAACTGTGAATTAACGACTTTAGTAGCTACAATATATATTATAGACAGTTTTGCACTCATCGTTCTTTCAAACTTTAGTTTTGCCAGTAATTCCTTTAATAGCACTATATTAGTGATGCAGCAACCATTCTTGGAAACATTACTATAGACATTAGGTTTGTCTTTAGTCTCGTTTTAGCTTTACTGCATAAACAAACATCGATTAATTAGATGTTTATTTTCTCAAAAAAACAAAATATAAACACAATAAGTGTGGTTTAACGTACTTTAGTAGCTACAATTTATATTATAAAAAGTATTGCATTCATCGTTCTTTAAAACTTTTGTTCTGCCTTTTACTTCTTTTATAGCACTATATTAGAGCTGCAGCAACCATTCTTGGAAACATTACTATAGACATTATTGCTTTCTTTAGTCTCGTTTTAGCTTTACTCCATAAACAAACATCGATTAATTAAATGTTTATTTTCTCAAAGAAAACAAAATATAAACACAAAAAGTGTGGATTTACGACTTAAGTAGCTACAATATATCTTATAAACACTACGTACTCATCGTTCTTTAGAACTTCAGTTCTGCCAGTAATTTCTTTTATAGCACTACATTAGTGCTGCAGCAACCATTCTTGGAAACATTACTACAGACATTAGATTTTTCTTTAGTCTCGTTATAGCTTTACTGTATGAACAAACATCGATTAATTAGATGTTTATTTTCTCAAAGAAAACAAAATATAAACATAAAAAGTGTGGATTAGCGTACTTAAGTAGCTACAATTTATATTATAAAAAGTATTGCATTCATCGTTCTTTAAAACTTTTGTTCTGCCTTTTACTTCTTTTATAGCACTATATTAGAGCTGCAGCAACCATTCTTGGAAACATTACTATAGACATTATTGCTTTCTTTAGTCTCGTTTTAGCTTTACTCCATAACAAACATCGATTAATTAAATGTTTATTTTCTCAAAGAAAACAAAATATAAACACAAAAAGTGTGGATTAACGTAACTTTGTAGCTACAATTCATATTATAAAAAGTATTGCACTCATCGTTCTTTTTAAAACTTTAGTTCGGTCAGTAACTTCTTAAATACCACTCTATTTTTGCTGCAGCAACCATTCTTGCAAACATTACTATAGACATTAGATTTTCTTTAGTCTCATTTTAGCTTTGTTCCATAAACAAACATCGATTAATTAAATGTTTATTTTCTCAAAGAAAACAAAATATAAACACAAAAAGTGTGGATTTACGACTTTAGTAGCTACAATATATCTTATAAACACTACGTACTCATCGTTCTTTAGAACTTCAGTTCTGCCAGTAATTTCTTTTATAGCACTATATTAGTGCTGCAGCAACCATTCTTGGAAACATTACTACAGACATTAGATTTTTCTTTAGTCTCGTTATAGCTTTACTGTATGAACAAACATCGATTAATTAGATGTTAATTTTCTCAAGGAAAACAAAATATAAACACAAAAACTGTGAATTAACGTACTTTAGTAGCCATAATTCACATTATAAAAGAGTATTGCACTCATTCTTCTTTTAAACTCTAGGTTTGCCAGTAACTTCTTTTATAGCACTATATTAGAGCCGCAGCAACCATTGTTGGAAACATTACTATAGACATTATTGTTTTCTTTAGTCTCGTTTTAGCTTTACTCCATAACAAACATCGATTAATTAAATGTTTATTTTCTCAAGGAAAACAAAATATAAACACAAAAAGTGTGGATTAACGTACTTTAGTACCTACAATATATATTATAAAAATTATTTCATTCATCGTTCTTTAAAACTTTAGTTCTGCCTTTTACTTCTTTTACAGCACTATATTAGAGCTGCAGCAACAATTCTTGGAAACATTACTATAGACATTATTGTTTTCTTTAGTCTCGTTTAAGCTTTACTCCATAACAAACATCGATCAATTAAATGTTTATTTTCTCAAAGAAAACAAAATATAAACACAAGAAGTGTGGATTAACGTACTTTAGTACCTACAATATATATTATAGACAGTTTTGCACTCAACGTTCTTTCAAACTTTAGTTTTGCCAGTAATTCCTTTAATAGCACTATATTAGTGATGCAGCAACCATTCTTGGAAACATTACTACAGACATTAGTTTCTTCTTTAGTCTCATTTTAGCTTTACTGCATAAACAAACATTGATTAATTAAATGTTTATTTTCTCCAAGAAAAACAAAATATCAATACAAAAACTGTGGATAAACGTACATTAGTAGCTACAATTTATATAATAAACAGTAATGCACTTCTCGATCTTTAAAACTTTAGTTCTGCCAGTAATTTTTTTATAGCACTTTATTAGTGCTGCAGCAACCATTGTTGCAAACATTACCATAGACATTAGATTTGTCTTTAGTCTCGTTTTAGCTTTACTGCATAAACAAACATCGATTAATTAGATGTTTATTTTCTCAAAAAAACAAAATATAAACACAATAAGTGTGGTTTCACGTACTTTAGTAGCTACAATTTATATTTTAAAAAGTATTGCATTCATCGTTCTTTAAAACTTTTGTTCTGCCTTTTATTACTTTTATAGCACTATATTAGTGTTGCAGCAACCATTCTTGGAAACATTACTACAGACATTAGATTTTTCTTTAGTCTCGTTATAGCTTTACTGTATGAACAAACATCGATTAATTAGATGTTAACTTTCTCAAGGAAAACAAAATATAAACACAAAAACTGTGAATTAACGTACTTTAGTAGCCATAATTCATATTATAAAAGAGTATTGCACTCATTCTTCTTGAAAACTTTAGGTTTGCCAGTAATTTCTCTTATAGCACTATATTAGAGCTGCAGCAACCATTGTTGGAAACATTACTATAGACATTATTGTTTTCTTTAGTCTCGTTTTAGCTTTACTCCATAACAAACATCGATTAATTAAATGTTTATTTTCTCAAAGAAAACATAATATAAACACAAAAAGTGTGAATTAACGTACTTTAGTAGCTTTAATTTATAATAGAAAGAGTAATGCAATCATAGGCCTTTAAAACTTTAGTTTTGACAGTAACTTCTTTGCCAGTGCTGCAGCAACCATTCTTGGAAACATTACTATAGACATTATTGTTTTCTTTAGTCTCGTTTTAGCTTTACTCCATAACAAACATCGATTAATTAAATGTTTATTTTCTCAAAGAAAACAAAATATAAACACAAAAAGTGTGGATTAACGTAACTTTGTAGCTACAATTCATATTATAAAAAGTATTGCACTCATCGTTCTTTTTAAAACTTTAGTTCGGTCAGTAACTTCTTAAATACCACTCTATTTTTGTTGCAGCAACCATTCTTGCAAACATTACTATAGACATTAGATTTTCTTTAGTCTCATTTTAGCTTTGCTCCATAAACAAACATCGATTAATTAAATGTTTATTTTCTCAAAGAAAACAAAATATAAACACAAAAAGTGTGGATTTACGACTTTAGTAGCTACAATATATAGTATAAACACTACGTACTCATCGTTCTTTAGAACTTCAGTTCTGCCAGTAATTTCTTTTATACCACTATATTAGTGCTGCAGCAACCATTCTTGGAAACATTACTACAGACATTAGATTTTTCTTTAGTCTCGTTATAGCTTTACTGTATGAACAAACATCGATTAATTAGATGTTAATTTTCTCAAGGAAAACAAAATATAAACACAAAAACTGTGAATTAACGTACTTTAGTAGCCATAATTCACATTATAAAAGAGTATTGCACTCATTCTTCTTTTAAACTCTAGGTTTGCCAGTAACTTCTTTTATAGCACTATATTAGAGCCGCAGCAACCATTGTTGGAAACATTACTATAGATATTATTGTTTTCTTTAGTCTCGTTATAGCTTTACTGTATGAACAAACATCGATTAATTAAATGTTTATTTTCTCAAAGAAAACAAAATATCAATACAAAAAGTGTGGATTAAGGTACTTTAGTAGCTACAATATATATTATAGACAGTTTTGCACTCACCGTTCTTTCAAACTTTAGTTTTGCCAGTAATTCCTTTAATAGCACTATATTAGTGATGCAGCAACCATTCTTGGAAACAATACTATAGACATTAGTTTCTTCTTTAGTCTCATTTTAGCTTTACTGCATAAACAAACATTGATTAATTAAATGTTTATTTTCTCAAGTAGCTACAATTTATATAAAAACAAAATATCTTTAAAACACAAGCACTTTAAGTGTGGTTTAACGTACTTTAGTAGCTACAATTTATATTATAAAAAGCTACAATTTATATTATAAAAAGTATTGCATTCATCGTTCTTTAAAACTTTTGTTCTGCCTTTTATTACTTTTATAGCACTATATTAGTATTGCAGCAACCATTCTTGGAAACATTACTACAGACATTAGATTTTTCTTTAGTCTCGTTATAGCTTTACTGTATGAACAAACATCGATTAATTAGATGTTAACTTTCTCAAGGAAAACAAAATATAAACACAAAAACTGTGAATTAACGTACTTTAGTAGCCATAATTCATATTATAAAAGAGTATTGCACTCATTCTTCTTGAAAACTTTAGGTTTGCCAGTAATTTCTCTTATAGCACTATATTAGAGCTGCAGCAACCATTGTTGGAAACATTACTATAGACATTATTGTTTTCTTTAGTCTCGTTTTAGCTTTACTCCATAACAAACATCGATTAATTAAATGTTTATTTTCTCAAAGAAAACATATTATAAACACAAAAAGTGTGAATTAACGTACTTTAGTAGCTTTAATTTATAATAGAAAGAGTAATGCAATCATAGGCCTTTAAAACTTTAGTTTTGACAGTAACTTCTTTGCCAGTGCTGCAGCAACCATTCTTGGAAACATTACTATAGACATTATTGTTTTCTTTAGTCTCGTTATAGCTTTACTGTATGAACAAACATCGATTAATTAGATGTTAATTTTCTCAAGGAAAACAAAATATAAACACAAAAACTGTGAATTAACGTACTTTAGTAGCCATAATTCACATTATAAAAGAGTATTGCACTCATTCTTCTTTTAAACTCTAGGTTTGCCAGTAACTTCTTTTATAGCACTATATTAGAGCCGCAGCAACCATTGTTGGAAACATTACTATAGATATTATTGTTTTCTTTAGTCTCGTTTTAGCTTTACTCCATAACAAACATCGATTAATTAAATGTTTATTTTCTCAAAGAAAACAAAATATAAACACAAAAAGTGTGGATTAAGGTACTTTAGTAGCTACAATATATATTATAGACAGTTTTGCACTCACCGTTCTTTCAAACTTTAGTTTTGCCAGTAATTCCTTTAATAGCACTATATTAGTGATGCAGCAACCATTCTTGGAAACAATACTATAGACATTAGTTTCTTCTTTAGTCTCATTTTAGCTTTACTGCATAAACAAACATTGATTAATTAAATGTTTATTTTCTCAAGGAAAACAAAATATAAACACAAAAAGTGTGGATTAACGTACTTTAGTACCTACAATATATATTATAAAAATTATTTCATTCATCGTTCTTTAAAACTTTAGTTCTGCCTTTTACTTCTTTTACAGCACTATATTAGAGCTGCAGCAACAATTCTTGGAAACATTACTATAGACATTATTGTTTTCTTTAGTCTCGTTTTAGCTTTACTCCATAACAAACATCGATCAATTAAATGTTTATTTTCTCAAAGAAAACAAAATATAAACACAAGAAGTGTGGATTAACGTACTTTAGTACCTACAATATATATTATAGACAGTTTTGCACTCAACGTTCTTTCAAACTTTAGTTTTGCCAGTAATTCCTTTAATAGCACTATATTAGTGATGCAGCAACCATTCTTGGAAACAATACTATAGACATTAGTTTCTTCTTTAGTCTCATTTTAGCTTTACTGCATAAACAAACATTGATTAATTAAATGTTTATTTTCTCCAAGAAAAACAAAATATCAATACAAAAACTGTGGATAAACGTACATTAGTAGCTACAATTTATATAATAAACAGTAATGCACTTCTCGATCTTTAAAACTTTAGTTCTGCCAGTAATTTTTTTTATAGCACTTTATTAGTGCTGCAGCAACCATTGTTGCAAACATTACCATAGACATTAGATTTGTCTTTAGTCTCGTTTTAGCTTTACTGCATAAACAAACATCGATTAATTAGATGTTTATTTTCTCAAAAAAACAAAATAAAAACACAATAAGTGTGGTTTAACGTACTTTAGTAGCTACAATTTATATTATAAAAAGTATTGCATTCATCGTTCTTTAAAACTTTTGTTCTGCCTTTTATTACTTTTATAGCACTATATTAGTGTTGCAGCAACCATTCTTGGAAACATTACTACAGACATTAGATTTTTCTTTAGTCTCGTTATAGCTTTACTGTATGAACAAACATCGATTAATTAGATGTTAACTTTCTCAAGGAAAACAAAATATAAACACAAAAACTGTGAATTAACGTACTTTAGTAGCCATAATTCATATTATAAAAGAGTATTGCACTCATTCTTCTTGAAAACTTTAGGTTTGCCAGTAATTTCTCTTATAGCACTATATTAGAGCTGCAGCAACCATTGTTGGAAACATTACTATAGACATTATTGTTTTCTTTAGTCTCGTTTTAGCTTTACTCCATAACAAACATCGATTAATTAAATGTTTATTTTCTCAAAGAAAACATAATATAAACACAAAAAGTGTGAATTAACGTACTTTAGTAGCTTTAATTTATAATAGAAAGAGTAATGCAATCATAGGCCTTTAAAACTTTAGTTTTGACAGTAACTTCTTTGCCAGTGCTGCAGCAACCATTCTTGGAAACATTACTATAGACATTATTGTTTTCTTTAGTCTCGTTTTAGCTTTACTCCATAACAAACATCGATTAATTAAATGTTTATTTTCTCAAAGAAAACAAAATATAAACACAAAAAGTGTGGATTAACGTAACTTTGTAGCTACAATTCATATTATAAAAAGTATTGCACTCATCGTTCTTTTTAAAACTTTAGTTCGGTCAGTAACTTCTTAAATACCACTCTATTTTTGTTGCAGCAACCATTCTTGCAAACATTACTATAGACATTAGATTTTCTTTAGTCTCATCTTAGCTTTGCTCCATAAACAAACATCGATTAATTAAATGTTTATTTTCTCAAAGAAAACAAAATATAAACACAAAAAGTGTGGATTTACGACTTTAGTAGCTACAATATATAGTATAAACACTACGTACTCATCGTTCTTTAGAACTTCAGTTCTGCCAGTAATTTCTTTTATACCACTATATTAGTGCTGCAGCAACCATTCTTGGAAACATTACTACAGACATTAGATTTTTCTTTAGTCTCGTTATAGCTTTACTGTATGAACAAACATCGATTAATTAGATGTTAATTTTCTCAGGGAAAACAAAATATAAACACAAAAACTGTGAATTAACGTACTTTAGTAGCCATAATTCACATTATAAAAGAGTATTGCACTCATTCTTCTTTTAAACTCTAGGTTTGCCAGTAACTTCTTTTATAGCACTATATTAGAGCCGCAGCAACCATTGTTGGAAACATTACTATAGATATTATTGTTTTCTTTAGTCTCGTTTAGCTTTACTCCATAACAAACATCGATTAATTAAATGTTTATTTTCTCAAAGAAAACAAAATATCAATACAAAAAGTGTGGATTAAGGTACTTTAGTAGCTACAATATATATTATAGACAGTTTTGCACTCACCGTTCTTTCAAACTTTAGTTTTGCCAGTAATTCCTTTAATAGCACTATATTTGTGCTGCAGCAACCATTCTTGGAAACATTACTTTAGACATTAGTTTCTTCTTAAGTCTCATTTTACTTTCACTGCATAAACAAACATTGATTAATTAAATGTTTATTTTCTCAAAGAAAACAAAATATCAATACAAAAAGTGTGGATTAACGTACTTTACTAGCTACAATTTATATTATAAAAAGTATTGCATTCATCGTTCTTTAAAACTTTTGTTCTGCCTTTTATTACTTTTATAGCACTATATTAGTGTTGCAGCAACCATTCTTGGAAATATTACTACAGACATTAGATTTTTCTTTAGTCTCGTTATAGCTTTACTTTTTTTATTGCACTTTATTAGTGCTGCAGCAACCATTGTTGCAAACATTACCATAGACATTAGATTTGTCTTTAGTCTCGTTTTAGCTTTACTGCATAAACAAACATCGATTAATTAGATGTTTATTTTCTCAAAAAAACAAAATATAAACACAATAAGTGTGGTTTAACGTACTTTAGTAGCTACAATTTATATTATAAAAAGTATTGCATTCATCGTTCTTTAAAACTTTTGTTCTGCCTTTTATTACTTTTATAGCACTATATTAGTGTTGCAGCAACCATTCTTGGAAACATTACTACAGACATTAGATTTTTCTTTAGTCTCGTTATAGCTTTACTGTATGAACAAACATCGATTAATTAGATGTTAACTTTCTCAAGGTAAACAAAATATAACAAACATATGAACAAACATCGATTAATTAGATGTTAATTTTCTCAAGGAAAACAAAATATAAACACAAAAACTGTGAATTAACGTACTTTAGTAGCCATAATTCACATTATAAAAGAGTATTGCACTCATTCTTCTTTTAAACTCTAGGTTTGCCAGTAACTTCTTTTATAGCACTATATTAGAGCCGCAGCAACCATTGTTGGAAACATTACTATAGATATTATTGTTTTCTTTAGTCTCGTTTTAGCTTTACTCCATAACAAACATCGATTAATTAAATGTTTATTTTCTCAAAGAAAACAAAATATCAATACAAAAAGTGTGGATTAACGTACTTTAGTAGCTACAATTTATATAATAAACAGTAATGCACTTCTCGATCTTTAAAACTTTAGTTCTGCCAGTAATTTTTTTTATAGCACTTTATTAGTGCTGCAGCAACCATTGTTGCAAACATTACCATAGACATTAGATTTGTCTTTAGTCTCGTTTTAGCTTTACTGCATAAACAAACATCGATTAATTAGATGTTTATTTTCTCAAAAAAACAAAATATAAACACAATAAGTGTGGTTTAACGTACTTTAGTTGCTACAATTTATATTTTAAAAAGTATTGCATTCATCGTTCTTTAAAACTTTTGTTCTGCCTTTTATTACTTTTATAGCACTATATTAGTGTTGCAGCAACCATTCTTGGAAACATTACTACAGACATTAGATTTTTCTTTAGTCTCGTTATAGCTTTACTGTATGAACAAACATCGATTAATTAGATGTTAACTTTCTCAAGGAAAACAAAATATAAACACAAAAACTGTGAATTAACGTACTTTAGTAGCCATAATTCATATTATAAAAGAGTATTGCACTCATTCTTCTTGAAAACTTTAGGTTTGCCAGTAATTTCTCTTATAGCACTATATTAGAGCTGCAGCAACCATTGTTGGAAACATTACTATAGACATTATTGTTTTCTTTAGTCTCGTTTTAGCTTTACTCCATAACAAACATCGATTAATTAAATGTTTATTTTCTCAAAGAAAACATAATATAAACACAAAAAGTGTGAATTAACGTACTTTAGTAGCTTTAATTTATAATAGAAAGAGTAATGCACTCATAGGCCTTTAAAACTTTAGTTTTGACAGTAACTTCTTTGCCAGTGCTGCAGCAACCATTCTTGGAAACATTACTATAGACATTATTGTTTTCTTTAGTCTCGTTTTAGCTTTACTCCATAACAAACATCGATTAATTAAATGTTAATTTTCTAAAAAAAACAAAATATAAACACAAAAACTGTAATTAACGTACTTTAGTAGCCATAATTCATATTATGAACAGTATTGCACTCATTGTTCTTTAAAACTTTAGGTTTGCCAGTAGTATCTTTTATAGCACTCTATTAGAGCTGCAGCAACCATTCTTGGAAACATTACTATAGACATTATTGTTTTCTTTAGTCTCGTTTTAGCTTTACGCCATAACAAACATCGATTAATTAAATGTTTATTTTCTCAAAGAAAACAAAATATCAATACAAAAAGTGTGGATTAGCGTACTTTAGTAGCTACAATATATATTATAGAGAGTTTTGCACTCACCGTTCTTTCAAACTTTAGTTTTGCCAGTAATTCCTTTAATAGCACTATATTAGTGCAGCAACAACCATTTTTGGAAACATTACTATAGACATTAGTTTCTTCTTTAGTGTCATTTTACTTTCACTGCATAAACAAACATTGATTAATTAAATGTTTATTTTCTCCAAGAAAAACAAAATATCAACACAAAAACTGTGGATAAACGTACATTAGTAGCTACAATTTATATAATAAACAGTAATGCACTCATCGTTCTTTAAAACTTTTGTTCTGCCTTTTATTTCTTTTATAGCACTATATTAGAGCTGCAGCAACCATTGTTGGAAACATTACTATAGACATTATTTTCTTCTTTAGTCTCGTTTTAGCTTTTTTCCATAACAAACATCGATTAACTAAATGTTTATTTTCTCAAAGAAAACAAAATATAAACACAAAAAGTGTGGATTAACGTACTTTAGTACCTACAATATATATTATAAAAAGTATTTCATTCATCGTTCTTTAAAACTTTAGTTCTGCCTTTTACTTCTTTTACAGCACTATATTAGAGCTGCAGCAACAATTCTTGGAAACATTACTATAGACATTATTGTTTTCTTTAGTCTCGTTTTAGCTTTACTCCATAACAAACATCGATTAATTAAATGTTTATTTTCTCACAGAAAACAAAATATCAATACAAAAAGTGTAGATTAACGTACTTTAGTAGCTACAATATATATTATAGACAGTTTTGCACTAATCGTTCTTTCAAACTTTAGTTTTACCAGTAATTCCTTAAACAGCTCTATATTAGTGCTGCAGCAACCATTCTTGGAAACATTACTATAGACATTAGTTTCTTCTTTAGTCTCATTTTACTTTCATTGCATAAACAGACATCGATAAATTGAATGATTATTTTCTCCAATAAAAACAAAATATCAACACAAAAAGTGTGGATGAACGTACATTAGTAGCTACAATTTGTATAATAAACAGTAATGCACTCCTCGTTCTTTAAAACTTTAGTTCTGCCAGTAATTTCTTTTATAGCACTTTATTAGTGCTGCAGCAACCATTGTTGCAAACATTACCATAGACATTAGATTTGTCTGTAGTCTCGTTTTAGCTTTACTGCATAAACAAACATCGATTAATTAGATGTTAATTTTCTAAAAAAAAACAAAATATCAACACAAAAACTGTGAATTAACGTACTTTAGTAGCCATAATTCATATTATGAAGAGTATTGCACTCATTGTTCTTTAAAACTTTAGGTTTGCCAGTAGTTTCTTTTATAGCACTATATTAGAGCTGCAGCAACCATTCTTGGAAACATTACTATAGACATTATTGTTTTCTTTAGTCTCGTTTTAGCTTTACGCCATAGCAAAGATCGATTAATTAAATGTTTATTTTCTCAAAGAAAACAAAATATAAAGACAAAAAGTGTGGATTAACGTACGTTAGTACCTACAATATATATTATAGACAGTTTTACACTCACCGTTCTTTCGAACTTTAGTTTTGCCAGTAATTCCTTTAATAGCACTATATTATTGCTGCAGCAACCATTCTTGGAAACATTACTATAGACTTTAGTTTCTTCTTTAGTCTCATTTTAGCTTTACTGCATAAACAAACATCGATAAATTAAATGATTATTTTCTCCAATAAAAACAAAATATCAACACAAAAAGTGTGGATGAACGTACATTAGTAGCTACAATTTATATAATAAACAGTAATGCACTCCTCGATCTTTAAAACTTTAATTCTGGCAGTAATTTCTTTATAGCACTTTATTAGTGCTGCAGCAACCATTGTTACAAACATTAGCATAGACATTAGTTTTTTCTTTAGTCTCGTTTTAGCTTTACTGCATAAACAAACATCGATTAATTAAATGTTTATTTTCTCAAAGAAAGCAAAATATCACGCAAAAAGTGTGCATTAGCGTAACCTATAGCTACAATTTATATTATAAAAAGTATTGCACTAATCGTTCTTTAAAACTTAAGTTCGGTCAGTAACTTCTTTAATAGCACTCTGTAAGTGCTGCAGTAACCATTGTTGCAAACATTACTATAGACATTTGATTTTCTTTAGTCTCCTTTTAGCTTTACTGCATAAACAAACATCGATTAATTAACAGTTTATTTCTCAAAGAAAACAAAATATCAACACAAAAAGTGTGGATTTATGACTTTAGTAGCTACAATTTATATTATAAAAAGTACTGCACTAATCGTTCTTTAAAGCTTTAGAGTTCGGTCAGTAACTTCTTAAATACCACTCTATTAGTGCAGCAGGAACCATTCTTGCAAACATTACTATATACATTAGATTTTTTAGTTTCGTTTTAGCTTTACTGCATAAAAAAAATCAATTAATTAAATGTTTATTTTCTCAAAAAAACAAAATATAAACACAAAAACTGTGAATTAACGTACTTTAGTAGCTTTAATTTATAATACAAAGAGTAATGCACTCATAGGCCTTTAAAACTTTAGTTTTGACAGTAACTTCTTTGCCAGTGCTGCAGCAACCATTCTTGGAAACATTACTATAGACAAGTGCTGCAGCAACCATTCTTGGAAACATTACTATAGACATTAGTTTCTTCTTTAGTCTCATTTTACTTTCATTGCATAAACAGACATCGATAAATTGAATGTTTATTTTCTACAGGAAAAACAAAATATCAACACAAAAACTGTGGATATACGTACATTAGTAGCTACAATTTATATAATAGACAGTAATGCACTCCTCGATCTTTAAAACTTTAATTCTGCCGGTAATTTCTTTATAGCACTTTATTAGTGCTGCAGCAACCATTGTTACAAACATTAGCATAGACATTAGTTTTTTCTTTAGTCTCGTTTTAGCTTTACTGCATAAACAAACAACGATTAACTAGATGTTTATTTTCTCAAGGAAAACAAAATATAAACACAAAACTGTGAATTAACGTACTTTAGTAGCCATAATTCATGTTATAAAGAGTATTGCAATTATTGTTCTTTAAAACTTTAGGTTTGCCAGTAATTTCTTTTATAGCACTATATTAGAGCTGCAGCAACCATTCTTGGAAACATAACTATAGACATTATTGTTTTCTTTAGTCTCGTTTTAGCTTTACTCCATAACAAACATCGATTAATTAAATGTTTATTTTCTCAAAGAAAACAAAATATAAAAACAAAAAGTGTGGATTAACGTACGTTAGTACCTACAATATATATTATAGACAGTTTTGCACTCATCGTTCTTTAAAACTTCCGTTCTGCCAGTAATTTCTTTTATAGCACTATATTAGTGCTGCAGAAACCATTCTTGGAAACATTACTATAGACATTATTTTCTTCTTTCGTCTCATTTTAGCTTTACTGCATAAACAAACATTGATTAATTAAAGGTTTATTTTCTCAAAGAAAACAAAATATAAACTCAATAAGTGTGGATTAACGTACTTAAGTAGCTACAATATATATTATAAACAGTATTGCACTCATCATTCTTTAAAACTTTAGTTCTGCCTTTTACTTCTTTTATAGCAGTATATTAGTGTTGCAGCATTCATTCTTGGAAACATTTATACAGAAAAAAGATTTTTTTCTAGTCTCAATTTAGCTTTACTGCATAAACAAACATCGATTAATTAAATGTTTATTTTCTCAAAGAAAACAAAATATAAACACAAAAAGTGTGGATTAACGACTTTAGTAGCTACAATATATATTATAAACACTACGTACTCATCGCTCTTTAGAACTTCAGTTCTGCCAGTAATTTCTTTTAATAGCACTATATTAGTGCTGCAGCAATCATTCTTGGAAACATTACTATAGACATTAGTTGTTTCTTTAATCTCATTTTAGTTTTACTGCATAAACAAACATCGATTGATTAAATGTTTATTTTCTCAAAGAAAACAAAATATAAACACAAAAAGTGTGGATTAACGATATTAGTAGCTACAATATATATTATAAACATTATTGCACTCATCGTTCTTTAAAACTTCCGTTCTGCCAGTAATTTCTTTTCTGGCACTATATTAATGCTACAGCAACCATTCATGGAAATATTACTATAGACGTTAGTTTTTTCTTTAGTCTCGTTATAGCTTTACTGCATGAACAAACATCGATTAATTAGATGTTAATTTTCTCAAAGAAAACAAAATATAAACATAAAAAGTGTCGATTAGCGTACTTTAATAGCTACAATATATACAATAAACAGTATTGCACTCCTCGATCTTTAAAACTTTAGTTCTGCCAGTAATTTCTTTTATAGCACTTTATTAGTGCTGCAGCAACCATTGTTGCAAACACTACTATAGACATTAGTTTTTTCATTTTAATCTCATTTTAGCTTTACTGCACAAAAAAAAGTCGATTAATTAAATGTTTATTTTCTCAAAGAAAACAAAATATAAACACAAAAACTGTGAATTAACGTACTTTAGTAGCCTTAATTCATATTATGAAGAGTATTGCACTCATTGTTCTTTAAAACTTCCCTTCTGCCAGTAATTTCTTTTAAAGCACTAAATTAGTGCTGCAGCAACCATTCTTGAAAACATTACCATAGACATTAGTTTTTTCTTTAGTCTCATTTTAGCTTTACTGCATAAACAAACATCGATTAATTAAATGTTTATTTTCTCAAAGAAAACAAAATATAAACACAAATAAGTGTGGATTAACGTACTTTAGTAGCTACAATGTATATTATAAAAAGTATTGCATTCATTGTTCTTTAAAACTTTAGTTCTGCCTTTTACTTCTTTTATAGCACTATATTAGTGTTGCAGCAACCATTCTTGGAAACATTCCTACAGACAAAAGATTTTTTTTTAGTCTCATTTTACTTTCACTGCATAAACAGACATCGATAAATTGAATGTTTATTTTCTACAGGAAAAACAAAATATCAACACAAAAACTGTGGATAAACGTACATTAGTAGCTACAATTTATATAATAGACAGTAATGCACTCCTCGATCTTTAAAACTTTAATTCTGCCTGTAATTTCTTTATATCACTTTATTAGTGCTGCAGCAACCATTGTTACAAACATTAGCATAGACATTAGTTTTTTCTTTAGTCTCGTTTTAGCTTTACTGCATAAACAAACATCGATTAATTAGATGTTTATTTTCTCAAAGAAAGCAAAATATCACGCAAAAAGTGTGCATTAACGTAACTTATAGCTACAATTTATGTTATAAAAAGTATTGCACTAATTGTTCTTTAAAACTTTAGTTCGGTCAGTAACTTCTTAAATACCACTCTATTAGTGCAGCAGGAACCATTCTTGCAAACATTACCATAGACATTAGATTATTTAGTTTCATTTTAGCTTTACTGCTTAAACAAACATCGATTAATTAAATGTTTATTTTCTCAAAGAAAACAAAATATAAACACAAAAAGTGTGGATTTTTGACTTTAGTAGCTACAATATATATTATAAACACTACCGGGTGAGTCAGAAAAAACGTGGGGTGTTTGGCGGACTGTGACGTTGCGTTTAGCAACCCGACCGTTGTGAATTAAATTATTCCGAGCATCCATAACTCTGACCTAGATCATAAACTTTTCCCCATCGAAATCGGTCTTGTGATTCAATATTTAAAAAAGCTTTTCTTCCTAAAACCTTGTATGGGAGTCTTGCAAACTGAGGAAACCTTTAACCAAGTCCCTTCAGCATTTTAGCCTTGCCAAAGCTGCAGGTACACGTGGTATTATCTGGGGAGCATGAAGCAGTTCGGAAATAGTGTTTTCTCCTCTGGGATGCCTTGTCACGTCATAACTTGTCCTGCAAAGAGAATATATTTGAGAGACAGTAAAAACGCTTGCTTCTTTGTGTTGTAAAGAAATCTATTTCAACAAGATCAACGCGATGTTTCATGACAAAAACTATTTCTTTCTCCCCTGATAATACCACGTGTACCTGCAGCTTTGGCAAGGGTAAAATGTTGAAGGGGCTCTATCAAAGATTTCATACGTTTGCAAAACTCCCATACAACGTCTTACGAAGAAAATATTTTCTGATTAATACATCAAGTGACCGATTTCGATGGGGAAAGGCTTATGATCTAAGTTAGACCTTTGGCTGCAAGAAAACAATTAGTTCGCTACGATTGGGTTGCTGAACGCCACGTCAAAATCCGCCAAACACCCCACGTTTTTTCTGACTCACCCGGTACATACTCATCGTTCTTTAGAACTTCAGTTCTGCCAGTAATTTCTTTTATAGCACTATATTAGTGCTGCAGCAACCATTCTTGGAAACATTACTACAGAAATTTGATTTTTCTTTAGTCCCGTTATAGCTTTACTGTATGAACAAACATCGATTAATTAGATGTTAATTTTCTCAAGGAAAACAAAATATAAACACAAAACTGTGAATTAACGTACTTTAGTAGCCATAATTCATATTATAAAGAGTATTGCAATTATTGTTCTTTAAAACTTTAGGTTTGCAAGTAATTTCTTTTATAGCACTATATTAGAGCTGCAGCAACAATTCTTGGAAAAATAACTATAGACATTATTGTTTTCTTTAGTCTCGTTTTAGCTTTACTCCATAACAAACATCGATTAATTAAATGTTTATTTTCTCAAAGAAAACATAATATAAAAACAAAAAGTGTGGATTAACGTACGTTAGTACCTACAATATATATTATAGACAGTTTTGCACTCATCGTTCTTTTAAACCTTAGTTTTTTCTAGTAATTCCTTTAATAGCACTATATTAGTGCTGCAGAAACCATTCTTGGAAACATTACTATAGACATTATTTTCTTCTTTCGTCTCATTTTAGCTTTACTGCATAAACAAACATTGATTAATTAAATGTTTATTTTCTCAAAGAAAACAAAATATAAACTCAAAAAGTGTGGATTAACGTACTTAAGTAGCTACAATATATATTATAAACAGTATTGCACTCATCATTCTTTAAAACTTTAGTTCTGCCTTTTACTTCTTTTATAGCAGTATATTAGTGTTGCAGCATTCATTCTTGGAAACATTTATACAGAAAAAAGATTTTTTTCTAGTCTCATTTTAGCTTTACTGCATAAACAAACATCGATTATTTAAATGTTTATTTTCTCAAAGAAAACAAAATATAAACACAAAAAGTGTGGATTAACGACTTTAGTAGCTACAATATATATTATAAACACTACGTACTCATCGCTCTTTAGAACTTCAGTTCTGCCAGTAATTTCTTTTAATAGCACTATATTAGTGCTGCAGCAATCATTCTTGGAAACATTTCTATAGACATTAGTTTTTTCTTTAGTCTCGTTATAGCTTTACTGCATGAACAAACATCGATTAATTAGATGTTAATTTTCTCAAAGAAAACAAAATATAAACATAAAAAGTGTGGATTAGCGTACTTTAGTAGCTACAATTTATACAATAAACAGTAATGCACTCATCGTTCTTTAAAACTTCCGTTCTGCCAGTAATTTCTTTTAAAGCACTAAATTAGTGCTGCAGCAACCATTCTTGAAAACATTACCATAGACATTAGTTTTTTCTTTAGTCTCATTTTAGCTTTACTGCATAAACAAACATCGATTAATTAGATGTTAATTTTCTCAAAGAAAACAAAATATAAACATAAAAAGTGTGGATTAGCGTACTTTAGTAGCTACAATTTATACAATAAACAGTAATGCACTCATCGTTCTTTAAAACTTCCGTTCTGCCAGTAATTTCTTTTAAAGCACTAAATTAGTGCTGCAGCAACCATTCTTGAAAACATTACCATAGACATTAGTTTTTTCTTTAGTCTCATTTTAGCTTTACTGCATAAACAAACATCGATTAATTAAATGTTTATTTTCTCAAAGAAAACAAAATATAAACACAAATAAGTGTGTATTAACGTACTTTAGTAGCTACAATGTATATTATAAAAAGTATTGCATTCATCGTTCTTTAAAACATTAGTTCTGCCTATTACTTACTTTATAGCACTATATTAGTGCTGCAGCAATCATTCTTGGAAACATTACTATAGACATTAGTTTTTTCTTTAGTATCATTTTAGCTTTACTGCATAAACAAACATCAATTAGTTAAATGTTTATTTTCTCAAAGAAAATAAAATATCAACACAAAAATTGTGGATTAACGTAACTTTGTAGCTACAATATATATTATAAACATTATTGCACTCATCGTTCTTTAAAATTTCCGTTCTGCCAGTAATTTCTTTTCTGGCACTATATTAATGCTACAGCAACCATTCATGGAAATATTACTATAGACGTTAGTTTTTTCTTTAGTCTCGTTATAGCTTTACTGCATGAACAAACATCGATTAATTAGATGTTAATTTTCTCAAAGAAAACAAAATATAAACATAAAAAGTGTGGATTAGCGTACTTTAGTAGCTACAATTTATACAATAAACAGTAATGCACTCATCGTTCTTTAAAACTTCCGTTCTGCCAGTAATTTCTTTTGAAGCACTAAATTAGTGCTGCAGCAACCATTCTTGAAAACATTACCATAGACATTAGTTTTTTCTTTAGTCTCATTTTAGCTTTACTGCATAAACAAACATTGATTAATTAAATGTTTATTTTCTCAAAGAAAACAAAATATAAACACAAATAAGTGTGTATTAACGTACTTTAGTAGCTACAATGTATATTATAAAAAGTATTGCATTCATCGTTCTTTAAAACATTAGTTCTGCCTATTACTTACTTTATAGCACTATATTAGTGCTGCAGCAATCATTCTTGGAAACATTACTATAGACATTAGTTTTTTCTTTAGTATCATTTTAGCTTTACTGCATAAACAAACATCAATTAGTTAAATGTTTATTTTCTCCAAGAAAATAAAATATCAACACAAAAATTGTGGATTAACGTAACTTTGTAGCTACAATTCACATTATAAAAAGTATTGCACTCATCGTTCTTGAAAACTTTAGTTCGGTCAGTAACTTCATAAATACCACTCTATTTTTGCTGCAGCAACCATTCTTGCAAACATTACTATAGACATTAAATTTTTTAATCTCATTTTAGCTTTACTGCATAAACAAACATCGATTAATTAGATGTTTATTTTCTCAAAGAAAACAAAATATAAACACAAAAAGTGTGGATTAACGTACTTTAGTAGCTACAATATATATAATGAACAGTATTGCACTCATCGTTCTTTAAAACTTCCGTTCTGCCAGTAATTTCTTTTAAAGCACTATATTAGTGCTGCAGCAACTATTCTTGGAAGCATTACTATAGACATTAGTTTTTTCTTTAGTCTCATTTTAGCTTTGACTGCAGAAACAAACATCGATTAATTAAATGTTTATTTTCTCAAAGAAAATAAAATATCAGCACAAAAATTGTGGATTAACGTAACTTTGTAGCTACAATTCACATTATAAAAAGTATTGCACTCATCATTCTTGAAAACTTTAGTTCGGTCAGTAACTTCTCAAATACCACTCTATTTTTGCTGCAGCAACCATTCTTGCAAACATTACTATAGACATTAAATTATTTAATCTCATTTTAGTTTTACTGCATAAACAAACATCGATTAATTAGATGTTTATTTTCTCAAAGAAAACAAAATATAAACACAAAAAGTGTGGATTAACGTACTTTAGTAGCTACAATATATATAATGAACAGTATTGCACTCATCGTTCTTTAAAACTTCCGTTCTGCCAGTAATTTCTTTTAAAGCACTAAATTAGTGCTGCAGCAACCATTCTTGAAAACATTACCATAGACATTAGTTTTTTCTTTAGTTTCATTTTAGCTTTACTGCATAAACAAACATCGATTAATTAAATGTTTATTTTCTCAAAGAAAACAAAATATAAATACAAAAAGTGTGGATTAACGACTTTAGTAGCTACAATATATATTATAAACACTACGTACTCATCGTTCTTTAGAACTTCAGTTCTGCAAGTAATTTCTTTTATAGCTCTATATTATTGCTGCAGCAATCATTCTTGGAAACATTACCATAGACATTAGTTTTAGTCTCATTTTAGCTTTACTGCATAAACAAACATCGATTAATTAGTCGCATTTTAGATTTACTGCATAAAAACTTCTTTTATAACTATATTATGCAGCAACCATTCTTGGAAACATTACATAGACATTAGTTTTTTCTCATTTTAGCTTTACTGCATAAACAAACATCAAAATTATGTTTTTTTTCTCAAAGAAAACAAAATATAAACAAAAAAAGTGTGGATTAACGTACTTTAGTAGCTACAATTTATATTATAGACAGTATTGCACTCATTGTTCTTTAAAACTTTAGGTTTGCCATTAATTTCTTTCATAGCACTATATTAGTGCTGCAGCAACCATTCTTGGAAACATTACTATAGATATTAGTTTTTTCTTTAGTCTCATTTTAGCTTTACTGCATAAACAAACATCGATTAATTAAATGTTTATTTTCTCAAAGAAAACAAAATATAAACAAAAAAAAGTGTGGATTAACGTACTTTAGTAGCTACAATTTATATTATAGACAGTATTGCACTCATTGTTCTTTAAAACTTTAGGTTTGCCAGTAATTTCTTTTATAGCACTATATTAGTGCTGCAGCAACTATTCTTGGAAGCATTACTATAGACATTAGTTTTTTCTTTAGTCTCATTTTAGCTTTGACTGCAGCAACAAACATCGATTAATTAAATGTTTATCTTCTCAAAGAAAATAAAATATCAACACAAAAATTTTAGATTAACGTAACTTTGTAGCTACAATTCACATTATAAAAAGTATTGCACTCATCGTTCTTGAAAACTTTAGTTCGGTCAGTAACTTCTTAAATCCACTCTATTTTTGCTGCAGCAACCATTCTTGCAAACATTACTATAGACATTAAATTTGTCTTTAGTCTGGTTTTAGCTTTACTGCATAAACAAACATCGATTAACTAAATGTTTATTTTCTCAAAGAAAACAAAATATAAACACAAAAAGTGTGGATTAACGTACTTTTGTAGCTACAATATATATTATAAACAGTATTGCACTCATTGTTCTTTAAAACTTCTGATCTGTCAGTAATTTCTTTTAAAGCACTAAATTAGTGTTGCAGCAACCATTCTTGGAAACATTACTATAGACATTAGATTTTTCTTTAGTCTCATTTTAGCTTTACTGCATAAACAAGCATCGATTGATTACATGTTTATTTTCTCAAAGAAAACAAAATATAAACACAAAAAGTGTGGATTAACGTACTTTAGTAGCTACAATATATATAATGAACAATATTGCACTCATCGTTCTTTAAAACTTCCGTTCTGCCAGTAATTTCTTTTAAAGCACTAAATTAGTGCTTGCAGCAACCATTCTTGCAAACATTACTATAGACATTAGATTTTTTTAATCTCATTTTAGCTTTACTGCATAAACAAACATCGATTAATTAGATGTTTATTTTCCCAAACAAAACAAAATATAAACAAAAAAAGTGTGGATTAACGTACTTTAGTAGCTACAATATATATAATAAACAGTATTGCACTCATCGTTCTTTAAAACTTTCATTCTGCCAGTAATTTCTTTAATAGCACTAAATTAGTGCTGCAGCAACCATTCTTGAAAACAATACTATAGACATTAGTTTTTTCTTTAGTCTCATTTTAGCTTTACTGCATAAACAAGCATCGATTGATTACATGTTTATTTTCTCAAAGAAAACAAAATATAAATACAAAAAGTGTGGATTAACAACTTTAGTAGCTACAATATATATTATAAACACTACGTACTCATCGTTCTTTAGAACTTCAGTTCTGCAAGTAATTTCTTTTATAGCTCTAAATTATTGCTGCAGCAATCATTCTTGGAAACATTACCATAGACATTAGTTTTTTCTTTAGTCGCATTTTAGATTTACTGCATAAACAAACATCGATTGATTACATGTTTTTTTCTCAAAGAAAACAAAATATAAACACAAAAAGTGTGGATTAACGTACTTTAGTAGCTACAATTTATCTTATAGACAGTATTGCACTCATTGTTCTTTAAAACTTTAGGTTTGCCATTAATTTCTTTTATAGCACTATATTAGTGCTGCAGCAACCATTCTTGGAAACATTACTATAGATATTAGTTTTTTCTTTAGTCTCATTTTAGCTTTACTGCATAAACAAACATCGATTAATTAAATGTTTATTTTCTCAAAGAAAACAAAATATAAACAAAAAAAAGTGTGGATTAACGTACTTTAGTAGCTACAATTTATATTATAGACAGTATTGCACTCATTGTTCTTTAAAACTTTAGGTTTGCCAGTAATTTCTTTTATAGCACTATATTAGTGCTGCAGCAACTATTCTTGGAAGCATTACTATCGACATTAGTTTTTTCTTTAGTCTCATTTTAGCTTTGACTGCAGCAACAAACATCGAATAATTAAATGTTTATCTTCTCAAAGAAAATAAAATGTCAACACAAAAATTTTAGATTAACGTAACTTTGTAGCTACAATTCACATTATAAAAAGTATTGCACTCATCGTTCTTGAAAACTTTAGTTCGGTCAGTAACTTCTTAAATCCACTCTATTTTTGCTGCAGCAACCATTCTTGCAAACATTACTATAGACATTAAATTTGTCTTTAGTCTGGTTTTAGCTTTACTGCATAAACAAACATCGATTAACTAAATGTTTATTTTCTCAAAGAAAACAAAATATAAACACAAAAAGTGTGGATTAACGTACTTTTGTAGCTACAATATATATTATAAACAGTATTGCACTCATTGTTCTTTAAAACTTCTGATCTGTCAGTAATTTCTTTTAAAGCACTAAATTAGTGTTGCAGCAACCATTCTTGGAAACATTACTACAGACATTAGATTTTTTTTAGTCTCATTTTAGCTTTACTGCATAAACAAACATCGATTAATTAGATGTTTATTTTCTCAAACAAAACAAAATATAAACAAAAAAAGTGTGGATTAACGTACTTTAGTAGCTACAATATATATAATAAACAGTATTGCACTCATCGTTCTTTAAAACTTTCGTTCTGCCAGTAATTTCTTTAATAGCACTAAATTAGTGCTGCAGCAACCATTCTTGAAAACAATACTATAGACATTAGTTTTTTCTTTAGTCTCATTTTAGCTTTACTGCATAAACAAGCATCGATTGATTACATGTTTATTTTCTCAAAGAAAACAAAATATAAATACAAAAAGTGTGGATTAACGACTTTAGTAGCTACAATATATATTATAAACACTACGTACTCATCGTTCTTTAGAACTTCAGTTCTGCAAGTAATTTCTTTAATAGCTCTATATTATTGCTGCAGCAATCATTCTTGGAAACATTACCATAGACATTAGTTTTTTCTTTAGTCGCATTTTAGATTTACTGCATAAACAAACATCGATTGATTACATGTTTATTTTCTCAAAGAAAACAAAATATAAACACAAAAAGTGTGGATTAACGTACTTTAGTAGCTACAATTTATATTATAGACAGTATTGCACTCATTGTTCTTTAAAACT
Organism: Aurelia coerulea; assembly: GCA_039566865.1. NCBI lineage: Eukaryota > Metazoa > Cnidaria > Scyphozoa > Semaeostomeae > Ulmaridae > Aurelia > Aurelia coerulea. The sequence goes on from CM076945.1 coordinate 19,316,390, forward strand.
ATAGGTTTGCCATTAATTTCTTTTATAGCACTATATTAGTGCTGCAGCAACCATTCTTGGAAACATTACTATAGATATTAGTTTTTTCTTTAGTCTCATTTTAGCTTTACTGCATAAACAAACATCGATTAATTAGATGTTTATTTTCTCAAAGAAAACAAAATATAAACAAAAAAAAGTGTGGATTAACGTACTTTAGTAGCTACAATTTATATTATAGACAGTATTGCACTCATTGTTCTTTAAAACTTTAGGTTTGCCAGTAATTTCTTTTATAGCACTATATTAGTGCTGCAGCAACTATTCTTGGAAGCATTACTATAGACATTAGTTTTTTCTTTAGTCTCATTTTAGCTTTGACTGCAGAAACAAACATCGATTAATTAAATGTTTATCTTCTCAAAGAAAATAAAATATCAACACAAAAATTTTAGATTAACGTAACTTTGTAGCTACAATTCACATTATAAAAAGTATTGCACTCATCGTTCTTGAAAACTTTAGTTCGGTCAGTAACTTCTTAAATCCACTCTATTTTTGCTGCAGCAACCATTCTTGCAAACATTACTATAGACATTAAATTTGTCTTTAGTCTCGTTTTAGCTTTACTGCATAAACAAACATCGATTAACTAAATGTTTATTTTCTCAAAGAAAACAAAATATAAACACAAAAAGTGTGGATTAACGTACTTTTGTAGCTACAATATATATTATAAACAGTATTGCACTCATTGTTCTTTAAAACTTCTGATCTGTCAGTAATTTCTTTTAAAGCACTAAATTAGTGCTGCAGCAACCATTCTTGAAAACATTACTATAGACATTAGTTTTTTCTTTAGTCTCATTTTAGCTTTGACTGCAGAAACAAACATCGATTAATTAGATGTTTATTTTCTCAAAGAAAACAAAATATAAACACAAAAAGTGTGGATTAACGTACTTTAGTAGCTACAATTTATATTATAGACAGTATTGCACTCATTGTTCTTTAAGACTTTAGGTTTGCCATTAATTTCTTTCATAGCAGTATACAATTGCTGCAGCAACCATTCTTGGAAACATTACTATAGACATTAGTTTTTTCTTTAGTCTCATTTTAGCTTTACTGCATAAACAAACATCGATTAATTAAATGTTTATTTTCTCAAAAAAAAAAAATTATGAACATAAAAAGTGTAGATTGATGTATTTTAGTTGCTACAATTTATATTATAAAAAGTATTGCATTCATCGTTCTTTAAAACTTTTGTTCTGCCTTTTACTTCTTTTATAGCACTATATTAGTGTTGCAGCAACCATTCTTGGAAACATTACTACAGACATTAGATTTTTTTTAGTCTCATTTTAGCTTTACTGCATAAACAAACATCGATTAATTAAATGTTTATTTTCTCAAAGAAAACAAAATATAAACACAAATAAGTGTGGATTAACGTACTTTAGTAGCTACAATATATATTATAGACAGTATTGCACTCATTGTTCTTTAAAACTTTAGTTCGGTCAGTAACTTCTTAAATACCACTCTATTTTTGCTGCAGCAACCATCCTTGCAAACATTACTATAGACATTAGATTTTTTTAATCTCATTTTAGCTTTACTGCATAAACAAACATCGATTAATTAGATGTTTATTTTCTCAAAGAAAACAAAATATAAACACAAAAAGTGTGGATTAACGTACTTTAGTAGCTACAATATATATAATAAACAGTATTGCACTCATCGTTCTTTAAAACTTTCGTTCTGCCAGTAATTTCTTTAATAGCACTAAATTAGTGCTGCAGCAACCATTCTTGAAAACATTACTATAGACATTAGTTTTTTCTTTAGTCTCATTTTAGCTTTACTGCATAAACAAGCATCGATTGATTACATGTTTATTTTCTCAAAGAAAACAAAATATAAACACAAAAAGTGTGGATTAACGTACTTTAGTAGCTACAATATATATAATGAACAGTATTGCACTCATCGTTCTTTAAAACTTCCGTTCTGCCAGTAATTTCTTTTAAAGCACTAAATTAGTGCTGCAGCAACCATTCTTGAAATTATTACCATAGACATTAGTTTTTTCTTTAGTCTCATTTTAGTTTTACTGCATAAACAAACATCGATTAATTAAATGTTTATTTTCTCAAAGAAAACAAAATATAAACACAAATAAGTGTGGATTAACGTACTTTAGTAGCTACAATATATATTATAAACAGTATTGCACTCATTGTTCTTTAAAACTTTAGTTCGGTCAGTAACTTCTTAAATACCACTCTATTTTTGCTGCAGCAACCATTCTTGCAAACATTACTATAGACATTAGATTTTTTTAATCTCATTTTAGCTTTACTGCATAAACAAACATCGATTAATTAGATGTTTATTTTCTCAAACAAAACAAAATATAAACAAAAAAAGTGTGGATTAACGTACTTTAGTAGCTACAATATATATAATAAACAGTATTGCACTCATCGTTCTTTAAAACTTTTGTTCTGCCAGTAATTTCTTTAATAGCACTAAATTAGTGCTGCAGCAACCATTCTTGAAAAAAATACTATAGACATTAGTTTTTTCTTTAGTCTCATTTTAGCTTTACTGCATAAACAAGCATCGATTGATTACATGTTTATTTTCTCAAAGAAAACAAAATATAAATACAAAAAGTGTGGATTAACGACTTTAGTAGCTACAATATATATTATAAACACTACGTACTCATCGTTCTTTAGAACTTCAGTTCTGCAAGTAATTTCTTTTATAGCTCTATATTATTGCTGCAGCAATCATTCTTGGAAACATTACCATAGACATTAGTTTTTTCTTTAGTCGCATTTTAGATTTACTGCATAAAAAAACATCGATTGATTACATGTTTTTTTCTCAAAGAAAACAAAATATAAACACAAAAAGTGTGGATTAACGTACTTTTGTAGCTACAATTTATATTATAGACAGTATTGCACTCATTGTTCTTTAAAACTTTAGGTTTGCCAGTAATTTCTTTTATAGCACTATATTAGTGCTGCAGCAACTATTCTTGGAAGCATTACTATAGACATTAGTTTTTTCTTTAGTCTCATTTTAGCTTTGACTGCAGAAACAAACATCGATTAATTAAATGTTTATCTTCTCAAAGAAAATAAAATATCAACACAAAAATTTTAGATTAACGTAACTTTGTAGCTACAATTCACATTATAAAAAGTATTGCACTCATCGTTCTTGAAAACTTTAGTTCGGTCAGTAACTTCTTAAATCCACTCTATTTTTGCTGCAGCAACCATTCTTGCAAACATTACTATAGACATTAAATTTGTCTTTAGTCTCGTTTTAGCTTTACTGCATAAACAAACATCGATTAACTAAATGTTTATTTTCTCAAAGAAAACAAAATATAAACACAAAAAGTGTGGATTAACGTACTTTTGTAGCTACAATATATATTATAAACAGTATTGCACTCATTGTTCTTTAAAACTTCTGATCTGTCAGTAATTTCTTTTAAAGCACTAAATTAGTGCTGCAGCAACCATTCTTGAAAACATTACTATAGACATTAGTTTTTTCTTTAGTATCATTTTAGCTTTGACTGCAGAAACAAACATCGATTAATTAGATGTTTATTTTCTCAAAGAAAACAAAATATAAACACAAAAAGTGTGGATTAACGTACTTTAGTAGCTACAATTTATATTATAGACAGTATTGCACTCATTATTCTTTAAGACTTTAGGTTTGCCATTAATTTCTTTCATAGCACTATACTAGTGCTGCAGCAACCATTCTTGGAAACATTACTATAGACATTAGTTTTTTCTTTAGTCTCATTTTAGCTTTACTGCATAAACAAACATCGATTAATTAAATGTTTATTTTCTCAAAAAAAAAAATTATGAACATAAAAAGTGTAGATTGATGTATTTTAGTTGCTACAATTTATATTATAAAAAGTATTGCATTCATCGTTCTTTAAAACTTTTGTTCTGCCTTTTACTTCTTTTATAGCACTATATTAGTGTTGCAGCAACCATTCTTGGAAACATTACTACAGACATTAGATTTTTTTTAGTCTCATTTTAGCTTTACTGCATAAACAAACATCGATTAATTAAATGTTTATTTTCTCAAAGAAAACAAAATATAAACACAAATAAGTGTGGATTAACGTACTTTAGTAGCTACAATATATATTATAGACAGTATTGCACTCATTGTTCTTTAAAACTTTAGTTCGGTCAGTAACTTCTTAAATACCACTCTATTTTTGCTGCAGCAACCATCCTTGCAAACATTACTATAGACATTAGATTTTTTTAATCTCATTTTAGCTTTACTGCATAAACAAACATCGATTAATTAGATGTTTATTTTCTCAAAGAAAACAAAATATAAACACAAAAAGTGTGGATTAACGTACTTTAGTAGCTACAATATATATAATAAACAGTATTGCACTCATCGTTCTTTAAAACTTTCGTTCTGCCAGTAATTTCTTTAATAGCACTAAATTAGTGCTGCAGCAACCATTCTTGAAAACATTACTATAGACATTAGTTTTTTCTTTAGTCTCATTTTAGCTTTACTGCATAAACAAGCATCGATTGATTACATGTTTATTTTCTCAAAGAAAACAAAATATAAACACAAAAAGTGTGGATTAACGTACTTTAGTAGCTACAATATATATAATGAACAGTATTGCACTCATCGTTCTTTAAAACTTCCGTTCTGCCAGTAATTTCTTTTAAAGCACTAAATTAGTGCTGCAGCAACCATTCTTGAAAACATTACCATAGACATTAGTTTTTTCTTCAGTCTCATTTTAGCTTTACTGCATAAACAAGCATCGATTGATTACATGTTTATTTTCTCAAAGAAAACAAAATATAAATACAAAAAGTGTGGATTAACGACTTTAGTAGCTACAATATATATTATAAACACTACGTACTCATCGTTCTTTAGAACTTCAGTTCTGCAAGTAATTTCTTTTATAGCTCTATATTATTGCTGCAGCAATCATTCTTGAAAACATTACCATAGACATTAGTTTTTTCTTTAGTCGCATTTTAGATTTACTGCATAAACAAACATCGATTGATTACATGTTTTTTTCTCAAAGAAAACAAAATATAAACACAAAAAGTGTGGATTAACGTACTTTAGTAGCTACAATTTATATTATAGACAGTATTGCACTCATTGTTCTTTAAAACTTTAGGTTTGCCATTAATTTCTTTTATAGCACTATATTAGTGCTGCAGCAACCATTCTTGGAAACATTACTATAGATATTAGTTTTTTCTTTAGTCTCATTTTAGCTTTACTGCATAAACAAACATCGATTAATTAAATGTTTATTTTCTCAAAGAAAACAAAATATAAACAAAAAAAAGTGTGGATTAACGTACTTTAGTAGCTACAATTTATATTATAGACAGTATTGCACTCATTGTTCTTTAAAACTTTAGGTTTGCCAGTAATTTCTTTTATAGCACTATATTAGTGCTGCAGCAACTATTCTTGGAAGCATTACTATAGACATTAGTTTTTTCTTTAGTCTCATTTTAGCTTTGACTGCAGCAACAAACATCGATTAATTAAATGTTTATCTTCTCAAAGAAAATAAAATATCAACACAAAAATTTTAGATTAACGTAACTTTGTAGCTACAATTCACATTATAAAAAGTATTGCACTCATCGTTCTTGAAAACTTTAGTTCGGTCAGTAACTTCTTAAATCCACTCTATTTTTGCTGCAGCAACCATTCTTGCAAACATTACTATAGACATTAAATTTGTCTTTAGTCTGGTTTTAGCTTTACTGCATAAACAAACATCGATTAACTAAATGTTTATTTTCTCAAAGAAAACAAAATATAAACACAAAAAGTGTGGATTAACGTACTTTTGTAGCTACAATATATATTATAAACAGTATTGCACTCATTGTTCTTTAAAACTTCTGATCTGTCAGTAATTTCTTTTAAAGCACTAAATTAGTGTTGCAGCAACCATTCTTGGAAACATTACTACAGACATTAGATTTTTTTTAGTCTCATTTTAGCTTTACTGCATAAACAAACATCGATTAATTAGATGTTTATTTTCCCAAACAAAACAAAATATAAACAAAAAAAGTGTGGATTAACGTACTTTAGTAGCTACAATATATATAATAAACAGTATTGCACTCATCGTTCTTTAAAACTTTCATTCTGCCAGTAATTTCTTTAATAGCACTAAATTAGTGCTGCAGCAACCATTCTTGAAAACAATACTATAGACATTAGTTTTTTCTTTAGTCTCATTTTAGCTTTACTGCATAAACAAGCATCGATTGATTACATGTTTATTTTCTCAAAGAAAACAAAATATAAATACAAAAAGTGTGGATTAACGACTTTAGTAGCTACAATATATATTATAAACACTACGTACTCATCGTTCTTTAGAACTTCAGTTCTGCAAGTAATTTCTTTTATAGCTCTATATTATTGCTGCAGCAATCATTCTTGGAAACATTACCATAGACATTAGTTTTTTCTTTAGTCGCATTTTAGATTTACTGCATAAACAAACATCGATTGATTACATGTTTTTTTCTCAAAGAAAACAAAATATAAACACAAAAAGTGTGGATTAACGTACTTTAGTAGCTACAATTTATATTATAGACAGTATTGCACTCATTGTTCTTTAAAACTTTAGGTTTGCCATTAATTTCTTTTATAGCACTATATTAGTGCTGCAGCAACCATTCTTGGAAACATTACTATAGATATTAGTTTTTTCTTTAGTCTCATTTTAGCTTTACTGCATAAACAAACATCGATTAATTAAATGTTTATTTTCTCAAAGAAAACAAAATATAAACAAAAAAAAGTGTGGATTAACGTACTTTAGTAGCTACAATTTATATTATAGACAGTATTGCACTCATTGTTCTTTAAAACTTTAGGTTTGCCAGTAATTTCTTTTATAGCACTATATTAGTGCTGCAGCAACTATTCTTGGAAGCATTACTATAGACATTAGTTTTTTCTTTAGTCTCATTTTAGCTTTGACTGCAGCAACAAACATCGATTAATTAAATGTTTATCTTCTCAAAGAAAATAAAATATCAACACAAAAATTTTAGATTAACGTAACTTTGTAGCTACAATTCACATTATAAAAAGTATTGCACTCATCGTTCTTGAAAACTTTAGTTCGGTCAGTAACTTCTTAAATCCACTCTATTTTTGCTGCAGCAACCATTCTTGCAAACATTACTATAGACATTAAATTTGTCTTTAGTCTGGTTTTAGCTTTACTGCATAAACAAACATCGATTAACTAAATGTTTATTTTCTCAAAGAAAACAAAATATAAACACAAAAAGTGTGGATTAACGTACTTTTGTAGCTACAATATATATTATAAACAGTATTGCACTCATTGTTCTTTAAAACTTCTGATCTGTCAGTAATTTCTTTTAAAGCACTAAATTAGTGTTGCAGCAACCATTCTTGGAAACATTACTACAGACATTAGATTTTTTTTAGTCTCATTTTAGCTTTGACTGCAGAAACAAACATCGATTAATTAGATGTTTATTTTCTCAAAGAAAACAAAATATAAACACAAAAAGTGTGGATTAACGTACTTTAGTAGCTACAATTTATATTATAGACAGTATTGCACTCATTGTTCTTTAAGACTTTAGGTTTGCCATTAATTTCTTTCATAGCACTATACTAGTGCTGCAGCAACCATTCTTGGAAACATTACTATAGACATTAGTTTTTTCTTTAGTCTCATTTTAGCTTTACTGCATAAACAAACATCGATTAATTAAATGTTTATTTTCTCAAAAAAAAAAAATTATGAACATAAAAAGTGTAGATTGATGTATTTTAGTTGCTACAATTTATATTATAAAAAGTATTGCATTCATCGTTCTTTAAAACTTTTGTTCTGCCTTTTACTTCTTTTATAGCACTATATTAGTGTTGCAGCAACCATTCTTGGAAACATTACTACAGACATTAGATTTTTTTTAGTCTCATTTTAGCTTTACTGCATAAACAAACATCGATTAATTAAATGTTTATTTTCTCAAAGAAAACAAAATATAAACACAAATAAGTGTGGATTAACGTACTTTAGTAGCTACAATATATGTTATAGACAGTATTGCACTCATTGTTCTTTAAAACTTTAGTTCGGTCAGTAACTTCTTAAATACCACTCTATTTTTGCTGCAGCAACCATCCTTGCAAACATTACTATAGACATTAGTTTTTTTTAATCTCATTTTAGCTTTACTGCATAAACAAACATCGATTAATTAGATGTTTATTTTCTCAAAGAAAACAAAATATAAACACAAAAAGTGTGGATTAACGTACTTTAGTAGCTACAATATATATAATAAACAGTATTGCACTCATCGTTCTTTAAAACTTTCGTTCTGCCAGTAATTTCTTTAATAGCACTAAATTAGTGCTGCAGCAACCATTCTTGAAAACATTACTATAGACATTAGTTTTTTCTTTAGTCTCATTTTAGCTTTTCTGCATAAACAAGCATCGATTGATTACATGTTTATTTTCTCAAAGAAAACAAAATATAAACACAAAAAGTGTGGATTAACGTACTTTAGTAGCTACAATATATATAATGAACAGTATTGCACTCATCGTTCTTTAAAACTTCCGTTCTGCCAGTAATTTCTTTTAAAGCACTAAATTAGTGCTGCAGCAACCATTCTTGAAATTATTACCATAGACATTAGTTTTTTCTTTAGTCTCATTTTAGTTTTACTGCATAAACAAACATCGATTAATTAAATGTTTATTTTCTCAAAGAAAACAAAATATAAACGCAAATAAGTGTGGATTAACGTACTTTAGTAGCTACAATATATATTATAAACAGTATTGCACTCATTGTTCTTTAAAACTTTAGTTCGGTCAGTAACTTCTTAAATACCACTCTATTTTTGCTGCAGCATCCATTCTTGCAAACATTACTATAGACATTAGATTTTTTTAATCTCATTTTAGCTTTACTGCATAAACAAACATCGATTAATTAGATGTTTATTTTCTCAAACAAAACAAAATATAAACAAAAAAAGTGTGGATTAACGTACTTTAGTAGCTACAATATATATAATAAACAGTATTGCACTCATCGTTCTTTAAAACTTTTGTTCTGCCAGTAATTTCTTTAATAGCACTAAATTAGTGCTGCAGCAACCATTCTTGAAAACAATACTATAGACATTAGTTTTTTCTTTAGTCTCATTTTAGCTTTACTGCATAAACAAGCATCGATTGATTACATGTTTATTTTCTCAAAGAAAACAAAATATAAATACAAAAAGTGTGGATTAACGACTTTAGTAGCTACAATATATATTATAAACACTACGTACTCATCGTTCTTTAGAACTTCAGTTCTGCAAGTAATTTCTTTTATAGCTCTATATTATTGCTGCAGCAATCATTCTTGGAAACATTACCATAGACATTAGTTTTTTCTTTAGTCGCATTTTAGATTTACTGCATAAAAAAACATCGATTGATTACATGTTTTTTTCTCAAAGAAAACAAAATATAAACACAAAAAGTGTGGATTAACGTACTTTTGTAGCTACAATTTATATTATAGACAGTATTGCACTCATTGTTCTTTAAAACTTTAGGTTTGCCATTAATTTCTTTTATAGCACTATATTAGTGCTGCAGCAACCATTCTTGGAAACATTACTATAGATATTAGTTTTTTCTTTAGTCTCATTTTAGCTTTACTGCATAAACAAACATCGATTAATTAAATGTTTATTTTCTCAAAGAAAACAAAATAAAAACAAAAAAAAGTGTTGATTAACGTACTTTAGTAGCTACAATTTATATTACAGACAGTATTGCACTCATTGTTCTTTAAAACTTTAGGTTTGCCAGTAATTTCTTTTATAGCACTATATTAGTGCTGCAGCAACTATTCTTGGAAGCATTACTATAGACATTAGTTTTTTCTTTAGTCTCATTTTAGCTTTGACTGCAGAAACAAACATCGATTAATTAAATGTTTATCTTCTCAAAGAAAATAAAATATCAACACAAAAATTTTAGATTAACGTAACTTTGTAGCTACAATTCACATTATAAAAAGTATTGCACTCATCGTTCTTGAAAACTTTAGTTCGGTCAGTAACTTCTTAAATCCACTCTATTTTTGCTGCAGCAACCATTCTTGCAAACATTACTATAGACATTAAATTTGTCTTTAGTCTCGTTTTAGCTTTACTGCATAAACAAACATCGATTAACTAAATGTTTATTTTCTCAAAGAAAACAAAATATAAACACAAAAAGTGTGGATTAACGTACTTTTGTAGCTACAATATATATTATAAACAGTATTGCACTCATTGTTCTTTAAAACTTCTGATCTGTCAGTAATTTCTTTTAAAGCACTAAATTAGTGCTGCAGCAACCATTCTTGAAAACATTACTATAGACATTAGTTTTTTCTTTAGTCTCATTTTAGCTTTGACTGCAGAAACAAACATCGATTAATTAGATGTTTATTTTCTCAAAGAAAACAAAATATAAACACAAAAAGTGTGGATTAACGTACTTTAGTAGCTACAATTTATATTATAGACAGTATTGCACTCATTGTTCTTTAAGACTTTAGGTTTGCCATTAATTTCTTTCATAGCACTATACTAGTGCTGCAGCAACCATTCTTGGAAACATTACTATAGACATTAGTTTTTTCTTTAGTCTCATTTTAGCTTTACTGCATAAACAAACATCGATTAATTAAATGTTTATTTTCTCAAAAAAAAAAAAATTATGTACATAAAAAGTGTAGATTGATGTATTTTAGTTGCTACAATTTATATTATAAAAAGTATTGCATTCATCGTTCTTTAAAACTTTTGTTCTGCCTTTTACTTCTTTTATAGCACTATATTAGTGTTGCAGCAACCATTCTTGGAAACATTACTACAGACATTAGATTTTTTTTAGTCTCATTTTAGCTTTACTGCATAAACAAACATCGATTAATTAAATGTTTATTTTCTCAAAGAAAACAAAATATAAACACAAATAAGTGTGGATTAACGTACTTTAGTAGCTACAATATATATTATAGACAGTATTGCACTCATTGTTCTTTAAAACTTTAGTTCGGTCAGTAACTTCTTAAATACCACTCTATTTTTGCTGCAGCAACCATCCTTGCAATCATTACTATAGACATTAGATTTTTTTAATCTCATTTTAGCTTTACTGCATAAACAAACATCGATTAATTAGATGTTTATTTTCTCAAAGAAAACAAAATATAAACACAAAAAGTGTAGATTAACGTACTTTAGTAGCTACAATATATATAATAAACAGTATTGCACTCATCGTTCTTTAAAACTTTCGTTCTGCCAGTAATTTCTTTAATAGCATTAAATTAGTGCTGCAGCAACCATTCTTGAAAACATTACTATAGACATTAGTTTTTTCTTTAGTCTCATTTTAGCTTTACTGCATAAACAAGCATCGATTGATTACATGTTTATTTTCTCAAAGAAAACAAAATATAAACACAAAAAGTGTGGATTAACGTACTTTAGTAGCTACAATATATATAATGAACAGTATTGCACTCATCGTTCTTTAAAACTTCCGTTCTGCCAGTAATTTCTTTTAAAGCACTAAATTAGTGCTGCAGCAACCATTCTTGAAAACATTACCATAGACATTAGTTTTTTCTTTAGTCTCATTTTAGTTTTACTGCATAAACAAACATCGATTAATTAAATGTTTATTTTCTCAAAGAAAACAAAATATAAACACAAATAAGTGTGGATTAACGTACTTTAGTAGCTACAATATATATTATAAACAGTATTGCACTCATTGTTCTTTAAAACTTTAGTTCGGTCAGTAACTTCTTAAATACCACTCTATTTTTGCTGCAGCAACCATTCTTGCAAACATTACTATAGACATTAGATTTTTTTAATCTCATTTTAGCTTTACTGCATAAACAAACATCGATTAATTAGATGTTTATTTTCTCAAACAAAACAAAATATAAACAAAAAAAAGTGTGGATTAACGTACTTTAGTAGCTACAATATATATAATAAACAGTATTGCACTCATCGTTCTTTAAAACTTTCGTTCTGCCAGTAATTTCTTTAATAGCACTAAATTAGTGCTGCAGCAACCATTCTTGAAAACAATACTATAGACATTAGTTTTTTCTTTAGTCTCATTTTAGCTTTACTGCATAAACAAGCATCGATTGATTACATGTTTATTTTCTCAAAGAAAACAAAATATAAATACAAAAAGTGTGGATTAACGACTTTAGTAGCTACAATATATATTATAAACACTACGTACTCATCGTTCTTTAGAACTTCAGTTCTACAAGTAATTTCTTTTATAGCTCTATATTATTGCTGCAGCAATCATTCTTGGAAACATTACCATAGACATTAGTTTTTTCTTTAGTCGCATTTTAGATTTACTGCATAAACAAACATCGATTGATTACATGTTTTTTTCTCAAAGAAAACAAAATATAAACACAAAAAGTGTGGATTAACGTACTTTAGTAGCTACAATTTATATTATAGACAGTATTGCACTCATTGTTCTTTAAAACTTTAGGTTTGCCATTAACTTCTTTTATAGCACTATATTAGTGCTGCAGCAACCATTCTTGGAAACATTACTATAGATATTAGTTTTTTCTTTAGTCTCATTTTAGCTTTACTGCATAAACAAACATCGATTAATTAAATGTTTATTTTCTCAAAGAAAACAAAATATAAACAAAAAAAAGTGTGGATTAACGTACTTTAGTAGCTACAATTTATATTATAGACAGTATTGCACTCATTGTTCTTTAAAACTTTAGGTTTGCCAGTAATTTCTTTTATAGCACTATATTAGTGCTGCAGCAACTATTCTTGGAAGCATTACTATAGACATTAGTTTTTTCTTTAGTCTCATTTTAGCTTTGACTGCAGAAACAAACATCGATTAATTAAATGTTTATCTTCTCAAAGAAAATAAAATATCAACACACAAATTTTAGATTAACGTAACTTTGTAGCTACAATTCACATTATAAAAAGTATTGCACTCATCGTTCTTGAAAACTTTAGTTCGGTCAGTAACTTCTTAAATCCACTCTATTTTTGCTGCAGCAACCATTCTTGCAAACATTACTATAGACATTAAATTTGTCTTTAGTCTCGTTTTAGCTTTACTGCATAAACAAACATCGATTAACTAAATGTTTATTTTCTCAAAGAAAACAAAATATAAACATAAAAAGTGTGGATTAACGTACTTTTGTAGCTACAATATATATTATAAACAGTATTGCACTCATTGTTCTTTAAAACTTCTGTTCTGTCAGTAATTTCTTTTAAAGCACTAAATTAGTGCTGCAGCAACCATTCTTGAAAACATTACTATAGACATTAGTTTTTTCTTTAGTCTCATTTTAGCTTTGACTGCAGAAACAAACATCGATTAATTAAATGTTTATTTTCTCAAAGAAAATAAAATATCAACACAAAAATTGTGGATTAACGTAACTTTGTAGCTTCAATTCACATTATAAAAAGTATTGCACTCATCGTTCTTGAAAACTTTAGTTCGGTCAGTAACTTCTTGAATACCATTCTATTTTTGCTGCAGCAACCATTCTTGCAAACATTACTATAGACGTTAAATTTTTTAATCTCATTTTAGCTTTACTGCATCAACAAGCATCGATTAATTAGATGTTTATTTTCTCAAAGAAAACAAAATATAAACACAAAGAGTGTGGATTAACGTACTTTAGTAGCTACAATATATATAATGAACAGTATTGCACTCATCGTTCTTTAAAACTTCCGTTCTGCCTTTTACTTCTTTTATAGCACTATATTAGTGCTGCAGCAACCATTCTTGAAAACATTACCATAGACATTAGTTTTTTCTTTAGTCTCATTTTAGCTTTACTGCATAAACAAACATCGATTAATTAGATGTTTATTTTCTCAAAGAAAACAAAATATAAACACAAATAAGCGTGGGTTAACGTACTTTAGTAGCTACAATTTATATTATATACAGTATTGCGCTCATTGTTCTTTAAAACTTTAGTTCGGTCAGTAACTTCTTAAATACCACTCTATTTTTGCTGCAGCAACCATCCTTGCAAACATTACTATAGACATTAGATTTTTTTAATCTCATTTTAGCTTTACTGCATAAACAAACATCGATTAATTAGATGTTTATTTTCTCAAACAAAACAAAATATAAACAAAAAAAGTGTGGATTAACGTACTTTAGTAGCTACAATATATATAATAAACAGTATTGCACTCATCGTTCTTTAAAACTTTCGTTCTGCCAGTAATTTCTTTAATAGCACTAAATTAGTGCTGCAGCAACCATTCTTGAAAACAATACTATAGACATTAGTTTTTTCTTTAGTCTCATTTTAGCTTTACTGCATAAACCAGCATCGATTGATTACATGTTTTTTTTCTCAAAGAAAACAAAATATAAATACAAAAAGTGTGGATTAACGACTTTAGTAGCTACAATATATATTATAAACACTACGTACTCATCGTTCTTTAGAACTTCAGTTCTGCAAGTAATTTCTTTTATAGCTCTATATTATTGCTGCAGCAATCATTCTTGGAAACATTACCATAGACATTAGTTTTTTCTTTAGTCGCATTTTAGATTTACTGCATAAACAAACATCGATTGATTACATGTTTTTTTCTCAAAGAAAACAAAATATAAACACAAAAAGTGTGGATTAACGTACTTTAGTAGCTACAATTTATATTATAGACAGTATTGCACTCATTGTTCTTTAAAACTTTAGGTTTGCCATTAATTTCTTTTATAGCACTATATTAGTGCTGCAGCAACCATTCTTGGAAACATTACTATAGATATTAGTTTTTTCTTTAGTCTCATTTTAGCTTTACTGCATAAACAAACATCGATTAATTAAATGTTTATTTTCTCAAAGAAAACAAAATATAAACAAAAAAAAGTGTGGATTAACGTACTTTAGTAGCCACAATTTATATTATAGACAGTATTGCACTCATTGTTCTTTAAAACTTTAGGTTTGCCAGTAATTTCTTTTATAGCACTATATTAGTGCTGCAGCAACTATTCTTGGAAGCATTACTATAGACATTAGTTTTTTCTTTAGTCTCATTTTAGCTTTGACTGCAGAAACAAACATCGATTAATTAAATGTTTATCTTCTCAAAGAAAATAAAATATCAACACAAAAATTTTAGATTAACGTAACTTTGTAGCTACAATTCACATTATAAAAAGTATTGCACTCATCGTTCTTGAAAACTTTAGTTCGGTCAGTAACTTCTTAAATCCACTCTATTTTTGCTGCAGCAACCATTCTTGCAAACATTACTATAGACATTAAATTTGTCTTTAGTCTCGTTTTAGCTTTACTGCATAAACAAACATCGATTAACTAAATGTTTATTTTCTCAAAGAAAACAAAATATAAACACAAAAAGTGTGGATTAACGTACTTTTGTAGCTACAATATATATTATAAACAGTATTGCACTCATTGTTCTTTAAAACTTCTGTTCTGTCAGTAATTTCTTTTAAAGCACTAAATTAGTGCTGCAGCAACCATTCTTGAAAACATTACTATAGACATTTGTTTTTTCTTTAGTCTCATTTTAGCTTTGACTGCAGAAACAAACATCGATTAATTAAATGTTTATTTTCTCAAAGAAAATAAAATATCAACACAAAAATTGTGGATTAACGTAACTTTGTAGCTTCAATTCACATTATAAAAAGTATTGCACTCATCGTTCTTGAAAACTTTAGTTCGGTCACTAATTTCTTAAATACCATTCTATTTTTGCTGCAGCAACCATTCTTGCAAACATTACTATAGACGTTAAATTTTTTAATCTCATTTTAGCTTTACTGCATCAACAAGCATCGATTAATTAGATGTTTATTTTCTCAAAGAAAACAAAATATAAACACAAAGAGTGTGGATTAACGTACTTTAGTAGCTACAATATATATAATGAACAGTATTGCACTCATCGTTCTTTAAAACTTCCGTTCTGCCTTTTACTTCTTTTATAGCACTATATTAGTGTTGCAGCAACCATTCTTGGAAACATTACTATAGACATTAGTTTTTTCTTTAGTCTCATTTTAACTTTACTGCATAAACAAAAATCGATTAATTAAATGTTTATTTTCTCAAAGAAAACAAAATATAAACACAAATAAGTGTGGATTAACGTACTTTAGTAGCTACAATATATATTATAGACAGTATTGCACTCATTGTTCTTTAAAACTTTAGTTCGATCAGTAACTTCTTAAATACCACTCAATTTTTGCTGCAGCAACCATCCTTGCAAACATTACTATAGACATTAGATTTTTTTAATCTCATTTTAGCTTTACTGCATAAACAAACATCGATTAATTAGATGTTTATTTTCTCAAAGAAAACAAAATATAAACACAAAAAGTGTGGATTAACGTACTTTAGTAGCTACAATATATATAATAAACAGTATTGCACTCATCGTTCTTTAAAACTTTCGTTCTGCCAGTAATTTCTTTAATAGCACTAAATTAGTGCTGCAGCAACCATTCTTGAAAACATTACTATAGACATTAGTTTTTTCTTTAGTCTCATTTTAGCTTTACTGCATAAACAAGCATCGATTGATTACATGTTTATTTTCTCAAAGAAAACAAAATATAAACACAAAAAGTGTAGATTAACGACTTTAGTAGCTACAATATATATAATGAACAGTATTGCACTCATCGTTCATTAAAACTTCCGTTCTGCCAGTAATTTCTTTTAAAGCACTAAATTAGTGCTGCAGCAACCATTCTTGAAAACATTACCATAGACATTAGTTTTTTCTTTAGTCTCATTTTAGATTTACTGCATAAACAAACATCGATTGATTACATGTTTTTTTCTCAAAGAAAACAAAATATAAACACAAAAAGTGTGGATTAACGTACTTTAGTAGCTACAATTTATATTATAGACAGTATTGCACTCATTGTTCTTTAAAACTTTAGGTTTGCAATTAATTTCTTTTATAGCACTATATTAGTGCTGCAGCAACCATTCTTGGAAACATTACTATAGATATTAGTTTTTTCTTTAGTCTCATTTTAGCTTTACTGCATAAACAAACATCGATTAATTAAATGTTTATTTTCTCAAAAAAAACAAATTATGAACATCAAAAGTGTAGATTGATGTATTTTAGTTGCTACAATTTATATTATAAAAAGTATTGCATTCATCGTTCTTTAAAACTTTTGTTCTGCCTTTTAATTCTTTTATAGCACTATATTAGTGTTGCAGCAACCATTCTTGGAAACATTACTATAGACATTAGTTTTTTCTTTAGTCTCATTTTAGCTTTGACTGCAGAAACAAACATCGATTAATTAAATGTTTATTTTCTCAAAGAAAATAAAATATCAACACAAAAAGTGTAGATTAACGACTTTAGTAGCTACAATATATATAATGAACAGTATTGCACTCATCGTTCATTAAAACTTCTGTTCTGTCAGTAATTTCTTTTAAAGCACTAAATTAGTGCTGCAGCAACCATTCTTGAAAACATTACTATAGACATTTGTTTTTTCTTTAGTCTCATTTTAGCTTTGACTGCAGAAACAAACATCGATTAATTAAATGTTTATTTTCTCAAAGAAAATAAAATATCAACACAAAAATTGTGGATTAACGTAACTTTGTAGCTTCAATTCACATTATAAAAAGTATTGCACTCATCGTTCTTGAAAACTTTAGTTCGGTCAGTAACTTCTTAAATACCATTCTATTTTTGCTGCAGCAACCATTCTTGCAAACATTACTATAGACGTTAAATTTTTTAATCTCATTTTAGCTTTACTGCATCAACAAGCATCGATTAATTAGATGTTTATTTTCTCAAAGAAAACAAAATATAAACACAAAGAGTGTGGATTAACGTACTTTAGTAGCTACAATATATATAATGAACAGTATTGCACTCATCGTTCTTTAAAACTTCCGTTCTGCCTTTTACTTCTTTTATAGCACTATATTAGTGTTGCAGCAACCATTCTTGGAAACATTACTATAGACATTAGTTTTTTCTTTAGTCTCATTTTAACTTTACTGCATAAACAAAAATCGATTAATTAAATGTTTATTTTCTCAAAGAAAACAAAATATAAACACAAATAAGTGTGGATTAACGTACTTTAGTAGCTACAATATATATTATAGACAGTATTGCACTCATTGTTCTTTAAAACTTTAGTTCGATCAGTAACTTCTTAAATACCACTCAATTTTTGCTGCAGCAACCATCCTTGCAAACATTACTATAGACATTAGATTTTTTTAATCTCATTTTAGCTTTACTGCATAAACAAACATCGATTAATTAGATGTTTATTTTCTCAAAGAAAACAAAATATAAACACAAAAAGTGTGGATTAACGTACTTTAGTAGCTACAATATATATAATAAACAGTATTGCACTCATCGTTCTTTAAAACTTTCGTTCTGCCAGTAATTTCTTTAATAGCACTAAATTAGTGCTGCAGCAACCATTCTTGAAAACATTACTATAGACATTAGTTTTTTCTTTAGTCTCATTTTAGCTTTACTGCATAAACAAGCATCGATTGATTACATGTTTATTTTCTCAAAGAAAACAAAATATAAACACAAAAAGTGTAGATTAACGACTTTAGTAGCTACAATATATATAATGAACAGTATTGCACTCATCGTTCATTAAAACTTCCGTTCTGCCAGTAATTTCTTTTAAAGCACTAAATTAGTGCTGCAGCAACCATTCTTGAAAACATTACCATAGACATTAGTTTTTTCTTTAGTCTCATTTTAGATTTACTGCATAAACAAACATCGATTGATTACATGTTTTTTTCTCAAAGAAAACAAAATATAAACACAAAAAGTGTGGATTAACGTACTTTAGTAGCTACAATTTATATTATAGACAGTATTGCACTCATTGTTCTTTAAAACTTTAGGTTTGCAATTAATTTCTTTTATAGCACTATATTAGTGCTGCAGCAACCATTCTTGGAAACATTACTATAGATATTAGTTTTTTCTTTAGTCTCATTTTAGCTTTACTGCATAAACAAACATCGATTAATTAAATGTTTATTTTCTCAAAAAAAACAAATTATGAACATCAAAAGTGTAGATTGATGTATTTTAGTTGCTACAATTTATATTATAAAAAGTATTGCATTCATCGTTCTTTAAAACTTTTGTTCTGCCTTTTACTTCTTTTATAGCACTATATTAGTGTTGCAGCAACCATTCTTGGAAACATTACTATAGACATTAGTTTTTTCTTTAGTATCATTTTAGCTTTACTGCATAAACAAACATTAATTAATTAAATGTTTATTTTCTCAAAGAAAACAAAATATAAACAAAAAAAAGTGTGGATTAACGTACTTTAGTAGCTACAATTTATATTATAGACAGTATTGCACTCATTGTTCTTTAAAACTTTAGGTTTGCCATTAATTTCTTTTATAGCACTATATTAGTGCTGCAGCAACTATTCTTGGAAGCATTACTATAGACATTAGTTTTTTATTTAGTCTCATTTTAGCTTTGACTGCAGAAACAAACATTGATTAATTAAATGTTTATTTTCTCAAAGAAAACAAAATATCAACACAAAAATTGTAGATTAACGTAACTTTGTAGCTACAATTCATATTATAAAAAGTATTGCACTTATCGTTCTTGAAAACTTTAGTTCGGTCAGTAACTTCTTAAATACCACGCTATTTTTGCTGCAGCAACCATTCTTGCAAACATTACTATAGACATTAGATTTTTTAAATCTCATTTTAGCTTTACTGCATAAACAAACATCGATTAATTAGATGTTTATTTTCTCAAAGAAAACAAAATATAAACACAAAGAGTGTGGATTAACGTACTTTAGTAGCTACAATATATATAATGAACAGTATTGCACTCATCGTTATTTAAAACTTCCGTTCTGCCAGGAATTTCTTTTAAAGCACTAAATTAGTGCTGCAGCAACCATTCTTGAAAACATTACCATAGACATTAGTTTTTTCTTTAGTCTCATTTTAGCTTCACTGCATAAACAAACATCGATTAATTAAATGTTTATTTTCTCAAAGAAAACAAAATATAAACACAAATAAGTGTGGATTAACGTACTTTAGTAGCTACAATATATATTATAGACATTATTGCACTCATTGTTCTTTAAAACTTTAGTTCGGTCAGTAACTTCTTAAATACCACTCTATTTTTGCTGCAGCAACCATCCTTGCAAACATTACTATAGACATTAGATTTTTTTAATCTCATTTTAGCTTTACTGCATAAACAAACATCGATTAATTAGATGTTTATTTTCTCAAAGAAAACAAAATATGAACACAAAAAGTGTGGATTAACGTATTTTAGTAGCTACAATATATATAATAAACAGTATTGCACTAATCGTTCTTTAAAACTTTCGTTCTGCCAGTAATTTCTTTAATAGCACTAAATTAGTGCTGCAGCAACCATTCTTGAAAACATTACTATAGGCATTAGTTTTTTCTTTAGTCTCATTTTAGCTTTACTGCATAAACAAGCATCGATTGATTACATGTTTATTTTCTCAAAGAAAACAAAATATAAACACAAAAATTCTGGATTAACGACTTTAGTAGCTACAATTTATATTATAAACACTACGTACTCATCGTTCTTTAGAACATCAGTTCTGCAAGTAATTTCTTTTATAGCTCTATATTATTGCTGCAGCAATCATTCTTAGAAACATTACCATAGACATTAGTTTTTTCTTTAGTCTCATTTTAGATTTACTGCATAAACAAACATCGATTGATTACATGTTTGTTTTCTCAAAGAAAACAAAATATAAACACAAAATGTGTGGATTAACGTACTTTATTAGCTACAATTTATATTATAGACAGTATTGCACTCATTGTTCTTTTGAACTTCAGTTCTGCCTTTTACTTCATTTATAGCACTATATCAGTGCTGCAGCAATCATTCTTGGAAACATTACTATAGACATTAGTTTTTTCTTTAGTCTCATTTTAGCTTTACTGCATAAACAAACATCGGTTAATTAAATGTATATTTTCTCAAAGAAAACAAAATATAAACACAAAAAGTGTGGATTAACGACTTTAGTAGCTACAATATATATTATAAACATTACGTACTCATCGTTCCTTAGAACGTCAGTTCTGCCATTAATTTCTTTTATAGCACTATATTAGTGCTGCAGCAACCATTGTTCCAAACATTACCATAGACATTAGATTTGTCTTTAGTCTCGTTTTAGCTTTACTGCATAAACAAACATCGATTAACTAAATGTTTATTTTCTCAATGAAAACAAAATATAAACACAAAAAGTGTGGATTAACGTACTTTTGTAGCTACAATATATATTATATACACTACGTACTCATCGTTCTTTAGAACTTCAGTTCTACCAGTAATTTCTTTTATAGCTCTATATTATTGCTGCAGCAACCATTCTTGCAAACATTACTATAGACATTAAATTTGTCTTTAGTCTCGTTTTAGCTTTACTGCATAAACAAACATCGATTAACTAAATGTTTATTTTCTCAAAGAAAACAAAAGATAAACACAAATAAGTGTTGATTAACGTACTTTAGTAGCTACAATGTATATTATAAAAAGTATAGCATTCATCGTTCTTTAAAACTTTATTTCTGCCTTTTACTTCTTTTATAGCACTATATTAGTGTTGCAGCACAAATTCTTGGAAGTATTACTATAGACATCAGTTTCAGTTTTAGTCTCATTTTAGCTTTACTGCATAAACAAACATCGATTAATTAAATGTTTATTTTCTGAAAAAAAACCATATTTAGACACAAAAAGTGTGGATTAACGTACTTTAGTAGCTATAATTTATATTTTAAAAAGTATTGCACTCATCGTTCTTTAAGACTTTAGTCCCGCCTTTTACTTCTTTTATAGCACTATATTAGTGCTGCAGCAACCATTCTTGGAAACAATACTATAGACATCAGTTTCATTTTTAGTATCATTTTGGCTTTACTGCATAAACAAACATCAATTGATTAAATGTTTATTTTCTCAAAGAAAACAAAATATCAACACAAAAAGTGTGGATTAACGTAACTTAGTAGCTACAATATATATTGCAAAAAGTATTGTTCTCATCGTCCTTTAGAACTTTTATTCTGCCATTAATTTCATTTATAGCACTATATTATTGCTGCAGCAATCATTCTTGGAAACATTACTATAGACATTAATTTTTTCTTTAGTCTCATTTTAGCTTTACTGCATAAACAAACATCGATTAAAAAAATATTTATTTTCTCAAAGAAAACAAAATATAAACACAAAAAGTGTGGATTAATGATATTAGTAGCTACAATATATATTATAAACACTACGTACTCATCGTTCTTTAGAACTTCAGTTCTGCCTTTTACTTCTTTTATAGCACTATATCAGTGCTGCAGCAATCATTCTTGGAAACATTACTATAGACATTAGTTTTTTCTTTAGTCTCATTTTAGCTTTACTTCATAAACAAACATTGATTAATTAAATGTTTATTTTCTCAAAGAAAACAAAATATCAACCCAAAAATTGTAGATTAACGTAATTTTGTAGCTACAATTCATATTATAAAAAGTATGGCACTCATCGTTCTTGAAAACTTTAATTCGGTCAGTAACTTCATAAATACCACTCTATTTCTGCTGCAGCAACCATTCTTGCAAACATTACTATAGACATTAGATTTGTCTTTAGTCTCGTTTTAGCTTTACTGCATAAACAAACATTGATTAATTAAATGTTTATTTTCTCAAGGAACACAAAATATAAACACAAAAACTGTGAATTAACGTACTTTAGTAGCCATAATTCATATTATAAAGAGTATTGCACTCATTGTTCTTTAAAACTTCCGTTCTGCCAGTAATTTCTTTCAAAGCACTAAATTAGTGCTGCAGCAACCATTCTTGAAAACATTACCATAGACATTAGTTTTTACTTTAGTCTCATTTTAGCTTTACTACATAAACAAACATCGATTGATTACATGTTTATTTTCTCAAAGAAAACAAAATATAAACACAAAAACTGTGAATTAACGTACTTTTATAGCCATAATTCATATTATAAAGAGTATTGCATTCATTGTTCTTTAAAACTTCCGTTCTGCCAGTAATTTCTTTTAAAGTACTAAATTAGTGCTGTAGCAACCATTCTTGAAAACATTACCATAGACATTAGTTTGTCCTTTAGTAATATTTTAGCTTGACTGCATAAACAAACATCGATTAATTAAATGTTTATTTTCTCAAAGAAAACAAAATATAAACACAAATAAGTGTGGATTAACGTACTTTAGTAGCTACAATGTATATTATGAAAAGTATTGCATTCATCGTTCTTTTAAACTTTAGTTCTGCGTTTTACTTCATTTATGGCACTATATTAGTGTTGCAGCAACCATTCTTGGAAGTATTACTATAGACATTAGATTTTTTTAGTCTCATTTTAGCTTTACTGCATAAACAAACATTGATTAATTAAATGTTTATTTTTTCAAAGAAAACAAAATATCAACACAAAAATTGTAGATTAACGTAACATTGTAGCTACAATTCATATTATAAAAAGTATTGCACTCATCGTTCTTGAAAACTTTAGTTCGGTCAGTAACTTCTTAAATACCACTCTATTTTTGCTGCAGCAACCATTCTTGCAAACATTACTATAGACATTAGATTTTTAATCTCATTTTAGCTTTACTACATAAACAAACATCGATTGATTAACTGTTTATTTTCTCAAAGAAAACAAAATATAAACAAAAAAGGTGTGGATTAACGACTTTAGCAGCTACAATATATATTATATACACTATCGCACTCATCGTTCTTTAGAACTTCAGTTCTACCAGTAATTTCTTTAATAGCTCTATATTATTGCTGCAGCAATCATTCTTGGAAACATTACTATAGACATTAATTTTTTTTTAGTCTCATTTTAGCTTTACTGCATAAACAAACATCGATTAATTAAATGTTTATTTTCTCAAAGAAAACAAAAGATAAACACAAATAAGTGTTGATTAACGTACTTTAGTAGCTACAATGTATATTATGAAAAGTATTGCATTCATCGTTCTTTTAAACTTTAGCTCTGCGTTTTACTTCATTTATGGCACTATATTAGTGTTGCAGCAACCATTCTTGGAAGTATTACTATAGACATTAGATTTTTTTAGTCTCATTTTAGCTTTACTGCATAAACAAACATTGATTAATTAAATGTTTATTTTTTCAAAGAAAACAAAATATCAACACAAAAATTGTAGATTAACGACTTTAGCAGCTACAATATATATTATAAACAGTATTGCACTCATCGTTCTTTAAAATTTTCGTTCTGGCAGTAATTTCTTTAATAGCACTAAATTAGTGCTGCAGCAACCATTCTTGAAAACATTACTATAGACATTAGTTTTTCTTTAGTCTCATTCTAGCTTTACTACATAAACAAACATCGATTGATTACATGTTTATATTCTCAAAGAAAACAAAATATAAACACAAAAGGTGTGGATTAACGACTTTAGCAGCTACAATATATATTATATACACTACGCACTCATCGTTCTTTAGAACTTCAGTTCTACCAGTAATTTCTTTAATAGCTCTATATTATTGCTGCAGCAATCATTCTTGGAAACATTACTATAGACATTAATTTTTTTTTAGTCTCATTTTAGCTTTACTGCATAAACAAACATCGATTAATTAAATGTTTATTTTCTCAAAGAAAACAAAAGATAAACACAAATAAGTGTTGATTAACGTACTTTAGTAGCTACAATGTATATTATAAAAAGTATTGCATTCATCGTTCTTTAAAACTTTAGTTCTGCCTTTTACTTCTTTTATAGCACTATATTAGTGTTGCAGCACAAATTCTTGGAAGTATTACTATAGACATTAGTTTTTCCTTTAGTCTCATTTTAGCTTTACTGCATAAACAAACATCGATTAATTAAATGTTTATTTTCTCAAAGAAAACAAAATATAAACATAAAAAGTGTGGATTAACGTAGTAGCTACAATTTATATTATTGCACTCACTGACAGTATTGCACTCATTGTTCTTTAAAACTTTAGGTTTGCCATTAATTTCTTTTATAGCACTATATTAGTGCTGCAGCAACCATTCTTTGAAACATTACGATAGACATTAGTTTTCATTTAGTCTCATTTTAGCTTTACTGCATAAACAAACATTGATTAATTAAATGTTTATTTTCTCAAAGAAAACAAAATATAAACACAAATAAATGTGGATTAACGTACTTTAGTAGCTACAATGTATATTATAAAAAGTATTGCATTCATCGTTCTTTAAAACTTTTGTTCTGCAATTTACTTCTTTTATAGCACTATATTAGTGTTACAGCAACCATTCTTGGAAACATTACTATAGACATTAGATTTTTTTAGTCTCATTTTATCTTTACTGCATAAACAAACATCGATTAATTAAATGTTTATTTTCTCAAAGAAAACAAAATATAAACATAAAAAGTGTGGATTAACGTAGTAGCTACAATTTATATTATTGCACTCACTGACAGTATTGCACTCATTGTTCTTTAAAACTTTAGGTTTGCCATTAATTTCTTTTATAGCACTATATTAGTGCTGCAGCAACCATTCTTTGAAACATTACTATAGACATTGGTTTTTTCTTTAGTCTCATTT
This sequence comes from Aurelia coerulea, assembly GCA_039566865.1. NCBI lineage: Eukaryota > Metazoa > Cnidaria > Scyphozoa > Semaeostomeae > Ulmaridae > Aurelia > Aurelia coerulea. The sequence continues at coordinate 19,342,341 of CM076945.1, forward strand.
TAGCTTTGACTGCATAAACAAACATTGATTAATTAAATGTTTATTTTTTCAAAGAAAAAAAAATATCAACACAAAAATTGTAGATTAACGTAACTTTGTAGCTACAATTCATATTATAAAAAGTATTGCACTCATCGTTCTTGAAAACTTTAGTTCGGTCAGTAACTTCTTAAATACCACTCTATTTTTGCCGCAGCAACCATTCTTGCAAATATTGCTATAGACATTAGATTTTTGTAATCTCACTTTAGCTTTACTGCATAAACAAACATCGATTAATTAGATGTTTATTTTCTCAAAGAAAACAAAATATAAACATAAAAAGTGTGGATTAACGTACTTTAGTAGCTACAATTTATATTATAAAAAGTATTGCATTCATCGTTCTTGAAAACTTTTGTTCTGCCTTTTACTTCTTTTATAGCACTATATTAGTGTTGCTGCAAAAATTCTTGAAAACATTACTATAGACATTAGCTTTTTCTTTAGTCTCATTTTAGCTTTGACTGCATAAACAAACATCGATTAATTAGATGTTTATTTTCTCAAAGAAAACAAAATATAAACACAAATAAGTGTGGATTAACGTACTTTAGTAGCTACAATGTATATAATAAAAATTATTGCACTCATCGCTCTTTAAAACTTTAGTTCTGCCTTTTACTTCTTTTATAGCACTATATTAGTGCTGCAGCAATCATTCTTGGAAACATTACTATAGACATTAGTTTTTTCTTTAGTCTTATTTTAGCTTTACTGCATAAACAAACATCGATTAATTAAATGTTTATTTTCTCAAAGAAAACAAAATATAAACATAAAAAGTGTGGATTAACGTAGTAGCTACAATTTATATTATTGCACTCATTGACAGTATTTCACTCATTGTTCTTTAAAACTTTAGGTTTGCCATTAATTTCTTTTATAGCACTATATTAGTGCTAATGCAACCATTGTTTGAAACATTACTATAGACATTAGTTTTTTCTTTAGTCTCATTTTAGCTTTGACTGCATAAACAAACATTGATTAATTAAATGTTTATTTTCTCAAAGAAAACAAAATCTCAACCCAAAAATTGTAGATTAACGTAATTTTGTAGCTACAATTCATATTATAAAAAGTATTGCACTCATCGTTCTTGAAAACTTTAATTCGGTCAGTAACTTCATAAATACCACTCTATTTTTGCTGCAGCAACCATTCTTGCAAACATTACTATAGACATTAGATTTGTCTTTAGTCTCGTTTTAGCTTTACTGCATAAACAAACATTGATTAATTAAATGTTTATTTTCTCAAAGAAAACAAAATATAAACACAAAAACTGTGAATTAACGTACTTTAGTAGCCATAATTCATATTATAAAGAGTATTGCACTCATTGTTCTTTAAAACTTCCGTTCTGCCAGTAATTTCTTTTAAAGCACTAAATTAGTGCTGCAGCAACCATTCTTAAAAAACATTACCATAGACATTAGTTTTTCCTTTAGTCTCATTTTAGCTTTACTACATAAACAAACATCGATTGATTACATGTTTATTTTCTCAAAGAAAACAAAATATAAAAACAAAAACTGTGAATTAACGTACTTTTATAGCCATAATTCATATTATAAAGAGTATTGCATTCATTGTTCTTTAAAACTTCTGTTCTGCCAGTAATTTCTTTTAAAGTACTAAATTAGTGCTGCAGCAACCATTCTTGAAAACATTACCATAGACATTAGTTTTTCCTTTAGTCTCATTTTAGCTTTACTGCATAAACAAACATCGATTAATTAAATGTTTATTTTCTCAAAGAAAACAAAATATAAACACAAATAAGTGTGGATTAACGTACTTTAGTAGCTACAATGTATATTATAAAAAGTATTTCATTCATCGTTCTTTAAAACTTTAGTTCTGCTTTTTACTTCATTTATGGCACTATATTAGTGTTGCAGCAACCATTCTTGGAAGTATTACTATAGACATTAGATTTTTTTAGTCTCATTTTAGCTTTACTGTATAAACAAACATCGATTGATTAAATGTTTATTTTCTCAAAGAAAACAAAATATAAACACAAAAAGTGTGAACTAACGTACTTTAGTAGCTACAATATATATTATAAACAGTATTGCACTCATTGTTCTTTAATACTTCCGTTCTGCCAGTAATTTCTTTTATGGCACTATATTAATGCTACAGCAACCATTCATGGAAATATTACTATAGACATTAGTTTTTTCTTTAGTCTCATTTTAGCTTTACTGCATAAACAAACATCGATTAATTAAATGTTTATTTTCTCAAAGAAAACAAAATATAAACATAAAAAGTGTGGATTAACGTACTTCAGTAGCTACAATTTATATTATTGCACTCACTGACAGTATTGCACTCATTGTTCTTTAAAACTTTAGGTTTGCCATTAATTCATTTTATAGCACTATATTAGTGCTGCAGCAACCATTCTTGGAAGTATTACTATAGACATTAGATTTTTTTAGTCTCATTTTAGCTTTACTGCATAAACAAACATCGATTGATTAGATGTTTATTTTCTCAAAGAAAACAAAATATAAACACAAAAAGTGTGGATTAAAGACTTTAGTAGCTACAATATATATTATAAACACTACGTACTCATCGTTCTTTAGAACTTCAGTTCTGCCTTTTTTTTCTTTTATTGCACTATATTAGTGCTGCAGCAATCATTCTTGGAAACATTACTATGGACATTAGTTTTTTCTTTAGTCTCATTTTAGCTTTACTGCATCAACAAACATCGATTAATTAAATGTTTATTTTCTCAAAGAAAACAAAATATAAACATAAAAAGTGTGGATTAACGTAGTAGCTACAATTTACATTATTGCACTCACTGACAGTATTGCACTCATTGTTCTTTAAAACTTTAGGTTTGCCATTAATTTCCTTTATAGCACTATATTAGTGCTGCGGCAACCATTCTTTGAAACATTACTATAGACATTAGTTTTTTCTTTAGTCTCATTTAAGCTTTGACTGCATAAACAAACATTGATTAATTAAATGTTTATTTTCTCAAAGAAAACAAAATATCAACACAAAAATTGTAGATTAACGTAACTTTGTAGCTACAATTCATATTATAAAAAGTATTGCACTTATCGTTCTTGAAAACTTTAGTTCGGTCAGTAACTTCTTAAATACCACTCTATTTTTGCTGCAGCAACCATTCTTGCAAACATTACTATAGACATTAGATTTTTTTAAACTCATTTTAGCTTTACTGCATAAACAAACATCGATTAATTAGATGTTTATTTTCTCAAAGAAAGCAAAATATCACGCAAAAAGTGTGAATTATCGTAACTTAGTAGCTACAATTTATATTATAAAAAGTATTGCACTAATCGTTCTTTAAAACTTTAGTTCGGTCATTAACTTCTTAAATAGCACTCTGTTAGTGTTGCAGCAACCATTGTTGCAAATAGACAACAACCATCTATAGACATTAGATTTTTTTTAGTCTCATTTTAGCTTTACTGCATAAACAAACATCGACTAATTAACTGTTTATCTTCTCAAAAAAACAAAATATCAACGCAAAAAGTGTGGATTAAGGTAACTTAGTAGCTAGAATGTATATTATAAAAAGTATTGCGCTAATCGTTCTTTAAAACTTTAGTTCGGTCAGTAACTTCTTAAATACCACTCTATTAGTACTGCATCAACCATTCTTGCAAACATTACTATAGAAATTAAATTTTTTTAGTCTCATTTTAGCTTTACTGCATCAACAAACATCGATTAATTAAATGTTTATTTTCTCAAAGAAAACAAAATATATGCACAAAATGAGTGGATTAACGTACTTTAGTAGCTACAATATATGTTATAAACAGCATTGCACTCATGGTTCTTTAAAACTTCCGTTCTGCCAGTAATTTCTTTATAGCACTAAATTAGCTCTGCAGCAACCATTCTTGGAAATATTACTATAGACATTAGTTTTTTCTCTAGTCTCATTTCAGCTTTACTGCATAAACAAACATCGATTATTTAAGTGTTTATTTTCTCAAAGAAAACAAAATATATACATCAAATGTGTGGATTAACGTACTTTAGTAGCTATAATATATGTTATAGACACTATTGCACTCATCGTTCTTTAAAACTTCCGTTCTGCCAGTAATTTCTTTATAGCACTAAATTAGTTCTGCAGCAACCATTCTTGGAAACATTACTATAGACATTAGTTTTTTCTTTAGTCTCATTTTAGCTTTACTGCATAAATAAGCATCGATTGATTAAATTTTTATTTTCTCAAAGAAAATAAAATATAAACACAAAATGTGTGGATTAACGTACTTTAGTAGCTACAATATATGTTATAAACAGTATTGCATTCATGGTTCTTTAAAACTTCCGTTCTACCAGTAATTTCTTTTTAGCACTATATTAGTGCTGCAGCAATCATTCTTGGAAACACTACTATAGACATTATTTTTCTTTAGTCTCATTTTAGCTTTACTGCATAAACAAGCATCGATTGATTACATGTTTATTTTCTCAAAGAAAACAAAATATAAACACAAAAATTCTGGATTAACGACTTTAGTAGCTACAATATATATTATAAACACTACGTACTCATCGTTCTTTAGAACTTCAGTTCTGCAAGTAATTTCTTTTATAGCTCTATATTATTGCTGCAGCAATCATTCTTAGAAACATTACCATAGACATTAGTTTTTTCTTTAGTCTCATTTTAGATTTACTGCATAAACAAACATCGATTAATTAAATGTTTATTTTCTCAAAAAAAAAATTATGAACATAAAAAGTGTAGATTGATGTATTTTAGTTGCTACAATTTATATTATAAAAAGTATTGCATTCATCGTTCATTAAAACTTTTGTTCTGCCTTTTACTTCTTTTATAGCACTATATTAGTGCTGCAGCAATCATTCTTGGAAACACTACTATAGACATTATTTTTTTTAAGTCTCATTTTAGCTTTACTGCATAAACAAACATCGGTTAATTAAATGTATATTTTCTCAAAGAAAACAAAATATAAACACAAAAAGTGTGGATTAACGACTTTAGTAGCTACAATATATATTATAAACATTACGTACTCATCGTTCCTTAGAACGTCAGTTCTGCCATTAATTTCTTTTATAGCACTATATTAGTGCTGCAGCAACCATTGTTCCAAACATTACCATAGACATTAGATTTGTCTTTAGTCTCGTTTTAGCTTTACTGCATAAACAAACATCGATTAACTAAATGTTTATTTTCTCAATGAAAACAAAATATAAACACAAAAAGTGTGGATTAACGTACTTTTGTAGCTACAATATATATTATAAAAAGTACTGCACTCATCGTTCTTGAAAACTTTAGTTCGGTCAGTAACTTCTTAAATACCACTCTATTTTTGCTGCAGCAACCATTCTTGCAAACATTACTATAGACATTAGATTTGTCTTTAGTCTCGTTTTAGCTTTACTGCATAAACAAACATCGATTAACTAAATGTTTATTTTCTCAAAGAAAACAAAATATAAACACAAAAAGTGTGGATTAACGTACTTTTGTAGCTACAATATATATTATAAAAGTATTGCATTCATCGTTCTTTAAAACTTTCGTTCTGGCAGTAGTTTCTTTTAAAGCACTAAATTATTGCCGCAGCAACCATTCTTGAAAACATTACCATAGACATTAGTTTTTTCTTTAGTCTCATTTTAGCATTACTGCATAAAAAAACATCGATTAATTAAATGTTTATTTTCTGAAAAAAAAACCATATTTAGACACAAAAAGTGTGGATTAACGTACTTTAGTAGCTATAATTTATATTTTAAAAAGTATTGCACTCATCGTTCTTTAAAACTTTAGTCCCGCCTTTTACTTCTTTTATAGCACTATATTAGTGCTGCAGCAACCATTCTTGGAAACAATACTATAGACATCAGTTTCATTTTTAGTCTCATTTTGGCTTTACTGCATAAACAAACATCAATTGATTAAATGTTTATTTTCTCAAAGAAAACAAAATATCAACACAAAAATTGTGGATTAACGTAACTTAGTAGCTACAATATATATTATAAACACTACGTACTCATCGTTCTTTTGAACTTCAGTTCTGCCTTTTACTTCATTTATAGCACTATATCAGTGCTGCAGCAATCATTCTTGGAAACATTACTATAGACATTAGTTTTTTCTTTAGTCTCATTTTAGCTTTACTGCATAAACAAACATCGATTAATTAAATGTTTATTTTCTCAAAGAAAACAAAATATAAACATAAAAAGTGTGGACTAACGTAGTAGCTACAATTTATATTATTGCACTCACTGACAGTATTGCACTCATTGTTCTTTAAAACTTTAGGTTTGCCATTAATTTCTTTTATAGCACTATATTAGTGCTGCAGCAACCATTCTTTGAAACATTACTATAGACATTGGTTTTTTCTTTAGTCTCATTCTAGCTTTACTACATAAACAAACATCGATTGATTACATGTTTATTTTCTCAAAGAAAACAAAATATAAACACAAAAGGTGTGGATTAACGACTTTAGCAGCTACAATATATATTATATACACTACGTACTCATCGTTCTTTAGAACTTCAGTTCTACCAGTAATTTCTTTTATAGCTCTATATTATTGCTGCAGCAATCATTCTTGGAAACATTACTATAGACATTAATTTTTTTTTTAGTCTCATTTTAGCTTTACTGCATAAACAAACATCGATTATATAAATGTTTATTTTCTCAAAGAAAACAAAAGATAAACACAAATAAGTGTTGATTAACGTACTTTAGTAGCTACAATGTATATTATAAAAAGTATAGCATTCATCGTTCTTTAAAACTTTATTTCTGCCTTTTACTTCTTTTATAGCACTATATTAGTGTTGCAGCACAAATTCTTGGAAGTATTACTATAGACATCAGTTTCAGTTTTAGTCTCATTTTAGCTTTACTGCATAAACAAACATCGATTAATTAAATGTTTATTTTCTGAAAAAAAACCATATTTAGACAAAAAAAGTGTGGATTAACGTACTTTAGTAGCTATAATTTATATTTTAAAAAGTATTGCACTCATCGTTCTTTAAGACTTTAGTCCCGCCTTTTACTTCTTTTATAGCACTATATTAGTGCTGCAGCAACCATTCTTGGAAACAATACTATAGACATCAGTTTCATTTTTAGTCTCATTTTGGCTTTACTGCATAAACAAACATCAATTGATTAAATGTTTATTTTCTCAAAGAAAACAAAATATCAACACAAAAAGTGTGGATTAACGTAACTTAGTAGCTACAATATATATTGCAAAAAGTATTGTTCTCATCGTCCTTTAGAACTTTTATTCTGCCATTAATTTCTTTTATAGCACTATATTATTGCTGCAGCAATCATTCTTGGAAACATTACTATAGACATTAATTTTTTCTTTAGTCTCATTTTAGCTTTACTGCATAAACAAACATCGATTAAAAAAATATTTATTTTCTCAAAGAAAACAAAATATAAACACAAAAAGTGTGGATTAATGATATTAGTAGCTACAATATATATTATAAACACTACGTACTCATCGTTCTTTAGAACTTCAGTTCTGCCTTTTACTTCTTTTATAGCACTATATCAGTGCTGCAGCAATCATTCTTGGAAACATTACTATAGACATTAGTTTTTTCTTTAGTCTCATTTTAGCTTTACTGCATAAACAAACATCGATTAATTAAATGTTTATTTTCTCAAAGAAAACAAAATATAAACATAAAAAGTGTGGACTAACGTAGTAGCTACAATTTATATTATTGCACTCACTGACAGTATTGCACTCATTGTTCTTTAAAACTTTAGGTTTGCCATTAATTTCTTTTATAGCACTATATTAGTGCTGCAGCAACCATTCTTTGAAACATTACTATAGACATTGGTTTTTTCTTTAGTCTCATTCTAGCTTTACTACATAAACAAACATCGATTGATTACATGTTTATTTTCTCAAAGAAAACAAAATATAAACACAAAAGGTGTGGATTAACGACTTTAGCAGCTACAATATATATTATATACACTACGTACTCATCGTTCTTTAGAACTTCAGTTCTACCAGTAATTTCTTTTATAGCTCTATATTATTGCTGCAGCAATCATTCTTGGAAACATTACTATAGACATTAATTTTTTTTTTAGTCTCATTTTAGCTTTACTGCATAAACAAACATCGATTATATAAATGTTTATTTTCTCAAAGAAAACAAAAGATAAACACAAATAAGTGTTGATTAACGTACTTTAGTAGCTACAATGTATATTATAAAAAGTATAGCATTCATCGTTCTTTAAAACTTTATTTCTGCCTTTTACTTCTTTTATAGCACTATATTAGTGTTGCAGCACAAATTCTTGGAAGTATTACTATAGACATCAGTTTCAGTTTTAGTCTCATTTTAGCTTTACTGCATAAACAAACATCGATTAATTAAATGTTTATTTTCTGAAAAAAAACCATATTTAGACAAGAAAAGTGTGGATTAACGTACTTTAGTAGCTATAATTTATATTTTAAAAAGTATTGCACTCATCGTTCTTTAAGACTTTAGTCCCGCCTTTTACTTCTTTTATAGCACTATATTAGTGCTGCAGCAACCATTCTTGGAAACAATACTATAGACATCAGTTTCATTTTTAGTCTCATTTTGGCTTTACTGCATAAACAAACATCAATTGATTAAATGTTTATTTTCTCAAAGAAAACAAAATATCAACACAAAAAGTGTGGATTAACGTAACTTAGTAGCTACAATATATATTGCAAAAAGTATTGTTCTCATCGTCCTTTAGAACTTTTATTCTGCCATTAATTTCTTTTATAGCACTATATCATTGCTGCAGCAATCATTCTTGGAAACATTACTATAGACATTAATTTTTTTCTTTAGTCTCATTTTAGCTTTACTGCATAAACAAACATCGATTAAAAAAATATTTATTTTCTCAAAGAAAACAAAATATAAACACAAAAAGTGTGGATTAATGATATTAGTAGCTACAATATATATTATAAACACTACGTACTCATCGTTCTTTAGAACTTCAGTTCTGCCTTTTACTTCTTTTATAGCACTATATCAGTGCTGCAGCAATCATTCTTGGAAACATTACTATAGACATTAGTTTTTTCTTTAGTCTCATTTTAGCTTTACTGCATAAACAAACATCGATTAATTAAATGTTTATTTTCTCAAAGAAAACAAAATATAAACATAAAAAGTGTGGACTAACGTAGTAGCTACAATTTATATTATTGCACTCACTGACAGTATTGCACTCATTGTTCTTTAAAACTTTAGGTTTGCCATTAATTTTTTTATAGCACTATATTAGTGCTGCAGCAACCATTCTTTGAAACATTACTATAGACATTGGTTTTTTCTTTAGTCTCATTCTAGCTTTACTACATAAACAAACATCGATTGATTACATGTTTATTTTCTCAAAGAAAACAAAATATAAACACAAAAGGTGTGGATTAACGACTTTAGCAGCTACAATATATATTATATACACTACGTACTCATCGTTCTTTAGAACTTCAGTTCTACCAGTAATTTCTTTTATAGCTCTATATTATTGCTGCAGCAATCATTGTTGGAAACATTACTATAGACATTAATTTTTTTTTTTAGTCTCATTTTAGCTTTACTGCATAAACAAACATCGATTATATAAATGTTTATTTTCTCAAAGAAAACAAAAGATAAACACAAATAAGTGTTGATTAACGTACTTTAGTAGCTACAATGTATATTATAAAAAGTATTGCATTCATCGTTCTTTAAAACTTTAGTTCTGCCTTTTACTTCTTTTATAGCACTATATTAGTGTTGCAGCACAAATTCTTGGAAGTATTACTATAGACATCAGTTTCAGTTTTAGTCTCATTTTAGCTTTACTGCATAAACAAACATCGATTAATTAAATGTTTATTTTCTGAAAAAAAACCATATTTAGACACAAAAAGTGTGGATTAACGTACTTTAGTAGCTATAATTTATATTTCAAAAAGTATTGCACTCATCGTTCTTTAAGACTTTAGTCCCGCCTTTTACTTCTTTTATAGCACTATATTAGTGCTGCAGCAACCATTCTTGGAAACAATACTATAGACATCAGTTTCATTTTTAGTCTCATTTTGGCTTTACTGCATAAACAAACATCAATTGATTAAATGTTTATTTTCTCAAAGAAAACAAAATATCAACACAAAAAGTGTGGATTAACGTAACTTAGTAGCTACAATATATATTGCAAAAAGTATTGTTCTCATCGTCCTTTAGAACTTTTATTCTGCCATTAATTTCTTTTATAGCACTATATTATTGCTGCAGCAATCATTCTTGGAAACATTACTATAGACATTAATTTTTTCTTTAGTCTCATTTTAGCTTTACTGCATAAACAAACATCGATTAAAAAAATATTTATTTTCTCAAAGAAAACAAAATATAAACACAAAAAGTGTGGATTAATGATATTAGTAGCTACAATATATATTATAAACACTACGTACTCATCGTTCTTTAGAACTTCAGTTCTGCCTTTTACTTCTTTTATAGCACTATATCAGTGCTGCAGCAATCATTCTTGGAAACATTACTATAGACATTAGTTTTTTCTTTAGTCTCATTTTAGCTTTACTGCATAAACAAACATCGATTAATTAAATGTTTATTTTCTCAAAGAAAACAAAATATAAACATAAAAAGTGTGGACTAACGTAGTAGCTACAATTTATATTATTGCACTCACTGACAGTATTGCACTCATTGTTCTTTAAAACTTTAGGTTTGCCATTAATTTTTTTATAGCACTATATTAGTGCTGCAGCAACCATTCTTTGAAACATTACTATAGACATTGGTTTTTTCTTTAGTCTCATTCTAGCTTTACTACAGAAACAAACATCGATTGATTACATGTTTATTTTCTCAAAGAAAACAAAATATAAACACAAAAGGTGTGGATTAACGACTTTAGCAGCTACAATATATATTATATACACTACGTACTCATCGTTCTTTAGAACTTCAGTTCTACCAGTAATTTCTTTTATAGCTCTATATTATTGCTGCAGCAATCATTCTTGGAAACATTACTATAGACATTAATTTTTTTTTTAGTCTCATTTTAGCTTTACTGCATAAACAAACATCGATTATATAAATGTTTATTTTCTCAAAGAAAACAAAAGATAAACACAAATAAGTGTTGATTAACGTACTTTAGTAGCTACAATGTATATTATAAAAAGTATTGCATTCATCGTTCTTTAAAACTTTAGTTCTGCCTTTTACTTCTTTTATAGCACTATATTAGTGTTGCAGCACAAATTCTTGGAAGTATTACTATAGACATTCGTTTTCCTTTAGTCTCATTTTAGCTTTACTGCATAAACAAACATTGATTAATTAAATGTTTATTTTCTCAAAGAAAACAAAATATAAACACAAATAAATGTGGATTAACGTACTTTGGTAGCTACAATGTATATTATAAAAAGTATTGCATTCATCGTTCTTTAAAACTTTTGTTCTGCAATTTACTTCTTTTATAGCACTATATTAGTGTTGCAGCAACCATTCTTGGAAACATTACTATAGACATTACATTTTTTTAGTCTCATTTTAGCTTTACTGCATAAACAAACATCGATTAATTTGATGTTTATTTTCTCAAAGAAAACAAAATATAAACATAAAAAGTGTGGATTAACGTAACTTTGTAGCTACAATTCATATTATAAAAAGTATTGCACTCATCGTTCTTGAAAACTTTAGTTCGGTCAGTAACTTCTTAAATACCACTCTATTTTTGCCGCAGCAACCATTCTTGCAAACATTGCTATAGACATTAGATTTTTTTAATCTCACTTTAGCTTTACTGCATAAACAAACATCGATTAATTAGATGCTTATTTTCTCAAAGAAAACAAAATATAAACATAAAAAGTGTGGATTAACGTACTTTAGTAGCTACAATGTATATAATAAAAAGTATTGCATTCATCGTTCTTTAAAACTTTAGTTCTGCCTTTTACTTCTTTTATTGCACTATATTAGTGCTGCAGCAATCATTCTTGGAAACATTACTATAGACATTAGTTTTTTCTTTAGTCTTATTTTAGCTTTACTGCATAAACAAACATCGATTAATTAAATGTTTATTTTCTCAAAGAAAACAAAATATAAACATAAAAAGTGTGGATTAACGTAGTAGCTACAATTTATATTATTGCACTCACTGACAGTATTGCACTCATTGTTCTTTAAAACTTTAGGTTTGCCATTAATTTCTTTTATAGCACTATATTAGTGCTAAAGCAACCATTTTGTTTGAAACATTACTATAGACATTAGTTTTTTCTTTAGTCTCATTTTAGCTTTGACTGCATAAACAAACATTGATTAATTAAATGTTTATTTTCTCAAAGAAAACAAAATATCAACCCAAAAATTGTAGATTAACGTAATTTTGTAGCTACAATTCATATTATAAAAAGTATTGCACTCATCGTTCTTGAAAACTTTAATTCGGTCAGTAACTTCATAAATACCACTCTATTTCTGCTGCAGCAACCATTCTTGCAAACATTACTATAGACATTAGATTTGTCTTTAGTCTCGTTTTAGCTTTACTGCATAAACAAACATTGATTAATTAAATGTTTATTTTCTCAAGGAAAACAAAATATAAACACAAAAAGTGTGAATTATCGTAACTTAGTAGCTACAATTTATATTATAAAAAGTATTGCACTCATTGTTCTTTAAAACTTCGGTTCTGCCAGTAATTTCTTTCAAAGCACTAAATTAGTGCTGCAGGTTTATTAGGTAAATTAGGTTTGCCATTAATTTCTTTTATAGCACTATATTAGTGCTGCAGCAACCATTCTTTGAAACATTACTATAGACATTAGTTTTTTCTTTTGTCTCATTTTAGCTTTGACTGCATAAACAAACATTGATTAATTAAATGTTTATTTTCTCAAAGAAAACAAAATATCAGCACAAAAATTGTGGATTAACGTAACTTTGTAGCTACAATTCATATTATAAAAAGTATTGCACTCATCGTTCTTGAAAACTTTAGTTCGGTCAGTAACTTCTTAAATACCACTCTATTTTTGCTGCAGCAACCATTCTTGCAAACATTACTATAGACATTAGATTTTTTTAATCTCATTTTAGCTTTACTGCATAAACAAACATCGATTAATTAGATGTTTATTTTCTCAAAGAAAACAAAATGTAAACACAAATAAGTGTTGATTAACGTACTTTAGTAGCTACAATGTATGTTATAAAACGTATTGCACTCATCGTTCTTTAAAACTTTAGTTCTGCCTTTTACTTCTTTTATAGCACTATAATGGTGTTGCAGCAACCATTCTTGGAAGTATTACTATAGACATTAGATTTTTTTAGTCTCATTTTAGCTTTACTGTAATTATAATCTTTATAATTACAGTAATTTTGCTTATATATTTTGCTTTCTTTGAGAAAATAAACATCTAATTAATCGATGTTTGTTTATGCAGTAAAGCTAAAATGAGATTAAAAAAATCTAATGTCTATAGTAATGTTTGCAAGAATGGTTGCTGCAGCAAAAATAGAGTGGTATTTAAGAAGTTACTGACCGAACTAAAGTTTCAAGAACGATAAGTGCAATACTTTTTATAATATGAATTGTAGCTACAAAGTTACGTTAATCTACAATTTTTGTGTTGATATTTTGTTTTCTTTGAGAAAATAAACATTTAATTAATCAATGTTTGTTTATGCAATATACTAATTAGATGTTTATTTTCTCAAAGAAAACAAAATATAAACATAAAAAGTGTTGATTAACGTAGTAGCTACAATTTATATTATTGCACTCACTGACAGTATTGCACTCATTGTTCTTTAAAACTTTAGGTTTGCCATTAATTTCTTTTGTAGCACTATATTAGTGCTGCAGCAACCATTCTTTGAAACATTACTATAGACATTGGTTTTTTTTTAGTCTCATTTTAGCTTTACTGCATAAACAAACATCGATTAATTAAATGTTTATTTAATTATAATAGATTTAACTTCATAAATACCACTCTATTTTTGCTGCAGCAACCATTCTTGCAAACATTACTATAGACATTAGATTTGTCTTTAGTCTCGTTTTAGCTTTACTGCATAAACAAACATTGATTAATTAAATGTTTATTTTCTCAAAGAAAACAAAATATAAACACAAAAAGTGTGAATTATCGTAACTTAGTAGCTACAATTTATATTATAAAAAGTATTGCACTCATTGTTCTTTAAAACTTCGGTTCTGCCAGTAATTTCTTTCAAAGCACTAAATTAGTGCTGCAGCAACCATTCTTGAAAACATTACCATAGACATTAGTTTTTACTTTAGTCTCATTTTAGCTTTACTTCATAAACAAACATCGATTGATTACATGTTTATTTTCTCAAAGAAAACAAAATATAAACACAAAAACTGTGAATTAACGTACTTTTATAGCCATAATTCATATTATAAAGAGTATTGCATTCATTGTTCTTTAAAACTTCCGTTCTGCCAGTAATTTCTTTTAAAGTACTAAATTAGTGCTGTAGCAACCATTCTTGAAAACATTACCATAGACATTAGTTTTTCCTTTAGTCTCATTTTAGCTTTACTGCATAAACAAACATCGATTAATTAAATGTTTATTTTCTCAAAGAAAACAAAATATAAACACAAATAAGTGTGGATTAACGTACTTTAGTAGCTACAATGTATATTATGAAAAGTATTGCATTCATCGTTCTTTAAAACTTTAGTTCTGCTTTTTACTTCATTTATGGCACTATATTAGTGTTGCAGCAACCATTCTTGGAAGTATTACTATAGACATTAGATTTTTTTAGTCTCATTTTAGCTTTACTGCATAAACAAACATCGACTAATTAACTGTTTATCTTCTCAAAAAAACAAAATATCAACGCAAAAAGTGTGGATTAAGGTAACTTAGTAGCTAGAATGTATATTATAAAAAGTATTGCGCTAATCGTTCTTTAAAACTTTAGTTCGGTCAGTAACTTCTTAAATACCACTCTATTAGTACTGTATCAACCATTCTTGCAAACACTACTATAGACATTAAATTTTTTTAGTTTCATTTTAGCTTTACTGCATAAACAAACATCGATTAATTAAATGTTTATTTTCTCAAAGAAAACAAAATATAAACATAAAAAGTGTGGATTAACGTACTTCAGTAGCTACAATTTATATTATTGCACTCACTGACAGTATTGCACTCATTGTTCTTTAAAACTTTAGGTTTGCCATTAATTTCTTTTATAGCACTATATTAGTGCTGCAGCAACCATTCTTTGAAACATTACTATAGACATTAGTTTTTTCTTTTGTCTCATTTTAGCTTTGACTGCATAAACAAACATTGATTAATTAAATGTTTATTTTCTCAAAGAAAACAAACTATATACATCAAATGTGTGGATTAACGTACTTTTGTAGATATAATATATGTTATAGACAGTATTGCATTCATGGTTCTTTAAAACTTCCGTTCTACCAGTAATTTCTTTTTAGCACTATATTAGTGCTGCAGCAATCATTCTTGGAAACACTACTATAGACATTGGTTTTTTCTTTAGTCTCATTTTAGCTTTACTGCATAAACAAACATCGATTAATTAAATGTTTATTTTCTCAAAGAAAACAAAAGATAAACACAAATAAGTGTTGATTAACGTACTTTAGTAGCTACAATGTATATTATAAAAAATATTGCATTCATCGTTCTTTAAAACTTTAGTTCTGCCTTTTACTTCTTTTATAGCACTATATTAGTGTTGCAGCACAAATTCTTGGAAGTATTACTATAGACATTAGTTTTCCTTTAGTCTCATTTTAGCTTTACTGCATAAACAAACATTGATTAATTAAATGTTTATTTTCTCAAAGAAAACAAAATATAAACACAAATAAATGTGGATTAACGTACTTTAGTAGCTACAATGTATATTATAAAAAGTATTGCATTCATCGTTCTTTAAAACTTTTGTTCTGCAATTTACTTCTTTTATAGCACTATATTAGTGTTGCAGCAACCATTCTTGGAAACATTACTATAGACATTAGATTTTTTTAGTCTCATTTTAGCTTTACTGCATAAACAAACATCGATTAATTAAATGTTTATTTTCTCAAAGAAAACAAAATATAAACATAAAAAGTGTGGATTAACGTAGTAGCTACAATTTATATTATTGCACTCACTGACAGTATTGCACTCATTGTTCTTTAAAACTTTAGGTTTGCCATTTATTTCTTTTATAGCACTATATTAGTGCTGCAGCAACCATTCTTTGAAACATTACTATAGACATAGGTTTTTTCTTTAGTCTCATTTTAGCTTTGACTTCATAAACAAACATTGATTAATTAAATGTTTATTTTTTCAAAGAAAACAAAATATCAACACAAAAATTGTAGATTAACGTAACTTTGTAGCTACAATTCATATTATAAAAAGTATTGCACTCATCGTTCTTGAAAACTTTAGTTCGGTCAGTAACTTCTTAAATACCACTCTATTTTTGCCGCAGCAACCATTCTTGCAAACATTGCTATAGAAATTAGATTTTTTTAATCTCATTTTAGCTTTACTGCATAAACAAACATCGATTAATTAGATGTTTATTTTCTCAAAGAAAACAAAATATAAACATAAAAAGTGTGGATTAACGTAGTAGCTACAATTTATATTATTGCACTCACTGACAGTATTGCACTCATTGTTCTTTAAAACTTTATGTTTGCCATTAATTTCTTTTGTAGCACTATATTAGTGCTACAGCAACCATTCTTTGAAACATTACTATAGACATTGGTTTTTTTTTTAGTCTCATTTTAGCTTTACTGCATAAACAAACATCGATTAATTAAATGTTTATTTTCTCAAAGAAAACAAAAGATAAACACAAATAAGTGTTGATTAACGTACTTTAGTAGCTACAATGTATATTATAAAAAGTATTGCATTCATCGTACTTTAAAACTTTAGTTCTGCCTTTTACTTCTTTTATAGCACTATATTAGTGTTGCAGCAACCATTCTTGGAAACATTACTATAGACATTAGATTTTTTTAGTCTCATTTTAGCTTTACTGCATAAACAAACATTGATTAATTAAATGTTTATTTTTTCAAAGAAAACAAAATATCAACACAAAAATTGTAGATTAACGTAGTAGCTACAATTTATATTATTGCACTCACTGACAGTATTGCACTCATTGTTCTTTAAAACTTTATGTTTGCCATTAATTTCTTTTGTAGCACTATATTAGTGCTGCAGCAACCATTCTTTGAAACATTACTATAGACATTGGTTTTTTTTTAGTCTCATTTTAGCTTTACTGCATAAACAAACATCGATTAATTAAATGTTTATTTTCTCAAAGAAAACAAAAGATAAACACAAATAAGTGTTGATTAACGTACTTTAGTAGCTACAAAGGTATATTATAAAAAGTATTGCATTCATCGTTCTTTAAAACTTTAGTTCTGCCTTTTACTTCTTTTATAGCACTATATTAGTGTTGCAGCACAAATTCTTGGAAGTATTACTATAGACATTAGTTTTTCCTTTAGTCTCATTTTAGCTTTACTGCATAAACAAACATTGATTAATTAAATGTTTATTTTCTCAAAGAAAACAAAATATAAACACAAATAAATGTGGATTAACGTACTTTAGTAGCTACAATGTATATTATAAAAAGTATTGCACTCATTGTTCTTTAAAACTTTAGGTTTGCCATTAATTTCTTTTATAGCACTATATTAGTGCTGCAGCAACCATTCTTTGAAACATTACTATAGACATTAGTTTTCCTTTAGTCTCATTTTAGCTTTACTGCATAAACAAACATTGATTAATTAAATGTTTATTTTCTCAAAGAAAACAAAATATAAACACAAATAAATGTGGATTAACGTACTTTAGTAGCTACAATGTATATTATAAAAAGTATTGCATTCATCGTTCTTTAAAACTTTTGTTCTGCAATTTACTTCTTTTATAGCACTATATTAGTGTTACAGCAACCATTCTTGGAAACATTACTATAGACATTAGATTTTTTTAGTCTCATTTTATCTTTACTGCATAAACAAACATCGATTAATTAAATGTTTATTTTCTCAAAGAAAACAAAATATAAACATAAAAAGTGTGGATTAACGTAGTAGCTACAATTTATATTATTGCACTCACTGACAGTATTGCACTCATTGTTCTTTAAAACTTTAGGTTTGCCATTAATTTCTTTTATAGCACTATATTAGTGCTGCAGCAACCATTCTTTGAAACATTACTATAGACATTAGTTTTTCTTTAGTCTCATTTTAGCTTTACTGCATAAACAAACATCGATTAATTAAATGTTTATTTTCTCAAAGAAAACAAAATATAAACATAAAAAGTGTGGATTAACGTACTTTAGTAGCTACAATTTATATTATAAAAAGTATTGCATTCATCGTTCTTGAAAACTTTTGTTCTGCCTTTTACTTCTTTTATAGCACTATATTAGTGTTGCTGCAAAAATTCTTGAAAACATTACTATAGACATTAGCTTTTTCTTTAGTCTCATTTTAGCTTTGACTGCATAAACAAACATCGATTAATTAGATGTTTATTTTCTCAAAGAAAACAAAATATAAACACAAATAAGTGTGGATTAACGTACTTTAGTAGCTACAATGTATATAATAAAAATTATTGCATTCATCGCTCTTTAAAACTTTAGTTCTGCCTTTTACTTCTTTTATAGCACTATATTAGTGCTGCAGCAATCATTCTTGGAAACATTACTATAGACATTAGTTTTTTCTTTAGTCTTATTTTAGCTTTACTGCATAAACGAACATCGATTGGTTAAATGTTTATTTTCTCAAAGAAAACAAAATATAAACATAAAAAGTGTGGATTAACGTAGTAGCTACAATTTATATTATTGCACTCATTGACAGTATTGCACTCATTGTTCTTTAAAACTTTAGGTTTGCCATTAATTTCTTTTATAGCACTATATTAGTGCTAATGCAACCATTGTTTGAAACATTACTATAGACATTAGTTTTTTCTTTAGTCTCATTTTAGCTTTGACTGCATAAACAAACATTGATTAATTAGATGTTTATTTTCTCAAAGAAAACAAAATATCAACCCAAAAATTGTAGATTAACGTAATTTTGTAGCTACAATTCATATTATAAAAAGTATTGCACTCATCGTTCTTGAAAACTTTAATTCGGTCAGTAACTTCATAAATACCACTCTATTTTTGCTGCAGCAACCATTCTTGCAAACATTACTATAGACATTAGATTTGTCTTTAGTCTCGTTTTAGCTTTACTGCATAAACAAACATTGATTAATTAAATGTTTATTTTCTCAAAGAAAACAAAATATAAACACAAAAACTGTGAATTAACGTACTTTAGTAGCCATAATTCATATTATAAAGAGTATTGCACTCATTGTTCTTTAAAACTTCCGTTCTGCCAGTAATTTCTTTTAAAGCACTAAATTAGTGCTGCAGCAACCATTCTTAAAAAACATTACCATAGACATTAGTTTTTCCTTTAGTCTCATTTTAGCTTTACTACATAAACAAACATCGATTGATTACATGTTTATTTTCTCAAAGAAAACAAAATATAAAAACAAAAACTGTGAATTAACGTACTTTTATAGCCATAATTCATATTATAAAGAGTATTGCATTCATTGTTCTTTAAAACTTCTGTTCTGCCAGTAATTTCTTTTAAAGTACTAAATTAGTGCTGCAGCAACCATTCTTGAAAACATTACCATAGACATTAGTTTTTCCTTTAGTCTCATTTTAGCTTTACTGCATAAACAAACATCGATTAATTAAATGTTTATTTTCTCAAAGAAAACAAAATATAAACACAAATAAGTGTGGATTAACGTACTTTAGTAGCTACAATGTATATTATAAAAAGTATTTCATTCATCGTTCTTTAAAACTTTAGTTCTGCTTTTTACTTCATTTATGGCACTATATTAGTGTTGCAGCAACCATTCTTGGAAGTATTACTATAGACATTAGATTTTTTTAGTCTCATTTTAGCTTTACTGTATAAACAAACATCGATTGATTAAATGTTTATTTTCTCAAAGAAAACAAAATATAAACACAAAAAGTGTGAACTAACGTACTTTAGTAGCTACAATATATATTATAAACAGTATTGCACTCATCGTTCTTTAATACTTCCGTTCTGCCAGTAATTTCTTTTATGGCACTATATTAATGCTACAGCAACCATTCATGGAAATATTACTATAGACATTAGTTTTTTCTTTAGTCTCATTTTAGCTTTACTGCATAAACAAACATCGATTAATTAAATGTTTATTTTCTCAAAGAAAACAAAATATAAACATAAAAAGTGTGGATTAACGTACTTCAGTAGCTACAATTTATATTATTGCACTCACTGACAGTATTGCACTCACTGTTCTTTAAAACGTTAGGTTTGCCATTAATTCATTTTATAGCACTATATTAGTGCTGCAGCAACCATTCTTGGAAGTATTACTATAGACATTAGATTTTTTTAGTCTCATTTTAGCTTTACTGCATAAACAAACATCGATTGATTAGATGTTTATTTTCTCAAAGAAAACAAAATATAAACACAAAAAGTGTGGATTAAAGACTTTAGTAGCTACAATATATATTATAAACACTACGTACTCATCGTTCTTTAGAACTTCAGTTCTGCCTTTTATTTCTTTTATTGCACTATATTAGTGCTGCAGCAATCATTCTTGGAAACATTACTATGGACATTAGTTTTTTCTTTAGTCTCATTTTAGCTTTACTGCATCAACAAACATCGATTAATTAAATGTTTATTTTCTCAAAGAAAACAAAATATAAACATAAAAAGTGTGGATTAACGTAGTAGCTACAATTTACATTATTGCACTCATTGACAGTATTGCACTCATTGTTCTTTAAAACTTTAGGTTTGCCATTAATTTCCTTTATAGCACTATATTAGTGCTGCGGCAACCATTCTTTGAAACATTACTATAGACATTAGTTTTTTCTTTAGTCTCATTTAAGCTTTGACTGCATAAACAAACATTGATTAATTAAATGTTTATTTTCTCAAAGAAAACAAAATATCAACACAAAAATTGTAGATTAACGTAACTTTGTAGCTACAATTCATATTATAAAAAGTATTGCACTTATCGTTCTTGAAAACTTTAGTTCGGTCAGTAACTTCTTATTAACGCCAGCGGTTCCTGCACTATCAAGTAGATTATCAAGACAGATTAACTATGAATAAGAGGCGCTGAGTGGCAGTATTTGGGTCGTATCGACTAATTAACTTTAAATACAACAATGAAGGAAACGCAATTCCTTTTCATTAATTTGAATGCTACAAATAACTTCATTGTTCTGAAAATGGTTGACTTTCAATGAGTGGTATTTTTAGAGTCATGTTTGGTAATTCACAGTTTGAACTCTGGACTTGAAGATGAAATGGTTGATAAGATGGGGCTTTTGTTGTTTTCAACCTCTGAATTGTTACTATTAATCTGCCACCATCTTGTATGGTGGCCTTACCGCTACTTCTTGACACTTTCACACACTGCTTTGACAAGACATACACTGCCGTTGGCTTACTGACGCCCCAGCCACTGGACTTTGTTTGGTAGTGATTATTGTAGAACTTCACCTCCTTTTGACTTTATGATTTGCTGGTCAGCAATTTATTTCTTCAATGGATAGCACAGTAACAAGATTGGCGATTCTCCTAAAAGGAACTACCAACCCAGTAACGTTTTAATCTACGACATAAACCACGATAATATACGATATTGTAAATCCTATAACGACTTTCAACGATTTTTTCGATAGCTGACTCTTTTCGGAAACCCTTCCCCGCTTGGGGATACTTTGGAGGCTTCTCCAGATATTTATAAATACACCATATATATCCACATATTGTTTTTGATTTTTTGTTTTTGGACGCGCCTCGCCGCTTCGCCGCTTGAGGATTTTTTTTTTTTTTTTTTTTTTTTAGGAGGCTTCTTTTTTTTTTTTTTTTTTTTTTATTCAATATAAAGATTTACAAGAATGAGGTACTTAAGACTATACTTACAAACTACTTAACTACATAACAAGGATGATAACCCGGGAAGCAAGAACCCATGACTATCCCAGGGTCATTACACAGAGAACATTTAACTAAAGTTACACCTAAAATCTACATTTACAAAAACAGCTACATATAAACGATGGTTACTGATAAATACAAACAAACGGAAATAGGAACAAAAAGAAAAGGCTTCTCCTGTTATTTATAATAAATACACCATGTATATCAACATATCAACTTTCAATCACTTTTTGTTTTTTATTTTTGGACGCGCTTCGCCGCTTGGGGATTTTATTTTATTTATAAATACACCATGTATATCAACATATCAACTTTCAATCACTTTTTGTTTTTGATATTTGGACGCGCTTCGCCGCTTGGGGATTTTATTTTATTTATAAATACACCATGTATATCGACATATCAACTTTCAATCACTTTTTGTTTTGTTTTTGTTTTTGGACGCGCTTCGCCGCTTGGGGATTTTATTTTGTTTATAAATACACCATGTATATCAACATATCAACTTTCAATCACTCTTGTTTTGTTTTTTGTTTTTGGACGCGCTTCGCCGCTTGGGGATTTTATTTATTTATAAATACACCATGTATATCAACATATCAACTTTCAATCACTTTTTGTTTTTGATTTTTGGACGCGCTTTGCCGCTTGGGGATTTTATTTTATTTATAAATACACAATGTATATCAACATATCAACTTTAAATCACTTTTTGTTTTTGTTTGTTTGTTTTTGTTTTTGGACGGGCTTCGCAGCTTGGGGATTTTTTGGAGGCTTCTCCTTTTATTTTTAAACACACCATGTATATCCACATCACAACTTTCAAACATTTTTTGTTTTTTTTATTTTTGGACGCGCTTCGCTGCTTGGGGATTTTTTGGAGGCTTCTCCTTTTATTTGTAAATATATCATGTATAACCATATAACAACTTTTCATCACTATTTTGAGGGCTTCCTCTTTTTGGATGCGCTTCCCCACTTGGGGATTTCTGGAGACTTCCCCAGTAATTTATAATACACCATATAATCACATAAAAACTTTCCATCACTTTTTTGAGGGCTTCCTCTTTTTGGACGCGCTTTGCTGCTGGGGGGGGGGGGGGGTTTATGGAGGCTTCTCCACTTATTCATAAATACACGTAGATACACCGTATATACTCGCATAAAAAACTTTCACATACTCTTTTTCAGACACGCTTTGCTGCTGGGGGATTTTTAGGAGGCTTTTCTGGTTATTTCTAACTACACTATGTATACTCACAAGAAACTTTCAATACTTTTTTTTTTTTTGAGAGCCTTCTTGCTTTTGGGAAGTGGCCTGGTTGAGAATATCACGGAGGGGATATACAAAGTAACCAAAAACTTACTGATGAGGCTTTGGTACAAAATGTGACTCATTTCGCCACAAATGGGGCCCATTTCCTATATGTTGACGTTTGTAATTCTTAAGGATAAGTTAACTGAAGGGTAATTGTACAATTACAACTAACTGCGATACGACCATGTATGGGGCAGCAACTAACCTTCCAGACTTGCTGAAAAGGCCAGATGCTGCCCAATGGTTTACTACCTACAATTTAAAACAAAAATAAGAATGATAAAAGAGGTGGGTGGGATAGGGTTGACAAGATGATATCAATTCTGTGTGGAAAATATCACTTCACTTTCACTGCTATAACAAGCATGTGGAGCACACCCTAAAGGTGTAGAGGACTGGGAGCTAATGGGAGGCATTCGTGCGTCACCTTGTCGTTAAAATACATTTACGCGAGCGTAAATGTTTCATTAACGCCAGCGGTTCCTGCACTATCAAGTAGATTATCAAGACAGATTAACTATGAATAAGAGGCGCTGAGTGGCAGTATTTGGGTCGTATCGACTAATTAACTTTAAATACAACAATGAAGGAAACGCAATTCCTTTTCATTAATTTGAATGCTACAAATAACTTCATTGTTCTGAAAATGGTTGACTTTCAATGAGTGGTATTTTTAGAGTCATGTTTGGTAATTCACAGTTTGAACTCTGGACTTGAAGATGAAATGGTTGATAAGATGGGGCTTTTGTTGTTTTCAACCTCTGAATTGTTACTATTAATCTGCCACCATCTTGTATGGTGGCCTTACCGCCAAGATACGCCCAAAACTACCACCCTGCGCCGCTTAGATTAACAAGAGAGTTAGGGTAGCCCAGGATATCTCCCTTGCAGACCCTGTACGTGTAGCTATTTACATACATATTTGAAGCCTGTTGTAACGATGAAACTTTGAACTGTGTATTTTGTGAGGGGTTTTTGTTGTTGTTACAAAATTTTTTGATAAGGGGGGGGATGGGCACGGTTAAACCAGGATTGTTAACCTGCAATAAATCTGGTTAAGCCTGGAAGGAAAATGGTTAGATATGACAAAAAAAAAGGGGGGGGGCAGGAATTTGTAAGCCTCTCAGTGGCAAAATTGAAAAGCCACCGGAAGAGAATGACATAAGCTGATCTTGGACATGGTTGCGGGCATGCCTTTACAACAAATAGATTCAAGTTGGGCACCCTCATTTTTGGGAGTGCTTTAATGTGCTTAATTAATTGCTGTTTACTTTCTCATAGGGTCTAAACTTCGTAATTCTATTACTGGTAACCTTGTTTTAATACAATATAAATGGGAGTGGTGGCGCTTGTTCATTTGAGTACAAGGGCTTTGGAGGGTGGTGAACAAGCCTTATTCATTCTTGAGCAAAGTAGTGGTTTTTATTCTGACACTTAACTTAATTTTACTGCATAGGGCCAAAACCTATTACAGATGTTGAACCATGGCTAGCATGTACCTTGTTACTCATACATACTTTAATTCTAATTCTGTGTTGATGCCAGCACAGGGACCTTAGCATGATACTATCCGCCCTTTGATTTCTTTACCATCAAGGGACTTTTACATAATATACCTTGTTTCTAACATACGTAGTAAATACCTAATTACTAATTCTGAGCTGATGCCAGCCCAGGGACCTTAGCATACTATCTGCCCTTTGACTTCTTTACCAACAAGGGACTTTTACATAAGATACATTGTTTCTAATATACGTACTTAATTACTAATTCTGTGCTGATGCCAGCACAGGGACCTTAGCATACAATCTGCCCTTTGACTTCTTTACCATCAAGGGACTTTTACATAATATACCTTGTTTCTAATATACGTACTTAATTACAAACTCTGTGCTGATGCCAGCCCAGGGACCTTAACATACTATCTGCCCGTTGACTGATTTACCATCAAGGGACTTTTACCTAATATACCTTGTTTCTAATATACATAATTAACTACTAATTATGTGCTGATGCCAGCCCAGGGACCTTAACATACTATCTGCCCTCTGACAGCATACCATCAAGGGACTTTTACATACGATGTGCCCTTTGTCTGCTTAAACGCAAGCACAGGGACTTTTACATACTAACTGCTGCCCTTTGACTGCTTGTGCAATCATGCGGATGGGCCTTGGCACACGGACTGCCTGATAAGGGGCAGGTCGTCAGCTTTTTTCTTGCTAGATTAGAGGTACTAGCTCCAGCTGCACAAACTGAAAACATTACAGATGCCCTTTGGCTGCTTTTCAATTTCATCACAACATGTATGTTTGTAATAATCTTTAATACACAATAACTTTTCCACCTATTCAAGAGCTGGTTGGCAGCTTTGTTTGGAACACTTCCTGTTGACTATCCTTACTTGCACAGCACTTGACCTTGATACAAAATGTTATGAATTTTGGTTGATTTGTGTCTTGATATTGAAGGACATTGAAGGATCCTGTTCATCAACGACTTGCATGAAATACCCATGATTATTCATTGGGCTACCTTTACAGAGTATCAGATAAGTGTTAGCTGAATTCAAGCAACAAACCTTCCTTCCAGCGCAATGAATCCACAAGCCAAACCTTTTAACCTTCGATCTTGTCTTGTTTCATTGTCACATTTCATTTAGGCCTTCTTCTTCCAACTGAATTTATCAGACGATATATTGATTGAATTTCACAATGATTGAAGTTCTACTGATGTAAGTTGGCCTGCCATTTTGTAAGTTGGTTTATACTTCATAGTCATGGTTTGATATTGACAAGATGATATCAATTCTGTGTGGAAAATATCACTTCACTTTCACTGCTATAACAAGCATGTGGAGCACACCCTAAAGGTGTAGAGGACTGGGAGCTAATGGGAGGCATTCGTGCGTCACCTTGTCGTTAAAATACATTTACGCGAGCGTAAATGTTTCAAATACCACTCTATTTTTGCTGCAGCAACCATTCTTGCAAACATTACTATAGACATTAGATTTTTTTAAACTCATTTTAGCTTTACTGCATAAACAAACATCGATTAATTAGATGTTTATTTTCTCAAAGAAAGCAAAATATCACGCAAAAAGTGTGAATTATCGTAACTTAGTAGCTACAATTTATATTATAAAAAGTATTGCACTAATCGTTCTTTAAAACTTTAGTTCGGTCATTAACTTCTTAAATAGCACTCTGTTAGTGTTGCAGCAACCATTGTTGCAAATAGACAACAACCATCTATAGACATTAGATTTTTTTTAGTCTCATTTTAGCTTTACTGCATAAACAAACATCGACTAATTAACTGTTTATCTTCTCAAAAAAACAAAATATCAACGCAAAAAGTGTGGATTAAGGTAACTTAGTAGCTAGAATGTATATTATAAAAAGTATTGCGCTAATCGTTCTTTAAAACTTTAGTTCGGTCAGTAACTTCTTAAATACCACTCTATTAGTACTGCATCAACCATTCTTGCAAACATTACTATAGAAATTAAATTTTTTTAGTCTCATTTTAGCTTTACTGCATCAACAAACATCGATTAATTAAATGTTTATTTTCTCAAAGAAAACAAAATATATGCACAAAATGAGTGGATTAACGTACTTTAGTAGCTACAATATATGTTATAAACAGCATTGCACTCATGGTTCTTTAAAACTTCCGTTCTGCCAGTAATTTCTTTATAGCACTAAATTAGTTCTGCAGCAACCATTCTTGGAAATATTACTATAGACATTAGTTTTTTCTCTAGTCTCATTTCAGCTTTACTGCATAAACAAACATCGATTATTTAAGTGTTTATTTTCTCAAAGAAAACAAAATATATACATCAAATGTGTGGATTAACGTACTTTAGTAGCTATAATATATGTTATAGACAGTATTGCACTCATCATTCTTTAAAACTTCCGTTCTGCCAGTAATTTCTTTATAGCACTAAATTAGTTCTGCAGCAACCATTCTTGGAAACATTACTATAGACATTAGTTTTTTCTTTAGTCTCATTTTAGCTTTACTGCATAAACAAACATCGATTAATTAAATGTTTATTTTCTCAAAGAA
Organism: Aurelia coerulea; assembly: GCA_039566865.1. Taxonomy (NCBI): domain Eukaryota; kingdom Metazoa; phylum Cnidaria; class Scyphozoa; order Semaeostomeae; family Ulmaridae; genus Aurelia; species Aurelia coerulea. The sequence continues at coordinate 19,370,061 of CM076945.1, forward strand.
AACAAAATATCAACAAAAAAAACTGTGGATTAACGTACTTTAGTAGCTACAATGTATACCGGGTGAGTCAGAAAAAACCTGGGGTGTTTGGCGGACTGCGATGTTGCGTTTAGCCACCCGACCGTTGTGAACTAAATTATTCCGTGTAGCCATAAATCTGACTTAGATCATAAAATTTTCCCCATCGAAATCGGTCGTGTGATTCATTATTTAAAAAAGACTTTTCTTCCTAATACATTGTATGGTAGTCTTGCAAACTGAGGAAACCTTTAACCAAGCCCCTTCAGCATTTTAGCCTTGCCAAAGCTGCATGTAAAGGTGGTATTATCTGGGGAGTATGAAACAGTTCAGAAATAGTGTTTTCTCCCCTGGGATGCCATGTCACGTCATAACTTGTCCTGCGAAGAGAACATGTTTGAGAGACAGTAAAAACCATTGCTTCTTTGTGTTGTAAAGAGATTTATTTCAACAAGATCAACGCGATGTTTCATGACAAAACTATTCCATTCTCCCCTGATAATACCATGTGTACCTGCAGCTTTGGCAAGGGTAAAATGCTGAAGGGGTTCTATCAAAGATTTAATAAGTTTGCAAAACTCCCATACAACGTCTCACGAAGAAAATATTGTCTGATTAATACATCAAGTGACCAATTTCGACGGGGAAAGGCTTATTATCTAAGTTAGACCTCTGGCTGCAAGAAAAAATTTAGTTCGCTACGATCGGGTGGCTGAATGCGACGTCACAATCCGCCAAACACCCCACGTTTTTTCTGACTCACCCGGTATTATAAAAAGTATTGATTTCATCGCTCTTTAAAACTGCCGCTCTGCCAGTAATTTCTTTTATAGCACTATATTAATGCTGCAGCAACCATTCTTGGAAACATTACTATAGACATTATTTTTTTTAGTCTCAGTTTAGCTTTACTGCATAAACAAACATCGATTAATTAAATTTTTATTTTCTCAAAGAAAATAAAATATAAGCACAAAATGTGTGGATTAACGTACTTTAGTAGCTACAATATATGTTATAAACAGTATTGCATTCATGGTTCTTTAAAACTTCCGTTCTACCAGTAATTTCTTTTTAGCACTATATTAGTGCTGCAGCAATCATTCTTGGAAACACTACTATAGACATTGGTTTTTTCTTTAGTCTCATTTTAGCTTTACTGCATAAACAAACATCGATTAATTAAATGTTTATTTTCTCAACAAATGTGGAACATTAACATGTTTATTTATTTATCGATGTTTATTTTCTTTAACAAATGTGGAACATTTGTAATACAGGTCCATTCAAACTATATATAGTGAACGATGAAGAAAAGGGACATCTACAGAGAGCAGGCATCGAGTTGAACTTTTGCGCTTTTTTCATTTATTCCACGGGGGGGGGGGGAAGGGGTTCTTCCATAGTAAAGGTACCTGGGGATGTGTCGCAAGCAAGGGTATACTTTATCGGACTTCTAGTCTAGCCAAGGGTATACCTTTTTGCAATTTTGGCCTTGCAACGGTCTAGCCAAGGGTATCATTTTTGACAATATTAGTCTACGAACGGTCATAGTATCATATTTGGTAGAAATTTGACAATATTGGTCCAGGAATTGATCAAAATTGGTCTAGCCAAGGGTACTATTTTCGTAAAAATTGGTCCAGAGAATGGTCAAATTGGTCTAGACAAGGGTACCATTTTCGTAAAATTTAGTCTAGCCAACGGTACCATTTTGAATATGCTCGCGACAGACCCCTACCCAAAATTTGGCCAAGAATCCCCCCCCCGCCGTGATTTATTCATCAGTTGTCTGTTTACTAGTTTCGGCCACAAGGTCATCATCAGAGGTCAATTTATGCCAATTTTTGTAAGGCAGTGCCCATTCATCATAGATATGTTTTTCCTCCATTTGCATCGTTTAAAGCGGTAATATTTGTTTGTTATATCTTAAAGAATCAACTGCACGTACGTTATTTGAAATTTTTGGTATAAGGCCAAGGGAGGTATTTTATTTCAGAGATTATAATGTGTGAAAAATGTAACGGGTTGCACCATTTTTATGGGTACCTTTTTTACAATAGAGTCCGGATTTATGGGTTTGGTTTTCAACGATTTTTTATATTTTCCGGATTTATTGGTATGATTTTTTGTAAAATTTCATTCATTGGTGAAATCTTCCGGCTTTTCCGAATTTATGGGTATACTTTTCAGAAATTTTCCAGATTTATGGGTACTCTTTTTTGAGAAATTTTTCTGGATTGATGGGGATACTTTTTGAACATTTTTCCGGAATTTATAGGTGGTAGTTTTACGCTTTAAATGGCACACCTCCGCATCATGGAAACTGAAGCTACCCCCCCCCCCCCCCGCGAGACTTGTAATGAAGACAGATAATGTCTCCGCCGAAACCACTAACAAGAATGTGGATTGATTCTGTATTTGAAAATCTGAGAGTACGGAGAACAGACATGAATAAGTGATGCTAGCGTAGGGAGGATGGATTACCACGAGCGCTAGAGTCGTCTTTTTTTCTGCAGGGTGTCCGGGGAAAAATTGTTCAACATTTGATTAAATGTTAAGAATTAACGATAAAATGTGCAGGCTCCTGGTTAGATGACCCTGTTCCTAAGATTTTCGATTAATTTTAGACGCCAGAATCTTGCGAATCCGTAAAGAATTAACTGAGTTACGAGCTTTTGAAGTTCAAGTTTGTGCGAAAGCTGAAACCAGACGCCCCTAACTGACTTGTTTTCCAAAAAGACGTCCTAAAATCCAGGTAAAGGAAGACTGTCCAATGTGTTACCTGTCATTGATATCAGAGCAAACCGAATAGGACTTCAAAAGTAGTTTAATTCTTGCAACCGTTGCCAAAATTTATTAAGAATGCAAGTATCTGAAAACATGGAATAAAAACTTAGTCGATGAGAGACGGGGCAATTCCAAATTTTGCTGAGCAGGATTCCTCCAAGCACCCATAACCTTGATTCAATGTTATAGGAAGCTAGTTGATCGAAAATGCTTTTGAAATTACGTTTGATTTGCTTTGAATAAACGAGATTCTACTTTCACAAAATATGCAAAATAGGGGCGTCTTGTTTCAGCTTTCGCACAAACCTGCACTTTGAAGGCTCATAACTCCGTGAATATTTAGCCGATTTGCTAGCTTCTGGTGTCTAAAATTAATTTACAATCTCAGCAATATGTTTATCTTACCATGGAGTCCGTTTAGTATTTCGTTATTTTTAATATTTAATCAAAAGTTGAACAATTTTTTTGAGACACCCTGTGTAATAAATAAAAGTTGAAATACAATTAACAATACAACTCAATTTTATCTACTGTTGAGATGGAGGCAAAAACATAATGTTATCAAGTCGCCTCCAAACTTAACAGATCAACTTAACTATTATTTTACAACAAATGATAAGATTGCACTATTAAAGGACGATACATCAATGAAAAACTTCTATAAGTTCTATAAGTTCTATAAGTTCTATAACTAAAACTTCTTTCTTTTACATATATAGCAACCCCTCCACCATTTCTGTTACGGTCATTTCGATGTATATTGTAACCGTTGATTTTAACCTCGCTGTCTTTTATTTCCGAATCAAGACGTGTTATGTCAATATCATGGTCCTTCCTGGTGATTTCTAATTCGTGCCTATGTTTTCTCAAGGAAAAGATGTTAATGAACGCTATCTTAAGACCGTTTCTCTTTCTCTTGCTTGGATTTAATACTCTACTACTACTCTCAGTATCCCTCTTGGAGCTGTGTAACCCCTAGCAGTACGGAAGCCGAGGAACGGAAGCCGGCCCACCGCACCCATCAGACCTGAAAGCAGAGCCACCCCAATCTATCTGATACAGAAGGCAATTACGAAGTTATCGAAAACGTTTGTAAGCTTGATGAATTTGACAGTGCATTTCAATATCATTTCATTCGCTTTCTCATCATAAGCTTTACTACCAAAAAGGAGCAGATCACATAAATGGTCATCAGGTAATTGGGAAATATCATTGCCAACTACCGGTGTCCCAAAATGATGTATTATCATTTGATTGCTCATATGTCCATAACAGATGAACCGATTTTCAAAAACTTGTAAAACCACAACCAACAACTTAAAAAATACAATTTAGCCTTAGGCAATCAAATAAAACAAAATATTTGAAAATCGGTTCATTGGTTATGGAGATGTAAGCAATCAAACTGAATTTATTTAGTCCCAAGAGAGGGAAAAAGAGTAGAGTCTTAAGTATAGGTTACAATAGTGTCGTGTATACAAGCGTGCCAGTGATTTTAAGTTGTGTTCTGGCACGTGAAAAAGTGACAGTATAAATTGTCTGTACAGGAGTCTAAAGGTCACACGTCGATAGCTCTTTTGCTGATCAGAAACCCCTCCCCACCCCTCCCATAAGATTTTAGAGCAGTGGCAATATCAAGTTGTGGATGTTGATTCTGTTTTGATAGATTTTAGACACTCGATTTACCAGTCCATAATGATAAGCCCTGACAGGCTACTATATTGATCAAACCAGGATAGGCACAGCAATGTGGTGTAAAATTTGAGAATATGCTAGGTAATGCATCTTGCAGAATTTTTTGCAAAGCTTATTTATCGTATTACTTGTTTGTCATGCACTCGTCTTTTCACAAACTTGCCAAACTGACTAGTACTACTGTCATGAAAGACTCTTACAAGAACTGTAATTAGATACTAAATAAATGTAGTTATTTTCGGTTGAATGAAATGAATTAGAAAAAAACAATAATACATCATTTTGGGACACCCAGTATATCAGATACTTCATCAAGCAGGTTACTTCTTTGAGCTGTGTAGAGACGGCAGCGGCAGTGCAAGAAATAATGGATCGTTGATTCGACTCCAAGATTACATTTACACGCAGGGCGTTCAAAAGTAAAATTATGATCAAATCTGTGTTCGTTTAAAGTTACGGTAAACGTTTGTAAGCCAGAAATTTTGATTTTCGGATTTCATCAGATCTCAACAGCCCAAATTTTGAGAAACACAAAGATACCATCTTTGGAAGTAACAGAGCTGTTCAAAAGGGAGAAATCTTGATTAAAAGAAAGAAACTACAACTTTTTACACAAAGTTTTTCGATGTGGTTCAAATGTTAATCCTAGTTTTGTGACCTATTAGGCTGCTCGCGTGCTTGAAAACAAATATGAAACCACACTATGTGTATCAATTCCTTTGCTTAAATGGGTAAAATGCTTTTTAAGCCCTATTTGTTTGACCCAGATTATCTTGTGGCTTCTTTGGTTTCGATGTTTACAAATTAATTGGCATCCAGTAAAAGTTTCTCTTACAAGGACTGAAAAATCCACTAGGTACATGTACGAAAAAGCAATTTTGTAACCTTTAATTCATTCGATTGGCTCAAAAGTTTGCACACGGCCAGACCAAACCTCAAGCACCCAAAGGGTGTCTCAAAATTTGTTTATGTCCTTTAGTGCGTCTTTTATAGCCTAATACAACTGTGGGAGGGCCGAAGAATCACTTGCCACTTTTGATAGGGTATAGTGTTAAGGTTACGGTAAACGTTTGTAACATGTGATTTGGTTTTCTCTCCCTAAAAGCCAAACTAGTAACGGAATCTAGCGAAACTATACATCATTCAATGCACAAGAATGTGGGGATTCTAACCATATCAGAATTATTGGAAAATATTGTAAAATAGTATTTTCCAGGCAAATTCATTGCTCAAAAGAGTGTACCACCTTCAAAAGCTATTTTGTACCCTTGCGTTTGAGGTACGAAAATCTGACTTATACCAACGGGAAGTAGAGATCCTAAGCTTCCAAATTGTGTCTGGGATTTTTCAAATTCCGTCTCCCCTTTATACTCTGTCAATAAGTGGCAAATGATTTTTCTACCCTCCCACAGTTGTATTTGGCCATAAAAGGCGGACACTTTGCATGCTCGAAGTCCGTTCTGGCCGTGTGCAAATTTTTGAGCCAATCGAGTGAATCAAAGGGTAAAAAATAGCTTTTTCGTACCTGTACCTAGTGGATTTTTCAGTCCTTGTAAAAGAAACTTTTGCTAGATGCGATTTCATTTGTAAACATCGAAACCAATGAAGCCACAAGATGATCCGGGTCAAGCAATTAGGGCTTAAAAAGCAATTTACCCATTTAAACAAAGGAATTACATGGTGTTGTTTCATTTTTTGCGTTCAAGCGCGCGAGCAGCAGGCAAAAAAAACTAGGATTAACATTGGAACCACATCGAAAACACTTTATGTGAAAAATTGTAGTTTCCTTCTTTTAATCAAGATTTCTCCCTTTTCAACATATTTGTTACTTCCGAAGATGGTATCTTTGTGTTTCTCAAAAGTTGGGCTGTTGAGATCTGAGGAAATCCGAAAATCAACAATTTTGGCCTACAAACTTTTACCGTAACCTTAAGGGGCGGCAGAATTTGAAACATCCCAGACACAGTTTGGAAGCTTGGGATCTGCACTTCCTGCTGGTATAAGTCAGATTTTTGCACCTCAAAGGCAAGGGTACAAAATAGCTTTTGAAGGTGGCACACTTTTTTAAGCAATGAATTTGCCCGGAAAACAAAATTTTAAAATATTCGCCAATTACTTTGATATGGTTAGAATCCCCACATTCTTGTGCTTCGAATGATATATAGTTTGACTAGATTCCGTTACTAGTTTGGCTTTTAGGGAGAGAAAGCCAAATATCGTGTTACAAACGTTTACCAGAAAAGTGCACACGAAGTATTGTCGTAAGTGCTGACTCATAGCTGTTGGTTGTACCATGCAATGACTTCTCGATTGGTCGAATGATAGAAATTAGCAACTTTTTTAACGAGGATATGGTCGGAGCACTTCGTATGCCTTGTGAAAGCTCTCAGAGTTTTTTGTTATTATTGTATTTGGTATAAGGGCATACAGTGCTTGAGAAAGACTGGGATGCGCCTAACCAACTAGAATCTCACCAGCACTGGTTTAAAGTCATAATGAAACTTGTTCAATACACTCAGGCTACCCCCATAGTATCCCTGGATCACGGATTCACGCGTCAATTTTTCATTTTTCACGCAGTCGCAGGCTATAAAACGGAAATTTTATGAGTCCGTTGCAAAAATTGAAGAATGCTGTACTCTGGAAGGTGTTTTTACTTGAAGAACTGGCAGATGCACTTCCTCAGCTATGACCAAATCATTGACAATGAATTGTGATTTTCCGTTTGTGATTAACTTTAAAATCATGTAGCAAAATTTTGTATTGACGATCAAGAAGCGTGCTTTAAGGTTCCATCTCACGAAATTCCGGGCAAAATCCTTAACAAACTACGCAGGACGAGGAGTCTTTGATCATGAATCGGCTAGCCAATATTAAACTCACGAGATGCACCATTCCAATTAACAGCCTCGTTTTGGAAATTATTCAAAATTATTTCATACGGAATCTTAGTGACCAGATTCGGATTCAGCAGCCAAACTTTAAACCATAGACAAGTTTTCATGCTGCTGGTGCCTTCAACGTTAGTTTTATGACGATGCAAGGTTTAAAAATCTATAAGGGATTTGACAGTGGAAAATGGTGCGGGGGTGTCAAGTTTCACCCGGAACGATTTTTCTAAGACTTTACATTGTCATAAACCAACATCACAAGCGCCAGCAGTTTAAAAAGATATAGCAATACCAAAGTTTGGGTGCTAAGTACGAATCCGGGCTCGAAAAATTCATAAGAACAATTTTTAATGAATTTCCAAAACGAGGCTGCTTAATAGAAGTGGTGTGTCACGCGCGTAAATTAGCCAACTAACCCTTCACGTACGAATGTGAGGGAGGACACTCCTGCTTTGTTTACTTTATATCATAGCGTAATCAAAATTCATTGTTGCTCGTTGTTTAATTCTACAAATTTAGAAATTACTTGATTTGTTTTCAGTTTGGTATTGCTGTAGTGATTTCAAACCAAGTTGTAGCACAAGTAGATGGCGCTTTAATGTTTCAAAGTGACCCAAAGAAACCAATTGGTGGGAATATTATGGCACATGCTTCCACCACAAGGTAACACATTTCACAACGATATTTCTTATAGGTTTATTGCCAGAAGTTGGCTACCACAATACAATAGACTATTTCGCTAAAGATGGCTGCCAGGAACTGTTTACCAAGATGCACTGCGTTCTAACTACAAATCTTTAACGATTCTAATAGGAATATGAATAAAGAGCGCAATGCCTGTTGGTAGAAAGGTGTGGGAAAAATTCTGTATGTATTTTGTGACTTTCAGAGATGGGAGGGATAGCAAAGGCTTTTAATGCACTTCATTTGCCTCGATTGAAAGTTACCTGCAATTCACCGCAGCCGACCCAGACCGCACCCTGTAGTTGGCTGCCATTTGCCCCTAGATTGCAGAAACCTTTAAGATGACTTTTGTGCCAAAAAAACTACACAGAAATTAGAAATTTGTTTGAGACACGCGGTATCGTTTGCTGTTAATATGGCTAATTGGGATTCTCTTTAATTACCATATGCTTTTTCCATGACAGACTGTATTGTCGAAAAGGCAGAGGAGAGACAAGGATATGCAAAATTTACGATTCACCATGCTTACCCGAAGCTGAAGCAATGTTTGCGATCAATGCAGACGGAATTGGAGATGCAAAAGATTGATGAATTGAAACAAGATTATTTCCACCTCCAAATTGTTCTGAAAGAATTTCATTTAAAAAACCTTGTGTTTGGTGCATGCCTTCATTAACTGGATGTAAGATCTTGACAGTGCAGGAAGAAAAGCATAGATATAAAGATACAGTGATGGTGAAAGAAGATAGTGACTACTTGCAAGTTCTCGTTACCTGCCTATTTGTCTCTCATTGTACACAAGAAAGAGACTATTTTATTTACGCTGCCTGAATAAAACGAGTAATAAGCTCTTTTATCGCCATGATTTTCTTTTTAAGAATGCATATCTAAGGTAGATCTTCCATACTTAGTTCACCAAAGGTCAATTCTTAAGATATGGCCAATTCAAAAATTTCCTGGTTGCTTGCCAAATATTTTTCTTGTTTCACCATTACGCAAAAACGCTTGACAAGCAGGATTGAGCAAAATATGCTGCATGAATTTTACAAACATGTTATGCCTGTCACAAGCAAATGATGTTTGAAAAGCAATGTATTGCGAAGCAGACTAATGGACCAACATTTTGCTCTGAAACAAATCTCAATGTTTGGCAAACAATGTTTTACCATGGATCAGAGTACTTTTTAGTATTTTTGAAAACAAAAATTTAATAAGAAAGAGAAGAAAAATTTTCTTTTGATTTCAGATTTAAAAAAGAAGCACTCAACAATACTATGATCAAGGGTGACATTGTCTGCTTATTTGACCAGGGTTTCAAAATTCGTTTACATCACTCAATATTTCTACGTATCTCTTTCTTTCCATCAGCACAGAATCGCAAGGGAATTGCACAAGTACTCCATTCCAGAAAACTACGTTCTTCTTCTTCGGGAGTACTTTTGTTCGAAATGTTCCTTTTCAATTTTCATTCTTTCACGACGACACAATCGTTGACGTCCAAATGGGAACAAGGCTTCGGCAGGACATTTACACAGGCGAGGCTCATCTTTAGAAGAGCGTATTCTATCAGTTTTAATAAATGTATCTCATGGGAATAAATTTGTATGTATCAAACAAAGGACATCACCTCAATTTCTTCTTGCCCTGAAATTTGTTATAAAACCTGCCTTATAAGTTTCACGGTTGGAAAGATCTTGATTTTCCACTTACAGCATTCTGCACCGGAAAAAAGGCCATAATTTTGCTGTACTTGATACCTCTTAAGCCTGATTTGAAACAGCGGCCAAATTCCTCTCAGGAAAAACTTCTATTATTGCTAGAAACTGTGAGACAAGAAAGAAAGAGCAATGCAGTTTAACGATTCTGTTCTATTATTCTATTACCTTATTTACATCAACTTCATCCCACGTGTTTTGATGAGCAATACTGCTTATGTACTGACGCCAAGTTTAATATTTTAAAGATATAATATTTTGAAATTATAGTAATATTTGTAAATTAGTAAGTTGGTTTGAATTTCAATAACTGTTCTGTTTTGTACCAAGACCTTTTTCTCGACTGCTGAAAATCCGAGCGTTTTGTATTTAGTTCTCGTATACTGAATCAGTGAAAACATGCGTCCGTCACCTGTTTATCAAAGCAGATTATTGTGGTGGGCAAAACTGCTGCAACAACCTTTACGACCAGGAAACTGTTATGACTCGATATGAGGTATTTTTCGTTTATTTCATGATATTTCGTTCCCTTCTAAATAGGTCCACAAGCATGAATAAGAGATCGTGGAAAGCTGATCAGGAGTTTGGGAACAAAGTACCTCCGTTTGCACTACTGAATAATAAACCGAGTTACTCAGCATCAAACATATTTTTCAATAAACCTAATGTAGAGGCTTTAACATAAAATTGATTCAAAAATTTGAAAATCGGTCAAGAACTCGCTAAATCATCGTTGCAACCCCCCAAATGGGCCTTGTCAAAAACCAGAGCCTGCACTGAAGAAACCAAGAGCACCAAGACAATATACCTTTTAGCTTTTCTACAAAAGAGACCTTGAGCGATATTTTTATACCTTTTTATACGAAAGGTTCGATTGAAGGGCGTTGGGGCCTCTGTTCATTTTGTGCACATTAGAAAATTCTACAAAATGTATCAAAATAATTTTTCGGTTCAGAGTATTTTTAGAATAGCTAAAAGGTCTATAAACATGCCATAAACTAATAACGGTATTGAAACAACCACACGGGATTTTCAGTGAAAGAAAATATTTAACATTCTCTATGGTTTTGAAACAGTTGATAAGTGCAGCGGGTGACCCAAAAACAACATCAACAACTTAAAGATCGCAACTAGCGCTCCAATATCAAGAGCTATTGACAAATGTTTAGTTTCACCATTTAGTTGAAAGGCTTGGTTATCTATTGAGATGCTGTATGTCAGTTTTAGCAGTGATTACTGTCCGAAGACCAAGATTGTGAGAAAATTTCTAATCGTATATTTTTCATTTGGAGTGCAATAATCGTCATCCTTTCCCAGTCAACATTTTGTGAAACTTAACGTACAGATTGATTTGATGTCGTCTCGGGAAATCCAATGTTTGCAAGATCACTGATATGTGCTCCTTGTTCCAATTTCGTGCTCTTATGCAAATTTAGAATTCGGCTTCTTCACATCTTCCAAAACATGGACTGGAAAAGGATGGGAAAGTCTGAGAAATGAATGAATGAAGTATCAGTCGTTTCCAACAAACATGCTTTGAATTGTTTCTTCTTTGTCTTCTTTGCAGTTATCCTTTTGCAAAACCAGGTTGAATATAGCCATTTTAACTATTCAATATGGTTGTTTGTGCTATATTACGAGCACCCATTACATTGTTGATCCTTCTTCTCCCAGGTGTGCCAACTGAAAATGAAAACAATGTGTTAATGAGATTAGTTACGTCAACGGGTATAAATACTACAATGTCTCAGGAACAATGCTGCCAAAGGGATCATTCCAGATCGTTTTCGCTTCTTTCCAGTAATGTTTTGAAAAGTGTTACCAAAAATCTATATCTGCAAGTTGAGATAGAAAAGAATTAATGTGCAATGTCTGGTTCTTTTTTCTGTTTACCAATATTTTCCAAATACGCAGCCTGCGAGCAGATAAAAGAGTGAACATTTGGTTACCGATCCAAGTTGACCTCCTGGATCGTTCCGGTGCATTAATCTTATAAGCCCTCAACCTGGATACCTTTAACAGCGGACGCAGTATATATTTCACTGTCTTGTTTAATAAAAGACAGACTGAATATTCAAATGCATAGGTGCAGTATAATTTCATTGGAACGCACTCCAACTTTGAACAAGATAGTAATCAACGTGTTTTTGTTATAATGGATATTCCACACGATGACTCAATGCCGAATGGTCCTTGGTTTTATACCTTGGTTATTGAACTTCTCAATTTTAAACGATTTTCAAGAAGTTTGAAATGTTGGGCCATTTTTGCAATAGTTTGGTATTTTTTAGTAAAAACGACAGGCAGGAAAGTTCAACAAGTACCTGTGTTAAAAACTGCATTGCATTCAAAAGTTCACTGCAACCATAAATAATTTTCTTTGCAGTGGATGCTTGTCTCTGCGAAAGAAATTAAATGAAGTGTCAAACCAAAGCACACGCAGTACGTGTCCATAACTTGTCTATAAAAGCTACACACATTACACAGTACCTTCGGTATAAAGCTAACGTGTCTATAAAAACAAAAGCTACACTCATTATACAGTACCTTCGGTATAAAGCTAACGCGTCTATAAAAACAAAAGCTATACTCATTACACAGTACCTTTGGTATAAAGCTAACGTGTCTATAAAAACAAAAGCTATAGACATTACGCAGTACCTTCAATATATTTGAATGTAGATTTCCATTAAAGATCTATTTGTTACCCAGGGACCTTTACGGGCACACTGACATTTCAGACAGTCTGAAAATAAAATTTGGTCTAAGCAGCAACCACACTGCAGTAGTTGACGTGATAGAAAAGTTTCTCTTACTTTAGCTGGTTTAATAGTTCAACTACGGCACTGTGAAGCTATAGTTTCAGTTTAGGCAAAATTTGATTTTCAGACAGTCTGAAATAGTATCATCCCCGCAAAAAAACTCTGGGTGACCGGTGACAATGGCTCTATAAGTTCTACCATTACTTAACGCTTCAAGACCGAAAATTTAGCTTTTGAAAAGACGCACGAATGCAAAATTAATATCATGAACGAATTTAGGAATGAACATGGCTGATCTTCTTTAAGATACCGGGTGTCCCAAAATGATGTATTATTGTTTGACTGCCTACATGTCCATAACCAATGAACCGATTTTCAAACACTTTGTTTTACTTGATTGCCTAAAGGCTAAATTGTATTTTAAGATGTTGGTTAAGGTTTTACCAGTTTTTGAAAATCGGTTCATCGGTTCATCGGTTATGGACATATAAGCAATCAAACGATAATACATCATTCTGGGACACCCGGTACATTAAAATCGAAAACTTTCGGACGATCAAACTTTCGGACAAAATTTTGTCCGAAAGTTTAATTGTCCGAAGTCAGGTGATGTCCGAAAGTTGTTTTGTCCGAAAGTTTTAAATCCTTTGAAACTTGTCAGATCACACTCGTCAGTTTTCCTATAAACATAATACATAAACTAAACAAAATACATAAGCTTAATGTTTAAATTTAGTTAGTCTCGCTTAGTGTTCGATACATATTATTTCAAAATTGTTCTGTTTTGTGTCGAGATCGACTATGCCTTCATCTTTCATGATTACAATCATGTATCGTTCTCGTCATCAACTTCTCGATCGAGTTCCTTTTCATTGATTTCGGCCTCATTTTCTCCCATGTCTCTGTCAAAAATTGACATGCTGTCACCAGCGATCCTGCTGTCACAAGCGATCCTGCTTCCTGCGTGAGTCTCCATTTCCTCGTTGTAATTTCAGAAATTATGTTCTTGAGTCGCTCTAGGTACCTCCTCTTCTCCTCTGCAATCTTAAAGACTGCAGAAGAACTATTTCAAGTTTTGTTCCTTGTAGATTTTCTTGTGAAAAAACTACGTATGGCAGCACATCCTTAATTGAATTTACAGCTAGTTATACTATTGTTCAATGTGACAAAAAATTCATTCAAATGTTCTTGTCGATGTGACGAACGATCAGTCTTCCGAAAAGGCGTACGGGATTTTTTAAATTTTTTAGACTTTTTAAGGGTCTTTTCGCGGATTTTTCTTGAAAATAAAAGGATTTTTGCCAAGGGTGTACGAGTTTTGTACAGAGTGATACGCCCCTCGATCATGCACATTTAAGCTGATATTTACCATAGAATTGATAGGCTCTTATTATGATGAAAATGCCCTGTAATAACGTCAACAGAATGAGTTGTTACAGGGGCTGTACCTCAGACATACATCACAAAATTCTGTTTTTCCGATAACCCTTTTATTCATGCGAAACATATTATCTATGATCAACCCTTTGTACTTGAAGTTCGTTAATTGTACTTCATATTCAGAATAATTCTCCAGGAATGCATAAAGGGGCTCATAATCTTTCCGATTGTTATTTTCCGTATTCTTTTCTTGGTCTTCCCCTTTTGTTGGATACATGTAATGTATCCCGTTAGTTAAACAGCACATGATTTATCTAACTTAAAACAAAAATTATTTTTAACATGCATCTTAGTATAAGGAAAAAAATATTTGTCCGAAAGCTTTTTATCCAAAATTCCCAAAAAGCGTCCGAAAGTTTTCGATTTTAATGTAGAAGATATCCATCAGCGATGAGTAACAACTGATATTTTTCTGAATTCATGGTGTTAATTCTTACTGATTTTACAAGCAGATGACAAATTTTGCTAAAAGTGTATAATAAAACCCACTCTTATGTAATGATTAGAAAGACAAAACAGATAAACGATACGCGTGCGTGGATGAATAGTGAGTGGTCCTTCGCGCCAAAATCCCCTATAAATGGTCAAGCAAATATTCTTTGAAGAAGATGATAAGCAAAGTGGAGAAGTTGGCAATAAAAGCCAAAAATAGATCGTAGAAGCTCGTTCGGCACTTGGCGTCGAAGTTGAGTCAAATAAACTTCACTTTCCTCGGATCAATCAATCAATTTTAACTGATGTCAAACCTGCTCCCTGCAGTTGATATTAAAGAGAATCTAAGCACACAAGAGCGGCTCAAGCTACTGGCGGTCAAATTCTAGCCTATCAGAGATCAGTTTTTCATGTTGACGTAGATCAGCTACCTAAATATAGTTGGAATGCGTCAAGGTCTATTTTCTTTGCACGGCTATTCTTATCAAGGCTTATTTATGCTCGAAATATGCCGTGATTCCTTGTATTCGTTCAACATTTTTTAATCTGATTTTTCATTTTCTCTCATATGAGCGATAACCACCCAATTTAATGAGCGATGCGGAGATTTATGTAATGAGTCTATATGTATGCTTCGATTTCCTTGATTGTGAAAGCTACCTAAAATTCTCAATGCTGTCAAATCTCACCTTTTCATAATTGAGAAGATTCGTATATTCGATGTAATTTCCTCCACCAACCATAAATATGATGGCCTTCAAAAATATACATTTTCATTAGGGAAGAAATTAACTATGGTGTTTGAAAATAAAGCAAGATAACAATATATCCCCGCATTTTGCAAAAACAGTACCATGGGCATTTATCAAAAGCAGATACTTAAATTAATGTAAACAGTACCCTTTCATAGCTCTCACGTGTTAAATTAGATATGAAGAGACAGGGTTTTGAAAATTCCCTATATTTGTCTAAACATGCCCGAAAAAGGACTAGAAATGTCGTTCCAATTTCGAATGAAAATTTTGCTCCAGTATTTACCTCGTTGAATGGTGTCTTGTTCCGTGGCATGCTTGAACTATCTGTAGCTCTTAACATTTTTGGATCAAAGTATCGGTAATCATCAGTATCCTAAGATCAAAAGAGAACAAACATTTTCCAGCAAGTTTTACACGAATACAGTAAAGGATGAGACCATTTCTCAAAATTGTAACTGAACGCTACAAGAAATCGTTTAATATCATCAAAGCTGCAGAGATAAAAACTATTCCTGAATGATTCAAAGACAAGAATAATTTTCAAGATTCCTTTGTTCCTGGTCTGCTTAAAACATCTAGCAATGCCTTTTACGATTAATGAATGTTTAAAAAGATGATACAACATCACATTTACATCAGCAATCTTTATGATTTAAACTTGAAAATGCAAGTCCCATGCAAGTCAATTATCATTTCTGAAAAAAACGTGTCGCTAATATAAGCTGTTGGTTCTCAAATGACTAGCTCGTCTATGATGGTGCCTGCTATATTTTTCAATATTTGCAGTCCTTTTGACGAAGAAACGTGAAATACTATAGTAAACAACGATTTGAATTTGGATACAAAGAAGTCTGAACTATCACTTTCCTCTGGAAATCTATGAAAAATATCAGTTTTTCATCTGGGGGCAACAGAATGAAATCACCCAACAGCTTTCACTGGGCTATGAAGTGTATTTTTGGATGGTCTTTTAGGGGCTTTTTCTAAAACGTGGAATGAAGGAAAATGGAATGGAATAGAATAACATGATGAAATGGAATGGAAGGGAAGGGAGTGGAAGGGAAGGGAGCGGAATGGAACGGAATGATGCTCTGGGATAATGGACTGGAACGATGGAATGGAGAGGACTGAACGTATGTGATCTTTCAACAATACTTAGCCTTCAATTTCAACTTTATCATGGGATCTTCTTACTCACCTGACTTGACTTCTGTTCCATTATGGTGTCAACTATTCGCGTCACAGGAAGATTCTATTCGGAAAATAAAAATTTCTTAGCTCTAAATACCTATGAATAATAGGCTGTCATGTGATATTGTTAACTACATCTACATAACAAATATAGTTACAGAATTTTACTGCAATAATTCTAAAGTGCAGAATACATTGGAATAAACGATAATTGGTTGAAAATCATTTCGATGGCACTTCTATGGACATATAATATGTTTTAATGCACGGACTCTCAGGAACCCGATTTGAAAAATGTTATACGATTTTCATACAAATTTTCAATTTTTCAATTTCATGTTAATTCAGTAACTTTAATTAAGTACAGAGCTTTTTTTGGTATCGCTTTTTGCTCAATAATGTCTAGATATGGAAAGACAAAGTACAACAAATGGAAATTACTTACATAGAATCAAGTAAATAAATTATAGTCTTAGATTACCAAAGAACCAAAAACGCACCTTAGTGCCAACGACAAGACTCTTCACACCTTCCATAACAAATTGTGAACCGGTACTCATTATTCGAGAAAACATAGCACTAAAAAGGAGAAAAGACAGCATTTCTTACATGAAAAATCCGGGCATTCGATTTAACGTTCACTGATCTTCAGTTATTTCACATACAAGAATGCTTCCTTTGTAAATCATATCTAAAGACAAGAAAACTAGTGCCATGTAACTCAAGAAGCTCGTTTTT
Source organism: Aurelia coerulea (assembly GCA_039566865.1). Lineage (NCBI taxonomy): Eukaryota > Metazoa > Cnidaria > Scyphozoa > Semaeostomeae > Ulmaridae > Aurelia > Aurelia coerulea. The sequence goes on from CM076945.1 coordinate 19,387,172, forward strand.
TGCAGCTAGACTCTTCTCATAATCTGCTCGTCATTTATCTACACCGGAGTCACACAACAATGGCTCATTGCGGCGAAGCTGCAAATCTTTTCGAGATGAATTAAAAAGTTGCGATATCTATCTGTTTGTGGAAGGTATATGGCAATCCGGCCAGGCCAGTCCCTTTTCCAGAGGAAACCACTTATTGTGATTACGCGATTATGAAATCGTCAAAGGCGGTGGCAACAAAGCCTTCTTAATCTGTCTCTTATTTTGTGGAATGCGTATTTGTCTGATTTCGTTACGGTCGCAAAATGATCTTTCGTGAGTGATTGCAGTTTTAAATTCCAAATGAACAATGATAAAGCAGCACCTGAACTTCAATGCAGCTGAATGCTTCTTGGAGAAGGGGGATGGGGATACAGGCATTGAACTTGTCATGCCATGCCATGCTAACAGAACTGAACTGAAAGCAAGAACGATTTTTTGCGAAAAAGGGGGAGCGGCAAGGCATCTTGTAAAAATGGCAACAGAACCAGTGAGGCCTTTTATTAACTGTTATTCCATATGTTGGCTCAGTTTGTTTCCATTTCCCAAAGCGCCGCATTCAACAAGGGCAGATTTGGTAATACAATAGCATGAGTTGCTTTTGCTGACACCTCAATTCAAAGCGATGAGCGATCACAGACAAAGGAAATTCTCTCAACCAGTAATTCAAAACAAACAAACAAAGCCGCAAAAGTTTCTCGGAAACCCAGGTAGCTAGCACTCTCGATGTGCATTCCAGAAATTTTTTTTAAGGGCAGAAATGAGCATAGATCGAAAGAAGAAGGATATATCTACACATCTGCCTCGTGCATTTTATTTCTTTGGTCCTGAAGCTGAGCAGTATATGTTTTGATAGCACCCAAAAAAATAAGAGAATTGAATCGCCTCCTAAACGGCTTGTGAACCAAACAAATAAAATGCCCGCGGCAGATGTGTAGATGCATCCTTCTTCTTTCGATTTATGCTCATGTTTGCCCTTAAAACCAATTTCTGGACTACACAACGAGCGAGCTAGCTACCTGGGTTTCAAAGAAACATTTGCGGCTTTGTTTGTTTTGAATTACTGGTTGAGAGAATTTCCTTTGTCTGCAATCGCTAATCGCTTTGAATTGAGGTGTCAACAAAAGCAACTCATGCTATTGTATTACCAAATCTGCCCTTGTTGCCGCATTCACTACCTAATGTTATTTCTAGTCTTCAAACATACAATGTCAATCTAGCCACCATGATTTGCACTTGCTAACTTTAAAATATAGCTGGTCATAAATCATGTTTCATCTTGTTATCAGATCTTCCATAACCTGAGTAATGTCTGCCAAACAAAATTTCCTGTTTTTTCACTGTATTATATTTACGTTCATCGATTTAATTATATTCTGTTTCACTTTATTTTATTCATTCTATCTATTTACGGTATTACTTCCATCTAATTATTTTTTTGCTTTCACTTACTCATTTATCTCATTTAAGTGCCTTTTCTTTCACAATATAATATTTTGGGATGCACAGTTCAAATCAACTATCAAGTTTTGTATTATGAACTACAGAGCGACTTTTCAAACTACGAAACTCGGAACACATTGTCGCAAAGACTCTCCTTGTGAAATACTGTTCATTATCAAGCATAATCGGCAGCAAGCCATATGTCATTCGTGTTAGTTTGTCTTTAGGACTTTGCGCAGGGCCATTTTTAGTAACGGTTTTAGAAACAAGAAGCACATGGGGATTGACTAACATCTTGAAGATATTTGCAGATATGCAAGGTCCAGTAACTATATAGTGAAGTATAACTGTTATTCAATTGAAAAATAATTATATAACGAAAATAATGCATGTCCATATATATTATTTGAGTATTTAACAAATATAGAAACCTTATCAATAATAACCACGAATAGATGATACCTGTATGTGCTTTGTCCACTTCCTGTCTGGATGGGCCCAGATGCAACTTTGGCAAAGGTTCTAATTGAAACGAAAATTATTCAAAATAAACCTTCACAGTAAAAATCACTCACGAGCCACCTTTGCAAAGATCTTTATTATTGGATACATTCATCGCCTTAAGAACTCTCTTTGGAAGCAGGATCACCGATGACAAAATATCACTTTGTAACAGTAGTGGGGTGGGATAAATTTGTGTTTTTTCTACTTTTAAAGAATTTAAAACTTTCGAACAATTAAACTTTCGGAAAAAAATTTGTCCGAAAGTTTGATTGTCCGAAAGTTTTAGATTTTAATGCATGCCGAAAGAAAAGTATCCTATGCTGCCTAGAGCCTTGCAAAGTGAAAGGAACAGTGCAAACATTATGAATCCATCATTCAGCTTTTCATCTCGAAGCTGTACATATTCCTATTTGTATTAGATAACAGTCGAATTAAAAACCTGCATGACTCATCTAGTCAAATAAGATTTCTATTCAGTTTAACTTCTCCATTTTCAAAGAATCTATACTGGGTGTCACCAAAAACTACGTATGCTCATAAACAAAACAATGCATTTTGAGAACAAATTGATCACGAAGAACAGGTCAGAAAGACATTTTGATGATAGGTATGCTGATAGAATCTTGGTGACTATAAAAAAACCTCCACAGTTTTTGGAACGCCCCATATAGTTCGTTGAGATAGGGGCGTGATTCACATCTGCACACTTTAGGAAACGTCTAGCAATCTTTCTGGACATTCTACAGAGATGGTTCTCAAACAAAAATATAAAATGCAAACTCTAAAAAACGTTTGTAATGTAGAAGAGGGTTATAAAGTCCATTGTTTGTGAAAGAACCTTTCCCTCGAGAATGCATTCCAAAATTTATTGAAAATGGTACACGAAATAAATAATGTGGATAGACAACCCTACCAAAGATGGTTATAGGGGACTTTTAGCAAGATGCATTGCGTTCCAATTACGAATTATTATCGATTCTGCAGATATGCTAAAGTAGAGAAAATATTCCTTGCTGCCATCTTTAGCGTATTTTATTTTTGCCACTGTGCTGTAGTAGTGCGATAGAATATCAATACATACTTCCATCGTTTGATATAATTGACTGCTGTTATTCTTTCTGCGTCACATCCAGCTGATGATAGCGCAGAGACATATTCCTCAAATTCTTCCTGCAAAAATATGGGTATCTTAAATCAAAACATTGTTACCACACCTTGAAAATCTACCGGGCGAGTGAAAACAAATGCCCGGCGTTTGAAAAATGCTGCACAATGAAAATTGAAGCAATGATATTAAAAATTGTCATGTTTTACTGCCGAAATGTTTAATTAGAATCAGAAATTTAACAGGTTTTAATCGGCAATTCCTTCCCATGGACATGGGATATCCTCTGCAGAAAGCCCATTCCAAAAACGTGCAAAAACATGTGAAAATGACAAGCAAAATGTCCTCGGATAGATCTTTAGCGGATAGATAGGCCAAAAAGGAAGCTTAACTTCAAAGAAGCGAGAAGCAGCTATAACTGATAGAGACTGTGGCACTGTCTTGAAAATTGTCGTTGCAAATCAAGTTCCTCACAGCTTTTTTCAATGAAATTAATGGTTTGCTTTGAACAACAGCTTATGTGTGCAATCATTACATTGATTTAGGTGTGGCTTGACAAGTGCTACCTATCCGTTCCCTACTCACTTTGGCAAAAGAGAATATAAAGCCATATTTATGCACCTTTTTGCAATTTTGCAGCATGGTCCTTCGCCTTACAGTTGAAATGTAATGCTCTAATTCGTTGCAATAGAATCTGGAATGCTTCAGCACAAAAAGTTTCACAATGGAAGGAGCTTTGGATGTATTGCTATATTTGCGATTCAATGTTGTCTAATAGACAGGGAAATTTACATACGTTTGCCATATTAGGACATGAAATGTAGTAGATGATGAATAGTCTCAGCTTGTCTTCTGGTGTTCCAGCTGTAAGAAAAATAACTTTCAAGTTTCTTTTGCAAACTATCATCCAAGGGCAGCCTTTATCTACTGCACATAGTTTGGTCATATCACTTCATAAAATATTGAGAAAAAATAGCTTGGAGACTCTGCAAAGCTGAACAGTCATATATCTTACAATAAAATTGATCAGTTTCTTTATCGTTTCTTGATTCCTCTTACACTAGCGCTTCAAAAATACGTAATTTCTGCGTTGTACACACTGAAAATCTGAGGTAAGTACAGACTAATTTTTACAAAACCGACAACTTCATGAGCAACAAACCATGTCCGTTTCAATGAGGTAACCCTTTGATCGAGATAAAAGTGAATGCCTCTTTTAAAGCAGTGTCAACCTCGCAGAGGTCTCTATTCACATGCAGCTGACTGCATACGGTCACTTCATAAACATTTTTTCCTCGACTTGTAGTGTTGCTGTAATGCATTGTGCCCAGGAAAGGTAGTTCTACCTGTCTAAGTACCCTATGCGATGGAAAGAAGGAAGACAAGAAGCAGAAGGCTGGCAGGTTATAAATATTTATGAAGACAGTGCTTGGGAGATTATTCCACAAAAACGATGTTCTGGGGATGAATGAAATTAGAATCAGAGATAGCTTGAGTTTTTCATACTTCGAGTATATAGCTCAAGAGTTTAATCAGTTAGTCATAACGTTGTCTCTGAGTTAAGTAATGAAGAAATATTCGACCTTGGTTACCTTCTGGATCTTGGATGATCTCTAACACCGATTTATCCTGAAAACAAGGGATACAAGCGCATGTTGCACAGCAAGAAAACAGCGGAGGGTGGTGAAGGGGATTGTCCGAAACAGCAAAGGCGAATTTTGTAAAACAAAGGATACGGCTAAGGCAAAGCCCTTTGGCAGCCACGAGAATATGTTTGAAACCTTCTGCGCAGCCAACCATTTTGCTCTCTGTATATTTTGATTTGATTATGGTGCAATCAGATGAATGAAGCATATTCTTCAGGTAGAGAAATCACTTTGTCTTTTGGAAACTGAATCTTTGGTTTTACAAAATTTGCCCTTTTTGTCAGGAATACGAATCACGAGGATAAATATCTAATCATATACTTGGATAAAAAATGTCATACAGTAAATCTTTTAGGAAAAATTAACGGGTGCGCAAAAATAAACTATGCACGTTTGGCAGGCCACAATGAATCATACACTGTACCGATTTTGAAGATAAATGACGTAATCTTTAGCAGAAAGCCTCAAGTAGATTCTAGAATTTTTTGCAAATTTTCGTTTTCAGTTTTTAGAGCTAGACGCGAGTTTCTTTTAACATGTTCATTTTCGAAAATACTGAAAACGATCCAAAAACGTTGATGAAATTTTCTAAAGTCTTCACATGAATGGACAAAGAGAAGACTTGTTCTTGGTAATTTGGGATTTAGAAATCGATTAACTAATCGATACAATTAATCGATACAATGAATCGATTTCTAGATCTCAAATCACCACGAACAAGTTTTCTCTTTGTCCATTCATGTTGATTCTTTAGGAAATTTAATTGCGTTTTTTGATCGTTTTCAGTGTTTACGAAAACTAACATTTTAAAAACTCGCGTTTAGCTCTAAAAACTAAAAACAAAACAAAATTTGCAAAAATTCCTAGAATCTATTCAGGCCTTTTGCTAAAGATTAAAGGAGAATTCCGGGATAATTTCATGTCAATCTTAAAAGGGGTAGTTGAAGGTGATAAAAATCATCGTAAAAATATTTTTTGTAAATGAGTAGTTTCCAAGTAATTGCGCTTTGAAATCGTCGTTTTGCTGCGGGACAATTCTCGGTTGTTCTCATTTCCGAGAATTAATCGCCTATTGTGATGTCATTTGTGATCAGTGGTTTCCTGCACGCGATCAAAAGCCAACATAAGTGCAGTGTGCGCGTTGTTGATAAAAGTTTTCACTACAGCCCTTTTGGCCGGATATTTCCTTTGAGATGGTTCATTGTAGTGCCTGTAATGCATATAACTGCTTAGAAGATAGCAGAAAGAGAAAAAGTAGGTCGAAAAGAACAGGGTGCTGCCAAAAATGCTGCTGCAACGAGAGATTCAGTGCCAGGGCCTAGCCGACCACCATCAAAGAAAGCATTCTTCCAGTTCCCATCGGATCCTGCTTCACAGAAAGATTAGGTAGCAATATTAAATCGTTCAATTTTAGAGTCAAAGCTTCATCTAAATTATGCCAAAACCAATTTGAAGAAGGCCCAAAACTGATAGAATCGCTGAGACTAAAAGGAACCAAGCGCCCTTCCTTGAAACGCGGCGCAATCCCGACGACAAAACGCGATGAGTCCCGAGTTGCTGGATGTTCACCTCTTGTCAATCAAACAAGGAACATCAACAGCGGTACCTTGTCAGTCACCAAGGGGGGGGGGGGGGGGGTACTCAGGTATATTTAGGATATGGGTGCTCATGCTGAGGTACAACGCATCAAACCCAAAAAAATAACTTCTTCCATGAAAATAGACGCAAAAAGTAATTTTTCCGACCTTCCATACCCAAAAGTTATGAAGTCAGTATCTAAAATCTGCAGAAAAGTGCCTACCCTGGGTACCAGAGCCAAAACAAAATTAAAGAAAGAAAACAAGGAAAATTGTTTAAGAAAGGGAAGGAAGGGAAGGAAGAGGGAATGTTTTTCCCTTATTTCATTTTTTCTCTTATTTCCTTTTTTATTTCTTTTATTTTAAATTTTTGGCCTTTTTTCTTATCTCCTTTTTTTAGTTCTTTTATTTCTAATTTTTGGCTCTGCCACCCATGGTAAAAAGTGCCACAACTGATTAGATTTCTCATAATGTATTTAGATATTTAAGTTTTTTGATTTTAGTAATGTTACTTGGATTCTCTCATCTGTGCTTTCCAAGCCTGTGCCAAATCCACCTGACAAACTGTTTGATCTGTTTGATCTGTTTGATTTTGTTTTGTCTGAAGGGCTCCCAAATCACTTAGTATGATCTCAAAACATGTAAATAACTTAATTTGCACTCTCATAATGTCCAAGCAGAACTTCAATGTACTGATACAATGCTGTCAGGACAACAGCTTGGTTCAAGCAGATTTCTTTGAAGTCACCATCGTCAGAAATGCAAACAGGATTATTTTCATCAGCTTTCAATCTGACTCTAATATCTCTCGACAGCATAAAATTTCCCGACCTGTTGGCATTTGCGAACAGTTTCCACACTCGCTCCTGAAAATAGTTGTTGATAGGCCTGCAGCCTAGATAACTAAGTCTCCCTTGCAGATGTTGCCTTTAAAATGCCTCCTGATTTGCATATCAATGCTTCGTTACTCGCTCCTGTATCAGAAAAATATATTCAGTTAATCGATAACATGTTTTCTTACCATGCTGTGTTACCAATTTGCTCCAGATTGAAATCTGGTTCTTCCTTTCGCTGCTGTCCTCGATGAAAAATTTAGCTGCTGTCCTCTCAGTTGACTGCTGTTTGCTTTCTCGGTCCGTGTATCTTCTCCACCAGGCTCAAAGATGAAAGCTTGCAGTTGATAACAATAAATTGTAATTATTTCGTCCTCGAATAGTTCGTCTTCAGAACTGTGAGCCATTTTATCAGCAAGAATAAGACTGGAAAGGATTCAAACCAAACAACTTTATTGCACTCAGCCACAGTACTGACTGAGATGTTGCTCAATACCACTGATCACATTTGACGTCACAGTGTCCCGCGGGATAAAATCGCAATCAAACCCGTGCTTTCTCGGAAATGGACTCGGGGTGGTGTTTGGGGGCCGATAACTCTAAATCTGTTAGGAATTTCGCAAAATTTTTTTCAGAAATGATTTCAGCGCCCCGAGATACATCTAAAATGCCGAAGTCAAAATTATCCCGGAACTCTCCTTTAAGTCATGAATCTTCAAAATCGGTCCAGTGTACGATATATTGTGGCCTGCTAAACGTGCATAGTTTATTTTGGCGCAACTGGTATGAACTCAATCGAACGTGAAAGGAACAATTAAAAACAGTGTATAACAATAAGGAGTGACAGGTTTTCCACAGGCCAAGCTATGCATACATCAATCAATCAATCAATCAATCAATCAATCAATCAATCAATCAATCAATCAATCAATCAATCAATCAATCAATCAATGACTGGGTCATTTGTCTGATGCAATATGAAGTCCTCCAAAATACCATTTATAAATAAAAATGCCCAAAATGGACTTTACTAGTATGAATTGTTTCTTGATGTGCATTAAGCAAACAGGTAAAAACAAACTACCGTAGATCCTATGGATACGAAAAGCGACAACAAAGAAAAAGCTGTTGGCAATTTGTCACCCTGTCGTCTACTACATCTTCCTTCAAATGTGTTTAAAAGAGTGGATGAACAGTGCAAATGGCTCCGTATCATTAAAATTAGTTAAAAGATAAAAGATACAGCTAACCAAGAGGTCTTACACGTTGTTGGTGACCCATAATGCGCTCCAGATTATCCTGCAGTCTATGAAGTTAAGCCAGTTTTTTGTTTTGTAGATTGCTCCTTGTATAACGAGTGAAAAATCAAGTTTCAATGGATACTGAGAGGAAAATGGGTCGTCCAAGACGCCCAAAGGAAGACAGAGTGCTCTATTCAGAGTTATTAACTGTTTAAAATAAAATATTTGCAAAAGTAAATTACCACGGAAGATTTGCTCATGATCTTCTCTTCTGTTTCAAAATAAATATCCAGTTTTCTTGCCTAGGAGAAAACGAAAATGGATGCGTACAATATAATCTGAAATCTGAAATCTGATACAATCTGAAATCTGATACAATCTGAAATCTTAATGTGGGGGTCGTAGGGGGGTTCCAAAAACCGTGAAACCGCCAAAATATTTTGCAAAAACCGTAGAACCGCTAAAATTTTATAGCAAAACCGAAAAACCGCCCTATTATTCCTACTAAAACCGTAATGATAAGAAATTCATAAGAAGCTATGTTATTCAGGTGAAGGTGAAGTTGCGGTTTTTAGCGCCAAGCACTGGGATCGCAAAAGTAGAATAGGCTTAATCGAGTCCGCGACCCCTTGCCATGACCCATGACGCTCAAGTGATGGGGCTCTACCGGGTATGGAACCCTGTCCACCTGACTGTTCTGGCTGCAAAGTCTGTGGATTACACCACTGCGCCACATCACTTTCATTCAGATGCAGTGGCACACACTCAACGGCATTCAACTGTGCATTTCAGGGACGTACGATCCATAAAACAAGTCCACCGAGCAAAGCAAATATTTGTCATTTAAACTCACGATTGCTTCACTCATCCGCCAGATATTTTCCCAAGGAAATAAAGATTTGGAGGATTTTTATCATACACGATACCTCAAAGATATCACACAGTGTCGAGGGCACTCAATAGGCCCCACCCCTATTCCTGAATTCCGCTACGTTTTCAGCCAAATTCCAGATTCTGGTCATAATTTATCAACGAATTCCCGCTTCCCTTCCTAAAGCTAAAGTACACCAAAACTTCATGATATTCACAACGTTTGATGGTGCCTAGAGGCATGCCCTCTGCTTTTGACTAAAACTATCATTCAGTTGAACTGAACCAAGATATCATACAGAACTTTTAATATCTTGGGTTTCCTTGCATCCTCTTCAAGAGCAGTTCATGATGAGAGACTTCAATGTGTGATCAAATGCATATTTTCATGCCGAAATGAGCAGCGTCGTGGCCAGGGTAAATTAAGTGGGAGCGTATTATGTGGAAGAAATGGGTTTGAGGGCAACTTCTGGCGATCCGCTTCTAGCGATCCAGTGTCTGTGGTGTTAAAATTGAATTTGATCATTTTCTAACAGGTGATCATACAAATTATGGCGTCCCCAGAAAACTTTGTGAAAAACTCAATTTTTTGGCTTAGAATGTCAATTTGTAGCAGTTTTCTATGAATTGCAACCTTCAGGAAAAATCTTTGTGCAAACGCATTTTTGCCTTGTCTTAGAAAGATTCTCACAATCCAATTGCCTGCTCCAATAATGGAAGTATCCATAATTATGATAGTTTGCCTGGGAAAATCTTTTATAACACCAAGCTTTAGCTTTACTTTGGCTTGAAATGGCTCTCCCAATCAACATCCAGTATTTCCCAGAAAGATTCTTACCCTTCCCTACATACCGAACTACAGAGTGTCCCAAAAAATGTTCGACATTTGATTAAATATTGAAAAATAACGATAACATGAGTAGGCTCATGGGAAGGTAAGCCTGTTCCCAAGATTCTGAAATGATTTTGGAGACTAGAATTCTAGAATCGTTGCGAATTCGTTGACAGTTTCAAAGATAAAAAATTTGCGACATTTCGTTGAAGCTTGAAGATCAAAAATATGCGACTGCGACAGCTACCAAAGACCCGGATGACTTGTAACGCAAGAAAGCTCCAAGATCGAGGTAAAAGAAGGTTATCCAAAGTCATACCTCTCGTTATTATCAGAGCAAACCAAATAAGACTTCGAAAGTAATTCAACCCTTTTAATCATCGTGAAAATTTGCTAAAGAATGCATGTATCGAAAAACGTCATTGACGAGAGACTGAATCATTTTCAAACTTTGCTCAACAGAATTCCTCAAAACATCCTTATGCTTGAAAGTTAGGTTATCAAAATTATTTTCAAATTCCATTTGGCTTCCTCTGAAATAAACTAGAAGAAAAGAAACGATAGCCCATCTATTTCTACCACAAATGCCAGGGCCTCTGGTTTCAGCCTTCGCACAACCTTGTTCTTCAAAGCGTGTAATCCCGTGTATCCCCATGAAAAATCAACGGATTTTGAAGATTCTGGTGTCTAAAATTAATTAGATATCTTGTTATGGAGCCCTTTCATTATATCATAATTTTTTAATATTTAATCGAACGTCGAACAATTTTTTTAGACACCCTGTACTCAAAAATGGGTTTCCCGGGCTTTTTGGCACTTGGTGTGATTTTCACCTCCACTGCATGATAGCAGCTTGCCTCGATATCGTTTTCAGGTCTGGAATTTGATATGAAGAGTCTCTTATTGTGCGTGCCACTTTTCGTCTTCTCGTCGACATTTCCGATTGAAGAAATATCTGAAAATCGCCGAGGAGAGACAAAAACCGTGAAAACGTTGTTTTTAAGACTAAAGACCGTGAAGCTGTCTCCAAAAAGGCTAGAAACCGCGAACCGTCAGCCATTGGCGAAAACCGTAAAACCGTCGTTTTTGAGGCCGAAAACCGTGAAACCGTCCCCAAAATGGCTGAAAACCGCAATCCGTCAGCCCCTACGACCCCCACCTTAATGGCTTTTTCATATGATGTTCAGAAACGTGATGGAAGATACAGTCTAAAATAACGTCTTTCTCGGGTACGAGGTTGTTTGGATGTTTCTATCAACTAACAATGTTTTAATTTTTAGCAGTGGTGATTGATTTAATGATCTGTTTATAACAGCAGCTTTACACGACGAAGTGGTTTTTCAGACTTCGGCGAAACGGCCCAAAGAGAAGCTTCAACATATAGTAAGTATTTCATTTATTAGATGTTCTTGTCTTGAGGTAAGATCACCACGTAAAAACCAAATTATCAAAGCAAGTAAATTCTTCATCAATTAGCATTTAGAATATATTTCAATATCTGATACGAGAGATTATCTTGAAAAAATTGTCTCAGCTAAACAAACAAACCAATAAACAAACAAACAATCAAATAAACGAATGATTAAATAAACACGCCTTGAAACACAGTACTTTAGTTTTCAATCAATCAATCAATCAATCAATCAATCAATCAATCAATCAATCAATCAATCAATCAATCAAACCCCCAATCAATGGTCATCAACCGATAAGGAAACTTATGGGGGAAGGGGTTGCATTCTCTGTAGACAATGATTAAACAGGTTTGGCTTCAGCAAAATTCAATCATTTGCCTTTTGCATCTAACACGTCTAGAAATTTCATGATCTTGTCCACTCTTTCCAGTCAGATAGGTGTCTACCACCAAATTTGAGGGTTGGCTCAACATTGCATTGATTGAATGAAACAGATAACCCATGATCTAGCAGCACAAATGAATAGAAGATGCAGCCATATTCTATAACTCCATGCGTTTTAAACAAGCCAGTAAGAAAAGCCTCGGCTGACGACATAGGCCCAGTTATCGCAACAACAACAGCGATAATAAAAACAACATTTTGAAAATGTTTCTACTAAACTGAATTGTTTGCTCAAACTGGGACTTTTGGACTTTCGCAAACAGAACAGAAACTGCGTAAAATGAAGTCATCATGCATTCTGACTCGAGGAAGTGCATGGCTCTTGTATGATGTATCTTCTCTTTTTTTTAAAAAGAAGTCAAAACTTTCAAGGGTAATTACAGACCTATTAGTGTTCTCCCGACAGTGTCAAAGGTGTTTGAAAGGCTCATGGCTACTCAGATTTTTGCACACATGTCTCCGTATTTATCATGGCTGCTTTGTGGTTTTCGCAAGGGCTACAATGCCCAAAATGCATTGATGCGTGCAATTGAAAAATGGAAAACGTGCCTGGACAACGGTGGAAAAATAGGAGCTATCTTTATGGACCTTTCAAAGGCCTTTGACTGTATTCGACATGACTTACTTATTGCTAAGTTACATGCCTACGGTTTTAGCCGTGAAACTTTATGGCTTGCTTACAGCTATTTGGAAAATCGGCAACAACGAGTAAAAATCAATGGATCTTTCAGCACCTATAAGCATCTAAGGTTTGGTGTTCCTCAAGGATCCGTCCTTGGTCCTCTATTTTTCAATATCTATATCAATGATCTTCTGTTATCGATACAAGAAACAGATATATGTAACTATGCGGATGATACAACCATCTATACATGCGATATGCGTCTCGAAAATGTAATCTCTAGGCTAGAAAATGATTCCAAAATCATAATCGAGTGGTTTGGAAACAATTACATGAAGCTAAACGAAGACAAATGCCATTTTATGATACTTGGTGAAAGAACAAATCAAGAGGTCAACATAAATATAGGCAGCTGTGCCGTTACTAATTCAAAGGAGGAGAAGCTGTTAGGAGTTTTAATTGACGCAAATCTTAGCTTTGAAAAGCACATAAGTAATATTTGTCAAAAGGCTGGTAACAAACTCTTTGCTCTGTCACGGATGTCGGCATATCTAGGTACTGATAAATTGAGACTTTTAATGAGAGCATTTGTGACTAGCCAATTCCAATACTGTCCGTTGGTTTGGATGTTTCATAGCAGAAAGATGAATAACAAAATCAATAGGCTGCACGAGAGAGCCCCGAGGATAGCATATAAAGACTATAGTTCTAGTTTCGCAACTTTGCTGGAAAAAGATAGATCTGTAACAGTACATGAGAAAAATATGCAGTTGCTAATGACTGAAATGTTCAAAACAATAAATAATCTAAACCCCCCATTTATGAATGAGATCTTTCTTCAAAGAAGTTCTGCCTATAATTTGAGAAATATAAATACATTCATGGTTCCAAAGGTAAATACTGTTAATCATGGTACTGAAACGGTCCAATATAGAGGGCAGCGTATTTGGCAGTCCGTTCCACAGGAAATCAAAGATGCAAATTCTGTGCAACAATTCAAGAATAAAATAAAATTTTGGAAAAATGTAGATTGTGACTGCAGACTTTGCAAACGATACATACCAGGGCTCGGCTTTTTATAGTTTCATACATCTTGCTTGTAGATTTTATATATAGATTTTATGAATTTTGTAATTTTATTGACTATTTACCGGGTGTCCCAAAAAAAACGCAACGGATTTGATTGGGACTAGCGACAAGAATTTAGGTCCAATCAATCCAAAATAATTTTTGATATAATCCTCGATAGCTAACTTGAAGAGAGATACCTTTTTTGTTGATATTGGTGCATGGAGAGTTGGAATATCAATCTTGAAAGTCCAAATTTGCTTCCATCTCCAAACCAGAGGTTTCAAGTTTTGGCCTAACTGAAAACGTCTCGAGGAATCGCCTCAGTCATTGCATAGTGTAGTATTGTGAGCATGCTAAGGCACACATGTTTAGGCACACATTTCAATTGAAATTTGAAAGCTAAAAATTGACAAACATAACAATGTCGAAGGGAAAATTCACAATGGAAGATATTTGTTCAATCATAGTGCACCTGCAAAAGAGCCAAGCACGAATGAGCAATTTTAAGGATCATATCCATGGATAATTTTCCCTTGGGTATATTTGATTTCTTGTTTCGTAATAATTCGAAGAAAGATTAAACAAAATGCATTTCATTAAAGTCATGAAGATTGCAAGAACTAATTCATTTTTCACACCCAAGCAAACTATTTCGCGTATTACTTTCTTTTATGAGACAGATGCAATGTTAACTTTTCGCATAAAAAAAGATTTCTTTTCAGGACAAAATTGATGAATTTGATTGAATTTCTATTCAAATATTTTCCTCAACATGAGGCTTTATTCTCTTATTACACGATAATTCAGGAGATTCCCCAGAATAGCGCGTTTGCAGTTTAGGCCAAAACCCAAAAGCTCTGGTTTGGAGGTTCAGGCAAATTTCAACTTTGAAGATTAATATTCCCATTCTCCATTCACCAATATCAACAAACAAGGTATCTATCTTCAAGTTAGCTATCGAGGATTATATAAAGAATAATTATTGATTGATTGGACTGAAATTCTTGTCGCTAGTCCCGATCAAATCCGTTGCGTTTTTTTTGGGACACCCGGTACTTGTATATATTTTGTATCATTGTATTTACTGGTATCATTGTAATTAATTTGTTGGCTTGAATTAGCATTTCTTTTTATATTTAGCTATGTAAGTTGCCAACTTTAAATAAAATGATAATAATAATAATAAATGGCTACACTCTGATGGCTACATAAGAGACGGCCAAGCGCAGATTTATCTGTGCCACCAGAAGCGAGGCTATGGCGTAGTCTTGGCAACCTTCGACAGATGGAAATTCTCATTGCTGCGGAAAAGCTCAGGGAAGCGAACTGGCATTCAAAACGAGGAACTCCTGGTTCAAAGTTGACGGTTTGCTGATTCTTGGATCGAGGAAACATTTATCTGGATATTTGTGGCTTTTCTTCATGGCTAATGTCACTAGCAACTTTCCTGTTGAGGGGTTTTAGTACCGGAGATCTTAGTTGGCAACTTAGGCCATCTGCCATTGATTGGAGCACACAAATTTTGGTACGCTGTTCTGTTACCATGCTTTTCATATCCAAACATGAAATCGAGGGAAACAATTTCGTCCTCTATTTACAATGCTTTTGTCCATGATTCGTAGTTTGAGCGTTCATCAGTCTACCAATAGCGAGAACTGCGAATATGTAATCAGTCTACGAAGAGCTTATGTTTGGATCCATATTTCATCTTCGCTAGTCAGAGAAATGGAAGATCAGCACAACCAAAAACGGCTTTTGTTATTAAAGAGGTCAATTGATTAATTAACTCATTCTTTCTGTGTTTTAGGGATTGTCAAACACAAAACCAGTTCCACATTGGCTATTGTTGAAAGCCCTGTCAAAACCATTAAAGATAAACATACCTTGATGTGTTCAAGCATAGCAGTCGCAATATTTGTATGCATGTCGATTAATCGTTTCTTTTCAAGCAGCTCTGGCAACGAACTATAGTAAATAAAATGCAAAAGGTATTTTGAGAAAAAGAGCTGCAAAGACTCTGAACAATAATTTGAGCAAACATTGCAAACAACTAGCAAATGCTGACAACGCCGAGCTAGTCGGTGGCATGTGTCACTACTACCACTTTGTATTGCTCTTATCAACTAATCAGATGCGTGACCGACTGCTTTATTTAAATCTCAACCATTTGCATAATTTAGCTTCTTTTTGTGGGATCTGCGTCGAGTTTGCCACTGACCCACACGTGTTATGTGTCATTTTGCGTCCGAATCTTTTTTACAATTTCTTGTGTCATATCAAAGGAAAAACTAATAGTTATCAAAGCTATCAAGACCTGATTTGCTCTATTGGACTCACTAAGTTACGCTTCAACAGCACCCTTCTCCTCAGCAAGCAGCACATTTTTTACATACATGTTCCAAATAAAAGTTTACAATACTCATTACGAGTTGCGGTACTTACGAAAGTACGCTACAATACTACTATGGCGATCCACCTCGGGGGACAAAAGGCTGTGTTTACCCAGTGGTCATTAAATTAAGATAATGAAAGAAAAAAACTACTTTAACTACACGACAATTCCTGCAAACGCGTTACAGAACTGGGTGGCTTAAGAAGGGATGGGGGTAAATTACTACAGAACTTCACTCGAATCGACCAGTGTCATGGATAACAAGTAGCGTAAACTCAAGAATATGTTTATTCAATGAATTGGGAAATCTTTATCGTCATACATCAAGAGTTGTAATAAAGCTTCATTTGCAAGATTTACATATCCAAGTAGTAAAGTGGTTGTTCTAATGCATAGATTTCAGTGAGGAGGTCTTGCGTATTAAATAGCATATCAAGCTATAGATAAGATACACCACTCTGTGATCTAATACGGGATACATAAATCAAATATCAATGAACATATCAAATATTCTTGGGGAGACCTCAGAGAAATTTATTTCAACATAAATTGTTGTGATATCAAATTAATCATTTAGTAATTGCAACAATTTTCCAAAAAGACAAAAACGTGCACTATGATTGGTTAGCAGTAGCTCATTACTCGTCTGTAACTCAATCAGTATGCGCTCACAATAACTTATGAGAATATGAAACGAGCGAAAAAACTTCTCATGTGATCGATATAGATGCTCAGCAACGAATATTCAATAAAATACAATCAATATCACTTACCTCACAGCTGAAGTAAGCTTTGCTGTGTTATCTGTCCAATAATTTTCCATTAGTTCTTCCTCTTCTTGAGTTACACCCTGGGTGAGATACAGCGAGTTTAAGAATTAGACACTTGACCAAATCAGCTCAAAGGTAAAACCTCTATAAAACTTCTATAAACCTCCATAAATGATGAACAATTTCTATAATGGCAATTAGAGGTGGCACATTGCAAATTGCAAAAAGCAGCAACCAATAACTAAGATTTGAAATCCAGCCTTTTCCAGCTCTTATACAGTCGTTGCCAAAAGTTTAAGACCACATTTTAATCTGTAGCATTTGTTGGCACAGCGAGATGCAATTCTACTTGCTCTGTCTATTTTGCTCTCTTGGAAATGTTTCAGGTCCACTTTCCATAAAGATTCTGAATTTTGATGTCTTTTTTTAATTTAGCGCCACTTTGCTATGACGTCCCAATGAAGTTTATAGAAATTCTCGGAAATAAGATGGTCCTGCCGACAAGGGGGTTGAACCAAACAATGTGTTACTCAGCTGGATTTTACATCAATCCATGCACAATTAGTTTCCTTTATTCGTTAAATTCGAACTCGAAACATACGGCTTCAGGGTAGTCGATAACTTTCAGTCCATACAGCTATGGCCATAAATTTACGACCCCTCCCCCCTCGATCCTCAGTTCGAGAACTAATCCTCAAGAATTGATCTACCATTCAAATAATCGAATATCACACGATTTATATTATAAGCATGGAATTGTCTTTACATTTTCCCTGGGGTGGCTTTAAACTTATGGCCACAGCTGTGGACTGAAACAGTTTTTACATTTTTGTGAAAAAAAATCAAAGAAGTGAATTGTGCATAGAATGCTGTAACATCCAGCTGATTAAGACATTTTTTGGGCGCAACCCCTTGTCGGCAGGGCGAATTCCTTTTCCGTACATGGTTAGAAGTAGCTTCGGTGGCTGGAAGTATCTTTGACGGTTGGAAGTATCATTTTTAGGTCCTAACTTCTTTCCGTTACCTATGATAGATGGAAGTATCAATAATTAGGCAAGGCATCTTTGCACTATCAGTGGTTGGGAGTATCGTGCAATAAACTGGTTGGTTGGAAGTATCTAATCATTCAAAGTACTAATATTTGAGTAAAGTGCTTAAAAGAGATCTGGCCGCTAGCCACGACTTGAACTTAGACCAGCCATAAGCTTATCCAATATGGTGCTCAAATGCATTCGTGTTTCTACCTTGCCAAATTAAAGACACAATGGAAGTAAAAGTTCGGAAATTAAGAAATCTTCAGAATATCTTAATATACCCCTAACATCTCTTCGATCAGCTCAGTTTCTGTGCAAAGTTGAGACAATGACAAGATCTTGCCTACAACATCACGATCATGGGAAAAATGCGATCCTGAGTCTGCCTACTAGAAATACGTCGCACTTCTGTAGTGTCGAATTGAATTATATTCCATGTGACAAAAATGCAACAAAACTGTTTGTTGATTTAAACGTCGCATATAACATTGCCGCTTCAAATAGCGTAGCGAGAACCCCCATGTGCAACATGCTCATCGATGATGTTGTTTTCTCTGTGTTGGTAAATTATGGAACAGCGAATGCACTAATTTAATTCGACATGACAATAATGCGACCTCGCATTCTTGCCAAATCTTGTCGTTTGCGTCTAAATGCTAATGGTCAATTTTCATGGTCTTTGTCATTGTATGCGCTGTTTCCTCATCCCCTTTTGGTTTATTCGCCATTCCCTTTATGTTTGTTCCATTCTCTTTATGTTTATTCCATTCTCTTTGTCTAATTAAAGCATTTTCTAATTCCCTTTGTCAGTTCTCTTTCGCTGTTTCCTCATTCCCTTTATGTTTGTATTCCATTCTCTTGGTCTAATTACAGCATTTTTCTATTTCCCTTTGCAAATTCCCTTGCCCTTTGACTCATTCCAATTGTCTTTCTTATCTTGTCCAGCAAGGTGCAGAAATGTTTTTTATGCGCGCGCAGCATTGCGTTATCATTGATTGGATACGAGGCTACTTCTTCACGTGATACTGGCGAGGCGGGAAAACTGAAAATATAAACTTTAAGTTACGACTTAGTTAGTTACGACTGTTGTCTTATTTTGTAAATGAATGATCGAGATTACCGAACAATTATCTTGAAGCATTTTTGTTATCATTTGATGATTGATTTGATGATACAGTGTGGACTGTGGAAGGGAAACAAATACAAACTTTTCCATGAAGAGGAATGTGAAGGGGTGCTGATTTGCAATGATAGAAAGTATGGAAGTACTTTGTAAAGTGTGATTCGAAATAAACAAAATGATTAACCATATGAAAAAATACCTCTGCCCCTTGAGATAATTAAATGAGAAATCAACCAGATATTTCTCAAAATTTTGTTTGAGCTCTGATTCAAGTTTCTGGCAAGCTCATCTAATCCTTATAAACACCCATTCCCCCTGGGGGAGGGGGGATACACCATGTTCAGGGTACATGTATGTGCCAACCATATGGATCCAGATTTCTCTAACAATGGTCCCTTTCAGCAGATTTTCCTTATACATGGGTGGGCTTGCCTTGGTTGAAATTGGCAAAAAGTAGTTTGGAGAGTATGTTTCTGCCAAAATTCATTATAAAAGTAGGAATGCAGGCAAATTTGTCAATTAGGAGTGGATAGCTTTCTGAAAACCAGGTGGCAGACCCCCATCCATCTTCAAATCATGTATCCCCTGGCTGAAATCAGCTCTTCCTGTCTAAATTTTCCTGCCACACTTTTTCAATTTCACATAATTCTCAATCTCTCCTTGGTAGGCATACACACAAAGATAACCACAAACAAATTTCAAATTAATTCCATCATTAAAATAACTTCACAGCAGTTGTTAAAATAAACAATTTCATAAGAAACAGGATAAGAAACTTAGGCAATTTTTGTTACATTTTGGTGCACAAAAAGATATACAGTAGCTATTCTACAGCTACAGAAATATTTCTTTTCATATGAAACAACATTTGGCAAAAGAGAGCTTTATCAGGCTAATACTGTACCATCAATTGCAATTAATTTTACAGTATTCAAGAATGAAGGTTCAGGGATGCCTTTGCCCCAATATCCATTTGAGGGTTCTTCGCACCCAAACATATGCCAAAATGGTACTACTCTCAGTCCAGAAAACACAGGTCTAAACAGGGATCAAGATAAATAAACAGGGTGGGTGGAAAATTCCCATGTCCTAATAAGTGGGCAAGATGTGTTCACTGCAAAAACAAACTCAGATGCAAGCAAACAACTTCTGAAATGAAACTGCAATAGGGAAAAATTTAAGGAAACATGACTTTGCATGTTTTACTGGGCTTTGCAATTCAAGAAGCTCAAAACTAATAAACAGGAGCAAGGATTTCCAGGCAAATTTATTCAAAAAAGTGGGGGATGTCTCTTCCATACTCAAAATTTCTTAAATATGAAATGTAATGCGTTAATTTGCCCCTTAGCATCATTATTATCTAGAATCTAGCAAATTTATAATGTTTTCTATGCAAGCAAGATGCGTCAACAAGAAATCTGTCTCTTTACTATGGAACAGTTATCACAGGGACAGAAATTTGCTCATTTCATAGCATCATTGTTCCATCAAAAATTTCCAGACAACATTTCCAGCTTGTAAGTTCATTTGCTCATCACCAAACCAGAGTCAGCAACCACAATTACCTCCACTTTAGTTCAATTACCTCCACTGTAGTTATATCACTGTCTATTAACTTCTTATTTCTCATCCACACACATTACATACATTTGTAAGTTGTAGGATTTTGCCATCAAAGTTATGCCATGCTTGAATTAAATTGACGTATTATGGTTCATTTTTGAGAAAGGTGCAAATGAATTGCAATTGTAAGATAAGATATCTGGCCTGACAAAGATCCTCAAATACTGCAACAGTCTTGTTTCACAGCCTCAGATGATTGATAAATGCCAAAAGTGATGTCTAGAGGGAAGAAAGGGGACTTGGTTAATTCAGCAATGAAAATAGCACAAGGCGACATGGTAAAATTAGCCAATAAGTAACAAGTTAGAAAGAGCTTGATTCATGTTTATGTTGGAGATGGATAACAGGCTTTAAAATCATAAGAAACCTGCAATTAAAATATCCATTTTTCTTCAAAAACAGCAAACTGAAAAGTGAAAACTCAAATGCAATTACTGTACCCTTAGTTTGTAATGAATTTGTTGCCACTTATCATGCAAAACCAAATGTTTAATTACATTTCCCAGATTTCAAAATTGTGCATTTTTCATTCATGTGAGCTAACAAATACAAGAAAACTGCTAGGCAAAGAAGTATCAAGGTTCTTGTTTGACCATATCAGGTTGATTGAAAGTAAAACAAAACAACAACAACAATATTGTTTTGGCTAGGCCCAATGTTGTTTTCAGGCACTTGTTTGGAAACAGAGACACCTGCACCAACAAAATTAAATAACTCTTATTTGCAAATTTTCCGGGATGAACGGAAACCATGAACAAGCAGTTTGATGAGCACTCTTGAAAGTCAGGATATTTTGGTTTTGCGGCAGCGACTAGATTTTGCGAAATTTTCGTTCAAAGTTTAGTGCATAAAACGGGCGCTTCTCTCAGCAAAATCTGATGGTGTTGAAACTTTTATTTTTCCTACTCTTTCTGGCGATCGCGTTGCTTTTTCCATTAGAATTTGTGAAATATTAGGCCATAAGGAACACCAGATAAAAATATCAAGGGGTAATTTGCACTTTTTCTGTTCCTACCACGAGCTTGTTCTCAACACAAGCCAAGAGGCAAGATTTTCTGATTTTTCAAATACCCTGACTTTGAATAAAAAAATAAGGTCAACGCAAATTTTCCGAGAATACTGACCTGGCTTGAAATGAAGTTTGTATCCTGTAGAATATTTCCTGAAATGATGGTTTTGCGGCAGCGACCAGATTTTGTGCAATTTCTGTTTTCGTATTTCCATGATTTTGAGCAAAATTTTGTCTCCTTGCAGTGATTTTTGATGTCGTATTTTCCATATTTATTTTTGGATGATCACTTCCAAATTTTTTTCCGCCATTGCTGTTTCCCTCGTGATCACGATCTGCGAGCGCTTTTTTCCAGGCCGCGTCCCATGGGGCCTGGATCACAATGGATTCGGTCAAGACCGGGCGCCGGCGAAATTCTGGACTCTCCGATTTCCAAAACAATCCGCAGGCGCAGAGTGCTCTATGTACATTATTATTATTATTATTATCAATTTATTTAAAGTAGGCATTACATATAAAAATAGCTATAAAATAAGAGCTAATTCAAGCCTACTATCTAAGTAAAATTTGTGCAAAAAGAAATAAAATACAGAATAATTAGTTACAAATACATTAATTTACAGATTTTTACAATGTTTTTATTATTTACAATGCTTTCTTTTTCCAGAAAAATAATATCAGTTCAAGAACCCAACCTGAGCCACGAAAGGTCTACATAGTCTACAACTGCATTGTTCTCCTCTCCAGATTTTGATTTTCCTTTTAAAGCTGGAGAGGGTTTCTGACTGCTTTATATCTTTGGGAAGTGCCTGCCATAGTCTACACCCACGAAACGACACCGTCTCCAAGCCATTGCACACAGTGCGCGCTTGTGGCAATAGTAGACCATGGCAGCCTCTTAACCCATAAGGACTGTGTTTTTCAACAAAGATCTCCTTCATGAAACTAGGATTAAGCTCCCATTTTGTTTTATAGATCTCAGTCATCAGCAATTGTAAATTCCTTATGTGGATTGGGACCGCATTGTCTCTGAGTAACATTGTATCATAATCTGATCTCATATCTTTGTAGGTTATCCGTAATGCCCGTTCGTGAATACGGTTAATTTTATTGTTCAGTGTTCTATCACAGAACATCCAAACAAGAGGACAGTAGTTGAACTGGGACAAGATAAATGCCTTAATTATTCGTTGAAGTTGATCAGTATCAAGAAAGTAAGAAATTCTTGAGAGTGCATGAACCTTTTGACCAGCCTTTTTGCAAATAGACTTTATTTGCTGTTTAAAGCATAATTTTTTGTCAAGAATCACTCCAAGCAACTTTTCTACTGTACTCTCTCTTATCGTTATCCTTCCGATATTTAATGAAACATCATTAATTTTGTCTCCAAATACCATTAGGTGGCATTTGTCCTCGTTCAACTTCATACAATTGTTTGGAAACCATTCTGCAACTGTAAGGGCATCGCTCTCTAATGTTGAGATAACACTTTCAATATTGCTATCGCAAGCATAGATCGTTGTGTCATCTGCATAGTTACATATCTGAGCATCTTTCACAAACATAAAGAGATCATTGATGTATATATTAAACAGAAGAGGCCCCAAGACTGAACCTTGTGGTACACCTATCATTGTTTCTCTCCATGCACTGAATGAGCCATTTATCTTTACCCTCTGCTTCCTCTCACTGAGATAGCTATGAATCAACCGCAATGCACTTGGACTGAAACCATAAGCACTTAATTTTGCAATCAAAAGCTCGTGATTTAAACAATCAAAAGCCTTTGAAAGATCCATGAGTAGTGCTCCAGCAAAACCCCCTTTATCTACGGTTTTCTTACAGGTTTCTATAAGTCGCAACAGTGCATGTTGGGTTCCATAGCCCTCTCGAAATCCGCACAGAAGAGGAGAAAGAAAGCCAAGGGCATGCGATTTTATTTGACTCTCTAAGACCCTTTCGTAAATTTTGGACACAGATGATAAAACCGTTATAGGTCTATAGTTCTTCTTGATAAAAGCATCAAGACTTTTGAAAAGAGACGAGATCTCACCAGCTTTCAAATCCTTTGGAAAATAGCACTCTAACAAATTAGAATTGAAGATTTTCTGGAGGAGGGTGGCAAAAATGTCGGCATTTTGTTTAAGAATCTTAGCAGGAATGCTGTTTAAGGGGGATGACTTTTTTGTATTCAGTTTCTGAATCTGCAAAAGTATCTCATTGACAGTCACTGGCATAAATTCAAATTGGCCCAGTTCACAGCGCTCTTTAATCGTCTTGATGCTAGGATGATTTTCATATTTCTTGATAGCTTTTTCTACTGGGTCATTTAACCCATTTGTTTGTGATAGGAGAGACTGGTCTTCGGAGATTCCTAGACTCTCTGTTACATTTGCAAAATAATGATTAAAGATCTCCGCAATTTTTGCATCTTCGGTTATCATTTTTCCATCTTCAATCAGAGTCACAGCAGAACTTGTTTGTATCTCATTTGAAAATACCGGTTTGACAGTCTTCCAAAATTTACGATTATCTGTAAGGTCTCCAAGGTCAAGGTTCCTATAGTAATCAGATTTCGTCCTGCGCAGGAGTTTCACGCAAAAATTCCTTTGCGTTTTAAAGGCTTTAAGGTTCTCTTCAGTTCTACTCTTAATGTATTTATTGCGTAGTTTTTTGCGATGCATCATCGCTTTTCGCAGGGCCTTTGTCATAAAGGGGCCATCGTTTGCACGCAAATATTTTGTCTTGAGAGGAGCATGTCTATTAAAGTGCCACTGAAGTGTAGTAGTGAAAATTTTGATAATGCCATTTTTGTAATGATTACGAATAAACAAGAGCCGCTGAATCGAATGATGTAATTATTTCCTGTATATTGTTTCTATAAGTATCATATTTTAAGCCCTAAAGTGCCAATTATCAAGTTTCTTTGTGCGAAAAATAATGCGCGGCCAAACAGGAATGTGTGACGTACTTTGATTTATCACTCGCTGTGGCGTGGTATGTTTTTAACTGCAGTTCAGCCTGGAAGTCACGCGAAGCTCGACGCGAAGCCTCTGGTAAACTGTTTTAAAAAGCAGAAAATGCCACTTTCTGGTGACTTTAACAACGCCAGCTGCATGAGATATAATCACGAGCTCGCAGGTTCTCGGGAAAACTCCATAACAAGAGCAGAATCATCGAGAACTTGGTATAAGCATGGTATCTACGCAAAAGGGTTATTAGGCCTATTGGCAGCTGAAGCAACAAGACTAACTCGACAAGCCTGTTTTCTGCAGAGAACATTGATTTACATTTTACACTTGGCTTTTGACGAAATTAGACTGCTAAGACGTCGTAAGATCAACATAGTATCAACGTCTGGAAGCTGAGAGATTGTGCTGTGTTGCTCTGAGGAGCGAAGAAAAAATCCCGAGTTCATTCCTTCAGGTGGGTGCAAGTTTTGTTGTGCTTGTGTTGCTGCTCTCTGAGATTTGACGGTGTAGCATATCGATGCAGTGATTGTTTTAAGTTTAGTATCGAGGACCGTTTTGAATTATAATGAATGAAATGGTATTTTCAGATTTGATTTGAATGAAAGCACTGTGGATGCACAGTTAGTAACAGGTCGGTCTCCTGACCCCAAATTCTGAGGACCGTTCCTTGCCTTTTGTGGTCCTAGTTTCCAAACCAATACAGAAAGGAAAATGCTCTCAACCTGGTGGAAACCGGTTTTGTTTACCACTCATATGGTGCCTATTACCTAAATAATAAAAAAGCAAAGCAGATGCAGTTATTTTGGCTCTTGTTAACCAAAGGACTGCTGTCCATTGAGTTATGATTTTTATTTGATATTTTAGATGAAATGAAAGATCAAGTCAACCAAGATGAAGAGCAGATGCAGAACTCATTTGACATATCTGTTCAATAATCTCTTTGATGAAAAATGATCTCAGTGCAAACAGAATTGGGTTTGAAAATGAAGGTGACCTGACCACAGCCTTCACTGCCTCAAGATACTGAAACAGTTACATATATTTTGACAAAGAGTTAGTTTAACCCTTGTTTATTTATGGAGTATAATGCTGCCTGCCATTGATCTTGTAAGAGTAGGTACCAATAAGAGTAGTAAGAGGAATAAAATCTTGAGATCAAACTCTCTTTTCCTGTGCCTTGGATAATGTACTTTCAGTGCAAAATTAAACCACTTATTTTGGAAGAAACTAAGAATTTGAACCAGTATTGAGTTTCTTAAAATTATCAGATTTCAAGGTTCTACTGTATATAACAATCTCCATGTCTACTACCGATGCCCTTGTGAAAATTTCAAAACAAAGTTGTTGAAGCCTCTATATTTTAGACATTTACACATGCTTTTTATGAGAAACTGCTTACAAGAAACTCAACTCTAAGATCCTCCAAAATTATGAGACTCCAATACTGGGAACATATAACTTAGGAAACTATCAAGTTTTAATAAAGAACATCCTCGTCATATTTGTACTTTATTTTCACTTGTTTTCTGTCTGATATTACTCAGGAGGTACTTGAGTAAATGTCTAACACTGGAAAGGCTTCAACAAATGTTGCTTTCAAATATTCACAAAGGCAAAGGCCATAAATACAAAGATTATTGAAACCTTTGAGAAACTTTTAACTCTGAGAACTGCAAATCTGATGATGTTAAGAAACTTTCAGTACTGACTCAGATTCTTTCTTATAAAAGGCAGGGATGTAGGAAGCATCTCAAACTTGGGGGGGGGGCATGACACTTCAAAGGCATCTTTCTCATAAAGCTAAAGGGGCACTTGCTGAAAATAGAAAGCACACTCTTTTTATTGCAAAATCTTGGGGGGGGGGCACATGCCCCCAGTGTCCTCCCTTTCTATGTTTCTGATAAAAGCTCAGGCACCTTCCGAGTAATATGCTACAAGTAAAAATGAAGTAAAATTAAGCTGAGGAGTTTCTTTATTGGAATAAACAGTTTCTTAAGTTAAATTTTCCTAGAACTGGAGTTTCTTAATGTTTTGGCGACCTGAGAGTTGAGCTTCTTATGGCTGGTTTCTTGTAAAAAATATGTGTAATGTTCACTAAGTTGTATCCAGAGAATTTGACAAACACTTCCTGTGATTTTCTTCAACCTGTGAGTATGAGAAGCTATGGTGATGGCCCCTAATCTACCAATATTTTTCTTCAGTTTGGCTACACATGCTCAGTAAGAAAGTAACAGAAAATAAGCAGTAATGATGTTAAATGGATTATTGCTACCTTCTAACCTACATGCAAGTTTAAAAGAAATACTGAAGTAGGGCAGGACAAAAACACAGTTGCCAGTTTAAATATGCCTGATGAAGAGCAAAGACAATTTTGTAAATAAAAATAACCCTTCCCTGCTGATATCCCTGATTGGAACTCTTTGGTATAATGTCAATACCAATGTCAGATAGAACCACAGTTTGTTTGTTAACTTTCTTAAATACAACTCACATTTTTTGCATATGAGGAAGTACATGTAAAGAACTCAACAACTGCATACAGGGCCTATTTTAAAACATTTGGAAACTGGTGTGCACCTATGTTTCATTCAATTCCTGCTCTGGTCATTTCCCTGGGACACCCCTGGGTATTTGCTCATAAAATATTCCTGGCCCCCATGCGTTTGACTGCAAATTTTCCCCTGCTTCCAGGGGCATTTGGTAATAGTAGTGATTATAGCGTTTGCTTATAAAGTTTTTGGGAGTATGCATGTGTTCAGTGCCAAGTCCTGGGCATTTGCCAAAAGACTTGCCCCATCCCCTGAGTCATCTGTACAAGCAATTTTTTTACCCCTGGGCTGCCTGCGGAGGATGGTCAGGGCAGGAATAGAATGAGACATTAGGTTGAATATCAGACATAATTGAGAAATGTTATTTGGAGTTTGGTTTTCCCAAATCCTTCAAACTAACTTTATATTGTAGAGTATACTACCATCCTCACTTGAAACAGATCATACCTTTCATTTTAGCAAAAGGATTTACTGCTATTGTGCAGCTGGGCCCTAAAGTCTGAGTTAATTTTTTCACTTTTAATATGAAAACATATTTAGGATGATTCCAACCTCATCTCCTTTTAATCTTCTGCAATCTATTATCAACTTTTTATGAAACCACATAACAAAAGCTGAACTTATTTTTTACTGTGACAAGAAATATCAGGTATTGTGATGTGAGGCCAAGAGACTGTGTTAGACTCAGAATTTTGGGCTGAGAAAAATATATGCTGCCATGTGTGGAATTCACTGTTTAAGATAAGCCACACTCTTTTCTTGTTATACAATACAATGCAATACAAAATAGCATCAGCGGCAAAGTTTCAGTTGCTTGTAAAATGTTTTGGTATCCATAAAATTTTGAATTTCCAGCTTGTCCTGCAGGGTTCAAGTTCTAGGCCATCTTGCATGAAATATTCTCATCCAATTGGAGTCAACCATGCTCTAAGCAATGTTTATACCAGATTTGTTGGACCTGAATAACAATAAATAACAAAACATTTAACTCTGAATTGGCTTACCAACCACAGTCAATAGTGACAAAAAGGCAAAACTTCATGTTTCTACATTGGCTACCTTACAGGCAAACCTTGATTTTCTATTTATTGCAATAATAATAGACCGCAAATCCTGGTAACAAAAATCATGTTCAGTTTCATACCATCTTAGGCTCACTTAATTCGCTCCTTTTAGGTTACTGCTGATTTAATAAGTTTGCAGAAAACTCATATCTGATCCCCTTCGTGCTTCTGGTCAAGACAAGTTTGCTCAAGTGGTGGTGAAAAGCCTCACAATCACAACGAACACCAATTCAAATGACCTATCATATCAACACATGAAAGAAAAACGAATAAAGCATTCAAGCACAAATTCTCACCATTTAATTGTAGAAGCACTTCCAGGTGTCCATTAATTGGAATATCTGATCTCCCAACATGCCGTAATTGATGCTTCCAATCTCGCCATCATCGCCTCTTCCCTGAATTTGATACGGGAAAGAGGGCCTAAATCATCGTCAATAAACGGCGGCTTTCAAACAGTTTTAAACCGGCTACATCACTCCGCAGCATTTGTTATTTATCATCCCGTGGTCACTTGGTACTACTGATGCGATTGGAATCCAATTTATCTCCAAAGTCTCAGCAAAACATGCAATAATATTCACTTTTCCTCACGGCACATTGGCAGCCAGGAACCTTCCTTCCAGTCGTTCACAGTGGTGTCTTCGTGTGTGATGAATTGAATGGAACGCTTGATAAATCAATCTACGTCACTCGGCCCAGGCTCTTTTCGCAAGACCAAGGGGTAAAAACACCCCAAAAAATGGCATTTCCCGGCACCAAAATGAAAAATTATTTACATCAATCGAATCATCGATGATTTTGCCATTAGGGATCGCATTAACATTTTTTTGACTAACACACTTCAGTGGCACTTTTTGCCTTTCTTTTGCACATTTCTTATTCAATTTGGCCATTACCATTCTCTTTATTCTTTCCCTTTCTGTTTGTATTCATGGCCTTTTTCTCTATTATCATTGCATGATGCATTGCGGCATGGTATGATGCATTGCGGCATGGTATGATACATTGCGAATTTTGGTGCAAAATTTAAGACAAATCATCACACGTGAAAGGAACGGCCTAAGTTTTGCTGCTCAACACGTCCTGCACGTTTACATCAATTCTCGAATCTTGTTATCAAATGACAAAGAATGTCTTCCAACAGTCAGTCAAAGTCAGTCAGACAAGCGATAGCAAGAATGACATGAATGACAGAATGACAAGAAGAAATGTTTACCCTGGGGAACACAGCTATGCTGAAGCCGTTCAAAAACAACCACCTGCTAGTCGTTTCAAAACAGCAACAAAAAGGCCAAATCAGAACCGTGCCTATAGTCAGCGAAAACCAAATGTTACGACAGTCAGTGACTCTATGCTACGAAGAGTTAACAAACAGGATATTAACAACGAAGTGCCAGATCTCCAAAGCAACATCAAGTTTTTTCCAGGAGCTAGAGTCGAACACATGAAGTCTTATATGCAGCCTACAATAGTGATGAAACCGGCTGGTTTAATTATAATGTGCGGAACTAACGACTTAAAATCAGATACCAGTGAACAAATTGCTGAAAGAATTATCGACCTTGCTGTGCATGCATCTCATCACATAGAATATGTTGCCGTATCTAGCATCGTCATGAGAACGGATTCGTCACATTTGGATAACAAAAGGAAACAAGTCAACGCACTATTGGAAACAAATTTGAAGCACATTGCTGTCCCTTTTATCAAGCACGATAATATCAATGAAAGTCACTTGGATCGATGGGGTCTCCATCCAAACTTTTCTGGAAGACATATTTTGGCAAGTAATTATATTAATTTTTTAAATTCAGAATGACTCTCCTCGGTTAACGAAATAGATGATAATTGTGGCCCGTAGTGGAGGCCCTAAAGTCACCAGACGGTCTCAATCATGCAGATTGTGATACCAGCATGAAACTTCGTACACCTACCCAGTTTGATACGCTGAAAAATATAAGAATCAGACCCCAACTCAAATCTGCCCCCAAATGCTATTTTTAGACTGGGGTACTTGGACCCAATCCCTCTAGGGGGTAGTTATCATAACTCTATTGCAAGTGACGATACAGTCATGAAATTTGGTATAGGTATGTAGTTTGATGCGCTGAATAAGATGAAAAAGAGACCCCTTCGAAAATTTGCCCCCAAATGCTATTTTTAGACCAGGGTACTTGGGCCCAGTCCTCTAAGGGGCAGTTATCATAACTCTACTGCAAGTGACAATACAGTCATGAAATTTGGTACAGGTATGTAGTTTGATGCGCTGAATAAGATGAAAAAGAGACCCCTTCGAAAATTTGCCCCCAAATGCTATTTTTAGACCAGGGTACTTGGGCCCAATCCTCTAAGGGGCAGTTATCATAACTCTATTGTAACAAACGATACAGTCATAAAATTTGGTACAGGTATGTAGTTTGATGCGCTGAATAAGATGAAAAAGAGACCCCTTCGAAAATTTTCCCCCAAATGCTATTTTTAGACCAGGGTACTTGGGCCCAGTCCTCTAAGGGGCAGTTATCATAACTCTACTGCAAGTGACGATACGGTCATTAAATTTGGTACAGGTATGTAGTTTGATGCGCTGAATAAGATGAAAAAGAGACCCCATCGAAAATTTGACCCCAAATGCTATTTCTAGACTGGGGTCGTGCAAGGCCCCTTAAAGCTCCAGTTCTATTCTTGTTGTCCAGTCCTCACTCAAATTCCCGTTGAGGTTGTTAGATAATTTATGTGGGATTGATTTCCCTCTTGACAGCTTTGTAATGAAGCCTTTGCAATTTACGAGAGTTTTCAGCAAAGAGAGCTGTGCCGATTGTTTTTGACGTACACCTGAACGATGTCAGCAGTCAGCGATGCGAGAACGAGAGAAAAAAGAGCTTCAGGTAGAAGGATTTCAGTTAGAGAGACAACTCCAATATGGAGAAAGTGGCAGCAATTCATTCGGGATGATGATAATAATACGGAGCTATTTGGTCTACTAGCCGACAAGCTTGTTTCACATTGCCCTCCAAATAGCATGATCCTTGCTACATCTTTCAATAAAGCATTATGCAGCGCCGACATCGATTCAATTCGCTTATCACCGTGTTATCACGAAGAAGCGGAAACAAGAATCTTTGTCCGTGTGAAGCATGCAGCAGACTCTGGCCGTCGAAAAATCGTTGTGAAAATGGTAGATACAGATGATGTGGCACTTGCGATTTTCTTATTTTAGTCTTTGCAAATTGAAGGGCTGTGGGTGGAATTCAGCATTGGTGAGCACCAGCGTTGGCTTCCGATTTACGAGTATGCTACCAACCTAGGTGAATAGGTTTGCCAAGAATTACGTTTCTGGTTTGCCTTTAGTGGATATGACACAGTGTCAAGTTTTGCTGGCAGAGGAAACAGGATTTCATGGACAGTATGGAGATCACATCCAGACGCCAACGAAACTTCTTTTTTCTTTATGTAAGAAGTGGAAAAATATTATTCTGCAAAAATATCAAAAGGATTTTTATTTAGTTGATTATATGCAAAACAAAACTTGGTACTGTAGTATATACTGAAAAAGAGCTACTAGGAGAGAAACAGACGCAAAAACAGACAGACTTTTCAGCACACTGAGAAAAGTAGAAAATAAAAATGTACAAAACAAAAATTTTGTAAATGTACAAAACAAAAATGTAGTCAATGCAAGTGGCTTTTATATGCTTATCAATGTATACATTCAAGAACTGTCAAATCAAAACATTAACAAAACATTTGCATTTCTTTGCATGTATGTAAATTTTGTATGTATACCTAAAATTTCAGCAAGAACTTAGAAGCTAGATGTAATATAAATTTTAAAAAAGAAATAAGTCTAATTGCAGGTGTACAATATGATATAAATATAGAAGTTAAACATTGAGTCGAAAAACACCACCAGTTAAAATGGCAGGGATAGCATTAAAAGGTTAGTGCGGCCTGTTTCCAAAATGGTCCCTCCAGAGGTGTCCTTAAAATCAACAATTTTCAAGAAAAAAAAGAAAAACAATATTTATGTCTCAATATTTGAGAGTAATGCTGCATTTTTAAGATTGCAGTGGGAGGTGCAAATGTCGTCAGCATCAGCTAGATTGCACATAACTCTGCCAGTGCAGTAGACAATGCAGCGATTAAGGGTATCTTTCATACAGGTTTGAACCTAGACTCGTGAACCTTATATCCTTAATGTCATGAACCTAATATCCTTAATGTGAACCTTGTATCCTTAAGAACGTAATCCTTACTGATATTATTAGTATGCAGGAACCTGATAAACTGTGTAGTTACATAGAGTAGTATCGATGGTAGGGACTGGGTTTCAGTGCCCTGGTCTAAAAATAGCATTTGGGCGCACACTTTCGAAAGGGTTTCTTTTTCATCTTATTCAATGCATCAAACTACATACCTGTGCCAAATTTTATGACTGTATCGTCACTTGCAGTAGAGTTGTGATAACTATCCCTTAGAGGGACTGGGCCCAAGTACCCCAGTCTAAAAATAGCATTTGGAGGCAAATTTTCGAAGGGGTCTCTTTTTCATCTTGTTAAGCGCATCAAACTACATACCTGTACCAAATTTCATGACTGTATCGTCCTTGAATTAGAGTTAAGATAACTGCCCCTTAGAGGACTGGGCCCAAGTACCCCAGTCTAAAAATAGCATTTGGGGGCAAATTTTCGAAGGGGTCTCTTTTTCATCTTATTTAGTGCATCAAACTACGTATCTGTACCAAATTTCATGACTGTATCGTCACTTGCAGTGGAGATATGATAACTACCCCCTAGAGGGACTGGGTCCAAGTACCGCAGTCTAAAAATAGCATTTGGGGGCAAATTTTCGAAGGGGTCTCTTTCTCATCTTGTTCAGCGCATCAAACTATATACCTGTACCAAATCTCGTGACTGTATCGTCACTTGCAGAAGAGTTTTGATAACTACCCCCTAAAGGGACTGGGTCCAAGTACCCCAGTCTAAAAATAACATTTGGGGGCAAATTTTTGAAGGGGTCTCTTTTTCATCTTATTCAGTGCATCAAACTACATACCTATACCAAATTTCATGACTGTATCGTCACTTGCAGTAGAGTTATGATAACTACCCCCTAGAGGGACTGGGTCCAAGTACCCCAGTCTAAAAATAGCATTTGGGGGCAGATTTGAGTTGGGGTCTGATTCTTATATTTTTCAGCGTATCAAACTGGGTAGGTGTACGAAGTTTCATGCTGGTATCACAATCTGCATGATCAATGTCATAAGGACCCCCACTACCGAGCCAGTTAGAAAAGTAACTACTCTTGGGCATAGAAAGGGAATGAGTATTACATCTTTAAATGTTAATAGTCTTTTACTTCATATTGATGAGATACGGATGCTTGTAAAAGAATTGGGAATTCAAATTCTGGCTATAAATGAGACAAAGCTTGATAACACTATTGATGATAGTTTAGTTAATATCGAAGGGTATACCATCAAAAGGTGTGATCGTGACCGTAATGGGGGTGGTGTTGCAATTTATCTTAAAGATACCTAGTTAGATAAATCTACTGGCGGGAAGACGTTCCCAAATCATTTCTTGAGCTTTTATGCGTCGAAATTAAACCTGTTCGTGCTGCTCCTTTCTTGGTAATGGCTTGGTATCGACCTCTAAATGTAACTGTTGATACTTTTGATCATTTGGAAGAGTGTCTACAATTTCTTGACAGGGAAGATAAAGAAATTATTCTTCTAGGCGATACAAACTGTGATATTTTGGCAAAATATTCCAAAACAGGGCATGTTTCTATAAATGACCTTCCAGCTCACTCTCTACATCTAATAGAAATTTACAATCTGTTTGGTTTTCACCAGTTAATTGAAAGCTCTTCTCGGGAAACTCTGACTACTACCACACTAATAGATCACATAGCTACGACAAACAAATCTAACATAGTAATTGCTGGTGTGCATAAAACGTCCCTCAGTGATCACTACTTGATCTATTGTATTAGAAAATTTCGTGGTGCCAGCAAGAAGCAACATGAACATATTTCTACTAGGCAGATGAAGAACTTTGTTCAAAACAAATTTGTAAATGACCTCCTGGAGGTAGACTGGAAAGGTATTGTGCAGAACACAGACGACATAGATGTGGTTGTAAATAACTGGACCAGCATATTCTCTCTTATTCTTGAAAAGCATGCCCCGATTCGTGAAAGGCGCGTTTCTGAAAAATTTTGTCCTTGGTTGACAGACGAATTCAAAGTTATGTGCAAAGCTAGGGATAAGTTAAAAAAACAAGCCGTTCGCTGAAAACCTGAAGTATTGATGCAATCTCACAGGCATATACGTAATCAAGTTAACACATTAAATGGGCAACTTAAGCGCGAGTATTTCACTCATAAAATTGCTTCTTGTGAAGGTGACCTTAAAAAACATGGCAAACGATCAATAATGTCATAAACAAGAAATCTAAAACCACTAACATTGCATCGCTAAATATCGACGGAAAACATATCTCTACTAATGCTGACATTGCAGAATCTATGAATAACTTTTTCTGCACTATTGGAGAGACTCTCAGAGATAAAATTGCCTATACAAGAAACCCTCTTCTTGAGAATGTCTACGAGGTCAATCCACAAAAAACTAAGTTTAATTTTCATGCTATCGACAAACTGCAGTTAGGAAATATATTTGGCAAATTGAAAACCTCGAAGGGAAGTGGTAACGATGGTATTGCTAGCTGCTTTCTGAAGATCGCACTTCCAGTTATTTCGGAATCACTTTGTGACATATTCAATCTTTCGATTGCTACTGGCTGTTTTCCAGAAAGCTGGAAAATTGCCAGAGTAGCTCCCATTTTTAAAAGCGGACAACCTGACGACCGATCTAACTACCGACCTATATCAGTGCTCCCAGTTTTAGCCAATGTTTTTGAAAAGCTTATTTATAACCAACTGTACGATTACTTGGACAAAAACAAACATCTGTTTTCAAACCAGTCTGGCTTTAGAGCTCTTCATTCTGTTGTCACTTGCCTTCTTAATAACACAGATGACTGGTATGTGAACATGGACAATGGTAAATACACTGCAAATATCTTTATTGATCTTAAAAAGGCATTTGATACTGTAGATCATGATATTTTACTTGCGAAATTGAGAAAATATGGTGTCGATAATCTAGAATTTGCTTGGTTCTCGTCTTATCTAACAAATAGAAAAAAATCCTGCAAAGTTAATGGCGTTTCTTCCAAAACTGAAGAAATCCACTGTGGTGTCCCACAAGGTTCATGTCTCGGCCCTCTCTTGTTTCTGATCTACATCAATGACCTTCCTTTTTCTCTCAAGAAAGGTAAAGTGACGATGTACGCAGACGATACCAGTATTTCATACTCTTCTAAAAGTTTGGAAGATATTAATCAAACGCTAAATAGCGAATTGGATCATTTGAAGCAATGGTTGCTAGGCAATAAACTTTCTTTGAATGTCCTAAAAACTCAATCCCTGCTTGTGGGTTCAAAACCCAAAATTAGGAAAATTGCTGATAAAGTTGTTAATCCTCCACAGTTTCTCATTGGTGACTCTCAAGTTGAAAATGTAGATCAGACAAAATATCTGGGTGTAATAATCGACAAGAACTTAAACTGGGACGAGCAGATCAATAGTCTCCGTACTAAAGTTTCTCGTGGAATAGGGTTTCTGAAATATTCCAGGAAATTTTTACCTCAAAATACCCTAAGTAAGATGTATCGGGGCATCGTGGAGCCTCATTTTAGGTATTGCTGTTCCGTATGGGGGAACTGTGGGGTGACAAGACTGCAGACCCTTCAAAAGCTGCAGAATCGAGCAACTAGAATTGTTACAAGAAGTAATTTTGATTCATCTGCTAAGCCATTGATACACAATCTAAAATGGCCAACTATAAGTGATACTATTAAGAGTGAAACTGCCACAATCATGTACAAATCGCTAAATGGTCTTGCTCCAGAATATCTTTCAAGATTGTTCGTCAAAATTCTACTCGAAATATCAGGCAATTGCGAAACACGGAAACTGATCTTTTGTTACCTTCAAGGAAAACCAGCAATGGGCAAAAAGGTATATCTTTTCGTGGATCTAAATTATGGAACCAGCTTGACAATGACGTAAAACAGGCAC
This sequence comes from Aurelia coerulea, assembly GCA_039566865.1. Classification (NCBI taxonomy): domain Eukaryota; kingdom Metazoa; phylum Cnidaria; class Scyphozoa; order Semaeostomeae; family Ulmaridae; genus Aurelia; species Aurelia coerulea. The sequence continues at coordinate 19,423,486 of CM076945.1, forward strand.
CCTCCCTTGCCAATTTTAAAAGAAGATTGAAAGATAATTCATAAATAATTAGTTTTAATAAACTTTTTGGATATTCAGTTTTTCATATTATGTATTTAATTATTTGCCACGGCCCTCTGAAAAGCAGTTCTTTAGGACTGATGGGGCTACCGTGCCTAAAAAAGTAGAAATAAAAAATAGAAAATAAACACAGTTGGCCGCGGAAGGCGAAAGACTCCTGGCAGTTTTCCGTGAAGCGCCTGACCAAGATTTGCAGGCAGTCCAAGCAGCTAGGCCACAACAAGCATCAACAAGTTCAGATCCTGTTCCTGTGGGTGGTACATCAGCCTTTGGTCGCACAAGTGGGAGCATAACCGACTCTCTGAGAACCTTATTCCCAACTTTTCAGAATAGCCGTGCTGGAAACAGGTAAGAAGAATAAGAAGAATTATTGACCATTAACTTGCTTCCTCTTCAACCCACACAATTATACGATGCAAAATTGTGCGAATAGGCCCATATAAATATTATCAATTTTTGGGTCAATTTCTTCCCTTCCTATGAAAGAGACATGTACTCAACTGTAAGACAGCAAATGCAATGACATAATCGCAATATATGCATTTTTTATAAGAAACTAAGAATTTGAGTGAGAATTGAAAGTTTACTTTACGTTTACTTCCTGTGACCTGGTGTATGGAGTGTCGTCTCGTGAAAATTTATGAAGACTTTCCAATCTTTAGACATTATTTAAGTACCCTTCAAGTAATATGATACAGGAAAAATATGAAAATGAATAAAAAATATACTTAGGATTTCCTTTACCAAATTAACTAATTTCCCCAAGTTATACTTTCCTAGTACTGGAATTTTATAATTCTTTTGGTGATCTGAGCTCGTTATAAGCAGATTCTTTGAAAAATACACACATGTTTTTGTAAGAAACTAAGAATTTGGGCCAGAATACCCTTGGTACCAGAGCCAAAAAATATAAAACAATTCTTTAATTTTTGTAGGCTTTGGTATCCAGGGTAGGGCCAATACTTAAAGTTTTTTAAAATTATCAAATTTTCAGGTACTCAGCCCGGTTTCTTATGGGCAGTTTCTTATAAAAAATACGCGTACGTGTGTTGAACCACTGTAACAATTCAGACTCGACTTCAAGTCAATGACTCGACTTCAAGTCTTACAGCAGAACAGCAGCGACGTACCAAGGAACGCGAAGAGGTAGGGGGCAACCAGACTTGCCCCAAATTTCGTCAAAAAAATTGAAGGGAAAAGTGAAGTAATATACTTTCTGGTAGACTTATTACAGTTGACGAAACAAACTTGGGGCAAGTCTAGGGGCAACTAATGGTTGGAAAAATGTGTACTTCATGTACACGTATCTCTTTTATAAGAAACTGCCCATAAGAAACTCAAGTCTCAGATCGCCAAAAAAATCAAGAAACTCCAGTGCTGGGAAAATTTATGTTAAAACCAGTTATTTGGATAAAGGAATTGACATATTTTTACTTTATCTTCACTTGTTTCCTGTCTCATGTTACTCTTAAGGTCCTTGTCAGGTTACTCGTGATGACTAAACATTGGAAAGGCTTCTGAAGATATTATATTAAAATGTCCACAATGGCACAGGCAGTGAACATGAAAACTGTTGTGGAACCTCTAAGAAACTCGCAAGAAACTCTGAGTACTGAAAATCTGATAATTCTAAGAAACTTTCAGTACTGGCCTAAATTTTCAGTTTCTTATGAAAACAATACGTGTAATGCAGACACAAATTAAAGTAAGACCCTGAGGTAAGACCTGGTGATGCTGACAAAAATTTCTTTCAGCAAATTATTGATGGATAGAATTAATTAATAAATTGTAAGGTGAAGATAAACACGTAAACCAGACCAGAAAAACCAGAAAACCAGAAACCAGAAACCAGAAAACCGGACCAGAAACCAGAAATAACCGGAAAAATTCGTAGCCAGAAAAATTCGTTACAGCAAATCGACGTACACAAGAACGATATTCAGAGAAAATATCTCGCGCCCAAAGCAGTTTTGGAATCAAATCAAAAGGTGTTACCCAGTTAAGCAGCAAAAGGAAGTTCCAGCCAAACTTATAAGGGTCGATGGTAGTTTAACACCCGACAAAAAAATTATAGCCAATGGTTTCTGCAAGTTTTTTGCAGAAATTGGAAAGAGAATACAAGCTGCTCTCCCTTCCATTTCAGATCCAGTTTGGAAAAATCACGAAAATTCAAGCATGAAAGAAAGAGTGAACCCAAAAAACTGCCATTTCCAATTTAAGGAAACGTCTGCAAGAGATATGTATGAAAATCTGAAGTCACTAAAGAAGAAAAAGAGCTCAGGTTATGACGAAATTCCCACCTCTCTCATCATCGATGGTGCTGGCGTATTATGTGAACCTATGTCCCTCTTGATAAACTGTTCTCTACAAAATTCTGTCTTCCCAGCTGCTGAAAAGTGTGCAAAAATTTTGCCCATCCACAAATCGGAAGAGAGATCTGCAATGGACAATTACCGACCAATCTCAGTCCTCCCCGTGCTTTCTAAAGTTATAGAGCGCGTTGTATACAGACAGGTATATGAATATCTTTGCAAAAACAATCTTTTGTCAGATAATCAATTTGGATTTAGGCGAGGTTCATCAACTGAACACGCTGTTACTTACTTTACTGATCAAATAAGAATGCGCATGGATAAAGGACTTCTGACTGGAGCCGTGTTTGTAGACTTGAGAAAAGCGTTTGATACGGTGGATCACGCCCGACTACTTTCAAAGCTACCGGCATACGGAATAATTGAAAGAGAACTAAATTGGTTGGAAGCTACCTCTTTAATCGAAAGCACTTTGTTGTATTTGATGGTATAAAGTCTGAGGAAGAATCTGTTACATGTGGGGTCCCACAGGGGTCAATTTTAGGCCCACTATTATTTAGCTTATTGATCAATGACATTGATCTGCAGTTGAATAAGAGCAGTATAATCCTATATGCAGATGACACTGTAATATTCACATCAGACAAGAACAGCAACGATATTGCCAAGAAGCTGAATGATGATATCAAAAACCTCGGGAGCTTCTTTGTTGAAAATAACCTCGTGGTAAACCTAAAAAAGTCGAAAACAGAATTTGTGCTCTTCGGAAGCCATCAAAAATTAGCAAAGGCCGATACAATAGAGATTAATATGACCGGACAAAAGATTGTCGAATCAGATAGATACGAATACCTTGGGATAACACTTGATAAAAACCTAAATCTTTTGAGCCAATTTGAAAAAATGTACAAAAAAGTATCTTCAAGGATCAAGTTGCTTGCGAGGGTGCGCATGAATGTGAGCCCTACAACCGCTGAAACCATATATAAAGTAATGATCTTGCCCATATTCCTATACTGCAGCAACATAAGCATTGGAATTTCAGACTCACACAAATCAAAGCTTGAAAAACTTCAAGATCGTGCAATGAGGATCATAAACGGACAAAATGGCACAATTAACTTTCCATCGATAAATCCTGCAAGAAATAAACGTTGTGCTATTGAAGTATTTAAATGCCTGAACGGCCTTGCACCAAAGATATTAGAGAATCACTTTAAAAGATTGGATCACCAAAAGGACACTCGGGGTAATAAGTCAAATCTCGTGGTGCCTCGCATAAGGACAGAAACCGCCCGAAAAACGTTTAGTTATCAAGGTGTACAGATATACAACAGATTGCCACCTGAACTAAAAAATGAAAACTCAGTTGTGAGATTCAGGAACGGGTGCAATGACTTTGATTTTAATTTTTAACTTTGAAGAAACTTTATATTGTAAATAATAGTTTTTACTACTTTTCGTTAGACACAGGTCCTTGATTTATAGCAGCTGTTCTGAGTTGACCAAGTAAACCTGCATAAATATTGATATATTATTATTATTATAAATTTATTAATCTATATTAAAATAATAAACAAAAGATCACATGAACCAACAATTTCTTTATGTTATCTCGCTACAGTATCCTTTTTTGCTCATGCAGGTCAACCTTGCGTCGCCAAACCACAATCCCCTATCCAAATGTTAGTCGTGGGCAACGAGGGGGGCACTCTGGATCAGAAAGAACCGCACAAAGGTCTACAACACGTAGAAGAGAAAATTTTATTGTGAATAAAACGTTAGTGATAGTTCCCGACCCTCTGGATACCAGCGTCCCTACACATAGTAGACGAGCACAGCTGCGAGTGGCAGGTCTTATCATCGACGAATTTCCATTCGACAAACGATGGCCTGATGATGAACTACTTCTCAACGTGATGGAGCAACTTCCGCTGAACCTTGCCACTCGTCGCTTACGTTTTGTGAAGGCAAGCTATGGCAGTCTGGCACCGATCAATTTAGCTAATGGAGTCCCCTTGACCTGTGAAAGACTGTTGCGCATTTCTGGGCAAGGAGCAATTTATGCACAACTCCTCCCTCGTGAGAATGATCGTTCCAACTCAACACACACAGCAATTCATCAAGTGGATGACTCTGAAGAAGAAGACAATGCCACATCCATCATTGGTAAATCAGTTGCAGAACCATTGCCTCAGTCCTACTCAACTATATCCAGACCCTCCTCGACAGTGCAACTAGGTGGAACTAACCGATCTTCGCCACTTCCTATTTCGCTGTTGTTGTTGTTGCTGATGGCCAGCTCAATGAGGGACTAGTTGCCAGAGAGTGTCTCAAATCGGAATTTTCAGAACGAAAAACCTGATTGTAATCTGATTGGAGTATTTCGGCTAAAACAATAGAAAATTTTTTTGTAGCCAATCAACTTTTCCTCTCTTTACTTATTTTTACTAGAAAACCTCCCTTTGAAGTAGAGGCCTGTTTGGTCTGAGTTTTTCAAGAATGGCGACCGGCGCTGTTGTCGCAGCTTGATCGACCAGAAGCAAATGAAGCTGAAGGAATTTTAAGCCAGCCATTTGGCATGATAAAATGGGCACTGGGAAGAGATATTTGTTTGTGCTCTAACAGGAAATGGCAAAATGTAATGCTGTTGTGATACTTGAGAGGCATTTTCAAGACAGCAGTGAGTGTCAGTCTGTCAGTACACTGCAGTGTAGTGTAGGCCTACTCTAAGTTCAGGTTAGTGATTTTTTCGTTTACATTTGGCTCGTGTATTTCAATTTCAGGGCCTCCGATGACTTGGGGACCGGGGGGCCACGCCCCCCCACATGTTTGCAAATCATGCCGTTTTGAAAGGCAGCTCATCATGATGTTATTGTGTTGTGGTAATTTTTTGTATCAAGTTTGGCCTGCCCCCCCCCCCCCACTTTTCTGATCTCGTCGGAGGCCTTGAATTTCTAATATTATCTAACTGCAAGCATGTTACTTGGCAATGTTGGGCTGTTGTACTTTATCACCTTAACAGTTGTTTTGGTTTGAATGCATTTGATCTGCCAAATAAAACAATCTTAGATATTTTAGAAGTTTAGAATCTTTATAAGTTCCATATGTTAACCACACCCCCCCCCCACCCCGTGTTTGGATCACATACGAAAAGGAAAGGGTGATATAATTTTTTGCTTGTGATTTAACAAGTACTTGTTACTTTATCACATTGATGTTGATGTTCTTAATTCATAGGGGTTTGTTTAAAGCAAGATATCTGCTTCATTATTATCAGACCTCGCATCAGTATGCATTTAGGTGGCACTTTTCTTGGAGAGAGTTTGTCTATCTGATGCAGCAAATCACTTGGAGCAAATATAAAGAACAGTTCCCTTGAAAATTCCTTGTACTTCAGTCCTTCAGATACCACTTAACTGATTGCTAATGATAATGTATAATGATGATGAAATGTTTAATCTTGTCAAGTCTTTGGTTCCTTCCTTTATCTTTGGTCACTCTGAACTTTGGTCACTTTATCTTTGGTCACTTTGATAGGGGGGGCTCTCTCCTCGATTAGTTTACCTATTGAGAGAGCTCCTCCTTTAAATAGTTCTCTCCGTGGTGAATTTATATATATATGAAACTGAAACTCCTCTGAAATTTCAAATTTATGTTCACTGTCCATACTCTATTTTGTCAGAGTCATAAACTGTCTAAAATTCTTTCAAATTCACATGAATGAAACTTGGTATCAATGTGTTGTTTTCTTGAGTCATATTTTGATGGTCTCCACACAAGAATCTGCTGCAAGCTCATCGTGTGATGATGATTACAGAACTGACCCAAATGAGATATACTTAGCCATCAAAGGAATTTTCCCTGATTCCTCTGATGAGCTACTCAGAGCATGTGCAAATGAACATACACACATTCAAGAAGCTGTTGATGCAGTACTAAATTATGATACATCGTTGTCATCGATTTTAGAAGAAATGAAAAAGAGGGTAGATTGTGACCAACCAATCACATTTACTGTGCGGAGAGAGAACATGTGGAGGGACTGCTTGTCCTTTTACAAAGTTGCAATGGTGGAGAAACGTCGATTGTTTCGTATGGAGCGTGATTAAGGCCAAAACTAAATCATCAAATAAAACCCACATTTGGAAATTAAATCCGACAAAATGAAATAATAATCTCTTACAAATACTCATTTCGAAAAAACAAAATGCATTTCAAAATCGCGAGACAATATTAAATGCAGAAAACAACACGAAATGAAATCGAAATCAAAATAAAAAGCATAATCTTAAATGTATTTACTAAACGAAATAAAAATGCAAACACAAAATCCAATCCACAAGGAAATATGCAAGACTAAATCGAAATATGAAACGAAATCCTAATCCTTATTTGAATCATAAATAAAAAAGACAAGATGAAATCAAATCATAGATTGAAAGCCGAGACGAAAGCTTAAACAAAATGACAAACGGAAATCCTAATTCGAAATGGGAATGTGACACCCAACACCAAATCTAAAGCAAGATGAAATCCAAATGTAAACAGAAATCCCAATACGAAATAAATAAAAAATTAAAATGTGCAAGACGAAATCAAAATCTAAAATGAAATGAAAAGTTAAATCATAAATGTAAGGCGAAAACTGTCTGCTTCAAATCTTGGTGGATGCTATGTTGGGAGCCCCTCGTGCGCACAGTACATATTTGAAAGAAAAGTCTCGTTTCCATGTTCAAATGGCCATTTGCAGAGCGAAATCGGTCATGCGCTAAGTGAAATCAGTCATGCCCTAAGTGAAATCGCTCATGCGCTAAGTGAAATCGCTCATGCGCTAAGTGAAAAACAAATCGAGCGCGCATTGTAGCGCGCTTATAAGAATAGCAGTAGGCCCAGAGTCGCGCTAAGCGTTCGGCTCAGTTCCCAACGACAGCAGGCGTGCTTTTGTCACAAGCACGTGTCAAGAGGAAAGTTTTGAAGTTTGCACCTTTGACTTCCCTCAAGAAATGTTTAGACTCTGTCTTTAAGGGAAGAAACTTTCGCAGGAAGAAACTTTCAGGAGTTATGGGAAGTTTATAGGGAATAAACGTGCGGGGATAAGGTTCTTATCAAATTTTTGAATGTCTCAAATTCAGTTCGGTTCAGTATTAGAAACGCTACAAAACAAGTACCCGAACAATGTCAAAACAGTTGCTCTTTGAACAATTTTCAACTTAGGAAGTGTAGTTTCTGAAGGTTTAAAAAGTTGGGGCAACTATTCCTTGTAAGATTTTTCTTATAAAAAATTGGGTGCACTCTACCTCCTCTCTATTCCTCTCAAAGCTTTTTGAAAAAAATCAGGTCCGGGCTTGCAGATAGTTTCTTGAAATTTGGGGCAAGTTTGATGTGTCTTATGTGTCTTATGTGTTAATGCAAAAGACCAATTCTTTTATGTACCGAAGGTGCCTATATTTAGAACATGTATCGACAAAATGTGTAGTAAAAAGTAAGTGGATTTGAAGTTCATGACCATATCCTTCTTTCCTTCTTTCTGAAGTTGAAGTCAAATTTGTCAATGGAAACTTTTTGGAGTTTGCTGAAATGAATGCAATCTTTACTTTAGTTTTCAAGTTGTGAGCCAGGAAAAATAAAAACTGCAAATTACAAAAATTTCTCAACTTTTCAAATTCAGGTTGAGCTTTTTCCGAAATTTAACAAAATTGAATCTACCATCATCATAGTAATAATGATAATCATGATCATAAAAATCATTATCAAAGCAATGCCCGATGCGATGCTCTCCTTGAATTAGCCACCAACCTAGCCTGCGCGCAGACTCTAACACCAACTGAGCTGAAGACTCAGCAGTGCGACTGTGGGCCTACTGCTATTCTTATAAGCGCGCTCGATTTGTTTTTCACTTAGCGCATGAGTGATTTCACTTAGCGCATGAGCGATTTCACTTAGCGCATGAGCGATTTCACTTAGGGCATGACTGATTTCGCTCTGCAAATGGCCATTTGAACATGGAAACGAGACTTTTCTTTCAAATATGTACTGTGCGCACGAGGGGCTCCCAACATAGCATCCACCAAGATTTGAAGCAGACAGTTTTCGCCTTACATTTATGATTTAACTTTTCATTTCATTTTAGATTTTGATTTCGTCTTGCACATTTTAATTTTTTATTTATTTCGTATTGGGATTTCTGTTTACATTTGGATTTCATCTTGCTTTAGATTTGGTGTTGGGTGTCACATTCCCATTTCGAATTAGGATTTCCGTTTGTCATTTTGTTTAAGCTTTCGTCTCGGCTTTCAATCTATGATTTGATTTCATCTTGTCTTTTTTATTTATGATTCAAATAAGGATTAGGATTTCGTTTCATATTTTGATTTAGTCTTGCATATTTCCTTGTGGATTGGATTTTGTGTTTGCATTTTTATTTCGTTTAGTAAATACATTTAAGATTATGCTTTTTATTTTGATTTCGATTTCATTTCGTGTTGTTTTCTGCATTTAATATTGTCTCGCGATTTCGAAATGCATTTTGTTTTCGAAATGAGTATTTGTAGGAGATTATTATTTCATTTTGTCGGATTTAATTTCCAAATGTGGGTTTTATTTGACGATTTAGTTTTGGCCTTAATCACGCTCCATAGTTTCGGGATTTGAAGATAGAATTCGAAGGGGAGGATGGAGTAGATTGTGGGGCATTAAGGTTGGAATTTTTTCAAACTGCTTTCGACAAAGCCAAGAAGATTCTTCTTGAAGAGGTTGGCGAAACCATGATCCCAAAGAAAACATCGGCAAGCTTGTTGGCGTTTAAAGTCTTGGGAACATTTCTTGGCCGCTCTATCCTTCAAGATGGTCATGGGATGCATTGTTTTCCTGAGTGGGTATTCGAATTCCTTTCTTCAGGTGAATTTTAATCTGCAGCTGAAATGATTTTTTCAGAAAAGCAAATACCCCTAAACGCAGCCACAGCTTTGCTTCATACGTTGATTGAGGAAATTCGTAAAGCTGACTCCCAAGAACAACTCGATGATCTCCTGGATGAAAGCACTTCTAACGGCCAGGTAAATGCGCAAATCGTCCATGGCTCCTCTTGGGACATGACAAGACAAATATAGGTAGAAGATAGGGATGAACTGATATCGGAGCTTCTTGTCGACGAATTGCTCAGAAAGAGAATCGCGCAACTTACAGCAATTCGTAAGGATTTAGAAATTTCTGGTATCCTTCGCTATATCATTCTGCATCCGAAAGTTATGTCAAAATTGTTCCTTCTTGCCACAAAAGTCACGATCGAGGCAGTACTGGCATCTTGTGATACCCATTTCCTTCCAGTTGGTAGTAAGCAATATAATGCATTTCACTGGCTCCTGCGATTTGTTGAAACCGCTTCTGAAGAAAAGCTCGAGAAGATACTAAAGTTTACGACATCACTAAAACGTGTTGCACCAACTGGTCTCTCCCCAAAGATCGAAGTCACCTTCCATGCTACAGAAGAAAAATTATATCCCGAGGCTGCTGTATGTTTTCGACAATTGTCTCTGCCAATATGTCATTGCACATATGATGATTTTGCAAGGTATTTCGATCAGGCTGTGATTCTTGGATCAGAAAGCTTTGGTCTGATGTAGATGTAGGCATAAGCAAATCACATGGATATTTGTCTTCGAGTGCGTCAAAATAAGCTCTTGTTGCTTGGAAACCTTTCTTGGTTTCTGATTTTTATTTTGCATTTCAAAGCCCCTTTCGTCATCAAACAAAGAGGTAGCACGTTTCAATGACATGATGGCTCCTTTGTAATATAAGTTTATAATCCGGAACGGAGCAATGGAGTACCTTAGTACCAGCTCCAAGAAACTCTGGTACTGAGGAGCTTATTAATATCAAGTGATACCAGGGACGCCGGAGCGATGGTAGGGCAAGGGGGGCGACTAGGAACGTAAGGGCAATCGAGACCGAAGGCGAGCGAAGCGAGCCTAAAAATTAGGGGGTCCGGGGGTACTCCCCCGGGAAAATGTTTGTGACCACGCCCTTTAAATTTGCTTAAAATGCTATCAAAAACGTTTTAACGAATATTGATAATGTTCTTTCACAAAATTTTTCGGCTATTTCTCCACATGTCCTCATTCCGAATCGCATAAAATCGCATATTGCTTATTTTGAAGTTGCAATTGCAAGTCATTTTTCGTTACTGGTGTGTTTCTGATAAGGGAATGAAGCTATGGCAGCTTTTCTATCAAGTAAATTATTGTTTTTCATTGAAAGGGCATTTTTGCCCCCTTGCCCCCGTTAGGAAAGGGCAGGAGGGGCGCTTGCCCCCCCTTCGCCCCCCTCTCCGGCGTTCCTGAGTGATACGCCACTCAGAATAAACTCCCTTCTCATTCACGACCTCCTTTAAACCCCCCCCCTTTTCATCCTCCAGCGCTTACGATATCTTAGCTGGAAAAACAAACCGTTATAAGTAAATCATCCTTATTTGGCACTGGTGGAGCCATAGGGAGCAATGGGGGGGGGGCAAGTCCTCAGCACTCCCATTGTCAGGGCCTAAAATGATAGGGCATATTTACATAAATCAGTTTCTTTTCCAGCTAAAATATTGTAAAATCTAGAGTAGAAAAATATTGGGTTTTAAAGGATAGGTCTCGAATGAGAGGGGAAGTTCTTTCCGAGAGGCACATGACCATATCAATAGAAGGCTCTTGCAGCTCCACTGCTCTGGGTTATACACCAGAGCCACCATGTGACATGCGCTGCTTGAAAGCATGCCAATACCCTTTGTAAGGAAAGATGGCAGACTAAAATCTCAGCAAAAAAGAGAGGATCTGTTTACATATCTATCAGAACAGATCACATTGAATTTTAAGGTATTTGCTGTTCTGTGAAATTAATTATTCTTATGAAAAGTACCGGACGAAACTCGATATTAACAATCATTGTAACTTTTATTGGCTGAAGTCGTTTTGTTTCGTTTAGTTACCCGTTCCTAATAGGACAAAAGTATAATATGATCCAAGTTTCTTTTTAAAGAAACGTATAAATGAAATGGAGATTTATTGATCATGCAGGTGACACAATAAAGGAAAGCACGAGATTAAAATCATACCAGGCTCAATCAATTATAGAATCACTGCAGATACAAATTATCTAAAGTAGCCGAGTATGCATTGTGCAGCCTTTAAGTAGTAAAACAAGGGACCAGTTTGTCCTCAATCCAGCTTTTGTCCTATTTGGTGGAAATTATTTAGCGCTGTAAGTATCTATCTCAATCGTTGGTAGATTTCTGTTCCGTTTCCCTTCGGGACCCAAATTTGTTCTGTTTCCCTTCCGTGCCCAATTTTGTGGGGATGGGAGCCTTAACTACATGCCCTAAAGTAGCCACGTCCACATCCGCCACACCACTGACGCATTATATACTGTTCTATGCCACAACAAGAGGGATTAAATTCCGCGAGTTGCAAGTTGTCGGTTGCTGGTTGGTTTTTACCTATATTTTGCGAGTTGTCCGTTGGGTTTTCCACATATCAATTAATTCTATTCTTTTGTTCTGACTGTAAATTCTAATGTTTTTCTTAAATTCCTACTTCACGGCCCTTCACTAGATCGAGAATTTGTCTGTAATATTTTTGTTTAAAGGACCTTCAAGATATATTCAGTAGATTTTGAAACAAATATCAAAAGAAATTTCTTTCAAAACGGTGTGAAAACATCTGTGTCAAAACATTTTTGAGTGACCTGAAAAATTTTTGCTCTTGATTTTTGCAAAATTAAGCCCACAGCTTTTTCTAAAAAACTAGATTTCTCTATGATCTAACATAAAGACGTTGTTATTATTCCCAAAGGAGAGAACCCCCTTTTCTGTTCTCAACTCTCAAAATTCTCTCCAAATGTAAACTGTGAGTATCAAGATCTTTCGATTGATGTCAGTAAGATGAACACAATATCTAAAAAACTGGTTCCTGAAGGGTACTCCTCAATTCCATTCTCCCAGTCATATTTTGCAGGAACGGGAAATCCCGTTTATTTTTCTCTAGATACACGGTATTTGTAGCTTCTTGGCATAATTCATCACGAAGTGCGATGAACTTTACTTCGCTAGCAGATATTCGGAAAACTAAGAGCAGATACGACTCAAGGGGCATGAATTAAATCATTATTAATAATTATTTTATTTTAATCAAACTTCGCTCACTTCGAGTCATAGTAAAAGCTCTATTAAGCCCCCGGGGGACTTATTTAATGTTGTCCATATTGCACAACATTTTGCGATTTAAACATTCAATTTTAAGGGCTAAATACATGAATTCGACAAAGTTTTATCTCAAAGAACATCAAAATTACCATACGAACTTACTTAGCTCAATAAATGGAGAATCTTCTTTGGTAACATCTGGAATTCTATAAAAGTGGCGGGGGGGGGGGGGCTTAATAGAGAGGGGGCTTGATAGAGTGGGCTTAATAGAGCTTTTACGGTAGTCGCGAGACGCATAGTAGTTTTGTTGAAAATACAGTTATGTTATGAGGATTACCATGAGAATATCTTCTATTTAAATGATGTAAACGAGGCGCAGTTTTCTATTTGAAACAGTCCTGTGCTGTGACCACATGAATTCGCTATGACTGAGCGGCTTTGAAATTGCGGACGTGAAGATGAATACAAAGAATAAAGAATCTTCAAAAGACTCAACCTGACTCCTCTATCGGGTAGAAGTTTATGGATTTCAGTAACCTTGTCATACGGCCCTGGGGACGAGGTTGGGATTTTATCACAGGGCTAGGAGAACAATGGGCTCTTTATCAGGCAGTTATCTCTTCACCCGTTCGCTCATGGATTTGAGTCTTGTTCCTATCCAAACTTCTTACCAGCCTGCGTGCAGCCTCAACAATCCTCCTTCGGGAAAGTGCACTTCTGGCTTGTTGAGGTTGCACACAGGCCAACTAAAATGTGACTATGGCTATCAAATAGAATGTTTCTAAACCATCGTGTAAAGTTAAGCTGTGTCATTTTCGTCGACTACACCTAATGAGGCAGAGTGAAATAATTAAAGATGTCAAGATATAATGTAATTCCAAACTGACCATCATCAACTAATGGGTCAGGAAATTGTGTGGGAAGCCTTTGCATGTCATTTGGAGGCAATCTTGGGTAGATTTCCGGCACGACAACTTGATAGTCTTCTTCTCTGGCTGCAGGTCCATCTGGATCGATTCCATATATTTGCATGTCTCTTGGATTGAGTATGCCATCGATTGCCGCGTAGTCAGAGTCTCTGAATCGAACAACTCCTTCAATCCATTGCATGTATGGACTTTTGTTATTTGCGGTACGCATAGGATGGTGATTCCAACCATCAACAAATTGCGATAAAGCAAAATTGATTCTTTCTTTGAAGACGTTATGCAGTGCATACGAATGCAACTCGTTCAGAGGATCTTGCATATTTTCTTTTTCAAGGGACTCAAAAATTGTAAAATAAAAAGAAAGAACTCCTTCATATACATCTCTGTGGAGTCTTTCTACTCTTTGATTATGTACCGAGCTGCCGGTGATTATGCTTCCGCGATTTAACCCTCTATTTTCTATCATGAAACTGGCCACTGCAACATTCTCCAAGCCGTGGTCACTTCGAACGCGTGAGGGGATACCAAATTCTGATGTGGTTTCTAAAAAAAATTCAAGGACCGTTTCACTCCTGTTGTTGTCGGCACATCTCACGTACGTAATCAGTCTTGAAAAGCCATCGATACAGGCATGTACAATAAAGCGCCACCGAACGAGCTTGTGGCATCCGTCAATATGCCACAGTGCATTAGGACAGGGCACATTATATCGGCGACGATAAATTGCACCATACCAGCGAAGTGCAGTACCCACCGGATCCATCATTCTCATCATTTCCCGCACCCTTCTATGCTGGATTCTGATTCCTCTCCCTCTCAGTGCCCCTATCCGTATCCATTATATCTTGCATAATTTCTCGTAAATCATTATCAGTTAGATCAGAAAATGAAGCCTCGGTGCCCAAGATTCCCAGCTCTCCTCGTCTTCGCAGCAATGTACTGCGAGAAACACCAAGAAGCCTTTGAATCTGGGTCCAGTTGAAACAATATGATCTCAAGAAAATTAATTGATCTGCATTAATTTCCAGTTTAGGCCTCCCGATAGCACCTTGACGCTGGTTCACAGCTGGATGATGATTTTCTTGCAAATGGAGCAGTCTTTCGATTGTGGCTTTGATTTCCAAACTTAAACGCACTACGGTCCCAGCAATCATCCTCGTGTTTTCATCGCCATCGCAAATCAGGAAGGCTAGAGTGTTCTCTATGTCCTCAAGGCGACGCGTAGAGTTTTCAAGAAAATCAGGGTCGACAGTCCCAGCATCAGCGTTTGAAAGCTCCCTGAAAACATTCTGAGCAGTATTGATAAAGCCTGCAAAGGCTGCACCAGGATCAGTTCTGGCCCTTGCAAGTCTCTCACGAATCAACTGGCGATGATTTGCCATCGTTTTCTTTCACGAAAGATTCTACAATCGATGTAGACGTGCAGGACGTGTTGAGCAGCAAAACTTAGGCCGTTCCTTCCACGTGTGTTGATTCGTCCCAAATTTCGCGCCAAATTTCGCAATGCATCATACCATGCCGCAATGCATCATACCATGCCGCAATGCATCATGCAATGATAATAGAGAAAAAGGCCATGAATACAAACAGAAAGGGAAAGAATAAAGAGAATGGTAATGGCCAAATCGAATAAGAAATGTGCAAAAGAAAGGCAATTAACCAAAAGGTAAAGGGAATAGGACAAGATAAGAAAGACAATTGGAATGAGTCAAAGGGCAAGGGAATTTGCAAAGGGAAATAGAAAAATGCTGTAATTAGACCAAGAGAATGGAATACAAACATAAAGGGAATGAGGAAACAGCGAAAGAGAACTGACAAAGGGAATTAGAAAATGCTTTAATTAGACAAAGAGAATGGAATAAACATAAAGGGAATGGCGAATAAACCAAAAGGGAATGAGGAAACAGCGCATACAATGACAAAGACCATGAAAATTGACCATTAGCATTTAGACGCAAACGACACTCCATAGAATTAAGCAGCAGAGCCGGTGAACTACTGTCAAATTTCATCATTTTGTGCGACAGGTAATTTAAACGTCGCGTTATCGTCACATTTAATCCATGCATAGGTTTTGCAGGAGAAATTATTTAATTCCACGCGGCAGAAATGCGACGTTTAAACCCAATTAATTTTTGGGAAAATATTCCAAGCCCCAAAATCCAAAAACCCACGATCCCATTGTTCTCCGAACCCATTTACACCCTTTTGCCATTGACTGGGCACATTTAAAGATGCTTCCAAGCAATCAGTTTATTGTATGATACTTCAAGTCATTAACATTGAGAACGGGCACCAGCTGATACTTACCATCAAAAGTAAGTGAAAGAAGTTAAGGCCTCAACATGATATTTCCAACCATCAAAGATACTGCCAACAGCATAGGTTCCGAATCTCTAAGTCGGCATAAAAAGGTGGGTGTAAGATTCTATGACCTATTTCTTCTGGTTGAATGGCTTGAAAGAAACTTTAGATACTTACCTATAATTCTATCGTTGGACTTTTCAGAAATTCTGAATAATCTTCGAAATTACAAAGTATTTCGTATTCCAACTCATTTGTAGCCTGCTGCGCGCAGACCTAATTCCAAAGAAGAAAGGATCTGCGCAACAACGACGAAAAGCTTGCTACGCACACTTTTAAAGTATTTCCTTTCTTCTGCGGAATTGGGTCTGCGCGCAGGCTAACTCATCTGAGGATGGGACGTCATAAAATTTCTGAATCATAAACCAGAAGAGTGATAGAGTTTTGCTTGATAATATCTTGTAGACATTCTTAAACTATGGTTTTCTTGAAAACTATTTCATGTTGCGTCAAACATTTTAGAAACTACGATGGTTTTCAGTTTATTTGAAATTTTTTTCTTGAATTCTTGAAAGAGAGACGAAAAACACTCTAAATTTGAAAACATTGAAAATTTAAGAAAAGTCCAACGGTAGAATTATAGCAATAGAGGCAAAGTTTCTTTGAAGTCATTCAGTTAAAAAAATAGGTCAACAAATTTTACACCAACCAATTTTAAAGATTTGGAGCCTATGCTACTGCCAACTATCAATAGGTGATACTTCCAATTATCGTCCATTTAATTTTGAAAAATTTTATCTACTTATTCAATATTCATTTAATCATTATATGCTCGATATTCGATTTAGATTAGTTGACTGATGTAGAGGAGCATCGCCCTAAATGGTCGGCTAACGTTTTTCATCATATCTGACCGCGCTGCAAAAACTTTGTTTCAAAAGGAGTTCGGGCCTGGATTTTGCAGGAAAGTGCGTTAAAATTATTCGCTGATGCCAGTTCTGAGATTTTGTCTTGTTGTTTTCGTTTTGTACGGCCTATCCTTGTCCTGAAGGATGTCTTGAAAACACTTACCAGAAATGGATAAAGATAAGAGTATTCTATGTCCTTGTTGTTTTCCAAGCCCAATATTTGCCTCAGGATTTTGTATAAAGTACAACTAAAGTTTATTTTCAGGCAACTCCAACCCTCCAAAGGTTATTTTTGAAGAAAAATCTCAGAAATTTGCATTGAATGTAAAAGCCGGGGGCTTTATTTCGATAGTGGTCAGACTGGCCTACCTGCGCCCCTATTGGTGGGCCTGCTGATTCTGACTTCCCTTACTGACCCCCCTGTCAACCGCATTGTTAGTAGTCATAAGGTTAAAGTCACAATCCTCAAGATAATGGTAAAATTATAAATCTTGATTTTTTTGTCAATTACTGCCTTGTTGATTTCATTTGCGTAAGGTTTCATTCATAAACTGACTTCCCGTTGTAGTCAATTTCATCATTTTATCTATCAATAATTTAAAATGTAACGATATCAATTCATGCTTCTTGCAAACCCCTCCTCCCTTTGCTGTTTGCTGCGACGAGATAAGTTCATCCAGGTAACTGCGAAGGCATCGTTATGAATTAAGGGTACGTCCAAATTAGACGCCATGCCAAAGATTAGATCGTTCAGACTGGCTTGCGTTTGAACTGAAAATTTACCAAGACAAACAAGAAGCTGGTCGTTATATTTAAGTTTAGCTTTCAGAAAGAGTTAATGAACATGTTTATCGTGATTTGCCCAGTCTTAGGGCGTTTCCTTATTTTCAAATCGATTTTGTTGCGAAACCCGACCATTTAGGGCGAAGCCTCTCTATACCGGGTGTCCCAAAATGATGTATTATTGTTTGATTGCTGATATGCCCATAACCGAAGAATCGATTTTCAAAACTGGTAAAACCACAACCGACATCTTAAAATACAATTTAGCCTTTAGGCAATCAAATAAAACAAAGTTTTTGAAAATCGGTTCATTGGTTATGTACATGTAAGCAATCAAACAATAATACATCATTTTGGGACACCCGGTATATGTATAGATCTGTATATATCTGTATATGTACGTTAGCTAGGTGTATAACATTGAATCAAAATAAGGTGAACAAACAAACAAACAACCATAAAAAGGTACTTCCAACCATGTATGGAAAAAAAGCGTCGGTGGGACCACTACAATTTCTGAGAATTTCTATAAACTTCAGCGTGACGTCATAGCGAAATGGCAGACATTTTAAAGAAACAACATCAAAATTAGGAATCTACATGGAAAATTGACCTGACAAAACTCTAAGAGAATAAAATTGGCTGCGCATTAATATTGGATAAAATCTTAATGCGCCAACAAACGTCGCCGAGTAAAATGTGGTCTTAAACTTTTGGTCACGACTGCAAGATTCCAAAGAAAGCCTCAACTTTGCATTTGCCATGATGACTGCATCACAAACTGGATGAGATAATTAAACACATAACGGGTGCGTAAGGAAAATGTACCTCTTCACCTTTTGGAAAAACACCACGTGAAAGCGGTCAAAAGATTCTCTTTGTGTATTAATGTCACGATTATTGTTTTGTTTTCCCGTCAACAAACTGACGACATCACTGCATACAAAACCATATTTAAGCAACCGTATTTTAGAAAACATGGGATTTGTAACCAGTCTGCAATAATTTAGGACTTCACATTTTTTCATTACTCTATTCTAAGTAGGCTAGAAGAATTTCTAGCATCCAAGGCTAATTCAGGCCCAGTATGCATCCTGCATACAGGCATGGGATCCCTAGTTTAAAGTAGTGAAGTGAGTAGCTTGGTCAGGCATCCGAAAAGTCACCCATCCAAATCGTCACCATACACGACAGTGCTTAACTTTGGTTATCTAACAGAAATTAATTAAGCCACTCGGCCACTCACCCCATCTGAAAGTTCGAGTCCTACAAAAAGGCATAAGAGAGAAGACAAGGCCAGAAGACACAAGTCTAGAGAAAGCCCGGTATAAAACTTCAATAGCATTATTATTTCTTCAGATTTCTGTGCATGTTTCAAAATAAGACAGCTTTAATAGCAAACCTCTCACAAGTTCGAAACCATTTCAAGATTTTTCAGTATGAGTTTGATCCTTGACAAAGATGCAAAAATTACTTTTCAGAATCGGTAATATTACCAAATTTTGATGATTTTGTAAAAGCTGCAAGTTATGACACCATCTGCGAAAACATATTTATTTCCATAGTCAATTCTTTTAAGGAGGGTTGCCCTTCAGAAAAAGCTGGTTTTCAAGGGGCCCTCCAATGAAAACAATAATTACAATCTATAATAAAAAAGAAACGTAAATCAAATTATACAAAACAATATTTATAATAAACAATAAACATAAATTGACTCTCAAATAATATTTCTGGGAAGATGAAATTGATAAATTTGAGGTTTTTGGTTTTAACTGATTCGTCCTTTTTGACGATCTGCACTGTAAACAAGTATATGAACCTTACCATGATATTTTTCAACTTCTTTACTTCTTCCTCTGATGATCGATAGTCGTCCAATTCCTTCTGAATTGATTCAGCAACTGTTGGAAATGGACTGCAACATAAAACGAACAGTAGCAAGTAACTAGAACTCAATTGTACTCCACAAACCAATAGTTTTTTTAGCTCCAGAAATACCTGTTTGACAACATTTACATTAGATAGAAATAATTTTACAAAATATGCCTTAAACGGTTGGCGGTTCAAAATGTCAATAACAAAAACTCCAAAGCACCTATGAAACTTCCAAGAGACAAGAAAGCTTACATTTGGTTTGCTAAGATAGGCAACATGATGCATGCCGAAAACTTTTGTCACAATTCATGTCAACAATTCACCCTATCATATAGCGTACAAATTGGTACTTGCATACAATCTAGGGCAGGCCAAAAATCTTGATCTTTCCGTTTCGATAATGATTTAAATTTATAGCTGCTTTCTACACAACGAACGATTTGAGGAGGGAGAATAAGATGCAGGTTTTTGCCTTCATTGCAGTCAGAGACGCAAAAACACTATACACTCACAAACCTGGTTTGGAGGAAGTTTCGAGCAAAAATTGAGGGAGGTTATTTGAAAAGATAAGAATATGGGGAAGTTGAATTTGCAAGGCTGGGAGAGTCGTTATCTATAGAAAAAATATCAAAAAATTGTAATTTTTCCATTTTTGCATTAGCAAACATTGGATCGAGAGAGGGATTTTGGGCCAACCTAAGAAAATTGTTCTGAAGATGGTGGTGGTTCATGTAAAACTATTACAAATTTTTCAAATTTGTCACTCTAGCACTGGCAAACATGAGATCAGGAGAGCCATTCTGAGGCAAACTAAGAGGTGTGTCCTCAAAAAGTTTCCCAGGGGTAAAGACCCCTCATTTCCATGTCCCTAGATAATTTATTCTGGTTTAATTTATTCACTGACATTCTTGAAAAAATCATCCAAAAATCGTTCTGGTTAAAGCTTTAACTGGGTGTGCAAACCATTTTTGAATTTCTTTCCAGACTTCAGGCAAAAGTTTATAAAACATGCAACGGTCCTGACATATCATGTAAAAGTCAATCAATACCTTTCTTGATGTATAAAGGCTCTTTCCCCTTTATTCACAAAATGTTTAAGGCAGGAAGGTCAAAACCTTAAAATCCAGGTTGGAGGAAGGTCAAAGACTTTTTGTAACTCTGATTGCTGTTACTTTCCATTCAAATGATAATAAGATGTTATGGCGATGATATGCATACAAGAGTGACAAAGATATTATCAAAGAAACAAAAAAATTGAGGACAGCCAAAACATTGCAGCGTGGTCTATAATGAGCACTCGGACAAACACAGCTTTAACATACCTAACTTTGTGTTGTGACCAAAATTTGTCAGTTGGAGCCAAATCGTATTTCTTGTCTTTCTTTTGTGCTGGTGCAGGCGGTGTTAACGAATCTTGTTTAGGGGACGGCTCTTTCACAGAAACACGGTTTAATTTTAAATCCTGAAACAGAGATAAGAGTATGACTTACAGGTCAGTATTAGAAACACTTCTGATTTTGAAAGTGAGAAGCAAGCAAAGATTGAGTAAAAACACATTCGCTTCGAATTAGTACCATTTAGTTTCACTAGAGCCTTTTAGGTTTAAATACAACACAGTGAAATAATATCAAAACCTGGATACTATTGTTACGTTTATTGGAGGAACTTATCATTTCAATACGAGAATGGAAACGTATGTGTTTTCGGTCATTGGTCCTTTGAGCCAATGAATTGATGAGATCATGTGTATTTTATGCCAAATCATGTTCAGTTAGCTTATTACCTATATTTAAGTTTCTGAAACAATAATTATAAGACCCTTGTTAGTTATTTACAAAAAACTATTTTTTTGTATGCTTGTCGTACAACGTTGCTATTGTAATATAACTATTTGAAATAAATAAATTGTACCTTGAACAGAGATGATAAAACACGACGTTTCGAGCTATGAAATGGCCTTCGAAACTTAAATATGGCCATGAGACTATGTAAAAATACAGTTTTGAAATGCAGATGTTCTGTGTTATGTGCTTTGCTTAGCTTTACTATCGCTATAAAGAACATCGTCAGCCTCACTATATCAGTTGTGTACTAACGCCATGACAGGCGGTCGTCAGATCCTTTTGTTTTCCTTGCTATGTGGTCGTCAGATCCTTTTGTTTTCCTTGCTATGCGAGATTACACATTGCTGGCTTCAAAGGGAAACTGCGCTCATCTCCATGGCCAAATGATGCATGCGACGCTGGAAACTGAATTATTGGCTGCCAGTTACTCAGGCGTGCTTTATATAGCGATAATAAAGCTTTAAGCCATAGCAATATAACTATTCATTGTCTGATAAAGATCAGAGATTTTGCTTGTCCAGCATAACATTAGCCTGCTTGGAGAAGCGATCCAAATATTAATGGACACTTCTCTTGCAAGTCAAAAGTATATTTGGCTTCATTAACATCTTAATTAAATAATGCATGAAGAGCAATATTCCATCGGGTATCTAAAAGCTGTGTATGAAAAAAATGCTTGTTAATTGAATGGGTTTCGAAAACGGGATGGTAGCAAACCCTGAAAAATTCCAGCTTATGTTCCTAGGGCTAAAGAGTGATCAGCAAATGTGTCTTAGTATTGATGATCAGATCATCAATCAATGCCAACAAGTAAAACTCTTAGGAGTAACGATTGATTCTAAGCTGAATTTTGACAAGCATATTACTGAATTGTGCGGTAAAATAAACAAAAAAGTGAGTGCATTCTCAAGACTTCGGAACTATCTTGATGATACACAAGCTAAACTCTTATGTAATACAACGGTGTTGGCAAATTTCAATTATTGCCCTTTGATTTGGATGTTCTCTTCTAAAGCTGCAAACAAAGAGATTAATAGAACACATAAACGTGCACTAAGGGTGCTCCATAAGGATTATGATGCATCGTTTGATATGTGTCTAAGGAGAGAGGCAGATACAACAATCCACGTCAAAAATCTCCAAAAACTGATGTTAGAAGTATTCAAAACTCTGAATTCGTTGAATCCATCATACCACCAACTTTAAAGAATGATAAAATGAAATGAAATGAATGGGTTTAATAATTTGAAAGCATATCAAGAGCAAAGTGGCATACTTACAAAAACGTCATGGCATAAAGCCTGATATGTCCAAGTGTGATGAAGTGGCGTGCAGAGATCTGCATTCCGGTCCAAGATTATCAATACTGGCCGATGAAAACTGAAAATGATATACGTATACGTTATAAGATATCAAAAGAAGATACGATTGCGGCGGGGAACATATCACCAAAATGCATTGCGTTCTTTCATTAAATCCCTACAGAACCGTCGAATGTTCGTAATTGGAATGCAATGCATCTTGGTACAACGTTCCTCGCCACAATCGTTAGCGTAATCACACATTGATCAATGCATAAAGTAAGTTCTATTGGGTGTCTTAAGGAAAGAGTTCAATGTGTTTTATCCTCATTTTCATTTTTTCATTTTTCATTATTTTTACACGGTAGCCCCGTCAATCGAGAGGATTGCTTTACAGAGGGCCATGCCAAACTTTACAATATTACTAAAAATTACAACAAATCAAGGTAATGGATCAGGTCACGAAATGACAAAGAGTTGGCTAAAACTGCTTAAACCTAACTCATTGCGTTTGACATACAATTGGGAAATCGTTGTTTTGCAGATCGATTTAATCCCGCTATGCTTGTATTAAATGACATTTCAACCACATTTACATAGAGATACCATTCCTCAAGAACAAGGGCAGATTTAGTAATACAATAGCACGAGTTGCTTTTGTTGTCACCTCAATTCAAAGCGATTAGTGATCACAGACAAAGGAAATTCTATCAACCAGTAATTCAAAACAAATAAAGCCGCAAAATATTCTCTGAAACCTAGGTAGCTAGCTCGCTCGCTGTGCATTCCAGAAATTATTTTTAAGGGCAAACATGAGCATAGATCGAAAGAAGAAGAATATATCTACGCATCTGCCGCGGGCATTTCTTTGGTCTAGAAGCTGAGCAGTAAATGTTTTGATAACACCCAAAAGAATAAGAGAATTGAATCGCCTCCTAAACGGCTTTTGAACCAAACAAATAACATGCTCGCGGCAGATGTGTAGATTCATCCTTCTTCTTTCGATCTACGCTCATGTTTGCCCTTAAAAACAGTTTCTGGAATGCACAACGAGCGAGCTAGCTACCTGGGTTTCAAAGAAACTTTTGCAGCTTTGTTTGTTTTGAATTGCTGGTTGAGAGAATTTCCTTTCGTCTGCAATCGCTAATCGCTTTGAATTGAGGTGTCAACAAAAGCAACTCATGCTATTGTATTACAAAATCTGCCCTTGTTTTCCTCAAGACGATGGACAAATAACGTGTCACAACCTTGTAAATTATTTCAATGTTGTTGGATTGTTGAAAGAAACACTTGGACATGTTAAACTTGTGAGAATGGCATCATTGATACATGACATACTTGGTAATTTGATCAAAAATGAAATCTAGAAATCAAGCATAATGGCAAAACATAATCACGAAAAATATAAAAACTTCCTTGTACGCAAACACCACAAAGAGAGACTCTTTCTACTCACCTAAAACTGCCTGACTGAATATCAGTTGTAAATAAACTGTTTCTGTCACGTAGATTTTCTCGTATCTTCTTGTCTAGCCCCTGCAGAAAAATATGGCGCAATTGATAATATAAAAATAGATACAATACAATATATAATGTTAAAAACGTAAAGGAAAAACATCCCTAATCACAGTAGCAGGGATAGCATTAAAAGGTCAAGATGACCTTAATTCCATAATGGTCCCCTTAGAGGTGCTGGTACAACGAAAAGCGTAAGAAAAAAAATATACCAAACTGTAGTTTGTTTTCGGTATAAAACATGGTTTATAAGACCATACCATGATCGGGAGAGATGATGACAAGTCTTAATAGAAGACATTTTTGTCATCTTCCTCTTTTTAGGAATCAGGGTTTCAAACGTTGTTTAGTAGCTAAATTGCGTGCTACATCCGTATCACTTTTTGCCATTTTCATCAAGATGTCGAATTATGAAAATAAGGATTTAGAGAAACCAGTTAGTGCTAAATAAAACCCGTCACAATTTATCAAAAGCAGTTGATCGATTGATCAGTGGGAGATAGTAAAGAGTACGCTTTGCACTACCTTGGCAATGGACATGTATGTCAGACAAAAAATGCACATCACACGCAAACAATTCTCAACAATAAAAACAAATTTTCCATTTCGGACGTAAGGAATATGCTAGTAACACCACAGGAAGTCTAAATGACTGAATAATAGATGTCATTGTTTGCCGTCTGCTGGCGGTGTCTATGGAGATGACCGTTAAGTGCAGCAGCGAAGAAACTGACTCTATATTGAAACCGATGAATTATATTCATAACTGTAGTGCTGCACAGTACACTGCAATCGTTCATCAGCGTTATATGACGTAAGATAGTTGGCTCGACTTCAGGTCGAGTACGGCTGGTTGACTTTACCTCAAACAGAATAAGTAACAACACTGATGCTTTAATCAGTTAAATGATAATGTTAAACTTTATTCTGAAAGATCTACTGATCGCTATTGATAAGAGCCGGCTTCTTTACTGCTCAACAGAGCGATCATCGCCATGGGTAACACCAGCAGACGGCCAAAAATGAAATCTAATATTTAGCCCTTTGGGCTTCCTGAGGTAACAAAAGGGGATTTTTGGATAAGTTTAATCTGAGCTGCATATTAACTGGATTGTGTCGTTGCTTTGCAGCTGATCGAAATCAATGCCTTGTTTTTGATCACTTTTGACTGGTTTTAGAACTACCTGCAATTGTTGAATCATCAGTTTTGCCAGTTTACGATCTTGATGAAAATAAGAGAAAATAGAACAAGTGTAGCCTAGCGAAATAGCTATGAAACAGCGTTTTCTATCATTGATTTTGGTCGATCAGTCTATTCTATTGAACAGACTTTATCGGCTCACTTTTTATTAGGTCAACCAGCATAAGCTTTCTTACTGGCTGAGACTAAATGTGTGCATATACTATTTTCTCAAATGTTAGATATACAAGGTGAAAGCGATTAAAAATGGCATTTCTACTCTAGTAATTGCAAGATGACCAACATCAGTCAAAGTATGCACAACATAAAGTCATATAAAATCAACTGGCAAGGCGCAAAGGCACGTAGAGTTTTGAATGTTTGATGTACAAACCTCGGCAACCATTTCAGCTGCATTACCTTTTGGGCATCTTATCACAGGTACAGCACCTACAAGCATAGACACATGTCAAAACTAGCCTTTATAGTCTTTCAAATGAAAAGTTTCTTAAAGTTCTTTCGTATGGCAACAAGAGTCTACCAACTGCTTTTAATACAGAAATTATCAAGGCAATCCTGAAACGCATTTATGCGCCGCAACGGCTTTGATAAATCGCACCTGCCCTACCCTTTCGTGAGCAATGATTATCTCGTATCTTCATGTAATTTTCTGTTTATAGCTTTGTGTTCTGCATCTTTTCTTTCTAAAGTAAAATTCTGTTTCAAAATAGAAATCAGGCGATGCATACTCATGGATCTTCATGGCCCATGCATAACTGAAATTCGATAAATTCCTGAACTTTTTCACCTGCCATCTATTTTGAAACAGATTTAAAGTTAATTTTCAAATGCCACATGTTTGATATGTAATTCTATGCTCCCTGTGGTATCATAGTGTAGTATTTATGTGTTGGAATCATTTTATGAGCATATAAAAAACTGGCCTTCAAAACAGTTGTTATACTGAAAAAGGACAATACTCAATATTTGCAGTAGGTTGGAAAAAGCTTTTGACCAAGGAGAATAGATACCTGCATAGTTGCAAGAACAAACTGATCGAAAAAAAACATTCTTTTCCTAAACTTACATGACGGATATGAAGAGGATTTAAGCATCTGCTATTTCAGATTTATGGAAATAAAAAACGCGTATCTATCTTCGAAGAAAGAGGCAATAGGTAAAGTATTTCTTTAGCCTATTTAAAGTAAACTGCATTTATTTTCTTCATGCAATTTCAAGCAGATGCCCAACGTAGGAAAGTGTCTGCTAAATATGAAACTTTTCTCGCGAGAGCAAGCGATGAGATTGCACAAGTAGAAGCAATCAAAATAGTAGCCTTGGCATCACGCGATCGATTTCAAGAAAAATAAATCGCATTTTGCAGAAGTCTCCTCGCGTGGCATATTGACCATGTGGCTGGCAAGTCAGTCTATCTTGCAACGCTTATCTAATTCTGTGACTCATGGCACTCTATATTAAAGCAAGTGTGCAATGGTAAATAGGCTCCTCTATAAATAGAACAAAGAACTAACTTAGACACAGCATTGTCTCTTAGCAAGATAAAAATCTCATTCTTAGGCTACCCTTTGTTGATATTGTCTGCAACTTCGATTTGAATGGGGGTATTTTTAGATTTTTCTGCTCTCTGCAAATGCAAGCTTTTAACCTTGCACAAACCCTTTAAATGTAATAAACGAGTGAGCACACTTGAATTCTTCAAAAATATGTTTCATCCTATGCGACGAAAGAATCTCGATCAAACAATATAAAAATGATCTTTGCGATGTAAATTAACAAACTGTTAATATACTAAGCAATCATAGAACTTGTAATAATTACATACAAAGACTTAACTCTCACAGTTAAATTTCATTGGCATTCTCCTAACGTCCAGTCACATCTGGCATTTATCTTAAACCCATAGCACGACGACAATCTTGGGGTTTTCATTCATCTAGAAGGCCTCAATGTACGATGCCTTGGTAGCTTTTACTTTGCAGAAGCTGGATTGCATAGATAAGGGGTCGTTGTAAGACTCACCAAGTGTGACTAAAAAGGAAAAGAGACAATCCACAAGTGTACTCGTAATGGCTTCTATATCTGTATCCCTTGCATCTGGTCGATTGAGTGCTGTAAAGAATGGAAAAAAAGGTTTTAATGTGATTTCAAGGAATCATTTCCTGTGATATGAAGGTTTATGAGAAGAGCATAGAATACGATGCATTCATAAAAAGAATACAATGCATGCATTCATTCATACACCTAAAAAATCAACCGATTTTGATTGAACTGGAACTATCTTTAGAAACTGCAGAAGCTACAGGGTGAGTAAAAAAGATTCCAGTTTTAAAGGCTACTGCTTCCTGAATATCAAGGCAATGATATCGGCAAATATACAATTTACTGGTGAACATATTCAAATCCTTTTCCAAATTTACCTGACTGAAATTGGCAATTTACCTGACTGAAATTGGCAATTTCATTCTGAAATGAGGAGAGATTTCCTCAAGGAAGGCCCTTCAAGAAACCTCCAAAAACGTGCCTAAAATTGCGAACACATTTTCTGCATTACAACAATAAGTGCTACATGCTTTCATGCGAGTTATCCCTTTGGGAGGATTAAAGTGTCATAACTGGGAGCAAGACAGCATTATTCCGGGCAATTTCACCTCCCCCCCTCCCCAAGAGGAAAACAAGTGTTAAAGCGCATAGAAGTCATTGCAGCAAGTACCTGCATAAGGCAGAAGTGCTTCGAAGATTTGGTCGTGATTTAGGGTACGCTTTAAAGTGCCACTAAACGTTTGAGGAACGTTTCGTTATCTGATAGAATGATGCCTGTAGAATCTGATAAAATTAAAATCTTTGATAAATTCGAATTCCTTCCGTGGGAACGGGGGCGATTTCTACCCAATTTCTGGTGTCAAGGACGTGTCATGCGGGGAACTGGGAACGAATCTCCCTCTGATGTCATACCGGGAATGCACATTTCCTTTCAATCAGGGAAAGCCGCACTGAACGACACGAGAGCGCAAAGCGCCGTCGAAGCCAACAACGAAGATTGCTTTTACTTTGGAATTACTTGTTAGTAGTACTTCTACTTTAACTGATACTTCAATCACATTCTTGGAAGACGACTAGGACATGGAGATAGCAGAAGAAGGGCTTCTAGAGGCCGTCGTTGAGCTTCGTGACTGGCAAGAAGAGGCATAGGCCTACTACAGTTCTGTTATGATGATGGCGGCCCGATTGAGACAAACCATTTGCTGACTTGCTGTTGTCTCCAATCTTGAATAATGTCTTCGAGTTTGCAGTCGAGAGCCTTCAAAAATAGCTGATCGTAGCTACCAGTTGCTGAGGTTTGTTTGTTTTACTTTCATAATGAACATTTTCAAGATTGTGGTGTTTTATGAATCAGCAATTCATGCACTGCAATTGTCAAATGATTCATGACATGACCAAACTGGCATATTTTAGCCTATTTGCCCCATCAGGCTACCCGATGACATTTGCACACCAGGGGAAGTGACTAGCTGATGAAAGAGTGGTAGTAAATGTTCTTGTGAATATATCTCATTGAAAACATGAGAATTTCCACAATCAATCATCAGAACCTAGTGTTTTGTATACATAAAGAGTCAAATTTGCCCTTCCTTGAACGAAAATTGTCAGAAAGTGTACCCTTGCTTGAGCAAGAATGCCAACAAGTAAACGTTTGGCTGTACTAGGAATCCTGAAAAATATACCTAGGGGCCCAAAGGTACCTTTAGTAGCGAAGAACCTCACCCCCTCAAGATTGCTTGCTTTAGTTTCATAACGATGGCTGTTTATTTTCTTTCAGCCAGTCAGGTTAATTGTGACAAAGAGTATGACCCTTTTCTTCCCTTTTGCAGGTGAGTCTGAAGAAAACAAAAGTCAATATGTCTGAAGCTGAAACAATGTCAATTGCTGTCCACGTAACTGGTTCCTGCTCATTATTGGCTGCTCATTCAGAATTATTGAACTGGACAACCTAGCCCTGGATGTTTTATGGACTACCTTTCGCATAGATTACTTATAATGATGTGACATTGATAAAATACAGTGCACAGTTTACAATTCCCTGAAAATGATGCAGATGTATTTTCGGAACCAAAATGATCCAACAAATTATGTTGAATAAATCCAATAATGTGTCTTTTCCAAAAGTTTTTTAATTTTTTGGTGATCTGAGAGTTGAGTTTCTTATGGGCCATTTCTGTTTCTCACATAAGAAAAATATATGTATTTGAATAGTAAAGAAATTACCATAGACAAAATCAGCTAAGCTTGGCTTACCACTTCAAGTCATGTAGCCATACTCTTGGGTTTCTTTGTATTATAGTACTTTCTGAATTCATGGCACAAGTTTTCATGCCACAAAATTTTTTAAAGTAATCAAAAGATGTTTCATTATAAGACTGATCATTTGACTTGAAGTGGGTGTAAACAAACCATTTTGCTGATCTTGTAAGGTTTGCAAAGATAGGAAAACAAATAACCCTAAGCATTGGTCTGAAGTATGAACAACGTTTGTACTGTTTCATTTTAATATCTTTAATAGTAAATATTCACTGTATGATTATTAAGTTTCTTAAAAACCAGTTAAATATTGCATGTGCATCAAAAAGACAAAGTCAAGTACAGTAGCTTGTACTGGTGGTAAAGTGTCTTTTCTTCTTTTTTCCACAGAGGAAACTGGTGCCAAGTGATAAATTCCACAGCTCCTTGCCTAAGGGGGGCTGCCAAAAATATTTACTGATAATGAACATTTTGCCCAACTTAAATAGACGATTGTGCTAAAGATTGCGGCAAGGATTTTTTTACCAAGATGCACTGCATTCTTTAATCGAATTCCTATAGAATGGTTAAAGAGTCTTAATTAGAACGCAATGCATCTTGGTAAAAAATTCCTTGCTGCCATCTTTAGCGCAATCGTCTATTGGCTTTTTTGCCTGGATATGGCAGATTTTACACATTTTCCAGTGTTAGGGCTGGGTGTGATCCCTCTTGCTTGCTCGTGTGCTTATGTCATCAAAGACATGCTACTGTTCCTGTCTGGAGTATGGGTCAAATCCTAGAAAAAGTAAATTTAAGAATTGCATTGTTGCAACTTTCAAGTGTTCAAAATGAGTGTCCAAAATTTTACAGTGAAAAAGACGGCTTCTTGATGCATCCAGCAATATATGTTGCCCTGCTGTTGATCCTTTTTGGGAGCAGCATAACATCTTCAAGAGGTTCAAAAAGGGGGAAATTTGTGAGCTTCTTTGAAGAGTTTTCAAGCAGTCAAAGAAATCAATTGATGTGCCTGAATCCTGAATCTTCTCATAAACATACTGAAATGAAATTTAGCTCGTCATATAAGTCCGTAAATTATCTCTTTCTCCAGGTAGCTTGATCAGTATCATCTGGTATAAACATTCAAAATGAGGATTATTTTAAATTCTCCAATCACCAACAAACCAAACGCATGATAAACTCAATATTCAAGGCCTATTCAATTGCTAGCTAAATACACATATTTTTTTATAAGAAACTAAGAATTTGGGTCAGTACTGAAAGTTTCTTAATATTATCAGATTTTGAGTACTCAGAGTTTCTTACGAGTTTTTTAGAGGTTCCATAACAATCTTCATGTTCACTACCTGTGCCCTCGTGAACAAATCAAAACAATGTCTTTTTATCCTTTCCAATGTTTAGACATGCCTCAAGTACCTTACGAGTAATATGATACAGGAGACAAGTGAAAGTAAAGAAATGTCAAGGATTTCCTTTCTCAAAGTAAATAGTTTCTTATCTTCTCCCATTACTGGAGTTTCTTAATTTTTTGGCGATCTGAGAGTTGAGTTTCTTATGGGCAGTTTCTTATAAAAAAAAATACGTGTAAAGTCACGCACTGTACCTTTCTTGTTGCTTCTTTCTTAACCAACTTCCATTCCTTCTCGAATGGTTTTGCATATCATTAGGACGACAGGAACTCCAAAATATTGAAAGTGAACGATATTTGCTCCCAAGAACGAAAAGTTTATCCGGAAAAACGTAGGTCAAATATATTTCAGTAGGCCTATTGTCTAAACACGCTATTGTACTTGTACAACCGAATCCTTTCTGGCTGCTTCCAGTCTGTCGTATATCTTTGCCTTGCTGCAGTCATAGTCACTAGAAGTATTCTAGTGACTATGCTGCAGTGCAGGTCTTCGTCATGATAAAATGGAATTGGAGGAGAAAGTGCTGATCCTTCGAATTACCTGCAACCTTTTATCTGGCACGAAATTGCTAGTGCTGATGTAAAGCGACAAATCCACTGCAGCGCGGTCACTGTCACTCTTCAATGTGTACTCTCTCTCTCGCTTTGCATTCCCGGTATGACGTCAAGACCTCTCGGCCCAGATCTCTTCATGGAATGATTTTACGCGAACCTGACACCAAAATTTGCCCAAAATTGGCACTTTAAAAAGCCATAGAAAAAGAACGGAACGTCATATCGAAAAATTGTTTTCGGTTTCAAGCCATGAAAACTAAACTCTATCAGATAACAAAAAGTTCCCCAAACGTTTAGTGGCACTTTAAAGGTTTCTTGAAGTGTCTTTCTTGAGAAAATCCCTCATAATTTCAGAACGTAGTGGTCACTTTGACTCAGGTAGATTTTAATGTAGAAAGTAGATTTTAATATAGAGGGAGCCTCAGCCTTTCAAACGGGTGTTGGTTCAATTGGCATATCTCCGTGCCAGATAGAAATAAGCAAAATCTGGCGATGTTGAGAGCTATGCACAGAGATAATCATTGAACCTTATATAAAGTTGCTGCAATGTCTTACATGGTGTATCCAAGAAGGGAAGATATGAAAGCATCTCAGTTTCTCGAGCAATAATACAAACGAGATTATGATTTTCAGGGTCAGGTTTGATGTTTGAATGAGATTTGGTCATAGGGTAGTCATTGTCTCCCCATGGTTTCATATCTGTAGTGTTGTATAGTAATTAAAAAAAGTATAGTAGAATGTAAGATATATTGTAAAATTTTATATTTGAATAAAAAAATGTTCAGGAAGCCCGAATTGCATGCAGAGATTTTATTCTGCTTCAACTCAGGAAGATAACATTATCACAAACGTGTATTTCATCTAGAGAAAAATTAATACATGGGTAGATAGCACTGGGGAAATCATTGGAACAACTCAAGGCCAGCTTATTGGTAGAAAATTGAAGCTGGCGACCAGCTTCGATTAAAGTTAGTCAAATGTATCAGATACTGTTATGGTGATTGTTATCATGACATAGCTTACTTTTCTTCTGCTTTCACTGAAGCAACGGAACGGGGCATTATTCAGGAAAAACTTCCTCACCTTAAAGAGAATCAACGGACATAAAAGCCGCGCGCGGAAGGAGTCTGGGTATTCTATTATTA
Source organism: Aurelia coerulea (assembly GCA_039566865.1). Taxonomy (NCBI): domain Eukaryota; kingdom Metazoa; phylum Cnidaria; class Scyphozoa; order Semaeostomeae; family Ulmaridae; genus Aurelia; species Aurelia coerulea. Next base: position 19,456,102 of record CM076945.1, read on the forward strand.
GCCTGTTGTATTTGATGATTTCGAGACGTTCGTGGATATTGTTTAGCCAGAAGAACAATAATGTGCGTAGGAATTTTCTTTGTCCTAATTATACCAGGTGTCCCAAAAAAAACTACTCCCGTTTAAAAATCACCAAACATTGATTATCAAACCTTTGATAAAATGTTCTTTTGGACTCGTTTTGTCACAGACCCAAACATATTTACAGATGCTAAAATGTTTGCTTTTGATGCAACCAGGTAGAAAAATTACACGCTGAAAAACCTTATTTTGGGCTATACTTTTTAAGCAAAATGCTCAATCTTGCCTAACAGTCAAAATTTTCAGATTTTTCATCGACATCGAAGTCTCCAATGATAGTGTGCATTTCTTTCTGTCATTTATGACCAAACTAGAAGCGTTATATGCACAAAGGAATTGATCTGGCAAGCATAAATGCTCTTTTGCAGCATGATTCAAAACCAGGTAGCCCTAAAAGAGCTAAATTTGCTAATTTCAAACCAATTACAAGATAAGCTGTGTCTGAGAAAATAATTTGGTCCTTGATCTACTTGGCAAAAAAAAAAGGAAATTGAAGATCGGTCATGTAATCAAATTTTGGTGATTTTTCAAACGGGAGTACTTTTTTCTGGGACACCCGGTAGATTGTCTCTACTTAGCTCCGTGGATTCACTTTAGCACCATCTGTAAGGATCCTACCTGCATATCTTGCGGGCAAGCCTAGCGAGAGCTATTTCTAGTAGATATAAGAAGCTAACAATAGCTAACAACATAGTGGCAATGATACTTAATCACACTCTTTTCAGTTAGTTGAACAAAGAAAAGGAAACGAGGCCAAAGAAAACATTAGCTCAAGCTCAGTGCGTTGATTTTGTCTATTGATAGTGTTTAAAGGCGTGTAGGGAGGGTGCCACCTTAATTTCCCTACTCAAGCTGTTCAAGAGGCTGGCCCCCGATACGAGAAAGACTTTTGCCCAGCACTCATTTTTAGAAATAGCAATTTTAGATCGGTATAAGTTGAAGTTAGTACACGACCGTTGCTTTCTGAACATTTTGTGAATAGATTTCGCGTGTATTAGGGTGCAAGCTCATTCAAAGAAAGTGTTGCTGTTTCTTGTTGAATAAGATTAGAAACCAGTTAGGAATAACATTAGAAACACGATAATTATATTGAAAAGGAAGTCGAAGATAAGCAGGTGTTTATAACCAGGAGATAAAAAATGATAAGAACGGCTGGCATAAGCATAGACAGTCAATATTTAGAAATGTATCAATCATAACTTACCATAATAAGATATACTATCTCGATCATGATGCTTAACGGTAAATAAATCTTCTTCCAATGATATGAAATTCAGATATTGGTCAAACACCTGCAAAACAAGTTGAAACCTATTATAATAGCTGACAAAAACTATCATGAACAGCAAAGGTTCCAAAATCTTTAGATTGGTGTAAAATTGTGGGTGTAAACTTCTATGACCTATTTCTTTGGATTGAATTGCTTAAAGGAAACTTTAGCTACTTACATATAATTCTACCACTGGGCTTTTCAAAAAAGTGTTTCTTAAATGTGTACATTTTTCCAAATGTGCAAGTTTCAAAATTACAACCTATTTGATAAGTCAACTCATTTAAGGATGTGACGTCATCAGATCTTTAAATTCGTGCAAGATGAGTATCAGACTTTCGCTTGATACCATATTGTATAAAAAAATAGTTTACGTTTCTTTGAAGCCATTTAGATGAAAGAAATGTGCCATAGACTTTTACACCCACTCATTGAAAGATTTGGAGCTGATGCTAACAAAAGCCATGCTAAAATGAACGTAGCTTTCAAGTTTATCAAACCTTGTCAATTTGAGCATAGGGCTCAAATCTTTCAAATCTTTAAAAAGCTGGGTGTAAAATTCTATGACATTTTTTTTAATTAAATGGCTTGAATGGAACTTATGGTACTTTGCTGTAAATCAGCCGTCTAAATTTTTGATTTTTTTTCTCCAAAAGTGGCGGCAATTTAGTCATTTTTGAAAAAAAATCATGGAAAATTTCAATCATCGCTAATCCTAAACCAACTCAGGAAAAATGATGTAAACTTCAAGAACACTATAGTTCATGAAGGTCTACAATATGGTGGCAAGCAGAAATCTGTATCTTTTATGGTTTAGGATTTAGAAATTTGATGACGTCATAGCCACAAATTTAAGAAATGCCGCCATTTTGAAACCAATCAAGATATCAATAAATTTCCATGGGAGATTTATAGCAAAAAAGACTAAGTTCTTTCCAAGTCACTTTATTCAAAGGAAACTGTTATAGCATTTTACACCGACTTTTTTAAAGATTCTTGATGAAGCGCTGCGCTTTGCCTGGCATAGATAACTTTTGAGATGCTACTTGGTCATTCTGACAAATGAAGGCCCCAAAAACTGCCATCGACAATAGGTCAGATCCTATATATTTCTCAACCGTTTTAGTGGAACGATCATCATCTTTCTAGATTCAACGTTTCAACTTACGAAACGACGAGCCAATTTGAAATTTCATACCTTGAGAATCCATTACGTTCTAAAGGTCGATATTAGTATCTGCTGTCCTTGAATACTTTTACAAAGTTTGCTCATAGTTCAAAGCTCTCGGACTGTACGAAAAGGCGATCAACTCTGACCGAGAAAAGAAGGGATGGGCAACTTTCAATCCTGATTTATTCAGACAGTAATCATTGTTCTATCTTATGCAGCAGTATTTCAATTGCAGCCTTGCAATTGAACAAAAAAATTGGTATATGTCGACAAAGATTGATTTCAAGAAACCAGCTACGATTTGCCTTGCGTACATATCTGCAGCTAAGAACAACAGTTCCGAATTGCACGAATGAGAAGAGAGTTCCACCCAAAAAGGCTGTTTTAAATGTAACATCATCGTTTTCCTCATCACCAGTTTTCATATGTGAATAAAAGTTCATCTTGTATCTGGGAAAGAAAGACCGACTGATATAAAGCCTGACTTTACGACCAGTGTGAAGCAGGCTTTTCCACCACAGGTCAATTCCGATGCAAGATGAACTGTAATCGCTTTTGAACAACTGGCGATGAGAAATGCGATGCTAGTTCATCGAGCAGAGCGAACCAGCCTTGAAGAGAGTATCTTGGAATGATAAATAATAGATTCATAAAAACAGTCTCCGAATAATCCCCTCATATTCTGGTGTCTAGATTACCTTGCTGATTTGTGACACGCAGTTGTATTGTAAGGCTGCAGTCGCTAAATCCTCAAGCCTGTGTCTTGAAATAGCAGATATAAAGTTGAAGTAATATGATTCATAAAGATTATTCTTCAGATCCTGAAAATAAAGAACACAAAGCGTTACATCTTGCAAAACGAGCACGCATTGTTTGGAGAACAATTGAAATGTTCTTGACTAACTACATTGCGTCTTGCAAAATTAGAAACGGTAATATTATTTAGCTTTCAGAGAGCTTGAGGCGAGCATCAGTTTTAAACTTTCAGCATTTGATGCATGAAATGTCTAAAAAAATAAATAAAATTTTAAAAAATATTATTGATTCATTTATCCATTAAATTTTTGATTTGCTCTTTTGATAAAAGAAAAGGAATGTGTTCAAAGCAATTTCAAAATTCATCTTAAAAAAAGTTAGATTGCAAAGCATTGCATTATAGATACTAATAATCAAATCATTGTAAGAATGGAGTCTATGATTGACGATAGTTTTGACATTTTTGAATACAAAATGGTGCATTTCTCTCTCGAAACTCCAGCAACTTATTGTTCAAAATCATACAACATTTATTCTATGTCACTTCTAGGCCAATTTCGTCATGATTTCATCTGAAATTTGATTCCTTGTGAATCGCAGGCGGTGAACAAACAGTCATTGTGAATTACCTTGATAGGTTATTGGTTGAAGCATTATATTCTGTGTACCTGAGAGATTCTTTGAATGTTTTCATCAGTTGGAAAGACAAAATAAATCGCAGGAGCTTCTGGAATTGCATCTCTGTCTGAATGTATTTGCCTATGGTAAAAATTAACAGAAAATTACCGGGTGTTCCTGAAAAAAGTACACTGATTTGCTTTGGTCCAACAATGAAAATTTGTCTTTGATCATTGGCTAATCAGTTTCAAAATCCTGATAGTTCACTTGAACATAGATACCTCACTTGTTGATTTGAGAGCTGACATACTAAGAAAGAAAGTTCAAATTTGCCTCAACGTCCAAGCCAGAGTTTTTGGCCTCTTGACCATTCCTGAAGCACATCGAAATTCAAAACTAAAGTTAAAGAAAAATGAAATACAGCACAATTGATGATTTTTAGCAAATATAATATGATTTCAGTTTTGTTCACATTTTCATCAAGGCCATTGTTGATTTATTTGCTGTGCTTCAAGAATTTGCTTAGACAAAACGCCAAAGCTCTGATTTAGAAGTGACAGAGCAAATTCGATTGTTCAGCATTAGTATTTCCACTGGGGCATCAGTTTCGAAATTTTTCAATATTGTTATTTGTTTCCTATTTCTGAAGCGCAGCGAATATTTTGGATCGCTGCGCATCAGAAATAAGAAACAAATCAGAAATAAGAAACAAATACACATTATTGAAAAATATCGAAACTGATGCCCCTGTGATATTTCAACACCCAAAGCACCAATGTGAACAAACGAGGTATCTATGATCAAGTTAACTATACAGGGTGTCCCAAAAAACATGTGCGCCGTTTGAATGGCTACTGTGGAGGAGCCATACATCTAACTTTCCTGTTTTCAGATTTGTGAATAGGAGAGATTTCAACTTAGAGTTTGGAACGGAGTTTGTGTAAATCTGACAAGTGGTTGCTGATTTATTGAGAAAGAAAGTCACAATCACTGGTTGCTTGAAAACCAGAGGATTTTATCTCCGTACTTAACCTTATAATTTGAATTTTAAAATTAAATGAACTTCAACTTTACAGTTATGCCAGGAAACGCATTTGGGAGTAATTAATGACCATATTCTTCAATAATATTGACCAAGCAGCATGCTGAAGGCAATATTGTTGGTTTAAAACGACTTTATCACTTTTGAGAAGCAAAATATCTGATGGGCACATGACATGGCCTGAAGCACTTGACACTTGTGCTGCACATTTCCATTCCTAGCAACCCTAGCTATGTCCAATATTCTTGGTTGTCTCAAAATTCAATGTGTGACTATCTGTCTCACTTATAAACATCAGAAAACAGGGCTAGATACGTCATTTTCAATCAAGTTCATTGATTTCAATGCAATGGAGAATTATGAATCCTCTGGATTTGAGGCAGCCAATAATTTTGGCTTTCTTGCCCCATAAATCAGCAACTAGTGATCATATTTACTCAAACTCGGTGTCAACCTTTAATTTAATGTCTCTTCTGTCAAGAATCTTAACAACAGAAAAATTTGATTTATGGCTGCTCCGCAGAAGCCACTCAAAGAGCGCACATGTTTTTTGGGACACCCTGTATATGAACATTTTGAAATTAATTAGCCATTTATTGCTGCTAAATTCCCATCGCTGGACGCAACCAAATCTGCATACTTTTTTCTGGGACATCCTGTAGTTAGAATGCAGCCACAGTGAGACACTTTATCACATCCACATTAATTCTACATTTTGATGTACCACAATACACAAGACAACCACTGGTGTTTGCCAATCCATCAACTTTGGCACCCTTAGGGTTATTTACGACGGGAAAGCTTATTGAAACCCTAGTGCATATTCATTAAATCATCAGGAGGGAAGCGCAGTTTTACTATGAAATCGATGGGCAAGAAAGAAGACGAAAAGAATCTATTCATGTCATTTGACATCTCTATTCCAGTCACAAATCCATATCCATTAGTTAAGTATAAAGACCGTACAGTACGACAATCCAAGTGGGTAAGTATATGATCTAAATCATTATACTTGTTTAAATAAAACGAAAGTTTCGAATCTATTCAAAGTCCATCATTTTTTTCTTTAGGAATACACGCTGTTTTTAGGGATCTCTTTTCTGCCAATCCTCTGTAAAGTAGGCCTTAATTAGCTTTAATTTAGTTGTCTTTAATTTAACCTGCTAACAATAAAGTAATGATGATGATTATACATAAATAAATATTCTCATTTGTTGACTCAGGTCGTGCTAAGGCAGCTCAAGAGAGCTGATGTGAACCTGATATACTATTAACTGAAATGATATAAAGTAAACTTACAGATAACCGAAAGTAATTTCAAATATTCAATAAAACCTATCCAATAAAGTAAAAGTCTTGAAATCTTCAACATTTTTTTTTTGGAAAATGGTGTGTTCAAATAAATAATATATATAATACTGGGTAAGTCAGAAAAAAGAATCCCCGTTTGAAAGGTCACCGCGATGATATCGGCAAATATATAATGGTAGAAATATTCAAATATACTATTGAATTTTCCTGACTGAAATCGGCCACTCCATTCTGAAATTATGAGGGATTTTCTCGAGAGAGTCTCTTCAAAAAACCTTCAAAATGTGCCCAAAAATCATGAAAAAATCTCCCCAACATTTCAGCCTTACAATGAACTGACAGCAATGACTCGTGGACGCCTCTTGGGAGGATGGACAAGTCCTCCCCCTGGTATCGATGACCATTTCAGGGGGATTCCATTCTCCCGAGAGGACAAAATACACGAACTTGTGTGAGTGTCATCAATTTTAGGAAGAAAAATTTGCCCATGGTTTCATTCGTTTTAGCAGGATTTTGGAAGGAGCTTTCTGCAAAAAATCACTCATATCCACGGAAAGGAATGGCCGATTAAGGCCAGGTAAATTACTGAACCTAATTGAACATATTGGCAATAAAACAAGACCGTTTTCAATATTATTGCTTTGATATTCATGGAGCAGTGGCCTTTCAAGCGGAGATCCTTTTTCTGACCCACCCGGTACTTCTTTTTGTCATTTCCTATTGCAGCTTCTTTTTGAAAATAATCTTATCTTATTTGCGTTTTTTCAATTTTGCCCTGACTGTGTCTTTAGTTTTACATGCACTCGTTTCCATTGTCAAGAGGTTCCATATAAGAGGGCCTATATATGTCACACTGTTCCTTCCAATTTCTGTTCTTGGTCTTGGAATTTCAATCCATAATTTCTCTTTCCCTCGTATACTAGGGTTTTTCTTAAATGCCCCTTTTAGTTCATCAGGTATCCTTTCGTAGTAAATATGATGCATTAAAATGGCTATTCTTCTTTTGAGCGAAACATAACACATGTTTATGGAACATTTGCCGAAAAAGGATCCTTGTTTAGAGAATTTTGGGCCCAAAAACCCACCCAAGTGGGCGGCACATACCCGTACCCTGAACATTTTATGTACCCCCGGGGGTCATTTACGAATATCTTGAATAACCTAAGTCCTAATAGGAACCCTTGTGGGACACAATAGGATGTACCTTCTCTATCTGACCTAGAACCATTGATTTATGTGAATTGTTTCCTTTCAGTTAGATAATTTCTAGCCAGCTCGTAGATATCTTCATTTATTCTTATGGCTTGCAACTTTTCAAACAAAATGCGGTGATCCCTAGAGTCAAAAGCTTTTCGAAAATCTATAAATAATGTCCGAGCTATCTTCCCTCATCAAGGAATTGTTTCCACTTTTCAGTTAAGAGTAAAAGTAATGTTTCTTCGATCTTCCTTCTGCATAAACCCATTGTTTGTCACGATAGAGCTTGTGTTCTACAGCACGAGAATCAATAGGCCTACAAAATTGTCACTCGAACATTTCACTCGCAACACTTAGCATTGACAGGGGTCTATAATTCCCATTCTTCTCTGAATCATCTCTCTTGAAACTTGCTTTAAGTTTTGCACATTTAAAATCTACTGGAAGTCTTTTATTGATGATTACTCTTCCAAAGAACCCTTGTAATCCATCATGAATTACCTATGATGCTAATGCCTCTGGCTTTGACATTGTCTGGGCTATTTCACCTCTCTGGTTCTATCTTTCTGAGTTGTTTCTTCAAACATTCCTCATCTACATCAATTTTTCCAAGTGATGGTGTTACTCTGGCTATGAATTTCCCATTCTGATGCTCAACTTCTGGTAAATCATTAGCCAAATTGAATTCCAATTGATGTAAATAAATCATTGCTGATACCAGCTTTTGTAGAATCCTCAGTGTGAATGACACCATTTTCATTGGTCCTATTCTGTTTGATCTCCTCTTTCTCTGAACCTTTTTCACTGTATGATGATGATCATTGCTGGTGAGGACTCGGTGACCTCGTGTCTTTCCTCGCCTTGAATGTCATAGTTTAATGTACTTGTAGTTCGTAGTTTTAATAATTGTTGTTTAGATAAAAAAAATGGTGATGGGTCTGTCAGAATATTGAGCTAATGAATTTGCCATGGGAATAGAAATATCAAATTATATGAATAGATTCTTTTCATCGTCGTTTTTGCTCTCTCATTAATTGAAAACACTTTCATTGAGGGCATTCAAACTTAAACTCGTCATAACTTGTGAATAACATCATCTTTCCCTTCATTGCATTAAAAGAATCTGTTGGCTTGAATTAGCCTTTCTGTAGCTATGTAAGTTGCCTGTTTTAAATAAACTGAGAAAAATAATAATTATCATAATAATATTATGAATATTGCTTGCAAAGCTTAAGATTTTCTGGACTTCAAGTAAGTATGGAGCAAAAACCCCCCTTAACGCTTGATTCCAAAAGCAGATCAGAGCTTGGATATACTGCAGAGAAAGGCATTCTACATGCAGATGTATGAATCCCAGCTTAATACCACCTGTCCTGGGTTAATCCGTTGTTGTCCGCACTACTATCATTCAAGGGACAAAATAGGCAGAGCAGTTACATGCAGTATTGCCTTGCTGACAAGTGTTATTGGAATACTAAAATATGTTGCACCAGAAGCTACTTCTGTACAAGCGGCTAAAACAGCAAATGATGCGAAGTTTTCCAATATTGGAATGATGGCAACTGCAGAAATGATCCTCTGAGAAACTACACACAAAGTATACGGATTTTCGCTTTTCATGTATCTTTCTTGACCATGTCCTTTGATATTTTCCTTCTCGTTGTTTGGAATGCAAGCATTGAACAAAATTGAAATATTTCAAGGGTCCTTATCTTATTCAAAGGTTTTTAGATACAGCTTTTAAGTGAACACATTTTTCTGACTCAACCAGTCCAGGTTACACATCAAGCATCAACATAAGATACCATAAAAGCTCTATTTAGCCCCCCCCCCTTCTCTATTATTGCCCTTCCCATCTGAGCAGAAATTTTAACAAGCCAGCCCACCCCCCTTTATTAAGCACCCCCTAACCAATTATTTAGCCACAAATGTTTGCATGTCAATTTTGATATGGCTTGGGATAAAACTGTGTAAAATTTATGTATTTGACTCGTAAAATTGTATGTTGAATCCGGAAAATATGGGGCAAAAGAATAAAAAAGCTATCATATATATACCTTGTCATTTGATTCTGTGAATAAGCGTCTCCTCTCTCTTTTAAGCCCCCCTCTTTAGTGTCTGAAAATAAATATTAAGCCCGCTGGGGGATTGATAGAGCTTTTCCGGTATGAATAAGTTCAGAATAATACACAATTTTGGTAAACTTACAAATGAAGCGTTACACCTAATTCCCTCAGTTCTTTAACAGTCAGCAATGGTGATATTATGTCTTGGCCAAATCTGTCATATATTAGGACCTTGAGAAGAAAGCATAAAGCAATTTTCATAACAACATCAAAAGACAAATAGAACGCGATACATTTCATAGAGCAGTCCATAATGATCCAAGACAGTCTGCAGTTGTAGCTCTTGCCTTATAAATGAATTTTGAAGTACTGTATTTACCAAAGACATACTGTAAGCATCTGGTTACCAAAGGCATACCGTAAGCATCTGGTTACCCAAAGACATAATACTAAATTGATATAGGCCTTTCTCTGAGAGGCGCTTCTAGGGGGCGCAGTTTTTTCAAAAACCGGGGGGCCTAAGTTTTGATGACGTCACAATAGCCTTTTGCAAAAAATTTGTGATAATTGAATGTGAATTGTTTAGCCCCCAAGAGATCAATCTGGTGATTGATACTAAATTGATACTGCAGTAAATGGCTTAGCCAAGCTAACCATAACTGAAGGTATTCTTTCCCAATCATAAGTTAATCAAAGAGATAATGATCAGATGTCATGTATGCAATAGATCTAAGTTTGCTGCCTGTATAAGGTTCAATGGAACTGGTCTACAAACATACCTTCCAAACTGGCTCTTGTGTTTGTTGCTTGGTAACTGGTTCATTAAGATTCAACATTCGTTTTAGTGCCTCTAAATGGAGAATATAAAAACAAGCGTGATTCACAAAGAATGTGAAACAAGAAATTGCAGAAATTTATGGAGATAAATCAAGCATAATACAGCATGGTGAACTGATAAACTAAAGGTGCTCGGCTTTGATCAGGCCCAGCCAGCCTATTCCTCATTTTCCAGCCCAACCCCAGCATGATAAAAATTGGCAAAATCACCATTAAATAGAAGAGCATAGTCAAATCTATGGTCAAAATATTGTATTTTTCCAAGATCTATGTGTGTTACATCTTTATTAGATGATTTCTACAGAGAAGCTTGTCTTTGATTTTGCGAGAATTTTGACTTTGCCCTGCCCAGCCTATTTCCTCATTTTCCAGCCGAACTCCCGCATGATAGCAATTGGCCAAAGCGCCATTAAATAGAGGATAGTCAAATCTATGGTCTAATTAGTTTAGTTTTCCAACAACTATGTGTGTTACAGCTCTATTGGATGATTTGTTAGACAATTGCGAATCTTGTTCTGAATCTGGATCTTGTTCTGGAGCTGAATGTGAATCTTGTTCTGTGTGTGGACACTTCACATTATAGTTCTGTAGACTGGATCATGGCATCCGACCATCCGACTCTGACTGGAAATTGTGTATACTCTTTTACTTTACTGAACTGAGCTGAACTGAGCTGAACTGAACTGAGCTGAACTGAAATACATTCATGCATCAGAACGTTTCCGATAAATCGCTGCAATTGTTTCCTCTCGCAAACAGTTTCCCTTTTTTTTCTTTACGTGATTTTTCTTTATAGTCTTGTTATTTGTTTCTTTTATATTTGTTGTCAAAGTCTGTTCCAAAATAGTAACAGGTAAGGCTTTCTCCTTCGACAATCACTATTACTCATGCATATCTCGATATTCATCGATATTTTCCTGAATGTCTGGCCTGGCGTCTATTTTGGGACAAACTTTTGAGTTAATTTTAAATGGCCGCAGGGTTGTTGTGAAATTCCATGCTCCCTGTGGCATCGTTGTGTAATCGTATGTGATTGTGTGTATGTAGGTTGTATTTGTAGTTTAGATATATTGCAAATATCATGAGCATATAAAAAAAAAACTGAGCTCTCCGTCAACAATTTCCTTTCAAATGTTCCTTTATTTTTATCAGGCCTTTTCTTTTCACGCGAGCGATCGCTTGCGATCGTGTGAATACAGGAAACATAAATGAATTAGCAACGTCTCTACGGAAAATGACAACTGAATATCAAAGTCATCGAGAATAATGTCCGTTTCAAAGTACTTTTATGGTTTGCTAACATTTTGCGATCATCATATCTCATTGGCACTCATTGCGATTGATCATGACCACATGTTTTTTCATAAGAAATTGGCTTATAAGAAACTAGTACTACGAAGGCCAAAAGTTCAAGAAACTCTAGTACTACGTTCAAGAACAATTAAAAAACTCTTAAAATTTTATTTCTAATAGAATAAGAGTCGGTAGATTACTGTTCGTGCGGCATTTTTCTTCAGTCTATTGATGTAAAGCATAAGCTTGTCTGATGAATTCATATAAAAGAATCTATCTCTCTCTAACAAGGTCCCTCATCTTTTTTTAACTTTTGACTGCAAAAAGTTGGTAACTTTTTGCCTTAGTGTGCATGTCCAAATTTTGGTGACAATTTCAATGCAAAATGCTAGCCCTTTGTTGATAAGAAGCCATAACGCAATTTTAGGACCAACAAGTAAGAAACTAACTTCTACTTAGCACCAAGGGCCGATCCAAATTTCTTATGAAAAAACGTGTAAGAAAAACGCAAAGAAAAACCAAATTGAGCTGAAGACTTTCCAAAGTTATGGGAAGTCTGACATAATAGGACTTAAAACAATGAAAGAGGGGGATCGAACTATTTCAGAGTAGGAGTTTACGACCAGATGGTCATTTTTGACCCAACGAATTGGAGCAACGAGAAAGATTATGGAAATGAGAGCCTGGCCTGGCTAATTTTGCATCTCATTTCCACAGGTGGAAAAAGTAGCGGAACCTGGGAACGCAGTTCCCAGAAAACTTTTTGGGTTTAACTTTTCACAGAAAGTTTTCAAGAAAATATTGAGGCTTGAAAGAAAATCTCTAAAATTTGAAGTCATACTTTAAATCCTGGGAATAAATAACTTTTATGAATCTGATGTGCCAAGAAAGTTTTATTTGATTGGAAAAATTGCTTTTATGTCAAGTATGTGTGTATGTTTTCCTACTATTGTTGGAAAAGTAAGTCCACAGAAAAAGTTTATTGACAATGGGTGAAATTTGATATAAAACACAGGCCTTGCCATATGAACATGGCTTTCCTGCCTAAGAATCCTTAAGAATGTTTTAACTGCTTTAACAATTCTATGTAGAAAATTGTATAATCTGGCAAAAGCACCAGAATGTTTACCCTAATCAGTAGCGGAGATAGAGGGGGGGCAGGGGGGGCGGCGGCCCCCCCACAACGACTCAAAAGAGGTTTGTCGGAAAATTTGTCGGAAATTTTTCTTGCTTGGAAACGACTGTCGGAAAGCTATCGGAAGATCTGAAATAAAAACTTTCATTGAAATTGCTGCCTGTTGAAAATACTTGTAGAACTACGAGCACAACACAATTCAGCCTGTGTTCCAGACTCTTAGCGCAATGATCAAGACTTATTTGCGCAGCACAATATATGAAAAGAGACTCTGACTTATAGCATGCATTTCAATCAACAGAGAAGTAGTTACTAATATTGACATCAGAGAACTGCAAAATACAGTTTATAGCAAAAATTGAGAAAGATTTCTGCACGATAAGATTTTCACTTTTGCCTGAAAACGATGACTGATACACTTTTAAGAGAAAAGACAGGTCTCTTTTTCTGAATGCTTCTCCAGTTGCTGCAGGATGTTTGAGCAAATAATTTGCCTTTAAAACCGTTAAAACGGACTCATCATTATAAATTACAGATGCAACATTAGACACTTAAAATGACCAGCAGTCGAAGAAGGAAAATTTGTTAGGCTCCTAAAAGAACACCAAACTGACAAGTCGATTTAAAACCACGGGAACAAAAGGAAATACGTGGCTTTGGACATCAGACGGATGCGCCTTTTTGGAAACTGTTGACTGTTCGTTGCAATTTATTGCAGCTACCAACGCGTATGTTCTCTCCACTCACGGTTGCAGGTAAATCTCTTTTGTTTCTCATGCTCGTGTACAGGGCTTAAAAAACGAAGTAGCATGGTAGCAGCGCTCCGAGGGAGGTAACTGAAATGCTTAAATTTCTCAGGAAGGAATAAGGGAAAAGGGAAAATGGACAGATAGAAGAAGAAAAAGGTATACGATTGGGCAGTATACAGGGAGAGGAAAGTGTGTGAGAAGAAACGATGGTGTGCTTAGCTTGCTAACTCTTTTGATTTTGAGCCCTGCTCAAAGGTCAGAGATGCAAAAACGCTACACACCCACAAACCTGGTTTGGTGGAAGTTTTGAGCAAAATATCGAGGAAGGTTATTTCAAAAGATAAGAATATGGGAAAATTCAATTTGCAAGGCAGGAAGAGTCCAAGCCAATGTAAAGGTTGATGTCCCAAAAATTTTCTAACTGACGTTGATAACAGAAGAAATACCACAAAATTGTAATATTTCCCATTTTCGCATTAGCAAACATTGGATCGACAGAGACATTCTGAGCCAAGCTAGGTAGTGTTTACTCAAAATTTTTCTGAAGATGGTGGTGGTTCATATAAAGCTATGACAAATTGTTCGAAGTTGCCACTCTAGCATTGGCAAAAATGAGATCAGGAGAGCTGTTCTAAGCCAAAGTAGAAGACACGTCCTCAAAAATTTTCCCAGGGGTAAAAGACCCCTAATTTCAATGTCCCTAGTTAATCTAAACTGGCTACGCCAATGGAAAATTCACTGAAATTCTTGAAAAAATCATCAATAATCGTTATGGATAAAGCTTTAACTGGGTGTGCGAACCACCTTTATCGGGCAAAAAAATGCCCTCAATCGCGCAAAATTTATGGTAAACAATGGATTTTGAGTGGGGCAGCCCCCATAGATTTTTTCTTTCGGTACGCTTATGGGAGTGCACATCCCGTCAGCAAAATATGGCAAATTATACCAGGTACCACCCCCCAGGTGCCAAACACAGGCAACTTATACCCCAACTTACCATGCTCGCCAGTCGGATCATTAATGGGCTTTGCCCCCCCACCGAAAATTCCTAGCTACGCCTCTGACCCTAATGTGCTGAATTATTCAAAATTCTTAAAAATTCTTGTCATATTAATGTGCACAATGCCTGTGCCACATTTTGGTGGTGCTGGAAATTACATTCCAAAGATTTCTAGCCACAAAGACTGGGCCTATGGAGCCTAAAATAGCACTTTATCTTGTATTTCTATTAACATCACATCCTCATTTTTTTTTTTTTTTATAATCATTTAAAATGTTACAATACATGCTACATCTACATCCTACCATACTTTCCAGTTACTTTACAGACTATACAACACTACAGGGACGTGACCACAGGGGGCAAAAGATAATTACTACAAGTGGACATTAACATAAAGACATGCAAAAAATAGTAACTAAATAAACAACTGCAAAAAGCTACAAATACGATAAATTACTGATAAATACTAGAATCTGTTTAACATTGGATGTCAGGCCAGCATAGTAGTATGATGCTGAGCAATAGGAACCCCGGACGAGAGAACAACAACGACAGCAGTTGCTACCGCTACTGATCCCCCTCCAGAGTCCCCAACGCTCAACACATTGCGCATATGCTGTCAGCTCAGGGTTTCTGATTCGCAATATCAATGGTCCGAAATACTGTCACTTCTGTCACATCCTCATTTTATTAAGTTGTTACCAATTCAAAACATATGAATACTTTTGCTCATCCTTTCTTCAAAAATTGACAGTTGCCCTGACTCATGCCTTCATTTTGTTGAAAGTTTTTTGAGTAATTACTGCATTGTTCTTGCACGTGCAGGAGAATACACATATTCTGCATAGAAAGTTTTTCAGCATTACTCTGTGGCTGAATTAGTTTTCTTTTTCCAGAAACATTTTCAGGATATCTCAAATTCAGGGCTGCTTAGAAGGTGTTTTGTGCCTGGGAACAAATTTCTAATTGGAAGTTTGCCTGCTCAAAGAAAACAGAGGCTATGTCCTTTTAGCTCTTGTATCAAAGAAGTGCCAGGGCATGGCATCCCTGTGTGCCATAAGATGATGCAGCTCAAACTGCAACATAAGTTGAGTTGCTCTGCTCAGTTTCAGAACATCAATAAAACAACATTTTGTATTTTGTATAAGCTGTCCAAATAAGAAATCAAACCAGCACCTCATGAAATTTAATGAAATTTAATCCAAATCAAGTCAGCTCCGAGTTGTTGAATAGACTTGATGATGACGTATGACGATGCTGTGCTTTAAAATTGCTTCATGCATGTTGACTTGGGCCTAGGCCTAAGTGACTGTTTGTTAGCTGTAAGTGCATCATCACATCAATCAGAGCAGTGCTTGTTTTGACCTTGATATGAGACATACTACCTCAGTTCATTGGATCAAAAAGCAAAGGATGTTCTTCTTACATCCTTTGTGGCAGTTGCAACGTCAAATATAGGTCTTCTAAAAAATATTTGATTTGATTCCAAAAATAAATGACCGCCATTTTAAACCGAAAGCGAGACTTTTGGCGCGATTTTTCTCCATTGAAATCGAGGCCACAAAGTAACAGACTATTTTGATTCCATTTGTTAACGGTTAATACCATGACAGTAAATAACATAGAGGTACACACAAAGAGTTGATACTTTTACCCCCTGCAAAATTTTGCAGAAACTTTTCAGCTATAAACCTAGGTTCCTAGAAAGGAAAACATTGTTTCCACATCTGCTCAGTTCCCAGAAACACTGTCCATGACATCCTTTTATGATATGCCAAGCCCGTGGCTAAGCAGTTCTTTATGTTACTTCCAAATCAACATAATTCTGCATGTATCTTTACCTGAGCGATCGCTCGCGCAAAAGAAATCACGGGAGCGTTTGTCCACTCGAGTGAGCTATTTCTCACGAAAAGGCATGTTTTATCATATTTATTTTCATTATTTTTGTCAATTCTCCCACTACACCGCTGGAAGCTACTGGAAAGTTTCGTTCTATCATAGGGTCACACCTCCAGTCTGCGGACACTATATTATTAAATTGGTAATTTTCACCAGCTTAGAAATCACGTACGAACCTATGACTAACAACAAAAATAGTTTGAAACATGTGCTATCAGAATATCAAAATGAAATCTTAATCAATTTCTCGACACAAACATCTTGGCTCTTCTTTGTGTTGTTGTCTCTTTCCAGTTGGCGGCCATTACCTCCAGTCTGCGGACATGTAATAAATTCACTACAAATTTGCCTAAAAGCGCATTATTTCAGAATATTTCCAACAATCTAGCCATTGCTAACTCATTGTCATACCTTGCAAATCACAAAGATTCCAAATAAGCTCTCGATTTAAGCCAAAATTAACAAAACAAATCGATGATAACATCCCGTAAAAATTGGGCCTAAATTGCCGCTTTTCCACAGGGTCTCGAAGCCTCGGGGGGGTAACTAAGCCTAGTTTTGGACGGGGACGTGCCATTTTGGTTCAGAATGTGGACCCATAATTCCGCACATATCTGAAAAAATGTGACCCATAATTCCGCAAACCTGATGAAAACATGGCCCATAATTCCGCAAAATGATGAAAACTTGGCCCATAATTCCGCAAGGCAAAGAACAATGCAAAAAACCGCAACTTCACTTTCACCTATATGATAGTTAATGTGGTAAAGAGGGTACAGTAAAGTCTAAGTACATGTTTTAAAGGCAACATTTCTCTTAGTCCAAAGAGTTTTCAGTTCTGACTGAAACCCTGTTAAACCCCAGGGGTGGAGGTGCCTAAAGTCAAGGACGGGTATGTGCGAAGGTGCAAACAAAACATTACCCAAAAACTGGATGGCTTATGACAAAAATGATACCCAAAACTGCAGATTATATTGAAATAACCATACCCAAAACTGGAACTTTCAGACCAGTGTCTTTTATAAACCACAAAAAGGCAAACAAACAAATATCTCTCTCAAACTGACCTCCCCTGGCTTTTTCTGCACTTAAAATTGATGACGGTGCGCATACCATTGCCTTACAATACATGCCTTTGCGCATCGTCAATAAAAGGATTCAAGACTTCTTGAGAATTTTGAAAGGATTCTTTCAATTCTAAAAAGAATTCTTAAGCCATATGAAAGAGTATGCTTTGAAAGTTTTTAATTTAGATCACTCAGTATAGCTCAGCATCAGGTCCTGCACATCTAGTGGAGAAACGGGGCCTGCATGCAGAGGAAAAATGGTTAAGCTACTGTATATACAGGGTACAGGTTAAGTGTCAGACAGTATTTTGCAAAAATGTTTGAATTAGTTTTGAGATATTATTGAGCTACAGCAAACCGTTTGATGTTAAACTCAAGTCATAATTGAAGTAGTAGTGAAGTTGAATTTTTGAATGTTGATAAAAAATGATTCACATCACAGGCCTTATTTATGGTCCAGTCCAGTTCAATCAATGATCAAATGATGAGCAATAAATGAAAATAGTTTCAAAATAGGATGTGAAATCATGCCACTGGCACTCCTAGTTCTAAATTTAATTAAATTCAATCTTACCTGCCAGTTAATTGTGTCACATTGTTCACATCTCTTCTCTCACTCAGCTCAATTTTCATTTGCATTTGTTACAGGCCATCATGTTCCTGTGTTGTTGCTGTTGTTGTTTTATCATAGAACAACAACAACACATTGCCATGATGGCCATATGCAATTTTCCATATGCAAATAATATGAAAGTTGATATGATGAGATGTGGAGAAGTGAGGAGAGCAATGTGACACAATCAACTGGCAGGTAAGATTGGATCTATTTAGAACGACTACCAGCCGTTCTAATCTCCACCACCTGACAAACAAACAGATTAATGCATGTTCTGTATGAGAAGTGCCTGATGATAGTGCTAGCACACATAAAAGCTCATAAAGGGCAAGGCCTAGTTAGTTAATTGCCTACCTTTTTTATACATGAACATGATATAGTCTAGCGCTGTTTGGTGGTATGAAGACTTGTATGATGTACTTTTATGTAATGGCTCGAAAAATAGGCTAAAATAGCTTTAGTACCTGGCTTGGTACATGTACATACACACACAGCATAGCTCACAAACGTATCTTTACCCAGGTGAATTTTTCTTGTACATCTTGCTTATATCTTGTTTGAATGAAAAACATGTCCAAAACTGGGTGGATTGTAGAAACCATACCCAAAACTGGTGCATTATTGAATTATGTGAAAAGGATACCCAAAACTGGGAGGGGGTAGAAATCAGACCAACTGGGGTTCACACATACCCATCCTTGGCTTTAGGCACCTCCATGGCCTCCATCCCCAGGCGCTAAACTTGCCTCCTAATAATTCTGCAATATTTCTTCAGAATGATACCCAAAAGTCTGCATGTTTCTTCAAATGGTACCCATAATTCCGCACATACTTCTGAAAATGACACCCATAATTCCGCACTTTTCAGAAAAAAGGTACCCCTAAATAATGGCACGTCCCCGTACCTCAAACCTATTAAGTTACCCCCCCCGAGCTCGAAGCGCACAAGAAACAAATGGAAAACACGTGTCAGCAGACTGGAGATGGGGGGGGTGTCAGTAACGGGTTGAATTTTAACCCCCCTGAATCCTGAATAAGAGACGGAATCATCAGAGCTCCCAAGGGAATTTGAAAACAAAGCATGGTCAAACAATCGGAGTGTGAAAAAGTCTCAATGGAACATTTTGCAATGATTTAACACACAAAGTTTGAATTCACAGGTTTGTTGACTGATGCTGGCAATGGAAAGGATTCTTGGCTGTCAATTTTCAATTTGCTCAGAAGATGATCTGCTTTGCCTGATGAAATTCTCGACGGAAATTTTCGAATGAGAAGAAAACGAGGTTTCAGTGACCAGAAAATTGCGTGGATTTATGGTCTTTTTATTGACGAAAATAAGAATTTTTGCTTGTTGTCCGCATACTGGAGGTGTCCGCAGACTGGAGGTATGAGCATAGGAATCATTCGTCGTACATAGCCGATTGCTCATGGCCCATGGTCGAAACCGCCAAAGCCTCATTTTCACAGACCAATCAGACGGCTAAAAAGCGAAGGAGACAAAAGAAACCTGTGAAGATCTTCCTAAATTTTACCTACCTTCATAAAACGCAACCAGGACAAAAAACTGCTTGAGATTTCCCGAATGTTTTTAAAGCAATCTTCTCTCCAGATGTCTGGGAGTAAAAGTTTGGATGCCGGTTAAAATATCTCCAGGATTGGCGGAGTTATTGCCTCTCCAATCGACAAAATCGGCGAAGGCTTGTCGAGACCTGTTTACGCCACTTCAAGTCAGGTGATAAAGCCTCTTGATAAAACCTCTTTTGAATTTTATAAGTTATTTCGCAACGAGCAAACTTTTGCCATGAATGTAGAAAGTAGTACAATACAGAAACTTCCCTAGAGTATTGCCACATGACTTGAAATGCGCAAACAAGCCTTTGTAGACTTTTTCAATTCACATACCGGTAGAAACCGTAGAGGCATTGAATGTTCAATAAAAGAAAATTTAGCGAAAGACAATAACAAGAACAATTGAAAACACAGATTGTGGCGTTTTCGGGTCGTTCTTACAACAATCACTATTGTTATTACTATTGTCTCCCAGCCAGAATCTCTATTGTTCAAGGTTCAGTGCCTTGTCTGTTTGTTTGTGGCCATAACTCCATCAATCCTGGAGATATTTTAACCGGCATCCAAACTTTTACTCCCAAACATCTGGAGAGTAGATTGCTACAAAAAATTCGGGAAATCTCAAGCAGTTTTTTGTCCTGGTTGCGTTTTATGAAGGTAGGTAAAATTTAGGAAATTCTTCATGGGTTTCTTTTGTCTCCCTCGCTTTGTAGCCGTCTGATTGGTCCGTGAAAATGAGGCTGTGGCGGTTTCGACCATGGGCCACACGAGTAATCGGCTATGTACGACGAATGATTCCTATGCTGGAGGTATGACCCTATATATATATTAATGATAATTGATATTGATGATCCTTGGAAAACATGCATGATTTGCCCCATGCGTAGTAGCAAGTGAAACAAATTTGAAGGTACGAGCTGCAAGTAGACTTTAGAAAGCTGCGAGAGATGCCAAATTAACAATAGGTTTTTTGTTCTCGCCTGCGAGAACCTTTCATTATAGTTGCGAGTAGCGAGTTTGACACAATTTCATAATAGTTGCGAGTGAATGACTCGCCCTTGTGATCTTCAGAATGACATTCGCCATGTAACATTCGTAACATTGGTAACATTCAGTTCGCACATTAACAGGCGATAATTATTCTTATCACAGTAGTAATGAATGCTGCAAGCAGGAAACCACAAAAATTCTTTGAAAAAAATCTATCACTGTTAATTTCAGGGGGTTTTAACTGGTTAGGTCCCAACCGAAAAATTAATTCCTTCAATAATCAGTAAAAATTGTAGAAATTGCTCAATCACTCCAAAATCTTGCAAGGTAAGACTCTGGCTGCAGTGGACGCGGGCAATTTTAGTCTCAGCTCCACCAAAAGTCCAAGACGAATGTTCCCAGGGGGTAAAATGTACCATACAGGAGCATTACTTTACCAAAAAACACTGGAAAAAAATCACAAATGTGCTTAGATCAGGACTTAATAGCTCTTCTCTACCTTGAAATCATGCTTTGTGTCCATAAATTTGTGTGTGGTGGTTGAAATTTGGTACTACCTATCTAACTGGGGGTAATGCAATTGTGGCCAATTTCGGTCCCAACTGAAAAATAAATTCCTTTAATAATCAGTAAGAATTGTAGATTTTGCTCAATCACTCCCAAATTTCGTATGAAAAGACCCTGCATGCAGTGGACGTGACTAATTTTGGTTTCAGCTCCACCAAAGGTGTAAGACGAATGTTCCCAGGGGGTAAAGTCTGCCATACAGAAGCAATACTTTGTCAAAAAACAGTGCACAAAAATCACAAATATGCTTGCATCAGAACTTTATTGCTCTAATCCACCTTAAAATCATGCTTGGTGTCGACTAATTAGTGTGTGCTAGTTGAAAATGTAGTGCTACCTATCTTACAGGGGGTAGTGCAATTTTGGCCAATTTCAGTCCCAACGGAAAAATAAATTCCTTCAATAATCAGTAAGAATTGTAGATTTTGCTCAATCACTCCCAAATTTCGTATGAAGAGACCCTGCATGCAGTGGACGTGACTAATTTTGGTTTCAGCTCCACCAAAGGTGTAAGACGAATGTTCCCAGGGGGTAAAGTCTGCTATACAGAAGCAATACTTTGTCGAAAAACAGTGCACAAAAATCACAAATATGCTTGCATCAGAACTTTATTGCTCTAATCCACCTTAAAATCATGCTTGGTGTCGACTAATTAGTGTGTGCTAGTTGAAAATGTAGTGCTACCTATCTTACAGGGGGTAGTGCAATTTTGGCCCATTTCAGTCCCAACGGAAAAATAAATTCCTTCAATAATCAGTAAGAATTGTAGATTTTGCTCAATCACTCCCAAATTTTGGATGAAGAGACCCTGCATGCCGTGGACGTGACTAATTTTAGTTTCAGCTCCACCAAAGGTGTAAGACGAATGTTCCCAGGAGGTAAAGTCTGCTATACAGAAGCAATACTTTGTCGAAAAACAGTGCACAAAAATCACAAATATGCTTGCATCAGAACTTTATTGCTCTAATCCACCTTAAAATCATGCTTGGTGTCGACTAACTAGTGTGTGCTAGTTGAAAATGTAGTGCTACCTATCTTACAGGGGGTAGTGCAATTTTGGCCCATTTCAGTCCCAACGGAAAAATAAATTCCTTCAATAATCAGTAAGAATTGTAGATTTTGCTCAATCACTCCCAAATTTTGGATGAAGAGACCCTGCATGCCGTGGACGTGACTAATTTTAGTTTCAGCTCCACCAAAGGTGTAAGACGAATGTTCCCAGGAGGTAAAGTCTGCTATACAGAAGCAATACTTTGTCGAAAAACAGTGCACAAAAATCACAAATATGCTTGCATCAGAACTTTATTGCTCTAATCCACCTTAAAATCATGCTTGGTGTCGACTAACTAGTGTGTGCTAGTTGAAAATGGACTTTTGGTGGAGCTGAGACTAAAATTGCCCGCGTCCACTGCAGCCAGAGTCTTACCTTGCAAGATTTTGGAGTGATTGAGCAATTTCTACAATTTTTACTGATTATTGAAGGAATTAATTTTTCGGTTGGGACCTAACCAGTTAAAACCCCCTGAAATTAACAGTGATAGATTTTTTTCAAAGAATTTTTGTGGTTTCCTGCTTGCAGCATTCATTACTACTGTGATAAGAATAATTATCGCCTGTTAATGTGCGAACTGAATGTTACCAATGTTACGAATGTTACATGGCGAATGTCATTCTGAAGATCACAAGGGCGAGTGAATGCAAGTTTTCCAACCTGGTTGATGACCAGTCTGCAGAGTATGGCACTTTTTGACGAGATCTCCGGTGTGCAAGGAGAAATTTCTTTGTTCTTTAATGTTTATTTTTGAATAGCCTATTGAAATCTCCTGTGTGCAAGTGCCATAGGCCTATACTCTCTGCACACGGGGTTGATGATGGTAAAAATAAATTGCAGTAACGCTTCTATTCTCGAGTGTGTGTGATCATGCAACTTAAATTCTTGTGTGCCTTACAAAAGCAAGCAGTCTACACTCTAAGCAGCCAGGAGGCCAAACACAGGAATACTTACCTGTTTGTTTTCTTCGACAGCTGACCGCCATTTTAATTTAGGCCACTTACGTGGAGAATGAGATCGAGGCGTGCTTCCTTGTATCCTTGTGTTCAGAAAGCATGTGATCAGTTTGCAAAGGGGAAGTGATGGCGGCTTCACTTTCGATTTGTTTTCATATTCTTGACGAAGCCAACCTTGAGAAGTGAGCAACGAACACTTCGAAGATGAGACCATCAGAATTTGTAATTGAGAGGTATGGATGAATTTGTTGATCTACAAATTATTTTTTAACCAAATAATTGCTTCACGGTTGCCCACAATGTGTGTGGTCAGACTCACCAGTGTCATCACAATGAAATGCCAGCAAGGCATACTGACAGTTTACCTCTCGTCTGCACTACTGCCAACGCATCCTGGCCTTGCTTGTTATCGGCTTGTTGCTTGTGGTAGAAATGGAGATTGTAAAATCTAGTGATGTATTTGCCAAGGAAATCTATCGCTATTTATCTGGTTGGGGGTTACGCTATTTTTGATTACACCAACTTTTGTTGACGTCTGCTGAATCTCTGGGGTAAACTTTTTAAATGGGTATTAAGTTTGGGGTAAGTTGAATAAGAAGGGAGAAAATATGAATATCTGTCTCAGAAATCATAATATAGCTGTTTTAACAACCCTGAGAGACTGGCTGCACAATCTCTGTATTCTCCTTAGAACTGACGGCCCATCCCTGGTCTGGTGGGAAACAGGGAGCGACGAATCTCGGCGCTACCTGGTAGGAAATGTCAAGCCTTCCCCATGTCCCCCATGTCAGAAAAAAATAGGAATAATTTTGAGGACAAAGTGTAGCACAATGAAAAATAAAACATGTACTGTTAGTCATTTTGGCCTTCCCTGGAGGAAGATTTCTGGTGGCAACCCTGGACCCCATGTTTCTGGAATCAACCCTCTCTATTTTCCCCTAGCCTGTGTGCAGACTATGCTCACTGGGGTGAGGGGAAGTCTGCGCACAGGCCATTTTTCCCAGCCTGCCATTTTTTACCACAACAGCAGTTCTAACGTAAAAATGCCATTAAATTCAAATTGCTTGCATATGAGATGAACAGCTTAACACGTGGGATGTACGACAGCCAGCAGGAAATTTCCTGAGCTGCATACAGTATAATTATGCATAAATTGAGTCACATATTGCATATAGATTTCAAAAGGAGCTATACTGATATAGTATTTACGAGTATGGATAGGAAATTTCACACTGATGACTGAACTATTTAAAGCTTTACTGTTACTATAACTACATTTCTAGCGTCGCTTTTATCATTTGTCTTATGACGCCATGAGAGACGGTTATCAAATCCCTTTGTTTTGCATGTTACCCAAAGTTATGATAACTCAACATCAAAGAAAGCCACGCTAATCCCTTAACCATACTCCGCAGAGAGATCAAACAACTGAATTGTTGGTCACCAACAATTTTATTTAGTGACAGTAAAGCTTTAAGTCCTCTTATACAGTAGACATTTTCAGTGAGATACGTGCTTTATATAGGACAAGTCATAGGATGTTTTGAAAACATTTCCAATGTCTTCAACTTTAAGATGCAAGCATGTAGAGCTAAGACAAAAACTTGGAGTTAAAACTCGGAGATATCATTTGAGTGCAACGGAACAATACAGTATGCTTCTGGTCCAAAATCACGCAATAGACGCAGAAATATCCCACATCGCCATTTACAACTATTTTGGTAGAGCATACAAGTCAAATCTTTCAATATGGCACAGGGAAACCCGTAAATCTTCCAATTTTGCGCTTATTGGCCAATGATATCGTCATACAGTATTCTGATCACATGACTGAAAATATAGTTTTTGAGGAACCTTGTTGAGTACCTTCACAAAAATAAAAATTGGTATTCAACCAATAAATATACAAAGCTGGTTTTACCACGAATCGATGCTACAAGCCTCACTCCGTATTTGTTTTTCTGCATTTGGTTAAAATCTCATCAGGGATCGGCGTTACATCAAATTTCATTCTTTCGAAAATTGGTGTATGTTCAACAATTTTTCAGGAATAATACAAATAAGAGATAGCTTTCAAAATGTCACATGTTGCGTGAATTATGTCAAAGAATAACATGAAAATATTTGTTTGTGTGATTTTTGAAAATCCTTGACAAGTTAAAGCTATTTGCTTCTAAGAAAGCTAATGGGCCTACCTTCATTTGCAGCAGAATTCCAGTGTCAGCATAAAAATAAGGTTTTTTCGCAGTAATAACCAGCGGATACATTTACCAATAAGGTCACCACAAACCAATTTCTTTCCACCATTTTATCATCAATAATTTCAATAAAATGTGATGAGATTTCACAGCCTCTGCAGCGAGCTGTCCAACTAACTACTGTTGATTCAAAGTTTTCTTGTTGCAAACACTTTGGAAGACTTGCATAAAACAAAAGGTTGTGCAAGGCTCAGGTCTCCCATATGACACAGCAATTTGATACATTTGATAAGCCGATTTTAACCAAATGCAGAAAACCAAATGTGGAGTGGGGCCTTTAGAACTGATTTGTAATAAACCAGCTCTTTGTCTTTATTGGTGGAATATTTATTTCTATTTTCGTTAAGGTACTCGAAAAGTTGCCTCAAAAACCTTATTTTCATTCATGTAATATGGCGATATTAGTGGCTAATAATCTTGAAATTGGAATATTTGTGGGTTTCCCTTTGCCCATTGAATGATTGACTTTGTATGCTTTGTGATAGATTTAATTTGAAATTTTGCTGGATACGATGATGCAGTATAATTTGTTCCTTCGCACTAAAACTTTCAAATTTCTTTGCCATGCATTATTCAAAGTTTTTAATGTTTTGCAAGGATTGTGGAAGACGACGACCATGAATTCTGCAACAATAATGGAAAAAGGTAAGGTCCCTTCTAATTAGTTGCTACTGGGGTAGGACAAGTTGATTTAGCAGAAATGGGGAATCGCTGTAAGGGAGACTGGAGCTAGAGTAGCTTCGCCCATTATGGCCGGTCACCCATTATGGCCGGCTAGCAAGAGAAATTAAGTTTCAGGGAACTGACGACAAGTAATAAAATCGCAATTGCAAGGAAAATCTTCGCTGACATCTGTTCTCTCAGGATTTGACCTTCACTGAAGTTTCAGTTCCTTTGCATTGAAACCCGACGAGATTGTTTGTGCATATCTCTAATTGATTCTTTCAAGTATTGCAAATTTCACGATTCTATTTACATTCCTTCCTTCTTTTTCGTTCGCTCGGCACCTTGCGGTTTGAATTTTTTCAAATATGCTTTGATTTTTCAGAAGTCCTGTCTCCATAGAGGAAATCTACAATGAAACCAAAGCAAACGGACTTTTGATTCAGATTTAAGGCTATGAAGTCTGAGTGCTGCTAATCGCTATTTTCGTCGCCCATTATGCCCATCAGTGTACCAGAGAAGTTTCCAATATTAAAATGCAAAATTTATTAAAAAGAAACACCAATTTGGGTAAAAATCTCACTTACTGACTTGGAAGATCATCGAAACCCAAAAAACGCAGCATTGTATTAAGTCTATTTTCATTTTTGAAACTATGCCAAAACTCATCCATCCAATCACAAGGGATAAGGCAGGATTTAGAACAACTTGAAGCATGTATTTCAGTTGCCAAAACTCGAAGTTTAGGTTAATTCTAATTGATGTTTTTGTGTTTAAAGAACCAAATGATAAACAAAGAACAATAATTAAAACTGTTTTTCTCATTCAAACTTTTTACCGGAGAGTAGTGTTCATTGTTTCTCCTGCGGCCATAATGGGCGACGCTCGAAGGAAACGACGTTTTTACCCCCTTCTTTAAAATCTTCTAAAATCAGTATAAAAAGTTTACGTAAAAAGTCAATGCTCCGTGATCTTTTTCTGCATTAGTTGGTGATATAATCTGGCTATTTGGTTTTTTCATTAATTGCTCTTTTGGATCTAACTCGGAACTCTGCGACGACATGGGCATAATGGGCGACACCACTCTAGTTGTAACACTTTTTTAGAAAAGTTAATGTTCTCCTTACAGGCAAAAAGCAGATTTTTGTAAATCGTTTTATCTGTTGGGTTATTGTCTACCCAATGTAATTTGTCATAGACGATACGATTATGATCAGAATGTGGCAACTTGCCCTGGGCATGGGGCAAGCAGTAAAAACACAAATTAATAGAATGAAGATGATGGCTCTTTGAAAATAAATTGCTGGGGGCCACTTATAAAATGTCTCTGCTATGGCGTTTTACACGCCATGAACTCATGCAATGAATCTTTCCAAACTTTACGATGTGGCTACATCTCTGGCACCCCTGTACTGAGCTTGCTGCGTTTAACGCAAAAATATTGTAAGTAGCTTAGATTTCTAGAACAAGACTTGACACAGGGATTTTTCATGGAGAAAAGTAATTGCAGAAAAGGTTGCGATGATCTAAGCTCGAAGGTAACAATAATCAACTTTGATCAAATCTATCTGAACAGCAACCGCTAATCAGTTAAAAAAATTAATTCATTTGCTACCATTAAAGTGATCTGCATCAGTCTCCCATTGCAGCAATTGCTCTTGTTTTCATTCTCGTTTGCTTTGAATTCTTTCGTTATGGCACCTTTAAGCTCGTCTATCTTGTCGGGTGTTGTAGCTGGCGAATTATTGGCACATCCCAACTTTGTTGGATGGAAAGCAAAAGACACCTAATTGCATGCACCAACCGTTAGATATTCCTAGGGACGGAAAATAAACAGCTCAATAGTTACAAATTTCTAGATGATATCGAAGCCATTGTGATTGAGATAAACCTTAGGAAACAAAAATGTGGGTGTACATGGGGTTAAAAAATTAACTCCTCCTCCCTACCTCGCATTTAACGCAATCAGCTCTCCTCGCAAATTCGTTTTTCACCTTGCTTCAAAACTGGAGATTCGGCTACAAAGAAGAATTTTCGACCATTAAGTGTGCTATCATGTCTTTCTAAGGTATATGAAAGACTAACTTTGGTAGGTAAGGTACTTAATAATAAATTGTAAAGAGATTCGGATGCAAAAAAACGAGAAGATTTAGCACACTGAGGCCTTTCTGACTTGTGTCGTCATCAGAGTGTGACTTTAAACAGAACTAAATGAAATTTTGTTCTACGGTCTTACTTATACATGGTTATGATTAGGTGACAGATGGATATATTTGTTCACTGATTTCTTGATGAGTGGTATTTGGCATGCGGTTAAATGCTAGTTCAATATCGCATGTCCGGCTTTGAATAACTTGTCTTCGTGGGTTAACAAAAGTTTCGAGTCTTTCAGCTCCATGAAAACGTATATTTTGAAAAAGGGTTCCTTGAGGTTCTTATTTCTTTGTCCACATTCGTGTACGTGTTTTGGAAAATTGCAAGATGAAGTTCCCGTACGAGACTCAGAAATGTGATTGTTCATGCGTTTACGAAAATTGGTTGTTTGACCTATGTATGTGGTTCTTTCTTCGCAGAGATTACATGATAAGAAATAAACCACGTTTTTACTGTTGCAATTGATCTGGCATCTGATTTCCCATAAAGTGCCATTTGACGTTGTAAATGAGTTGACAGGCTGAAGATATAGTTTACAGATCTTACAACGATTGTTGTTGCATAACGCGATTCCTGGTGTGGGTGGTATTTTGACGATGGCCTTTGAATTAAACTTGGCTTTAGTCAAAAGAGATGTAATATTTCGAGGTTGTTTAAGTGCTAAGACTGGTTTCGAGTTTGCGAATTTGAGTTGTGTTGTTGGATCTTTGAAATTCTTGAGTAGCAAGGAAATGGTTTTCATAACGTTTTTATATTGCAAGTTCGGGTAGTATGTTGTGACCAGAGGGATTATGTCCTTTTTGTGAGGTTCGGGTGCTGGGCCTTGTACTTTTGCGCGATGAAATGCTTGTTTTATTAGGCCTTTAGGGTAATTACATTCTAAAAGCCATTGTTCGAGTTCCTTTAAACGAAATTCTACTTGATTTGCATCTGAAACGAATACGATTATTCTTTTGGCGAGGTTGTATGGAATGGAATCCTTAATATGAGAAGGGTGGGCGCTATAGAAATGTAAGTATTTGTGCGGGTTGGTTTCTTTGTAGTAAATATCTGTACTGATATGTTTTTCATTTTTGAGGATTATTTTTATATCTAAAAAATTGAGCGATTCGGTGTCTTCGGGTTCTTTCCTTCCTGATTCCATGGTGAATCTTATCGAATCATCCAGCGAGTTTAATGCGTCTTTTAATAAAATCGGATTTAAGTCTTTTGGTAAAGCGATAAAGCCGTCATCCATGTAACGGTAATAATTGTCTTCGATATATTTACAAGTTTCGTGGCTCGGAAAAAGTTGTGTTTCTTCAAGAAATCCGATGGTAAGGCATGCGTAAGATGGTGCGAATTTCACCCATTGCTGTTCCCTTTACTTGTTTATATAAAACTGTCGAAAAGAAAATTGTTGTTTTTGAGAACAAAACTGGCTGCTTCTGAATTCATTAAGAAACGGTCAGGGATCAAGTCTCGTCTTTTGTTAATCCAAAATTCGATTGCTTCAAGTCCCAGTTCATGTGGAATACTTGTGTATAAGCTTGTGTCGTATGAGTATAAACTTTTGTTAACCCACGAAGACAAGTTATTCAAAGCCGGACATGCGATATTGAACTAGCATTTAACCGCATGCCAAATACCACTCATGAAAGACTAATGTACACTCAAATGCTCATATTCGTGAAGGACAAGATTTCACATCTATTGTGTGGATTTCGACAGAAATATAGCGCCCAGCATGCCTTGATTAAGTTAGTTGAAGCATGTCGTAAATGTCTAGACAATAAAGGGATCATAGGCATGGTACTTATGGACCTCTCGAAAGCTTACGACTGCTTGCCCCACGACCTATTGTTAGCAAAACTTGCAGCCTATGGCTTTGGGACTGGTAGCTTAAATTTATTGCATAGTTACCTCTCACACAGAAAACAGCGTGTTAAAATTGGCTCCACCTTCAGTGATTGGCACTATATCTCATCAGGTGTACCACAGGGTTCAATTCTTGGGCCGCTATTGTTTAATGTATACATAAATGATCTTATATTTTGCATTGAGAAATCAGAAATATGCAATTTTGCTGATGATAATACATTGTATGCCTCTGGAGAAAACATAGGAGTTGTAGCCACATGTTTAGAAATTGATATCGAAAATGTTCTTAAATGGTTCGAAATCCTGGAAAATTTCAAGTGATGTTCCTTGGGCTACCTAAAAGTGCAAACATCTGTATTGAAATTGATGATCTGGTTTTAGTCCCAAAAGATGATGTGAAACTTCTTGGAATTACCATCGACTCTGAACTGAAGTTTACAGATCATGTCAAGTCCTTGTGTGTCAAAACAAGTAGAAAAGTAACTGCATTCTCTAGAGTGGCAAGACTACTTGACTTCAAGAAAGCAAGGCTGCTATACAATGCTTTTATGCTGTCAAGCCTAAGCTATTGTCCGTTAATTTGGATGTTTTGTGGAAAAACCGCCAACAGGGAGATAAACAAAATCCACAAACGTGCTCTACGTATACTTTTCAATGATTATGAAGCCTCATTCGAAGAGCTTCTACAAAGAAACAATGAGCAGACAGTCCATGTAAAAAACCTCCATAAGCTAACGACTGAGGTCTATAAGTCTTTAAATTGCCAAAATCCAACATTCATGTGGGATCTGTTCATAAGAAAGGAAGTGACTTACGACCTTAAAGCAAAAGATCTATTACAGCTACCAAAAGCTAGAACTGTTTTAAACGGCTTAAATTCAATTGCCTTCAGAGGCAGTATTCTTTGGAACGCTTTACCTGATGAGATAAAGTCAAGCCAATCTATAGCCTCGTTCAAAATACATGTCAAACAATGGAATGGAGACAGTTGCAATTGTAATATCTGTAAGTAGCTGAAATTGTAAATATTGTATTTTTGTAAATAGTTGGTTTGAATTAGTTGCCCTATTTATGGAGTAAACTAAACTTTGTATCCAACTTTAAATAAATTCTTTATTTATTAATTATTTATTTATTTTCTCCAATTGTTTCCTCCTCGCATTACAGAAATTAGTAAGTTGACTCCTCGCTCCTCGATGTCACAACGAAACATATTTAAGAAATCAAGGACACGCTAAATACCGGCGTAAAATCAAAAGATTTGAAAATGAGACTTTTAAATGTGCCTTTAACTAGATCCAAAATAAATTTGCAACCAACATGTAAATCTTATGTAAACAGAAGTTTTCATACTGGAACATTTTTGGAAAGAAATATCCGTCGGATATAAATAAATAAATTTTATGTTTCCGTCTTTTTCTTCTTTGGCAGATAACAGGCATCACCCTTTTGTTTCCTTTTTTCTCTTGTTCTCTACTTGGTTTATCTTCTAACCCCACAGGCCCATAGGAGCGTTTTTCAGATTAAAAGGGGGCACTAATTCGCGCCGAAGGCGTAAAGACTACGGGGGTCCGGGGGTGAAGCCCCTGGAAAATCTTCTTGGTCGCTGCCCTTTTTCTTTTGGCAACGCCCTTCTGTGCATTGCGGAAAGGGCATTTTATGCTCAGAGGTTCTGGAGAAAAAATAGGAAATTGAAGAATCCAAATATGTATCAAACAGGCTAGCTAAAATCAAACCACGACAGGATAAGAATACTTTGTCAAGACTGTTGTAAGATTTACTTAATATTTGACTTATTTGATTTACAAAACTCATCGTGAATTCTCGTGAGCAGCGGTGATTAGAGTAAATTTTAATTGGGAATACATCGAAATGAGGGGGTCTGGGGGCAGGGCCCCCAGGAAAATCTTTAGGGCCACGCCCTTTACTTTAGCTTGAATGCATCTCCCAATATCATGCTTGCGATTAGCGACAAGTAACTTAGATAGTTTTGTGACAGTTATCCTATGCGCGAGTTACATTTTTGAAGAAACATCCTTGACTTTGGCTTACAATGCATCTCCCAATGTTATGCTTGCGATTAGCGACAATGAAATTTTGATAGTTTTGTGACAGTTATCCTATCAATTGGAGTATGAGGAACATTTTTGAAAAAATGTTGGCATAGAATGCATCCCCTGATTCCATATTTGCCAGTGAAAGATTTGACATTCTTACCCAACCTATACACGCTATGGAACATATGCGCCTAAATGGGTGGATGATCCTATACTGGGTGGGCTACGATCTTATACTGGGTGGGTTATGATCTTATACTGGATGGGTTATTATACCCAGCTTTTTCTCTTCGGTTTTCGAGGGATCTCGAGGACAATCTTTCGACAAAAGTACTAACAGTGCAGCTCATCACCGAACTTTTGAAGGCTCGTTTCCATACAAATGATACTGTGCAGCGCTATGCGCAATGCAGCGTAATTGGATCAGATTTCGGGCAAGAAATTCTGACGACATGTCTTCAGATCGTCGTTCCTCCTCGCTCTTTAATGCAAAGGAACCTGAGCTCCTCGATTTTCAATCTCTAAACTTATTTTTTCCTCGCACCTCATTGCAATTTTTAGGGATTCCTCCCTCGCACGAAAAATGCCAATCCTCGCCTCCTCGAGGTTAAAAAATAACCCCCTCGCCTCCTCATTCTCCTCGGACTTAAGCCATGTACACCCACAAAAATGGCTGGTTATTAGCGTCTACCGTCCCCCCTCCTAATGTCCAAAATACTTTTTCGACGAAAAAGAAAAGGGAATGGATTTTTTCAGTAGCAAGTATGAAAACTATATCATAACTGGGGATTTCAACTGTGAAGAAAGCGAGGGTGTCGTCAGTGTTTTCATTGACAGCTATAATCTATATAATCTTATCAAGGGCCCAAGCTGCTTCAAGCCAGATAACTCCTGTTGCATAGACCTAATACTGACGAATAGGAAACATAATTTCCAGAATACAACCACAACTGAAACGGGGCCATCTGACTTTAACGCTATGATTGTTAGCATGCTGAAAGGTGGATTTAGCAAGAGAGGCCCCAGGATAATTACCTATCGTGGCTATAGCGCCTATTGTGCCGTGGGTTTCAGACCTGACCTAATGGGTCATATTCGGTCTGACTCGTCGGATCACGGAAACTATGGTTCTTTTGACGGTATGGTCACAGATGTGCTACTTCAACACGCTCCTATAAATGTAGGAGTAGGACAATTGACATTGGTTTCTTTGTTTTGTAGCTAATTTGATATTGTGATAACTTAGTTTAATCTTATAGTTTTATTTGTTGTAATTAGGTTAGAGGCCATCTTGGCCTAGATACCTTTTCAAAAAGAAAAAAAAGAAAGAAAATTTACCTTCGCGCAAATGATAGGCCTTTAATGACCAGAGAACTGCGAAAAGAACTGATGCATCGTACCAGGTATCTTAACAAGTATAACAAAGCCAAGACTGATGAAAATCTTGAGGCTTACAAACAACAAAGAAATAACTGTGTGAAAATGCTGCGCAAAGCCAACTATTACAAAAACCTGGATCTAAAATATCTTACAGATAATCGTAACTTTTTGAAAACTGTAAAACCAGTTTTCACAGACAAGGTACAAGTATCTCAATCTATCACACTTATTGAAAACGGTGAAATGGTTCCCGATGATCTTAAAATTGCAAAAGTTTTCAACGATTACTTTGCTAATATCACGCAAGATCTAGAAATCACTGAAACCGATACCCATTTATCACCTACAATAGGTATAGAAGACCCTGTAGATAAAGCTGTTGAAAAATATAAAAGCCATCCCAGCATTAAGAAGATTAAGGAGTGTGTTACATGCTCAGAATCGTTCCAATTTAGGCAAGTTACTGTTGAAGAGGTTTTTTGTCAACTTGGAAAATTAAACCCTAGGAAATCATCTCCTGTAGGAAGCATACCTGAGAAGGTCATTAAAGAAATACTTACATTTTGCGTCAATTTTTCAAAGCTATTTCATTGCAAATATCTTGCAAAATGACTTTCCAGGAACTTTGAAAGCAGGAGACATCTCATCACTTTACAAAAAGGACGATAATTTCGTAAAGAAACGTTGTAGACCAATTACAGTCTTGCCTGCTACATCGAAAATCTATGAAAGACTGATGGAATCTCAAATGAAAGCCTTTGCTCGCTGCTTTCTCAATTCACTGCTGTGCGGTTTTCGAGATGATTACAGCACACAGCATGCTCTTCTTCAGTTCATAGAAAAATGCAGATAGGCATTGGACAGTGGAAACACTGTTGGAGCCGTGTTTATGGACCTTTCCAAAGCCTTTGACTGCCTGAATCATGATTTATTAATTGCTAAATTGGAAGCATATGGCTTTAGCAGAGGAGCACTGCAATATATTCACAGCTATCTGGATGGGCGAGAGCAGAGAGTAAAGGTGAATGGGTCTTTCAGCGCGTGGAGAGAGACTAGCATACCAGGTGCGCCAAAATAAACTATGCACGTTTGACAGGCCACAATAAATCGTACACTGGACCGATTTTGAAAATGTATGACTTAATCGTTAGCAGAAAGCCTGACTTAGATACTGGTAGTTTTTGCAAATTTTTTTATTTTCAGTTTTTGGAGCTAGAAGCGAGTTTCCTAAAGTTTTAGTTTTCGAAAACACTGAAAACGATCAAAAAACATCGATCAAGTTTTCTAAAGTATCCACTTGAATGGACAAAGAGAGAACTTGTTCGTGGTGATTTTCGATTTAGAAATCGACCAACTAAAATCTGCTGTAAGAGAGTTCGTGCTAAACCCCCAAATCCTCCTGAAAACGTTTTCTCTTTGTTCCTCCATGTTGAATCTTTTAAAATTTGATCGATGTCCTTTGATCGTTTTCAATTGTTTCAAAAACGAACATTTTAAGAAACTCACTGTTAGCTCTAAAAACTGAAAGCGGAAAAATTTGCAAAATTTCCTAGAATCTAATTCAGGCTTTTTGCTAAAGATTAAGTCAAGGATCTTTAAGATCGGTCCAGTGTACGATTTATTATGGCCTGCCAAACCTGCATAGTTTATTTTGGCGCACCCGGTAGTGGTACCACAGGGATCTGTTCTAGGCCTCTCTTGTTTAATATCTACCAGAATGACCTATTTGTGTTTGTGACGGACAGCAAAATATGCAACTATGCTGATGATACTACTGTCTATGTCTGCGATCGCAATCATAGAAATATCATCAATAGATTAGAAAATGAAACTGTAATCCTTTCAGAATGGTTTAAGAATAACTGCATGAAGCTAAATGGCGACAAGTGCCACTTGGTGATTTTCGGTAAAAAAAGCAATGATTTATCGATGAAAATTGGAAATGCAACCATGCAATCATGAACTATGGTTTTCTTGCAAATTATTTCATGTTGCGTCAAGCAGTTTAGAAATTACGATGGATTTAAGTTGTCTGAAAATTTTCTTGAACGCTTGAAAAAAAAAGAAGAAAAACACTCTAAATCTGAAATATAGGTAGAAGATTTCAGAAAAGTTCAACGGTAGAATTATAGCAAGTCATTCAGTTCAAACAATTAGGTTATTAAATTTTACACCAACCTTTTCAAAGATTTGGAACCTATGCTTTGGTTTTTAAGTCGCACTGGGCCGTCCCACTCCCAGTCGAGACGCCTTTGGCATATATGGTTCGACTCAGTCCAACCAAGAATCACTTTGGTTTTTGAAAGAGTTGCACCGTGCCGAACCAGACAAAATTGTTCGAATTTCATTCGATTCGGCGCGGCGCGGCGCGCCGTCGTGGCACGACACGACTTATAAACGGGCCGCCTTAGATTTCTAGAGGATGTGACGTCCCCAAATTTTAAATCGTGAACTAGAAGACTCGCAGACTTTTGCTTTATACCATATGGCAGGTATACTATGGTTTCCTTGAAAATTATTTCATGTTTTATCAAAAAGTCTAGAAATTGCAATGGTGTAAAGTTTTTTTTCAAAATTTTTCTTTAATTCTCAAAGAAAAAGAAAAACGCGGTAATTTTGAAATATTGAAGATTTCAAAAAAATCCAATGGTAGAATTATAGGGAAATAGCTAAAGTCTCTAAAAAACAATTTAGTTCAGAGAAATAGGTTTATATGAATAATACACCAACTTTTTTAAAGATTTGGGTTCTACACTATGAAATACATAAGTCTAACATGATTGTCGTTGTTTTGCTCATTCTTCGATTTCTTGCCAAACTGTGCTTTTCACCCGAATGCTCAGTATAACTTATTTCCTTTCCATTTAATCAAAATTCTAGATTTAACGAACATAGACTACATCTTATCTACAGCAGCTAAAAACATCAGTACAATTTAAAATACAAGCTTTGACACTGCTTTCTATTGATTTAGTAACAAGTTTGTGCTTAGGACACTTAGAAAGAACTCTAATGAGCTTTCAGGCCAGGTGCCCGTTGCCTCTGTCAAGCTAACATATAATTGAATACGAAATGTTTTGCATAGCATTAATAATAACGAAAAGTATAATGAAAGAAAAAAACAAAACAAAAGAAAAATCACTCTGTTACAACAGTGTGTCCCAAAACATTGTGCCCCGTTTGCCTAACAAACGGCAAAAAGATTCTCGCTAAAATTTTGCATGATGTTGCTCTTCAGATATTCAATTGAAGTTTGCTACCATCCCCGTAAAAATCTGTTGAAATATGATGGAGCTATGACCTTCAGGAGACCAAATTTGCCTGATGACTGAAACCAGCAGTCGGCCATTTTGTTTTACTGTTTTGCAGCGATAAATGGCTCCATGGATGAAATGAAACCGCAGCCTCCATTGGCATAGCTCTCGTGAAAACTCTGATAATCATCAGAGAGTCTTCAACTATTTCTTACCTCACAGAAATTATTTCTTACCTCACATGAAGCTATTTATCGCTGCAAGATATCAAGACAAAATGGCCGACCGCTGGTTTCAGTCATCAGGCAAATTTGGTCTTCTGAAAGTGATAGCTCCATCATCTTTCAGCGGATTTTGCAGGGATGGCAGCAAACTTTATTTGAACATCTGAAGAGCATCGTCATATACAAGTTTGGTGAGAATCTTTTACCGTTTTGTCACCATCACCAGGCAAACGGGGCAGAATTTTTTGGGACACTCTGCATTCTCACGATCACATTGGAATTTAGTCGATTTTGGATGTGACTTTTGAACATTCTCTGTTTTAGGAGCTGCGTCTTCACAAGCAAACCCCTTCAAGCCTTGGTCTGTGTTTTCTACGGCCTTTTCAGGAAGACCCTCTCAAGACAGAAAGGTAAGCTGTATCATTGCTACCTTTCAATAGTATTCGTAACACTGCAATGGCTGTCCGTTTGCATGTTTGTGTATTGCATCAAAACTTATTGGACAACCAACAAAAAACCTCGTATTCCAACCGAGACAATTGTTGTCATGATTGCATTGAATACGTCAGCTGCAGTTTCGTCTACTTTTGCAGTTATGTATTTCTATAGCAACAGCAACAATTTCAGAGATAGGACAGGCAAAGGCTTTAATCTCATCCCAAATGTATCGTTTAGGCCAAAAGATGACAAGGAAGTGTTGATAGAGTTATCAGATGCTGACTGGCTGTTGGTCAACACTCTGTTCATCCTTGGTATCATCGGAGTCGCAGGAGTTTTTACGTGTTCGTTTGCCTTCGATACGTTCTTTGACTTTACTGGCATACATGATTTTACATCGCGTATCACTGGAAGTACCCTTGGTGTTTACTACTGTGCATTAGTCGCAGTTTATTGGGGTTTTTGTGCAACCGTATGTGCCTGTTGCCTGTTTCACGTGATATCATGTGATGTTATCAACCATATCGATTACACGGAGAAACTTATCATAACAGCTGCGAAGGACAGAACTGATTTCTTTTCAATCCACGAGTCACTTCTACGTTACACTAAATCCTTGATGTCATCATTGAAATGCTGGTTTGCAATGCACAATTTATTTTTCATCTTCTTGGTACTTGCCATGATTTTTGAGTGGATCAACGCAATAAAACGATCAGAACAACACCCAAACTTTGATATCAGAATCTGGGTTGCACAGTTTGCTGGGTCAGCACTGATTGCATATAAATTTGCATTTCCATTCATTTCTGCCAGCTGTGTAACTGCTCGTTTCAGTTCATTTTACTACAACGTTGCACGGCAGTGTAAAGTGGTCGATCTTCCAGACCTCGTATTGTTACGTGAATATTCTGGATTCAAAGTGTTTGGTTTTCGCATTACGACGAGCGTTGCCTTGTTAGCCATGGTGTCAAGTTTCATTGGTGCATTGAAATTTATCGCTGACTTTTATTCTTAAGCGTGAGCCCGGCGAACCAAGCATATCTTCTGAAAAAAATGTAACTGCGCATTGACTATGGATTCTTTTAGTTGATGTAATGATCGAACTCTGGTCGAATGGACTCCAACTACTTTTGATCTGATATATGATGTCAAGTTTCGTTGATGCATTGAAATTCATTGGTGATTTTTATTCAAAGCATAAGAGTAAATCCTCTGAAAACGATTTGCAGCTGATGTGGCTAGAAATTGTTTGGATTGAACTAGTTATCGAGCTCTAATCGAATGGACTACAACTAGTGTTGTTTCTATGCTATTTGCCTAACTGATACAGTTGTGCCTAAAAGCAGATTTCCAGTCAGTGAAATTTTCCATGTAGACAAATTTTCACAGTGAAAGTTTGCTCAGCCGTAATTTTCTATTCAATTTCAATTCCTATTAAATGTCGTATCTTACTACTTGGAAAACGCACAATTTGTTGCAAAATAGTGCAAGAATTGGTTGACAAACATTGAGGCAGTTCAATGCAAATCTGGTCAAAGCGAATTGAAGGAGACTTCGGTTCCAAATCTTGTTGAAGGTTGTAAGAGACATTAGCTAACTTTTGCTAACTTTAGCTGCTGTTGGAATTTTCAGATATATTCAATATTTTTAGAATTAGAGGTTTTCCTTCTTTGTTAGGAATTGAAGTTTGTAACAGGTAATTTTCAAGACAACCATTGTTTATTGATATCTACAGCATGACATCGATCACACATGTTTCACTCTTCTATCCTGATAACCAGCCCACTAAGAGAATTAGTTATTTCCTTAATGTGAATCTCCACTAGGCGTAAAAATTCGAGCGATTCGACTTATTCCGAGTCTAAATTTTTGCAAGTGCAAACAGTCATTATCTCCATTGGCGGAAAAACCTGTGCTATTCAACTCTCCTGCTGCGATGTTCTTTGTTCCGCTAGATGTTAAATTTCTGTTTCCGTGGTAACTGGTCTTCACAGCGCGCTGATTGGTTCTTCGAGAGAGCGATTCGGCGAAAAGTAGAAACAGGTAACAAGGACAGATTTTGTG
This sequence comes from Aurelia coerulea, assembly GCA_039566865.1. NCBI lineage: Eukaryota > Metazoa > Cnidaria > Scyphozoa > Semaeostomeae > Ulmaridae > Aurelia > Aurelia coerulea. The sequence continues at coordinate 19,495,701 of CM076945.1, forward strand.
CGACAATAGCATTAGTTGCTTTTTTAACACCTGAATTCAAAGCGATTTGAGATTGCAGAAAAAGGAAATCCCCTCAACCAGCATAGGAATCATTCGTCGTACATAGCCGATTGCTCGTGGCCCATGGTCGAAACAGCCAAAGCCTCATTTTCACGGACCAATCACACGGCTAAAAAGCGAGGGAGACAAAAGAAACCAGTGAATATTTTTCTAAATTTTACCTACCTTCATAAAACGCAACCAGGACAAAGAACTGCTTGAGATTTCCCGAATTTTTTAAAGCAAGCTACTCTCCAGATGTTTTGGAGTACCTACAAGTTTGGATGCCGGTTAAAATATCTCCAGGATTGGCGGAGTTATTGCCTCTCCAATAGACAAAATCTGCGAAGGCTTGTCGAGACCTGTTTACGCCACTTCAAGTCAGGTGATAAAGCCTCTTGATAAAACCTCTTTTGAATTTATAAGTTATTTCGCAACGAGCAAACTTTTGCCATGAACGTAAAAAGTAGTACAATACCGAAACTTCCCTAGAGTATTGCCACATGACTTGAAATGCGAGAACAAGCCTTTGTAGAATTTTTCAATTCACATGGAAACCGTAGGGCATTGAATCTTCAATAAAAGAAAATTTAGCCAAAGACAATAGGAAAAACAATTGAAAACGCAGATTGTGGCGTTTTCGGGTCGTTTTTACAACAATCACTATTGTTATTACTATTGTCTCCCGGCCAGAATTTCAATTGTTCAAGGTTCAGTGCCTTATCGGTTTGTTTGTGGCCATAACTCCACAAATCCTGGAGATATTTAACCGGCATCCAAACTTTTACTCGCAAACATCTGGAGAGTAGATTGCTTTGAAAAAGTTCGAGAAATCTCAAGCAGCTTTTTGTCCTGGTTGCGTTTTATGAAGGTAGGTAAAATTTAGAAAAATCTGCATGGGTTTCTTTTGTCTCCCTCGCTTTTTAGCCGTCTGATTGGTCCGTGAAAATGAGGCTTTGGCGGTTTCGACCATGGGCCACGAGCAATCGGCTATGTACGACGAATGATTCCTATGCTCCCTCAACCAGTAATTTAGAACAAACAAAGCCGCAAAAGTTGCTCTGAAATCCAGGTAGCCAGCGCGATCGCTGTGCATTCCAGAGATTGTTTTTAAGAGCAAACATGAGCATATATCGAAAGAAGAAGAGTATATCTACACATCTACCTCTGGCATTGTATTCGTTTGGTTCAGAAGCTGAGCAGTAATTATTTTATTAATTCCAGTGATATACTAGTCGCTGATTTGCCATATAGACATTTGATAACGTCACCTTCTCGATTCAGTTCAAATAACTGCGCTGTATTTAATTTCGAAAAATATCATAATTTCTGAAAAGTTCAATGGTAGGGTGTCGGAGGTGGTAATCGGACGGTGGTGGTAATTGGACACTTTCGAAAACCGACAAAAAAGTATGTTACACATGAAATCCATCAAAATAGCTAACATTATAGATACTAAACAACTTTACGAATAGCCTTCATGAATGCAAAACACGCTAAAAAAGTTGCTTTCGTTGTGCTTGGCAGTGTAGAAGTTGTCGTTGCGAATATCACACCCCAAATTCAAAACTCTGAATCCATTCCAGAAAGAAGCAAACATCTTAAACATTCACTTAAATTGGATGTCTAGCATCTAAATAACGCACAGCATTATGCCAAAGACTTAAAACAGTTTCACTGGAGGGAGGACAGCGAATGCCACATCGAATGGTCTTAAAAGTTCATGGCGGTGGTTTTTGAACGACAAATAAATCAGTTGTTTGGGAGCATGAATAAAGGTCAGATTTGAATGTTTTCGCACTTTGATATTTCATTCATAAATATCCATACATAAATCAATCAAAAATAGTAATGAGATCAAGACAACATTTTTCGAACGCATCTCTTAGCTTTTAGATTGTTTTGTGTGTACCGAGAGCTCTCCAGAATGTCATTACGAGAACCGACAGTCGAACCATTTTTTTCGCATTCAAGAATAGAAGAAGACAAGAAAAATGGAGCAAAATATTTTGTAGACGGAATACTTGCTAAGTATCAACAGAAAAATAGTGTTCTTGGCACATTCAGCATTGTGAACTCACTGTCCGAGAACCACCGCCACTGTCCGAAAACCACCGCCAAGATTAGTCTCAAAAACATCGTTGTCCAAGAAAAGCAGGCAAAGTAAAAAGCCAAAACATTTCGGGAAAATATGTCCAAATACCTGTCCATTCACCTGGAACTTTTGGTTTTTATCTTTGATCAAAGTTTCTTATGAAAATATTTAGTTTTCCTTAAGTGTCCGATTACCACCGCCGACACCCTAGCAGCATTACAACAAAGTAGCGACATTGTCTTTCAAGCCATTCAATTCAAAGAAATAGTATATAGAATTTTACAAGATTGCACTGGTGCTATTTCAAATCTTTAAAAAGGTTGGTGTAAAGTTCTACTTGAAAGAACTTCAGCTAATTTGCTATAATTAGACCATTGGACTCATAAAAGTCCTCCATATTTTTTTGAAATTACAGCACATTTTATATTTCAACTTAATTGAGGATATTTAATCAAAATAAATAGTTTCTTGTGGAGTTTCTCAATTTTTTTGCCGCTCTGAGAGTTGAGTTTCTTTTGAGCATTTTCTTATAAAAAGAATGCGTGTATTGAAGGGAGCTCTTTAGGTGCCATTAATTATTTGTGTTGCTGAAAATGTATTAATAAAGGGCGGTATGAAGAAGAGCTTTTTATGAAAAAGGCTCCTTGTGAAATCTACATGAATGACACTGAATAATTGACAAAACTATTGACATTAATAATAAATCATATCTTTCAAATTTGAGGATACAAAAGGATAGTCATGTAATTCATCAAAACAATGCTAGTACTGCACGGTTCGGTTGCTGGTGGCTGTATCTCTAATAAACAAATAACTATGTTACAGGGGGTACATAGTCTTTAATGCAAGCGGTACATTGCGCTGATACGAAAATATGGAGGATCTATTTGGTTATGCTGTTGTTTAGTAACTGACAGGCCCATCAGAAGCGGGGGAGGGGCTGGGGATTTCAGCCCCCCCCAATAATTTGCTGAAATTCGTTCACTTTTGTACGTGAAAGGCTGTGAAAGCCAAACTCTTGAAAAGGAAGATTGAAATTTATCTGTGTTCGAGGAAGTTACCAAGAATTTATCAAGCCATCATCTTTTATATTATGCAATTCAAGAATATTCCATATTCCTATTTTCATAATTTTCGCGGAAGACCAACATCAGTCATGATCTGTGCTTCTTTTAAACGCAAATTCTCCAAAAATGGGACGTTTTCCAACGATTTAAAGGGCTTGGTCTTGAACAATTTTAACGGGGGCCAGCTTGCGGACCCCCATTTTTGCTTGCTACCCCCGCATCGAATTTCAGCCCCCCCCCAATATGAATTTCGTTCCGACGGACCTGACTGAGCAATCCCGTCATCAATAATGACAATCACTTAATCAAAATGATAATCACATCATCGATGATAACAGTGATTTTGCCAAATTGGACCTGAGTAAGATAACAATCCAGGACTCGCTGCACTCAATTAGACCGAATATTATTCATAAGGTCAGATCTGCAGTCCATGGCGTAATAGGTGCTATTGGCACGATAGGTAATTATCATAGAGCCTTTCATAGCCACGAAGTGTGACATCTGCAAAGGAACAATGAGAAGTTAACGATGCATATTTCATGACTTTAGGTTACCCAAGAAAAGGTGAAATAGTGGCCAGAGACGCTTCCCCTACAGAAGTGCAAAAATGGGGAATAGCCTCCCAGCCGAGTCTAAGCAGGCAACCTCACCGTATAGTTTCAAGACAACTGTTTAGAGACAGGCACTTGTTTCTTTCGTTTTCATTGCAAATTTCGATGTTTTAAAATTTGAAATTTAAAATTTAGTAAATAAGGTTTTATACTTTAATTCATTTAATAGCTTTCTACTTTGTTCCAGTAAATCTTAATTATTGTTTTATTGAAAGTCTCCTTGAAAAACAGCTTCTGCTGAAGGGCAACCCTCCTTAAAAGAATTATACGGTATATGAAAATATATGAAAATATGAAATTTGAGAGAGAAAAGAACGGAGGAGAGAAAAGAGAGAAAGGAAGAGAGAAAAGAAGACGAGGGAAATATTTCATTGATACGATGATATTCAAACTTCTATTTTTCAAAAAGTTAGATGATTGGCTAGTGGGTACGACTTTTATTAGTCCGCTCTTTCCGCTCTCCTCCACTAAACGCGCTTTGTTCATTCACATTGCTCCTTTGCAGATGCCACGCTTCGGCCGTGTTTCTTGCAAAACTTGCAAAAACCGCGTTTCATTTGGCTCTAAAACTTTGCAAGGGGGCTACCTGTGCTCAAAATTCAGTCTTCTTCGCTTTCCTAATGACAAAGTTGTAATTAAGATTAAATTGATGAAGATAGATGCAAACATCGATGGAGAAAAAAATTATTTAAAGTAAATCTGAATTCGGTTTGTAGATATAATAAACTGGTATGTTTATTTTCTGTTCAAAATATTTTGATCTGACGCTTTCGGTAGTGTTTAGAATTGTAAACATTGATGCATGTGATAATAAAATTTTCTTCCCTGCTTCTTTGATTTCTTTTCAATTGATTAAATTTAGATTTACTTGCTTGACCAATAGCATTATCCAAAGTCCAAAATTAACAGTCGTAAAAAAGGCAAATTTCAATTAGCTAAAGCTTGTCTCACGAAAGTGGAAATTTTGTTTCCGTGAAAGCACAGTTTCATTTCAAATTCTATCGATTTTTTCTGACGAATACTTCATTCTGTAGTAAACCTTGCAAGAAATCATTAGCATTTTAAATTGTGTTGGTTGTTGCTCTTCATAATTCAACAAAATGAAACAAACAGCGTAAAATTCGTTGCAAATTAGATTTTGATTGTGATTATTCAAGAGTGTGTTTCTGTTTCAATCTAGTTTGAGAGAATGCAATTGTTGATGCCACAAGTTATATTTCAAGTCTTAGCTCTTGGCTAAAACTTATGCAAGACTGAATTCAAAAATTGTGTTCAATACAATGCATTATCAACATTTATCTTGTGCTCGGAAAATTTTATGAGAGAAAACTGTCATCGTATGACATCAATCTTCGCATTTTTGTCCAATCCGGTCACAATAGTCGGCGGAAAAACACCCTGTGCGCCTGCTTGGCCTACTTTTTTCTTGTCAACCGAGGCTAGCGTTTCAGGAAATTTTTCGACCATTGAAGTTGCTTTGTATGTTTCCGATGGTGTATATCCCCAATATCAATATATGTGGGGGAAATGTGTGCAATTTCGTTTTTTACGTCACATTTAAGCTCAAAGGAAAGCTGAACTACGGAAATAGTCCAGTTGACAAACGGGCCGACCCAGGAAAATGTGGTACCATGCTCTGGAATACAGACCAATCCACGCAGAAGGTTTTTTATAGCATATCTAAAAATCTGATGAAATCCAAATTGGAGAGAAGTTGTAGGCGAGGCTCCATAAGTGGGCTGAAAGGATTTTTAGCTATTTAATGCTGATTTAAGCCCACTATGCATGCCGCATCCAGGCATGGGACCCCTAGCTTAACGTCCCTTCCGAAGGACTCCATAAATCGCACTGTTTGCTTCATACCCCTTTTAGACATAAAAAAGTTGAAATTTGACAAATATTGTCACAAAATTAGATGCAACGATGAGAAAATTCTTAATGAGTAGGTTTCAAAAAGACACTTGTTTGACATATCTGGTCACGTTAGTTACGAGTTATGATTGAAGTACATGTGCCAAGTGGAGATGAATCACTCTGGATAACTTAACTGCATAAATAAGAGTTTTATGCCATAACAAAATATAACCTGGAGGGTGAATTAAACAACTAGCCATGAGTTAAAGTTGCTGTTATTGAATCTGTAGGACACTACAAAGGTGCACTGTTGTTATGTTGTTTGTTATGAGCTTCAATGTGACAAAGGCCTGAAACAAGAGTTCAGTTTGAGAGCTTTGCAGCCCTAAAGAGTTGACACGGCTAATAGCTATTTATTCAGCTTGGCGAGGCCAGCAAATATTACGTTTTATTATGTTGAAAATGAATTCTCTACAGACAGTTCTAGCTTGAAATTAATTACATCCAAAATGTAAGCAAATATTTGCCCTGAAAAAGTATCAGTTGAAAATGTTTCTTTCCGCAGCACCTGATAATAGCGGTTAAATCAGAAGAAACTTGGGGACTTTGAAGATTTTTATTGATGCAATTCATTCCACAAATCGGTTTTATAAAGAATGCATTGCATAGGGAAAAAGGACTAACTTGATTTGGTCTTTCCGTCTCATAACTAAGAGCGATGTTAGTAAAACCTTGCTGCGCAAGATTTCTAAGAATAGGTATTCATGCATGTGTAAACTTCTAAACATTATTTTCAATTATCATTATTATTTCATTTAAAGTTGGCAACTTACATAGCTAAATATAAAAATGCCAATTCACGCCAACATACTGTTGCTCACTAATGAAATTAACTCCATTCACGAAAGAGCATTATTACGAATAGCGTATCATGATCGGACCTCAAGTTTTGAAGAACTGTTAATTACAGACCATTCAGTCTCCGTTCATCAACGAAATTTACCGAACAAGGATGAATTCAAATCCTTGTTTTATGAAAGAAATTTTCGCGGAGAGAGAAATGCATTCAATTTAAGAGTTACGAGCAACATCTATGCACGCAAACCTAATAGCCTATGGGTTAGAATCTGTGGGTTTCCTGGGGCAGAATCTCTGGCGAGATTTGCCATTACATATGAAAGAATCCCAATCTGTAGAGTATTTTAAAAGGGAAATTAAGTCTTGGAATTTTTCATGCAACTGTAGATTGTGTAAAGATTTTATTGTAAATTTAGGTTACATTTAAGTTGATCATAATTATCAATAATTTTTGTATCAATAATGGTTGGCATTAATTAGCCTAGTGTTTGCCTAGTATTAGCCTAGTATTAGCCTAGCCTAGTAGTGTTAGCCTAGTATTTGCACAGGACACACAGTGATAACAGCGATGTTGTAATTGTTGAAGTGTTTATCCTGCATAAATATTCTTTTTATTATTATTATTATTATTATTATTATTATTATTATTATTATAGTGCTATATACCACACCAACCTTAAAGAAAGTAATTATCATTATCATTATTCTCTACCAACAAATTGGTTGTGTCAGAGTAGAAAATGAGCAAGTATTTGTTTTTCATTTGTCATCCCCACGTGACTATTCATTTAATTTGTCATTGCTAGGAAGAAAAAACTTCATATAAATGAGTATTAAATGCAGGAAGTTAAAAGCAACAACATTTCTTGGGACTGTGAATGGGTGTTTCAAGTCAAGAGTGGTAACCTAATTGTCAGCAGCTAGAAGACTTACTCATGTACGTTGGAGATTATGATCTGTCTCAAATCAGATGCCATGTGAAAATGCCCGTGAACAGCAACAATTTAAGTCTTGCGTGAGTAATTTTGCGTTATCGCAAATCACACGTGGCATATATTTTGAGACAGACTTTCAGTCCTAATTGTGACTTGCAGTTACCGAAGACAAGACGGTGCATGCGCATTGTAGAACGCTCGATATCACTATTTTACTATAAAAAACAGCATTCTTTGCATTGTCTATTGACTTCATCAGAATGCAATCTGCCGACCAATTTTTCACGCAAATATAGCAATTATATACTTTCTAGGGCTCAAATCTTTAAAAAAGTGTAAAATTCTATCACAATTTTCTTTGAAATAAAGGGCTTGGAAGGAACTAAGGGTTTTTGCTGTAAATCTGCCATGGAAATTTATTGATATCTTTATTAGTTTCAAAATGACGGTGTTGATAAATTTGAGGCTATGACGTCGTCAAATCTCTATATCCTAAACCAGAAAAGCTGTATATTTCTACTTGCCACCACATTGTAGACTTTCGTGAACTGTGGGTTCCTCCAAGGTGATATCATCTTTGCTCTATTGGTTTAGGTTTTACGATGATTTATATTTTTTTCAAAATTGTCCATGGATGTTTTCAAAAATAATTAGATTGCCGCCTATGGAACGCCGTTTGCACAAAAATGACATAAACATAGTTTATGTTACATAAACTATGTTTATGTGCAGTGCACATAAACTATGTTTATGTAATATGAACTATGTTTATGTAACATAAACTATGTTTATGTCATTTTTGTGCAAACGGCGTTCCATAGCCGCCATTTTGGAAAAAACCAAGATATCAAAAATTTCCATGGCAGATTTACTGCAAAAACTAGACTCACGAGGTAGTCCCACTTATCGCAGCAACAACAACGACAACAACAACAACATGTTTAGTATATCAATAGTGATAACTCTTAACTTGTAATCAGTCTAGCAAAGTACCATAAGCTCGTTTTAAGCCATTCAATTCAAACAAAGAAAAATTCAAATATGGCATAGAAGCTATGAAATCGATTTTCTGGTCTCCAGCAGAAGCAATGTTTTGGCGAGAAACGCCTTTATGAGCACTCTAGATTAAACACATTGCTCGTATCTCTGCATAATGCAATAATTAACTTTGAAATATGTCAATCCTAATTCAGCAGCCATGGAGACCAACTTCAGCGGTGGTCAAACAGTTTTGTGTTTAGGCATGACCCCCGTGGATTAAAGCATACAGTATTCCATACAAAATAAGTTGTCTAATGATTCGAAAGGATGCTAACTGGTGGCAGCAGTTTTTATGAGAAATGGCGGAAGCTATGTCTAAAAACAGAAGTGACATTTATAGGATGAGTCGTGAAGCTACCATAATTACAATCAAAGAAGCAGAGGAAGAAAGTCATTGCTTGGAAAAGAACATAGAATTTTTAGAAGAGAGTCAAGAGCAAAGCGAAGAAAAGCCTACAAAGAAGTCAAAACACAAAACTGACATTCGGTCGTTGTTATTGATTTTTTGTTTACTAACGTTTGAAGCAGAGTTGCCTGAACAATTTTATGACAACTTATTCAGGTCAGATACGATGAAAGAGGTATTGAGGCAGTTGAAAGGTGAGAAGTTTAAGGATATTTCAATGCAAGAACTTTGCTAGCAGACTAAGAGTGGTACTTTCCAACCTACTGCAGAAGAGCAAAGTCTACTGAATTCAGTGTTGGTGAACGATACACTGAACACGTTGAAGATGGCATTTGAACGAGAGAAAATTTCACAAGATTCACAGCAAAATTAAATTCCTTGCCTAATAATTAGCTTGGAGGTTTCACTAGTGAAGATCCAATTTTGCTATATTCTGTGCCATATTCGTGAAATTGAAGATAAAGAAAAGACAGTGGAAAGAAATTTTTATAGAAAGAGACGCCCGGTTATTTCACGAGAGTAAATTTTGTTATGCTCATGCTCAGAGCAATATCTTTTTTCTGTCGAAGAGGTAACTTCGAGTTAACTACTAAAGATCCAATTTGTCATGGTCAATGCCATGTTCATGGAAAATTAGGAGAAGACCATGAAAATAGCATTTTAAAGAAAGATACGTCGGGTTATTTTCACGAGAGCAAATTCCTTATGCACAAAGCATGAACTGGTTTGCTGCCGGGGAGGAAACTTCGAGTTTCAAATTTAACAACTAAGTTGTCATGCTCCGTGTTTTTGGAAGATAAGAAAACGTAAAGAAGCTGTGTGAAAGAAGAAGACGTCAAAGATCTTTGATGCCGGATTTAATGCAAAGAAGGGCGATAACTTTTGATTCTACTGCACAGATCCAATTTTCCATGTCCAATGTTGTTGGAAGATGAACAAGACAGGAAGAAGGTATTTCAAAGATGAAGACATACAAATATTTTTAACGCAGGAGTTACACAATGAAAGGGTGATAACTTTGGATTTCACTGTACAGATCCAATTTGCCACGTTCAGTATAGATGTAACTTAAAGGCAGTCTGTCACGCATTTGATTGGATGATAATAACAATACAAAGAATAGGAAATTTGAATGGCTCTTGATCTTAGTGACTTTCTACGACCGTAGAAAGTGGGAACATTAGATTTACAAAGAAATCCGTTCTGTTGAGCTGTGACCTGCGGCCGATCAGATACGTGACAGACTGCCTTTAAATGAAAGATGATCAAAAATGCATTTCGAAGAGGATGTCAAGGTGTTTTTCATACCGCATATGCGGGCATGAGTCAATAAAATGCCATCTTCGTGCGTGCATGACTCAATAAAAGCAACTTCCGTTTGAAGAGGCTCTTCTCCCTCAATATCAAGGCGATGATATTGAATTATATATCATTTAACGGCGGGCGTGTTCCAATAGACTTTAAATCTACTTGACTGAAAACGGCTATTCTGTTTTGAAATTATGAAGGATTTTCACCAGAAAGCCCCTTCTAGAAACCTTCAAAATAGGACTAAAACCGCTTCCAAACTTTCCTGATCTTTCTGCCCTGCAGCAATGACTTCAACACACACATTTTAGCAGGTTTTATCCTCTTGGTGAACGAAATCATCCGGAACAATGTTATTATGCTCCCAGGGATGAAATTTCATCCTCTCAAAGGGATAAAAACGCGCAAAAGCATGTACAAGTCTTTCCTATAAGACATAAATACACGAGAAATTTTGTCGTGATTTTATGTAGTGTTTGGAAGTTTTTTGTAGGGGATTTGTCGAGAAAATCCACCCTGATTTCAGAATGGTTATGGCCGATTTCAGGCAAAAAAATTTAAATATATTTGAAAACTTTATCAAAAACGACATGTTTGCCAATATCGTTGTCTTCATATTTTATAGGGAGCTCTGGCCTTGTCTCACCGGATATTGGAATTATATTATCAAAACACAACTTAAATTTCCACGATAAAAGATCCATGTTGCCGACTATGTATGGACTAGGCTTGCCCGCCGTCGTACCGAGTGATTGCTTGGGAAAGAATTTGTAGCCTGTGTTCCAGACCACTTGGAAAGGAAAGTGGTCTGTGTAACCAAGCACTAATCCGTGTTCAGACGATGAATTGAATTGCGAAATAATTAAGGGCATTCTTTCACGGATCTGATTGGCTGCAATGAAGTCAGTGATCAACACAACGGATGTCTTTGTGAAGATGTGTGTTTGAAACAAACCAGGGCTGATCGTTATCACTTTGCACGGGCGTAAAAACTCAGTAGGATTAGCAGGCATTCAAATCCCCTATCCTTTCATCGTAAAAAGTCAATAGGATTAGCAGACATTGACATTTTCTATTCTTTGTATTGTAATGTGAGTTCTTCACATGAGACAGGTTTTTCCTTTTGATAACAAAACAAATAGTGATTATGCGAATTATTAGTTGCATATATTAATTTTTCTTCAGATTCCGAAGAAAATTTGTGAACACGGATTAGTGCTTGGTTACACAGACCACTTTCCTTCTCAAGTGGTCTGGAACACAGGCTAAGAATTTGTTGCTTCTTGACGTTGTTTTCTGTTATCACTTGTACTCCAAGATGTCTCCCCACACACATCGTGGTATCCCTCCACTCTCATCCGGGTGCCTCCCCACTGTACTGAATATCCCCCACCGTACTGACAATTCCTCCCCACACACATCATGGTATGCCCCCACTGTACTGAACATCCCCCACTGTATTCAAGGTATGCCCCCACTGTACTCAGGATGCCTCCCCACTGTACTGAACACCCACCACTGTACTCAGAGATGCCTCCCTACTGTACTGAACACCCCTCACTATATTGCACACCCCCCACTGTACTGCACACATATTCCGTGTGGTGATTCTATTCTGAGATTCTTAGAGACATGCACTGACTTAAAACTTTGCCATCTTTCGAAAAATACGTGCATGTTTCCATGAGTCTACAAGTGCCGGGCTTCGAATCAAAATATTTAGTCTCGATGAGTATGTGTTTCAGTCATCAATCAGCTGTTTACTATGACAAACTACAGTGACAATGAGGTCGAATTCATTGTTTTGGCATTTCTTCAGATTTTGAAATAATTTGTAGCGCCCTTGATTGACTATGCATTAGGGCATTGGAAATAGGTCTGTGGAGAAATTTTTTGAAAATATTCATTTCCCTTGTATCCTATGATATTTTGGCGAGGGGTGGTAAATCGTCCAAAAAGAGCCTAAATTTGAGATTTCAAATTTCCCGGTTGGTTTCTGGCTCCATTTGATTGGTTTAGAGCGTGTCACGTGTCAATTTTGTTAGCCAGTAAGGATTTAGTGCCTATCTTATTCTACATTCTATAAAGCTGCTGTTCGTAGTTGCGCAAGGGAGCATTTCACAACATGAGTGCTTACCCCCAGGGCCATTGAGAGAGAGGCCGGGCACCACGCCCTTTTATCCTTGGGGTACGCCCCCCTATGCACTGGTAAGACACTGATTTTAGATTTTTCTAGAATCTCAGTGGGCCTGCAGGCCTGAAAACGTTCCTAAAAGGAAACTACAGCAAAGAAAAATACATACCTTATTTCTTGCTGGCCCACAGAGGCCCCGGGCCCCCAGGTAACTACCCTGGCTACCCCTTCTCTGTTCTGAATATCCCCCTACTATACTGATGATGCCTCACCACACACATCATGGTATCCCCCCACTGTACTCCAGATGCCTCCCACTGTACTAAACGCCCCCGTCCCCCACTGCACTCAAGGTATCCCCCACTGAACTCCAGATGCCTCCCCACAATACTGAATTTGCCCCACTGTACTCAAACATACCTCCCCAGCATATGAGTCAAATCTTTCAATAGGGCACAGGGAAACCCGCAAATCTTCCAATTTCACGCTTATAAGCCAATGATATCGTCGTATTGCGACCACATGACTGAAAATAAGGGTTTCGAGATAACTTTTCGAGTACCTTCACGAAAATAAAAATGGATATTCGAGTAATAAAGATACCGAGCTGGTTTTACCACGAATCGATTCGAGAGGCCCCACTTCACATTTGTTTTTCTGCATTTGGTTAAAATCTCATCAGGGATCGGCGTTACATTGAATTTTATTCCTTCGAAAATTGGCCTATGTTCAAGAATTCTTCAGGAACGCTACAAATAAGATATAGCTTTCAAAATTTCACATGTTACATGAATTATGTCCAGGAATAACATGAAAATATTTGTTTGTGTGATTTTCGAAAATCCTAGACAAATTAAAGCTATTTGCTGCCAAGAAAGCTAATGGGCCTACCTTCACCCGCTGCAGAATCCCAGTAATCGGCATTAAATCACTCTTTTTCACAATAATAACAAGCGGATACATTAACAAATAACTTCGCCACAAATCCAATTTCTTTCCACCATTTTATCATCGATAATTTCGATAAAATGTGACAAGACTTTACAGCCTCTGCAGCAAACCGTCCAACTACCGTCGATTCAAAGTTTTCTTGTTCCAAACACCTTGGAAGTCATGCAAGACTTACATAAAACAAAAGGTTTTGCAAGACTTAGGTCTCCCATATGACACAGCAAAATGACACCTTTGAGAATAGATTGCACACTCCTGGAGGCATTCTATCGTAGCAAAATAAAGATAAAATAAAACACTTCTCAAAGATTGCAAATTTCTTTGTCACATCGGAAAAGTACATAATTTGTGTAAAGAAATTTCCCCTGCAATCTATTCTCAAAGGTGTACAATCTATTATCAAAGGTAACAATTTGCTGTGTCATATGGGAGACCTGAGCCTTGCACAACCTTTTGTTTTATGCAAGCTTTCCTGGTGTTTGCAACAAGAAAACTTTGAATCGACGGTAGCTGGACGGTTTGCTGCACAGTCTGTAAAGTCTTGTCATATTTTATCGAAATTATCGATGATAAAATGGTGGAAAGAAATTGAATTTGTGGTGAAGTTATTCGTTAATGTATCTGCTGGTTATTATTGCGAAAAAGAGTGATTTAATGCCGATTACTGGGATTCTGGTGCGGGTGAAGGTAGGCCCATTAGCTTTCTTCGCAACAAAAAGCTTGCATTTGTCTAGGATTTTCGAAAATCATACAAAACAAATATTTTCTTGTTATTCCTGGACATAATTCACGCAACATGTGAAATTTTGAAAGCTATATCTTATCTGTAGCGTTCCTGAAGAATTCTTGAACATAGGCCAATTTTCGAAGGAATGAAATTCGATGTAACGCCGATCACTGATGAGATTTTAACCAAATGCAGGAAAACAAATGTGGAGTGGGGCCTCTGGAATCGATTCGTGGTAAAACCAGCTCTGTATCTTTATTACTCGAATATCCATTTTTGTTTTCGTGAAGGTACTCGAAAAGTTATCTCGAAAGCCTTATTTTCAGTCATGTGATCGGAATACGACGATATCATTGGCTTATAAGCGTGAAATTGTAAGATTTGCGGGTTTCCCTGTGCCCTATTGAAAAATTTGACTCATATGCTTACCTCCCCACTGTAATGAACATCCCCAACTGTACAGCACACTCCCAGTGGGTGCAATTCAACAGTAAAAGGTACATCACGCTCGTCCATACCATTCCATAGGATACCCTTTTCTCTGACATTCTAGTTGATGAAAAAACCCCTTATCATGGAAAATTTTGAAGGGAACCCCCCTTTAAAGGAATATCGCTGAGCCCTAAAGAAATCTGTACAGTACAAACACTGTTTCTAAGAGAAAGGTTTGGGATTTTGGCACTTTATTACGATTCACTTATACTGATATCTCTTCTCTTTGTTGGAAAACAGTAGAATTCCATAAAACTTGGGGTATGACACTTGGGCCAGGTGAATTTTGACTTTTATTTTAGGGCCCCAGGTCCACCAGCCAGCATTTCACTGTTTTTGAGTTGGAATATTTTCTGAAGAAAAATAGCCCGTTTTTCCTAAGATTCTACAAAAGACTTTCATAAAAAGGAACATAGCTCTATAAATTCTCAATTTACTCTGTATGTTACGATTATTGTGGTAGATTTTTCCCGATTTATGGGGTCATATTTTAAAATTTTGCCCTGGTTACATGTCCTAACTCTGAATTCTCAAAGACACATATATACCAGACCCCCTATAGGAGTTACCCCCTCGCCCTTTGCTTTATAGCCCTCTCATCCCAAACAAAGGCTCTGAAATCACTTTCTGATTGTTCTTTCCAGCAATTGTTCTGGTTTGAAAAGTATTGACGTCAGATATGTGTCTTGAATGGAAGGGCAATCAGCGGTGTTGCCTTGACAATGAAGAAAGTGAGAATAGAATTGTAATGTAATGTTTAATGTACTGTTGTTCAATTTCAATGCCCTCTGACAACAGAAAAGCTTGTAAAAATTAGGCCTCTCAATTCAGATTACTCATCATGTTCAGCCGAGGATAGTTCGGAAGAGTGATTACACCCCGCAACTCGTTTCACGTTTTTAATCAGGCAAAGGGCGACGTGCAAATCGCTGGTTTCTTTTTTTGTTGTTCAATTTCAATGACCTCTGAAAACAGAATAGTTTGTAAACATTAGGCCTCTCAATTCAGATCACTCATCATGTTCAGCCGAGGATAGTTCGGAAGAGCGATTACACCCCTCAACTCGTTTCACGTTTTTAATCAGGCAAAGGGCGACGTGCAAATCGCTGGTTTCTTTGTAAAACTGCCTTGTAAAATAGCAGATATTATCTAAGTCCCAGTCATTGCTCATAAAAGTATAAAAAGACGACAGGTAAAAATAAAACTTACGGAGACTTCTAAAATAAGACTGCAGGAGCAGGAAATCACAAGAGTCAACAGGAGTCTGAAAAACTCCCACGCAGCTAAACTTTATTTCGATTTGGCCCAAGACTTGGCCCCTGTCTTCTTTGAAGGATTTTGTTCAGCTTCAATTTCTGCACATGTGGTTTCTGCCAAAAACAAAATGCACGCATTCGTTGCCGATCCCTTACTTCCAGTTATCGTCCAATATTTCAACCATTTACCTTCCTTCCCTCTTCTCATTTCATGAAGGCCTATATTCTTTAATAAGAGCATAAGAGACTTAGCCAATCTAGGTTTAGTGGCCATTCGCTGCCAAAAGCTGGTCGAGAGTATCGTAAATGTTAATCCTCTCAAGGAACAATTCAAGTACTATTTAATCTAAAAACTATCAACAGTTTGAAAGCAATTTTCCATGCTGCACAACAATGTCAAAACCTTTTTGCGTGGCAACTCAGATGGTAGTTAAAAACATGAAAGGGGATGTTTCTCTTGAGAGAAGGGGGAGTCTTGGAGAAAGGGCTATAAAGATATCTAAAATTTAGAAAATGCTGCAATTGTGGCATTCTGGAGCGCAAATCCCTCTCCCAATAACTCATATATTGAGGTAGAAACTCTTTAAATATAGGAAGGCTGTCAAAAGACAACATTCAGCAAATAAACTGGGGAAAATGGCCTTTGAAAGGTAGGAAATGTGCAATTTCCACTTGACCCCCCTCCAGCACCTAGAAAATCCCCGGACCTGAATCCCTCTCCAAATGGGTCCCAATGCATATCAAGCGAAAAGAGATCCCACTGGGATTTTTAAAAAATCAGAAAACCCCTCAATGGGGTTTTGAAGGACACCCATTTTTTGACGTCATCAGCAGCGCGAGAACAATCAAATGACAAAGGACTTCGAGCTCAACACAAAGGGAAACAAAGGGCTTGGCAAGCCGAAAGTGGGGTGAGGAATTTGGCGAATAACCCCTCGACCAGAGTCTTGACTGGAAAAGGAGGATGTTTTGAGGAGGAACGGAATGTTGGGCGACGTTTTCACCTGCGGTTTGACTTCGCCCATGTTGCGGTTCTGCCAATCGAACTGTCTAGACAATGAGAACGTTCGCGAGAGGGACAAAGGGAATGACGCCACATCCGACTGCAACGAATATGTATATAGACTAGGCTTGCCGCTCGTCGCCTGCGGCGCCGAGCTGGCCCGCCGTCGTACCGAGTGATTGCTTAAGAAAGAATGTGTTGCCTATTGGCGTTATTTTCTCTTTATCACTTTCTGTGACCAAAGTATTGATGTTTAGTTTGTAAGTTTGTAAGCAAAGAATTTAGTTTGTAAATTATATTTTCCTCAATTTTTTAAAATTCCGCATATTGGAGACCCAAAAGAGTAAGGCAGAATCTCAGGAACCCAAAAAACTAACTGTACAAGTCATAGAACCAAAAAAATTAATATTGCCCAAATTTTTGACCCAAAAAATAACTTGAGAATCCCTCTCTTAAATATACCATAGTACCCCCTCCCCCCCCCTTGCCCGGACATTGGAGCCGTACGAAACAAAAGAAAGGCAAAAGCTGGAGTTATTACATGAGTCCTTGTCTTCTTTCAATTCCCCAACGATACCCTCAGCAATACCCCTTCAGGAATGGCTATAACCTTAAATAACAATTCAATTCAAAGGAGTAAAACTTAGACGAATGTAATCAGTCTAGGCAAATGTAGCCCTCATAATAGAATGACGTTATTACTTTAATGTTATAATTACCCAACCTCGAACCCAGGGTAACAATGGGCGGCCAGTTGTTACCCTGGTGCCTACGAGGCTCTTTCTTCATTTTCATTGGCTAATGCTAAAACAATCAGCTTTTTGCATAAATCAACTCCGGCCGTATAGCAGACTTATTACATATATTATCACATCATTACTACTCCAGGAGACACAAAGGGAACCAGAAATAAAGCAATTGTGATAAGTCTACCGGGTGACCCAGAAAAAAGTGACCCAAGCAATCTGCTTTAGAAAAATAAGTATGCTGCAGATTTAAATATTTCAAACGTTGTTCTGTCGCTAAAAGACTGGTCTACATTATCAGTATTTTTCTGAATTTTTTTTGGCACTACAAATGTCCCAAATTAAAGATTTTGAGAAAACGGGCAATCCTGAAATCCACAAAAAGTTATCGAAAACAGGGGATCGATTAAAAACTATTTCAGATCTTCAAAACAATGAGGAAGTTGTTTCATTTCAGCCTGGGAATAGGCAATTCAGTTAAAAGTTTCCAGATCAAGTTTATGGTCCCTAGGTACCTAAACATTTGGAGCTGAACATAAATGTTCTTTGTAAACTTGTGAAATTTCAAAGGGATTCAATTTCCACACAAATCGAAATGTTCAAGAATTGCTTACAGAAAAGTAGGAGTATCCTTGTCCCTTGAGACAAGAATATTTAGGTATCTAGGGACTACAAACTTGCCCTGACAACATTCGACTGAGTTGCCTATTCCCAGGCTGAAATGAAACATGCTCCTCGTTGTTTTGAAGATCTGAAAAGGCTACAAATCGATCCCCTGTTTTTGACGACTTTTTGAAGATTTCAGGCATGCCCTTTTTCTCAAAATCCTTAATTCAGGAAATTTACCATGTCGAAAAAATTTGCGAAAAATACTCATAATGTAGGCTGGTCTTTTAGCGACAGAACGACGTTTGAAGTATTGCAATCAGCCACTTACTTTTATTTCTATGAAAGATTGCGTTGGGTCACTTTTTTTTGGGTCACCCGGTATATGGGTGGTTTGTTTTCGTACTTGTGTGAATGGGCCTAACGATGCAAACAATAAGGAAAATTCTTGCCTAAGCAAACAGAGAATCTAAAAAGAACAGCATAGAACAGGTTGTAACATTTGTAAAGTGTTTACATTCCTCCAGAGGCCTCTGTTGCAAACGGAAAGCTGCAAATGGAATTAAAATATCTCTCTTCACAGTGCCATCCCGGTAACATCTAACATCCTACATAAGACCTAGAGGTACTGTGTTTCCTGGAATATCTGCTCTTTGTACATTAGGTACATACGTCTTTCTATTCAATATAATAGGTACACGAAGCCGGGATTTTGGAAATGTCAAGAAACTCAACTCTTGATGAACATCTTATTTTCTTTGCTAAGAAACGTACCAACATTTCTATCAATCATGCTAATTGTTTTACTTTCCTTTTAAGAGCATACCGTACACCTGATATAAAGTGAGGCGACTAGACTTTTAAATTGTGAAATTACAGCAACTCGTAAGAAACTCACAAGTGATGCTCTGGATGCTTCAGCTCAGTTGCCTCCTTTTTAACAACAATGTATGTGCTAGAAAACTATGGTTGACAAAGTTTGGTTCACTGGGTGAACCAAAAAAGGCACCGTTTCAACCAGATTTCTCGTTGCTAGATGGAGTGGAATGAATTGAACTTTTGCGACCTTTCTTAAATTTAACTGAGCACTGAAAATAAACAGGTGAATTAACAAAAAATTAACAGAATGTCGCAAGGCTAAGACTTTCAGAAGAATGCTTGGATTTGGATTTGAATTTAGCAATCATTTTCTGCTGTAAATCCTGTCAAAATTACAAACGTTACTTTAAGTACCTATGACAACACCAAATAGCAACATCTTCAACCAAGTAATCAAATCAGAAATATCACGAGGGAAGAGTCCAAACTCGCTGTACAAAACCTTTCAAGTTCCCTCTAAAGATGTGCGTTAAACAGCGTAAGAGGTTGTCTAAAGTATATGACGGAATGGCAAGACTGAAAGCTTTTCTAACATCATCATATTTTTTGTATGTCCACAATTGAGGTTTTATCGTTGGGTTTACTATGATGAAATCTGAAGGCTACATACTTACTTTGATACTATCTTTTCTCGTTGAAACAGTGAATTTCCATGCATCAAAATTTCCATACTGGAGTTTACTTTCTAACAGTAATAATGGTATGCCAACTACTTGCGAACAATATGTTTGCACTCTCATTAAGTTCAGATTAAGTTTTATAATATCGTTTTTAATATCTTCTCATTCCTGCTTCATTATGTCTTCAAACTTTCCAATAGCTGATCTTGAAGAGCAACACTTCGAGCGAAAGCTGAGAGTCTATGCATCGTCAAAATGCGTTGCGAATAGATCGATAGATGGCTGAGTGTTTCTCATCGACATTTAAAATTCTGATAATCAATATTCAAATTTGTTCAGGTCAATGACTGAAATTGATTTCAAATGAGACGCGTCATGGTCGTACAACGGAAAGAGACCATTCTAGTGCCAGACACCGATTTTTCACATTCAATAAAAGAGCGACACCTCAGACAAAGATTGCGAGAATGATAGAGGACTTTCCTCAAGTGTTCAAGCTCAGTTTAGCTATCTAGGCCTATGCCTATGTAAGTTCTCAAGAGAAACAAGGAGAACATGAATAAAGGCTGCAAAGCTTGTTTGTTATGGCTTCTTAGGCGTCGCAAAGAATTATATGAAGACTTTGCACGATCATTTTTTGTTGCGAGGCCTGTTGAAGATTTTAAAGTTATAAACAGAAAACGTTCTAAAAAATAAGAACTGATATGTTAAATGGAGTGCTGTAATACTTGCTAATTTTACTAATTTCCCAACAACATGGATGAAATATGAGAAAATCATATCCAACAGATAACTGAAAATGTTTTAAAACATTCTTGGAGAAGGCCAAGAATGAGACAATACAAAACTATCTTGACTTGTGTAAAATCACGGCACGAACTAAACTTACCGGCTAGCAGCGACATCTTTTGTTTTCTCGCTTCAGTACAGTAAAATTGTCAACTTGCAGTTCACTTTTATTGAATCTTTGCTACAACAAGACACATTTTTGCTTGCATCGCGCCATCAGATTGCAAGCGCGGGAAACAGTTGACCTCCACACCTTTGAGTTTTGCTGTGTGATGAATATGACGCCATTGCTGAACAGAGTGCTTGCATAATTTTTTGACATAAATTAGAATACATTCACCACAAAACAGCAGGTAGGAACCATTTGTGTAGACTTATGGCATTTCGTCCCTTGTTTCCCTGCGTTCTTTGATTTGCAGATATCACTTGCTCAATAAGGGACTCATTTCATTACTCTTATAAAGTGTAGCCACTTTAGGCCAATATGGTGTGGATCCATATTGACCAATCAAATTGCTAGAATGAGGCCAAAAACAATGGCTATCGTCTTTTAAACCAATCAAGAGGCACCATACTAGAAACGAGACTATTGGCGTTTATTTTCGCGCTTTCGCGATACTGCCTGGCGGTGAATAAACATGGAGGAACCGCAGCTTTGCATAAATATCAAATGCCCGATCGACTTTGGCCGATTCTGAAGCGAATAAATGTCGAAACTCAACAAAACTTTTGGAGGACGTTATTTCAACCCTTTTTAAGGTATTTAATCATTAACCTCGAGTTAGCAAGTGCATTTAGTAGGAAAACGAGCCCAATCCATTTGAGAGCAAAGAGGGCCTAAGTGGAAAATTTTTGGATTTTCCCCACAGCTTTGAAAAAAAGAAAGGCTCGTTATTCTGTGAGTTTTCGAAATAAATTCGAGATTAAAAGTGTTTTAGAGAAAGAATACAGTTTCCCGTCGATTTTTGGCATGCCGAAGCAATTTACCCCTCCCAAAACGGAGTTACGGCCGAAAATGGGGTCGGCCAAAATCTTTTCCCATTTTCACGGCCCCCGCGTTCTGCCCCTGGGGGCAATATTGAGCCCCAAATTGCGGCACTCGACTCCCAGACGACTGGTCTCTTGAAAACTTTTTACCGGTTTGAAATCCGACTCGTAACCATGGAGCATCGACTCCAAACGTAGTGACTGGTCGGAAAATCGACACACCAAAAAGTTTGACCCCCTGTTATGACATCATAATGACCCCCGATTCTCCTGAAACCCCAAAATTCGGATGCGCCGTGGCAAGTTACCCCTTGTCAACCTCTAAAATGCCCTCCAACGCCCCTTCATGATTTTTGTCTGGCACTTGATAGTGACCATTTTTTGAATGGGAATCAATAGAAAACTGCAAATTTGGGAGCAAAAAGGGGTAATTCCTGGCGCATGCGAATAGGGTTTTCTTCCCTTTTACAGATATCTACGTACCATAAGTACTTTGTAGTGTTCTTTCAGATAGACCTATTACAGTTGACAAAATAGACTTGGGGCAAGTCTAGGGAGCAAAGGGCAAAGGTATGTACTAGAAGCTAAGGAATGTACAGGAAATTTGAGACATGCTTTGCTAGAAGATTGATATGTTGAGAATGCAAAAATGTCCTTGAGATTTACATGAAACTAATCTGGGGCAGGGAGATTCTAGAAAGGGGGTCCAAGTTTCATGTTTTCAGATGTATAACGCACAATTTTTAGATATTTGTATTCTTTTTGGCTTAAAAATACAACCCATTTAATGACAAATCGAATTATGTATAAACAAGTTATGTCACAGGCTTGATAACAGACAAGTCCACCTTGCAACTATGAACACCAATACTGTGTGGTTTAGGATCTGAAGTGGATCTGATAATTCGAGTCTGAAGTGATATCCTGAAATTTCTGCAAACCAGAAATCCACAATGCTGAAATTTCATATTCTGGACATAAAATTTTGAAAATCCAAAAAGTGAATGCTCATATATGACAATAAGAGAAATGATGACAAGGAGCTTCTTACGAAGATGGATTCAAATTCTGAATCTTTAACAATCCTGGGGGGATTTGATCAAGGAATGTCATGCTGCATCCTGAGGTGAAAAGCTATTTGCAATCCATTCCCAGAAAATCAACAATTTGCACAAAAATGAGAAACAAATTCATGAAAATTAAGCCCGGGGGGGGTACTTGACTCAAATTTGTACGGGGGTGTGCCCATGAAACTTCTTTTGACCCTGCTCCAGAACTTTTTGCTCAAAATGATAACCTGTTCTAGAAAAAATTTGTGAAAAGTAAACTCAAAAACATGAAAATTGACAGAAAAATGACCCAATCTAGCAGAATGTTCCCCTTTGACATGTTTTGACAACCTGCTCTAGAAAAATTGCCTCATTTTGATACCCTGTGCTAGAAAAAATTGGTGGAACGATACCCTTAAAAATGGCACATTCTCGTCGGACAAATATACTAAGTACCCCCCCCCCCCCGGGAAATTAAGCATTCAAACATTGATGATAAAAATTTGCTGTGATTCCAAAGGCATCTTAAAAAATGTAACTCATTACTCAGAGTGGAATCCATGAAGCCTATGCCACAGATCTTTCTTCTATTGTTTTGGAACAAAAAATCTCGGTCATGAAATTTTTCCAACAGGGAAAAAGCTAAAAATCAAGCTAAGATTTTTTAAAAAAACTTACGATATAGTTTTTATATAACCAAATCTGTTGGAGCTTAATTGTTTGATGTTGTGAAAGATTATTGAACAGTTCACAGCCTACAATTTCCCGCAATTAACACAACTCACTCAACCCCAACCCATGTTACTCCTGCAGACCATGCAATCATTTTCTTTCTGAAGAAACCAATTATATGAGAATGTTTTATAACACTCTAGTCTTTAGTATTATTAGCAAATGTCACCCTTTTTCACTTAATATTATGTCTAAATATTCAATGTCTAAACATGGGAAAGGACCAGGTATATGTCTGAATATTTGATGGCTTCAAAAGCATTGCTGTCAAATGTTCAGGAGGGCACAGGTAATGAACATGGAGATTGCTATATGGAACCTTTGAGAATATCAAACACTAACTCCGAGTTGTCAAAATCTGATAATTTTACAGAAGAAACTTCCAGTTTTGGCCAAAATTCTTAGTTTCTTATTGAAAGTATGTGCAGCATGATCTAACTCAATACCAAGAGCATTTAGAAATATAGGAAACTCATAAGAAATCTCTAGCACAAAAATTAACTAAAAACTACCTACCAGCACTGCACCTAAAACTCCTTATCAAAGATCGTGGAAAGATTTAATAGATTTTGTTCTTCTGAGTTTCTTAGAGGCTCCAATCTTCATGTTATCACTACCTGTGCCCTTGTGATTATTTCAAGATGCACTTTTGAATTTTTCCATATAAGATATACACTTTGTTTTAAAATGGGAGTATGATAACACCTTTCTTATACCTTTAGGTAAAGAGAATTCAAAACTTTTGTTCAATAAAATATAAACGTTTTGACATCAATAGTCCCTGCACCTCTTAATCTGAAGAGGCAGAGGAGCGTGTAAGGTGTTCATGTACCTCTGATGCACTTGTTGCTAAAAAGATAAATATCTACAGTAGCTCCCATATCATTAATAATCTTAAACACGAGCAAGCAAGCATACAATTCTATTCTCTGCAGGATTGGTAATCAGTTAAGTTGTATCAAGAGAGGTTCTTCTGTTAAAATAAAACATGACTTGAGGTTTTTGAAGTTTCAAAAGGGTATCCAATTGCTTAGCGCTGAGATATGCAAAACAGGAGAACAGTAATAAAATGTGATTCAGCAATTGCAAATTTCCATCATGGGGGTACTCCTTTACTATCATGATAATCGAGAGTCCATAGTTCAACTTCCTGCATGAATCTTTCTTATGATCAGAATAATCAAGGTGCTTGTCCAGGTGTAAATCCCAGACATCTATATGATCTTACATGGTCTATCTTTACACCATTCAGCTTTAGTAAGGCAGGGTCATCTGTAGAGCTTGATTGACTGTGTTTGCTGAATAACAAGGCTTTACTTTTCCCTGGATGTGACACTGACTGGTTTTTGGATGTGAAACTGCATATTTCATTAAGATTACTTTGAACATCTGACATGAAACTAACAAATGGGACATTCCATGTGATAATACTGTAGTGTCATCTGCAAACATAGCAACTTCAGCAGGGAAGTTTGCAGGCAAATCATTTACATAAAACAGTAACCAGGCCCGTAGGAAGCAGGGGGTAGGGGGGGCTCAAGCCCCCCCAATAATTTTTTAAAACAATGGTGCTACGTCACATGACTTAATCAGATGTATTGTTCTATATTGTTTTAAGAACAATTGCCCCCCCCCCCAATCCAAAGCTTCTTCCTACGGCCCTGACAGTAACTCCAGCAGTCCCAGAATTGATCCTTGGGGAACACCAATAGATATAGATTTAGTAGAATTTATTGTCTTGTAACTCCCAGTCTAGTTCATGCAAACTTCAAACAAAAAACATCCCATTTGCAATAAACTGTTCATCAATAAATACTGCACCATTTATTGTAAATAAACTCTCCAGCCTAAAGTTGTCACCAAGAGTCACCAAGGGAGGCCTGTAACAAGAAAAAAGACTTAATTCAACAAAATCAGTTAATTTCATAATTATACCTTCACTGGTTTTGAAGCAGTTGACCTCTCCCTTGCTCTCTTATTCTTCTTTCCTCATTCCCTGAATAACTCCTTCCTTGCTTTTTTCAAGACATTTAAGTCTATGTCAGATAGATTTTCGCTTGACAATGTATGTTTTCTACTTTGCTTGGGCTTGGGCAATGGGTCACAATTTTCCTTTTCCCATTCCAGAGAATTTTCAAATAAATTTTTCATTGCAGCCCTGTTATCAGTGGCAGTCAAACCACCTTCTGTTTTTTCTAGTTTTGCTCTCAAACTTATCAATTTTTGTATCTTCCATTTGAGTAACAAACAGGAAAACAAGCGTATGCTATTTTTCAGGGCAATTTTTAAGGATTTTTGAGTGGTGGGGCATTTTTCAAAAGGGCCAACCCTCACCACCAGAAATTGTACAGGGTTTATAGCCCATAAGTTTAGTGCCCAGAGTTTATAGACAGGTGCTTCAGATGTTGATATTCGCATAAAGGACATTACCTCAGCGGCATGGCCAGGGTATATAGGAAAATTCCTGGGGCCACGCCCTTTACTTTGGCTTAGAATGCATCTCCCAATACCATGCTTGCCACAAGCGACAAGAAATTGTTGTTATTTTTGTGAAAGTTGTCCTATGAATCAGAGCAGCAGGAAAATTTTTGAAGAAAGATCCTTTACTTTGGCTTAGAATGCATCTCCTGATATCATGCTTGCTAGTGCTAAAATGGAAGATTTGACATTTCTCGGAAAATTCTTACCCAACCTAAACCCAGCTATTTTCTCTTCGGTTTTAAAGGAATCTCGAGGACCATCTTTCAACAAAAGTTGGGGTGCAATTGCCCCCCATACCCCCCCTCCCACCGTAGCCACGCCACTGCATTAGCTAAGAGAAATTAGCAATTTAACTTCAGGATGAGGAATTGAAATCTTTGCGATGTTTGCAATCCATTACATTTTGCAAAATGTTTATGACATTATGATCACGCTGTTGTGATACCGAATTATTGTTTAGGATTGAGTCTTTAGGGTTCCAGGCTTAGTAGTGGAGCCATTTCACCAAAACATCATATGAATGATGATAGAAAAGGGAATATTCTGGGATATTCTGTTTCTATTTGCCAGCACATTTAACCCCTTTTGCATTTTATGTTCATTCTTTGGAAAAGGCCCTACAGTGGCCTAGGCATTTGGGGTAAAAGTAGCATTTTACTCGTCAGTGGGGGGGGGAGTCATATGGCCTGGTGGGGCAATTCCCCCACCACTGCGTATGTTAAAAAATGCCCTGCTTTTTGGTTCTCACCCACTGAGAAAATTTGCTTTCGTCCAATGTGATACAACTTTATTATACATTGTGAGAACGAGTTCTCTAACTTAAACAGTGTTCTCGCACATACTTTAACATTTGAACAACAGCTTACGCAGCAAGTCGACGAGTACGACATCACATTGGCATGGCAGATAAGAAACAGCCTAAGCCAAAAGCAAAGCTATCCGCTGCTTCCGCCATTCTCGACGCTTTCCATATATTGCAAAGATAACTGTGTAGCTCCACCCAAAGATTCTTGAATGCAATCAAAGGTTCGACGAAAAACTTCAAGTGTACTTACCGAACATCTCTTTCGAAATCACGCCACCATATCTGCTGAAATAAAATAACGGGCGTCGGTGCTGCCACAGCCACGTCCTACTTCACCACACAGCAAGACAGATCAGACGAGGGCAGGTAGAAATTTCGCAAAAACAAACGCAAATAACAGGAGCGTAAATTGTCTGCCGCTGACCATGGCGGACTGGTGACGCGGGCGCCTCCTTCCCATGCTCGCAAGTTTTGTTCCAGTGGAGAAAGCGCGCGGAAAAATGTTGGTTGTCCGAACAAGGAAAGTTGATTAATATACGATATCCTCGTCTCGGCCATCGATAGAGTAGGAACAGAGAAGGAGGTAAGTTTGATTTTTATCCTGGTTTCTTCATAATTTTGTATTCAAACAAATTTTGCTTAGTCTAGGCCGAGATTCACAACAAACAGCCTGAAACGGGCCTAAAATCATGAAGACTCAGATAAATTTGATTGCATTCTTTCAAATCTAATCCTTGCCTCTTGGTAACTGTGATAGATCACAACAATGATATGCAACCAAAACTAGTACAGCCTCATTACTCATGCTACATGAATTGTATGATGTTGAAAAACCCAGATAACTACTGAAACAATCAGAACTTCTGTATGGATGGCTGCTGGTGTCAACTGTCAAAGAAAGTGAATGTAAAAGGGGGTAATGTTTCTCCATATACAGGTTGTGCCGCAGAACAAAGTATATTGCACTGCTTACTAGACATACTAATTAACACAACTGCCATCATGAAAATATGCTGCAAAAATTCCCGTTAGGCTTTTGCACACTCTAAAATGTCCCAAGTTTTCCTTTTTCTCTGTATAGTATTTAGAGAAGTCTTTAAAAAGGGTGCTTTTTTCTCCTACTACAGGTTGTGCCGCAGAACAAACTATGTTGGGTGATAAACTAGACCCACCAATAGATACTTCAGTCATAATGGAAAGTTCCTCTTAAAATTCCCGTTGGGGGTTTTCGCCCCTTGAAGTGTACCTGTTTCTCTATATTCCTATATGTAGAGACTATTGCAATAAGAGAAAAATAGGGGTGCAATTTCCTCTTAATACAGGTTGTGCCGCAGAACAAACTATGTGGGGTGATAAACTAGACCCACCAATAGATACTTCAGCCATAATGGAAAGTTCCTCTTAAAATTCCCGTTGGGGGTTTTCGCCCCTTGAAATGTACCTGTTTCTCTATATTCCTATATGTAGAGACTATTGCAATAAGAGAAAAATAGGGGTGCAATTTCCTCTTAATACAGGTTGTGCCGCAGAACAAACTATGTTGGGTGATAAACTAGACCCACCAATAGATACTTCAGCCATAATGGAAAGTTCCTCTTAAAATTCCCGTTGGGGGTTTTCGCCCCTTGAAGTGTACCTGTTTCTCTATATTCTTATATGTAGAGACTATTGCAATTAGAGAATAATAGGGGTGCCATTTCCTCTTAATACAGGTTGTGCCGCAGAACAAACTATGTTGGGCTATAAACTAGACCCACTAATAGATACTTCAGCCAAAATGGAAAGTTCCTCTTAAAATTCCCGTTGGGGGTTTTCGCCCCTTGAAGTGTACCTGTTTCTCTATATTCTTATATGTAGAGACTATTGCAATTAGAGAAAAATAGGGGTGCAATTTCCTCTTAATACAGGTTGTGCCGCAGAACAAACTATGTGGGGTGATAAACTAGACCCACTAATAGATACTTCAGCCAAAATGGAAAGTTCCTCTTAAAATTCCCGTTGGGGGTTTTCGCCCCTTGAAATGTACCTGTTTCTCTATATTCCTATATGTAGAGACTATTGCAATTAGAGAAAAATAGGGGTGCCATTTCCTCCTAATTGAGGTTGTGCCGCAGAACAAACTATGTTGGGTCATAAACTAGACCCACCAATAGATACTTCAGCCATAATGGAAAGTTCCTCTTAAAATTCCCGTTGGGGGTTTTATCCCCTTGAAATGTACCTGTTTCTCTATATTCCTATATGTAGAGACTATTGCAATTAGAGAAAAATAGGGGTGCAATTTCCTCCTAATAGAGGTTGTGCCGCAGAACAAACTATGTGGGGTGATAAACTAGACGCACTTATAGATACTTCAGCCATAATGGAAAGTTCCTCTTAAAATTCCCGTTGGGGGTTTTCGCCCCTTGAAGTGTACCTGTTTCTCTATATTCCTATATGTAGAGACTATTGCAATTAGAAAAAAATAGGGGTGCCATTTCCTCTTAATACAGGTTGTGCCGCAGAACAAACTATGTGGGGTGATAAACTAGACCCACCAATAGATACTTCAGCCATAATGGAAAGTTCCTCTTAAAATTCCCGTTGGAGGTTTTAGCCCCTTGAAATGTACCTGTTTCTCTATATTCCTATATGTAGAGACTATTGCAATTAGAGAAAAATAGGGGTGCAATTTCCTCCTAATAGAGGTTGTGCCGCAGAACAAACTATGTTGGGTGATAAACTAGACGCACTTATAGATACTTCAGCCATAATGGAAAGTTCCTCTTAAAATTCCCGTTGGGGGTTTTCGCCCCTTGAAGTGTACCTGTTTCTCTATATTCTTATATGTAGAGACTATTGCAATTAGAGAATAATAGGGGTGCCATTTCCTCTTAATACAGGTTGTGCCGCAGAACAAACTATGTTGGGTTATAAACTAGACCCACTAATAGATACTTCAGCCAAAATGGAAAGTTCCTCTTAAAATTCCCGTTGGGGGTTTTAGCCCCTTGAAATGTACCTGTTTCTCTATATTCCTATATGTAGAGACTATTGCAATTAGAGAAAAATAGGGGTGCAATTTCCTCTTAATACAGGTTGTGCCGCAGAACAAACTATGTGGGGTGATAAACTAGACCCACTAATAGATACTTCAGCCAAAATGGAAAGTTCCTCTTAAAATTCCCGTTGGGGGTTTTCGCCCCTTGAAATGTACCTGTTTCTCTATATTCCTATATGTAGAGACTATTGCAATTAGAGAAAAATAGGGGTGCCATTTCCTCCTAATTGAGGTTGTGCCGCAGAACAAACTATGTTGGGTCATAAACTAGACACAATGACTAACACTTCATCCATGATGGCTAGTTCCCCTTGAAATTCCCGTTGGGGTTTTTAGCTGCTTGCAATGTGCCCATTTCTCTATATTCCTATATGTACAGGGTGTCCCAAAAAATTGTGCCCCGTTTGCCTGAAGATTGCCACAAAACGGCAAAAGATTTTTGACAAAATTTTGCTTGATGGTGCGCTTCAGATATTCAATTAAAGTTTGCTACCAACCCTGTAAAAATCCGTTGTAAAATGATGGAGCTATGACCTTTAGGAGACCAAATTTGCCGGATGACTGAAACCAGCGGTCGGCCATTTTGTCTTACTATTTTACAGCGATGACAATAGCTTCATGGATTAAATGAAACAGCAGCCTCCAATTTCATAGCTCTCGTGAGAATTCCAATCATCATCAGAGAGTTCAACCATTTCATACCTCACAAAAACTATTTCTCGCAGCACATGAAGCTATTTATCACTGAAAATAGTAAGACAAAATGGCTGACCGCTGGTTTCAGTCATCAGGAACATTTGGTCTTTTGAAGGTCATAGCTCCATCATTTTTCAACGGATTTTTACGGGGATGGCAGCAAACTTTATTTGAACATCTGAAGAGCAACATCATATAAAAGTTTGGCGAGAACCTTTTGCCATTTTGTCGCAATCTTCAGGCACAATTTTTTTGGGACACTTTGTAGAGACCATTGCAATTGGAGAAAAGTAGGGGTGCAATATTCTGATATCTTCAAGTACCTAATGACAGGTGTTACACATAGGGTAAAATATGCCTTGTTTAAAATATTTATAAACACTTATAAAAGTATTTTAAAGAACTTAGTAATTTATATATCATTGAGAAATCTCATATTTTTATCATAGAAAAAAGGACAATTACAAATTGGATGGAGACAAGAGGCTCTCACCATACAAAATTCAATGATTTGATAAAATGGGTGGTAGAACAGAATGGTGTATATGCTATTAAAGTGCCACTGAAGTGTGTTAGTCAAAAAAATGTTAATACGATCCCTAATGGAAAAATTATCGATGATTCGATTGATGTAAATATTTTTTCATTTTGGTGCCGGGAAATGCCATTTTTTGGGGTGTTTTTACCCCTTGGTCTTGCGAAAAGAGCCTGGGCCTAGTGACGTAAATTGATTTATCAAGCGTTCCATTCAATTCATCACACACGAAGACACCACTGTGAACGACTGGAAGGAAGGTTCCTGGCTGCCAATGTGCCGTGAGGAAAAGTGAATATTATTGCATGTTTTGCTGAGACTTTGGAGATAAATTGGATTCCAATCGCATCAGTAGTACCAAGTGACCACGGGATGATAAATAACAAATGCTGCGGAGTGATGTAGCCGGTTTAAAACTGTTTGAAAGCCGCCGTTTATTGACGATGATTTAGGCCCTCTTGCCCGTATCAAATTCAGGGAAGAGGCGATGATGGCGAGATTGGAAGCATCAATTACGGCATGTTGGGAGATCAGATATTCCAATTAATGGACACCTGGAAGTGCTTCTACAATTAAATGGTGAGAATTTGTGCTTGAATGCTTTATTCGTTTTTCTTTCATGTGTTGATATGATAGGTCATTTGAATTGGTGTTCGTTGTGATTGTGAGGCTTTTCACCACCACTTGAGCAAACTTGTCTTGACCAGAAGCACGAAGGGGATCAGATATGAGTTTTCTGCAAACTTATTAAATCAGCAGTAACCTAAAAGGAGCGAATTAAGTGAGCCTAAGATGGTATGAAACTGAACATGATTTTTGTTACCAGGATTTGCGGTTATCTGTTATTATTGCAATAAATAGAAAATCAAGGTTTGCCTGTAAGGTAGCCAATGTAGAAACATGAAGTTTTGCCTTTTTGTCACTATTGACTGTGGTTGGTAAGCCAATTCAGAGTTAAATGTTTTGTTATTTATTGTTATTCAGGTCCAACAAATCTGGTATAAACATTGCTTAGAGCATGGTTGACTCCAATTGGATGAGAATATTTCATGCAAAATGGCCTAGAACTTGAACCCTGCAGGACAAGCTGGAAATTCAAAATTTTATGGATACCAAAACATTTTACAAGCAACTGAAACTTTGCCGCTGATGCTATATTGTATTGCATTGTATTGTATAACAAGAAAAGAGTGTGGCTTATCTTAAACAGTGAATTCCACACATGGCAGCATATATTTTTCTCAGCCCAAAATTCTGAGTCTAACACAGTCTCTTGGCCTCACATCACAATACCTGATATTTCTTGTCACAGTAAAAAATAAGTTCAGCTTTTGTTATGTGGTTTCATAAAAAGTTGATAATAGATTGCAGAAGATTAAAAGGAGATGAGGTTGGAATCATCCTAAATATGTTTTCATATTAAAGGGGCATTCCTCGAATATTAAATGCATGCAGAGATTCATTTTGTGATCCCGATCGAGAAACAGATTATGTCAGCCCTCGGAAATCGTTTTCCTTTCCTCGATCGCACTTCTCAAACGCGAGATATGGAAGGAAACATTTGACCAATTTTAATTTCAAAACCCTACTATTTTATGCATCGTTCTCGGCGAACAAAGGTAGAATGTTTTTGTCCGTCGGTCGGTCATAGGCGAGTCTTCATAGGCTCGTTGCGCAACGCTCGTTAAATTGAGTTTGAATGTCCTGTTGTATTCGTTCATTCATGTGTCCATGGTCGACTACGCGAAAGAGAATTGATCGGTTTTACCGAGAATTCTCGTTTTCTGTCTCGGATTCAAATTCCAGGATATGGCTGAGTTCTCGGTCTCTATTTTGAAAAATACCTGTTTCGTTTTTGGCCGGTTTGAGCTTTATTCAAGTTGGAGAAATATTGGAAAATGTTTATGATGATAAGCATGTTCGTTTTAAAAGCAAACAACGCAGTTCACCGATATCCAGTTTTTTTCTGCGGAATGCCCCTTTAAAAGTGAAAAAATTAACTCAGACTTTAGGGCCCAGCTGCACAATAGCAGTAAATCCTTTTGCTAAAATGAAAGGTATGATCTGTTTCAAGTGAGGATGGTAGTATACTCTACAATATAAAGTTAGTTTGAAGGATTTGGGAAAACCAAACTCCAAATAACATTTCTCAATTATGTATGATATTCAACCTAATGTCTCATTCTATTCCTGCCCTGACCATCCTCCGCAGGCAGCCCAGGGGTCAAAAAATTGCTTGTACAGATGCCTCAGGGGATGGGGCAAGTCTTTTGGCAAATGCCCAGGACTTGGCACTGAACACATGCATACTCCCAAAAACTTTATAAGCAAACGCTATAATCACTACTATTACCAAATGCCCCTGGAAGCAGGGGAAAATTTGCAGTCAAACGCATGGGGGCCAGGAATATTTTATGAGCAAATACCCAGGGGTGTCCCAGGGAAATGACCAGAGTAGGAATTGAATGAAACATAGGTGCACACCAGTTTCCAAATGTTGTAAAATAGGCCCTGTATGCAGTTGTTGAGTTCTTTACATGTCCTTCCTCATATGCAAAAAATGTGAGTTGTATTTAAGAAAGTTAACAAACAAACTGTGGTTCTATCTGACATTGGTATTGACATTATACCAAAGAGTTCCAATCAGGGATATCAGCAGGGAAGGGTTATTTTTATTTACAAAATTGTCTTTGCTCTTCATCAGGCATATTTAAACTTGCAACTGTGTTTTTGTCCTGCCCTACTTCAGTATTTCTTTTAAAACTTGCATGTAGGTTAGAAGGTAGCAATAATCCATTTAACGTCATTACTGCTTATTTTCTGTTACTTTCTTACTGAGCATGTGTAGCCAAACTGAAGAAAAATATTGGTAGATTAGGGGCCATCACCATAGCTTCTCATACTCACAGGTTGAAGAAAATCACAGGAAGTGTTTGTCAAATTCTCTGGATACAACTTAGTGAACATTACACATATTTTTTACAAGAAACCAGCCATAAGAAGCTCAACTCTCAGGTCGCCAAACCATTAAGAAACTCCAGTTCTAGGAAAATTTAACTTAAGAAACTGTTTATTCCAATAAAGAAACTCCTCAGCTTAATTTTACTTCATTTTTACTTGTAGCATATTACTCGGAAGGTGCCTGAGCTTTTATCAGAAACATAGAAAGGGAGGACACTGGGGGCATGTGCCCCCCCCCAAGATTTTGCAATAAAAAGAGTGTGCTTTCTATTTTCAGCAAGTGCCCCTTTAGCTTTATGAGAAAGATGCCTTTGAAGTGTCATGCCCCCCCCAAGTTTGAGATGCTTCCTACATCCCTGCCTTTTATAAGAAAGAATCTGAGTCAGTACTGAAAGTTTCTTAAGGTAGCAGTTAACCCTTAGAAGCCAAAAACTTTACTTACAAATAACTCCAATTCTTTGCAGAGCATTTCCCTCAGATTTTCAGGAAAGCTTGGAATGGTAGATCAAATTAGAATTTTGGCAACAAAAAATTTCTAAAGACAATCGTTTCCATGGAAACGGTCATTATTGTTTCAGAATTTTTTTACAAAAATGCCATTAATTCTCACCCAGTTTGAGATATTTGGCTGAAATTCCCACCAAAGGTGTGTTTTATAATGACCTATGCAATGAATTATCAATTTTGTAAAATTTCATCACAAATTGGACAATAGTGACCGTAGTAATGTTTCCATGGCAACTGGGCGTGTTCCGACAAATTTTCAAAATTTATTTTATTCAATGCGTAGATCAACATTTGAGAAACCTTTGGTGAAAATTTCATTAAGATCTCACTGATGTTATAAAATTGGCAATGGTTTTAGCTTTCATGACTGGCAAAAACAGCCTTTTGAGAAAAACAGCCTTAAAGTTGAAGAAGTGCTTTTCATTGGGTTTTGATCCAATTGTGAATCATAAACACTGATTTATGTCAATAAAGTTCACTTATAGTGTCTTCCTTTCTTATGATAAATCAATAGACCAATTTGCAGTTCTTGGAAAATAATCTGTGTCCATTGATCCTGTGTAAAAGAATGCATTTTGGGAAGCAAAAAAACGCAAGCTTTTGTTGCAAAATAGTGTTTTTCTTCCCATACTGTTGTGCGCACAGACAGTTATTAAAGCTGTGAACTAGTTTATTGTCTCTGGCTCTGCAACAACAAATTGCACTTTTGGCTGCCTTTGATTCAACAGTACTGTTTTATGCCTTGAGCTTTGAAGCTGTTTTTAGTTTCTGTCCTTCAAAAAATGATATCTTGTCTTTGTATTTGCCACATTCATTGTACCAAACCCCAAAAGCAAAGCACCACTTGAATTGATAGTGGAACAGAACTTGCTAGTGGCACAGAAGAACAGAACATGCTGTAATGCATTCTTGACCTTCCTTGATTGACAAGCTTAGGACATTCTCAAATAGGCCATTAGAAAGTTTCTATGCAGACATGATTTGTTTTGAATCTTCAGCTTTGACAACTTTGTCTGTTTTTACTGCTGGCCTGTGCTGTGTGTGTGGTGAACTGGAGTTTCTGAGTCATCATGATCATACCAATAGGCCCAGCTGTGGTAGCCCCTCCAAATATACTTCATTCTGTCCATTCTCAACCATTTTTGCTTGTTCTCTATCTGATTCCTGTTTCTTCTTGGCGTAAAAAACTTTCCTTTTCCTATGTTTCTTACTCCTGAACTTCATGTAATCAGTGGCCTTTCCATCTGTGTGCATTCTCCTGCTCTCCCTCCATTTTCTCAGCACAAAATACCATTTTGCGGTGTTGTTGTTGCTAGAAGGGACGAGTCATGTGACTGGAAGAGACGGAATGGAACCCAAGAGCTTAGAAGGGAGGAGTTTTGGACAATTTTTGCATGAAATTTTCGAAACATTCCCTAGTAACCACAAAAACAGTTGGTTGCTTGGGAAAATTTTTACGACCTCTTCATATTAATCTTAATTTGCAGCAAATATCAACACCCATATAGGCTTGGGGACTATTTTATCTTCAAAAAGAATAAATTTACTATAAGATGACACCAATTCCCAAACTTGGCACAAAATTCCGAAATTCCAAAATTCTAAGGGTTAACTGCTACCTTAACATCATCAGATTTGCAGTTCTCAGAGTGAAAAGTTTCTCAAAGGTTTCAACAACCTTTGTATTTATGGCCTTTGCCTTTGTGAATATTTGAAAGCAACATTTGTTGAAGCCTTTCCAGTGTTAGACATTTACTCAAGTACCTCCTGAGTAATATCAGACAGAAAACAAGTGAAAATAAAGTACAAATATGACGAGGATGTCCTTTATTAAAACTTGATAGTTTCCTAAGTTATATGTTCCCAGTATTGGAGTCTCATAATTTTGGAGGATCTTAGAGTTGAGTTTCTTGTAAGCAGTTTCTCATAAAAAGCATGTGTAAATGTCTAAAAAATAGAGGCTTCAACAACTTTGTTTTGAAATTTTCACAAGTGCATCGGTAGTAGACATGGAGATTGTTATATACAGTAGAACCTTGAAATCTGATAATTTTAAGAAACTCAATACTGGTTCAAATTCTTAGTTTCTTCCAAAATAAGTGGTTTAATTTTGCACTGAAAGTACATTATCCAAGGCACAGGAAAAGAGAGTTTGATCTCAAGATTTTATTCCTCTTACTACTCTTATTGGTACCTACTCTTACAAGATCAATGGCAGGCAGCATTATACTCCATAAATAAACAAGGGTTAAACTAACTCTTTGTCAAAATATATGTAACTGTTTCAGTATCTGGAGGCAGTGAAGGCTGTCGTCAGGTCACCTTCATTTTCAAACCCAATTCTGTTTGCACTGAGATCATTTTTCATCAAAGAGATTATTGAACAGATATGTCAAATGAGTTCTGCATCTGCTCTTCATCTTGGTTGACTTGATCTTTCATTTCATCTAAAATATCAAATAAAAATCATAACTCAATGGACAGCAGTCCGTTAACAAGAGCCAAAATAACTGCATCTGCTTTGCTTTTTTATTATTTAGGTAATAGGCACCATATGAGTGGTAAACAAAACCGGTTTCCACCAGGTTGAGAGCATTTTCCTTTCTGTATTGGTTTGGAAACTAGGACCACAAAAGGCAAGGAACGGTCCTCAGAATTTGGGGTCAGGAGACCGACCTGTTACTAGCTGTGCATCCACAGTGCTTTCATTCAAATCAAATCTGAAAATACCATTTCATTCATTATAATTCAAAACGGTCCTCGATACTAAACTTAAAACAATCACTGCATCGATATGCTATACCGTCAAATCTCAGAGAGCAGCAACACAAGCACAACAAAACTTGCACCCACCTGAAGGAATGAACTCGGGATTTTTTCTTCGCTTCTCAGAGCAACACAGCACAATCTCTCAGCTTCCAAACGTTGATACTATGTTGATCTTACGACGTCTTAGCAGTCTAATTTCGTCAAAAGGCAAGTGTAAAATGAAAATCAATGTTCTCTGCAGCAAACAGGCTTGTCGAGTTAGTTTTGTTGCTTCAGCTGCCAATAGGGTTATTACCCTTTTGCGTAGATACCATGCTTATACCAAGTTCTCGATGATTCTGCTCTTGTTATGGAAGTTTTCCCGAGAACCTGCGAGCTCGTGATTATATCTCATGCAGCTGGCGTTGTTAAAGTCACCAGAAAGTGGCATTTTCTGCTTTTTAAAACAGTTTACCAGAGGCTTCGCGTCGAGCTTCGCGTGACTTCCAGGCTGAACTGCAGTTAAAAACATACCACGCCACAGCGAGTGATAAATCAAAGTACGTCACACATTCCTGTTTGGCCGCGCATTATTTTTCGCACAAAGAAACTTGATAATTGGCACTTTAGGGCTTAAAATATGATACTTATAGAAACAATATACAGGAAATAATTACATCATTCGATTCAGCGGCTCTTGTTTATTCGTAATCATTACAAAAATGGCATTATCAAAATTTTCACTACTACACTTCAGTGGCACTTTAAGCAATATTAATTGAAGAAGAACTAGCTAAACAAGGACATTCAGTATGCCAAATTTAGAAACACTTAAATGACAGTATCTGTCAACCTTCTTTTATAATTCAATTGACTGTAATTTACTCATTGAAGAATGGTATTGATCATAACATGGTCTTGTACTTATTCTGTCTAAAACCTATGCTGAAACTTTGACATCATTGTATGATGTTGCACTTGGAAGAATTAGAAAATTCAAATGGGGCATACTGTTCTTGGGATAATATTTGTTATAAATTTTTAAACGTTAAGGCTGATTTCCAATCACTGGAATTTTCAGAGCGGGCAGAATTTCTATTGTATGCAAGAGAAAATGTCGCTCTGAAATTGAAAAGAAAGTTACGGCTGAGTGACCTTTTATTGTCTAAAATTCTACCCGCTCGGAAAACTCCACTGACTGGAAATCAGCCTTTAAGAAATTTATCCAGCACTGAAAGCTTTCAGAATTTTTCTCATTTTTGACCATAGTGACCATTTTTCAGTCTGGACTATATTGAAGAGACAGCAAATAATGAAAAATAATTGCAACAAGTAAGATGAAATAAGATGGTTTGTAAAAATCAGGTCAATCACCTAAAAACCTTTAAAGAAAGATACTGTAAAAGTCCAGTGTAAACAAATTTTTTAACAGTTAACATAGCTCTGTATGAAATAATGCTGAGTTCAGATGTGTAAAATGGGCTTGCTGGCATAAAGCATAATTGAAAAACAATTTTTGCCATGGTGAATGGAATTGGGCCATTAATGAGGGTGCAGCTCAAATCTGTTCAAAATTGTTATTTTGTGATGAAAATTGTTATTTTATAATGAAAATTGAAACAGGTGATATTCATAATCAATTTCTGAAGAAATCTTAGAGCCGTTAATTTTTGGGTAGTGAACTGCGTAATTTTAACATCACAATATAGATGATGAAGTCACCTTAGGCTCTGACCCAAGACACACAAATCAGCCTATATAATGAGAGGTGGTAGAAGGCCCATAACAAAGAAAAATTTGATGGCAAATCCAGTGGTCTGTTAAAGTGGGGGATGGGGATTTAGCTGTTAATGGCACAATTCCATTAACTGTGGCAACAATTGTTTGTTGACTCATAACGTTTCACCGTTATAACATTGATAATATGATGACATAGATAGTGCACGCATACGATCCATGAAGACCTGAACGTTGTAACTGAGGTTTCCCTATGCTTGCAATGAATGAATGTCCAGTATGGTACCGTTAGATATCTCATCTCTGATAGTTCCAGCATTGTTTCTAATCTTTTTTTGGCACACCATTTATTCTGTTTTACTGTGGGATCTATGTGGATCTTCATATAACTTTTGAAACAATTCCATGATTATTTATGGCACCAGAAAACTGAACATTCTCTTTATTGCAGTTACTATACTACTAGCAATATAAGATTAAATCTAACATCATATTCAGTGTTGTTCATTCTCCAAGCCAAGGTTCCTTTTTAGGCCATGCTGCTGTTTATTGATGTTAGATCAAAGTTTGAACTTCTACTTCAAACCATTATTGCAGAAAAAAGCACGTGTCATCGCAACTCCACTCATCGTATCATGTAGACTATCTGTTAGTGTTAATCAGGCCATTACTATTAATAGGTGGTCGCTTTAGTATTACAAGTTCTTGCAAGAGTTGGTCGAAAAGCTCAGTCTTCTTTCACGCTCCTCCTTTGCTGGCAGGATAAAAAGCAACGAACCCAAACGGAGTAGTCGTCTAGTCTAATAATGATCAAATAAGAGCTCAATTTAAACAATAACATCCAATCTGTTTCTGTACCAGCCTGCATCCACAGCTCTTTCCGACGATTGATAACAAAGTAACCGAATAATTATCGAGGCAAACTGTGTTTAAATTAAGTTTCACAACACTTCACATGAATGAAGAAAGTTAGGCCAATGGCCACTCCACTCGCGTCGCGTTAAATCAGTCTTGTAATCATTGATCCCCTGTGCGCTCTTCGCGCATGGCAAATGCAATTTTCCCTCCTGTTAACGCAAATCCTAGAATCATGATGAGACCGAGGCTGCAAAACAGGGGGCCCACTTTATAAGAGTAATGAAATGAGTCCCTTATTGAGCACAACCCACTCTCACGGCAATTATATCCACTATGAGAATAGGTAAAACCAAGCATTTATATCCATAGTGCATATATTTACTGTTCCTCTTTGTTTTGGTTCAAGCTTTCTGCGCATCACTAAATTTATGTAATGGCGGCGATATTGTGGAAGCTGCGACGAAACTGACAACGAATCTGTCAAGTGATAAACGTTTTGACGATGGATGAAGGTCCAAGTGTAAGTTATCTATTTACATTAGACCTTAATAAAGGTTATTTCTGATAATCTGCTTTGCAGGTCGTGTGGTATGTTAAGCCCCAGCGCTATAATAAAAATAGGCCTAAAACTAAGCTAATTAATACCGCTTTACAAACAGTACTACAGAGTTTGTTGATCATTTGAGAAACCTGCTCAAGATTTTAAAGCCCCCAGAAAGAAAGCCTTTTTAGATTTTTATAATGAATTTAGGCCTAGCTCTGTTTCTTTGAATGAAATCTCGTAATTTTGCACGTATAGTTTTGCATGCACTGCACGGGGGAGGCCTGGTTGGTTTGAGTCAGGTTCACTCACTGTAAACAGATAAAACATTTTAATGCATATACCTGACCGGGCGGACAGGTCTCATCCCAAAAGAGTATACAGATTTGGTTGGGTGCAGCTATGCACCAGGGTGCATTCCATGTAAAACCTACGCCGAAGGTACGCCGAGCCCTAAGCTTTCGTACGCCAGGTATTTTCAGGGAGAGAGAATACACGTCATATATATTTGATCATATCAAAAGAGACTGCTAATTCACATAAGAAAAGATCGAGGACAACTTCACAATAACGCCAAGGTAGGCAGATTTTCGTATGCCGTTGCGCCAAGAGCCGATTTTGTTGAAAAAATGACGCCGCTACGCCGACAAAAAGTCAGGTCTACGCCGAAGATCTTCGGGCCTAAGTACATGGAATGCACCCTGGGCTATGCAGTGCAGGCCAATTGGAACAAAATTCATATTGGGGGGTTCATGCGAGCGGAGCGATGAAGAATGGGGGTCTTGCTGCTTGCCCGCTGGGAAAATTGTCATCGCCACACCCTTGAGATCGTTGGAAAAGGCCCTATTTTTGGAGAATTAGCCAATTAAAAAGGCAAAGGATCAAGGCTGATGGGGGTCTTTCCGTGGGAATTTTCAAAAATGGGACTTCAATTTCATGAGGCTTTACTATAGATTATATTTGAATTCCATAATATTAAAGATAATAGCTTGATAAATTCTAATAACTTCCTTGAATATAGATAAGCTTGAATCTTCTTTTCCACGAGATGGGCTTTCACAGCCTTTTTTACTTACAAAAGTGAGCAAACTTCAGCAAATTATTGGGGGGGGGGCTGAAGCCCTTCTCAGCCCTCCCGCTTCCGGCGGGCTTGCTGTGTAACTTTAGCTTTAATCAATAATGACCAAAATATCTAATCCTTAAAACTCGTGGAGCTTTTTGGCCTTTTCGCCTGAGAAAAAAAATTCATGAACTACATAACAATTAAAAACTGAAATTAAAAAAAAATTAAGAAGCTGCAGTGGGCGATGGGGGGGGAGGGGGGAGGGTGGTGACTTCTGGCAAAATCTCGTTCAAAATCGGCGTGCACACAAATTTTTTGAGAAAAATCTTGTGTGTGCTACTGCCACACTCTGCAGACTGGCACATGTACAAAGCTGCAGTTGTTGAGAATGTAAATTTATTTTGGTTTCTTAGATAGCCCAGAATGTATCAGTATTATTTATAACTTTTTTTCTTATCAAACCAACATATTTCTTTGAAGGAATTGAGGAGAAAGAAGGTGAAAAAACCATGCTCATTTGCAGAAGCTTTGGCAGATCTGGATGACTTTAGTGTCCCAAGAAAGAAACCCACAACTGTAAAGATTTATAATCAGCTGAAAAACTGTGAGACAGGTCAATACCAAGTTAAGCCAAGGAAGGTTTATGCAGGGAAGAAAGAAAGGCCTGCAAAAACAAACCGACAGCCATGTAAGTTACGAATTCATTTTAATTCATAGCAGATATACAGTAAATCTATACTAATGCTCACAACTTGGGACCATGGTATCTTTCTACAAGATATAACTTCCATCAACAAATATTCAAATGCATAACAACATCTTTGATGGTCATAATTGTTGGCTGAGCTCAACTAATTCTTTTTGAGTTCATTTACAAGCCCCTTCATGCTCTTGTTACAGTACTGTATGTTGACTTTGAAAAGAAGGCACCTTTCAGCATATGGAAATGCAAGTCAAGAGACTTGAAGCATTCATTTTGCAAAAGTTAAGCCCTTTTATACAAGAATATTTAACCTAGTTAAATTTCTCAGCATTTCAATACAGTAGATCCTACAGATACAGTGGTTCTTAAAATGAAATTTTTACACAAAACTTCTTCAAAATCTTTTTCATCATTCCAAAAGGCCAGCCCACTGTCTCGTATGCAGCCAGCACAAATGAGGACCTTGGTGAGCCAATTGATATTGGCAGTGGTTTGTATTTTTGTTGTAGATATATACATTGTGAATTTATTATTTTCATCATCTTCCTTGTATTTGTTATGCTCCTCTTAAAATATGCTTTGATACTGTAGGTATTTTGAAAACAACATGCACATTGACATCACAAGCGTTCTCAAGACTTCTTTAAAATTTGCAAGAATTCTTCACATTTTCACTAGAACTCTTGAACCATTTAAAAAGACTGTACATTTTCTTGAACAAGTATCACCAAGAAATAAAAATGTTTTTAACGAATTCTCAAACAGGACAAGTCTTGTGTGCACTGCATGTACTCCATATGATATGTGATCTATGTATATATAAAAGCTTACAGTATTTCATAGGAGCATAATATACATGGAAGAATATTATATTTCAATAGAAATATACCAACATGACTTAAAACCAGGATCTAGAATAAATTTACACTGCTTCCCCTTCCCATTTTCCTAATTTATCCTTATTTCAATGAAATTTGATATTTTTCAAAAATTGAGCTAGATATCTATACAAAGGATTACTTGTTATATTCATATTTATGAAAGTTACCAACATCAGCTTTTGTTATCAACTGCATACTGTGGATGATTTTTTCCAGATAATGTTATATTAGAAGAAAGAAATGTTACTGCTGAATTTTTGGAAACTTTGGACGAAATAGAGCAACAATTTCCACAGCAGTTTCAGCAAAAAGAATGGACAAGAAGGAAGCAGAACCTTGAGGAAAATTGGTCAACTTCAAGATCAATGTTATTCAGTTGTCTCCTCCTTAAAGAATGCATTCCAGAGGATAAAATCGGATGCAGCAAATGCAAAATAAATGTGGCCATTCTTCGCTGTGCTGCTTGCAGAGAGTTGCTGTGCTTTGAGTGTGACATTGATGTACATAATATCCATCATTTTCATGACAGAGAAACATGGCATAATGGCTTTTACCAAGGCATAAGCAACAATCATACAGTCATTGATGGTGCTCTGGCCCCTATCGGTATGTTATCTCACTTCAAATACCCCTGCATGACATATCAATTTAGGATGTGTTGTGATTTTTTATTTTACTACTCAAAATACAGCAACTATCCATAAACTGATAGTCAGGGCCAATTTTTCCAGAACAATAAAATTATACCAAAAATCCTTGAAGCATCTTGATTTTCATCAATATGATACAAAGTAGCATTCCTGTATAAAGGTGATATTTTTAATGACAAATCGTAAATACCTTGCAGTATGGT
Source organism: Aurelia coerulea (assembly GCA_039566865.1). Classification (NCBI taxonomy): domain Eukaryota; kingdom Metazoa; phylum Cnidaria; class Scyphozoa; order Semaeostomeae; family Ulmaridae; genus Aurelia; species Aurelia coerulea. The sequence goes on from CM076945.1 coordinate 19,539,298, forward strand.
GAAAGATGTAAGTACACTGGTGCTAAATCTTGAAACAACCCCAATGAGTCTAAAATTACACCTGTTCTCCACCATCTACTTGAAATCTTTTTTTTGCTTTTGCATCAATCAATCAATCAATCAATCAACCAATCAATCAATCAATCAATCAATCAATCTCAAAATATTTGTTCAAGATGCTTCAAATTGAATAATATATTTTCAAAATAGGAGGTGCAGCTCTCCCCTTGACTAGTTTATCTACTGAGAGAGCTCCTCCTCTAAGAAATTCTTTTCCATACCAATTTCTAAGGTCTCTGTATATGATCTTATTGTTTAAAATTGTCATTGTAATCAAATGTAAAGATTTTTGTTTTTGTTTCAATTTTGAAATGAAACTGAACCAACTGAACTGAATTTCATCTTGATCAGTTATATACAGTGGGTGCCTTGTAATCACTGGGGAAGAATCAAATTTTGAAACATTTGAAAAGGTTTAGAATATATTTTTAAAGTTCTATTAATGCTGTTTCAAGAAGGCTGTTAATGATTTTTCACCAGCGGGTGTTTATTACTATATATACTACAGTTAAGACCGAAAGTATTTTCAATGGCTATATTTGCTAACCAATTCACAAGATATTTCTTTCCTTGAAATGTCTCTTGTAGCACTTGTTTCAGCCTTTTGTCACATTCTTACGAAACTTCAGCCACAGTAAAATTGGTACTCAAATAGAATGATGCAAAATACTCTGAATTTGGCATAGGTATCAATAATTTCGGGCTTAACTGTATATGCTGTAGTATTATTTATATGTATATTATATGCAACTTAGTTGAAAGAAAAGATTAATAGTGATTTCATAGCATCTTATGGTATTACCGCGAGATCACTAAACACCAATCATATATCATACATTGCACACAGTGTTTATAAAACAATACAACTGACTAAAAATACATAAGACGGACAAGCAGAAACAATATGGTATCATGGCTCATTCTTTTTTCTTCAAATAAGTTTACTCTTTAAATAGCTTTGCATGTCTAGCACTGGTGAAAAATATTTCAAATGATTAACGTATGATTGCTACCTTTTTTTGACAGAGAGACCACTCCCAGTTTGTTGGCCTTCACAATGTCAAGCTTGCAAAGATGAAACAAGCATCGATCGTATATGTGTTGATTCAAAAGTCACTATTATCACAACAAATGGTTTGAAAATACATTTACACATATATCTGCTTGTACATTAAAAATGTTATTATAGTAATACAGTAGCTTCATTTGCTAAATTGCAAAAATATCAGTATTGCTAAATGGAAAACTTTACGTTTGAAATCCCAAATAACATGAGTGTTTGATAATCCACAACAACATCAACAGTTTAGATTTCTAGCTCTTGAAAATCGCCCATAACTGAGGTGTACATCGACTAGCCAGAGTAACTTTGACAAGAACTAAGCATTATCAGATGAAGGCACGCTGTCGTGGATATGATTGGCCAGTTGTGATGTACCAGCAAAAGACACGGCCTCTGAATCATTGGCAAGCCTTTATGCTCTTGGATCATACTTTGTTTCGAGAGTAAAGGGATTTCGATAATTATCACCATCGTGAATTTCTGTATTCAGCAAAATTATTGAAACCTGCCTAATTCTGTTCTTTCGCGTTGTCTTAATTCATCCAATCAGTGCCACGATGGTGTGCCTTTAAGCTGAGTAGTTCCCTGTGCATTGGCCATATCCAAGAGTGTTCATTGTATAATTATTTGTTATACTGTAGGTCGCTTTGAATTCAATGATGTTTTATTCCGCTGTACGAGCTGCTTTAGTCAATTTGCTGGCTGTACACAAATGGCAATGATCATGGCAGGATTTTGGCCATCAAGCCCTCAAAAATCGGCCACATTTTATACAATGGATCTGTTGCAACTGTGGGAAGAACTGAGTAATAATTCTCCAGGCACATCACTGTCTTCGTTTATTAAAAGCCTGGAGAGGATTTCCAAAAGAGCTGGGCGGGTATATTTAATATTTCATCCTTTCATTCATCGTTTTGTCGACAACTTTATTAAATTTAACCAGATAAAAGGCAGTTTGTCGTGCATCTGATTGAGTTGTAGGGACCAAGCGAAGAACAGGATAATTGAACGGTTACTGATCCTAATGACTCTCTGCGACCGTAGAAAGTGATAACTATCAGCCTTCCTTTATTCCAAATGCACAGACTCACAAAGACAACCGTTTTGTTGAGCTCTGACTTTATCTCGGCCAAGCAGATACTTGACAGACTACCTTTAAACTAGTTATTCATTTATCTCTCTACCTTCTATGTTTTGGTATCCACCATTAGCAACATTATATCAGCAAGATGAAATGATGCCTTCGTTCAATTTAGCCATGAAACAATTCCAATCATGTCAGAGTTACTTTGAAACGCAACGGTGATTATATTTGGTGCTCATTGTTTTTGTTATGGAGTACGTTTCTAGACGTTTTATAATGACTGATGATAGTATCGATATCAGAAAATGAACAAAAGCATAATTTGATATTTGACGATTTACTTTGTACCTCTGTGTTGCAGCGCAAACTTCCTTTTCTTATTTTAGCCGAATTCAGTAAATGCGACTTCATTTGGAAAGTCATTTCGTGAGTGGCTCTCAGTCAAGGATAGTTTGAGGTTTCAAGAGGGGGAAGATCGTTTCATCTGCCCTGTATGTGAAAAGAAATGCCATTCAATACACATAGATGGTCATCGCAAAACGTACAGGTTCAAAAAAGTACCTCGGTAAGGAATCTGCATATAATCCTTGCGCCAATAAGACCAAAATAGGTTAGATTTTCTGCAATTAGCACTTCCATAGATTCTTCCAGGTACTGTAAGTTTTGAGTGTTGCGAACATTTCGAAAATTCTTATCAACCATTTTAAATGTCCGTTTTCTACTTTTTAGACACAAAGACATCAGACTATCATAGTTATAGATAAAATCATATATTGTTTTCTTTACGTATAGATATTAGAACAAAGATTTTCTTATTCTTTAAGCGGCGGTGAAGATTCTCTTTATGGGGCCAAGTTCATTGCCAGTGACGAAGAAGTGCAAGCACACATGAAAGTATTATATGATAAGATGGGTAGCCAGGTTTGTGATTCTGTAAACTGTATAATCTTAACTGGTTCACTTAGCATGTCCGAAAATCATTGTGACAATAATACTACCGGGTAAGTCAGAAAAAAGAATCCCTGTTTGAAGGGTCACTGCTCCCTGGATATCGAGACAATGATATCAGCAAATGTATAGTTTAATGGTGGAAATGTTCAAATCTACTATAAAATTTACCTGACTGAAATCGGCCACTCCATTCTAAAATTATGAGGTATTTTCTCGAGAAAGCCTCCACAAAAAACCTTCAAAACGTGCCCAAAATCATGAACAAATTTCCCTCACATTTCTGCCTTACAATGGCCTTACAGCAATGACTTGTGGACGCTTTAGCACGTGCTATCTTCTTGGAAGGATGAACAAGTCCTCCCCCTGGTATCGATGACCTATTCAAGGGGATTTCATTCTCCCGAGAGGAAAAAATACATGAATTTATGTAAGTGTCATTAATTTTAGGAAGGAAAATTTGCTCTTGGTTTTCATTGGTTTTTGCAGGTTTTTGGAAAGGGCTTTTTGCAGAAAATCACCCTTATCGACGGGAAGGAATGCCCGATTAAGGCCGGGTAAATTACTGAACCTAATTGAACATATTGGCAATAAAGCAAGACAGTTTTCAATATTATAGCTTTGATATTCATGGAGCAGTGGCCTTCCAAGCGGGGATCCAAGCGGGGAGCGGGGTCCGAAAATCATTATGACAAAATATGCTATGTCTGAGACATATCTTTCAAATGTCAAGTAGGGCTAACAAGTTAATGTAAGACAAAGTAACTGCTAGAAAAATACATTGCCAGTTGTCTTCAGGGTTCTTTTCATTTACTGAGATACCACGGATGCAATGCTCTATTTTCTTTCCAATTTTCGAGCCAACTGTGAGATCAGTTATGCTTGGTTCTGACCAAAAGCGTTAACTCACGCTGAACAAAGTGTGCTAAATTGCCTTTATTTTCAAGCCTAATGGTAATGCCATATTCTAATTTAGCGCATTGAATTTAACACTATTTAGCACTATTAGAATCGCATTTGTACGGTTTGGACGTTTAATTGAAATGTTTCGTTTTCACCCTTAGCTTTTTGTCTGCCGTAATTTGCTTCCATGTTCTTGTGTTCACAAGAGGGCGTCCCATTAAGATTAAAAATGAATTCCATTTGTCCCGCGTAGTTTAGGGTGAATTATCGCAAATTTACAGCAAATGCAAACCAAGCCTTGAGAGTTCCGTTTGTTAAAATCGTATCTGACTTGGAGATATTTTCCTCATACATCTAGAAATAGATACTATCTTTAACATGCTTTGGGGAACACTACATATATTGGTGTATGGTACCTATTATGGAATTTCATTGACATATTTTAGGACTATAGAGATGACAAATTGTGTGGTGCATCATACTGGCAAGCTGCACGATCAAAATCTAAATCGAATTTTGGCACATTGGATGAGACTGGACTTGTTGTTGCTGGTTGCCGCCATGTATTAGCATTGAAAGCTGTAAATATGTTTGCTGGTGAACAGTATGGATATGCATTGTTTCTCCATAAATTGTTGGCAGAATCGTTGAAGATGAGCTTTATATGGCAAGATATAATGTGCAAGTACTGGCCTTGGCTAGAACGTGTAGTCACAAAGTTACCAGACTTGGTTCACTTATTACATTCGTCTAAAGCATTGTCAGTAATGCATGCTAAAGCCCATTCGCTTGACTGCCAGGTTTGCTTTCAGAGATTACCATGCTCTTAAAACATGTTAAAGTTTGATCTTCCGTCCCCCTTTCAATTATGCTATGCAGAAATCAATTATGCCATGCAAAAGTCAAAAAGTGGTGATTTTTTTGTCGACAAGATATATTCATTCACCAGCTGACCTTATTCTTTTAGAATGTGTAACAAACACGACTTCAGTAAGTTTTTGCACGGGGTATGCAGGCAAGAATGTTTTTGGGGCTGTGACATTTGTTATGCTGCAACTGTTTCGTACTTTGGAAGAAAGAATATATGGGATTTCTAAACTATGCTACTTGCCTGTTAAAAAGTCTTTTTAGCCATTCGTTCTCTTTCCTATGCTAGTAGTATGTTATTACTTTTGTGAAATTTATTGTCTTAGGTCCCCATAGACGTAAATTATTGTACCGGGTGTCCTTAAAAAAAAGTATACAGATTTTGTTGGGTTCAGCGATATGAATTTACCTTTAATCAATGGCTAATCACTCTCAATATGTTCCTCGATAGTTAACTTGAACATAGATATCTCAGTGGTTGGTATTGGTGCTTTGAGGGCAGAACTATCAATGTTGAAAGCTCAAATTTACGTCCACTTGCAAACCAGAGCTTTTTTAGCCTTTTGGCCTAAGCTCCTGAAGCACACTGAAATTTAGAACTGACATTAATGAAATATTAAGAAACTGCCTAATGGATGACTGAGGGGGGGGGGATGACTTCTGGAAAACAGGAAAACAGAATAACATAAGATCTATTATTGTGCAAATTTTATCAAGGCTATCGTTGATTTAGATGACGCTGTGCCTAAAGAATTTGCTTAGGCCAAAAGGCTAAAGCTCTGGTTTGCAGGAACAGGAAAATTTGAGCTTTCAAGATTAACATGGCTGCTCTCAAAGCACCAGTACCAACAAACGAGCTACCTATGTTCAAGTTAACTAACGATACGAGAAATGATTTTAGAGTCATTAGACATTGATTGAAGTAAAATTCACATTGCTAGAGTCAACCATATCTGTATATATTTTTTTGGGATTACTGGTATTGAAATCTTTAGCTGATCACTGGTTTATTATGAATGTTCAATTTTAACTCACATTTTAGCTGGTATGGGGTGGATCGTATCAGAGCAATGCGGCATTATCTACCGGGGAAAGCATGGAACAGTTTTTCTCATACTTGGCAAAATGTGGCTTAACAACAAAGAACATGAATGCATCAGGTACCACAAGTACAACAGTTCACACAATGCCAGAAAATGTCTCGCCGCGCAAGTCGAACTTAGCACACATTTGTATGTACCCTTATTTTGGGGACAAACAGACTGTATCTGCTGCTAGTTTGCATCATTTTTCTTCCAAAATTCATGCGCAGATATGAAATATTTTTGGCAAAACTGTGAACTCTTGTATTGTACTTCGAATCTACATTTGGGTGCAATGATCGATGCGGATATTCTCAGTGCATTCTAATAATTTTTTTCATTGTTGAATGGCTACTGAACTTATGGTTGGCAGTCATATTAACAAATGATTTTTTTTGTAACACAGCTCGTAGAGACACGCTAACAGAGCACACAGCATTCTGGAATGAAATTTAATTCTATTCTTTTGATGAATTCTGTCTTCTATTTTTCAGGCGAAAGAAAAGATATGCAATGTAGGATAGGATAGATGATCAGTTGATAGAAGACTGGGAAGAAGATTTCAGAACTAAGGCTTCATGTATGTAAGACCGAAATAGATTTTTGTGTTATTTATATAACTAATTTGTGGAAATATTGTGTTGGACATTCTCATTTCTTTAGGAATAAGGTATTAGTGTCAATGTGGCCTTGTCAAAGTATTAATATATTTTTTTAATCATATTTTTAGCCTCTTTACAACGTCAGAGCTCAGCTGCTGTTGTTAACCAACTTGCTGAGTATTACAAATTGCACCAAGAAATATATGCTGTTCTGATGCTTGAAGATTACACTAGAAATACAGACAAAGCATGCAGTATAATAACAGGTGACAAATCGAAACTATAATCTTTCTGTGTTATTTTATGGTATGGCTTTGTGATGTTCCTGTGTGCTGCATGTTTTGCACATTGTATGAAATTATGATTGTTTTGATTCAGTCGTTCCATTTCAAATACTTGTCGTCAGCAATATGGAAGAGGGACATATTTACCTTTGTATGAGAACGATCTATTCCTTTTAGGACAAGAGGAACTGTACAAAGTTGTCAATGCAACAAAAGAAAATTTTTCACAGAAACGTAAATGCATGGAACAACTGGAAGGGAAACTTATCACTAGGGAATACAAAAAGGATGATGTACTGTGTGATGGAAAAGAGTTTCTCACCAATCATACTTTGGAACTATTAAGAACGCGTCTTTTGCACACATATCTAAATCTGCAACAGCAAAAATTAGAAGTTTCAAGGCTAGCAGGTGAGAATTGCAGGTCTTCTAATGGTATGATTCCATTAGCATTTTAAACTGATAAATACTGATGCTAGAACACTGTTACTTTCTATTTATTTAACAGATACGTCGAAAAAGAGAATTAAGATAAGGAAAGCAATGACCAAAACAAACGCACTTCTGGAAGCAACTGTTCAAAAATACAACACAGTGAAGAATCTTTCGACAACAGACGTTGCAGAACTTGACAAAAACGACGTTGTATTGGGGAAATTTGCATGGCAGGTTGATGAAGGTATGTTGATTAGATTACTTTTGGAACTCATTACCCTGCTTTCATCGCTTTATTTTTCAGTGCATTTTATTTGTTCTATCAGTTAAACTATTAAGACAATTTATACGAAGCTATCAAGCAGCTATGAAAGGTCAACTTTCTTCTTTCAATCCCGGCGGAGTTGGTGCTAGCAAGGAATCGTAATGAAATTTTGATACAGAAAACGACAAAATTTATCCAAATAGAGGCCTTTCTGATGTTTGTTCGGATCAGAGTGTAACTTGGGAACAAAGTGAAATGAGATATTAGTATTGAATCCTTCTTACAGTTGATGTTGGTTCAGTATCTGTGATACCCAATGACCAATTATCCCTTCGGATTAGCAAATACGCCTCCATGGTGTAATGGTAATCACACATGCTGTAAAGCATGAAATCGGGGTTCGAATCCCCGTGGAGGCATCCGTTTGAGGGGAAATTGGTACCTAAGGTAAAGGTAAAGTTCATTGAACCTCGAACATAGCGGTGAGTCGCTATTACATCTTTTGATATAGCATGTATTCATCTTCTTTAGCTGGAGCATATTTTGTTGCATTGTTTTGAATACCTCTTTCTAATTCCAGTACGATGCAAAGTACCTATATGGCTGCGTAAACAAATCGTAGACAAGCATGTTATTCTTAAGCGGTGCAAAGAAGAACTTGATCTTTTGCTGGAAGAAATGGCTGCTTACACTCGTTTTTACTACGGTCAGATACAATCTCATAAAGCTGAGATAACAGAAATACAAAAAAGCATCGCAGGTATGAGGATTTACTTAGATGCAATACTCCAATGAACCAGGTACAAATATCCTTTTCTAACGGTAAAGTGATCGAAGGCAGTTAGGTCGTAGCTCTTCACAATGACTGTGTTAATACAGTTTACATAGACCAGAGACATCATTACATTTTTGACCTAATATTACTGTAACGTTCAATTGAATGTGCTGCTGCCTTAAAGTTGCTCTATTCTGAGTTTTTATTTTTCAGAATTGAAATCTGGAGTTTCAGAACACACGGTAATCAATGAGTTAGACTTGAGAGTTGTAGAGCACCAAAATAAGGTGAACGACTGCATCATTTTCCCATTTACTTTCTATATGATATGTCAAAGAAAACGTTATGAGACGTTTAAAGTGATTATCATTAGTCTTTTCTCTTTGTACAATATCATGACTGTGCCCCATGATAGGCCATTGCACTAAAAAAGGCTTGAGAAAATGTTTACCATGATCCTTTGCGATTGAAATAATTTTGATGGATTTGATTGGTCGATTCATCATGCAATGCAAAAGAACGTGGTAAAGGTTCCTTCCCGCCAACCTTAGCGCAACAGTATAGTCGCTGTCACTTCTCCATCAGCATGTGGATGCTATGTGTTGTAGGCATTGTCATCCACAATATATGAAAATGAAATGATGCTGTTTTTCTCCAGGAGGACCTTTACCGTCATTTAGCTGAAGGTAATACTGAAATGAAACTGCGAGGCCTCATTTGCCTACGACAAGAAGGGATATCGGTTTTTAAAGAAAGAATGGGGCTAGCAGCGTATTGGTTCAAGAAGGTCATTGGTCCACAGTTTGATGTGCCAAAATATCAAGACAATGATGACAGTGATTGCGCTGATGAAGAACTATCAGATATCGAGGAAGAGAATGGTGGTAGCGAAGAAGACGATGACGTTGAAGTAGAGAGCGGTATTCCTATTCTAGATAGCCTTGTAGATAGTCTATCCGTTTGAGTTCACTTATAGTAAACAACTAAAGTTGCTACCTTGTGATGATACAATCCTTTGTCATTTATCTTTGTCGTACTTTCTTCTGTCGTTATTTGCGCTTAGTGCCACAGAGAATGCTACAGCTTATGATTTCCTACAAATAACAGATAAGAGAAGCTTCCCAACAGTTTCATTAACAGTTCCCAACAGTTTCTATTCGAATGGTTTACAATTGGTCCATTACATGACGGTATTTCTGCGGTAACACAGTATGGGCTCCAAATCTTTCCAGATAGTTTTGTAAATGGATGACCTCTTCTGTTGATTGAATGGTCTGAAAGAAACCATAATGACATAATTCTACAGTGAAATTTTCTGCACGTTGATTATATTCAGGATGGTAGCGGTTTTCATATTTGAAATTTTGTTGACTTATGCCGTCATCGATTTTTGAAATTGTAAACCAGAAAAGTGAAAGATTTTGCGTACCACAAATATACGATTGCGCTAAAGATGGTGGCGAGGAATTTTTTACCAAGATGCATTGCGTTCTAATAAAGATTCTTTAACGATTCTATAGAAATTCGATTAAAGAACGCAGTGAATCTTGGTAAAAATTCCTCGCCGCCATCTTTAGCGCATATTTCATATTTTTTTTCACATTTAATTCTTTTAAGGAGGGTTGCCCTTCAGCAGAAGCTGGTTTTCAAGGGGCCCTCCGATAAAAACAATAATTAAAATCTACAGAAACAAAGTAAAAAGCTATTAATTAAATCAAACTATAAAACCTTATTTACAATATTCAAAACCTATGTACAATAATGTTTAAGATTTAAAATCAATCGAAAGAAAAAGATGCCTGTCCCTAAATAGTCTTGAAACTCTTCAGCGAGGCTGCCTGCTTAGACTCGGCTGAGAGGCTATTCCACAGTTTTGCACCTCTGTAGGAGAAACATCTCTGGCCATTATTTTACCTTTTCTTGGGTAACCTAAGGTCGGTTCCTGTATTACGATGGCTGTAGGATGAACACTGCGAATTTCGTGTGAAGAGGTCACACAGGTATTGCGGAGCCAGCTCATTTAAGGACTTGAAGACCATTGTCTGAGACTCATAGGCTACAAGTTCGTCAATGGTCTTCCATCCCAGCTCTTCAATAAGGGGTCTGTTTGGGGCATCGAAGCTGCTATGCGTTACAATCCTAGCAGCACGTTTTTGAAGTTTTTGCAACTGATTAATTTCAGTTGAACCAGCACAGCCCCAAACAGAACAACAGTAGCGAAAGTGGGGCTCAACAATACCTGTGTAGAGAGTTCGCAAAGTTTCTTGTGGGAGAAAAGACTTGGCATGTCTCAAAAAACCAACTGCCCTGGAGACCTTGCTAGAAACTGCCTTGATTTGTTCTTTCCAATCCAAGGAGCAGTCAATTTGCACACCAAGGTATCTTGTCCTTTTGACTACTTCAAGCTCATTATCGCGAATTTTCAGTTCCAAGTCTTTATTTTGACTTTTGAGAATGTTGTGTTTCTGCTTAGTAGAAATAAGCATGGAATGAGTCCTAAGGTCACTGTTAATAGCCTCATTCAGTCCAGTCAAATCATGAGCGCAATCGTCTATTGATAGATCTTAGGATTTTTGTAAACATGGTTTTCTTGAAAATTCGACCATTTATCCACCATTGATTTAGAAGTTTCGAGGTTTAATTCTACGTATATTTCTTTTGAGAAAAAGAAAACGCTTTAAGTTTAAACTAATCAATGTATCAATGAAAGTTCACAATAGACTTATAGCAAGGCACATAAACATCCTTTCCGGCCATTCAGTTCATAAAGATAGAGGCAATAGCCATTTATACCACCTCAGATTTGTAGTCAATGCTCTTATTGACGTACAAGAAACTATATTCTCCGTTACTGTGAAGTAAACTCTATTACAGCTAACACGTATATCACCCAAAAATGGGGTGAAGCATTTCAAAAATAAGAAATGGATCAAAATTCATCAATTTATCCACAAATTTGAAAGATTTGAGAAAAATGATATCAGTTACTTGAATTTCAACAATTTATGAGGATTACGTTAGTTTCTCCGTTACTGTGAAGTAAACTCTTTTACCGCTAACCCGTATACCACCCAAAAATGGGGTGAAGCATTTCAAAAATAAGAAATGGATCAAAATTCATCAATTTATCCACAAATTTGAAAGATTTGAGAAAAATGATATCAGTTACTTGAATTTCAACAATTTATGAGGATTACGTTAGTTTCTCCGTTACTGTGAAGTAAACTCTTTTACCGCTAACCCGTATATCACCCAAAAATGGGGTGAAGCATTTCAAAAATAAGAAATAGATCAAAATTCATCAATTTATCCACAAATTTGAAAGATTTGAGAAAAATGATATCAGTTACTTGAATTTCAACAATTTATGAGGATTACGTTAGTTTCTCCGTTACTGTGAAGTAAACTCTATTACCGCTAACCCGTATATCACCCAAAAATGGGGTGAAGCATTTCAAAAATAAGAAATGGATCAAAATTCATCAATTTATCCACAAATTTGAAAGATTTGAGAAAAATGATATCAGTTACTTGAATTTCAACAATTTATGAGGATTACGTTAGTTTCTCCGTTACTGTGAAGTAAACTCTTTTACCGCTAACCCGTATATCACCCAAAAATGGGGTGAAGCATTTCAAAAATAAGAAATGGATCAAAATTCATCAATTTATCCACAAATTTGAAAGATTTGAGAAAAATGATATCAGTTACTTGAATTTCAACAATTTATGAGGATTACGTTAGTTTCTCCGTTACTGTGAAGTAAACTCTATTACCGCTAACCCGTATATCACCCAAAAATGGGGTGAAGCATTTCAAAAATAAGAAATAGATCAAAATTCATCAATTTATCCACAAATTTGAAAGATTTGAGAAAAATGATATCAGTTACTTGAATTTCAACAATTTATGAGGATTACGTTAGTTTCTCCGTTACTGTGAAGTAAACTCTTTTACCGCTAACCCGTATACCACCCAAAAATGGGGTGAAGCATTTCAAAAATAAGAAATGGATCAAAATTCATCAATTTATCCACAAATTTGAAAGATTTGAGAAAAATGATATCAGTTACTTGAATTTCAACAATTTATGAGGATTACGTTAGTTTCTCCGTTACTGTGAAGTAAACTCTATTACCGCTAACCCGTATATCACCCAAAAATGGGGTGAAGCATTTCAAAAATAAGAAATAGATCAAAATTCATCAATTTATCCACAAATTTGAAAGATTTGAGAAAAATGATATCAGTTACTTGAATTTCAACAATTTATGAGGATTACGTTAGTTTCTCCGTTACTGTGAAGTAAACTCTTTTACCGCTAACCCGTATACCACCCAAAAATGGGGTGAAGCATTTCAAAAATAAGAAATGGATCAAAATTCATCAATTTATCCACAAATTTGAAAGATTTGAGAAAAATGATATCAGTTACTTGAATTTCAACAATTTATGAGGATTACGTTAGTTTCTCCGTTACTGTGAAGTAAACTCTATTACCGCTAACCCGTATATCACCCAAAAATGGGGTGAAGCATTTCAAAAATAAGAAATAGATCAAAATTCATCAATTTATCCACAAATTTGAAAGATTTGAGAAAAATGATATCAGTTACTTGAATTTCAACAATTTATGAGGATTACGTTAGTTTCTCCGTTACTGTGAAGTAAACTCTATTACCGCCAACCCGTATATCACCCAAAAATGGGGTGAAGCATTTCAAAAATAAGAAATGGATCAAAATTCATCAATTTATCCACAAATTTGAAAGATTTGAGAAAAATGATATCAGTTACTTGAATTTCAACAATTTATGAGGATTACGTTAGTTTCTCCGTTACTGTGAAGTAAACTCTATTACCGCTAACCCGTATATCACCCAAAAATGGGGTGAAGCATTTCAAAAATAAGAAATGGATCAAAATTCATCAATTTATCCACAAATTTGAAAGATTTGAGAAAAATGATATCAGTTACTTGAATTTCAACAATTTATGAGGATTACGTTAGTTTCTCCGTTACTGTGAAGTAAACTCTTTTACCGCTAACCCGTATATCACCCAAAAATGGGGTGAAGCATTTCAAAAATAAGAAATGGATCAAAATTCATCAATTTATCCACAAATTTGAAAGATTTGAGAAAAATGATATCAGTTACTTGAATTTCAACAATTTATGAGGATTACGTTAGTTTCTCCGTTACTGTGAAGTAAACTCTATTACCGCTAACCCGTATATCACCCAAAAATGGGGTGAAGCATTTCAAAAATAAGAAATAGATCAAAATTCATCAATTTATCCACAAATTTGAAAGATTTGAGAAAAATGATATCAGTTACTTGAATTTCAACAATTTATGAGGATTACGTTAGTTTCTCCGTTACTGTGAAGTAAACTCTTTTACCGCTAACCCGTATATCACCCAAAAATGGGGTGAAGCATTTCAAAAATAAGAAATGGATCAAAATTCATCAATTTATCCACAAATTTGAAAGATTTGAGAAAAATGATATCAGTTACTTGAATTTCAACAATTTATGAGGATTACGTTAGTTTCTCCGTTACTGTGAAGTAAACTCTATTACCGCTAACCCGTATATCACCCAAAAATGGGGTGAAGCATTTCAAAAATAAGAAATAGATCAAAATTCATCAATTTATCCACAAATTTGAAAGATTTGAGAAAAATGATATCAGTTACTTGAATTTCAACAATTTATGAGGATTACGTTAGTTTCTCCGTTACTGTGAAGTAAACTCTTTTACCGCTAACCCGTATACCACCCAAAAATGGGGTGAAGCATTTCAAAAATAAGAAATAGATCAAAATTCATCAATTTATCCACAAATTTGAAAGATTTGAGAAAAATGATATCAGTTACTTGAATTTCAACAATTTATGAGGATTACGTTAGTTTCTCCGTTACTGTGAAGTAAACTCTATTACTGCTAACCCGTATACCACCCAAAAATGGGGTGAAGCATTTCAAAAATAAGAAATGGATCAAAATTCATCAATTTATCCACAAATTTGAAAGATTTGAGAAAAATGATATCAGTTACTTGAATTTCAACAATTTATGAGGATTACGTTAGTTTCTCCGTTACTGTGAAGTAAACTCTATTACCGCTAACACGTATATCACCACACCAGATCTATGGTTGCTCTATCTATTTCCAGTCAAGAGCTAGGGGGCTTTTTGCCCTCCAAATATACAGTAATAGGACGTGTCAGATAGACCAACCACTCTTGGGTCCAGAGAGCTACTCACTCTAATTGCTAATATTTGTATTCGTGCCGTCTTTTACGATGAATTTTTGCAGAAATTTGTTTAGGTTTTTAAAGCTTTTTGCCGATTTTAGCCGTACCGACCCACACGCCAAAAAACTACGTAACACCCATTCAGCGCCTCAATATTCGCATTTAATCATTTCTGGAAATTACCGAGACACATTTTTCAGTCGATAATCTAGACAGTCGAGAAGCATATTAGTCGAGTTCTGAAATGTAGTTTGGCCTTTCATTTTATGCTGTGCATGGACAAGAGCGGAAGCTGCTCGTGCATGCGTGAACAATCACATCTTTCAACCCCTGGCTCCCTGCAACAGACCCCTAATTAAAGCAACACTGGCTATTCTCTTTCTTCGGTCTTGAATTGATTTTTTTTTTCATTTTATCAATATTTATACACGAAAAAACCTTTCTGCGTATTTACAAATTATCTCAAAGAAAAAATTTAAAGAAAAATTTGTAAATAATTTAAATATGCTGCTCTACCAAGGGGTCGTGTTTGGGTTTTGTAGGTTCAAAAGATACTTTCTAAAACCTGTTTTAAAACGAGCGATTGATTCTTGTTCTCGAATGTTGTCCGGGATATCATTCCAATTTTTGACACCAGAGAAGTAGAAACTTCGTTTTGCATATTCTAACCTAACTTTGGGAATTTGCAGATCTCCATGATTTCTGGTTCTATGCTCTGAAATCATGGATCTTTCAGTGAACTTATGGCGAAGATTTTCGGGACAAAGGCCATGCAGAATTTTATATGTCATGACTCCTTTGTCAAATGAGAGCAAAGACTTTACATTGAGCCATTTACAGTTCCAACCGTCCTTATACTTGGCGTTCAGTATTAGCTTCTTTGCCCTTGTCTGTAATCGTTGCAGTTGGGATAGTTTGGTGTTGGAAAGAGTACACCAAACAATGTCGCCATAGCGAAGGTGGCTTTCAAAGAAAACTTTGTAGACCTGGTCAAGTTTCCTTTGCGGAAGGATGTCTTTCAGCTTTCTCAGGGAGCTCAAGCCCCCTTTCAGCTTGTTTTTGATAGTTTTGTACTGCTCTTTCCAAGTAAGGCTCTCATCAATGTTGATTCCTAAATATTTTGTCTTGTCAACCCTTTTGATAACTTCATTATTGAGGACAAGATCTGGCAAATCATCACCTACCCTATTCAATTGTCGCCTATGGCTTATAACCATATATTCACTTTTGCTGGCATTCAAACTAAGTTTATTGATCCTCATCCAGTTCGATATATTTTCTAGCTCGTTTTTCAAATCTGTTAGAAGTTCATTCAGGTTTTCCGACGCGATATTCACACATGTATCATCGGCATACATATTTGGGTTCATGCTTTCCAGACAGTTCTCAAAATCATTAATGTATAGTATGAAAAGCAAGGGTCCCAAACACGAGCCCTGCGGAATACCACACTTTATGCTGCTTGTGCTGGAGCTAGCTCCATAAAAATAACAGAACTGCTCCCTATTGGTCAGATAAGAAGTGAACCAGTCGTGGGAAGTACCGTCGGCACCATACTCTCGTAGCTTTGACAATAAGATTTTATGATCATTCCAAAGAAACTTTTTATAAAACGCTTCCTTAAGTCATGACTTCATCTTACGTAGTTTCTGCTGTCCTGTGCATACCAAAACATCAAAATGATGATACTAGTTTGTATTCATGTATTTTGTCCTCTTGGGTGAGTGCAAGACCCGTGTAAGGCAGAAATGTTAGGGACATTTGTTCGTCATTTTGGGTACGTTTTGAAGGTTTCTTGAGGGGGCTTTCTCGAGAAAATCCCTCATGATTTCAATGCGGAGTGGCCGATTTACTTCAAGTAAATTTTAAAATGGATTTTACCATGTCTACCATCAAACTAAACATTTGTCGATATCATTGTCTTGATATCCAGGGAGCCGTGACCTTTCAAACGGGGATTCTTTTATTGACTCATCCGGTATAAAGATTTCATTCTAAAATCTTTGGAGGACCGAAATATTTGAGTGTGGAGATTGTTTTATTTTGATCAAGGGTTTATTCATCTTTTCGTACGCTCATAAGATTAGAATTTTTTGCAAACTTAACTAAACATATAAGCTGCTCCAGAACGTTGCTACCTTGCATACAGTTGAAAAAGCAAAAAGGAGTCACATTTGATACAGCAGTGATTAATATAAATTCACCTCAAAGAATCAAGGCGCAACTGCTAACTTTGTCCATGCTAAAACCATAACATTTGTACGTGACGGGAGGCTTTCTCGTTTCTGTTTCATCCTAAGGGCAACCCTGTGTAATATACCAGGTGTCCCAAAAAGGTACCAGATTTGGTTGGCGCTAGCGTTAAAATCTGAGTCAAATCAATCCCGTATAATTCCGTCAGTAATCCTCGATAGTTAACTGGAAGATGAATACCGCCTTTGTTGATATCGGTTCATTGAGAGTTGTAATATTAATCTTGAAAGTTCAGATTTGCCTCAACCTCCAAATCAGAGCTTTTCGTTTTTGGCCTAAGCTCAAACAAACAAAAGTGTTAGTCAGGGGAATTTCTTCAATCGTAGACATAAACGTAGTAGTTTTTGGACAAGGATCCGTGCTTGGGTATACATTTTAATAGAAATATAAAAACAGAGAACTGGTCAACATATAATTCAATACAATGGAATATTCTTCCTTAGTCAAGTGCACTTACAAAAATACACCAAGACAAGCAGGAGTGGGCATTTTTCTGTTCCCTCGAGTGTATACGACTAACTGTTTCGTAATAATTTCGAGAGAGATGATACAAAAATACACTCTTCAAGCAATGGAAAATTCAGATATAATTGATGTATCAACATCCAAGGTAATCATTGCGCTCTGAATAAGTTCTACTAGGCGGATGTGATTAAAAGTTTCTACAGAACGAAGAAAGGTCTCTTCGGGATGAAATTCGTGCATCCGATAGTAAAGTTCAGTCTCCTACTATAAATTAGGGGATTCCACAACACAGCGCTGACAGCTTAGGCCAAAACGCAAAGAGATATGGTTTGGAGGCCTTGGAGGTTAAGCTGATTTGAACTTGCAAGATTAATACTTCTACTGCTGATACATCAATATCAACGCATAAGGTATCCTTGTTAATGTTAAGTATCGAGGATTATTTCAAAAATGATTTGGATAGAGTCAAGATAAACTCTTAAGACTACAACTGATCTAATTTTGATACTTTTTCTGGGACATACAGTAAAAAATATTATTCTTTGCCACTAGGTGTCCCAGTGGACAGGGTAAGAGATTTGTTTCAATATTGCCACCAAAAATTTAAATTTTGTCAACTAAAGTTTCGGTAGTAAGTTTAAACTGCCATCAACTGCACTATAGGCGCCTTAGGAGTTCGAATCTCCAAACATTGACAGGAAAACTGTACGTAACTGCAAAACTGTGAAGATTTTTTAAATATCAGAAGTGAATGATTGAACCAACAGTACTTAAAGTGCAAAGAAGAATATTTTTCGACTAAAATCATATTTGCTTTTAATATCTATTGAGCTATTCTGACACGTGACAAGAAAATGTTCAAGAAAATTTAGATTTGTAACAAGATATCGAGAAGTTGAGACAGTCAAACTTGTTCTTTTAACCCGTGATTGAGAAAGTAGGGCGTATACATGACTAAAGAATTCTGAAAAATGCTGCCTTGATAGCAAATCCTGGTAATGTAACAATGAAGCCTGGAAAAAAGAAACACAGTTAAACAAAATCCTTCCTGAAACGTTAAAGAAACTAAAGTCGGCAATCTCTCAGCTACGATTTAAGGAAAAGTTCAATGGATATCCATTTGGATTTGGACAAAAGTGAACATTAAGCAAACTTTTAAGACTCGATAGAATAATACTTAAGCAAAGAATTTAAACTAGTGATAACACGAAAATATCTTCAGGGCACTTTGAGAACTTCATTTTAGGGCCTTAGCTCCCTGATAAAAACTATCATTGTTTACTCTTCAGCACATTCATGACAAAATATCTCTTGCCATTGAGCTCCATAATATGACCTTGGCGATTTGATGTAGAAGAAACCAAAGGAGAAATAGAATGAGAAGGAGGTAATGAAGCAGCAGAAGAAGGATTCATTACATGGCTAGAAACGGAAGAGTGAAACGATCTATGGCTGGCAGAAGAAGATGATAAATGACCAGCAGAAGAAGTAGGGGAGCTGTTACTGACAGATGAAGATAGATTTTCAATAAAGGAAGGAGAAGGAGTAGCACAAGAATTAAGAGCACTACCCGTAGCAGGTGGGAATAGGTTGCCAGAGGTTGCAGGATGGTTAGAATGGGAAGGTGTAAGAAAAGAAGAGGATGTATAAGGGCTAGCAGAAACAGAGGGTTCCGACACAGAGATAGAAGCTGGAAGAGGACTGGCTTTGGTGGAAAGAGCTGCAGTGGCATTAGAGGAAAGGGATGGAGTACAACTGGAAGATGAAAAACTTTCAGAAGTGGAAGACGGACAAACATTTCCAGTAGAAAAAGAAGGAATGGGTGGAGAAAGAGATGCAGATGAAGCTGATGTGTTGACCAAAGGTGCTTCTGATTGTGCATGGCTTGGCATGGTCGTTCCAACTTCCTGTGATGCTGATGCAGAGGAAGATGTGTCAGTTTCAAAGCTGCCTATCCCATTGTCTTCTTCAATGACGTCTCCTTGAATGGCAAAGTACAAAAATTAACGTAACTAAAATGTTGAACAAAGCAAATAACAAATTACATAAAATGATACTGGAAAGATTTCTCACATCCTCTCTCCCTGCCCCCCTCTCTGTCCCACGCTCTACAGTAAAAACCCGCACATAGAACCTTCATCTATTAAGAACCTACAGCCTGAAATAATATATTTTGTACCCAATAAACAAGAACCATTTCAGGCTGATATCTAAACTAGGTTCTGAATAAAGGGTTTTATTCATTCATTGGGAAATAAATGCAAAATTTTTGCCAACCGACCTCCTTCGTGAACTCCAAACCATTACTTACAGGGCTGCGATAGGCAGGGCCTGCCGGGGTAAACTGGGTAAGATTGGGTTGAAATGGATAGGGCCAAGAGTACCAATAAGTTTGGCTAAGATTTAGATTCACATATTTTCCAATATTAAGAACCTACACCCTGATTACTGGATGTGCCTTATTGCATAAGAACCTAAACGGGCTGAGTTCAAAGTCTTAGGTTCTTATGTGCGGGTTTCTACCGTACCACAAATTGTAAATGTTACAAACTAAAGCGGTAAATGCAGCGGCATCACATCAATGATAGTACAATCAAGCAGCATGTTAGGAGGAAAGCGCAACTTCTTAGAATGAGAATAAAAACCTCGATCAAGTTTGTATTTGATAAATCATTTGATATATCCAGTTGTTAATCGAATAAGGTAGGCCAATGGCATAACTTAATTTGACTCAAATTAGTATTTATCAATGC
Source organism: Aurelia coerulea (assembly GCA_039566865.1). Lineage (NCBI taxonomy): Eukaryota > Metazoa > Cnidaria > Scyphozoa > Semaeostomeae > Ulmaridae > Aurelia > Aurelia coerulea. Next base: position 19,559,401 of record CM076945.1, read on the forward strand.
TTCCACAAAGTTCCGGAATGTTTCGAATCGACCATGACCCATGAAACTTAGAGTAAACGAACTATTCATGATAGTAAGCAACAATGGAATATCATGTGTACTCGATCCCAAGAAAGAATTCAAAACATCTTTCATAAAATTTCATTTACAGGTTTGAACGTCCTTCTTTAGAATGTTTTCAGAAAATAGGGAAAGCTCACACCCCCTTACGTACCCGATTTAAACCAGCTGAATATGGAAATACGATCTTAGCTTCCCTAACATGATGTCCTGACATTTTAGCAGCAGATGGGATAATATTTTTACCATACAAGAAATTCTTCATTGCTTTGAAGACCTTGACCCTCATTGCTTCTTCAATTTTCTTTCCGGCACCCTTGGTAGAGTAGCTGTGCTGAAAAATACGTTTCTGTCCACATCTGCTTTCTGGATTTTCATGAACAAGAAACACAATTCCAGTCCAGCCGGATTTCGTCGCAAGTTGATCCATCTAAAAAGTAACGAAACTTTACACAAAATCATGTGTATCAATTGTATCAAACGATGGCAACCGTTGAACTACAAACACGCATAGTGGTAGAGTGCGATTTGCATCAATTGGTATTCTCACGAAATAGAATAATTTGCATAGCTGAGTGGAATGAGTAACAAACTTGGCGAGTTTGCCAACTTAGTTTGTTATGAGAAACCAATGATTGCGGGAATCTTCAGCAATCTTGCTTTCAAACCGTTATAAAGTTCTGAGTGACTTCATTGTTTTGTATGTTGTTGGAAAAGAGGATTAAATCAGAATCAAAAATTGTGTACTTGTCGACTTTAGAAAGACGATGACAGCAATGTTTCTCTGTCAAAGAAACGGAAGAAGACATGATTTATCGTGAACTACATTTGGAAGGTGCTTCTCGATAAAATCTCCCCTAACTCTGTGAAAGGCTAGTCAAATATCTAAGGAAATGCCTCCCTGAAACACTAGTCCTTGTATCTCTGTTACTCGAATACACAATAACTCTACGCTTTCTAAAAAGTGGCCAATCATGGCAAATCAGATTTCAATAATGGTGCCGTCTCTCGACAAAACGAAGTGCGTCACTAAATGTGGCTGTGGGCTGTTCTCATAAACCAAATTTCTTTGTGACCATGCAGCACTCTTTGGTTCATTTACTACATCATATGAATCATTTTGGTCACTAACACTTCTCGAAAATTCTGCATCAATGCGGTATTTTACGTGGGATTAACTATGGCTTGAATACTTACACGGTCAAATATTTTATCTTTGATATAAGTTTCCTTCATTGTTGAAGCATGCCGCTCAATTGCAGGCCAATTTTTCTCTTTGGTGGGAAATGGGGTTTTACAGGCAGTGCACAGCTTTGCTCGTAGCCCCACATTTGCATTGCAGACACTACAGACCTTGTATCCATCACGCTACAAAATAACGAAAGACTTAAAGAACAAAAAAGGAGTGTAACTTAAGAACACTGAACGGAAGTCTGCATTACAGCTTGCCTGACCATTGAAGCAAAGCAGTGAGAGGACAACTTTGCAGAGCGCCTACAGAGACAGATGAAGTGGACAATTTTTTCAATTATTCCTAACAATTGCTTTCTTCACAAAAGACATTTTCTGGCATTCTTGCAATGACCTTGAATGATAAACTGCGGTTTTTGCCACGGAAAATTTCATTTAGTTGCACCAAATCTAGCTTGCATACCAAAGCAACTCAGTAATAGATTTCACAAGGATTGTAAGACAAGAGTTCTGCCCTCCTTGTGACTCATTCAGTTTTTTTCATCTATGGAAAACCAGTTAACTTCCAGTGAATAGACCTTTCAGCTATTGCGCAATAGCGCCCGATCGAGTGACATTATTATACATTTTCATACGAGAGGCTTGATGGAATGGCCCAAGAGCTTTCATCGTTATTGTGCAGATTCGAGAATTCTGCAAAATTTATCGAAACATCATTCGATTCAGATCCTTTTTTAGACTAACTCAAGCTAAAACGTCTATTCTCCAATTTCAAGAAAGTAGTGAGGTGAAGTCAAGTCCTTTGCACCAATTACTGACAACTTTCTTAGGTAAGCAACAACTATCGGTCAAAAGCTCCCAGTTTATGTGGTTTTATAAATTCATAATTCTGAAATTGCTCCAATGCTCTGTTTTCCGGGAAAATCCGAAAATAAACTACTGTATGGAGATGCAGTGAAGGTGCAGTTGCGATCTTTAGCACTGGGGTCATAGAAGTAGATAAGCGCTAATCGATGACGCTCAAGTGGTGGGTCCCTACTGGGCATCGAACCCTGTCCGCCTCTGACTGTTCTGGCTGCAAAGTCAGAGGATTACACCACTGCGGCATAACACCTTAGAGTAGAGAGGGACTAAACATTTATTTTTCAGCTTGGCTCTAAGCAGGTACATAGCTTCACATAGATAGACAAGCAAGTAGCATATTCTCTCCTAAATCACTTCTATGATTTCCTACTGTGTGACTCAAAAAGCTCACGAGCGACATCATGCCTAGCTTCCTGAGAACAAATGTCATGAATATAAACAAGGTATCAGCATGTAGACCCTCTAAAAAACCAGTTTCAAAATATGGTGATTCTACTATTTCAAAATGACATTTGCAAAACACTTCTTTTGTTGTTATTTGCGGACATTTGCAGGTGACACCTAATTTGAGACGCAAGTGCCTTGTAGCATAGGACTCGAATCTTTGCAAAATTTTAACATCAAATATGTAACATGATATTGCCCTATTCCTTCAAATGAATTGCTCAAAGGAAACTTCAGGTAATCTGCCCTAATTCCATGAAGAGCATCTTTCATATTTTATATATTTTTTTATATATTTAGATATATTTTATATCTTATATTTTATATTTGATAATGTCCACGCATCTTTTATTCTTTTCAAAAGCACAAAACGGAAACTTCAAGTCTGCAGGTACTTTGGAAAATGTCCACGATACAAATCATGATTAGGCCATTGTTGTTCAAAACCTCTGGTTTTGGGTGTACTGTAAATTTTGACTTTGCGAACCTGTAACTCGGTGTTTGGTAGACGATTTCTAAATTCAAGGTATGTGCATCTAAGTTGAAGATTGATAAATTTAGCTGTGAAGTCGGGGAGCAATGATATCTTATTGTTTGGTCACTATCTCCAGTCAAAAGGGGGTACTTTTTTCTGAGACACCCGGTATTAGAGGAGGCATCTAAAACTTTGACAAACATTAAAAGATCCACGAATTCTAAACTGATTGAGGAAAATCAATATGACCAATACAAGAAATATTCAGTTTTTCCAAGATGGTAGCAGGCAAAAGTCTGTAGAATTTCTGTTTTGCAAATTAGAAATTTCATGATTTCACAACTTCTTAAATCAGAAATCAGAAATTCTTAAAATGCCGTAATTCAAAAATTAATGATGACATCAAAAATGCTCTCTCTAGGATTATGGCAAATTACCCAAAGTTTCCTTCACGCAAATCAGTTGAAAGAATAAGGGTAATACCATTTTATGGAGCTAATTCTAAAGTTTTGCTATGATACAAGGCCTATGCAGTGTCTTTCTAAATAATGGGCTATCAGTGCACATGCATCCTTTAAAACCGTCTGAAGAAATGTCTTCACACTTAAAGCTCCCAAAGCCACTATTAGATGTCATAAAATTACTAACTACCAATCACATTGAAAGGTTTTTGGGTCGAACAAAATTTGAAACATTTCTCACTGTACACTAATTAGTTATAGTCAAAGAATATACCTTTGGTCTCTTTCTTGTGCCAATTGCTGCAAAATAAAGACCGTCATGAAGATCACCAAATCAAGTGAAAATTTTCAAATCAGCTCACCTTCAGATTAAAACAGCCAATCTAAGGCTATTGCAACGAGATTTTTGCAGGCCCGTAGGAAGCGGGGTGGCAGGGGGGGCTCAAGCCCCCCCAATAATTTTTTATAACAATGGTGCTACGTCACATGATTTAATTAGATGTATTGTTCTCTATTGTCTTAAGAACAATTGCCCCCCCAATCCGAAGCTTCTTCCTACGGCCCTGGATTTTTGAGAGATAGCACTTAAATTGGATAAGTATTGACATACTTTTGCAGGATGTTTAGTACAAATCAACATTAATGAAAAGGAAGTTTCTTAATCTAGTAATCAGATTTCAGATATATCCAGTGCATAAGGACAAATGTTATCTTTTACTTGAAAAATATTTCATGTATATCTACTGAGTGGAGAGCTCTTGGCGAGTCAATGTGGCTCATATTCTTCAGAATTCTTAAAGGAAATAGACAACAGCTACAGTACCAGGTGTCTCAAAAAAGTACCCCCTTTTGACTGAACAAGGGAACAAATAAAAAACGATAACATTTCGGGACTTTTTTAATTCATGGCTACATTTGTTGGTCTTCAACTTAAATGCACATACCTTGCATTTTGAAATCGATCACCAAATACCGGAGATATAAGTCGATAAGGTCAAAATTTGGAGTGCACCTGAAACCAGAGGTTTTGATAAATGGCCTAGCCATAATTTGACACCACACAGGCATTTTGCAAACGATACGACATTTTTTATGATAATCGTTTCATCAGGGTCATGCCCAAGCGTATTTTATTCTTTACGAAAGCCAAAAACTGAAAACTAACGTTTACAGGTGCTTTGCAAAATGTCCATGAATCAAAGCATGGCTAGGCCCTTTTTTAAAACGTCTAGTTTTGGGTGCACTGTAAATTTTGACTTTGGGAACCTGTATCTCCGGTGTTTGGTGGACGATTTCTAAATGCAAGGTATGTGGATGTAAGTTGAAGATTGACAAATTTAGCTGCGACATCTTATTGTTTGGTTCCTATTTCCAATCAAAAGGGGGTACTTTTTAGACACCCGGTATACCTTGTAGCCAATAAATACAGAAGCTCCATTTTGTTATCAGTTTAACATCTATTTCATATCATTTACGTGGCTTTACACAGTTATATAATTTTATCTCCTGCTTTTATAAACAATGATCCATGCATACTGTGGTGCCTTGAATCATGCAGGATTAAGATTATATGGAATTCCTATCATTCGTGTCTAGTACTGGCTCTCAAATTTTTCCATCTATTGAAGTATTAGGAAGGGCCTTAGATTCAGGAATGTTGCCCAAAAATCATTTTTGTGACAATCCTTTATATTTTGAGGCTAAATTGCAATATCGTTGAAAGTATTATGTGTGAAGTTGAAGTTGCGATTGTTGGCGCCAAGTGCTGGGATCGCAGAAATAGAATAGGCCTATAGAGTTTGTGACCCCTAGTCACGACGCTCAAGCAAGTGATGGGGGTCTACTTGGGATCGAACCCTGTGTCCACCTGGCTTTTCTGGCTGCAATGTCAGAAGATGTGTGTGTGTGCGAGTGTGTGTGTGCCAGTGTGTGTATGTGTGACTTTATTTTAATTCAATTATTTACAAAGTAGCTAACAATAAACACATTATTCCACAACATATACAAGTTAACTAATCTAAATCGAATTTACATAACTAATAATAAAAAACAAATATTTTCTTACCTATATAACTAAACTGGTTGGCACTTACAGGCACTACATTTGCAGTTTGGACCATCCCATTGTTTTATTAAAACTTGAAAACTTTTCAAATTTTCTGCTGATTTTATTTCGTTTGGTGAGCCATTCCAAATCTATGGCCCAATATACTAAAGACTTTAGACCCAAATGTTGTTTGATTGGGCCTGACCTGGGCTAAGTTATTTGGATTTCTTTACAAATAATTTGAAGAGTGTAATTCAAAAATGCTCTTCATAAACGGTGGATTCAAATGATTCAGAGTTTTGAATATTTCAATGCAAAGGAGTCTTTGGTGAGTAAACTTTTGCAACTGCACCACAACACCATCAAAATGTGTATCTTTGTGTATCTTGCTGAATATCCGTGAGGTAAGCCCAGAGCAGTTGTGTGAAAATAGAGATGAAAAAAAAATGAAAATCTATCATATAGCAATCATCATTCTAAAAAGTGAACTCAAATTTATGTTGTCAGGACTTTTCTGTAGAATTTTTATGGTACAATTCTTGATATAATCACACAATATCTTCTGACTACTTGGTATCCTCAGGAATTTTTTTCTAACTTCGATATAAGAAGTTTACACTAACACATTTTACCTAAAGACAATACTGATCACAAACAGGTATCATGTTCTACATACTGTATTATGTTTTGCATTTGCACTCTATGATAATTTCTTGATAGATTGATATTCTGTGAAAGCATTGGACTTAAGTCTAAAATTCAATGAAACTGGAAGTATGGAGGAGAACAGCGGATTACCCCATTCTCCAATCAACTTGACGCAATTTACTTGGACTTTTCTAAGGCATTTGACTGTGCACCCCACAAAAGGCTTCTCTTAAAACTTCAAAATTGGTTGGGCATATTGGGAAATATTTCAAATGGATCAGAAAGAAAACAAAGAGCTGTAATTTGAGCAGCTAAATTTTCCTGGAAATATGTCCACAGTTGGATATTATGGGGCAACGCAAGACCTATTCGCTTCATTTTTTTTGTTAAAAATATGCCAAATGCAGTTCATAACATGAAAGCAATGTTTGCTGATGATACCATAATCTTTTCTTGTGTGGATTCTGCTGTGGATCACAATTCACTGTACAGTTACCTTTGATAACAAATGGAAGCACTTTAATGCCAATAAATGCAAAGTGATGCATTTACGTTTCAATAACTTGAAATGGGAATACTTTATAAATCAACTACTGTTCAGCATTGTGTGAAAAGGATCTGGGAGTAAATCTTTTTGACAATGACTTGAAGTATTGTTTCAAACAAGGAGAACAAGATACTAGGTATGAATACAGAAGATCTTTGACTTGATAGATGGATCCATGCTAGTTACCCTTTCCAAAAGCTGAGTAAGACCTCACCTGGAATATATAACTTGGGCACCCATGTTGAAAAACAGTATTACTCTGATTGAAAGTATCCTGAGAATGGCAACATATATGGTTTCAGGTTTAAAGGACCGAACATAAGCTTAAAACTTGAACCTTCTTTAGTTTTCTGCACACTGCTTAGCAAGAAATATACAACCTGTAAAAACCACTCTACCAAACTGCTAACAGTCTCCCACAGCAGGGGCGGATCCAGGGGGGTGCAACCGGTGCGCAAGCACCTGTCAGAGTTGCAAGGAAATCATTTAATTTTGGGAAAGGCAAGATTCTAACAATCTTCTGTTGTGAAGTATTAGTTAAAATATTACTTGTTAAAATCGTTGAATGATAAATTTTCATGAAATCACCGTATTCTCATTTCTCAGCCCCCCCCCTACCCCTTGAGCCCCATTCATCGATGGTAAATTTGTCGTAGGGCATCCTCCTGCAGCTTTGATCGTCGCAAACAAAAAGTCTTTATTCATAGGGGGAATCTCCGCGTTTCCATTCCCAAATCCTCTTGCAGAGGCAGGCACAGTGCAACTCGCGTAAGGAAGGCGCCTTGGTGCAAACCAATCAGAGAGCTGCATGAGGGTTGCTTGAAATTGGCGGGAGCACCCATAGTTTGAAACTGAGGGGTGCAAGCCAATCGGAAAGAACCTTGAGGGGTGCAAGCCAATAGGAGAACGTCTGATAGAAATGACTAGACCATTAGCCAATCACCAGATGAAGAACAAACTGCTTACAAAACAGAATGCCGCGCAAAAACATGGCGGCCAATGTTCTCAAAGCCAACAACCAGACCGACGATGCAAGTAAGGCTATCCGTTCCACGTAGCAAAGAAGTCTCGATTTGGAAGACTTAAGATATATCAACGAATCCAAGATTGTTTCGAAGCTTCAGTAGATACCAGAAGTTATAAAGGAAAAGCTCAGCGACTGTGAGGCAATCTCGGTAGGCCCTTCATTTTGTGTATGCTGCTATTTTACCATGAACTAAATCAATATTTAACCATACGACTTGGGCAAGACCTTTGATTTATGTTTACTTTGGAAACAACAAATGGGTAGTAATCAAAATGAGTTAGAAATTGTTGACTGCGAGTTGTTGTTGGGTAGGTTTTATTTTATCATATTTGTACGGAATATCGGTTGGACAAAAGGGCTTTGTAGCAGTAGATTGTCTTACGAATAATGGCTGTAATCACGAATTCCCAAACATATTTGGTTTGAATAAATTTGTTTTTCCCTTTTGTGATATGAAGAATGCACCATTCATATTCATTACCATATTAGAACGAAATCCAACACCTTCCTTCAAATGAGACATGTTTTTCATCGTAAAAGTACTGTGGAGTTTGCCATATGTCCAACAGTAGTTTTTGTAGTTTGTCCTAAACTTTCATTGAAATAAAAAGTTCACTGTCCATTTTCTGAACAGTCTTACAGAAATTGTCATTGATTTTCAAAATGAGAATTCAAACTTTCAAGCAAAATATAGGGCGTGGTCACGTTTTAAGCCAAAGTAAAGGGCGTGGCCCCAAAAATTTTCCCGGGGGCTTCGCCCCCGGACCCCCTTTTCTACCTCCCTTTGGCACCCGTCAGATTTGGACCTGGATCCGCCCCTGTAACAGGAGGTCATAATTCAAATAAGAAAAAAGATATTTGATAAAAATTGCAGGAAAAATTCTACTCTCAAAGAATAATATCATGGTAAATTTTGTTTCTCTGGAGTCCCCATTCAAATAAGACTGTTATGCATTGTTGATTAACAAAACCCCATTAATATTTTGATACAAAAAGGATTCTTGTGATTCTAATAGAGCCTCTCCATCTCGATGGGCACCATCACCTTTTATGGTGGGGTGCAAGCTCATTTAACATATTCTGTTTTATTTGTTTCATTAATTTTTGTTTTTGTTGCTTCCTGTTTATCTTTTACTTTTATTTTTTTATAATTGTTCTCTTAATTCCTTTGCTTTCTCCATAAATTTGCTGAGTTTCTTCAAGATCTTTATGCCCTCGCTTTCAATATCTCTACTTCTTGTCTCTTTCATTGCAAGTGTTCGCTTTATTACTTTGCACTCAAATACGTGTTCCGTTGTGTCCTGTTTTTCTTTGCATAATGGGTGAATGATGATCCGTTACAATTTTTAAATGCAGGAAAATTACCTAATAGTTTAGAACAAGATTGACAAGCATCGGCGAAGGGGGAGATAAAATTTGGGGGTCTGCCTGATAAAAAATCCATTGTTTAAGAAAATTCTGTCCTACTTAACACGGATTTGTGCCTGATTATGGCTGATTTTTGCAAAAAAATTTGACATTGGGGGGCTACAGCCCCCCCAGCCCCCTGTCTCCTACGGCTATGTTGACAAGTTATATGAGAATAGCAAATATTCTATGGAATTTCCGATACCACCTGAAATTGTCTCACAGAGTACAGTTTAATCTGTTGTGTTATGTTTAGACCAGAGTGGAAACTATGCTGAATGCACACAAATCTGCCTTTTTTAAAATATGTACCCAAATATCTTCTTGCATAAGATCTTCCAGTGCATACAGCAAAGTTGTCAGTCTGGTGTTTAGATGTGTTACTGACTACTAGCCTACATTTACACTGTATAATAATTATTATTAAGATAAAATAAGATATCTTGTTTAGAATGAAAATGTGCCCAGCCAGGGGGCATCAGCTCAGGCCTGCAACGTAAGGTAAATTATTGAAATTTTAAGCCTAGGTCCTAACTAGTCTAGCTCGTAGTAAAAGTATAGGCCTTTTTATTGCTCTTTTTGACATTTTTTTGGCCAGCAGCTTTTTGGCCTAACTTGGCATGGACATTCACTGCCAGTTTTCCTAATTTTCTTTCTTCAGAGCATATATTCCTAAGGAGTTGTGAAAGAATTGTTACCTTTTGGGCTCCGATGCTCTGGATTGCTTTCCATTTGTTTGTCCTCGTTATTACTGGTCCTAGATATCAAACGAAAATTTAATGAAGTTGACAAAACAAGAATTATGGTCAAAAATCATACAAAAACAGCGAATTAGGTGGTTTGGACATGCACTACGCCTCCCTGAAAATACACCATGCAAGCAAGCAATAAACGAATTCAAACGAGCAGTAACAAGACCAAAAGGCCATCCCATCACAACATGGTACAGTCAAGTTTTAAGGGAACTCAAAGATAAAAACGTTGAGATAAACAACCTCGAAGAAATCGCAAGTGACAGAAGAAAATGGAGAGAAATTGTAACAAAATTTAACTAACTGTAATGTAGTGATAGAAAAAAAAAAAAAAAAAATTACTGGTCCTTTCTCCGTGATCTGTGAGGATGTCGTTCCTGCTTCCCGTTTTCCCGCTTCTCCACTTCAGCAGGTCCGTTCCTCCGCAGTTATACAGTGAAATGTATGCCCCGCAAGAGACAATCAAATATATACATTACGAACATATTTCAGCATTTTTACGTATATAGAGTATGGATATATTTGAAATGAGAGCATGTTGAACAAACACAAAAAATGCAAAACGAAAACGAGGCCACGTTTGCAATCGATCAAATTTCCGGCTTCCGGCTGGAGGGCTATGGCCTAAAAAGCTGCGAGAAGCGGATGACCATTATAAATTCGGGAGCACTTCAAATGCCTTTTTGCAAGTCGTGGAAACTATTCTTTGTTAGAGATGCTGGAACTTCTTTCCTATGCCCTGATCACAAGAATACTTGCAAGCAGAACAATCTATCCCTTATTAGGCCGGTGGTGACTGGTGATATGATTTTTACCCAGAATAAAATATTAACAAAGAACATTGGAAAGAATTCAACTGAAAATTTCGAATTATGAAGAATTTTTTTTTGAAGACAGAGCAGACATTTTATTATCCCGAAATGCCTAATCTTTCTGCAGCTTTGTCAAGTTTAAAGCCACAATAATAGCCCATAGAAATGTAATAGTCGGTGTCAGTAAAGGCAGTTTGAGCTGGCATACTGGAAGAACCGGACCCTATGATCCGAGGACCCCTATGACCCCTACACTCACAGAAATAAGCTGGTTTTGAGAAGTACTTTATTGTACCCTAGGGTATTTGAAGGCCAAGAGGTATTCTAGTGTATTCTAAAGTACCCTATAGGGTACTTTGAGGGTATTCTAGAAAACCTTAGGGTACTTCAGGTCAAAAAGGTACTTCAAAGCACCCTTGCGACTGCAAATATCACGTGACTTACGCAAAGCGCTCGAAAATGGAATCAATTCGCGTTCTTTTCTTCTCTTTGCGACGGTTGAATTTTGAAGTTTTTGTTGCTGCGGCGAAGGTTTGGAGGAAAGAAAAGAAAGAAGCAGTTACAGTATTGTGGAAAAGGTAAGATTTAATAAATTTATTTCAACCGAATAACAAAATATGATTAAGGAGTATGATGATGAAGTCTATTTGAACGGAATTGTTTTATTAACTTTATCTGACATAGGGAGAAAGTCCCGAGAAGGTTAGCTACGGGTCTTTCGAGACTAGTGGGCAAAATTCATCTTTGTGAAATTTTTACCTTGGGTTTTGGTTTATGTCCTGTCTCTTTCAAAACATTATCTTGCTGAAGAGACATCGACAGTTGACCAAATGCTATTGCCAGGATCTCGGGTACATAACACAGACCTAAGGCAGCAAGAAACACTTCTAATTCGTGCGTTTTTTGCCTTGGAAATAGTATTCTCGACCTGCTTCTTTGCATTGTCAAAGATATTCAATGATGACACTGCAATCTTGCCTTTCCTAGTTTTTAATTTCTTGAATCAACATTAGGCGAGCCTGCCTAGCATTTCCTACAAGCAATCTTTTGGTAAGAAACTGTTTCGAAGAAGAAGTTGTGCAGATCTGCAGATATGATGGATGGGCTGAAAGGTTGACAAACTTTTATATTTTCCCCTGAGTTGTAGACTAGATCCAAATTTAGTTCTGAGAAGCAAGTTTTTCTGAATTTTTTCGAGAATTTTTTAGTATCTTCTATTCACATCTAATTCATGTTTTGGTAATGATGTCTTTTGGATCCAAGAATCTTCCAAGGACCTTGTAGCAAATGTATTTCTGAGAATGCTATTTTCCTCAACTTTCTTGCTAGGTTTTGCACCTGTGGTGATGTTATGGATATTGAATTTATCTTGCTGTTTTCAAGAAACTGACAGTGACAGACTATCTAGAGTTGGTGAGGCAGAAATCAAAAGCACCTCATGACAAGCAGAAAGATGGCACATGACAATCACATGAAAATAGCAAAATATCGTTCTGTGTTTTGAAAATTGGAACAAAGCAATTGCACTCCTAAGGATAAACTAGCTTTTCACGAAACTTAAAGTGAAGACAAGACTGTTAGATTTTCTCAACAGAACTCTGAGTATTGTCGATATATTAAAAACGTAGGAGTTGTGGTCAAAGAGGTATGAAAGGCTGGCCTGATGATATGAAATTGTAGAATGTAATGATAGGGTAAAAAGAAGGGATGAAACTGTAAGACAGAATGACGAAACTGAATGATGAATGGAGTGTTCAATGGAAAGTGGAAAATGAATGATCGAGAAGAATGGATAAGAGAAACAATTTTTTAAAGGAGCTCAAACATTCCAGCAACAGTTTTGTCTTCATTAAAATCATTTTCTCTTTTCTCTTGTACGGTAAAGTGCCGCCGGTAAGAAACAATTTTACTGGAGAATGGGGTCATTCTGTGAGAACAATAGGAGATAAAAATAATTTTCTTGAAGGCCGTACTTTACTTTACTGTATTGTATTACTTAGATGGTACCTGGGCAAGGAGTACTTAAGTAAGTGTCCAGGTCATAAAACTTCATTGTGAAAGAATTTAATGAAACCAATAAGAAACCGTCAAGAAACTTTGAGTACATTAAAAAAGGCGCGAAAAACAATTTCTTGTTCCAAATTTCTTCCGGTTGAAAGTTAAAATATTTTGTTCTTCATTCAAAAAACTTTGTTCGGGCTAATATCAATGATAGGTTCTTGCTTTTAACACTGAATTTACATCTTCACTTTAGGTAGATTTAAACTGCAAAGGAGGAAATAGCATTCTTTGCTGAAAGGGAAATGACGCCTGAATCTACGCTGGGTACACTCTTTTTTATAAGAATACCCTATACTTTGTCCAGCCTCGATATTCTTAAGAAATTTTCTTTTTGAGCCTGAAAGTATTCTTATTTTTTTCAAAGCTTCCAAAGGAAATAGCCGCCCCGAATAGAAACTTAGCTTTTGAAAAATGAGATACAGTATGTAAGTCGTGCGATTCTCTAGATATTCTTATAATATTCTTAAAAATTGGATGATTCTGAGCCTGAATATTCTTATAAACATTATTCTTATAAAAAGAGAAGAGTGTACTGAGCCAATAAATTGAAAAGTGAAACAAGATTGAAAAAAATAATAGAACAGGATAAAGAAAGTTTTCCTTTTTTTTCATTTTTAATGCAATTTCAAGTTTTGCCCCGATCCCATGATCGTTTATGTACGAAAAATAGAATCTTGACCATTTGAAGCTAAGGGGCGAATCACTCTGTCAAAATATCGTACAGCTTTGCTAAAATGCCGGTCAAAATCATTTTTCCAACATAAATCCATAAAAAATCCCTTAAAATCCTTTTCGGAAGAATAATACACCCCTCGGTAATAATAAATTTATGAACTAGCATCCCAAGGAAATTTTCGAGTGAATTCCTTTTCTTGGCTCAGAATGCCTCTCTTCATCCCATATCTACCAGACAAAAATTTGAAACTTCAGAGGGAATGTAAGCAAAAACGTGGCTCAAGCCACTTTGCGGTCAAAGTCTAGCCAATCAGATATCAAAATTTCATGTTGACGTAAATTACCCAAATATGGCACGGCACATGCAACGGCTTGTTGTTTTTGTAATGTTATTTTTGTCAAAGGCTTGTATATGCATAGATTTCGTTTAAAATTATACAAGATTTATGCAAAGTGTAGGTTGTCATAGGTCCTATCGTTGAGTAGATATTTTGATAAAAGCCTCAAAGCACACGCTGAACAGTAATTGCAAGCAACCTTTACGATTGCTGCAAAGCTGCCCCTTTTTCACCATCAGTGTTCACTCTCGATCGTAATTATTTCTTTTACTAAGTTTACTAACACGGAAGGATTCAATTGTAGGGATCTCCATGATTCGAAAATTAAAATCAGATAAACAAACTCTCTTATTTTGCAAAAGGGGCCTTTTCCAGCAAAAAGGGACCCTATTTTCAAAATCACGAGGGAAGACATTGCTTTTATGACTGTAGTAATGTTAAATTTCTGCCAAGATAGAACCAGAGATGGCGCCACGGAAGAAATGCTAGGGGGCAAATACTGTCAGAGTGCCGACAGTGAGCGAAGCGAGAAAATATTTATGAAACCACTCCTTTCAAGTTCCATTCAAGTTCACTGAGATGGCACTATTTTCAAAATTTTAAGTGCCAATGGGGGAATTGATGAAGTCGTGGGGGCTTCTGCCCCCGTGCCCCCCAGGCGCCATCCCTGGATAGAGCCAACGCTCGTGCAGCAGAATACATCCAATCGATTTCTAAATCCCAAGTCAGTACGAAAAACTCGTTGACAAAATATTAAGAAACTCACATTTTGCTCTGAACACAGGAATGACACGAATGTGTAAAAAATCCAGAGGCAAAGTAAAAGCTTTTTGCAAACGTTTTAAGTCATAACTCTTCAAAAACTTTATCGTAACCTATCGAAGTGAATAGCACACCCGGTAAATAAACATTTTCTCGGTGCTGGAGTTTCTTATTTTTTGGCGATCTGAGTGTCGAGTTTCTTAAAAGCGGTTTCTTATAAAAATGCTTGCAATCAAAATATGCAGGCGAAACAATATTCAGGCATTTGGAAGCAAGTTCAGTTATGGTTATTTGTGTCACTTTCGATGCCAGTTGGACCACTTTGGTGACAATATTTTGAAAAACCTTGTTCATATTCGTAATGAGCACGTTTGAAATAGGCTCTTTACTAATTTTGAGTTAATTCTACACAATTTAAAGTTTTGGTCATTTGTGCCACTTTGTGTGCCATTTGGACCATTTTGGTGACAATATCTTCAAAATGTTTGTTCATATTCGTAATTAGCATGTTTGAAATAGGCTCGTTACTAAGTTTAAGATAATTCCATGCCATTTAAATTTTTGGTCATTTGTGCCACTTTTTTAGACCAGGAGGGGATGGGGGGCAATCGTCACCTGAGGAGGGAATTTATGAAATTGAGTGCATTAGGTCAAGTTCGAGGCGCTGATTCCAAAAATCGATGTTATACGGACAAATTCGGTCCCATTCAGCCTCTATTCCATGTTAAAAACTCGTTTTCGAGAAAAGTGACATCCTCACTTACATATTCCAAAGCATATGAATTTGGTCAATTTCGAGGCGCTGATTCCAAAAATCGATGTTATATGGACAAATTCGGTCCCATTCAGCCTCTATTCCATGTTAAAAACTCGTTTTCGAGAAAAGTGACATCCTCACTTAGATATTCCAAAGCATACGAATTTGGTCAATTTCGGGATGCTGACTCCAAAAATCAACGTTGGACAGATAAATACGATAGCTGTGAGCCTCTTTTCCATGTTAAAGCCTCGTTTTTGTGAAAAAACACATCTTGGCTCCTTGGCTCAGTTGTTCCAAAGCGTATACATTTGGTCAATTTCGGGGTGCCGATTCAGAAAATCGAAGTTATATAGAGGAATTCGGTCTCAGTTGGCCCTCTTTACTGCGCTCAAGTCGCGTTTCGATGAAAGCCCTATATCTTCTTAAAATCTTAAACATTGTTCAAAATGGTATTCAAGTCAAGCGTACAATATGTATTGTTAAGTTGATACTTGGCACATTAAGCATCCAAGTTTAATTTAGTTAACGTAATGGAATGTCTGTGAAGTGCTCCTGTTCTGTGCTAGCATTGTCTTCTGAACTTCGTTGTTTGCACGAAGAAGCAACTCTGCCACATAGTCAGGGTACATAATATCATGCCAGATGACGGATCTTTCTTCATTCCAATGATGCGTTGTCGGACTATCTAAATGAAGCCGCAGTTCATCTGATTACCTGTATACGTAGGCAACTTAAATTGCTCCTTTGGTATGCAAAAGAAGATTGAATGAACAGGGAGCATCAACCTTAAAACTGCATATATGCCTCTATGTGAAAGACTTCCTGAAAAACTTAGCAAGGGCTATACTGACGGATTGTTGCTTTGGAAAATCCATAAAGAAAGGAGGTGAACTTTTCAAGACATTCAATAACAGATTTTTCTCAACGTAGATATCACGCTCTTCAAAAGCATCTATGAATTCTTGACGCTTTAACATTGCTTTCCAACACATCGTTTTGCCCTTCCTATAGAATGGCGAAATGAAACGTAATCATTTCTGCAGAGAACATGCAATTCTACAAACCAGCATTCTTATCCTGACCAGGGACAAAGGTGAAAGATGTAGCATCAATAATCTTTCTTCTCCTGTAAATATTCAATTGTAAGTAATTACCATGCCACGTGTGAAGTCATGGGCGAAAAAGAAGGTGAGGATGTTGATATTGTCAGATGGAATGTGAATCGTCGCTGTTTCATCAGGTACCTGTTCCGTTATGTTCATGGCAAAAATGATACAAAGTCAAGAAACAATAATTTGTATAGTTCGCATAGGTGCGTGAAGAACACAATGCACGTTTTTTCTGACTCTTAAGTTATTTGTTTGTTTGTCGAGTGAGTTAGTAAGCATGATAGTTGAAAAAGGTTCTCTTCTCTGGCTCGTATAACTCAACATGGTGACAGGAGTGGGATACCAAACAGGCTCCTCTGCTTGAGCAAGTGCCAATAAGTTGGTGCCTCCTCTTTGTGGTTACTTGCTCGTTCTTGTAAGATATATGTTTCATAGTGGCTAATATTTGTGCACTGGCTTGTGTTTGAAAACAGACTACCTTTCCATCTAATGCATCTTTAGAATTTCCAATTGATTGTGGAATCAACCGAGCAGCATCTCCTTTTTATCACCATTTTGCAGGAGATGGTAGATACCTACTTGAGATCTTGAAATCTGTTATCGAATGTTTTGAAAACTTCACCTCTATGGATTTTCCAAAGCTACAATCACGCAGTGAAGTCTATGCTAAGCTTTTCTGAAAATCTTTAAAAAAGAGTCATAAAGTTGCAGACTAAAGGTTGTTGCTTCCTGTTCATTCAATCTTCTTTTGCATATCAAAGGAGCAAATTACGTTGCCTGCATATACAAGCAAGCAGATGAACTGAAGCTTGATTTAGACAGTCCGACAACGCATGGTTGGAATGAGGAAAGATCCGTTGTTTGGCATGATACCGTGTACCCTAACTATGTACCATGTACAAATGGAATACTCTGCGGCACTTTCAGTAACTTGGTGCTTAGAGAGGCACCAACAGGCAAATACTTTACGATGAACTGGGTTGGGAATGCCTTATGATAGAAGGTGATATAGACGTATGTGTCATTTTTACATCCTCAAAATTACGTCGTCTCTCGTGTATCTATTTGAGGACATTCCTCCTGAGCGCGATATCTTATACAATCTTAGACATGCAGTTACTTATAATCCAAACATTTAAGAACTGTTCGCTTCTCCAATACCTACTTCCACAATGCCCTATATGACTGGAATATGCTCGATCAATCAAAAACGCGGCTCCCCTTCTTGGTGAATTTAAAAGGATAGTGTTGGCAAAAGCAGATCGAGGAATCCGATATTCCATGTCCGTGATATTATTGGCATTCGACGATTGACAAAACTTCGTGTTAAATTTAGTGATTTGAATGAGCAAAAGCTTCGGCACAATTTTGACTATTTACGCCCTATTTGTGATTATGGCGAGGCGAATGAAAATAAGAAACATTTTCTCCTGCATTGCCCTAAGTATGACACATTACGGCAAGATATTTTTGGTCATCTCGAAAATATTCCTGATTTAAACGTTTCGGGTATGTGGGCTCCAAATCACTTTGTAATCCATTCCTTTTTGGAAATGATTATGGAGGAAATGAAGTGCTTTATCGAAAACACGACACGAATGTAGATTAATGATCAATAGTTGGAAAGCAACAGTTTATGTTTTATGTCCCTTATTTCTTGTATTTTGTTTTCCTCAATCGTTATCAGATTTGTCTTTTCTTATTGTATTTAAATGAAGTAATATTGCAAATGCCAGTCATAGTGGAAAATTGATGACCTTGTGTCTTTTTCTGCTATTATTGGCACAGTTGAATTGTATTCTGTAGTTCTTAGCTTTTTAGATTTGATAGAGAAAAACGTACCCTGCCTGACGATGTGGCAGAGTTGCTTCTTTGTGCAGACATCTGCCAAACATCCAAACTTGAAACCGAGGATGAGTTTGATGATGAGACTGAGGACATCACTACGCACTGAAGTTCAGCAGACAATGCTAACACAGAACAAGAGCATTTAATAAAAGACATTCCATTATGTTAACTGGGCTGAATTTTGGTGTGTAATGTGCCAAGTATTGATTTAACAACAATACTACTTCGAACAGTTTTTAAGCTTGAAAGAAGATATAGGGTCTTCATCGAAACGCGACTTGAGCCGGATGAGGATGGTCACAAAGACCGAATTCTTCCATGTAACATTGACTTTCTGAATCGGTACCCAGAAAATGATCAAATGTATACGCTTTGGAACAACTGAGCCAAGATGTGTTTTTCGCAAAAACGAGGCTTTAACATGGAAAAGAGGCTCACAGCGATTGAATTTATCTGTCTAATGTTGATTTTTGGAATCAGCATCCCGAAATTGACCAAATTCATATGTTTTGGAATATCTAAGTGAGGATGTCATTTTTCTCGAAAACGAGGTTTTAACATGGAATAGAGGCCAAAAGGGACCGAATTTCTCCGTATAACATCGATTTTTGGAATCAGCACCCCAAACTTGACCAAAAACTCTCAATTTCATAAATTCCCTCCTCGGGTGACGATTGCCCCCCATCCCCTCCTGGTCTAATGTGGTATGTACGTATGTACGTATAATAGCGATTGAATGAAATTTAATCGCAATTAATGGGACGTGACTTTGCGCGTTGGTGCGTATCAGCTGCACTGAAAATGCCTGTGCTCGTGGGGAGTATAAAAAGTAGTATTGGCATGTTTATCAGTTGTCCATAACTACAAGACAGAGAAGGGAAGAAAGCAGCACACTGTTTTGCACAAGAGAAGAGCAGTTGGTTTTTTGCCCCACCCACCTCCCTCCACCACTTATTTTCTGCCTCTTTTCTTTTCGCGCCCGTCGCTCGCATGACAGGTGCATTGGCCCGGAGAAAATAATAAAGTATTTATTTCAGTCCAATCACCGACCTTAAAGGTGTTGTTGTAGCATATGAGTCAAATCTTTCAATAGGGCACAGGGAAACCCGCAAATCTTCCAATTTCACGCTTATATGCCAATGATATCGTCGTATTCCGATCACATGACTGAAAATAAGGCTTTCGAGATAAATTTTCGAGTACCTTCACGAAAATAGAAATGGATATTCGAGTAATAAAGATATAGAATTGGTTTTACCACGAATCGATTCAAGAGGCCCCACTCCACATTTGTTTTTCTGCATTTGGTTAAAATCTCGTCAGGGATCGGCGTTACATCGAGTTTCATTCCTTCGAAAATTGGCCTATGTTCAAGAATTCTTCAGGAACGCTACATATATGATATAACTTTCAAAATTTCACATGTTACGTGAATTATGTCCAGGAATAACATCAAAATATTTGTTTTTGTGATTTTCGAAAATCCTAGACGAATTAAAGCTATTTGCTGCGAAGAAAGCTAATGGGCCTACCTTCACCCGCCGCAGAATCCCAGTAATCGGCATTAAATCACTCTTTTTCGCATAATAACCAGCGGACACATTAACGAATAACTTCACCACAAATCCAATTTCTTTACGCCATTTAATAATCGATAATTTCGATAAAATGTGACAAGACTTTACAGCTTCTGCAGCAAACCGTCCAACTACCGTCGATTCAAAGTTTTCTTGTTGCAAACACGTTGGAAGTCTTGCAAGACTTGCATAAAACAAAAGGTTTTGCAAGACTTAGGTCTCCCATATGACACAGCAGAATGATACCTTTGAGAATAGATTGCACACTCCTAAAGTCTTTCTATCGTTGCAAAATAAAGAGAAAATAAAACATTTCTCAAAGATTGCAAATGTCTTTGTCACATCGCAAAAGTACATAATTTGTGTAAAGAAATTTCCCCTGCAATCTATTCTCAAAGGTGTACAATCTATTATCAATGGTAACATTTTGCTGTGTCATATGGGAGATCTGAGCCGTGCACAACCTTTTGTTTTATGCAAGCTTTCCTGGTGTTTGCAACAAGAAAACTTTGAATCGACGGTAGTTGGACGGTTTGCTGCAGAGGCTGTAAAGTCTTGTCACATTTTATCAAAATTATCGATGATAAAATGGTGGAAAGAAATTGAATTTGTGGTGAAGTTATTCGTTAATATATCCGCTGGTTATTATTGCGAAAGAGAGTGATTTAATGCCGATTACTGGGATTCTGCTGCGGGTGAAGGTAGGCCCATTAGCTTTATTCGCAGCAAATAGTTTAATTCGTCTAGGATTTTCGAAAATCACACAAACATATACTTTCATGTTATTCCTGGACATAATTCACGTAACATGTGAAATTTGGAAAGCTATATCTTATTTGTAGCGTTCCTGAAGAATTCTTAAACATAGGCCAATTTTCGAAGGAATGAAATTCGATGTAACGCCGATCCCTGATAAGATTTTAACCAAATGCAGAAAAACAAATGTGGAGTGGGGCCTCTCGAATCGATTCGTGGTAAAACCAGCTCTGTATCTTTATTACTCGAATATCCATTTTTATTTTCGTGAAGGTACTCGAAAATTTATCTCAGAAGCCTTATTTTCAGTCATGTGATCGGAATACGACGATATCATTGGCTTATAAGCGTGAAATTGGAAGATATGCGGGTTTCCCTGTACCCTATTGAAAGATTTGACTCATATGCTTGTTGTTGTATGTTCGTGCTAGCAAATTCCGGGCGGCTGCATTTACTGCCCAATTTTCTAGCAATTAGTTATTTCGAACTATTTCGCAAAATTATCCAAATTTGCGCTAGAATTCCTTTTGTCGCATTTCTACTTGTTTCGGAACCGCGCAGACACAACCTCAGTGAGAGTATATGTGGATCTTGTCTTTAATGAAGTCAAACGAAGCATTGTAAATCTTGAGGGGTTTTTGTCCTTCTGTTTCTTTTAATCAAAGGAACCATTAATTCATGTAATACTCGTCATCAAAATCGAAATTAAGTGTACTATAAAATATTAGGAAGAGAAAAAAGAGGTGTCTTATTACATGCGAACAATGTATAGATATAAAAGTTAAAATCTAATCTAAAAACACCCCCAGGTTAAAATAGCAGGGATATCATTAAAAGGTCAGTGCAACCTTGTTTCCATATTGGTCCCTCCTGAGGTGTCATTGAGGCCCCAGTTACACGATACCAGATTCACCACACACCTGATTAATTTTCGCATCGGATAGGGGGGTACAGTTACACGACACCGAGGCAATCCGGTATCACTCCACTCCGCTTTCGCGGAATCAAAGCAGTCCCCCCTAGAGGTTTCGTGAAAATAGATTCGATTCACTCCGCTCCGCATTCCATCTCGTGTAATTGCACCAATCCGATGTGACCCCACTCCATTTGCTCGTGTAACTGCACCAATCCGATGCGACCTAGCCTGTATTCCAGACCCCAGTTCCGAAAAGGAAAGGGTCTGTGTAACCGAATCAGATTCCTTGTACGACAGTTTCCCCAGGATCTGGGGAAAATTAGTATGCAAGTTCTAATTATGCTTCGTAACGTGACAAGTCAGCAACAATATCTTTCAAACCTATCACTAAAATAGCCCTGTGCAGTACAGAGCATTGGACCCCGTGGGGGAGGGGGTACATAGCATGTTCGGAGAACGGGTATGTGCCGCCCATATGGGTGGGTTTTTGGGCCCAAAATTCTCTAAACAAGGGTCATTTTTCGGCAGATCTTCAATAAACATGGGTGGGTTTCTCTGAAATTCGCAAAAATAGTTAAAAATAGGCAGTTTTCCGCCAAAATTCATTATAAAAGTGGGTACCAAGGCAAGTTTCGGTAATTTCAAGAGGTACCTTTCTGAAAACCGGGCGGCAGACTCCCGTCCATCCACAAGCCATGTACCCCCCCCCCCCGGGCCTTGGAGACGCCATTTACAGAAATCAAACGAAAGCAAACAAAAGCCTTTTCTGTTGTATGATCTCAAATTATTAGCTGTGACCAATTGCATTAAAATGGTGCAACAGAACGCTAATAATTGTAATGCTTCAACAAATACCGTAGTATCCAAAGAGAATGTGATAATGATCAGATTGTAAAATGGGAACTTTCTAAAGATTTGTCTTGGTTATTTATCATTCCAAACTGATGAAACATTATGCAAACAATCCAACTCAACTGCTGGACAAAAAATCTGCCGCCGTAGACTCACGAAATATTCCCACTTATCGCAACAACTACAGCAATGGCAACAACAACAACACTATATTTTTTGCTCAAACTGGGACTTAAAGGGAATATAAGCATATATCAGGCGCTTTCTATAAATAGATACACCAGAGCATGCGCATAGCAGTTGCATTCTAACTGTGCACGTGAAAGTGAGCTCTGCATTGCAAATTTGTAGTGCGAGGAGATTCTCGATATACTTTCCAACATGGTTACCCAGCAAGCAAGATTCCTTCTTCCTGACTTCGACGATTCTGAAGTAGTTTGCTCGAGTGAATCGAGATTAAAGAAGTGAGAATAAAAGGTAATTTAGCTCCACTTACGTCTTAATGACCTAATCGTATGAGTTGTTTATCTTTTGCCACCACTGCCGCAATCGATCGATCCAGTGTTTATATTAGGCCCGGCTCGGCTGTTTTGTTGAATGCTCACTATCTATCAGTATTTCTTCCGTAACACTAGCCGTTTGTCCATAGATTCCGTCAGGCTAACTTTAGTGAAGATTCCCTTGTCTGAAGATACGTTTAGGCCCAATGAGATGTGCTTGTTTATCCTGTACCCATCCATTTCAGCAATTCATTCGTATCGTAAATGGACTCAAAGCGCTTCGATTTCTTCAGGACATCAAATTCTGCGGCTACAAGGTCTGCTTCATCACGGTGGTCAATGAACAGGCAATATTTCTTTCCATTTCTTGTCCGTTTTTGCCCCTTAGCGGATAGAGAAACAACGAAGCAACTCTTCCCCGCCGTTACTGATCGCCCGTTACGTGCCCTCGTGCAGGCTAGGCTGCAGTGAAAGTGATCACGCGCAATGGTAGATGGCTTGTTGTGATTGGTTAAATTTGATTGACAGTTTAGGTCTTGTGGCTCGGAGCCACTTGTATATGCTTATATTCCCTTTAAGATAAGGCTCAAATCCTTACTGGTTGTCAGAGCATGCGGAAATCATCCAATTTCATGCTTGTCAGCCAATGAGATCACCGATTTCCAGCCCCTGGAGACAAAATCGGTCGTTTGAGGTAAATTTTCTAGTACCCTCACTAAAACTGAAATGGATGCTAAAAAACTTCAGTTATTTGCAATTTTTTTTTAATAAATCAGTTGTGGGGATGTCCGTCCAGAGTTGTTTACATGTTTAGGCACACAGCTTGTTTGGGGCCGGAGCTGCGTTCATTTTCCGGTCGAAAAATATTGACCTTCGTTGAAATATCTATAGAAATCGCTACAAATAAGATGTACAGATAAGAATTCAGCGATTATGCATACTGACCTGAGCAATAACCGAAACTCTTTCATTGCTATAATATCTCAAAATTGGAGGCAATTTCTAACGATTTCTGGTAGAGACATCATTTGGGCCTAAGCTTGTCCTCGCTTAAAACTCATTCCATTGCACTTAAAAAGTAATGGTAAAATTCTTGAGCTAGATAATGCGCTTACCCATGACTCAGACACCAGTTTGACTTCGTTTGCCTTCTTTAATTTGCCAAATTTTTGGAAGAAACAACCAGTTGTTAGCCTGCGCGCAGACTTTGGTTACTGTGGAGGAGAGGAAGAAAGGAACTAGTTCCTTTCTTCCTCTCCTCCACAGTAACCAAATTCTGCGCGCAGGCTACCAGTTGCGGGCGAATTGCAAAAACTTTCCTCGGTCCATATTTTTCTCTACACAGATTCTCCGCTTCAAACAACAAACAGTGAACTTTGACATTGTATCATAAAAGTCTTGTATCACAGAACATTCCTTTTGAACGATTCCATGCGCTTTAGCGAGGCATTCGTGAATTGTATTCACGCATTTCGTTCTTATTTCAATCAATGCAAAACATAAAAAGAACAAAACATTGTTTTGGGTTCGCTAAAAAAGATACCCGGTTTTGCTCTTTTGTTTGTTTGCATTGACTGATTGAACCAAATGCGTGAAAACAATTCACGAGTGCCTCGCTAAGGCGCATGGAATCGTTCTATAGGAATGTTTTGTGATGCAAGACTTTTATGATACAAAGTTCACTGTTTGTTGTTTGAAGCGGAGAGACTGTGCAGATAAAAATATGGACCGAGGAAAGTTTTGCACCCACAACTGGTCGTTTCTTATAAAAATTTGCTAATGTAAAAAGGCAAACGAAGTCAAACTGGTGGCTGAGTCATTGGTAAGTGCATTATTCAGCTCTAGAATTTTAACATTACTTTTTAAGTGCAATGGAATGAGTATTAAGCGAGGACAAGCTTAGGCCCAAATGATATCTCTGCCAGAAATCATTAGAAATTGCCTCCAATTTTGAGATATGATAGCAGTAAAGGAGTTTGGGTTATTGCTGAGGTCAGTATGCATAATTGCAGAAATTCTTATCTGTATATCTCATTTGTAGCGATTTCTATAGATATTTCAACGAAGGTCAATATTCTTCGACCGGAAAATGAACGCAGCTCCGGCCCCAAACAAGCTATGTGCCTAAACATGTAAACAACTCCGGACGGACATCCCTACAACTGATTTATCAAAAAAAA
Organism: Aurelia coerulea; assembly: GCA_039566865.1. Taxonomy (NCBI): domain Eukaryota; kingdom Metazoa; phylum Cnidaria; class Scyphozoa; order Semaeostomeae; family Ulmaridae; genus Aurelia; species Aurelia coerulea. The sequence continues at coordinate 19,584,470 of CM076945.1, forward strand.
TTGCGAATAACTGAAGTATTCTAGCATCCATTTCAGTTTTAGCGAGGGTACTAGAAAATTTACCTCAAACGACCGATTTTGTCTCCAGGGGCTAGAAAGCGGTGATCTCATTGGCTGACAAGCATGAAATTGGAGGATTTCCGCATGCTCTGGCAACCAGTAAGGATTTTAGCCTTATCTTACTGGGACTTATGGACTTTCACATCAAAAAGTGAGACGAAAATAAACAATGGGTGCACCGATTTTTCTATTCACGTCCAACGAGGTTAATTCGAAACGAGGCAACCTTCGGTGGTTGAAAATTTCTCTTCAGCTGTGGTGAGCTAATGGGAGGCTTCAAAAGCCTTCAAAATGAGAAAATTCTGATTGAAATTGAAAGGTTGGTTGATTCTTAGATTGAGAAAACATTCATCTGGATATTTGTGGCTTTTGTTCATTGCCAATGATTCAAAATATAATTCTTTCAAAAGTAAAAACTGAGGGTCAAAGTTGAGAGTTGTTTTGTAAAATGCCTTTGTTGTCAAATCATGCCTAGGCCTCTGGTTTCAGGTGTCAGGTGCACTTCAAATTTTGACCTTATGAACTCATATCTCCGGTGTTTGGTGGACACTTTTAAAATGCAAGGTATGTGCATTTAAGTTGAAGATCAACAAATGTAGCTATAAACCAAGTGAATCCGGAAAATGTTATCGTTTTGTTTCCTTGCTTAGCTGAAAGGGAGTACTTTTTGAGACACCCGGTATTGTTGTACCTTCTATTGCATCAAGAATGTTTTCAAAGGATTGGTCTTTCACAGAACTTTGATTTGAAGCACATGATGTGCCAAACAGGATCCAGTTTTGACAAGCTATGATGATAGATAATGATTTATGAAAACAAATTGATGTTAAAACTAACTACCAACGTTTTCATACGCCCTAGAGAAGCATAGCTTATCGAGTCTAGGGCGCTTACAATAATAGCAAAACCTAACAACAGCAATCTAAAACATTAACTACAAGAACCATATGATTAGAATATAACGTGTTTAAATGCAATAAAAATTACTTGAATACAACAGCGGATAGATATGAAAAAAATAAAATTATAGTTATTATGATAATGATAGTAATACTGCAATAGAATATAGTAACGATAATGCATAGATTGACGAAAAAGGGAACAAAGTTATATTTTTATCCTGTAGCTACAGTAAACCAGAATAAGAAATTAATTAAAGGTAGGAGCCTATTTGATACTCTTTCAGAGCTTTAAGATAGCTTGTTAATGCCTGTATCTTCCTCAAATGAGGGGGCTGGGAATTCCACAGTTTTGCTCCTTTTACAGAGATGGCACAATTACCAAATCGAGTTTTGGTTTTTGGCACTTGGAAAAGATCACTGTGTTTCGTTTCGTGGTTATGTAAGCCTGATCTTGTTTGAAAAAGATTTTGGAAGACTGCTGGTAGTTTATCTTTGTTATTTACATACATATGCATCAATTTCAGGATTTTATGTTCATATTGGTCAGAGCTTTTTAAAACTTGGAAATCTTTATGTATTTCATTGGTAGAGGCAAGCCTCCTTTTGTATTGCAGGATTTTCAAAACTCTGTTTTGGTGTACTTGGCTACGCTGAATTAACTTTTTGGTTGCATCACCATAAATGTCGATGGCGTAATCTATTCTAGACTGGATAAAAGCGCTGTATATAGACTGCAGACAGTTCTTTGGAAGAAGGTGACGAATTTTTCGGAAGATAGAGGCGTAACGGTTAACTTTGTTTCCTAATTCATCTATATGTGCTTTTCCCATGTAAGTTTTTCATCAATGAATAATCCTAAGTATCTGACACTGTCAGATTTTTGTATGACATCACCCATACGAACATCGGGAGTATTCATGACTAATCTCTTTTTTGGAGAATATACGCAGTAAGTTGTCTTGTCTACGCTTAGCTTTAAGCGATTAGCCTTAAACCATGTGTCTATTTTTGCTAGTTCAGTGTTGGTGTTTTGGATGAGATGGGTAATGTTGTCCTTGGCAGCAAAAATATTTGTGTAATCAGCGAATAGACGTGGCTGGAGATCTGTTGAATTAGCGATGTCGTTTACATATATGGCAAAAAGTAATGGTCCCAAAACAGACCCTTGTGGGATACCAGTGCTAATAGAGGTCAGTGTAGAGCAATTCCCATAAATTGTTTCCTATTGAGTAGGTAACTAGAAAACTATTTATTAACTATCCAACGAAAGCCATAATGCTCGAGCTTTTTCAGAAGGATTTTGTGGTCAATCGTATCAAAAGCCTTTTTGAGGTCGAGAAAGACACCTAAGACGAATTTTCCTTCGTCAAGGCTTTTGTACATCTCATTTAAGGCTTCGATAAGTGCCATCACAGTGGAATGGTTTTCTCTGAAACCAAATTGTAGTTTGTATAAGATGTTATGCTTCTTTAGAAAGGCTAGCATTCTTTTGCACATTAATCTCTCAAAGATTTTCTCAAAGCACGAAAGTAGAGAGATCGGGCGATAATTATCTACGTTACTTCGATCTCCTTTTTTGAAAACAGGAATTACTTTTGCAATCTTCCAAATGTCTGGAAAAACCCCAGTTACGAAAGACATATCGTAGATATAAGTAAGGGGTCTCACTAGGCTCTCATAGCAATCTTTTATAAGATCAGGTCTAATGTTATCGTAACCAGCAGCTTTACCTGGCTTTAAAGGCCTTATGCAGCCAAATTTTCGACATTGATTTTTTTCGATTTTTGAAATATCCAAACTTCACTGATTTCATTGATACCAAATTTTACTCAACATTATTGCGGTTAGGGTGTGAAATTTCGTTTTGAAAATTGCTACTCAGCGCGACATTTGACCTTCGCGCGTGACGTCACAATTATGACCACAAAACAACGCACAAGTTTTGTCACGTAAACCCCAATGCGGAGCTCGCGAGAAGATCAAAGACCGTTCAAGGTTTCTTCAAAATAGTTGAAGATACTGATGTATCAGAGCTTTACGAAGTCCAAGTACAAGTGAAGCCTAGCTGAAAGCCTGGAAAAACAGGAAATATCTGGGCATTCCAGCCTTCCCAACCTTCTAGGGCTAGAACAAGCTAAACAGGCGGAAACAGTGAGCCCCAGCCGGACTCGACGGGGCTGGTGCCTGTTCTGCGAGCCTAGTGGCTGGAAATTTTCCTGACTAGCCACGAAAGCCTGGACTTCGATTCCAAGCTAGTGTGGAAAGTGAAGTGTAATGCAATTACTCAGCGATAGCCGCGATACCAGAGGCTTGAAAAAAGCTGGAAATAGAGTTCAGGGTCCAAGTTTACCTGAATTAGCCTGAAAGAACAAAGATCGTTCGAGGTTTCTTGAAAATTATTTTAGAGACTGGATGTATCAGTGCTTCACGAAGTCCCCGTTCAAGTGAAGCCCAGCTGAAAGCCTGAAAAAACAAGTATTGTCTGGAAGGTCAAGCCTTCACTGTAACATCCCAGTAACTGGAACCAAGCTTTAGGAATGCTTGTACTAAAGTTATTGTTGATTTTATCGTAGATTGAGGCATTGTAATATTCTCACGGGAGTGTTTAATGGTGCGAGCTCCTTTTATTACGGAGAGTGAAAGAAATATCTTTCTGTTTTACATAAGAAAAGAGTTTTCCCAATGCGCAAAAATAGTTATTTTGTTGGCTAGATATCAAATGTGGTGCGAGCCACCAGAAAGTTTGACTTCGTGTTTATCTTTTATGGCTGTTTCATTAAAGTTCTCAGTTATTACTACGATCGTCTCTGCTCTGCTATTCCTGGTCGTTGCTTGGAGAAAGGTCAAGAAATTAGAAAGTTTGGACACTTACAGCAAAATGATAACGAATTACAAGGGATATATACTCTAGTCAAACATAGGCCTAATTTATGACCCTGAAGTGGGCAGAGGCAATGAAGACATCGAGGTATAATTACAAAACAAGAGAGAGGGTCATTCGGTAAGTCTGATATGTAAACAAGAAGCTATGTAGTGTCTTGAAAACATTCAGTTTCTTGGCTTTAACAAAAGTTCTATTTGAAAGCAAGAACGCATGGCGGGGAAGCTTTCGATAGCAACCAGGTCCCTTCAAAGAAACAACTACAGTGGATCGTAGGGTAGTAACTTCATTGAGCGCTTCAGCGTTAACCGAGGACAGGATTCGGCCCTGAAATTTCTGATACATCCAAGAGGAGTGAAGCAAGCACTTAAGACTTAAAAAGGTATCGTTACTCCAAAACATCGTCATAGAAAAGTTTGATTTAGACGACCAGGCAATTTGATATAGGAACCAATTGAACTTCATTAGGCCGCACTGTAGAGCATCACAACATCGCCCTTTTAATGACGGTGACGTTACGGTTTTTTCACCCTGATTCCAAGCTTCTTGATTTCATGAATATCATGGTAAAAATACCAGCCTTTTCTTCAAGAACTCCCAAGATTTTCAAAGCTTTTTTCATACGGGTCCCTCCCTTTCTCGTTGATGCAATCGCTATGCTCGTACTGTGTGTTCAATGCACGCAGTTTCGCGCGTCATAATTGTGACGTCACATTGGCCAAGTCAATGTCGCGCTAAATTCGCAAAACTACTCAACTTTGACACACAATTTTCTGTACTTAAACTGATCATTTCGATTTGAAACTTTCACAAAATGTTTATAACATTATAAGTTATTTGAAAACATTGAAAAATCGAGGACTAAAATTTGGCTGCATAAGAACTTTAAACGATTCATTTCATTAAGGACGTCTAGCTCGGTAACCCTGCTCAGAAAGAAAGAATGCTCGTTGGGGTTTCTAAGGTACTCAGTGAAAGCTGTATGTGTGGGCTCAACCATACCATTAATTGTCTTGCCAATGTTACAGAAAAAGTTATTTAGCAACGAAGCAATATGAGCATCTGGCGTTAGATTAGCGTACGCTTAGATTTGTCGACTAACTTAGCTATTCTGATCGTCTGTTTGCATTTTTTGGGATTTAGCATGGGTCCCATGATTGACCACATACGGAATATAGCATTTGCTTTGTCTTTCAAGATATCGTGGAAGTAATTTATTTCGGCCTGTCTCAAGCACATTGTCAAGATGTTCTTATATGTCTTGTACTTACTAATTGAACCTTCTTCTTTGAGTTTGACTGAGCGCTTATAAAGCTTATTTTTCTTCTGAATGCACCTTCTAAGGCCTTTATTAACCCATGGTTTATCTTTCAGGCGCTTTTTGGGTAATGTTCTTAAAGGGAAGCAATCATTGAAGCATTTTGTCAAATTGTCGTTGAAAACTACAGTGCATTTATTAGCATCTTTGCACTTGAAGATATCGTCCCAATTCATTTTTTGCATATTTTCTTTGAATCGGGCACGGTTTTTCTCGCTGAAGCAACGTAATTTTAGTACGTTCCTATTGCTGTTCGTGTCCTCTTTAAGAACAAGGATGGATGCAAAGTGGTCACTGATGTCTGTTATTAAGTTACCTGCTTCGATTTTCGCACTGTGGTGCTGTTGAAATAAAAAGATGTGGTCAACGAGTGAGAAAGTATTCTTAGTTACCCTTGAAGGCAAGATTGTTTGGGGAAAGAAGCTATGCGCAATGAGGAGATCTAAGTATTCCTTGACGGGTTTATGTTTACTGTCATTGTACTTAAGCAGATCGATGTTAATGTCTCCAATGAGGATTCCCTGCTTAAACTTAGATTTTGCAATTTTGTCAAGTGCGAACTCAAGTTTTTGGCAGAAGTCTTTGATGGATCCGTCAGGATGTCTATAAATCAGACCTATGATAGTTTCTACGATATCTCTACCCTGGGTACCAGAGCCAAAAAATGATAAAATAAAAAAATAAAAAAAAAGTGAAGAAGGAAAAGAAAGTTGGCTCTGGTCAAATGGTGACATCGATTGTAGGAATTGACCAATGAGAAGCCTTTATACCCAAACGGGTATATAGATTTGGTTAGATTTGATTGGGTAGCGTGAGTCACATGACAAGGTTACGATTGTGATCAGAAAATATGATTCGGGCGGTTATCAGTCATATGATCGATTGCTTGACCACAGCAATGGCGGACGATTTGAGGCGAGCTGTGGATGTTGCACTGGTAAAGTTTTTCAGCAAAATCGAGAGTTAAACTCCACAGCAGTTTAAAATATTATTTGTGCAAGTCAAAGATACATTTGCTATACTGCCTAATGGTCATGGAAAATCGTTGCCGTTTAAAGTCACACCTTTGCTGCGAATGAACGCTAGAGGGCCTACGAATATGTATTGTATACAATAAGGTCAAGTGGAGGCGAGGGAGATATGAGTTGTAAACACCTTGACCTTGGTAACTGAAGTATTGTGATTGTTGTCTCGCCATTATTGGTAATCATGGACAATCAGGTAGAAGAACTTAATATTGGAATTACCGCTTGTTGCCTGCACGGCGTATCAGTGTCACTAAATTCGAAGGATGTGATTGAAGGAAAATTTCATATCGTCTATTATGACGCTCCCAAAGCATGGACACAGGGCAGGGGCAGAGGTGGAAAACGTTACAAAACAAACAAAACATATCGAGAAAAAGCCCTCCTTATTGTTGCCGATGAGGCCCACTGCATTCCATAATGGAAGGAATTTACAAACTTATTGCTGTCTGGTTTTTCTTTGAATAAAATTTACCATGGTATTTACAGCATAATATAGCTTGGGCCTACCAAGGAAAGCTTTGAATTTGATACCTGAAGGTGTTGTGGCACAGTGGTGCAATCCTCTGACATTGCAGGCAGAACAGTCAAGCGGAGAGGGTTCGATTCCAGGTAGAGCCCCATCACTTGAATGTGATGACAAAATGGGTCGCGGACTCGCACTCAAATATTCTACTTCTGCAGTCCCAGTAGCCTACGTGAGCACTTGACACTAAAAACTGCAACTTTACCTTTGAAACAGCCAGCTGTGAATTTGTCACTGTTAGGATCCCTTCAGTATATTGGAACATGTATGTCACTGAACCAAAATGAGAAAAAAATGTGCCTCCATGATCACTGAATGATTTACTTTGAAACAACGAACAAAGGGGGTACTTTTATCTTAGATTTACTTACAATCATATCTTCTGGTAGTAATGGGCAATTAAGGGGGGGGGCTTTACCATTACCCATTAAGGAAACTTGTTATCATCAGCAAAGTATTATTGAATCTTGAAAGGCTTGAGCAGGGGTAGGGGCAGGGGCATTGTTGTCTGTTAATTATAGAATTCATATGGTTTGACTCGACATGTTCCAATATCCTGATGGGATCATAATGAAAAAGGTCATACGAGACAGTTCCTTTGTCGTCCTTTTCCTTGATAATTTATTCGTTAATGCTCTGCAAGATTATCAACAGTACTTTTAAGGAACTCTATGTTGTAAGTACAGTAGGGCTCTATATTGTAATGAAAGATACACTACTCATCTAAACATAATGAGAAGTTTGTGTATACTGAATGTCAGTTGTACAGAATTCACCTCATTTTGAATAGGTCTTAGTGGGAAACATTGTTGATACAATGTTAGTCTAAATTTGGGGAGTCTCGGTTAGGCCTGAGTTGTTTGTTCATTTCAAGGCCCAAGGCTTTGTCAGATTGCATGGCATAAATCATCAGCAGATTTAAGCTGATGCAACCTTCATCCAATGGCTTCTAGGCTCCTAATTCCTTTATATATATATGCTCCCCACAACGCATTTCTCATTCTGCAGGTCTGATGCCATCTGCTAGTGCCAGCAATGCCTAAATATTGTTGAATTTTGTTAACCGCCCTCCCACCCCACTCAATGCCATATCTGCAAGAAAGCAAGGGAGGAATATTTACATAATGTTGGATGACATGCAAGCTAAATATATCTTATATCTATGTATAAGTAGTGTATCAGTTTCATGTATTGTATTGTTAGTAAGTGTAACATGTGGTTTTCTTGTGATGAAAAATTTTGCCCCAAACCTGGATTTCTTTTGGCTCTCCTTATTTAGAAGTTCTTTCTGAGGTCATTCAACCAAATTATCAGTGATGATACATTAAGTGGTGCATGCAAATTTCTCTCAAATTTCTGAAAGTGTTCATGTTCTCTTCCAGGATTCAGCTTAAACACTTTCTTAGATAACAGATTTTTAACTAGATTGTCAATATCAGCCTTTTTGCTTTTAACTTTGTGATGTCCTCCAGGCATTACCATTATTAGGTCTTTCTCTGTGGACTCCAGCATTTTCTGCAAGAAGTCCAATGCATGTGATTCATGCTTTGCATTTTTCTTTTCATGAAGGTTTACACCTAGATTATGGATTGCAGCTCTTTCGTGAGGCATTTCAAAACAATGTTTCTAACCATTTCCAGTGTTTAGACATCACTCAAATACCTTCCGAATAATATGAGACAGGAAGCAAGTGAATACGAAGAAAGAATATGCAAAGTATTTCCTAATTTTCTTAATTTTTGATGATTTGAGTGTTGTGATTTGAGTGTTGAGCTTCTTATAAGCAGTTTCTTAAAAAACTACACGTATTTTTTTTATAAGAAACCGCTTATAAGAAATGGTAGGCTCAATTTTTCGAAAGTTAAGAAACAACCCTAACTGAATTGAAAAACTAAGAAACTTTCGTAATTGACAGATTAATTCTCTATCGCACTCAAATATGTTTTGACACTGTAAAGCTATAGCAACTGTTTGGAGTTGGATATTATTTTGAGTGTGAATTCATACGAATGGGTCAAAAATTTCATGATATTCATGCAAATAGGCTCGAAAATTTTTAATATTCCGTCATACGAATGGGTCCTTTTCTCAAAGTCCAGATTCAGGTCGAATCATGTTCACAATGAAGTACCCCCCCCGGCTGCAAATTACAAAAGTTTTGTATTAGCCTTTTACCACTAAGTCTGGTTCTTCATTTTTTCAAATTGAGCCTACAGTTTCTTATAATAAGAGTTTTTTTAAAAGATGCAACAATTTCGTACTGATTCGTAAATGTAAGTTTAGCAGGGCTCCAAACATAGCATTGCAAATTCTCCCATTTTTTCTCCTCTGGATATCGATCGTCTTTGACCATAACCAATGTATAAATCTTGACTCCCGTCGCAAGGAAGTTTATTCCACAAATGCGGCATTCTGAGTCTGCAGTGCAGCTGACTTTTTTCGACAAACTTTTACCGGTGTTCCTCCTTGATTGTTGATGGATTTTTGATGGATGTTTCTTCAAAACAAAAGGATTTTTGCCAAACGTGGAAACAAGTGAAAATAAATGGAACAAACAAATCACAAGGTAAAGATCTTATTCTTATGTTTCCCTTTGTTGACTTTGTTTGAAATTTCTTACACAAAATACGCATAGCAACATCCCAAAACATAGATAACACATGCAAGTATGAGTGCCTCGGTCTAAATGTGATTAATCACATGGTTAATCACATCTTTTGTTGATCACCATGATTGGAGAATGGGTGATTGAAGTGATTCATATCAATCAAATATAAACCAAAACGAGGTTGTGTTATCATTTGACCAGAGCCTCCTTTCTTCCTTCTCTCTTCCTTTTCCAAATTTCAATTTTTTTCTAATTTTGAGGCTCTGGTACCCAGGGTACGTTATCTCGTGATATGGTAAACCAAAGATTTTCACAAGGGCTTTGACAATTAAATGTTAAGTCATGTTGCACCTCGAATTTAATGTCAGCTTTCACGTATACGCAAACACCGCCAACATTTCCGCGAAGTGAGAGTACTGGATGGTAAATGTACCCATTTAAAAGCGACGAAAAGTGATCTAAATTTGTGTTATGTACCTCAGTAAGACAAATGATATCAAATGATATCTTCATAGAGCTTAGCAGGCTACCTAGTTCATTTGCATGTTTGTTTAGACTCCTTATATTTAAGTGGAAAACGGAAAAAGATGGTGATTGATCAGATTATTTTTTTAAGTTTTCAGTGGTAAAGTAAGTACCATTTTCAGTAAATGAATCAAATTGGCTAACAAAATCTCTAAAACTACAAGAGGCGGGTGTGAAGCCCAAATCTTCTCCTTCGCAGGAAGAAGCTTCACTCATCAAAACTTGCAGGGTTAATGGGTAAACATGTTGTCGTAGCCCTGGACCTGGAGATGCTCAGAGTTACGTTACAAGATAGTAATTAAAAAAGGCAAATTAATATACGGGAACTGGCATACCATATTGCCTAGGTTGGTATGCAAAAGGATTAGCCATACCTTGGTGATAATAGGGGTATGGTGGTTGGGCGAATGGCATGTATGGTAAGTTTTTAGGTTCTTGAGCAAAAGGCCAGGGAGCAACATATTGTTCAATAGGTTGAGTGTTCAGCTGACTGGTGATATGATTTTGCTCTCCTGTTTGATTTCGGCGGTGATTATTGTACGACGACTGGGGCATTTGCGATTGGTTTTTCGTAACCATGAAATCACGGTATTGATCACGTGTCTGATTACTTGCGTAGCTCTTTTTGCTGTAAAAATGGGAAACGCTCGGGGTCACAAGGCTTCTGCGTTGCATTAGTGCTTCTTTGAAATTTCTTGCAAGGTTGATAGTCCCTCTGAAATTCAGATGTAGTCCATCGTAGCGTAATTCAGGGTCTATTAGCGATTCGTTGTCGATTAATTTGAAGTTAAGCTTTTTTGCCATTGGTTTTAGATTTTCATTGACATAATTAATTTTGTCTTGGTAGAGCTGCGTTTTGTCATCTTCCCTGGGAAGGATAGTTGATATAAAAAAGTTTAAATTTGGATAGCGATATCTAATTTCATTAATAATGTCTGCAAAGAGAGAAACGATGTCAGGGCCTGTGTTTCTTGGTACGTTATTTGTTCCAGCGTGGATGATTAATGAGTCTAAAGATGACAGGTCTTGCGTCATAAGAACTGCCCGTATACCTTCTAATGTGCGACCGCTGAGGGTCCTAACTTTTGTTGACTTGGTCCAATCAAGCTTGTGAGGATGGAGATCTTTCAATATTGAGTCGCCAATGACATACGATGATATGTTAGATTGTGACGACAGATCGTTGCGTGTACTGCTTGTATGGCTTTTATCTAGCGGGGGAGCTTTGTCATCGCGAAGTCTCGAACGAACGGAAGCAGGCTTGGTTGTTTCCGCCGCCTTGGGGGTAAGAGAAACCACATCAGCATAAGATGCGCTGGCTGAGGTATTTTCTTGTTGGATTTTAGATGGGGAGCTCACTTCTTGTGCGAGTTTTTCCTTTTGGCTATTGTAATGGTTCTTGTTGTTTCTTTTGATGTTATTGACTGTTTGTTGGAGTTTTTCGTGTTCTGCGATGTTTTTGTTAATCAGGTCTTTCAAGTCATTGATCTCGAAGCTAATTTCATCTAATTTTTTTAAAGAAAGCTTTTCTGAATTTTTTTCCTTTGTTTTTTTTGTCGAATTTAGCCTCTTGTATCGTAGCAATCATGTTTTTTGTTTCGATGACGTCGCGCTTGAGTGATTTAGATAGATTACAATCAGTTGGCTTACTTGATTCTTTTATCGCTTTTATTTCATCATCGAACTTTGTCTGTAACTGCGTAACGAGTTGTTCGAGAGAAACGACTTTTTCTTTGAGGAATCCAATTTCCAATTTATTTTGCTGAACCTCGAATTTAAGGTTGAATTCTCGTCCATGATTCGATCTAAATCCCCTCCCATCATTTCTGATTGAACAATCTCATCAATACCAATTTCAAATTCTTTGACAGAAAAACTTGTGTTGTCAGTTTGACTTCCATTTGACAGGGTATCGTCATCCTCATCTTCCTCGTTGCAAAATTCTTCCAACAAAAACTCATCTTTGCTCGAGTCCAATGCAATCTGTATCGTTCCTAGAAGATCGCTCGAAGAAACTGCATTCTTGACAACTTCCGCGTCGATAATTTCATCTATGCCATGGTTAGGCCTATCGGCTTGGGCCATGCGTGATATTCCTCAGAGAGAAATTACGCCAAACACGGTAACTAAATCAAAACTTACATGCTCTTAAAGCCCCAACGGGCGTACTAAAAACGATAAAAAAGTTACAGCTACAACAGAACACATGCAGAACACATCTGCATCAAGGCTGATCTTATGATATATTGCATTCAATGTGAAGTATCAATGTATCAGTAGATAAAGTTAAACCGGCCTTAACTAACCCAAGGTAACTTTCAACCAATCAAAATCATTAAGCTGGCTTAACTTGCAATTGTGAAGGGGGGGGGGGGGTAATAGAGGTACACGTATACATTTTCAAATAATTCACAAAACAACAAAACAAACTCTCCACCACCCATGAAATTGAGGCTAATTTGCTTTTAGAAACATTTGCTCTTGACTACAGGGCATTGACCACTGACCACGAACCGTAGGAAATTCCTGTTGAGGTTTTATGCACAAACAGAATAACATTGAAAAAGCGTGTTGATCGCAGGGCAGCAGGAAAGAATATCGAGAAGGTAAACACTGGAATGATAATATTTGTTAAATTAAAATGGATATAGCGCAAGAAATTGCTTGCTTTATCTAACCCTGGTTAACTTTCAACGCATCAAAATCATGAAGCTGGTTTAACTTGCAAGTGGGGAGGGAGGTAATAGATCGTACATGTATAAAGTTCTAATTACTTCATTATCCATACAACAAAACAAACTCCCCACCCGTGAAAATACAGCGTTTGTGGCCAGTTTGCTTTAAAAGTTTCATTCATTGCTATTCTGGTACTAACCACCAACTATATCAAAAGGCTTACGGCAATAATATCGACAAAGTAAGCCACTATTTCTTAGAATAATAATATTTGTAAGATTAAAATGGATACAGCGCAAGAAATTTCAGAGAAATCAGCCCTCATACTCTCACCAACTTCAAGCAATTCAAATGGACTAAAACTTCGAAAGAGCCTTGGCTGCATTCAAGCCTTTGCCTACATCGTTGGTATTCTCTTTGGCGGTGGATTGTTTATATCCCCTAGCTTGGTAGCACGGGAAACAAGCAACATGGGAATGGCTCTTGTCGCGTGGGTTATTTCAGCGATGCGTTGTTTATTTGGAGCTCTATGCTTCTGTGAATTAGCTACAATGTCGAAGAAGACAGGAGGAGAGTACATTTTCATAAAAGAGGCCTTTGGCCAGCATTCGTTACCGTTTGGGCACAAACTTTCATCATATTTCCAGTACACCGGCAAAGCCATACTTGCCATTACGATCGGTGAGCATAGATAAATTTTGTTTCGCTCTATTTTGATGCTTTGTATACATAAATCATTCAGCCAATCACAACGCTCCGATTTTTTCTTGTGTGTTTACTTCTTCTCCGGTGTTCGTCAGAAGCTGTGGGGAAAACCCGCAGAAACCACTCGTGGGTATTTTCATCGCGACGAACATATACTTTCGCAAAAATAGAAAATATTTTGACATGACTTTAATAGATATATTTTCGAAAGATTTACCCAAGCACTAAGCTATGACTTCCATAGTTTTCTCGCGATGCCCACGGAAAATTCATGTTTTTTTCAGTTTATTCTCCCATTCAAGAAGAGACGGAGATTGCCTAGGCCCATTCGAGAAGGCTCACAAAAAGTGAAAAATACACTCTGGAAATCTCAGACCTGTCCACCCTAGCGTTATTCAGAGCGTGAAAGGCACTATTCCCACCTTTTTCACATATTTCAATCAATTCTGAGCCTCCGCGCACCTACCACCCAAACAAACTGTTGTTTTTGACAGTGTGGCTTCCCTCGCTCCGCGGATGGCGGGAAAATATGGAAAAGAGGACAATCCCTCCCTGATCAAAACAAAGGAATCACAGCACGATTAAACCTTTTTGAATCATAATCATGGCCAGTTATTTCATTCAAGTAAATGCTTCATACCAGTGACGTCTTTGCAAACATCAATGCAGCAAGACATCGTGCCTCTGCCAACCCCAAATCTCTGCAAACATTTTCTCCACCTTCTGACACTCGTTCTCGTCAAACGAATCAATTTCCTGTTGAAGCTCAGCAACATCATTGGCATTCTCCACCTGAACTGGCTCATCGGCCTCTCCCTGCTCTTGGTCGTCGTCCTTGTCTGCATTTTCAGTACTGGCGATGTTGAAAACAGCATCATTTGCAGTCTTTGCTAGATGTTCTAGGCTCTGGAGTATTGCTTTTTCACAGGAAGGACACTTGCTAATCTCAGGCACGATGCATTCAACATGGAACGAATGGCCGCATCCTCTGAAAACACGCCATAATGGGCTCTGATTTTCACAAGCAGGTTTGTCACATTTTCTAAGGCAGAATAGAGCATCTCAACGTTTTCTGAATGCGTACCACAAATTGAAATACACAGAAGAATAGGGAATTTTGTTTGTCAAACATATGTCATCAATAATTTGCTCAGTTATTTTATTGCAATCCATGCAATGAAAGGTCTGAAAGATAAGGTCTGAAAGCATAGGAAACAGTTTAATGATTAAGAAAGAAAGGCATGGGTGATGTTGTTGGAGTTTTTTGTTACTTGCTATATGTCTTTTGTTGTAATGTACAACAAAAGACATAGGAAGTACAGTATGCCACAGCCAATTATATTTTACAAGTCTACAAACAAGCAAGTAACCCAAACCCCAGAAATTTTCAACTTGGTATCAGCATTTTGGGAAGAAGTTGTGAAGTTATTCTGCAAATCTTTTCCAAATAGGGATCTTTGTGTGTTGTGTGAGCGTGTGTTAATTTCACTGTCAGACTCATTTTGTATAAGGAATTTGGATATGGGCTTTGTTATACTGGGTTTCTCTATTTTGAGTTAGGCTGAATTCTTAAAATTGTGTGTAGGGTTTATCAACATCATAAACATAATATCATAAATCATAAACAAAAAATATTCTTTTTGATGCTATTCAGATTGGTAGCAAACCCTTTGTTTGAAAACAATTTGCTATTATAGCCAAATTTAAAAAGTGTCTCAAATTCAAATGGGTCTCTGGTTGCATCTAGCATAGCCTGTGCACAGCCTCTACTCCTCCTCAAAGGAAAGGTTTTCTGACAAGTTTTCTACTTTTCCTTCAAGGAGGGGCTGAGGCTGCGTGCAGGCTAATCCAGCATAGTTTCTTTCTTATAGTTTTCCAAGGGAAAAATAAGTGCATGCCAAATCTTATTTAAAACACCTTTGACACCTAATTATCTAAAGTTTTACAAGAATTCTGCAAATGGAAAGGGGATGATCTGAGGAGCGCTTTGATTGAATCAAGATAAACCATCTGATAATGTATAGTACTCAGGGGCGCAAATGAGGGGGGGTGTGGGGGGGGGGGGGTGTGACACCCCCCCAATAATTTCAAAACTCGGTCCCAATCGCGATAAAATCGGTCCCGATCTGGCTCTGAACTTGAACCTGAATTTTTCAGGACTTCAATACTCGAAATGCAAAGATTTCTGTATTAGCTGTCAGAGAATGGCTGGGTTCAGGTAAGGGATGCCTTCTGAGCCAAAGTAGAGGATGTTTCTTCAAAAAATTTTCTTCGTGCTCCAATCTATGGGATAACTGTCACAAAACTATCAAAGTTCCCTTGTTGCTAATTGTAAGCATGATATTGGGAGATGCATTTTCTTCATGCTCCGATTTTTAGGATAACTACCGGGTGCGCCAAAATAAACTATGCACGTTTGGCAGGCCACAATAAATCATACACTGGACCGATTTTGAAGATTTATGACTCATTCGTTAGCAGAAAGCCAGAATTGGATACCGGGTTTTTTGCAAATTTTTTCTTTTTCAGCTTTTAGAGCTAGAAGCGAGTTTCCTAAGATTTTGTTTTCGAAAACACTGAAGACGATCAAAAAGCATCGATCAAATTTTCTAAAGAATTGACTTGAATTGACAAAGAGAGAACTTTTTCGTGGTGATTTGCGATCTAAAAATCGACCAATTGTAATCTGCTGTACGAGAGTTCATACTGACCCCCAAATCCCCCTGAAAACGTTTTCTCTTTGTTTATTCATGTTGGATCTTTTAAGATTTGATCGACGTTCTTTCATCGTTTTCAATATTTTCGAAAACGAACATTTAAGAAACTCGCTTCTCGCTCTAAAAACTGAAAACGGAAAAATTTGCAAAAAGTCCTAGAATCTAATTCAGGCTCTCTGATTAAGTCATAAATCTTCAAAATCGGTCCAGTGCTCAAAATATTGTGGCCTGCCAAACGTGCATAGTTTATTTTGGCGCACCCGGTATCACAAAACTATCAAGGTTTACTCGCTGCTAAAGGCAAGCGTGATATTGGGAGATGCATTTTAAGCGAAAGTAAGGGATGCTTCTTCAAAACTTTTCTTCGTGCTCCGATTTATAGGATAGCTCACAGGATAACTATCACAAAACTATCAAGGTCTCCTCGCTGCTAATAGCAAGCATGACATTGGGAGATGCATTCTAAGCCAAAGTAAAGGATGTTTCTTCAAAAATTTCCTTCGTGCTCTGATTTATAGGATAACTCACAGGATAACTGTCACAAAACTATCAAGGTTTCCTCGCTGCTAATGGCAAGCATGATATTGGGAGATGCATTCTACGCCAAAGTAAAGGGTGTGGCCCCAAAAAATTTCCTGACCCCTAGGCCCATGCATTTCACTGCCTCCCTCTTAATTTACCCTGGCCACGCCACTTATTGATTCCATATGAGCAAGCGTGCATGCCTAAAAACATGCCTATTCTGTGAAGCTTTGACTGGATCATTAAGGGAAGATGGTTAAGATGCTAGCCAGAGACAAATTGATGTCGAAAACTGTTTGTTTAATTCTGTTTCAATCGTTGGGAAAACACTGTCTGTTATAGTTGTATTTTCGGTAAATTGTGGCAGATAGGAAAACTTTATTTTTCATACATTTGCAACAACATTTATTTCGCAAAAATCGGTCCCACGTGGAAGAAACTCGGTCCTTTGAGCTCACACCCCCCTCAAAAAAATTTGCATTTGCGCCCCTGATAGTACTTAAAACTTAAGCTTACCGTAATGGATCAGGTTGGGAACATGGGGATAAGTATCCAAGAGGGAGAACTTCATTCTTCATAACTTTCTCTGAACCAAATAAATTTGGAAGCTTCCATTTTGTTGTTTTTTGTTGTTTTTTGTCATTTTTTGACACCTGCTTAGCTTGCCCAGGATTTGTAATTAAGCATCCAAACTTTTTTGTTAAAAATTCTGCTGCTCTCAGTTTCAAGGCCTGTATCTTCTTTTTGCTATATGAATATTTCTTGCTTGGGACGAAGGTTGTGTGAAAGTCATGCAGTTCATGTTTCCTGGCATCAATTTCTCTTGCTGCTAAATTAATTTTCTTTGCATCATCTATTTCTTTAGTGCGTGCTCTTAGAAGTGAATGAAAATTCTCCACTGGGTATTCGTCAAAGGCAGAAAGAGAGGAAGAGATAGCTGTTAGAATTGGGTGATCAGAGGTTTTCCAGTGCTCAATGTTGGAAAGACCAATCAATGGAGCCTTGTCATAATGTCTACGTCGAAAGACAGCAAACATAATCCAGCAACGAAGAAGCGAGTCATAGTACAAGTCTGACATGTTATTCTTGAAGATGACAGAATAGATGCTTAAGCTCAAAGGGATGTAGGTATCCAGAAGGTTTACCAAAGTAAGAAATTCAACGTCTTTTGAATTTGCAAAGACACCCAAGATCTGATCTCTGACAACAGTCCATCCTCCATACATAATTTCAAGCAAGAAAGAGACACGCCATGGCTTTGGTTTCATAGCTAAAGCCTTTGCCCCACTGAATAAAAATGCATAAAGATCTGAGAAAATCTTGTGGAATTTCATCAAGATAATTTCTCGAGCATTCAGAGAGATATGAAGAGGACCAATGAATGGGACAAGGTTACTTAAAGCCTGCTCCTTGTAGACCATTTGCCTAACATAGAATTGAGCTGGCCAATCACCAATAAATGGTACAACAAAGTGTTCCAAGTATGTTGAAAGTCCATTTTCCAGTATGGTCTTTAGCGCTTCAAGGAAATTATCATACGACTTCAGGGGCAGTTCTATACAATCAACTAACTTACAGTTCTTCATTGATCGCAATTCTCTGGCCTCAAGTTGCTGATAATCATGAATCAACAAACGATGACGCTCTGATTCAGGGTCGTAGAACTTTGTCTGCAACCAGTCAGGCATGGTGTCCACATATGTTTTTGATAGTAGACTCATTTTGTTGGCTAGTAATCTTTTAATCAGATCAGTATTTACTGGCTTAGGATCATTAACTTGCAATTCTTGGTGATCTATTGCAGCAACTGTGGGAAAAACTTTAATGAGTAGTGTAGCCATGTGTAAAACTTGTGTTTGTTTGGAAGTGGATGGTCTGTGATGTGTGTGAATGTTGTGGTAGTCATCAATGAAAATTGCAATAAACTTTTTTTCTTTTACAGCATCATCAAAAACTTGCTTAACACTTTCTAGGTGGTCTGCTGCTATCTCCTTGGCTACCGTTGAGACTGTTACTGGGTGTGCTGCCAATCCCATGTTCCGCAGGGCCTCAACCCCCCTATCTGAAACACCAAGACCCTTCAGTGTTCTGGTGGTAGCTACCTGAAACCAATTGGCTTGCTGCGACTGGCCATATATTAACGTATAAATTATTGACATGGCCCGTAATTCATTCAAACTTCTTCGATTGTCCGACTGCCTTTCCGTTGTCATGGCATTCAACAATGCATCAAAAATATTATTTGCTCCTGCATTTTTACAAAGCTCTTTAAATTGAGCAGGATCAGAGACTGGATTTCCTCTTTTTCCAAATTTCTCAAAGCAATGTGCTCTCAGGCGTGAAACTTCTTCCTTTAGATCACAATGTGATGACATTCTTTTCATCAACTTATCAAATGCTTCTTTGGACACAACTACATTTTCTCCTTCAAGCAACACTTCTGCATCAATTTCAGGGCAATACAAAAACTCTTTTTCGTTCATATTTGAAGAGCTAGGCTCTGAATCTTGTTTTTCTGAATCAAAGTCTGCTGTATTTGTTTCTTGAGAACTTAGCCAAAGCTTTTGGCTTGGAGAGCTTAATGTGAAAGTTCTTTCAGAAAAGACTGTTGACTGTGATGGAGCAATGCCTTCTTCATTGCCTTCTTCATCAGAGACTTCCATTTGATCATTCTCAAGTTCCTACAGGGATCAAAATAAAATGCAAATTTTCTAAAAAAGTGCCATGTCAACAAGTGTTAGAGTTGAAACAAAGGTAAATTCAGCAGAAAAGGCATATTCTATCCTTGCAACATTAAATTTTTGGCAGGCTATCATACAGTATTCAATATTTATAACCAATTTGTCATTTGTAACAAGTATTGGAGGCAGCAGCATACCCTAGAGGCTGCATCAGGGGAAGGATTTTGGAGGACATATTCTCCCCAATTTGGAAAATTTATGAATTTTCCTCCCTATTTTTCAAAGAACATGCATTTATCAAATCATTGTTGCATATAGTGATCAATAATGGTTGCTCCTTTCACAAATTGAATGAATGATTTAGTAAAAGCAATGTTTTCAAGATTTAAACTGTTTACAACACTCCTCGTTAGAATTTGACAAGAATTTTTGAACGTGTGTGCAAATTTGTTGGAGGTTTCAGAAGGTGGAAAAAGTTTCTGTAAATTCATACCTCCACCTCCATTAGACTTTCAGAAGGAGATGCTTCTTCTGACAAAGAGACTTTTCCATAACGTTTGCTTTCGACATATTCCAGACATTTAATGCAGACATGGCGTATCTTGTGGCTTTGGAGGCCATTTGACTCAGCGAGTTCTCTTATTTTCTTCATATACTGATATTTCGGGATTTTCAGCTTGTCTACAATAATTTCAGGCCACCAAACTTTATGAAGTGGGTTGCTGCATGCCTTCTTAAATCTCCCCATCTCAAATTAGCATATCGTAACAAAAATCAACATGAAATACTTCAATTTTCAAACCAACGTCGTCAAGAAGAAATGGCACACTAGCAAAAGGATGCAGCAAAGAGGAGGGGGAGAACCAGGATTCGCGCCAAAACGCACAGATTTCGCGCCAAAACGCTCCTCAGAACAAAAGAAACCCCACCAGTCTTCATTCATTGGCTACCCCTGCCCCTGGGGAAAAGAAGATGAGGGGATCTCCCCTTGACTTGCTTGAAATCCCGTGAAATAGAGCGACTTTGTGAGAGGCTTCATGCCAACAAAGTGGCCTAACAATTTATTCACTTGAAACCATTGAAAACCAAAGATCAGCATCTGTGTTGCAGGCTCAGACAATTTCACAAGCTCGTTGAGAGACAATTCGAAGTGGCATTTTCCAAATCTTGTGAAGAAACATACTTTGAATAAGTCCAACACAACGATTTTCCATAACAATCCGATGCGTATCGACGAAAATGCTTGTAATCAGCTGTTTTTCCTTCCCGCCATAATTCAAAACTTTTGTCTTCATCAGGGAGAGATTGTCCTCTTTTCCATATTCCCGCCATCCGCGGAGCGAGGGAAGCCACACTGCCAAAAACAACAGTTTGTTTGGGTGGTAGGTGCGCGGAGGCTCAGAATTGATTGAAATATGTGAAAAAGGTGGGAATAGTGCCTTTCACGCTCTGAATAACGCTAGGGTGGACAGGTCTGAGATTTCCAGAGTGTATTTTTCACTTTTTGTGAGCCTTCTCGAATGGGCCTAGGCAATCTCCGTCTCTTCTTGAATGGGAGAATAAACTGAAAAAAACATGAATTTTCCGTGGGCATCGCGAGAAAACTATGGAAGTCATAGCTTAGTGCTTGGGTAAATCTTTCGAAAATATATCTATTAAAGTCATGTCAAAATATTTTCTATTTTTGCGAAAGTATATGTTCGTCGCGATGAAAATACCCACGAGTGGTTTCTGCGGGTTTTCCCCACAGCTTCTGACGAACACCGGAGAAGAAGTAAACACACAAGAAAAAATCGGAGCGTTGTGATTGGCTGAATGATTTATGTAAACAAAGCATCAAAATAGAGCGAAACAAAATTTATCTATGCTCGATCGGTGAGTACCTTCTCGCTCCATTTTGCGACATCGAAAGCACCACTGGACTTTGGATAACGAAATTCATCGCGATCTTCAGCATGTTAATAGTAGTTATAACAAACCTTGTGAGCACATCATTCGTTAGCTGAACTCAAATATTTTTCACTGTAGTACAAACAACAGCGGTGTTATTTCTAGTGGTTCTTGGTTTATGGGTCTCTACAGGACACACTAGCAATTACAATCATATGTTTGCCAACATTACGAGGGATTTCAACTTTGGAAGCTGTAGCATTGCTCTGTATGACAGCCTGTTGGCCTATGATGGGTGCGGTCTCATTTCATGTATAACAGAAGAGTTGCATAACTTAGAAAGAGACCTTTTGCTATCAGTTGTCACTGGTATTCCCTTTGTTATGCTTTGTTACGTTTTGGTAAATCTTGCTTTTATGACTGCCCTTACTCGAGATGAAATTGCAAGCTCGGCAACTGTAGCAACGACATTTGTGCAGAAAATATTTGGAAAGAAAGTAGCAATGATTATGCCACCAGCGATAGCTCTATCGTGCTTTTGTTGTATGAATGGAGCTGCTTTTATGGAATGCAGAGTGATGTTATCCGTAGCGAGAGAGGGACAGCTTCCTGAACCGCTCTCGTACATCCACTGTGACAAACGTATTCCCATACCTGCTACTATTTTTCTATTCATTTTGACAACCCTGTGGATTTTGCCAATGGGAACTGGAATACAAGCACTAATTACATCGTATTTCTACGCAGTATGGTTGACATATGCCCTCGCAATAATCAGTGTTGTCGTTCTCAGAGTGAGAAGACCAGACGCCCCAAGGCCGTTCAAAGTTTGGATTGCTAATCCTATTTTGACTGACGTGACTGCAGTGATACTTGTCATAGCACCGTTTGTGAAACAGCCAATTGAGAGCAGCTTTACTTTAGCGTTCATAGTTTCATCCTTGCCAGCATATTATTTTCTAATCTACAAGCATGATAGCTTACCCGAGCGCTTTATATCGTGCAAAAAAAGCATTTATCGATTTATACTTGATCACGCCAGTCTCGTTCCGTGCATTTTTGATGATGATAAAGAAACAGAAGGCATTGACAATGACTTGTAACTTTTTTCAGTAGAATTTTAACATCAATTCCTTGTTACTTATAAGCGAGTGTCCTGATTCAGGTAGTGGGGAAATGTTAGTATAAAATTTATAATCTATTTTATCATTTCCATTTTGTAGCAGTTTACTTGCCAACATGTTTGCCTTGACACGCAGGGAGCAGTGACCTTTCAAACCTTTTGGTGACCTTGTGGTGGTGACCATTGACCATTGACCGTTGACTAGTAACCTTTTGGTGGTTTTTCCATTTTTCTCACCAGGTATTTTATAAAAAACTAGACAAACAAATGTACAGCTGTAAAGTTGGTATTGCCATTGAACACCCTGGAGAACATGTATGCCTTGAAGGTGGAGGGTTTGCGGTATGGTGGGGGTGCATGGTTGGTGCGAAGTAAGGTGGAGGAATACCACTTTTTGTGTCGAGGGGTACATCAGTAAATCGGGGAAATTGGGCAGAGCGTCACAAAACTTTTAATTTCTTGCGGACCAATGTTATTTGAGAACAATGTTTTGCCAGTTTTCTTCATCAAAAGTGCACCAGTGAAACAAAAAAAAAACAATTAAACATTAGATATCCAACCTTTTTATGAAGATTCTTTGACTTTCGAAAAGGAGGGAAACTGTTTGAACTGCATAATTGAACTGGGCTTTCTAAGATGCTCCATGCCGCGAACCCAAAGATTTATTTTTAGCGGTCGTAGTGGAGGCAGTCGAGTTCAGTACAAATATGCAGGGCCGAGGAGGGGGGGGGGGGTTAGAGGGGTCAAAAACCTGGGGCCCATAGCCATAAGGGCCCATAAATAATAACTCAGTTTTTCAAGATATGGCTCAAATTCGGGTCTTTAGACCAAAGCCAGTTTGATCAAAAAGGCCCATCAATAATTTTTCAGTTTGGCATAATGTATAAAATATTAAGGATCAAGAAGATACAGAGACAGCGATAGTTCTGTTCATTTTCTTATAAGCAGTTAATACACCAACTAAACCATTGAAATGTAGAAAAAGAAAAAGATTTCCCGCATCCGAAAATTCCAGATCGTAAAGAAACTCGTCACAAGGGACAATAAGCAAGGGCATTTCACCTCTCAGGAGTGATAAGAAATAGACTTTCAAGCAAATATTGAAGATCATCAATCCCATGGCGATAGATGAGCAGATGATATCTCCCAACTTTGAAAAATTGTATTTTCTTTATTGTTCTGTGCGAGGAATTTCTTATGACTTGATAACTGTAAATGTTTTAGATCCTTTTTCAGGCCGTTCGCTACCAAGAGATTTCGTAAAGTCAAATTTACCCCGGGTGAGCCAGAAAAAAGTTCCCACTTTCAACAGACCAGGGTCCCGGGGGGGGGGTACTTGACTAGGGAAGTGACGGGGGTGTGCATAAAACCTCTCCACACCCTGTACCCTGTCGCATAAAAAATAGGCCAAAAGTATACCCTGTCGCATAAAAATTTTTCCTCTCAAATACAGTGTAGAACGCAATTTTTGCTTGTGATACCCTGTCGCATAAAAATTTTGCCTCTCAAATACAGTGTAGAACACAATTTTTGCTTGTGATGCCCTGTCGCATAAAAATTTTGCCTCTCAAATACAGTGTAGAACGCAATTTTTGCTTGTGATACCCTGTCACATAATTTTTTTTACCTATTATAATACCCTGTCGCATAAATTTCGTTAGAAAAGGACACCCTGTCGCATAATTTTTACCGCAAAAGGACACCCTGTTGAGCGGCACATCCCGTCAGGTCAAGTATGGGAGTGCCCCCCCCCCGAGACCAGGGTAAATCACACACTAAGCCAATCTTAATTGTTTTTGATTTAATCTTTTGCCAATATCCTATATTATACTGGGTTATTTTTGTAGATTTTTCGGACGCCAATTCATTGATATATTGACGACTTCTTTGAATTTCTTGGCCTGCAGACTGCAAAAAATGATCGAAAAACAGTGATCAAATTTCCTAAAGATTGAGCTTGGCAGAATGAAGGGAGCGCTCTTCGAAATGACCAGGGAATTTGGAAATAGATTAGGTACAATCTGTCGCACGAGCGCGCGGTCGCTCAATGATTGCGCAAGTTGAATTTCAAAGAAATGATAAAACAACTGAGAGTCTTTGTTTTAATAAAAATGACATTAAACTTCATTTCATTTCCATTTTGAAAGTCCCTGGACATTTCGAACAGCACTCCCTTTGTTCTGCCAATTTCAATCTGTAGGAAATTTGATCACTGTTTTTCGATCTATTTGGGCAGTCTGCAGGCCAAAAAATTTCAAGAAATCGTTAATATATCGATAAATTGGCATCCGAAAAATCCACAAAAAATAACCCAGAATAATATATGATATTGACAAAAGATTAAATCAAAACAACTAAAATTGACCTGGTGTGTGATTTATCCTGGCCTGTCGAAAGTGGGAACTTTTTTCTGGCTCACCCGGTATATTTCTAATGCTCATAAATTCATAAAAATGAAAGAAATTTACTCAAATGTTTCCAAATTTAAAAAAAGTGCGTTTAAAATTCTGTTGAATCTTTCTTTTAGTTTAATCTCTCGGCTATCAAATAAAATTCGATTCTTTCCAACCCATCAAGTACTCGTGATGCTATGAATCTTCAAATGTGGGAACTTCTTTCTGGCTCAGCTCTGGTTCGTCAGTCCTTTCAAGAAATGCCTTTCTTCTGGCCTATGGTTGCTAGATATATATATGATATCAATAACTGCTATTATATCATGATTCTTGTGCATAATGACTGGCTAGTTCTGTGATATGACACTTATATTTAGTGGCTGGAATAGCTACCAGAGCGATTCTAGCAACCTTGATTTAAAAAATTTTCCCGGGGGAGCATGCCCCCGGGCCCCCTTAGAAAATTGCGCCTTTGGCTTACTTTTCAAAACGCCCTTTCCAAGGGGCCCATGTTTCATCCTGACCCGGGGCCCATAAATCCTCTCCGCGGCCCTGCAAATATGAGTTAGTACAATTACCTAATTTTTCGCGCATTGTAACACTATTTGAACCGTCGTGCAGCGAGACGAGCAAAAAAACAACATCACATCGGCCATTTTGCTATTCGTATCATCAACTCAAGTGACAAGGATACACGAGATAAGTAGTAAAAAAGATAACAATCTACAAAAAACGAAACAACATAAATTACATATTTGGCCTAAATGCAGTCACACACAAAACGAAACGAAGAAACTAATGTTTGCATATGATTCATACCAGTTTGGCCTTGCTACTGCTCGACGTCTTATTCATGGTGGTTTTTCAACTTTACTTTCTCCATCGTCACGCCCCTCCTTCTTGCTCTATTTCTTTTCTAATCACGCCTTTTACGCCAAAGTTTTTATACTTGTCACAACAACAACAACAGCAACGCTATACTTGTAAAAACAGCGCCTTCGCAGCGGTTACCCGCACTCTAAATTCATTGCCGTGCAAAGGAAAAAAGGTTATTCCAGATGCAAGATTCTTTCTAGTTGTCATCCTCCGTAACAATAAAACTTGAAATTGTTTCCTATGTCTAAATCACAAATCAAGGATTTCCTATGAGTTCTGTAAAAATCAAAATTTTCTGCGGACAATGTCCAAGCGTCCACAGCCATTCTAAGACTCCGTTTACACGATGTCGGTAGTATGCCGGCATGACATGACACCTTCATGATATCTTTTGTTTCTAGGCCACCCGCTTACACGATATCGGTAGGGTAGGGTAGGGTGGGGGTAATGTGGGTATAAAATGAGCAAAATTTTAAAATGGATAGCTGGAAAAACGAGACTAAAATGCAAAACATTTCAAAAGTTTCGTTTAATTGACATTCAGTGCTTCTTCTTTCTTGGGAAAAAATCTCAGCTCTGACAAAGGCAGTTAAACATTTTTAAAAAATGTTCTCTTTTGGCAACTAAAATAGGCCCACTTTTTCCGACAAGCAGGAAAAGAGGGTCTATTTTCAAAACTTGTACAAAATCGGAATATGAAAGGCTAAATGATTAAAAAAATTAATGGACTTACATTTCCCAACTATTCTCTATTCAATAAAATCACAGTCTTTGCCTTTTATCGCAAGCAATCCCGTTCCTGCGACGAAAATAAAACTACGGTCATTATGCTGTGATCCACCATCGTTGTGACTTGCAAGTCAGTTAATTCTATCTCGTGTACTCAATGCCCGGGCTGGGGGGCACTACACCCCTACAAAATATCGTATACCTTTGACAAAATCCTTTTGTTACAAGAACATTTTTTATCAAACATCTGTAAGCTCCTTTTGTTTTACCGATATCTTGAATGAGTGAAATGCCCCTGCCCTCCCGTACGATTTGCGCGGATTCCTTGCCGGAATTTTTCTTTATTCTGCTAGACCTGACCAGAGAGAGAAACTTTTCCAGCTGTTATCTAATTAATCAACTTTAGCCTAAATCTAACTTAAATGCGATTACTAAGCTAATTCTAACTATTAAAGCTTGAAATGGGGTATTGGAGACGCAAAGAGGGAGGACAACCGTCCCATGGGGTGTAACCAGCACTGCAGAACAAAAGCCAAATCATTCTGCAGTGTCAGTAGAATTTAGAAGGCGGGTCCTGGACGGATATTTGGCCGGTGGTCCGTCCGAGGATGTGCCTAAGAGTGAAATGATACGTCAAAGGCGGGTCCCTGCTTGGGATGTGCTAGAGAAGGGCGGGTCCCATACTGGTAAGTCCGTACCATTCTGGGATGTGCCTGGCAAATCAAATTAGATAGATAATCATGGTCAATCTAACGGATTTACCTGTATCTCATTGTATGGGTATTTAGGCCAATAGAATAGGTTTTTGCATGCTTGAGAAGAACAAGCTTTCAACTTTTCGTGGTCTATGACAAAATTGGCCTGTTAGGGACAATTGACTCCCACAATTGCGCCTCCGCAATCCCCAGACAAGCAAAGTTGGCGAAGAACGTTACTAAAGACTAGCCTAACAAAATTTGTGAAGCTTTAATAAATACATTGGACGGAGTTCTAATGTACCGTTCATAACAATCGGATGTCCATCGTCCTAAATCTTTGATCAGCCACGGAGGGAGTTTTGCTGAGGCAGCTGATGTGGAAGCGCCAATTCGAAAGCTGTGACCTGCGTAATGCTGGGGTTTATATCCTGCTGTTGTGAGAAACTGGCAGATAGCTGTTGTAAACAAACCCTTGGTTAGATATCGACGATCAGAATATTGAAAAAGTGGACCGTTTCTGTACGTTGTAGCTTCTAGGTAATCTTTTACAGCGGAAACAGCACAGATAGGACTGTAGCTTCTCCCAATGATGAGGGACACACCTTTCCTAAACGGGTCAGTTTTTGAGCCTTTAATTATAACCGACATTGAGATGGGCTCTTCAAAAGATGGACTAAATGTGATGTCAGATCTGCTTAGATGTAAAGCAGGATAAAATTTCTCACTGCAGGTAAATTCACTTATTCGTAGAAAGCCAAAAAATGCAAGGCAGATGGCAGCCCACAGCATAAGGTTATCTTCCTTCCTTGGCAAGGATTTAAGCAGACACTCTTGAAACACTTGTAAATGACACTTTAAAATTGGTAACCTTGTTCTCTGTTCTGGGTTTTGACTTCTCTTTATCCCACGAAGAATAAATTGCAACTGTAAGAAATTTTCGAGTTTTAGATTGAAGCAGTTCACCAAATGAAAATGCTTAATCGCAGCAAGATAAGATTTGATTGTGTCATGTTTAACGCTTTTTGCCATAAATACTGCAAAGTAGCATAGTGTAACTTCATTGCTTGGGAGGAGTCGTCGATGTTTCTGCAGTTTAAAGCCATAAAAGAATTTTTTGTATTGATTTATCCC
This sequence comes from Aurelia coerulea, assembly GCA_039566865.1. Classification (NCBI taxonomy): domain Eukaryota; kingdom Metazoa; phylum Cnidaria; class Scyphozoa; order Semaeostomeae; family Ulmaridae; genus Aurelia; species Aurelia coerulea. The sequence continues at coordinate 19,612,456 of CM076945.1, forward strand.
AGTTGCATATGCTCGCTTTGTATTTTCAGCTAAAGAATTGGATGCAAAATATTGCAAATTTGGAACTAGAGAAGCGAAAGGTTCTTCGGAACTAGTTGTGGCTTGCCATCTGCCCATGGTGCAAGCTGACGGAACCGGGTTACCTGAAAGCGAGATAAGGCATCAGCAACTTCATTTCTACTACCAGAAATATGTTTAGCTTTGAAGTAAAAATTATAATTTAGCGTTAAAAGCGTAAGAATTCTAACTAATTCCATAATCTTACTGCATCTAGAAGGCTTTGTATTTATGATGCTAACTACTGATTCATTATCACAATAAAACAGAACTCTTTTTTGTGACCATGATTTGCTCCAAATGCTGCATGCTACAATTATAGCAAAGAGTTCTTGCCAGTTTATGCTAATATTTGGAGCTCCAAGGCTTTGATGAGGAGGCCATTTTCCTTGAAACCATTGGTTCCCATGAATACCACCATAACCAATAGACCCAGAGGCATCGGTATACAGATACAGGGATAGGGAGGTGTCCCAGGTGGAATTTAGGAAGAATTTTTTGCCATTCCAACCGTCCAAAAAAGAACGCCAGGTGTTGATGTCTTCAAAAAACCCTTTATTCAACGAGATATGGTGATGGGGCTTAGTTACGCCTATAGTTAAGTGTATTATGCGTTGAAGAAATGGCCTACCTGGGGGAATAACCTTACAGGCAAAGTTTAGGGATCCAATAAGGGACTGGATTTCCTGTAATGTAGCAGATGATTTATTAGACCACCTCTCTAATTCTGTTTTAAGGCGGGTAACCTTATCGTTGGGCAGGCAAGCTCCCATTCTTTCGGAATCCAATATGATACCTAAAAACTCTATCCTCGTTGTTGGACCTTGTGTGTTTTCTCCTTAGACAGTGGCACGCCAAGAGCCTTAAATGTGTTTAGCATGCTTGATAAACTGATGTCACATGAGAAAATGGTGGATGAGCCTACAAAAGGTGGTTCCATTATCAGGAAATCGTCAAGAAAGTGAACCACATAAGAGATATCACAATTGTACCGTAAGATCCACTCAATCGCCTCAGCGAGTTGGTTAAAAATGAACGGACCGGATCTTAGGCCAAAAGGAATAGACTTCTCGAAGAAATACTTGCCTTCCCATTTCATACCTAACAATTCCCAATCCTCAGGATGCACGGGATACAGTCGAAAAGCGGACTCAATATCGGTTTTTGCCATTTTTGTCCCTTGTCCAAAGGCTTGGATCGCTTCAATTGCATTGTCAGTTGTGATATAATTAAGAGAGAACGGCTCTTTATCAATACCAGAGTTAATGGAATGGCCAGTCTTAAAATGGTCCTAAACTTGTCTGAATTCTTTTTCGGGATAATTCCGAGGGGTGAGACCTGGAAATTAGGAAAAGGTGGCGATGAAAATGGTCCCTCTACTCTTCCAGCAGAAATCTCTTTTTCCAGATTCCTGCTAATTTTTTCTGGGTTAGCGAGGGCCGTTGGGAGATTCCGAGATATTCGTGGTGTCCGAGCACCCTCGTATCCAATTCTAGCGCCCTCCCTCAACTCTGTACACAGCTTATTTACAAATGCCTGGTTTGGGTGAGCTTGTAATTCAAATTCTAACCTCTCAACATTAATAGGCGATACAATTTTGGGCTTATCCTTGGTTTCCTTACTTATGGCGTGCGTAATCGTTGGTGGAGCCTGCCTGTCCGTTTCTACCTGGGGTTTCATAGGGTTTTCCCGTGGCTGGTTGTTTTGGACAGAGGTTGCCAGGGTGGGGAGCATTACAGACTGGTCGGTTGCATCTGTGGGCAAACGGGCAGGGGGATCTTCGGTTTGAAGACAAATGATAATATTGTTCTCGATATTGGAAATGTATCTGTTGATATTGTCAGTAGTGTTAGATTATTGGGGATTACCATAGACTCGAGACTAAAATTCGACCAACATGTGGCAAAATTATGTCAAAAAGCAAACAACAAGATCAGTGCCTTCTCTAGAGTCTCAAATCATTTAGATGAGAAACAATCTCTTTTACTGTACAACTCATTCATAATGTCTCAGTTTAATTATTGTCCGTTGATATGGATGTTTTGCGGAAAGGTTGCGAATAATGATCTCAACCGCACCCATAAGAGAGCGCTTCGAATTCTCTTCAACGATTTTATATCTTCTTTTGATGAGTTGTTACAGAGAGGAAAGGAGTGCACTATTCATCAAAAGAACTTGCAAAAGTTAATGCTCGAGGTTTAAAGCAGTTTAACACAACAAAACCCTTCTTTTTTGTGGGATATGTTCCATGAAAAGGACAATAATTACAATCTACGATCAAAGAATCTGTTGATGTTGCCTCAAACTAAAACAACTACTTATGGCAACGATAGTTTATCTTTTCGTGGTAGCATATTATGGAATTCCCTGCCCAATGATACAAAAATTGCCACCTCCGTCTGTTCTTTTAAGTCATGCATAAAAAAATGGATTGGAGAGACTTGCCGTTGCAAAATTTGTAAATAGGGTATTTTAGGGTATTTTCGTTTCTTATCATGAACTGTAATTTATTTTTGCTTTTGTAAATAGTTGGTCTTTATTAGTTCTTGAAGAAGAGCTATTTTTAATAACCAACTTTAAAGAATGTTATAATAATAATAATAGTAATAAAAAATAATACACGGCATGCCTTTATTGTAGTTGTTGCAGGTTCCGTCCCTCTCTGCACCAACTCTTGAATTTCCCGAGGGTCCTTTGCTAAAAAGAGTTGCATCTAACTCCATTTGGGCTTGATTTCCGGTGAAGGTTCTTAACCAGAGTTGTGGGTCAATGACAGACCATGACAAAGATTTAATTTTTGCAGCTTTGTGACGAAACTTAATATCGTAGATTAGCCACGCATTTGACCTCTGATAGAGAGCGGCTTGCCTGATAATATCCATATAATTCAAAAGTTCAGGGGCTCTTGCAGGATATCTATCGATTAAAACTTTCGTATATGTATGAAATGCTGTTGTCCACTCTTCAACTGTGGTGATCATTTTCTTTTGCTTATTGGGGACAAGTTTCAGTTCATTATTCTCACCAATCGCCACAGAAAGGTTCTCAGTTTGAATTGGTGTAAATGCAAGCTTGTACAAGTTTTCTGGGAGTAACTGATTTAGTTCAAAAAACTCACCCTTTTGTATGCTGTCAACCATTTGTTGAGGTATATCGGCAAAGCCTTCATCAAGTGTGAAACTTGCTTGTTGAGGAAACTGCACGGCTTGAGGGGTCACGTGAAAAGGCAAGGAAGCTTGGCCAGTGGAACAAAAATTCTCCATTTGCTCACCCAGTGCTGGAATTGTGATTGTAGCTGCGGCTGGTGGATTTGATGGGCCTTGAACGGCAGTTGGGGGGTGTTGTTCCGTCCTACTTACTGCGGGTGGCTGGCGAAATGCTGCCATGATTGCTTCCTGTACCACTGTAGATGTTCTCTTTTGGCAACTAAAATAGGCCCACTTTTTCCGACAAGCAGGAAAAGAGGGTCTATTTTCAAAAATTGTACAAAATCGGAATATGAAAGGCTAAATGATTAAAAAAATTAATGGACTTACATTTCCCAACTATTCTCTATTCAATAAAATCACAGTCTTTGCCTTTTATCGCAAGCAATCCCGTTCCTGCGACGAAAATAAAACTACGGTCATTATGCTGTGATCCACCATCGTTGCGACTTGCAAGTCAGTGATCGAATTTGATAGTAACAGTCAAATAAAGATGTTTGCAGCATGTTTACTTCAATTTACTGGTTACAAGACAGCAACTGCGGTAATAGGAAACCCTTTTTCGCATTTTAGACAGAAAACAACGGGGCAAGATGAATATAAGTGCGAAAATTTTAAGCAATTCAAGGCTTCGTTGAATTTGAATTATGGCTGAATTCTCAGTAGGCCCACATTACCCCACCTGGTAAAAAAATAAAAATAAAAAGAACAATCGCGTCAATGACTTCGAAATAAACGTTATTTCATTTGTAAAAGACTAAACTCTCACCTCATGGTCATTAAGTTGACCAGAAAAGCAAGACAACAGTGGCATGAGAAAGTTTTCCTGGGCTTTGAAATTCTTGCACAATAGGCCGTTCAGTAAAGTTATTTTATAAAACGAGTGGAGATACATCTAAGACGAATGTTTTATGTAAAAAGGAAGTTTATTATGCAGACATCAAAAGAAAAATATCAAGCCTTTCTTCCATTTAACGAGGAAGGATATTTCTAGCGAAAAGCTCAGTAGATCCACTTTACCCCGTAGACCCACATTACCCCACCCTACCCTACCATGCCTAGCCTGCGTGCAAACTCTACTGATTCCTTGAAGAGAAGAGAGGCTCCTACTGGACGAGAAACCTCACTTCGTTTCAGGGAATCAGTAGAGTCTGCACGCAGGCTATACCATGCCGGCATGGGAAGGTGTTAATCCGGATTAAAACCATGTCGATAGCCATACCGGTACGGGTTCATGTCGGCATGATAACGACATCGTGTAAACGGGCTATGCCGGTGTCGTAGTGACATGATTTCATGTCGCTTTTGTAATGTTTTATGGTTATGATTATTATCATATATGTAAGACCCAGGCCCCCCGGAATCTAAGTTAGAGTTGATACACGAGGCAGACAACAAAATGGTGTATGTACTATCTGCGTCCACCCTTCAATATCCGACAATGGCGACGAGAATAAACTAGGAAAGAAAAAGAAAATGGCAGGAGCTGGTTCAATACAACCTGTGCCTCCGTTTGATGCAGTGTCAGACCCTGCCAACGCGTGTAACGCATGGAAACGTTGGGTTTCAAGATTCGAGCAGTACTTGGTCGCTGCTGATATCAAAGATGATAAAAGAAAAAGAGCCCTGTTGATTTATTTGGCTGGAGAACCAGTTGCAGATATCCTGAATACAATCCCAGATAATGGAGATGATTGGGAGATGATTACAAAACAGCGTTAGAAAAGCTCACGGGACATTTTGAGCCACAGAAGAACTTGCTTCATGAAACATATTTATTTCGCCAGGCCAGACAAGAGCCAAATGAGACTTTAGGTCAATTCCATGTTCGATTACAGAACTTAGCCTCACGTTGTGACTTTGGGGATAGAAAAGAGTTCGAAATATTGTTGCAAATTGTCACAAATGGATCATCAAGTCGTTTAAGAAAGAAAGCTTTACGAGATCCAAAATACACATTGAAAGAAATGTTATTAGATGGCCAAAGAGATGAAACAAGTACACAGCAAGCAAGTAGCATTGAAGGTAACACTGAAACAAAACAAGAAGTGCATCGTGTAATACACAGTCAGCACAAGAAAGGACATGTACAAACAAAGAAATGTCATCAGTGTGGAGGATCTTACCCTCATAAAAACCAGACCTGTCCAGCTGCTGGTAAGATATGTCATAAATGTGGGAAAAAGAACCACTTTGCAAAGTATTGTATGAGCAAAACTCAACAAGAGCCAAGGAAAACACAGCCTTTCAAAAGACATGTTAGGCCAATTACAACAAAATCAATGGATAAAACACAAAGTGATTCTGATTCAGATTTGGATTACATCTATGCTGTGAAACAGAAGGAAAAACCTGGTAACACTGTTACTGCCAAAATCAGTGATTACAAATGTGATTTACTTGTGGATACTGGAGCCTCAGTAAATATTCTTGATGAAGAAACATTTAGTCAGATACCATCAGATCCTAAATTAGAGAAAACAACAGTTAAAGTGTACCCATATAACAGCAACGGCCCTGTAAAATTATTAGGAAAATTCCAAGCCACTGTGGAGACCAAAAAGCACATTACTGTAGCCACATTTTATGTCACAGTAGGGAACTCTGGTTCACTATTAGGTTCAGAGACATCCCAAGAACTTGGTCTTGTTACATTTCACATCAATCCAATGGCTTCAAAAGTGAAAGATAAAAATGTGAAACCACAAATTGCTTCCACCTGCTCATGGATTCCTATCAGATCTACCCATGATAAATCAGTTGATGCTGCTTTACTTGCAAATAAAGAAATTTTTAGAGGAATAGGAAAGTTAGATGGAGTTCAAATTAAATTGAACATTGATGAAAATGTAACTCCAGTTGTTCAAAATACCAGACGTATACCATTTCACATCAGAAAGCAAGTAGAAGAAGAATTGTTAAGTCTGGAAGCACAAGGAATAATAGAGAGAGTGCCAGAGGGGCAAGCAACCCCTTGGATATCCCAGATAGTTGCAGTACCAAAGAAGGACAATAAGTCAATTAGAATTTGTGTTGATATGCGTTCAGCAAACACAGCCATGAAAAGAGTTAGACATGTCATGCCCACAGTTGATGAAATTATGGTACAATTAAATGGAGCTAAATTATTTTCAAAGATAGACCTTAGTCAAGCATACCATCAGTTAGAATTGCACAAAGATAGCAGATATATCACTACGTTCAGCACGCACATTGGTTTATTCCAGTACAAAAGATTAAACTATGGCACAAATGCAGCTGCTGAGTTATTTCAACATACATTACAAGAAGCTTTAAAGGGTATAGATAATGTCAGAAACTTAGCAGATGATATTATCATTTTTGGCAAAACCAGAGCAGAGCATGATAAAGCATTGAATGAATGTCTTGCAAGATTAAAGGCATGAAAGCTTACAGTAAACAGAGAAAAATGTAAATTTTTACAACCAGAACTTTCATTCTTTGGTATGGTATTTTCAGAAGATGGTGTCAAACCAGATCAAAAGAAGATTGCAGATTTAGTAGATGCTCCTATACCAAACAATGCATCAGAAGTGAGAAGTTTATTAGGAATGGCAAATTTCAGTGCAAAGTTCATACCAAATTTTGCAGATATAACAGAACCACTGAGAAGATTCACTCACAAAAACATTGTATTCAAATGGGAGAAAGAACACTCACAAGCATTTAAGAAACTCAAAGATGTTCTGACAGACAGTCCAGTTATGACATATTTTGATATTGAAAAAGAAACATACCTGATTGTAGATGCCAGTCCCATTGGTATTTCTGCAATTCTTGCACAATCAAACAAAGATGAGCCTCAAAAAGTGATTGCATATGCCAGTAGAGCACTTACCCCTGTGGAACGTCGATAGTCACAAACTGAGAAAGAAGCACTTAGTATTGTGTGGGGTACTGAACATTTTCATATGTATCTTTATGGAAAAAGTTTCAACCTGATAACAGATCACAAGCCTTTGGAGGTGATTTATGGGAACCCTAAATCAAAACCATCATTGCGCATTGAAAGATGGGTGCTCTGCTTACAGCAGTATTGTTTCAAAGTTATTTACAAGCCTGGAAAAGATAATCCGGCTGACTTCATGTCAAGACATCCTACAACAGTCAGTGTCAAAGAAAACATGGCAGATGAGTATGTGAGATATATAACAATAAATGCAATACCAAAAGCCATGACCATAGAAGAAGTACAAAGAGAGACAGAAAAAGATGGGACACTCCAAGCAGTCATAAAGGCAATTGAAACAGGAGATTGGAGTAACCAGTTTTTAGTACCTTACAAGCTAGCCAAAGATTCATTGACAATTAATCATGCAAATGGAATTATTTTGCGGGGAAACCAAATTGTCATGCCTAAATCATTGTGGAAAAGATCAGTAAAACTAGCTCATGAGGGTCACCAGGGCCTTGCTAAGACTAAAGCCCTGATCAGAGAAAAAGTTTGGTTTCCATTTATTGAAAAATTGGTAACAGAAGAGATTAGTAGCTGTTTACCTTGTCAAGCAGTAGGAACACAAAAAGCACCAGAACCATTGCGAATGAGACCTATGCCATCTGGACCTTGGAAAAAACTGCATATTGACTTTTATGGACCACTTCCAAGTAGTGAGTATATACTTGTTATTGTAGATGCTTATTCTAGATTCCCCATAACAGAAATGTAAGATCTACTGCTGCTCCAACCATTATTCCAAAATTAGATCAAGTTTTTGCAATGCATGGACTTCCTGAAGAAATAGTAACAGACAATGGTCCACCATTTAATGGTGATGATTTTGAAAGATATTTGATGACTCTAGGAATAAAGTTTGACCCTTCTACACCATTATGGCCCCAAGGGAACTCAGAGGTAGAGAGATTTAATCAACCTTTAGGAAAAGCAATTAGAGCTGCATGTATAGAAAATAGAAATTGGAGACAAGAACTTCAAAGATTTTTATTGAGTTATAGATCCACCCCACATGCAACCACAAAGATTGCACCTTCAGAACTGTTATACAATAGGGTCATTAGAGGGAAACTACCTTGTTTAATCAAGACAAGTAAATCTAAAAGACACAGAGAAGCTCAGGAAAATGATGCAGTTGGGAAAGAGAAGATGAAAAGCTATGCAGACAAAAGAAGACACACAAAGACTTCTGATATCAAAGTTGGTGATACAGTTTTGTTAAAACAAGATAAAGAGAACAAGTTTTCTGCAAACTTTGAAAGCACTACTTACAAAGTTATATATCGTAAAGGTTCCAGAGTAACAGCAGAAAGACAAGATGGAAGGAAAGTCACTAGAAATATTAGCTTTTTCAAAAAGTTTAGTAAGAAAGAGGATGATGATGATGATTTGTCTGATGATGACAATCACAAAAGAACAAAAACAGTTGAAGAGAATAACAGAGAAAACAGATATCCTCTTAGACAAAGGCGAATGCCTGAAAGATATGGAACAGTTGTAGCAACAGACTAGGAGGAGAATTTATTTCATTTCTTTATTTTTATATACCATGCAAAGAGAACAGGACTCAAAGAACAAACACGTTATGTTATGTTTATGTTGTCAAAAAAACAGGGGAATGATGTAATGTTTTATGGTTATGATTATTATCATATATGTAAGATCCAGGCCCCCCGGAATCTAAGTTAGAGTTGATACACGAGGCAGACAACAAAATGGTGTATGTACTATCTGCGTCCACCCTTCAATATCCGACAGCTTTCACCTTGAGGCTAAAAGATATTCAAAGCGAGGGTATTTTGCAGCCAAAAAAGTGCGCCAGTTTACTGTAAACCACAAACACCATCGTATTTGTTTTCACTGATTGCCAGTCAAAATTAAATGCAGATTAGAATGAAATTCTAATCGGAGTTAAAGCAACGAACATGCTGTTCATTGTTCATTACGCCTCTGGCGATTTGCAATACCATAGATTTTGACTCTCTAGAGATGTCATGTGTTTTATTATCTACGTGCTCAATGATAGTCGAACATGTGGCATGGTTTCTTCTTGCAGTATAAAACAGAGTTTGATTTGAGAATTTAGTAAATTTTGCACACTCGTGCGGAGTGGTTGCAAATTAAGTCTAAAAGTCTCGACAGCGAGTCGAGCAGTGCGTGTTGAAAATGGCCTTCGGGCTTGCTTGTGTGTATGTGTGTTATGTGTGTGTGGCCTTCGAGCCATATGTTTTCCTTTTCAGCTAAGTTGGCAGGCCATTTTGCAGGCCAGTTTGTGGCAGTAATGCGATTCTACTTTGGATTAGCACGAGGCATGGAGCCTCAGATTTGGTAAGAAACTTCGTTTTCATTTATAAGATGTGCTCTTTCGCCTCTGGTTGGCAATGCAGGTATTTCAAAGTATCATCCTAGCTATCGCTTACCGGGGTTGCATTTTCTCATCTTAATCTCGCTTCGACCCTGTTTCGTATTCGGGTCTTGCGTTCTTTCTCTCCTCTTGGTGTGGGTTGGGGGGAACACTGCGCTTCTTTTCACTTCATTTCCTCGCTTCGTGTTCTGTGGCGGGAAAAGTGAAGGTTTTCCTTCCAACCCTACCTTCGGGAGGGTTATTTGTTTTTCGGGAGATGGGCTAGTTCCCTCTAAGCCCAACTTGCCCTAATGATGAGAAAATGCAACCTTGTGTTTGTCCGATGCTTATGAGGAAATATTCACGATAAGGTTGAAATATATCTGAAGGGCAGCTAAGCCCCAGCAGCGTTGGGTCTATTCATGGGAGTGTAGCTTTAAATGCAGATTAGAATGAAATTCTAATCGGAGTTAAAGCAACGAACATGCTGTTTATTGTTTATTACGCCTCTGGCGATTTGCAATACCATAGATTTTGACTCTCTAGAGATGTCATGTGTTTTATTATCTACGTGCTCAATGATAGTCGAACATGTGGCATGGTTTCTTCTTGCAGTATAAAACAGAGTTTGATTTGAGAATTTAGTAAATTTTGCACACTCGTGCGGAGTGGTTGCAAATTAAGTCTCCCACCCACCCGCCTCAATCACATTTTTCATGTTGGATCTTCTTTCTTTTGCAGATGCATCTGGAAGTTTTGTCCAACATGGACGAGGGGACTAGTTTTGCGGGGAAAAGTGAAGGTTTTCCTTCCAACCCTACCTTCGGGAGGGTTATTTGTTTTTCGGGAGATGGGCTAGTTCCCTCTAAGCCCAACTTGCCCTAATGATGAGAAAATGCAACCTTGTGTTTGTCCGATGCTTATGAGGAAATATTCACGATAAGGTTGAAATATATCTGAAGGGCAGCTAAGCCCCAGCAGCGTTGGGTCTATTCATGGGAGTGTAGCTTTAATATGTTTCTCGCAAAATGGAAGCGGACATCTGAAATGTACAAACCTGTCTGTTAGAGGGCTAGAAAAAACAAACAACGATATGATGAAATGCAAGGTCATGATCTGTTTCATTTTCATTCATTTCATTTTAAATTCTTTATACACGGTGGCCCCATCAACCAAGAGTGGCTGCTTTTCAGGGGGCCGTGGCAAAAAACCTGCTTACAATACTACCAAAATTAAAAATAAAAAGAATATTTACAATGTTAAATTAGAATAAATGAAAAATTAAAAGCTATTTACATTTCAGTCTACATTTAAAAGTAGACAGAGAGGGGGCTAGCTTGACTTCATGCTCCAACTCATTCCAAAGCTTTGATCCACGGAACGAAAATGCTTTTTGGTCATTGCTTGTTTTCATTCGTGGAGCAAGCAAGTCAGTCTCAGAATTTCTCAAATTTACAATCTCCCTTGTCGAGTTTCTCGTGAATAGAGTAGAGAGGTAAGTGGGCGCGAGACCACTTATTGATTTGAAAACAATGGTAGCCGTCTCTTGTTTGATCATGTCGTGGACTGTCGGCCATTTGAGCTCTTTTATCAAGTTTGCTGCTGGTGCATCATAGCTACTGTTGGTAACTATTCTCGCAGCACGATTTTGTAACTTTTGTAGCGCCAACAGGCGAGAGTCTCCACAGCTACCCCACACAGAGCAACAGTAGCGAAAATGGGGCTCAACGATACCTCTATACATTTGACTAAGGGTATGCTTTGGAAGCAATTTCTTAGCATATTTTAGGAAACCTAAAGAGCAAGATATCTTTGAACGTAAAGCCTTGGTATGCTCATCCCACACAAGATGTTTATCAAGTTGTACTCCCAAGTATTTCGCATTATCTACAACATCAATATGCGAATTGCCAATGGCGAAAGATGGGGTCGGTACTGATTTGTCTGATATCTTCTTGATGTTAGGCCTAGAGCCTATAACCATTGCTTGTGTTTTGATTACATTCAGAGACAGCTTATTACCTTCAAGCCACTGTTTCAAGGAGTCTAAGTCACTGTTAAGGTTTTCATTAAGCTCGTTGATATCCTTAGAAGAATATGATATACTTGTATCATCGGCATACATCGTTACTTCACTGTTTTTAAGAGAAAACGGCAGATCATTTATGTATATGAGGAACAAAAGGGGCCCAAGGCAAGAGCCTTGAGGAACTCCACATTTTATTTCTTCCATATTTGAGGCTACCCCATTCACTCTACAAAGCTGCCGCCTATTTTTCAGGTAGGACGAAAACCAGGTATGTTCAAGGCCAATCACTCCATACTTTTCTAACTTTTGGAGTAGAATATCGTGATCTACAGTATCGAATGCCTTTTTCAAGTCAATAAAAACTGTAGCAGTGAATCTACCTTTGTCCATGTTAACATACCAGTCATTTGTAGACTTCAGCAGACAAGTGACAGCGGAGTGTAATGACCTAAACCCAGACTGTTTATAGTATATGAGCTTGTATATGAGCTTGTTTCCCAAAAAATCATGCATTGCGACAATCTCGTCCCCAACCCTGGGAACGAGGTTGGCATTGTGACTTAAAAAAGTGCTGCACCACCATGCAACTTATAGTCTTTTTGAAATAATCAATTGTGACTTCAAGGCCTAAGAAAGGAAATACCAGGTGCTGCCCTATTTAGGGGTCCATTGGCTCGGGGGGGGGTACATGACTTGAGGATGGACGGGGGCGTGCCGCCCGGTTTTCAGAAAGCTACCCTCTTCTAATTACCCAAACTTGCTTTTGATACCCACTTTTATGATGAATTTTGTCGGAAAACTGCCCATATTAACCATTTTTTGCGAATTTCAGCGAAACCCTACCCTTGTTTATGGAAAATCTGCCGAAAAAGGACCCTAGTTTAGAGAATTTTGGGCCCAAATACCCACCCATATGGGCGGCACATACCCGTACCCTAAATATGCTATGTACCCCCCCCCCGGGTCTATTGCAGAGAGCAGAAGGCTGAAAGTTGCCAATATTCGCACAAGTGGAAACCCATTTGAGATGCCTAAATTTGGCCAATATGGGCGAGTATACACTTCCATTCGATACTGCTTGTCCTGGGCGAACACCAGCAGATGCAAATGGAATGTGGAGTCGCGACGGAGTCGCGACGAAGTTACGCCGAGCAGGCCGAGTCTATAAATCCAATCATTGATATGTCATGGATATGCTCATGACACAGTTGGAGAGCAGACGTGTTTTTGAGTTGCTCTGATGTCAGTATGTTTTTATCTATTAAGGTTACTGTAACCGTTCAGGCGGTGATTAAGGAACTCCGTTTACCACGGCTGTTCGTCAAAATTTACCAAACAAACTTATGCATCATGACTTGCACAATCATTGAACAGTTGAAATTCAAGGAAATGATAAAACAACTGAGAGTCTTTATATTAATAAAAATGACATTCAACTTGCGCAATCATTGAACGACCGCTCGTGCGATTGTACCTAATCCATTTCCAAAGTCCCTAGTCATTTCGAAGAGCACTCCCTTTGTTCTGCCAAGTTCAATCTGTAGAAAATTTGATCACTGTTTTTCGATCTTTTAGGGCAGTCTGCAGGCCAAGAAATTTCAAGAAATCGTTAATATATCGATAAATTGGCATCCGAAAAATCTACAAAAAATACCCCAGAATAATATAGGATATTGAAGAAAGATTAAATCAAAAACAACTGAAATTGGCCTAGTGTGTGATTTATCCTGGCCTGTCGAAAGTGGGAACTTTCTTCTGGCTCACCCGGTAGATTTTAGGCAAAATCGACCACCCTCGCGAAGAAATCTTTGTGTACCCCAATGATAATCGTTGGACCACGACTATCTATTTACCAAAAACTTAAGGCCCTGAACTGCAAAACTGTGTCACGAATTTTTGATAAAACGTACTGTCTTGAAATGATATCATTTTAAATTAATGTAAATGTCTTAAATGTCTTTTTTAACTTTCAGACCTTTGTAAAAATCGGACCAGTGGATCTATCACAAATCGCTGACACAGTTTCGTAGTTATATGCATTGTGAATCTGTGTGCCAAGTTTCAAGCGATTCGATTGGCCTGTTGGGTACACAAATATTTTTTATTACCCACCAGTACTGCGGAATCCTGTTTCGAGAAATCAGGCTTTTTATCAAAATGAAGCAAAAATTGCGGGAAAAATGATTATGCATTAAAGGTCAAGCAATAAGGCTTAAGCGCGATCTTGTTAAAGCATTATGTCAATAACAAAGCAGCATTTCATTTCATTTCATTTTCATTCATTTACTGCATTTAATTTGATAAAGTTGTCGGCAATTCATTCTAAAGCAACACTACAGTCATTGTCAAGCATATGAGCTCTATTGTCCAGGTTCTTATCGCAGGCATAGATTGTAGTATCATCTGCATAATTACATACATCCGAGTTTTGAATGAAGAGTAGAAGATCATTAATGTTATATGCTGAATAACAGAGGCCTTAAGACTGAGCCCTGAGAAACACCGCGTGTGACGCTTTTCCAAGAACTAAATGACCCATTTACTTTGACTCTTTGCTGTCTATTTGTGAGGTAATCATTAATTAGTGCTAATGCTTCGTGAGAGAAACCGTAGGCGTGCAATTTTGCAATCAAAAGATCGTGGCTGATGCAATCAAATGCCTTGGACAGATCCATCAATACAGCCCCTGCTTTACCACCTTCAGCAAGGCTAATTTTGAATTTTTCTAAGAGACATACGAGAGCATGCTGGGCACTGTAACCTTTTCGAAAACCGCAGAGAAGTGACGATAAAAAGGGTATACTATAAGCAACTATCTGTTTATCCATTATTCTTTCAAACAGCTTTGAGACTAAATGCAAAACGCTAATTGGCCTAAAGTTAGTCCCAGAGTTGGTTGGTCCAAGTCCCGATATAAGCACCGCGTTCTGTTTTGTTTTCATTAAATTTCCTAGATCAACGATCTCTGCTGCGATATCTTTTGGTGTATCCTTCGAGTGAAGATCGTTGGTTCCACAATGAAGGATGATTCTTCCTGGGATCGTTTGTACAAACGTGGCTATTCATGCAGTCGATTATTTTACCAGAATATGACTTGACATAAATTTCTTGTCCGCGTTTCCAGTAGCTTCGTTCTTCTTGTAGGACTGGACATCCTTTATCAACGAGTCTCCGATAATTTCCACCGTTTTTTGTGTGTTCTTGCCCTTCTCTGGAGTAGTATTTCGTCCAATATTGTTCGCAGTATTGTTTGCAGCAGCAGGTCACAATTTAGCCTGCGTGCAGTCTTTCTTTTATAAAATTGAAAGAACCAGAAAGTAGAAAGACTGCGCAGCACCAAGAGATTTCTTGTATGAGTGACTCAGCAAAATGAAATCAATGAACGCTAATCTGTTCTATCAAACTATCAAACTGTTCAACTTCAAGCAAACACAAAACAAAGACGCTACGTAGGCTGATTGTGTTGTGGTTCGGAAAATCTCTAACCAACTTCTAATTGGTTTATATCACAATGGATTTATTCATTAAAATACGAATAATCGATTACAAATGCGCAGTCTTTCTATTTCTCGTTCTTTCAATTTCACACAAAAGAAAGACTGCACGTAGGCTAGTCACAATTCAAATAGTTTTCTTCGACACTGCCATTATTGGTTTTGCTCGAGTCTGCCTTTTGGTCCTGTGGAAGTCTTCGCTTCCAAGGGCCTGCAGCTCTGATATTTTCTTCTGATAATTCTTCTTTTCTCCTCCCAAAATGAAAGTTTCCTGTGCAGCGTTTTGATTGATTTTTGTTTTTTTTTTCTATTTCAAACGACATTTCTTCCTCGTTCAGTTCTGACGGTGCTATTGGAGAGAATCTGTTCCGGTCACAGATGAAAGGCTGCCATGTGCTCCCAAATGGGCTTTGGTGACTCTCATTGGTGGCATGCTTTCTCTTTACAACCCTAAAATTTGCTTCAGGAATAGAAAAAGAATCATGCTTTCCATCCTCGTTGTCTGCATTTATGTTAACCGTCTGAAAACTCTCAATCAACAAATGTTTACGTCGAATCTCGTTCCTCACTGAATCTTTTGCTGTTTTTTGAAGAGTAATTTCCTCCTTGAGCTCCAAATCCCTACTCCTATTAATGTTGCAATTCTTATCTTCGACTATTTTCCTCAATGACTCCACTTTTTGTTTTAACGAAAGAAAATCTGACAATAGAGTGCACTTGATATTTTCGACTGCAAATACGTTGTTCGTTTTATCATTGGCATTCTCTTTCCTCGGTAATTCATTCAGGGATATTCAGCACAAAGTAGGAGTCCTCGCCATCTTCTCCTCGGTTCTCGATCCGTTTTTGTTGCACGAGACGTCTGAGTGCATCATCAACCTTGCTTGGTGTGCAAGTAAATTTCTTTTTTCCGAGTTTCGTGGTACTACAATATGGCCTTTTCCTATCTATTGCTCTTATTTCATTGATTGCAATTATGATTTCAGTGTCCATATCCCATAACTTTGTTTCCTTTGCCATCTCGAAGAAATTGGGCCTAACCTTCGGTTCGCCTTGCACGTGCTGCAGAATTTTGTACCCAACAGGCTTTAATATCCAGTAAATTCCAGAAAAAGCTCTTCTTTTGTTGAAAAATGAATAAATGAAATGCTATCATGCAAAGTAAAAGTAAAAAGTTTATTTAAAAGTATTTAAGGTTACTGTAACCGTTAAGACGAAAAATTTTCGATTTTTCGCTTTCGTCATAATCTGATGGTTTAAGTATTTGAGTACTGTTTAAACCAACTCACTTCCAGAAATAGCCACAATTACTCGGAAATTTGAGCATTTTAAAGGGAGGAATCCTGTTTCCCAAAAATTGCGGCAATATACATTAGGGCATTAAAGTAAACTCACTTGACCTTGCAGCTATGTTCATAACATCCCGTGCTCATCAGAAAATGGGCAGAAATGCTTTTCTTTCCGGGAAGCTAAGCTGCGGAATAGTCTTCCAGCTTAGTCAAAGAAGGCCTCCTCCCTTAATAGTTTTAAACATTCTATTGAGGGTTGATTTTTCTTTTATTGTAAATATTGTATAATCATTGTAAGTAGGTTTTTAGCTTTATGGTTTTTTATAATGTAGATTTAATTTATTGTATATTGCAATTAAAAGTTTTTACTGGAGGGCCCCTTGAAAATCAGCCTTAGCTGAAGGGTAACCCTCCCATAAATGCCATCTTTTGGTTCTTGGGCAGAGGTGTGATGATCTTGTTACTGTTAGGATTAGAAATGCTGATGTGGCTACTCGGAGTTCAAATCGATAGCAAACTTTCCTTCGATAATCATGTTTCCAAATTGTGTCAAAAGGCTAGCAATAAACTTTATGCACTTGCTCGCATATCCTCTTTCGTGGATCAGAAGAAACTAAGAACACGCATGAGGGCATTTATTACCAGTCAGTTTCAATACTGTCCTTTAATCTGGAATTTTCACAGCAGGCAGCTTAACAAAAAAAAATAACAAAATACAGGAAAGGGCTTTGAGAATCACTTATAAGGATGCGAATACTCATAGTGAGCTATAACTTTCAGAGAAGGACTGTGCCGTTACTATTCATGCAAAGAACTTTCACAGCTGTGGCAAATGTTACCACCAACGATACGAAATTCAGAATCCCTTTGTCAGTTTAAAACAAAAATTAAAAATTGGAACGGAGAAAATTGTCTATGTAAATTATGCCGCGTTTTTTTCCGAATTTGGGCTTTTTATAATATTATTATTTGGATATCTGCTTTCATACGCTTTTATGCTTTATAATGTATACTTTTGATGACCTGTAAATATTTCATCCACTGCTCTTCTTATGTAATATTTGTATTTTGAAATTTCAACGATGGAATTAATTAGCTAGTTACTTTTACCTATCTTTTTTTGTTATAGTCCACCTATAAAGAAATTGATAATAATAACAATAATATATCAGGATTCAAGGGTTTTATTACGCCAGTTACGCAAACCGTTTTTGTAATGCTTTCCCGCACGTCTCTCCTGACGCCTACTGCTCACCTCCAAAACTGTCAGAAAAACGATGATGAAAGTGGTCGTAGTAATGCAAGAACACGAGCGAAAAGATTTCGGCGTTGAACCTCAATGAAAGGGCAAAGCAACAAAAAGCAACGGGAAGTATCAGTGTATCAGTAGATAAAGTTAAACTTGCTTTATCTAACCCTGGTTAACTTTCAACGCATCAAAATCGTGAAGCTGGTTTAACTTGCAAGTGGGGAAGTAATAAATCGTACATGTATAAAGTTCTAATTACTTCATTATCCATACAATAAAACAAACTCCCACCCATGAAAATACAGCGTTTGTGGCTAGTTTGCTTTAAAAAAGTTTCATTTGTGACTATTCTGGTACAAACCACTAACTATATCAAAAGGCTTACGGCAATAATATCGACAAAGTAAGCCACTATTTCTTAGAATAATAATATTTGTAAGATTAAAATGGATACAGCGCAAGAAATTTCAGAGAAATCAGCCCTCATACTCTCACCAACTTCAAGCAATTCAAATGGACTAAAACTTCGAAAGAGCCTTGGCTGCATTCAAGCCTTTGCCTACATCGTTGGTATTCTCTTTGGCGGTGGATTGTTTATATCCCCTAGCTTGGTAGCACGGGAAACAAGCAACATGGGAATGGCTCTTGTCGCGTGGGTTATTTCAGCGATGCGTTGTTTATTTGGAGCTCTATGCTTCTGTGAATTAGCTACAATGTTGCAGAAGACAGGAGGAGAGTATATTTTTATAAAAGAGGCATTTGGCAAAATTTCAGCATTCGTCACCGTTTGGGCACAAACTTTCATCATATTTCCTGCTAGTGAAGCCATACTTGCCATTACTATTGGCGAGTACCTTCTCGCTCCATTTTACGACATCGAAAGCACCACTGGACTTTGGATAACGAAATGCATCGTGATCTTCAGCATGTTAATAGTAGTTATAGCAAACCTTGTGAGCACATCATTCGTTAGCAGAACTCAAATATTTTTCACTGTAGTGCAAACAACAGCGGTGTTATTTCTAGTGGTTCTTGGTTTATGGGTCTCTACAGGACACACTAGCAATTACAATCATATGTTTGCCAACATTACGAGGGATTTAAACTTTGGAAGCTTTAGCATTGCTCTGTATGACAGCCTGTTGGCCTATGATGGGTGCGGTCTCATTTCATGTATAACAGAAGAGTTGCATAACTTAGAAAGAGACCTTTTGCTATCAGTTGTCACTGGTATTCCCTTTGTTATGTTCTGTTACGTTTGGTAAATCTTGCTTTATTATCTGCCCTTACTCGAGATGAAATTGCAAGCTCAACAACCGTAGCAACGACATTTGTGTAAAAAATAGTTGGAAAGAAAGTAGCAATGATTATGCCACCAGCGATTGCTCTATCGTACTTTTGTTCTATGAATGGTGGGTCCTTTATGCAATGCAGAGTGATGTTATCCGCAGCGAGAGAGGGGCATCTTCCTGAACCGCTCTCGTACATCCACCGAGACAAACGTATTCCCATACCTGTTACTATTTTTCTATTCATTTTGACAACCCTGTGGATTTTGCCAATGGGAACTGGAATACAAGCACTAATTACATCGTATTTCTACGCAGTATGGTTGACATATGCCCTCGCAATAATCAGTGTTGTCGTTCTCAGAGTGAGAAGACCAGACGCCCCAAGGCCGTTCAAAGTTTGGATTGCTAATCCTATTTTGACTGGCGTGACTGCAGTGATACTTGTCATAGCACCGTTTGTGAAACAGCCAATTGAGAGCAGCTTTACTTTAGCGTTCATAGTTTCATCCTTGCCAGCATATTATTTTCTAATCTACAAGCATGATAGCTTACCCGAGCGCTTTATATCGTGCAAACAAAAGCATTTATCGATTTATACTTGATCACGCCAGTCTCGTTCCGTGTATTTTTGATGATGATAAAGAAACAGAACGCGTTGACAATGACCTGTAACTATTTTCAGTAGAATTTTAACATTAATTCTATCTGTACTGGGCGATTTGTAGTTGTTTTTGTAATTTTAATTGTTTGGCATTTTTTGCCCCTCCTCTTTTTCTTTAAAGATACAAAAGATATAACAATGAGACCTACTTCCATTGCTCTTTACATAATTCTGAAGAAGGGCTACAGTCAATGCTTGACAAGCTCCAAGAGTTCTGTTGAGTCCTGGGAGCTATCCATAAACTTGAAAAAAACAAAATGTCTCACCTTCCAAAAAAAAGTCAGTCACACTTCGACCTTCTATGTTCAGAATACGGCTATAGAAAGCGTCTCTGAATACACTTACTTGGGTATTACTATCAATTGTAGTGGATCCTTTCGTACTGCTCTAGTTGACTTAAGAAACAAACAAATCGTGCATTCTTCAAATACCAATTCAAGAAACTACCGATCCGAGTATGTCTAAAACTTTTTGATTCCCTATTATCTCCAATCCTTTTGTATTGCTCAGAAGTTTGGGCTTCTTTTGATTACATAGACCTTGACAAATGGGACCTATGTGAAATAGAAAAAATGCATCTTAACTTTTGCAAAAGAATCCTTGGAGTTAACAGATCTACAAGCAACATTCTAGCAAGAGGAGAACTAGGAAGATACCCCCTTAAACTCGCAGCTGATAATCGTTTCATCTCCTTTTACCGCCATATTGAAAATATGCCCTCAGAAAGCCTAGTCTTCCAATCACTTCTCATGAATAAAGAACTTCCACTAAGCCTGAGTTGCCTAGCCCATCTGC
This sequence comes from Aurelia coerulea, assembly GCA_039566865.1. NCBI lineage: Eukaryota > Metazoa > Cnidaria > Scyphozoa > Semaeostomeae > Ulmaridae > Aurelia > Aurelia coerulea. The sequence continues at coordinate 19,632,845 of CM076945.1, forward strand.
AGAATATAAAACACGTCACATCCACCTCTTCCGTATCCAATTTCTCCAAAGTTACTATGGAACATTCGTTAAGACAAGCTTACAGATCCTTCTTGAAATCTAAAATTCACGAAACCCGAAAAGGTACTTTCTTGGCTGAAATCGATAAAGAGTTTTTACCGGGTGCGCCAAAATAAACTATGCACGTTTGGCAGGCCACAATAAATCGTACACTGGACCGATTTTAAAAATTCATGACTTATTCGTTAGCAGAAAGGCTGAATTAGATACTGAGATTTTTTGCAAATTTTTCATTTACTGTTTTTAGAGCTCTGATTTCCTAAGTTTCCTAAGATTTTAGTTTTCGAAAACACCGAAAACGATAAAAAAACATCGATCAAATTTCTAAAGAATCGACATGAATGGACAAAGAGATAACATTTTCGTGGTGATTTGCGATCTAAAAATCGAACAATTGTCATCTGCTGTACGAGAGTTCGTACTGAACCCCCAAATCCCCCTGAAAACATTTTCTCGTTGTTATTCATGTAAGTTCTCTTAAAATTTGATCGACGTTTTTTATCGTCTTCAATATTTTCGAAAACGAGCATTTAAGAAACTCGTTTCTAGCTCTAAAAACTGAAAACGGAAAAATTTGCAAAAATTTCCAAAATTTAATTCAGGCTTGCTGCTAGATATTAAGTCATAAATCTTCAAAATCGGTCCAGTTTTCAATTTACTGTGGCCTGCCAAACGTGCATAGTTTATTTTGGCGCACCCGGTATATGAAACTTATCTCGATTGTCCGATCAGAAAATCAAGAATACTGACAACCAAACTGCGTACAAGCGATCACAATTTAGCGATTGAGAAGGGTAAACATTCAAGACCTGTTGTTCCGAGAGAGAAAAGGCTATGCCAATCTTGCAATCATAATTCCGTCGAAACAGAACTCCATTTTTTAAATGATTGTTCAGCCTATAGTGACATTCGTGTGAAATTCATGTCAAAAATCGTGAACCAATTTCCAAGTTGCAAACTCTTGAAACCAAATAGCCTGTTTCAATACCTTTTTATCAATAAAGAAGTAGTCCAAGATCTCTTGACATTTATTCTGACTTTACATAATAAAAGAAATGTAACTCGAACCCCACGTCTCACAGTGTCTAACTTAGATTTTATTCTCGTTCGTTTCGCTTTATATAACCTTAGTTTTGTTTCTTCTTAGTTAGATATGTTTGTAAATTTAGTTATAGGCATTTACCTGTAAAACGTTACTTTTAAATTTACAAATATACTATTAAAAAAGAATAATAATAATTGGCTGTTCAAATATAACAATGGCAGTTCATTGGTCACGTAATCTGTTGCCAGGCAACCAAAAATCAAATGAAAATTGGCAAATTTATACCTTCTTAACAGGAAAACTCTATTGGTTAATTGCTACTGATTTTCTCCTAATTTGTTTCCAATAGTAGGAAATATGTTACAGATCCAAAATACATACTTTTAAAAAATGTTCAGTTTCCATTCTTAGCACAATTAGCTTTGAAATAGCTTTTTGTTTCATGCGTTTATTTTTTCGCAGTTGTTTTGCAGGTCTTGTCTTTTTCTCTACAATCATGGACAAAATTGTTTGAGACAAATTCAAAGTTTTAACATCTGACTATTGCAGATCCCATCTCCTCCTTATTCAATGTTGCTGACGTGTCAAGAAAGGTTCTCGGAGTTTTCAACATTGAATGTGGAGGGAGGTAGGGAGGGAACGGGGAGAAATGATGCTAAAAAACTGGTCAAAATATCAGAAAAAAATGATTTTGTCTCATAATTTATGTCCACGTTGGTAGCAAATATGGACTCAAAATGAATCAAATTAATAAGAGGAAGCAAATTAGGCAAAACATTTATATTTTACACTTCTATATTAAATCAATGACGTCATAAATGTGAATGATGTCATGGATATTAAATTTTGCTGATGTCAGCAAATATGAATAATATATGCATTAAATGAAAGTACGCATCAAAAGCAATCAAAGGGTGCATTTTTTGACCAATCAAACAAACGATACAAAATTGTGGACATTTTAAGCTTCTTTGTTGACTACGCTCCAAATATGGTATTAGTGTGGTCACATGGTCAGAGTTAGAACAATGAAATGTTGAAAATTTAATTGCATACTGAATTTTACGAAAAGTCATACAGACTGGTGGTCATATCTCTTTTCGTTGTTGCGCAGTGCAGAACATTATGGCAGAGGGGCGAAAAAGAACCCCCAGCACAACTAGGGTTCAATCCTTTTTCTTAATGAGCGGGTATCCTGACATGGCTAGCAGGGAGAAATTTGTATAAAATTTCAATACCACTCGTTTTCATTCATTGTATCATTGTATCATTGTATGAATCAATAATGTTTTAGTTTCATATGTATTTCATCTTTATATATGTATTTCATATTTCATATTTAATTCTTTTAAGGAGGGTTGCCCTTCAACAGAAGCTGGTTTTTAAGGGCCCTCCGATAAAAAACAATAATTAGAATCTACTGAAACAAAGTAAAAAGCTATTATTTAAATCAAACCATAAAACCTTTTTACAACATTTAAAAGCTATGTACAATAATTTTAAAAATTTACAATCAAGATGAAAGAAAAAGATGCCTGCACCTACAATCCTGGCCAAAAGAAGCTGGTACATAGGACAATGTCAGTGTTTTCACGATGTTTGCGAAAATATCGAGGCGAAAACATACGTCTAGAACCTCCTGATCCCCCCTCTCCCCCTACTTCAATGTTGAGAAGGTCGAATGGTGTTTTATTCAAGCAACCTTGAAAAAGGGGGGAGTGATGAGGACTCACTGCCTCAACAAAACGACGAGATAGCTCAAATAAGACAATGACCCGTACATATAATCGTATTCTCCGATTTCACAAAAATGAATAACACGAATAATCCATTTTATCTACTTTAATTAAAATCTCAATAAAGTTCCTTCCAACACGATGCTAATAAAATGAACGATATGATTCCAGATAATAAACGTTACATCAAAATCACTGTAACGATCTCTCACTATAACAAATGATGTTCAAGTTCCAAAATGTCTCTTTCAGGTACTCCTAAAAACCGATGCAAACCTAACTCTCTTCCTCTCCTTCCTCGCAAACCCTTTACACAAAACCCATAAACCAATAAAAAAAATTTTGCATAATAATGTAAAGTCATGTTTTAGAGTTTCTTCTCTTCAATGTTCTGTCCATTCATTTTGATCCTCCGCAGAAGCGATATCTTTGTGAGTTCTATCATCCTCATAGTTAAAAGCCGGCCCGGGCCAAGTTAAAAATATAATCTATTGTATTCAACAACTTTCACGCCTGCCATTTCATGGTGTGGCGAAGGAAACAATGGGTTTGTGGGCGTTTAGCTTTGTCTATTCCCTTTAATGATTGCACAGGCTTGCACAGTACTCATTTGGATTTTGGATTTTATTTTAAATTCATCTGAGAGTTTACATATGGGTTTATATGAATCCAATGTTGGTGAAACCATAGATGGTGAAACATCGTGATAGTTAAATAGTTTAGTGGCTGCACTGTCTCAGCACTGGTACAGCCGTGCCTCATCACTGCCCCCCCCCCCCCAGTTACGTATGACTATATGGAATTAGGCTTAGTGTCAATTGGAGAACGACAAACTTTCGCGTTTTGTCCGAAATTTGCAAAAATTTATTCCCGTAGAATGTTCTTAAATATCACATCAAATATTCATAGTAATGGAGACTGAAGGGGTGAAGTCCACAATATTTCGACCAGGAGGGGTGCAAGAAGGTCTCTGATGAGCCAAAACCTTTCCTGTAAAGGAATTTGCATTTTCTTAACTCGTTAATACATCATACTTTCGAATGCAATGCTTTTTTCTCAAAATGAATTCGAAGAAAACCAAACGAACGGAAGGAAAGAAAAGGGAAAGGAAAATCAACCTGGATTCTCATTTCTCGCAGAACAATGAATTCCTTCTTTCCCTCAACGATATATTCTAGGAAATCACTGTTTTCGCCACCGTATGTTTTTTCAATTTGCTCTTTGTTTTGCATAATTTGTTGCGTTGCTTGTCAACTCTTAGAAAACAAGATATTCCTAAAATCGCGTTGTTGCGTCATTTCTGCACTTCTTTGAAAACAATTCTTAACGAGGAACCTGTTTTCATGGGCTTATTTCTACAAGGAAACTAAGAAGTTGGCCTCCCGGTGGCCTACACCTGACAATTTCTTGAAATCAATACATTTTGCAGTAGACTAGTTGCATGTTGCATTAATCGGTGGGCGATCTCTTTTGCTTTCAGGAAAATTTCAGAATTAGTTTTATAAAACCAAACCTCTGTTTATACATTTCTCAAGTAGTACCTTGTAATAAAGTACTGCAAACCGTTATGTGTTATTACCGTTTTAAGCGAATTCACTACTGATGCAAGTTTGCTATGAATATCTACAGGGTGTCCTAAAAAAATTCTTCGATGTTTGATTAAATATTAAAAAATAACAAAATAGTGAACAGATTCCATGGTAAGATAATCATATTGTTGATATTGCTGAATTTTAGACACTAGAAGCTAGCAAAACGGCTTTATATTCATGGAGTTACGAGCTTTTGAAGCTCAAATTTCTAAGCGAATTCGTAAAATGGACGATAAAAAAGATAACACAGACAGGTTGATGGAGCCTCTGGATAAAGCTCGAAGGAAACATAGTGGCCAGAACCTTGAAAACATCGTTGAAACCTGTGCATCAGAATATGGCCTAGATGAAGCGGCCGCCATGTCCTCAAACATGCCTGCAATAAGAACAGCAAAAAAGAATAGCGTCCTCTACAAAGTGCCAGTAAATAAGAAGATTCCAGGTTGTAAATCAAGCACAAAGAAAAAGGTTTCAACTTAAGATATTACTGACCTTTCAGTGGACCAGAGCAGTATCACAGAGCCAGAGAAATACGTCGATGTTGAGGAATACCTCGACTTCAAAAAGTTCATCCACTCCGAAGTACAATCAATTAAGGCACAGATTGAGTTTGGTGCATACGATTTAGCGGCAGTGCATTCCTCAGGCATGGATCCATTGGTAACCATGTTAATCCAAAGTCTAAAAGACCGGATAGTTTCTCTCGAAAAACAACTGGATGAGAAACAGAAAATAATCGAAAAACTCATGGAAAGGCCTATTTTGGAGGTAAAAAAAGAAAAAACAAAGAAGTCGAAGTAAATCCCCGGTGGGAGCAATGTTAATGAAACATGACACCACCCTCTTCCATGATTTCGCTGAGAAAGGGGTATATTTGAAGCAGAATCCTAGGACCTAGAATCTCAGAAAAAACGGGGTATATTTCTTCAGAAAATATCCCGACCCAAAAACAGTTAAATGCTGGTGGACTCGGGACCCTAGAATAAAAGTCAATTTCACCTGGTCCACGTTTGATACCCAAGTTTTATTGCATTCTACTATTTTCCAACAAAGAGATATCAGAATAGTGAATCATAATAAAGTGCAAAAATCCCAAACCTTTCTCTCAGGACCAGTTTTTGTACTGTACAGATTTCTTTAGGGCTCAGTGATACTCCTTTAAAGGGGGATTACCTTCAATATTTTCCATGATAAGGGGTATTTTTACCAGCTAGAAAGTCAGAGAAAAGGGTATCCTATGAAATGGTATGGACGAGCGTGGTGTACCTTTTACAATTAAATTGCACCCACCGGGAGTAAATCCATCAGCAAAAACAACAGCAAAAACAACAGATCCCCCAGTGACTGGGAAAAAGATCCAAAACAGTTGCCCAAACAATGAGAACATTGAACAGAACAGTCCCAAGACACAAGAAAACAAACTTGAAAACTCGAAAGAACAAAGTTCAAAGAAAGATTCAAAAGAACAAGATGTCCAAACAAAGGTAGAAAAGAAGGCAGAACGAAAAAAAATAATTATAATTGGAGACTCTTTGCTGAATGGCCTTGAAGAAAAGAAAATGAAGAGAAACCACGACATCCAGATAAGACCACACCCTGGAGCATCATCCCATGATATTTCAGATCACATTAGACCCGTCCAGCATAGCCGTCAAATCTTTTCTTTTGTCCAAAGCTCCCGTGGGGTTCTGACTCACGTTCTGATCAGATCGCATTTTCTCCTATGATTGACCAATCAGATGCCGTCGTTGTGTTTACTTCCGCGTTTCGCAGCAAAACTTAGGCCATTTTCGGCCGTTTTGACCACTCTCCGGAAAAAATCATTGCACGATCGGATAAATCGAATTTCGTCAAAATTTCAATTGGATAAGATTTTCGGTATGGCTTTGCGATCACTAAAAATAGCAGAATTGTGGCATTTTTAAGCTCAATGCAGTCATTCATCGGTTACAGACTCTATGATTAGCAAAAAGAAGAGTAGAAAACTGAAACCCGAAGAAGGACTGGCGCATACACATACCTCAGATGGATTTAATAACAAACATCCACTTTTTCTGCCGCGATCTACAGCGAGTTTCACCAGCAAATAACACAGTCAACAAAAATGGGCGCGAGAACTTGAATTATCATCTGCATGCCATCGTCGAGTGAGAACAACATCCGATTCCAATGAACAGAAATATGAATAAATCAACGGTGAATAACGAATACATGAACTTGCCATGCTGAAGATTACGGGAGTAGCTGTACGTCTACTCTGGCCCAGAAAGAACAATTTCGTGATATTTTTTTCGATAAACTATCTATGGATAAACCGTGCCACCATTCCTTCATCCAACTGCGGCTATTCGTTGCCAGATGGAAACCGGCAATAACATTACCAAAACGATGTACGAATTGATCGGTCACATCCCATCTTTTATTGCAAGAAAAATGTCTATCGTGCTATGGTCTAGCAGCTTCGTGAAACAGAACTGAAATGCTAGGTTTAGTGTTCTTACGAATACGAATAACGAGAAGAAATGTACATCTTATTTTCATAACGAGTAAAATAGATCGATCTTTTCGACATTTGAAATACTATTTATAGAAACTCCTCATGTCAATTTCACATTTTGTGCGGATATCATAAAAATTATTTTATCTGTTAGAAGTCCTTCGTTAGAAAATCACCCCTTGACAGTCGAGCAACACAGTAGCATCAAAGCAAAGTTGGGCAGTCTGCAAACTCATTGCCCATTCATGGAAGAACAACCCTATTTTTTGTAAGATTCTACAACTTTCATGCAATAAAGAAAGCTCCTCAAAATTCTCATTTTTTGAGTACAAAATGTTTCTTTAGAGTTTCTTAAAAGTTCCCTCAAATTGCTATCGATGATGTAGGATCTCTGGGATCTCCTGTGCCTTCGATAAAATTATGTGGCAAATTATGAAATCATGCCACAGTGTAGATCGCATACGAAATCTCATGTAAGAAGTTACCAAACGAAAAGTGAAATTAATTTGTTTCAGTTTCCAAAATGTTATATTTACTTTAGGCTTGATTCTAATAGAAACGTTTCTTGTAAGGCTCCCAAATTTTCAAAATTCCAACTGACAGTTTGTCGACGTTCATTCAGAACCACATTTTGAACCAATGAATTGTTAAAAAACGAAATAATAACAAAAATTATTACATTTTAGTAATAGTTGAGTTGGTAATGCAATTTCTGGTTGAAAACATTTTTTGCAACTCATAACTTACTTTGAAAAAGTTCCTTAAATTTGAAATGACCTTTCATCGCTTCTAATAGAGTTTTTTAATTTATGGAAGAGGCAGCAACGGTTTCCTTCGAGGGGCATATCACTCTGTAGAAATCTCGTACATCTTTGGCAAGAATCCTTTTGTTTTCAAGAAAAATCCGCAAAAATCCCAAGAAATCCTATTGTTTAAAAAATCTCGTACGGCTTTTCGGAAGAGTGATACACCCCTCGGTTTCCCTCAAGCAGTTTCCTGCAGAAAAAGTGTATGCAGTTGTATTGATAGAGGTCCGCTATCATAGGAAAAATTTCAAGAAATTGAACTCTCAGGTCACCTAGAATATAAAATCTTGAATACTGGAACAAATTAATTTCACTTTTCATTTAGTAATTTCTTACATGAGACTTCGTACGTGATCTACACTGTGGCATGATTTCATAATTTGCCGCACAATTTTATCGAATGCACAGGAGATCCCAGAGATCCTACACCACCGATACAAATTTGAGGGAACTTTTAAGAAACTCTTACGAAACATTTTGTGCTCAGAAAATGAGAATTTTGAGTAGCTTTCATTATTGGATCAAAGTTGGAGAATCTTACAAAAATAGGGTTGTTCTTCCATGAATGGGCAATGAGTTTGCAAACTGCCCAACTTTGCTTTGATGCTACTGTGTTGCTTGACTGTGAAGGGGGGATTTTCTAACGAAGGACTTCTAAAAGATAAAATATTTTTTATGATATCCGCACAAAATGTGAAATTGACATGAGGAGTTCCTATAAATAGTATTTCAAATGTCAAAAAGATCGATCTATTTTACTCGTTATTAAAATAAGATGTACATTTCTTCTCGTTATTCGTATTCGTAAGAACACTAAACCTAGCATTTCAGTTCTGTTTCACGGAGCTGCTAGACCATAAGACGATCGACAAAGGAAAATTTACTGGTGCATGCTTCATAGACCTGTCGAAAGCTTTCGACACCATCAGTCATTCAAAACTTTTGACCAAACTACCAAAATATGGCATACACGATACAGAGCTGGAGTGGTTTTCTGATTATCTATTCAACCGCAATGCGATCGTCAAATTTGAGCAGGAATATTCAGAAAGTTTTAGCCTTTCGTCAGGGGTTCCTCAAGGATCGATACTTGGACCGCTGTTATTTCTAATCATCTTTAACGATCTGACTGATGTCATTGAAAACTCTAAAGTAATAAAATATGCAGACGATACAGTATTGTACGTTTCTGGGAAAACTGCTACCGATATCACTGAGGAACTCAACAGAGATCTCAGTAGGCTGGATAAATGGTTCCATGAAAATGAACTTATTATGAACCTCAACAAAGGAAAAACTGAAGCTCTTCTGTTTGGAACCGCTAAGAAAGTAGCGAATGGTTCATCTGATTTCAGACCAAGCGTAAACGATAAGGAGATAACAAAAACCGCAAGCTACAAGTACCTCGGAATCCCAATTGACAGTGCCCTGAATATGAACACGTTTTTTGACAAGTGCTACAAAAAGGCGTCCTCTCGACTCAGTCTCCTTGCAAAACTAAGAGGAGACCTGGATATGAAAGCAGCTAAGGCTATATACCAAAGTATGATTTTACCAACGTTCACATATTGCGGTATCCTCCTGCTCTGCAGCACAAGAACCCAGTCAGAAAAGTTGGATTCCTTCCACAATAGAGCCGAAGCCATTGTAAATAGAAACTCGGTCAACAGAATCACACTGCAGTCTGTTACCAATGCCAACAAGAAACGAGCTTGTACCCTTGTCAGATCATGCCTAGATGATAAAGTCATCGATCCTTTCAGGAATTACTTCCAGCTGATAGAACATTCAATACGGACAAGAAACAGTTCAAACATAATACGTCTGCCAATGATTAAAACAGAGTACGCCAGAAAAAGTTTCTCATTCACCGGTGCAAAAGAGTACAATATGCTCCCATTGGAAGCTCGTGAAATGCCAACAACTGATTTTCTTACTTTTTTAAAGAAACATTTTAGCTGAAAGGCGCGGACACTTTTATTGTAAAAATTGATAAGTACTTTTTTATATTGCTTTTCTTTCGGTTAGGTTTATGTTTAGGTTACACTCTTTAATTTATACTGGACACACGTTGAAAACAGCTTTTCGTAAGTTGAAGTGTCTATCCAGTCTAAATATTCGAAATTATTATTATTATTATTTATAGACATTTTTCTTGCAATAAAAGATGGGCTGTGACCGATCAATTCGTATATCGTTTTGGTAATGTTATTGCCGGTTTCCCCCTGGCAATGATAGCCGCGGTTGGATAAAGGAATGGTGGCACGGTTTATCCATAGATGGTTTATCGAAAAAGTTATCACGAAATTTTTTTTTCTGGGACAGAGTGGACGTACAGCTACTCCCGTAATCTTTAGCATGGCAAGTTCATGTATTCGTTATTCACCATTGATTTATTCATATTTCTGTTCATTGGAATCGGATGTTGTTCTCACTTGACGACGGCATGTAGCTGATAATTCAAGTTCTCGCGCCCATTTTTGTTGACTGTGTTATTTGCTGGTGAAACTCGCTGTAGATCGCGGCAGAAAAAGTGGATGTTTCTTATTAAATCCATCTGAGGTATGTGTATGCACCAGTTCTTCTTCAGGTTTTCAGTTTTCTACTCTTCTTTTTTGCTAATCATAGAGTCTGTAACCGATGAATGACTGCATTGAGCTTAAAAATGCCACAATTCTGCTATTTTTAGTGATCGCAAAGCCATACCGAAAACACTTATGGTCCAAAGCATGGAGAATCTTCTCCAATTGAAATTTTGACGAAACTCGATTTATCCGATCGTGCAATGATTTTTTCCGGAGAGTGGTCAAAACGGCCGAAAATGGCCTAAGTTTTGCTGAGAAACGCGGAAGTAAACACAACGACGGCATCTGATTGGTCAATCATAGGAGAAAATGCGATCTGATCAGAGCGTGAGTCAGAACCCCACGGGAGCTTTGGACAAAAGAAAAGATTTGAAGGCTATGCTGACCGTCCTGAGACGAAATCCACATTGCATCATTGTGCATGCAGGCACAAATGATATCACGAAAAATGAAGATACGATCAAGAATATCGAGGAAATGGTGAATGAAGCGAAAAGAATGTCTCCTGCGACAAAAATCGTGGTATCAGAGTTGGTAATCCGCCATGACAGTCCGCAGAGAAAACAAAAGTCAGAGGAATTAAACAGGAAGATAAAAGATCTTGCAAAGAAGTTGCAGATACCCGTGATTTGCCATGCAAACATTAATAGCCGTGTTTGGGAAAGGGACAAATACACTTAAATAAATGACATTGCCACCCCACAAACTGATCGATTGAAACATAATACTTCCACTGTACACCATCAGAACTCACTGTTGATACTGATAATATACAAGTACTAGACTACATAGAGTCTAGTCCTTCTCAACGTATGGGTTATATAGAACCCATGCCCCTTAATGAAAGTATGCCTGAAACCGAGACTGACTGCTTCGAAAAGATGAACAAGCTCAGATTGAAATACCCAAGAAATATAATTATTGGGTATATCAATATAAATTCGATACGAAACAAATTTGACGGATTTTCTGAGATTATGAGTAACAAAGTAGACATACTTATTATTGCGGAGACAAAACTCGATTCGTCATTTCGAAGTGGCCTGTTTATGATAAACGGTTTCGGGCAACCTATTAGATTAGATGTCTCATCAAATAGTGGTGGTTTACTAGTATATATTAGAAATGGAATAATTTCTAAACAATTGAAGGATCTAGAGATACCTAGTGATATCGAAATAGTTCCTATAGAAATCAATATCCGAAAACAGAAGTGGTCATTGCTGCCCTTATATAGGAATCCGTCACAAAATCAAACGTATTTTGTTGATAATATTTCAAGAATTATAGATCGATATTCCGCTTCTCGTGAAAATGTGTTGATACTTGGTGATTTTAATATGGAGTTAAACGACAATGCTTTGGTCCCACTGGTTGAGGCGTACAAGCTTTACTGCCTTGTCAAGGGGCCTACATGTTTCAAATAAAAAAAGGGGAAGTGTATTGATCTCATGCTTACCAATAAAAAACACTCTTTCATGGGAAGTCAATCATTTGAAACAGGCTTCAGCAATCATCATCATCTGATTTACACAGTATTAAAATCAACCTTTGTTAAGTTGCCCCCAAAAATAGTGAAATATCGTGAATACAAAACATTTCGCGAAGAAGAATTTCTAAAAGATGTAGAGATGAAGTTACGACAAACTTTCCCAACAGAATATTCTGCATTACAGACAGTCCTTGCCGGAGAACTTGAAAAGCATGCCCCGCTTAAACAAAGGACTGTTAGGGGAAACAACAAGCAACATTATGATAAGGATCTTAGGAAAGCAATGATGACGAGATCGACACTGAAAAAGAAATCTAATAAATCAGGAGAAACTGAAGATTTTGAGAAATATAAGAAACAGCGAAATCTGGTTGTTAAGATGAACAGGAAAGCAACATTTGAATTCTATCGCTCGATTGAACCTAGGTCTATCGATAATGAGAGGAAATTTTGGAAAGCGGTTAAACCCATGTTTTCAAATGGAAATCCAATGGGAGAAAAAATCATTCTGATTGAGGACGAAGTGATTATATCAGATGATGCTATGATCGCTGAATGTTTCAACTCGCATTTTGTAAATATTACGGATTCTCTAGGGCTGGACCCTATGTTTAAACAAGTATCTGGCTGCATAGAGTTAGATGAGAAAGTAGAGGCTGCCTTAATTGAATATAGTAACCATCCAAGTATTATCGATATCAAACATGAGGTCAATTATGAACAGAAATTCCAATTTTCCCATGTTTACCCTTACAAGTTTATCGAGGCACTAGATGCTAGCAAATCCACCAGTGGAAATATACCCACTAAGATAATCAAGATGGTCAAGGATATCTTATGCCCATACCTAACTGACTGCATAAATACAGCCATACAAAATTGATCGTTCCCAGACGAATTAAAGAAAGCTGATGTCTCCTCGATTTTCAAAAAAGATGATTCCAGCTGGAAAGGAAATTTCAGGCCAATTAGTGTCTTGTCAGCTCTATCCAAAGTTTATGAAAGAGTTATGGGAATACACATGGACAGTCATTTTGCTATAATACTATCTCACCTACTGTCCGGCTTTAGGCAAGGATACAGTACTCAACATGCCTTATTTCGGGTTGTCGAATCCTGGAAAAAATGTCTTGATACCAAAGGCATTGTTGGCACTATCCTGATGGATTTGTCCAAAGCATATGATTGCATACCCCATGATCTACTCGCAGCGAAGTTAGAGGCTTACGGATTTGAGACTAGTGCATTGAAGTTGGTATACAGTTACCTAACTAATCGAAAACGGAGAGTCAACGTAGGCTCAGCATACAGCACTTTTCAAAGCATTTCCACAGGCGTTCCACAGGGGTCTGTACTTGGACCTCTGCTTTTCAATATTTTCATAAACGATCTGTTCTTCACAGATTTGGAGTCTGAGATATGCAATTTTGCTGACGATACAACAATTTATGCATGTGACACATCTGTAGATGCTGTCATAATAAAATTAGAGGACGATTTAAAAAAGCTCCAAGATTGGTTTAAAAATAATGGAATATGTGCCAATCCAGCGAAATTTCAAATGATGTTTTTAGGTCTCAAGAGTGACAACTCGTTTTGCCTCAACATCGGTGGACAACAAATAAAGCAGAGCGAGCAGGTAAAGCTCCTCGGCGTACAAATCGACAACTCTTTAACATTTGACGACCACGTCAAGGAGTTATGTCGAAAAATAAACCAAAAATTATGTGCGTTCTCAAGAATAAGGGACCCTTTACATGAGCAAACTCAGACCGGCACGAGTTTCAGATCGGTTTGAAAATTTGCCATGTCTGCCTTTTTGCGTTGCGTTTACATGGAGTTTCAGACCGGTCTGAAATTATACTAGCGTCACATTACGCATGCGTTGAATGCAATTGAGGCAACTGTGACAATGGTTTCTTTTCTCATGTTTTGGATTTAGGCCTATTTTCATTGTTGCGCTAAGTTATCAACAAAACAGGATGTTATTAGAGTTGAATCAAGGATAATCAACTGTACGTTTGTACTGCATTACAAATCTATTGTGGTTTGATAGTTCAAATAATGCTTCAGAACCTGAAAATAAAACAGGAGGCTTTAGTTTTTCATGTTTAGTTTCTTAGTTTTAGTTTCTTGCGTCTGGAGCAAACAAATGGACGACCAAACAATGAAAATGGCTCCCAATAGTGCAGTTATCACTTCCGCAATTATTCATTTCGCCCCGACCTGAAAAAATTTCTGTTTACATGAGAATTTCAGGTCGACCTGAGTTTTCAGATCGGTCTGAAAGACCGAAACGAACCCAGACCGGCACGAGTTTCATTTCGCCCCTTCTCGTGTAAACACTCTAAGGGCCTTGACCAGACACCGAAATGAAACTCGTGCCGATCTGAAACTCGTGCCGGTCTGAGTTTGCTCATGTAAAGGGCCCCTAAGACCATTCCTTGATGAAGAGAAAGCTAAAATGCTACTAACATCAATTGTCATGTCAAACTTTTCATACTGTCCCTTGATATGGCTATTTTGTAGCAAAACTGCTAACAAAGATATAAATAGGACAAATAAACGTGCCTTGAGGGTTTTGTACGGAGATTACGACTCATCATTTGACCAAATTTTAGCCAGGGCTGAAAGCGTTACAGTTCACCAGAAGAATCTGCAAAGTCTTATGATGGAAATTTATAAGACCATGAACCATCTTAATCCTTCATATATTTGGGAGTTCTTTGTTAAAAAGGATATACCTTACAATCTCCGCACCAAAGAGCTATGCAGGCTTCCATCAGCACAGTCACATCGATATGGACTAAATTCTCTTTCGTTTAGAGGTAGTCTCCTGTGGAACACTCTAGATGATGAACTAAAGAGAGCTGATACCTTGAGAAGTTTTAAAAGGGGGATCAAAGAATGGGATGGCAAAAGATGTAAATGTTTAATTTGTAAATAGTTTTGTTAGATTGTAAATAGTTGATTTAAATTAGTTTTTAGTAACTATGTACATATCAACTTTAAATAATAATATGATGATGATGATGCGAAAGCTGAAGCCAGACGCCCTTAAATTGCATATTTTGTGAAAGTAGCATCTTGTTTATTAAAACTAAATCAAATGGAATCTAAAGAGCACTTTCGATGAATTAGCTTTCTCTAACATTGAATCAAAGTTATGGATGCCTGGAGGAATCCTGTTGAACGAAATTTGGAATGGCCCCGTATCTCATCGATTAAGTATCCATTTGACGTTTTTGAATCCTTGCATTTCTTTTGCTGTCCAAGGTATCATTTTTGTAGTATCGTAAAGTAGTTTTGTAAATAGCGTTAAATAGTAACTTGTAGTGTAAAATTTTGATTGACTATAAAAAAAAATCCTTGCATTCTTAAATAAATTTTGGCAATGGGTACAAGAATTAGATTACTTTTGAAGTCCTATTTGGTTTGCCCTGACATCAGTAAGAGGTTAAACAGTGATATGGTAAAATGCGAGTTGCGAGTTGCAGTTGCGAGTTGCGAGTTACACTTATTTTGCGAGTTGCGAGTTGCGAGTTACACATATTTTGCGAGTTGCGAGTTGCGAGTTGCACTTAATTTGCGAGTTGCGAGTTGCGAGTTGAACAAAAGTTGCGAGTTGGAAACTCAAAAGTGCGAGTTGGAAACTCAAAAGTGCGAGTTGGAAACTCAAAAGTGCGAGTTGAAACTAAAATTACGAGTTCTTTTGAATGAATGAATTTCTCGCCAAATAAAAGGGTTTTTTGAAGTTGCAATTGAATTTAGAACTGTTTCATGGATTTAGTGTTTTTAGGCCGTAGTAATTTTCTTTATAATAAATCAATTATAAGAAGCTGAAGGCCTATTACAATTTGTGGCTTTCATTCCTCCAAGTCGTTCACGAATGTTACTGTAATGCAGTAAACTGGGGGCTTGCCTTAGTGGTCTTGAAGGAAAATTAAAAGCGAATCACTAATTAGTTGTCTTTCCCTTTCAAGAAGACTTGTGCAAGTTCATGTTAATTGTTGAGCTCAGAAAAGAAATTGAAGTAAATTGAGCTCTGCTGAGGGTGTTTTTCGATTTGGAAAAGCATCCTCAATAAAGGCAAATTCGAGAGGCATAACACTCCTAAATCTGGTGCTATTTAGCAAAAACGCTTTGCTTTTCAAGGAATTGGTAACAATTCCCTATACACCCTCTTGCTTTTCAAATTTCGTAGGTATTTTCGACGGAGTGATATACC
Organism: Aurelia coerulea; assembly: GCA_039566865.1. NCBI lineage: Eukaryota > Metazoa > Cnidaria > Scyphozoa > Semaeostomeae > Ulmaridae > Aurelia > Aurelia coerulea. Next base: position 19,648,886 of record CM076945.1, read on the forward strand.
ACTCATGTTAGCTTCAGCATGATTTCTTGCATATCCTTCAGTTAGGCCTGATCTGTTACACGTTTTCTCATTTATAAGAAACTTGGAAAAGCCCACAGTGCTAAAAGTTTCTTACTTTCAAGTGAAAATTTCAGTTTTTTAGTTCTTAAATTTCTTCGTGTGTTTCTTATTTTTTAGATGCATGTAAGTTTCTACCACTGCCACGTATTCGTTTCTTGGCAGACAGCACACTTTTTAGCAAGAAGGAGAGTTCACTTTGAATCAAAACACAAATTTATCATGAATATTACTAAAAAATAAAGGCTTAACGATAATTTCCCATGACATCGTGGTATTTGGCTTTAAAAGTTTCTTGCCAATTCTCAAGCATAGTACTAGAGCCCGGGGGGGGGGGGGGGTACATAACATGTTCAAGGTACGGGTATGTGCCGCCCATATGGGTGGGTTTTTGGGCCCAAAATTCTCTAAACAAGGCTCCTTTTTCGGCAAATTCTCCATAAACAAGGGTGGGATTTCGCTGAAATTCGCAAAAAATGGTTAAAATGAGCAATTTTCCGCCAAAATTCATCATAAAAGTGGGTACAAAAGCAAATTTCGGTAATTAGAAGAGGGTAGCTTTCTGAAAACAGGGCGGCAGACCCCCGTCCATCCACAAGTCATGTACCCCCCCGGGCCCGGGGGTACTAGAGTTTCTTAAATTTTCGCAATCCTAGTGCCAGTTTCTTACAAACCAGTTTCTTATATAAAAAAACGTGTATGTAGTCATTTTTTCAACAAAGGAGGTAAGAGCCTGCTTGTAATTAAGTGAATGGCATCCCAGAAAATTAAGAAACTCTATAGAAGCGACGAGAGGTCAATTCGAAGTTAAGAAACTTGTCGATCTTTAGTTATGAGTTGAAAAGTATTTTGGGCATAGAAATACCAAAGAGAATAATGTTTCTTCTATGTAGGCCCAATTGTCCGAGCAGTGGAGGACACTTTGCCAAATATTGGGGGGGGGGGGGCGAAGCTACTGTTTCCGTGAAAAAGCATTGTTTGTTTCTATTGTTTTCAAACAAAAGATCTTTGTTCTAGCCAACATTGGGGGGCGATCGCACCCCCTCGCCCCCCCATGTGTCCGCCACTGTGTCCGAGCTCAAAGCAAATCCTTTATTAGCGGCTCTTTGCGAATTAAAAGCCGTTCTTTAACTCCCCTGATCTTGACAAAGGCTCTCCAAAAAATCGCGGTGTTTTAGCTACAAAAGATGGAAAATCTGAGGTTTTTTTTACCGAACTCGCAACTCGCATTTTAAATGTACCAACTCGCACTTTTCACTTTTAATTCGCAACTCGCAACTCACAGAAAACACCAACTCGCAACTCGTAACTCGCAACTCGCACTTTACCAATCCACGTTAAACATTGGACAGTCTTCTTTTACCTCGATTTTGGGACGTCTTTTTAAAAACAATTCAGTTAGGGGCGTCTGGTTTTACCTTTCGCACAAGCTTGAACTTTCAAAAGCTTGTTGCTCCATGAATTCCTAGCGGATTCGCAAGATTCTGGGGTCAAAAATCAATCTAAAATCTTAGGAATAGAGTTGTTTAACCAGAAACCTGTACTTTTTATCATCAATTCTTTATATTTAATCAAACGTTGAAAAACTTGACCTTAGGTTAACTTCTGAAATTGCAAGGTATTTCTATACTCTATAGTACTGGGTTAACTTGTTAGGTTGGCATAAAACAGGGTATCTGGGTATCTTGGCATAAATCTGGGTAACTATTTTTCCATTGTTTGTTTTCATCAAATATGAAAGCTGGCATGAATTGTTTGACTCAAATGCTCTATTATTGAACTGCTGTAGTTGCAGTTGTTTCTATTTTTTTGTATTTTTGGAAAACTTGTCGAATCAATAAACAATTGTTCAGGTTCAAAGTTTAATTTAGTACGTAGATGGACAAGTTTCGCTTTCTCTTTCAAAGGATATTTACCAGAAGCTCGACTCGGGAGATTGTATAATTTGAGAAATTGTGAAACTGACTTGCTTGCTCCACGAATGAAAACGAGCAATGGCCAAAATTCATTTTCGTTCCGTGGATCAAAGGTTTGGAATTAATTAGAACACGAGGTCAAGCTAGCCCCCTTTCTGGCTACTTTTTAATGTAGATAAAGTAGATAATAGCTTTTAATTTTGTACATTTATTCTATTTTAGTATTGTAAACATTCCTTTTTTATTTAAAAAAAATTGTAATTTGGTTTTGCCACGGCTCCCCTGAGAAGCAGCCAGTCTTAAATTCATTTAAAATGAAATGAAACAATATAGCATGTCAAAAGGATTACTGTATATCTCTTATTCCTCAGAAGTGATTTTAAATTCTTATCTCAGAGAAACGCAATGATTTATGTAGGGGAATTCCTTCAAGGTCAAATTCTTAGAAGATTTTCCAATGAGATTAACTGATCATCAGGGACATACCCAAAGAGTGCAGACAGCGATATGCAATATGATGCAATGCAGGTGCCACTTCAGCCACGCGCGAATACTAGGAAGGGGAAGACCCTCCACAAACGCTATATGTAGGGCTCGTCTTAGTTAAAATCTTCAGTTTAGAAAAAGCATCTTGGAAACAATTTTGCAGAGTGTGGCTCTTGCATCAGGTGTCATCGCAATATCCTTGAAGAACCGTCAAAGAAGGTAAGAGGTTCCTTGATCAATTCGCTACATTGTTTAGGTTTACGATGACAAAATAACTAAGAAGAGTCTACTATATGTACTACACATGAAATTTCTCACAAACAAATTTATAGACTCGAGTCATGAATGAATGAATGGCAGGACACGATTGGGTTAGATTGGAATAAATTTGGTTCTTTGCCTACCTTTAAATGCAATAAATCTCCCTTCCTTGGCATTGGCAGCCTTTCTCAGCCATATATTATTGTTGTGACTTTAGTTGTTTACTTCGGTTTAGCTGCCCCTCGTGTGCGTTGTTGATAGGCTTTATCTTGAAGAATGACCACCTTAACCCTATCTCACCTGGGCGTTTTGAAGCGGTCAATACCTGAAGGGGGGGGGGGTGGATTCCACCCCCTCTCTTTTTCTTCACTGTTATAGTAGTTATTATCTTTAAACTTGGTAAATAGATGTACTTTGATGCAAACAATCAAAATCACATGATTAAGTCAAAGTATCTCTATTGTTCTGGTTGCTATAGCAATAAGAAGATTTTAAGTTATGATTATCATGATTGTTACCAACATGATTGAAACAATGAAATGAGGCACTAAATTGAAATTTTTTGTTTCCGATTGAGTTGGATATCATCAAATAGGCCTTTATCTGTGAGGCGCTATCGTGTCACCTCTGTAATACACATCTCTAATCTAAAATAAAACGGTGGATTCTGATGCATTTTGAGGTGCTGAACACGAATATAAAAAGTTCACACCTCTGGGGGGCGCAGTTTTTTCAAAAACCGGGGGCCTAAGTTTTGATGACGTCACAATAGCCTTTTGCGAAAAAAATTGTGATAATTGAATTTGAATTGCTTAGCCCCCAAGAGATCAATCTGATGAAATGTTTTGTATTAGAAACATATGTTCCAACTCTTATAATTTCTGATCTACGAGCCCTTAAAGTTTTCAAAAATTGCTGACTCAGCTTTTTTTCGTAATTTTTATTTTCGATTACATACATCCAATTTTTACTTGCAAAATGTAATTCGATTCATCTCAACGAGCTCTATAAGATAGCGCTAATTGTATCTGTGTATACTGTTCTGATTTTGTTTCACAGTTGGAACAAATTTCCTTAGTGAATGAACATACATGGAACAAAGGAAATTTGTTCCATCTGTGAAACAAAATCAGAACAGTATACACAGATACAATTAGCGCTATCTTATAGAGCTCGTTGAGATGAATCGAATGACATTTTGCAAGTAAAAATTGGATTTATGTAACCGAAAATAAAAATTACGAAAAAAGCTGAGTCAGCAATTTTTGAAAACTTTAAGGGCTCGTAGATCAGAAATTATAAGAGCTGGAACATATGTTTCTAATGCAAAATATTTCCTCAGATTGATCTCTTGGGGGCTAAACAATTCAAATTCAATTATCACAAATTTTTTCGCAAAAGACTATTGTGACGTCATCAAAACTAGGCCCCCGGTTTTTGAAAAAACTGCGCCCCCTAGAGGTGTGAACTTTTTATATTCGTGTTCAGCACCTCGAAATGCATCAGAATCAACCGTTTTATTTTAGATTAGAGATGTGTATTACAGAACTCCGTTTTTAAGAGCCTTTTGATGCTATAGATTAAGGCCTAAAATACATGTGTAAGCATAATTTGGCATATATTTGAGAATAATATCTGCAACAATTAAAAAAATTATGCAAATTTTGTTGACTACAAGAGACTACACAGTAAAACATTGGCTGCCATGGTTACGAGGCTATATTTAGCAACGTGAAAAATTGGAATGTTAAAGTTTAAGTTCTTATTTGCACATTGAGGCTTTTCCAACCTGTTTTATCATCAGAGTGAGACACTCTGATGATAGACTCTCTGAACATGGGTTTGAGAGGCATTAGTGTTTCAATAATTTAGACTTCTCGTTCCCTGCATCTGCCACTTTAATATCATTTTGTCGTAACAGTTTTATCAAATCTGTAGGGTAGGAATTTCATATATTTGCGTAGAATTAATATAGGATATGATTTTAACATTTTAGAATATCAAAATGCCAAAAATCAGTACAATTGCTATGGTTACTGCAAAGGGCTGTGCGGGAGGAAACATGGTTGTAGACGCAGAAAAAAGTGCGACATGGGGCAAAAAGGATGGAATCTCCAAGGCGGATGTTGAAGAGATCCTAAAAAACCTAACAGAATTCAACAAGGCTAAAGAAGATTTCCTAAACAAAATGCCAGGATGGAGAAATACTCGACAGCAAACTATCAGCAAACTGTACGATATTGCCAATGAATGTGACACTCTGCACAGAGATTGCAATATTGCCAATGTTACTGGTTCAAGTGTTGGAGCGGCTGGGGGGCTCATGGCGCTGGGTGGTCTTGCGTTGGCACCATTCACGTTTGGAGCATCTCTTTCATTGACAGTGGCTGGTGCAGCGACGGGGGTAGCAGGGGCAGCCACCAACATCACAACATCAATTGTAGAATCATCGAAAATGAAAGGTAACAAATTATTTATTCAAATAAAATTCCAAACATTTGATCTATTTTATTTTAAGACTCAGTGTTAAAATACTGTTTCTAACACCCTTTTGAATCCGTTGACGTTCTGAAGCAGGAATATCAAGCAATTCTACAAACTGAAAGTAGATATTTTAAATCTGAAACACTGCTCGTTAATCAAAACACATTCATTTCTTTGCTAAGGCCCTGTTACTCTGCAAGGATATTCTGTCGGATATTCCATAAATAGATGAGATGAAATATCAGATCGAATATTTTTTCAATATCTTGGGTTCAGCAGATTTTAGGTACGATAATCGTTTAGTGGAGAAAGATCATTCATTGAAAAAGTGCGCGCTTTTTCAATTCTGGAGGCCTAGATATGAACGAGGAAATTGACGACATAAAAAGCCCTTCTTTTTTAAGCCCCATTTGGAGTCTTCGAAATTTAAGACATTCAATACTCTGACATTCAATACGCTCGCATCAATATAGCAAATTTGGGAAATGAAAAAATGTTGAATTTTCCGAGATAAATGATTCGACAAAAAAATCTTTCCAAACTGACAAAATGTGTATCAGAAAAGTGATTCCTTACGATTTCTCCTTAATCACAGCGCACATGGCCTTTTCAGAAATGTGAAGGAGCATTCACAAAAATACCTGATTTGTGGCAATAAAGGGCCAATCGGAGAGCCCACAGTACAACTTATTAAGGGTGCAAATGCTAGCATATTTGGTCGACTTAGCATTTAGAGGTGACCATATTCTTTAAATTTTAGACAAATGTAAAGCAGCTCAGGACTGCCTTGATTATGACAAAAGAGAGACGGAAGCTCTTACATCCGTTGTGGAGCACCTCATGGGATATCTGGAAACATTAGACAAGCTACAAGAAAAGATAGAAAAGCTAGGCAATCTGGAAATAGCCTCAATTGCCTTAGACAGCACTGCACTTGCTGCAAGCACTACATCCACTGCTATTGGCATGGCAAAAACTGTGAAAGCTCTGCAGCTGATTCGCTCCTTTACTGCTGCTGAAATTTCAGTCCTCAAAGAATGTCCGAAGATGCTTAAGAGTCTCAAAGCTTTTAAAGGAACAGCGTTGGTAGCAGGTAAGCTAGCGACGTTCCTTGCAGTGGCTGGCTTGGGCATCTCCATCTGGGAAATCGTCACAACTTCCAAAGATATTCACAATGGTTCAGAGACGGAGGCAGCAAAGAAATTCAAAGAAAATGCGAGAAACCTGAAGGAGCAGATGGATACACTTTGTGAAATTGAAAACAAACTGACGGCCAAGTCATGAGAGATTAAGGATACTTTTATCTTGCTTCTTTGAAACTTTGTGTTCTGTAACTTTTATTCATCTTTTGTAACTAAAGCGAGATTGAACTCGTTGCCCAAAAATTCCAGTACTTCCTGTTGCTTAGTTGTTGTTTAGATTGCAGGTATACGATGGTTTTACAATCCTTATATTGCAACTTAAACCTTTAGGTTTTGAATTTTATATATATCTTAGAACTGACTGAGATGCAAACACACAAGACAAGGGATCTTGTTGTGACGGACTACCTTTTGGTGTGCTTTGAAACTAGATTTAGAGCATATACCTGTACGTTAAAGCATATATCTTGAAAAAGCGTAAAGGATAAGAAAAGTTAGTGTAACATTCACTCTGTTGAGAAGCAACATAACAACGAATTATCTACGGGGTGAACCAGAAAAAAGTTCCCACTTTCTAAAATTCGTAGCACCACAAGTACTTCGTGGATTTGAATGATTCAAATTCTAGTTGAAAGCCAAAAGATCGAAGTATTTTTGTGATTTTTCTCGTTTTCTTACGAGCACTGCAAATATAAGTAAATTCAACTTTACAAAAATTTCATGGCTGCAAAATGACGGAAAAAGGCCTAAAACACTATATCAAATCGATAGGACTCTCCTCACACAGAACAATACGCACATGCGTTTCACCTCTCTCAAGAGTTACAAGAAATAGATTCTCAAACAGATACTAAAGATTTTCAATCCCATGGCAATAGATGTGCAGACGATATCTCTCACCCAGGAGAAATTGCATTTTCTCTGTTGTTCTGAGCGAGGAGTCCTTTAAGATTGGATCAAGCATTTTAGGCCTTTTTCAGTCATTTTGCAACCATCAAGTTTTTGTAAGCTTGAATTTACCAATTTTCCAATGCTCGTAAGAACGTGAGAAAAATCACAAAAATACTTCGATCTTTTGGCTGTCAAGCAAATATTGATTCATTCCAATCCATTTCGTACTCTTGATGCAATGAATTTTCAAAAGTGGGAACTTTTTTCTGGCTCACCCGGTATATTTCTTGAATTATTTGCTAAAAACCTCGGAATCAAGTCCTGCTGTTTTAATTACACAGCAAATCAATCACCTATCTCTCCCTTAACATAGGATGCAATTCAGTGGCAGATTTAGGGGAGCAGCTGCCCTCTTTGAGAAGATCATTGTACTTAGCGGCCCCTTCCTGTCAAGAAATGTGCTAATCGACGCACCCTCGGCGTGGATCCTATTCAGTCCACGGGCGGTAGGAAACGCTGAATTTAGAAAAAGCTTTACGGGTGATACATCGAGTTATCCCTATCCTAATATATCATTCCATACGTGATATATTGACTTGTTTTCCCTCTGTGTCTAACTCTCCTGCGAAGGCGCCGTTTTAATCCGATTGACATGACTTCAAGGGCCCTAGCGCAATTATGCCACTCCAACGGAAGCTCCCATAATTACTCTAGGACCCTTGAAGTCATGTCAATCGGATTAGAATGGCACCTTCGCAGGAGAGGTAGACATAGACTTATGACAATGAGTCCCTTGTATCCCTGCGGTACCTTGCTCACAGGGACTCATAATGAAACAGTTAAAAACCTGACCCTATCTTCTGCATTCGATTGATCGAATCTGGATCGAACGACTGCTTCGGCTCTGTTCAACGGTCACTCCTCGGAAAGGAAATGTAATATAAACCACGGTAAGCAGACACTTAATCAACAAAACGGTATTCATCTGAAGAACCAAGTTCACTTTACCTGGTGAGTGCAAAACCCAGGGGGGTCACTTGAACTTTTTATATACATCCGCAGTTTCCTAAATTCACCTAAAAGTATCAAATAAAATTTCACAGACCCAAAAATATCAACTAAAACTTTTGATGAGACCCAAAAATATCAAAAATACAAAATATTGCTTAGTTTAAACAGCATCTATTTCATGACACACTAGGTGTTGGGAGACAGATACACAATAGCATGCAGATCCACTGTGCATTCTTCTGTGTAGCAACTGATGGAAAATATTTACTCAAAGTAGGTGCTGAAGAGGTGGCAAACTAATAAATAAACTACCAGAATCATGTCACAAAACCCACTTTGTGACTCCAAGATTGAACCAATAATTGACAGAAACCAAGGAAACCCATGGAGTAACCCATGGCTACTCCATCATGGGTTACTCCTCACTAACATGGCTTACTACGTACAAGTCAAACTGACCTGAGCTACTGTTGAACCCACTTTGTGACTCCAAGATTGAACCAATAATTGACAGAAATCAAGGAAACCCATGGAGTAACCCATGGCTACTCCATCATGGGTTACTCCTCACTAACATGGCTTACTACGTACAAGTCAAAATGACCTGGAGCTACTGTTGCTATGAAAGGGATATCCAATTTTGGGGGACAGAATAGTTTTTGTTGGCAAATACTGCTATTTTGCTATGTTTTGTTACCTTGTTCCTCACTTCTTAGGATTCTTGGTCTTTCTTGGTGACAGAATTTTATTAACTGCTTATAGATAGGAGCCAAACTCAAAAAATTAATGTTCCTCACACAAAACTTGGATTCCTCTTTGCATCTTGACAGTAATTCACACCCCCCCCCAAATACTCACCCTTTATTCATCACAACTGCACCCAGTGTTCCAGTGCTGCTCCCATATTTGGGGTGGTAGGTGAAACTCGAAACCAGGCAAAGAAGGAACGCCTTGTGTAGTAGGGGGCTAGGCCTAGATCAACAAAAAGTCCTCCAATCCAAAGTCCCCAGAGCCATTCAATTGATCTCACAGTGCACTGGGACTCATAGTCACTATTACTATCTATTCTAATATCAATAGAATCATCAATCCACCAACTTTGGTGCTGCAGAGTGAGACAGAAGCTGGTTCTTTCTCTGGTCGTACTTGTCTTCTAAATTTCTGTCTGCCATTATCGTTGTTGTGAGTGCATCAGCCTCGATAGAATATCACAGGAAAGCCTTCATTGAAATAATTGCAGCGTAGCGGTAGCGAAGCTGTCATTTAGACGAGATTTATCTCGAAAATACGGGTCCCTATGTGAACAAAGGAACAGGAACGATAGCCATGACTCTTAAGGTAACTCTGCTTTCCGCTCTAGTGCACAGCGAGATGCCGTTTCGCAAAACCACTCTCCTCAGAAAACAATTAATTTCTCCAATATTATTCGGTCTATCGAAAAGCGGTAAAAAGGATGTTGTTCTGTATAATCTGGGCAATAGAAAGATGTATAAATCGCAATGTTTCCGTCAACCCTGGCTTCGCAAATCCTTGCCCAAATCTTTTTGCTGATTTCAGAAAAGTGGATTTACCTCCAAAACTACTCGAAAAAGTTTCGATTTTTTTTCGCTCCATCATTAGCTAAGTAGTTGATCTACAACTTTGCCAAGTCTGATTGAAAAAGCTAGGCTAGATTTCCTGCAATCGAATTTTACATTTCTGTTTACTTTTCGACATCGAAGGGGAGATACATTGGTCAACAGATTACCATGCTATGTAGCACGCTTGCAAAAGCTCAGGCTTGAAATAACTTCAGAAATTTTTACATTGGCAAACAAATGAACGTCATCTTTTGGGAATACCATACGCAAGTCTCAAAAGACATCCTTAGTGTGCTTGTAAAAGTATCATTTGCATCCATTGATTAAAAATTACTGATTTTTACCAGCAACTTCACGAAACCATGCTTTGGGTGTCTTTCGAGACTTTCGTAAGCATTCACAAATTATCAATTTCTTTCAGAGTCCACAACGAGCATAGATCTCAGATCAAGAACTAAATTTTTTGCAAAATCATTCTACGGGCGTTCAAATCGTTCTGCAAGTTTAAAATCGCAGACAACAGTTCAATCTTACGAAACAAATGTGTCATAGCCTAAAAGTTTTGTGGATGACTGTATATTTATTAGGAGAATTATTTATAGTTTTGAGAAGCCTTTGTCAGTGTTTTTCTCTACGTTTTGAGAATTATTTGTGTTCGTTTCTTGAGCTTTCCCGACCGAAGAACATTCTAGAAAGAATTCCAAAGTTCCCCTGGAGATAACGCTAGAAAACTCGCATATTTTAAGATAAAGAATAACCGAAACTTCATGAAACGTTTATGCTTTGTTGACCATAGTATTAGCAGCCGAAATAGGCTACTGTTTTAGTGATTGAAATTATTGCAAAATAGCGCAGGTTTTTGCGTGAAACAGTCTCACAATAGGTTGCAGAAGGCTTCAGCAAAAAGTTTCTGAAATATACCTTGGGTGCCTTTGGCAATCAAAACAATCATGAATTGATTGTATTGTTTTAGATTTATCATTGTTTCATTTGAAAGAAATTAGATCCCGCTGGCTGGCTGAATTTGACGAAATCTTTATTGTTTTGATTGTCAAAGGAACGCAAGTTTGTCTGGTTCACTCATTCCGAAAAAGTTTGAAGGCGTGGAAAAGTCACATGACCTCCATCACAGCTAGGAAGTCTCCCTGCGGCACGACCGATCAATTGAATCCATCAATCAATCGACCGACCGACAAAATTTCGGTCGAATTCTCGTACATTAGTTTTGTCCTCGTTTTCTTTTTCACATAGCTTTTTTATGAGTCGTAGATTGAGCGAAGGGTTAAAATCAAAATATAAAAAACGAGCGAAATTTACGACGAATTGTAATCAGTCTAAGAAAGACCCAGACTCCCGGAACATCCTCTGACCAAGCTACCCGGCACGCTCCAGACGTGATTGAACAAGCTCGAAGGAAAATTTCTGCAAAAGATAAGTATTTACGTTTCATTTGTCTAGTAATCCTTCCGATTGATATAAAAAAGTGTAACAGGTCTAAAAGAGTTACACGATGGAGAAAGTACGGGCGGATTTGGCCGAAATTACCCCTCCCCCCCCTGTAACTGTAAACGTTACAGAACCGCAACAATCGTCTAGTACTGGTCAAATTAGCCTTGAGAATCTAAAAACCTCGATTATTCGAGAGGTTCTTGCCACGCTCACGCCAGAATCGATTGCTAAGGCGATTAGCAGTGCATCACATGAAAGTGAACTGAGTAGGCCTGTTGATGGTGGTCGGAAAAGATTGCATCCTTATGATGATGATGATAATGAACCTGATTATGAATCTGTATCCATTTATGGTGACAGATATGGGCCGATCGAGGACAATGAACCCGCCACTGAAATTGATGGACCAGGTGGTGATTCAAATGGCACCTTACCAAAGGATGTTTCCTTTGTGGCCAGTAATAAGTCCCAGACTGACAACATGTCGGACCTTTTTCCCCAGAGGAAAAAACAAAAAGGGTCTGACCCTGCAAATGAACAGCAATTTAATGTTGCTGATGAAATTCTTCATCAGATAGATGAGGACATGCCATGCTCTGACACATTAGGGGGACCCATAATAGAAGGTCTTGCCACTAGAATTATTAAGCAATTCAAACTACCGGGTGACCCAGAAAAAAGTGACCCACCGCAATCTGTTACAGAAAAAAAAGTAAAATTTGTAACCCTTCTAGGAAACCAACAACATACCTGTTTGGAGATGATATTAACAAAAGTATAAAAGAGGCAAAAGAAATGTTTAGAATGGGGAAAAGTTTAGGCACAAAAGGGCAGCAAAAACAAAAATTCCCCCAACAAGGTTCATCTACGTTTGTTAGACCAACTAATAATCAGTTTGCGCAAAGAAATACTGCTCAAACTCCTTTTTTAGGGAGAGGCCGCAGACCAACCAGAGGAAAGCGGCCACAGTGCGGTCAATTCAACCAGAAGTAACTACAAAACAAGGCTGTGAACAGGTAAATTGGAGACAAATTAAAACTTTATTTGGAGAACAAGGTATTGCATTTTAGAGCAGGCTGTATAGGAGAATATTTGGAAAATTGGGCTTCACTCACCTCTGACTATGAGATTTTATCAACTGTCAAAGGCATGCCAATTGACTTTGAGAAAATACCTTCACAGCAGTTGAATAAATTCTGCTTAAACAACACTTTTAAAGCAGAAGAAATGCCCCATATTGACAAGGAGATAGACAAACTCCTCAAAAAAGGGGTTCTGATTAAGTCGAAACATGAACAGGGTGAATTTGTTTCTCCAATTTTTCTTCGACCAAAGAGTGATGGCACTTTTCGCCTCATACTAAATCTCAAAGAGTTGAACAAATCTATTCCCAAAAATCATTTCAAGATGGACACCATTTACTGTCCTACATCTGATTCAAAAGAATTGCTTTATGGCAAAGATTGACATCAACGATGCTTATTATTCTGTCCCCATTAAAATTCAGGATCAGAAATTCTTAAAATTTGTACATAAGGGAAATATGTACCAATTTTGTGCACTGCCTAATGGCCTTTCTCTGGGGCCAAGAAAGTTCACAAAATTACTTAAGCCGCCTCTAGCGTCTTTGAGAAAAGACAATGTCATTGTATCTGCTTATATTGATGACCTAATAATAATTCATAATGAATTTTATGGTTGTTTAGAGGCAGTGAAAAAATGTGTATCTTTATTTGACAGTTTAGGGTTTGTGATACACCCAGACAAAAGTGAATTTGTCCCATCTCAAACCATTGAATACCTTGGATTTGTAATTTATTCCAGGACAATGCAAATCTGCCTCACTAACAACAGAAAAACTAAGATCCTGGATCTGTCTAGGGCCATATAAAGCCTAAAAAACCCGTCAATTCGACAAGTGTCACAACTTCTGGGTGCTATTACCAGTAGCTTCCCAGGGGTGGAATGTGGACCACTTCATTATCGTCTTCTAGAATCTGACAAAATAAAGGCTCTTAAATGTGCAAAAGGCAACTTTGATAGGTCTATGTCAATATCCTCAGCCGCCAATGACGAAATACGATGGTGGGTTGATAATTTATTGTTTGCAAAAAACTTTATCACTCATGGGGACCCATCAATAGTTGTTACAACAGATGCATCTAACACTGGATGGGGTGCAGTATTTAACGAGAAAAGAGTATCTGGCATCTGGAATGAAACTGAGATAAAATGTCACATAAATGTACTGGAACTAAAAGCAGTCTATTTTGCACTTTCCTCACTGTTCACAAGTGTAAATAACAAACACATCAAGGTTCTTTCTGATAACACTACTACTGTGTGTAGTATAAACAAAATGGGCTCAATTCATTCTCCAAATTGCAATGCAGATGCTAAATGCATTTGGGAACGGGCAATTTCTAGGGATATTTGGCTTACAGCCAGTCATTTGCCAGGAATTCTAAACAATGCTGCAGATTTTGAGTCTAGAAAAAACGATGTCAGAACTGAATGGAAGTTGTCCATACACCACTTCACAGATGTTGTAAAGTACTTTGGATTCAAGCCAAAGATAGATCTATTTGCATCTAGAGCAAATACTCAATTGGAGAAATATATCTCCTACCACCCAGATCCTGGGTCAATAGCTGTGAATTCTTTTTCTGTCAGCTGGCATGATTTAGATTTTTATGCCTTTCCTCCCTTCTCATGTGTGGGAAGGATGCTGAGTAAAATTATCACTGATAAGGCACAGGGCATCATAATTGTGCCTAACTGGCCTAACCAAACATGGTTTTCAGTGTTACATGACATTTGTCAATGTGATCCATATCTCATTCCATCTAGCAAACATCAACTGCATCTTCCAAACCAACCAGATGTCAAACATCAGCTACACAAGAAGTTGGAACTACTGGCATGTCTAGTACATGGGTAAACAAGAGTTTGTCAAGTGAAGCAGTTGATCTAATAATGGCTTCATGGACAGAGGGTACCAAAAGACAGTACTCTACTTACATTAAGAAATGGTGCAGTTATTGTCAAAATCATGGTTATGATATCTCCAAACCAGATGTCTGTCATGTTGTGGAATTTATCACAAGTCTTTTCCATGAAACGACTAATCAGTACTCAGCTTTGAATACAGCAAGGTCGGCACTGTCAGCGATTATTGAACCAATTAATGGTATACCAATTGGACAGCATCCAATTATAAAGAGACTAATGAAGGGTATCTTCAAGTTTCGACCATCCTTACCAAAATACACTGTAAAATATGATGCAAGGGTTGTACTGCAGTACTTGTCATCCCTTCCAACCTGTGATGATATCACAATGAAACAGCTCACTTACAGACTTGTTACACTTATGGCCTTATTGAGTGCACAAAGATCACAAACATTTCATTGTTTGGACATTTACTATATGCACAAAGAGGAAAACAAGTATATATTCTATATACCAGTGTTGTTGAAAACATCAAGACCCTCAGCACATCAGGAACCTTTGATTTTTCTGTCTTTTCCGGAAGACCCAAATATCTGTGTGGTAAAAAACTTAAGTGCCTATCTGGAAAAAACCAAGGACATTCGAAAGGATTGCAACAAGTTGTTTTTGTCCTTATCTACCCCACACGAAGGAGTTTGTGGTGTTACCATTGCGAGATGGGTGAAAAATACGCTAACAGATGCTGGTATTGACACACTAACATTTTCAGCGCACTCCACACAATCAGCATCTACATCTTTGGCAAAGGCCAAAGGACTTTCCATATCAGAGATTTCAAAGGCGGCAGGATGGTCTAATGACCATACCTTTGCCCGACATTACCGTAAACCAATTGCTGATGATAAAAATTTTGGTAGAACTTTGCAGTCATTGTAGTTATGTTGCATTTATATGACATTCAAATTGTTCAGTTGTGAGAAACATGCTTGTTGTATCATACTGATTTCTCACCGCTGTCATGCCCAGCTCAATTGCTACCTTCAAAATCTCATTTGGGAACTATTCAGGGGTCTGGGAACTGGTAGAAAATAATTTCCCTGATTAAACAAGCGATAGTGCTGTTTGATCAGAATTATTTACTTACCTGATTCCCAGACCCGCTGACTAGGATTCAAATGCCCGCCGCATGTTATCCCACCCTTACGCTATGATATGGGCATAGTTTTGAAGAGCTTTAAAGGAGGATGTTCCGGGAGTCTGGGTCTTTCTCATTTGAATCCTAGTCAGTGGGTCTGGGAATCAGGTAAGTAAATAATTCTGATCAAACAGCACTATCGCTTGTTTAATCAGGGAAATTTTTGGTAGTGAGCCACCTTAAGTGCAGATCCACCTTAACCGTCAAGCCCTGAGAGGGAAAAACTTATATTATGGGCAGGTTATCACTGGCTTTCGCTTTGTTCAGCCGTGGTCACATCCATCCACAGTCTGGTTCCCTGACGTCATTTTCGACTAGGGGGACTGGGCTCCACGGAAGCGGTCCAAAATAACAACAAATCGCTTCCCTGGCGCCCAGTATCCTCACGCGAACGCGGTCAAGTTGACGCACAGGGAACCAGGCTGATCCATCCAACATTTCTACTGCGCAGGTGAAAGAGCTTAACAAAAGACCTGACAGCGGGGAGCCAGCAGAAACTGTCAAAAAATCAGGGGGTTCATCTTACAGCATTCTTTTCGCAAATCGAAATGGCCTTGTTGGTGAATTTGTTGGGGAGATGAGATCGGGTTTGTTCGCGGAAAATAAATGCCCCCCCGTGCTTACAGTAGATACGCATGCGTATTAGTAATTTTAACATCGAAACGTTGCAGCCCCCGTCTATTATCCACAACAAACCATTACGACTGCTGAAATGTATTGTCGTAACCGCAGATTGGCGAAGCGGTAACTTGGAGCTCCTCACACGCCGGCAACCCGAGTTCGAATCCGCATGGGAGTAGCTTCTTATTTAATAATTTTTTTCTTCACGTCCCTGCTTGTTCTGCTAGTGCAATCTGGTATGAACATCATATTTTTAGCAAGCAACGGGCTTTAAACCAAAACCAACCCCACGTTTAGGCTAATTGGATAAGAGCAAAGAGGCATCGCACCACAAGGACCGACAGGTATTTGTCTCACGACGACACAAGCACTCTACAGCAAACTGTGTCGAGTTGTGCGCTGTTGTTTCCCTGCTTACCCATGATAACAACGAGTGAAGATTGCCGTGAAGTGTCGGAGTGTCCTAATTTTGCGAGAAACTCTCCGTAATTTTTATTTTCCTTGTTATTCCTTGTTAGAACTCTAGTAGTAATTCAAAACCTAACTGTAATACGCATGCGCATCTACCGCAAGAAACAGATAGCTCTGTGAACAAACCACTTACGCTTTTGTTCTACACAATAGAATCGAGACCTCGTCTCCCCAACAAGAATCTTTGGGAGATCAGAGCAGAACTTCAACGATGTCACATACACAGAATGCGTAGCCTAATCAATTTATCATTATGAAAGTCACCTCCTGGCCTATTTTTCGTTTATTTTCACGCAAAGATCACGTGGAAGCGGAGGAATTGTGGAGCATTACACTACAAGCAGAAGCCGTTCAGATTTTAGGCCGAACACGAAACGCCAAAATTGTCAATGGTCAATATGGACAGCAGTGTCCTTTCCTAACGAGCCTAGCTTTGATTTGGGAAGTTTATGGCAGTACATAAAGCATCTAATAGGTGCTACATTGGTGGTGACGGCATTCAAACTGAGAGACCATGGATCAGACAAGTCATGGAATCTGAATTGGAGTTGCAAATATAAGTGAAGATTGGCAAGATTCTGTTATGTACGCCGTCGTGTCGTCTCGCTACCTAACTCGATAAAACTATCATTCTGTGCTTTGCAAAGCATGAACATTTAAAAAAGACGTGATTACGAAAGATTGAAATGGCAAGTCTGTTTTGACAGACAGATTTGATTCGGGTTTGCTTTTTGCAAAGAGAGAAGATTGAAATAATAAACACGCAAAGAATCTGCACATCACTACCCTTAGTACCTAAACCCAACCAAGCAAGGCCCATACAATATGAATGATTCAAAATCTATTTCTCAAATAAAGAAGAGTATCATTCAAAGTTGAGGAGGACAGTTCTGAGCTGAACTCTGTTTAAAAAGACATCAAGGACACTATTTAAGATTAGGTCCTTCACAAACCAGATTTGACTGCATTTAGGGAAGGGACAGGTAATTTATTCTTGATGGTGGGGAGGGGGTGGAAGACATTTACTGTACAGCCATTTTAGGGGCTAATGCAGCATCGCACACCTACAGGGTTTTGGTAGGGTTCTAGTGGGGTGTAGTTAGGATCAGTATAGGTTATAGGCACAGTGTCCGAAACTGCGAGTGCCACATTTTATGGAATTCTTGTCACCCTGATTTTCCGCTGGCCTTTCCAATGTCGCAGTAAATTATGATCAGCCCCCCCCCCCCCCCCACTAAAGTTCATGTATGTATGGTAAAAGTATCTTCAATACTCTTGTGATTTCATTTGCATGAAGATTTACATCTTCACAGCTGAAGCACATGAAAGAAGAAAAGTACCTATATTTCAAATGTGATGAGAAAAAACAAGCAGTTGCATCTAAGAATTACTTCAAGGTGAAGCAGGGCTAGAAGTGAACTTACTGTCTGAAGAGCCAGTCTGCAGAGTGTGGCAGCTGCATCCATAAGATTTTTTTTGAAAATTTTGTGTGCAGGCTGATTTTGAATGACATCTTTTGTTCATTATACTTTGAAAACATAGGAATCAAAGACCTTGCACATGAGCACACCACTGCCTCCTTGGTCTGCACGCGCAATATCTTGTCAAGAACTGCCATACTCTGCAAACTGGCTGAAGAACGCAAAACAAGCAAATGTTGTTTCCCATACATATGAGATTCACTCCAAGCAAAGGTTTGTCTCTTTGGCCATGTCACAAAACATTGTTTGACAAACATATTTCTTGTGGCAAACAGAACATTGTTTAACTTTTATCAAAATCATTGCTCTTGAAACCTGCTTACTTCATATGGTGAAGCAATTTTGTGTGTGAAATGGTGAAAGGGCAAAATTTGTTTGGCAAGCAAATCTCATATGCTTGGCAAACAATAACAGTAGTTGCTCTGTTGTTTGGGGCTTTATTTTTGGCTGAATAATGTGGTTAATTAGATTTGAGAAAGAACAAGTCAATGTGCAAAGGGTATGCATACTTCATGATAATTCATGCAAAAACAGTAATGGATTTTGAAACTATAGTTGAATTGAGATACTGCTGTCTTCTTTGGCTTTGGGTACTTTCTATGCTGTGTAGTGCATGGAACAAATATTGAAATGTTTCAATTTCAGAAAGATACATCCCTCCCCTTTTTATTAGTTTATTAGTTTCAAGCTTACAGGCACGGAGTCCATCCTAAATTTTTGCTGACAATAGTGCAAAGTCGTTAGCAGAAGAAACCAAATAGTTCTTAATCCTAGCATTATCCTTGATAATTTCTTTGGTTTAATTTCAATAGCGATTAAATCACACCTTTGGTTTCATGATAAAAAAGAAGTTGATATTGTGAAATTTTGTTGCATTATTTGATTTGACTGGTTTGAATTTTTGTGTTTCAATTGCATAATATTGCTTAAATAAAACAACTTGTGCATGTCATGAGATTACAAGAACTTTTTATTCACATCCTTTTCATTCCAGACACCCATATTTATCAAGGGGAAATTTTCCATCAACCCCTTTTATTCCAGAACTATATCTTTTTGAGATTCAGGAATTGGGGGGGGGGGATTCTTCAGTGGCATGGCCAGTGGCAGGGGGTTTGGTTTGGGAGGGTTAATGCCCCCCACTTTAATAAATTTCACAAAAAATGTAATTGTAGGTCTGGTTATACCCCCAGTCTGAATACTTTTTTACTTTACCTCCTTGCTATTTTTTGTCTGCCACTGACAAGTGCAGTAAAACAGATTTCCAATGCTAAGAGAATAGCTTGCTTCCATTGTATAAGTTTTATCATCTTTCAAGAATGTCAATTTACCACCTCAAGAAAAAATAAATTTCTACAATACCATGATTGAAATTTTTCTGAAATACAATGCAAAAGAGGAAACAGTAGATGTTTTACTGGCCCTTAATTCAAAATTTTAATGGGGGGGCAATTGCTCCCAGACATTTCTAGAGGCATTATTGGTCTGAAATGCCCTGATTTTAAACTTTGCACACATTGTTTTGTTAAATGTGTCCAGTTCTAAGTTTCTTTAAAATCCAGCAGCTTTGAGGTAATGATTTTCTCTGGCTTCAGTTCCAAGGATTGCTTATGTGACATTATCACTGGAAGTTACTTTATAATTCCTACAAGCTTACACAAATACCTTACATACTTATAGATATGTTACAAACATTTTTGCTTCTATATTGCTGGCAGCATTAGGGTACTTCTGTCAATGTAACCTGCAATTAATCTACTGTAGTCTACAGTTGAGCACAAGTTCTGCAATTTGTACAAAACTAACTGATTCTTCATCATCAAAGTATCTATGCGATCCCATCATATCTTCATCAAAAAGTTATCTACAGTATGTGATTCTGAAGAAGTTACTTCACACTGTCATTAAAGCCTGAGAGCCAACCATATGATTTTGTTCTCTCCCTCTCTGCTGCATTGAGTTTGATTTACCAGTGCACTCAGAGATGTAGACTTCCTTGAGCACTATGCAGATTTCTTTTCATATCTGACTGGGATTGGGATCCTTTGCTGTACAAATCTCTCCCTCTTGCCAGTTCAGATATGGAGAGGAAACTTTGACACTTTGGGGCTGTGGAGAAAGATAGACTCTGCTACAATATAATCAATTTTTTTGTCTGGATTTAGGGTAGGGAACACAAAGGGGGATTTGGGAGCGCAGTCAGTATTAAAAGTTCACAGTTTGGCTGAGAGACAACAACTGTTATTGACAACAGCTATGGGAAAAGCCCTTGATTGAATTAAAAGCCTCAACCCTCATCCCAACACTTAGTGATTCTATTGATTTAAGAGGGTGAACTAAAAAGCCAGAAAGGGTGATTTTGGAAGATTATAAGTTCGAAGCAAGGCCCTACAATTCTATGTTGAGGAGCAAAATTTGTGTTCAAGATTCTCATCCAACTCCCATCTCCTGCAGCTACGACGGAACAAATAGAAAATGGCCACATAATGTTTAGGAGATTATACTTAAAATGACGATTGTTCAATTGATTTTGTGACCTGCACTACAATCTTGGCCAAAATACTTGGGACAAATCATAAAATTGCACTACTTCGGTCTTTGATTACGTGCCCCCCGCTCCCCCCTTCTCAAAGTTGCTTGAATCAAACGCCTTTCGACCTTCTCAACATTGAAGTAGGGGGAAGGGGGGATTAGGAGACTCTAAACGTATGTTTTCTCCTCGATATTTTAGGAAACATCATGAAGACACTGAAATTTGCCTGCGTCCCAGCTTCTTTTGGCCAGGATTGTAGGCCTACGTATTTGTTACAAGGGATCATATAGAAGGGTGGGATCTCATCTCTCAGCTCACAGGCTGAAAGGTGGTATGATTCTCCTCAATATCAATATAAACAGGCAGGCCCCAGCCGCGAATTTCTGATAAACAAAACGGAAATGAAGGGTTACCGGGGTTACCTTGTGCGGGGAGGACGATCCTGGAATGACATCTTTGAGTTTGAAGCATGGAGAACTTTCTTGTGAACAGCATGATCGTTGATTTGCTCGCCCGCTCAAATATGTCCAACAAAGGAAGCGCCGGTAGCTTGGCCAAACGAAGCTGACACTCCACGCCATTTCTTTTTTGCTCGTTCTGATTGCAATAAAATATTCCCGTTGTTGCTGTTCATTCTGACTAAGAGTTTTGGCGCGACCTCCGATTTTGAAAACTCGATTTTCATTGACCAATCAGAGCAGAGCAGAATCGCCCGGGCGGAATTCCGTATAAGGTATGCCCAATGTTGGTGGATGTGACCACGGCTGAACAAAGCGAAAGCCAGTGATAACCTGCCCATAACACGCCCGACAACACCAAGCCTGAATTCTGACGTCACTTCCGGCCTCTCTTGCAAGAAAGCTGTGGCGCGAAAGTAAAATTTTGTGATAAATGGCGTCAGCAGGCGTCCCAAGTGTCCCAAAGCAAAATATCGAGATATAACGCAATAGCTGTATCTTCGCTCTTTCAAGTTCTTTGAGCATTTTGGACTCAGAGCTCCTTGGTTTTTCATATTTTTCAAAGGCCGTGGACAACTCTGTTTACAAACTCGGGATTCAGCACAGCAGGTAAGCAGACTTTATCATAATTTTAACGTTTGTCCTTTGTTTCATGGAAATTTTGTTGAAAGTTTTGGATTCCTCGATGTCGTTTTGTCCTATTTTGCCACCTTTCGCCAATTGTTGACGAAATGAACTTGTCTTTTTCTCGTCTTGAACTTCGCCTTGCAGTTTCAAGAAAATGAACTTTTGTTGGCCTAAATTTAAAGAGCCACTGCTGACATAAGTGCTTTCTTTGAATCTTTGAATCTTTTTCATTGCCCACTTTACTGTTCCCAGCAAGCACTATTTTATTGTTAATGTGCAAGGCTCTTTTTACAATGTCTACTCCTTCATTGTTTTTCCCTAATTTCTATGTATGTGTATGCTTTGCGCGCTTAGAAAATTGAAAGGAGGTAAACACTAATGGCGACGAAGAACAATGTTTTGTTTGCGCTTATTATCGTTTATTGTTTTATATTTCCGTCATTGCTGAAAACAAGAGCTGAACATTTCACACGTATTAACCACAATTCTATAGGCCCTTTCTTTACTTATAGCGTCTGTTTATTATGTTAATTTGAAATACAGTCCTCTGGAGGGCAAAATGGCCTCGTCATTTTCTTTCGTAATTTAAACTTCGTATTTGAACCGTTCGATATGACAAACTAAACCGTACAACAACAAGAACGACAGGAAATAATCCACATATCTACGGATCAAGCATCATGACCGTCCAAGAAGAAAGCGATGAAGATAATGATGGAGGAGGCAACAGTGGAATTGAGGTAGGCTTCTTTCCACATCCGCGATAATGTTGACATGCTAGGCCAAAAATCACTTTTAGACACCCAGAAAGTCGAAGAAGCAATGAATTGTGGGATTCGCACAGGCGCAAAGCACATATGTCAGCAGTGGCTCTTTAACCGAAATTTTTTCAAACTCCAATATTTTCTATACTGAGACAGGAATTCTCATTTTGGAGATATAACGCTATAGCTGTAAGCATCTAGTTTATAGGAATGTTGCCCGTTTTGCTGTAGCCTTTGCCGGTTTCCCACAATTTTCAAAGGCAATTTTTCCTCGAGAGCCATGACTATTTAATCTGCGTTAACTTTACGTGCTTCCTTTTACAAACTTGTCTGCTTTTTAGTCAGAAAACAAACGTTAACCTTGGTTGAATGTATCACTTTCGAACTTAATCTGATGTTTTCAGAAATGAAAGTATTTTAGAGTACTTGCTAGCTGTTTTGGCCACCAGAGCAATGAGAATAATAACAAAACTTTGACTTCGCTCTCAGAGAACTTTTCGTCGGGTTTGGCCTAACTGTAAACAAACATAAAGTTGCATTGTTGCTTATTTTCATCAAGACTAATGGGGAAGCTCTGACCTAGAAATAGGAGATTTGCTTACTAAAACAATGTTATCAAGGCTACCTTGTACAAAAAATTATCAGCTTTGATTATTTTGCATATAAATACGATAGTTTACTGCAATTATTTGCCCTTAAATCCGTTTTCTTTTTCTTGAGCAGGGTATTGCTGCTCTGATTTAAGTTTGCAAAGGCATCTCCTATTTTGGTTTGCTGCTCTTTTTTGTACATGCAATTCTCTATGAGACAAAGTGAAATTCGCTATGCAGCAAACAGTTTTAGTAGGAGGAAATAATATTGTCTCTGTTTTATTTTAGGATCCAAACAGAACAAGATTATCCTTTACCAATCAAGCCCAACCTTGAAGCAGCATTTGACAACAACCACAAAAGACTGCAATTCTTGCTTTTCCAATGCCTGAAGACTGATGCAAAACTAATGGACAAAGCATTCAATCATGATTCAATGAAAAACAATGTTATGATATGTAAAAAAATTTGAGCAAACCAATAATTGATACTCTGCTGATTTTACTCTGATAAAAGGAAGATGCTAAGATAATAGCAATTGAATCATCATAAAATTGAAATTTTAATGCTTCCAATTCTGAAACAGTCTGAACCTTATTCTGAATTTGATCTGCAAAGACAATTGTTTGCAAAGACAAAGCTCGCCCGTTTCACCCTGTAGCCCCTACTGCCATGCTTATTCAAGAGTTTCTGAAAATTACCAAAAAGCAGTTATTGCCGTTGTCCATTCAGAAATAGTCATTGCAATTTCGATAGACAGCATCCTTCCCTATCTTCCTTGTCTGTGAGTTTTTTTAGGGCCAACAAGAGAAGATTTCCAGACTGCATTGAGTTGCTCCATCATTGACAGGAACTTGCCCAGTACAAATAACATATTTTCTATAATTTGCTATCCATTTGTCCATCAAAGACATCTGCCATCATAAACAAAACGATTTTAGTTCTTGATCCATAAATATCCGAGTTCTTTCGTTGGAAGCTGCTTCTTCTTGTCTCTTTCTTTCTGGCGGGTTGGAGACTTATTTGAAAAAATGAAAGCATCTCTTGTCCTTCACTGGCAGTAAAAGGATCGCTAGTGCTCTGCATATTGGTTTATTGCTTCGTTTCGTTCAGAATTAAGGAGTTTTCTTGAAAGCAAGCAGCAAGCAGACCACGCCGCTTCAAAACAATTTCTACGATCTACGGCATTTTCTAAATGTCATGGTTTTCAAGGCGCTGCTTACGTCACCAAAAACAATGAATTCGAAAAATTTGCCCAAATACGGATGAAAATCTCTTAAAATAAGACCATCACTCCTGTCAAATTGCGTGGAATTTACCAGGAAGTTTAAATCAAAACGATTTTAATTTTAAACATTTCTTAGATAAATTCACTACCTTTTAAGATTAAATTAACGCGGAAAAATCACACCGCATCACTACAAGAAGATTTCAAAGTCCACGAAAATATTCACTTCCGGTCATTTTCCTATACATTTGTATAGGGGCATCAAAGCGAGGCTGAACTCCTCGAGAAAGGTGTTGTCTAGACTGATGATATGGTCGTAGTTATCGCTATTGAAATACTGCCGGACGCTCCTAACTACGACTCATAATCAAACGCCATTATTTTGAATTGACTATGACTGCCTCGTTTCGATAAGGGCCTAGGCTGAAGAGCACAAACATTTGTAGTTTTCAAATGAAACACATTCATTTGAAACTTCACAATAAATCAGTTAATGCTTAGCGAAAGCAGCAAAATAGTACCTACGTACAAAATTTGATATTGTCGCCAACTGTTCACTTCTTATCTGACCAATAGGGAGCAGTTCTGTTATTTTGATGGAGCTAGCTCCAGCACAAGCAGCATAAAGTGTGGTATTCCGCAGGGCTCGTGTTTGGGACCCTTGCTTTTCATACTATACATTAATGATTTTGAGAACTGTCTGGAAAGCATGAACCCAAATATGTATGCCGATGATACATGTGTGAATATCGCGTCGGAAAACCTGAATGAACTTCTAACAGATTTGAAAAACGAGCTAGAAAATATATCGAACTGGATGAGGATCAATAAACTTAGTTTGAATGCCAGCAAAAGTGAATATATGGTTATAAGCCATAGGCGACAATTGAATAGGGTAGGTGATGATTTGCCAGATCTTGTCCTCAATAATGAAGTTATCAAAAGGGTTGACAAGACAAAATATTTAGGAATCAACATTGATGAGAGCCTTACTTGGAAAGAGCAGTACAAAACTATCAAAAACAAGCTGAAAGGGGGCTTGAGCTCCCTGAGAAAGCTGAAAGACATCCTTCCGCAAAGGAAACTTGACCAGGTCTACAAAGCTCTCTTTGAGAGCCACCTTCGCTATGGCGACATTGTTTGGTGTACTCTTTCCAACACCAAACTATCCCAACTGCAACGATTACAGACAAGGGCAAAGAAGCTAATACTGAACGCCAAGTATAAGGACGGTTGGAACTGTAAATGGCTCAATGTAAAGTCTTTGCTCTCATTTGACAAAGGAGTCATGACATATAAAATTCTGCATGGCCTTTGTCCCGAAAATCTTCGCCATAAGTTCACTGAAAGATCCATGATTTCAGAGCATAGAACCAGAAATCATGGAGATCTGCAAATTCCCAAAGTTAGGTTAGAATATGCAAAGCGAAGTTTCTACTTCTCTGGTGTCAAAAATTGGAATGATATCCCGTACAACATTCGAGAACAAGAATCAATCGCTCGTTTTAAAACAGGTTTTAGAAAGTATCTTTTGAACCTACAAAACCCAAACACGACCCCTTGGTAGAGCAGCATATTTAAATTATTTACAATTTTTTCTTTAAATTTTTTCTTTGAGATAATTTGTAAATACGCTGAAAGGTTTTTTCGTGTATATAGTGTATTAGGTGTAAACCATCATGTATAAGCCTCGATATCAGGTAGAGGTATTATTAATTAGATCAGGATCGGAGTGGAAACATGGCGTCTTATCTCGTGTGCTCTTTAGGTCTAGCGTTAGGTCGCAGCGGATCTTAGGCATCGCGCGCGCATACACAACATAATATGGCGACGAGTAATCTCAAGAACCCAAAGAAGGAATAGAAGGAAGTAATTTCAACAAGAGAATAAGAATTATGCCAGACAACGAGAATCAAATAGGCCAAGCTCAACCGCCTCAACCAGTAGCGATTCATTTGCCTCCAGTTAAGGAATTTGATCCAAAAGGAGACCCATCTACGGTAAGCCAACGATGGCAGAAATGGAAGAAATCGTTTGTATATTTTCTGAATGCAACAGGTATTCAAAATGATAGCCAAAAGAGGGCTGCACTTTTGCATCTTGTAGGAGATGAAGTGCAAGATATATTTGAAACATTAGGTGAGGTAGGCACAACATATGACCAAGCAATAGAGAAGTTAGATAGTCATTTTGATATCAAGAAGAATATTCCATTTGAAAGATGTGTATTTCATGAGGCAGGTCAAGAATCAGGAGAAAACATAGATTCATATGTCACTAGGTTGAAAAAGTTAACTATTCATTGTGAATATGGAGATGCAAGACAAAATGAGATCAGAGATCAAGTAATAGCAAAATGCCAATCAAGTAAGCTTAGAAAAAGATTGCTACAAGAAGCAGATCTCACATTAGATAAAGTTCTAACAATAGGAAAGCTCATGGAACAATCAGACCATCAGACAAAGAAGATAGAACAACAAAACAATGCAGGATCATCAGCTGACACAATGAAAGAATCTTTTTCAGACCTGAATAAAATAAGACCAAATAAATACCAACACAAAGGTAGACAAGCAATGAACACAGGAGATCAAAGATATTCTCAACAAAGACAACAATGTGGAAGATGTGGAATGAAAAATCACAAAAGCAAAGACTGTAGAGTGACAAAAGGGAAAAAGTGCATGAAATGTGGAATTATGGGACACTTTGCAAAATTCTGTAAGACTAAAACTCCAAAGAAATCAGAAAGTCATCAAGTCAGAGCAAATGAAATCACAACAGAAAGTTCAAGTGATGATGAAGCATTTGTATTCAAAATTGGAAGCAAAGAAAGACCAGTATACCCAGTCAATGTAGATGGCACACCAATCAATATGCTCATTGACAGTGGATCAACACTGAACATCATTGATGAAACATCACTTCAGAAATTGAAAGAAGAACCACAACTTGCAAACAGCAAGGCAAAGATATTCACTTATCTAGGAAAAGAACCACTGAAACTAAAAGGAACATTCATAGCACAAGTTGAAGCATTTGGAAAAGAAACCCAAGCAAAATTCTATGTCACAGAAGGTTCAGGAGGAGCATTGCTAGGACAAAAGACAGCAGAAAAACTAGATCTTTTAAGAGTAGGCCCAGCTCTAGGTTTAGAAGCAGATCCAGCAAGTTCACTTCTTAAAGCAGTAAATGAAATCAGTCAAGATAAATCAACTGAACACAGGATAGATCCAAAGATTCAGAAAGTTCTAGATAACAATAAAGAAGTATTTGAAGGCATGGGTAAATTCAAAGATTACAAGTTAAAGTTACACATTGATGAGAATATCACTCCAGTTCAACAGCCAATCAGAAGATTACCATATCATACAAGAAAGAAAGTTTCTGCAGAATTAGAAAGATTGGTGAAAAATGATTGCATAGAGAAAGTTAAAGGTCCAAGCACCTGGATAAATCCAATAGTAGTAGTACCAAAACCAAATGGGACTATAAGATTATGCTTAGACATGAGAAGAGCCAATGAAGCCATAGTAAGAGAAAGACACCAGATTCCAAAAGTTGAAGAAATCCTCCCAGAGCTACATAATGCAAAATATTTCTCAAAGATTGATTTGAAAGAAGGGTATCACCAGCTAGAGTTAGCAGAGGAATCAAGACACATAACAACATTCCTAACACACAAAGGTTGTTTTCAATCAAAACGTCTTGTGTATGGAGTCAGTTCAGCCTTTGAGCAGTTTCAGAAGGTAATTGAGCAAAGCATTGCAGGTTGCCCAGGCACAAGATCAATATCTGATGACATTCTCATATGGTCATCAAGCATAGATGAAATGGCAGAGCGTCTGGACACGCTATTCCATGCATTGCATGCCAGAAATCTAAAGATCAACCCAAAGAAATGTGTATTTGGAACAACAACGCTCACATTCGCAGGATATTGTCTAACAGACAAAGGAATTCATCCAGATCAATCCAAAGTAGATGCAGTCAACAATGCCAAAACCCCAACAAACGCAACAGAAGTAAGAAGTTTCCTAGGTCTAGTCAACTTTTGTTCACACTTCATCAAAGACTACGCCACACTTACAGAGCCACTGAGGAAACTAACCAGGAAAGAAACTACATTTGCATGGAACAAAGAACAGCAAGCAAGTTTCACAAAGCTAAAGGAATGCCTAACAAATGCAAGCACAATGGCTTATTACCAGCCACACGCAGACACAAAAGTCATCGTAGACGCATCACCAGTAGGACTAGGAGCAATCCTAACTCAAAAGCAAGAAGATGGACAATTCAAGCCAGTAGTTTATGCATCACACGCATTAAGCCCAACAGAACAAAGATATTCTCAGACAGAAAGAGAAGGTTTAGCAGCATTTTGGTCAACACAGAAGTTTCATTACTATTTGTATGACAGAGAATTCACAATAGTAACTGACCACAAACCACTTGAAAAGCTCTTATCAGCAAGAGGAAGCCCTACACCAAGATTGCAAAGATGGTTACTTAAAATGCAACCATACAAGTACACAGTCCAGTATGAGCCAGGACACACAAATGCATCTGACGTCTTATCCCGTTCACCTTTACCAGCCACAGGAGAACAGTTAAGTGATGATACAGAACATTTCATCAACTCAATTGTATATGATGCTATTCCTAAGTCAGTCACAATAGAAGAAATTCAAGAAATATCAAGAAATGATGAAATCTTGAAGAATGTCAAAGAACAGATCAAAACAGAGAAATGGTCGAAAAGTCCAGAGTACAAACCATTTTTTCTGAGCCGGAAAGAACTCTGGATCAAAGATGATATTATTTTAAAAGGAACAAAGCTAACAATCCCCACAGATCTAAGACAAAGAATACTAGCCTCAGCACACCAACATCACTTAGGTATTGTGAAAACCAAAGGATTATTGAGAGAAAAAGTATGGTGGCCAGGAATAGATCAAGAAGTGGAAAAGATGATAAAACATTGCCATGCATGTCAAGTAACAGGATCAAGTAAAGTCAATTATGAACCACTTGAAGCAACAAAGATACCTTCAACAAATTGGCACACAGTAGCTTTAGACATCCAAGGACCATATCCAACAAAGGATTATCTGATAGCACTCATAGATTACAGATCAAGATATCCAGTAGTTGTGCAAGTCAAAACTATCAACACAAAAACTGTAATCAAAGCATTAGACAAGATATTTTCTATGTTTGGTTATGTACAGAAATTAGTTGCTGACAATGGAAAACAGCTCATTTCAGATGAATTCAAACAGTACCTCAAACAACATGGAGTAAAGCTAAGGAATGTCACACCGTATTCACCTTGGGTCAATGGTGAAGTTGAACGATTCAACAGATCACTCAAAAAGGCAAATCAATGCGCACATGCAGAAGGAAAAGATTGGAGAGAAGAGCTTAACAAGTTTCTATTGCTCTACAGAACAACGCCGCACGCAACAACAGGACAGTGCCCAGCTACAGTATTTTTTGGACGTGGTATCAAGAATGACATACCAGAATATACAAAGGTTCAATCACAAGACACAGAATTGGATAGGAAAGACAGAGAAAAGAAAGAGAAAATGAAAGAATATGCAGATATCAAAAGGAATGCAAAAGACAGTGAAATCCAGGAACAAGACACAGTGCTAGTAAAGAATCTCTGGAAAAATGACAAATTATCTCCAAATTGGTTAAATGAGAAATTCAAAGTCATCAAAATTTACAGGAAAAGTGCTTTGATAGAAAATGAAAGAGGAAAATATTACAGGAATAAAGCTCATCTTAAGAAATACAATGAGAGTGAGACAAACAGACAAGCAGTGATTCAAAAGGAGAACACACACAGCACAGATGAAGAGGAAGACATCTCAGCAGAGGAACTACCAATTGACAATGCGCAAAATGTCGCAAGGCCAACGCGTTCCGAGCGCAGACCGAATAGAGCGATCACTAATGCCAATGACGCAAATAACATTATTTCTAATGAAAATAATAACCCTAGGTTGCATGAAAATGATAATGCTAACATGCAACAAGACAATGAGAATAGCTTGAATGAAGAAATTGTTGACCACCATTTGAATGAAGAAAACAATGAAGACTTACAAGAAAATGTTGGTAATGGAACACCAATTTTTGTACCAGATACTGTTCCAACAGCTATTCAACCACATGTACCAGTGAAGAAATTGCCGGTAAAAAGGAGACGTAAGAAGAAGAACTGAGTTGAAAGGACAGACAGGAGTTTATATACATATTGATTGAACAATGCATTGGAATCTTACTCGTTATGTTCATTATAATCAAGAAGCTGAAACTTTGGAAGATTATTCGTTTTGTTGATGATTGAACATCTTATACACATTTACCATTTACGCTTTACGCTGATGGACTACAGTTGATGAACATTGATTATGCTGATTGTTTTGTTTGGCTACATTTACAAAGAACTATATTGGAAACTCAAGAGGACGATTTCAAGAAAAGGGAGAATATAGTGTATTAGGTGTAAACCATCATGTATAAGCCTCGATATCAGGTAGAGGTATTATTAATTAGATCAGGATCGGAGTGGAAACATGGCGTCTTATCTCGTGTGCTCTTTAGGTCTAGCGTTAGGTCGCAGCGGATCTTAGGCATCGCGCGCGCATACACAACAGTGTATAAATATTGATAAAATGAAATGAAAATGTTTTCATGGTATTATTGTTCGTAAGACTTTGTTCTGTCCTGCCAAGCTCCTTGAAACTCCGCTTTGAGCTTCGAGTTTCCGTTGGTCAACATCAATGAGGGGCACTTCGGGGAGGTCCCAATACCGTAATACCGCACGAAAAGACACCAAATACCGCAATACCGCACCAAAAAATAGCAAAATACCGCAAACGCTAGCAAATTAAAAACAGCGCTGTTAATACAGTATACCGGTCTGTGGCAGTTTGATTCCGATCTAAATCCACCTTCCTTCATCAAAATTTGTAGTTTCGTCTAATAGATCGTAGTTAGATGTTTTACGGAGATGTGAGAACGACGGGAGAAGTTTCGTTGATGTGCTTTCAGTAAAACTGCATTGACGGCAGAAATTATGAATATCTACCGGGTCAGCCAGAAAAAAGTTCCTACTTTCGAAAATTCCTAGCACAACAAGTTTTTCATGGATTTGAATGATTCAAATTTTAATTAAAAGCCAAAAGATCAAAGTATTTTTGTGATTTTTCTCGTCTTCTTACGAGCACTGCAAATATATGTAAATTCAACTTTACAAAAGTTTCATGTTTTCAAAATGATTGAAATAGGACCTTAAAACACTTGATCAAATCGTTAGGACTCTCCTAATCCAGAGTGATACACACGAGCACTTCACATCTGTCAAGAGCAATAATACATAAGATTCGCAAACAGATACTACAGATTGTCAATCCCTTGGAAATAAATTCGCAGACGATATCTCTCACCCATGAGAAATTGCTTTTTCTATGTTGTAGTCCTTTAGAATTTGATCACGTATTTTAGGCTTCTTCTTCAGTCATTTTGCAACCACAAATTTTTTCTAAATTTGAAATTACCACTTTTTCAATGCTTGAAACAAGGCGAGAAAAATCACAAAAATACTTCGATCTTTTGGCTGTCAAGCAAATATTAATTCATTCCAATCCATCCAGCACTCTTGATCCTATGAATTTTCAAAAGTGGGAACTTTTTCTGGTTCACCCGGTAGAACATATCATTGTTTTGAGTATCGATTCTGCTGCATAAGGGCTGACTTTTTCGCGAATACGAGATCAAAAGTTTACTCTGGCTGCCGCTTTTTGTACAAATTTTCCAAATATCAATTAAGGTTCAGATGATTATCCAAATCTACAACAAGGTACTTGTATGATTTTGTCTCATGATGAGACGAAATCATACAAGTACCTCATGAATAGTTTGATTGTAGATTTTGATTTCCACGTTTGGCTGTTTGGACAACTTTTGATGTGATCCATATAGCACAAATTCAGTTTTACCTTTTTCAAGTTAAGGAACAGGTTATCTATCATCAAGCCAGTCTGCAACGTTCTGCAGTTCACTGTTAAAGGACAAGTCCGAGGTTGGTATGATTGATGATAAAATACAAGATAATACCTCTATGAATTATGTATGATACTTTTTTCCACTATTTCTCGCCTTCTCCTTGTGAAATTACGTATTCAAATAAGCAATTTGAGCGAAGTGACGTTATATCGCGCGAACGAAAACGAGGCTGTGCGATATTTTTTCGCTTCTTAATCGCTGCTAGCCTCTTTATCGTGTACTCATGCATTGAAAATGTCACAAGAACAAGATAAAGAGGCTTGCAATGATAAAGAGGCTAAAAATAATCACACAGCCTCGTTTTCGTTTGCGCGATATGACGTCACTTCGCTCAAATTGGTTATTTGAATACGTAATTTCACAAGGAGAAGGCGAAATATAGTGGAAAAAAGGATCATACATCATTCATAGCAGTATCATCTGGTATTTTATCATCAATCATACCAACCCCAGGGGTGGATCCAGACTACTGCGACTACTGCTGAAGCAGTAGTCAGATTGTCAGATCCTTGTTTTTGAATAGAGGAAGTCAACCAATCTGCATCCCTATGACCAGTATCTTCCCAGCTCAATCTTTTAACTACATGCTTTCAACCATGTCCAGATATTGGTCGTTCATGCTGCTTTTGTTTTGTATCGCACTCTTATCTTTAGTGCAATGTTACGCTGTCATGCCAACGTTAGTCACACGTAGTGCCTGTTGTTTCAAATGCGAAGGAGTGCGTCTGTGATGGTCGATTCATAGCAGCAACTTTTAGGCGGGAGCAGTAGTGAGTTTCAAAATTGCTCTTCTCGTCCAATCAGGGATCGAGACGACTACTGCTCAAAATCCGCGGGAGCAGTAGTGGGATTTGAAAAATTAAAGAGTTGACCAATCAGAAAAGGTTATTTCAAGTTCATTTAGGCGGGAGCAGTAGTGAGATTTGAAAATTGTTTCTACACCACTGCGCTACCAGTGAATTGTGGCGGGCATTTGTGACCTTTGGAGCAGAAAATTTAGGCCGTACACTCCAATGTCAAGGGAGGCAAAGACAGCATCGTGAGGCAGCCGTACGTGGCGAGGATAAAGCGACATAGTTGAGAGGTATTTCTTTCGTTAAGCCGATGTTTTACCCTACGATTGATCATAATAAATTCTTGTGAATAGCAATTGGCCTGTAAGGCAGGTTTAATTTGCTTCGTTTCTGTATACATTTTGACACAAGGGGGAGGGGTCTGGGCTTTGACTATTCCTGACTATTGTTGGCGTATGCACTTACTTTATAGCGGATATTAGCAACTTTATTTGTCAAGAAAAATATCTTGTTCATCTCTTCCCATTGATATAAGAAATAGATAATACCTTTAGGAATGTGGTAGGGGTGGGGAGAGGGTTTGGATTCGGGATAGACCTGCTGTAAATAGCACACGAACACGCAGATATAGAAGTGTATTCATCTGAATCCAAAATTTTTCGAACATAAATTTCAATTAGAAATAATAGTAATTGTTTTCTTGAAGAAAAATGAACATAGAACACACATTTTCCACTCTTCTTTTGCATCAAATTCAATTCATTTCTTTGGGTTTCCAATGTTTTTCACTTTTTTCTTCTATTTCAATTACACAAACGCTCTGTTTTCTTTCAATATACTGCAACCTTTCATTTTAGCTAATCCTTTAAATACTAAATAAAGCTGAAAATTCCAGAAATTTAAAGATATGCAGCAGTTTACCGACATCTTTGTTGACACTCGCTGTTGCTTTGCCTTTGGCAATTTTGCAATGGCAGGGAAAGCCATTGCTGTAATTTCCATATCACCTTCTTTCGATATTAAATGATATCAAGAATAATATTCTGTGTAAGTGTATCTAGTTATCAAGGTCCACGCCTATTTTCAAAAGGCCACACCCTAGTATCTGGAATAACCTCACCTTGGCAGTAGTCAAAATATTTCCTGGATCCGCCCCTGAACCCCAGACTTGTCCTTTAAGTAAATGTTCTATTTCCTTTTAGTTCTTTCTTGCACAATATAAACAGTATCGTCGGCGTATAGTGTAATGCCAGCATCAGTGAGCGGAATATGGATGTCGTTGATTATCAGCCCAAAGAGAAGGGACCCCAGGATGGATCCTTGTGGTACACCACATGTAACGTTTTCTTCCCATGAGCTGGTGTTATCAACGATTTCTTATTGTTTCCTATTAAAGAGATAATCACCCATTCATTGTAATTCCACATCATCTATGCCATAACTTGGCAATTTTTCCAGCAAGGTTGCATGACGTACTTTGTCGAAGGTTTTACGGAGGTCAATATAGACAGCACCACTAAGTAGCCTTTTTTCAACGAACTGTCTAAACTTTTCTGACAGTTTGGTAACTGCATGTTGCGTAGATCTCCCTTGTCTAAACCCAAACTGATGTGGGCAAAACAGGCCATTCGATTCAAGGTACTGGGACAGTTGATTATAAATGATCAGATAACTTTTGATAGAGCAGGAATTACAGTGAAAGGAGTACAGTTGTCCAACATTGTCGGATTGAAAATAGGGGTGATTTTCCCAAATCTAAAGTTTTGATTCGTGCAAATATTTGGATTCTTTTCTTCAGATAAAAATGCTGCGTGCTCTCCTCCGCAGGTACCTTTTCAAGGTTGAGCAGGTGGAGCAGGCAAAAGGAGACAGGGATAAGGGACCTCCCTCTCCTTCGTTTTTCTTTCCTCTATCAATTCGTCTCGGAGATGCGTTGTTCTTCAACAGGAAAATGGCATTACATGAAGTTTGGGTGTTAATGTTCGTACAATACCGCATACCGCGCTGTGAAAGCTCGATACCGCAATACCGCAAGTTTTTCCCGTCATTACCGCAATACCGCACAAAATTTACCCCCGATACCGCAATACCGCAAACCCCGAAGTACCCCTCATCAATCAATCGAATTTGCAGAGATTCTAATGGCGTTGTATTTGGTTGTATACTTTGTACATGACTGTGTATAGCAGCCTCGTTCCCAAGGGCGTTCAAAAGTGAAAACAGTCAGTCCAAAAATATTGCCGTAATATTATGAGTCCCAGTAAGAGCGGTCTCGGTCTGGCGTAATAGTCTCGTTTTGGATAGCGATTACTGGGACTCATCGTAATCAGTCTAGGTGTTGTCGGGCGTGCATAAGTTTTTCCCTCTCAGGGCTTTACGGTTAAGGTGGATCTGCACTTAAGGTGGCTCACTACCAAAAATTTCAAAATGGCGAAACCGCGATAAGGTGGCTCACTACCAAGTAAAAATAGGCAAAACACTAAAAACAATTGATTAAGGTGGCTCGCTACCAAAATAACGTTAAGGTGGCACACACTTGGTGTCCTATCGCTCATGATGTGAATAAAGGAATAGAGGAACGATAGCAATGACTCTGAAGGCCTTTGTTCTGCACGCCTCTAGAAAAAGAATGGCCATGACTGTTGCTTGTTGCGTTGGAAGCTGGCCACACTGCATTGCATGTGGAGAAGAAGGGATTTCAGAGACTTTGGTAGGTATCAAAATTTGCCTCTATATCATTATTGCAAATATGAGAGACTTTCTTTTTATCCTCTCTGTTTCTCTGTTGTTTTTTTACCATTCTTCATAGAATCGGTTGTCCAGCTGAAATGTTTCAGAGAAGGGAAGCTGTCGCGGGTGTCGGCCTAAGCGTTGTTGACATTGCTCGTCCTTGCACAAACAAGATATGCTGAGTACTACAACCGGCAGGGGTTGAATAAAGGAACAATGTTCAGGCCCGTAGCACCTATTGGGGCCGGTCGGGCCCGGGCCCCCCCAATAATTTCCAAAAGTTGAATTTTTTTATTCTTCATAATACTGTAGTAAACTGATCATCAGTGACAGGCCCTTAGCCCTGAAGCGAGTCAAGACCTATCTAAAAGGTCACAACAGCAAACGACTGCCTCAAGCACCTTATGGTGCAACATGCGCACAATAACAGACTCAACCTTATCAGCATTGTAAACGAATTTGTTGGAGATTCCGATGCAAGAAAATTTTACTTTGGAATGCTCAGCCCTTTTGACATCAGAAGCACTTCGTCAAGTGAGACAAAAAATACCCAGACTTCAATATTCATATCTAAACTCAAGGGCAATGGCGTGGCCATGGTGGTGGTAAAGGGGGCAACTGCCCCCCATTTTTGTTGAAAGATGCTCCTCGAGATCCCTCGAAAACCGAATAGAAAAAGCTGGGTATAGGTTGGATAAGAATTTTCCATGAAATTTAAAATCTTAAGCCAAAGTAAAGGATTTTTCTGCAAAGATTTTCCTCATGCTCCAGTTTATAAGATAACTGTCACAAAACTATCAAAGTTTCCTTGTCGCTAATGGCAAGCATGATATTTGGAGATGCATTCTAAGCCAAAGTCAAGGCTGTTTCTTCAAAAATTTTCCTCGTGCTCCAATTTATAGGATAACTCACAAATTATCAAAGTTTCCTTTGTCGCTAATGGCAAGCCTGATATTGGGAAATGCATTCTAAGCGAAAATAAACGGCATGGCCCCAAAAATTTTCCTTGGGGCTTCGCCCCCAGACCACCTCGTTTCAATCCCCCCAGTTAATTTACTGTGACCACACCACGACTTTTGTCGGACCCCATGAAACCTCGTGATGACTTTTATAAATCAAATATCAAGTAAATCTTATACAGTGCTCTTGACAAAGTATTCTTATCATGTCTTAGTTTGATTTTAGCTAGCCTGTTTGAAAAATATTTGGATTCGTAAATATTTTTCTCCAGGACCTCCGAGCGTAAAACAGGGCATTGACAGAACAAATTTTCCGGGGGCTTCGCCCCCAGACCCCCACTGTCTTTGTGCCTTCGGTATTAGTTAGTGCCCCCCAATCTGAAAAACGCTCCTACGGGCCTGATGTTCAAAATTGAGACGAAGAATCTCAAGAAATGGTTAGGTTAGGCCATATAACATCTCTGTTTACAGTAAAACCTTATTCAATTTCTGTTTTTGTTGCAGGACCATGTTTGTATGTATGTAAGTATGTATGTATGTATGTAAAATTTCGCCATCAAAATAAAAATGAAAAATAACAGATTCAGAAAAAAAAACTCTAATTACAATATTTACAAGTTTGAAAAAATTACAGGCAAAAGTTACATATCTAATTTAAAATCTAATTTAATAAAAACACCCCATGGTTAAAGATGGCAGGGATAGCATTAAAAGGTCAATGCGACCTTGTTTCCATAATGGTCCCTCCAGGAGTGCCCTTTGAAATTAAGAAAAGGAAAAATTAGCGAGATAAACAGAGAAAGTTTTCATGAAAAACAGAAATTCATCTAGACCTGAAATAAAGCCTTTCTTAAGGATGATAAGTAAGCATGTCTGTAGGCTGTTTTTAGATTTCTAATAATATATGTAGGGACTATCATCAAGACTTTGGAAATTTTTAAAGAATTGATCTTTGATTTTATGTTTGAAACTGTTGTTGTTTGTTGCAGATTTTAGTTCTGAGGGTAAACTGTTCCATATTCTAGGTCCTAAATATGAGAGACCATTTTGTCCCGTGTTGCTTTTTCGGAAAGGTTGAATTAGTTTGTTTTTAGATCTTCGAGTTACTCGGCTCTGGCCAACTGGTAAGAACATCTCTGACATATATGATGGGGCTGCATTATCAAAAAAATTGAAAACCTTTGCAGCAGTGCATTGCTCAAACCTTTCTTTAGTGGGGAGCCAGTTTACAGTTCTGAATTCTTTTACTCCTATATGTGCTCTGTTACTCAGATTCAAGCAGAATCGAATACATTTATTTTGAGCCGTCTGAATTTTTTTAGTTAATCTTTTATTCAACATTGGAAGCCAAGCGCTGCATGCAAAGTCAAAGTGGGGTTGAATTAGTGCATTTGCCAGTAATCTTCGAAGGGAAAGGTCAAGAAAATTTTGCTTTCTGTAAAGGAAACTGAGCCTGCCATTGATTTTACCAAGGGTCCTGGTTGCCATTGACTCGCCAGACAGGTCCCCATCAAGGACACAGCCAAGGTATGTGACTGATGTGTGTTGTTTGATTCCAATGTCACCTCTTCTAATGTCTAGTTTTTTACTGCCGGTTCGTTTATTTTTCCTACCAAAAAGTATCGATTTTGTTTTATCCTCCCCAAAATGTATGCTTAGTTTGTTGTCAACAAACCAATCGCAGAGGGAATTAAATTTCTGTTCAGTTGTTTTTCCATTTCGTTGACGTCATTGTCTCCAAATACAAGACAGGAATCATCTGCATACAAAAGTAAATCACAGTCCACTGCTTGTGGCATGTCATTTACATATAAGAGAAAGATGAGTGGGCCCAAAATAGAGCCTTGTGGAACACCACATGATAATTCTCCGGGCGACGAGGAATCTTTGCCTATGTTTACATAGAAAGTTCGTTTTGTTAGGTATGATCGAAACCAGAATATTACTGAGTCAGCAAAGCCAAGATATTTCATTTTTTCTAGGAAAATCTCATGGTCGATTGTGTCAAACGCTTTTTGGAGATCGATCAATATCATGCCCGAAGACATACTATTTTCCAATCCCTGTATGATTTTGTCACTTAGATATGATAAGCATGTGTCCGTTGAGTGGAATGGACGAAAGCCAGACTGGTACCGATAAAGAATTTTGTTTTTATCTAGGTACTCTTGTATCTGCTCATGGACAATTTTTTCAATTACTTAGAGATCTGCGGCAAAAGTGAGATAGGTCGATAATTTTTTGGATCATCTTTGCTTCCCTTTTTAAAAAGAGGTTTCATTTTGGCTTGTTTACAATCATCGGGAAAGCGTGCCAAGGAAATTGAAAGATTGCATAGCTCCGTCAATGGTGTAGCTAAAATTGGTGCACCATCTTTAAGGAATTTTCCTTCAAGATTATCAGGTCCTGCAGCTTTTGAAGGATTTATTCCCTCCAAAAGTTTGAGGAGGACGTTATCACGTTTTGCATGGAAAGCATGAGGTACAATTCTATGGACAAGCATGAGGTACACCAAAGAATTGCCTGTTCAACTTCCTATGATGCAGGGATTGGATCTGCATTCATGCAAAGTAAAACACAGTAGGGAGTCATTATATAAAACAATCTGTTGCAGGATGGACAATTGAACAGTTGTCAAGACTAAAGATTGCCTACGCATACAAAGCATGTTTTTCGACATTTTTGGAATTCAACATTGAACAGCTGTTGTGATGATCCCGGCGCCTGCACTCCTGCTACCTGGTGTACCTCATGCTTGTCCATAGAATTCAATTTATACCCCCTATCTCTGACAGAACTGTCCAAATTACCCCCTTTCTCTGACTCTCTGAGAAAATATCACCCCCTTTTCCATTCATTCACTGACATCCTTGAAGTAATGTACTCCAAATTTAACACTGATGCTGAGTACCCTGACATTAATCA
This sequence comes from Aurelia coerulea, assembly GCA_039566865.1. NCBI lineage: Eukaryota > Metazoa > Cnidaria > Scyphozoa > Semaeostomeae > Ulmaridae > Aurelia > Aurelia coerulea. Next base: position 19,688,573 of record CM076945.1, read on the forward strand.
GTAGATAAGATGACGGAATACAAATAAATGAATGTGAATTGGATATCATTATAGTTTCAAAATGCAATACATTACATACAATATAGATCTGGCAATGTTATTGCACATAAATAAACATAAGCTTACGGGAAGAAAAAATCTAGGGGGCGGCCTGACACAAAGTCCATTGTTTACCAACACTTTTGCCCGACTGAGGGCAGATTTTTGCCCGACTGGGGCTGATTTTCGACGATTTTTCCAACATTGGGGGGGCTGCCGCCCCCCCCCCCGCCCCCCCCGCCCCGTACGCTTATGTAAATAAACAATAATAAAAGCCAAAAATATTTTAATTATAAACTAACAACTGGAAAAGATGAACTTCTACTTATCATTATGAGGATTAAATTTTCATACCACAAGACAGAGCCACTGATTTATTGCTGTTGATATCAAGGGTTTCATATGCTTATGACATGTGCATGAACACTCCTTGCCTTGTGTTTTTGAAATTATTTACCCATATTGTGTGCTACACTGTGTAGACCCTACATATGCCAGGTACTGAAGCTATTTTTGCCCATTTTTGGACTCATGCATAATACAGGACTATCTACCAACCAAATGGTAAGCTAGGCCTACTACATACACTAGCCTCCTGGCACTACTACTAGTTATATCAGAAACACTTGATACATCAATCTATTTGTCAGGTGGCGGAGAACAACTCATTAAGTTCTATAAATTAGATAAATTTCAATCTTACCTGTTAGTTAATTGTGTCAAATTGCTCTCCTCTGTTCTCAACATCACATCAGCTCAACTTTCATGTGTATTTATTTTCGGCCATCATGGCACTGTGTTGTTGCTGTTGTAGCCTCACTACACAAGGACCCTCAACTTAGACTGATTACGATTGAGTCCTAGTAATCGCTACCACCCACCCACCCTACTCGCTCATATATGAGCGAGTAGGGTGGGTGGGTGGTAGCGATTACTAGGACTCTATCGTAATCAGTCTACCCTCAACTTGCGCTCATCTAATTGAAATGAATTGATGTTGTTGTTGTCGCTCCAGTTGAGGGCCTTATGGACTAACTTAGACTGATTATATGTTCGTAGGTTATCGCTATTGATAGGCTGATGGACGCTATAACTACGACTCATGGACTTACGCTTCTAGAAACGGACATGGCCTAAATGATCTGCTATTTTTTCCTCAAAACCACCGACCCTAAAATGCCGCAAAAAGTGGTTATCCTGGAGTGCTACACTGCAAAACAAACTATCAGTACTTAGATGAATGTTTCTTCAAGCTATTAAGGCAAAAAAGTCTTACCTATAAGTGCTATTTTGGTTATTTAGGGGCGCAAAAGATCTCGTAAATTCGCTCGTTACTTTGAGATTTGATCGTTGCAGCAGTTCAGTCGAACGCGTTGTTCGAATTCGTTTGTTTGCCTTTGGCGGGAAGTTTAAAATGAAGAAGAATCAGCCAATCCCATCAAGTTATTTCAAGTCTTGCATCCTGATTGGTCCAGGAACAAATTTGTTCCTGGCGAGAATTTTTTTGCCGTTTTGAGAAGAGTTAGTCCATAAGGCCCTCAACTGGAGCGACAACAACAACATTAATTCACTTCAATTAGATGAGCGGAAGTTGAGGGTCCTTATGTAGTGAGGCTAGGACTAACTCTTCTCAAAACGGCAAAAATGTTCTCGCCAGGAACAAATTTGTTCCTGTACCAATCAGGATGCAAGACTTGAAATAACTTGATGGGATTGGCTGATTCTTCTTCAATTCAAACTTCCCGCCAAAGGCAAACAAACGAATTCGAACAACGCGTTCGACTGAACTGCTGCAACGATCAAAATCTCAAAGTAACGAGCGAATTTACGAGGTCTTTTGCGCCCCCAAATAACCAAAATATCACTTATAGGTAGGAGTTTTTTGCTTTATTAGCTTGAAGAAACATTCATCTAAGTACTGATAGCTTGTTTTGCAGTGTAGCACTGCAGGAAAACCACTTTTTGCGGCGATTTAGGGTCGGTGGTTTTGAGAAAAAATAGCAGGTGATTTAGGCCATGTCCGTTTCTGGAAGCGTAAGTCCATGAGTCGTAGTTATAGCGTCCATCAGTCTCACGCCCGACAACCCCTTTAAGAGACTTTGCAGCCTCGTTATGGTTCCCTATAGAAATGTATAGGAAAATGACCGGAAGTGAAATTTCCGCCGTGTTTGAAAGCTCACCGTGCGAATTCCTTATAAGTTATATCCATACTTTTACGTTTGAAATATGCTTTATTTATCCAAGAAATTATCAAAATTAAATTGAACTTGATTTGACTCCCCTGAGGCTCATATCCCAATTTGCACGAATGTGGGGTCATTTTGTGAAGGGGTGAGTTGCCATATTTGGCTATCTATTGTTTTCTGAGAGGAAACTTAAATGAGACTTATGTAATGAGTCGAGAGTTTACCGCCGTGAGTGACTGGGGGCGCTTCTCTTGTTTCAAATTTTCTGAAGCTGTGGAGAAAGTAGTGATGGAACATTGGTGTATTTATGACTGAAAATGAAGCAGGAGAACATTTCAAATGCACGCTTTGCATAAAGTGTAACTGTAGAAAAGGACTGTTAACAGAATTGGCTCCTGTGAAACATGCGGTGCTTGGTTATGTTGGGTAGCTTTTCACAAACAATTGCAAATCATGGGCCTAAATTTTTAGGCCAAACGAAAACAGGCGCGACAAGCAGTGTGCAAAATAGTTTTGCAAGAATCACGAGACAAGCTGAGACATGAGACATTTGCTGTTTGCAGGACTCTGTTATTGGGAATTGACATTTTTCAAATAATTAGAGGAAGATCATTGGGTTTTGATGAGTGATGCCTTCGAGCATGGAAAAACAAGTTTTGTTGACTTTGTTTTGTGGTGCAGAATGGCTAGCAGCTGCAGAATGAGAATGGCTAGCTGCAGAATGAGAATGCTGGCCTGACCAAACTGAGCTACAGCTTTCTCAGTTTTTTTATGTAAGAAGATCAAATGTTGTGGAGTCCCTGGATGGATATATGTGACTAACGCTATGAAGGACACTGCATTGCAACCATTTTTGGATGTTGAATAATCATTAATCAAGCAAGCAAGTTGGTTTAGTTTTGGGCAATGCTGGGAAGACAGAAAATTGTTTTACGATAACAAACAGTAGGACTTCTCATTTAAAACAAGAATATTCATCTTGTAGTGAAACTCTTGCTTGAGCATGAATAAGACTTTTTTGGTAGCTAGATATCCAGCCATATTTTTTGAATTTTATTAACATTCAAATCAGGCAGATAAGGAACCCCTCCAAATTTGTCAAAAATAGGAGATTAATTCATTTCAACCAGCTTGAAAACTATCATAAACATATCTGGGAAAATGCAACCTAAATAGAAGTTCAAAAGAAACAAATGGGGCATTAGAACTTTTCATGCTTCATAAACAAACAAATATTCTTTTAACAACTGGGAATTGTTCGCATTCAGTGGCTATTTCAGTTTGAGCTGCCATTTCCTAAGACAAGGTAGAATATATTATTGGCTGCCATGTACTGATCAAATTGACCAGTTGCTGTTTGTGATGTGTTTCATATCTGCTGAATTTTACTTCACCATTAGTTTTGCTCATTTTAGATCAACAGCTCTTCTTGTTGCATAAAGTGCAATTGTACAAAGATAAATAAGTAAATTGAATAAAATATGAGTCCTCTTTGTGAAAAGAAATAAGCATGACGTTTCAAGCATAGCCCATTATCAAGCCATGTTAGATGTTGATTTGAACAGCAAAAAATGCTCGAATTTGGCTCAGTCCATTTGGTTTGTTACACATTTTTCATAAGAAACCACAGGGACCCCAGGAAATTGAATAACCCCCCCCCCCCCTCCACAATGATAAAGCCCTGTAGCCTCCTTTGCGATTGCAAAGCTATGATTCCTTTAATCACTAAACGATTCAGTTCGCGTTCCTCGCTTTTGATTTCTGATTAAGGGCACTACCGGGTGTCCCAAAATGATGTATTATTGTTTGATTGCTTATATGTCCATAACCGATGAACCGATTTTCAAAAACTGGTAAAACCACAACCAACATCTTAAAATACAATTTAGCCTTTATGCAATCAAATAAAACAAAGTGTTTAAAAATCTGTTCATTGGTACAACATTGATACAATGATACATCAAACAATGATACATCATTTTGGGACACCCGGTACATCATAGCTTCGCATTCACAAAGGAGGCTACATGGCTTTATCATTTTGGGGGGAGGAGAGAGAGTATTCAATCTTTTGATGTCACTGTGAAGAAACTTTGATCAGACCGTAGTATAGTACATGTATTTTTTATTAGAAACTAATAACAATTTGGACCAGAATTGAAAGTTTCTTAACCATTATCAGATCTATACATGATACAGGAAACAAGTAGAAATAAAGAAAAACATGCTTGAGTTTCTCAATTTTTCGTGATCTGAAAGTCTGAGTTTCTTGTAAGCAGTTTCTTATGAAAAAATACAGTACATGTGGGTACAAGTTTCTTAATTCATCATGAACATTTTCACAATTTAGTACTAAAGGCTTCTTAATTTGTTTATCAATGTGGTCTCTAACACTGCTGCAGATATGTTTCTTGTAAATGCCAGAGACAAAATTGTATGGTTTTATTCAAGGCTACTGTACAGTTTTTCTTGTGTTTGGTCTACACTTTATGCCTTATCAGTAATAGCAATCTTGTGAACATGGACACAGGAATGTGTCTATTGAAGTTTCAACATTTCTTCAAATGTAGCTGAGTTCTTGATTATGAGGTGCGGTTCTTCTCACTCACATACTGAAACAAGTTTCTTTCAAACTTTTGGACAAGAAAACAGTGTTAGTTTAGAATAGTTGTGCACCATATGAGTGATTTTCACCAGACTCTTTCCAATATTTAGCAATAAGATATCTTTTCACAAATTTCCTTTGATTCTTGAAAATCAATGGAAGAGAGCAGTCTTCATAAAATATTTGAGCTGAGGATACCCATCTGATTCTTAGGTTTGATACAAATTTTGATACATTAATCATTATGTGCACTTATGACAACACTGTCCCTTTGAGAAAAATTAGCTCTTGAATGGATGTTAAATCAAGAACAAATCTAAGGTCTCTGATTTTACAATAGTTCAAGTGTATCTTCAGCATCATTCATATTTTAATCAAATTGCATTGCCACCTTGCCAATATTGCATCATGTTTGTAGAGATTGCCTTGGGGAAGAGACATATGCTTGGTCGCATGGGTTGACTGGCCATACTTCAGATATTTATTGTAACTCAGCAGCAAACTTGTCATATTGTTTCGTAAGGTCCTAAAAATGAATTTAAGGAATATGATATTACAGGATGAGGAAATTGGCTTCAATTACACAGAACAACATTGCAGAGAACATGTTATTTTGTGCAGAAAGCTCCTTCATCTCCTTCATGAGCTACAAGTTGAAGAAAAGCAGACTTTTAAAATTCATAGAAGAATGTGTAGCAGTTTTGTTCTTGGATTGTGCCACCATAGAGAGCAGTGCTCGAAGAGTATAACTGCATTTCCCGAATTCAGAAATAAACAGCCAAATCTAAACAATATCATGTTCACGCTTACATAAATATTGTCCACAAGCGTAAACAAAGGAGAGAAAAATTGTATGTAGTTTAGGCCCCAAAAGTAGACAGACTTAAAACCTCAACGAAAGTGCCTAGAAAAGAACGAAAAATAGCTCCTTTGAACAAAAAATAATTTTCTAACTGGATATCCCATGAAAAATAAGCCAACAACGCGAGCGGGAGAAAGAATCTAAAAATATCAACCTAAGGTTCATACATTCTTCTGTAAAATGTGAAGTATGTGGACCTACCACGCACCTCGCCTTTTACGACAAAATTTTCTTTCGTTATTTCATAAACTTCAAGTTTTTAGGTCTTCTAAAGCGATGATAAATGGATGGAAATACATTCCCCGAATTTTGAATTAAAGCGCCAAATTTATAAAATATTATCTTTATGTTGATGTTGTTGGCAAGCGTAAATAAAGACAAGAAAAAGTTGCATTTAGGCCCAAAAAGTAAACAGACTAAAAAACTCAACGAAAGCGCCCAGAGGAAGCAGAAAATGGCTTCTTTGAAATGTAAAATATCTTTCTGACTGGATACCTTCGCAAAAGTAGGCCAACAACACAAGTACGAGGAAAAAACTGAAAATATCAACCGAGGGTTCCTGCATTTCTTCTGTTAAATTTGAAACTAACAGACTTACCATGCACCTCGCCTTTTACGATAAAATCTTCATTTGTTGAATGATCAACTTCAAACTTCTTGGTCTTGTGGAGCAATGTTAAACGGATGGAAATACATTCCGTTTTTTTCAATGTTGTCCTTCACAACGGCTGTACGCGTCAGAAGTTGCTGACGCCAGACCAAAAATTCGCGCCATTGGCAAAAACCTCGCTGCAAGGACCGGATGTGACGTCAAAAAACCTCTGGGGGGTTGTCGGGCGTGAGTCTATCAATAGCGATAACCTCCCGGGGGGGGGGGTACATAACATATTTAGGGTACGGGTATGTGCCGCCCATACGGGTGGGTTTTTGGGCCTAAAATTCTCTAAACAAGGGTCCTTTTTCAGCAAATTTTCCATAAACATGGGTGGGGTTTCGCTGAAATTCGCAAAAAACGGTTAAAATGGGCAGTTTTCCGCAAAATTCATCATAGAAGTGGGTATCAAAAGCAAGTTTCGGTAATTAGAAGAGGGTAGCTTTCTGAAAACCGGGCGGCAGACCCCCGTCCATCCTCAAGTCATGTACCCCCCCCGGGGATAACCTACGAACATATAATCAGTCTATTGCTGTTGTATGATGAAGCAACAACAGCAACAACACAGCAACATGATGGCCTAAACAAATCAAAAATACAAAGAATGGGCTTATTGTAATTTGCGTAAGCGTGCGTAAGTTACGCATACATGCGTAAGTTACGCATTTTACAACAAGTTGTGCGTAAGATAATGCGTAAGATAATGCGTAAGATGATGCGTAAGATTTCAGTGTGCGTAAGATAATGCGTAAGATGATGCGTAAGATTTAAGTGTGCGTAATATAGTGCGTAAGATCGTGCGTAAGATTGAAGTTGTGCGTAAGATAATGCGTAAGATCGTGCGTAAGATTGAAGTATGCATGCGTAAGATGATGGGCTGTGTCTAAATGCATATTTATCCGAAAAGTTGCTGCCTTGACTTTTTGGTTTCCTGTCTCATCTCGAGCAGACATTTTGTACACTGTGTAACATCGTATATTAGATATATCTCCACTGTATTATCAGGCCTGATTTTGTCAATCTAATTGTGACCAAGCTTCTAAACGCCTAAACTTCAACCGGTTTCTTGTTTAACTTCGTTCATAGGTAGTCAGTGGCCGATTTAGGGGGAGGCAAGTGGGGGGGGGGCAACTGCTCCCCCTTTTTGGTACCGCTTTTTTGGCGAGGAAAGCACCCCTCGTCCTTACTCTAACGCACAATTTTCTAACTGCTTCAATGTAAGTATGGGGAAACACATAAATCAAATAATTTTCTTTTAAAAAGGGTCCAACAATTTTCGCGTACCCTCAGCGCTTTCAATATCCATTATATTTTTGGTGCCCTCTTTGCAAGTTGCCCCCCTTCGATTTCGAGCTGGATCCGCCCCTGTCGGTAGTAGTAAGGCCTTAGCCTTACTGTCAGTACTTGGGTACCTGACTTGGGGGTATAGAACGAGTGGGTTTTTAGTTGATTTGGTTTCGTATAAGGATTTACCTCCACAGAAATAAACCCGACCCATATTTGTAGCAAGTTTTTGCAAAACTTATACAGCTTTTAAGTACCCCTTCCCTGTGCTCAACTTTGAATCATGATGAATGACAAAGGTGGCCGAATCAAAGCAGAAATTACAATTTTTAGTATTATTTGCAATACACTTTCTGTGTGAATACAATTCATATCTCATAGCTTACACGTATTTTCTTATAACTTAGAAACTAAGAATTTGGGTCAGTTCTGAAAGATTTTAAAAAGTATCAGATCTGTGCCCTCGTGAACAAGGTTTTTTGAAGCCTTTCCGGGCCTTTCCGATGTTTAGACATTATTCAAGACTTCCCGAGTACTATTATGATGCAGGACAGGAAACAGGTGAGAATAAACAAAAACATGCTACAGTTTCTTATTTTTTGCGATCTGAGAGTCTTGAGTTTCATATAAGCAGTTTATTAGAAACAAATATTACGTGTATAACAGGAGAAGAGCGAAGGCGATGAGCGGCAACTAAGCTCAACAGATATGTATGATTAGGATCAGCAGAATCTACTTGGAAAGACCGTTTCTGTCGCATTATGCGATTCTGTGGCAATTTTTCTTATGCAAATGAGTTGGTCGATCTTACGCATCATCTTACGCACGATCTTACGCAAATTTAAATCTTACGCACGATCTTACGCATTATCTTACGCATACTTAAATCTTACGCATCATCTTACGCATTATCTTACGCACAACTTCAATCTTACGCATCATCTTACGCATTTTGTTGTAAAATGCGTAACTTACGCATGTATGCGTAACTTACGCATATGCTTACGCAAATTACAATAAGCCAATAAGCCCAAATAAACAATAAGCAAATTACAATAAGCCCAAAGAATGAAAGTTGAGCTGGGAGAAGGGTCAAGCAATGTGAAACTATTAACTGGCAGGTAAGAAAGTATCCTATATCCACATCCACCGAAATATACTTTTTACATCACAAGCAAGCTATCCCCATTTATCTCAGCCTGGGCAACTAGCACAAGCGCTGGCTGACTGAGCAGTGCCAGTGTCACAATTTCTCCTTAGAAAGACCCTAAAAACATTACAAATGGTGTCTCTGCTGGGTGGGTGGGGTGGAAGGATGTGGACTTGCTTTTCTTGTGCCTTGTGGGTAAATCATTTTCAATCAACTCCGATCAACACTCAAAACTCCAACTTCATCACTACTACTTCACTTACTTAGGTTCAAGATCAATCTGTTGTGTTGTGTTGTGTGTACCTAGCTCAAAAACAACTCAAAACTTAACATTTTTGCAAAAAAAAACGCTGCCTGATACTTCACCACCTGGAATGAAACAAGCTTAACTATTTTACCCCTGCAGACACTGCATGGTATGTAGTGACCTGATAATGAGTGATCTAAATTTGATATGCATATAACATGCTGAAGTTATTCTAGTGCACCAATGCAATTATACTTGAAATTTACCTTGTTAGTACCCTATTCCTGGAAATATCTGATTATATTTTCCAAAATATGACCCCTATTTTTGAATTCTATGTCCTAGACAGGATTTTGATTCTACCTCTTTCTTAGAGAAATAGCGGACAAGCATGAGGTCACAAAAATAACTGAAGTGCAGGCGCCGGGGTGATGATACAGCTGTTTCATCATTCTTGTTAATGCAGTACAATGAACAATAAGTGAAAGTTAATTACAAGAAAATGATCAAAACCAGTGAAGCAGATAGTAACGCATTTTCACTGGATTACGCACCCCTGCTACCAAAACCGACTAAGATATGGAGAGCGCACCAGAGATGCTGTTTTCGGTAGCAAGGTTGCTGATAACCAGCGAACCGTCACTGCGGGAGGAGGGATGGGTCGATTTTTCGCTTTGTCGCCGAGATTGTTGCTTGGAATGCACTAGGCGTGGTCCAGCTCATGCTTAAATACGATGAATCCCCTTGGGGCCTTAAATTCACGCGCAGAGGGCTACGTGAAGCACGATTAGCCACTTGGGACTTAGCCCTTTTGTTATTCGGAGTTTGTAATCCAGTGAAAATATGCTTGAAATGGCGGAATGTTCTTACGACCCAGCGAACCCCGGATCATACGACCATAGGACCATACGATCCTACAACCCAAGTTTCATTATTTAGCTGACAACATTTTATCATTATTTATAATAACTATTTATTTTATTTATATTGAATCATTTAGAATTTATTTGCTGTGATAGAGATCCATCAAGCTATTTGTGTGATCAGTTTTTAAAACGTAAACATTTTACATAACTGCTCGTCAGTAACCTTTGTCATGCGAACAATTTGACTAGTTTCCAGTCAGTGAAGCTATATTGTAAACGAGAGAAAATGTTGCTCTGAGACTAAATTAGAAGGCTGAACAACCCTTACATTGTATAAAATTCAGCCCGCTTGGAAAATTCCACTTATTTTTATGGCTTTAAAACTTACACATGCATAACTTTGCTTTCTTTTGTTTAAATCAAGCAAGGAAGCCTATAGTTCTGGATATTGAACAGAGATATTCAGAGAAAAAGGAAGCATCTTTAACTTGGAGGGGCATGGCACTTCAAAGGCACTTTTTCATAAGAAGGGCACTTTAATATAGATCGGATTTTAATGATAAGAATGTGATACATGGCAGAAAATAATACCACAAGATTACTTGAGATTCCTTACTGATAATTACCTAATTTTTAGAATTGTCCTTTAACTCAAATCTTCCCTTGCAAAATTCGCCCTTATGGGGGGGGGCAGATAACTGCTCGTGAATGGTAATGAGTAATCGCCCCCCTCTAACGTTGGCAGACTATTCTTCTGAGCTGCACTCACTTAACTCCGTTAACAGCTAGTTGAAATTTTATTTGTTTGGTTTAAAATTTTTTGTTGACATGGTTGAATGTTTTTGAACAAATTTTTTGTCGGCTTACTGGATAATTGTTCTTTTTTAAGTCCCAATAAATTGAAAACATTTTCAATCAATTCTAAATATTTTCAAATTAATTTAAAAGTTCCAACAGTGGTTTCCCTGTGATAAAATTGTTAGAACGAAACGAAAGGGAGACAGTGAAATTGGCGGGAAAAAGTGAAATGTTGCCGAGTGTATGACCCTTGTATATGTGTTTTTTCTGTATGGATGGATCGCAAAAACGTCATTTTTATGGATGTTGAAAGAAATCCTAACTGTCTTTGATCTGGTTGAACCCAAAAGTATCAAAAATCCATATTGTTTAAATCAGCTACCCATAAGTATCAAAAAATTATAATTTTAAATGAGGTACCCAAAAATATCAGATTACAAAGTAAAGTCTTACCCATAATTATCGGATGGACCCCCCCGTATATAAAAAGTTCAAGTGACCCCCTGGGGTGCAAAATAAGTCTTTTAATGCTGCAATTTCCGTGTTTTTAAGACCAAAAGACATACCAGAGAAATCTTCAAGTACCTGCTGCAGCAACTTCCTTCAAATTTAGTCAACTGCGTCAATCGAATTGAAGGTTCGAAACTGATTGTTCTTCGCCAAATCTCGCAATCTGATTGGTATGCTAGGAATCCCAGCATATTAGGCCTAATAGGGTCAACTTTTTCATAGTAATATTATGAGTCTCTGTTGACTGAAGCGCCATCAAGAAGTCAAAGAGCACAGGAAAACAAGAGATCCATCGTTAAGTCTAAGGTAGACACAGAGGAAAAACAAGCCGGTTCATAAAAAAAATGAAAAAAATCTGAAGGGGAATTACCGCCCTATTTCTCTTTTACCAATCTTTGGGAAAATACTTGAAAAACTCATATACGATTCTCTTTACTCGCATCTTGTATCACATGAACTTCTTAACCCAAATCAATCAGGTTTTCGCCCAGGTGACTCAACAATCAACCAGTTACTCTCAATAACACATACAATATTTCAAGCTTTTGACTGTAACCCTCCCCTTGATGTTGCCAAGGCATACCCTAAATGAATTATATAAGCTCTATGTTCGACCCCACCTAGACTATGGTGATGCCATTTACCATATTCCTGCCAAAGTATGTGAATTCAGTCAACATATTATTATACCAAATTTAATGGAAAAGCTAGAGTCCGTACAGTATTCTGCTGCCTTAGCTGTGTCAGGTACATGGAGGGGAACATCTCGAGAGAAGCTGTACGCAGAGCTTGGTTGGGAGTCACTGAGTTCCCGAAGATGGAGTAGACGCCTTACCTTGTTCTACAAGTTTATAAATAATCTTAGTCCTGAGTATACAGTTGATCCAATTCCCCCTCTTCATCAGTCGCAGTACCGTCTCCGCGGACAGGATGTCATTGGGCGACTAAAAGCAAGGACAGAAAAATTTAGGTCTTCCTTCTATCCAAACTGTTTATGCGAATGGAATAAGCTTGAGCCTGAATTGAGACTTGCACCTTCTATTGCTGTTTTTAAGAAAAAGCTCTTATCAATAATCCGTCCCCCTGCAAAATCTGTATTTGGAATTCACGATCCCACAGGATTATCCTACCTAACACAACTCAGGGTTGGTCTCAGCAAGTTAAATCTCCATAAATTCAAGCATAATTTCAGAGATACCATAAACCCAATGTGCCCAACAAGCGATGGCATTGAAGACACGGAGCACTTTTTGTTGCTCTGCCCTTCTTTTGATGTTCAACGACAATATCTTCTCGCTGAAATTGTTGAATTATTACGACCATATGTACAAATCACCAATCTTTCAAATCATTCTTTGACGCAGCTTTTATTGTATGGTGATGAAGACCTTTCTAATGAGTTGAATAGAAATGTACTCGAATTAACTTTACGCTTCATCCACGAAACAGGTCGGTTTGATTAAGATCTATTGAGAATTTAGCCATGCACTAAGCAATCACCAAGTCCCGTACCGTTAGTGTTTCTTTTCCTTGTAAATTCTGTTTCACATCAGATGGTCAGGCATTTTACTTACCTAAATCTACACCAAATGAGTTGCACTCGTTGCATCAACAAATTCATCGCAACACTGACCTGACATCTGGAGTGAAACTGAATCCAGTATAGTATCCTTTAATTTATAAATTGTTCGTAGTGTGATTGTATACGGTTTAACGTTTCGTGTTTTTAGATATTGGCCATGGGGTAGTCATAGTCTTTCGCTCCCCACGGTATCGTACTTGTAGTGTCGTATAGTAATTAGAATTAGGTATAGTAGAATGTAAAGTATCTTGTAAAATTTAATATTTGAATAAAAAAAAAAAAAACAAAAAAACAAGTCGATGTATCATGTATGGAATGATATATTAGGGTAGGAAGAACTCGATGTATCACCCGTAAAGCTTTTTCTAAATTCAGCGTTTCCTACCGCCCATGCTGCAACTAATGCATTTTGGTTTTCATGGCTTCATCCTGATGGTAACTGTTCAAGTTTGCATTTTATTTTACCATAAAGCGAAATAGTTTTCATAGATAATCATATAAATGGTGTTGGTTACAATTCCATGTAATAATTAATTTTTGTATTTATGATTTATACTTATGTTGCTTACTTTTCATTTTTTTGAAAAACATATGTATTTTTGCAGAGAATTGTGTTGTTGCTTTTTATCTGCGAGAAGGTGTCAAATAAACATGTTGAGTCAGGCTTTAGTGTTTGTAATCATGTTGTAATATCCCTGATGTAGGGAGGCGAGAGGGTATGAACAGAATGACCTGCTACATGCTTGTGTAGTACTGAACTGATTCTAAATCGGAAAAAATGCTTACTTACATAAATGCTACTAAACAAATACATTGTCATAGGGTGTCCATAGTACAGGATACTACAGAGTTCTTTCCGTAGTTCATTCTGAAGCAAGCTCAGCAAGCTTGATTTGAAACATTTTACTGTTGAATAGGCCTTACTTAGCTGTAATTTTAGCTATTGTTTTGTTCAGCCTACTTTGTAACTAAATGTGTAACTTTGTTCAACTAAATGAGTAAATGAATAAATGAATAAATGAATAAATGAATAAATGAATAAATGAATAAATGAATAAATGAATAAATGAATAAATGAATAAATGAATAAATGAATAAATGAATAAATGAATAAATGAATAAATGAATAAATGAATAAATGAATAAATGAATAAATGAATAAATGATTAAATGAATAAATGAATGAATAAATGAATAAATAAATGAATAAATGAATAAATGAATAAATGAATAAATGAATAAATGAATAAATGAATAAATGAATAAATGAATAAATGAATAAATGAATAAATGAATAAATGAATAAATGAATAAATGAATAAATGAATAAATGAATAAATGAATAAATGAATAAATGAATAAATGAATAAATGAATAAATGAATAAATGAATAAATGAATAGATGAATGAATGAATAAATGAATAAATGAATATATGAATAAATGAATAAATGAATAAATGAATAAATGAATAAATGAATAAATGAATAAATGAATAAATGAATAAATGAATAAATGAGTAAATGAATAAATGAACAAATGAATAAATGAATAAATGAATAAATGAATAAATGAATAAATGAATAAATGAATAAATGAATAAATGAATAAATGAATAAATGAATAAATGAATAAATGAATAAATGAGTAAATGAATAAATGAATAAATGAACAAATGAATAAATGAATAAATGAATAAATGAATAAATGAATAAATGAATAAATGAATAGATGAATAAATGAATAAATGAATAAATGAATAAATGAATAAATGAATAAATGAATAAATGAATAAATGAATAAATGAATAAATGAGTAAATGAGTAAATGAATAAATGAGTAAATGAGTAAATGAGTAAATGAGTAAATGAGTAAATGAGTAAATGAGTAAATGAATAAATGAATAAATGAATAAATGAATAAATGAATAAATGAATAAATGAATAAATGAATAAATGAATAAATGAATAAATGAATAAATGAATAAATGAATAAATGATTAAATGAATAAATGAATAAATGAATAAATGAATAAATGAATAAATGAATAAATGAATAAATGAATAAATGAATAAATGAATAAATGAATAAATGAGTAAATGAATAAATGAATAAATGAGTAAATGAGTAAATGAATAAATGAATAAATGAGTAAATGAATAAATGAATAAATGAGTAAATGAATAAATGAATAAATGAATAAATGAATAAATGAATAAATGAATAAATGAATAAATGAATAAATGAATAAATGAATAAATGAATAAATGAATAAATGAATAAATGAATAAATGAATAAATGAATAAATGAATAAATGAATAAATGAATAAATGAATAAATGAATAAATGAATAAATGAATAAATGAATAAATGAATAAATGAATAAATGAATAAATGAATAAATGAAATGAATGAATGAATAAATGAATAAATGAATAAATGAATAAATGAATAAATGAATAAATGAATAAATGAATAAATGAATAAATGAATAAATGAATAAATGAATAAATGAATAAATGAATAAATGAATAAATGAATAAATGAATAAATGAATAAATGAATAAATGAATAAATGAATAAATGAATAAATGAATAAATGAATAAATGAATAAATGAATAAATGAATAAATGAATAAATGAATAAATGATTAAATGAATAAATGAATAGAATAAATGAATAAATGAATAAATGAATAAATGAATAAATGAATAAATGAATAAATGAATAAATGAATAAATGAATAAATGAATAAATGAATAAATAAATGAATAAATGAGAATAAATGAATAAATGAATAAATGAATAAATGAGTAAATGAGTAAATGAATAAATGAGTAAATGAATAAATGAATAAATGAGTAAATGAGTAAATGAATAAATGAGTAAATGAATAAATGAATAAATGAGTAAATGAATAAATGAATAAATGAATAAATGAGTAAATGAGTAAATGAATAAATGAGTAAATGAATAAATGAATAAATGAGTAAATGAATAAATGAATAAATGAATAAATGAATAAATGAATAAATGAATAAATGAATAAATGAATAAATGAATAAATGAATAAATGAATAAATGAATAAATGAATAAATGAATAAATGAATAAATGAATAAATGAATAAATGAATAAATGAATAAATGAGTAAATGAGTAAATGAATAAATGAATAAATGAATAAATGAATAAATGAATATATGAATAAATGAATAAATGAATAAATGAATAAATGAATAAATGAATAAATGAATAAATGAATATATGAATAAATGAATAAATGAATAAATGAATAAATGAATAAATGAATAAATGAATAAATGAATAGATGAATGAATGAATAAATGAATAGATGAATGAATGAATAAATGAATATATGAATAAATGAATAAATGAATAAATGAATAAATGAATAAATGAATAAATGAATATATGAATGAATGAATAAATGAATAAATGAATAAATGAATAAATGAATATAAATGAATATATGAATAAATGAATAGATGAATGAATGAATAAATGAATAAATGAATATATGAATAAATGAATAAATGAATAAATGAATAAATGAATAAATGAATAAATGAATAAATGAATAAATGAATAAATGAATAAATGAATAAATGAATAAATGAATAAATGAATAAATGAATAAATGATGATGATGATGATGATGATGATGATGATGATGATGATGATGATGATGATGATGATGATGATGATGATGATGATGATGATGATGATGATGAACGGACCCGAATAGAAATGTTTGAGATAGAATGTTTGAAAGCGTAATTGCGCATTGGAAATATCTTTGTATTTCATAACGATCATATATTCATACTAGACTCACAGCATCGTCCCGGTTATCACAACAACAACACCAATGACATTTTTGCTAAATCAGTCAATCAATAGCGATAACTAAGAACGTATAATCAGTCTTTACTCCCCCTATTTTTATTCAATTCTCCCGTTTTCAGTAATTATCCTGAAGCTCAACATGAATGTCAAAACGCTAGCCAAACAGTGTTGAGGGAAAGTGACGGCCTTACTTAGACCACAGCAATAGTTCTCTAGACATGCATTTCCCTTAGCCATAGCTCGAATTTGAGACTTAGGTGTCTCACTAACCTTTCCAGATTTTGCAAGCAGGTGATTACGCTAAGGAGCTTTGTACCGAGATGCACTGCCTCCCAGGGGGGGGGGTACTCAAGTACATTTAGGAAAAGGGTGCTCAGGCTGGGGTACAACGCATCAACGGCCTCAATCCAGAAAGTAATTTACAGCATGAAATTAGACCCAACAAAATAAATTTTTCGTCCTTAGATACCCAAAAATTATGAAATCAGTATCTTGAATCTGCAAAAAGTGCTCTAATTGATTAGATTTCTCATAATGTATTTGGATATTCATGTTTTTTTAGTTTTGATTCTAATTTTGTTTGTAAATCATATTTGTCCAAATTGTTTTTTGCTTTTTCTCATATTTGAGACCCAAAGAAATAACCAGAATTTCAGAAACCCAAAAAAGTAACTGTACAAATCATTGACCCAAAAAAGTCATCCTTGCCTAAATCTTAGACACAAAAAAGTAACCTGAGCACCCCTATCCTGAATATACCAGAGTACCCCCCCCCCTGGGCACTGCTTCAAAGATTCACAAGTAGAGAGCAATACATCTTGGTGAAACGTTCCTCGCCAACTTTAGCGTCATCGACTTCGTCTATTCAAAATTTTTTGCAAGGATAACCAATATCGCAAAATTAATTGATATTTGTGATCCTGATGTAGCATGTCAAAAATCCAGATCCGCATAATCTTTCTGGGCTCACCTTGTTCATAATCATATATGACATCACAGAACGATCAACCTTTGCCAGTTGGATGACCATTCGTCCTTTATGCGTGCATTTTCAATTATTGAATGAGCCCTGTTATGCAAACGTTGAAGAGTACCTAATTTTGTTTTTAAGAGACTCCCCCAAACAACATTTGCAAAGTGAAGATGACTTTCCACGATTTCATGGAATACACTACACAATTGCAATTGCTGAATGATATTTTTTAACTGTTTCAAGGCAGACAAAGCACCGCTAACTTTGGACTGAACAGCTTTGAACTGTTCGTCCCATGTGAGACTTTCGTCTATGATCAACCTCGTACCCAGTGACAATGAAGGTTTTCCGTTAACTGCAACGCGTGCATTGACCCTGGAACCTGTTAGGCTATTCTGCAATTTGATTGGCTCTTTTCGAAACAAAAGGAGTCTCTCACCTTAAAAACCTGGCGTTCAGTCGAAATGAAGAACATTCGAATGGTTTTGGTTACAATAGACCTTTTAGCTATTCTACAAAAGAAGCTGGATCGAGCGTTATTTTTATACATTTTTACAAGCGAGGTTCGATCGAGCGCCTTTAGAGCTTCTATCAATATTGTGCACATTCGAACATTCTACAAAACGTAGCAAAATATCGTTCGATTCTGATTCTTTTCAGAATAGCTAAAAGGTCTATGAGTGGTATTCGAACCATGGAATAAACATTTCGAAATGTCGAATATGGGATTCGAAAGGACCTGCTTTCTGCCAAATTATGTTAATTATTCCGATCAAAAATTGCCAAAATTTGGCAACCGGTCCCAAGACAACCTCGTACCCAGTGACAATGAAGGTTTTCCGTAAACTTCAACGCCTACATTGACCCTGGAGCCTGTTACGCTATTCTGCAAATTGATTGGCTCTTTTCGAAACAAAAGAAGTTTCTCACCTTTGAAGCCCTGGCATGGCGTTCAGTCGAAATAAAGAACATTCGAATGGCTCTGGATACAATGAGTGCTGTTCGAACCATGGAATATACATTTCGAAAATGTCGAATATGGGATTCAAAAGGACCTGCTGTCTGCCAAATTATGCTAATTATTCAGATCAAAAATTGACAAACTTTGTCAACCAGTCCCAAGGGTATCTGTTGAGGTCTAACCTTCTATTGAAAACAACAGATACCCTTGGGAACGAGGTTGGTCTATGATAACTCCGAGAGATTTGGACTTTTGTACCGGTTTAATTTCTGTGCCATTTAATAACAGAGCATCCGATACTTCAACTTTTGCCTCTCTCCAAACAAGGCATTTTATGACACCATCTTTCTAACTGCCATGGTTGATGCACTTGTAGCAATATTTTGCTGGGGGGGGGGGGGGGCGGGCCATGATGGCCCCAAGTAGAATAGAGTTATGTGCAAGTTCTTTTCCTAGTAAACTTCATTGCAGGGAAGAAAGGCTAAATTATGTGCTAAAATTTGGTTTGTAGAAATCGGGCAGTCTATTCCATAATTACGAACGATTTCGGTAACATCGTGTTTCGCAAGATTCTTCAAATACTGTAAAAGCTCTATTAAGCCCCCTCTCTATTCAGCCCTCCTCCCGCTTTTAGCAAATTCCAGAGGTTACCAAAGATTCTCCATTATTGAGTTAAATAAATTTGCATGTTCATTTTCATGTGTTTTGAGAAATAATTTGTCGAATTCATGTATTCAACTCGTAAAAGTGTATGTTTTATCCGCAAAATGTACTGCGAAAAGAACTAAAAAGTGTCCAAAATTAAATAAGCCCCCGCGGGGGCTTAAAGGGCTTTTACGGTAGGCCTTCGATGAAATTCATATTCATTCAAATGTGGACGTTTCAACGATAGCAAACGTACTATCAATTAGTTCGTCATTGTTAGGAAACAGAAAGTTTTGCATTAGCAATGCTTTTCACCAAAATAGCTAAATCACGAAATTGCAGATAAGTATGAAAACAACCGACCGATTTTAACAAACTAATTAAAACTTTTTTCTGAAATATCAGTCTGTAGCAAATCATGTACAAAATTCTTTTGCTGACTTTCGAGTGTTTAACAGGAGCGGCGCCAACGTATTTGCAAGAGATGATTATATGGCACATCTAAGAGGACACTGAGGTCTTGTAGTGCGTTGCTGCTAGATGTTCCTCGGTGCAATTGTAAGAATCTGGGTCCTCGTTCTTTCAGATATGCAGGACCCACTTTGTGGAATGGTTTATCATTAGAAATTCGGCGTGCAAAGGACATAAACAGTTTCAAATCATTGCTCAAGACACACTTTTTTAGAATAGCTCATAAATCATAATTTGCAAAAATTCTTAATTTTGTACAGTCCCTAGAATATTGAGCAAGGTGCAGAAATGTTTTTTATGCGCGCGCAGCATTGCGTAATCATTGATTGGATACGAGGCTACTTGTTCACGTGATACTGGCAAGGCGGGAAAACTGAAAAATACAGCAGATTTGTTGACCTTTCTTGTTGGAGAGATGAGTTGAGTGCCAACTTCGGCCGGGCTAATGAGGTCTGGTACCGTACCTTGTCTGCGCAAGCGTAGTAGGCTTAGGCTAAAATAGTTGTTGGTGTTCCTCGTATTTCACATCGGCGCCAATTTCTTTGAAAAACAACAAGGAAGTGGCAGCCTAAGGATTGTTTCGATACTAATAACAAATGTTTTGACATTGTTCGAGTGTCAATTACGTGATTACTGGTTTTTGGGGGTGTTAGCAAGTAATTTGACGCCCTACACTCGCCCTACTGACAAAAACAGATTAACTCTACACTTCCGGTTTCAAAATATATAAGAAACTTATTAGAAACTTTTGGCTGCACGAGTCCTATAATTTACGAAACTTCCTACCCCCGGACCTCAGTTTCTTACAAAAAATGAGTGTACCCCTGCTTGTGCTCGTCTTTGCCTGTGGTTCTATTCAACTGTGTCTAAAAAGTTAATGCAAGAGCAAGAATATAACGATCGAACAACTTGGCCACGGCCTTCTAACCACAAAAACAAAAACAACTGAAGCCTGGAAAAAGTACTCTTCAGACATTAAGGCTCTACGAACTGTTTTCCTGCCTGGCTGGCCTTCCAACTGCTCATCTTTCCTCCAAACGAAATGGCGATTTTAGCGGGAAATCTGTGTTATTGTTGTTGCTGCTGCTCGTAGCTGTGAGGGAGCTTAGAAAGATCCATTCTGATTGGTTAAAATAACAGGTTAGTTCGCATGCGCCCCCAAGGTATCGCAGATTATTGGTTAGCCGTTATTGTTTTGAAACAAAAGGTTTTGCAGTTCATCTCTCCAACAATTTCGTGACAAGAGAAAATATAAACTTTAGTAACGACTGTTGTCTTATTTTGTAAATGAATGATCAAGATTACCGAACAATTATCTTGAAGCATTTTTGTTATCATTTGATGATTGATTTGATGATACAGTGTGGACTGTGGAAGGGGAACAAATACAAACTTTTCCATGAAGAGGAATGCGAAGGGGTGCTGATTTGCAATGATAGAAAGTATGGAAGTGCTTTGTAAAAAATGTGATTCGAAATAAACAAGATGATTATCCATATGAAAAAATACCTCTGCCCCTTGAGATAATTAAATGTGAAATCAACCAGATATTTCTCAAAATTTTGTTTAAGCTCTGATTCAAGTTTCTGGCAAGCTTATCTAATCCTTATAAACACCCACCCCCTGGGGGAGGGGGATACACCATGTTCATTAGGGTACAGGTATTTGCCACCCATATGGATCCAGATTTCTCTAACAATGGTCCCTTTTCAGCAGATTTTCCTTACACACGGGTGGGCTTGCCTTGGTTGAAATTGGCAAAAAGTAGTTTGGAGAGTATGTTTCTGCCAAAATTCATCATAAAAGTAGGTATGCAGGCAAAATTTGTCAATTAGGAGTGGATAGCTTTCTGAAAACCAGGTGGCAAACCGATCCATCTTCAAATCATGTATCCCCTGGCTGAAATCAGTTCTTCCTGTCTAAATTTTCCTCCTACACTTTTTCAATTTCACATAATTCCCAATCTCTCCTTGGTAGGCATACACACAAAGATGAACACAAATCAATTTCAAATTAATTGTATCATTAAAGTAACTTCACAGCAATTGTTAAAATAAACAATTTTATAAGAAAAAGTTAAGAAACTTGGGTAATTTTGTTATATTTAGGTGCACAAAAAGATATAGCTATTCTACAGCTACAGAAATATTTCTTTTCATATGAAACAACATTTGGCAAAAGAGAGCTTTATCAGGCTAATACTGTACCATCAATTGCAATGAATTTTACAGTATTCAAGAATGAAGGTTCAGAGATGCCTTTGCCCCAATATCCATTTGAGGGTTCTTTGCACCCAAACATATGCCATAATGGTACTTCTCTCAGTCCAGAAAACACAGGTCTAAACAGGGATCAAGATAAATAAACAGGGTGAGTGGAAAAATTCCCATGTCCTAATAAGTGGGCAAGATGTGTTCACTGTAAAAACAAACTCAGATGCAAGCTAAAGCATAAACAGCTTCTGAAATGAAACCACAATTGGGAAACATTTCAGGAAACATGACTTTGCATGTTTTACAGGGCTTTGCAATTCAAGAAGCTCAAAATTAATAAACAGGAGCAAGAATTTCCAGGCCAATTTATTAGAAAAAGTGGGGGATGTCTCTTCCATACTCGTAATTTCTTAGATATGAAATGAAATGCGTTAATTTGCCCCTTAGCATCATTATTATATAGAATCTAGCAAATTTATAATGTTTTCTATGCAAGCAAGATGCGTCAACAAGAAATCTGTCTCTTAACTATGGAACAGTTATCACAGGGACAGACATTTGCTCATTTCATGGCAGCATTGTTATTTGTTCCATCAAAAATTTCCAGGCAACATTTCAAGCTTGTAAGTTCATTTACTCATCACCAAACCAGAGTCAGCAAACACAATTACGTCCACTTTAGTTCAATTACCTCCACTGTAGTTATATCACTGTCTATTAACTTCTTATTTCTCATCCACACACATTACATACATTTGTAAGTTGTAGGATTTTGCCATCAAAGTTATGCCATGCTTGAATTAAATTGACGTATTATGGTTCATTTTTTAGAAAGGTGCAAATGAATTGCAATTGTAAGATAAGATATCTGGCCTGACAAAGATCCTCAAATACTGCAACAGTCTTGTTTCACAGCCTCAGATGATTGATAAATGCCAAAAGTGATGTCTAGAGGGAAGAAAAAGGGGACTTGGTTAATCTAGCAATGAAAATAGCACAAGGCGACATGGTAAAATTAGCCAATAAGTAATAAGTTAAAAAGAGCTTGATTCATGTTTATGTTCGAGATGGATAACAGGCTTTAAAATCATAAGAAACCTGCAACTAAAATATCCACTTTTCTTCAAAAACAGCAAACTGAAAAGTGAAAACTATGCAATCGTATTTTACCCTTAGTTTGTAATGAATTTGTTGCGACTTTCATGCAAAACCAAATGTTTAATTAAATTTCCCAGATGTCAAAATTGTGCATTTTTCATTCATATGTGAGATAACAAATACAAGAAAACTGCTAGGCAAAGAAGTATCAAGGTTCTTGTTTGACCATATCAGGTTATTTGAAAGTAAAACAAAACAACAACAACAATATTGTTTTGGCTAGGCCCAATGTTGTTTTCAGGCACTTGTTTGGATACAGAGACACCTGCACCAACAAAATTAAATAACTCTTCTTTGCAAATTTTCCGGGATGAACGGAAACCATGAACAAGCAGTTTGATGAGCACTCTTGAAAGTCAGGATATTTTAGTTTTGCGGCAGCGACTAGATTTTGCGAAATTTTCGTTCAAAGTTTAGTGCATAAAACGGGCGCTTCTCTCAGCAAAATCTGGTGGTGTGGAAACTTTTATTTTTCCTACTCTTTCTGGCAATCGCGTTGCTTTTTCCATTAGAATTTGTGAAATATTAGACCATAAGGAACACCAGATAAAAATATCATGGGGTAATTTGCACTTTTCTGTTCCTACCACGAGCTTGTTCTGCACACAAGCCAAGAAGCAAGATTTTCTGATTTTTCAAATACCCTGACTTTGAATAAAAAAATAAGGTCAACGCAAATTTTCCGAGAATACTGACCTGTCTTGAAATGAAGTTTGTATCCTGTAGAATATTTCCTGAAATGATGGTTTTGCGGCAACGACCAGTTTATGTGCAATTTCTGTTTTCATATTTCCATGATTTTGAGCAAAAATTTGTCTCCTTGCAGTGATTTTTGATGTCGTATTTTCCATATTTATTTTTGGATGATGATTGCCAATTTTTTTCCGCCATTGCTGTTTCCCTCGTGATCACGATCAGCGAGCGTTTTTTTCCAGGCCGCGTCCCATGGGGCCTGGATCACAATGGATTCGGTCAAGACCGGGCGCCGGCGAAATTCTGGCCTCTCCGATTTCCAAAACAACCCGCAGGCGCAGAGTGCTCTATGTACAGCGGTCAAAGCATTTCTGCACCTTGCTAGAATTTTGTGTATACTATAGTAGAGGACTTTAATAAATACCAGAACTATAACTATAACCATGCTATAAAAAACCGGATCGGACTAACCTAAATATGGTTCATTAAAGGGAATCGACATAGTTAAAAGCTGGCCCGGGCCAAGTTAAAAATATAATCTATTGTAGTCAACAACTTTGACGCCTGCCGTTTAATTGTGTGGAAAAGGAAACAATGGGTTTGTGGGCGTTTCTTCAGCCTATTTATAGCAGCTTATCGATATAGCTATGTCTATTCCCTTTAAACTCATCACGTTTTTCAGATTCACTGCTATGCAAATCAATCATGCGTCACAAAAGACTGGCAAATGTATCGATGAGTGGTGATGAGTGCGGTGAACAATTCAATCATTCTGATACTAAGTGAAATGAATTAAGTGAAGTAGTCATGATGGAAGTTCTTAACCAAGAAGGAGAAGAATTGGTGAGTATTTCCTACTACTACTGTGACGTCACACGCAGTTAGTACCGCACAGCGCGTTTTAAAATCCTCCGCTAGTTGTTTCTTCCATGTGTCAGTCCCAATAATCTATTCAAAATTTTGGTTTTACTTCAGCAATATCTAGTTTGCTTTCGATGCTGTTCAAATCTTCTCGTATAGTATTGCATCCAGATCGTCTTTGGTGTTCCCTGTGGCCTTTTTCTTTTCCTTAGATATTCATTCAGTGCTTTACTGCTAATGTTTCGGGGTGCAGTCACATCAGATGTCCTAGCCATATTAGTCCTCTCGCTCTTATCATTTCACTTCTTGGTTTGCATTTTGTCCTGACGTGGAGCTCGTTCGTAGATGAAGTTTAAGTGAGTATTCAAATGAAGCATAACAGTTTCTTTGTTTCTATCTTGCATCAAAAGGTACTTTTAATTTAGGAACACGCTGAGAAGCTAAGCTGGTCAAAAAAAGTTTCGACCCTTCACCTCCATTTGTCAAGTCTCAAGATTCCTTCAGCCAAGAAAGGCTTCACAGGGATGGAACTTTCGCGGGGAGAAATTTTCGCGAGTTAGAAAAAGCACAGCAGTTTTCGAAACGACTTCCTTGAATCGGGAAAAAAGGGAAATTTCACGAGAATAAATTTTCGCAAATCAGACTTCTTATCAAATTTTGCCATGTCTCAATTTTTCTTCGACTCTTCAACTACTCTTTCAAAACTTCCATACCTATGTTTTTTAGTGTAGCATACTTCGAATGGATTTTTGTTGAACAAGATCATACTGAATTTCTTTGCATTTCATTAAAGTAGTAAGAATGGGAACATCAATATTTGATGACATATAGATATTCTATTTTACATTTTAGAAAACTTAGTGGGAATAAAGTTTCACGAATTTCATATTTTCGGAGATTCTGTGGAATAAACTTTCGCGAAGTTCGGTCAAAAACTGCTAAAAACCTAAGTTCTTCTCTCTAAAGTTTCTTCCTGTAGCGTACACACATAGTAATCAATTCTTGTCACAGATCTGCCTACACAGGGATTTTACGAATTTTTCAATTTGCAGTCTCTTAGGCATAGTAAACTACTAAGGATGCCGAAAGAGTAAAACAATATTTAGACGTTTCAAAGTATGCAGCTCTCAAATCGTTCTAAGTTCATCATAAATTCGCAGCTAACATATAAAACTTAGATAAGAAAATTTACTATGACAGTCGGTCGTATTATCCTCAAGTTACAAGCAAATACTTTATCTCCAAATCTTTTAGAGCAGGACTAAAATAATCGGTCAAAGTTTCTAGCAACTGAGACTCGTGATCTTACAAGAATAGTAAAAAGTATTGAACGAAAGTTCCAGGGGGATATGATTATGGCAGTGAAAAAGTTGACCGATAAAAATAGATTATGATCTGCGTTGGGCTAAATTGGTAGAGAATTTGATCAAGGACCTTTGGCCTGTTTTGAAGAAATTTTGAGAGGGAGTATTTTATGAAACAGCATGTAATTTGTGAAAAATGCAGCTGATTTCAACAGACCAAACTTCGAGAATAGTTTAGAACGATGGACTTATCGTGCAGCGCAACATTAGACACTCTTACCCGTGGAAAGAAGAACAACACAATTAACCTGTAACTAGGGGAAACACTGTTAAATCCTGCAAGAAAAAAGTGAATTCATCTGAAAACCCTGAGAGGAGAGAGAAAAAAGTTAATAGCTGCAACATAGAGCAATGTTGAACAACCAAAAGTGTTGCTAACACTTGTATTCAACGTTGCTATTGCTACAGTCAAAACTTTCAGCGAAAATATTTTTCAATAAACAAAACCTGGAATCTTTGACTTGGACTTTGACATAAATTCGATAGAAATCAGTCAATAAATCGCCAAGGTATCATTATATTTTATCTCAAAAGGAATAGATTTTGCAAAAAGGAAACAAAGAAGAAAGAGGTAAGTGATTTATTTATATCGTATGATACATTTTTCGAGTTAAAATTTTTCTCATCTGATATTAAATTGTAAATTTCTACTTAGGGAGCTGTCATTTTTAATAACAGGGAGGGGATGGAAGCATTTTGAAAATTTGCCCAAAAACTTTTAGACCTCTGCATTCTTGTAATGAAAAATTTCAGACCCCACCTAATTTTCACCAAAAATGTCCAGACCCTTGACAGCACAAAACGACTTCAAAAGAATCGGATTGTCACAAAAGCATCAAACCAAACAAAGAAGAATTCAATTGAAGAAAAGAAGAAAGAACCAGACAAAAACATTGATGTCTAGCTTTTTGGAGAAAATTAAGAAACAGTTGAGCTAAAATCTACAAAATTGAATTTTTTTCAATATTCAAATATTTGGCAGATTTAATTTCAGACCCCAGCATGAATTCCTATAAAAGTTTCAGACCCCAATAAATTTACCCTAAAAAATTTCAGACCCCTCCTCATTTGCTTCCGCCCCGGTCCCTGCAGTTATTTATGACTGCTCCCTTATGTTACAGAGTCTTGACAGTGAAGATGAAGAGTTTCCAGATCAAGCAGAGCTCGATGATCGAGCCTTAGATGAAATTGTAGAAGAATCTCCGAAACCAGATATGCATGAATGCGAGTCTTTCGAGACAGACCTTAATGTTGCTGGTAAGTGAATTGAATGATATTTTACTGGTAAGTAATTGAATATTGATTGTAAGTAAATATGATATTGTTGGTAACTGAATAACTAAGTTGCTTAAAGGTTATTTTGCGAGTAAGAAAATATTATGAGTAAATAAACATTTATCAATAAGTATCTTGCGAGTAAATAAACTAGGATGACAGAAGTGAATGTGAGAACCACAGATGTATCTCCCTGGTGAACATTATTGGTAAAATATTTAGTCTTACCCTGCTTCCAAGAATACAACTTTCAGGAGAAAACATTTACCCAGGAAGTCAATGTGGCTTTCGACAGGGGCGTTCTACCACAGATATGGTATTTTCAGTAAGACAGCTTCAAGAGAAATGCAGGGAAAAGCGTATCCCATTACATATGACATTTATCGACTTTACAAAGGCCTTTGATTCTGTCAGTAGAGAGGGTTTATACATTGTTCTCAGGAAACTTGGCTGTCCACGAAAGCTACTGAACTTAATTCGCTTGTTACACATGGTTATGATGGCAACAGTTGTCTATAAACGTGAAGAATCCAAAGCATTCTCAGTTAATAACGGAGTGAAGCAAGGACGCGTCTTTTATCCTGTTCTATTGAGCATATATTTTTCTTACCTAATAAGACATGCTTTCGAAGGAAATGATGAAGGAATCTATCTCAGAACCTGACATGATGGCGGACTCTTTAACATCTCTAGATTTAGAGCAAAAACCAAAGTGAGAGAATCGACTGTACGTGGACTACTCTTTGCCGACGATGCGGCGCTAGTTGCTCACAGTGAAGAGTCTCTGCAAAGGCTTCTGGACAAATTTTCAGAGTCATGCAAGAGTTTTGGGCTCAGGATAAGCTTAAAGAAAACTATGATAATGCATCAGGGATCAGCGGGATCCAATTCTGAAATTACTTTTGATGAAAATAGTCTTAGCAGTGTCGACAAATTCTGCTATCTTGGTTCTACAGTAACAAAGAACTTAGATCTAAACGATGAAATATCAAAACGAATCGGCAAAGCAGCTATGAATTTTGGGTTACTAAAGAAACGAGCATGTGAAAATAATAAACTCTCTACCAAGGTTAAGATTCGCATAAACAAGACTTGTGTGCTTTCTTTGTTGCTATATTGCTCAGAGACATGGACTACGTATGCTAGAAACATTAAAAGGTTAAATAGTTTTCATAAGAGGTGTTTACGGAAGTTAATAAAAATAAAATGTCAAGACAAGGTACGGATACAGAGGTACTAAAGCGATCGGGGCTAACACACTTGGGAACTATGATAATGCAAAACGGTTGAGATGGCTAGGGCAAGTCAAAAGGATGGATGATAGCCGTATTCCCAAGACAATTCTTTTCAGCGAAGCTCGTGATGGCTCTAGGAAACAAGGGCGTCCGTTGTTAAGATATCATAATACTTGCCAAAGTGACATGAAATCGTTTGATATGAATGTAGATAACTGGGAGGTGTGCGCAACACAACGTTCATCTTGGAAAGAAAATGCGACCATGGGAGCAAGGAGATATGAACAAGCCCTTATACAGAGAAAGGAGGAGAGCAGGAAAAGAAGAAAGCAGCCCTTAAAAAACTTGGATGCGAACGATGATGCATTTATTTGCGAACACTGTACCAAACGCTGCTAAACAAGAATTTGATTGTTTAGTCATATCCGGACTCATCAGGACTAAGACTTTATTTAATGCGTACACCAGGATCTTTAAGATCGGAGGTTGCCTGTTGCTTGTAAGTAAATATAACATTTTTGGTAACTGAAGAACTAAGTTGCTTAACCCTATTAATACCGGGCTTTTTCGACCATCGTAGTACCGGGGGGGGGGCACAAAGTGCCCCCCTCCGTAACTTCCCCAATATTGCAGATATGAGGATGAAACTTCGTACAATGGTGTATAGGAACAAAATCTACACAATAGGCTACTTTTTTAACTCTTCATTACATCCACACTATGACGTCATAATTGAGGAAAATTGCACTTTTTGCTTACTATTAGCAATATTGGTAATATTTAAGTTCTTAGTTGATAATTTCTTTCATACTGCTACTAGAATGTATCCCAAAGCATCACTTAATAAAAATTGGCAATGTAATGTCAATTTAAGCTCATTATTTATATCATATATTCATCATTTATTTGCATCAGTTTGTCATCGTTTCATTTAAACCCCTAATTACTGATGAAAATACTCTAAAATGCCTTAAAATTGTTCATAACAATCAATAGAGCCAATTTTGACCATTTAAGGTTATCTAATACATTTGTTACTATTTATATGACGTCATAAACTTTGATAACGTCATGAACGTTAAATTTGCTGACGTCATCAAAAATGGATAAGACTATATATCATCTGAAAGCTCTTATCGAGAGCTATCGAATGGTGGTATTCTCGATGTTCTACGATCATCCTTTTTAAAACTGGACTCGCTTCTTTAATTGTCTGGCTGACCACGTGTTGAAAAGAGGTTGGTCACATGATCAGTATCTACCATTTTGAAAATAATTTACAAATTTTAATTAGTCCATGAAATTTTAGGAAAAGTCACAAAGTTTCAGCTCTCTATCTTTTGAACTGACGACAAAACATCAAATAAACTTTGCCCCCCCCCCGGTAGTAATATGGTTAAAGGTTATTTTGCGAGTAAGTAAATATTGCTGGAAAGTAATTGAATATTGCTGGCAAGTAAATAATATTGTTGGTAACTGAATGAACTTCGTTGCTTGAATATTGTTGGTAAGTAAGTAAGTATCACTGGTAAATAATCAAATATTGCTGATAAGTAAATAATATTGTTGTTAACTGAATAATTTTGCTTCTTAAATATTGTTGGTAAGTAAGTAAATATTGCTGGTAAATGATTAAATATTGCTGGTAGGTAAATAACATTGTTGGTAACTGAATAATTTTGTTTCTTAAATATTGTTGGTAAGTAATTATATAGTGAACGATGAAGAAGAGGGACAACATCCTCAGAGAGCAGGCATCGAGTTGATTTTTGCGCTTTTTTTCATTTATTCAGCTATCTACTAACTAGTTTCTCCCACTAGGGCATCTTCAGAGCAACTGATTAAGTTAAAGTATTGACCTCTATTTATAGTAAAATGTATGTCCATATAAGGTTAATCAATTTACAAGTGTCATTTTGGCCTTATAAGGTAAAATGTTCTTGTCATATGTTGTTTCTGTTGTTAGCCTCGTTCTCGTTGTTTTTCAGTTGAGTCGTTGTCGTTGTAGGGGTCGGATCTCGTGTCCTGGTGTTGTATTTTCGTGCTTTGTCTTTTGACGTCAGATCTTCTTTCATCGTTCTTCGAGCGTCACTTTTCCAATTTTGTTTACGGTGCTTCTTTGCCAGTGGCTGATTCCCTGAATCTTAACCCACCTCGGGTGTACTTTTACCCTGTTCATTCAGTTCGGTTCGGTTCTTTTCTTTGGCGTTGTTCGCAGTGCGATGTTGTCTTTTCGATGTGCTGTTGTTACGGGGTTCTGTTTCCTTCGACGTCAGTGTGTAGTTCGTAGTCAGATATTTTCCCTGTGTTATATTGTTGTTGTTGTTGTTGTTGTTGTTGTTGTTATTGTTGCTTGACGTATGTAGTTATGTAGTTTGATTTCGCGTCAGGTTGATTTCGTTGTTTTCTGTATTGTTGCTGTTGCTGTTGCTGTTGCTATTGTTGTTGCTGTTGTTGTTGTTGTTGCTTGACGTATGTCGTTTGATTCCACGTCAGATTGTTGAGTTGCTGCTCGCGGTCGCGAGTTTGTTTGTGTTGTTGGTAAGTAATTAAATATTGCTGGTAGGTAAATAACATTGTTGGTAATGGATAATTTTGTTTCTTAAATATTGTTGGTAAGTAATTAAATATTGCTGGTAGGTAAATAACATTGTTGGTAACTGAATAATTTTGTTTCTTAAATATTGTTGGTAAGTAATTAAATATTGCTGGTAGGTAAATAACATTGTTGGTAACTGAATAATTTTGTTTCTTAAATATTGTTGGTAAGTAATTAAATGTTGCTGGCAAGCAAATAATATTGTTGGTAACTGAATAACTTCGTTGCCTAAATATTGTTGGTAAATAAGTAAATATTGCTGGTAGGTAAATAACATTGTTGGTAACTGAATAATTTTGTTTCTTAAATATTGTTGGTAAATAATTAAATGTTGCTGGCAAGCAAATAATATTGTTGGTAACTGAATAACTTCGTTGCCTAAATATTGTTGGTAAATAAGTAAATATTGCTGGTAGGTAAATAACATTGTTGGTAACTGAATAATTTTGTTTCTTAAATATTGTTGGTAAGTAATTAAATGTTGCTGGCAAGCAAATAATATTGTTGGTAACTGAATAACTTCGTTGCCTAAATATTGTTGGTAAATAAGTAAATATTGCTGGCAAGTGTATAATATTGTTGGTAACTGAATAATTTTGTTTCTTAACCCTATCTGTACTGGGCGATTTTTTAGGTATTTTGTACTGGGGGGGGGGGGCGTTTTTCGCCCCCCCTCTTTTTCTCCAAAACTACAAAAGATATAACAATGAGACTTACCCCTATTGTTCTTTAGACAATTGGCTATTCAAATATAACAATGGCAATTAATAAGTCACGTGATTCGTTGCTAGGCAACCGAAAAACTGACGAAAATTGGCAAATTTATACCTTCTTAACCAGAAAAATTCTATTTAATCAACCACTCGACCGATTTTCTCCAAATTTGTTTTAAATAATAGGAAACATGTTATAGTTCAAAAATACAGACTTTGCAAAAATTTTTAGTTTCTATTTTTAGCACAATTAGCCTTAAATTAGCCTTTTGTTGCATGCATTTACTTTCATCGTAGGTTTTTGCCAGTCCTGCCCTTTTATCTGGTAAATATAGACTCAAAATGAATTAAATTAATAAGATGAAGCAAGTTAGACTAAAAAAATTTATATTTGACACTTCTTTATTAGGTAAATGACGTCATAAATGTGAATGACGTCATAGATATTAAATTTTGCTGACATCAGCAAATATGAAAAATTTATATATCAAATGAAAGTACTCATCAAATGCAATCGAATGGTGCATGTTTGAGATCGATCAAGCAAACGACACGAAAACTACGGACATTTTAAGCTTTTTTTTGTTGACTACTCTCCAAATATGGTATTACTGTGGTCACATGATCAGAGGTAGAACAATGAAATGTTAAGAATTTAATTGCCTATGAAATTTGAGTAAAAGTCACCAAAACTGGTGGTTATATCTCTTGTCGTTTTAGCGTAATGCAGCAAAAACTGGTAGGGGGGGCGAAAAACGCCCCCCCCCCCAGTACGAATAGGGTTAAAGGGGCTCCGTCGCCAAAATATAACAAAACGATGATTTTTACAGTTTTTGAAAGGTGATATCACACAGGGTTTTTATATTTTTTTCAAAATTACAGTTGCTGTTTGGACATTAATCATTGTACTTCATTAAGGAACAAACCAAACATTCGTATCTTCTATGATTGCTCGGATACAAGTGGATTTTTAACGGTCAATTTTTGGTGGCTTGGGTGAAGCCACCAAACAAACGGCAGAAAACAATGGATGAACAATGGATAATTGGTGACACGTGCGAGTTTACGAATTTGTTTATTGTTTGGCGGCGGAGCCCCTTTGATTATTGTTGGTAAGCTAAGTAAATATTTCTGGTAAATGATATTTGAAAGATTAAAAGACTCCGTTTTACACTATTGCCTGAGCATCTAATCTTTATCTCTGAAGGATGACAGCTATATTTTTTCAACAGGTATTCCGTATGACTATGATGCTACAGGAATGAAGTGCTACCTTGCAGCATGTGACAAAGTTGGAGTAATCCCTGTCTCCCATTTTGTCAGAAATTTGACTGAACCGATTGTAAGCTTGAAATATCATGGACTTGGCTCAATGGGTGCTTATGCTCTCTCCAGGGCTTTAATTGTGAGTTTCTCAACTATGACTATCATTATTCAGAGAGATCTATTATTAAGCATTATTTTAATGATCTATCTATCATCTAGGATCGAGGTTAACTCCTGAGAATCCATGCTAAAGTGTGCCACCCAAGCTATGGATCAGTCGTCAATATCTTACCCCGGTTACCGTAAATCTTCGAAGATAGCAGTTATTTACCAAAATGAATTTTCGAGTGAGAGAATACTTGAGGGGGCTCTTTCGAGTGGCTACTTACTAAATACCATAGTGGATGCATTATTACATATTAGCTGAAAACTATTTTAGCTGAAAAATGTATGGAGAAAAAGAACAAATTTCAATCTTCATCTTGAATTCTCAGGACAATGATGATATGCAGGGTGTCCCAAAATATTTATTCAACG
Organism: Aurelia coerulea; assembly: GCA_039566865.1. Taxonomy (NCBI): domain Eukaryota; kingdom Metazoa; phylum Cnidaria; class Scyphozoa; order Semaeostomeae; family Ulmaridae; genus Aurelia; species Aurelia coerulea. The sequence goes on from CM076945.1 coordinate 19,722,187, forward strand.
TCTGATCAAATGTGGACAGATAGCGATAGAATGAAAAGGCTCTATTGTTGAATAACCCAGTCACTAACATCTGAAACTTATTTCAGTTTTGACAATCTGCTCTAAAAACATTGCCTTATTTTGATACCTCGGGCTGGGAAAAATTGGTGAAAACGATACCCTGAAAAATGGCACATCTCCGTCGGACAAGTATACTGAGTACCCCCCCCATTGGGGTTCTGCATATGAGAATCATAGCAACAGTTTGGCAAAAGCTCAATGCTCTATGCAGTGGTCGATTGGCCTAAGTTACTGGCTCGAGTTTCCCAAGCTAAAGCGCCTCCAAACTCAAGTTTTCAGTGATATATAGCCATGAATAAAGCGGCAAATATTCAGATGAAAGTTTCATCAGTCAAAGAATCAATAAAGCTTTCACTGTGAACCAAGAGTTCCTCATTTCGAAGGCCGATTAGCTTTTAAAAGCGTCACCGAAATAATGAAAATTTCCAACTCTTGAAAGGTGCCAAGACTACGCCTTAGCCTCGCTCCTGAGGGCATAGATAAATCAATGCCTGGCCGTCTCAATTTTTCATGTAAAAGTCCGTAAGTCCCAGTTTGAGCAAAAAATCCAACTCAATTAACAAAATATATGAAGTGTGCATAAAGTGTTGCTGGTGTTGTTGCGACAACTAGGACTATGTCGTGAGTCAATTTTTGGAGTGAGGCTGAGTCTAAATGCAAGTCAATCGGGCTCTGGGAAATCGAAAGTTTGGCTTGTTGTGCTTCTTGAGGTATTCCTCCCTCGTGGTGCTGCTGTAGTGTAGCTCAGGTTGTGGTTGTTTTGATGGTGGAACTGTGATGATATACACTCATTTTTTTTTAAAGGAAACTAAGGTCCTGGGCTGGTAGGCAGTTTCTTGTATTTTTGGACCATTCTGCTACTGAAAGTTTCTCATGTGTTTCTTATATTTTCAATGCCAGAAGTGCAGAGTTAATCTTCTTTTGTCTAAAGGGTTCCCAAATTACATAGCAAGATCTTAAAACAAGTCAACAATAACATGATCCGCACTCAAAATAGTGTCCAAACAGTTGCCATAACTATACAGTGTCAAAACTTTTTGACTGCGATAGGAAAATTAAAAGCTTACAAAAGTTTCTTAGCTTTTTAGATCCAGGTAAGGTTGTCTCTTAACTTTCGAAAACTTAATTAAGCCTACCGTTTCTTATAAGCGCGGTTTCTTATAAAAGAAAATGAGTGTATGGTGATACAAGCTCCTTTCCGCCATTTTGCAAATCTATCCATTCCCCGTGGTTGACATGAATCATTTCTTTCAGATAGATTTATTGATTTTCAACCAAGGCAACCTTTTTGTACTTACCTGTGAAAATTGACCAATTGTTAAAGTTACTCTTTTCTTCATGAAAGGTAAATACTATCATAGTGGAATTGGACCTTTATGAAAACCACATTGGCCCAAATGGTGCGAAATCAATTGCAAACATGCTCAAAGAAAACTATTTTATAACTAACATGGTAAGGCTTTTTGATACGCGCATCTTTTGACAACTTATTTCTTCTCATGAATATCATTTCATCAGTCGGGTGACCCAACAAAGTACACGAGATGCCAGACGACGCCCAGCTTCCAGAGAGCTTTTTCTTATAAACATAAACGAAATATCAGCACGTAGCTGAAGTTCTTAGCGATCTTTTAACCCTATCCAGACTAGGGGGGGGCACAAAGTGCCCCCCCTAGTAAACTTTTTCACACAGCTCATCGAGTATCTCTTCAATAGTCTAGCTTTTTTGTGACTTTTAGTTTCTATCTATGAGACATCTTTTCATGTCTATTTCAAAAATTTTGACACTGATTCCGGGGGTCAACACATGACTTTAAATTGAGTGCTCCACAAAAAAATTACCATTTAAGTCATAGCTTTGGCTCTATGACAATGAGACAAACATTTTTGAGCTCGTCTTGAAATAAGCTTTCATTTGATATATAGTTTATTGATATTTGATGACGTCATCAACAATTGGTTGTTGCGCATGCGTACTGACGAAAAACCATGTTATGGTTCATTTTTAGAAAAATGAGTGACATAATATGATGCAGCAGGTATTTTTATGTATATTTAGCATTTTTTGCTATTTTTAAAAGTAATTTATAATCAATTTTAGACAAAAATCGCTCTTTTTTTCGTATAAAATAAATAAATGCTGACATCAGCAAAAATATTAGCGTTACAAAGCAAAAATTTCAAAATAAGAATTACAAGGATATAATCCCTCTATGTTTCAAATATGACATCGATATGTTTTATCAATTTGGAGATACAACGTGACAAAGTACATGTGGTTTTACACCCAAATTAGCAACATTTGCTGACGTCAGCACTTAATCACGTGACATAAACAAAAACAAATCACATCATCTTGTTTGCCTTATCATGTTTGTTACTTGTGCCAAGTTTCAAGTCTCTAGCACTTATGATTCTATGAAAAACCAGGGGGGGCACTTTGTGCCCCCCCCCTAGTCTCCCCAAAGTTTCAAAAAGCCTAGTCTGGATAGGGTTAACCCTATTGGTACTGGGGGCCCCCCTTACCAGGCTTTGCTGCACTACGCTAAAACGACAAGAGATATACCCACCAGTTTTGGTAAGTTTTACCAAACCATATTTGGAGTATCATACCATATATGGAGAGTAGTAAAAAAAATTGAAATTTTTGTAGTTTTTGTGTCGTTTGTCCGATCGATCTCGAAAATACACCATTCCATTGAATTTGATGAGTACTTTCATTTGATATATAAACTTTTCATATTTGCTGACATCAGCAAAATTTGATATCTATGATGTCATTCACACCTATGACGTCATTGGTCCAACACAATAGAAGTGTAAACTAAAAATTGTTTTGTCTAATTTGCTTTATCTTATTAATTTGATTCACTTTGAGTCTATATTTACCAGATAATAGGACAGAACTTGTAAAAAACCTGCGATGAAAATAAATCCATGCAACAAACGGCTAATTTAAAGCTAATTGTGCTAAAAACAGGAACTAAAAAATTTTGAAAGTTATACATTTTGGAGCTATGACATGTTTCCTACTATTTGAAACAAATTTGGAGAAAATCAATTGAGTGGTCGATTAAATAGAATTTTTCTTGTTAAGAAGGTATAAATCTGCCAACTTTCATAGCTTATTGTTTAAAGAAAAATAGTGATATATCTTATTGTTATAGTTTTTGTAGTTTTGGAGAAAAAGGGGGGGGGCAAAAACGCCTCCCCCCAGTAGAAAGTATCTAAAAAATTTCCCGGTACAGATAGGGTTAAGGTGCTGCTTAATCAGTTATACATCTTATGCATTTAAGTAATATATGTAGGTTACAAATTTCATACCTTCTTCAAAAATTATGTTCTTTCTAGATTTTGATATTTTATCTGTCAATTAAAGTTAAAAGAAGCACAGAATTTCTCTTGACCGAGTTTTTACATTCAAATCTGTATGAATACCATTTTTGGCCTAAAACAAAGAGAACTGATGAAAAGTCGAAAATACAACAATTAGATCAGAATTACTTAGAATTTTGGATTTTTCATATTAACTTACATTAGACAGCCAAGTTTCTCCTTGTCCATTCGGAGTTCTTAACCTTAATCCGAAAAACCCGGTTCAAACAGGATTAAATTTTTGGATTTTCTCCAGCCTCCCCAGTCCATGTTTTGGAAGGTGAGAAAAGAACAATAGACCTATGTATTTGCCACGGGGGGGGGGTTCTTCCATAGTAAAGGTACCTGGGGATGTGCCGCGAGCAAGGGTATACTTTTTCGGACTTCTAGTCTAGCCAAGGGTATACTTTTTTGTAATTTTGGTCAGCAATGGTCTAGCCAAGGGTATCATTTTTGACAATATTGGTCTAGCGAACGGTCATGATATCATATTTGGCACAAATTTGACAATATTGGTCGAGGAAATGGTCAAAATTGGTCTAGCCAAGGGTACTATTTTCGTAAAAATTGGTTCAGACAATGGTCAAATTGGTCTAGCCAAGGGTACCATTTTCGTAAAAATTAGTCTAGCCAACGGTACCCTTAACTAGCGGCAGACCCCTACCCAAAATTTGGCCAAGAACCCCCCCCCCGTGGTATTTGCTTGAAAAAAGGTTTGGATTGGGGGTCCAAATCTGGTAAAGTTTGGGAACGAAAACGAAAGCACCACCCCCGTTCTCAATGGACACACTGCTAGATGTGGGATGAAGTTGCTTCGGTTCTCAGAATACTTTTCAGAGTTTGTTATTGACCATTTTGCGCAAAGTGGGTTAGCGATGGTTTAGTTTACACAAAGGCAAGTGTTAGTGGTATTTTTGTTTTGTTTCTCGCTATTTTCTTTCATTGTTAGTGGATTTTTCTTTCACTTGAATAACAACGTTTGAAAACAACAAATTTTTATTGAAAAAAATGCATTCACGCATTTTTGATTCTTGCATTTTTAGTTTGCAACTGTTCACGAGATAAACAGCTAAAAATGAATGAAAATCCACGGGGGGGGGGGGAAGGGGGAGTTCTTCTGTCCTTCCATAGTAAAGGTAACTGGGGATGTGCAGCGAGCAAGGGTATACTTTTCGGACGTTAAGTCTAGCCAAGGGTATACTTGTTTGCAATTTTGGTCCAGCCAAGGTCTAAGCAAAGAGTATCATAATTGGCAATACTGGTCTAGGTAACGGAAATTGTTTTTTTTCTATATCCACTAAAATATTACTATATATATTTTTCTATATCCACTAAAATATTACTATATATATAATATAATATACTCTGATGAGGACACAAGTCCGAAAGGCCTCAGTGTGTTAAAACATAGCTTATAGTATTTTTTGTCGTCCAACCTCTCTACATCAAGTATATATATATATATATATAGACTCAAGAAAAAACACATTCGTTAAACGTTTCGGCGCAAGCCTTCATCAGTAATGATAAAAGTCATTACTGATGAAGGCTTGCGCCGAAACGTTTAACGAATGTGTTTTTTCTTGAGTCTATATATCTATTTTATTACATATTGAGTAGGAGCTTATGAGAATATATATATATATATATATATATTGGCAATAAAGAAACGATAAAATGGATACTATAAGTGCGGATGAAGAACGAACGAGAAATAGACAAAAAATTTGATGTTTTTTAGCACACTAAGGCCTTTCAAGTCATTACTATCATCAGAGTGTGACTGACAAACTGAATTGAAATTCTTATAATAATACTGAGATTAATATGCTTACGTAATAACAGACGATGAGACTAGTGTTAAGTTAATGTGTCAATTGAGGATTGCGTGTCCTGCTTTGAATAGTTTTTCTTCATAGGTGGTCAGTAATTTCGAGGAACTTAACCCTATCCAGACTAGGGGGGGGGGCACAAAGTGCCCCCCCTAGTAAACTTTTTCACACAGCTCATCGAGTATCTCTTCAATAGTCTAGCTTTTTTGTGACTTTTAGTTTCTATCTATGAGACATCTTTTCATGTCTATTTCAAAAATTTTGACACTGATTCCGGGGGTCAACACATGACTTTAAATTGAGTGCTCCGCAAAAAAATTACCGTTTAAGTCATAACTTTGGAACCACTGGCTCTATGACAATGAGACAAACATTTTTGAGCTCGTCTTGAAATAAGCTTTCATTTGATATATAGTTTATTGATTTTTGATGACGTCATCAACAATTGGTTGCTGCGCATGCGTACTGACGAAAAACCATGTTATGGTTCATTTTTAGAAAAATGAGTGACATAATATGATGCAGCAGGTATTTTTATGTATATTTAGCATTTTTTGCTATTTTTAAAAGTAATTTATAATAAATTTTGGACAAAAATCGCTCTTTTTTTCGTATAAAATAAATAAATGCTGACATCAGCAAAAATATTAGCGTTACAAAGCAACAATTTCAAAATAAGAATTACAAGGATATAATCCCTCTATGTTTCAAATATCACATCGATATGTTTTATCAATTTGGAGATACAACGTGACAAAGTACATGTGGTTTTACACCCAAATTAGCAACATTTGCTGACGTCAGCACTTAATCACGTGACATAAACAAAAACAAATCACATCATCTTGTTTGCCTTATCATGTTTGTTACTTGTGCCAAGTTTCAAGTCTCTAGCACTTATGATTCTATGAAAAACCAGGGGGGGCCCCCTAGTCTCCCCAAAGTTTCAAAAAGCCTAGTCTGGATAGGGTTAATGACATGAACGCAAAGACTTTGAAAAACGGTTCTTTCAAGTTATTATGTTTATTTCCACATTGTAAAACATGTCTTGGAAAGATGCACGACGAGACTCCAGACCGTGACTCTGAAATGTGGTTGTTCATGCGGAGGCGAAAGTTTGTCGTTTGACCAATATAACTGACATTTTCATGACACAAATTGCATAATAAAAAGTAAACAACGTTTTTGCTCTTGCACGATATATCGCATCTTATGTTCCAAATAACGTTTTTTGCTGTTATAAACGAATCAACGGGCTGTAAATACAATTTGCAAGGTTTACATCGCTTATCATTGCAAAGAGTGATACCATTAGAGGATATTGTTGCTGTTGTCATTGGTGTGTTAGCCGAAGACAAGAATCTAGCATTTGCTAACAACGATGAAATGTTTCGGGGTTGTTTGAGTGCTAAAACGGGTTGTGTGTTTTTGAATTTTTCTTTTGTTGTTGAAGATAGATGATTGAGCAACGAATGGATTGTTTTCATCATATGACTAAATTGAAGATTGGGATAATGTGTTGTTACCAATGGTAGTTTGCGTATATCACTTTGGTTGGGTGCAGGTCCTTGAAGCTCTGCTCTATGGAATCATAGTTAATAGAAATTTGACTGGTTTGGAAACTGCTCTTAAGAACAAAGGGCCTTTTGTCTTATCTTGAAATCCAGCGAAAACACGTCACGTGACCAAAGAACATCCAAGGTAATAAACATGGAGGATGTCGTGATACCAAATTTCGTTGATGATTCGGATGTTTTTGAATTGATTACCCTGTTGGAAAGCGATGAAGATATTCACGGAGCGTTTGTGAAAGCAGCTGATGATGTAAGTGTTCTTTTTTTCATTTTTAAGACCATAATTCGGAAACTATCCGCAACTTTTCTTGTTTAATGTGTGTGAGCTTCGTTTTTATTTTAGGCCGTCTTTTGTTTCAAACCAAAACTTTCCATTGGAAAACCAGACGGCTTTCAGCTCTCCTTCAGTTTCAGTACTGGCTCAAATTCTTAGTTTCTTATAAAAATATACGTGGTTTAATTTTGATTTTCCTATTCCTCAAGGTTACCAGTAAAAGAGGGGACACAAGACAAAGTTGTGAAACGTGTGGCGCTTCTTATCAAACAGTTGCAAGGATAAGAAGACATACAAACATGAAGCATAAACAGTTAACCCTGACAGAAACAGATATCAAATTTGTTTTGTATCGAAGCTGCAAAGAAATAGCGGATGATCAATGCTATGGTCAAGATATTAATTGCAAATTTGCAAATTATTATGCAGAGGAATGCTTTGACCAAGAGCATTTCATTTCCAAGGTACTCTTCAAAAGAGTTGATGCCTTATGTGCCAAACTGCATGACAACAAAAACAAAGTTAGTTTCTTCTCAGACTTTTATGATTGGCATGATTTGTGTACATGTCAGTACATCTGTTGCTAAATATGCCAAAGGAAAACATAGATCACTTGAAAGACCTCTTATGTAGAACAACAATGCATGTGTGGCTAGAATGTTTTCTTTTCCAAAGCAAGCTTCATTGATGTTATCATCTCCTAAATCGGTGAAGCCAATCAATTCTCCACTATACTTATTGTAAACTAGCCCCTGAGAGATTTTCATCTCATCAAAAGATAAACATACATATCTTTGATGACCAACAAGGTTTTGAGTCATAGATTTTAATTCATTTATGACCTCAAGATTGAACCCTGTCTGGGGGCGTATGGCATTTCTGTAGTCCCTGAGGGTTCGACGGCTGGGTAGGCAAAGCACCCATGAATTGCGTAGCTCATCGTATGCAGATCCTGATTTGGCAGCAATTGATAAACAAAACCTTATGATCATCGGATGATACCTCCTTGCTTCCTGACCAAAGTTTTTTGTCTGCTCTTGCCAAAATAATTGCATGAATGGAGATGCCTTTTCCAAATTCTTCGTCATGATTTCATTGATATCTCCACTAAGCTGATCATCGACTGTAACACTTGATTTTGCGATTTCTTTGTCCATTTCTTTGATCTTTTCTTCTAGTAAGCTACACTTAGCTCGCTGCTCAAGGACAGTGGCTTTCAGTCGAGAATGACTGGTGGCAGCAAGAGGGGCTTTTGCCTTGATGCTCCTATGATCCATCACTTGCCTTTTTGCAGCTTCCTTCATGCATTTTGTTTCATGAGTGGCACAGTCAATACACATTGGGCTGCCATCTTCTTTAGATTGCAAGACTTGGCATGTCTTTGCTCGAAAAAATTGAACAAACTGATATGGTAAAGTGTCATCAAAATTAAGTGCCTTAGGGATGACATGCTTTATTGCTGATGCCTTGGCCTCTTGCTTGTTGATACCATCACAAATTTTAGTCTCTTCAACATCATAAATCACTTCTGCTAGTTTACTGTACTTCAGTGACTTTCTAAATGTATTGTAGAGGAAGTTGTTCAAAGGCAACTTCCAGTTAAAAACAGCAATATGAAGTTCAAAATCTTCATCAATCTTTAAGTGGAATTTCGGTACAGCAAGTTCTTTATCAAATAGCTGCAAGTTAACAAACGACTCATGTTCACTTACTACCCAATTTGATCTTAGTTTCTGAAGTCCCTGCTTTAAATTTTGGAAACTTTTGTATGCAAATTTCTTCTCTTCTTGAGCGTCCTTGACAATATTGATGTGTCTCCTTTCAACACAAGCTACTGTTGGATGACTTTTTGTGGGCAGATTCTTTGTTGGGATTGCCCCTGGTCGCAGTGTCTTCCTTCCCTTTGCTGAAGAGCAAAATATCGTAAATTGAGTGCTCTTCATTATTTCTAAAATTGTTAGTTAAATATATGTTAGTAGGCTCTGCATGGGTAAATTGGGTAGGCTGGGGATAAAATGGGTATGTTGATTGCTGGAAAATAGTAGATCCTAAACTGATAAATCAACCTTAATGATGGCAGCGAAAGTAGTTAGAGCAGAGAGCTTGAAAAAAACTGCAAACAAAGCTGAGCAAACTTTATCCACATTTTTGACATTACCCATTTCATCCACAACTTCCCATTATTCTACAGTAGATCCTATATGAAAGGAAAAATAACAAAAAGCTATGTTGTAATTATAGTTCTTTAACTAATTATTATCCTTTTCCTATTTACACTGTTCTCTGTGCTGTAGAGCATTGCACAACGTGAATATTTTAATGTTTTTACTCGTCAAATGGATCAGTATCAGTCATTATTTTTAACTTTGCGTTATTTTAGATTGCACGTATTTTTTATAAGAAACTCAGAATTTAGGCCAGTACTGACAGTTTCTTAAAATTATCATATTTTGAGTACTCAGAGTTTCTTCAAGATTGTATCATCGAAATTGGCTTTTTTGAACGAAAATCACAGGAAGCCCTTAATCAAGAAACTGTTTCAAAATATTTTATCCAAAAGAAAATACCTTCCCTTTCGTCACCATAGCGTGTGTTGTTTTCTTACGCCTTTCCAGTTTGTTATTTGTGAAATAAATATAGCACTTTGTCTCCTTGTGCTCTCTCGAAAAGTGCTGTATTTATTTCACAAATAACAAACTGGAAGGCCTAAGAAAACAACACACGCTATGGTGACGAAAGGGAAGGTATTTTCTTTTGAATAAAATATTGTTGAAACATTTTCTTAATTAACTGTAATGTGGGCTTCCTGTGCGAAAATGGGATAAAATTACATTGTTAAATCAGCACAACTTACGTGTTAATTCGATATCTTCAGTCTTGTAATGATTTTCGCAGAAATATATGTTACCCCTCTGTCTGTATTTGGTTCTTTAAATCAGCGTTGACTACACGGTACTTTGAGACGATGTCCAAAACTTCCTTCCTCCATCTTCCATAAAATTCTCCAGTTCTCGTTGTAATTTTGAACAAAGAAATTCCAGCATATTTTCCAGATATGTTTGATTTATTAGTAAAACAGTCTTTCACGACACAATTAACCATTTCGACACCATATTCTGCATTTTTCTCAACGATGATATGTCGAAGCTGCAAGAGAGCGGAAGCTGGCTGCAACTTGGCTTGGACGTTCTTTGGTCACGTGACCCAACATTTCGAGAACAAAAAGATATGTCGCAATCGCTATTGTTTGGGGAACGCTTCCAAACCAGTCAAATTTCTATTAACTATGATGGAATGCTTGCTTAATAACGTTTTTTGGATAGTTACAATCTAGCAGCCATTTTTCAAGTTCATTTAAACGTACTTTAACTAAATCTGGATCGGATACAAATACGATTATTCTTTTCGCAAGGTTGAACGGGATTGTTTGCTTAATGTGAGAAGGGTGTGCACTGTGATAATCCAGGTATTTATGTGGGTTGGTTTCTTTGTAGTAAATATCTGTTGTAATGTATTGATTTTCGCGTAAAATTATTTTAATGTCAAGAAAATTAAGGGTTTCCGTGTTGTCATGTTGCGTTTTTCCTTTTTCCATTGTAAATTGGATTGAAGTGTCCATTTCGTTTAAAGCACTTTGAAGTAACGATGGATCCACGTTCTTGGGCAAAGTGACAAAACTATCATCCATGTACCTAATGTAATTTTCTTTGATGTATTTGCAGGAATCATTGTCGAAATATTTACAGAGGATTTCAGGAAAAAGTTTAGTTTCTTCTAGAAAACCGATTGTTAAGCAAGCGTATGAAGGGGCAAACTTAGTTCCCATAGCTGTTCATTTGGTTTGTCTATACAATTCGTTATCAAACAAAAAATTGTTATTTTCGAGAACGAACTTTGCCGATTCAACGATAAAGTCATTTGAAAAGCGAACTGGAATCAAGTCTCTTCTTTTTTCGACCCAATATTTAAGCGCCTCGATTCCAAGGCTGTGAGGGATGCTTGTGTAAAGACTTGTGATGTCATACGAGTACAATGAAACCGGCAGGGGCGGATCCAGGGGGGTGCAACCGGTGCGCAAGCACCTGTCAGAGTTGCAAGGAAATCATTTAATTTTGGGAAAGGCAAGATTCTAACAATCTTCTGTTGTGAAGTATTAGTTAAAATATTACTTGTTAAAATCGTTGAATGATAAATTTTCATGAAATCACCGTATTCTCATTTCTCAGCCCCCCCCCCCCCCCCCTACCCCTTGAGCCCCATTCATCGATGGTAAATTTGTCGTAGGGCATCCTCCTGCAGCTTTGATCGTCGCAAACAAAAAGTCTTTATTCATAGGGGGAATCTCCGCGTTTCCATTCCCAAATCCTCTTGCAGAGGCAGGCACAGTGCAACTCGCGTAAGGAAGGCGCCTTGGTGCAAACCAATCAGAGAGCTGCATGAGGGTTGCTTGAAATTGGCGGGAGCACCCATAGTTTGAAACTGAGGGGTGCAAGCCAATCGGAAAGAACCTTGAGGGGTGCAAGCCAATAGGAGAACGTCTGATAGAAATGACTAGACCATTAGCCAATCACCAGATGAAGAACAAACTGCTTACAAAACAGAATGCCGCGCAAAAACATGGCGGCCAATGTTCTCAAAGCCAACAACCAGACCGACGATGCAAGTAAGGCTATCCGTTCCACGTAGAAAAGAAGTCTCGATTTGGAAGACTTAAGATATATCAACGAATCCAAGATTGTTTCGAAGCTTCAGTAGATACCAGAAGTTATAAAGGAAAAGCTCAGCGACTGTGAGGCAATCTCGGTAGGCCCTTCATTTTGTGTATGCTGCTATTTTACCATGAACTAAATCAATATTTAACCATACGACTTGGGCAAGACCTTTGATTTATGTTTACTTTGGAAACAACAAATGGGTAGTAATCAAAATGAGTTAGAAATTGTTGACTGCGAGTTGTTGTTGGGTAGGTTTTATTTTATCATATTTGTACGGAATATCGGTTGGACAAAAGGGCTTTGTAGCAGTAGATTGTCTTACGAATAATGGCTGTAATCACGAATTCCCAAACATATTTGGTTTGAATAAATTTGTTTTTCCCTTTTGTGATATGAAGAATGCACCATTCATATTCATTACCATATTAGAACGAAATCCAACACCTTCCTTCAAATGAGACATGTTTTTCATCGTAAAAGTACTGTGGAGTTTGCCATATGTCCAACAGTAGTTTTTGTAGTTTGTCCTAAACTTTCATTGAAATAAAAAGTTCACTGTCCATTTTCTGAACAGTCTTACAGAAATTGTCATTGATTTTCAAAATGAGAATTCAAACTTTCAAGCAAAATATAGGGCGTGGTCACGTTTTAAGCCAAAGTAAAGGGCGTGGCCCCAAAAATTTTCCCGGGGGCTTCGCCCCCGGACCCCCTTTTCTACCTCCCTTTGGCACCCGTCAGATTTGGACCTGGATCCGCCCCTGACCGGATTACTAAATTCATATGAAATCTTGCGGAGGAAGTCCCAGTCATCTTTGATGTAAGTGTTTAAACACTACATCAAAGATGACTGGGACTTCCTCCGCAAGATTTCATATGAATTTAGTAATCCGGTTTCATTGTACTCGTATGACATCACAAATCTTTACACAAGCATCCCTCACAGCCTTGGAATCGAGGCGCTTAAATATTGGGTCGAAAAAAGAAGAGACTTGATTCCAGTTCGCTTTTCAAATGACTTTATCGTTGAATCGGCAAAGTTCGTTCTCGAAAATAACAATTTATTGTTTGATAACGAATTGTATAGACAAATCAAAGGAACAGCTATGGGAACTAAGTTTGCCCCTTCATACGCTTGCTTAACAATCGGTTTTCTAGAAGAAACTAAACTTTTTCCTGAAATCCTCTGTAAATATTTCGACAATGATTCCTACAAATACATCAAAGAAAATTACATTAGGTACATGGATGATAGTTTTGTCACTTTGCCCAAGAACGTGGATCCATCGTTACTTCAAAGTGCTTTAAACGAAATGGACACTTCAATCCAATTTACAATGGAAAAAGGAAAAACGCAACATGACAACACGGAAACCCTTAATTTTCTTGACATTAAAATAATTTTACGCGAAAATCAATACATTACAACAGATATTTACTACAAAGAAACCAACCCACATAAATACCTGGATTATCACAGTGCACACCCTTCTCACATTAAGCAAACAATCCCGTTCAACCTTGCGAAAAGAATAATTGTATTTGTATCCGATCCAGATTTAGTTAAAGTACGTTTAAATGAACTTGAAAAATGGCTGCTAGATTGTAACTATCCAAAAAACGTTATTAAGCAAGCATTCCATAGAGCAGAGCTTCAAGGACCTGCACCCAACCAAAGTGATATACGCAAACTACCATTGGTAACAACACATTATCCCAATCTTCAATTTAGTCATATGATGAAAACAATACATTCGTTGCTCAATCATCTATCTTCAACAACAAAAGAAAAATTCAAAAACACACAACCCGTTTTAGCACTCAAACAACCCCGAAACATTTCATCGTTGTTAACAAATGCTAGATTCTTGTCTTCGGCTAACACACCAATGACAACAGCAACAATATCCTCTAATGGTATCACTCTTTGCAATGATAAGCGATGTAAACTTTGCAAATTGTATTTACAAGCCCGTTGATTCGTTTTTAACAGCAAAAAACGTTATTTGGAACATAAGATGCGATATATCGTGCAAGAGCAAAAACGTTGTTTACTTTTTATTATGCAATTTGTGTCATGAAAATGTCAGTTATATTGGTCAAACGACAAACTTTCGCCTCCGCATGAACAACCACATTTCAGAGTCACGGTCTGGAGTCTCGTCGTGCATCTTTCCAAGACATGTTTTTCAATGTGGAAATAAACATAATAACTTGAAAGAACCGTTTTTCAAAGTCTTTGCGTTCATGTCATTAAGTTCCTCGAAATTACTGACCACCTATGAAGAAAAACTATTCAAAGCAGGACACACAATCCTCAATTGACACATTAACTTAACACTAGTCTCATCGTCTGTTATTACGTAAGCATATTAATCTCAGTATTATTATAAGAATTTCAATTCAGTTTGTCAGTCACACTCTGATGACTTGAAAGGCCTTAGTGTGCTAAAAAACATCAAATTTTTTGTCTATTTCTCGTTCGTTCTTCATCCACACTTATAGTATCCATTTTATCGTTTCTTTATTGCCAATATACCGTAAGGATGTCAAACAACGAAAATATTCAAAAGCCTTGTACATTGTCTGAATCGCAAATGGAATCTATCAAACAAGCCGTCTTAAGCAGTGTCCTGGATATTTTACCATCATTGATCAAAGATTTAGCTCCAAAAATCATGGAATCAGCAGAAACCATCATCAAAGAAAATTTCAACGACTTGACTCTCTCAGCTCCTGGGGAATTTCAGCAGAACTCGCCCGCAGCAAAGGATCAAGCACGCTCATTCGAGGATCTGAACAAGCAGAAACTCAACAATAAATTAAGATATCGCAATCAAGTTTTCTGGAAACTCACAAGAGACAACGAACTATCAAAACTTTACTCTGACTGCCTTAAACAGAGCCCACCATACGTGCCAAGAAAATTTAGAGGCGATAATACCTTTAAAGGTTCTGACGAAGAAGCTGCCATTTACCAAAAATTGGCGGAGCAAAGTTTGTCGGCAGAAATAGAAGTTTTGAACATTCGAGGCGAGAAGAATAAGGATAAGATCATCAAAATAGACGAAGAAGTCTTCCAGTTCTTCGAATCAAATGAGGAAAGTCACATTGTGGTTGAAGATCTTAAAGACGAATGGCATAAACATGCCAAAGAAGACGAAGAAAAAGTCTGCAAGAAATGGAACAAAAAGATCATGGAAGAGAAAGCAACATTTCAGAAAGAGAATTCTAGCCAAAAACTAGGCAAACCACAAAAACCATCCCAACTCCAAAATTCCACCCAAAATCATCCTACCTGGTCAGAAAGAGTTACAAACCACACCCCTGTTACAAGAAAGAGGCAAGAATTCTTTTCAACGAGACCCAGGTTTCAACCCCCTCAATTGCAGCAACAGCATCAAGGTCCAGTCATCTCAAAAAACTTCCACAGCCCCTTTCTACAACCACCACCGCTAATACCGCTAAGCTCATCAACCTTTCATCCTTCAAGTTGGCACAACGCCACGTCTCTCTACTAACAAGAGGACCCAAATTTACACCTGTAGCCCAACCAAGACAGAATGTCCAATCTGATTTAAAGGATTTCACAAGAAGGATCAAAATTCATGACGTTTTTTTCAACAAAGAAAATGAAGACATTTCAATTCATAGAAACAAATCAAATAGACAAATCTATACTCAAAATCAAGAAATCAATAATATTTGTAATCTTATCGAACTTTTGCAGCCCCACCGAATCCACATAGAAGATAATTTAACACCAGAAGAAAGAACTGCCCTAAGAGAACTTACATCAAACAACGACTTAATCATCAAACAAGCAGACAAAAGTGGAAACTTTGTGTTAATGGACAAAACTTATTATCGCGACTCGTTAGTCCTTGAAGGACACCTACACTCTGAAACTTACGAAAGAGTCCCTATGAACGAGGACAAATCCGTTATGAAAAAGCTAAAAGAGCTCGTAAATAGTCACAAAGATGCACTAACCGTTAAAGAACAAAATTTCATCACAGAATTTGAGTGGAAAACAAGCAACTTTTACATGCTACCTAAAATACATAAAAGCAAAGAAATCATTGCCAAAATTTCCGAATCAAATCAAGAATTTGTTGAAATGTCTCCACCCACTGAATTAAAAGGAAGACCAATAGTAGCAGGTCCTTTTTCACCAACCAAAAGACTTAGTGAATTCATTGACACTCTTATAAAACCAATCGACACGCATTTAAACACTTACATCAAAGATGACTGGGACTTCCTCCGCAAGATTTCATATGAATTTAGTAATCCGGTTTCATTGTACTCGTATGACATCACAAGTCTTTACACAAGCATCCCTCACAGCCTTGGAATCGAGGCGCTTAAATATTGGGTCGAAAAAAGAAGAGACTTGATTCCAGTTCACTTTTCAAATGACTTTATCGTTGAATCGGCAAAGTTCGTTCTCGAAAATAACAATTTTTTGTTTGATAACGAATTGTATAGACAAACCAAATGAACAGCTATGGGAACTAAGTTTGCCCCTTCATACGCTTGCTTAACAATCGGTTTTCTAGAAGAAACTAAACTTTTTCCTGAAATCCTCTGTAAATATTTCGACAATGATTCCTGCAAATACATCAAAGAAAATTACATTAGGTACATGGATGATAGTTTTGTCACTTTGCCCAAGAACGTGGATCCATCGTTACTTCAAAGTGCTTTAAACGAAATGGACACTTCAATCCAATTTACAATGGAAAAAGGAAAAGCGCAACATGACAACACGGAAACCCTTAATTTTCTTGACATTAAAATAATTTTACGCGAAAATCAATACATTACAACAGATATTTACTACAAAGAAACCAACCCACATAAATACCTGGATTATCACAGTGCACACCCTTCTCACATTAAGCAAACAATCCCGTTCAACCTTGCGAAAAGAATAATCGTATTTGTATCCGATCCAGATTTAGTTAAAGTACGTTTAAATGAACTTGAAAAATGGCTGCTAGATTGTAACTATCCAAAAAACGTTATTAAGCAAGCATTCCATAGAGCAGAGCTTCAAGGACCTGCACCCAACCAAAGTGATATACGCAAACTACCATTGGTAACAACACATTATCCCAATCTTCAATTTAGTCATATGATGAAAACAATCCATTCGTTGCTCAATCATCTATCTTCAACAACAAAAGAAAAATTCAAAAACACACAACCCGTTTTAGCACTCAAACAACCCCGAAACATTTCATCGTTGTTAACAAATGCTAGATTCTTGTCTTCGATTAACACACCAATGACAACAGCAACAATATCCTCTAATGGTATCACTCTTTGCAATGATAAGCGATGTAAACCTTGCAAATTGTATTTACAGCCCGTTGATTCGTTTTTAACAGCAAAAAACGTTATTTGGAACATAAGATGCGATATATCGTGCAAGAGCAAAAACGTTGTTTACTTTTTATTATGCAATTTGTGTCATGAAAATGTCAGTTATATTGGTCAAACGACAAACTTTCGCCTCTGCATGAACAACCACATTTCAGAGTCACGGTCTGGAGTCTCGTCGTGCATCTTTCCAAGACATGTTTTTCAATGTGGAAATAAACATAATAACTTGAAAGAACCGTTTTTCAAAGTCTTTGCGTTCATGTCATTAAGTTCCTCGAAATTACTGACCACCTATGAAGAAAAACTATTCAAAGCAGGACACGCAATCCTCAATTGACACATTAACTTAACACTAGTCTCACTCGTCTGTTATTACGTAAGCATATTAATCTCAGTATTATTATAAGAATTTCAATTCAGTTTGTCAGTCACACTCTGATGATAGTAATGACTTGAAAGGCCTTAGTGTGCTAAAAAACCTCAAATTTTTTGTCTATTTCTCGTTCGTTCTTCATCCGCACTTATAGTATCCATTATATATATATATATATATTTCGGAGAATTGAAGAAGAAAATTGTAGAAGAACTCCAAGTCGTCTTATTTTTGTGTTCATCTTTATATATATATATATTACTTACACTACCTACAAATTACTATACAATACTACAGGAACGATACCCCGAGGAGCAAAAGGCTGTGACTACCCCGAGGCCATTTAGACATTGAGCTAAAACTACTATGGTCTGTCTCAAATTACTTGCCATGAGAAATATCTGCGATCAGGCTGACTTTTGTTTGGATTGGTAAATAAGGCATTATACCCTGGGTACCAGCCTCTCTAACGTTAAAAACAGAGAGTCTGGTACAGTGCGCCCAAACCTCGTTCCGGTGCAAATCTGCTGAGCTCATTTGGAAGTAGCTTAGCCTATTCAACGGACTGGAATCTTGGAATCCTGGAATCCTGGAATCAGACTCCACGAGAGCCTGGGCCTGCTACTCTGGCCTACTGGAATAACATCGAAGACGAAGAAAGAACTTCTTCGCCATTTGCCGAAATTATCGGGATGAGCAAGTGTTGTGAGAGGATTTTTGCAAGGAGTTTCCATCCAGCACTGTCAAAGAATCGCAACTGACTCGCATATCACACACAGTCAAGAGTCAAAGAAGTCTTCTCGTGACAGCGATGAACACCGTCAGACGTTTTTCTTCATTCGGTGCAAACATTGGGAAAATGGGCGCTTGCGCGGTCATGCAAAGAACAAACAAATATGTGCTTTTCCTTCCTATTATTATTATTGTGGTGTGAATCGATTTTAAAACTTGACAAGAACTGAAGCTTGGGAAATTGCACTGCGATCTTCATATCATCAATGGTATGAACTCTGAACTTATCAAGTGAAAAAGAAAATGACAATTTGACAACTTACAAACTTGGCTTGAGTATATTTTAAGCAACTGTGGAAGTTTTAAAGCACACACGAGTCCTTGAAATATATATTAGCAGCACCATTTAGCTCACAGTCGTCAGGAGCAGGTATGGCTGCAGAAACAATTATAAAAGGGTCTTTTTGATGAAGTTGCTTCGCCTCGCCAGCTACAAGTCAGCCCCACCACAACACCATTGTATCTTGCTATATATTATACCAGTTCTTCATGTTATCACTGAGACTAAAGGTTGTTGGATTCTTTTGTTGTGAGTGGTGGAAGAGTTTTGAAACATTTTCCATACATTCAAAACTTGTAACAGCCCATCCTATAGCACCAAAAAAAAGTTTCTTAATTTCAAGTGAAATTTTCACTTCTTTATACAAAAAGTTTCTTAATTTGTTTCTACTTTCGGTACAAGGATTATGGCATGATCTCTACCACTCCTACTTCTGCAGATGTGTTTATAGACATAAAAGCAACATTTTGCAAGAAAAACACTGTTTGACTCAAAATATAAAATTGGAGTGGAAATTATGCAAGAATAAACGTCCAATGTCAAATTTGCCATATATCCTTGAATTTAACATTTACAGTTTCTTAATGCTTCTTGTCCATAGTAGTCAAGTTTCCTAAAATATTTAGTCCATCACATTAAGTGTGGAGTTTCTTGAACAAGTTCCTTGTGAAAAACCTGCTAATTAATCCTTGAATGGTAAGAAAAGAAGGCAAGAGCAGAAAATCCACCAACTGAGAGTGTTTAATGGTAAATGTTTTCAAGGATGTTTATTAAGCCAATAATGATCATCTACTTTTATGATGAACTATGCTCCAAGTTGGCACCATATTGTTCCTTAGCTTTGAGCATGACAGTATAATGCTCCCAGCCAGCAACATATTCTTCCTTCCTAATCAGCTGTTGCAGGCTGTGTGTGAGGATTTTTGAGAAGACATTGCTGTACCTTTTATCATCCATTGGTTGCTGCTGTACATTATATAGCACAGAAGAGCCCTACTCTTTAGCTTGAAAAATCTTGTTTTAAGATGTTCACAAGGGCACATGTTGACCCATGTTGTTATGGAGCATGAAGATTGTTATGGAACCTATAAGAAACTTAAGAAACTCTTGGTACCCAAAATTTGACAATTTCACGAAACTTTCAGTACTGGTCCAAATTCTTAGTTGTTTTAAATATGTGTACTGTAAGCATTGCATGAAATATATCTGAGTGTAGCCTGAAAAGTTTCTTATCTGTTTGATACAATAAATTTCTAGTGTCTGAGTTTCTGATTTGACAAGTCATTGCTTCATATCTCTGCAGTGACTGCTGCTAGATCTTACTAGTATACAGTACAGGCCATGTATACATTGACACCACAAGACCGCTCAATGATCCGCAAGAATTTTCCACATAAATTCTTTCAAGAATCTTCAAGGAGTGTGAAAAAATTTGGCGATTCATTGATCTCTATAAAATTGTTAAAAGAACACCACCAATGTACACTGACCTGTGCTGTAAATTTATGAGGCCAAAAGATGAGGCAAGTAAGCAGAAAACTACACAGTATTTTATGTTTGAGACATTATCATATCAAGACATGATATTTGCATTTTGCACGTAAGCTAAATGGTGATAGTTCATATCTGAAACAGCACTTTTAAGTTCTCTTCAACAAAAGCCAGATACCCCCTTATTGTGCTTTCACAAGACAATGACGGGAATTTTGTTCAGTTGCAATGAGCATGTGGACCAATACACGAAAAGGCCAATAAGCAAACATCAATGGCAGCTGCTTTCTCCTGATAATGCAGCCACCATTTTATAGATCCAAGCAGCACCTCTTCAGGATAAATTGATGTGTGATTCCTTTATTAACATAGTTCTTTGCTAAGAGTTCCCATTGATGGTTTCATAGACTGATGTCATTTGGTAGAACAGATGTGTTCTTTTGTCGGATAACCTAAGATAAAAATAAAGATGAGTCATTATTAAAGGTTAGCCCATCTTGTCATACTGTAATTAAATCCAGAAGAACTGAGGAAAAGCATACATAAAAATACTGCAATGACAGAAAAAGCATACAGACAAATTCATATGGTGCATTGAAAAAGGCATTTAAAAATGGCACAACCCTGTAATCCTTTAAACTTAGCACATTTTCAGAGGCAAAAGTACCATGGGAAGGATACTTGTCTCTGCCCCTTGCACAACAAGTGCACAGTACACCAGTTTTCAACAAGATAACCTCAGGTTTGCAAATCTGTTGTTCAAAGTGTGCCAAAATGTATTGTGTAAATTCTCTAGTGTGGAATTCACCTGGATTTCACCGTCCTCATAGCAAACACCCGCCAAACACCCTTCATTTTCCAGGACTAGACTCTGTCGGTGAAAGGTGCCTTCCATCATAAACCTACATGGATTAAAAACTGGAATAGCCCATGATGATTGGGAGGTCAGTGAGTGAAAAATAACAAATCGAACTTACCTGTTTCCAGTATACTGATACAAATGTCCTTTCTATGGTGTAAATATGACTTGCTGCATATTAGATGACGGGCAATAGGCTTTATTAGCTTCACGGGAGCGCCGATTGACGATGGTGGTTGTCAACAGAACAGTGAAATTTAGGCCCAACTTCGTTGCGATGATTAGAGCGGCAGCTTGACAAAATATCGTTGATCCTTAAATCCATGGGCAGTTTGGCAAGTGTGTCCCATCTGTCTGTAAATGTTCTAATGGCTGAACGCGTGACAGTATCGTTAAACTTATTCGCAATCGGTTGCCTTCTTCAGTCACGCAACCAAATTAATGTTCTGTGTTTTACATCGAAGCTTATCGCAAGTGCTCGCTATTGTTTCACTGTGACCTTTTGCACTTACACAGATATGAATACTGGCTCCTGATTGGTCAATATGGGCACATCAGAACGAGGAGAGGGGCGCACTGAACCAGTCTCTCTGTTTTTAACGTTAGAGAGGCTGGTACCCAGGGTAGAAGAATAAAGAATCTACTCCAGGTGCCAAAAGTTAAGACATCGTCATATGGACAAAGTTCCCTATCGTTCAGAGGTAGTATACTTTGGAACACTTTGTCAGACAACATAAAATCCGCACAAAATACAAAACAGTTTAAAACAATGATCAAAAATTGGAAGGGAGAACAATGCCGATGCAACATTTGTAAATAGGGTTTGTAATTAGATAGTTGGTTTTTATTAGTTTGTATTAACTAGACATTTCACCAACTGTAAATAAATGAATTATTATTATATTATTATTATTATTGGAATCATTCAAAAACATTTTAGGGGCCCCATAAATAGATAGCAATATTTGGGGTCTCCAAAACATTAGACTCAATATTTGGGGTCCCCAAAACATTAGGCTTAATATTTAGGGGTCAGCAAAGAAATAGTGGCATGGACCCCCCAGTATTGAAAGTTAGGGAGAACCCCCCTGGGGGGGAGGGCGAAGCAACAAAAAGTGCTCCGTATCCTCAATACCATCGTTTGAAGGGAACATTGGGTTTTGGTATCCCTAAAATTGTGCTCGAATTTGTGAAAGTTTAGTTTGCTGAGACCAACCCTGAGTTGAGTGAGATAGGATAAATCAAGGGCGCCTAACTTGTAGCAAGTGTGTCTATTCCCGGTACTGTACGTACGCATAGTAAAGCCCGTTTTCCACTAGGCGAATTTTTTCGCGCGAAGCGAATTTTTCGCGGCGAAAAATTTCGATCGGGCGCGTTTTTGTTTTCCACAGGAACTCCAGCGATCTTTGTTTTTTGGCGCGAAAAGCTTTCCAAGATGGCTGCTGTAAATCTCAGGTATCTACTCAACCTGGTTCCTAGGGCCAGCTTCCTACGTCAGTACTGACCCTGGTACCGGGCAGGTCAAATTCGCAATTTGATTGGCTATTCGGTAACAAAGGCCTCGTTAATTATTCCAAATTCCAAAGACTTATTCCTTGGCAGAAAATCAGTCAAATTTGGGTCGCTGTCACCGGAAAACGGGACAACAAATTTAAAAGCCGATTTTTGGTATACCTTAAAAGTCATAATGTTCCCTAGTTGATGGGGGTTTGAACCCCATCCGTCTGCGCTTGCGGGAGAAATTTGGCATATTTGGTCATTTTGGGGCCCATCCCTATTGATTCCCATTCAAAAATGGCCTCCATTTGATCACGATTTCAAAAACAATAGTAGCAATCATGGAGCAGAGAAGGGACTTACAAGGGGTAAAAGACAACGGCGCATCTGAATTTTGAAGTTTCAAGAAATTTGGGGTCGTTATGACATCATAAAGGGGGGTTGAAAAAAAATGTTCCGATTTTTTTACCCGAGGTTACGTTTGGAGTCGATGCTCCATGGTTACTTGACCAATTTCAAAACGGAAAAAAGTTTACAAGAGCCAACTCATCTGCAAATCTTATAACGAATTTGGAATTGGATACCGCCTTCAGGGGCTCCGCGCGGGCGCCTTGAAAATGGGGGTAAATTTTTGCCTACCCCATTTTGCACGGTAACTCAGATTTGCGCTCGGAAAAGGGCCTCGAAATGTCAAAACTCGACGGAAAACCACATTCTTTACCTTTTACAACTTTAATTTGCTATTTATCTCTGAAATTGGGAGAATAACGAGCCATTTCATTTTCGAAGCTGCGGTGAAATTTTCGAAAAATTTCGACTTAGGCCCATTTTCCACTAAAACAAATCGTGCTTATTTTCCTATTAATACTTACCTCAGGAAAATGGGCTATCAGTGCATCAGCCTCTCTCGCACCGCAGGTTAATCTGACTGCGGAGGAGAGTGCACCAGGCCCTTTTGCCTGAACAGCGGTAGTTTTTACGGTCGGTGATAGACATGGAATAACGAATTCCGGCTAATGCACCTGTCAGGAAGTCCGACTGGACAACCGAAAAACTAAAAAGTTAACCCAAAAAACAATAAACTCAATAACACAACTATAAGAAGGGACAGGGAGGGTGGGAGAATTTCGTCGTGAAGTCTTCATTTCATTTTAGAGAATGAGGTCGGTTGAAATAACTCCAGAGTTTATAGCTCGACAGATAAGACGTGCCGGCCGAGACATCGCAAATTATCCTTGGGTGGTCCGATGAGTCGCCTAGTGATGAATGCAACCTGTTTTGTTGATTTAATGATTCATCCTTCCCAACTAATGAGACAGCTCTGGCATTTATCCCAGTCAGCGAAACAGTTCCACGCCCCAGCCAAAACACGGACCGAGGAACCAGGATCCAAGCCAAGGACAACCCCGCAAACCTCCCGAGGACGTATTAACCGGGCTTAAATTGCATTTCAACCCCCATTTAATACTTACCTCAGGAAAATGGGCTATCAGTGCATCAGCCTCTCTCGCCCCGCAGGTTAATCTGACTGCGGAGGAGAGTGCACCAGGCCCTTTTGCCTGAACAGCGGTAGTTTTTACGGTCGGTGATAGACATGGAATAACGAATTCCGGCCACAAGAGCACGCAGTGCTCCACCCAATCACCAACCGTAAAAGACTTGGACGAACTTCTCCCTACCTAAGCAGAACTTAAATAAAGCAGATCTGGAACAAAAACGTATAAAGCCTACGATAAGGCATTAAAAAGCAAGCCTACGATAAGGCATCATCCAATCATATACAAAAAAGACAGGATGTCAAGGCACGCGCCCGCGTGTATGACCCCTAAAAGGTAAACAAAACGAAAAGTGGCGGCCAGGCTTAAGGCCTAACCGTCACCAAAGATGCAGCTGGTGCTTAAGCACCCGGCGGTGCCCAAGCACCCGACAAGGCCTTTCGGCCAAACAGCTGATGCAACGTGCATCCGACACGCCCTGTATTAGGGCACACAGCATTGAAACGATCCTGTATCGTGCACGACATTGACACTGCACAGACGATGACACAAATTACACTGTGTACAATACAGCAACATGACAACGATAAGCGATTTGCATTGGGCTGATGGCACGGCCATCCGGGCACACCATATTGCATCACATCCACATCACGCGGCTCCTCGACTGCAGCTTAGTTTATACCAGAGCTTCCAACATGACAGTCTTTTTCTTGGTTTCATTGCGTTCCATTCCTACAAAATAAAAGGTTGTGCGCCGACTAGGCTTACGGCCCAGCCGTCACGAGGCATGCTTTTGGTGCAGTGCACCCGACTGGCCCGATGGCCCAGCTAAACTGATGCAATTTGCATCCAACACGCCGTGCATAATCGTAAGCAGCTGATATCACTTGGGCATCGGCCCTATCTATGGCAATAGCAACATTGATTTAACTCAAGTAGGCAAAACACACTCTACGATACACGATATCGCAGGGCGCAGCACTAACAACAGATTGCTTTCGTTGGCTTTTCACATCTACACCATGGCATTTTACGAGCCTGGGCTAAATTTACTAAAGGCTGAAGGCTACCTGACTGCCTTCTCGTGCACGTCCCTCCTAGGCTTTACCATTAACATTGAATATATATGCTGTTTTTCACCCGATCGATAGGGCAATTATCGCTAGATTGACAAGCTTACACAAAATGCTTCATAACAATAAGCACAGATACATACGAGTATGATATGCTGAGCACGAGATACAAAAGGCAAAGGTACATATAGCCCTCACGATGCCATTTTTCACAAGTCAGTAGCAACAAATTGCACGATACGATTACGAGCCTGCTAGTGAAAACCTAACCAATTTTGCTTTTGCTTCTGACAACAGAAAACGTAGGCCCTTGCTCACCCCATATTACGAACTAAACCGGGCATTAGGCATTTAAAAACGGTTATAGTTTAAACTCATCCACGCAAAACGATAATTTCATATGAGAAAAACCCACAAACAATACTTTTTTAGCCCCAATTTGGACTTATTTATTGCTGAGGAGTTAGGGTTTTAAACTCAAAATTGCCGGTTCGAAACTTGCAGAAAGCGGAGAAATACGCAATGCAATGAAAGTATGGCGAGTCTATTAAGATAAAATCATGTGTACCTTTCGGTTTATGCTCACCGTGTTTATGAACGGATGAAAATTGTAAGAAAATTGCTGAAAATAATCCTTGCAACCTATTCACAACAATGAGAGTTGCAGATGAGCGAAGCTATTATCCTTTGCATGTCGAGGTTTGCCCCCTTTTGTGGACCCGGATTTCAGCCTTAGATCCACTATTTGCTCGCCTCTGCTCGTCCAGCCATCCACCTGACCTGCACAGGCTGGCAATTATGCTTTCAAATCTGGTGCGTTGGCCAATCTGATATCTTTGAGTTTGTTAATTCTTGCTTGTCTAATTTGAAGCTATGAGCACATTAAACGGACAACAGTGAAAATACGACAAACATTTGTGTTGGAACCACCTGATTAGAAATGAATTCTCTCTATCTTGTATTTACTTGCCCCCAATTGTATTTACTACTAATAGCAATCCATCACTGAATGAAACATTTTTGCTTGCAAATAATCCGCTTATTAATGGATGTTGAGTAGTTTTACTTGCTGAGGCAGACCACGAATCTATTCATCGAGCGGTCAGGGCAAATCCCTGCAGATCAAAACAAACATCGAAAATAAAACAACAACAACAACAACGACCAGACAAACAAACAAAACATTGCGGTTGATGGAAAATGAGGCACTTACAACATCCTCGCAAATATTTCATGACGACATTGACGTGTTTGCTGTCGAAATAGATCAAACGAGGCGACCGAGACTCTGAAACAGCTAGCCCGGTGGGCGTAATGATCAAAAATGTCCTCGCTTTGTCACGATATTAGTATACTAGTGACATACACAATAACCTACTCTTGACACCTTGCCAAAAACTGAGAGTTAGTACATGCAAAACATCAATGGATGTTATTATTGAATGCAAATGATTCGAAAGGTTCAAATGATCCAAGTTCAAATTGAATTTCAATGGACTTTCCTTAGTATGTAGAAATCGATGATCGATAATTCCATTATGTATTTGGTGCATTTCTCTCGAATAAAAGGTACTAGGAAAGAAACGGACGCAAGAAACAGACAGATTTTTCAGCACACTGAGGCCTTTCAAACTTACGTTATCATCAGAGTGTGACTAACTCTCGAATAACTATAAAAGCTCGCAAGTGTAGCTCCTGTTTAACTGAAGATGAGACAAGCATGTCTCGAAATAGTATTGTAAGTAGGTTTTTGCCACGGCCCCCTGAAAAGCAGCCACTCTTGGTTGATGGGGCCACCGTGTATAAAGAATTTAAAATGAAAAATGAAATGAAACGTACAAAATCATGGCCTAGTCTAATAAGTAATATTATAATCACAATTGAATTTTTCTTAACTAATTGGACATGTCGAGCTATTTACTGAGGTGTCTTTCTCTGACATGACCCTCGAAATGATGTTCGTCGCGGTTCTAATGTGACAATTTTTTTTTTGTAAAGCTGCGCTGTCCAACCAATGTTCCAAATTGAATTCTATTGAGATCAAATGCATCAAACTTTTCACAGCAGGTAAGACCCGAGGGTGACGGCCCTCTACTAATATCGAGGTACTCCCAACGCACAACCCGAGATAACCCAGCCCCAATAGGACGCTTTAATCTATCTTTGTTTTTGACACCAAAGCCGTTATGCACCAATATTCCGATAATAAGTATTTATAATGGCAACAAACCGAAAACGAGTTAGGCAAATTAAAGGAGAAACAAGCTCTGTGTTGCTAGTTGTGTACACGACAAACGTTCACGCGCGAAGCCGCCCAAGGGGGCCGCCCTCCCGTAAACATATTTGTCTTGCTGTTTGCACGCGTCGGCACAAACACAACATCATTTGCTTTCAACAGGACGCAGAAAATTATAACAAAAAACTCCCTAAAAGACAGCTATTGTCCTAATAGACATTCTCGCACGCCCTAGCGGAAGAGCGGTACACCCTCATGTAGTCATGTGCCAAAACATTACGCTGTTGGAGTGCTTGTCGTCTCGTAACGCCAATAGGTACATTTTTATATGAATGTTGAGCCTACAGCAGCAAATCTTTTGCTTGGTACTCAACAACGTTGAAGGCTGCCACATAATTCCAAAATATGGTGATGGTGACCCAATTTTCATAGTCTGACAAAAAAGGCACAACCTCTGAACAATAATGATAAACAAGTAAACAACGTAACATATAAGCATTTTGATGCGAATTGAAATAAGCATGACGTTTCGATTATTGCCCGTTATCAAGCCATTATCAAAGGCAGAAACACCGCAACACAACAAAAACAACAGCAAATGGTTGAATCAATTTTATGCCTACATTTCGCCCTGCCATGAAGGACTTCTTCACAGCAAAGATAATCAGGGTTTGCAATGTGACTAGCTAGGATTATCCCCTGCCTAAAAAAAAATCAACTGAGTCATTTGCTCAGTTTCCACGCACAGCATTAACAGCGGGAACGATGGGTCACAGGCCTAGCATCGCACAAATGTTTTATTCGATTTTTTGGAAATCCGAGAGGAATATGAAATTCTTCTAAATATAAAATATAAAACGGCGTCACCTGAATTTCACCAGTTGACAAACCTCTTGTCCCAAAAACAACAAATGAGAACAGTAACCAACGATTCTTGATAATAGTTCCAGAAACTTCACTATGTTCCCTCGTTGTTTCCATTTTTTCAATCAGAATTTCGTCGTGAAGTCTTCATTTCATTTTAGAGAATGAGGTCGGTTGAAATAACTCCAGAGTTTATAGCTCGACAGATAAGACGTGCCGGCCGAGACATCGCAAATTATCCTTGGGTGGTCCGATGAGTCGCCTAGTGATGAATGCAACCTGTTTTGTTGATTTAATGATTCATCCTTCCCAACTAATGAGACAGCTCTGGCATTTATCCCAGTCAGCGAAACAGTTCCACGCCCCAGCCAAAACACGGACCGAGGAACCAGGATCCAAGCCAAGGACAACCCCGCAAACCTCCCGAGGACGTATTAACCGGGCTTAAATTGCATTTCAACCCCCATTTAAATGCACTTGCTAACCCCGCATTAATGTTTAAATACCTTTAAAATGGTCGATAAGAGGACCTCAAAGTGTTTGTTTTTAGTTTTTCGGATCATCTACTGCATTATTAGCGTTAGAGCAACGGCCATTTTTCGTCAAAATTTCATACTTTTTCCTCGATGTTTCCGACTTATTACATTGTATGTTATGGATCAAAATCAGCTGACATGCAGTCAGATCTGTCGGACTCAGTTTCCATATGGAGACAAGAGAGTGTTTGTAATAAACTGTATCTGATAATTTATGCAAAACAAAATGGCGCCCAAATGGCCACTTTTGCGGCAACCGGTACCAGGGCCAACATCGATGACCTAGGAAGTTAGGAAGACAATGGTGGGCCTGGGAACGAGGTTGGTATCTACTGCTACTGAAAGCTCGCTTATTGATCAAAATTTTGCTGCTGAGAAGACGTGAGAGAAGGTTGCAAAAGTACAAGAAAAGATTTTGGATAAGGAAGATTTACGAAGAACGGGAGCAAAAGGGCGAGTATCATCTTTTGATCAAAGAACTGAGACTACATGATGCTGAATATTTTTTCCGGTGTTTTAGAATGACTCCTGCACTGTTTGAAGAGCTCCTGAATTGGTTTGGCCCGTATCTTCAGAAAAACGATACACAAATGAGGAAAGCTATCCGCCCAAGTGAAAGATTGTCTGTTTGTTTAAGATACCTGGTGACGGGTGATGCCCAAGTAACGATATCAGCAAGCTACCGTATGAGTCCAACAGTTGTTGGGAGAATAATCAGTGAGACTTGTGAAGTTGTATGGAAAGTACTCAGCGCAAAAGGCTTCATCAAAAACCCATCAACAGAACTGGAATGGAAAGCTATAGCCGAAGAATTTTCAAGATTTTGGAATTTTCCGAATTGCTTGGGAGCCCTCGATGGGAAACATGTGGTCATGCAAGCGCCAGCAAGATCAGGATCTTCCTTTTTTAATTACAAAAAGACTTTCAGCATAGCCCTTTTGGCAATTTGCGATGCCAGATATAAGTTCACTCTAGTGGATATAGGAGATAGTGGTCGCCAGAGTGATGGAAGTGTGTATAATTGTAGTCATTTAGGTCATGCTATTGAAAATAATCTACTGCAAATCCCAGGACCTGAAAAGCTGCCCAACTCAGAAAAACGACTTCCATTTGTATTTGTTGCAGACGATGCATTTGGACTCAAAACACATATGATGAAGCCCTTCCCATCACATAATTTACCACTTGATGAACGTGTCTTTAATTATCGGTTATCAAGGGCAAGGAGGGTGATTGAAAACACTTTCGGGATTGCTGCCAGTAGATTTCGAGTATTGAGAAGACCAATCATTGCCAATGTAAGCAAAGTAATACTTATCACAAAAGCTATTGTTGCACTGCACAATCTATTGATGTTTAAAAATTCATTGACAAACAATCGATATTGCCCAAGGAACTTTGTTGACCATGATGGACCATCAGGATTTGAAGCTGGTGAATGGAGACAAAACAGAGCTGATTTTGGTGGCCTTCAACCAATCTCTCAAAGTGGTTCAAATAACTACTCTAAGGATGCAGCTTCTGTAAGACATGGATATAAAAACTACTTCAACAACGAGGGAGCTGTTGAATGGCAAAATGAATTGGTTACTCGAACTGCAAATCCATACGAGTTGTTTCAGGACAGACAATGAAAGAATGACGCAAGTAAAAACAGAACTACAAATGTGTATAGACGTCAAAATAAAAATGTTACATAACCATAATAAGTTAACCTTACATAATATTATTCATGTTCAAACTCAAGTTCGAACAACAGTTGACTGACTTTGATCATAGCTAATCGTTTCTTTTTGACTGGAAAAAATGATATTATTGGAATGAGGCTTTTGCAATACAGAGAAACTTCATCCTCATTATCAGTAGTGACAACTGATTTGATTGCGTTATTTGTAGATTCCAATTCTTTCAAGATTGCATTATCAAATCTTTCTTGACGATTCTTATACCCTTGACTACCACAAGAGGATGGTGTGTCACTTGCCTTCCGTTTTGTACCATTGAGAACAACTGGCCTTACTGATATCTGGGGGGCTAATGGGCCATCCAAAACATCTTCAGACTGCAAAGCTGTTTCAGCTTGAATAATGTTGCTTTCTGTGGGCCTGTTTGCTGTCTTTTCATGAAGAAACCTCATCTGTTCAAAGTACTTGCATTTAGGCAATGAAGATGCAGCAGCACCAGACCTGGTCATCCGGTTCCTCTTGTCCAAACATTTTTTCAGGTTGTCCTTTAGATTTTTTAGTTGCCTCTGAAGAAATTCCACTACAAAAAAAGAAATCAAATAAATATTATTTACAAGATTCTAAAAGATATTATCAAACTAAGAATTTTGTCCAGCACAGAAAGTCTCTTAGAATTATTAGATCTGTGCCCTTTGAACATTTCAAAACATGGTGTTTTGAAGCCTTTCCTATTTTTAGACAATGCTCAAGTATCTTCTGAGAAATATACCCAATACAGGAAAACATGAGAATACGGAAACAAAATTCTGGAGTTTCCTAATTTTTTGGCAATCAAGTCCGAGTTTCTTATAAATAGTTTCTTACAAAAAATATAAGTGGTCTTACTTTGTTGAAAATAGGTGTTAACTTTAGGGTAGATTATTATGTGTTCTTGGACTCAGGAAGTAGTTTAAAGTTGCGAAGGCAGAGATCAAAAGAGGGTACTTTTTAGATCCAAGTGGATAATTTTATTGACCAGAAGGGATATATTTGGCTGCACAAAAATCAGTTTGAGGGATGAGGGTAAACAAGGCACTTTGTTGAAAAAGGAAGGGCATGGTGCACCCTGTTCCCCACCTCCTATTTCTATGTCCACTAAATGTTCTTGACCTTTCAGCTCAATTTTGAAAATCAGCAAGCTGTGTGGTAACACAACTGAAAAAAATAAGGAAACTTTTGTAATGGGAAGTGTTGAATTTCCCAAGTTTTTCAAAAGGTTTTGACTATACATGATTTGATATCATTTGAGGGAAAATTGTTTTTAGTCCAAAGGTCATCAAAATGTCTGTTTCATCATCGTGTACAAAAAGAAAACCACAAGCTGTGAACTCACCGTCCTTGTTGAATAACTGGCCTATTTTTGACCATGCGTTTTGCTTCATGGGCCTAATTTTGTATCCTTCGGAAGCAATATCCCACAGGCATCTGTACTTGCGGACTTCTTCCAGAAATACTTCTTTGTCGAATTCAACTGAATGCAGTTCTTCACCATCGTACTGGTCTAGATCTTGTGGGTTGTTATTCTCGGGGGTGGTGGTGACAACAGAGTCGATCGTCTCTGTCTCCTCAAAACCTGTCTCGTCGACGGAGCCTGGCGTGGCAGCATTGTCTTCGTGGTCGTAGTTTTCCTGTTGACAGCTGGTATTTGCTAAACTGGCAAGGTCAGCCACAGTTATGTCTCCATTTGCCATCATTTGCTGCAAAAGATTCAGACTCATTGCAGCCATGTTTTTCTTTCTGCTGTTGTTGTTTTTTGGCGCGACTTTGGTCATGGATGTCACATGACAGGCTTCAAGCAATTTAATTGGCTTGCGCCTTTTTTCGCCGCGAAAAAGTTGAATCCATTCGAACTCACTTTTTCGCTGCTGCGAACAGTCACCACGAATGAGCTCCTGCGCGAGAATTGAAAGACGCATGCGTATTCTCGAAAAAAGTCGCTTCGCGCGAATAAATTCGCCTAGTGGAAAACGGGCTTAATTGGTGCCCGATGACCTGGTCCTGTTAATCTTTGTATATCATAAGAAACTAAGGGGTATGCAACTTCTGTAGATAAACCGATCAGCGAGCAGGATCTCAAGAGAAGATTATCACAAGCGCGTTCTATCCGTTGTGGTTTCGGTCATGCAAAATTGTTTACATAAGCCTTTGTTCAACCAGATGTGAAAAGTGATACCGTGAACAAGGGGGAATTTCGTTTTCGACCAATCAGCGCATTTGTTGACATTTGGGGCCTCGACCAATCAGAATGCACCATGACGTCACGTCAATGGCGGAAACTGTGGGAAGCTGCGAGGAAAACATCTCCCCCAATATCGCTCGAGCTGACAACGGTTATCCAACTTTTGACCGATTTTATTGGTTTACATCAAAGTTTGGTAAATTTTGGAACTTTCTGCCACTGCAATTTTCGATCAATCGTTTTCTTCAAGAGAAATCGTTTTTTAAATAATACTGAAATTCGAGGCTTTGATGAGAATACCATCCCCTTAGGCCCTTTTTCAAACCTGCGATCTTTCGCCTTCTCTTCCAAGAAAAGTCGAAGATTTCCTTAACTTTTCGTAGCCACGTCCCACAAATGAAAATTTTTCACAAAAATAATAGTCACCCGAGTCCCCTGGGATGGCGCGATTCTTTGTTTTGGCCAAAGTAAATCTCATTCATCAGTTTCCTCGGCAGCGTTCTTTTGATTCTCTTACTTGATTGGCTCTTTTGAGAGATTTGGCGGGAAAAAAGCTCGGTGACTGGAAGAAGGAAATGTCAGGTGCTAAGTTTATTCAGTGAACAAATATGCCGAAGTTTAAGAAAACTTGTGGAAATCCCTTCCGCACAGAGTGGGTCAACCAATACAGAACATTCTATGCTTGTGAAATTGAAAGCTGAGGGATTGCTTGTTGGTTTGTTTCCTTGTTTTAATTCGATCTTTGATTGAAGAGGGAGGAAGGAAAAAGTGGAGATCAGTTGTACAGAGAAGTAGAGAATGTTTGCACATCATGCCCGAAGAAAGTTTCAAACCCGACTGGCTCGATATATACGTGCATCGCATAGATTGAGAATAATAAAACAGGTAGATATAATCTAAGAAACCTTCTTATGGAATGGAGTTCATGTATTTATCTTTTAATAAGAAACTGCCTATAAGAAACTCAGCTATCGGATCACGAAAAGATAAAGGAACTCCAGTACTGGGAAAATATAACTTGAGAAACCATTCATTTTAATAAAGGAAATCCTCGTCACATTTTTAGTTCATTCTCACTTGTTTCCTGTTCTACTCGCGAAGTACTTCGGTAATATGTAAACATTGGAAAAGCTTCAAGAAACGTTCTGAAAAATTCACGAAGGCACAGGTAGTGAACGTGAAGATTGTTATGGAACAATTCTGAGAACTAAAAATGTGATAATTTCTAGAAATTCAGTATTGGCCAAAATTCTTAGTTTCTTATGAAAAATACGTGTAAAGAGATTTCAATGCAGGCTGTTTTCTCAATTTCTTATAGCAAGGAGAGTTCAACTCTTTGCTTTTGCATTTATCGAACCATTACTCTGGGATGTATTTTAAATTCAGTAAATTTCATAATTCACACATTCATTTTTACAAGAAACTTAGGTACAAAAAATCCAAAAGATGCATTTTCTTAAAGTTTAAACATTATTAAGATATATGGGGAGAGTAAAGAAGCCCAAAAACCTTTTATTTTATTCATAAATAGGATCTGAAGAAATCTTGCTTCTGGAAAGGTGAGAAACAAATATCAAGGTGGAAAAGTCAACTAGATGTTGAAGTATTATGAAATTTAAATTTACTGAATTTAAAATATATCCCAGAGTAATGGTTCGATAAATGCAAAAGCAAAGAGTTGAAATCTCCTTGCTATAAGAAATTGAGAAAACAGCCTGCATTGAAATCTCTTTACACGTATTTTTCATAAGAAACTAAGAATTTTGGCCAATACTGAATTTCTAGAAATTATCACATTTTTAGTTCTCAGAATTGTTCCATAACAATCTTCACGTTCACTACTTGTGCCTTCGTGAATTTTTCAGAACGTTTCTTGAAACTTTTCCAATGTTTACATATTACCGAAGTACTTCGCGAGTAGAACAGGAAACAAGTGAGAATGAACTAAAAATGTGACGAGGATTTCCTTTATTAAAATGAATGGTTTCTCAAGTTATATTTTCCCAGTACTGGAGTTCCTTTATCTTTTCGTGATCCGATAGCTGAGTTTCTTATAGGCAGTTTCTTATTAAAAGATAAATACATGAACTCCATTCTATAAGAAGGTTTCTTAGATTATATCTACCTGTTTTATTATTCTCAATCTATGCGATGCACGTATATATCGAGCCAGTCGGGTTTGAAACTTTCTTCGGGCATGATGTGCAAACATTCTCTACTTCTCTGTACAACTGATCTCCACTTTTTCCTTCCTCCCTCTTCAATCAAAGATCGAATTAAAACAAGGAAACAAACCAACAAGCAATCCCTCAGCTTTCAATTTCACAAGCATAGAATGTTCTGTATTGTTTGACCCACTCTGTGCGGAAGGGATTTCCACACGTTTTCTTAAACTTCGGCATATTTGTTTACTGAATAAACTTAGCACCTGACATTTCCTTCTTCCAGTCACCGAGCTTTTTTCCCGCCAAATCTCTCAAAAGAGCCAATCAAGTAAGAGAATCAAAAGAACGCTGCCGAGGAAACTGATGAATGAGATTTACTTTGGCCAAAACAAAGAATCGCGCCATCCCAGGGGACTCGGGTGACTATTATTTTTGTGAAAAATTTTCATTTGTGGGACGTGGCTACGAAAAGTTAAGGAAATCTTCGACTTTTCTTGGAAGAGAAGGCGAAAGATCGCAGGTTTGAAAAAGGGCCTAAGGGGATGGTATTCTCATCAAAGCCTCGAATTTCAGTATTATTTAAAAAACGATTTCTCTTGAAGAAAACGATTGATCGAAAATTGCAGTGGCAGAAAGTTCCAAAATTTACCAAACTTTGATGTAAACCAATAAAATCGGTCAAAAGTTGGATAACCGTTGTCAGCTCGAGCGATATTGGGGGAGATGTTTTCCTTGCAGCTTCCCACAGCTTCCGCCATTGACGTGACGTCATGGTGCATTCTGATTGGTCGAGGCCCCAAATGTCAACAAATGCGCTGATTGGTCGAAAACGAAATTCCCCCTTGTTGATACCGTGTGCAAACTAGTGGGTCGTGTGAAAAAGTCAATCCTCAAGATTATTGGAGGACGAGAGCAGTACCTGAGAATAACAATCAATACATGTTTTTATAAGCAACGGCTTTCAAGAAATTTTATCTGCACCTCCAGAAAATTAAGAAACCATGATAAATAGAAGAGGTCAAGTTCCAAGTTAATAAATATTTTTCAAATGCATTCTTCATTCAAATTCTACAGTTTCCTTTCAGTTAGCCTAATTGAGAATTTAAACTTACTTGCATGCTATTGAACCAATTCTTCCTTTATGTTATGTTATGTTACTTTGAATGAAGAAAAGTTCTTGTAAAATCAATATTTCAACAATAAGACGGTTAATTTAACCAAATTGAAAAAGTAAAGGCCACGATACCAGCGTCGATTGTCGGATCCGAAGATGCTTGCGGTGATGAAAAAATGAATAAATTTAAAGGCAGAAACACCGCAATACGACAAAAGACAACAGCAAATATGATTAATATATTTTTTGCCAATATTTCGTCCTGCCATGCAGGACTTCCTCAGGGCTGTAATGTGACAGTTATAATAAAAATTTGAATCGTTATTATTATCATTATATCGCAGTTAGTTTCCTACATTGCACTAACATAATCATTATTATTATTATTATCATCATCATCACCATTATTATTATCACCATCACCATTATTATCCTTATTATTTTGATTAGCATCATCATCATTACTACATACATTACATAACCGTTGTAAACCTAACCCATATAACCTCTGCGTAGCCATCATATCTAACCAATCACGTGTTATTTCTCCTTTTCAAATCACTGTACATATTCAAATTTTTATTATAACTGTCACATTACAGCCCTGAAGAAGTCCTGCATGGCCGGACGAAATATTGGCAAAAAATAAATTAATCATATTTGCTGTAATTTAAACAATTTTGCTTACCTCAGTTCAAATCAACACAACAAGTCAGACGACCACAGACACTGCGTGACAATAAGCGAACAACCAGCTGAAAAATTTCTTAGCAGTGCCAACCACCAGCTCAGTTTACGGCAAGTTTTGTTTACTGGCCATAGCAACGGGCTCTGACCACGGCAACGTGTAACGCGCTTGTGAGAAAAGTGAACAATGGAGTTAGAAAACTTTCTTACCCCTAAAGTTTTTCTAGTTACAGGGATTTTTAAATTCTAACGCATGTCAGTGTTGACCAATCAAAAATCACGCTGTCTGATTCCCTGTGGCCAGGTCATGTGACAGTTGATCTCGTGTTACATGAACACCGGAATTTGAAACCACAAAGTTATTCATACGTCATCTTGACCTTGAGAGGACTGACTCTGTGTACTGCTGGGTCACGGTACGGTTCTAGGACACTCTCTGTACTGGGTCACAGGACACCAATTACTCTACACTACTGGGAATAACACACTTCCTACAAGGTAGGCGCCCTTGGATAAACCTGTTGGGTCATGAGTGCCAAATATAGGTCTAATTATCGATAAGAGCTTCTTCTTAAAAACAGCAACAGACGGTACGGACATTGTTGTCATATTTGGTACCAAAGGAATCATATTTGACACTATTGGTCAATGGAACGGTCAAAATTGGTCTAGCTAAGCGTTACCCCCCCCCCCCCCTCCCCCCCCCCCGTGTGAAAACCACAAGAAACAAGGCCAAGAGGTGAATAAAACTTGCCTGTGTATAAACAGAGACATTCGTAATTCAACTTAAGCAAATTCAATATGGATTAACTTGCTGAAAAGTGTTTTGAGAGCCGAAGCAACTTCATCCCACAGCTAGCAATGTTTCTTATGAAAACAGCTGTCCTGCTTTTATTCCTTCGTTTTCCTTCTCAAACTTTACCAGACTTGGACTCCCGATCCAATCCTCTTTTCTAGCAAGGGGTAAAAAGTCTATCTTAAATATATCTGTGAGCAGAAAACTTGAGTAGGGAACACAGGCCAGCCATTTGTAAACCACAGACCTCCTCAAATGACTTCAAATCCATCTCTACGTCAAGTTTTCACAATATTTGACTGGAAAAGGACTTACAGAAATGCAGGATTTGAAATTTTCTCCGATTTGGTTTATCGGATTATAATCGTAAATTAAGGTGACCATACCGCATCTCAAAAGATAGCCAAGCCTTTTAGTTAAACAGTGATAAAAACAAAGCATTTTTGAATAAATTTCGACTTCAGAAAGCTTGCTATAATCCAGCTCATGGTGTTTTTTGGTTCACCCGGTACCTCAGATACCGCCAAGTAGTGCGACTTTGATCAGTAATAGATGTTTTTTCTTCTTAATTCCAATCAGAAATGACGAAAGGTCGCACAACTGTTCTTGCTGGGAATGAATGCATCAAACATTTGATAAACAAGGAGGAAGCAACACTTTTGTGCTATCTTTTAAAAATGTACCCTGGGTACCAGCCTCTCTAACATAAAATACCCATGGTATTAAAAATGATAATAATGATAACAATAATAATAATAATAACAATGATATCAATAAAAGGCATTTATATTGCGCCATTTATCCACACGGCTCAAAGGCGCATTACATAATTTACAAAACAAATAGGGTGATATAATATACAATATTAAAAAGGATGCTAAAAATTGTTGGTTACATAAAATCTATCTAAGATATTCTTGAAACAGATGTGTTTTCAGTCTACACTTAAAAGTGTCAAGAGAATCCGTTGCCCGCAATGAGTATGGCAGTCATGTTCCAAACATGAGAAGGGGCTGTAAATGCACGATCTCCAGCGGTCACTAGCTTTGTCGTTTATATTTTGAGAGTCTAGTCATCATCTTTCCTTCATTTCCAGTCATAAGGTGAAAGTGAGATCAAAGCTGCTCCACAAATCGGCAGATTTAGATTCCCAGTGGGGTACTCCCTAACTTTCATATCGTGGGATCCATGCAAGTGTGTCTTTCCGGACCCTTAAAACTCGACTCCCAAAATTGCTAGATGTTTCTGGTTCTGCGCGAGACCACAAATATAGCCAGTTATTCCCGATCTATTCACAGATGAACACTAGAGCAAAATGTGGGCGTACGAATGATTGAATGGGCAACTTCAACGAATTTCGACTTATTGCAAGATCCTGCCTTTTCAGATTCATGGACCCAAAATAATAATTATATTTATGTTGCTATCCTGTTGAAATTATTCGTTTGTTGGTTTTAGTGATCAATGCTAGGATTTCTGAGTAAAAATACGTTTGTTTAGCTTCAGCACATTTTTTATACCGCATTCACACTGACAGACTTAAAACAGCGTTACCTCAACCACGTTGAATTTCAGCCAATAACATGCGCTCAATTTGTTGAACTGACCAATCAGAAAGCCCCATTCGATAACATGGTTTAGCTTAAAGGCAGTCTGTGACGCGTTTGACTCGGTGATAATTGCAATACAAAGTAAAGGAGAATTGAATGGCTGCTGATCCTCCTGACTCTCTACGGCCGCAGAAAATGATAGCAATTAGCCCTCTTTTATTTCAAATATGCAAATCCACAAAGACATCCATTGTGTTGAGCTCTGTCTTTATTAGAGCCAATCAGATGCACGACAGACCGCCTTTAAGCTGGTTTAACTTGCATATGTGAAGGGGATATTAGAAAGAAGTGAAAATCTAAATGCTGTTGTTCAAAGTTTACCTTTAGTTAATTGTTCGAAAAAATTGAATCAAATAAATGTAGGTATCAGGATAAGGACTCTTGCTGATCAACGCTAGCAGCTAATGGTAACAGCATTTCTTTGCAATTTTCATTTGTAGAATCTTGGTCGTAATAGCATTGGACCAAATGGCTGTAAATGGATGTTTGAAATGCTGCACGTTAACACCGGGTTGAGAGAATTAGATTTGTCATCGAATGAATTTGGCGATAAGATTGGTAACTACATAGCAGATGCCCTGAGGGTAAGCACAGCCCTATGCAAAAGTGAGCAAAAGTCTTGAAGGGCTAATAGGATCATTCCACATTTTTGATAACATGCTCTTCTATATAATCAAAATCAAATGTAACCACGATCATGATTACGATTTTTTAATCTTATCTTAGTCAGAAGCTAAGATATGCAAAGGAAATATGAGATACACTTTGGTAGATTTATGTGAACATTTTCATCGAACTTTATGTGAAGTATACTGGGGGCTACAGGGAGGTCACAGAAGGGAGAAGGACAGGTTTTCGTCTTTCCTAATATAGTCCGGTGGCTGGAGGGGGGGGCATCACCACCCGAGCGGAGAATTTACCAGACCTAGCTTATCCAGACCAGTTGTTTGCGTAGATTTTGATTCTGGGTGGTGATCAGCCATTTGAGGGGGCTTTTTCGAGATATAGGGGGTCATAGGTTAAAAAATGAGGGAAAATCATAATTCTTTGCCTATTATAATATATAACGATAGAAAGCTGAGTACAATGATCTCAATCAACGCTATTTACTTGGAAAGTTTGGCTTGGCCTGACCCCCAGTATTGTATGATCTACCAAATTGCAGTTAAAGACAACATAAGCTTCATTATTCCATCATCAACACGAAAGGCCACAACTTACAACTACGGTGGTGCAGGAACCCTCTGCCTTGCCTCTTCTCGATAAGCAAACAGAATTACGCAAGGTACGGTAGCTTCTTCTACTGAAAATTGTGACATCTCAATGAAACTCATCCTGGAGGTACATGAAGAAAAAATTGCTAACAAAGGGATTCTCCGTTGGCAGCAATGGGCACAACATTAGCCAGTCAATTCATGTAGCTGGTGAGCAAACGTACATGCGAAGTTCCTACACAGCGGTCTTTTTTGTTGAGATGAATGTTTTTTTATGTGAATGTGTTTTATTGGGGGAAGCAACTTATTTGTGTTTTAATCCAGTATTGGATTATGGCTATAACTCGGTATATCTATATCAGGAGGATCTTGACCTTTATTTCTGAAGTATAGATAAACCAGTACAGAAAAAAGTATGACGATTAAAGTTTGACGAGCTGTAGCAAGAAAAACATCCATTTTCATTGCCTAAATATGGTTTGACAGTTTTAAAATAGAAAATAAAGTTTTTAGATTCAAGCATGTTCCAAAAAAGGGAAAGCCAAACAACACTTTTAATATAGCGAGATTAATAAGTCATTGTTTCATTTCGTTCATCAAAAATTAAGTAACTCATCTTCTGCATGCATGCAGAATGAAATACTTTCCTCACCAAAATATTTCCCATGTTAAAAGGGTTTTGAATAGACTATAACAAGCGAGATTGGTTGATTCACTGCTGTCCCTTGCAGAAATTGAGAAAAAGGCTAATACTGCAAGGAAATTCTTAGGAGCGAGAGAGATGAAAAAGTCTGAAGAGCGAATGATGAAGTTGTTGAGGCTCTGAAGGAGGATCTCATCATTCCATTTCACAATGCATTGGACAAGCAGAAGTTGTTCCATCTCTTTTCTGAAAGAATGCACGCTCAAAGCCGAAGTTTCAGAGCGACTCGCGAGGCACCACTATCCAAAAGAAAACTGACTGCAAAAGCAAGCAGTTTGACTGCTTGTTCTAATGTATTTGGGACATTTATAGTTGATTGGATGGTGACGATACAATAATGAGCATAGCACGACTGATTGAAAGGGATAGTCTCGTCAGCTATGATAGTAGAGGACAAAGCTGTATCCATCAGTTTGCTTTGGTTGTTTTCTTTTCGCGCCATCACAGGTTACAATTGCAAGAGGAAGGACAGGGCCTTTTTATGTCCGTTCGTGATTGCTCCTTACAGATGTTGCGATAAGGATGCCTAAAAATGTCTCTTTGTACCGTGACGTCTCGCGAGTCGCTCTGTAACTTCGGTTTTGAGCGTGTGGTCTTTTAGAAAAACGAGTGAACAAATTCTGCTTTTCCAGTGCATTGTGAAATGGATTGGTGAGATAGCCTCAACTACTTCATAACTCGCTCTTCATACTTTTTCCTCTCTCTTGCTCCTAAGAATTTCCTTGGAGTAGCCATTTTGTCAATTTCTGCAAGGGACATCAGTGAATCAAACAATCTTTCTTGTTATAGTCTATTCAAAGCCATTTTAGCATGGGGACTTTCCTGATGTGTAACTCTGTGTGAATCCTCATTCAGCGAGACGAGCAAAAACGATATCGGCCATTTTGTTATTCATATATCATCAAATTCAACATTGTACAAGATAAGACAAGATAACAATCTACGAGAAAACAAAAACAAATAAATTACATATCTGGCCTAAATTACATATCACACACAAATCGAAACGAATACGCAATACAATTCATACCAGTTTGGCCTGAACATGCTCCAATGTCTCAATCACGGCGGCTTCTTGACTTCATTGACACGCCCCTCGAGCCAAAGTCTCTAAACTAACAACGACAACAGTAACACCTAAACTAACAACAACAACAGCAACACCAAAAACAACCACAACGCCTTCACAGCGGCTACATGATGAGTAAAGCTTTTATTCCACATGCATGCAGACGATGAGTTACTTAATTTTTGATAAACGGAATGAAGAAATGAGTAATTAATCTCGCTATATTGGCAGTGTTGTTGCCATTGGTATCGAAACTTTGGTTTCTCCTTTTTTTTGGAATATGCCTGAATCTAAAAACTTTATTTTCTACTTCAAAGACTGTCAGACCATATTCAGGCAATGAAAATGGATGTTTTTCTTACTACAGCTAGTCAAACTTTAATCGTCATACTTTTTTCTGTACTGGTTTATCTATACTTTAGAAATAAAGGTCAAGATCCTCCTGATATAGATATACCGAGTTATAGCCATCATCAAATACTGGATTAAAACACAAATAAGTTGCTTCCCCCAATAAAACACATTCACATAAAAAAACATTCATCTCAACAAAAATTAAGACCGCTGTGTAGGAACTTCGCATGTATGTTTGCTCACCAGCTACATGAATTGACTGGCTAATGTTGTGCCCATTGCTGCCAACGGAGAATCCCTTTGTTAGCAATTTTTTCTTCATGTACCTCCAGGATGAGTTTCATTGAGATGTCACAATTTTCAGTAGAAGAAGCTACCGTACCTTGCGTAATTCTGTTTGCTTATCGAGAAGAGGCAAGGCAGAGGATTCCTGCACCACCGTAGTTGTAAGTTGTGGCCTTTCGTGTTGATGATGGAATAATGAAGCTTATGTTGTCTTTAACTGCAGTTTGGTAGATCATACAATACTGGGGGTCAGGCCAAGCCAAACTTTCCAAGTAAATAGCGTTGATTGAGATCATTGTACTCAGCTTTCTATCGTTA
Source organism: Aurelia coerulea (assembly GCA_039566865.1). NCBI lineage: Eukaryota > Metazoa > Cnidaria > Scyphozoa > Semaeostomeae > Ulmaridae > Aurelia > Aurelia coerulea. The sequence goes on from CM076945.1 coordinate 19,765,123, forward strand.
TATATTATAATAGAACAATGGTCAGCTGTGCTGGCTAAGTCTAAACTAGTAGGATGATTCTGCCCATAAAATGTTTTTCAGCCCCAAACGCGCCTAAAGCGCCCCCCTCAAAGCAGGAACATGCCCTTAACTACCAAATACATTTACAGAGATATATCTGATGCTAAATATCCATTTGTAACCGAGCTATAACAATATTTTAATTGAGAAGCAAAGAATTATGATTTTCCCTCATTTTTTAACCTATGACCCCCTATATCTCGAAAAAGCCCCCTCAAATGGCTGATCACCACCCAGAATCGAAATCTACGTAAAAAACTGGTCTAGATAAGCTAGGTCTGGTAAATTCTCCGCTCGGGTGGTGATGCCCCCCTCCAGCCACCGGACTAATATTAAGCGCATAATTTTGGCTCATAGTTACTCTCACTTTATTGACAAATTCAATAGTCTATCGTTTGACAGTGCAGATCACGTGCGTGGTAATCGAGAGAGAAAACGAAGAAAGTGGTCACTGGAGGGGTACGGTTGCCTAAAACATTATTTTCTGTTTAGAAAAACGAGAAGTTGGTTTGGTTGAATCTCAGTGACAGTAACCTTGGAGAAAAATTTGGAGTGGCATTAGGACCAGCCATAAGTAAGCCTATTACTTCTTTCAGACATCTTCAGCTTCAGATATCTTTACATTTTTTGTCATAGACAAAACGAATTGAAATAATCTAGTCACGGTTCACTACTATATGAAAACGGACATATATATTTTTGTCATAAATTAGTTGTGATACAGGGTGTCCTAAAATAATGTATTGGCATTTGCCAAGATGTGCTATAATGAATCATGCACCAATTTGAATGAAATACCAAGCATTTCGTAGCAGAGAGTATACCTTAGATGTATAAAGCACTTTTATTAAAATCTATCATACCATTTCAGAATTACAGCTTGTGTTGCTTGAGAATAGTTTTTAGCATACTTAAAAGGGAAGACAATTTCGATCATGTTTTCCCCAAGTTTCAGCTTAAAATAATGAAAGCGGAGATGGTTATCCTCGAAGGAAATAAACCTAACGACAAAAATTTGCCCCTTACTTGTAAATGTACCGGGCATCGTCTCAGAAAAAGTGTACAGGTCCAGTGACGAGAATTTAGCTTTAACCAATGGCTAATTAATTTCACGCTTTTTCTCAATTGTTAACTCTTGAGCATAGATTACCTGGCTTGTTGATATTGGTGCTTTGGGTGCTGAAATATTTATTTTGAAAGCTGAAATTAATTTGCTGTCACCTCCAAAACAGAACTTTGGCATTTTGGCCTGAGCAAATTCTTGAATCTTCAAAGAAATGATTCTAAGGTTGTATTCAAATTAATTATATCTAAATTCATTTAAATTGACAATGCGCCCCAAAATGCTTTCCTTTCATCAGTCCACAACATCAAGAAATGATTTACCCATGTCATTTGTCGGCACATTTGAATATTTGGGATCAAATTCAAACTCATTGATTGTGAATTACAGAAGTGTGAAATAAGGAATCAAAGAGGTTATATGGCGCAACTGCACGGAACTTGTGAGGACCTTTGCACTATCACCTTGTGTGATCACAGACAACATGTGAAGCAACTACCGGGTGAGTCAAAAGAAAGAATCCCTGTTTGAAAGATCACAAATCCCTCGATATCTAGACAATAATGTTGGCAAATATTTCATTCAATAGTGAACATGTTTAAATACATTCTAAATGCTTCCTACAGATCTAGGAAGCCCCTCCAAGAAACTTAAAAAAACTGCATAAAATCACGACCAAATTCTTCACATGTCTATGCCATATATCAATGACTTGTACATGCTTTGGTAGGTTTTATCCTTTTGCGAGATGAAAATGTCATTCCTGGGGTAAAACAACATTATTCCGGACGATTTCATCTTCCCAAGAGGATAAAACATGTTAGAATGTGTTGAACTCATTGAGATAAAGCAGAAAGCTCGGGAAATTTTGGTCTTTGTTTTGAGCCTGTTTTGAAGATTTCTCGAAATTCTCGAAAGGGCTTTCTGGAGAAAATCCCTCATAATTTCAGAATGGAGTGACTGATTTCAGTCAGGTAAATATCAAGGTCCATTTTAACATGTCTGCTGTTAAATGGTATGTTTCCCAATACCATCATCTTGATTTTCAGGGAATGGTGATTTTTCAAACAGGGATTCTATTTATTGACTCACCCGGTGTTACTTTGAGATGATACAGTCGTGGCCAAAAATTTAAGACCACATTTTTGTCAATAACATTTCTTGGCGTAACGAAATTGAACCCTACCGCTCTATCTATTTTACTTTCTGGGAGTTAGTTTGGGTCAAATTCCCATGTAAATTCCGAATTTCGATGTTGTTTTTTGAATTTCTGTGACATTTCGGTATGACGTCACAATGATATCAATAGAAATTCTCGGAAATTGTAGTGGTCCTGCTGAAAAGGGTGAGACCAAAAAATTGTGTTACTCAGCTGGATTTTATATCAATCTATGAACAATTCATTTCTATGATTTGTCTGAAAAATATCGAAGCCCCACAAAGAATATTGCTTCAGGGAAAATTGTAGTGGAGTGCTTTCAATCCACAGCTACGGCTATAAGTTTAAGACCAGCCTTTGATTTTTGTTTGATGTAACAAATCACATAGTTATTCGAATTAATGTTCAAGAATTATTTCATTATTCGAATTATCGAATATCATAGGCTCTTATCCTATAAGCACAGAATATTGTTCATGCTTTTACAAGGGTGGTCTTAAACTTATGGCCATAGCTGTGGACTGAGGGTCCTTTTTTCTATTCATTTCAAATATTCACAATAAATCTTATTTTCTACTGTACTTATCAAATCACGATACACCACCACAGGGACGACACCAAGGGGAGCAAAAGACAATGACTATCCTATGGCCAAAACATAAAGACACGCAACATTAAACTACATACAACTAAGCTACGAACGATGAAAAAACTAGATACACTACTTACAAAGTTACTCTACTAATTACTCTACTTACAAAATTACTCTACAATACATAAAAGCTAAAAAACTGGTTATGGTGGTTGTGGCACTCGTAGTGTAGCTTGAGATTTTCTAATCAAGTCGACCAGTTTGATGGATAAAATTTAAGGTTAAGAGAAGTATGCTTTCATTAGGAAGGCTCTTATCACCATACAATAAAACGTGCACCAAAGCCTCATTTGAATCATTGATATATCCATTTGGTTGTAAAAGAGCTAACACTCCAGTGAGAAGATCTCTTCGTGGTACTTGAAAGGAGGGATTTCGGATTTCACTATAATTTCCGAAAATTTCTATAGATTGCATTGTGATGTCATAGCAAAATGGTGTGGAACTTCGATAAACAACACCAACATTCGGAATCTATATGGGAAGTTGACTTAAATAAACTCCAAGAGAGTAAAATAGGCAGGGCGGTAGGGTTCGATCTTGTCATGCCAATAAACGCTGCTGACGAAAAATTTGTCTTATATTTTGGCCGTGACTGTGGTATAATGCCACGCTCTGATTTATTTCGCTGCTACAACTGTGAATTAAATATATCATTTTTATATCTTTTAAGCTGTAAATGACGCTTTAGAATATGTGGATCTCAGTTGGAATCAGATTCGTGGAAAGGGTGCTGCTGATATTGGTGCTGGATTATGGGTGACATTTAATGTTTATCGTAGCTTCGTTACTTCCCTTTAGCGGCAGAATGGGCTAGACAAATCTTAACTATTTTGCTTCATGCGCTACTTTTGAACAGAATTACTACTGTTTGTTTAACGAGAAGTAGAAGGAATTGTAAATCAGAACTGGATCCCTGTCATTTCAGTTCATTTGAACCCCAGGGTTTACTTATGATAGCATAGATACTCTGTTTCTCTCGCTAATTGTTGCAGTGTACGATCCTAAAACTTGTATCCTTTGAAACAACCTCTCTGGCTCTCTCTCTGGATTCAGAAATTCAAATTGATGGTTATGATATCTATCGTGATGATAGGAATACCAGCGGTGGAGGTGTGGCGGTCTATGTTAACAAGACTGTTCGTCATTTTCATAGGTCAGACATCAAAGACCCAAAATTAGAAATAGTTGGGGTTGAGATTACACCTCTGCACGCAAAAAACTTCATAGTCCTTTGTTGGTATAGACCCCCAACGTCGGATAATGACAAGGAAACATTTGAAGCCCTTACAAACTTGCTTTCAAAACTTGATGCAGAGGGGAAAGAAATTTATCTGATGGGGGATACCAATTGTGACTTTAAAAAGCCAAACGAAGGCCCTGCGAGACAGTTAAATTCAATTTACAGAGAGTTCCAGTTTGAGCAGCAAATAAAAGAGCCCACAAGAGTTGCTAGTGTTGTTAATGAGGATGGATCAACTCGAGTAACAAAAACATTGATCGATCACATAGCAACTAACCGCCCCAGTTATATTTTAAGTGCGGAGGTACTAAAAATCGGTATGACCGATCATTACCTTCCATTCATCCAACGAAAGATTAATGCTAAGAGGCTCTTGAATAAACGAACAAAATTTATAGAAACTCGAAGCTTAGCCAATTATCAAAAGGACCTCTTCTTAAGTGATCTAGCATCAATAGATTGGGACTTAGCTTTTGAAGCTGCCGCTGGTGACCCTAACATCATGGTGCGCTCTTTTCATGATCTTTTCGGCTCAATTCTTGAGGTGCATGCTCCATTAAAACGTAGGAAAGTTTCGAGTAACAACACCCCCTGGATTTCACCCTTAATCAAGAATTTGATGAGAGAGCGTGACCAGGCAAAGAAAAGAGCCGAAAAAGATCATAACGTATGGCCTAGGTATAAGAAACTGAGGAATAAGGTAACAAGTGAGCTACGAAACAGTGTGCAAGATTACTATCACAATTTAATCGAAGAAAACTCAGGTAATCCAAAAGCGATGTGGAAAACGATAAATAAAGTGTTAAACAAATGTAAAACTTCCGCTCCCTTAAATGCAGTCACACTGAAGGGTCGAGAGTATGTTCGTCCAGATGAAATAGCTGAAGCCTTCAATGAGCATTTTGTGACCATTGGGCCTAAGCTTGCAAGCAAAATTGAGGCACCTACTGATGCCGACCCAATGGCTTACGTGCGAGATGTGGTGAAAGACAAATGTCTCCCGAAATTCTTGTTCAAACATGTTGAAGTATCTTATGTCAAGCAAGAGATAAACAAACTGAAGACCTCAAAATCGCCAGGTCCAGATAAAATACCTATTAAAATACTAAAAGACGCTGTGGAGATTGTAAGCGGGCCTTTGACAACAATCTTTAATAGATCCCTCGACACTGGCATTTTTCCAGACCTTTGGAAACTGGCAAGAGTGGCACCAATCTATAAGGCAGGTCAAAAATCAGAGCTAACAAATTACAGACCAATCTCTGTCGTTTCGATACTGTCAAGATTGCTGGAAAAGGTGGCCCATGATCAACTCTTTTCTCATATGAAAGATTGTGGTCTTCTTTCAGACAACCAATTCGCATTCCGTAAATTACATAACACGCAAACATCGATACTGAACATAACAGAGACTTGGTTCAGGAACATCAATGAGCAAAAAACGAATGTAAGCGTATTTTTAGATCTAAAAAAAGCCTTTGATACCGTCGACCATGATGTTCTGTTATCGAAGTTATCAGCCTATGGAGTCACTGATCTTGCACACGGTTGGTTCACTTCATACCTTGCCGGGAGAGAGCAGTATTGTTATGTAGAAGGTAAATCGTCAAACAAGCGTTTAGTACAGTGTGGAATACCACAGGGGTCGTGTTTGGGTCCCTTACTTTTCATCATTTATATGAATGATTTTGAAAAATGTTTGAAAAAATCTAAACCAAATATGTACGCGGATGACACGAGCATTTCTTATGCCTCCATGGAGATCAACGAGCTCTTTAATGACATAAAGGGCGAACTTGATCTTGTATCATCCTGGATGAGGCAAAACAAACTTAGCCTAAATGCTGAAAAAAGCGAATTTATGTTGATAGGGCATCCAAAACAATTGAACAGAGCCAAAGATTTCCCTGACCTCGAAGTAGAAGATCAAAAATTATGCAGAGTTCAAAAAACAAAATATCTAGGTGTCATAATAGACGAAAGCATGAATTGGGAAGAACAACTCAAAACCGTAAAGCGAAAGATAAAAAACGGTTTGGGGGCGATGTTTAAACTCAAAAACATCCTTTCCCAGAAACAATTGGCAACTGTTTATCGAGCATTAATTGAAAGCCATCTGAGATATTGCAGTGTCATTTGGGGATGTCTGTCAAACACAAAACTGGAATCCCTACAGAGGTTGCAAAACAGGGCACGCAGACTAATCGAATGCGCAAGGCACAAAGATGGCTGGGTATGTGATTGGCTCGATGTACGCAATCTAATAAAATATGACAGGCTAATTACTACATACAAAATTAACAATGGACTCTGCCCAGAGAACCTCAAAAATAAATTCACTCCTAGGTCGAATATTTCGAGATATAACACAAGAAAAATTGATGATTTCGAAATTCCTCGGCTTCGTCTTGAATACTGCAAAAAGTCTTTTGGATACCAGGGAGCAAGTACCTGGAACGAGATCCCGAAGCATATACGAGACTCTGCAACATTGAGCTCCTTTAAAGTAAGATTAAGGGAGTTCTTGAGGTAGAGCGACGCAAACACAACCCCTTGGAAGAGCAGCTTTATTTTTTTTGTTTAGATTAATATTCATATTTACTTTGAAGTGCTGATAGGGTATTGTGTCTAAATAAGAATAAAATGAAAAAATGAATCTCTTCCCCCCCCCAATTTACAACTGAGAGGTTGTCAACGATCAATAAACTAACTTGACCTTAGTTGTCTTCGGTTGCCCCCTTTTGCTTCCAGTCCCTAAGGTACTAGCATGATAGGGTTTTCCATCTTTCTGAGAGACAAAAACTGAAATAAAAGATGTCTCAAATGTTTCAAGATGTTTTGTGAATAGCTATTGCATCTTTCTTTGGAATGAACTGCTTTGCAACGAATTTTCGGTACTTTGCTACCGGGTGTCCCAATAAAAATGCTCGCGTTTGAAAAATTGCAAAAATTCGACTGTCCAACTTATTTAAAATTTTTCTATCTTATCTCCTTTATCTATGATTCAAAATTGCTTAAGGTTGGTAAAATGTTTGTTTTCATTACTTAAGCCTGGTTTCCATTAAATCGCAAAGTGTCGCAAGTGTCGCAAGTGTCGCAAGTGTCGCAGAGTGTCGCATAATTTTGGTTTGCTGAACTCTGCGACTCTCTGCGACAGGACGTTTCCATTGGTCGCAGAGTGTTGCAGAATTTCGGTGCCATGTTTCAAAGACAATAAGGCGGGAATTTTGGAAACAGACCAACATCACGAGACTCTTTTGTTCTGGGATCGCAATTGGTCGCAGAACTCTAGGACAGGTGTTTCCATTGATCGCAGAGTGTCGCAGAGTGTCGCAAAAAGTCGCAAAGTGTCGCAGGGATAGAAAATTTTCTATCTCTGCGACACCGATCGCAGAGTGTCGCAGACGGTCGAAACATTTTAGTACAGCAGTTTCCATTCGTCGCAATGTGTTGCAGAACCAAAATTCTGCGACACATGCGACACTTGCCACACTTTGCGATTTAATGGAAACCATGCTTTAAAGGGTACGAAGAAACGCATTTAAAAAGATCATTCTGAGCTATACTCAATCAGCAACATCATTCATCTTGCCTCAGAGACATTATATTATAGTGAGATTTTGCATGTCCCTTCAAGTCTACAATAATCCACAAAATGTGAAAAGGGGTGGTGTTGGGCTTTATGTCAAAGACTCTCTTCCTTCAAGAGAACGGTCTGACCTCGTGACTCTTCCGGAATGTTTTGTGCGCGAAGTCCAAATCAATAGGAAACAATACTTCTTTGCCGTAATTTATAGAAGCCCGAGCCAAAATCAAACTGAGTTCGATGATTTCACCATGAACTTCGAATTGTTATTATCTAAAATGGCTGCTGAAAATCCTTTCTGTGTCATCATCACCAGTGATTTCAATTGTCGATCTTCTCAGTGGTGGGAAAATGAAATAGAAAATAATGAGGGAAAGCATTTTGAGCCATTAACGTCCGACCTTGGTCTTTACCAATTGATTTCTGAACCAATTCATTTGATGGGTGATTCTAAATCTTGCATCGACTTAATTTTTACTGATCAGCCTAATCTTTTTATCGAATCCGGTGTCCATTCCTCACTACACGAGCAATGTCACCATCAAATCATTTATGGAAAATTAGCTGTCTCTAATCTAGCCCCACCCCCCTACACTCGCAGAATCTGGTATTATGATAAGGCTGATGAGGTCGGTATTAAGAAGAGTGTTGAAATGTTCCGATGGGTGGAATATTTGGAAAACATATGTCCTAATGAGCAAGTTCAATTACTGAACGATGTCCTTTTGAATATTTTCTCAAATTTTATACCCAATAAAGTAAAAGCAATTAAACCGAGCCAGGCACCATGGATAACGCAACATGTCAAGAATTTTCTGCGGAAAAAGAATCATGCGTATAAAAGCTTTGTTAGGAGAGGTCAGCCCGGTGACAAGCTTGAGGAAATAGAAACTATGATCTCAAAATGTTCAAAAATGATCGAGGATGCAAAGTGACGGTACTTTTTTTTTAAAAGCGGATAATACCTTAGCGAATCCTGGAACAGGCCGCAAAACATACTGGTCATTACTTAACACTGTTCTAAACAAGGCCAAGATTCCTATAATACCACCTCTCTTAGAAAATGGGATATTCGTGATGGATTTTACTGAAAAGGCCCAAATATGTAATGATTACTTCATCCTTCAGTGCACAACGATCGACACAGGTAGTGACATCCTACGACATATTCCGGTAAAAGCTACACTGTTGACTGAATTTCATTTGTCCGATGAAAAGATACTGAAAATTATTAGATCACTCAATCCTAATAAAGCGCATGGCTGGGATGAAATATCTGTAAGGATGATAAAAATGTGTGATTCTGCATTGGTTGTTCCTTTGAAGATAATATTCATAAACTGTTTGAGAAGCGGTACATTTCCAGATATATGGAAACATGCAAACGTTGTGCCTGTTCACAAAAAGAACGAGAAAAACATAAAAAGGAATTATCGTCCAATTTCTCTGCTTCCAATCTTTGGAAAAATTCTCGAAAAACTCATTTTTGACTCTCTGTATTCTTATCTTGTTTCATCTGAATTACTAAATCCTAATCAATCAGGATTCCGTCCCGGTGACTCGACAATCAATCAGCTAATCTCGATAACACACACAATATTTACAGCGTTTGATTGCAATCCTCCTCTTGATGTTCGCTCTGTGTACCTTGATATTTCTAAAGCATTTGACAGGGTATGGCATGATGGGCTAACAGGGGCGCACATTCAAATTTTGTTTGGGGGGGTGTCAACATGCTCTGGACCGACTAAATTTTTCGGACCGACTGAACGTATAGCAAGCTGCGGTGTGGCCAGGGTAAATTAAATGGAGGTATTGAAACGAGGGGGTCCCCAGGAAAATATTCGGGGCTACGCCCTTTATTTTGGCTTAGAATGCATCTCCCAATATCATGCTTGCCTTTAGCGACAAGGAAACCTGGATCGTTTTGTGACAATTATGCTATAAATCAGCGCACGTGGAAAATTTTTGAAGACAGATCCCTTACTTTGGCTTAGAATGCATCTCCTAATATCATGCTTGCCTTTAGCGACAAGGAAAACTTGATCGTTTTGTTACAATTATGCTATAAATCAGCGCACGAGGAAAATTTTTGAAGACAGATCCCTTACTTTGGCTTAGAATGCTTCTCCTAATATTATGCTTGCCTTTAGCGACAAGGAAACCTTGACCGTTTAGTGACAATTATGCTATAAAGCATCGCACGAGGAAAATTTTTGAAGACAGATCCCTAACTTTGGCTTAGAATGAATCTCCCAATATCATGCTTGACTTTAGCGACAAGGAAACCTTTATCGTTTTTGACATTTATGCTATAAATCAGCGAACGAGGAAAATTTTTGAAGAAAGATCCTTTACTTTGGCTTAGAATGCCTCTCCCAATATCATGCTTGCCTTTAGTGACAAGGAAACCTTTATCGTTTTTGACATTTATGCTATAAATCAGTGAACGGGGAAAATTTTTTGAAGAAAGATCCTTTACTTTGGCTTAGAATGCATCTCCCAATATCAAGCTTGCCTTTAGCGACAAGGAAACCTTGACCGTTTAGTGACAATTATGCTATAAAGCATCGCACGAGGAAAATTTTTGAAGACAGATCTCTTACTGTGGCTTATAATGAATCTCCCAATATCATGCTTGACTTTAGTGACAAGGAAACCTTTATCGTTTTTGACATTTATGCTATAAATCAGCGAACGAGCAAAATTTTTGAAGAAAGATCCTTTACTTTGGCTTAGAATGCATTACGGACTTGGAGTTTTAAGTATAGGCGTAATCTTAAGAACAACGACTTCTTCACCGGCAGCCTAGCAAAAGCGACTTGTTTTAGTGTGTTTGTCCTCTAAGAAGGTTTCCCCTTATGATCATAGTGTCAGCAGTGTTAGCTTTTGGTAGAAGCGTTTACCACTTTGATGGATAATATTTGTAACCCATGTCTCCTTTCTTCTTTGGGATTCATACACAAGTGTCTGTTTTCCAACGCCACATAACTACTACCACCGGCACCCCAGTGCCAGATTAGAAATTTTGAGTATTTGTAACAGCATTGTTCCTTGGGACAATCTTTGCACAACAAACACCTTCCATTTTGTGTTAGACCGCTTTTTAAAAGCCAATGATTGCTTGCCCCTAAAAATGGAAGCCTGTGCAATTTTTGTAATGCATCTAAGAAATTTTTTAAAATGCCATCTTCTGCTTTGGCTTAGAAAGACTCTCCTAGTTATTGTCAAGCACTTCTTGTGAATATTCTAACTGTCGTCATGGGTCGACTTTTGCCCAAAAGATTTAAAATCGGACCAACTTTGATTCAAACTATTGTGGACCTTTCGAGCTTCGTCGTGGTTGGTCGGTCCATGAAAAATTCGGTCCACGAAGTCGGTTCACGAAGTTGGTCCATCCGACTTTGCGTGGACCGACTTTTCCTTTTTGAGAAAATTTTTGGACCGACTCAGAAATTATTGGGGGGGTGTCTCACCCCCCCCACACCCCCCCTAATGTGCGCCCCTGTGGGCTAATCTATGAATTAAAGCGTTACGGTGTCTCCGGACAACTTCTAAGTCTTATCAAAGATTTTTTTAAAAATCGCAAACAGATAACTGTACTGAATGGACAGAGCTCGAGTTGGGGAGATGTTTCAGCAGGAGTGCCCCAGGGTTCTATTCTGGGCCCTTTATTTTTCTTGGTCTACATTAATGATCTAACAGCAGACTTGAAGTGCAATGTTAAACTTTTTGCTGATGATACATCACTTTTTACTATCGTGCAAGACTCAAATACAGCTGCCAGTGACATGAACCATGACTTAGAGTTGATCAGTAAATGGGCTCATGACTGGAGGATGTCTTTTAATCCTGACCCTCAAAAGCAAGCAGTCGAATTAGTATTTTCAAAGAGAAAAACTGAAACCAATCATCCCGAAATTCTTTTCAATAACATACCCGTGATGCAAGTAGTCGAACACAAGCATTTAGGAATCGTTCTAGACTCAAAATTGTCTTTTTCTTCCCATATTAAAGCAGCTATCTCCAAAGCGAGAAAGGGTATTGGTATGTTGAGATTTCTCTCAAGATATCTACCTAGGAACACCCTTAACGAGCTATACAAGCTCTATATCCGACCCCATTTAGACTATGGAGATGTTATATACCATGATCCCCCAAAAGAATGCGAGTTCAGCGGAAATTTCACCTTGTCTAATTTAATGGAAAAGCTAGAATCCGTCCACTATTCTGCCGCTTTAGCCGTGTCCAGTGGCGTAGCTAGGATTTTTCGGTGGGGGGGCAGAACCCGGCAATGATCCGACAGGTTAGCATAGTAAATTGGGTCTACCCACAGAAAATTTTTCCATGCTATGCCCCTCATAAGTTCAGAAAGTCCCTGATTTTAGTATTCCAGTATATTTGGAATTGCCAGTGTTATGCATAAACAGGCAATGTAGTTATCAACATTTCAAAAAAAAAGTTGTAATTATATACTCAAGCAAAGCCTTAAACAATGGACTCATCGTTATAAACCTACAAATGGCCTGTGCAAAGAAAACTATTAACGTCTGTAAATGAACACAAAATAAGTACCTATAACCGTGAATGGAGAGAACATACGTTAGTAGCTGCAATAAATTACAAAAAACATTTTCCGAATATGCATATTAGTTTGATGTATGAGGCATGTATTTCATGTTGTTACCATGGTGTTAAATCTTTACATCGTTAATTTGCTCTTCACATGAACGGAACTTATGAGTGTGTTGTTCCTAGCAGTTGAAACTGCCAACTTATTTTTTCTCCATTCAAGTTTACAGGTTGAACTTATTTTGCGTTCTTATATGAACGTAAAAAGTTTTCTTTCTGCGGTTCATTTTAAGTGTCTAGTGTTGCGTCTGTAATTTATAACGATGAGTCTAACTTCTGTACCACAAATCATTTGTTTAAAAATCCTGCAGCAAATATTGAAGCATTCAGAAAAAGAGACTGTCTTTTTTCCTCAATGTTTATCAGTCATCGTTTTATGCAAAATGAATGCCTTATCATGCAGAAATCTTTCTCGATTTTTGCTGCAAAAATGGCTTTTGCAGTTCTCTCATGTTAATACCAGCAACTACTTCTCTGTTTATAGAAATACATGCTAAGTCAGATAGTCTCTTTTCGGATATCGTACTGCGCAAATATGTCTTAACGCGTTTCAGGCAACTGAACGCTCTCTCGTCATGAGCAGATGACACTGGTAAAGTCAGGGATATCTTCAAAATGAGAACAATGTTTTCGAATTGTTCCAGCAAATCGTATTTTCTCAGGAAAACAAGAAGATCTTCATGATCCCTTGGAACTGCTTCGCCATCTCCGAACTCCCAGGCATTTAGCAGTGCATGAATATTGTGATATTCTTTTACCACTATTTCATTTGACCCAAGGTCCTTCTCATAGAACTCCCAAAGAACATTCAGCTGAGCTAGACTTGCCTTGGATGGAGCACTCCCTTTGGTATCAATCAAAGCGACTGGAGATAGACAACTGAGGGCATTTATCACACCAACTGTCGTGTCGTTAAATCTGGTCTTGATGTCATTAATGATGATGTCTAAAACTGCATAGTAGACGTCAACCTTAAACCTTTGTTTTGGATCAACAATTGGATCATCTTGTGCCGCTTCATCATGAAATGCTCTTCTCCTCGATATTCTTCTTGGTGTAAAATTTGCTGCAATACCAAGTGATTCACATCGCTCTCTTACTTTGGCAAGGATCGTTTCAAAATACTCATCATCACGACGCATAATTGAAAACTGGTCAACACATGCTTGAATCAGATGACAAGAAACACCGATATTCAAAAAGGGGCCTTGAACCTTGTCAGTCGCAGCTTTCGTGATGACCAATACATCAAACCAAAATAAGAGCATAACGAAAAATTCAAACTTTCTGAGGTTATCCAAAAGACCTTGTGCATCGGAGAGGCCACGCGCGTCAAGCTGATTCTGCTCAATAAGCTCCTCAAGTGCTTCTGCGTAGCATTCAAAATTATCTCTTGCATGCTGGACTGCATTGGCGCGAGCTGCCCAGCGCGTTTCAGAAAGGGCTTTAGGGGTTTCGTGATTTCTGCCAGCATTATCCTGTGCCTTGTGCAACTGAGTTATTCGTCTTGGACTTGCAACGAAAAAGCCATATAAAGCTTCCAGAACTCCAAAGAAAGATTTAACGGGCACGCTGTTTGTTGCTGCCTTTACAAGGACAAGGTTCAATCGATGCGCCATACAATGGACATACAATGCAGATGGGCTTATATTTCTTTAACCAAAGCTTGCAAACCACCACGAATACCAGACATTGTAGAACACCCATCCATTGCTTGTCCTCTTATGAAATCTGGGTTTAGATTGTATTCCTGGAGCAGATGTAGTAATTTATCTCGAAAATCTACTGCCTTAGAGCCTTCCATTTCTTCAAAACAAAGGAAACGTTCCAGTGGCTTTCCATCTCTGACGTATCTGATAGAAAAAGCAAGTTGATCTTTGTGAGAAATATCTGGGGTTGTATCAAGAATAATGCAATAAAACTTCGCATTCTGAATTTCTGCTATGATTTGATTACGTATGACTGTGGCTATTGAGTTAATCATCTCATTCTGGATTTGTGGAGAAGTGTATTTACCCCTCGATCTATTACTTGAAAGGTGAGCAGCCAAAACTGGATCATATTTGGCTAGAAGCTGGAGCAATTCTAAATAGTTTCCACTGTTTTCTGTGTTTGACATTTCTTCTTGGCTTTCGAAGCGATGACTTCTAAAAGAAATCCCTTGCAGAGCCAGGAACAGAGTTGTCGAAAAGAGTCGATCAAGGATAAGCAGTGTCTTTTCTCGATCATCTGCTATTTGCCTCTGAATTTCTGCATCGAGTGTTAGTCCACGGAGAAGTCGATACTCGAATGATTTCCATTGTGCCAGACTGATACAGTGAAGTCTGGAATTTTCATGTCCTCTAATCTTTTCGATGCCCTTTTTGAAGTTGTCAACTCCTGTTTCACTCCAATTACTCTCGAAGTCTTTGTCGATCCTGCATGGGAAAAGCCAGCAGCAAAAGCAATACATCTTTTCATCTTTTAGAGAATACACCAGCCACTCGCGCTTGCTCTCATTTCTTTTGTACCATGACGGTTGAAAACATCTACATTCAGCGTTTTTTGTAAATTTGATACCCTCCGGCTGGCATGGTCCATGTCGCACAATTTCTGCACGTTGTTCCGCTGTTATCTTAGTTCCTTTAAAGTTAGCTGGATCTGTTGGGTATTGGCCAAAGGTATCTAGCCATACAGTCGCTTGAACCCTGGAACTTGACGCTGCCGGCTGGTCTTCCATTGGTATATCAGTATCCTTCTCACTTTCAATGACTGGTGTACTGATAGAAACGCTGGTCTCGTCAGTTGGTTCAACTGAAAATTGTCCCTCAGTTGTATCTTCTTCGGGTTTTCTCGATGTTGCTGTTGATGTTGACTGAACATTTTCTTCAGACGTTTTCTCTGGGATACTTTCTTTTCGTTTTCGAGCAAAAGTGAATGGACTTTCAGGAGAACCAACAATTTTAAACGGTATACTTCGATGGGCGGCTATCATCTCACCATGATACTTTTCATTATGCTTCTTTCTATAATCACTATCAAAAGACATGTTACACACCGAGCATTCGACTTTCTGTCGTTTCATTTTACTTTGACCAACCATCTTTCAATTTCATGAAATGAGCTGAGAAACTTGCGATTCAAAAATCAAATGTATGCCAATTGCCAAACACTCGTACCGAAAGGAAATTTATTTGATTTCGTGACTTGCCATTCTTACGTCATCAAGCTATATTTCCCATTTAGGCTACAACGTCATGCCGGTGTAGTATGCTAAAGTGTCCCCTATGCGGAAGTGTACCCACTTGAAACGCAATGCGCTTCGTGACTCTGTTTTGTGTGACCTCATCGGTATGCGTTACATCACTGTAAAGACACCGGCATGATTTCAATCCTCGTCATCAAAACTAGCTTGAATGAATGTCTCAACAGCTTTGTACAACTAACAATACAGAGGCAATCGCAAACTATTACGACAACATCTACGCACGCGATTACAAAACAGTTTCTTTGAAATAGCTCAAATCATAATGCTCAAATCATAATGCTTCAGATATTTTCAACAGACACCAATTTCAATGAAATTTTTATTACAAATCTTCTGACAGTTTTCCGACAATGACTTCCAAGCAATAAAATTTCCGACAACATTTCCGACAAACGTCTTTTGAGTCGCTGTGGGGGGGCGGCCGCCCCCCCTGCCCCCCCCTCTATCTCCGCTACTGGCCGTGTCCGGTACATGGAGGGGAACATCTAGAGAGAAGTTGTACGCTGAGCTTGGATGGGAATCTTTAAGTCTCCGTAGGTGGAGTAGACGCCTGACTTTGTTCTATAAAATTGTAAACAACCTAACTCCGAACTATACAAGGGATCCAATTCCACCACTTCGGCAGTTTCAGTACTCTCTTCGCAAACCTGACATCATCGGGCAAATAAGGGCAAGAACTGCAAAGTTCAAATCTACTTTTTATCCTCATTGTCTGTCCGAATGGAATGAACTTGAACCTGAAACTAGGCTGGCACCATCTGTTGCCGTTTACAAATTGAAAATGTTATCAAAAATCCGCCCTCCTGGAAAACCTGTATATGGGATTCATGACCCAAAAGGTCTATCCTATCTAACTCAACTTAGAGTCGGTCTTAGCAAGTTAAATTTTCATAAATTTAAACACAATTTTAAAGATACCACAAATCCTATGTGTCCGACAAATGATGGTATTGAAGATACGGAACACTTCTTGTTGCTCTGCCCTTGTTTTGATGTACAAAGACGAGACCTCCTCGCTGGAATCTATGCATTAATACGACCACTTGGATATGTAAATCTTGCAAATGAAGCTTTACTACAACTTTTATTGTATGTCAATAAAGATTTTCCTATTTCACTAAATAGACAAATTCTTGAGCTAACGCTACATTTTATCCATGAAACTGGTCGATTCGAGTGAATTTCTGTAGCCACTTAACCATCCCTTCATAAGCCACCCGTTTTTGTCCCATAGTTAAAGTAGTTTCTTTTCCTTTATTATCTTTATTTAATGGCCTCGGGGTAGACACAGCCTTTTGCTCCCTGGGGTTGATCGTCCTAGTAGTATTGTAGAGTAATTTCATAAGTAATGTAGTTCGTAATTTGTATTGTAAATTTTATTTGGAATATATTATATATAAAAAAAAGAAAAAGTCTACAATAAGAATTTGCGTTTCGTTCTGACATTTATAACCAAACTGGAAAGTTAATATACTAAAAGAAATTAATATTGTAAATCAGTGCTTTTTGTAGCATGCTTGAATATCAGGCAGCCTTAAACGTGCTATATTCACTGATTTTAAAACCAATCACAAGATCAGCTTTGCCTAGAAAATAATTTGGTCATTGCTATACTTGCTAAAAACAAAATTGAAGCTCAACCTTATGATAAAATGTGTGTGATCTTTCAAACATAAGTACCTTTTTGGGACACCCGGTATGATTCTAACGCATCATGCACAAATTGAACATTAGAAAAAAATTCAAAACAGTTGTCTGGAAAACAAGCAAGATATGAAGATGGCTAAAGAACAATTACTGTAAAGCACGTAAAGTTTCTTTCAAACGATTGAGTCCAATGAAGGATATCATAACCATTTATGACCCCCTTATAGGGATTTGAGTCCTGTATTACTTATGATCATGCTCTGGTTAGGGACATGTCACCTAAGGTACCGGGTGAGTCAGAAAAAAGAATCCCTGTTTGAAAGGTCATTGCTCCCTGGATATCAAGATAATGATATCGGCAAATACATAGTTTAATGGTAGAAATGTTCAAATCTGCTTTGAAATTTACCTGACTGAAATCGGTCACTCCATTCTGAAATTATGAGGGATTTTCTCCTGAAAACCTTTTCAAAAAACCTTCAAAACGTGCCCAAAATTTTATAAAAAAGCCCTTACATTTCTGACATACAATGGCCCTACAGCAATGACTTGTGGACGCTTTAGCACGTGCTATCCTGTTGAGGAGGATGAACAAGTCCTCCCCCTGGTATCGATCCCAAGAGGACAAAATACATGAATTTGTGAGAATGTCATCAATTTTAGGAAGGCAACTTTGCTCATTGTTTGCATTCGTTTTTGCAGGTTTTGGGAAGAGGCTCTTTGCAGAAAATCCCCCATATCGACGGGAAGATATGGCCGATTAAGGCCAAGTAAATTACTGAACCTAATTGAACATATTGGCAAGACAAGACAAGGCAGTTTTCAATATTATTGCTTTCATATTCAAGGAGCAGTGGCCTTCCAAGCGGGAATTTCTTTTTCTGACTCACCCGGTTATGTTCTCTTTCTCTTCCATCTTGCTCCAAAGGGTAACGAGGAAAGATTTTGTTAACGCAATAGCATCAGCTGCTTTTGATTGACATGTCGATTCAAAGTAATTAGCGAAAGAAATTGTCTCAACCAGTAAATCGAAACAAACAAACAAGTACTCCACTCCTCTTAGCTCATTTTTAAGCAGCATATTGTAGCGACATAGTACCATATCATAGTAGGATTACTATAACCATAGCACCATTGTTTAACTTCACGGCAGGATTCTAAATGTTTTTATGGAAATGTAATATCTCTTTTCGAGAAAGAGACTCCCAACAAAACTGCATAAAGCTAACTTTTGAAACGGCAAGACGCCCGGGGGGTGGGGGAGTAACTACTATATATACCGGTTCGGAATGTGCCATTTTTTGGAGTGCCTTTTTCAGGCAGGAAATAAAATTTAGGGTGTCATTTTTGGTACGATCACAAATAGACATAAATTTTGGAGAGTCAGTTTAGAAGAATAACTCTTTAGGGTATTGATTTTGATCTAATTTCATATACTTGGGTAGAGCTTTCCCTGTTTTCACAGTTTTAGAGTATATATTTTGAATGACCCGTACATCTTGGGGTATGGTTTTTATTTTAGGGTGTGATGTCACAAGTCAAAATGGCACACCCCCTTTCATCTGCCTATTGCAGTTATCCCCCCCCCCCTGGCCCCGGAGGCAAGGCTAAACATCTCATTTCTTATCATCTGAAAACCTTAGTTACCTCAAGCACAATTTCCAATAACTATAGAAAATTAGTATTTGTTTCTTCTCTAGTCAAATTGCACTTTGAAGTATTTGGATCTGTCATGGAATGGTTTTGGAAATGTTGGTGCCCTTGCCTTGGCTGAAGCATTAAAAAATAACAACACACTAACAGCGCTTAACATTAGGTATTCAAACAGTTTTACTCTACTTTTGAAAATATCAAAATCGTAATTTCTCCATTGAGTTACAAGAGGCTGCAATGTCTTTATTAATCTTTAGTCTTTGCTAACACTTCGTGGGGTGTCATCATATATTTAGATGATGAAAGTAACGAGAGAAACGCCGTAGAGACGTTCTCAATTATAGAATATTTTAAGAGCAAATTTGATCTCTTTACATGCAATCTCTTACAAAAGTGTTGAGCCCCGGTTGAAAAGATCGAATTGTTGTCGCCCTGCCTCTGTTTCATTCTTGATTGCAATAGAAAAAGGTTTTTTCATACAGATCCACCAAAAGAATGATTCACCAAAGCAAAAGAAACATTGATATGGACGGAGGGGGGGGGGGCAATGTTTCTGAAATACACAGAGTTTTGAGGGAGACTTTTATAAGAGATTGCAGCCAGGTGATAACAGTAGCTTAGGCACGGTTGCATAGAGGCTCAAACTGATGACTCGAAAATTTCGAATAATTTGTCAAATTTGACATACGGGTTTGATTTGATTAAGCTTCTTCGAGAACAGCAATTCAGAAGGATCTGATGACCAGGCAAACACATCACAGACTGTTAATCAAGCCAGTTTTCATGATTCTCTCGGATTCATTCAGAATAGGATTAATTCACGTCATTCACGAATAAACACACCCAACTTAAAATTCGAACATTTGAGAACTCAATGCGAGTTTTATGAAATGTCTTTCTTACTTGTGGAGTATTTTTTATTCCTCTACTGCAAGAATTGCAGAGCAATCGATACTAAAAAAGTTCTTTGCACATGACTGTGACAGTTCAGAACTGTGATAAACCTCGGATTCTTGGAAAGTTCTCTTCAGTTAGAGTGAAGCAGTTGGGCGCTGCAGATTTTCGCGAGAATGTTCACGTATCTGAAGATTTTTGACTCGACCCTTAGCAGTCCATTCATTATTGCAGCCCATTCAACGTGTTATTAATTCGATGCCAGTATCATGTGAAACTAAAATATCCTTTTTTCCTTGTAGTAACAATAGAATTGGAGCCGATGGTGCTATTTTGGTTGCAAAAGGAATTAGTAGCAACAGTACTCTGGAAATACTAAAGGTAAGCCCGATTTAATTAATCTTAACTGGCTCTTGAAGAGAATCGATACGGTTGAATTGATCTAGTGTCACATATATTTTTGTCAGTTCAGTACTTTCCTCCATGAGGTTTCTTTGTTATGATGATGATGATGATGATGATGATGATGATGATGATGATGATGATGATGATGATGATGATGATGATGATGATGATGATGATGATGATGATGATGATGATGATGATGATGATGATGATGATGATGATGATGATGATGATGATGATGATGATGATGATGATGATGATGATGATGATGATGATGATGATGATGATGATGATGATGATGATGATGATGATGATGATGATGATGATGATGATGATGATGATGATGATGATGATGATGATGATGATGATGATGATGATGATGATGATGATGATGCTGATGATGATGATGATGATGACGAGGATGATGATGATCAGATGATGATGATGATGATGATGATGATGATGATGATGATGATGATGATGATGATGATGATGATGATGATGATGATGATGATGATGATGATGATGATGATGATGATGATGATGATGATGATGATGATGATGATGATGATGATGATGATGATGATGATGATGATGATGATGATATTGATGACGATGATGATGATGATGATGATGATGATAATGATAATGATGATGATAATGATAATGATTGGGATGATTGAATAAAGTAATAATGTAATGTCAATGTTAAAAATTTAATTAGTAATTCAACACGCCAAGGTAAGGCATACAATATCGGCCTAGGGTAGGGTGGGGTAATGTCGGTCTAAAATGAGCAAAATCTCAAAATGGATAGCTGGTAAAACGAGACTAAAATGCAAAACATTTCAAAAGTTTCGTTTAATTGACATTCAGTGCTTCTTGTTTCTTGGGAAAAAATTTCAACTCTGACAAAGGCAATTAAATATTTTTAAAAAATTTTATCTTATGGCAACTAAAATAGGCCCACTTTTTCCGACGAGCGGGAAAAGTGAGTCTATTTTCAAAACTTGTACAATATCGGAATACGAAAGGATAAATGATTAAAAAAATTAATGGAATTACCTTTCTCAACTATTCTCCATTCAATAAAATCACAAGCTTTGCCTTTTATCGCAAGCAATGCCGTTCCCGCGAAGAAACTAAAACTACGGTCATTATGCTGTCATCCACCATCTTTGCGACTTGCAAGTCAGTGATCGAATTTGATAATAACAGTCAAATAAAATTGTTTGCAGTATGTTTACTCCAATTCTTTGGTTACAAGACAGCAACTGCGGTAATAGGAAACCCATGTTCGCATTTTAGACAGACAACAACGTGGCAAGATGAATATAAGTGCGAAAATTTAAGCAATTCAAGGCTTCGTTGAATTTGAATTATGGCTGAATTCTCAGTATGCCCACATTACCCCATGTTGGATTTTGTTTTTATATTTTTGAACACCCTGTGACGAGACACACCTTCTTGTCACAACGGTTAGAACAACGTTTTAGAACATCGGAGAGAACGCATCAAGAAAGTCAAGTCACGAACAAACGCACAACAATTCAAATGAACCAACGAACGTAAGATTCAAGTCGTCATCTCATTGTAATATACATCATCGCATTATCGTTTAAATCAAGTTTAGAGACATCATGTTGAACTCAGTAAGCTATATTTTTCGTCATTTAATTTGTCCTTGTCTCATCTTATGAAGAACGCAGGTCCTTCTGCGCGCGTCTTAAACTAATTCGAAGATGCTCAGTCATCTAATTATCATTTTGGTGCCGTGAACCGGGACAAGGACAGGTAAAAGTGAAAGTATGGCTGACAAGGAAGCCCTAAAGAAGAAACTGCAAGCCAGAAATGGCCATCGACTCGTAGCACGCAAGACTATCGGGAAAGCGAAAGACCTTTTACCGCCTTTTGATCAAGAAACCCCGCTCGAGTTAAAACCGAAATTAGAAAAGCTTAAGAACACATTAGAGAAAAAACGAACGGAAGTTGCAGCACTCGATAACGAAATCACTAACCTTTTAGAAGAAGCAGCCATCGAGAAGGAAAGTGTAGATCGGAGCGAGTTTGAAGAAGAAACAGAAGAAACACTATGTCCAGTGGCGAAGTTAGAGGGCATGCTTGTCATGCTCAGCATGACCAAACATTTTCAAAAATAACATTTTTTTCAATCACAAAAAATAGTTTTTCTGCTCGAAAACGCAGTTTCTTATTGCCTAACCAGTTCAAAAATACAACGATTGATCGAATGATCCCCCCCCCCTGGTCAATATGGCTTCTGATGATATCCCCCGTATTCAGTTCGGCTCAGCCAATGAGATTCGCTACTGAGAGCAGGACGAAAGTCAACAGGGCATCCAATCTGGTCATGTCCTCATTCTTGAGCCCGACCTACCGGAAATCCCCCTATGAATACGGTCATACCCTATGTTTGCTCATGCTCGACAATGGAGTCCACTTCTGAGACAAAAGGAACGAACAAAGCTTGGTCTGGCAAAACGAGAAGAGCATGACCTCGTCGCTATAATCATCATAACCTAGTCCTACAATTTCGATGAATGGTTCGTTTTGATTGGCTGAATATTTTATTCTGCAAAATCATTGCAAAGATTTTTTACATCAAGGCATGTCAAGTTCTCAGGGCATGACTGTAGTGCAACCCTGTGTCATTTCGTGAGTTTCTCTCTGACAAGAGTGTGTTTAGGCCTAGCTGATTATGGCGCAAGTTCAAGCTCAGGGAATTATTGCTGATCGAGACCTTGTGTCTCAATTATTAAGAATGTCCTTTGCTTCGGGGACTGTTGCTGAGCAGAAGCACATCTACCAACAACAGCGACCAATCGGAAATTGGCTGTGTGCGAGTGAAGGTATGAAAGGGGCTGTTTTGTTGGCCATGTACATTAGTAGGCCAGGCTGGTGTATCCCAAACATGGACAGAAACAGGATGGCATGTGTTCCTCTCTGATTGCAAAACTGGCTAGGTGCACTGGTGCAGTATTATCATAATTTGTTGCTGACTATGAGTCACATGCCCACCATCCATGGTGAAGGAACTTTGCTGTTGTCTGTTTTTGATGATTGCAGTATTATCATAAGTGCTGATCAAAGGAACTTTCCAAGAGAATTTTCCTGTTTGTGCAGTATTTTCATAATTTGTTGCTGACTATGAGAAATTTCACAAGGAACTTTCCTGTTGGTGATTGCAGAAATCATAATTTTTTACGTATCAGAACAGCTTCCTCCCTACAACAGCCAATTTTCTTTTATGGTCAATTGTAATGCAGTTTGATTACCCCCCAGTTTTACTGTTGCCATGAATGCTTAAAAATGGAAAACTCAAGATTTGCCTTGCAACTGTTCAACAAAATTAAATGTGAAAATCTTGACACAAAATGCCTGCCAAATTTATGACAAGCTTAAAACGCCTTTCTTTGAAATGTCAGACTTAAAACAAGAACACATGAAAACCAAGTCTTGGCCTAACATTTTTTGAAAATATAGAGTTTTCCCTTGTGTGTTCAGGTGCATAAATGTGAAAATCTTGACACAAAATGCCTGCCAAATTTATGACAAGCTTAAATGCCTCTGAAATGTCAGACTTAAAACAAGAACATTTGAAAACCAAGTCTTGGCCTAACATTTTTTGAAAATAAGAGTTTTCCCTCTGTGTTCAGATACATAAATGTGAAAATCTTGACACAAAATGCCTGCCAAATTTTGACAAGCTTAAAATGCCTTTCTTTGAAATGTCAGACTTAAAACAAGAACACATGAAAACCAAGTCTTGGCCTAACATTTTTTGAAAATATAGAGTTTTCCCTTGTGTGTTCAGGTGCATAAATGTGAAAATCTTGACACAAAATGCCTGCCAAATTTATGACAAGCTTAAATGCCTCTGAAATGTCAGACTTAAAACAAGAACATTTGAAAACCAAGTCTTGGCCTAACATTTTTTGAAAATAAGAGTTTTCCCTCTGTGTTCAGATACATAAATGTTTTGACACAAAATGCCTGCCAAATTTATGACAAGCTTAAATGCCTCTGAAATGTCTTGAAACCAAAACAAAAACATTTGAAAACCAAATCTTGGCCTGAAATTTTCGAAAATGGGAGTTTCCCTTGTGTTCAGGTGCATATTTAACCTGTAAAGGGATAGGCGTTGTCCCCATCCTTGTGGAAAAAGGGGCGTTTCCTGGTTTAAAAAGGGTTGGCCCAAAAAAATTTTCCGGGGGCTCCGCCCCCGGACCCCCGCGCTCTTTGCGCCTACGGCGCAAAGAGCTTCCTTTTTTGCACCTTCGGTGCAGAGCATGACCAGTCCTTTTGAGCCAGCTTCGCCCCACTATGTCGAATCGCTCTCGCGCTCAAGGAGAGAGCGGTACATCAGCAACCCGTATCACATCAAACACAACGAGAAAACGTATTCGAAAAGGTGAAACTTCCAAAGTTAACTTTATCATCATTCAACGGAGATCCAGCTCAATGGATATCATTTTGGGACAGTTTTGCGTCTACAATTCACAGCAGTTTGAGTCTAGCAGAGATAGATAAATTTAAATATCTACAGCAATCACTACGAGGCGCTGCCGTTTAAACCATATCAGGACTCCTGCTCACTGGAGACAATTACACCGAAGCAATCGAGCTTTTGCAAAAACGATACGGAAATCGTCAAGTTATCGTTTCTAGACACATGGACGTTCTTAGAGATTTACCGAAGATTGAAAACAGCTGCGATTTACAAGGTTTACGTCAATTATATGACAAAACAGAAAGCACCGTACGCAGTTCGAGAGGAATGAAAGTTTCGACGGAGAGTTATGCCACTGTTTTGACCCCAAACATTATGTCTAAAATCCCACTAGAGCTGAGACTCTTAATTTCTCGAAAATTAACAAACGACTGGGATTTGGAAGGATTACTGGAACATTTAGGGGAAGAACTTGCATTAAGAGAGAAATGTGCCTTTCATCCAGCAGTGCCGTAAGCGGAGCAAGCGGCACAACAACAAAGTACCGACAAAGGGAATTTACACAGCCTTCTACAACAGCAACTTTAATGGTCGAAAATCAGCAACAAGGATGGAAAAACCATAGTGGTATACCATTTTGCTTATTTTGTGGAAATCAGCACTATTCTTCCAGTTGTTCAGTGGTTACAAATCCAAATGCACGGAAGAAAATGCTTCAGGAGAAGAAACGATGCTTTGTTTGTTTACGTGGGGGACATATTAGTCGAAATTGTACCAGTAGCTCAAGATGCTTTCACTGTCAAGGGAGACATCACGTTGCCATTTGCGGTTCGCAAGCCAATAGTTCACGACAGCCTCAGTACACTCAACCACAAGGTATTACTCAGCACCCCCAGGTGAGCCAAAATAACGCGCAGCAACAACCACCTGTAAGTACCTTATTTACTTTACGGGATTCCAGAAACACTTCAGTTTTGTTGCAAACAGCAAAAGCTACAGTGCATAGGGTAAACAATGAATCTCAAGCATGCAATGTAAGAATTATTTTGGATTCTTGCTCTCAAAAATCCTATGTCACCTCAAAATTAAGGGATAATTTGCAACTTCCAAGCATAAAAACTGAGACAGTTTTAATCAAAGAATTTGGTAACGAAGAAGGCACGTTGAAAAATTGTGATTCCGTACAAATTGCAGTTAAAGGGGCTGACAATCTAACAGTGTTTATCAATGCTTTTGTTGTTGATACTATTTGCAGTCCTATTTCCAATCAAGCAATTGATGTTGCCAAGTTAAGTTACCTTCATTTAAGAGACTTGCCTCTTGCAGATAGTGCAGATGGGAGTGAAGGTTTAGAAGTAGAAATCATGATAGGAGCAGATTATTTATGGCAATTTATGCTTGATCGCGTCGTACGGGGGGAGCCTGGTGTTTGTGCCCCTGTAGCCACTCTCACAAGATTTGGGTATGTTTTAAGTGGCCCTGTGCAAGTTCCATCAGGGAACCATCATTCTTCAAATGTAACGATTGCCCATGTATTGAAAACAGATGCCCTGGTCGTAAACAAAGAGGAAAATTTTAAGGAAGAAATTCACAAATTTTTGGACATTGAAACAGAAACACTAGGTGTAAAAGGACACCAACCGGATCTTGACCCCCAAATTGAAGAAAACCCGTTAAAACAAGTCTTTCTCGCCGGAGGGTTTTTTTTTTTTTTTTTTTTTTTTTTTATTAATTCATATTTTTACACGATATCCCATCAGTACAAAATTAAACTACAAAAGTTACAAGTTTGTTTAAAAAATGAAAAATGAAAAACAAAATTTTAAAATTTGGTATTAGCTAGGATTGGATCCAGGCTGAGATCTGATCTTCCTGGGAGTCGTGTTTTAGTTAGGGTTTACTGAGCTCTTTAAATGCGTTTTCAATTTTCTTTTAAACTGATAGAGCGAGGGGATTTCCCTTATTTCGATTGGTATTTCATTCCAAGCTTTAAGCCCGGAAAGGTGGAAACTTTTTTTTGTACACTCAAGTTTAAACTTTGGGATGTCGAGATTTCTATTGTTTCTTGTGTTATACCTAGAAATTTCATTCCTCTGACTATACTTGTTCCAGAGGCTCTCAGGGCACTGCTTGTTGACTATTTTGTGTGTCATGATAGATCTGTCAAAATAGATGATTTGATCAACGTTCAGCCCATTATTGATCCAGGGGTCCTTTATTCTAGCATTTTGAATAATGGAGAAGGCCCTGTTCTGTAGACGCTGAAGCGTTTGCAGCTTCGTGTTGGGCAGGCTACCCCAGATGACATTCCCATATCGGAGGTGACTTTCAACCAGCGCATGGTAAACCTCACATAGCTTAGATTGCGGAAGAACGTTTTTAAGTTTTTTCAGTGCAGACAAACCACTTGCTACTTTACCTTTCAAGGATTTGAAGTGTTCCTTCCAACTTAGATTCTCGTCGACAATAACCCCTAGTGATTTAGTTTTTGTCACTCGTTTTATTTCTGTGCCATTAAGTTTCAATGGAGCCAGAGGTTCAATTTTGTTAATTCTACGTGGATGGCCGATAAGCATAAACTCAGTCTTTTTTGGATTGGCACTTAATTTATTGACCCTCATCCACTCAGAAATGTTCTGTAGCTCCTCCTGCATCATCTCGGCAAGTTCGTTAATATCTTCAGAGGCTATCGTTGTGTGCGTATCATCAGCATACATGCTCGCCGAAGAAAACTGTAAACATTCTTCAAAGTCGTTAAGGTATATGATGAAGAGAAGGGGGCCTAGACAGGAACCCTGGGGAATGCCACAGGTTACCCCCAAAGACATAGAACATTTACCATTGATTCTGCAAAACTGTTTTCGTTCAGTGAGGTAGGATCGAAACCAGCTAATCACCTTACCCTGCACGCCATACCTAGACAGTTTTTCGAGCAGTATTTTGTGATCCACCGTATCGAAGGCCTTTTTTAAATCCAAAAACATCGCCATATTGACCTTTTGAGAATCAATGTTATTATGCCATTCATCAGTACTCTTTACTAGAGATGTGATTGTTGAGTGTAGCTTACGAAACGCATGCTGATTCTTTTTTAGCAACTGCTTCTCTTTGAAATAGTCGATCAGCTGATCATGAGCAATTTTTTCCAGAATCCTTGCAAATATGGATAGAACGGATATAGGCCTGTAATTATTCATGTCATCCCTTGCACCTGACTTAAAAATTGGGGTTACCCTTGCAACCTTCCAGATATCTGGAAAAACTCCCGCGACCAGCGATGAGTTATAGATTAGAGTAAGGGGGAGAGCGATGAATTCGGATGCATCTTTGACTAGTCCGACAGAAATTCTATCTGGCCCACTGGCTTTGCCGTTTTTCAGCTCTGTTAGTGCTCTTAAGATGTATTGAGTATCTACTGTCTTGAAATTCAACATCGTATAATTTTTGCCACTTATTGTGGCAAGCGGGTCATCATTCGGTTCGGTTCTGATTTCTTTTGCTAGTTTTGGACCAACTGAGACAAAGTGCTTGTTAAACGCATTGGCAATTTTACTGTCATTAGTTACAAGTTTGCCTTCGCAGTTTAAGCTAGTGAATGGTACCTTAGAGGAATCTCTGTCTAACACTTTGTTAATGGTTCGCCACATTTTCTTTGGGTCGGTTTTGTTTTGTTCAATTAGACCTGAATAATGGTCCTGCATTGCGATCCGGATGGCCTCTGTAACTTCGTTTCTTAGTTTCTTATACGAAGGCCAGATTTCGGGATTGCGCCTTGCGTCCTTTTTTGCTTTATCCCTTCTCATCATCAGAGACCTTATGCGTGCATTGAGCCATGGAGCATATTCACCTTTCCTTTTTTGTTTTCGAATTGGAGCATGTAGGCTGAGAATTGCATCAAACAATTCTTGGAATACAGATGCCATCTTACTAGGGTCCTGAGAAAAAGGTTCCAAAAGGCCTTCGTATAAGAAATTAAAGGTTTTAACATGAGGAAATTTGCGTCGAACAGTGAAACACTTACGCAGCTAATTGAGAAAGAGGAAGGTTCGATAAATCAAGTTCAGAATTTGCCAACAAACGAAAAAGAACTCAAAAACGCAGCAAAATCATGTCTTGATTCCAAGTCGGTCACAAAAAACAGCGAAATCGTTTTAGAAGATGACGAGACATTTTCTAAATCCACATCTAACGCAATTAGCACTGAAAATGAAGTCAAAGTTCTCGATATCCCTTGGAATCGCGTGAAAGATCAATTGAAATTTGACTTGTCGAACTTTTCAGCCGCCGCTAAGCAGGAGAACGTAACAAAACTGCTTAGTTTGAGCACAACCGCGCGGTTTTTTGATCCGCTAGGTTTATTATCACCAGTTATCGTTCCGTTGAAAGGTATCTTTCCAGAAGTTTGTGAATTGAAGGTAGGATGGGACGACTCATTACCTGAGGACATTAGTGAACGCTGGAAAAAATCTGTCAACGAGATTAACCTTTGTTCAGATATTGCAGTGTCGAGAGCAATCCTTTCAAATGTAACTTCAAATGACGTAAATTCGATTCAAATTCATGGCTTTTCAGATGGAAGCTTGAAAGCTTGCGGCGCCTGTGTTTATCTGAGAATTGAAACTAGCGAGGAAATCACAGTGAAACTCATTGCTGCCAAAACTAAAATAGCCCCGTTGAAAGGAGAAACAATTCCTCGTTTAGAGCTTATCGCAGCACATTTGCTCTCACAATTAATAACATCAGTACATCAAGCTCTATCAAAATGCCTAAAAATTAATAGAATCGTCTGTTGGTGCGACTCACAGGTAGTCCTGTGGTGGATTTCGAAAGAAGAAAAAGTTAAGAAACCATTCATTCACTCAAACGTTTAGAAATCACTCGGAAACGCGAAACTTTCTTACGAAGAACTCGAAACCGTATTAATCGAGACAGAAGGAATTTTAAATTCGCGCCCATTAACGTACATTCACGAGGAGATTACCGAATCTCCGTTAACGACTTCGTGCCTGGTTATAGGACGAAGAATTCTCGACAAACAAGATGTATTAAGTTCATTAGACCCTGTTATATCAGATCGAACGTCATTAACGAAACGTGCCGTTTATTTGGAAACAGTACTCAGTCATTTTCGAAACAGGTTCAAAACCGAGTATTTGCCATCGCTAAGAGAGCATCATCGTATGAACCACAAAACTTTAAATCGCGTCATATCTGTCGGCGATATTGTACATATATTCAAAGACAAAATACCACGTCAGTGTTGGTCACTTGGAAAAGTCATTCGATTGTTACCTGGAAAGGACGGTATCACACGTGCAGCCGAAGTCAAGACACATACCACTGCGAAAGAGCCTATCGTTCTGAGGCGGCCAATTCAAAAACTATTTCCATTAGAAGTAAGAAACGTTGAGAACATCGCTGCACACGCAGAACACGAAGCACACGAAGTAATGAACACGAACGATTCGGCAGACCCTCGATGTATCAGAGAATGAATTTCATCCAGGGATAGACTTTTATCAGAGAATGAATTTTATCTAAGGATGAATTTATTCTAATTGACTCAATTTAATTTTAAATTTAAATCAATTTATCAACTGGCTGCAGAATGTGGGTGATCCGGGTGATTCGGGTGAACCAGATATTTTAGTACTGAAGAGAGATGGAAAGAGTCACTGAGAAAAAATAAATTTGTCGACTGGCTGCAGAAAGTGGGTGATCCGGGTGATTCGGGTGAACAAGGCATTTTAGTACTGAAGAGACACAGAAAGAGTCACTGAGAAAAAATAAACATATCGACTGGCTGCAGAAAGTGGGTGACCCGGGTGATTCGGGTGAACAAGGCATTTTAGTACTGAAGAGACATAGAAAGAGTCACTGAGAAAAAATAAACTTATCGACTGGCTGGAGAAAGTGGGTGATCTGGGTGATTCGGGTGAACCAGGCATTTTAGTACTGAAGACACACAGAGAGAGTCACTGAGAAAAAATAAATTTATCGACTGGCTGGAGAAAGTGGGTGATCTGGGTGATTCGGGTGAACCAGGCATTTTAGTACTGAAGAGACAGAAAGAGAGTCAATGAGAAAAAATAAATTTATCGACTGGCTGGAGAAAGTGGGTGATCTGGGTGATTCGGGTGAACCAGGTATTTTAGTACTGAAGATACAGAAAGAGAGTCACTGAGAAAAAATAAATTTATCGACTGGCTGGAGAAAGTGGGTGATCTGGGTGATTCGGGTGAACCAGGGATTTTAGTACTGAAGAGACACAGAGAGAGTCACTGAGAAAAAATAAATTTGTCGACTGGCTGGAGAAAGTGGGTGATCTGGGTGATTCGGGTGAACCAGGTATTTTAGTACTGAAGAGACAGAAAGAGAGTCACTGAGAAAAATAAATTTATCGACTGGCTGGAGAAAGTGGGTGATCTGGGTGATTCGGGTGAACCAGGTATCTTAGTACTGAAGACACACAGAGAGAGTCACTGAGAAAAAATAAATTTATCGACTGGCTGGAGAAAGTGGGTGATCTGGGTGATTCGGGTGAACCAGGGATTTTAGTACTGAAGAGACACAGAGAGAGTCACTGAGAAAAAATAAATTTATCGACTGGCTGGAGAAAGTGGGTGATCTGGGTGATTCGGGTGAACCAGGGATTTTAGTACTGAAGAGACACACAGAGAGTCACTGAGAAAAAATTAATTTGTCGACTAGCTGGAGAAAGTGGGTGATCTGGGTGATTCAGGTGAACCAGGCATTTTAGTACTGAAGAGACAGAGAGAGAGTCACTGAGAAAAAATAAATTTATCGACTGCTGCAGACAGTGGGTGATCCGGGTGATTCGGGTGAACCAGGTATTTTAGTACTCAAGAGACAGAGAGAGAGAGTCACTGAGAAAAAATATATTTTTTCGACTGGCTGCAGAAAGTGGGTGATCCAGGTGATTCGGGTGAACCAGGCATTTTAAAACTTTTTTTCATGCAATGAGAAAAATTTATTCTTAAATTTATGATTTACGCTTAAATTTCTATAAAACCCAAAGAAAAGCTTTCAACAGGCCCTCATCGGATAATATAAAAATTCCTGATTCTTCCATAAACCTCTGTTGATGAAGACCCCATGATCTCTACAAATAAGAACTTAAGTTTGCAGTCCTGATCGATCTAATTTTTGTCAAATTTCCTGAAATTTCGCATGGACGTATTTCCTTTATAAGCAACTAATAATTTCAGCCAGTACTTGAAGTTTCTTAAAATTATCAGACTTTTCCGTTTAGTACACGTATTTTTTATAAGAAACTAAGAATTTGGGCCAGTACTGGAGGTCTCTTAAAATTATCAGACTTTTCCTTTTAGTACACGTATTTTTTATAAGAAACTAAGAATTTGGGCCAGTACTGGGGGTCTCTTAAAATTATCAGATTTTGAGTACTCAGAGTTTCTTACGAGTTTCTTAGAGGTTCCATAACAATCTTCATGTTCACTACCTGTGCCCTCGTGAACATTTCAAAACAAGGTTTTTATAAGCTTTTCCAATGTTTAAACATTACTCAAGTACCTTATGAGTAGCATGATACAGGAAAAAATTGAAAAGTAAAAATATGTCGAAGATTTCCTTTATCAAAATGAATAGTTTCTTAGTTGATATTTTCCCAGTACTGGAGTTTCTTAATTTTTTGGCAATCTGAGAGTTGAGTTTCTTATAAAGAAAATACGTGTACTCGGAGTTTCTTACGAGTTTCTTAGAAGATCCATAACAATCTTCATGTTCAACACCTGCCCCCCCCCCCCGTGATATGGTAAAGTGCAAGTTGCGAGTTGCAGTTGCGAGTTTCGAGTTACACTTATTTTGCGAGTTGCGAGTTGCGAGTTGCATTTATTATGCGAGTTACGAGTTGCGAGTTGCACTTAAGTTGTGAGTTGCAAACTCAAAAGTGCGAGTTGGAAACTCAAAAGTGCGAGTTGGAATCTCAAAAGTGCGAGTTGAAACTAAAATTACGAGTTGCCTGTTTTCTTTTGAATGAATGCATTTTTCGCCAAATAAAGCGGTTTTTTGAAGTTGCAATTGAATTTGGAACTGTTTTATGGATTTCCCTTTATCCAAGCGTTTTCAGGCCGTTGTAATTTTCTTTATAAGAAGCTACGGGGGCCTATTACAATTTGCAGCTTTCATTCTCCCCAAGTTGTTCACGAATGTTACTGTAATGCAGTAAATTGGGGACTTGCCTTAGTTGTCTTAAAAGAATCACGATCTGACTTTTTTCTTTTATAAGAAACTTGGGTAAGCCCACAGTACTAAAAGTTTCTTAACTTCACGTGAAATAAAGAGACAAAGCTTGCTATGGCTGCCCAATTAATTATTCTCTGTTCAAATAATGTTCAAAAATCTGTTCAAAAAATGTCTGAAACGCGTCTCAACAAAGGCTGCATAAATTAAGTTCCAGAACTCTGGAACTGTAGTAGCAAGCTTTTGCTCATTATTGTTTCGTAAACTTTTTCTTCTTTTGAAATAATGGGTTTACGCGTAGGCTATAGAAGCGATGGGAGGTCAATTGGAAGTTAAGAAACTTTTCAATCTTTAAGAAACTTTTCGATCAATACAGCCTATTACCAACTCAAGAAATACCAAAGAGAATAATTTTTCTTCCCTTTCGACTAATTAACCGAGCTCAAAGCAAATCCTTTATTAGCGGCTCTCTGTGAATTAAAAAAACAGTTCTTTATACTCCCCTAATCTTGACAAAGGCTCTCCAAAAAATCACAATGTTTTAGCTGCAAAAGTTGGAAAAATTCGGAAAATCTGAGGTTTTTTTTTACCGAACTCGCAACTCGCATTTTAAATGTACCAACTCGCACTTTTCACTATTAACTCGCAACTCGCAACTCGCAGAAAGCACCAACTCGCAACTCGCAACTCGTAACTCGCAACTCTGGAAATAGCAACACTTTACCAATCCACCCCCCCCCCCCCACTCCCTGAACGTTTCAAAACAGAGCCGTTGAAGCCTTTCCAATGTACCATAAAGATTGTCCAGCCTCAACATTCTTAAGAAATTTTGTTTTGAGCATTGAAACATTCTTAAAGTATTCCAATTTTTCCAGTTCTGATATGGTTTCAGGGAAACATAAAGAAATCAGTGGCGGGGTGGCAGGGGGGCCAGGGGGCCATGGCCCCCCTGAATGGGAGCGCCAATAGAGATCAGGGGGCGCCAATGTTGCCTGTTTGTATTATTTGGCTGGGAACATCAAAACTGATCTTACGTGACACTTAAGACAGAACTGTTACTGAATGTGAAAAAGAAGTTTTGACGTCTTTGCAAGATTATCTGAATGAAGAAAGGCTTCATTATGATTTCAGTCAGTGGTGTGGCCACACGTGGGGATGGGGGGAATTTGCCTCAACTTATATCAAAACATGGTTTTGAGATTCTTCAAAAAACAAAGGAGAAAGTAATTGGGAAGGGTAGAAGAATCTTTCGGAGAAATAGTGGATAGTGACTGGGAGAGTCGTTCTAAGCCAAAGCAAAGATTGACTTTTCAAACAATTTTCCCAGACCAGCCACCACAGAGTTGTTCTGTGAGAATCATTCAGAATTGTGAGAATCGCCCTAAGACCAGATAAAATGTGTTCGCACAAAAGTAGAAAAGCATTCTAAGCCTAAGAAACTTGTGTTTGCTCTAAAATTTTCTAGATATGCTCATGTGTATAAACAACTGTTCAACTGTTACAAAAAATGCTTAAATTCTATTGTAGGACCGCTAACATTGGATTGCTAGAAGCGTTCTAAGCCAAAGTGGAGGGCGTGTCCTCAAGACTTTCTCCTTTTCCTACCCTCCTGCTTGACTCGACCTGGCCACGCCGCTGATTTCAATTAGGTTTCTTTGAGACTTTACTTTACAGGGAAAAAAAGAAGTGGGACGAATTTTTACCATTAATTGCTCCCATTTTCAGTCAAAACATAATCATTAAATTTTAAACTTATGTTGCAAAAACTTCTTTTCATTGGCCTTTACAACAGTTATAGAAACGCATAAGCGTACGAGGCGGGGGGGGGGGGGGGGGGCCGGGGGCTCCCCAACTTTAGAAAAGTTATCGAAAATGAGCCCCAATCGGGCAAAAAAATGCCCTCAGTCGGGCAAAAATTATGCTAAACAATGGACTTTGTGTTGGGCAGCCCCCCTAGATTTTTTCTTCCCGTACGCTTATGTAGAAACGCGTGTATTTATGGAAACATGTTACATAGGAGGGGCGCCAAAATTGATCTGGCCACCCCAATAAAACCATAGCCACCCCGCCACTGAAAGAAATGTCTGTGTCATTACGAGAAAATGAACGAACGAAAGAATATAGCAATACGAATGTTCTTGACAATCATAAAGTTGTAAACATGCTTTTCGAACAAATGATATACATCAGTCATGAGATTCTCTGTTTTGAACATGGCAAAACAGGAAGCTGCTGAAAAATAAGACACGAACATGGTGAGCTGAGCCTAAACAATATTCTGATGATATTCTTTAAAAATATTGGATGGTTCTGAGCCTGAGTATTCTTATAAACAATATTCTTACAAAAAAGAGTCTAACTTTCCAGTCGCATGAAATAGGAAACGAGTGAAATAAGGTAAAAGATGTTAACATGTTAAGGACCCCCTTTTTCAAAATAAATAGCTTCTGAAGTTATATTTTCCCAGTGCTGGGGTTTCTTATTTTTTTACCATCTGAGAGTTGAGTATCTTATGGACAGTTTCTTATAAACAAATAGGTGTACCTCTCATATTTAGTGATAAAAATGAATGGCCGTATTTGATCATATAAACATAATCGTCAAAAAGCTAAACAACTATCTTGTTACAGGACTTGGGGGAGGGGGCTAAAGCTTCCCTAAGCTATCCAGCTCTACAGTCCCTATTTATGACCTCTCAAATATTCAGCAGATTGTCATTCGACATACCCCCAAACAAAATGATGATAGGATGATTATCCTGTCGGTAGCAAATATCTGGCGCATTGCGGCAATGAAATTAGGAGGTACGTCTTGTAGTTGAAATTGGAAAGCAGTATTGTCCTTACGTGCTACCGTACAGGATGCTGTACGAAAGGTTTAATGCTATTCATTACATATAACTCCTTGCACCTGCGATATGGTGCTAGCAAATCCGGGATGGTGGGAATCTAGAAAAGGTACCGACGTTGCAATATGCTACAACCTAGAACACGTAAAAAGGAAAACACGACGAAAAGACAACTGGGATGAATGAATGAATTTATGAAACCACTGTCAAATTTATGAAAACCATGTTTCCACCGAAACATCAATGAAGGCAATATATACAGTGCAAAATAAATTACACTTACATATTACACAATATCTCTGAAAAGGAAGTCTGTAAAAAGTTACTGCAGAACTTTTAAAGAAATTTTGGAATTCTGAAGTATCCCTTGCCTGTCTAAAATCTAATCGTAATGGTAAACTGCGAACTTATAACACATTTAAATATAACTTTAACTGAGAAATCTTTCTGACTGAAGACCTAACTTACGAATAAGCAAAACTATTGTGCGAATTTCACTTTTCACAATATGCCCAGCGTTTGATAATTCATAAGCTGGTCTACTATTAGCTAAGAATTTCCAACTATTAGACCAAAAGACACAATTTTCCAATAATATGAGTACATTGTGAAAACCCTCTGATAAGAAGCTAGTGGATTAAAGATTGAAACAGTGTTTGCGTCTGCAAGTAGAGAGACTGTGTTTCAATGTCATAAATTTTTCAGAACGAGATTCGAAAGTTCTAACTTTACAACATAGGGTAAGACGAAGGACGGGGGGGGGGGGGGGGGGGTTGGTCAACATGATTCGACCTGAATCTGAACTTTGAGAAAAGTTCACCCAACAAAAAAGAAAATTTATTTTTCCCAGTGACTCTCTTTATGTCTCTTCAGTACTAAAATACCTGGTTCACCCGAATCACCCAGATCACCCACTGTCTGCAGCAGTCGATAAATTTATTTTTTCTCAGTGACTCTCTCTGTGTCTCTTCAGTACTAAAATCCCTGGTTCACCCGAATCACCCAGATCACCCACTTTCTCCAGCCAGTCGACAAATTTATTTTTTCTCAGTGACTCTCTCTGTGTGTCTTCAGTACTAAAATACCTGGTTCACCCGAATCACCCAGATCACCCACTTTCTCCAGCCAGTCGACAAATTTAATTTTCCTCAGTGACTCTCTCTGTGTCTCTTCAGTACTAAAATCCCTGGTCCACCCGAATCACCCAGATCACCCACTTTCTCCAGCCAGTCGATAAATTTATTTTTTCTCAGTGACTCTCTTTCTGTCTCTTCAGTACTAAAATACCTGGTTCACCCGAATCACCCAGATCACCCACTTTCTCCAGCCAGTCGACAAATTTATTTTTCCTCAGTGACTCTCTCTGTGTCTCTTCAGTACTAAAATCCCTGGTTCACCCGAATCACCCAGATCACCCACTTTCTCCAGCCAGTCGATAAATTTATTTTTTCTCAGTGACTCTCTTTCTGTCTCTTCAGTACTAAAATACCTGGTTCACCCGAATCACCCAGATCACCCACTTTCTCCAGCCAGTCGACAAATTTATTTTTTCTCAGTGACTCTCTCTGTGTCTCTTCAGTACTAAAATCCCTGGTTCACCCGAATCACGCAGATCACCCACTTTCTGCAGCCAGTCGACAAATTTACTAGAATATAAAATTAAATTGAGTCAATAAAATTCATCTTTAGATAAAATTCATTCTTTGATAAAATTCTATTCTTGGATGAAATTCATTCTCTGATACATCGAGGGATAGCCAATGATTCGAATAACATTGAAATCACCATGATCAAAGACAAAGACGTCGCTGAAAAGATTATCGGACATTAAGCCGTTTTGAGATTGTAATATCCTTTTTTTGTAAATAGGTAGGAAACAACTGATTGACTTCGTCAATCAGGGGGGAGGATTTTGGATTTTGTTTTTATATTTTTGAACACCCTGTGACGAGACACGCCTTCTTGTCACAACGGTTAGAACAACGTTTTAGAACATCGGAGAGAACGCATCAAGAAAGTCAAGTCACGAACAAACGCACCACAATTCAAATGAACCAACGAACGTAAGATTCAAGTCGTCATCTCATTGTAATATACATCATCGCATTATCGTTTAAATCAAGTTTAGAGACATCATGTTGAACTCAGTAAGCTATATTTTTCGTCATTTAATTTGTCCTTGTCTCATCTTATGAAGAACGCAGGTCCTTCTGCGCGCGTCTTAAACTAATTCGAAGATTCTCAGTCATCTAATTATCACCCCACCTGGTAAAAAAATAAATATAAAAAGAACAATCGCGTCAATGACTTTGAAATGAACGTTATTTCATTCGTAAATGACCAAACTCTCACCTCATGGTCATTAGATTGACCAGAAAAGCAAAACAACAGTGGCAGGAGAAAGTTTTCCTGAGCTTTGAGATTCTTGCACAATAGGCCGTTCAGTAAAGTTATTTTATAAAACGATTCGAGATACATCTAAGACGAATGTTTTATGTAAAAAGGCAGTTTAGTATGTAGACATTAAAAGAAAAATAGCCAACCTTTCTTCCATGTAACGAGAAAGGATGTTTCTAGCAAAAAGCTCAGTAGACCCACTTTACCCCGTAGACCCAACTTACCCCACCCTACCCTATCAATAGTGTTTTCTCGCGCGTGTTTATGCAGTCTCAAGAATACACAGGGTGTCCAAAATGATATTTCGTTGTTTGCTGAAACATGCAATCAAACTAACAGGGTGTTCTTTTGCGAAAAACTGGGTCATCAAGCATGTTGTGGCGCAGTTGTTGAAGGTGTTGTGGTGCAGTGGTGTAATCCTCTGACTTTGAAGCCAGAACAGTCAGGCGGACAGGATTCGATACTCGGTAGAGCCCCACCACTTGAGCGTCATGACAAGGGGTCGCAGAATCGATTAGGCCAGCATATGAGTCAAATCTTTCAATAGGGCACAGGGAAACCCGCAAATCTTCCAATTTCATGCTTATAAGCCAATGATATCGTCGTATTCCGATCACATGACTGAAAATAAGGCTTTCGAGATAAATTTTCGAGTACCTTCACGAAAATAAAAATGGATATTCGAGTAATAAAGATACAGAGCTGGTTTTACCACGAATCGATTCGAGAGGCCTCACTCCACATTTGTTTTTCTGCATTTGGTTAAAATCTCGTCAGGGATCGGCGTTGCATCAAATTTCATTCCTTCGAAAACTGGCCTATGTTCAAGAATTCTTCAGGAACGCTACAAATAAGATATAGCTTTCAAAATTTCACATGTTACGTGAATTATATCCAGGAATAACATGAAATTATTTGTTTGTGTGATTTTCGAAAATCCTAGACGAATTAAAGCTATTTGCTGCGAAGAAAGCTAAAGGACCTATCTTCACCCCCAGCAAAATCCCAGTAATTGGCATTAAATCACTCTTCTTCGCAATAATAACCAGCGGATACATTAACGAATAACTTCACCACAAATCCAATTTCTTTCCACCATTTTATCATCGATAATTTCGATAAAATGTGACAAGACTTTGCAGCCTCTGCAGCAAACCGTCCAACTACCGTCGATTCAAAGTTTTCTTGTTGCAAACACCAGGAAAGCTTGCATAAAACAAAAGGTTGTGCAAGGCTCAGGTCTCCCATATGACACAGCAAATTGTTACCTTTGATAATAGATTGTACACCTTTGAGAATAGATTGCAGGAGAAATTTCTTTACACAAATTATGTACTTTTCCGATGTGACAAAGAAATTTGAAATGTTTTAATTTCTCTTTATTTTGCAACAATAGAATTCCTCCAGGAGTGTGCAATCTATTCTCAAAGGTGTCATTTTGCTGTGTCATATGGGAGACCTAAGTCTTGCAAAACCTTTTGTTTTATGCAAGTCTTGCAAGACTTCCAACGTCTTTGCAACAAGAAAACTTTGAATCGACGGTAGTTGGACGGTTTGCTGCATAGGCTGTAAAGTCTTGTCACATTTTATCGAAATTATCGATGATAAAATGGTGGAAAGAAATTGGATTTATGGTGAAGTTATTCGTTAATGTATCCGCTGGTTATTATTGCGAAGAAGAGTGATTTAATGCCAATTACTGGGATTTTGCTGGGGGTGAAGATAGGTCCTTTAGCTTTCTTCGAGGCAAATAGCTTTAATTCGTCTAGGATTTTTGAAAATCACACAAACAAATATTTTCATGTTATTCCTGGATATAATTCACGTAACATGTGAAATTTTGAAAGCTATATCTTATTTGTAGCGTTCCTGAAGAATTCTTGAACATAGGCCAGTTTTCGAAGGAATGAAATTCGATGTAACGCCGATCCCTGACGAGATTTTAACCAAATGCAGAAAAACAAATGTGGAGTGAGGCCTCTCGAATCGATTCTTGGTAAAACCAGCTCTGTATCTTTATTACTCGAATATCCATTTTTATTTTCGTGAAGGTACTCGAAAAGTTATCTCGAAAGCATTATTTTCAGTCATGTGATCGGAATACGACGATATCATTGGCTTATATGCGTGAAATTGGAAGATTTACGGGTTTCCCTGTGCCCTATTGAAAGATTTGACTCATATGCTGATTAGGCCTATTCTACTTCTGCGATCACAGCGGCCGCTAAAAACCGCAACCTCACCTTCACCTTCACCTTCATGACTATGGTGTACCAGAACAATGCAACTTCTTTTCATGTTAATAGTGCTATTGATGTTGTAATTGAGTATACAATTTTCTTGTTGTTTCTTCGTCAGATGGATGGCAACCCAATGACATCAAAAGGTGCTTTTGCTGTTTTATCAACTGTCAATGCGTTCAATGATACAGCAATTAAGGAGCTGCATTTTAAGGTAACATTGCTAAAGCATTTGACAAATTATTTGAGAACAGACAAAAATTTCCTCAAAAAGTAAAAAAATGGAAAAAATATTAAGAATTACATGAGTCATTGAGTACGGCGTTTTTGAAATTGGAAGCAAACTGAACCAATGCATGGCACCACAATCAACAAGATGCCTTTCTAGGTCTGCTGGAATAACAAGGTCGATGCCTGCCTTGAAACGGCTCATTCTTGCCGCCAGTCCTGCTGACATCAAGAGATCCATGCCCGTCTCAAATTCATCCATCTACCGGGTGTCCCAAAACAAGTACTCCCCTTTGAAAAGTCACCAACATTTGATTACACGACCGATCTTCAATTTTCTAGCTGATTTTTGTAATGCACATAAAAATGAGCAACTTTAAGCTCTTTTTAGGGCTCCCTGGTTTTGAATCATACTGCAAAAAAGCACTGATGATTGCCAGATCCATTTCTTTGTGGATTTAAAGCATCTTATTTGGTCATAAATGATTGAATTAGATGCGCACTATCATTGGAGACTTCCATGATGATAAAAAATCTGAAAATTTGGACTTTTAGGCAAGATTGAGTATGTTTCTTTAAAACTATAGCTCAAATTAAGGGTTTTCAACGTGTAATTTTTCAACCTTGCTGTATCAAAAGCGAACATTTTATCATCTATAGATATTTTTGGGTCTTTGACAAAACAAGTCAAAAAGAAAATTCCATCAAAGGTTTGATAACTGATGTTTGATGATTTTTTAAA
Organism: Aurelia coerulea; assembly: GCA_039566865.1. Taxonomy (NCBI): domain Eukaryota; kingdom Metazoa; phylum Cnidaria; class Scyphozoa; order Semaeostomeae; family Ulmaridae; genus Aurelia; species Aurelia coerulea. The sequence continues at coordinate 19,806,510 of CM076945.1, forward strand.
CAGGAGTACTTTTTTTGGGAAGCCCGGTACTACTTATGGTCATTTGGAATTGACAGAATTGTGTGATCACAATAGTTTGTTTGCAAAAGACTCATTTCACCGCTGCAGTAGCTTTACTGCGTTTGCAGAAGACCCTTTTTGCGATTTGGAACTGATGTTAGCTTATCTTGACAGGTATTGGAAGTTTTTTTATTCAACTCTAATATTATTGAGCCTTACACCGCAATTCATTGAAGTCGCTGCGTTGCTGATACATTCTTTTAAGTTTTAAAGCTCATACTTGATTGCTACAACGGAACAAAATTAATGTGAGAAATCAGTATCAAAGCCAAATGTTGCTGATAACGTTGAGACATTTTTTTAACTCACCCAGTAGTGAAATAGAATTTGAAATATAAGACATTTTCATGTGTCGCTTGCTATTATCAGAGGGGGGTGACAGGGGGGGTCTTTGGTACCGGTACCACATGGTTTGGTACCAGGTTCCACCCCTGATGGTACCAGGTTCCACCCAAATTGAAAGCAATGGTACCACGTAATCCCAATTTTGATCGAAGGAGATAATAGCTGATAATGTAGACATAGTTTACCATCTACGAGGAGTTCTCGAAAGAGGTCGTGAAAATAGCTCCTCTAACAACGTACCGAAGGCACCATAGACAACTTGAATGAACAAATATTTCAAACAAGAAAGGAAAGAGTAAGGAGGATTGTGAGCTTTTCTTTTCCTGCCCCAAAAACAACTGTTTAGAATGAAATGTTAATACGTATAAATTGCAATGTGTTTGAGGAGCTGAACAACTTTGATGATGACATTGTTTCTTGTTCGAATCCTTCTCGTGGTTGTGATGGCCTACAGCTTCATCCAATCCCATTCCAAAGAGATTTCCATTGTGATCCAGATTTCCATTTTAGTGTAATTAATGCCAAAAAATGAAAATTTCAGAATTGTACAACACTGATTTTTCTATATTCAACCGTAGCCTGAGGTATATCAAGACGCTATATGTTTTGTTTGACAGATTGAGCCCTGCAGAAAATGTAGTTAAAAGTTCGATTGAAAATTTCATCTTGGGATGTGCAAATTTTTCAAATCCATAATGGTAACCAATCGTTCATAAAAACTAAAACTGAATCACGAAACGCTCCTTCTACATTGAAAACAAAAAATCTATGTTTCAGAACTCTCGTAAAGCCTATTGCAGAATCAAGTTTAACCTATTGGGAACATTTTTGCAAAAGGGCTAAGTAGAATAAGCTCTCAACTAATTTTGGCGAATTTTTCACGAAGGCCAGTGAAGAAGAAGTCTTTTTTAGCAAATTATGTCCGTATTTGCCACTGTACTATAGACTGAACTAGATGTTCAATGAAACAAATATTTACCGCTTATAGTCAAAAGAGGTTAGAGATCAACTCTCTAATCATATGAGGTATCTATTTTGATGTTTGTTCTGTTCTTTATGTTACTAGGTGTATTTTTCACCTTGGGATATAACAAATCATTGTAGAATTGGCTGCATGTTTTCAAAACCTTAAAAATTAGTGAATTATGTAAAAAGACTTTATAGAGGCCCCCCCATAGTACCCCTGGATAACGGATTCACGCGTCGATTTTTCGTCTTTCACGCCATCACGGAGCGTAAAACAGCATTTTCACGTTCACGTGGCAGAAATTTAAGAATGCTGGAGTCTGCAAAGTTTTTGTGTGAATACCTAAGTTTTGAGGGGTCCAGGGGGTTGTCCGCGGCAAGATTTTCTGACATCGCACCTTTTTGAACGTCGAAAAACGCCCCTTTATGGAAGTTAAATGCTGGTAATTACCATAAGCTTTTCGCCTGAGAAGAAGTCAATTCTCATTCAGCTGAAATGTATTCAGGTAACAGAGAAGTTCTTCATGTTAGATCAAAGCCGGTTTTGAGATGTCGAGCCTTCTACATGTAAGAACTTTCCTGCAGGCAATGTTTTTATTTTTATGACTTGAAACAAGGGACAGCAGAGCAGTTCCAGTGAGATAGATGCGAGCAAAAGCGGGGGGGGGGGGTTCGGGGGCCTGCCCTCGGAAAAAATTTGATATTACGCCCTTCAGAACGGCGGAAAACGCTCTTTTTAAACAGGCTTCGCAGGCTTACTCATTTGATTTGCTTTTGAGAAGAAGTCGACTCTCATTCAAATGTACTGCTTTTTGAAGCCTTGGAGCAGGTGAATATATCAACTTCGTCCAAGGCCCTTAATCATATTAGGCCGTAGGCTCTGGGCACGAGGTTGACGATGGATTTCTTGACAAAAACTCTTTACGATGGGCCAAAGAACAAAGCCAGGTTTTCTGCTGTCGAAACTTTACATTAAAGAGTTCTACCAGGTGTCCTAAAAAAGTATTTGCGTTTAAAAATCACCAAAACTCAAGTATGAAACACTGACCATAAATTCTATTCTCCTTCATTTGAATATGCTGCACCTCATACCTGGACTCTTTCCCACTCCACATCAGACAATCGACGACCTTCAATATTTTCAAGAAGGCATGGAAAACATTTTTTTTGAACAAGCATTCAATTTTTAAGTTATCTTGTGTGTTGAAAAATACTGTAATTTTTAAGGATCTTCATTGTGCTTACACTCATTTTTTTTATAAGAAACCGCTTATAAGAAACGGTAGGGTCAATTTTTCGAAAGTTAAGAAACAATCCTACTTGAATTTGAAACTTGGTGCTACTTTGTGGCCTTGCTGTGCTTAGAAAGAAGCCTTAAGTACACTTTTTAGGTCCAACTTGAAATGATGTTTTCTCAGCACTAAATTGTCCGATTTGAAATTCTTTTGCGTCTTGATATACCTCAGGCTACGGTGAACAATAGAAAAATCAGTTTGGTATAATTCTGATACTTTCATTTTTCACATTAATTACATGCCCTGGAACACTGTGGAGTGGTTGCTGTTGTCTTTTGGCACGAAATTGTATTGTACTCTCTCTGAAATAACCACTGATGTGGAAATAATCGATGTAATAACAACAACAGCAACAACTCTGTGCTTGCAAGACAACGCAATTGCACACCTGCACGTCGCATCGCTTCCGCTAAGCTGAAACTTTGTTTGTACTGTTAAAAGCTGTTCAAAGAATTCCAAAAACATCAATTGACAAAACATTTTGTTGGTACCAACTCCTATAGGCTGGGTACCGGTACCACTACTTTTGGTACCAGGTTCCACCATCTTTCTAGAATTTGGTACCAGGTACCACCCCCTCTGGTACCATGGTACCACTACCCTGTCACCCCCCCTTTATCACAGTTGCTTGAAAAAAGCTTCATCTTAGACTTTGAGATCTTGTTTGAGTCAATGTGACAAGTGCTTTCTGACTTCTGGTACAAGAAAGGAATAAAAAATAACACTTCCCATGTTATCCAGCGATTTTAAAGTCAAGCAAGTTTTGCAGCAAACGGTTCTAGCATTGTATTCATTGTTGACATTCCTAAAGCGGCCAATAGCATTGTCTTGCAGATAGACAGCGCTTCTCCTCCGTTAAGAAAAGTAGAAAATTACATAACTTTACAATCCTGCAATAACTCAGACGGCAGTGTTGAATGGTATTGAAAATCTGTACAGTATGGTTAGACTTGATACTTGTCGTTGTTTTCACGCCCGACAACACCAAGCCTGAATTCTGACGTCACTTCCGGCCTCTCTTGCAAGAAAGCTGTGGCGCGAAAGTAAAATTTTGTGATAAATGGCGTCAGCAGGCGTCCCAAGTGTCCCAAAGCAAAATATCGAGATATAACGCAATAGCTGTATCTTCGCTCTTTCAAGTTCTTTGAGCATTTTGGACTCAGAGCTTCTTGGTTTTTCATATTTTTCAAAGGCCGTGGACAACTCTCTTTACAAACTCGGGATTCAGCACAGCAGGTAAGCAGACTTTATCATAAATTTAACGTTTTGCCTTTGTTTCATGGAAATTTTGTTGAAAGTTTTGGATTCCTCGATGTCGTTTTGTCCTATTTTGCCACCTTTCCCCAATTGTTGACGAAATAAACTTGTCTTTTTCTCGTCTTGAACTTCGGCTTGCAGTTTCAAGAAAATGAACTTTTGTTGGCCTAAATTTAACCAAAATTTTTTCAAACTCCAATATTTTCTAAACTAAGACAGGAATTCTCATTTTGGAGATATAACGCAATAGCTGTAAGCATCTAGTTTGTAGGAATGTTGCCTGTTTTGCTGTAGCCTTTGCCGGTTTCCCACAATTTTCAAAGGCAATTTTTACTCGAGAGCCATGACCATCTAATCTTCGTTAACTTTACGTGCTTCCTTTTACAAACTTTTCTGCTTTTTAGTCAGAAAATAAACGTTAACCTTGGTTGAATGTATCACTTTCGAACTTAATGTGATGTTTTCAGAAATGAAAGTATTTTAGAGTACTTGCTAGCTGTTTTGGCCACCAGAGCAATGAGAATAATAACAAAACTTTGACTTCGCTCTCAGAGAACTTTTTGTTGGGTTTGGCCTAACTGTAAACAAACATAAAGTTGCATTGTTGCTTATTTTCTTCAAGACTAATGGGGAAGCTCTGACCTAGAAATAGGAGATTTGCTTACTAAAACAATGTTATCAAGGCTACCTTGCACAAAAAATTATCAGCTTTGATTATTTTGCCTATAAATACGATAGTTTACTGCAATTATTTGCCCTTAAATCTGTTTTCTTTTTCTTGAGCAGGGTATTGCTGCTCTGATTTAAGTTTGCAAAGACATCTCCTATTTTGGTTTGCTGCTCTTTTTTGTACATGCAATTCTCTATGAGACAAAGTGAAATTTGCTATGCAGCAAACATTTTTAGTAGGAGGAGATAATATTGTCTCTGCTTTATTTTAGGACCCAAACAGAACAAGATTATCCTTTACCAACCAAGCCCAACCTTGAAGCAGCATTTGACAACAACCACAAAAGACTGCAATTCTTGCTTTTTCAATGCCTGAGGACTTATGCAGAACTGATGGAACATGACTGTTGCAAACAAAGCATTCAATGAAAAACAATATTATGATATATCAAACAATTTGAGTAATCCAATAATTGATACTCTGATGATTTTACTCTGATGATAGGAAGATGGTAAGATAATAGCAATTGAATCATCACAAATTGAAATTTTAATGCTTCCAATTCTGAAACAGTCTGAAACTTATTCCGAATTTGATCTGCAAAGACAATTGTTTGCAAAGACAAAGACAAAGCTCGCCCGTTTCACCCTGTAGATGAAATGCCATGCTTATTCATGAGTTTCTGAAAATTACCAAAAAGCAGTTATTGCCGTTGTCCTTTCAGAAATAGTCATTGAAATTTCAATAGACAGCATCCTTCCCTATCTTCCTTGTCTGTGAGTTTTTAGAGCCAACAAGAGAAGATTTCCAGACTGCATTGAGTTGCTCCATCATTGAGAGGAACTTGCCTAGTACAAATAACATATTTTCTATAATTTGCTATCCATGTGTCCATCAAAAACATCTGCCATCATAAACAAAACGGTTTTAGTTCTTGATCCATAAATATCAGAGTTCTTTCGTTGGAAGCTGCTTCTTCTTGTCTCTTTCTTTCTGGCGGGTTGGAGAATTATTTGAAAACATGAAAGCATCTCTTGTCCTTCACTGGCAGTAAAAGGATCGCTAGTGCTCTGCATATTGGTTTATTGCTTCGTTTCCTATCAGAATTAAAAAGTTTTCTTGAAAGCAAGCAGCAAGCAGACCACGCCACTTCAAAACAATTTCTACGATCTACGGCATTTTCTAAATGTCATGGTTTTCAAGGCGCTGCTTACGTCACCAAAAACAATGAATTCGAAAAATTTGCCCAAATGCGGATGAAAATCTCTTAAAATAAGACCATCACTCCTGTCAAATTGCGTGGAGTTTACCGGGAAGTTTAAATCAAAACGATTTTAGTTTTAAACATTTCTTTGATAAATTCACTACCTTTTAAGATTAAATTAACGCGGAAAAATCACACCGCATCACTGCAAGAAACGTTCAAAGTCGACGAAAATAATCACTTCCGGTCATTTTCCTATACATTTGTATAGGGGCATCAAAGCGAGGCTGAACTCCTCGAGAAAGGTGTGGTCGGGCGTGGTTTTGCTTTATGACTGAACTGAAAATTCTACAACCAGGATTCAATTCCCTACACTTGCAGAAACGAATAAGTCTCGTACTGATTCAATAGGCCTCAATATGGTCTGCACGGTTGGGCCTAAATCACTTGGTCTTTTTTAACAACTATCGAGCCCAAAACGCCGCAAAAAGTACCTATCCATAACTGCTGTACCATAAAAATAGTTATCAGTACTTAGATGAATATTCCTTCAAGCCACAATACCAAAAACAGCCTTCCTCTAAGCCATATTCTGATCAGCACAAGACGGAGACGCAAAACTGTCGTCGATTGATATTTTTGTTACGTTTTACAGCTGTAAGGAAATTAGGCCCTCACTGGAGTGACAACAACAACATCCATTGAATTAAATGACATGCGATGAGATGATGCGAGCGTAAGTTGAGGGTCCTCCTGGAGTGAGGTTACAGTATAGTGTCATGCAACCACTACTGCCGGGGGGGGGGGGGGGGGTACTTCATTGTTAAGTTGTACTGGACGTGCCGCTCATATGGATGGGTTTCTTCATCCGAAATTCTCTACATATGGATCTGTTTTTAAGCACAATTCTGGTAGATGGGTAGTTCTTTGAGAATTTTCTTATCAATGGGCCCCATAATGATAATCCGCACCAAAAAGCTGAAATTTTCCTTTGTTTCAAATCGACAACTTCATACACATGGGTCAACAAGTTCCTGATATTCATGCAAATGGGCTCGAAATTTTTGAATATTCCGTCATATGAATGAGTCCTTTTCTCAAAGTCCTGATTCAGGTCGAATCATGTTGACAATAAAGTACCCCTCCCCGTGCACTACTGATGTGTACTTTAATGCGTAAGTGTCCCTTCTCTCAAATTTCTCCTACCAACTCATCCTATTTTTCAATTGTAGGGAATAGTGGTCGATAAACAATTCGAGACACTGTATAAGGATATGTCTCTTTCCAAAAAGATTCTTGTGCATGCTGCTTTCAAAGTTGTTACGCCTTTGGAAAAGATCAAGCAGCTGATAAAGGAAGACAAAGGAAAATGGATCTCAACCTTCCAAGAGTTAGATGAACAAAATTTACTTCGAGTCCCAAAAGATATATTCTTTAAAGTTGTTGAGGTAAGGACATGTCTTGTACATAAAAATGAGTATTCAAATGTTTGCAATAAACAAAATAGTTCCCTTACGAAAGGAAAGCTGCATCAACGTGGATTCGTTTGGCTATAAAAGAATTTAAAAGCCCCCGTTTTTGCTCATTCCTGTAAGAAACCACAAGGGATTTTATTCTGAATGTCTTGTTAACGTTTTTTGAGCAAATATCGAGTCAAATTCAATCATTAATATCAAATCTACCGGTGAGTTCACGGGGGAGATACCTGACATTAATTTGTACGGGGATGTGCACTCTTAGAAACAATTGTTCACCTGGCTCTAGAATCTCCCCTCCCCCCAAATGATAGCCAGTTTTAGAAAATGTCAGTGAAAGTATACTCCAAAACGTAGACATTCAGGGGCGGATCCAGCCCGAAGTTGAAGGGGGGGGGGGGCAACTTGCACAGAGGGCGCCAAAAATACTATGGAAGATGAGCGTGCCGAGGGCGCGCGAAAATTTTTTGACACTTTTTAAAGAAAACTCTTTGATTTACTACTAAATAAAGCCTTGCTTTATACGTTTCGCCTGTATTTAAATAAAAACAGGTAGAGAATTGCTTGTTAGAGTCAGGATGAGGGGCGCTTTTCTCGCTAAAAAAGGGGCGCCAAGCTGAGTTTTCATCGTGAAGGGGGGGCCAGTTGCCCCACTTGCCCCCCTAAATCAGCCACTGTAGACATTCACTGAAAAACAATGAAGTAACAACCTACCTTAACAAAATACCCCTTTGACAACTGGCTCCAGAAAAAATTGCCTTCTTTCGATACCCGGCATAAGAAAAACAAGGCGAAACGGTGCCCAAAAAGAAGTGCACAAAACATACTGAATATCTCCCCAGGGGGATGAGTGAAAAACTTGCACATTTTGAAAATCATCAAAATTTGATTATATTGCCGTTATTTAAATTTTCTTTTTGCGTATATTTATGTAAAGGCCCAAATTAATGTAGGATGATGGTCTTTACTTTGCATTTCTGAGAGAGAAGCACTAGATTATTGCATGAAAAACAATTTTCGAAATTTCTTTATAATACAAGATTTGTCATAGGTCCTTGTGAATTGTTCTCATTATTGTTGTTGTTGTTGTTGTTGTTATCGCTTCAGTTGTACATACAAATCAGTTCGGGGAGCGAACAATAGACATTTGGAATGAGCTTAACATGTCTGATTACACTTTTTTTTGTAGACACTCAAGCTACGATTTCCGTGTGGATTCGCACTGTTTTCCTCTGTCAGCTTAGACTTTCCAATGATTCAGTTTTCTTTAGAGACTGTTCATGAAATCATTCAACGAAGAGATAAAGGAAAGTCAAAGGAAAACGTTGTAATTCAGATAACATAAATACAGTAAAGATCGCAAACATAGAATTATAGCAAAAATTTAAAGCTTTATATTGCATCTTAACTGCAACGGTTCTGACACAAAAGTATTGCTTCATGTTTTCCAGTCATTGGGTGCTATTCTAACAGTGGAAGAAAAGTTGGCGTTGACTTCTACACTGACATTAGACAGCTATGGGGACATTTGTTACAAGTGAGTGTAGGATTACGCTGTGGTCTTATTATTACCTTTTTATAAGCAAGGTAGGGGTCACAGGGACTAATGGTTCCCTGTTTGTTAGCGTTTTTGGAATGGTTTTACTGCTTTTGGCCGTAATGATGGTGGTTTTGCGGATACTCGCGCTCAACGGTTTGCAGGTTTCTTCACTAAATATGATTCGTGAAGTCGAATCATTACAAAATTGAAGATAAAGCTAAAAGCAATTGTCAAATAAAGATATGTTTTTGGGGAGAATATTGATAATTATTGATTACTTCATCGACGTTTTGGTAAGTCCGTAAGTATGACCTATTTTAGATGCCGGACAGTGATAGGGCATTTTCATAGACGAGAATCTATCTTTGTTTGGTTTGATTTGATTTCATATACCGGGTGTCGCTCCCTTTGATTGGAAATAAGAACAAAACGATAAGATATGATTACTCTATCTCCGAGTTCACAGCTAAATGAATCAATCTTCAACTTAGATGCACATACCTTGCATTTGAACATCGTACACCAAACACCGGAGATACAAGTTTGCAAAGTAAAAATTTACAGTGCACCCAAAACCAGAAGAGGTTTTCAAAAATGGCCTAGCCATGATCTGTGTCATGAACATTTTCCAAAGCACCTGTAAACTTTAATTCTCCATTTTTTGCTTTGAAAAGAATAAAAGGCGCATAGGCATGGTCCTGATTAAACGAATATAATCAAAATGAGGTAAGAATGAAAAAGTCGAGCCACATCTCTAAAATAAGCGTGCATGTGCTCCTTTTCCTCATCTTTGATACAAAAACATTTGTGGTGGAATGCAATGCAGGGACTGATTCCGCAAAAGACAAGTCATTTCAAGAACAATTGAAGTAATTCAAGGTATAATTTTTTTCAAATGTAAAAACTAAAGTTCAAAGTTATAACTTCTTTTGTAAAATGTAAATGTCTGTGTGATGTCAAAACATGGCTAGGCCCTTTTTCATAACCTATGGTTTCAGATGCACTCCAGATTTTGACCTTGTAAGCTCATATCTCCGGTGTTTGGTGGGCGATTTTGAAATGTAAGGTATGTGCATTTAAATTGAAGATCGATAAATGTAGCTATAAACTAAAAAAATCCCGAAATTGTATCTTTTTGTTTCCTTGTTCGGTCAAAAAGTGGTACTTTTTTGAGACACCCGGTATTTAGGGAGGGTAACCCTGTTTCAGCAAGTGCTGATTTTAAAGGGGCCTTCCACCAATATACGATACTATATAGTCTACAATACAATAATAGTAAATGTAATACGAAGACAAGAAAAATCTTAATTACAATACGTGGAAAGTCTAATTAATCTATTGGAATATGCAGTGTTAAAATCAATGTACAAGGTATCTAAAATGAATTATCTACACACGAGTCCAGGCTAGATATAACTATAAATCATTCTTTACCTTCAAATAATTTCAAGCGGTATTGTAATAAACTTTTTCTTTTCAAAGGCATTTCAGACTTGGATTTCCAAAAGAACCTGCAAGACAAGATCCCCAAGCTAGCCGAATGGACTGAACGTATATGTTTTCTGTGTAGTATGAGAAGGAATTCATATCAAAACATCCTTTCTACTATTTTACGACAAACATTTATTCGTTTTCTGTCGTCTGCCAGATAGAAGACAGTGAATACCAACCTCGTCCCCAGCGCCTTTTTTCATATCGGGACGGAATATGATAAAAGCCCTGGGGACGCGGTTGAAGTACACGTTTTTTCTTTTATAAGAAACTGGTTTATAAGAAACTAGTATTAGGATGGCGAAAAAATTAAGAAACTCTAGTACTATGCTTGAGAATTGCTAAGAAACTTTTAAAGCCAAACACAAGGAAATCATGGGAATATTGTCATTGAGCCTTTATATTTTAGTAATATTCATGATAGATTTATGTTTTGAATCAAATAAAACTCTCCTTTTCGCTAAAAATTGTGCTGTCTGTCAAGAAACGAGTACTTGGCAGTGGTAGAAACTACATGCATCCTAAATGCATCCAAAAAATAAGAAACACATTAAGAAACTTTTAATACTAAAAAACTGAAATTTTCACTTAAAATTAAGAAACTTTTAGTACTATGGGCTTATCCAAGTTTCTTATAAAAGAGAAAACGTGTAAATTGTAAATTGTAAATATATCGGCAGGAAAGGGGCATATCTCAAATCTCCTGCCTAAATTCTAACTAATTCTTAACCCTGTTTTAATCGGATGAAAAAAGTGATTTTTACCGCTGGGGGCGCTAAACTGCACTTGACTGATTAGTTTTGGAAACTGCCGCCCCCAAAACCCCGCTACTTCAGTAGCTATACTTCAATCTATCAATAAGTATACTTCATAGACATTGAGAAAATTTTTGGCAATTTAAAGCGAGTATATTATGAATTATTTACTCTCTTTTTCTTAAATTGCGTTTTCTAAAGTTTTAATTTCTGTGATCAACTGCAGATTGGTTGTGCCTGATAAAGAAAAAAATTAAGAAGGAAAGAGCCCCCTTCCTCCTTTGCCGACTTTCTATCCGTAAATTTTCGAGTTACTGGGGTACCCAGAGTAAAAGAGACACTCATTATTGGCTTGCCCTCGACACATCAACAACAACGACAACTACCGAATTTATAGCCTGCGTGCAGACTTTACTTTCCACTGCGAAGGAGAGCCTATGAGCATCTTGTAAAGTCTGCGAATTAGCGTCCATTATCGTGTTCTGAATGAAAAGTTTCTCCTGCGAGGGAGAGCTCAATCTTGCGCAATAAATTGACACCTATAATCCCTATCATTCGAAGAGAATCCCATCCCACCTACACGGCTTCAGAGCCTGCAAACTGCAGAGGTAATAGGTATGAAAGACTCATCAGTGATTCAAGAACCCCACTTGCTGTATGGAGTTAGGAGGTGGACATAATTCTGTTTTATAGCTTATGGGGTTGTTTCATATCTTGATTAGTAGTTTTTCAACTTAATGGGGATGGTTTTATAATGTAAGGTCGAATCTTAGGGGCATAACGGAATAACCAGACCCAGGACCACTAGGACCGGACCCTAACGGACCAGACCCTGGGGGAATACCCATTACTTTCCTCCCAGCGTTTTGTTTGCAATGGCGGCCAACACAGAAGTTTCGCTCCAAAGTAAGATAAGGCAGTCACTGCTGTATGTAAATTCTACCTTCTGGATGCCACAACAAATGCAAAAATGCATATTATTAAATCGTCCAACCAGCAGACAAACTTTGATCCAGCCTGAAGCCATTGCCCACTGGGCCTAAGCATTTAACTACATTGCCTAAATAGTTTACCTTTCTGCCTTGCTTGGTGATTCAAGTTGTTGCAATGACGTCGTGATGCCAGCCACGTTGTATTCCATCTCCACAATCTCAATTTCTGGACTTGATTCTGGCTTTTCAAGTGCAAGTTAGTTTGGGACTGCAAAATCATTTAGCAGGCAGCTTTTTCATAACATATTTGTTCGTAATGTTTATTGTGAAGGTGGTAATTGGCAGATATATGGGGTAAGGCGATCTCGAAAGAGAGAGTGATAATTTTGGGAATGTTAATATAGAACTATCCTCTCAAATCACGCATTGACCCGGGCATTGACCCAACTTGTTTTTGGTAAATCCCATGATCACAATATTGCATCTCAGAATGTGCATTTGTGTGCATTTTTTTTCTCATATCATGAAGGTGTTGTGGCGCAATGGTGTAATCCTCTGACTTTGCAGCCAGAACAGTCAGGCGGCGTGGGTTCGATACCCGGTAGGACCCCATCACTTGAGCGTCATGACAAGGGGTCGCGGACTCGATTAGGTCTGCTCTATTTCTGCGATCCCAGCGCTTGGCGCTGAAAAACGCAACTTCACCTTCACCTTCACCTTCATGTGCACTCACCTTTTTACAGGGCCGTAGGAAGCAGCTTCTGATTGGGGGAATTGTTCTTAGAACAATAGAGAACAATACATCTAATTAATACTTGTGGCGTGGCACCATTGTTTTCAAAATTATTTGGGGGCTTAAACCCCCCCTGCCCCCCACTTCTTGCAGGCCTGCATTTTTATAAGAAATAGCTCATAAGAAACAGTAGGCTAAAATTTTCGAAAAATACTACCCCACTTCCTGTATCAAAATGCTAAGAAACGATTTCTTATTGAAAAAGATGAGTGTAACCCATATTTTAGAAGATACATGTGACCAACTCCCGCTAATGACTTTCTGGGGCCACCATGGGAGCTAACAAAGTCCCTAAGTATTACCTACGTGCCTGATCAATTTAAACTCTAAGCGTTGAGATGAACTAGCAGCTTGAAGGCTGGGCACTCTGAAAGCTTCTCTCCTATGAACTCAGTTGAGTGGGCCTGAGTGTGTCGTAGAACATGTGTGAATTTGAGGGTCACTCATTCGCAAAAGTGTGCGAGATTTTTTCAGAACATAGGCCTAAGGATTTCGTGTACGAGATATTTTTGAGTGAAATTCCCCTCCTTTCGGTGACTGACTTCCTATCCAACGTCAAAGCGAGGGTAGGGCATTCCCCTTGGGTCTGGTCCGTTAGGGTCCGGTCCTAGTGGTCCTGGGTCTGGTTATTCCGTTATGCCAATCTTAGGTGCATATTGTGGCAGAGTTTCACTTCGTAGGGTCGTTTCACATTGCGGTGTGTTTCCCGGGGTGGTTCCCTATGTTTGCTCGTTTCATATTGTAGTGTGGTTTCATATTGTAGTGTGGTTTCATATTGTAGGGTCGTTTCATGTTGCTGCGCTGTTTCTTACTGTAGCGACGTTTCATATCGTTATGTGGTTTCTTACTGGAGGGTCGTTTCATATTGTAGTGTGGTTTATTGTTTTCGTGATGTGGAATGCAATCACAGCTTGACTGATCAATCATGATCGATCAATGAATCACTACTGATCTGATGATGATCGATTGCACAACTTTGCGCGCACTTTTCCAACAAAGTTGTCATGCCCGATTTTTAGAACTGACGACCACATCGTGTTATTTCAATCAATGCTGTTTGAATTTTAAAAGAAAAGGAAGAGGTGAGTACCAGCTACTTTTGTGTATGTAGATATATCAGCGCTTTGTAGTGTTACGGTATGGGGGCCTATGGCCCGTGATGTGTACAAGCTCACAATGAACAATTCACGTGTTCACTTGATGCCAAAAGTACTGTGGTGCAATATTTAACGTCACGCTATTGGTTCGGCCTGATGCCAAAACTCGATACTGTTCAAGTAAATGTTGATTGGTTTAAATATATTATTGTTCTTATACTCTGGTTTTCATTGGTTCTTATTTACGTTATTAGGCCTTATTAGGAAGTTTAGGTGTGCCAAGAGTTTGTACATCAGGTAGCGTCAAATGACTTTTATTCAGACGAGACGTAAAGACGCTAGACGCAAGAACTGTCGCCGACCTCAAGCCGCCGAATTTGCCGAAGGACCAAAGATGATAGTAGTCGTTGTTAGTTAAAGTTTAAATATTTTGCCGTTACTGTTGCTGAGATCGATCATAAAGTCGAGTAAAGAATCGAGTCGTTCCTGTTGTTGTCCTAAAGTCGCTGCCGAATAATTGAGGTCGTAAGTTTGACGTTTTATATATTTTTCTGATGAGACTGATCTTTGTGAAAGAACTCACACTATTTAGACCTTTTAGAGCCGCGGTCTAACACTGGTGCCCTGTGTGAGGATACACTTTAGGTATTTTGGAAGAAGAGATTCCAGAAGAAACTTTTAGAAAGCTTTTCAGAAGAGTTGAGAGAAACACGCTTTTTTTTGGGCAAATAATAGTCATTTTGTTTGCCTGTAGTCACAGTTGTTTTTGTGGTCACAGTTATTTTTATTCGTGACTAGGAACGACTGCAAGTTTTAGAGGAAGTTCGATATTAGCTTTACATGTTACCGCTGGCCGGTATATTTGGTGAATTTCCTATAGTTTATTGGCTTTACTGCATTTTATGACGTTGTTGCGTGATTTGAACACTGATCGGCAAGTTCAATCGATATTGATATTTTGTTTCTCATACACGAACAGTTTTGGCTCGGATATTTGATATTTCATTGCAGTAACTTTACATTTAATTGTTTGTCCTTGGGCATTTTGTTGTTTTTCTACTTTTCTCGTGTGAATTATTCTCAAGATGCAAGAGCCAAACGAACAAATTGTAGTCGATCAAGAAATGAACGCGACGGTTAACGAGTTGCAAACGCAAATGAATGCAGTTCAGGCAGCCTTAGAGGGTAATGGACAGGCCGGTCTTTTTAAACCTCGCTCGTTTAACGGTTTTCCCAGCGATGACATAAATGAATGGCTGATGAAATTTGATCGTTTCGCAAAGTTTTACAACTGGTCAAATGCGAAAAAACTTGGAGCAATGACCCCGGGGGGGCCACTCCTATACTTTCCTATAGTATCATGCTCGTACAAAGGCTTAACATTTGCACCCTAAACGCTGACCTGTTTTAGCGAAATACACACCCTAATCGCGGAAAATTTTCATGAGAACATACCCTTTCCCGTGTCAAAATAGAACTTCTCTAATCCAGGTACCCTAATCGCTGACAAGTTAGTTACTAAATTTGCTAATATTGCCGGTGTGATTTGAAGAGGAGGAAAATGCTCTCGACTTCTTTCCCCATCTTATGCTGGTCTGATAAGTTTTTTGACTCGTTAAGAATTCTTTGTTATAAATCATGACTAAAATATCATTGTAGAATAATTTAAATTTATCAAATGCAGAAAAGTACACCCTTTCTTAAATTTTGGTTGAATTGGCACCCCTAAACACGGGCCCGCACGGGTCCGTGCCAACTTTCAAGAAAGGCACCCTTTCCCGCGCTTTTTTGTACGAGTATGATAACACACCAGGCCCCAAGTGGTCCCCCCGGGGCAATGACTCTACTTTTGGACGGTCCCGCTCTTGCATGGTTCCATACACAGACCGCAGAAACAGTTGCCAATTTTCAGTCTCTTACTGATGCTTTAAAAGCCCGTTTCGGAGCACAAAACCTGGAGTTCATTTTTCGTCAAGAGCTCTATTCACGAAAACAAGGTCGAAATGAGCCACTTTCGGTTTTTACCGCGGATATTATCAAAAAGTGTCAACGTCTTGGTATCGCAGACAAGGACATGATGAATATTTTTATCAATGGGCTGACAGATGAGATAAAAAATCACGTGATCCTAAACCAGCCAGACACGTTTGCCAAAGCAGAAAATCTTGCCCGTTTGCGCGATGCTGTCACAAAAAACAGCAGTGTTCACGACTCGTTAGCCACCGCTCGTAGTATTTCACAGGCAAGTCGTATAAAAGAGTTAGAAGGGCAAGTTAATCTCCTGGTTTCAATGGCATCCCAGTCAAATAGCCCAAAAGTTTCTGCCCAGCCAGTCCAAGCAATTGCATCTGGTTTTTCGGATAATTTTTCTGTGAACCCGAGCACGTTTGAGCAAAATCAAAGTTTCTCGCCCCATGCCTCTGCAATTTCTAAGGAACTCTCTGGGTTCAAACATGAAATGCTTGCTGCAATTGATGCAAAGTTTGCCAGGGAGGGACAAAAACCCGAAAAAGGAAAATTCTTTCAACAAAAGAAAGGCTACGCTGGTGCTCGCGGGCGCAACTTGCGCACAACAGATGGGCAGCCAATATGTAACAACTGCCAAAGAGTCGGTCACGTGGCTCGTTATTGTCGCTCAGCGCCTCAACAGCAGCAACAACAACCAGCTGCATTTTTCCAGCAACAACAGCAACAACCACAGCAGCCACAGTCATTTCCTTATAGCCAGGGAGCCTACAATCAGGGCAATTATACTCAGGGAGGTTATAACCAACAGAGTTTAAACGGGGCAGGGCCTTCCCAATGGGGTCAGTGAAGGTCCAAGACACAGTAAGCAGTCCAGTACACCCCAGTTTTTGCAGATTTGAGAACGACAATGAACTTAATCAGTGGGCTGAAAAACGTAAACTTTTGAAACCGATTTCTGCAGAGACAACACTGTCAAATCGCATGATGATATCCAGTTTGTAAATAATGTAAATAATTCGAAGTCACCTGTTTCGGTAAAATCAACGCAGACTTTTAGAGAAACTGTTCAAAGTTCTCAAGATAACCCCTCGACCGCATCCACCAAGTTACCTTGTTCTTTTAACAATGAAATTCCCTCGATTTCGTCAAACATTACTGATTCTCCTTCGATTCCTACAAACGTACTAGTCTGGGGAACTGTCGAAAAACAACCCTTTAAACTTTTAGTTGACACCGGAGCAGCTGTGACTGTTGTTAGTGATCGCTTTTATAATGACATTTTACGCGCCACGCATGGCTTGCTGAAACAAGACGGACTCGATAGCGTAAGAACAGCCGACGGAAGTAGCGTTCCTGTTACTGGTGCCGTTTCTTTTCCAGTATTTATTGGAAACTGTACATATTCGTGTAATGCTTCAGTTGTAGTTGGACTTGCTTATAACATTGTTCTTGGAAGAGATTTCCTTCATGAAAATCATGCCATAATCGATGTGCGTGAAGAATTTGTAACATTTTTCGGAGACAATAAAGTTTCATTTGCCTCAGGAAATTCTTTCCGCTCGTTTCTGAAGTTAAAGTCTCAAAAACATTCGTTATAAACGCTCAGAGTGAAGTTGTCATTCCAGCCCGCCTTGAGACATTTCCATTTTCGCCAGTTGTAGGCCTAATAGAGGCAGTACCAAAGCTCTCTGATCGTTATCATTTGATTGGTGCATCTATGTTGTCTTGTCCTAATAAGGATGGTGAAGTATCGTTTAGACTTTTGAACCCCTCGGACACGCCTATAATTTTGTACAAGGGTTCTACTATTGGTAAATTTGAAGAAGTTTGTTCAGATGATGACATTGTTTCATTAGAATTAGCATCTGAAGCTGCCGTTTCTTCTGTCGATGCGCCCTCGCAGGGACAATCAGAAATTCCAAAAGCAAACTTTCTCTCAGGTTTTAAATCAGTACCTAGCCCAGCACTTTCACCTGCTGAAAACACTCGATTAGGCCATCTCTTAGAGAGTTACTCTGACATCTTTGCTTCGTCAAGTCTTGACCTTGGTCACACGACTTTGATTCAACATCAGATTGACACCGGTGATGCACAACCTATCAAGCAAGCTCCTTATAGAGTTTCTCAGACGCAAAGAGCTGAAATTGATAAACAAATTTCGAACATGCTTGACCAAAACATTATCAATGTTTCTATTAGCCCATGGAGCTCTCCAGTTGTACTTGTAAAGAAGAAGGACGGTACAACGAGATTTTGTATTGACTATCGTAAGCTCAACGCTGTCACTCGCAAAGATAGTTTTCCTTTGCCTCGTATAGATGATGCTCTTGATGCACTTTCAGGCTCTAAATATTTTTCAACGCTCGATCTACAATCTGGTTATCATCAAGTAGCCATGCATCCAGACTCAAAAGACAAAACTGCATTTATTTCGCATGCTGGATTGTATGAATTCAATGTTTTAAGTTTCGGATTGACAAATGCTCCTCCGAATTTTCAACGTCTGATGACAAAGGTGTTGCATGGTCTTGATTGGAAGATATGTTTGATCTACATCGATGACATCATCATTTTTTCGTCTAACTTTGAGGATCATTTGAATCGTTTAGGCCAGGTCTTTGATCGATTGCGAAAAGCTAATCTTAAGCTCAAACCTTCGAAGTGCTATTTTGCTAACTCCTCGGTCAATTTCCTTGGATTTGTTGTGTCATCTGAAGGAATTTCGCCTGATCCTAACAAGATTGAAGCAGTAAGATCTTTTCCAGTGCCCAAGTCAGTTAAGGAGGTTCGTAGTTTCTTGGGACTTTGCAATTATTATCGCAGGTTTGTGGAGAGTTTCTCGAAAATTGCCTCACCGTTGAATCGTTTAACCCGAAAAGATGTGTCGTTTGTTTGGAGCCCTGAATGTCAATTAGCTTTACAAACATTGAAGGATCGTTTGTGCTCGCCACCCATCTTGGCGTACCCTGACTTTAGTCAGCCTTTTCATTTATTTACAGACGCTAGCCAGTCTGCCTTAGGCTACGTTTTGGGACAGGTAATTGATGGTAAAGAATGTGTGATTGCGTATGGAGGTCGAGAACTAAGCTCAGCTGAAACTCGTTACAGTACGACTGAGCGCGAAGCCTTAGCAGTTGTTGACGGGATTAAGCGATACCAGCCTTATTTGTCTGAAAAAAAGTTCCATATTCACACTGACCACGGTAGTCTTACTTGGTTAATGCGTGTTAAAGATCCTACCGGTCGCCTTGCTCGTTGGGCACTTCGTTTACAGCAGTACGATTTCGAGATAATTCACCGTCCAGGCACAGCTAATGGAAATGCTGATGCACTTTCTCGTCGTAGCTACTCTGAGTCTAAATCTAATTCGTCAGATGAACAGTCTGAAATATCTCTGCCTGTAGCCAGTATCGGACATCCTTGCCCCCCAGCACAGACACTGTACAATTTACAACGCAAGGACAGTGATCTTCACGACATTATCGCGTATTTAGAATCCTCTCAGTTACCGGAACACGATCCACAAGCTCGTGCATTATTGCTTGCTATCGACTCCTTTTATTTGGATGAAAACGGAATCCTTTGTCATCTCTGGACGCCAGGTAAACGTCGAGCAAAGTCTCTTTGTAGTCAAGTCGTCATTCCTGCTTCACTTCGCCACGAAATCCTTGTTGCTTGTCACGATGATCATACCGCTGGTCATCTCGGTGCCGATAAGACTTATGAGAAAATTCGCGCCAGGTATTATTGGTCTGGTATCTATAAAGATGTCGAGCATTGGTGTCGCTCGTGTGTTGATTGCGCAATGAAGAAAGCTCCTCGCGGTAAGCGAAAGGCCCCACTTTTACCTATACCAGTGGAAGGTGCATTTGATCGCGTTGCCATGGATATTCTCGGACCGTTTCCTGTTAGTGATGATGGAAACAGATACATAATCGTTTTCTCGGATTATTACACTCGTTGGCCTGAAGCATTTGCTTTGCCATCTACAGAAGCCCCGCGCGTCGCTCAGTTAATAGTTGATGAGATCCTTGCTAGACACAGTGCCCCTCGTACGTTGCTATCGGATAGAGGTCCAAATTTTTTGGCATCTATCGTGAAAGAAGTGTGCAAAATCATGAACACGCGCAAAGCCAACACCACGTCGTACCACCCCCAAACGGATGGTCTCGTT
The DNA here is from genome assembly GCA_039566865.1 of Aurelia coerulea. Taxonomy (NCBI): domain Eukaryota; kingdom Metazoa; phylum Cnidaria; class Scyphozoa; order Semaeostomeae; family Ulmaridae; genus Aurelia; species Aurelia coerulea. Next base: position 19,826,532 of record CM076945.1, read on the forward strand.
GAAAGGTTTAACGGTACACTTGCAGAAGGTTTATCGATGTACGTGAGCAGTCATCAGAAAGATTGGGATCGTCACATTCCAATGATCTTGTTCGCATACCGTGTGTCGCCTCATGCTTCCACCGGTGAATCGCCATTTTTCTTGTTATACGGTCGCGAACCTCGATTGCCGTTAGATGCCTCTTTGCTGATGCCAGATTCACAATTATCGTCTTCCGTTGCAGAACATCGTGCACGAATCGTTCAAAACCTCGAAAATGCGCAGAGAATCGTTTCTTCCAACACACAACTCGCGCAGATGAAAATGAAGGAGTATTACGATAAAACCAGCAGTCCCGTACGCTATGAAATTGGAAGTAAAGTTTGGGTATACACCCCGAAAACCAAGAAAGGTCTTTCAAAGAAGCTTTTGCACAACTTCCATGGTCCTTATCGAATCGTTGCCAAGTTATCGCCCGTACATTTCCGATTGCGCACGCTTGACAATCGTCCAGTGTCCGTACCTGTTCACGCTAATCGCATGAAACCATATTTCGATCCGAACGATCGCCCGATATTGCCGCCACCAGAAACAGATGCGTCCCTTGATTTAGCGGACAGTGACTTGCCAGACACTAGTTTCGAGCTCGACAGACACGAACGAGACAAAGTTACGATTTCTGACGATAACACGAGAAATGACTCATTTTTGTTACCGAATGAACCACGAATAACAAGACCAGAAGATGATCATGAACCTTTACTAATCACTAATCACACCGTTACATCAAACCAGGGGGTTTGATTCTAAGGGGGGAGATATGTTACGGTATGGGGGCCTATGGCCCGTGATGTGTACAAGCTCACAATGAACAATTCACGTGTTCACTTGATGCCAAAAGTACTGTGGTGCAATATTTAACGTCACGCTATTGGTTCGGCCTGATGCCAAAACTCGATACTGTTCAAGTAAATGTTGATTGGTTTAAATATATTATTGTTCTTATACTCTGGTTTTCATTGGTTCTTATTTACGTTATTAGGCCTTATTAGGAAGTTTAGATGTGCCAAGAGTTTGTACATCAGGTAGCGTCAAATGACTTTTATTCAGACGAGACGTAAAGATGCTAGACGCAAGAACTGTCGCCGACCTCAAGCCGCCGAATTTGCCGAAGGACCAAAGATGATAGTAGTCGTTGTTAGTTAAAGTTTAAATATTTTGCCGTTACTGTTGCTGAGATCGATCATAAAGTCGAGTAAAGAATCGAGTCGTTCCTGTTGTTGTCCTAAAGTCGCTGCCGAATAATTGAGGTCGTAAGTTTGACGTTTTATGTATTTTTCCGATGAGACTGATCTTTATGAAAGAACTCACACTATTTAGACCTTTTAGAGCCGCGGTCTAACAGTAGTGCAAGTAGTTGCTTCGCAGTTCATCTCTTTCACAAACATGAAAGTCAAATTTCGAGCGGAAAAATAAAGCAATATCCACAACAAAAGCATGGCGCCAAATTGCAAGCGAACAAATTTATCAAAATTGCCGCTCACAACATTCCAATTCTGTTGAAAAAGCTAATGATTTCCCAACTACTGAGAGGAACAATACAGGGAAGGCAATAACAATATTTTGTTGTGTATAGAGAAATCGGCTGAGGTTTGTTAACAAGCAAAGTACCTTAGTCCTTTCAAATTTCGCCTGCCTTGCCTTCAATGTTGGCTCCCTTTAATTCTCGCCCCCCCCTGTGCAGAAGTTTCGCGGGAGTTTCGCTCCCTTTAATTTTCACCCCACTGGTTTGGATTGATATGATGTAATTTGGATGAATAAGGCCCAGAGGAAGAGAACACGGTGGAACTAGAACAAGAAAATCACCCCTCAGACACAAGGGAGGTGTTATCGAAGAGTAATGAATGTCTTGTATTTTGTATTACAATCAAAACAAAAGTTTTTTTCATAGAAAATAGATTTTTTCGCTTCCTTTAATTTACACTCCCTCTAATTTTCGCTCCTTAAAATATTTCCGCAATTCGCCCCCTTTAATTTTCGCCCCCCTCCGGTGCGAAAATTAGAGGCGGGCGAAATTTGAAGGGACTAAGGTAGTCCCATGATTGCAAATACTCAAACTTCCCAAGAGTATGGTCACATGACTTGAAATGGGTAAAACAAATCTTAGCCGACTAGGTCTATTAAAAAATATTTGGAAGTTTTCTAATGGGGAAAAAGTTGGACATGGTTCAGCTTTAAGTTCGAGTGCACAATATTTTTAGTTGGGCATGCCAAGAAATTCATATTATTTGCCTAAATTTGTCCAATTATCGGAAATCGACGTAGAACCGCCCACTATATGCTTCTCCTGGTATACAGCAGGTAACCCATTGGTTTCCGGGGAGGGGATGCACTATATATTTTGGGTACAGAGAGGTGCCATCGGGAAGGGTATCGATTTCACATTTGATACGATTTTGGGTAACGGTATCGACTTTTTATTATCGTATGAGATGAGGTATAAGCTCGGGTATACTCTTCGAAAAAATCGGCACGAGAAAAACTAAGAATTAGAAACTAAAAATTTGAGCCAGTGCTGAAAGTTTCTTAGAATTATCAGAATTTTAGCACTTGGAGGTTCTTACGAGTTCCTTACTGGCCTGATAACCAGCACATTATTCTAAAGAGATAATCTCTTTTGAATAATGGGCTGGTTATCAGGCTAGTTCCTACATGCTCTACAGGCCCGATACCAGCCTTAATTCTTAGGGGGGCAAAGAACCAAAATTTTCCGATGCTATAAAATCAACAACAACACCAGCAACAACCCCAATTTTAGGAACATACCTTAAAACATGCACGAAAGGACTGATGTGCTCCCTTAATGACTAGATTTTGGAATTATTGTGTAGTTTCAATGTTGGGGCCTTCAAAATTTGTCATTACGAAGAAAAAAATGCTGTAGATTCAAAATTCATGTCAAAGGTTATCGGCGAAAGTCAATAAATTAATGTTCTATGCATCATTTTCCCAGTAAAATCTTCTAAATGTGCGCCTGTTACAACAACAAAAATCCGACAAGTGGAGTAAAATTTCCGACAAATGGCCTTCTGGGGGGGGGGGGGGCGGGCGCTCCGCCCCCAGCCCCCCATTGGCTTCGGCCCTGATGCTCTATAACTATCTTTACGTTTACTTCAATGATGACTGATGGCTGTAACGTTTTATCATATTCATCTTTAAAAAATCCTCGGTGTTCAAAAGCTCTTGGTCTGGCTGAACTTTAGTTTTGGAATGGCTGAAATTTCTCTCTTCAGTTTCAGGATATGAACATGTCAACAAACGAGGTGAGGCTCGAACCGTGGCAAAACTTTTGCGACTAATTTCATCAATGCATTACCGAAGTACTTCGCTGCATAGATCAGCAACCTGCGGATGGTAACTACGACTTTGCTTTGTACAGGTTAGATCAGCTGCTACATCTCACATTGCAATCACAAGAAACGTGGCCATCTTTGATGCCTGATAATATTATCATTTTGCTGTCCAATGCACACAACATGTTGCATGAATCTGCAAACCAAGCTGAAGAGGTGTATCTAGATGTTGACAAAAAAGCAAAACCTGGGCGTCCTCCTTTCAAGATACCGAAAGAGACTTTGGAGCTGTATTTGGCATACGGGTTCTCGAAGACCAAGATAGCTGAAATGATTGGTGTCAGCTTCAAGACGATCAGTAGAAGAATGGAAGAATTTGGTATAAAACAATCTTTCGAGAAGCATAGTAAGATCAATGACTCCGAATTAGACTCACAGGTTGAAGAAGTGTTCAAAGAATTTCCTAACTGTGGAATCAGGAGAATGCGAGGATTCCTTGCTAGTCGAGGCTTGAGAATTCAATGGGAAAGAATAAGAGAATCGATGTGGCGTGTGGATCCAGCTGGAATCATTCTTCGCTCACTCCAACTTAATGTAGTCCGTCGCCGCCGTTACTCTGTCGCCGGTCCTTTAGCTTTGTGGCATATGGATGGCAACCACAAGTTGATTCGTTGGGGCTTTGTCATCCATGGGTGTATCGACGGCTATTCCAGGAGGGTAACTTTCTTAAAATGCAGTACTAATAACCATGCTGAAACAGTTCTCTGCCTGTTCAAGGAAGCAATTGAGCAATATGGACTGCCATCGCGAGTACGTGGAGATCAGGGTGGTGAAAATGTAGATGTTGCTTGGTATATGCTATCGCACCCATTAAGAGGTCCAGATAGAGGCAGCTTTATAGCCGGGAAAAGTTGCCACAACCAGCGCATAGAGAGATTTTGGCGTGACCTTTTTCATGGATGCACTTTCATATATTACTACGTCTTTTCATACCTTGAAGAAAATGGATATTTGGATATATCAGATTTTAAACATTTGTACTGTCTGCACTATGTTTTTTTACCACGCATAAACCTTCATATGGAGACATTTCTAAGTGGCTGGGATTTTCATCCAATCAGAACAGAGCAAAACATGACGCCTGCACAACTATGGCTACATGGACAGACATTCTACCAGCCACTACAAGACTTCATACCACTCCAGGACATACATGGATATGGCATAGATTGGGATGGTTCCCTCTCGGCAAGCCGTTTATCTAGGCCAGTGGGGAGCAATGCTTTGATTGAAGTTCCTGAAGTACCTAATATTTTGGATGAACAGAATTTGTCAACTTTACTACACGAAGTAAATCCAATCCGAGTGAGCACAAGTTTTGGAATCGATGTATATATGGATTGTCTTCAAGTTGTTGACAGACTCCTCGCTATGTTCTGAAAGTGCATCTTTGCTTCATGTCAGTATAAAGAATGCATTGTATCGAGCATGTAAAATACTTTGTCTCTATTTTAAGGTTCCCTGCAATTAACATTGATACCTTATTATTGAGAATCATTTAATCACAAAAAGCGGACTAAAATCTCGAAGTTCCAAACTATGAAGCTTCAATGATTTAATCAAATACCAAGAAAAATCGTATCTGTTTAGCGACATCCTGTTCGTCGCTGAACAGCCGAATTCACTTCTAAACACAGGGATAAAATTTACTTTCTGTTTATTCACCTGAAAAGTAAAAAGATCAATCATACAATAACACTTTGAAGTGACACCCCTGTAAAGCGCCAGGATCCTGCCAAAAGAAAAAGACTGCGCAGAAAACGAAAGAAATCCCAATGTGAACGAAAATTATAAGCTTTTAGTTATGGTTTTATCTCCCAGAAATTTCCGTTGCAATTATTTGAGGGGTAGATTAACTGCAACATATGCTGATCACGGGATGTGCAACTACTTGCGAGGAAGTTTTGTGTGTCAGAAATAAATTTATCAAATGAAACTTTTCACATCTTAACAAAAAACTTTCCCTTCACATATCCAGGGTCTTCATTTTGCAGGGATCAGTACACAACACTTTGAGCAGTGATTTACAACCGGATCCAAGTCTTTACACCTCCTTGATATACGTAAACATTTTCAGTCTTCTTTAATGCTTGTCGGTAACAAAAATGGTAGACATCATTTATCAATATACGGGTTGAGTGGATGTATATTTTGGCACTTTGGCCATGCTTTACGGACATATTTTCATATTGCAGCTACTTTCCCCTCTGACGTTTCATTCTTTAAGTTAATGTGCAACAAAAGAACAAAAGAACTACGCAACAAAACAAATCTGGCTACATAATAGCATATATCATTCAGGTCATTAAAATATTTTCCTTCAATAAAATGCTGTGTTTCAACGAAATGTTGAAAAATTGTTGATCTGAAAATTTCCTTGTCTTCTATGGCTGCCTTTGTGGATTATGGCCAAAACTTATATAACGGACCTGATCATTCGAGAATTTGCTTCAAAATCGAAATCACTGCCAAAGAATCATGGAATGAAAGTAAAGCAACCTGACTACCAAGGACAGATCTGCACTGTCACAATGTTGGGAGCAAGAGCGAATTTTCGACGGCTGCTGCGTTGGTAATAGAATAAAATCGAACAAAACGAAAACGGGAAATAAATTAACGCGAAATAGACCCCCTTCTTATGGCTTTTTTATACCGCAGCAATCATAACTTTCGAGTAACTTGGGAGCGAAATGAACACCATGAGAAAAGTGATAACTCCACAATTGTAACAAATTTTCCAGTCTTTCTGTCATTGACACGGGAGCGTCACCTTGCCCTACGACTCTCCTTGTCGACCCCCTTCAAGCAAGTGGGATCTTTCAAACATGCCCATTATGGTCGAAAATAGATACACACGCCACTCCAAGCCATTCCTGCACCGAAAATGAACTTAAACTCAACATAACACCGTATCAAAACAAGCCCTAATAAAGCCTGATAACTATAAATTAAACTGTTATTCCTTAAAACTGAAAGTTAATCACGTGATGATAACATTGTCTTTAAAAGTTATCGATCAAGCCCTTTGGGAAAGAATCCTCGGTGTTACTGCCAGAGGGACAGTAACAGTTGGTCAGAATAAACTACGCATCAAATGTCTTATGAATGACATATCAGGAAACTGTCACATGTTTGCAAAACCCTCACTTTCGTGAACGAGGGCTATTTTCATTGAATCAAAGAACTTCTTCTTTGAACAATGAACTGTTGGAAGATTGATAATAAACAAACTTGCTGAGCTCGTTGGCAATGACAGTTCGTCGTCCTCCGCAAGAAACTTTACCATTATTTTGGAATCAAACCCTCCGACTGGTGGTCGTTTTGATCCTGTGGAAAAAGAATGCAACGATGACACAACAGAGCCTCCAGGATATGCCTCATTTTGCTCGTTTTCTTCCACGAAATTCAGAAACCATTCAAACGACTGTTTCTTTGCAAACTCTTCTGGTAGTAGATCTTTCATGTTTATCAATTCGAGGAAATCTTTGCCTTCAAAGATTGATCTAGGAGTGGTGACAAACAACGGCTTTGTAATTTCTGGGTGTCGTTTTACAAGATCAAGGAATCCAAATAGCTGCAGGCCTGTGCGGAATTCATCAATCTCCATTCGTCTGGTCTCTACAACTTCGTTGTGAATAAGGTGTTGGCAAAGCATATCTTTGGTCGATTTTGAGACCTTACTTTCTTTTGGCCAATGAGAGGAATTCATGATGGCCCAATACGCCTCTGAGAATGCATTCCCTTCCAGTAAATCTCCTAGGTCTTTGTCTGATTCACAATCATCCAGATGGCTCAGTAAATCCAACAATCGCTCTGTTGCCGAATTTAGTGGGATTGAGCTTTTATCAAGCTGGGAGATGATTATGTCCTCATCCAAGGAAAGCAGATAGGAGTAAACACTTGGGGCAAGTATCGGCAGCCCAGTTGGGCCTCCTTGAACTAACGAGTGAACAACAGCCATGCCAGCTATTCGGAATAGCAGTCCCTTACTAGAGTCCTTTACCGGCAGCATAGATTCCTCAGGCCCCTCAAAAAGGCGTTTCCTTATCTCCTTGAAAGCAAGATTGAAGAACTCCCTTTTGATTGCACCACCATCAATCCCGTCTTCATTGCAAAACTTAACAACAAGTTCCCTTGTCAACGACTTCTCAACACACATTGCCCTCTTATAAAATTTCACAACTTCCATCCAGATTGCATCTCTATCCACCGTGATCTCTTTCTCAGCTGCAGAAGTGTGCTGGTCCTTGAAGTCGTCCAAAAGTTTTGGAAGTGTAACATCTTCAGCATAACCTGGCTTTTCAATTTTCATGACCGTCGATTTGTCAAGCAGTGAATTTGCTGCTTCTTCTTTTGTGGCTGACAAAGCAATTGCAGTTGAGATTTCCTGCTTTTTACATCTGGGAACATTGTGGACAGGTCTTCCTCCCAGTCTTGATTGGCATGGACCATTGAAGGTCCAGGTTGCGGCTCTTGAACTGCATCAACCTCCTCCACCATGACAACTTCTACTTCTGCTGTTTTAATGACATGGCATGACTCCCTGTGACTTCGGATTAAAGTTAACGGTACTTTTTCGAGGCAAGTTTGGCAAGAAACCATTGGACTTATTTGATTGCTGGTTGGTATCTTCTCCAGCGATAGGTTGCTTTGCACTGGTCTTATATATATAACTGTAGATTGGCTAACCACATCTTTCAGGTGAGGAATGGAATATCCCTCTGCTGATGGAGGGATGAGGGCAAGAGGCCTAGAGCTGCCACCACCTCCAGCTCTCATGAGTTCAAACGCTCCATCTTGCGATGCAAGCTTTGAAAATTTCTCTTCTAGAACTTCCCGGAGAGCTTCATGTCCTCCCCTCTTATTTGGGAAGGTAATTTTCACCTTTCCAAGGCCTGCTTCTTTCAAGGATAGCATCTCACTAATGCTTGGACTGGTCCACTGATATTTTTTGGAAAGAAGGACAAATTCATGAGTCCAGGTCTCCTTTGGGGCTACAAAAACTACATTGTCCTTTCTCTGTTTCTTCGATGGAGGCCTGCCATTTGCTTGATTCAGTGGGAAGCGTCGTCCACCACCAGAGATGCTTGGAAATGAGTTCCTGAAATAGTAGAAAAATGGATCAATAAATGCAGCATGATCAAACAACAAGCAGGGGCGTTGCCAGCCCAAAAAAACTGGGATGGAAAATTATGAAGGGGTCTGGGGATGATGCCCCAAATAAAAGAATGTTCTAACCACACCCTCCAGTCTCATGGAAACATGGGAAAGTGCCCTTTTTTCATCTTTTTGTCATTACATCTACAGGGGGTCCCAAAAAAATTGTGCCCTGTTTGCCTGAAGGTTGCAAAGAAAAGGCAAAAGATTATCGCAAAACTTTTGCATGATGCTGCTCTTCAGATATTCAATCAAAGTTTGCTGCCATCCCCGTAAAAATCAATTGAAAAATGATGGAGCTATGACCCTCAGAAGTTGCCTGATGACTGAAACCAGCGGTTGGCCATTTTGTCTTACTATTTTGCAGTGATAAGTAGCTTCAAGTGAGGTAAGAAATAATTTCTGTGAAATCAGTAATAGTGGAACTATTTGAGGTTTATCAGAATTTTCACGAGAGCTATTAAATTGGAGGCTGCTGCTTCATTTGCCATCCATGAAGCTATTTATTGCTGCAAAATAGTAAGACAAAATGGCTAACTGCTGGTTGCAGTCATTGGGCAAATTTGGTCTCCTGAAGGCCATGATAGCTCCATCATTTCTCAACGGATTTTTATGGGTATGGTAGCAAAATTTAATTCACTAACTGAAGAGCAACGTTATGCAAAAGCGTTGCGAGAATCTTTTGCCGTTTTGTTGCAATCTTCATGCAAACAGGGCACACATTTTTTGGGACACCCTGTATGTTTGATCTATTCTTTCTGCTACACACACAAAAAAAAAGTTTCTGCTACCGGGTGCGCCAAAATAAACTATGCACGTTTGGCAGGCCACGATAAATCATACACAAGACCAATTTTGAAGATTCATGACTTGATCTTTAGCAGAAGTCCTGAATTAGATTCTAAGAATGTTTGCAAATCTTTCTGTTTTCAGTTTTTAGAGCTACAAGCGAGTTTCTTAAAATTTTTGTTTTCAAAAACACTGAAAACGATCAAAAAACGTCGATCAAGCTTTTTAAAGAATCGATATAAACAGACAAAGAGAAAACTTTTTCATGGTGATTTGGGATTTAGAAATCGACTAATTGTAAGCTGCTGTACGAGAGTTTGTACTATCTTGTGAGCAATGTAATAATATTTTCAAGAATATAAAGAAATTTCTTTTGTTTCGTAATGTCATTGAATGTATGCTTTGCTGCAGGCTGTGTTCCTGTATCAAGGGGGTTAAAAGACAAGCGAGGAAGAGTCATGGGGCCAGCAAGCATGGAGTTTTGTTACATTTTTGATTTGTGATGGCTTTTGGGGCGGCACTTTATTGAAACTACTACAGAATTTCGCAACAAGCCAATCTTTGAAATAACACTCGTGCAGAAGTTTACAATGATCAATTTCCAAATCCCCAAATCACGCTGAAAACATTTTCTCATTGTCCATTCATGATGAGTCTTTAGAAAGTTTGATCACAGGCAACAGGATAAATAGTTGTAAAATTATAATGTAAATACTTGCCTCACGTTACCAAATGTCTTTTTCTTTGTTTTCTGTCTGTTCTGCTAACAAATGTGCGCGAACAAGCGATTTTAATATCGATATGCGAGGCCTGAAAGTCTCTTCGGACGGCCATCTTGGAAATAATGTAACGACTGCCCAGCCTCAGTCGTTACATTATTTCCAACAGGGTTGCCATATTGGCTTTTTTAAGCCAAATTTTACAATTTTGGCTTTTTTTTAACCTGTCTGGCTTGGAAAATTTGAGTTTGGCTTTTTTCTTAAATTTGGCTTATTTTTGGCTTTTTTAAATTCATATTTTCCTTTCACAAATTTCTTGTTTCTAAGTCTTTTTGGCTGTAATAAGGCACCATTTTACCAAATTAGGCCCTCCCTGGAAGCCATATTTAGTTCACCAACACAGGTAGGCTCATTCGAAAGTCTCTTGGATCGTTCAGTTGCAGGGATTTTTGCGATGAGTCTACGACCACAGGTAAACACAAAAAATTGGCTTGTTTGGGCATGCGTGGTGAGGAAAGTCAATTATGTAATGCGCAGTAAAAATTAGTGAGCATGCGCAGTAATGAAAATGATGACGTCATGCGCAAATTTTTGAATTTTGGCTTATTTTCCAGCCATCTGGCTTGTTTTTTAGCACTTTTGGCATATCTTTAGGATTCAAATCTGGCAACCCTGATTTCCAAGATGGCCGTCCGAAGAAACTTTCAGGCCTCGCATATCGATATTAAAATCGCTTGTTTGTGCACATTTGTTAGCAGAACAGACAGAAAACAAAGAAAAAGACATTTTGGTAACGTGAGGCAAGTATTTACATTATAATTTTACAACTATTTATCCTGTTGCCTGTGGTTTGATCAACGTTTTTTTATCGTTTTCAGTGTTTTCGAAAACGAAAATTTTAAGAAACTCGCCTGTAGCTCTAAAAATTGAAAATGGAAAAATTTGCAAAAAATCTTAGAATCTAATTCAGGCTTTCTGCTAAAGATTAAGTGATATATCTTCAAAATCGGTCCAGTGTACGATTTATCGTGGCCTGCCAAAAGTGCATAGTTTATTTTGGCGCACCCAGTACAATAACAAACTCTCCTTTCAGATTGCTTAGAAACAGGAAGCTCTAGCAAACGCAACTAAAGAACTAACAATTGTGATTAGGGAAACCCTTTGCATATTGTCACTTTATTTTTACATGTTTCCCATCATGTCACGGTGTATGAGCACAGGCATTTAAAGCATATTGTTTCCAAAATATTAAACTAGTAGATTATAAGGAACTCCAGGGTAGAGTGGGGCTAAATAGATTCAAATTCAAGAATTGAAGAAACTTAGCTAGTGAAGATCCTAGTTCTTAAGAAACTTTTCAACATCTCATATGTCAACTGCCTTGCCCTGGTTGCCTCAAATTCATGTATTTTTGGATAACAAACTTAAGAATTTCAGACAATATAATAACACTGTAAGTTAATTGATATCATCAAGTTTTAGAACTCAGCTTTTCTTGCGAATTTCAGACATGTTCCATAACAATCTTCATACTGTATTACAGTAGTTCTTATGCCATCCTTAACATTTCAAAACAAAGTTGTTGAAGCCTTTCCAATGTTTAAACATGATCAAGTACCTTCCATGTAAAATGATGGGAAACATGTAAAAATAAAGTGATAATTTACAACAGATTTCCCAAATCACAATAAATAGTTTCTTGAGTTTATGTTTTCTCAGTGCTAGAGTTTCTTACTTTCTCAGCAATGTGAAAAGTGAGTTTCTTTCAAGCAGTTTCTTATCAACAGCCAAGGAAACCTTGAAGTACAAGAAAACCTTCACATACAAAGTAAAATCTCTACAAAGGAAAAAGCATTTGTCAATATTTGCACCCAGTGGGGGGTACTTGAGCCACAGTTAACAAGAGTTCGGCCCTCTACTTTTTTGATGACCAATACTCACTCTTATGATGATTTAATAGTAGAACAACCTACTTTTATGGTATGATGTACAGCAATGCCCCAGGCAATAAATCTTACCTCCTACGTTACAAGCGAAAGCAGTTTTTTACCAAATTTGCTATATCCTGTTTTACAGCATCTTTCCCTGAGGTTATTCTGGCATCTAAATAAGGAGAGCCAAGAGAAACGCGTGTTTGGGGCAAAATTGTTCATCACAAGAAAACAACATGTTACACTAACAATACAATACACGAAACCGATACACTACTTATATATAGAAATAAGATATATTTAGGTAGCATGTAATTCTACATTATGTAAATATTCCTCCCTTGCTTCTTGCAAATACGACATTGAGTTGGGTGGGAGGGCGGTTAGCGATATTCAGCAATATTTAGGCATAGCTGGCACTAGCAAATGGCATCAGACCTCCAGAATGAGAAAGTACTAATGGGTAGCATATAAGTATGAATCTGTACTACCCAAATATGGCCAAAAGGAATTAGGAGTCTAGGAAGCCATTGGCTGAAGGTTGCATCAGCTCGAATCTGATGCAAGAACTACTGCTCATGATTCATGCCTAGGAGGGCTGATGCAATCTGACTAGGCCTAAGCCTTGCTATGAACAACTTAGGCCCAACCAAGACTCCCCAAATTTAGACTAACATTGTAGTTACAATGTTTCCCCTAAATAAGGAGAGCCAAGAGAAACGCGTGTTTGGGGCAAAATTGTTCATCACAAGAAAACAACATGTTACACTAACAATACAATACACGAAACCGATACACTACTTATATATAGAAATAAGATATATTTAGGTAGCATGTAATTCTACATTATGTAAATATTCCTCCAAATCCCAAAGGGAAAATTAGTCAGTGAGTTCTTTGAGGTGTTTAGACATCTGTGTTGTAGCCTGGATTCGTAGGTGGAGTGGAACAGTGAGGTAAAGAAGGACAGCATCCGATTTCCAATCACCCATAACCTTGATCAATTCTAAAGGGACCCCTGATTCGAAGGCAAAGGAAGCGCCACCCCTACGGAAGGAATGGGTCCCATACTTCGTGCTGTCTAACCCTATCTTGTCCAAAAGTGCCTTGAGCTTGGACATAAAGAAATTGTATGTAAAACATTGAAAGCGAAGGAGCCGCGGTTGGACCCAACAAAAGGATTGAGAATTGGGAGGGGCCGCCTGGGTGAAGGAAAAGGCATGTAGGATGGCCGAAACAGGGCACAAGGGTGACCCAGGGATACTAGGGAGAGGAATTAAAACCGTACGCTCACGAAATTGAATGGTCTTACTCCAGCGGACTACCAGAACAACCCCCCAAGGGAAAAACCGAAAATCTGATTTTGTAAATTGCTTACCCGGATCAAAATGAGCATTCCCACGTACTAGAAGATGAGATTTGCGGAACATTCCATAAAACGCAACCAGGCAGATAGCCCAAAACGAAGCATCCACACTATAGCCGGGATTTAAAACCCTATGAAGCTGAATTAATATGCTGGGCGTGACTGGGAGCTTTTGGAGCCGTTCTTGTCCTAAAACGCGCTTGATGCCTGAAAGGAGTGAGGAAAGGTGCCAGTTCCCTGTGAGGGGGTTGACCAGACCAAATTCCTTATGAAGGAGGCCAATAATGCCCAGGTACTGAGAAATGCTAGAAAACTTGAGAGACCGTGCCAAAAACGCAGCATAAAGACAGATGGTACGGGAAGATGCTGGCGTTTTGTGCTAGCTGCAAATGCCTGGTTGCGAAAGTGAAGTACCTCCTCAGCAAGCTCCCTGGACAACAGAGCCGGAGCAGAACCTAGAAAGGAGAAACACAGAACTGTTGTAGGACATATGGTCCATGAGGGAGCTGCTGAGGACAACAACTGGTGGATACATATTACATAATAAGGAATAAAAAATCAGCAAGCTAGCAGTAGTATGCATACGAGATACACTATCGGCACAAATGTTTTGAATACCTGGAATATAAGCTGCTGTTATGCGAAAATTGTAGATAGCTGACAGCCAAAACAGATCCCGCAGCCATGCCATGACCTGGGGGTTGGCAGTGGTGCCTTTATTGATCATGGCAACAGCAGCCTGGTTATCAGATTTGACAACCACATGCTGATTAGCCCACAGGGCCCCCCAGTACTTTGCAGCCAAATAAATAGCATATGCCTCCTTGAAGTTTATGTGCATGGATGTCAAAGAAGGGGCATCTGCAGGAAGAAAGGAACAGGCCCAGTCCCCCCGGTAGAATGCCCCAACAGCAACATTGCAGGCATCTGTTTGGACGTCAGCTATAGGAATCTTGCTATGAAGAAGACGCTCTGCGGAGGAGCCTTTTCGTCCAATTTTACTATCACTATTGTCAGAACACTTGTTGAAAAAGGATAAAACCATTCAGAATGATATATCTTAAGCATGAGTTACAGGATTTGCGTTTGTCTGAAGGTGCACATGAAAATAATGGGGGCTCAAAATAGCAAAAAAGTGGTAGTGGCCACTTTCAAAATAGAATAACTTTTTTCCCTGCACGATCCTGAGTGATTGCTTTGGCAGACTGTCTGCTGAAATGTGCTGCTGTGATAAAATCTAGGTTTGGTAGACATATTCGTCCTTAATTTTTTTATTTTGTACTTTTAATCTCAAATAACGCATTTTTGGTGTCTATTTCAGGAAAATAAGCGCATTTAGGAAAAATAACAAGAAAACAAAAAAATGGGTTCTGGAAGAAGCAATAAGCGACTCTCTTGTAAGCGGACATGTTGTTCTATCAATTAAAACAAACAGAATTAAAATCGGATAACCCTGGGCAAAGATATTAGTAAATGAATTTGTTGTTGTAATGAGCATTCTGTAGAAATCGACCAAAAATTACATGAAAAGTAAACAATGTCAATTTCATCCAACTTTGGAAGCAAATATCTCCGGACTCAGAAATCATAAAAGTTTTACTTTTTGCTTTGTTTTCATCCTTAACATATCCTCTTTAAGACCATGTATCATAATAACCATTTCGATTAAATTTGATTTGCGATATTTTGTATTTTTTTCCTTTTGCTGGATCACAGTGACTGAGCCATTCGTATTTTCCTGCAAGCTCCATGACCTTGACCGTGTAGGCAAGGTAACAGTCTTCGTCTTTTAATGCGTGCGATCGCACGGGCACGCATTGGCACACGCATGGAGCTAATAATGCGAGCGATTTATCGCATGCATGAGTCAGATGTTTGACAATTATTTTTTGCTTTCTTAGGATAGCCTATCCTATTTGTTGAACAATTAGAAAAGAGATGTCTTATCGCGATCTTCTTTTATGTGCGATTTTTATCGCTGTAGCTAATCTGCTTCCTTGTTGCCACTGTGTTCTATGCTGTGGTAAGGTACAAAGAGGTCAAGAACTGGGAGAATTCTGATTTCCGGTTTTCCCAATTGATTACGTGCAAAATTAATTTAAAGTAGATAAAGATTACCCCAAGTCATTAACGGATTAAAAAGAACGTGGTAATTAGGAAGACTTGCAAGTTGGAGAAGGAAGGTAAACAGCGTACTGAAACGCCTTTCTAAAGTTTGCAAGTTTGTGCAGCACAAAGCACGTGCCAAGTCCATGTTACATAAGCAGGAAAGTGCAAAAAATAATACAAGAGTGCTGTTATTTTTCGCTTCAACATCTTTGTCGATATTAGCAGAAATCTCGACAATGAAGGTCGAAAGAAGATTTCATGCTTTCAAAATTTCATACGCAAATCAAAAGATTTTTGTTGGTAGTCAATATTATTTTCAATTGATTAAAGGATGATTTGCAGCAGCAGCTCCCCTCTGTCGCTCAGACACCTGTAACTGTTTCTTCTTTCAATGATTGTGCTAAGAAACTCTTTGAGAAGTCATAGCCGATGTTGTAAGACAATCATTGCCGACTAACTGCTTTAGGTTTTCATGATTGAGCACTGCGTGGTAGCTGTTTTATGCCATCGATGTTACAATTGTATAACTTTGTTGCCGTTTTTACTGCTCAGTTTCCTTTGAAATGGGAGAAAAATCTCCTGTTGTTAAAGTACGATGGAGAGAAATCTCCACTGCAAAGCAGTTGGGGTGGCAGGGAATGGACTGTTGACTTTAGACATGTTCAGCCCATTATTTTCTAGGCTGGCATTCCTTGTTAAGCACAAGTGCAGTAAAAATGGCCGTATACAACGTTTGTCCAAGTCTACTGTACCTTGTTTTCTCAAGAGTATACCTGACTTGCTGTTTGTTAAATTCTTTCTTGGTCCATCTAACTTTTTCACAGTTGGTACCGCCTCTACGGGGTTTTCTTTCTTGAAGTTCCCATTATGAAGATGACAAAATCCCAATAATATATTGTGAGCTTATTTTTCTGGAAACCCCAAATACCATCTTTTTTATAAAATCCCGAATCATAAAGTCTAAAACCGTTTTCCCGGTAAACCCCTTCACACATCTCTTCAAAGATCGAAGAAGGATAAAGAAGGAGCTTTTGAACATGGAAGTTTTAAAAACGGAACAGTTTCAAAGCAAAACGCATTAGGAACCGATCTTTCAAATAGAAACACGAACAACGAATCAAAACGGAATTCATGAAGATGTTTGTCTAATGCCAATGTTCCATGTTTGTTACAATAAGAATATGATAGGAACAATTTTTGGTGAAGAAAAACGGACACAAACCAAAACTATCGAAAACAGATGAGTCGAAACAGTGCCTTAGTAATACTTTAATCTTGGATACAAGTTTGATCATGAGTCCTGGCTGTAGTTGTTGCAATGCATATAATCAGTGCAGGTGATAAACGACTCGAACTCTCAAGAGAGACAGAGATATGTTTGAGTTATCACGTTTGCTATATATTAGTCCTAACTAAAGGGATACTGAATTTGCCAAGATACGGGGTATTTTACAATAACCAAGTTTGAGTTATCCAGGTTCTGTGGTATATGTTGGTATGCTTCTGAAATTGTTACCATCTTGAAACCAATCACGTAGTGAATTGAGAGTGTGAATCGCACGCATGGACAAAATTATGCGTGTGGTTTGCCACACACATGACTATTTTCTTACGACGAAGACTGAGGTAATCGCGGATGTCCTGGATGGTAGGAAGCTTGCAGGAAAATAGAAGGGCATGAAAAATGCGGGTGTTAGCTATGACCCACTGCTGCCAGGTTACACTCGAGAGCCTCGGGCGTTGCTGCCCATAAGAGAGAACTAGCCTAGAGTGTCCTGCAGTGGAGAGAACCTCCTCAGAGTCTTGCGGAACAATACTTGATAAAAAATCCACAATACGCAAAATTTTCTCACCCTGAGGGACACTTGCAGGAGCCAAAAACATGTCTGCGTGGCGGCTCTCATTGTCCTGGAACTGTGCGCGAAGGGACTTGCTGCTCACCATGTTGTTGTTCAGCTGGCTACCCCGGAGTTTCTCCTGCCAGGCGAAGCCCGGGGGTTGTTGATAAACCTCTGTAGTAGGGGGTGGCAAGCCAAGAAGGTTATCAAGGTGGTGGGCACCAAAGGACGTCTGTGATGGTTGTGCAGTCTGCTGTGTGGGTTGTCGCAGGTCTGGCAGAGTAAATAGGCCTAAATCCGATGCCACAGGCTGTTGTTGCTGCGGTACAGCACCAGTTGCCATGGAGATGGCCTTCGTTGAGAGAAGCTGCCTCTGTTGGGCGATGGCGGCCTCTTTCTCGAGTACGGTGGCACGAAGAGCTAAGATAGGGGAAATTTGCATTTAGGTGTCATGGCCGCCAGAACCTATGCGTGCGCATTTTCCCGCGAATTTTGCATGAGGTTGTAAATCTTCGAAAAACTATGGAAACATCAAGGCATAAATCGTAAAATAAAGTAAATAAACTTAGAATATTCAGTCAATATCGTTGAAAAATGATAACAGCATCAACATCTGTTTGCATGTGCAATGCAAATTTCCCCTATCTTGAAGAGCTGCAAGTTCGGTGAGCTCTTTCTCCTCCAACGCAAGAGCATCCAGCCGTTGGAGCAAAGCAGCTTTGTCGATGACGACCGAGGATGTCGCAACTTTACCAACATCTATCGAGGAGTGACTAGTTCCCGGAGCTTGTGGCGGAACATGGCCGGGAGACAGCAACTGAAAGGACGTAGTATCTTCTGGCTTTCCTTGACAATGTGGGCCAGGTTGCCCCCAGTGGTGCTCCTCATGACCAGTTTTACAGCCTGGGCAGCGGGATGAACGCTTGAGTTTTACATCCTGGAGCAAACCATTGGCAGCACTATCTTCAGGAGGAACCACCAGATCGGCAGGTGAAGATTTCTCGGCAGTTTCTGCATTCTTGGAAGCCATAATACCAGCAAAAGTGACCAAGTAGGGTCAAAAAGGTATGCCAGCAGCGTACGAGTTGAGGCAAAAAGGTAGTTAGCGATATTCAGCAATATTTAGGCATAGCTGGCACTAGCAAATGGCATCAGACCTCCAGAATGAGAAAGTACTAATGGGTAGCATATAAGTATGAATCTGTACTACCCAAATATGGCCAAAAGGAATTAGGAGTCTAGGAAGCCATTGGCTGAAGGTTGCATCAGCTCGAATCTGATGCAAGAACTACTGCTGATGATTCATGCCTAGGAGGGCTGATGCAATCTGACTAGGCCTAAGCCTTGCTATGAACAACTTAGGCCCAACCAAGACTCCCCAAATTTAGACTAACATTGTAGTTACAATGTTTCCCGTTTAGCAAAGGGGTCTCCAGGCTGGGGGTACTGAGCATTAACCCAAAAATAGTTTCTAGCAAAGAATAGACCCAAAGAATTATTTTGTTCTTTCTCCACTTAAATTTGTAGGAGGATGTGCCCACGAAAAATGAATCGATGAATCAAGAGGATCAAAAGAAGGATATATGCCTTATCTTTCATCATTGTTAGCCTATTTGCTGTGGATCTCACTGGGATTTCCGGATTTCTTTGAAATTTACAAAGAATCTTTCAGAAAATGATAGGATGATAGTGTCTACGCCCTTGAATGAATTAGAGAATTTCTCTAAAAAATCAGTTTTCAATCGAAGTCTCAAAATTGTTAAGTGCAATATGGCCTAGGTTACATGGAACGAAAGCCTTCTTACGGATCGTAGACCTTAAACGGCAGTTAGAGGCAGAGGATCGAGTTAAAGCATGGTTAATTTATCGCCTGTTCTTATGAACAATTCGTGAAAGGTATAATTTGCAATGCCCCCCGCCCCCGTCGTCGGAGGCCCTGCTTCATCATAGTGATTTTATCGACACTAAAATGGAGAAAAACAATGAAGCGATCCCGCACTCCTTGGTGAACTCCTTCTCTTCCCAACGCCTTGTTTTTCCAAGTGATGATTTAAATCTTGTATTTCCTCTGGGGCCAAATACCAAACAGGAAGTCCTAAATCCAAAACCCTTGATGATTTGATAGTTATCATTGAATTGTTTACAAAAGATAATCCTGCAGGATGTTAATATCACTTAATATTACTTATAGGCTGAAGAGATATTTCTTTGACCTGCTGTTAATTCTTTTGAAAGATCAGTTTCCTTCTTGCTTATTCAACTTGCTTTCCAACGAACTGATAGAATAACTTTGGTGTCTTATTTTAACCGAAGTTCGATAGCCGCTGCTGCAAAAAAGAGAGAGTACGACAGATTGTCTGCTGGCTTGTCTCTTCATTCGAAACAGGCAAATATCACTTACTGGCTAATTTTCAGTTGTTATTAGGGCCGTTCTAACAAATGTTTTCAATCGTAAGTAAATGAATAAAGATCCCAGCGTTATTTCACTTCCAAAAATCTCGTACACCTTTCCCAAAAATCCTTCAGTTTTTAAGAAAAATCTATCAAAAATCCGTAAACATATTTTTGTTTTGACAAATCTCGTACACTTTTGGAATAAGTGAAATGCCCCTCCATGAGTAGACTTGCTCCAAGTCTATTCAGTGGACCATCAGCAATAAAAGAATATAATTTCTTCTGCGGGGGCGTAAGCTACTAAGGTGACGCTGCGAAGGAGAAGTGAGAACGAAACTGAATAGACTTGTCGCAGTTGGAGGCTCATGAATATTAATGAGTTCAGCGGAACAAGCCATTACGTACAGCGCGTCGCCCAAGAAGAAAACAATGGGAGACTTGATGTACGTACACACGAACCTGCGCAGACGCATAAACAGGGACTCTGCTATATTTGCTAAACATTTAGGCCCCTTCGTCATTCCTCTACTCGGTGGGGCACTGCTGAGTTGGTTTTTGTAGGAATTGAAATCTTTTATTAATACTGTTTACATTGCTTCGCTACGATAACATTAATTCAAAGGAAGGAGTGACTGAAAATCGGAAATTGTCTCTTTCCTTTCCATTCTGTCTGCCTGAACTTGAGAACCATCGAGTTGATAGGATTATGGACAACCTGTGGTACTTTGGTATTACGTCAATCTATTATGATCTATTTGAGTGAACAATCAGCAAGTCCAACATTTGAAAGAAGAGGCACTTCCGCGTTGACAGAGAACAATCGTTTCAAGCCAGTGACAAACCCAAACAATACATTGTTTTCAATTCAAGTTTATTATTTATTGTAAAGCTTCCAGACAACAGAATGCCTCGCTTCGATGACGAGGCGATATCAAATAGCGGCGGGAAATTCTACAAAGTTGGCGCCGTCGCAAGCGCATAAATAATTCCTTTTCCAGATAAAATTCTTAACATTTCCCGAGCAACTAAGACAAATGACTGTTTAGTTCATGAATAAGAAATGAATAACAAACATTAGGGAAGATTTTCATGGAAAATTTGATGAAAAGTTGATCGTCATAAATTGCATACCATTGATTTTATGCATTTTATGATACGCGTATTTTTTATAAGAAACCGCTGATGAGAAACGGTAGGCTCAATTTTTCCAAAGTTAAGAAACAACCCTACCTAAATTTAAAAAGCTAAGAAACTTGTGTAATTTGCAGTTTTAATTTTCCCATTCCCACCGTACAGTTTAAAGCAACGGTTTGTACATTTTTTTTAGTGCGAATTATGTTATTTACTTGTTTGAGATCGTGTTTGAGATCTTACCAAGTAATTTTGGAGCCCTCTTGAGAAAACCAAACTAACTCTACACTTCCAGCATAAAGAATGTAAGAAACACGTAAGAAACTTTTTGTAGCAAAATAGCCCAAAACTTTAAGAGACTGCCTAGCCCCGGACCATAGTTTCTGATAAAAAATGCGTGTATTCCTGCAGTGCTTTACAATGTGACATGCTGAATATCTTGCAAATGAAAAACGATCAAAATTTACAAGTAATTTGGAAGAAAACTAAAATAAAAATTATTGTTAGCTACTAATTACCGTGGATATAATCATATGATACGATGAATATGAACGAGAGAATCACCAATATCGTAAAGTTAAATAGGCTTTTTCACAAAATTTTAATGTGGGAGACAATTTTGTGTCCAAGCCAAGCCTTTTTGGCCTTCATATGAGAAGCATTTTTTGCCACAAACAGATTTTCACATGGGAATTTTTAAATCAATTCTTGTATTGCGCAATTCTCTCTTGCATGTATCTGACAGTCCTCAGAACATTTCTGTAAGGCAAGTGAGGGCCAGATCGGGGCCAGATAATTGATAGATTTGTATTGCATACTTAGATTTGAGTAATAGGCTTTGCAGCAGCATCATATCTGCTGCTAATAACTATTCTTACAGCCCGATTTTGAAGTTTTTGTCGTTCATTTATAGCTATAGAGCCACAGATGATCTCCCACACAGGGCACTCAGCATAGCAGTCAGTGTCTAAAGTATGACAACACAAGACTTTTGTACATGTTTTGTATCATGGGAAGAAGGAGATAGTTTCCAGTGTTGAGTATTGATCTTATTAATAAGCAAGTTTGGTTTGCTTCAGAATTAAAGAACTTTTTTATGTTTTTTTATTTATTTGGCATAAGTCGCATAAGTAAAACTCAAATAAACGGGAAGGTTCAATTGAAGTGCCCCCTCTGGTATAAATGTCTAAAATGTGATCGCTATTACGCATTACGTTCTTGCCTGCACAATGAGCAATAATCATCTTGTCCTTCGTTGTTTTCTTCGTGACAAGCCTTGTGTAACCAAATGTCACATCCAGAGCACTGTAACCACTGCACTATCCTATCATTCGTTCGATCATTCTCCTCAAAACATACTCCGCAGACGTTTGGAACAGTTTCCTCTAAGATTTCCCGTATTTGTTCTTTTTCCTCCATTGTCGGTTTGGTCAACGATTTCTTCTTCTTTGTTGTTTTCTTTTTTGTGCTATAAAATCTAGGCTGCTTGTCAAAAGTTTTGTTCGATGGAAACTTTTGGGTTATTTCTAGTTGCTGAATGGTTTCATTTGTGACGGAGATTCCATTTAGTACTGTTAATGCATTGCTTATATGTGCTCGGGCTGCGTTCAATGCCTCGCGATTTCTACATTCTTGCATACGGTTTACAAACACATCAACTACTCCAGCAATGTTCTTTTTAAGTTCCTCACACGAGTCGTCTTTCAGCATTGGATCTCTAATCTGACTTTCAAAGTATGATCTCTCATTCTCAATTACTTCTGCTTCATTCTCTAGAAATGCAGTCACAGTTTGCGCTTGTTCCGTGTTAAGGTTTGCTGTATGTACAGAATGGATGTGTTTGCAGGGTACCGAATGTATAACAAAGTCAGGACACGAACAAGTATACTCGTGAATGCAAACACCACAACTACTGCATTTCATCTTACATTGATCACAGTCAGACTCTTTTATCACTGAGTAGATCACATTCTCCAGTGTTGGTGAAGGGAACTTCCATTCGTTTTCTGATACTCTCTCTACATCATTTGTTTGCAATGATAATGAATTCTTATGTCTCTTGTCAATCTCTTTAATTTTGTTGGTTCGCTTTCCTTTTTCCAATTTCTCCCAAGCTTCGAATGCCTTATCCCTCGCAATTTTTAACAACGCACCGAGTAAATGGTCCACCCTTTTGTTTCGTTTCCTCTGGAAGTAGCAAGTTTTCAGTACACGATGAAAATTTTCAAGAGCCATATTTGTATTGGCAGCTGTTGAAGCCCTGTAGCAATAGGCCCACATCTTTTGGCGTTTCAAAAACTCAGCCTTGAAATAGTCATAAAAGGTAGGGTAGCGGTCTTCAGCAAAGGCGCAGAATTCTTGCAGCTTTTTCTTAAATTCTTTCTGGTCGGTTTCGATTTGGAGAACCTTGACAATTTTATAAAGGTTAACTTGCTCTGCAATATTGTTTACGTTTCGATAAATGTTTGTACGTAGTGACTTGTCAACATGCCATGCACATAAAAGCTGTCGTTTTGGAGGTGGAAAATTTCTCGTCCATGCATTGTAGAATGCCTCTGCATCGTCACTCATAAAATCCGTTACTTCAACGTTTCCGATTCTTTCCTTCAATGCAGCGAAGAAAGGATCCAATGAGCAAACATCTTCTCGATTGGAAATAAGCCATGCCACGGGTACACCCTCACCATATTCATCTTTAACGAGTACCGTGACCAACAGAAAATCATATCCCGTTGTACAGTGTGTTGAATCGAGACACACCAGCTTTGAAGCATGTTTTTTCATTGTGTCCTTCTGAAACTCTGTTTGAATTCCAAGGAGGAAGTCGCTCTGTGGAAGGCCATACTTTAGTTCTCCTTGTGGCTTGTAGCAAAGAACACTATCGTACTCCCTGTCTCTTAGATCGTTTACCCAGCAATGCACACTAGTTGCATCTTGCGAATGTTTTTGAACGTGAGTGATGTTGAACTGGTGCATTATGTTGTGAATATCTTGCTTGCTAGTTAGATGGTCCCTGTTTAAGTCTGCGCCAAGATTGTCACGAATCTCATCAAGAATTGCCTCCACAGGAATCTTCCTTGCCAACTTGCCAGCAATGTTTGTCCGCAGCTCCTCCGAAATCCTTAAATGTCCCAGTCTCGTATCATGCCCAACATGGGACAGTGAATGTTTTACCTGGACTTCTTTCGTATCATTATCAATAGTCACCCTCATGAAGGCACAACACTTTTCATCAATTTTTGATGACCCTTGAATCTTAAATGCTCTTTTCCCATCCCCGCGTTTTCTTACATTACCTGTTCTGTTGCAATAAAACCATACAGTTGTATGGCGCACACCTTCTCTCGCTTGCCTGTGTTGAACAAACCAAGAATTTGTGTTCTTTTCGACATCCTTTTTCCAGGCCAAGAAGTCGTCGTACGTTTGCAAATTGGTGGTTGTAATTACTGCTTCTCTTTTGTGGTACCCTGATAAATGAGTCGCCAACTCAACCAGATTATTGCACCTGTAAGATCAATCGTACATTTACAACTCAACGAAGAATAAAATGAAAATAATATATACAAATGTCAAATCGAAGTGGCCGCTGCATCCTTAATTACTCTATTGTCCTTTCGAGGTTTGCTTCTTGATTTGAAGCTTTGCTCGTGTCGTAACCGTCATTTGAAGAAAACAAGGCTTCTACTGGACTTGCTCCGAGTCTTGCTCTGGATCAATGTGGTAACTGCTAACTATCTGTGGCCAAAAGAGCAATCATCAGAGGAAGTCCTCCACTAAGATGCTGCATCATCCCTCCAGACCATGGTTTCGTCTTACAAACTATATTTTTCTTTTCAAACTTATCTATACCGGTTGAGTCAATAAAAAGGTCCGGAGTTTGAAAGAATTCTGCTCCCTCAGTATTAAAGCAATAATATTGAAAACTGTCTTGTTTTACTCCCAATGTGTCAAATTAGGTTCAGCAATTTACCCAGCTTTAATCGGCCATTCCTTTCTGTCGATATGAGACATTTTCTCAGAACGCCCTTTTCGAAAACCTGCAAAAACGAAAGAAAACGACAAACAAATTTTCCCTTACTTTTCCAAATTAGTCTCCCAAATTCTTCCTAGCAGTAACGACACTCGCATGCATTCATGCATTGTGTCCTCTTGGGAGAATGGCATCCTCCTGCATAAGTTATTAATACTAGTGGGGAGACATTTTCATTCCCCTAAAATGATAGCACATGCTAAAGCGTCGCAAGTCATTGCTTATGATTTTAGCACACATTAGGGAGGATTGCTCATGATTTTAGCACATTTTTCAAGGTTTCTCGAAGGGACATATTTTAGAAAATCTACTGTAAAATCTTACGGTACGACCAATTTCAGCCAGGAAAATTTCTAAAAGTTTTTGAACATGTTAGCTATTTAACTAGATATTGGAAAATATAATTGCTTATATATTCAGGGAGTAGCAGCCTTTCAAACACCGGGCCTTTTTTGACTCACCAGGTATAGATTTGTATTTGCCCTTTTCCTGTGTTTTCCGTGGAGCGGGCACCTCTAAGGGAACCATTATGGAAATATAAATTACCTGTAATCCTTGCAAAGTGGACATCTAACGTGGTTTTGACTCTGTGGCTTGTGGTTGTGTTTTCGCTTCTTGTGCTTATATAAACAATTTCGATCGCTTAATATCAGGTCGCAGAATGGACATTGGTATATTTTGCCTCCACCATTTTTCTAAATTTGAAGAAAAAATACATTATGCATGAAGTCATTCGATTGTAGATGTAGGATTCATGAAAAGGGTACACAAATTTACGCAATGTATTTCATCAGGTTTGTCCCTCGCTTCTTTCGGTGCAACAAGATTAATTAGTGGCTAATTTTTCATTTATCATTTGTGCAAATTACCTGTTTCAGCTTCCTGTGGAAAGAAATTGCCACCAAATATGTGAAGGACGGTTACTTTGTGGGATTATCATCATGCTACAAGATATGCTAGATGCAAATAGCAAATTTTCGAAAAAGTAAATTGATGCACAAGTGAAAAGACGGAAAATATCAATTACCAAGAGCAATTGATTCAAAAACACTATACTACAGATTAATCTAAACTCAATTCTCAGTTATTCCACGGAGGAAGTGCGCTTAGAACTTTCATCACTATTTCAGTTCATACCAATGCAATATTGACGACACCGCTGACAGCATAGCGTAATCGAATTCCAGCCAGAAAATTAGGAAGCAAATGAAGGATTAATTTACCTGTTTAACTTTAGATTGGTTATATCCTCCAAGTGTTTGATCATCCTGACTTCTAATGCCACCATTATCTCTGATTGTCACCTCACTTTCGGGATGTTCTTCGCTGTCACCTCGCCTCTCATCTTTAAATCCATTTTTATCATTGTCGTTACCTTTGTTCCGTCTACCATTGCCTCTTCCTTTTAAACCACCAGCTTTCTTCCGTTTCTCGCCGCCTCCTTCTTCAATATCATCACCCTCATCCCGTCTCGCATCATTGTCTCTTCCGATCAAATCACCACCCTCGTTCCGTCGTTCGTCGTCTCTTTCGCTAGTATCACCACCCTCGTACCATTTCACATCATTGTCTCTCCCGATCAAATCACCACCATTGGTCCGTCTTTCGTCGTCTCTTTCGCTAAAATCACCACCCTCGTACCCCTCGTACCATTTCGCATCATTGTCTCTTCCGATCAAATCACCACCCTCGTTCCGTCTTTCGTCGTCTCTTTCGCTAATATCACCACCCTCGTACCATTTCACATCATTGTCTCTCCCGATCAAATCACCACCATTGGTCCGTTTTTCGTCGTCTCTTTCGCTAAAATCACCACCCTCGTACCATTTCGCATCATTGTCTCTTCCCATCAAATCACCACCCTCGTTCCGTCTTTCGTCGTCTCTTTCGCTAATATCACCACCCTCGTACCATTTCGCATCATTGTCTCTTCCGATTAGATCACCACCTTCGCTCCGTCTACCATCGTCTCTTTCGCTCATATCCTGTAAATCATTGCCCCATCTCTTATCCTTTCTTTCACTTAAATAGATACTTTTTTCCTGTTTTTGGCTCTTCCTGCCACTACTTGTGCCTCGTCGTTCCTCTTTCTGACCATCTACTTCGCTATCTATATCCTTATGTTTTTTAGCTTCCCTTTTGCGACCATTCCTAACATAGTTCCCATTCGCATTTTCTTTTTCTGAGTCAGTCTTGCTTTTTTCGGAATTTCTTGTCATTTTACTTCTCTCTGAATTTTCTAAACTCTTCTCTTCCTGACTTGTGTATGAATGTTTGCGACTAAGAACTTTCCTCAGCGTCCCTCTGGCTCTAAGAATTCCAACACCCTCTTCATTCAATTCGATGCGGCTAAATGGCATTTCTGTTTCTGTTGCATGTCGTTTTCGGTGACTGGAATCTTTCAGCAGATTAAATTCGTTTTCTATACTTTCAACTGCTTCAGGGAGAATTCCAAGGCAGCCCTCTCTAAACTTCCCGTCTACCAGAACTTGACCGAGGCACTTGCGGATATATTCTGGGTGGTCCGATGGCGATCGAAACCACAAGGCTGGATGTTTGATTTCTTGTTGGGTTTCCTTCAGAGTTGTCCAAATCCTAGGATATACGACAGCAATGGCTGCCGTGAAAACAGAAATTATCCCGCATATGTTACTGCATCTTTGTAATGGTAAATTAACCAGACATCTGCCTCTGCAATGATGTTTGCCAAATTCATCGATATTTTCCGACAAGTGAGCACATCTTATAAGATTTGGATTCCTCATTCCAGGTTTTGGTACCGACTGGCTGCAAACACTTTCTAATGCTGTGAGAACCGGCATCAAGTCATTGTTCAAGTAACGGGGGACTGGCCATGCTAGTGTGTCACAGTATAGGTATCTCTTCGATTTAAGATCAATATCTAGTATTGCCCAGTGGTTGCCATTTCTGTTGCAGTCAGCAACAAATGTTTCTCCTTTTCCATCTTTACCCACATTTAACAGGATGAAGAGATGATCAAGATTCGATTTCAACGTATCCAGCTGGAGGTAGAACCTCAACTGCTGCTCAGTGATATTTCCTATTCCGTTCAGAATGATAACACGTGAGGAAGTTCCCATCTTGTTCAATAGCTGCACAAAAGCCTGGAGCAACCCTAAGGTTGCCCATCGATTACAGCAAAGGGAAACTATGTCTCGAACAAGAGTGTAGCGGTAGAACACGACCTTGCCATTATGATATTCTAGCAGTTTGCACTGAAGCTGTTCCAGGCTACGTTTGTCTAGGTTTGGACATACCTTGGATGGGCACACTACGTCTTTCTGAAACCAAGCTTCCTCCTCGTAGATCTCTCTTTGAATATCTCGAAGCTGGTGAAGTCGCTTCATGATTAGCAATTGGTTTATTCCAAACACCCCAATTTGGTTCAGATGAACTGTTTTCATAGTGCCCTTCATCTGGGTGAGAACTTTGATGAAGGATTCACACTCTGTGAGAGACGGAATGAAATCGAGGCTCCATATATTTTCTTCAGCCTCCTCACTTGAAGGGGACAGAGCATAAGTTGTCACTTGACGTATTGAAGGGAATTTGATACCATCCAACAATTTTCGTGGAATGTTTTCACTTTCTTTTTGTAGTAGTACCTGAAACAAATGGCATGTATTTATAATTTCTAAAGTCACTCTCTGTCTAGATATCAAAAGACAGCGTTGCCTAGCAAACAGTAAGATTGCCATTCAAGAGACTAGACTGATAACGAGTGCCTAGCTGCATCGTATATCAAACATGAGTCATGCCATATTCAGTGGTGATGCAATTATTATCACAAGATGAAAACAGAGCTTTATCAAACCCCAGGGGGGGGGTACTCATTGACTTTTAGTACGGGGGGGGTCCGTGCCAATATTTGGGGTCCGAAATTTTACATCAAATCAATATTTGGGGTCTGTGAATTACAACATGGACAACAATTGAATATTTGGGGTCAACAAATCTGAGGAAAGGAAGAATCCTGCAATTTGGCCCTGAAGTTGCGAATCACGAAATAAATGCTTTGGTATTATTCAAAAACTGAGAAAAATCAAGAGGCTCAAATTGAAATCATTCAAAAACATGTAAGGGGCCCCAGAAATAGATAACAATATTTGGGGTCTCCAAAACATTAGACTCAATATTTGGGGTCCCCAAATCATTAGGCTTAATATTTAGGGGTCAGCAAAGAAAAAGTGGCATGGACCCCCCCGTATTGAAAGTTAGGGAGTACCCCCCCTGGGTATCAAACACACTTAAAATTTACCTCAATTCTCTGGCCTTAGTTGTTAATTTTTTTCGAATTAAGGCGGCTTGCCTTTCAGAAGCAATTCCAATTTTATTTTGGACTACGGAGTGTCTCCTTTGATGTCTTAGATGATATATTTACCTTCAGAGCATATTTTTCATCTTCGCTTCGATCAGCTGTCGTTGTTGCAATTCTGAAGACATTTTTCTCTGAGCAAGAGAAAACATTGACATTAGTGAATGAATTATGTTCAATTCTATAGATATGGATGCAAACCGAGGGGAGGGACGTCTATTGTTCCTTCATCTTAAAACCACTAAGGATCCCCCCCCCCTTCTGCCCTTTGACTAATTGACTTTGATCAATTTTCGAAAGTTGGTCTTCATATTCTGATCAGAAATGGAGAAATATAGTAGAGTGTAATAAACACGAGAGGCATTCAAGGAGGATTGTGCATCAAAAGTTTAATATGACCAGACAGCGCAATAGCTTGATCCTTCTTTCACTTTTGCAACCATGAATAGAGGCCCGTAGGAAGCGGGGGGGGGGGCAGGGGGCTGAAGCCCCCCAATAATTTTGAAAGTAATGGTGCTACGTCACAATTATTAATCAGATGTATCGTTCTTCTCTATTGTTTTAAGAACAATGGCCCCCCCCCAATCAGAAGATGCTTCCTACGGCCCTGTGTAAGTGAAAAGCAGATGGGGTGACAGGGGTTGACTTTGATCAGCAAGTGAAGACGAGTCAAAACTAATGAGGGCATTTCATGTGTAATTTGTTAGAAATGAGCACTCCAATTGTTTCAAACTCGAGCGGAATATAACTCATAGACAACATATTCTGAATCTATTTTCACTTGTTTCCTATATCACATCACTAGCAAGGCACTTGAGTTTCAGAGACGTAGGAACTGGGGGGGCACTGGGGGCACGTGCCCCCCCAAGATTTTGCAATAAACAAAGAAGTGCCCTTTCTATTTTCAGGAAGTGCCCCTTTAGCTTAATGAAAAAAGTGCCCTTAAAGTGTCGTGCCCCCTCAAGTTTGAGATGCTTCCTACGTCCCTGTGAGTAATATTTAACTAAACATTGGAAAGGCATACAAAACCTTGTTTTGAATTGTTCAGGAGGGCACAGGCAATGAACATGAAGATTGATATGGAACTTCTAAGGAACTCGTAAGGAACTGTGCGTATTCAAAATCTGATAACTTTAAGAAAGTTTCAGTACTGGCCAAAGTTCTTTGTTTCTTATAAATATAAAGAGATACTTGTACGTGTAGGCCTCTAAACTGCAGGCCCCTTGCTAGATCTTCAAATAATAAAAGATTTGTCAAAACTGTTGAAATATCCCAACTAGGAAGCCCATTTTGCAGAGTTTAAATAAAGAATTGTGGAGAAAAACCGGCTATCACTTACTTGTCAATGTCGAACGGTTCTTCTTGTCCATCTTGCAACAACAGTCAACAGTCCAAACAGGAAAATGGTGGAAAAGGCGCCAACTTTGTGAGTTTCCCGCCGGTATTTGATATCGCCTCGTCATCGAAACGAGGCATTCTGTTGTCTGGAAGCTTTATAATAAATAATAAACTTGAATTGAAAACAATGTATTGATTGGGTTTGTCACTGGCTTGAAACGATTGTTCTCTGTCAACGCGGAAGTGCCTCTTCTTTCAAATGTTGGACTTGCTGATTGTTCACTCAAATAGATCATAATAGATTGACGTAATACCAAAGTACCACAGGTTGTCCATAATCCTATCAACTCGATGGTTCTCAAGTTCAGGCAGACAGAATGGAAAGGAAAGAGACAATTTCCGATTTTCAGTCACTCCTTCCTTTGAATTAATGTTATCGTAGCGAAGCAATGTAAACAGTATTAATAAAAGATTTCAATTCCTACAAAAACCAACTCAGCAGTGCCCCACCGAGTAGAGGAATGACGAAGGGGCCTAAATGTTTAGCAAATATAGCTGAGTCCCTGTTTATGCGTCTGCGCAGGTTCGTGTGTACGTACATCAAGTCTCCCATTGTTTTCTTCTTGGGCGACGCGCTGTACGTAATGGCTTGTCGAATTCTTCGCTGCTCGTAGCACTGATAAACTGACGAACTGATGAACCAAGGGAAACGAAGCCTTACAACAGTAGAAGCCTTCCAACAGTAGAAACGAAGAATGGAAATTGGTGGACTGATGTAGCTGTGAACGGTCAACAGATGTCGTTAAACGTTATGCTTTTAGGCCAAATGCATCACGGCCGAATAGTACAGTAGTTGTTAGAAATCGACTTGGCTCGTTGTATGTTCATGTCATACAAAGATCATCCATAGCTTGCTTTGCAATACCGATTTTGGTGATATGGGTGGTTCATGGGCGTTTCAAATCAAGGTCCTTGACATGAGAGGACTTTACCTGTTTACAATACTACGGAATACTTTCTATATGTTGCAGCACAAACAAGAGACTCACATAATTAACCAACAAAGAAAAGATTAAATTGCTGTGAACCCTAGAGCTGCGAGCCTATTCACATGGAGAAAGTTTCCCGGCATTTCCCTGGTGAAGTGGGATTCCTATTATCCCTGGCTAGCTGAGATCTCGCTTGAACACAGACAGAAAATATGCGTACATTTACTTACAGTTCATTTTGCATTGCAAAGGCAAGAACAATAATGATAGAGCAACACAAAAGATACTTCATATATCTGTACTTTGTGATTTATTTTGTATTCATAACTAAAAGTATTTGCTTTACAATTTAAAGAAATTGCCTTGGCTCACAGGGTAAGGGGGGGGGGGGGTTCTTTTTCTAAATTTTGGGTACTTCATCTGCCTCAAGCATATTCAAAGGGGTAATGTTGTCGAGACTTATTTCTACAAAAATGATACTCTAGACTGACCAATATTAAAAAATGATACCCTGAGCTATGTGGGAAATCAATTTTTTCATTTACTAGGTGTGTTATCAACAAAAATGGGTTGTCAGGATGAAATTCCTAAGGCTTTGTTGAAAAGCAAAACACAAATTTGCTGAAAACATGACCATTCCCTGGACCAGTATTGCCAAATATGATACTCTTGGCTAGACTAAAATTGCAAAATAGTACACCCTTAGCTGGACTTGCTCCTACTCTCGCTCTTCAAAACACAAATTTATGATATCCAAAATTATCAGTTTTAAAGTCTCCATAACAACCTGTATGATAATACAAGGCCATGTAATAGCTACAAGGCTAAAACTTGGCCTAGCCTTGTACTTTTGTACAGCAATCTTCATGTTTACTACCTTTGCCTTTGTGAATATGTCAAAACAAGGTTTTTTGAAGCCTTTCCAATTGTTTAGACATTACTCAAGTACCTTCCCAGTAATATCATACAAGAAACAAGTGAAAATGAAGTAAAGATATGACAAGTATTTCCATTATTATTATAATAAATAAATAAATAGATAATATATTTTCCAAGCACTGGAGTTTCTTAATTCTTTGGTGATCTGAAATCTGTGTTTCTATAATCAGTTTCCTATAAAAAATACATGTCCATCAATTCAGGTTTTCATTGAAAAATGACAATGTTTATGAAATACCATAAACATGATGTGCAAACATTTTCAAATCTGTACAAAAACTTACTTTTGCGGTGACAGAAATGAATGAGCAACTGAAAGAAACACAAACTGCATTCAACCAAATTCTTACAAGCAATATAAGGACAGTATGCAACAATAATTATGATTTTAACAAAACACAAGAATCCTTCCAGCTTTACAGTATCCATGCTAATTGTTATCCTGAAGAAATCAAATACTTCATCTTGACTTCTGAATCTTAAAATTGTGTACAGTCTCATGCTTTGATGATCTGGCTTCATGACTGCTTTATCAACACTTGGCAGTTGATGTTAGACAGGCAACAACTTTCTTCCTTGTCACCAATCGGCTAGTTTTGTGTAGTCTTCCTGCATAGTGGCAGACTCTTTTTGATTAGATTCCCTGGAAAAAGGAATTCAATATAAACTTTTTGACTTAACAAATTTTTGAAATTGTTGAGTCCAATTTCTCGTCATACAGATTGATAGAGATTTTGACTGGAGGTCATGAAGTCCCATAGGAAAGAGTTCAAGAGCAACAAAAATTTGAGAAATTCATAAAAAAACCTTTCGGCAACAAGAATTGGCCTACAAGTTAAAAAATGGCTACCAACTGGGACCCTAAGCCCTAAGTTCCTCATTGACATATTTGTTATAAGAAACTAAGAAATTGAGCCAGTACTGAAAGTTTCTTAAAATTATCAGATTTTGAGCACTGGGAGTTTCTTATGAGTGTCTTAGAGGTTTCAAAATAATCTTCCTTTTCACTACCTGTGCCCCCCATGAACATTTCAAAACAAGGTTTCTTAAGCCTTTCCAATGTTAAGACATTACTCTAGTACCTTACAAGTAATATAATACAGGAAACAAGTGAAAAGTAAAGTAAAAGTATGTCAAGGATTTCCTTTATCAAATTAAGTAGTTTCTCAACTTATATTTTCCCGGCATTGGAGTTTCTTAATTTTTTAGCGATCTGAGAGTTGAGTTTCTTATGGGCAGTTTGTTATGAAAAAATCATGTAGCATAACAAGATACTGTGTGTGCACTGTTTTATAACTTGCATTTTCTTTCCTGGCTTATATCACAGATCTGATAGTAATTTACTGTATGAGAATTGTTACATTGCTATGCAATAAGGCAATCAATAAAACATTTTCCCTTTGTTTTGTTTTTGAACATATTTTGGATGAATCAAGAATTAATTGTATACCAGATTATATCTACTGCTACAATTAATTCCAAAGGTAAGGGTCTTGAAGGTGGTCCATAAATGCTTTGTTTCAGTCCTACAGTATTTCGTAAGCAATGTAAAGTTGGTGATCAAATCCGGTTCCCTTTGCTTTTACTGTTTGTATTCCCAGTCAAAGCTCAAAAACTTGAAGCAGCTTGCTCTGGGGGGGGGGGGGGGGGGTAAAGAGTACTCTGGTATTTTTAGGATAGGGTTACTCAAGTTACTTTTTTGGGAACTAAGATTTGAGCAAGGATTATTTTTTGGCTCAAAGATATGTAGAGTCATTTTTTGGGTGCCTGAAATTCTGGCTTATTTTTTGGGACTCAAATATGGGAGAAAATATAACATTGGGAGAAATATAATTTTTAAACGAAATCAAAATCAAGTAACATTACCAAATGAAGAAACTCGAATATCCAAATGCAACACTGAGAAATCTTATCAGTTAGGGTCTATTTTCATGCTGGGAATTATTTTGTTTGGTCTAGTTTCATGCTAGAAATTCTTTTTTTTGGTTGATGTGTGGTACCCCACCCCAGCCTGAGCACCCTTATCGTAAATATACCTGAGCACCCCCCCCCTGGCTGGGGCAGCTTGAAACAAGTACATGATTTGCCCTAATCCAATACCAATCATAAGATCCAAAATTTTCTGACTTTCCACTCTCTCTGGCCTATCACCGTGTGGTCCTTGTCATAATCTTTCTAGAAGGCCTAGGCAGTATCTCTGATCAGACTCTCAATGTATCATTTAAGGCGAATCCCACATCCTATTTTGCCCCTTCATCACCTTCCACGAAGTAAGATGTAACAAATGACAATGAAACTTACCATTTTATGATACAGTGTCGTTCATCAACAGCAACGCATATAATTGGCTTGCTATCACTAGCTACCAGAGAGATCTTTTCAGGCCTAATCATACAGAAGCATCGATATCACAAATTGTTGTAGAAGAAATCGAATCTGCTTGATCTATGGCTGTGCTATGGTTGAACCCGTGCATCAATCTAAAAAGTTTGATATTCTCTCAGCTCAGCTGTGTGGAAGATGACTCTTTTATGATCTCTGTGTCCTTCATTTGTGGCGGAAAATTGATGTTATTACTTGCTGTGGCGGCCATTTTGGAATGAAAATGTGAAGTGAGGTAATTTGGCCCCTCCCCCGTGTATACTGAAATCCTTTGTTCATTGGCTGCTTCTCATTGGCTCTCTCTGCTTGTCAAAGGATGCCGAGCGGACCAAAATCGGTCCGCTGAACTCATTAATATTCATGAGCCTCCAACTGCGACAAGTCTATTCAGTTTCGTTCTCACTTCTCCTTCGCAGCGTCA
Organism: Aurelia coerulea; assembly: GCA_039566865.1. NCBI lineage: Eukaryota > Metazoa > Cnidaria > Scyphozoa > Semaeostomeae > Ulmaridae > Aurelia > Aurelia coerulea. Next base: position 19,861,793 of record CM076945.1, read on the forward strand.
CCTTAGTAGCTTACGCCCCCGCAGAAGAAATTATATTCTTTTATTGCTGATGGTCCACTGAATAGACTTGGAGCAAGTCTACTCCATGAGATGCAGGAAAACCCGGACTGTTTACAAAGTCAGTCGTTTAATGAACAATAAATTCTCTTGACGTTTCGTCATTCGTATTTCGTCATTCGTTATTCGTATTTTATGAACTTGTCAATAACTTCGCATCCCACATACAGATAACTTTTGGTTCTCCCGTGCGAACAACTTTGACTATGAGATCGCACAATTTGGCATGCAACTTCGCATTACGAATTCATTTTCATTCGTATGAGATCGCATATGATTTGGCATGCGACTTCGCATTACGAATTCACTTTCATTCGTACGAGACCGCATGATATCCAACTTCGTATTACGAAATCGCTTTCATTCGCGCGAAATCGTACGAGGTCTTGTAGATGGTTAGGTAACAAAATCAAATGGGATGGTCAAGAAGGATGGCTAGGCCTAGGCCTAGGAAGGACAAAAGCTCAAACCTGAAATTTGCTTCAGCTCTTTCCGTCCAGGACCTCCCTGACCCTGCTGTTGTTGGAGAGATGAGTTGAGTGCCAACTTCGGCCGGGCTAATGAGGTCTGGTACCGTACCTTGTCTGCGCAAGCGTAGTAGGCTTAGGCTAAAATAGTTGTTGGTGCTGCTCATATTTTCACATCGGCGCAAATTTCTTTGAAAAACATCAGGAAGTGGTGGCCTAAGGATTGTTTTGATACTAATAACAAATGTTTTGACATTGTTCGAGTGTCAATTATGTGATTACTGGTTTTGGGATGTTAGCAAGTAATTTGACGCCCTACTGACAAAAACAGATTAACTCTACACTTCCGGTTTCAAAATATGTAAGAAATTCGTTAGAAACTTTTGGCTACATGAGTCCTATAATTTACGAAACTTCCTACCCCCGGACCTCAGTTTCTTACAAAGAATGAGTGTACTGTACCCCTGCTTGTGCTCGTCTTTGCCTGTGGTTCTATTCAACTGTGTCATAAAAGTTAATGCAAGAGCAAGAATATAACGATCGAACAACTTGGCCACGGCCTTCTAACCACAAAAACGAAAACAACTGAAGCCTAAAACAAGTACTCTTCAGATATTAAGGCTCTACGAACTGTTTCCCTGCCTGGCTGGCCTTCCAACCGCTCATCTTTCCTCCAAACGAAATGGCGATTTTAGCGGGAAATCTGTGTTATTGTTGTTGCTGCTGCTCGTAGCTGTGAGGGAGCATAGAAAGATCCATTCTGATTGGTTAAAATAACAGGTTAGTTCGCATGCGCCCCCAAGGTATCGCAGATTATTGGTTAGCCGTTATTGTTTTGAAACAAAAGGTTTTGCAGTTCATCTCTCCAACAAGCTGTGGGTCCAACGGCAGGCAAAGGAGAGGACGAAGAGCCTCCATTCCTGCCAAGGGCCTCCATTTCTTGCAGCGCATTTCTCAAGACTTTTGCGGCTTCTTCAGCCATGTTGACTTTCGGCATGTTCGCCATCTTGATTCGCACGAGTACAAGCGCGTTCTTTCACCAGCAGCAGCAGATCAGTAGTGATTCATTGATCGATCATGATTGATCAGTCAAGCTGTGATTGCATTCCACATCACGAAACCACGATACAACAATAAACCACACTACAATATTTGTTGAGGATACCGAGGGTTGCCCCTTTTGTCTAAGCCTTTTGTTATGCTGGTAAAGTTCTAAGCAGATCAACAGCTGGGAAACCTATTACCATGCGCGAGAATCTCTTTGTTTTTTTGCTAATCCTTGTTTGGATTGTGGTTCGATTCTCCGCCCACACTCTTTTCACAAACCAAGCATGCTCTCTGCGCATGATCACAGGTTTCCTTTTTGGGGGATAACCGTTGCTTGGAACTTTGATGGTTCGTATCCCCAAAAAAATATGAAACGACCCTCCAGTAAGAAACCACATAACGATATGAAACGTCGCTACAGTAAGAAACAGCGCAGCAACATGAAACGACCCTACAATATGAAACCACACTACAATATGAAACCACACTACAATATGAAACGAGCAAACATAGGGAACCACCCCGGGAAACACACCGCAATGTGAAACGACCCAACGAAGTGAAACTCTGCCACAATATGCACCTAAGATTCGACCTTACATTATAAAACCATCCCCATTTAGTTGAAAAACTACTAATCAAGATATGAAACAACCCCATAAGCTATAAAACAGAATTATGTCCACCTCCTAACTCCATATTGCTGACACATGTGTAATCTAAGGGTACTACCAACACGTCATTACCCATCTGGTGATCAGCTCATCAAATGAAATTTTAGGCCTAGCCTGAAGTAAACATTCTGTCCTCGGAGCGGAGAAACTTTCAAAGAATTGCCTCTTGATCGTTGTAGACTTCCTCAGGCCCGTAGGAAGGGGGTGGGGCAGGGGGGCTCAAGCCCCCCCAATAATTTTGAAAACAATGGTGCTACGTCACAAGTATTAAGTAGATGTATTGTTCTCTATTGTTTTAAGAACAATTGCCCCCCCCAATCAGAAGCAGCTTCCTACGGCCCTGGACTTCCTTCACCTTGAGAATATGCTTGACTGTCTATAATTCCTTTCTAAACAAAGTTTCATCCCAAGTTGTCAAGTCCCGAAGACAGGCAAACTGGGCGGCACACTTATCATCGGCGAACTTGTTTACCACAGCAACTTCCTCCAACGGCAGGGGTGGATCCAGCATTGGACTTTGGGGAGGGCCATTTGAAGGAAGATGGGGGCCTGGGGGCGAAGCCCCCAGGAAAATTTTTCGTGACCACACCCTTCAGACTCTCTGAAAACGTGGGAAACGCCCTTTTTAGTTCATCTTAGATCATTTACCCTATCATCTAATCCATGCTTCTCCTCAAATACAAACTGGCATTTTTGCGCAAAAGCTAACGAGCCATCATTTGGAAAGTGAGGGACCATGAAATGTTTATCATAAGTACCAGTTTGAGAATGTTTATCGCTGAAATAAGCTCCACCTCAATGGAAATAAAAACTTGTCATAAAAACGAGGTATATCTCAAATTCACGAATCAGAGGCATTTCAATGTTAGGTGAAATTTCCAATTGTAAGTTCCATCAAGTTCCATAATAGTTCCATAATTGGAGCCCGGGGGGGGGGGGGTACTTCATTGTCAACATGATTCGACCTGAATCTGGACTTTGAGTAAAGGACCCATTCGTATGACAGAATATTCAAAAATTTCCAGCCCATTTGCATGAATATCAGGAAATTTTTGACCCATGTGTATGAATTTGTCGATTTGAAACAAAGGAAAATTTCAGTTTTTTTGCGTGGATTATCATCATGGGGCCGATTGATAAGAAAATTCTCAAAGAACTACCCATCTACCAGAATTGTGGTTAAAAACAGACCAATATGTAGAGAATTTCGGATGAAAAAACCCATCCATATGAGCGGCACGTCCAGTACAACTTAACAATGAAGTACCCCCCCCCCCCCCCGGGAATTGGAGTCACTAAGTTATCAAAATTCTCATAGCGCAACAAGTTTCTAATGGTTTCTACCAGCTTCACTTGTATTCTAAACTGTGTTACCGTAAAACTGAAATGATTTTTGATTAACACTTTACCACAGAAGACACGAGTCTTTGCGAAATCTATCACAAATAGATGTCAGCAGCTAAGTTCACTGGAGGATCCTAACTCACAACGACAATTTGACAAAGTGAATGAAAGAAATTATTTTCAAGTTCGATTTCCACAGAATGAAATTTCTATTCAGAATCGCATCTTTTTCATACTTTTTGATGAATTGTACTTTAGTTTGTGAGTTTGTTAGACTGACTTGTAGTTAGCTGAGTTATCGTGTAGCTGTGCTATGGTTATTTCAGGAAGTAAGGGTTTCAAACTCATTCGTTTCTTTATCCAAGACAATGGTTTTTAACCCTATCCAGACTAGGGGGGGGCACAAAGTGCCCCCCCTAGTAAACTTTTCCACACAGCTCGTCGAGTATCTCTAGAATAGTCTAGCTTTTTTGTGACTTTTAGTTTCTATCTATGAGACATCTTTTGATGTCAATTTCAAAAATTTTGACTCTGATTCCGGGGGTCAACACATGACTTTAAATCGAGTGCTCCGCAAAATAAATACCTTTTAAATCATAACTTTGGAACCACTGGCTCTATGACAATGAGACAAACATTGTTGAACTCGTCTTGAAACAAGCTTTCATCTGATATATAGTTTATTGATTTTTGATGACGTCATCAACAATTGGTTGTTGCGCATGCGTACTGACGAAAAACCATGTTATGCTTCATTTTTAGAAAAATGAGTGACATTATATGATGCAGCAGGTCTTTTTATGTATATTTAGCATTTTTTGCTATTTTTAAAAGTAATTTATAATCAATTTTAGACAAAAATTGCAATTTTTTCGTACAAAATAAATAAATGCTGACATCAGCAAAAATATTAGTGTTACAAAGCAAAAATTTCAAAATAAGAATTACAAGGATATAATCCTTCTATGTTTCAAAGATCATATCGATATAGTTTATCAATTTGGAGATACAATGCGACAAAGTACATGTGGTTTTACACCCAAATTAGCAACATTTGCTGACGTCAGCACTTAATCACGTGACATAAACAAAAACAAATCACATCATCTTGTTTGCCTTATCATGTTTGTTACTTGTGCCAAGTTTCAAGTTTCTAGCACTTATGAAACTGAGAAAAACCAGGGGGGGCACTTTGTGCCCCCCCCTAGTCTCCCCAGAGTTTCAAAAAGCCTAGTCTGGATAGGGTTAAGAGAAATTCTAAAGTTTGGGGGGGCCATGGCCCCCCTGGCCCCCCCACTGGATCCGCGTCTGTCCAACGGTTTCGTGTTGTGTCGCAAACAATAACCACAAAGGGTTTCAAAAAACGTGACGATTCTGTCGGCTTTTGATTGGGTCCTTAGAATCTCAAACCAGATACTGATTGGCTAGCAGACAATAGCCGGACAAAGGCGAGTATCATTGTGCAAGATCTCAGAACTCAATAATGGGCGCTAATTCCCAGACTTTACAAGATCCGCCTTGGCTCTCCTTCGCAGTGGAAAGTAAAGTCTGCACGCAGGCTACCGAATTTACCGAATACCGAATAAACACAAGATAATCTCGTTGTGGAGATGGCCTCGTATTGATTTTGAACATGCTTTTCAAAATGGCCACTTTCGAAGGGTTTGTAAAGCTACATTTAGGACAGTTTATGTCCATTGGCTTGCCAGAACACCTCTATGAAAGAGTTTTTGAGAAGACGTTTCCACAGCAAATCTACGATGCTGGAGAAGCATTCGTTTTCAACGAAAAACAGTCGGGTTAAGGGAGTCAAAGGGGCTAAAAAATATTTTTCGTCGAAATTTCGGTTTTTGTTATCATAACCCTCAAAATTTATTGAAGATTCTGATGGAAAAGTTCATTTTTCGAACTTTTCAATTCTAATCACACAAAACAATGGTTTTATAATGAGCATCCAATGTTTTTATTCCTTAGCAACTGTGTTTTTCGCCGTTGCCATGGGGGTTTTTCCGTAAATGTTCATTCAATCGAAAAAAGGTTTGATTCCCTCACTCTCTGTCCTTTCCTGGTCCGATTTTTATATATTACTTGTAGGATAGACCCACAATGCATCATAAAAGAGCGAAAATAAATAGATGCACTTTTTGCTTTAGGCCCGTTCGAGCTCAGTGTTATTGTAAGCAACGTAGACTTGGTTTTTTGCTGAAATTTACAATATTCATTGCAATGAGGATGAAGAGAGTTAAGAGAACGCCAAGAAGAGCAGGTTTTGATAAAAAAAGTGACTGAAGGTCAGGTGGAGCGAGTCAATTTATGGAGAAGAGAGGATGATAATGTTGCTTGGCTGGCTGTTGGCTCCGGCCATCTTGAGTGAACATCAGCTGTTTGTGTGGACGCTTGAATGAGATTTATTTGTTTGTGGACATGAAAGGTTTGCCAAAAGAAGATTGATTGTTAAGTTTTGGCCAGAGTATTCTAGTAGGTAGTGGTAAAAAGGCAAGCAAGACCAAATTGCTGAGAAGAGTTTCAACTGAGTTCAGTTGGGCCTAAAACTGCTCTTTTGCAATCTCATTGACATTTCCTGTCAAGAAGAAATATATAACCAAATAATTCCATTTGTGCTTCCAAATGAAAGTGTTGCTACTTGCAATATTGTGTCCAAGTGCATGCTTGAAGATTATATGTTGTGAGATGCACAGACATAACTGTTGAGTTGCACATAACTGTATGATCTATGTGATTGATAGGTACCACAATCTACAACCCACTAGGACACAATGAATGTCATCCACTTCCTTTGTCTTGCATTTAGTGGAAGATTGTATTTGACAGAGATATTTCCAACAAGATAATGTAATCTTCAAAGATGTTATCATGGATTTTCTATATTGAGGAAAGAATTTTGAGAACAAAACCAAAGGAAATAATCACTAGCATGGCCAATAACAATTTCCCTTGTTTGCATAAGCATGCAGTTCAATAGTGGACGTATTGATTTTGCAGCTTTTAGAAGCTCTGACATCATGTTTTTTTGAGCTAGAAAGAACAAAATAGACTACCTTATAATGAAAGGAGGCAAATAGAGAAGAGTTTAAAGAAAATGACATGGTTTAAATGAAGACAAACAAGTTTGTGTAAATATAGAGTCTTGTACTGAAACGCTCGTTGGCTCTGAGAAGTAAGATCTCATGAAAATGGCAACTTTAACAATTGTATGAGATCACAGAGCACTTCAGAGTATTGAATTTATTTGTAAATGACTTCAGAAAATTGTTTTGCCCAGAGTAGTTCCATAAAATTTGAGAATATAAACAAAACCAAAGTAATTTACTTGGTGCAAACTTTAACTTGCGTTTGCCGAAAATGCAATTTTTCGGACAAAAATTGATAAAACTTCAGTATTATTCATCTGATTGTCATGAAATTTGGTACAGTTATAGTAATAACCATTATCTTTATCCCTATGATCCATTTTTTTAATATCACCTCCCTGTCTTGAATTATAACAATTCAAAATTTGAAATTTAGCTGTAGTCTTGCGCATGCCGCCATTTTGAATTTTGATGAAATATTTAAAAAAGCTATCATAAGGCTCTTGGAAATATCTTGAAAATTCTGTAGGCAAAAGCTTTCTTACATATTCAATCAAGTTTGGAAGCCTTTGCAGTTTAAAGTTGAGGTTATGAAAATCGATCATTTTACTTTTACAACTTAACCCCCTGGTCATGACGTATTGTTATGCAAATTTTTTGAAAATTTGAAGTTTTTTGAAACTTCAGACTTTAAGCTTTCTTCTGATACCAATTTCAGAAATGTGAGATATGGGGTTGATGAGGAAAAGCCTTTTTAGTTTGCAAGCCCAAATTGGCTATTTAGCCCCTTTGACTCCCTTAATAAACAAGACAAAAAATGAACTCGGGTTGAGTTTGGTATTATGGAGCACTGTCGGGTATTTTGGAACTAAGCTATTTCTATTGTTTGTATACTGGCTAATGCAGTCCTGGTAATATTAGGCATGCGATCACAGGCGCATGCCTCCACACACGCCTGAAATTTTCAAGGTGTGCGTTTTATCGCACACCCAAACATACTTTTCCTAGCTGGACTTTCACAGTTTCTATGTGGTTCTTGGCGAATAATGATATGTTTTTACGTTGGTTTGTTTTCCTTCGGAAAGTTTCGAAAATTTGTAGCTTTTTTTAATAGCCACGTCATCCTTATTGGTCCATACTACCAAAATTATGAAGCGGCAGAGGGGAGAGGTCAAGGAGTTGGGCGATCCACTTTTCCTGTTGTCCTATTTGATGAAGTGTGAAGATGAATTCAAAATGAATATAGATTCCACAAAGTCATTAGCAGATTAAAGAAAGGGATTAGAGCACAGAACTCGTAAGCACTTGAAAGAAAACAACCACCGGTGAAAATTCTTACAGGATCCTATAAGATCCTATAGGAATAGGATCCTAAACAGGATCCTTTCAAGATCCTGTCAGGATCCTATATCAGTAAAATCCTAAGTAGGATCCTATGCAAGATCTTATATAGGATCCTATTTAAACCTTTCCTGTAGGATGTGCATAGGATCCTATGCAAGATCCTATGCCGGTCCTTTTCGAGAATAAAGCAACACGCGTGCGGCAAAACACACAGGCAAATTCATTTGCGCGTGCGATTCACACACGTAGTTATTCAAGACGTTATTTAAGAAGTGACACAAAAATAGGTCTTCAAGTCTCCCTTTACTGATTAAGATAATCACACTACCGATAAATGAATATCATTGTTCATATGTTTATATGTCAATGAAGGACTATACTGAGCAGTTTCTTCCTTGGTAAACTCAGACTCGTCAGTGTCTGATTCTTCCGAACTATCATTGTCAACAGGACAAATCTGTTGTCTGCTCGGTTCATTTTCTTCATGAACATCGGTATCAGTAGCAAAAATTACCTTCACTCTATGAGCACCAAGTGTTGCAATTATTTCATATTGTGGGAATTGCCACTTGGGACTTTGTCGAAAGTGTTATAGGATTTGCCAGTAATCATAGTTTATTGAAGCGCATGCTTTGAGATTGGATGTGTCAAACATCACAGTACCACTTTACTTAAACAAAATAACACTTTGCGTGTGTGCCAAAGTGTGCGTGTGCGATCGCACGAGTCAAAAGAAAAGGCCTGCTATGCAGGATCCTATTTGGGATATTTTGGCAAGTTCCTACCGGATCTTATCAGGATCCTATGCAAGATCCTATCCAAATCCTATTTAGGATCCTGTGTAAGTTCTTATGCAAATTCCTACAGGATCTTATCAGGATCCTTGTAAGATCCTACTTAGGATCCTGTGTAAGTTCTTATGCAAATTCCTAAAGGATCTTATCAGGATCCTTGTAAGATCCTACTTAGGATCCTGTGTAAGTTCTTATGCAAATTCCTACAGGATCTTACTAGGATCCTTGTAAGATCCTGCTCAGGATCCTGTGTAAGTTCTTATGCAGATTCCTATAGGATCTTATCAGGATCCTTATAAGATCCTACTTAGGATCCTGTGTACGTTCTTATGCAAATTCCTACAGGATCTTATCAGGATCCTTATAAGATCCTACTCAGGATCCTGTGTAAGTTCTTATGCAAATTCCTACAGGATCTTATCAGAATTCTATTCAAGGTCCATGCGGATTACTGCAGGATCTTATGAGATCCTAATGCAAGACCCTATTTAGGAACTTTTGTACATTCTTACCGGATCTTAGCAGGACCTTTTTAAATTCATATTCAGGATTCTCTTTAAGAGACTTCAACAAGTTCGTTCAGGATCATGCTTGTATCACTTTTCTCAAGTTTTCAAACTTACCCTGTCCCCACGGCAACTGACCCCTTCAATTTGGCACTTGGCACACCATATTTTGCATGGTTAAAATTCAGTACGGATGAATCTTGTTTGAAAACATGTCCTTTTGTCTAAGTGGTCGAAATAACAATCGTTTATTGTAGCCTAGTATACAATAAAGATTCAAATTATGTATTTTGATTGGATAGCTATCAGGAAGAGATTTCGAGAAATGCCAGTTTGAAATTTTTCATGGCGGCCTAAAGAAGCGATAGGAAATCGAATGGAGTCTCCAAGCTAATTTAAGAAGAAAGTAACCATGAAATCTAACTTGGAGCAGGAGTCACAAGGCATGCTGAGCTTGGACGAACCAGAGGAAGCGTTGGAATTTGAGCGGAAGAGACATTCATAACGATTGATAGATGGCCTAATAAAGCAAACCAGAGCAAAGCTGACAAAAAAGGATGTTACGGGTCTGAAAAGAAGATGTTGCTGCAACAATACGTGAGAGGAAAAAGCAAAGAAGGCTGATGTGGTGTTACAAATCATGTGTGTTTCAAGTTCAGTAATTTGGAGGACCAAAAGAGAACATGGGCTACTAAAAAGGCTAGATTTTGAATGATTTGTTCGTTTTTAGGCCCATAATTGTCTACAGGAAAGAAGGGCTTCAAACTTGCGATTCTATCTAACCTTCATGATTTCAAGTCGTCACTACAACACTAACAAACAGTAAAAGGGAATACACAAGACTTAGCACATAAAATATGCGGCCCGATTCCGCTTCCTGTTGATTCCTTGACCTTGACGATACTTTCATGCGACATTTGAAGGTTTTGGAGAAAGCTTAACACACAGGGAAGAGAATTGATGATCAGACCAGCAGTAGCACTAGCGTAGTACAGTGCAAGTTCCTCAATGTCAATGATCATCATGGGAAGAGAGCACATCAGGACCGTGCAGGGATAAAATGGGCAGGCTGCTGACTGAACTGACTGAGGGGTAAAATGGATAGTGGAGTATAGGAATCAAATGTTGTCTTGGGTGGGTCCCATGGCCGAAACCTCAAATGTCCCATTTTCACGGACCGAAGAATCCAAGACAATAGAAACCTTTGAAGATTTTTCTAAATTTTACCTGCCTTCATAAAACACAACCAGGGCAAAAATATGCTTGAAATTTCCCGATTATTTCAATGAATCTACTCTCCAGATGTTTGGGTATATAATTTTGAATGCCCCCAGGTTCTATATGTATCTCTAGGTTTTATAGAGCTAATTGCCTCTCCAATGCACCAAATAGGTGAAGGTTTGTCAAAGTCTGTTTACGCTACTTCAAGTCAGGTGATAAAACCTCTCATAAAACCTCTTTTGAATTTTATAAATACACATTTTTTTATAAGAAACTAAGGTCCGGGGCTGGTAGGCAGTTTCTTAAATTTTTGGGCCATTTTGCTACCACAAGTTTCTTACGTGTTTCTTATATTTTTATTGCCGGAAGTTTAGAGTTGATTTTGTCTTGTCTAAAGGGTTCCCAAATTACTTAGTAAAATCTCAAAACAAGTAAATAACATGATTCACACTCAAAATAATGTCGAAACAGTTGCTTTAACTGCACAATGTCAAAATATTTTTGAGTGTGATAGGAAAATTAAAACTGAAAATTGCAGAAATTTCTTAGCTTTTTTCAATTGAGGTAGGGTTGTTTCTTAGCTTTCAAAAAATTGAGCCTACCATTTCTTATAAGCGGTTTCTTATAAAAAAAAATAAGTGTAAGTTATATTGCCACATGACTTGAAATGCACACACAATCCTTTGTAGACTTTTTCAATTCACATAGAAACCGTAGGGGTATTGAATCTTGAACAAAAGAAAATTTAACAGAAAGACAATAGCAAGAACAATTGAAAATGCAAATTTTGACGTTTCCAGGTCGTTCTTACAACAATCACTATTGTTATTACTATTATCTCTTGGCCAGAATTTCTATTGCTCAATTGGTTCAGTGCCTTACCGGTTGTTTGTGAATTGGAGAGGCCATAACTCTGCCAAACCTGGAGATATTTAACCGCCTTCCAAATTCATATATCCAAACATCTGGGGAGTACATTTCTTAAAAAAATTGGAATATTTCACGCAGTTTTTGTCCTGGTTGCATTTTGTAAAGGTAGGTAAAATTTAGAAAAATTTTCACAGGTTTCTTATTGTGCTCTTCCCTGTTTGATTGGTCCGTGAAAATGAGGCTTTGGAGGTTTTGGCCATGGACCACAAGCAAGTGGCCCAAGACAACATTTGATTCCTATGCTGGGTGATGTTGATTTCCAAACAAGGTAAGGGTGGCTCATGGATATTCAATCCATACATTTAGTGCTTCAAGAAAGGGGAGAATAGTTCTAACGGATTTAGCTAGATAAAATCCATATCAGAAAGATTTTACAAAATTTATCAACATCTTTTCCCATGCCCATTCTACAGTTTACCCCAGAAGACATTATGGAATTAAGCTGACACCTCTTGTATTTCAGTTTTGTTGGTAAATGGTAACATTGCAGGCTAGTTATTAGTTATGTATGGGGAAGGCAGTTAAAGCTAGGTGTTGGAACAGGTTTTGAGATAAGGTAGGTCTTAGTTAGGGAAAGGAGAGTATTTGGCCAAATATGTTCCAGTTCAGTTCTGTTCAGTTCAGTTCAGTTCAGTTCATATATTTTAAATTCACAACATACAATTTATAATTGACTATACCAACATATAACTAAACTACAAGGAATAAGATGATATTATGAAAATTAATACATTGATACGGAAAATTAATACAATATACAAGTACGAGATAAATTGTATGGAGGGAATTACTTAAAGGAGGAGCTCTCTCAATAGGTAAACTAATCGAGGAGAGAGCCCCCCCCCCCCTATCTTACGATAATTTCAAATGATTATGGTTGGATTTAAATGATTCCGAGAAATATACGCATTTGGTTTTCATACAATAAAATTAGAAATTGTCAAAGTATCAAAAATAGTTCAGAGTTATTGATTGACCTTGTTCAGTAAGTAAATTTTCAGTTGTTTTTTGAAGGATATTTTTGATGGAGCATTTCGGAGTTCCACCGAACTCCAAGGTACATTTGCATCCTCAAATTCATAACTGAACTTATTTTTATTAAAAACATTAAAGTATGAAGTATTTATAACTCAGTCGTGATAACTGAACCAATTAAACTTTGCTCTCGCGACAACACGTGCACGCCTCGAGAGTCCATCTTGAAAAAAAAAACAAAATTGGAGTTCCTGAAAGATGTGATATACACCTATTTTTTGAAAAGAAACTAAGAGATGGTAATCTCAATTTCTCAAAGTTAAGAAACAACCATACCTGAATTTGAAAAGCTAAGAAAACTTTTGTCATCTGCAGTTTTTTTCTGAAGCCACTCAAAATTTTTTTGACATTGCACAATAATAGCAACTGTTTGGACATTATTGAGAGTGCGAATTATGTTATTTACAGTACTTGTTTTGAGATCTTACCAAAGTAATTTGGGAGCCCTTAAGACCAAACAAAATGAACTCTTCACTGTGGGCATTAAAGATATAAGAAACATGTAAGAAAGTTTTGGCAGCAAAATGGTCCAAAAATTTAAGAAACTGGCTACCAGCCCCAAACCTTAGTTTCTTTTGAAAAAAATATGCGTAATACCGGGTGTCTCAGAAAAAGTACCCCCTTTTGACTGGAAATAGGAACCAAGCAATAGTATATCATTGCTCCCCGACTTTACAGCTAAATTCATCAATGTTCAACTTAGATGCACGTACCTTGCATTTAGAAATCGTCCACCAAACACCGGAGATACAGGTTCGCAAAGTCAAAATTTACAGTGCACCCAAAACCAGAGGTTTTGAAAAAGGGCCTAATCATGATTTGGATTGTGGACATTTTCCAAAGTACCTGTAGACTTTAAGTTTCTGTGTTTTGCTTTTGAAAAGAATAAAAGATGCATGGACATGGCGCTGATTAAACAAATATAGTAAAAATGTGGTAAGAATGATTAATACTTACCTCAGGAAAATGGGCTATCAGTGCATTAGCCTCTCTCGCACCACAGGTTAATCTGACTGCGGAGGAGAGTGCACCAGGCCCTTTTGCCTGAACAGCGGTAGTTTTTACGGTCGGTGATAGACATGGAATAACGAATTCCGGCTAATGCACCTGTCAGGAAGTCCGACTGGACAACCGAAAAACTAAAAAGTTAACCCAAAAAACAATAAACTCAATAACACAAATATAAGAAGGGACAGGGAGGGTGGGAGAATTTCGTCGTGAAGTCTTCATTTCATTTTAGAGAATGAGGTCGGTTGAAATAACTCCAGAGTTTATAGCTCGACAGATAAGACGTGCCGGCCGAGACATCGCAAATTATCCTTGGGTGGTCCGATGAGTCGCCTAGTGATGAATGCAACCTGTTTTGTTGATTTAATGATTCATCCTTCCCAACTAATGAGACAGCTCTGGCATTTATCCCAGTCAGCGAAACAGTTCCACGCCCCAGCCAAAACACGGACCGAGGAACCAGGATCCAAGCCAAGGACAACCCCGCAAACCTCCCGAGGACGTATTAACCGGGCTTAAATTGCATTTCAACCCCCATTTAATACTTACCTCAGGAAAATGGGCTATCAGTGCATTAGCCTCTCTCGCACCACAGGTTAATCTGACTGCGGAGGAGAGTGCACCAGGCCCTTTTGCCTGAACAGCGGTAGTTTTTACGGTCGGTGATAGACATGGAATAACGAATTCCGGCCACAAGAGCACGCAGTGCTCCACCCAATCACCAACCGTAAAAGACTTGGACGAACTTCTCCCTACCTAAGCAGAACTTAAATAAAGCAGATCTGGAACAAAAACGTATAAAGCCTACGATAAGGCATTAAAAAGCAAGCCTACGATAAGGCATCATCCAATCATATACAAAAAAGACAGGATGTCAAGGCACGCGCCCGCGTGTATGACCCCTAAAAGGTAAACAAAACGAAAAGTGGCGGCCAGGCTTAAGGCCTAACCGTCACCAAAGATGCAGCTGGTGCTTAAGCACCCGGCGGTGCCCAAGCACCCGACAAGGCCTTTCGGCCAAACAGCTGATGCAACGTGCATCCGACACGCCCTGTATTAGGGCACACAGCATTGAAACGATCCTGTATCGTGCACGACATTGACACTGCACAGACGATGACACAAATTACACTGTGTACAATACAGCAACATGACAACGATAAGCGATTTGCATTGGGCTGATGGCACGGCCATCCGGGCACACCATATTGCATCACATCCACATCACGCGGCTCCTCGACTGCAGCTTAGTTTATACCAGAGCTTCCAACATGACAGTCTTTTTCTTGGTTTCATTGCGTTCCATTCCTACAAAATAAAAGGTTATGCGCCGACTAGGCTTACGGCCCAGCCGTCACGAGGCATGCTTTTGGTGCAGTGCACCCGACTGGCCCGATGGCCCAGCTAAACTGATGCAATTTGCATCCAACACGCCGTGCATAATCGTAAGCAGCTGATATCACTTGGGCATCGGCCCTATCTATGGCAATAGCAACATTGATTTAACTCAAGTAGGCAAAACACACTCTACGATATACGATATCGCAGGGCGCAGCACTAACAACAGATTGCTTTCGTTGGCTTTTCACATCTACACCATGGCATTTTACGAGCCTGGGCTAAATTTACTAAGGCTGAAGGCTACCTGACTGCCTTCTCGTGCACGTCCCTCCTAGGCTTTACCATTAACATTGAATATATATGCTGTTTTTCACCCGATCGATAGGGAAATTATCGCTAGATTGACAAGCTTACACAAAATGCTTCATAACAATAATCACAGATACGAGTATGATATGCTGAGCACGAGATACAAAAGGCAAAGGTACATATAGCCCTCACGATGCCATTTTTCACAAGTCAGTAGCAACAAATTGCACGATACGATTACGAGCCTGCTAGTGAAAACCTAACCAATATTGCTTTTGCTTCTGACAACAGAAAACGTAGGCCCTTGCTCACCCCATATTACGAACTAAACCGGGCATTAGGCATTTAAAAACGGTTATAGTTTAAACTCATCCACGCACAACGATAATTTCATATGAGAAAAACCCACAAACAATACTTTGTTAGCCCCAATTTGGACTTATTTATTGCTGAGGAGTTAGGGTTTTAAACTCAAAATTGCCGGTTCGAAACTTGCAGAAAGCGGAGAAATACGCAATGCAATGAAAGTATGGCGAGTCTATTAAGATAAAATCATGTGTACCTTTCGGTTTATGCTCACCGTGTTTATGAACGGATGAAAATTGTAAGAAAATTGCTGAAAATAATCCTTGCAACCTATTCACAACAATGAGAGTTGCAGATGAGCGAAGCTATTATCCTTTGCATGTCGAGGTTTGCCCCCTTTTGTGGACCCGGATTTCAGCCTTAGATCCACTATTTGCTCGCCTCTGCTCGTCCAGCCATCCACCTGACCTGCACAGGCTGGCAATTATGCTTTCAAATCTGGTGCGTTGGCCAATCTGATATCTTTGAGTTTGTTAATTCTTGCTTGTCTAATTTGAAGCTATGAGCACATTAAACGGACAACAGTGAAAATACGACAAACATTTGTGTTGGAACCACCTGATTAGAAATGAATTCTCTCTATCTTGTATTTACTTGCCCCCAATTGTATTTACTACTAATAGCAATCCATCACTGAATGAAACATTTTTGCTTGCAAATAATCCGCTTATTAATGGATGTTGAGTAGTTTTACTTGCTGAGGCAGACCACGAATCTATTCATCGAGCGGTCAGGGCAAATCCCTGCAGATCAAAACAAACATCGAAAATAAAACAACAACAACAACAACAACGACCAGACAAACAAACAAAACATTGCGGTTGATGGAAAATGAGGCACTTACAACATCCTCGCAAATATTTCATGACGACATTGACGTGTTTGCTGTCGAAATAGATCAAACGAGGCGACCGAGACTCTGAAACAGCTAGCCCGGTGGGCGCAATGATCAAAAATGTCCTCGCTTTGTCACGATATTAGTATACTAGTGACATACACAATAACCTACTCTTGACACCTTGCCAAAAACTGAGAGTTAGTACATGCAAAACATCAATGGATGTTATTATTGAATGCAAATGATTCGAAAGGTTCAAATGATCCAAGTTCAAATTGAATTTCAATGGACTTTCCTTAGTATGTAGAAATCGATGATCGATAATTCAATTATGTATTTGGTGCATTTCTCTCGAATAAAAGGTACTAGGAAAGAAACGGACGCAAGAAACAGACAGATTTTTCAGCACACTGAGGCCTTTCAAACTTACGTTATCATCAGAGTGTGACTAACTCTCGAATAACTATAAAAGCTCGCAAGTGTAGCTCCTGTTTAACTGAAGATGAGACAAGCATGTCTCGAAACGTACAAAATCATGGCCTAGTCTAATAAGTAATATTATAATCACAATTGAATTTTTCTTAACTAATTGGACATGTCGAGCTATTTACTGAGGTGTCTTTCTCTGACATGACCCTCGAAATGATGTTCGTCGCGGTTCTAATGTGACAATTTTTTTTTGTAAAGCTGCGCTGTCCAACCAATGTTCCAAATTGAATTCTATTGAGATCAAATGCATCAAACTTTTCACAGCAGGTAAGACCCGAGGGTGACGGCCCTCTACTAATATCGAGGTACTCCCAACGCACAACCCGAGATAACCCAGCCCCAATAGGACGCTTTAATCTATCTTTGTTTTTGACACCAAAGCCGTTATGCACCAATATTCCGATAATAAGTATTTATAATGGCAACAAACCGAAAACGAGTTAGGCAAATTAAAGGAGAAACAAGCTCTGTGTTGCTAGTTGTGTACACGACAAACGTTCACGCGCGAAGCCGCCCAAGGGGGCCGCCCTCCCGTAAACATATTTGTCTTGCTGTTTGCACGCGTCGGCACAAACACAACATCATTTGCTTTCAACAGGACGCAGAAAATTATAACAAAAAACTCCCTAAAAGACAGCTATTGTCCTAATAGACATTCTCGCACGCCCTAGCGGAAGAGCGGTACACCCTCATGTAGTCATGTGCCAAAATATTACCCTGTTGGAGTGCTTGTCGTCTCGTAACGCCAATAGGTACATTTTTATATGAATGTTGAGCCTACAGCAGCAAATCTTTTGCTTGGTACTCAACAACGTTGAAGGCTGCCACATAATTCCAAAATATGGTGATGGTGACCCAATTTTCATAGTCTGACAAAAAAGGCACAACCTCTGAACAATAATGATAAACAAGTAAACAACGTAACATATAAGCATTTTGATGCGAATTGAAATAAGCATGACGTTTCGATTATTGCCCGTTATCAAGCCATTATCAAAGGCAGAAACACCGCAACACAACAAAAACAACAGCAAATGGTTGAATCAATTTTATGCCTACATTTCGCCCTGCCATGAAGGACTTCTTCACAGCAAAGATAATCAGGGTTTGCAATGTGACTAGCTAGGATTATCCCCTGCCTAAAAAAAAAAATCAACTGAGTCATTTGCTCAGTTTCCACGCACAGCATTAACAGCGGGAACGATGGGTCACAGGCCTAGCATCGCACAAATGTTTTATTCGATTTTTTGGAAATCCGAGAGGAATATGAAATTCTTCTAAATATAAAATATAAAACGGCGTCACCTGAATTTCACCAGTTGACAAACCTCTTGTCCCAAAAACAACAAATGAGAACAGTAACCAACGATTCTTGATAATAGTTCCAGAAACTTCACTATGTTCCCTCGTTGTTTCCATTTTTTCAATCAGAATTTCGTCGTGAAGTCTTCATTTCATTTTAGAGAATGAGGTCGGTTGAAATAACTCCAGAGTTTATAGCTCGACAGATAAGACGTGCCGGCCGAGACATCGCAAATTATCCTTGGGTGGTCCGATGAGTCGCCTAGTGATGAATGCAACCTGTTTTGTTGATTTAATGATTCATCCTTCCCAACTAATGAGACAGCTCTGGCATTTATCCCAGTCAGCGAAACAGTTCCACGCCCCAGCCAAAACACGGACCGAGGAACCAGGATCCAAGCCAAGGACAACCCCGCAAACCTCCCGAGGACGTATTAACCGGGCTTAAATTGCATTTCAACCCCCATTAAAGTCGTGCCACATCTCCAAAACAAGCGTGCACGTACTCCTTTTTCTCTTCTTTAATACAAAAAACTCTTGGGATTGAATGCAATGCAAGGACCGTTTCCTCAAAATAAAAATCACTTCAAGGACAATTGAAGTAATTCAAAGTATAGATCTTTTCAAAAATAAAAAGTAAAGGTCAAAGTCGAAAATTCGTTTCCAAAATGCCTGTTCGTTGCCAAATTATGGCTAGGCCATTTCTCAAAACCTCTGGTTTCAGGTGCACTCCAAATTTTGACCTTGCCAACTCATATCTCCGGTGTTTGGTGGTCGATTTCCAAATGCAAGATATGTGCATCTAAGTTGAAGACCAACAAATGTAGCCATGCGGGGGGGGGGGGGGGTCAGTCCGAGAAATTTTCAGGCAACCCAAAAATGGCAATTTAGCTTCATTAAAGTGAATAACCTGAGCTAAAAGATAGATTTATAGATCTCATAGATTTATAAATAGCCTATTGTATTTGATAATCCAGCTCGTGGCAAATGAAAGGAATGCTAAAGGAAACAATAGAGGGATTAGGAGTTTCTTTGTACTATTTATAGACAAGCGCTATATATCTCAGGTCATTCACTTTAAAACCCAAAAATATCAGCTCATTTTGTACCTAGACCTAGACATGAATGAAAAAACTGCATATTCTTGTACAATAGTAAAGATTGAGCTTGTACAGATTCCCAAAAAACCAACAATGTTTTTGTGCCCATTAAGTTTAAGCAATCTCGCCTCCTTCAAAAATTCTCTTTCGTGACCTGTGATATCCTGTGGTTGCTTTATCACAATCTGCCCTCCTTTCTTCCTCCCCGCCGAGTCTTGCTGTAGTGTGGCCAGCAACCAGCATCACAGAGCCAAAGCTCCCGTGACCAATCAATTGGCCTTGACCGAGGTCGTCCCGTCGCAACTTTGGCAAATCCTCTCCAAGTTCATCATTCTTTACAACCTTTTTTCGTGGCACTTTGAAATTGAAACTGCTAAATGCGGCCATGTTGATTCGCTTGCACTGCAGACGACCAACAGCATGAGGTGATCTGGCCTTTGGGGTTTGGGCCTATTTGATACATTTTTGACATATTCCACAGGTGCTGTGTACTTTGTGTACTTTACAAAGCAAAAAGATTTGTTTTGGTCGGCCCACTCTTGGTGTGATATGATGTGATAAGACAGCTGTGTTGAAGAAAAGGGGATTCCCAAGGAAAACACGGAATGATTTAGAAAACACGGAATGATTTAGAAAACACGGAATGATTTAGAAAACACGGAATGATTTGAGAAAACACGGAATGATTTGAGAAAACACGGAATGATTTGAGAAAACACGGAATGGTGCTCGAAAACGAATTATTTACTCGATTTTCTTGATTTTCTCACCGGCACAGTGTTGTTTAAAAGTAAATTTAACCTCCCATTGGCGTTTAAGAGGCAAATTCCATATTTTAACTGATATTCCATTATTCCATCATTCCATTCCATCATTCCATATTCCGTGTTTTAAAGATAGCCCAGCAATACTAGGATATCAAATGTAAGCTCCAAGAAGGCGCTATTTAATACTTCTCACGTCATAATCTTTTATTTCGTAAATCATATTCAAGTATGATTCCAATCAAATAAACTTAATGTGCCGTGTAGACCAGCCAAACAGACAACGATGCAACAAAGTCATAGATGATGACTACCGGGTGTTTAAAAAAAAGTACCCCCTTTTGACTGAACAAGGCAACAAAACGATAACATTTTGGAACTTTTTGAATTCATGGCTACATTTTTTGGTCTTCAACTCAAATGTACATGCCCTGTATTTTGAAATCGACCATCAAACACAGGAGATATGATATGAGTTCACAAAGTCAAAATTTTGGGTGCACCTGAAACCAGAGGTTTTGAGAAATGGCCTAGCCATAATTTGACACCAAACAGGTATTTTGCAAACGAATTTTCAACTTTGACCTTTACTTTTTTATTTTTGAAAAGATTTATACCTTGAATTACTTCAACTGTTCTTGAAGTGACTTTTCTTTTGAGGAATCGGTCCTTGCATTGCATTCGATCCCAACTGTTTTGTATAAAGAAGAGGAAAGGAGCACATGCACGCTTATTTTGGAGATGTGGACGACTTTATCATTCTTACCACATTTTTACTATATTTATTTAACTAGCTGTTAACGCAGTTAAGTAAGTGCTGCTCATAGCCATAGGCGTAGGTGACAGGGGGGCTGGGGGGGCTGTAGGGGCTGTAGCCCCCCAACGTCGGAAAATTTTGCAAAAATCAGCCATAATCGGGCAGAAATGCGCCTTAAGTTGGGCAAAATTTCCTGAAACAATGGATATTTTATCGGGCAGCCCCCAAATTTTATCTCTCCCTACGCCAATGCTAATAGCGCTAGTCAAAATAACAGTCCGCAGATTGTTAAAAGAATAAATGTTGGAGTGGATGTTTTGGGGCATCTGTTTGAAACCAAGGTAAATTGCAGCTTTTTGAGCTAAAACAATTAAAAAAACTATGAGAACTGTTTGTAAATTTCAAGACTGCATTACACGACTATAATACTAGTTAAAACGTCATGTGATATTAATCTCAATTCAAGTCTTCAATTGTAATTTTAAGACTTGGTTAATCAATGTCAGTTCATTTTGTACTTCCTTGGACTGCAAGGCTATCTTTTCCCCAGGTGGTACCTCAAATAGTTCAATACTGTAGTTCATAGATCAACACTGGCATTTTGAAGTAAAAATAGTTTTGATGCTTTAGAAGTAATACCAGTAGCTTTTATGATCATTCCTTTGTAATTAGCTCAAACTGTCAATTATCTGCTTCCATCTGCATTAATCAGCCTCTTCAATAATATTCAAGCAACTTGATACATGATGGCAATACACAAAGTGTTCCCCTTTTCAATTCTGTGTCAAATAACAGCTTTTGTATTATGCCTCAAATGAAAACAAGTCTTGAGGGTATATGATGCACAACAGTTGGCCATAATATTCTTCAAAAGTACATCTGGTAACAGTTTGTATCAAAGTTAAAAGGTCACAAGGTGTGAAGAATGATCACAGAAGCAATGCTGATCCAATGCTTTTTGGTCTTTGTAAGAATGTGCATCCAGCAATTTATGCTGTGTTCAGTGGTGTAGAGCTAGATCAATAACTAGGGGGGCTCAGGTAGAGAAAGAGATGTGGTACCAGGAAATTTGTTGGAGCCACGCCTTTTACTTTGGCGTAGAATGCATCTCCCAATATCATGCTTGCAATTAGCAGCGAGGAAACCTTGATAGTTTTGTGACAGTTATCCTATAAATCGGAGCACGAAGAAAATTTTAGAAGAAACAACCTTTACTTTGGCTTAGAATGCATCTCCCAATATCATGCTTGCCATTAGCAACAAGAAAACCTTGATAGTTTTGTGACAACTGACATTTATCCTACAAATCAGAGCATGAAGAAAATTTTTGAACAAACATCCTTTTCTTTGGCTCAGAAGGCATCCTCTGACTCCATATTTACCAGTGCTATTGCCGAAGCGTTGCTGAAGCTTTGACAACACAGTTCAATTATGTAATCTCCTTCTAGCATTTGGCATTTTACGGAAAAATTCTCACCGAACCTATACCCAGCCATTTCTCTTCCGTGTTAAAGGAATATTGAGGACCATTTTTGAAACAAGTGGGGGGCACACCATGCCCCCATCGCCTTGCCACTTATGATGTCTGTTTGCACTTCCTTGTTCTATTTTCATTTGCAATTTTGTGTTTCTGAAGCCATTTTGATGTAACATTAGTGGCACGGCACCCCATAGATGTACAGGAGACCCATTTATGGTTATAAACATCAAGGAAGATAAGAGCTTGACAATCATTGAAGATGTCATCTTGGTGCAAACCAGAAACCAGGATCTCTTCTTTAAAAGAATATAACATTACCTTGTTCTGTCATTTTGGTCATAAGAAACAAATTAAGAAAATCAAAATTTCTTCAGAATAACTAGGGGGGCTAAAGCCCCCCCAAAATTACGGAAAAAATAACTAGGGGGGCTGAGCCCCCCTGAGCCCCCCCAGCTCTACACCACTGGCTGTGTTGGTCTTTGGATGTCAATGGTTAAAGAAGCAAATACTGATCCAATGCTCTGCAAACAGCTACTGGAATGTGAATTGTTAATACGTAGTTAATCCAATGCTGTGTTAATCTTTACATGAGCTGTCACAAATTAATAAGTTACCTTTCATTTCTGCAACAAAATGTACATGAGATATTAAGCTTTTGTGTATGAGATATATATGTGCATGGTCATATGGCAACATTAAAGGGACCTTTGCAACGAGCATGGTTTGTGAATACACCATTTGTGGTCTTTTCGTTGTTGCCATTTTTACAGTCCATAAAAATGACCACCAATAAGAAGATGGCACATGCAAGGTATGCTGGTTGAAAAGGCCGATTTAGGTACCTAAGTAGATAACAAAAATATACTGACAAAAAAATTTGAGCTAAAGGATGGGGAAAATTAATCAAGAAGCCAATCAAAACTCTTTCAGGGGCAAAGAATCATGGTTGAAAGATCCTTTCAATTATCTTGTTTGCAATCCTCTCTTATGATTTTCTATGCAATGGGAAATTATCTCTTTTGTTCTGAAACAATTCATGGCACATTTATGTGCCAGATGTTTGCAGTTTCAAAGCAAAAAGGAAACTACTATTGTAAAGTGTAACAATACTCTACTAAAAGATGAATTCTTACCTATTCTAATCAAATACATAAAACCCTGATTTAGGATTGTGAATAATAGATACCATGTACCCATCTAATATGAAAATTGCATGGTTGTTACCTGTGAAAACTTTTCAGGTGCTGTATGCAAAGGAATGAATGGTGAATCATTATCATCTTGTGTATTACTAAAGAAAGAGCTTTGACAAATATTTCCAAAAGTAATTGAGCATCCTGAATGATCAGATTTGTTTAATTTGCTGTTTGTTTCAGTTGGTTTTGCATGGTTTTGAAGTAGTAGCTTTTGTTGCTACAATATAGGCAATTCACTGTTTATCACCACAACTTCACCACATGGGTGATTCACTTCTTCTTTCCACAATGGGAAAGTCACTGTTGTTGGGTGCCTCGGTGGGCATTTCTGATATATTTACTTTTGTTGCTACAAGTGGCAATACCACAATGGGTTTATACGTTTCATTCGTTGCCACAAAGGGCAGGTCATTGCTGTTTATTTGTGAAAGTGTAAGAAACGCTTAGGCCTTCGTTGATGAAATCTTCCTCCCACTTCTGGAACCTATCCGCTGCAGAACAATAAATTGTCAACACAGCAGAGAGGATAAAAAGAAATCCTCTCATATTTACTATGAAATGAGATTTTTAAAAATGATTTGATACGTACCAGAGTCAGTGAAAATCCCCTTCTTCTCGCAATGAACGTAAGCCAAGCCAACTCCTTGCATCCTTGGCGGCATTTCTATTTCTATACATACATACATATAGTACGGCAGATTTAGGGTTGGAATGTTCGTTTTGTGATAAAAGCATGAAACTTGGTGAACATGGGCAGTTTGACACGCTGACAAATATTGGATATAGAACCATTCCGAAAAATGCCCCCAAAGGCTATTTTTAGACAGGGGCACTGGAGCCCAATCCCCAAAAGTGAAAAACTGGTGTAACTAATGAAACAAGTGACGGATGAATACATTAATTAGTGGTCTTAACAAGTTTGACATGCTGAAAAGCATGGAATATAGAGCCATTCTAAAAAATGCCCCCAGATGCTATATTTAGATGGGGGAACTAGAGCCCAATCCCCAAAAGTGAAAAAACTGGTGTAACTAATGAAACAAGTGACGGATGAATACATTACTTGGTAGTCTTAGCAAGTTTGAAATACTGAAAAGCATAGAATATAGAGCCATTCCTAAAATGCCCCCAGATGCTATTTTTAGATGGGGGCACTAGAGCCCAATCCCCAAGAATGAAAAACTGGTGTAACTAATGAAACAAGTGACGGATGAATACATTACTTGGTAGTCTTAGCAAGTTTGACATACTGAAAAACATGGAATATAGAGCCATTCCTAAAATGCCCCCAGATGCTATTTTTAGATGGGGGCACTAGAGCCCAATCCCCAAAAGTGAAAAACTAGTGTAGCTAATGAAACAAGTGACGGTTGAATGCATTACTTTGTGGTCTAAGCAAGTTTGACATGCTGAAAAACATGGAATATAGAGCCATTCCTAAAATGCCCCCAAACGCTATTTTTAGACGGGGGCACTAGAGCCCAATCCCCCAAAGTAAAAAACTTGAGTAACTATGAAACGAGTGACGGATGAATACATTACTTTGTAGTCTTAGCAAGTTTGACATGCTGAAAAGCATGGAATATAGAGCCATTCTTAAAAGGCCCCCAAATTATCTTGTGAATTTCACATACCTCCTTTTGAGAATGAAATTTTCTGTCCACAAACCTAATAGCATCACCTCGAATGATCGCGACATTAGTCTACCCAAAGTGAGATAAGTCATGTATGGCCCAGAAACTGTTTGATATAGGGGTCCACAGTTATGGGATAAGCTGCCAGTCTTGACTAGACAGTCAATCAGCCTGACTGAGTTTAAGACCAAAATCAAAGCCTGGAAAGGAAATGAGTGCCAATGCCAGTGTAGACTTTGCCGAAATTTTGTACCGTATTTAGGCTTTATATGATAGTTTTATCAATTCAGTTCTTTGTCATATGAACCAGGTGGCTTCTATTAGCTGTGTTTGCAAATGTTTTCGTACATACATGTATAGCTATCGTATACTTTTTATGACAACATTGTAAATAAAGTGATAATAATAGTAATAAAAATAATAATTTTAGATGGGAGCACTAGAGCCCAATTCCCCAAATAAAAAGCTGGTGTATCTAATGGAACGAGTGACAGCTAAATACGTTACTTGGTAGTCTTACAGTCTTAACAAGGTTGACGCACTGAGAATCATAGATATACGGCCAATCCCAAATGTTCCTCGATGCCTTATTTACACTATGGCACTGGTGCATGTTTCCCCAAAGCGAAAGTTTCACGTAACTATTGAAATATGCTGCATATTCTTATACAAAATTCATTATGCAATGGCAGTCTCCAAAAGTTAGTCGCATTGGTTCATTTAAAAAATAATCCTACGTGCTATCCATTGAAAAAGAAAGGTGACTGATAAGATAGTAAAATATTTTCCTTGATTGTATAACTAAATTGAGCGGTCTACGATGGGTTCAGCAGTCTCCACTATATTTGCACACAGTAGTACACGCAAGTCCAGCATTGACACATTTGCACTGCCCACCACACCTTTACTTATAGGAGGAGCATTTGATCAGTTCCTGGTAGTCCATCGATGCATCAAGAAGAATAGCCCATAAGTGACATCGCGGACTCTTCTGATCACGCTGCTATCCCCATTTATCAGGGCATGGGATTTCTGGGCGTTTGACGAGACACTTCCCCCAAATATGAGCTCCTTGGTAGATGACGCATTTAATGTGTTGCGTTTGTGCTTCCCTTGCAGAAGGGATATCATCAACCTGCCTCCGCTTATGAGTAAAAAATTCCTTCCTAGTTGCATTTATGGATCGTTTCGTATAAGAGGACAAAGAAACGTTTGATTGCATATGCCGTTTTCTTACCAATGCCAGCAAATAGTAACACACTCTCACACCCACTTAGTTCATTTAGCAATGCCAACGCTTTTTTGCGTTTTCTGGGCCAATAGTCAATGCCAGTTGATGAAGAATGAAGCGTGATCAGAACAGTTTATTGTGTCCAGTATGGACTACTCTTCCTTATGCACCGGCGGCCTGCCAGGAACTGATCAAATGCTCATGTAAGGAAAGGTGTGGTTCACAGTTCAAATGTGCGAAGGCCGGACTTGCTTGTACTGCTATGTGCAAATATAATGGAGACTGCCGAGCCTATCGTAAGCCGCTCACTGTAACTATGATATCAAGAAAAGTATGCTAGTATCTTCCCAGTCACCTTTCAATTTCAATGGATGGCACTTTGTATTTCTGCCTGCAAATAACAAATTATGAACAACAAGAGATTGCATATTCAATTATTCAATAGTTGTGTCAAACGTTCGCTTTTGGGGTATGATGGCCCAGTGCCCCAGTGTGAATAAAGCTCTGAGGAACATTTAGAAATGACCATGTATTCCATGATTCTCAGTACCTCAAGCTTACTGAGACTAACAAATAATATCTTTAACCATCGTTACTTTTCTTTGGGGATGGGGCTCTAATACCCCTGCCTAAAAATAGCAATTGGGGGCATTCTTAGGATTGCCAGTTTATTCCATGTTTTCAGCATATCAAAGTTGCTAAGACTACGAAGTAATATATTCATCCGTCACTTGTTTCATTGGTTACACAAGTTTTTCATTTTTGGGGATTGGGCTCTAGTGCCCCCATCTAAAAATAGCATCTGGGGGCATTTTTTAGAATGGCTCTATATTCCATGTTTTTCAGCATGTCAAACTTGTTAAGACTACTAAGTAATGTATTTATCCGTCACTTGCTTCATTAATTACACAAGTTTTTCAATTTTTGGGGATTGGGCTCTAGTGCCCCCATCTAAAAATAGCATCTGGGGGCATTTTTTGGAATGGCTGTATATTCCATGTTTTTCAGCATGTCAAACTTGTTAAGACTACTAAGTAATGTATTTATCCGTCACTTGCTTCATTAATTACACAAGTTTTTCAATTTTTGGGGATTGGGCTCTAGTGCCCCCATCTAAAAATAGCATCTGGGGGCATTTTTTGGAATGGCTCTATATTCCATGTTTTTCACCATGTCAAACTTGCTAATAAGGCTAAGTAATGTATTTATCCATCATTTGTTTCATTAGTTACACCAGTTTTTCACTTTTGGGGATTGGGCTCTAGTGCCCCCATCTAAATATAGCATCTGGGGGCATTTTTTGGAATGGCTCTATATTCCATGTTTTTCTGCATGTCAAACTTGCTAAGAATACTAAGTAATGTATTTATCCGTCATTTGTTTCATTAGTTACACCAGTTTTTCACTTTTGGGGATTGGGCTCCAGTACCCCGTCTAAAAATAGCCTTTGGGGGCATTTTTCGGAATGGCTCTATATCCAATATTTTTCAGCGTGTCAAACTGCCTATGTTCACCAAGTTTCATGCTTTTATCACAAAACGAACAAAACCATCATTTTTATGCCGAAATCTGCCGTACTAATAGCGATCGACACAGGAATTTCAATCAACCCGTCTAAATGTCTGCTACGCGCATGCGCTAAGCAGCAATTAACCCATATCCATGAATCTTTTATTCTTTTCAAAAGCAAAAAACGGAAACTTAAAGTCTACAGGTACTTTGGAAAATGTCCTCGATGCAAATCATGGTTAGGCCCTTTTTCAAAACCTCTGGTTTTGGGTGCACTGTAAATTTTGACTTTGCGAACCTGTAACTCCGGTGTTTGGTGGTCGATTTCTAAATGCAAGGTACGGTATGTGCATCTAAGTTGAAGATTGATAGATTTAGCTGTGAAGTCGGGGAGCATTTTACTATCTCTAGTCAAAAGAGGGTGCTTTTTTTTAGACACCCGGTATGATGATTATGATGAAGATGTTGATTGGCCAGGTGCGATACACAGAAAGCAAATTGACAAAAAGAGCAAGCTGCCCCCGGGGGGGGGGGGTACTTAGTATATTTGTCCGACGGGGATGTGCCGTTTTTAAGGGTATCGTTTTCACCAATTTTTTCTAGCACAGGGTATCAAAATGAGGCAATTTTTCTAGAGCAGGTTGTCAAAACATGTCAAAGGGGAATATTCTGCTAGATCGGGTCGTTTTTCGGTCAAATTTCATGTTTTTGAGTATACTTTTCACCAATTTTTTCTAGAACAGGTTATCATTTTGAGCGAAAAATTCTGGAGCAGGGCAAAAAAAAATTTTTTTCGTGGGCACACCCCCGTACAAATTTAAGTCAAGTACCCCCCCCCCCGGGAAGCTGCCATCCTTTTCTGATGCCTTGCAGCTGCTATATCATCCCGTGTATCTTCTGATGGATGCATATCCCAACTTAGGGCAGGTTTATGCTATTGCCGTTGCTATTCCTGTGAGCTCACCAACCGCTGAGCGTTCATTTTCCACATTTAAGAGAGTTAAGTTTTGGATACCCTCAATGATGGTTCAAGAGCGCCTTGAGGGGCTTCTGATGATGGCGTTTGAAAGAAAGATTTGTCTCTCCATCGACAAAGACGAGCTCATTGACAGTTTAGAACAAAGTTTTCGAGAACTTTCAGAAGCACTTTCATGAAAACCTTGCATAGACTTGCTTCCCTTGCAAAGAAAATCTGTATTGGTATGAACAAATGAACTGCCAGACAAATTCAGCTAACGCTGCTTATACCCCCGTCAAGGGAAGTGACCATACACATCGGGAATTAACTCTTTATCTGTTGCTTGCTACAGTTACTCGCATCACGCTTTTCATGGGAAGAAGTTCTGAACTTGTATGAAAAGGTTTCCCTGAGAGGAAATCACGTGATCCGAATTAGATGTAAGCAACGTCATTGAATTTGTCTACTGGCATTGCACTTGTTATTTTCAAACATAGAGATGAAAACTGCATTCAGCTTTGAAGTTCTCTAGTTAGTTTTGCAAGAAGATATGTTAAGTTCTTTGGTCGATTTTTCTTACCGACTTCTTCCATTCCTGGTCATGTAATACGCTTTCTGTTAATGTTTATGTGATCTACGACTCTATGAACAAAGATAGCTATAAACTAATTTAATTTGAAAAAGTAAAGGCCACGATACCAACGTCGATTGCCGGATCCGAAGATGCTTGCGATGACGAAAAAATGAATAAATTTAAAGGCAGAAACACCGCAACACGACAAAAAACAACAGCAAATACGATTAATTTAATTTTTGCCAATATTTCGTCCTGCCATGCAGGACTTCTTCAGGGCTGTAATGTAATGTTCTTCAGGGCTGTAATAGCTATAAACTTCTGTTCTCATGAATTTCCAAACTTAATTGATGTACGGAAGATGACAGATGAAAAAAACAATGATAAAACTAGCTACACGGAATCTTGTTCCTAACATAGATAACGAGGTGAATCTCGTATCAAAGGAAAGCATAAATGAATGAATCTCAGATAACAAAAACACGTACCTTTTCTACCTTGAGGGTCCTGGGCCCTAGTCTAAATCGGTCTAAATACCAAACTGCCAAATTTTGAAGATAAGAAAGGGAAGGAGATAGACTTTCGGCATTTCTTCCCTTGTTTCCCTGCGTTCTTTGATTTGCTGATATCACTTGGTCATAGGAACTCTTATAAAGTAGGCCCCCTTTAGGCCGATATAGAGTGGTTCCGTATTTACCAATCAAATTGCTAGAATTTAGTTTTCAACCAATAAGGAGGGGCTATATAGACAGTCGTTGTTGTTGCATACAGAAAACGGTTGATACGGCCTAGAGTTCTCGTAGCTGCGATGGATCTATTTTGTTTCTACAGAGGAAGATTGCTGCTTCAAAGGTAAGTCTGTGATGAGTAGGTCAGGGAAACATAATTCTTTGTACAAAAAGTTTACTTTTCAATGTCTAAGCTCTTTAACCCTATTTGGACCGGGTTGAACATTTGATATTTTTGACCGGGGGGGGGGCGCGTTTTTGGCGCCCCGCTGTTTTTCTTCAAAACTACAAGATACATAACAATGAAACTTATACCAATTGTTCTTTGGACAATTACTTTTAAAAAAACAACAATATAGGTCTAATTGGTCGCGTGGGTCGTTGCTAGGCAACAAAAACAATGGGAAAATGGTCAAAATCGAGCTACTGACTTAAAAAGCAAGTTTTATCCAGATTAACATGAGATAACAGGCAGAATTGTAGCCAGAAGTAGCAAATAAGAGTAGAGGAAGATATTTACGCGAACAAAATTCAATTTAACTTTCAAATTTTGCTAATTAAGAGCAATTAGCCATTGAATAGACTAATTGAGATTTCCATTGTGAATTATTTTCTATTTTTAGACTTCTAACTAGTGAAAATAGTTAGTAAAAAGGCACCTGACACTGTTTTCTGCACGTTTTGAGATATATTGCCCTAATTCATTCATTCTATGACGTCATATAGATAAATGACGTCATGGATATCAAAATTTGCTGATGTCAGCAAATATGAACAAACTATATATCAAATGAAAGTACTCTTCAAGACCAATCGAATGGTGTATATAACTTTATCATTAGCGATATTTGCAAGAATTTAGCGAGAATTTTAAGATTTTCTTTGTGACCAGTTTCCAAATAAGGGCATCTGGAGGTCACGTGGTGCAACAATGGACCATGAAATGTCTAAAATTTGATGGCCAATTAAATTTTAGGAAAAGTCAAGGAGTTACAGCACCATATCTACAACAGCGGTGGAGATATTTGAGAAAGTTTGGTAGGGGGGGGGGGCGAAAAACGTTTGCTAGGGGGGACCCAAATAGGGTTAAACCAGACTTTGAAGGGATTTTGTTGAGTGAACTAGAACTCCTGCTTGTTTACGCCATTTTGAAACAGGGGGTCCACTTTATAAGAGTAATGGCTTGGGTCCTTATTGAGCAAATGATATCAGCAAATCAAAGAACGCAGGGAAAAAGGGGCGGTAAGTCATAAGTCTAGAAAGGGGCGCCATTTTGACCTGTTTGCCCCCCCTGCGATCTCATCCCCAGCACGCCACTGCCGACGTCCCATAATACCCGAAACCACTCTAAGCCAAATGAAAGGACTTTTATAAGGGCTTTCGTTGAAGAGACATTACAAAATTCTAGCGGCTATTAACATCAATGGAAAACCATAAAGCATTCATCCTGTGTAACAGTACAACGTATTTTTAAGTTTTAAAAGTGTCCTGAGCAAGTTTTGCATCACTTCCTCTTCGCATCGAGGCTCACTGTGCATAGACCATAATTTCTTTCTGATTTGAGATGTATTCTGACTGGGTGTCCTGATCCACGAGCTCCGTGTTATTGATTTTCGCCTGATTCAAGAATCAATAGTACGGAACTCCTTCTCTAGCGTTGGGTGTTATTGAGCTGGCCATGATCATTTTCTGTCAAAAGGGATACTTTTGGAAGCACTCAGCTTGAATTAGTGTTATTTGTGATTTATTCTTCTTCAGGTTATTCTCTTTGTGCCAAGATTGATTTGGAGAAGCATGGAGATGTGTTTTTCGTTGATCATGCTTGGACCAATGATGGGGGCTTGATTGCCAAGCAACAATTGCAAAAAATGCCACAACTTCTAGCCAGAATGCAAAACATGTTTGGTTTGACTGAATATGACGAGGAAATGGAAGAAATTGATTATCTTGACAATGAATATGTTGTTAGTGAAGAATGCTCTTGTTCTTTAGAGAAGGCAAGGTAACAAATTCAATTTAATTTCAATTCAATTGTTCTCATGGAAAACATACAGGATTGGCTGTGATTAAAAATTGATGTATCCTATGAGGCCCAAGAAGAGCTGAAGGTCATCTTAGCTAAGTCCACCAAAATAGAAGCTTCAAAAAACAACGAAAAAGATACACACGAAAAGTCATGTTGCAAATAGCAAGGAACTGCTGAAATGCTGCCTTCAATGTTAATGTTAACCACGAGGAAACGTTTTCAAAACATTTGATGACTTATTCAATTCATATTATTGCTTTGTATCACGTTTAATCATTTTTGCTCGCGGAACGCAGTTACGTGAGTATATGAGGTGGTGTGGGGAAATTGTCGTGTCATTTTTTCCTTTTATATCAGGACCCATACTGCTTTGCGAAAGTTTTGAACAAAGAACCTTTTCAATTTTGCTGTCTGCGGAATGTTACTTTTCAATACTGCTGTTGTCTTTGCGCGTTCTAAAAACAGACTATTTGTAATGTAAATCATAATTGACGTCAATCAACAAGAAAATAGATCAATCAATGAATGCTTTTCCTGCCAGTATTGACAATGCCAAGAATGTTGTTTACCGTACGCTTTTCGAATGAATGAAATGCCACTTGCAGAGTGCAGTGTGTGCGTGAGGGTATTGCAAGCCAGTGAAGCAAATTCTTGATCCTTTGGACAAAACCATTGAAACTTTTCACTTCACTCTCACTTCTCATTCATTTTTTGGAAAACCAGCTGGATGCAGTTCTGTGGTGGGAACAATGAAATGTTTATTGTTGTTGTGAGTGGCAACAAGCTCAAATTCACAAAAAGAGACTCTTGCGTCTCGTGCTTTTGTTATGCACTCATGGAAACACGAAATTGACACAGTATATGACAAACTTTCCCAATAGCTTTTTCGTTGCCTGGGGCCTGAAAGTCAACTGGTCTCATATCTTTTGCACCTTCCTACCCTGGGCTAACATCTCACCCTGCGCATCGTAATGAATTCAGTTGTTGACAGGAATGGGGATCCCAGCTTGTTCCGCAAGCTACCCATAGGTTCACCTTTGGTTCATGATTTCTCCTTTGAGCTGTTGTAGAAGGATTTAACTCTGCTTTCCGCTCCAGTGAACAGCGAGATGCCGTTTCGCAAAACCACTCTCATCAGAAAGCAGTTAATTTCTCCCACATTATTCGGCCTATCGAAAAACGGTAAAAAGGATGTTTTTCAGTATAGTCTGGGCAATCGAGAGATGTATAAATCATAAATCGCTATGTTTCCGTTAACTCTGGCTTCGCAAATCCTAGTTCAAATCTTTTTTGTTGATTTCAGAAAAGTGGATTTATCTCCAAAACTACTCGATAAATGTTCGATTTTTTTCGTTCCATCTTTAGATAGGTAGTTGATCTATAACTTTGTAAAGTCTGATTGAAAAAGGTAAGCTAGATTTTCTGCAATCGAATTTTATATTTCTGTTTACTTTTCGACATCGAAGGGGAAAAGCGATGGTCAACAGATTAGTATGCAGAATGAGTTAAAAGCTTTTGCAAAAAGTTTACTTTTAGATCAATGCTCATTGTGGAATTTTGAAGAAATTGATATTTTGTGAATGCTCATAAAAGTCTCGAAAGACACCAATTGCGTGGTTTTGTGAAGTTGCTGGTAAGAGGTAGTAACTTTTAATCAATAGATGCAAATGATACTTTTACGAGCGCACTAAGGATGTCTATTGAGACTTGGGCATCGTATTCCCAATAGATGACGCTCATTTGTTTGCCAATGGAAACATTTCTGAAAGTTATTTCAAGCCTGAGCTTTTGCAAGCGTGCTTCATAGCATGGTAATGCGTTGACCAAGGTTTCTCCCTTTCGCTGCTGAAAAGTAAACAGAAACATAAAATTCGATTACAGAAAATCTAGCCTAACTCTTTCAATCAGACTTGGCAAAGGTGTAGATCAGCTACCCAGCTAAAGATGGAGTGAAAAAAAAATCGAACATTTTTCGAGTAGTTTTGGAGATAAATCCACTTTTCTGAAATGAACAAAAAAATTTGAACTAGGGTTTGCGAAGCCGACGTTGACGGAAACATTGCGATTTATGGATCTTTCGATTGCCCAGACTATACAGAACAACATCTTTTTTACCGCTTTTCGATCGGCCGAATAATATGGGAGAAATTAACTGTTTTCTGAGGAGATTGGTTTTGCGAAACTATATCTCGCTGTGCACTAGAGCGGAAAGCAGAGTTACCTTAAAGTTAGTTAGAGATATATTTTAAAGAGAAAGAAGGGTTGAACATGGCAAGAGAACCGAAACACAGAGCTGGACTGAGAGCCACTACGTTTCCAAAGGTGGAGTAGACGCCTTACGTTGTCGTACAAGTTTATAGATACTCTAAGCCCTGAGCATACATTAGAGGCGATTCCACCACTTCACCAGACTTGCCTCAAGTCTAGTTCGTTACCAAATAGGCCCGGAGAAGGTAACGAACAAGATTTAGGGCAAGTTTACCACTTCAACAGTCGCAGTGCCATTTTCGCAATCGGGATTTTATTGGGCAAATAAAGGCTAAAGCAGAACAAATCCAGTCTTATGCTTCTATCCTCACAACTTATCCGAGTTGAAGCTGAATTGAGACACACACAATCTGTTGCCGTTTTAAAGAAAAAACCTCACTCTAAAATCTCCCCATCTGAAACATTTTTGGAATTCATGACCCATGGGTTTATTCAATCTTTGTCAACTTGGGGTTGGCCTCAGCAAACTGAAATTTCACAAGTTCAACCCAATTTCGAGGATCATT
Organism: Aurelia coerulea; assembly: GCA_039566865.1. Classification (NCBI taxonomy): domain Eukaryota; kingdom Metazoa; phylum Cnidaria; class Scyphozoa; order Semaeostomeae; family Ulmaridae; genus Aurelia; species Aurelia coerulea. The sequence goes on from CM076945.1 coordinate 19,896,688, forward strand.
TTAACCCAATGTACCCTGCGTGCGAGTAATGACATTGATGCTGCTGAAAATTTTTTGTTGCTCTGTCCTTCTTTTGATGAACCACAACTGGGTCTTGCTGCTGTAATTGTCGATATTTTACAACCATTAGGGCAAATCTGTCAAACGAGGTTCTTGCGCAACTTTTGTTACGTGATGATGAAGAGGGTCATAATGACCTCAGAATTGACTTTGCAGTTCATCCACAAAAACTGGTCTGTTTGATTGCTTTAGTTTGAAACCAGTCCCTTTTCACACATTTACTTTTCGTGAATGCAAAGAACAAAATTTGCAAACATTTTGACTGAGGAACTTTACAATCAGATGCAGTAATACCTTCCAATAACGTGGGTATTCTGAACAGTGATATCTGCCTTTGAACTTTGGCAAGTAACTTAGTAAAAATAATATCAAACAAATCATAGATATGATACAATCCTTTCTCGTTCTAGAAATGCCCTGAAGAGTAAAACTGGTTCGCTAATTGATGCTGTTTTACAACTTCAGTACGGAGATCAGAATATGGAGCCTGCGATGGATGACACAACAGATTGCACTTTTGAAGAATTCAGGCAAGCTATGAAATCATGCGCACCTGAGGTAGACGATGCTGGTATCTCGGAAGATTACATGAAGAAGATGTATAGTAACTTCTTGCAGCAAAAAGGGAAAGGAATTGGTGCAGCTATGACATCAAAATATAACTGGCTAGACAACGAAGAGGATGGTTTAGTTGAGGTGTATGTGGCTGTCAAGCCAAATATTCTTAAAAGCCACATTAAAAGTCAATTGACAATGCAGAGATGGAAATTGGAAGTCGAAGGAATGGGTATCCTTATTGATGGTGAATTGAATGAAAATGTTATACCCGATGAGAGCTGGTGGGCCATTGAATCCCCTGGTGTGTTGTGTATGTCCCTGAAGAAAGGAATATCTTACGGAGAGCTGTGGAATGTAAGTTACCAACTACCTGTCACATATTTAGAGTATGGTGCACCCGAAACATCCTTAGACGGGCTTAGAGATTGACTACTATATACACTTAGTGCACACCCTCGGATGGAGGGGGTATCGTGCTACGTTGGTGGTACGGGGACATGCTATTTTTACAGGTAAAAATTTTAGAAATGTATGGTTATCTTTTTCATGATGGGCGTTTTCCGGAATCATGGATATATTTTTCATTTTTGTTGTTGTTGATTTATAAATTTGGAAAAGTATAGAAATTACAGGAAATATTTCATCATTTTCGTAATTATGGCCCAAACTTTCAACGATTTACGGAATTATGGCCCAAAATTTTTTAAATTTGTAATTTGTAGAATTATGGGTACTAACCCCCCCCCCCCCAACGAGTGCACACTCTCTCTACACTCAGCTGATCCTCTCACGAAGACTGCCAGTGATTATGTCAGCTCTTTACAATGTGCCAAAATGGTAACTTTGGAGACAGTCGATGATATCTCAGGAGAATAAATGCTACAGGACTAGACGACAGCTCATTTTCAATTTAAAAGAAGGACAAATAGAGGTGATTGCAAATAATTTAAAATGATCACATTAAGGCGGGCTATGGCCATACACTTTTCTTTAGATCTGAACCAAGTGCCCCTTAAATACTTTTCAGTCTAGAGAAATTATGCAGTATTGGTTAATGCCCTTTTTCAACGTATTCTATCAGGCAATTGAATACATTTCGTTTCCTTCTGTGTTTATCCTGTTTGTTTACCAAATTTACTGCTGTACCTGTGGGTTTGTTATTGTTTCTGTTGTCCTTCACAAATTTTTATTCTCCTTTTGTCAAGCTAACTTTTGGTCGTGTCCACTAGAACTTACCAATAGTGGTTGCATTATGTTTCATTGCCCCTTAGGACTAGCGAGAAGATTCCTTTGCGATGATGCCAGTTGAAATCAATCAGTGGCGAGCAACAATAGGTTGCTTCCGCGTATCCGTGCAAAAATCGTCCCCACTGAGGAAAAGCGTTTAGCTGTCTTCAGTTCATTTTCAAATCATCAAGCTATATTGGTTTTGTTATTGTTTCATCTGAATGTCAATCCTTGCTCTGCCCTGTACACTAACAATACAGTTTCTTAAAGTGCACTCTGTGACGACACAGTCATGTGTTGTGCCTTTGTTTGCTCATGTGTATCACTTTTCGAAGACAGTACTCTACATGACTCTTGAAATTTTCAAGCGAATTCCTCTCTGTATCATTGGTCTTGTTCGGTGCAAGCATGTAGCTGTGAGACAATTTCTTTTCTTGTGTGCGTATTTTTACATCGGGTGCATAACATGCAACGCACTTCATACGCAATTGTTGGTCTTCAGGCCAATTTTGCTCAGTGGTGATGTAGAAATGAATCCCGTCCCTGAAACATTAGATTCTTCTTCTTCGAATCTGAAGTATTACAGCATAGGTTCCAAATATTTAAATCGACATAAAAAGGGAGGTGTAAAATTCTTTGACCTATGTCTTTTGATTGAATAACTTGAAGGAAACTTTAGCTATTTATCTATAATTCTTTCGTTGGACTTTTCAGAAATTCTGAGTAATTCTCGAAATTACAGCGTATTTCGTATTCTTGCTCATTTGAGGATGTGACGTCGTCAAATTTCTAAATCATAAACCAGAAGAGTGACAGACTTTTGCTTGATACCATATTGTACACATTCGTCAACTATGGTTTTCTTGATGATTATTTCATGCTGCGTCAAACAGTTTAGAAACTACGATGGTTTTCAGTTTTTTTTGAAATTTTTTCTTAAATTCTTGAAAAAGAAGAAAAACACTCTAAATCTGAAAATATTGAGAATTAAAAAAAAAGTCCAACGGTAGAATCATAGTAAATAGCCAAAGTTTCTTTTAAGTCATTCAGTTCATAGGAATAGGTCAATGAATTTTACACCAACCTTGTTTAAAGATTTGGACGTTTGAACATATGTTAAGTATTACTGCGTATGATTTCTTACGACAGCACCGTTGAGGAAGACAGACTTGCACTAGGTGTATATACGTTTGTTAAAGGATCAACCTATCTTACTCAACTTAGCGTTGGTCTCAGTAAGTTTTCCCCACAAATTCAAGCATAATTTAAGGGATACCATAAACCCAATGTACCCAACAAACGATGGCCTTGAGGATACGGAGCACTTTACGACTATTTGTACAAATCGCTAATCTTTCCAATGATGCTTTGATGCAGCTTTTACTATATGGTGATCAAGACCTTTCTAATACCTTGAAAATAAAAATATACTCAAATTGACTTTACATTTCATCCACGAAACTGTTCAGTTTGATTGAGATCTTTCGAAACTTCAGCTATGTACTAAGCAACCACCAAATCCTTTTACGTGAATGTTCTTTTTTCTTTGTAAACTCTGTTTCATACTAGATGTCGGGCATCTTATGCATCTCAAATCCAAAACGAGCGGTGCTCGTGACTTTTTTAAGTTCATCCCAACCCTGACTCGACATCTAATGTCGGACGGAATCGTGTATATTATCCATTATCCATTAGTTTTTTAATCGTTCATAGTGTACAGTAGTGTCATGTAGTCTAACGGGTGCACCAAAATAAACTGTGCAATTTTGGCAGGCCACGATAAATTGTACACTGGACTGATTTTGAAGATTTATGACTTAATCTTTAGCAGAAAGCCTTAATTATATTCCAGAATAATTTGCAAATTTTCCCATTTTCAGTTTTTAGAGCTAGAAGCAAGTTTCTTAAAATTTTCGTTTTCAAAAACACTGAAAACGATAAAAAAGTTGATCAAATTATCTAAAGACTCAACTTGAATGGACAAAGAGAAAACATTTTCAGGGTGATTTGAGGATTTATAAATTTATTATTGTAAACTTCTACACGAGCATTATTTCGACGATTGGCCTGTTGCAAAATTATGTAGTAGTTACAATAAATCCCCCCCCCCCAGCCGTCACAGAATCAAAAATTCAAGAAGACTCCATGCTTGCTGACCTCATGACGCTTCCCTGTTTGTGTTTTTAACCCCCTTGACACAAGAACGCAACCTGCACCAAGGCATGAATTCAATGAAATTACAAAAGAAAGGACATATCTTTATATCCTTGAAATAATGTTACATTTCTCCCAAAACAGAACGAACTCTCGTACAGCAGATTAAAATTAATCGATTTCTAAAGCCCAAATCACAACGAACAAGTTTTCTCTTTGTCCATTCATTTCGATGCTTTAGAAAACTTGATCGACGCTTTTTTAACGTGTTCAGTATTTTCAACGCCGAAAATTTTAAGAAACTCGCCTGTAGCTCTAAAAACTGAAAACGAAAAAATTGCATAAATCCCAGAATCGAATTCAGGCTTTCTTCTAAAGATTAAGTCATGAATCTTCAAAATCAGTCCAGTGTACGATTTATCGTGGCCTGCCAAAAGTGCATAGTTTAGTTTGGCGCACCCTGTATATAGAAAAAAGGCCAATGAATATATTTGATTACCTTTCCCATGTTTAGCGGACTGCAACCTGTATTTAGTATTTGGGATTTCTAACCAAAAATCTTCTATCAGTGCATTTAAAGATGATCGTAGGCCATGTAGGCAGGTTCATAGCGAAAATAGGATACATCATAGCGAAAATAGTTTTTGTTTATGTATTCCTATAAAATTTACTTACAGCATGCAAATATTACAAGATGATTCCACAGGGAGCATGGGCATACATGGCAACCCTGCAACCTTAACATTTAACGCAGAGGTTCAAAAGTTAACATTACATTGAAATATTACATGTTACCCATAGCAATTATAAATAACACTATTGCAAATAACAATTACAATAATTTCCAACAAAAAATGGCTAAAAGTGGGATATAAGAAAAAACGAGTTACACAAGAGAGGAGGTCTTTAGCAGCAACTTATTTAAACCGCGCTGAGGCCTGATATTATTTAAGGATTTCTAAAAGAAGGAACCCTATTCTTTGGACACCCAACATTTCGCCAGATAAAACCTCCTTCCCTCCTTTATTAGAATTAGCTGAGGGGAAGCAGAATGAAACCTTCTGAAATAAACTTATTAGCTGTTGTTTTCAGCAACTTTATTCTTGATTAAGGTCAAATTTTGCCCCATAGAAAAAAAGCTATTACCAAACAATTTAGACCTGACAAAGTGATTTCACTTTGCTTTTAAATAATTGTAGATTATTTACTTGTGTTAAAAGATCCCAGAACAGCAAGTCTTGAACAGAAGTTTTCGAGAGCTGTTTCTCTTTTGGTCGTTCGGTACCAAAATAAAACACATTCCCCATTCCTTTGGTTTTAATTCTTAACTCACTTCCTCTTCTCTTAATCACAACACAGGAACTGATAAAAAGTGAACGGCAACTGTCTCCAAAGGAAATCGAAATAACTGCCTGGAAGGATCAGTTAAAGTGCATTGCAGAGACCAAGGAAGTACTAGACAACATGTGGCTTTACAACCAGATCTACAGGGTAGCCTCCCCATCTGGGACAGGGCAACGGCCTTCACCAGTCTGGTACATCATGGATGAAGTAGGTACTGCAATTGAGCACAGTGTTTCACCAAACTTTGCATGTGCTCCATTTATTCTTTTTTCAAAGGGAATGGCACTCAACCTGATTTGGCCAATATGCAATGTCAAGACGGGAGATACAATAACACGAAATTTTATCCCAAGAGCTCTTTCAAATGAAACTCAGGAAAATTATGAGGCAAGGCTGAATGTTGTGACATCATTGTTAGCTTTTGAGGGACTAACAGTCTTTGATGCGGGAATGCAGTGTACGCAGAAAGATGAGCGCCAACGAAAGCTTTTCAAAGTCCATCCTGTTCGACAGAATGGTGAAGTTAGTCGAGGAAAACAAATTTTCTGCGATTTTGTCTGCAAAGACAGTCTGTCCAAGGTCGCTGAGAAATTGCAGTGCAAAGTCACTCATAATATTGAAATCGCTGACTTTGTGTTGACATCGAAGTTGCCAGCTAGCTGTAAACTTTCATCTGATGCCAAAGTCAATCACTTGAAAGGAGAAGAGAGGTTGTTCAAGAAGGATGAAGTTAGCAAACTTGTTCGTGAGCAGACGGGCTCTCCAGATTGGCAACCTGAGACGTATGCCTTACGAACAGAGCTACCTATGCTGCTAAGAAATAATACGAAGACATGTTTCGGTAATTACTGGATTATACGCAATGCTGATTCGAAAGAATTTGATTTTCGCCCTGTGGTTACATCTGACTTGCTCAGGATAAGTCGATTGTGTGAAGCTGGAGCAATGATTGCGTCAAAATGTAAGTACCACAAGAGTTTTTTGCAAATAATTATATTCATCTTGCCTGATAAAATGCTGTATTTAGAACAGCAAACGCACCCGAGAATAAGGCTTGTTTACAGCCGTCTAATTCAAGAATAGCATCACTCCTGTGTTGTCATCCAACATTTTAGGCTGCTAGCAACAGTTTTGAATCACCATTTCTTCCAAATCCATTGATAGCTCAGTGTCGGTCATCTCTTTCGGCGGACTAATTTAGTCAGTTACTTATCGCGGCTTTCTCTCGGGCTGCGCGGTGAGGGCTTGGGGGCTTCGGTGGTAGATTTGCGCGGCGAAATCATTTCAGCCGCCCTATTAGGTGTAATTTGCAAATAACGTTGTGCGGCTCTGCCACGTTATGTCATGCATGTATATATAGCAACTGATCTGCTTTCAAACTCTCAAGGATATGGCTTAGGTCTAATAAATGACAAAACACCCGCGAAAACACTGTACTTACGCCATCTTCTCATTGTAAACAAACTGTGTTGGTTTTTTCGCATACGAAGTAAGATTTCAGGACTTTTTTCATACCTGCTATGAAAATGTTGAACATCTTTTGGATTCACGTTGTGTTTTCTTGGTTCAAATTATTCATTCGTTCTGTGACCAAATTTTAAGGTGACAAAGATAACGACATGTCTGAAACGTTCTGCGGCAAAGATAACGACATGTCTGAAACAGTAGTCTCAGTTGCTAAATGACTGATTTCCAAAATCGCAATCTCCGAATAAGCATTGCTTACGAAATTGGAGACAGAATTCACTTTCGACAGATTTCTGCTCAAGATCAACCGGTCCTCATATTTTAGGACTAAAATACGGATAGCTTTCCAAAAAAATTTGATCATTGCTTTGTACCAAGAATCGATCCAAGTTTATGAAATTTACGATGATGTGACATTATTTTTGTTTCAGTTTCAATGCAAGGGCCAACATACGGAGGAAACAAATTTGCATTGTCCTATACGGCCATTATCAACAGAAGTCAGTCATTCCAAGTTTATGTTCACAAGACACCATACGTCAGAACGACAGCACAGAAGTACAATTCTCTGAAGATTTACGATGAATACGATACATCCTCTGTGGTTACTGAAAAGCCTGAGAAAGCATTTGATGAGCACAAACAGCAAGATCTCAATGATCTGATCAAGGATTTACAAGATGTGGCTAAGAAGAGCAAGTTGAGCAAAACTTGGAAGGACATTGAAAATGAAATTTCATCATGCATCGGTGAAATCTTCAGTGCTTTGTCACAAACGCTGGTATCTGAAAAGGACGATAGCTCTTTTGGACTGATAGGAATCGATTTTATATTAGATTTCAATTTAAAACCTACGTTTTTAGGTTTTGATCCCACTCCAACGTTTAGCAGTACAGAAATGCTCAGCGATGTTATACAGGCGATAATTTGCGAGGATCGCTCGAAAGGCTTTCCCTCTGGATGTAGGTTCGTTCGTATTAGTATTGATTGAAAATTAATCCTTTTATGTTCTTGTTAATGGAAGAGCACAGAGTATGTCAGAGGAACATGACAGTATATGTGGTATCATTAAGTGTAATGCAGTCATGCCCATAAATTTAAGACCTTTTCTTTCAATCTTGGCGTAACGAGATCGAACCCTGCCGTTCTGCCTATTTTACTCTCTTGGAGTTCGTTTCGGTCAATTTTCTATTTAGATGCCAAATTTTGATGAGCGTTGAAAAATGTTCCGTTTTCATCATTTTCGAGTGTTTACACGATCCCGTTTTCAAAATGTGCCGGTTAGAGTTCCGTTTTGAAAATCTACCGTTTTCAAATCCTTCCGGCGAAAAATGCGCCATTTTCGTGTGAACGGGAGACCAATCCTTCACATTTTTCACCGTTTTCAAATGTGGCGGCATCGTGTGAGCGCAATCTTAGATAGTATGACTTTATACCGGGTGAGTAAAAAAATGCATGACGTTTGAAAAATACTGCTCCCTGAATATCAAAGCAATTATATCGAAAACTGTCTTGTTTCATTGCCGATATGTTCAATTAGATTCAGTAATTTACCCAACTTTAATAGGTCATTCCTTATGTTGATAGGAAAGGTATTGCGATTGCGTCTCTGAATGTGAATAGCCTTCTATTGCACATTGACGAGATTCGTAGTTTGTCAAAAGATTTTGGAACTCATATTTTGGCGATAAATGAAACTAAGCTAGATAAAAATGTTCATGACGATCTAGTCAGCATTGGAGGATATTCCATACAGAGATGTGATCGCAACCGCAACGGCGGTGGTGTTGCTCTTTATATCAAGGACTCTCTTATGGACAAGTGTACTGTTCGCAGTGATCTCCCAAATTCTTCATTAGAGATATTGTGTGTAGAAATTAAGCCAGCTCGCTCTGCTCCTTTTATTGTACTGGCATGGTATCGACCTCCTGATGCGTCGAGTGAGATTTTTGATCAAATTGAGAAAACCTTAGAGTTTTTAGAGAGGGAAGGTAAAGAGATCATTCTCCTTGGTGACACTAATTGTGACATCTTGTCGAACTACCCTACCCAACGACCTGAAGGTGCACCAAATTTACCGCCTCACTCAAATCGATTGCTAGATATTTATAATCTTTTTGGACTCCATCAGCTTATAGTAACAGCCACAAGAGAGACAATCTCATCATCCACGTTAATAGACCATGTGGCTACTAACAATAAGTCAAATATTGTTATTTCAGGAGTTCACCCTCTTGGCATTAGTGACCATTATTTGGTGTATTGTATTAGAAAATTCCGTGGCTCTGTAAAGAAACAGCACAAAAATATTTCTACAAGAAGTCTGAAAAACTTCAATAAAACTGAGTTTTTGAATGACTTACTTTCAGTAGACTGGAAAGGTATTGTTTCCAATACTGACGACATTAATAAAATTGTTAAGCAATGGTCCCATATATTCTCACTCATTCTTGAGAAGCATGCTCCGATGCGTAATAAACGTGTGTCTGAGAAATTTTCCCCATGGCTGTAAGGAGTTTCAGACTATGTCTGCCACACGTGACAGACTACGTAAACAGGCCGTTAGATCCAAATCCCAAATTTTGATGCAAGCTTATAGGCAGTTACGTAACAGAGTTAACAAGTTGAACTTGGACCTGAAGCGTGAGTTTTTCACAAAGAAGATTTCGTCTTATGCTGGTGATGTTAAGGGGTCATGGAAAATTATTAACCAAGTTCTAAACAAAAAATCCAAGACTACTCATGTTTCATGTCTAAGTGTTGAGGGTGAAACAATATTTGACAATAAGGCTATCGCTGAATCCATGAATAATTTTTTCTGTGGCATTGGTAAAAAGCTCAGTGACAAAATACCGGATACGGTAAATCCACTTTTGGGAAATGAATATTCTGTCAATAAAGAAAATACTAAGTTCCACTTTAAGCCCGTGGATACACGTCAGGTCGAAAAGGTCTTTGGAAAATTCAAATCATCTATGGGATCTGGGCCTGATGGCATTGCCAACTTTTTCTTGAAAGCTGGACTTCCAATCTTGGCCGATTCTCTTTGCGACATGTTTAATCTCTCTTTAGCTACTGGTGTTTTCCCGGATAGTTGGAAAATTGCAAGAGTTGCCCCTATATTTAAAAGTGGCCAACAGAATGATCGCTCAAATTACAGACCCATATCAGTTCTCCCTTTTTTATCAAGGGTGTTTGAAAAGTTGGTTTACAATCAGCTTTATGAGTATATGGACGGAAATAAGCATCTTTTTTCGCATCAATCCGGTTTTAGGAGTTTGCATTCTGTGGTTACATCCCTTTTAAACAATACAAATGATTGGTACGTCAATATAGATAATGGAAAATACACTGCTATGGTCTTCATCGACCTTAAGAAAGCATTTGACACGGTCAATCATCAAATTCTTCTCGCGAAACTGAAGAAATATGGCATTGACGGCCTCGAATATTTATGGTTCCAATCTTACTTAGAAAACAGATGTCAGTTCTGTAAAGTTAATGGTGCATGTTCTGATTTGCACGATATTGATTGTGGTGTTCCTCAGGGATCGTGCTTAGGACCACTCCTTTTTCTAATCTACATTAATGATCTTCCTTTGGCACTCAATAAATGTAATCTGACAATGTATGCTGACGATACTAGCATCTCATATGCCTCTAAAAACATCGAAGAGCTTAATACGACACTAAATAGGGATCTCGATTGTCTAAACAAATGGTTGCAGGGTAACAAACTGTCGTTAAATGTTGTAAAGACGCAAGCGATGGTTATAGGTTCCCAACCAAACCTGAAGAAGATTGCTGAAAAAAAAGTAGATTCTCCAACTTTTTCTATTGGAGGCTCTGACATAAATCTAGTTAACAATGTGAAATATTTAGGTGTTCAACTTGACAGTAATCTTGACTGGAATCAGCACATGAAAGTCTTATGTGGCAAAGTATCTCGTGCTTTAGGTTTTCTCAAGTATGCTAAGAAATTCGTACCGAAACCTACTCTGATACAAATGTACCGAGGCATTGTCGAGCCACACTTTCGCTACTGTTGCTCTGTATGGGGAAGCTGTGGCGAAGCTAGATTGCAAGCTCTGCAAAAATTGCAAAATCGAGCTGCAAGGATTGTCTCAAATAGCAGTTATGATACATCTGCGACCCTTTTGATTAAGAACCTTAAATGGCTTACTGTCAGTGATATGATTAAAAGTGAAACAGCTACGGTTACGTATAAAGCAATAACTGGCCTTGCACCTAGCTATCTTTCTGATTTGTTCACAAAAAATTCTGACCGAAATATTGATATTAGCTTGCGAAATGCAGCCACTGATCTCTATATCCCAAGGATGACAACCTGCAAAGGACAAAAAGCGATATCTTTTCGTGGCGCTAGAACTTGGAATCAGCTTCCGTTGGATATAAAACAAGCAAATTCGCTTAATTCGTTTAAATGCCAACTAAAAAACCATCTGCAGCCTTCTGCTTGACCATTTGATTGTGATTTTTCGTTCCATTCACCAGTTTTGATTTTACTCTTTTTAATTTTTTATCATAAGTATTCTAGTTAGATTTTTTAGATTTTATCACTTGTAATTAGGTTATTTTAGTAAAGTATTGTTAATTTTGTAAGCTTTTTAACACGGCCCCCTGTAAAGCAGTCGTTGATTGATGGGGCCACCGTGTATAAATAATTAAAAATGAAATGAAATGAAAAATGAAAATATGAGAGAGAAATTTTCTGGAAATTCCCATTAAAAACAACCCGCAAAGCGAGTGAAAACGACGATGAAAATTCTCTAGATTTTCCTTCCTAACTAAATTGACACTTGCATTTTTTAGCATATTTTTGTCCTCTTGGTAGAATGGAATTCCCCCAAATAACTTTTTCGTACAAGGTGGGAGCTCATCCTTGCATCATCTGGCGATCTCCAGAAAATCGTCCAGTGGAGATGGGCCTGATTGATTCCGCAACAGCATTTTCTCGTTGGACGTTGATTAATATTTTGTAAACCATTGTGAAATCTTCTGGCTTTCTAACGTCTGCACATGTTTTTAACTCACCCATTATGCGAATCTATTTGGTATACCAGTTTACTTCCTAGAAAAGAGGTTTAGATCGAGCGTCCAAATCAGGTAAACTTTGAGAAGGATAACGACAGCACGACGCCCGTTCTTGGTAGATAAACTTCTAGCTGTGGGATGCTGTTCCTTCGGATCTCAGAACACTTTTTAGCGAGTTAATCAGCGATCAACAATAACTTTGCTCAAATTGAGTTACTACTATTTCGGTTTATACACAGGCAAGTTTTAGTCGCCTCTTGGCCCTGTTTCTCGTTATTTTCATTCATTGTTAGCTGATTTTGTTGCGTAACAGCTTCAAAATAAAATGCGAGCATGCAAGGGTTTAATTTTGAGAGTTAAAAATTCGAAATTTGCTGTTTTCAACCGTTGCTATTTAAATGAAAGAAAAGTCAGCTAAAATGAATAAAAATAATGAGAAACGAAGCAAAAAGCCCAATAACATTTGCCTGTGAATACACTAAACCATAGCTAACTCACTTCGCACAAAGTACTTGATAACAAACTCTCTGAACAGCTTTTTGAGCCGCAGCAACTTCATCCCACAGCACAGCAGTGTATTCACTAAGGACAGTGGTCGTGCTTACATTGTCCTTCCCAAACCCTACCAGATATGGACAGTCGGTCCAAACCTCTATTCTAGCAAGTAAAAAGGTCTATTGATTGATTTCATACATCTTACGCATTTCATCACAATAGACCATTTTGACAATTAAAATCCGAGAATGGGGAGAACGGTTTGTTACGGTAAATGGCGGGTGCAGTTCTGGTAAATGGCTGCCGCGGAGTGGGCCGTTGAAGTGAATGTAAACATTGAGCTGGCGAAGGTGAAGGTGAAGGTGAGGTTGCGGTTTTTAGCGCCAAGCGCTGGGATCGCAGAAGTAGAATAGTCCTAATCGAGTCCTCGACCCCTTGTCATGACGCTCAAGTGGTGGGGCTCTACCTGGGATCGAACCCCGTCCGCCTGACTGTTCTGGCTGCAATGCCAGAGGATTACACCACTGCGCCGCAATACTGGTCAAGCTGTGGCGAGGATTTCAACTGAATAAACACAGCGTTGGAGCTGTTTTTAGGATTTATTCAAACAGTTATCCATGAGCTCTACGTGTAAGTTGAGCATATATGCAATTGGTTTCCTTTTCAGCATTCATTTCGCAGCTGCAAACAGCAATGTTTACTTTGAGTTTAGGCCCTTCGCTCGCCCTTCCACATAACCTGAATAAATGAATGACGCATTTGAAGAATTTGCGATAAATACCACTTTACTCTGCCTTCGATTTGACAGTGAGAGAAATTCAACGGAAGTTGTATCTTCAAATATCCTCGTCGAACTCGATGGAAAATCAACGCGTGGCAAAATTCGACTTGAATATCCATCATATTTTTCTGAACCTGACCGTTCAAAATAAGTCAAAACTGATGGCTTTGGTTAGGAGCAAGCGTGAAGAACGGATCAAAAAATGTTACGTGAAGAGCCTAAACTCGTGAAACTGCAGTGAAGGGCCTAAAATCGAAGCGAACAGTGCTCTTTGCAGCACCGAAACAAAGGCTGAAAAGAAAAAAAAACAATTGCAAATATTGTCAACTTATACGTAAATCTGCATTTAGCATGTGTAACTGTTTGAACAAATCCTAAAAACAGCTCCAATACTATGTTTTTATGCTGTAGAAATGCTCATCACAACTTGCCCAGCTCAATGTTTACATTATTCACTTGAACGGCCACCCCGCAGTAACCATTTACCAGAACTGCATCCGCTATTTACCAGAACAAACCACTCTCCCCAGTCTCCGATTTTGATTCTCGACATGGTCTATTCGCAAGCGTACGTCTGAAATGCTTAGTTATATATTCAAGATATTTCGCAAGCTGCTATGGTATTGTTTCGATGTCGAAAAACCAAATGCACATTTGTCACATTCTGTCTGCTTTCACATTCAAGGTCTCAAGTTGATTTTCAAACCAACGAGTGATGTTAAGGTGAAACTGCGGGCGGGAATTAATGGCGACATCTTTCGGTAGATCTGTATATATATTCAAAGAAAGAAGCAATTGCTAGCCTTGCTGTGCCGATACACTCATTTCTTTCATCAGAAACGGTAGGACCTCCTTTTATCTTTATACCTGATGAAGAGTTGTAGCTATTGAGAAAGAGTTGCTCGAAATTTCGTACCTTTAGGTAAAGTCTTATTTCTAAATTAATTACTGTTTTATTGATACACACGACGTACAACACGCACAACAACATCGCTGTCTGTAGGAAATGCTGATATCTGATAGGCTAGAATTTGATCGCATGTGGCCTGAACCCCTTTATATGCTTTAGATTCCTTTTTATCATACTCTTCTGAAAACACAACTATTTCACACGTTTTGTATCCTTTTCCAGTAGAAAGTCATTCCTCGACCTGACTTAGTAATTAAGTTAAGTGTTCCTTTGGCTACACACTATACTGACATCTGTTCGTCAAGAAGATTAACGTGAAGATGTTAACTAAATCTTCGAACAATAGCAATGACATGCGAATTGTGTACATAAGAATGTCTTTAGTTCATTTTAATAAGGCGAATCATACGTAAAGGCTGGTTATCTTTAAAAGTAAAACCTGGAAAGAAACAGTCAAATCCTCAGAAGTAGGGTGATGTTTTATTGCATATATCTTCGGCTGTGCTGGGGAAAGGGACAAATCCCAGGGGGTATTTCTGTTACGGCCTAACATGGGGGCCCAGTCAGGGTGAAAGAGCGCCGAAACACAAATGTTAGGACTTACCTTTAAATAGTATTATATTTTTACAAAAACCTCGAATTTTAATTTGTGCACCTAACATTGGGTCGATTGGTAGCATCCAGAAATAAAAAGATTCCGCAAGGTTTGACAAGGTTCAACTGTAAGAACATATAACAGAGAGAAAGAGAGAGAGAGAGATAGAGATGTTCTTCAACATTTGTTGAAATCTAATTATTAGCAAGAAATATTAGAACACCTTAGCTTGTTTTGCACAAATAGGACCGTTTGGAAGCCATTAGGTAATACCCTTAAACCGACTGGACGGTTAGACCATAATGAGAATCCACCTGGGGGCAACTATCTTTGGGAATTTCAACCACACATTACTACTAGTCAAATAAATAAAATGAGTTGATCGTCTTCTCATTTTACAAAAAGAGACAACTACTGGCATTTTTTAGTGACAATGTCCACTTGATCCTGTGATATTGAAGATATACTATAGGGTCTTCTATGCAATGTAAAGTAACACTTCGGTCTACCTCTCTTCTGCTCTGCCTCTCTTTCGGTCTTCCAGTTTTATAACGACAAAATGTTGCTCCATTTCACACACGTAATAACGATTTTGTTTGTCCACATGAATCAAACTACCTTCTATTTGTCTAACTGTATTATTTGTTTCTGTCCGCTTTACTTTTCTGTTCTCCTTTTTTCACTTTCTGCTCTACAAACAGCACATGTTTATTCACTGAAATGACGAAAAGAAATACAAATTCGAAATTCGTTTTATCTCGGATAAATGTACCTTTAGCATATCAAGAGATCAATTCATCCGAAACCCATCTCAAATACCGGGTGAGTCAGAAGAAACGTGGGGTGTTCAACAAGTCATATCTTTGTGCAGATCAAGCCAGATAAGGTTGTTGAAATTTTATATCGGAGAACAAAGAGTACATTGATTTTAGAAATTTAGTTTGTTAAATTAGACCATTTTTTTCAATATTTATGTGAGATTTTGTGACATCGTTATTTTGGTGGAAATGTATCTTTCTTCCAAGAACGTTCTGCTTGCTAGCAATGCCATTTGAATGACTAGTCCGTGGGGATACGAAAAAGTAACAGTAGTTTTTCAATGCCCTGTTCAATTTTTGGTAGCAAGCAGAATGGTTATGATGGCATGAACATGAATATAGCTGAAGGCCTTTTAGGAACTTGTAAAACACGATTTTAATAAAGTACAACCAAAAATTATGTGGAGTAAAATTGCTTTTGGTCATAGAACTATCATTATATTGCAAACACTGCATGCTCGGTATCATTTAAAACATATTTGGGAGCGGAATTTGAGTCTTTTAGTCATTATGAAATTTTGTTGACTTAACGGGGGCTTAGTCCCTTGGGAATCATTTGAAGTTTTTTGTTTATCTTTCTTGTGAAACAAATTTGGCATCCAATGAGATTGTGATGCTTTCTAATCAGGAATCTGCAAGCAGAATACGGTAAAAGTCGTTCCTTATGAAACAGTGAGCTCCAGAGTAGCCCCTGGTCCAGGTTATTTCTATCAAATTTTATAAAGAAAGTATAGGAGCAAAAAACTGACAACAGTGCCTTTGGTGACAGACGACGGTCAAACTAGTCACTTTTGCAAGATCTAGCTTTATATTACTGTTTGCGAAGACTGCACTTTCGAATGATGTATAGGAGGTTTGAGAAATGTGTGAAGCAAATAACTTCCTAAAATTCCCAAGGGACTAACCCCCTCTTAAGTAAACAACATTTTACAATGTTTGCAAGAATCAATTTCCACTCGCGAAGCTCTTCCAAATGATATCCAGTTTGCATTATTTTGGAAAATAATAATAGTTCTATGACCAAGAACTGTTTTACTCTGCATAGTTTTTGGTGGACAAATCATAAGCTCCCTTCTATCAACTCTATAAATGCAATAAAGAAATTCGAAAATATAGTACATTCAAATGACGTTTCGCTCTTCCTTCAACTTTGCAATAATTTGGGGCCTACTTATAAACCTAAATTACAATGGGGTCACATGGGAACGATAACCTAACAATGGACCAGCCTAGTACAATCTGTAAAATAAAAGTTAATTAAAGTAAAAGGGGGAGAGGGCCGAAAGGAAAGAAGACAATAGTTAGAGAATAAAGGTGGTGCAAAAAGGAGTAGATGAATGGCGCCGTCTGTCCCCAAGAGGAGAAATTGGCAAATTTCCTACCTTTTCCGGAGTCGCCCCGTAGATTTATATTTTATTGAAAATTTTGCGGCATCACAATCTCCTGGATATATCTCTAGAGGCGTGACTTTAAATACCTTGACATCAAGCAATTAACAGGATTTCGGTTAAACTGCAGTAGTCAATATAATTGACCCTTGGATCACGGGATTTCCTCAGGAACCTTATTGTGAAAGGGCAACACCCCGTGCACAAAGTAGAGGGACCAAATGCAACATTGATGAAACAAATTTAACATGTAGTAGGCCGATGTTGCAAAAATAAAAGAGAACGCTGGGAGCGTGCTGTTATGTGCAACAGATTTTCTCGGTTCGCTCTTTTGGGTCATCCAGTTAATGAAAGAAATTTGAAAATATAATAAACTCAATGACGTTTCACTGGCGCTTCATCAGAAATGATAATGTCTTTATTGCATTTATATACCGGGTGTCCCAAAAAAAGTACTCCCGTTTCAAAATTCACCAAAATATGATTACATGGCCGAACTTTAATTTTCTTTTTTTGTCAAGTAGACCAAGGACCAAATTATTTTTCAAGACTAATCTGGTAATTAGTTAATCTAATCTAATAGCTAATCTTGTAATGGGTATGAAAATTAGCAAATTAAGCTCTTTCTAGGGCTACCTGGTTTTGAATCATGCTGCAAAAAAGCACTGATGGTTGCCAGATCAATTTCCTTGTGCATGTTAAACTTTTAGTTTAGTCATAAATGACAGAAATAAATGCACACTATCATTGGAGACTTCAATGATGATAAAAAATCTGAAAATTTGGACTCTTAGGCAGGATTGAGTATGTTGCTTAAAAAATATAGCTCAAAGTAAGGTTTTTCAACGTGTAATTTCTCTACCTTGCTGTATCAAAAACAAACATTTCATCATCTACAAATATTTTTGGGTCTTTGACAAAACAAGTCAAAAAGAAAACTTCATCATAGGTTTGATAATTGATTTTTGGTGATTTTTTAAACAGGAGTACTTTTTTGGGACACCCGGTAGTTGATAGAAGGGAGCTTATGATTTATCAGTTAATGAAAGTGTAGAGATGTGTACATGTGTTTCAAAATAATGACAAACAAACAAAAAACACTGCTTTTCATGCATCTTATTGGTTAATTTCCCTGCACGGTTGATTCAATGGAACTTAATGTGATTAAAAGTTATACTCCTCTGCAAGTCTACGGCTTAAAGAGAAGTTTACACGGAACCGTGAACCTGATCAGGTTCATCGATTTTTTTAAATGCTTGGTAAAGAAAACATTGTAGTTTGGCTGTCTGATTGCTCTGGCCTTTTACACTGCCAGTCAAAGATTGCAAAGTGAGATAGTTACACTTACAGCATATTCAATGGTTACAGGGAAAGAATAACGGAAATCTAAAATAACTGTCTGTCTGCAACAATAAATATTGACTTACCAATTGGATCATGTTTCATGAGCTCTAATTTTGGTTTCAATCTGTTTCTTGTCATAGTGTAAAAATAGCCAGTTTGAGCACAGCTCACCAGGCGAATAACGATCCTCCTGCAAATGAAAAAGAACTCCTGTGTTAACATATACCGGGTGAGTAAAAGAAAAGTGTACACTTTTGACAAGCTGTGGAATAACAAGTATATGGCCGCTATTCAAAACTGAAACTTGAATCTATCAGTCAAAGGTTAACTTAGATAGTAGCATTTTGCTTGGTAAAATCACTCATCTTTAAGACCAAAAAATTAGAACAATACCTGTAAGGGGTTTGTATGGGAATTGAGAATTCCACATTACATTCTGGCCCATGATTTATTGGGCATCGAAATTTACATTCAATTCATGGTCTTGAGAATTTCAATAGCCCGTAAATCATGGATCAGAATGGAAGGTGCACAAACCCCTTACAGGTATTGTTCTAATTTTTGGGTCTTAGTGATTTTACTAAACAAAATTGCAATGTTTTGGGTTTCTTAGAAATGATTGAACGATGATGGGTGACTCATTCTAAGCCAAAGCAGGATGCATGTTCTTAAAATTGTCCTGGTGGCTTTGCCCCCAGACCCACTCAGTTCAAGATCCTCACTTGTCTTAGCCTGTACGTGCCATTGGCTATAAGGATCCTTATTTGCTACTACAGTATTTTGAACAGTATTTACTACTACAGTATTTGCTACTACAGTATTACAGTATTTTCAAATTTGGAACAAATTTGAAGAGCTGTACTCTGACCTACTTAAAATCATTCAAATTGCCACACAAATTTCTTTTGCAAAAGCTTCCTTCAAAAGGTGCCATAGACTAACTAGACAATGATGAAGTAGCGAAAAGAGGCATTTCTTCGAATATCACGATCGAACAACCGGCGCCAAATCATTTTGCAGTAAGGCTAAGAAAAGCAATTTTGTAATTCGTACTCGATATGCTGGACATTTTGTTCCAAATAACAATTATTTGTTTAATTCTAAGAGTAACTTGCTATGATGGGTATAAATTCTCACTGAACATTCAACAAAACATCCTGCCTATGTTGGGTTCATTGCAGCCATGCTTACGATGTTTACGATGAGTTTTGCAGCCCTGCTATGTAGTGTATCCACAGCATCCATGATGACATTAGAGTTTGTGCCCCAAACAGAAATACAGTATGTCATAGAACTAACCACGGTTTTGAAATATATTTCCTTTTTGAATCTTGATGGGTAAATACCTCAGTCTTCTCATCTCTTTACACTTGCTATTGAAACTATTTGTCACTTTTGTAAGATGGCTTTTCCAGTTTAATTTGTTGTCTATTTTGACTTCCAAGGAAGTTCTCTCTGAACATATTTTATCGTGTTATTCCCAAACATAACAGGCTACAGTGGCCCTACAAAAATGGCATTAGATAAAACCATTGCTTCTATTTTTCCTACGTGTACTGTAAGATGGTTGTGCACCATGCACGTAGTTCATTTGCTGCAATATTTCATTTCTCAATTACACTTTTGATGGTTTTGGAAACACAATAAATTGCGGTGTCATCAGCATACCTAAAGGTCCCCCACAGATATAGCATCTGGGAGATCGTTGACAAAAATTGAAAATAGACGAGGGCCAATAAGAGACCCTTGTGGAACTCCAAATTCAATTCCGTCTATTTATGAGACTTCCCATTCACTTCTGCATATTGCTTCCTTTCATTAAGGTAATCACAGATCCAATCGGACATATCTCCAAAGATGCCAACAGCATGTAACTTCTTTTTTAGGACATCTCTATTCACACTGTCAAAGGCTTTCTTAAAGTGAACAAACAATATTCCCACATAATTCCCATCATCAAGTGTTGCTTTCTACTCTTCAGTAAGATAGAGAAGTAGCCCTTCTGTGCTACAGCCATTCTTGAAACCCCATGGATTTGGATTGCTTATCCCCGTTATTGTCAAATGACTATCTTCTTTTTAAAGGTCCAATAACAATTTTTGTATCCGCTGCCTTGCCTGTGCCCTTGTGAACACTTCAAAACAAAATTATTAAGACTTTGCTCATCAAATACCTTCAGAATAAGGTGATACAGGGAACAAATGAAAATAAAAATAGAACTGTGCTAGGGATTTCCTTTTATCGAATTTCAATTTCAATTCAATTTCATGTGAACAAAAAATTTAATCTACTACATTTCTACTTGTTTGGAAGCTTTAAATAGATAAAGAATAAAAAAGCTGTTCAGGGTACTTGGATACTCAAGAGAACAACAGGAGTTCTTCTCTAGAGAAACCCCGGGGGCTGGCGTATGGGTTGCCATTCCCGCCAAAATTATTTCAAATCATTATTAGGCATTGTGATTTCGTTATTCATTACATATTCATCGTGATTAGTCATTCTTTTCATTAGTATGCATCACTTTTCATTATTATGCACAATTTTTTATTATTATGCACCATTTTTCATTATTATGCACCACTTTTCATTATTATGCACCACTTTTCATTATTATGCACCATTTTTCATTATTATGCACCTCTTTCCATTTATTACATTTAATCTACACTTCATATCATGGAGTACCCTTCATATGGACTTGTCCAAGTCTCCCTTTTTTTCATCTGTCGATTGAGCCACAAAAATGCAAAAGGTGAAGGGCGCTACGGGGGATGGAGTAAAAAGGCGGAGGAGAAGGTGAGAGAAAACCTCTCCCACAGGACCAACCCCCAGAAGCCAGCCGAACCCTTGAACACTGCCTCACCACCCACCAAGGGCAGCAAAGGCATGCCCCTCCACACAATCCCCACAATCGAAAGACACATCTTCCAACTGCAAAGACCATGCAGAGCAACAGCCCCCGCCCCCGATAGGACAAACAGCACCCAGGAAACCAACTAGCCCCCAAGTAGGCCAATCCCCAAAGACGGCAGCCCATCATCCACTCAAATGGAAAGCAGAGCCATCTAAAAAAATACCGAGGGTGTAAGCCAACTATGAAGGTAATTGTTTTCAAAAAAGAAAGCTTTGAGTTTTCGACGAAAGCTAAAGAACTTTCTTGTAGCAATTTCGTTTTCTTACTGGAACCTCTCTTTCTGCTGCTTTGCCTAGCTAAACTAGCCCCTTCTGGAGGTGCACGTAGGCCTTCTTGAAGTGCCGTAGTGGTCCTGTAGTTGAATTAGGCCTACTACTAGCAGACATGATTATTGGTGGGTGGTTTGTTGCTGGCTGTATGTTTTGAACGATGGACTGCTCCGGATTTTGAGGACCCGTAGATGAAGATTCAGTTGCGTTGATGCTCTGTACCGCTCTCATTGCGCGAGCTAGTAAATGCTCGACTTCTCCAACTTTGCCAGCACCACTGCCGTCCGCCATTTTGTCAATGCTACATGGCTCGCGCCTCGCTCGAGCACGTGCCGTTCTGCATCAGTAAATAAGGAGAAACTATGCCTCATAAAAATGTTTGCCTCATAATATGAAAGTTTCATCATAATGGTTTCATAAAAGTGTTTGCCTCAAAATATGAAAGAATCGTTTTCCCTAATGATTTTGAAGTCTGCAAAGAAATGACAATCTTTGCCTAATAATAAGGAACTATGCCTAATGATGAAAAAGTGTGCCTAACTTTGAAAAAGTAGGCCTAATAATTGAAAATTATGCATAATAATGAAAATTTTTGCATAATTATGAAAAGTGGTGCATAATAATGAAAAGTGGTGCATAATAATGAAAAGTGGTGCATAATAATGAAAAATTGTGCATAATAATGAAAAGTGGTGCATAATAATGAAAAGTGGTGCATAATAATGAAAAATTGTGCATAATAATGAAAAGAATGACTAATCACGATGAATATGTACTAAATAACGAAATCAGAATGCCTAATAATGATTTGAAATAATTTTGGCGGGAATGGCACCCCATGTAGGCCTTAATTAGCTGCAATTTAGCTATTCATTTTTTAGCCTACATTAAATAGATATTTAATAATAATAATAATGCTGGCGAGCCAAGAACCCCTTTTTCAAGGAGATAGCATACATATTTTGAAAATTCACTCATACATGATACGTTCTTCATTATTATCACATTTTTTCAAATATATACAAAAACATCAAAGACAAGGAACAAAGAAAAAGAAAAAGAAAAAAGATAATAATGGTAGAAACAGTATTTCATGGGCTGGTGATGCATAACATTTGCAGACATGTAATGAAATTAGTATATTTTCGCAGGTGTTCAGAAAAAGTTTTGCTAAACATTGCTTTTGTTTTTGAATTCTTTATCTCGCTTGGAATTTTATTCCAGGTGATGGCACCAGTGTATGTTATGGTGCGTTTAATGACATTTAGTTTTGTTTTTGGAAGAATGAAATCATTTCTAGTCGCCTTTCGCGTAGATCGTGTGTGTCGTTTCATTTGTTTTTTAAACATTTCTAAGAAGGGTCTATTTTCAATAGGGAACAGGAATTTTTCTATTTCTAACTCAACTATGTCGTCGAAGCATAAACGATTTTGTTTCTTGAAAAGTGGCAGACTGTGATCGCGAGTTTTTTGCAAAGTTTACAGCTCGCACTGCCTTTTTTAAGCAACGCTTTATGGGGGTTAGAATGGTCTTTGGCGCTGAATTCCAATTAATTAAGTAGTTAATATGAGGCACGATGAATGCGTTGTAAAGAGATGAGAAGGTACTTTTTGGCAGAAAATGTCTTAGTTTATAAAGTAGTCCTGTGTATTTTGAAAGTTTTGTAGACACATGGTTAATATGTTTTTTTCCAGTTTAACTTTTGGTCTAAGATTACACTTAAATATTTTGTGGAATCTAACTCTTCAATTTGATCACCATTAATTTTTAGTTTAAAGGAGGTTTTTTTCTTGCTTGCCTGAAGATCACGCAATTTGATTTTTTAACGTAAAGAGATAATTTATTAGAAAGGAGCCATTGAAAAACGTTTTTTAATTTGTCGCTTGGAGTTTTTTCCCCAGGGGGGGGTACACATTGACTTTCAATACGGGGGGGTCCATGCCAATATTTGGGGTCCGAAATTTTATGTTCAATCAACATTTGGGGTCTGTGAATAACAATATGGACAAAGATTCAATATTTGGGGTCCACAAATCTGAAGAAAGGAAGAATCGCGCAATTTGGCCCTGAAGTTACGAATCATGAAATGAATGTTTTGGTATTATTCAAAAACTGAGAAAGATCGAGAAGCTCAAATTGAAATCATTCAAAAACATTTCAGGGACCCCAGAAATAGATAACAATATTTGGGGTCTCCAAAACGTTAGACTCAATATTTGGGGTCCCCAAAACATCAGGCTTAATATTTAGGGGTCAGCAAAGAAATAGTGGCATGGACCCCCCCCCCCCCCGTATTGAGAGTTAGGGAGTACCCCCTCTGGGATTTTTTCAATTTTGTCTATGCTTTTATCCGATAGAAAAATGCTTGTGTCATCTGCAAAGAGATGGAACTCCCCCCCCACATACTCAACAGAGCACTGCTCCAAATTGGTTCAACGAGCCAGGAAATGGTTTTTTGACTTTTAATTTCCATCCTTTTGAAGTGTGATTTTGTGTGAAATATTTAAAAAAAATTAAGGGGGGTGGGGGTGGCTTTTTTCAGAGTGGTCGGAGAAAACTTTTAGGTAAGCTGCTTATGGATGTAATTCCAGCTCACCTCGTAATCCTTTGATAGTATCCTTTTTACTGTCTATACTTATAATTTGTAAGGTCTCTGAAAATTTTCCAGGAACAATAGACCAATTATTGTCACGTGACCTCATCAATGACGTCATCTTTCAGAAAATGGCAAACATTAGTTAGTGGTCTTTCTGCAAGGATATTTCGACCCCAAATGTTTTACAGCGGCAATAAATAGATTAAATCTGATCAACAGGGTTGTTTCCACCTAATCTGTGTAATTTTGTTTGAATTTTGTGCACAGTTGGTCGCAAACGGTATAGGGGGTATCCTCACACAGTACTACTAACGATCAGTTTTCATGCATATCTCGAGAATCTGTTTTACAGTGAGAATTTTTTGACTTGAAAATGTTTAGTTTGTCAAGATATTATCAAAATTACACCAAATTACTTCCTCGACCCCCTATTTTCCCCTTCCTCCTTCCTTCCAACTCATTTGCTCCTTACTGGGAAAAATTAAAACAAAAGTTTCAAAAGAAAAAATTAAGTATGCAACGATCACTTATCATTGAAGTAGTTTTCATTGTAATATATGGAGAAATTCTCTATTATGGCTGCATTTGTCATTTTTCACAAAAATAAAATTTTTAATCTCTCTTTCCGCCATCTTGGATTTGCTAAAATGAAAATTTTCACTTTATAAGTATATTTTCACCTTCTAACAATGCTTTGATTGGCATA
Source organism: Aurelia coerulea (assembly GCA_039566865.1). Taxonomy (NCBI): domain Eukaryota; kingdom Metazoa; phylum Cnidaria; class Scyphozoa; order Semaeostomeae; family Ulmaridae; genus Aurelia; species Aurelia coerulea. The sequence goes on from CM076945.1 coordinate 19,921,369, forward strand.
ATTTGGTTTCATGAATCAATCTTGGAAAATGATAAAGATTTAAAAAAAAAAGTTGATTTTCTCGTTTATTTTTGTGCACACGTGCCAGTTGGTCTTGAATAATTATGACGTCATATCTATTTTTAGAATTATTTTTGTGAAAAATGATAGATCATAAGCAAGGCTACATGCGTGGTGATTTTCGCCCTCATATGTGAAGGAATGGCGATTTTAGAGAGGGGGAGAATGAGCCCCCCCCCAAGTCATCTAGTAGCTCAAACAGCCCAGTCTGGATTTAAGCAATTTAGACGAGTTTGGTATGTCGTTAATGTAAATTAGAAATAATAGGGGTCCAAGAACGCTATCTTGTGGAACCCCAGACCGAATGTAGAGCTCTTCTGACTTTGTGTTAAACATTTTAACGGTTGAGGCCTATCATGAAGATAAGATTTAAACCATTATTTGTTACGCCTCTGATTCCATAATGCTCCAGTTTTGAGTGTAGGATATCATGATTAACGGTATCAAAAGCTTTCGCAAAATCTAGGAAGACACAGCACGAAAATGAGTTATTTTCAATGGATTTAGTTAGATTGGTATAGATATAGAGTATAGCGAGTGACGTAGATTTATTTTTTTGAAAACCAAATTGGTGTTGAAATAAAGATTTATTTTTTCTAGTCTAGGAAATTGATGCGTCTCTTATCAAAATACAGTAAATAGCTTCTTAAGTTATGTTTTCCCAGCAGGAATTTCTTAATATTTTTGGAAATCTGAGATTCGCGTCTTATAGGCGGTTTCTTATACGAAAATACTGTATGTGTAATCCAAAAGTAGCCATCATGATACGGCATAAGCGAACGTATAAGCAGGGGCGAAGCTGGCTCAAAAGGGCTGGCCATGCTCTGCGCTGGAGGCGTTAAAATGGAAGCTCTTTGCGCCGTAGGTGCAAAGAGCGCGGGGGTCCGGGGGCAGAGCCCCCGAAAAATGTTTTGGACCACGCCCTTTTTAACCCAGGAAACGCCTCTTTTTCCACGAGGATGGGGACAACACCTATCCCTTTACAGGTTAAATATGCACCTGAACACAAGGGAAAACTCCCATTTTCAAAAATTTCAGGCCAAGATTTGGTTTTCAAATGTTTTTGTTTTGGTTTAAGTCTGACATTTCAGAGGCATTTAAGCTTGTCATAAATTTGGCAGGCATTTTGTGTCAAGATTTTCACATTTATGTATCTAAACACAGGGAAAACTCTTATTTTAAAAAAATGTTAGGCCAAGACTTGGTTTTCATATGTTCTTGTTTTAAGTCTGACATTTGTCATAAATTTGGCAGGCATTTTGTGTTGAGATTTTCACATTTAATTTTGTTGAACAGTTGCCAGGCAAATTTAGGCCTCAACGAAAGTTCAATGAGTAAAGCTCAAGCCGAACGTCGGGGGGGACTGCCTGTTGCTTGAGTTTTCCATTTCTAAGCATAAGGAACCCCACCAGCTCATGGCAACAGTAAAACTGGGGGGTAATCAAACTGCATATTACAATTGACCATAAAAAGAAAATTGGCTGTTGCGGGAGGAAGCTGTTCTGATAAGTAAAAAATTATGATAATACTGCAATCACCAACAGGAAAGTTCCTTGTGAAATTTCTCATAATCAGCAACAAATTATGATAATACTGCACAAACAGGAAAATTCTCTTGGAGAGTTCCTTTGATCAGCAATTATATGATAATACTGCAATCATCAACAGACAACAGCAAAGTTCCTTCACCATGGTGGGCATGTGAAAGCTCTCATAGTCAGCAACAAATTATGATAATACTGCACCAGTGCACCTAGCCAGTTTTGCAATCAGAGAGGAACACATGCCACGAATGTTGGTATAGCCTGTTTCTGTCCATGTTTGGGATACACCTGGCCTAAATAATGTACATGGCCAACAAAAAAGCCCCTTTCATACCTTCACTCCCACACAGCCAATTTCCGCATTGGTCGCTGTTGTTGGAAGATGTGATTCTGCTCAGCAACAGTCCTCGAAGCAAAGGACATTCTTAATAACTGAGACACAAGGTCTCGATCAGCAATAATTCCCCGAGCTTGAACTTGCGCCATTATCGGCTAGGCCTAAACACTCTTGTCAGTGTTAAACTCACGAAATGACACAGGGTTGCCTCTCCATACGACAGTCATGCCCTGAGAACTTGACATGCCTTGATGTAAAAAATCTTTGCAATGATTTTGCAGAATAAAATATTCAGCCAATCAAAACGCACCATTCATCGAAATAGTAAGACTTGGTTATGATGATTATAACGACGAGATCGTGCTCCTCTCGTTTTGCCAGACCAAGCTTTGTTCATTCCTTTTGTCTCAGAAGTGGACTCCTTTGTCGAGCATGACCGAACATAGGGTACCAACCTTATGGGCATGACCGTATTCATAGGGAGATTTCCGGTAGGTCGTGCTCAAGAATGAGGACATGACCAGATTGGATGCCCTGTTGACTTTCGTCTTGCTCTCAGTAGCGAATCTCATTGGCTGAGCCGAACTGAATACGGGGGATATCATCGGAAGCCAAATTGGCCAGGGGGGGGGTCATTCGATCAATCGTTGTATTTTTGAACTGGTTAGGCGATAAGAAACTGCGTTTTCGAGCAGAAAACCCTATTTTTTGTGATTGAAAAAAATGTTATTTTTGAAAATGTTAAGTCATGCTGAGCATGACAGGCATGCCCTCTAACTTCGCCACTGCGTATAAGAACCTAGTGGATTAAGAACCTGCAGGCTGAAATTTTGCAATTAGATCCCAACTGTATTAGAACCCATTCAGGCTGAAAATTTGAAATAGGTTCTTATTTGTAGAGATCATGGGGTAAGAACCAATTTAAGAACTTGAACAGCCTAATTTCCCACTAAACACCCAAAACATTACAACCTAGTCAGACCGACTTGCATAACTGTGTGTTCTTATACGCGGGCTTTTACTGTATGACATAGCACAGACTGCGTTCTCCACTAGATGTCCACGGAAAATGTGTGCTGAGTTATTTTTCATATTTCTAATCACGTGGGGGGGCAGTTCTATTTAAAAAATGCCGCACTGAAAGGATACACAGGAGAAAAGCTGGCTCAAGCGTTGGCAAGTAAACTAGAAGGGCCAGCGTTCGATGTTTACCTACGACTTTCAGCAGATGATAGAAAGGATCCAGAACAATTAAAAGCTGAACTCAAAAAGGAATTTGAGAAGGGAAAACGAAACCGTGAAGAAGCACTGAGTGAATTGGCGAATAGGCCAAGAAAGGTAGGAGAATCTACGCAAAATTATGCATATAAATTGCTGGAATTAGTCAAATTGGCCTACCCTTCATTTGACAACAAAACTTCGGAGGCTATTGCTAAAGACTATTTTGTTAAAAGGTTGCACCCAGATATGCAAGTTGCTTTGAAATCCCTTGAAAAGTTTGATAAAGCGGAAATCAGAACCATCGCAGACGAAACAACGCGCTTAGAATTGGCAGGAATTCGTTCATTGTTGTCTGATGCTTCAAGCAACAAAGGAATCTTTGGTGCAGCTAATCCCTATGAGGAAAATTCAATTGTTGATTCAATCGCTGACAAGGTGATAGAGAAATTGCAGGGCATTTCAATAAGCCCTGACGACGGGGGACCACGCAACGAAGTTAATTTTGCTGATAGAAACTGCGGCCGCGGTTTTAGGGCCCGTAATTTCAGAGCCCTAGGACGTGGCCGCTCAGTTTCTTCAAATGGGAAAATGGAACCACGCCAAATGCGATGCAGAACATGCCAAAGCACAGAACATTTGTTCCGAAAATGTCCAACAAGATTTTGCCAGGCCTGTGGTGCGCGAGGCCATGATGCTTGGGATAAGAACTGCTCGAATTTCCAATGACTAGACGGCCCCGACATTTTGAATTTAGAGGACAATACCACTGGTGCGTCAACCGTCGTTTTAAAAGCCAAATTGGAAGGAGTTTTTAGCAACGTTTTGCTTGACTCAGGAGCAGCTGTATCAATTATTGACTCGAAAACTCTTGAAAATTTGAAACTCGCAGTAAAGATAAATGCTTCAAGTGAAACACTTACAGATGCCTCAGGTAATAACATGAAAATAACCGGTTTTGTAACTCTAAACGTGAATATTTTTGGCCTAACGAAGCCAGTTCTACAGAAGTTCCAAATTGTCGATTCTCATTCGCCAGTCAGCATATTATTAGGCAGAGACTTTTTGCAGAAATTTGGTCAAGTGACATTTGATTTTGCAAATAACCGGGGTCAGGCCCAGCCTGGATCAGGGGGGCTGAGATAAAAACACCCATACGTGTTCGGGTAGCTGAAAAAACCACCATTCCTGGTCGTTCCGAAAAATTTATCCAGGTCAAATGTGATACCAAAACGGCATTTTTAGAAGGAGATTTTGACCCCGCAACAATAGCAGGGATGACGGGTATCTACGCATCAAGAACACGGGTGATTCCAAATTCTGCGGGTGTTTTCACGATCAGCCTGTTGAATGTTTCTGCTGAAGATATGATTTTAACTGCACGCAAACCAGTGGGAACATTGCACGCTGCCGCAACGGGAAGTATCACACAAGGCCCAGTAAAAGATAATCCCTCGTTTGACTGCGGTACTCAACTTTCCGAAGAAGAAAAAACCACATTAATGTCCTTGATTTCTGACTACAAAGACATATTTGCGCAGAATCCAAAAAAGCCTCAGAGGAACAAAATCATAGAGCATAAAATCATTACAGATGACTCAATGCCCATTTATCAAAAACCACGCCGTGTACCAACCGCATGGGAACCAGAAATCAATTCCCAGATCACCGACATGCTGGACAATGACATCATAAGACCTTCTGAATCACCCTGGAATAGTCCTATCATTTTGGTTAAGAAAAAAGATAATACAACACGTTTTGTTTGCGATTTCCGAAAGTTAAATGATGTGACCAAAAAAGACACATACCCTTTGCCTCACATTAGGGACGTTATTGATAAAATGGCTGGCGCAGTTTACTGGACAACTCTTGATGCAGCATCAGCCTATTGGTCCATGCCGTTGAAAGAAGAAGACAAAGAAAAAACTGCTTTCTCTGTTCCACGAGGAAAGTTTGAGTTCAACGTAACGCCGTACGGTTTATGTAATGCAGGAGCATCATACCAAAGATTAATGGACATTTGTCTCTCAGGGCTACCCGCCGAGCGAACGTTGGCGTACATGGATGATATTGCCATTTTTAGCAGAACCTTCGACGAGCATTTAAAGGACATTGAAGCAGTATTCAGCAGATTGCGTAACACAGGCATCACATTGAAGCAATCAAAATGTGCATTTGCGAAAGAAAGCGTGGAATTTTTAGGATACGAATTGTCCATGGCTGGTATCAAACCACAGAAACGTCTCACCGATGCGATATGTGATTTTGAACGCCCAACGACCAAGAAAGATTTAAAGCGTTTCCTAGGACTTGCAGGATTCTATCGAAATTTCATAAAAGATTTTGCTGAAATCTCTAAGCCACTCAATAAACTCACCAGTGAACAAGTCGTGTATCAATGGGACCCGAGTTGCGAAAGAGCTTTCATTTCCCTAAAAAACGAATTGTGCTCAGAGCCCACGCTAGCCTTTCCACGATGTGGTGAACGATTTATTGTAGAAGTTGATGCAAGTGACGTAGCAGTAGGAGGCGTACTTTCTCAAGTCCAGAATGATAACAGTATCCATCCTGTGGCCTATTTTTCCACCACGCTTTCAAAATGTCAACAGAAATGGTCTACCCACAGTAAAGAAGCCTTTGCCCTGCTGACAGCTGTACGACATTGGCATGTCTATCTCGCTGGAACGGATTTTGTTTTGAACTCCGACCATAATCCGTTAGTTCACCTGCGCCACCAGAGGGACCCTCGTGGAAAATTTGCAAGATGGTTATCAGAACTCGAAGAATACAGTTACACAGTCCAATACCTACCGGGGAAATTGAATGTGAAAGCAGATGCGCTGTCAAGGACACCTGGAGCTACAGCTAATACAGATCACTTCGATATGATTTTTGAAGATAAGGTGTAGGCAATCAACCATACTGCCAAAGACTTCAAAGAACAATTGGAAGCAGAACAAAATTCTGACCCAGTAGTAGGACCTGCTAAGCGTTTGATTACTGAAGGCAATACCATTCGGGAAGGACGCTTGAAACGAGTTTCCAGTCAATTAAGAGTAGAAGATAACATCCTCACTAAGTCAGGAAGACTTATTTTGCCTGCTTCAATGAGACGCTTTGTGACACTCGCTATTCATGAAATGGCCCACTTTGGCACTGATAAAACATATGCACTCCTCAAAGACCGATTTTATTGGCCCAATATGTACAAATTCGTTCACCGATTCATCGCCACATGTTCGGTATGTCAACGCACTAAACGTGACACACAAGCGCCTAAAGCACCACTGTTGCCGTTGCACATCCCAGAGTCACCAATGGAATTTGTGTCCATCGATATTGCAGTACTACCACCAGATGACAGCGGTTTCAAATACATGCTCCTTATCGGTGATGTTTTTTCAAAATACATAGAAGCAGTGCCCATGAAAGATCAACATGCCACAACAGTATGTCAAGCTTTCCGAGAATCATGGATCTTTAAACATGGATCCCCATACTTCCTTTTGTCTGATCAGGGATCAAATGTAGATGGAAATTTGATTCATGAACTTTGCGAAATATTCAACATCGAAAAGAGGAGATCTTCCGCGTACCACAGTCAAGGTAATGGTTTTGCTGAACGTAACATAGGAAACATCAGAGAGGTATTACGTGCTTTGCTCCTCGATCGCGACTTACCTCAAAAGCAGTGGCGTCTGCTCCTACCAGAAGTGGTTTTCGCATTAAACACCAGTGAGAGCTCAGTCACGAAATGCACACCCTATTTCATAGTATTTGGAAGGAAACCAACATTGCCACAAGATCTCATTCTCGGCAGCAAGACCCCCCAAGCTACCGATATCGCAACAGCATCAGACTATGCAACAGAAACGAAAGTACGTCTCGCTGAAGTATATTACCACGTCGCGACAAGACTCGGTTTGAATCGCACCCAGATGCAGAGACAGTACAATAGGAATATAAACTTCCATAATTATCAGAAGGGAGATAAGGTGTGGTTAAGAAGGAAGTATTTCAAAACTGGCGAAACCCAGAAATTAGCTCCTCGAAGAAATGGCCCCTGGACCATTTTAGAGAAGCTTGCAAACGGAGTGAACTTTCGCATACAAAATGATTCGACAAAGAAAAAGCAAGTCGTTCATCATAATCGATTATACCCCGCCAAGATTATGGACACACCAGAGAATGCGCAACAAGACGACAAACAACAAAATGAAGGCGACATCGTGGCCCAAGAGATTCGGGACAAAATCAATGATACTTTTATAGACGAGGATTTTAGTAGCTCAGACGAATCGGACACTAACGCAGACGACCGTGAAGATCTGGGACAGAATCGAAAGTACCCGATGAGAAATCGGAGACAGAGAACAATAGAAGGGAGCATTCCCTGGGACAGTATTAACGTTGTCGAACATCAAATCTTATAAAGGTGGGGAGGAATGTTGGACTAGTATACCCCCTGCCTATGTAAATAGTCCGTCCTTACGTATTCTTATTTACTCGTGTTCTGTTATTCATTTATTCGGTTACAGTTCTCTAATAGTAAAGTCGCCAAGTAAGAAGTCTCTCTTTGCAGCAATCTTTAGGCAACAGCATAATGCTGTTGGCCTTAGCCGCATTGAAACATTTGGTATGAAATAAGTACACAATTCATCAAAACCAAATTAGTTTGGTATATGCTTTTACTGTATTTAAGTAACAGAGCTTTCCTAGCACTCAAAACTAAAAATATGTCGACAGCAGCCAAAATACTAAGTAATGGCATAAAATGATAACAATAATAAATAATAATTACGATTATTTAAAATGGATAAACACTTCAACTTACAAAAAGCTGTTATCAATGTGTGTCCAGTAAAAATTAAAGAAAGTAACTATACATAACCTAGCCTACAGTAAGCAATATATAATCAAAGGTGAACCTATGGGTAGCTTGCGGAACAAGCTGGGATCCCCATTCCTGTCAACAACTGAATTCATTACGATGCGCAGGGTGAGATGTTAGCCCAGGGTAGGAAGGTGCAAAAGATATGTGACCAGTTGACTTTCAGGCCCCAGGCAACGAAAAAGCTATTGGGAAAGTTTGTCATATACTGTGTCAATTTCGTGTTTCCATGAGTGCATAACAAAAGCACGAGACGCAAGAGTCTCCTTTTGTGAATTTGAGCTTGTTGCCACTCACAACAACAATAAACATTTCATTGTTCCCACCACAGAACTGCATCCAGCTGGTTTTCCAAAAAATGAATGAGAAGTGAGAGTGAAGTGAAAAGTTTCAATGGTTTTGTCCAAAGGATCAAGAATTTGCTTCACTGGCTTGCAATACCCTCACGCACACACTGCACTCTGCAAGTGGCATTTCATTCATTCGAAAAGCGTACGGTAAACAACATTCTTGGCATTGTCAATGCTGGCAGGAAAAGCATTCATTGATTGATCTATTTTCTTGTTGATTGACGTCAATTATGATTTACATTACAAATAGTCTGTTTTTAGAACGCGCAAAGACAACAGCAGTATTGAAAAGTAACATTCCGCAGACAGCAAAATTGAAAAGGTTCTTTGTTCAAAACTTTCGCAAAGCAGTATGGGTCCTGATATAAAAGGAAAAAATGACACGACCATTTCCCCACACCACCTCATATACTCACGTCACTGCGTTCCGCGAGCAAAAATGTACTTATAATTTTTACAATAAAAGTGTCAACGCATTTCAACTAAAATGTTCCTTTAAAAAGGGTAGTAAAATCAGTTGTTGGCATTTCACGGGCTTCCATTGGGAGCATGTTGTACGGTACTCTTTTGCATCAGTGAATGAAAAACCTTTTCTGGCATACCCTGTTTTTATCTTTGGCAGATGTATCATTTTTGAACCGTTTCTTGTCTGTATCGAATGTTCTATCAGCTGGAAGTAATTTCTGAAAGGATCAATGACTTTATTATTTAGGCATGATCTGACAAGGGTACAGGCTCGTTTCTTGTTGGCATTGGTCACAGACTGCAGTGTGATGTTGTTAACCGAGTTTCTATTCACAATGGCTTCGGCTCTATTGTGAAAAGAATGCAGCTTGTTTGATTGGGTTCTTGTGTTGCAGAGCAGGAGGATACCGCAGTATGTGAAGGTTGCAGTGCCTATTTTAAGCCAAATTCACAAGACCACAATCTGAAGAAATTAGGGAGCGGAGATTAAAGAAATGTTGAGACCATGCTCTTCTAAACAGTAACAAAAGACCATAGAAATATGAAAAGACCTTTCCACATTCCCTAATTGTGCAAATAGTCCTTCCAAAATTTTTTTTTTCATTTTCAAAGTGTTTGGCTTGGTTTCAATGTCCGTCAAATCCCTATGCCAGTGGCGTCGCCACGGGGTGGACTGGGGTGGACATGTCCACCCTCAGTTTTCCTAGAGCTCGATTATCTAATTTCTCGAAATCCACTAAAAAGCGTTGCGGAGGGGGGGGGAGTAGATTTTTATTGACTTGGAACTTTTATGATAACTGGTTTTCCTCTTGAAGTTTTGTTATTGAAAAATTTCGAGAAATGTCTTAAATTTCAATTTGAAATCATATCTTTTCCTTCTTGGTAAATTGATATATCATGTACTTTTCTGTTTTCGTTGTGCAAAAATGCCCTCTGTTACTAAAAGTGCCGCTTGCGATGATTGCTTTTCCATAAATATCAAAATAGATCATAATAATAAAAAAAGGCGTCTCCCACGTTTTCCGAGAGTCTGAAGGGCGTGGTCAGGAGAATTAGTGTCACAATGAGCAAATGGTCTCGTCTGGAACATAAAAAAAAATTAGTGTTCAGGCTAACTAAAGAAATGAGGTAAATGCGAACAAGTCTTTCATAAATATGTACCGGGTGCACCAAATCAAGTATAAACTATGCACTTTTGGCCGGCCATGATAAATCGCACACTGGACCGATTTTGAAGATTTATGATTTATTTTTTAGCAGAAAGCCTGAATTAGATTCTAGGAATTTTGCAAATTTGTGTTTTCAGTTTTTAGAGCTGGAAGCGAGTTTCTTATAATTCTCGTTTTCGAAAACACTGAAACCGATAAAAAACTGTTGATCAAATTATCGAGACTGGACATGAATGAACAAAGAGAAAATGTATGGTGACTTATTTCAGCCAGCGGCTTGGCCAGCGTAATTTAAGTGGGGGGCATTGAAAAGAGGGGATCTGGGAGCGAAGCCCCCATGAAAACTTTTGGGGCCACGCCCTTTACTTTGGCTTAGAATGCATCTCTCAAATCATGCTTGCCACAAGCGACAAGGAAATTTTGTTATTTTTGTGACAATTGTCCTATGGATCAGAGCAGGAGGAAAATGTTTGAAGAAAGATCATTTACTTTGGCTGAGAATGCATCTCCCAATGTCGTGCTTGCCATTTGCGACAAGAAAACTTTGATAGTTTTGTGACAGTTATCCGATGAATCAGAGCACGAAAACAATTTTTGAAGAAAGATCCTTTAGCTTGGAATGCATCTCCCAATATCATGCATGGTAGTGCTAAAATGGAAGATTTGAAATTTCTCGGAAAATTCTTACCCAAACCATACCCGGCTATTTTCCCTTCGGTTGTTAAAGGAATCTCGAGGACCATCTTTCGACAAAAGTGGAGGGGCAATTTCCCCCATACCACCCATGGCCACGCCCCTGAAGCCTTCCTACTTTGCTTTCTCTGGATATCTTGCACGTCGATTTGTACTCATCAGACAATCAAGTTCCAAGTCACCCATGTTCTCGGATACGTGCAAGTAGTTTCTAATCGTTTCTGATGATAGGTAGCGGTGCCCTGTCTGACGTTTTAAGCATATTGTACGTGTTAGGGTTTTTGAGACCACACATTCTAAATTTCAAGACCACATTTCACATTTTCAAGACCACAAAGTGTGGACAAGACCACACTAAAATAGGCACTGGAAGGTTGTTAAAATCATACTTTGGCGTATAGCCTTCGCTGCTTTCACATCCAATTCTCCTCGTAGTTTCGCAAGGAGACTTGGACGAGAGGACGCCTTTTTGTAGCACTTGTCAACAAATTTGTTCATATTCAGGGTGCTGTCAATTAGGACTCCAAGGTACTTGTAGCTAGTGGTTTTCGTTATCTTCTTGTCGTTTATGCGGACTCTGAAATCTGATGATCCATTTGCTACTTTTTTAGTGGTTCCAAACAGAAGAGCTTCAGTTTTTCCTTTATTGAGGTTCATAATAAGTTCATTTTCATGGAGCCATTTATCCAGCCTATTGAGATCTCTGTTGAGTTTCTCGGTGATATCGGTAGTAGTTTTACCAGAAACGTACAAGACTGTATCGTCTGCATATTTCATTACTTTGGAGTTTTCAATTACATCTGTTAGATCGTTAAAAATGATTAGGGATAAAAACGGTCCAAGGATCGATCGTTGAGGAACCCCTGACGAAAGGCTAAAATTATCTGACTGTTCCTGTCCAAATTGTACAATCGCTTTGCGGTTGAATAGATAATCGGTAAACCACTCTAGCTCTTGATCGTGTATGCCATATTGTGGCATCTTTTATTGAGATCTAAATCCCATTATATATCAATCAATGGCATTTCAAGGAAAATTGATGGGCAATTCTACATACCACATTTTCTTGTCAATTAAAAACCTTGCAATTTTCCCATGGAAACATGATGTGTCAATAGAGTCCAAAAATGTGTTTTGTCTACTGTAGGTACTGTAGTCATTAAAAATAATTACGGTACATGGCAAAAGTAACCAAAGTTATGCAAACTAATACTCACTTTGACTTTCCAGCCACTGAAAGAGAGAACATGGAATTAAATCAGGAATTTTTTACAACTGAAATAATGGAGATAGATACTTAGATTGCATATTATGTAAATTACAGGATTTGTGTCTTAAGATACATTAAGTGCAAACAATTTTAGAAGAGAAAATTTTGGACAATAAACTTCAAAGAAAATATTTTCAGACATATTTTTTCTATATATGTTGGAAAAATCTATTTTTGGGCAAAATCTAGACTATACAACAGGGACTGCGCAGCCAATGGGCTAGGGGGGAATAAAGCCCCCCACTTTTTACAAAGATAGGTGTAAAAACTTTCAAAAATATGGAAATTTCAATATTTTCATACACGCAACTGATGCAATTGCTGAGAGACCTTCTCAATGGCTAGATGTTTCAAAACCTGACTTCATTCAAATATGAAGCAAGCAAGATTCAACAATCTAGTGACATTGAACTTTCATAAACAACGAGCATACACAATGTCCCTCAAGGAAATTGCTAACGATTTTGTTCAAAATTAGAATCTAGGCTTCACAACTTTGGCACGTTTGCTCTGACAGTTCTGCAGTAGTCATAGTTTTTATGAGAAGAAACGCTTTGCTGTAAAATTTTGTTGGTTGTGATGATATGTCTCTTTCCGTAGTAATTGAAATCTTTTTTGAAGAAGGTAACGAGGCAAGTTTGAAAAGGGCGTTTTCCGACGATCAAAAGGGCGTGATCTCAAACAATTTTCCTGGGGCAAGCCCCCAGACCCCCGTTTTGTCTCACTTCGCTCACCATTCCCACTTTGAAGCCCCCCCCCCATTTTGAAGCCGCTGCGCGGTCCCTGCTATACAATCTCACTTTTCCTGCACTGATGGGTGTCCTTGAAGTTTAAATTTACGTGAAACTCAACTGAATACAGCATGAAACTTGCCATATTGGCCTCTCATTTACACTATGCCAGCACAGTTTTTACTTGAATACGCCAGCATGGAATGAATACAGGATGCTAACTGGCTTCGTCGCCCAGAATGGAAAGTTTGTATTTTGCGCGAGCATGTTGAGATGACCTATACGTAAAATTTTCGTGGAAATTGTGCAGTTTCCGCAGTTAAGAACAATGTATTAAAACAATAGATCTTTTGTTATGATAACTGCACGGCTCAGATTGAGAACCGCGTAAGTTCCTGTGCGGGCAAGATATTGCTTCAACAATACAAACTTTCAAGTCTGGTGTGACGCTCAACCGGCATAGTGTAAACGGTAAATACGGTATCAGTTCATGTCGGATTCACATGAAGGTGAAAATTTGGCAAATGAGAGCATGCGCCTTGACAAATCCTTGCTCTGGGCATGGTCAAAACCAATTGTTCTAGTTTGAACAGTAATTCCATTTGAACAGAGAAACCAATAATACGGCACACAGTTTATGCCATACTCATGTCATACCGGCATAGCGTAAACAGGATCTAAGCTGAGACAAAACCAGCACACACAAACTTGGATTACCACATGGAGTCATTAGAAAAGAAAAGACCCGTCACATCATGTCAGGAGAATCTATTGGGTTTTGAAAAATATCAAATCCAGGTGCCTTGTATTTCCTGTCGAAAAAAGAGCATGCTATTCTCACCAAAAACAGTCCCACTGCCACTACGTCATACGTCAGGGCAGGGGCGGACTGGGGCATCAATTCCTTACCGGGAAATTAGCTGTAAGGGGCCCCTTATTTGTAGAAGCTCAAATTTTATTTGTAAATAGCTAGCATGTTTGAAAAGTTACTTCGTAGTGTTTCTAGTGGTGTAGCCAGAATTTTACCTCAAAAGGACGCAACTTTGGGCAAATCAAGTGAAACGAGGGCCTGTGCCTCGGTCCAGGAAAAGTTGTAAGTTTACAATTTTACAATTTACAAGCAGTAGTGAAATGAGATGTTTTGGAAAAAATGAATTCACATTTCGCAAGCGATGGAGAGTTTCGTGGCAGCTTTAAAACAAATTATAGTTTTTATCAAATTCTGGTCTATGGCGCAGCTAAAAAGAAAGAAGCAAGCGAAACAACCTGAACATTTGAAGTACCACTTCGTTTAACTTTCAAGAAAATTTCATGTGGACGTAATTAGAGCCTAAATAAACGTAATTTATATAAGTTAAACCCACCTGAACCCATCTGAACCCAGCTGAATCCATCTGAACCCAGCTGAATCCATCTGAATCCATCTGAACCCAGCTGAATCCATCTGAACCCAGCAGAGACCAACCTGACGCATTAGAAATCCCAAGAGGTCCTGTGATTTGTATGAAGCACACAAGCAGGGAATTGGCATTTAACACTTGTTCATAATGCTAATGACTCTGTTTGGAATTATAGCCCTTCCGATTAACAAACACGGAAACTCAAAGGACGTTTTAGTCAAATAAATGACGAAAACAATATTGTGTACACGTGAAGGTGAAAAAGTTAGGCCTGATGATTTAGTAGGAGAGTGATATCACTGCGAAAGAAGTCCATGACAATTTTTCGACAGTTTACCTACCTACCTTCATGAAACGCAACCAGGAAAGAAATTGCTTGAAATTTCCCGAATTTTTTTGAAGAAATCTACTCTCCAGATGTTTGGGTATTAAAGTTTGGATGCCGGCTAAAATATCTTCTGGATTGGCGGAGTTATGGCCACACACAAATCGATAAGACACTTTGAACCCATAAAATGCCAAACTGAAAAACCGTCCGAGCCAATGAGATCAGAACGATTGTTATTCAGCTGTTTTCATTAACACCATAAAGCGCTAACTATGCTTATCACCCGCTTCTTTTGATACATTGTTCTTGATATTTCCAAACGGAGCCATCACACCTGGCAGGAGACCTCTTGGGAATTTCTATCGAGTCAGGTTGGTCTCTGCTGGGTTCAGATGGGTTCAGCTGGGTTCAGCTGGGTTCAGATGGGTTCAGCTGGGTTCAGCTGGGTTCAGATGGGTTCAGGTGGGTTCAGGTGGATTCAGCTGGGTTCAGGTGGGTTTAACTTATATAAATTACGCCTAAATAAAGCATACAAAAGCCATGACAAATTAAGTGATCGGGTATTGAAATAAGGGGATCTGGAGGAGAAAATTTTCAGAGGATAAGCCCACTACTTTGGCTTAGAACACTGCTCGCATCTAATGTTAGCGGTGCTAAAATAGAATTTGATCATATCGTAACAATTTTTTTTCAAATTAGCACCCTCAGTAAATTTTTGAGGAAGCAGAATTTTCTATTGTCTAATTTTCTTATTTCAAGGCTATCATGATTTGTCATAATTTACCATCCCCCATCCCCATCCGTGGCCTCGCCACGCCACGGCATACAAAGTTGCACAAAGTGGCTGACAGTAGCCAGGAATACATACGTCTTGAAGTGCGAGCAAAGCGTGCTGAAAAATTTAGGGCATATTCTACTTAGATGGGCTTGAAAAGTGTTAAGATATCATTTACAATTGCAATTTTGTTTACTGTGGGCCGTCAGTAAGCATTTGAGTCCAAAAAAGGACCCAAGATAAAAAGTGGCTATGCTCTTGACAAGGGCCCACCGGGAAATTTCCCGGTATCCCTGTGGGCCAGTCCGCCACTGCGTCAGAGCGACTCTAGTTTTTTAGAAAATATTTCCATGACCATGATGGCGATGATTAATGGGGTGTGCGATATATACTGCACTGGCAAAAAAGAGTGGTGAAATTAGCAATGGGTGAACTCGGCCAGACTGTGAAATTCAAAGTAAAATCCACCAACAAAATCGACTGATATAATTTCACTGCTGTGAAATTTGCCAATCCATGAAATTCTATGTGAAATTTGCCAGTGTAAAAATTGATCGCACAATTTACTTGCAAGTGAAATTCAACACACAGTGAAATTCAGTAGCAAATCTCCAGTGAGAAAATTGATCACATAATTTTACCTACTGTATGTGAAATTCACCACATTGTGAAATTCAATAGAAGATTTTCAATGACATATTCATAGCCCACGACGGAAAACATGTATGTTACGCCAAATAACTTTGGCGTGGAGCGACATCAAGAACAATGGTAAAACAATAGGCCTATTGTCTTTAGACAATTGGTGTGGCATACACCTTTGGTTTAGCAAAAACGAACTGTCCACCCTGGTTCATAGCATTACTGCACTTGTTCAGAACATAATTTAACGTGTCCCACCAGTGGTGCTTCATACCTTCCAATGCCCTGAAGTAAACTGGATGGTTGGTTCATAATTATAACTGCCGAAAGAGAATTTCCAATTTAAACAGTTCTGGGGTGGACACGCATCACAAAGTGCTGTTGTCATATTGTGAATATATGATATGAAGCTCTTTGTGGTAGATCTGTCATATGCCATCACTCAAATCTTGTTGGTAGTTTCTTTCTCTGCAAACTGTTGCAAAGTATCTTTCAAAAGCCACCCAAAAGGCCAACAATTTGATGGCGAATAATCGAAAAATTGTCCAGAAAATATTGGAATTAACATATAACAAATAATCCAATGTCAATGGTAAATCTTGCAGCGAATCTCACCAGTGGCGTGGCCACAGGGGTATGGGGGGGGGTCAATTGCCCCCCCCCCCACTTTTGTTGAAAGATGGTCCTCGAGATTCCTCTAAAACCGAGGAGAAAATAGCTGGGTATAGGTTGGGTAAGAATTGTCCGAGAAATGTCAAATCTTCCATTTTAGCACTGGCAAGCATGATATTGGGAGATGCATTTTAACAAGCCAAAGTAAAGGATCTTTCTTCAAAAAATTTCCTTGTACTCTGATTTATAGCATAACTTTCACAAAACGACCAAGGTTTCCAGTCTGCAGAGTATGGCACTTTTCGACGAGATCTCCGGTGTGCAACGAGAAATTTCTTTTGTTCTCTATTGTCTAATTTGAATAGCCTATTGAAATCTCCAGTGTGCAAGTGCCATACTCTGCACACCTGCAAGGTTTCCTTGTCGCTAAAGGCAAGCATGATATTGGGAAATGCATTCTAAGCCAAAGTAAAGAGCGTGGCCCCGAAGAATTTTCTTGGGGGCTTCACCCCCACACCCCCTCATTTAAGTCCCCCCCCCACTTAATTTACCCTCCCTGGCAACGCCACTGAATCTCACAAAGAAAGGTAGAGTACTGTCGCCCTGAATGGGTCTAATCACAAATAGAATTAATTTTCTTATCAAAGTGCATGTCTCTTGGAAATACTTTTTTAAGAATATAGACTTCATTTCCTTGCCAACCGTTATTTCTAGGCCAAAGATATTTTTACTCTTGTTTCCTCTTAAAACTGAGCCCAACATCAGCAGTAGTCAAAATGATACTTTCTCCAATTTTCGCCCTGAATGGGTCTAAATATTGTTTAGGCCTCAGCAGAGAAATTCTACTAGCAGGAAAGTCAAGCTTCTCTCTACAGATACCACACTTAGTGAACTTTAAGGGAATGTTTGTATTATCTGGCTCTTGGCATTCTTGGCAACATAAAACTTCAACGGACAGCTATCGCTTTCCCTGCGTCGATGAAGCTCAAATTTACGTAAAACTCAACTGTTATGATAATTTTCAAAGCTGACGAAACACCAACGTTGATGAAACCCTCGAAATATGTCAAAATAACTTTAGTAGCACATTTCCTTTCTAAACTGACACAATACCAGCACACACAAACTTGGATCGCTACGTGGAGTCGTTTGAAAAGATAGACCCATTCAGGGCGAATTTTTCCCGATTTATTTGCCTTTGGCAAAATACGCACTTCGGCAACAAAAATTGACGAGATGTTTCGATAAATGTTAGAATTTACTCTTAAAAGGTTGGTATGACCTGCGAAACAGTTTAACAGGATATCAAATGTGCAAAAATGAAACAATAAAGGCTGACTCATTCAACCGATTTGAACCGGAAAAAAAGATTTGATGAAACTTGCGAGTCCACGGAAGATAGTCTGCCTGAAAAACTTCATATTTTCAGAAATATCCTCTTCAACGAAACACAACACAAGCAAAGAATATTGTAAAGAAAGGCATCAGCAAAACATTGTTGTTGTGGTTTGGAAAATTTTTTAATCCAGGCGCCTTTTATTTCCGTCGAAAGAAGAGCATGCGATTCTGACGAAAAACGGCATTAGACCCATTCAGGGCGACAGTACTCCCGGACTGCAGAGTACGGCAGTTTCCAACGAGATCTCGGGTGTGCAAGTGCAAAATATCGAGTGTGCAAGTGTGCACTTTATTCAAGTGTGCATATGAATTCTGATTTTATATTTGTAAGAAAGTCTAACAAAAAAGATGAAAATAAATGTGAAAATCATATACAAATTCAAATGCTTCATTCGGGCAGATGAGTTTTGGGCCTAAAATCGCGAACAATTTGATTCCACGCGACTGAATTTTGTAGGCTTACTACAATGAATCCCAGTTGCCATTTATGAAAATTTGACCATAAATGAGACTGCTAAGTGATAAATACAACAATTGTAGTAGGTCTACAAATTTATCAAAAAAACCAAATTTCTGTCGTAGTTTTCATCTGAAGCTCTTCAGTCGTCAGTGTGGCACAATAAAACCCCAATAAAAGCATCAAACAAAAGAACCACACCCAAATCACAGTGTGCCACACCCTTTCTATGGTGTGCAGTGAGATTTAAGGAAAAAAATCTCGGGTGTGCACTTGCCGTACTCTGCAGTCTGGCAGTACTCTAGTTGACGTAAAATTAGCCATGTCCTGCTGTCCTTCATGCTGAAATCAATTCATTCATGGTGGATTTCACAATAAAAAACGCAACTGGTGACTTACAGTTCGGTAGCCAATTTTACAGACAGTTTCAAAGATCATTTCACAGAGAATTTCACCACTCTTTACATGTGCTGCATGCATTAGGTTAGGTAGGCCTTAAACATGCAATGCATTCGTATAATTCAGTTTCCTTGCCTTGGTTCCTAGTGTTGTCATTTTAATTCACACTGTGCATTGGACAGCCAAAGACACTTACTTTGTAAACGTTAAGTAAAGAACGATTATAGTGCGCTTCTGTCCATAGATTTCTCCAAAATTTCTTGCCCTCTGACTTCTTGGCGTTTTTTCACAAAATTTTAGGCCATGTCCGCGGAAATCTGAAAGTGAGGCTGGTAAAGGGCCGGAATTCGCAAAAGTTTATTCCGCGAAATTTCCTGAAATGTGAAATTCGTAAAAGTTTATTCTCGCGAAATGTCCTAAGATAAAGAATTGTTACCATCTATCTATCTATCTATCTATATACATACAGTAGCGTAGCCAGGGGGGGGCAAGGGGGGGCGGCCGCCCCCCCCAATCATCGCCAAAGGTGGTTTTCGAGATTCTTCCAAATCCGGGGGGGGGGGTAAGTTGTATTTAACTCCAACAGTTGTCGCAGCGCTGTTTGTGAATGTCAAAAGGGGAAAAGGAAGTCAATCCTTTAACTAATAAATGGCATCTTCGCATCATTTAGTCAACAGGGATGGCAAAAATTTTTGCTCGCTTCGCTCGCAATTCCAAATATCTGTCATAGTATGTCTCGTATAACATCTTACTACCGCTTGGCTTGTTATCACGTCCAGGCATTGCAGCTTTATTAGAATCAATGAACCCGACTTAGGTGCCCCTGTAACTGTATATGTGTATTGCACCTATTTGGGAAAGAATATAAATCAAATTAAGTGCTTCTCAGAAATTTCTGCTCGCTTCGCTCGCACTTCTATGTCTATGCTGTCACTTGTCTGCTTCGGGTCTACTTCATCGCGATTTCTACACTCCCAGATGCATCTAGCATTTACTAATGCCTTCCTCAATTTTTATCGACAGTGCCCCTCTTTTCGAAAATGCCCTGAAAGTCAATGTGTGCTTTTCAAAAATGTTATCTAAAACCGAAGAGAAAAATAGCTGGGTATAGGTTGGTAAAGAATTTTCCGATAAATGTCAAATCTTGGCACTGGCAAGTATGATATTGGGAGACGCATTCTAAGCCAAAGTAAAGGATCTTTTTTCAAAAAATTTTCTCGTGTTCTGATTCATTTCATACAATAACTGCCACAAAACGATCAAGGTTTCCTTGTCGCTAAAGGCAAGCAGGCAATTGGAAGATGCATTCTAAGCCAAAGTAAAGGGCATGGCCCCAAAAATTTTCCTGGGGGCTTCGCCCCCAGGCCCCCTCGTTGTAGTGCCCCCCACTTTATTTATCCTGGCCACACCGCTGCATTCTCTTTATGTTTCTTATGCTCATTAAACGTCACCATTCGATTGCACGAGCATTTGCTGTTTTTCTAGCGTTTTGATAAGAGTTTCAAGACGACAGTCGAATAAAAATTGAAGTTGGCAAACGATGGTATAAAACCTTCTTCATGGGCCCAAACCCTTAGCATTCTTCGTGAGCCCTCGATGGGTCAATCAACCCTTCTGCTCACAAGTGTTCCAATCAATCTACCACGCATGATATGGGTATTCTGATGTTAGCAATAACATTAGAGTTTCTAAACTACAAAATTTTGATTAGAATTTAAATAAGACTAAAAGAAGAAGGGAAGCTGTCATTGATTGCTTTTTAAAGTGGCATTGAAACTTTTAATGAACCTATTTCATCTGCTCGTATTGTTCAGGCATATTCTTGTTTTTGTCCTGGGAGTAGGCAACTCCAAGTAGCTAAATTTTCATCTGCAACTTTAATGAACTTGGTCTTTTTATTCTTCGATTCTGGGTGGCTTTGTCTAAAAGAGGGTGTTTCCGGCATTCTAAAGGGCGTGGCCCCCAAAAATCCCCGGACCCCCATCTTTGCTCGCTTCGCTCGCATCTTGCCCCCCCCCAAAAGCAGGACCTTGGCTACGCCACTGTATACATAAGGAGTGAGCGGTCAGATCAGACGCTCAATTTCTTCCTCTCCCACAGCGAGATCCATAAGCGTACGGGGCGGGGGGGCCGGGGGGGCGGCAGCCCCCCCAATGTTGGAAAAATCGTCGAAAATCAGCCCCAATCGGGCAAAAATCTGCCCTCGGTCGGGCAAAAGTGTTGGTAAACAATGGACTTTGTGTCGGGCCGCCCCCCTAGATTTTTTCTTCCCGTACGCTTATGGCGAGATCTCAGCTCTCCCGCCCTCGGCAATCTCGCTCTTCGTCTCGAAAAATCGACGGGAAAATCTATGCGTGTCATCAGAGCTCCAAATTTTGGGGTCGCCTCCAGCTGCTGGGGTATCAGCGGGGCAAATTTGCTGGCAGCCTTCTTCAGCAGGTCATTGTTTTTGATTGACAGCCGATTGTCTTCCCAACTAATGACACTTGATGCTGCTATCAAGGGCTATCAACGAACAATCCAGTCAGTGCTCGGTGGTAAACAACCTAACACGTCACATCGCCCGTGGTCACGTGCACATTCACCCTCGCAGGGGCTGGCAGGCTTGTGCCAGCGGTATCCTCCTTCACAACGACGCTCTCTGAGGTTGCATCCCCCAGTATGGACGATGTCGTTGGTTGTTGGGGTGCATGGTTGGTGCCAGCGATTGGTACCGCCTATTGGGGGATGTCACGTGACCACACCCATATCACGTGATATTTTCTCCTCCACAATGGTGCTCTTTATAAGAATATACAGGGCTCCCTGTATGAAAATGCTTCATTACAGGGGTCATAGTAAGTAAAGACTACATCTATATACATAAGTCAGTTAATA
This sequence comes from Aurelia coerulea, assembly GCA_039566865.1. Lineage (NCBI taxonomy): Eukaryota > Metazoa > Cnidaria > Scyphozoa > Semaeostomeae > Ulmaridae > Aurelia > Aurelia coerulea. The sequence goes on from CM076945.1 coordinate 19,942,988, forward strand.
ACTAAGGAGTATGTAGGGTGCTAAAATGTATATTTGTTGGGGGTAGTCACGTGCCTAGCCCCCATGTCACGTGACTTACTTGGCAAAGTTCCAAAATTGGTCATGTGACTTGGCACGGTGCCAAGTTCCGGTCATGTGACTTGGCACTTTGCCAAATTATGTGACGTCATTTGGCACTGTGCCAAGTTCCCCCCACGAATGCCCCTGTGCATGAGCAGTCCATTTCCTTCACTATTTCCTGAAAACTTTCCTCGAAGGGCTGAGTATAACTCTTGCAGTCTTCCTACCTGATGTTACCTTAAAACATAAGATCCTTTTGGATGATTACAAAGTCCGTCCTGAGCTTGCAAAATTACTTATGTTTATGCAGAACCCAGCAGAATGTTTCTATTCGCGGGCATCTAGTTTGAGACAAGCAGTCACGAAAATAACCTCCGTGCAGAATCATATGCATGAAGATGTTTTAGTTCAGTGTGATCATGTGCCTTCCCCCAGTCTATGGGGCCATTGTTTGCTGGAATTCTGCACCTTTCCCTCAACTTCACTTGCGACGTTTGCATCCGTAGCTGTGTAGGAGGACGGTCCTTCTACCTTCGGTGATGCTGCGAATGCTAGCCTCTGTGCAGGCCGCCGGTTACATCATCCCCCAAGGTTGACTTGTTTGCATAATGAATACTATCAATAAGTGGCTAATGATGCGTTCGTTCTAGAAAACGATTGTTTTAACATCATTAAGCTCCTAATGAAGTCAAGAACGTGCCAATTCTGAGTAAATTTGTTGTTGTGCCAGGGTAAACATCATGGTGATTTATCCATCTTACGGTGTCAAATCTGTCTAACATGAAATAGGCCGACGTCAAATGTTGCTATAGGATCGCGGGAAACTTCTGTCTTGCATGCGCTTTCTGTGCGCTTTCTTTACTTCAGTGCCAATTAGCAGAGATAAAACGTTAATCAATTGTTTTAACGAGCGTGACGGACTTTCTTTCTTTCTTTCTGACTGACATCGGAGCCCCTTCTTAGATTACAAAGGACTTTGTAATCAAAAAGGGAGGCTGAGATCTACGGAAACGTTCTAAAATAACAACAACGTCAGCAAATGCAACTAAGGGAACTCAGCCAAGAAGAGCAACTACATTAAAACAAAGGCAACAACTAATTTCTCCAACAACGAACCCTACTAACGCCACAAAACAAACAAACAAACAAACACCTAAGTGAACAAATACCAGGCAACTAAATCAACCCTACTGAAGCAAAAACAGCTGCCTGAGGAAGCCAAGGGGTCTATCTTTCTTCCCAAAAAGCCTCCGAGACTATTTTAAACAATCGGGTTTGTAGGGAATTTTGATGGATTTTTCATTCAAAAAATTCTGGATTAAATTAAATGCAAACTACCGCTCCCGCACCCGCACCCCGCCCATGGGCTACTAACGCCACTAAAGTCAAGAGGATAGCTAGAAAACAATAACAATCAATGTGATTTAATGAAAAAAGAAGAGAATAAAGTTAACTGCAATAACTATAGACATTATTATTTTTGTTATTATTTTTGTTATTTAAAATCCATTTAAATTAGGCAAGAAAATAAATAGCTAAAATTACATCTAATTAATCTATCTTATATATAACGGGTGAGAGGTCGGCTAAGATTGTTCTTTTGTCCTCGAATTAATGTGTCTGCTCTGCCGGGATCTCCACCTTCCCGTGCCCTCGCCGCCGCTCTTCATTCACAGGGGCTCAGGTCCTCCTCCGTAGAGGGTGGGGCACACCTCCACAGAAACAATGGGAAAACTGACTGGGGCAGTCACGTGATGGCACCCCATGTCACGTGACTCACTTGGCACGTTGCCAAAATTGATCATGTGACTCGGCACAACCCCCCAGTTCCTATCATGTGACTTTGCAAGTCCCTACGTTTTGCAGTGAGCTCAATATGGAAGTCAACAACGAGTATAGTTAGGCCTATTCCCATCTGAAGCAATAAGTAAAACTGTTCCGTCATGAAAAATACGCAAGTAGCAAATAACTCCAGCTTTCTTCCTGCTCCAGCGAAAACATAGGCCTACTTACGTTTCACTTCCATCCTGTTGCTTTCTGAAACTTCCGTTGAATTCCCTTCACTTTTATTTCCCCCAAGGTAATTTCATCCAATTTAAATTTCATAATTGCTATCTTCGAAGATTTACTCCTCAAACCTACACTCCTGTAGATATTTCAACTTCACGAATCACTATCCTAACATTCAGCGGTCAACTACAGATCATCTGCACGACCAAATATTATGTCGCAACAGTTTTGCAGGTAATATTATCGTGCCAACATCATTAGGTAGGAAGTTCATCGTGCCAAGATCATTAAAAAGCCACTTCTCCGGGAAACAATCGTTATAACAACGATCACATCATTAGTTGCTCATTACTTCAATTCATAATGAATACGTTAACCTGCACAGAGGTCATTGTGCGCAGCATTCACCACTTATCCACCAAAGACAAAAGGTACTTCCTGTTGGCTATTTTCACATAACCTAGCCCCTCCACCATATGCAGATTGCCATTGGCTAATTTGGATTGGTACAGACTCCTCCATATTGAAGCTACTAAAGGCGAAAGCCGAATCTTATTGGCTAATTTCAAATGACCCACTAATTTCAAATGACCTAACCGATCTAGCATATGCAGATTGCCATTGGCCAATTTCAATTGGTACAAACCCGATAGTGAAGCTACTAAAGACGAAAGCCGACTGTTATTGGCTAATTTCAAATGACCAAAACGATCTAGCATATGCAGATTGCCATTGGCTAATTTCAATTGCTACAGATCCCATAGTGAAGCTACTAAAGGCGAAAGCCGACTGTTATTGGCTAATTTCAAATGAACCAACCCATCTACCATATGGAGATTCCCAATGGCCAATTTCAATTGGTAAAAGCCCCATAGTGAAGCTACTAAAGATGAAAGCTGACTGTTATTGGCTAATTTCAAATGACCCAACCCATCTAGCAGAGGCAGATTGCCATTGGCTAATTTCAATTGGTACGGACTCCATACTGAACTTACTGAACATAATAGCCGACTCTTATTGGCTAATTTCAAATGACCTAACAGATCTAGCATATGCAGATTGCCATTGGCTAATTTCAATTGGTACGGACTCCATACTGAACTTACTGAACATAATAGCCGACTCTTATTGGCTAATTTCAAATGACCTAACAGATCTAGCATATGCAGATTGCCATTGGCTAATTTCAATTGGTACAAAGCCCATAGTGAAGCTACTGAACATGAAAGCTACTTAACATAATAGCCGACTCTTATTGGCTAATTTCAAATGACCTAACAGATCTAGCATATGCAGATTGCCATTGGCTAATTTCAATTGGTACGGACTCCATACTGAACTTACTGAACATAATAGCCGACTCTTATTGGCTAATTTCAAATGACCTAACAGATCTAGCATATGCAGATTGCCATTGGCTAATTTCAATTGGTACAAAGCCCATAGTGAAGCTACTAAAGATGAAAGCCGACTGCTATTGGCTAATTTCAAATGATCCAACAGATCTAGCATATGCAGATTGCCATTGGCTAATTTCAATTGGTACAAAACCCATAGTGAAGCTACTAAAGATGAAAGCTGACTGTTATTGGCTAATTTCAAATGACCCAGCCCATCTAGCATAGGCAGATTGCCATTGGCTAATTTCAATTGGTACAAACTCCATACTGAACTTACTAAACATAACAGCCGACTCTTATTGGCTAATTTCAAATGACCTATCCCATAAAACATAAGATCCTTTTGGATGATTACAAAGTCCGTCCTGAGCTAAGCAAGCATAAGAAAATCTGAAAATTGATTTCTTCATAACCCCAAATGATCGTTGATGTTGTTTTTAGCTACAGTCAGAGAGATGAGTGTTGCTCCTAAAGTCGCCTTCCATAGAAAATCAAGCGCCTTGTATGTCTCAAATTAGATGTCATGTGAGATTTCCGATAATGCAAAATTGCTTATGTTTAATATACAGAACCCTGAAGAACGTTTCTATTTGCGGGCATCTAGTTTGAGACAAGTAGTCACGAAAATAACCTCTGTGCAGAATCATATGCATGAAGATGTTTTGGTTCAGTGTGATCACGTGCCTTCCCCCAGTTAATGGGGCCATTGTTTGCCGGGATCCTTTACCTTTCCTCTCAACTTCACCTGCGACGTTTCCATCCGTAGCTGTGTAGGAGGAGGGTCCTTCTACCTTCGGTGATGCTGCGAATGCTAGCCTCTGTGCAGGCCGCCGGTTACATTATCCTCTAAACCTGACTTATTTGCATAATGAATACTATCAATAAGTGGCTAATGATGCGTTCGTTCTAGAAAACGATTGTTTTAACATAATTAAGCTGCTAATGATGTCAAGAACGTGCCAATTCTGGGTAAATTTGTTGTTGTGCCAGGGTAAACATCATGGTGATTTATCCATCTTATGGTGTCAAATCTGTCTAACATGAAATAAGCCGACGTCAAATTTTGCTATAGGATCGCGGGAAACTTCTGTCTTGTATGCGCTTTCTGTGCGCTTTCTTTATTCCAGTGCCAATTAGCAGAGATAAAACGTTAATCAATTGCTTTAACGAGCGTGACGGACTTTCTTTCTTTCTTTCTTTCTTTCTTTCTTACTTTCTTTCTGACTGACCTGGAGCCCCCTCTTAGATTACAAAGTTGGACTTTGTAATCAAAAAGGGAGCTACACTGTCAGGGCACTCACACTATCTCACTTTAGTTGGGGGCAGTCACGTGTCTGCCCCCATGTCACGTGACTTACTTGGCAAAGTTCCAAAATTGGTCAGGTGACTTGGCACGGTGCCAAGTTCCGGTCATGTGACTTGGCACTTTGCCAAATTATGTGACGTCATTTGGCAATGTGCCAACTTCCCCCCACAAATGCCCCTGCGCATGAGCAGTCCATTTCTTCCACTGATGCCATACAACTTTCCTCGAAGGGCTGAGTATAACTCTTGCAGTCTTCCTACCTGATCTTATCGTCCACAAGGGAGGCTGAGATCTACGGAAAGGTTCTAAAATAACAACAACGTCAGCAAATGCAACTAAGGGAACTTACCCAAGAAGAGCAACTACATTAATGGACGGAGTTAAACCTACTGGGAGGAACTTCAACAACTAACGCAACCACAACAGCAAGGTTTACCTTGCACAACTAACACTAATAACGCAAGGAAGGCAACTAAGGGCACAAAAGCTACTATGGCCACTATGGCAACAATTACGACTATATTTTCTCTACTAAACAATTAACGCACACACCGAAACGAAGTTAACAACTAATTTCTCCCACAACAAACGCTACCAAAGCCACATACGAAAGAAAGAAAACCAGCGCAACGAAGGAATCTAAATCAACTCTACTGGAACAAATAAAGCTCTACGAGTAGGAAGACTGGAGAAGCGGTCATAATAATCACAACGTCACGAAATGCAACTGCAACTTACGGCAATGAGGCAAGAAGAGCAACTTCATTTAATTAAGGGGTCAACGCAACAAACGCTACTTGGGCAACCAAATGAACAACGCTACCACAACAACAATGGTATACCCTCAATAACGGCAAAAAGCTACTATGGCCGCCAAGCCAAGAATTACGACTACATCATTTCTACCAAACAAATAGCGCAAACACTAAAACAAAGGCAAACTAAGAAGGCTACTAACACCACAATAGAAACAAACACCTAAGTGAACAAATACCAGCCAACTAAATCAACCCTACTGACACAAAGCCGCCTGAGGAAACCAAGGGGTCTATCTCTCCTTCCAAAAAGCCTACGGGACTCTTTAAAACAATGGGCCTTGTAGGGAATTTTTATGGATTTCTCTTAAAAATATTATGGATTAAATCAAATGCAAACGACCGCTCCCTACTAACGCCATTAAAGTAAAGAGGATAGCCAGAAAACAATAACAAAATATGAGAATTGATGAAAAAAAGAGGAGAATAAAGTTAACTGTAATAACTATAGACATTATTATTTTTCTTATTATTTCAATTGTTAAAAATCTATTTAAAGTAGGTTAGAAAATAAATAGCTAAAATTACAGCTAATTAAGGCATGCGACAGCTAATTAACGCCTACTATCGAGGCCTACTACTAATTGAGACTTACTACTAATTAAGGCCTACTACTAACACACTTCAGGTACGTGAAGAACTGCGGCAACCATTCTCACTTCATCTAGTTCAGTTCAGTTCAGTTTCATTTTTTAAATTCCACTACATACAATTTATCAATAACAAGACAAGAATACATCTAAAATACAAGAAATTAATACAATATTCCAATACAAAACATAGACACAAGATAGATTGTATGGAGGGAATTACTTACAGGAGGAGCTCTCTCAGTAGTTAGACTAATCGAGGAGAGACCACCCCCTATTATAAAAGTATCTCATATAAAATTGATTTCTTTAATTGACATTATGATGTTGACAAAACTACTCAATGGGGAGATGGTGACATTTTTGATATCCACTTTTCCAAAATTTAGTAATTAGTTTCAAATAGGAAGGCTTTGATTTTTTGGCGAAAACTATTAACAGATGGAGATTGTTTTATTTCCACAGGAGTATCATTTCAGTATTTAGCTCCACAATAACGCACTGACCTAAGACCATATTGCAGGGTATTTTTTTGGGTTAGGAAAATATTATTTTTGATGACTTGCCGAGTACCATGTTGATGAACAGACCCAACTAACTTAAAGAAAGAGTGAAAACAAGAAGGAGAGATCTTATTTACACATTCATATACAACAATAAGCAATTTCAGGTGAAAGAGATCTTGTAGTTTTAGAATCTTCAAGTCTGAAAAGATGGGTGTAGAAGGTGCAGTAAAGTGTTCAAATGAAATTGCCCTTATGGCCCTTTTCTGTAACAACAACACTGGATTGATATGTGTCTCATAAGTAAGACCCCAAACTAAAATACCATATTGGAGGAAAGGTGAAAACAAAGAGTTGTAAAGACAGACCAAAACATGAATGGGTAAGAAGTGTCTCACTTTGAAAAACATACCACACGTTCTGGCCAATTTTTTAGACAGTTCAGTCAAGTGATACTTCCATGAAAGGCTTTCATCTAAGAGAACACCAAGAAATTTGACATAACAACTCTGCTTGATAGGAAGCTTTCCAATTTTGATATTTACAGATTCAGGAGAAGTATGCTGAGGAGACTTAAACATTATGAAATTGGTTTTGTCAATATTTAGTGACAGCTTGTTAACATCAAGCCATATCTTCACTTTTTTTAGTTCCTTGTTAACTACACTTTGAAGCTGTTTAAGGCTTTCAGCTTCATAATAGATGTTAGTATCATCAGCAAATAAGTAAAAGGATAGTTTAGAAGATGCAAGAGGTAAATCAATAATGTAAAGTAAGAAAAGGAGAGGACCAAGGACAGAACCCTGTGGAACCCCACAGGTAACACTGAGATGACTGGAGTTAGATCCATTCACTGACACATATTGCTTCCTACCTGAAAGATAGGATTTAAACCAATCTAAAGCAGTTCCCTAATTCCATAATGCTCTAGCTTCATCAAAAGAATATTATGATTCACTGTATCAAATGCCTTCTGCAAATCAATAAATATTCCACAACCAAATTTTCTATTGTCTAATGAAGTTTTGATGGCTTCTGTTAAACTAACAAGGGCATGGTTAATGGAATGACTAGCACGAAAACCAAATTGTAATGTATATAAGATTTCATGCTTTTCTAGGAATTTATATAGACGTTCATACATAACCTTTTCCGTGATTTTACTGAAAACAGAGAGAAGAGAAATAGGTCTATAATTTGATGCTGTTAGTGGGCAACCTTTCTTAAAAAGTGGAATTACTTTGGCCAATTTCATCTTGTCCGGGAAAATCCCGCCTTGAAATGAGTCATTTATAATTTGAGAAAGCGGAGAAGAGATTAATGGGGAAAGACATTTTAAAATTTTCAAAGGAATGCTGTTAGGTCCAAGAGACTTCCCAGATTTTAGGAGAGAGATAAGGTCTGATACATCAGAAGGAATTGAAGGTGCAATGAAAAATGAATTATGAACTCTGTCTCCCATGAAATTCACAGGTGATTTGTTCGGTCTTGGTATATTTCTAGTTATATCATGTGAAACATTAACAAAGAATTTATTGAAAATGTTTGCAATAACAGCTGGATCTGATGTAATGTTCCCATTTGAGTCCTTAAGCTTACTTATCACATTTACATTGCTTGACTTTCTGATATTGATAACTGATTTAATTCCTGACCACAACTGTTTCATATTGTTACTGTTCTTTTGAAAGTAGTTATAATAGTAGCTAGCTTTACTTTCATTCAAGGAAACGGACACCCGATTTCTAAACTTTTTATAAAGATCAACAAGAGCTTGACTATTGTTCTTTTTCAACTTTCTAAGAAGCCGATCTCTGATTCGCATCATTTTTTGAATTTTACCAGTTATCCATGGTTTGTTCCTAAACTTAATATCTTTCTTAGTAAGTTTTTTCAATGGGGCATGGGTTATGACTAATTCATCAAGGCTGGAAAGGAGTCTGTTGAATTTTGCATTCACATCTAAAGCACTGTCATTCAAGTAAGTAAGGTCAAGGTTTGAAAAATCGTTTAGGAGATGTTCTTCATTGAGGTTAGAAAAATCATGTTGGAAATAAGACAGATTCTTATAGGAGATGCCTGCATGCTTGACAATTAAAAATTGAGGAAAATGATCTGTTATTTGAGTCATAATGTTACCACTTAAGGTTTCGTTGTCAGAGATGTTAGAAAAGATATTGTCAATAAGAGTGGAAGAATATCCAGACACCCTAGATGGATGAATGATATGTGGCAGAAATTGCTTTGAAAAGAGGAAATTGACGTAATTTGTGACAGGTGTACTAGAGTTATAATTGAGAAGGTTGATATTGAAATCACCAAGAATAAAAACTTGTTTATTAAATACAGCTGGAATGGATAGAATTTCTTGAAGATACTCACAGAAAGTATCAATAGCTGAGCTTGGATGACGATATGTGCAGCAAAACAAATAATTTTTCCCATCATTATTTTCAACTTCAACCCAGACTGACTCAAAATCTGTACTATCCTTTCCTAAGTCAGGTCTAGGAATTGGAGTAAGTCCTGACTTCACATAAAGTGCAACACCACCATTTTGACTATGTGACTGGCAAGGAAAGTAACTATAACCAGGAATTTCCACATTAGCTTGAATAGGATTATCAACGGAATTCCAGGTTTCAGACACACCAATGACATCAAAGTTTATTTTCAAAGTTGCAAGAGTTGAAACAAGCTCATCCAAATGAAGTGAGAGACTTCTGATGTTCAAATGAAACAGGGAAAGGTCATTTTCTGAATGCTCAAGTGTAGATAGGTCTTGGAGAGTATGGTAATTTGAGTTGACATTAGAAGGCAAGTGCTCATCAATATCGTAATCATCTAAATTAGGCAAGTTTATAAGACCAGATGTTGTTTCAAAGGATGGTGCCGAATCAACCCAGGATGGAAAATCAAAATCGTACAAGTTTGATAGGTCTTCATTTTCCAATTGACCAAAAGGAAACATGACCATTGTGCATTTTAAGCAGAACCAAGGCACATCATCATTTTCATTTTGTAACTCTTTATATTCAGTAGTAGAAATATTGTTACACTTAATATGGACCCAAAATTGACAGTTGTCACAGAACACTTGTTTGCAATTAACAGAGATATTTTTATGGCAAATGCCACAAGGACATGGTGGAGGATTCATTTCAGTTTACTAGATCAAAATTAACTGAAAAATAACAAACTTTACAGCTACATGCAGCTGAAGATCAAACACAAACTGAGATCTAGAAAGCAGATCATAACCTCTGAAACAACACAAGTTAGTTTTTAGGCGTAATTGAGTTAAGATAGTTAGGATCTAAATGATACCTCTGGATCATTAACTTCACCATGTCTTCTGTTTAACTGATCAGGTGGTTTGTCCTTTATCACTAGTTTATCCAGAACAAAATAAGCAATCTTTCCTTGTTTTCTAGCAGCCAGCATTTCAGGTACTTGTTCTTCCCTCTTGATCATTGTGCGCCATGACAAATCCACCAGAAATTTTATTCCATCCGGTTTAATCTCTCTTGCTTTTTTCAATATGCGTTCTTTATCCTTCCATTTTGCCAATTTGGCGACGATCGGGCGTGGGCCATCTGGACGACCAGAACGGTTAGGGCCATTGCTTCTTCGATTAACACGGTGACAACGTTCAATCTCAAAGTCTTCTTGCAGATTGAGTTTATCCTTAATTACTTGTTTCACAACCTTTTCTGTGTCGTCCCAAGACTTTTCAGCATTTTTGTCTTCAACAACACCTGTGATCCTGATGTTCGATCTACGACTTTGGTTCTCTAGGTATTCAAGTTGGGCTTCTGTTGCATCAGTGTGATTATTGATTGCATTAAGATTCTCAGCATGAGCAAAAACCCTTACGTCGATGGAATCACATTTCCTTTGTACATCATCAAACTTAGCTTGCGTAAATTGAACGCTAACCTTCAGGTCATTAATGTCATTCTTTGCTGATTTCAGCTCCTCTTTGATATCTTGAATTAATAAGCTGAAGGTAGATTTGAAAGCATCTGCCTGGCTCTGCAGAAGAGACTTGACGACTTCAAGTGTAACAAATGTATCATCCGGCATCCTTGTCAGAGTTAGGGCCTAGCCTGGGCCTAAATGCATATGGCCTACACAATTTGACAAACCTGTAAATTATACCAAAATCAGTAACATTGCTTCTAATAACTGTGTGTAGAGTGACATAAGCTGAACTGCATAATTTTTTTAAAATGAAAACAAAGAAAATTAAACTAAAATAAGCCTTAATAATGTATTTTTAGTCAAGATTATTTTATTTATTATTTTTTTTTTTATTCTATTCTTATTTAGACACAATACCCTATCAGCACTTCAAAGTAAATATGAATATTAATCTAAACAAAAAAATAAAGCTGCTCTTCCAAGGGGTTGTGTTTGCGTCGCTCTACCTCAAGAACTCCCTTAATCTTACTTTAAAGGAGCTCAATGTTGCAGAGTCTCGTATATGCTTCGGGATCTCGTTCCAGGTACTTGCTCCCTGGTATCCAAAAGACTTTTTGCAGTATTCAAGACGAAGCCGAGGAATTTCGAAATCATCAATTTTTCTTGTGTTATATCTCGAAATATTCGACCTAGGAGTGAATTTATTTTTGAGGTTCTCTGGGCAGAGTCCATTGTTAATTTTGTATGTAGTAATTAGCCTGTCATATTTTATTAGATTGCGTACATCGAGCCAATCACATACCCAGCCATCTTTGTGCCTTGCGCATTCGATTAGTCTGCGTGCCCTGTTTTGCAACCTCTGTAGGGATTCCAGTTTTGTGTTTGACAGACATCCCCAAATGACACTGCAATATCTCAGATGGCTTTCAATTAATGCTCGATAAACAGTTGCCAATTGTTTCTGGGAAAGGATGTTTTTGAGTTTAAACATCGCCCCTAAACCGTTTTTTATCTTTCGCTTTACGGTTTTGAGTTGTTCTTCCCAATTCATGCTTTCGTCTATTATGACACCTAGATATTTTGTTTTTTGAACTCTGCATAATTTTTGATCTTCTACTTCGAGGTCAGGGAAATCTTTGGCTCTGTTCAATTGTTTTGGATGCCCTATCAACATAAATTCGCTTTTTTCAGCATTTAGGCTAAGTTTGTTTTGCCTCATCCAGGATGATACAAGATCAAGTTCGCCCTTTATGTCATTAAAGAGCTCGTTGATCTCCATGGAGGCATAAGAAATGCTCGTGTCATCCGCGTACATATTTGGTTTAGATTTTTTCAAACATTTTTCAAAATCATTCATATAAATGATGAAAAGTAAGGGACCCAAACACGACCCCTGTGGTATTCCACACTGTACTAAACGCTTGTTTGACGATTTACCTTCTACATAACAATACTGCTCTCTCCCGGCAAGGTATGAAGTGAACCAACCGTGTGCAAGATCAGTGACTCCATAGGCTGATAACTTCGATAACAGAACATCATGGTCGACGGTATCAAAGGCTTTTTTTAGATCTAAAAATACGCTTACATTCGTTTTTTGCTCATTGATGTTCCTGAACCAAGTCTCTGTTATGTTCAGTATCGATGTTTGCGTGTTATGTAATTTACGGAATGCGAATTGGTTGTCTGAAAGAAGACCACAATCTTTCATATGAGAAAAGAGTTGATCATGGGCCACCTTTTCCAGCAATCTTGACAGTATCGAAACGACAGAGATTGGTCTGTAATTTGTTAGCTCTGATTTTTGACCTGCCTTATAGATTGGTGCCACTCTTGCCAGTTTCCAAAGGTCTGGAAAAATGCCAGTGTCGAGGGATCTATTAAAGATTGTTGTCAAAGGCCCGCTTACAATCTCCACAGCGTCTTTTAGTATTTTAATAGGTATTTTATCTGGACCTGGCGATTTTGAGGTCTTCAGTTTGTTTAGCACACTGAAGCAGCAAAACACATGCCACCTCCGCCATCTTGACGCGAAAAAAAAAGAATGCAACTACATCAGCTAAGGTAACTATAACAATGCCGGATAACGATAGCAAGTATAAAGCAACCACACCAACGAAGAAAATAAAACTGAGAGGCCTGAGATTGTGGCGCGCAAAGCGCGACAGTGGCCGACGTAGGCGGCCCGGGCGCCGAAGGCGCCCAAGCCCTCCGCAGGAGCTAGGAACTCCGAACCCGCGCGCAGCGCGGGTTCGGATTCCTAGTCTCTATATATAACGGGTGAGAGGTCGGTTAAGATTGTTCTTTTGTCGTGGAATATGTTTGTGTGCTCCACTCGGATCACCTGCTTCCCGTGCCCCTAGCGGCCGCACTTCCTCTCGAAAATCGCCCCGAAAATCTAAGTTAGCCGAATCTGTGTGAGAAGTTGGGGGCAGCCACTCGGGCTGGGGTAGGAGCGGGGAAACTTATTGGCAGCCGTCCTATTTTCCAGTTTGACGTAGGTTGAACGTCACGGAACAATGGAGGTGAGTCACTAACTACTATTGATGGGGTCATCAAGGGTCGTCAACGGACAAAGTCGGTTTGTCAACAGCAAACAATGCAGGATTGTCAACAACCTAGGGGCTACGTAACACAGACGTCACGCAGTCACCTTCACAGGGGCTTAGTTCCTCCTCCACAACAGTTGGGGCTCACCTCCACAAAAACAATGGAAAAACTGACTGGGGGCAGTCACGTGGTGGCACCCCATGTCACGTGACTCACTTGGCACGTTGCCAAAATTGGTCATGTGACTCGGCACCACCCCCGAGTTCCTATCATGTGACTTTGCAAGTTCCTACGTTTCCAGTCAGCACAACATGGAAATAAACACGAAATACATAGGCCTATTCCCATCTGAAGCAAGAAGTAAAACTGTTCTGTCGTCAATAATACGCAAGAAGCATATAACTAATGCTTTCTTCCTGCTCCAGCGAAAACATAGGCCTACTTACGTTCCACTTCCATGCTTATGCTTTCTGAAACTTCCGTTGAATTCCCTTCACTATTTACCCCAAGGTAATTTCAGCCAATTTAAATTTCATAATCGCTATTTTCGAAGATCTACTCCCAAAACAAACACTCCAGTAGATATTTCAACTTCACGAATCACTATCCTCACATTCAGCGGTCAACTACAGATCATCTGCACGAACAAATCTTACGACGCAACAGATTTTGCAGGTAATTTCATCGTGCCAACATCATTAGGTAAGAAGTTAATCGTGCCAAGATCATTAGAAAGCCACTTCTCCGGGAAACAATCGTTTATAAGAACGATCACATCATTAGTTGCTCATTACTTCAATTCATAATGAATACGTTAACCTGCACAGAGGTCATTGTGCGCAGCATTCAGCACTTCTCCAGCAAAGACAAAAGGTACTTCCTGTTGGCTATTTTCACATAACCTAGCCCCTCCACCATATGCAGATTGCCATTGGCTAATTTGGATTGGTACGGACTCCATAGTGAAGCTACTAAAGGTGAAAGCCGACTTTTATTGGCTAATTTCAAATGACCCAACCCATCACAGGAAGATTGCCATTGGCTAATTTCAATTGGTACGGACTCCATACTGAACTTACTGAACATAATAGCCGACTCTTATTGGCTAATTTCAAATCATCCAACAGATCTACCATAGGCAGATTGCCATTGGCTAATTTCAATTGGTACGGACTCCATACTGAACTTACTGACCATAATAGCCGACTCTTATTGGCTAATTTCAAATGACCAAACAGATCTAGCATATGCAGATTGCCATTGGCTAATTTCAATTGGTACAAAACCCATAGTGAAGCTACTAACGATGAAAGCCGACTGCTATTGGCTAATTTCAAATGATCCAACAGATCTAGCATATGCAGATTGCCATTGGCTAATTTCAATTGGTACAAAACCCATAGTGAAGCTACTAAAGATAAAAGCCGACTGCTATTGGCTAATTTCAAATGACCTAACAGATCTAGCATATGCAGATTGCCATTGGCTAATTTCAATTGGTACAAACTCCATACTGAACTTACTAAACATAACAGCCGACTCTTATTGGCTAATTTCAAATGACCTATCCCATACAAAAGGGGGCTACACTGTCAGGGCAGTCACACTATCTCACTTTAGTTGGGGGCAGTCACGTGTCTGCCCCCCATGTCACGTGACTTACTTGGCAAAGTTCCAAAATTGGTCATGTGACTTGGCACGGTGCCAAGTTCCGGTCATGTGACTTGGCACTTTGCCAAATTATGTGACGCCATTTGGCAATGTGCCAACTTCCCCCCCCCCCCACAAATGCCCCTGTGCATGAGCAGTCCATTTCTTCCACTGTTGCCATAAAACTTTCCTCGAAGGGCTGAGAATAACTCTTGCAGTCTTCCTACCTGATCTTATCTTCCACAAGGGAAGCTGAGATCTAAGGAAGAGTTCTAAAATAACAACAACGTCTGCAAATGCAACTGAGGGAAATTACCCGAGAAGAGCAACTACATTAATAGACGGAGTTAAAGCTATTGGGAGGACTGGGGGCAGTCACGTGATGGCACCCCATGTCACATGACTCACTTGGCACGTTGCCAAAATCGGTCATGTGACTCGGCAGAACCCCCGAGTTCCTATCATGTGACTTTGCAAGTTCCTACGCTTCCAGTCAGCACAACATGGAAATCAACACGAAATACACAGGCCTATTCCCATCTGAAGCAAGAAGTAAAACTGTTCTGTCCTCAATAATACGCAAGAAGCATATAACTAATGCTTTCTTCATGCTCCAGCGAAAACATAGGCCTAATTACGTTCCACTTCCATGCTTTTGCTTTCTGAAACTTCCGTTGAATTCCCTTCACTATTTCCCCCAAGGCAATTTCATCCAATTTAAATTTCCTAATTGCTATCTTCGAAGATCTACTCCCAAAACAAACACTCCTGTAGATATTTCAACTTCACGAATCACTATCCTAACATTCAGCGGTCAACTACAGATCATCTGCACGAATAAATCTTACGACGCAACAGATTTTGCAGGTATTTTCATCGTGCCAACATCATTAGGTAAGAAGTTAATCGTGCCAAGATCATTAGAAAACCACTTCTCCGGGAAACAATCGTTTATAAGAACGATCACTTCATTAGTTGCTTATTACTTCAATTCATAATGAATACGTTAACCTGCACAGAGGTCATTGTGTGCAGCATTCAGCACTTCTCCAGCAAAGACAAAAGGTACTTCCTGTTGGCTATTTTCACATAACCTAGCCCCTCCACCATATGCAGATTGCCATTGGCTAATTTGGATTGGTACAGACTCCTCCATATTGAAGCTACTAAAGGCGAAAGCCGACTCTTATTGGCTAATTTCAAATGACCCAACCCATCTAGCATAGGCAGATTGCCATTGGCTAAATTCAATTGGTAAAAAACTCCATAGTGAACTTACTGAACATAATAGCTGACTCTTATTGGCTAATTTCAAATGACCTAACAGATCTAGCATATGCAGATTGCTATTGGCTAATTTCAATTGGTACGGACTCCATACTGAACTTACTGAACATAATAGCCGACTCTTATTGGCCAATTTCAAATGACCTAACAGATCTAGCATATGCAGATTGCCATTGGCTAATTTCAATTGGTATAAAACCCACAGTGAAGCTACTAAAGATGAAAATTGACTGTTATTGGCTAATTTCAAATGACCCAGCCCATCTAGCATAGGCAGATTGCCATTTGCTAATTTCAATTGGTACAAACTCCATACTGAACTTACTAAACATAACAGCCGACTCTTATTGGCTAATTTCAAATGACCTATCCCATACAAAAGGGGGCTACACTGTCCGGGCAGTCACACTATCTCACTTTAGTTGGGGGCTGTCACGTGTCTGCCCCCATGTCACGTGACTTACTTGGCAAAGTTCCAAAATTGGTCATGTGACTTGGCACGGTGCCAAGTTCCTGTCATGTGACTTGGCACTTTGCCAAATTATGTGACGTCATTTGGCAATGTGCCAACTTCCCCCCCCCCACAAATGCCCCTGTGCATGAGCAGTCCATTTCTTCCACAGTTGCCATAAAACTTTCCTCGAAGGGCTGAGTATAACTCTTGCAGTCTTCCTACCTGATCTTATCTTCCACAAGGGAAGCTGAGATCTACGGAAGCGTTCTAAAATAACAACAACGTCTGCAAATGCAACTAAGGGAAATTACCCGAGAAGAGCAACTACATTAATAGACGGAGTTAAAGCTATTGGGAGGAACTTGAACAACTAACGCAACCAGAACCGCAAAGTTCACCTTCCACAACTAACACTAATAGCGCAAGGAAGGCAACAAAGGGCACAAAAGCTACAATGGCTACTATGGCAACAATTACGACTATATTTTCTCTACTAAACAAATAACGCACACACCGAAACGAAGTTAGCAACCAATTTCTTCCACAACAAACGCTACGAACGCCACATAAGAAAGAAAGAAAACTAGGGCAATGAAGGAATCTAAATCAACTCTACTGACTCGAATAAAGCTCTACGAGTAGTGAGACTGCAGATCTACCGAAGCGCTCACAATAATCACAACGTCACGAAATGCAACTGCAACTTACGACAATGAGGCAAAAAGAGCAACTTCATTAAATCTAGGGGTCAACGCAACAAACGCTACTTGGGCAACCAAATGAACAACGCTTCTACAACAACAATGGTACCGTCAATAAAGGCAAAAAGCTACTATGGCCGCTAAGCCAAGAATTACGACTACATCATTTCTACCAAACAAATAGCGCATACACTAAAACAAAGTCAAACAACGAAGGCTACTAAGGCCACAAATGAAACAAACACCTAAGTGAACAAATACCAGGCAACTAAATCAACCCTACTGACACAAAGCCGCCTGAGGAAGCCAAGGGGTCTATCTCTCTTTCCAAAAAGCCTACGGGACTCTTCAAAACAATGGGCATTGTAGGGAATTTTTATGGATTTTTCTTTAAAATATTATGGATTAAATCAAATGCAAACCACCGCTCCCCTACCCCGCCCTTGTGCTACTAACGCCATTAAAGTAAAGAGGATAGCTAGAAAAAAATAACAAAAAATGTCAATTAATGAAAAAAGAAGAGAATAAAGTTAACTGTAATAACTATAGACATTATTATTTGTCTTATTATTTTTATTGTTAAAAATCTATTCAAAGTAGGCTAGAAAATAAATAGCTAAAATTACAACTCATTAAGGCATACGACAGCTAATTAACGCCTACTAAGAAGGCCTACTACTAATTAAGGCCTTCTACTGACGCACTTCATATACGTGAAGAACTGCGGCAACTATTCTCACGTCATCTGCCAATGCAACGACATCAGCTAAGCTAACTAGAATAATGACGGATAACAAGATCAAGTATAAAGCAACTACACCAACGACGAAAATAACACCGAAAGTACTGACACTGTGGCGCGTGAAGTGGGACAGTGGCAGCCGCAGGCGGCCCGGGCGCCGAAGGCACCCCAGCCCTCCGCAGGAGCTAGGAACTCCGAACCCGCGCGCAGTCTCTATATATAAGGAGTGAGAGGTCGGTTAAGATTGTTCTTTTGCCCTCGAATTAATGTGTTTGCTCTGCCGGGATCTCCACCTTCCCGTGCCCCCTCGCCGCCGCTCTTCCTCTCCAAAAATCGCCCCGAAAATCTAAGTTTGGGGAATCTATGTGAGAAGTTGGGGGCAGCCACTCGAGCTGGGGTAGGAGCGGGGGAACTTTTTGGCAGCCATCCTATTTTCCAGTTTGACGTACGTCGAACGTCACGGAACAATCGAGGTGAGTCACTAACGACTCTTGATGGGGTCATCAAGGGTCGTCAACGGACAAAATCGGTTTGTCAACAGAAAACAATGCTGGATTGTCAACAACCTAGGGGCTACGTAACACCGACGTCACCGCATCACCTTCACAGGGGCTCAGGTCCTCCTCCGTAGAGGGTGGGGCACACCTCCACAGAAACAATGGGAAAACTGACTGGGGGCAGTCACGTGATGGCACCCCATGTCACGTGACTCACTTGGCACATTGCCAAAATCGGTCATGTGACTCGGCACTACCCCCGAGTTCCTATCATGTGACTTTGCAAGTTCCTACGTTTCCAGTCAGCACAACATGGAAATCAACACGAAATACATAGGCCTATTCCCATCTGAAGCAAGAAGTAAAACTGTTCTGTCGTCAATAATACGCAAGAAGCATATAACTAATGCTTTCTTCCTGCTCCAGCGAAAACATAGGCCTACTTACGTTCCACTTCCATGCTTATGCTTTCTGAAACTTCCATTGAATTCCCTTCACTATTTCTCCCAAGGTAATTTCATCCAATTTAGATTTCATAATCGCTATCTTCGAAGATATACTCCCCAAACAAACACTCATGTGGATATTTCAACATTCACGAATCACTATCCTAACATTCAGCGGTCAACTAAAGATCATCTGCACGACCAAATCTTACGAAGCAACAGATTTTGAAGGTAATTTTATCGTGCCAAGATCATTAGGTAGGAAGTTAATCGTGCCAAGATCATTAGGAAGCCACTTCTCCGGGAAACAATCGTTATAAGGACGATCACATCATTAGTTGCTCATTACTTCAATGCATAATGAATACGTTCACCTGCACAGAGGATATTGTGCGCAGCAGTCAGCACTTATCTAGCAAAGACAAAAGGTACTTCCTCTTAGCTATTTTCACATTACCTAGCCCCTCTACCATATGCAGATTGCCATTGGCTAATTTCTTGCTAATTTCAATTGGTACAAGCCCCATAGTGAAGCTATTAAAGATGAAAGCAGACTGTTATTGGCTAATTTCAAATGACCTAACCGATCTAGCATATGCAGATTGCCATTGGCCAATTTCAATTGGTACAAACCCAATAGTGATGCTACTAAAGACGAAAGCCGACTGTTATTGGCTAATTTCAAATGACCAAACCGATCTAGCATATGCAGATTGCCATTGGCTAATTTCAATTGGTACAAACCCCATAGTGAAGCTACTAAAGATGAACGCTGACTGTTATTGGCTAATTTCAAATGACCTAACCGATCTAGCATATGCAGATGGCCATTGGCTAATTTCAATTGGTACAAGCCCCATAGTGAAGCTACTAAAGATGAACGCTGACTGTTATTGGCTAATTTCAAATGACCCAACCCATCTAGCATAGGCAGATTGCCATTGGCTAATTTCAATTGGTACAAACTTCATACTGAACTTACTGAACATAATAGCCGACTCTTATTGGCTAATATCAAAAGCCCTATCGCATACAAAAGGAGGTTACACTGTGAGGGCAGTCATACTATCTAACATTAGTTGGGGGCAGTCACGTGTCTGCCCCCATGTCACGTGACTTACTTGGCAAAGTTCCAAAATTGGTCATGTGACTTGGCACTGTGCCAAGTTCCGGTCATGCGACTTGGCACTTCCCCAAATTATGTGACGTCATTTGGCACTGTGCCAACTTCCCCCCACAAATGCCCCTGTGCATGAGCAGTCCATTTCCTTCACTATTTCCTGAAAACTTTCCTCGAAGGGCTGAGTATACCTCTTGCAGTCTTCCTACCTGATATTATCTTCCACAAGGGAGGTTGAGATCTATGGAGACGTTCTAAAATAACAACAACGTCAGCAAATGCAACTAAGGGAACTCAGCCAAGAAGAGCAACTACATTAATGGACGGAGTTAAAGCTACTGGGGGGAACTTCAACAACTAATGCAACCAGAACAGCAAGGTTTACCTTGGGCAACTAACACTAATAACGCAAGGATAGCCACTAAGGGCACAAAAGCTACTACGGCCACTATGGCAACAATTACGACTACATCTTCTCTACTAAACAAATAAGGCACATACCAAAACGAAGTTAACAAATAATTTCTCCCACAACAAACGCTATCAACGCCACAAAAGAAAGAAAGACAACTAGGGCAACGAAGGAATCTAAATCAACTCTACTGAAACGAAAAAAGCTCTACGAGTAGGGACACTAGAGATCTATCGAAGCGGTCATAATAATCACAACGTCACGAAATGCAACTGTAACTTACTGCAATGACGCAAGAAGAGCAACTTCATTAAATCAAGGGATGAGCGCAACAAACGCTACTTGGGCAACCAAATGAACAACGCTACCACAACAACAATCATGCCATCAATAACGGGATCAAAGCTACTATGGCCGCTAAGCCAAGAATTACGACTACATCATTTCTACCAAACAAACAACGCATACACTAAAACAAAGGCAACAACTAATTTCTCCAACAACGAAGGCTACTAACGCCACAAAACAAACAAACACATAAGTGAACAAATACCAGGCAACTAAATCAACACTACTGAAGCAAAAACAGCTGCCTGAGGAAGGCAAGGGGTCTATCTCTCTTTCCAAAAAGCCTACGGGACTCTTTTAAACAATGGGATTTGTAGGGAATTTTGATGGATTTTTCATTCAACAAATTCTGGATTAAATTAAATGCAAACTACCGCTCCCGCACCCCGCCCTTGGGCTACAAACTTCACTAAAGTCAAGAGGATAGCTCAAAAACAATTACAAAAAATGTGATTTAATGAAAAAAGAAGAGAATAAAGTTAACTGCAATAACTATAGAAATAATTATTTTGGTTTTTTTATATTATTAAAAATCTATTTAAAGTAGGCTAGAAAATAAATAGCTAAAATCACAGCTAATTAAGGCTACGAGAGCTAACTAACACCTACTAAGAAGGCCTACTACTAATTAAGGCCTACCACTAATTAAGGCCTACTACTAATTAAGGCCTACTACTAACACGCTTCAGGTACGTGAAGAACTGCGGCAACTATACTCGCTTCATCTACCAATGCAACTACATCAGCTAAGGTAACTATACCAATGACGGATAAAAAGCACATATAAAGCAACCACACCAACGAAGAAAATAACACTGAAAGTACTGATATTGTGGCGCGCGAAGCGCGACAGTGGTCGCCGCCGGCGGCCCGGGCGCCGAAGGCGCCTCAGCCCTCCGCAGGAGCTAGGAACTCCGAACCCGCGCGCAGCGCGGGTTCGGATTCCTAGTCTATATACATATTCGTTGCAGTCGGATGTGGCGTCATTTCCTTTGTCCCTCTCGCGAACGTTCTTATTGTCTAGACAGTTCGATTGGCAGAACCGCAACATGGGCGAAGTCAAACCGCAGGTGAAAACGTCGCCCAACATTCCGTTCCTCCTCAAAACGTCCTCTTTTTCCAGTCAAGGCTCTGGTCGAGGGGTTATTCGCCAAATTCCTCACCCCACTTTCGGCTTGCCAAGCCCTTTGTTTCCTTTTGTGTTGAGCTCGAAGTCCTTTGTCATTCGATTGTTCTCGCGCTGCTCATGACATCAAAAAATGGGTGTACTTCAAAACCCCATTGAGGGGTTTTCTGACTTTTTAAAAATTCCAATGGAATCTCTATTCGCTTGATATGCATTGGGACCCATTTGGAGAGGGATTCAGGTCCGGAAATTTTCTAGGTGGCTGGAGGGGGGTCGAGTGGAAATTGCACATTTCCCACCCTTCAAATGCCATTTTCCCCAGTTTATTTGCTAAATGTTGTCTTTTGACAGCCTTGCTATATTTAAGGGGTTTCTACCTCAAAATATGAGTTATTTGGAGAGGGATTGGCGCTTCAGGGTGCCACAATTGCAACATTTTCTAATTTTTAGATGTCTTTTTAGCCCTTTCTCGGGGACTCCCCCTTCTCTCAAGAGAAACATCCCCTTTTGTATTTTCAACTACCATCTGAGTTGTCGCGCAAAAAGTTTTTGACATTGTTGCGCAGCATGGAAAATTGCTTTCAAACTGTTGATAGTTTTAAGATTAAAATAGTACTTGAATTGTTCCTTGAGAGGATTAACATTTACGGATATTCTCGACCAGCTTTTAGCAGCAAATGGCCACTAAACCTAGATTGGCTAAGTCTCTTATTAAAGAATAGGCCCTCATGAAATGAGAAGAGGGAAGGAAGAGTAAAATGGTGTGAAATATTGGACGATAACTGGAAATAAGGGATCGGCAACGAATGCGAGCATTCTGTTTTTGACAGAAACCACATGTGCAGAAACTGAAGCTGAAGAAAATCCTTCAAAGAAGACAGGGGCCAGGTCTTGGGCAAAATGTTAAATGTGGACCTCTTCCCTTGCTATTTGAAGCCTAAGAGTACATATAGGGTTCATAGTAACATTACCAAAACAAATGAAAAATGTACAGAAATGAGGCTTTAAATAAGAACCTTTAAGAACCTTTATACCCTGAAATAAATCTAAGAGCCTTTAAAATATAAACCTAATTCAGCCTGGCTCTCAAAAGTAGATTCTTTTATGCGGGGATTTACTGTACACGATCAGTTTCAACTGACAGTTTCAACTGTATACAGAAATTTTTAATGTTGGACGTGTTCAACTATCCACCTTAAATTGAATGTCAGTTATGCTTTAAATCATATTGCAACGCTAAGCCTTGCAGATAGACGAATTGTACTTGGATCAACTATTGCGTAGTGTAAAAGGTTACACAAGGAAATACCAGACGAAACAAGGCTTCAAAAGCAAAACGCGTCGAGCAAACTGAATATTTCATCATAGTTTTGTTTAAGCAGAGCCAAGTTTTGTAGGATGTAGAGTCAAATGATTACAGAGACCACCGTGATGTGGAACAAAGAAGTTTTGAACTCACAACACCTACGTGGGTTCACTTTTGAAGGAAAGATTCAACTCATGCAGATGTTTTTTTGCATTTCAAAAGTTTTGTCGTTTTATTATACAGCAACTACTATTGCTGCAGCTGCACATTCCGAGGTCATTGAGCCACCCCCCCCCCCCCCCCAGTTCATCAATTTAAACTGATCTTGCATGCAGGCAAGACTGATCAGTTAAAACTGATGAAAAAATGTCAAATCAATGAGTTTAACCTTATCAGGTATTTCAGCCTTGTTCTTTCTAGAATAAATGACTCTCGTCAAAGTCATTTTCATCGTTTGAGCGTGTCCGTCTTCCTCCTCCATGTCGTCATGATGAGGATCATCTGAATACATCTGGATAAACCGCCTGTGCAGCTTTTTGGATGGAAGTCTCCTTCAAAGGAATCCAAGGATCATTTCTTTGAGGGTAATATTCTTGTTCCTCCCCCTGTCCAACCCATCATCTGACGATCTTATACAAGCACGGTGAGTTGATGCCCTCTCCATTCTAAAGTTTTCATGGCAAATACGTTGTCAGGCCCATTTTCCTCATCGGACATCAATTCATTCCAAATACCTTGCTACATACGCTGCTCTTCACATCCAGATATATATTTTGAAGGATTGAGAAATAGCTGAAGATAAAATAAATGTAATGACTCAAATCTATCGAAATGAGCTTAGCGCAAAATAAATAAACCAAAAGTTGTCTATCGAGGTAACTGCTGATTATTACTATATATTTAAGCGGCTTTAAAGGTACTACGTATGCCTCTATATCCGAATATCAAAGTAATCCCCTCTTAAAATCACAATGAACTGAGAGACATCAGAAATTGACGTTGTTAAGCACTGATTAAGTTGACGTTATCAATCATCGTTAAGTTGCTTTTCTTTCAACTCAGCTTGGGCCACATTTCTCTTTTAGATCTTTTTGTCCCTTCAGCCACCTGCTTGGCTTCTTTTCCCTCGTTTTCCCCTGAATATGCATATGAATATGTACAAATGTATCTATTTTCCCTTATAACTCACTTTGGCACTGGGGATCACTGGAAGTACAAAGTGTCTTAACATTAAATGTGACAATAACTCCAGATGTCTTTAGAATTCTTAAATTAGAAAAAACATGTCTTATTGATTCAGGCCATGACAGTCAGCTAGAGACAAGTAAAGAGCAACACCGTGTAATGATTTACCAGAAAATCTATCAGAATAAAGAACAGGGCCTTGGCATTTGAAAGTGCGTAATGTCACTGCTAGCAGCGAAGCAGTTTAGAAGCATTGACCCAAACCATCACATTTAATTATATATCCTACCATTGAAAGGATCTTAACAGTTTAACTTGATAAAATTACAATTTAACCTCAAATTGAAACAATAGACTTTGAGCAAAGATATTGAGTTGATTTCTGTCATCAAAACTGGAGCTACTTTCCAAATAAAAAAATTTTGCCAAAGGACTTTTAATACCAATAAAGAACCAATAGCCTAATAGCTAAATAAATGAATGAACTAACAGCAAAGACATTTGGCAGATTATTATCATCCAAATTATATCCATTTTGGCAGGAAAAGTTTTGCAAGGGGCTTATGTATTCAACAAATCAACCAGCAAAGAGGAAAGGAATGTCAGTTTTGCCACAACAGGGTCTTTCTAAGTGTGTGGCTTCACTTTAGCTAGGACTATCACGCACTAAGGAAAGCCATCCAAACTTGACACCCTTTCTTGGAAGTCCCAAAATACATATTTTTCAAAGTAGTTGGATGATATGTACAACCATAATAGACCAGACGGTGGTTGAGGTAGGTGCCACTTCAAGGCGGAGAAATTTATATCACTATTTTCAGGTGCCTACTCACGTGAGTATATGGAAAAGTGACGGTGAACGGGGATCTGCTGGGGTTTGAGGGGTGAAAACGGGGGTTCAAATAGTACCACTTTGACCAGAAGCCTCTGCAGAGGAGAAATAGCATTATCAGCTTTGTCAGGAAGAGAAATGATTTCTTTCCTCGACTATGAATGAAATGGCATTGCCAATGAGTTGATAATGTTGATTATTGATTTCAACACCAACATGATTATTGTCACGTGACCAAAACTCACCTTTTACCTTATATGGCAATTATCAGTAAACTTGAAGTTTCAAGCTTCTTAGCGTTGCAAACTGGACGCAAACAGCATTTTATAGTTGTTTGTGACCTGCAACAGTATTTAAAACAGTTTATGAGGGAAATATATACCTATACTATTAAGATTGGAACTCTGTAGATGCCAATGGCTCTGAAAATATGAACAACATCGAAATGGATGGCATATTTCATGCTGTCAATCGTATTGCGGTAACTACAGGTAAATCAATTCTTCCAAACAGCAGAGAATATTTCCCCAAATAAGAAGACTTTTCTTGGTACCAAACGATGTTGGTTTCAACTGACTTGCCCCCTCAGTTATCGAATCACTAGAAAATTATACCTAATCATCCACTTCAGTATCTTCTCGTCACTCTCTTCGTCATCATCAAGGACCAATTCGTTATCCGTTTGCACCAGAGCTTCCTCGATTTCATTTGGGAACATCTTTTCAATCAACTTCATCTCCAATCTAGCGTCCCAGCCTTGTTGGCGAAGATCTGGTCATTCCATCAATGCAATCGCTGGTCCGTTCGGATCCATATTCTTGTTACAACATTTAGCACGCAAGATGTGCAGTCTCCAAGATGAATGTCATGATGGCAGCAAAGATATGTCCATTACTCCGATGGATGCCTCTTCAAGTGCACGTTTCCAGAGCATAGCTATTTTGATATTTACCTCTTTTTGGTTAATCGACGGTGAATCCTTGCTTTCAGAAGATGAAAACGTCAACTTTGAGCAATGGTTGTCCTTTAAAAAGTATACTTCTGTGCAGCGTAGAACATTCGTTATTTTGAAACGATTTTTTCAACTGTTTCCAGTATTAATTCAATAACCCGCCGCTTTTTCTCCGTTCTTCAAGAAATCAGTGAAGTTTTGAGGTACTGAGCATCCCCTCTTGCTTCTTTCACCTAATTTGATCAAATTATCTTGATAAGTATCTGCAATGATATCAGCTCCATTATACCTTCTTGGTAGTGACTTTAGGAACTTCTACAGGGTGTCCCAACAAAATTGTGCCCCGTTTGCCTAAAGATTGCAACAAAAGGGCAACAGATTCTCGCCAAACTTTCATACGATGTTGCTTTTCAGATCGCTGGTATCTGTTTCCTTCAATGCATTTAGCCTAGGTGCTCGACATGACTGTTAGCTACTTTCCGGGGTGTATTTTGAATAGCTTCAAATTACTTTTTAGGGAGGGGGCTGTGGAAGTCAACTTCTTTTCTCGATGCGGTATTCCTTAAAGTCTTTGAATGCTTTTTTGCCCTTCTTTGCGCAGTTGTTTTCCTCCTCTTCAATTGATGGAGAAAACAAGCGGTGGCTGATCGAATTAATATTCAGTGACTGGTCCAATAGTCCAAGCGGTGACGATTGATCAAATTGACCAGATCTTCGCCAACAAGGCTGGGACGCTAGATTGGATATGAAGTTGATTGAAAAGATGTTCCCAAATGAAATCGAGGAAGCTCTGGTGCAAGCGGATAACGAATTGGTCCTTGATGATGACGAAGAGAGTGACGAGAAGATACTGAAGTGGATGATTAAGGTATAATTTTCTAGTGATTCGATAACTGAGGGGGTAAGTCAGTTGAAACCAACAGCGTTTGGTACCAAGAAAAGTCTTCTTATTTGGGGAAATATTCTCTGCTATTTGGAAGAATTGATTACCTGTAGTTACCGCAATCCGATTGACAACATGAAACATCCATTTCGATGTTGTTCATATTTTCAGAGCCATTGGCATCTACAGAGTTCCAATCTTAATATTATAGGTATATATTTCCCTCATAAACTGTTTTAAATACTGTTGCAGGTCACAAACAACTATAAAATGCTGTTTGCGTCCAGTTTGCAACGCTACTAATAAGCTTGAAACTTCAAGTTTACTGATAATTGCCATATAAGGTAAAGGGTGAGTTTTGGTCACGTGACAATAATCATGTTGGTGTTGAAATCAATAATCAACATTATCAACTCATTGGCAATGCCATTTCTTCATAGTCGAGGAAAGAAGGCATTTCTCTTCCTGGCAAAGCTGATAATGCTATTTTTCCTCCGCAGAGGCTTCTGGTCAAAGTGGTACTATTTGAACCCCCGTTTTTACCCCTCAAACCCCAGCAGATCCCCGTTCACCGTCACTTTTCCATATACTCACGCGAGTAGGCACCTGAACATAGTGATATAAATTTCGCCGCCTTGAAGTGGCACCTAGGCCTACCTCAACCACCGTCTGGTCTAAAATACATATTTTTCAAAGTAGTTTGATGATATGTACAACCATATGTCATTGCTTGGCAGTACGGAAACCATAAATTGATTTGTACACTGTGGAACTGAATAGTATGATGACTAAGGACTTGTATTACCAATAAATAACCAATAACCTAGCTGAATAAAAGAATGAACAGAGAACAGAGAGCATTTGGCAGATTAATCATCAAAATTAGAACCATTTTTGCAGGAAAAGTTTTTCAACTTTACTTTCTTGGCTTCTGCTTAAATAAAATATGCCTATCCTAGACCTATGTTAAATAAATTGACAATAACAATAATAGTTGATATGCATCAATTATTGTTTTATTAAATAAAGCTTCAATAGCCACTTAACTGTTCATCATGTACACTGCCAAAAACTCAAGTTTTGGATTTTCACCCACCAACTAAAAGGAATCACCTTCTCTTGTACTTGATTGTTTGTTGCCAATGTTGAAAGGGTATTGGTGATCTTGGTGCACCTTCACAAAATTTATAAAATATTTTGGTTGCACAAGCTGCTGCTTTCTGATAACTTGTTTATCATCAATGTGAACTAGGATAGTAGACTAGCTACACTAGTCCCTTGATTTCGCTGTTGTTGTTGTTGCTGATGGCCAGCTCAATGAGGGACTAGTTGCCAGAGAGTGTCTCAAATCGGAATTTTCAGAACGAAAAACCTGATTGTAATCTGATTGGAGCGTTTCGGCTTAAACAATAGAAAATTTTTTTGTAGCCAATCAACTTTTCCTCTCTTTACTTATTTTTACTGGAAAACCTCCCTTTGAAGTAGAGGCCTGTTTGGTCTGAGTTTTTCAAGAATGGCGACCGGCGCTGTCGTCGCAGCTTGATCGACCTGCAGAGCAGAAGCAAATGAAGCTGAAGGAATTTAGCTAGCCATTTGGCATGATGAAGTGGGCACTGGGAAGAGATATTTGTTTGTGCTCTAACAAGAAATGGCAAAATGTAATGCTGTTGTGATACTTGAGAGGCATTTTCAAGACAGCAGTGAGTGTCAGTCTGTAAGTACACTGCAGTGTAGTGTAGGCCTACTGTAAGTTCAGGTTAGTGATTTTTTCGTTTACATTTGGCTCGTGTATTTCAATTTCAGGGCCTCCGATGACTTGGGGACCGGGGGGCCGGGAGGCCACGCCCCCCCACATGTTTGCAAATCATGCCGTTTTGAAAGGCAGCTCATCATCATGTTATTGTGTTGTGGTAATTTTTTGTATCAAGTTTGGCCTGCCCCCCCCCCCCACTTTTCTGATCTCGTCGGGGGCCTTGAATTTCTAATATTATCTAACTGCAAGCATGTTACTTGGCAATGTTGGGCTGTTGTACTTTATCACCTTAACAGTTGTTTTGGTTTGAATGCATTTGATCTGCCAAATAAAACAATCTTAGATATTTTAGAAGTTTAGAATCTTTATAAGTTCCATATGTGATCCAACCCCCCCCCCCCCCCCCCCCCCCCCCGTGTTTGGATCACATACGAAAAGGAAAGGGTGATATAATTTTTTGCTTGTGATTTAACAAGTACTTGTTACTTTATCACATTGATGTTGATGTTCTTAATTCATAGGGGTTTGTTTAACGCAAGATATCTGCTTCATTATTATCAGACCTCGCATCAGTATGCATTTAGGTGGCACTTTTCTTGGAGAGAGTTTGTCTATCTGATGCAGCAAATCACTTGGAGCAAATATAAAGAACAGTTCCCTTGAAAATTCCTTGTACTTCAGTCCTTCAGATACCACTTCTGATTGCTAATGATAATGTATAATGATGATGAAATGTCTAATCTTGTCAAGTCTTTGGTTCCTTCCTTTATCTTTGGTCACTCTGAACTTTGGTCACTTTATCTTTGGTCACTTTGATAAGGGGGGGGGGGGGCTCTCTCCTCGATTAGTTTACCTATTGAGAGAGCTCCTCCTTTAAATAATTCTCTCCGTGGTGAATTTATATATATATGAAACTGAAACTCCTCTGAAATTTCAAATTTATGTTCACTGTCCATGTTTCATTTTGTCAGAGTCATAAACTGTCTAAAATTCTTTCAAATTCACATGAATGAAACTTGGTATCAATGTGTTGTTTTCTTGAGTCATATTTTGATGATTACTGATCACAGCAGCAACAACAACCAAAATACTAATTCCGTGGTCCGCGTTTTACGCATGTAGCGCTTATGAAAACGAGGCTATCAAGTTATTCCGATTTCAGACACTGTTTGGCAACAAGTCTCTGTATTAGCGACAAATCAGTTCTAAGGAGCATACAGAGATTGTGTAGCCAGTCTACTAGGATAGGTGTATAAAAAGTAAACAGTAGCAGCTAGGCCTATTTAGGCCTGCTGGAGGAGACAAGCCAGCATCACCACCAACCACACGACGACACAACAACAAGAAGGACGTTTTATATAAATAGCTCATTACAGCAATTACAGTGTACCTCCACCTCTTCAATTGCTGTCAAAGTCTTTGTGTTTTGGCTTGTAATCTTTGGCCCCCCTCCCATCAATCGTTTGCTTTGCTGCAACCAACTCCACTGCAAGAATTTTGATCTTCGGTCCCTTGCTGCCCTGCGTTCTTACAAATCGAAGAACGCTGGGAAAAAGGTAGACTTATTACAGTTCGTCCCTAGTTTTCGCTCGCTATTGAGTTGAATTACTAATTGAATTGAATGGAATCGCTCTCTCAAACAGGGACTCATAATCAAACTAACTCAAAATCAGGACAAAAACTCGTTTTCACGTCAAGTTCCTGACGTTACAATCAGATTGCAGCATTCGGGGCTGCTCGGCTGTGATTGGCTTATTTAAATTTCCCGCGTAAATTTTTATAGTTTTCGGTAAAATTTTCGGTAGTTTTTGGAATTATCGGTGCCCTTGGTCGCCCTGTCAATAAGACAGCGCTTCGCGTTGCTTTTTGCCAAAATGGAGGTTGTTATCATCGCAGCTACGGACAGAATAAAGGTGATCTCAAAAGGCACTGTACGAAAGAGTTTTGAAGGGAAAGGATGCATTTGTTTGTTTGCCAACTTGCTGTCAGTGGCGGACTGGCCCACCGGCCCACCGGCCGGCCGCTGGGCCCCCCTTAAAATCTTGTAAAAAGGGCCCCCTTTTTACTGGAAAAGGGCCCCTTTGGCAAAATAAGGAACTTCTGTAGTAGTTTTACATTTTGAATAATGGACATCTCACTTCACATTTGAATCCTTCCGTGTTAGTGTACTTGTTCAAAGAAATGAATATAGTCAGAGAGTGAAGATACGGATGGCGAAGAAAGGAGCACCGTTGCAGAAAAAGTAAAGGTCCCCTCCACTTCTGTAAAAAAAAATGGTTCTCGAGATCAGTGGCGTGGCCACGGGGGAGGGGGCAATTGCCACTCCCCCCATTTTTGTCGAAAGGTGGTCCTCGAGATTCCTCTAAAACCAAAGAGAAAATAGCTGGGTATAGGTTGGGAAAGAATTTTCTGAGAAATGTCAAATCTTGGCACTGGCAAGCATCATATTGGGAGATGCATTCTAAGCCAAAGTAAAGGACCTTTCTTCAAACAATTTTCCAAGTGCTCTGATTCATAGGATAACTGTCACAAAACGATCAAGGTTTCCTTATCGCTAAAGGCAAGCATTATATTAGGAGATGCATTCTAAGCCAAAGTAAAGGACCTTTCTTCAAAAATTTTTCTCGTGCTCTGATTCATAGGATCACTGTCACAAAGCGATCAAGGTCTCCTTGTCGCTAAAGGCAAGCATGCTATTGGGAAATGCATTCTAAGCCAAAGTAAAGGGCGTAGCCACAAAAATTTTCTTTGGGGATTCGCCCTCCGACCCCCTCATTGTACTGCATACCCCCACTTAATTTACCTTGGCCACGCATTTTCAAAGAAAGTGACTTTAGCTTTGCTATTGGTAAGAAATCAAGGAACTGCGACGAATTTTGCTCATATGACCGCACCCGCACCATTTAGACCACACCCACTTAGGGCCCCCTTAACTTATCCATGGCCGGTGAAAAAATCAGAGCCAGTCCGCCACTGCCGAAGAACATTCTAGAAAACATTGCAAAGTTCCCCTGAAGATAACGCCAGAAAACTCGCGCATTTTAAGATAAAGAATAACCGAAACTTGATGAAACGTTTATGCTTTGTTAACCATAGTATTGACAGCAGAAATATTAATGATTGAAATGATTACAAAATAGCTAGTGCAGGTTTTTTGCGTAAAACAGTCTCACAATAGGTTGCAGAAGGCTTCAGCAAAAAGTTTCTGAAATATACCTTGGGTTCCTTTAGCAATCAAAACAATCATGATTGTATTGTTTTAGATTTATCATTGTTTCATTTGAAAGAAATTAGATCCCACTGGCTGGCTGAATTTGACGAAATCTTTATTGTTTTGATTGTAACGCAAGTTTGTCTGGTTCACTCATTCCGAAAAAGTTTGAAGGCGTGGAAAAGTCACATGACCTCCATCACAGCTAGGAAGTGTCCCTGCGGCACGAACAATCAATCGAATCAATCAATCAATCAATCGACCGACCAAGTCTCGGTCAAATTCTCGTACATTAGTTTTGTCCTCGTTTTCACATAGCTTTTTTATGAGTCGTAGATTGAGCGAAAGGGTTAAAATCAAAATATAATTAAAGGCCCCCATTAGCCATGTTTGAAGAACGAGGTCATGCACGTAGCTTGCCTCAAATGAAAGAATATTTTTATTCGCAATTGTAACTGTTTAATGCACGATTTAGTTTATATTGAAACGGCAGTAGCCCAATAAAAGCCCACTTGATGAAGCAGACCAGATTTCTTGATATGCATCAGAACTATTACATTAGATGTAGCGAAACCAGAGATGTAGGAACCGGGAGTACTGGGGGAACGTGACCCCCCAGATTTTGCAACAAACCAAAAGTGCCCTTTTTGTCATAGGATATGCCCCCTTTGAGGAACGATGCGGACAGAAAGTCGTGTAATTTTGTTATCATTTACTTCATGATTTAGTTATGCTTACTTCTCACTTTGTTTCATTGTGAAGGAAAACGGATGTTTCGATTGTGTGCACAAATAATGCCCATTGTTACAACATTCCTGATTCCTATGTACCTATCTATATGTCTATATAGGTCTATTCCTTCCAGTTGGAGCAAAAGCCCCTGCATAATGTTTTCATTCTTCAAACATAAAAATTGTTTAGATTGTGTGTGCTAGCAATGTCAGTTGTTACAACATTGCTGATTCCTATCTATCTATATTTCAAAGATAACCAGAGACGTAGGAACCGGGAACACTGGGGGCAAGTGCCCCCCAAGATTTTGCAACAAACCAAAAAGTGCGCTTTTTGTCTCAGGATGTGCCCCTTTTCAAGACTGATGCGAAACTGGTTTAATTTTTTTCTTTGTGATTTAGTTATGTTTACTCCTCTCTTCGTTTTATTGCGAAGGAAATCGGATATCTATCAGGATTCACAATATATTCATGTTTGATCTTCAATGTATCACATTCTTTGCCTTGAAATGCCGTGCCCCTACAAGCTTTAGATGCTTCCTACGGCAATGAGCGAAACTAAAGAACTGACAAATTTTCACTTTCTCCTGACATGAGTTGTCACTATAACAGTGCCACACTTGTTTCTCCTTCCTACTGCCCTGAGTGAAAGTAAAGAAAAGCCGACGATATTGACAATGTGTTTACTTTATCCCGACTCGACAAGAATTGCCACAACAACAGTGCCATACTTGTTTCTTGATGGGTTGGTAGGTTCCCTTGTTAAAAGTTATCGATATTGAAGATTTCAAACAGTAAGGGCAGTGTGCCAGGTCAAAGAGGTCAAATTTTGAAGATTGCTATGTAATGAGCTGGCAGCTGGATTAATGTTAGGAGCAAGTAGTAATTAGACTTAATGAGGAAATGTCAATTGGCAACTACGCCAAAATTCATTGTTGGCCCAAATATATCAGAATTGTTTTGATTGTATACATTAACAATGCCTATAAATATCTCACATGCTTCGCTGATTCTTTCCATTGTGTGCACAAATAATGCCCATTGTTACAACATTCCTGATTCCTATGTACCTATATGTCTATATGTCTATATGTCTATATATATAGGTGTATTCCTTCCGGTTGGAGCAAAAGCCCCTGCATAATGTTTTCATTCTTCAAACATTTGAAGAATGAGATCATGCACATAGCGTGCCTCAAAGCAATAGAATATCTATTTGTAATTGCAATGCACGATTTAGTTCATATCGAAATGGCTGTAGCCTAATAACGAGCCCACTTGATGAAGCAGACCAGATTTCTTGATATGCATCAAAACTATTACATTAGATGTAGCGAGAGTCCAAAGACGTAGGGAAACGGAGGCACTGGTGGCCCGTGCCCCCAAGATTTTGCAACAGACCAAAAGGTGTCCTTCTTGTCTCAGGATGTGCCCCTTTTAAAGACCAATGCGGACAGAAAGTTGTTTAATTTTGTTATTATTTACTTCGTGATTTGGTTATGTTTACTTCTCACTTTGTTTCATTGTGAAGGAAATCGGATATCTATCAGCACTCGTACTATTTTGTTCTATATAACACATTTTTCCCGTCAAAAATCTGTTGTATATTACAGTGCCATTCTTGGGCGTGCCCCTCCAAGTTTACAATGCTTCCTACTGCCCAGAGTGAAACTAAAGGATGGCCGCCAATACTGACAAATTGTTTACTTTATCCTGACAAGAGTTGCCACTATAACAGTGCCATATTTGTTTCTTGATAGTATTATATGGGTTTGTTGGTTCCCTTGGAAACAGTTATCCATATCGAAGATTTCAAACAGTAAGGGCAGTGTGCCAGGTCAAAGAGGTCAAATTTTGAAAATTGCCTTGTAATGAGTTGCCAGCTGGATTAATGTTAGGAGCAAGTAGTGATCAGCCTTAATGAGGAAATGTGAATTGGCAACTTCGCCAAAGTTCATTGTTGGCCCAAATATATCAGAATTGTTTTGATTGTATGCATTAACAATGCCTAAAAATACCTCAGATGATTCGCTGATTGTTTCGATTGTGTGCAAAAATAATGTCCATTGTTACAACATTCCTGATTCCTTTGTACCTATATGTCTATATAGGTGTATTCCTTCCGGTTGGAGAAAAAGCCCCTGCATAATGTTTTCATTCTTCAAACATAAATTAAAGGCCCCCATTAGCCATGTTTGAAGAATGAGATCATGCTGGTAATTTTCTTGATAAAGTGCTAAATTTACATTTACAATTAAACCTTTTAATGTACGATTTACAGCACATGGGTTGCTTATTTCTTTAACAACAGGCATCCATATTGAAGATTTCTAGCAGCAAGGGAACTTTGCCAGGTCAAAAAGGTCACATTTTGAGAATCGCTTTTTAATGAGTTGGCAGCTCGATTGATGAATTCATTAACAGCTAGAGTTTGTTAGGTGAACCCAGTAATTAACCACAGCGAGGAAATATCAATTGGCAGCTCACCCAAATTCGATTGTTAGCCAAGATATCTACAAATTGTTGTTTCAATTGCGTGCATAAAGAATGCCCGTTGCAACATTCCTGATTCCTATCTATCTAGGTTGGTGGGTATATGGGTCTATTCCTTCCGGTTTGATCGAGACCCCTTCCATCATGTTTTCGTTCTTCAAAGATAACAAGCTGAAATACAGTTGCAACTTTTTTTCCACATTTGAATGTTTCTCTCTTTTCAGTTATAAGCAATTAGCTTATCTTTGTTCAAAGTTTTCAATCATATCGCATGATATGCAAATGTCAGAATCGTTAATAGCAAGCACACATCAACGATATGTTGAAATGCCGTATTTTTCGAAAAAATCGGACAAAAAGCGAACTCCTTCGTACGCCTCAACATCGACACTGACACTGAATATGTTCGATGGTCTCAAGACAAGAGTTCTTTCGCTAGCATTTCCTGGCTGTACCATATTCTGATTACATTTATTTTCCAATGTCATGCTTTTCCTATGAATTTACGAGCATGGGTGTTTTATTAAGCAACCAGTTACCTCCACCAGATTTATATACTCGATTTGTGCACTCTGTGCCCGTTCTCGGTCGTTCTTGTAGAGCAATCTGTATTACCCGTTCTCGATCGTTCTTGCAGAGCAACCTGGATAGTTCAGGCACCTTGCTAGAGTACCAGGATCAAATTTAATAAGTTGGTGGCTAGCTTAAAAGGTCCATTAGCATTCTAAGCTAGTTAGGACATTTAGTATATTGCCCTTGAAAATCAGCACACGTCAGCAAAGAGGACCAGCAACGCATGCTCTTGGCCAAGACAGCTAAATCAGTAATTGAATGAACAAAAATTCACATAGGACGCATGCGTGCATAATCTCTACATTAGCATTTAATGGCATTCCATCTTTTGTTACAAAAATTCCTTTGTTTTCCAGGGGACTTTACGGGGGGTAACCATGCCAAAACATTTTAATCGCCGTACTGAATCTCACAAAGTTGACCCCACATCACACATTTTCTGGCAAATGTCGATCTTAACGGTCTTAAGCATAGAAAATTGCTCGAAAATCGATCAAAGTTTGTGAGCCACGGAGGTAATGTTGTCTGCTCAAACACCCCTCCATAATGTTTTCATTCTTCAAACATAAAAACGAGCGAAATTTACGACGAATTGTAATCAGTCTAGGAAAAAGGTGCCCACTTCATGCCATCCATCAGAAGGACCTGCCTACGTCACAGTATACGAAAACCCGAAAACGACAAAACGCACGAAAACGACCAAATTCGTCACATGTCACATGTATGTTCAAGTTTAGGCGGGAAGCGGCCATCTTCTTTCTATCTTTTTGGAGTGTTTGGAGTGAGAAAGAAAAATGGAGGTGGGATGTAAGCTCAGTGAGAGTTGTTTCTCATTTGATAGTATTGATGAAGCCATTGCTGCTGTCGAAGATTACAAAGAGCGAGAGACTGCAAGTTTTTCAGTATTCAAAGTAGAGAAAAACGTTGGAAATTCAGGTAATTAAAAATTTGGCCTAAGTTAGTGTTATGTAAAAGGCCTACCTACACTACACTAGCCTTAGCACTAGCACTGGCAGGCCTACAACTTTTACCGAACTCAAAGGCCTCATGTCGAGCCTGATTGGTACTTGCTTAGCTGATTTTACTTTTGTCCCCAACAGAAAGTCTTGAGATGAAGCTGGAGCTACTTTCATAAATATTTTGAATGGTTGTGTTGAAACGTTACAACCAGACATCAACAAGTCTTGTCTATCAAAATTACAACCTAAAAATGTGAACCATAGCCCCCCTCCCCCTTGAAGTCATGGGTACATCGCTGATTAGGGTAGGATGATCAAATTACTTTCAAAACTTGCATTTTTATTCATCAACTCCTTGGGTACCAGTTTACAGTCTTTGAATTTGATGCGGGGGAGCTCATTCCAAAGTATATTTTGGCACACCTGAAGGTTTGGGGCTACTAAGATTGGGTAGGAAATAATGAATTAATTTGTTGCAGCTGGGGCTTTTACAGAGTTATGGCGCGAGTATGACTGGAAGCAGTCAAACTGGTGTTGGGAACATCTTCCCCACGCACTACAAAGAATGCAAACTGGCTTGGGTATATACCTTGATTGATTAAAATTCATTTTTTGGGCAGAATTATGCAAAGATCTGTCATGGATTTACTTTTCATACCTTCCTCTATGTACCAAAAAATCTTCTTGTTGCGTGTAGTGCAATTGTACAATGATAAACAAGTAAATAAAGTAAAATATAAGCACTTTGATGCGAATTGAAATAAGCACGACGTTTCGAGCATAGCCCGTTATCAAGCAAAGAAATATTAGTAGAACCGACACTAATCAAGCTAAAAGAACGGCAGATTCGAAGGATAAGAATAGTAATCAAGGGAATCGATGTGACGTAAAGAGGACTGAGAATAAGAAAGAGATGTAGGAATAAAATTGTGATAAATAGAATTTTATTGGAGATATGTAAATTGTTTGTTGAGTCCTGAAGGGTACAATGTTCCAAGTTTAAAAATGACTTCCTCTATGGTCTTCCTCTATGTAGCCACTCTTTCTTAATTATTGCAAACAACACATCCCTGCCCTGCATTACTTTGGTTAGGTATTTCATTCAAATAGCTTGATGATGAAATTTCAGTGCCTGTTAAGGTTTGTAGAATAATAACTAATTGTCTCAAAACTACAACCTGAGCACCTCATATTATAACAGGCCCACCAATAATTTACTACTGTAACATTTGTTCCTTTCTCGCTGAATAGGGCTCTGAGGGTTATAAGTTTATGGAAAATAAGATCAAATGAAGTGAAGATTTGTATGGCATGGAAGTTATCAGAGTTATCAAGCTGTAAAATAATGTATATTTCATACAACTACAGTAAAAACGAATCTATTTCTAATTGCTTCATTAGTTCTGTTTTCAAGATTTCTCAAGATAAGTCATCATCCGCTGGTCCTTTGATGGCTCATTCTTCAAAACAAGGGTGTTTTCCAATGATCTAAAGGGTGTGGTTGTAAAATGATTTCCCGTGGGCAAGCCCCATCCCATTTTGCTCGCTTCACTTGCATCTGGCTTCAGCCCTCAGAATATGAATTTCATTCCAAAGTTCTTAAAGTATGTTTACTTGGACTTCTTATTCTTTTACAAATGTATTCCAATATTTAATTCGAGGTATCAAAGATAAAAAACATGAAGTTCTGTGGAAGGACAATA
This sequence comes from Aurelia coerulea, assembly GCA_039566865.1. Lineage (NCBI taxonomy): Eukaryota > Metazoa > Cnidaria > Scyphozoa > Semaeostomeae > Ulmaridae > Aurelia > Aurelia coerulea. The sequence continues at coordinate 19,981,510 of CM076945.1, forward strand.
ACATGCCTTTTGATGGTATTCCTTGTATGATTTTATCAAGGAAAGAGTTTGACTGCCAGCATGGTTGTGACCGCAAAGCTGCACAAAAGCGAAAATACGAAGAATCCAAAAAGCAGGTAGACACTCAATTTTCTTTATCAGAAACCAAGGTCCAGGGCTCATAAATAGTTTCTTAAACTTACTTTAGGAGCCATTCGCTACCAAAAGTCACTGATGAGTTCCTTATATTTTTTATTTTGGAGAAGGGCACTCAGCTTACTGAATATGATCTCAAAACAAGTAATAACATACTGTAATTCGCAATCTAACAAAGTCAAAATAACAGTTGCTGCAGTATAACTTAAGTGATAAACATCTTGCGAATTATAAGGATTTCTTAGCTTTTTCAATTCAATTGGGTAGTTTCTTAGATTTTGAAAAATTGAGCCTACCATTTCTTGTTGCTTGTTTCTTATATGAGGAGAAGATTTTACTGTATATATGAAGTGCCGTGTGTAATGAGGCTTGATATTTGATTGTTTGTGTTAATTTATCAGCAATACCTTCAGTGGGGATTTTAGAACCTAGTTTTCAATTCATATTTAGAATCCATAAAATTATAAGAAAGGTTTTCCTCCAGTTTAACATTTCCTGGCAAGTCATCCCTCACCCCCTCATTTACAATTTTTTTAGATAAAATTTCTGATCTTGGAAACAATGATATTGTATTTGTATATAATTTAACCCTATTTTAACGGGGTAAAAAAAAGTGATTTTCTACCGGGGGGGGGGCGTTTTTCGCCCCCCTGTTTTTCTCTGCAAGTATAACAGCTATGACAATGAAACTTGCACTGTGTCATAATTGAACAAAGGAGAATCTAAAAATAGCACCAATCAATCAATAGTCACGTGATTGGTTGCTAGGCAACCAAAAACAATGCAAATTTTGACAAAATCGAGCTATTTGCAGAAAAGGGCCCATTATTAGCAAATAGCTAGATAAAATTGGCAAAAAACCATCCAAATACCTGCTTGATATAATTAATTTGTAGTTTCATATGGTTTCCTACGGATATTTGTGGTTTCTAATAAATTAACTAATTAAATAATGAAAATTTGATTCAATGCGAAATTGTTAGCTCAATAATTATGATTTAAAACCATTAATTTCGCATATTATTGGTGAAATCAAGTACCTTCGTCGATATTTGAGGTAATTCCATCAGTTTTGCATGAAAAATTAATCATTCATTAGGAATATGACGTCATAAAGATTGATGACGTCATAGAAATAATAAACTGCTGATGTCAGCAAATATGAATAAATTATATATCAAATGAAAGTACTCATCAAGACAAATCGAATGGTATATATATTGTTGAGATTTAGTAACAAAGGAAGAAATTAGAGCCGTTTTAAAGAATTTCTTTGTGACCACTCTCCAAATATGGGCATGTGGTGGTCACGTGGTCAAACAATAGGTATTGAAATTTCTATTTTCTGATTGCCAACTAAATTTTAGGAAAAGTCAAAGAGTTTCAGCATTGTAGGTGACATCGTTTGGGAGCTATTAAAAAAAATCCGATAGGGGGGGCGAAAAACGCCCCCCCCCGGTTAAAATAGGGTTAATGATATGAAAAGGCGAATGCACGAAACTTATTCTTGTAACAACTCTTTGCAGAATACCACAGACCACATGCAAACAAAGCCGAGACGGATGATAGCCTGAAAAGTTTCTTATCTGTTTGATACAATAAATTTCTAGTGTCTGAGTTTCTGATTTGACAAGTCATTGCTTCATATCTCTGCAGTGACTGCTGCTAGATCTTACTAGTATACAGTACAGGCCACCACAAGACCGCTCAATGATCCGCAAGAATTTTCCACATAAATTCTTTCAAGAATCTTAAAGGAGTGTGAAAAAATTTGGCGATTCATTGATCTCTATAAAATTGTTAAAAGAACACCACCAATGTACACTGACCTGTGCTGTAAATTTATGAGGCCAAAAGATGAGGCAAGTAAGCAGAAAACTACACAGTATTTTATGTTTGAGACATTATCATATCAAGACATGATATTCGCATTTTGCACGTAAGCAAAATGGTGATAGTTCATATCTGAAACAGAGCACTTTTAAGTTCTCTTCAACAAAAGCCAGATACCCCCTTATTGTGCTTTCACAAGACAATGACGGGAATTTTGTTCAGTTGCAATGAGCATGTGGACCAATACACGAAAAGGCCAATAAGCAAACATCAATGGCAGCTGCTTTCTCCTGATAATGCAGCCACCATTTTATAGATCCAAGCAGCACCTCTTCAGGATAAATTGATGTGTGATTCCTTTATTAACATAGTTCTTTGCTAAGAGTTCCCATTGATGGTTGCATAGACTGATGTCATTTGGTAGAACAGATGTGTTCTTTTGTCGGATAACCTAAGATAAAAATAAAGATGAGTCATTATTAAAGGTTAGCCCATCTTGTCATACTGTAATTAAATCCAGAAGAACTGAGGAAAAGCATACATAAAAATACTGCAATGACAGAAAAAGCATACCAAGATTCATTGAAATTTGGCTGCAAAGCAAAAATTCACATGAAAGAAATTGTGAAGTTTCCTGATTTTAAGGCAAGGATTAATCAGAAGTAGCTTTTGAATACTGTATATTGACAATTAAATATTTTTCTTCAATTGACATGCATGATTGTGTCAGGACATTGAATCAATTACAATATGGACCTTGTATACAGTACATCAAATTCTTTATTACCAAGAGTTCTTGCTAAAAATTATTAATGCTTCCATAATACTCAATAATTCTCGTCAGGTTATCGCAAATTTTTAAAGAACATTGTTTGTATTGATGCACAAAGTCAACTGTAACATTAAGTATCTTTGAAAATTCCTGTCGCAAAAGAAATTGTCGAAAATTCTTTTTAGAATCTTGATAGAAGAAAACCGTGTTAAATATGAAGCTTTATGCCAGGATTTCATTCTTTTTATGCTTGTATAACTTTTTACAGTCTGTATTGTATACATTATAAAGATAAACATTTATTAGAAATTTCAGTTTTGTAAAAGGAGAAGTTGCTACAAGTCTTTAGTATTTTAGTCTATTATTAGTGTAATGTTCTAAACTAGGCTGTTTTATTATGGGGTTATTATGATGTAACACTGAAGTGACAGGAGCGCGTCTTTGTATGTGTGTTACTCTTTGTCTATTTGTGGACTCTTCATATGGCGACGAGAATGGAAAGTGTTCAAACATCAAGCACAAGTTGGCTCTTCTGCAGTGACAGAGTCATGAATGCAGCAAGCAGGAAAGTGACTTATTTTTGCTTTTCATTTTGAGTTAGGCCTCACGTCTGCCCGCACGAGGCTTATTCCGCATAGACAAGGTGTATTTTGCGGACCACGGCACTAGTGCCTACAAAGTTTTTGGTATATTCTACGGACCACACCAAAACGCCGGAATACCCCACTTTTCTGTTTTTTTTTTATAAATTTTTTTTCAGAAAAAAATTTCTTACAAGCATGGCCTCTGCAGTAGTGGGTCTTAAAGCGTGCGTAACGGAGTTTAATCCAGATGTGCAACAAGATGCTGGTAGCAATCAAGAACGCCGATGGAAACTCTGGTTAGAAAACCTAGAACTGGTCATGGATTTTGAGAGCATCACTGACGCTGCAGAGGGGCCTTCAAAGAGAAGGGCTGCATTGCTTGCTGTTGGTGGCTCTGAATTACGGGAGCTTTTCGCAACATTGACAGTTGCGGATGCAAAATATTCAACCGCCACAGCTGCTCTCACTGCACATTTCACTGCGAAAAAAAATTTAGCTGCGGAGCGCTACAAATTTTTCTGCACCAAGCTCACCTCCCCAGAGGAATCTCATGATCACTGGGCGACTCGCTTAAGGATCAAAGGTGCTGATTGTGAATTTAATGAGATGGATTTAAATTCTGCAATCACACTGGTGATGACACTGCACACTCACTCCGAAAAATTACAAAGGGAGATAATTGCTCAAGATATGGACTTAAAGAAGGTCCTAGCTACTGCTCGCTCTATTGAGCTTACCAATAGAGAAATTGCCTTCATGAAGCAACACAATATGGAGGCTACAGCCTCACCAACACCTGTCTATGCTGTACAAGGAAAGCACCCTAAGGCAGAACATCTATACAAGTCTAAAGGGAAAACCATTGAGATCTGCCGCTATTGTGGAGAGCGAACACCACACAAAGGGAAATGCAAGGCCATGGGTGCAACCTGTAAGAGCTGCAATAAGAAAAATCATTTTGCTAGTGTTTGTGAGTCAAGAAAATCAACAAAGCCAGGCAAAACGGTTGACACAGAAGAAAAATTTGATGAACATCCAGAGCAAGACAGTTATATCTACAACAATTTTGTGGAAGGACCCAACTGTTCTCAAGCTGGATGCAGTCACTACACCAGTTCATGCTATCCATAGCAAGAAACGATATCCGGATACCATGGTGCAGGTGAAGTTTGATGGGGGCACAAAATTGAAAATGCAAATTGATACAGGTGCAGATGCAAATATCATTGATGAAAGCCTCTACCACCAGCTGCACCCTAAACCAAAACTTAGAAGAACACAAGTCAAGCTCAAGCCGTACAACTCTCCACCCATTCCGGTAAAAGGATCCTTCCAGACACAGCTAACAGCCAATGGAAAGCAGGCCATTGCAACAGTGTATGTTGTTCCAGGATCAGGACAAAAACCCCTCATTGAAAAGTACACTGCTTTTGATCTGAGTCTGCTTAGCATCACTGTGAAAGAATTAACCGCAGACATGCAAGACATGCACCATGTGCTGCAGGAAAGAAAACAGGGAAACAAGAGTGCCAAGGCCACCACTCACGTCACTCAACAGATGTCATATTCAGCTATGGCAGAGCATCTCACCTCTAAAAAGTCTTCCGAACAGCAGCTGGACAGTATCTACAAACATAAGCAAGCTGCAACAGACAGAGTTAGGGCCATCGTTGATCAGTACCCTGGGGTGTTTGAAGGAATTGGCAAACATCGATACAGAGTTGTGAAGTTGTCCGTGGACAAGTCAGTACCTCCAAAAATTCAACCACAGCGCCGAATACCCTTTGCAAAGAGGGAGCAATTTGAAGCCATTCTCAAAGAATTGGAAGATGCAGACATCATCGAGCCAGTGTATGGACCAACAGAGTGGGTTTCAAATGTCGTGTTGACACCAAAAGCTGATCCATCCCAGTTGCGAATGAGCCTTGATATGACCACAGCTAACACTGCCATCCGGCGCACACGTCATGTCATCCCCACATTGGAAGAACTGCGATACAAATTAAATGGAGCAAGGCATTTCACAAAACTAGACATGCGTCAAGGCTACATGCAGTTCGAACTGAGCCCAGAAAGCAGATACATGACAACGTTCTACACCCATCAAGGCCTGAGGCGTTTCAAAAGGTTAAATTTTGGCACCAATTCAGCTGCTGAGATTTTCAATGAGGAAATTCGTCAAACGCTGGTGGATATTGAACATGTTGAAAACATCTATGATGACATTATCGTGTTTGGAAAATCTCAGAAAGAACATGATCGAGCACTTATGCAAGTATTACAGCGCCTTGATGACTGCGGTCTAACACTTGGAATGTCAAAGTGCAGTTTTAACCAACCAGAAATCAAGTTTTTTTGGCATGACTTTCTCATCAGCAGGAATCTCACCATCACCTGACAAAGTACAGGCTCTACATGATGCCCAACCACCCGCATCTGCAGCTGAAGTTCGATCCTTCTTGGGAATGGCTAATTTCAGTGCTCATTTTATTCGCAACTACTCTGCTCTTACAACCCCGTTGCGGTTGCTCACTAGAAAGAATGTTACTTTCAACTGGACCAATGATTGTCAAAAGGCTTTTCAGTCAACTAAAGAGGCTCTCTCACAAGACACCACAATGGCATACTTTGACCCAACACGAGAAACAAAGCTCATTGTAGATGGCTCCAAATATGGCCTTTCTAGCATCTTGACACAACTTGAGCCCCGAACACAACAATACAAAGTAATCAGATACGACAGCAGAGCGACAACAGACACTGAGAGTCGCTACTCACAAATTGAAATTGAAAGTGCTGCACTAGCATTCGCCATGCAGAGAAACCATATCTATCTACATGGCCTTAAACATTTCATCGCAAGCACAGATCACAAGCCTCTGTTACCCTTGTACAACCAGTACAAGGCAGAACTTCCGGCACGAATCCTGCGGGACAAGTTGAAGCTGCAAGATTATAGCTATACACTAATTCACGAGCCGGGGAAGACAAATCCAGCTGATTATCTTTCCCGGCATCCAGTTGTCTTAGCTGATGTGTGTACCGTAACAAAGAAATCCATAGAAGAGGATATGCTATACATTGATGCAGTTATCCGAGCCAACCTTCCCAAGGCTGTAACAAAAGAACACATGTTAAAAGCTACACTAGAGGATGAAACATTGACAGTTCTCAAAGAAATGATCTCACAGGGAAACATCAGCAAAGAACAGAAAGGGAAATTGGCTTCATATGCACATATATTTCCAGAGCTATCAGTAGTGGATGGCCTAGTGCTCAGAGGTTGCCGAATTGTTGTTCCTGCCCGCCTTTGGCAGTCTGTGACAACCCTTGCTCATGAGGGACATCAAGGGGTTGTGAGAACAAAGCAATACTTACGCATGCATTTGTGGTTTCCGGGATTAGATAAGATGGTCGAAACAGAAATTGCACAATGCATGGCATGCCAGGCAAATACAGATATTCATCAGCAAGAGCCACTCAAGCCAACAGAACTACCCACAGAACCATGGTCTAAACTTGCAACAGACCTATATGGTCCATTAGACACTGGTGAATACCTGCTGGTTGTACAATGCCTGTACTCCAGATTTCCTATGGTCGAAATCGTGCGTTCAACTTCTGGTACAGCAGTCATACCAGCAATGGACAAAATTCTCTCAACATTAGGAATCCCAGATGAAATAGCAAGTGACAATGGGCCACCATATAGCAGTGAGGAATTCAAATCGTATGCAAGATATATGGGTTTTGAGCACAAAAAGAAAATACCATATGCACCATGGGCGAATGGCATGGCCGAAAATTTTATGAAAAACCTAGGAAAAATCATTCGCTCCTCCACAGAAGAGCGTCTAAACTGGAGACAGGAATTACAGAAATACCTGAGGGCCTACAGAGCTACTCCACACACAATTACGAAGCATTCTCCAGCCAGTCTCCTTTTCAATGGACGAAGGTACAAGACGCGTCTTCCAGCACCTACCAGTAAGAAAATATTGCTTTATGACAGAGAGGTGCGTACAAAGGATGCTAGGAGCAAAGAAACAATGAAGCAGAACGCAGACAGCAAGAGTTATGTAAAAGAACTAGATATTAAAGTAGGGGACACAGTTCTGTGTCGACAAGCGAAGCTCAACAAGAAAACCACACCTTTCAACAGCGAGCCGATGATTGTTGTGAAGAGGAAAGGCAGTTTAGTTACAGCCAGAAATGCCACAAGAACCATCACAAGACATATTACATTTTTCAAGAAGCTACAAAGGCTGGAGGAGAACAAGTCAAGGTGCGAAGGAGATTATACCACACAGCCACTTTCACCTGACACTGATGAAAGAGAAGAAAATGTCATTCCACCAAATGAAGTGCCAATAGAGAGACCGGTGAGAATAAGACAAGCTCCTGCTAGATACAGAGATGAAAACTTTCAGACTGAGTTTTAATCTAACAATGCAACAGACACAATATAACCATGTTATGTGTACTTTATCAATTATGTTATGTTATGTTTTGTTTTGTTAATTAGGGGAGGAATGTAATGTTCTAAACGAGGCTGTTTTATTATGGGGTTATTATGATGTAACACTGAAGTGACAGAAGCACGTCTTTGTATGTGTGTTACTCTTTGTCTATTTGTGGACTCTTCAATTAGTTTTTAAGATATGCTGTTATTGAATGTATTGTATAATTCTGTTGCAGATCCTCCAAGATTCTGAAAAACGCAGGAAAACTTCATCCAAAAATCTTCGTGAATCATTGCATAACTCCCTGGATGTTTCATCAATGAGATTTGAAAGGAAAATATTGGTTATATTCCCATCTAATGATGACCACAACCACCCAACTGGACAGGTAAATTTTATTTCTATTCCTTGCAATCTTTGGATCCTTATATCCAATCTAGATTATAAAGAGACAAGGCAAAAATTTAGTTTTACAACATCCTATGTGGTGGCTGACCCTTCATTCATGGGTTTCAAGCCATATCTATTTCACCTAACGAGTGAGATATTTCCATAGTAGGGAAGACTGGGGTTGATTGTAACACTTTTTGGGAAATCAGCCATATCATCTCAATAATGATTAATTGTGCTCTTGAAGATAAATATATAAATAGATAAATTGTTTAGATAAATAGACAAGTTTTAACGTAGTTTTGATCCTAAATAGTATATGTGATGTGAAAATGAAATATTTTACTTGAGAGAAAATCTTTCAGACACAAATTTACGGTGAAAGCACGTTTTTACTTTCGTACTCAAAAGCATGATTGTTTTTCCACTGAAGGTCTTGCAAATTAGGATGAATATTCTTGTATCTCAAGTCGTATGTAGAGGGTTATAATGTGCATGTTCTGTGCAAATATCAGATTTTTTGCACTTCTCTGCAAGGCGTGAGTGTCATTGTTACAATTGCCCCCTGTTTTAATTGTCCCCGGTCTCCCCTACTGTGAGAATTTTTGCCATGCAAAAGTGTTTCAAATCCAATCCCATCCAAACTCTGGAATGTAGAAATCATGGCTTCATATTTAACTGTCAATTGCAACATTTACTTCTTTTTATCCATTTGTAAAGAATTTAGGAAGCATTATTTGTAGGAAAGTGGTGTTCCAATTTCATGAACCTTGTCAAAAGTATCAAGGATCTATGACTTAGAAAATGAAGCATCCATCTAAAATTTTGATAGTGCACGTATATGTATTGCAAATCATACAGTATAAGTATTGTATGCCTTGATCAGCTGGAAGTTAGCAATTTCTAATTTTTGCTTACTGTGAATAAATTGATGATGATGATGATGATGATGATGATGATGATGATGATGATGATGATGATGATGATGATGATGATGATGATGATGATGATGATGATGATGATGATGATGATGATGATGATGATGATGATGATGATGATGATGATGATGATGATGATGATGATGATGATGATGATGATGATGATGATGATGATGATGATGATGATGATGATGATAATGATGATGGTGATGGTGATGATGATGATGATGATGATGGTGATGATGATGATGATGATGATGATGATGATGATGATGATGATGATAATGATGATGATGATGATGATGATGATAATGATGATCATGATCATGATCATGATCATGATCATGACAGCAAAGACTGCTAATGGTTACTGATTTTATTTTTAAGGTACAAATATATGGTATATCAAACCTTGGTATGCCAGAGACATTTACTGTTAAAGGAACTCAATAATTTTTTACTTGTGCACCCATACAGATGTGTCTTATTTTCAAATTTGTACTGTTGTTTTTAGGGAAATGCTTTTCATCAAAGAGTTGATCCTCGCATCATCGAAGAAGTCCATAGATTGGTTGAAGATGGAGTTCGGAATGTGCAAGAAATGCAGAGGCATATAAAAAGTTTTGTGGAAATAATCTGTTTAAAAATAAATCTGTGCCTAGTTCCTTGAACCGTCAGTTCTTTCCACGAAAGGTAGACATCAGGAACTACATGTACAAGGCTTCAGTGAAAATGCGGTATTCAAAACTTGACCAGGAAAATGTGGAAGAGCTAGTGAAACACTGGCAAGAAGAAAGCCCATCAACCAGCTTTTATTTGCAACTGTATGAGTTACAGCACGATATCATGGGTAAAGAGGAAGCTTTTTTCTAATGCCAAAATCTTGATAATTGTAAGCAGCAAAATGATGATGAAGATGCAGAACTAGATGATATAAAGCCTGTCACAACAAATGCAGTCAAACATTTCATGTTTGTTTGTCCAACAGAATGGCAGAAAAGGTTGCTCAAAAGATATGGCAATCATCTGTGCTTGCTTGATGCAACTTATCGAACTACAAAATACTCATTACCGCTGTTCTTCTTGGCTGTCAAAACCAATGTCAATTATGTGGTTGTTGCTTCTTTTATCACACAAGATGAAAAGACAGATTCAATCAGAAATGCATTAAATATACTCAAGACTTGGAATTCAGAGTGGAAACCAACCTGCTTCATGACAGATTATTGCAATGAGGAGATCAATGCACTGGAAAGCATATTTACAGGTACTTAAAGAAGTATTCACAGTTTGTTCAAGAAAATAGCAAACCCATTGTATTGTACCTTATCACTTCATTATTATCATTATTATTATCATTATCATTATTATTATTATATTTTCTGCTTTAAGCACTGGCAGTTCTCATCGCCGAATTTACATCCCAAGGGAGCGGGTCACAACCCATGACCAAGGGTCCCTTGGGGTCATTCTCTTTTAGTACTCAAGTACTTTTCTCAATATCCTGGCTGTTCCTAATAGCGTCGTCTTCTGTAGGATTGCTGTATTTATTGTGATGTCCAGTTTTTCCAGCCATTCATCCAGTTTCTTGGTTACACTTCCAAGTGCACCGACAATCACAGGTACTACTATCACACTTCTCATGTTCCAAATCCTCTTGATTTCCCTTTTCAAATCTTGATATTTATCCACTTTCTCTTTTTCCTTGTCACTAGTCCTACTATCACCTGGCACAGCAATGTCAATTATAGTGCATTTTCTTTCACCTTTATTCACAACAACTATGTCCGGTCTCCTTGCCTCGATTACATGATCACATTGAATGTTCACATCCCATAGTAGCTTTACCTCGTCAGTTTCAACTACACCGTCAGTGGAATGCTCATACCATTTGTCTGCCCTTTCTAGATCATATTTCTTGCATAAATGCCAATGCACCATTCTCGCAACATTGTCGTGTCTTCGTTTATATTCTTTCTGTGCCAACTTCTTGCACTCACTGACAATGTGATGTACAGTTTCGCCTTTCTCTTCGCACATCCTACAAAGTGGTGACTCTGCTGATTTGTCAATATGGTGTTTAACATAATTTGTTCGGAGGGCCTGTTCTTGTGCTGCACACAAAAGTGACTCCGTTTGTATCTTTAGATCAGCTTTTCTCAGCCACTTCCATGTCTCCTTTGCATCGATTGATTCCGGCATCTCTCTAACAAACTGACCATACATTCTTTTTTCCTTCCATCCTTGTTCTTTCTCATTCATCCATATCCTTTTGAACTCATCCTTACTGACAACATATTCAGTGTCTATCACTTTAGCAAGCCTAACACCTCGAATCAATGACTCAACAGAATTCCTGACATACCACCCCAAATTATTCTCCTCACTTCTAACGCAATCCTCGCAGCTAATCAGTCCACGTCCCCCTTTCTCTCTAGTCAAATATAACCTGTCTGTATCACTCTTAGGGTGAAATGCACCATGTATTGTCATGATCTTCCTCGATTTCCTATCCATTTTCTTTAATTCATCCTTTGTCCATTTCAGGATACCTGCTCCATATCTCAATACTGATACAGCCCACGTGTTAATTGCCAAGATCTTATTCCTGCCATTCAATTACGATTTTAAAACCAATTTCAACCTCCTTTTATATTCGCTTGCAAGCTTGTCTTTCATGTCCGTTTCTTTGATCTTATCCATTTCCACAATACCCAGATACTTGTATCCATTTTCATCGATTTCTTTCATAATTTGCCCATTCGGAAGCGCAATACCATTTTGGTTCACAACTTTTCCTCTCTTCATTACCAGCACTCCACACTTTTTTAAACCGAATTGCATCCCGATGTCTTCGCTGAAGAGATGTACAGTTTGTACTAGTGAATCTATTTGGTCCTGATTCTTGGCAAACAATTTGAGATCATCCATGAATAATAGATGATTGACTCTGAATTCCTTGTCACCCCATTCATAAAAAGCTGCTACTTTCCTCAAGATCAATGTCAGTGGAATCAGACATAACACAAACAGTAATGGAGATAGGCTGTCCCCCTGGAAAATTCCTCTCTGAATATGCACATCTCCCAACCTTTCACCAGCCGATGTTAATTATTATTATTATTATTATAATTATTATTATTATTATTATTATTATTATTATTATTATTATTACTATCATTATTATTGTTATTGTTATTTTTCTTTAGATTTTGAATGAAATGAAAATTTAAAATTTGATTTGAAGTTGGCTGGTCAATAAGATTACAAATTCATATAAGATCTATATAAAAAATGACACTAGTATGAGACAAAAAAATGTCCATTTCTTATTTGAGACCTTTGCTAGTTAATCTCCCTCCCCGATTATCGCAATCAGATTGGAAAAGAAATCAATGCAATAAACTACCATTCAGTGATCGTAAACTGGTCTAACGTCGCAAACCAAATGTCGGCATTTTGAACCAAGCAAAACTATGAATGCAGACAAAGATTTCCTTGCATTGAAGAAAATATGAGCTACTAACCACTTCATATATTGTCAAATTGACATGAAGAATTATTGGTGTTATAACAATGTTTTTGATATTATACAGGTAGATATTGGTGTGCTGGCAGGAAGCCGTAGCTCTATTATAAAACGGAGGATAAAGAGTGTGATCAGAAACATTATTTTCTTTCATGTCTTCGAATTCTTATATTGTTATTCCATGACCATTCCGTGTTTGATCAAAATTTAATAGTTATACAAAGATTATACAGGTATCTATTGCACATATCACATATTTTTGGCAATTTACTGACAGTGAAAATTTCCTTCAGATTGCAGAGTTTTAGTATGTGATTTCCACCGAGAGCAGGCATGGCTAAGGTGGTGCAATGCTGCGGCAAATGGTGTCTCATTGATCAAGGAAGATGTATTGAAGCATCTTCGTAAAATGGCCACTGCATCTGATGAGAAGAGCTTTAATGAATGCTTAAAAGTGTTTCAGTTGTCTGCTTTATGGACCAAGAATTCTACCGAGAAACTAAGAACGTGGTTTTCTCGTTACTGGCTGCCGATAAAAGAGGTTTGTCATGAATGTTTGCATGAATATTAAACTCACTGGTTCTGAAGAGATATTCAGGTTGTTCCAAAAGCGTTACTCCGCACGTTATTAATTGTTTTAAAATAACGATACTTTGAAGAATAGATTCCATGGAAAACAACTGTTTTTACCGGGTGTCCCAAAAAAGTGCTGTGAATTTAGCTTCAATTAATGTCTAATCACTCTAATAACGTTCCTCGATAGTTAACGTGAACATAGACACCTCGTTTGTTGATAGTAGTACTTTGAGAGCAGACATGTTAATCCTGAAAGCTCAAATTTGCCTCTTCCTGCAAACCAGAGGTTTAGCCTTTTGGCCTAAGTAATTTCTATCAATGATAGCCTTGATAACAATTTGAACAATATTAGATTTTCTGTTATTATGTTTTCCAGAAGTCACCCCCCCCCCCGGTCACCCATTGGGAAGTTTCTTAATTTTGCATTAATTTCAGTTCTTAATTTCGATGTGCTTCAGGAATTTGCTAAGGCCAAAGCTCTGGTTTGCAAGAAGAGGCAAATTTGAGCTTTAAAGATCAACATGTCTGCTCTCAAAGTACTAATATCAACAAACGAGGTATATATGTTCAAGTTAACTATCAAGGAACATTTTGAGAGTGATTAGCCATTGATTAAAGATAAATTCACATCGCTGGAGTCAACCAAATCTGTATACATTTTTTGTGACACCCGGTAAGATGTTAGATTAATTTCAAGTACCAGATTCTTGCAAATACGATGAAAATTCACTGAGTTATGAGCTTCTAAAGATGAAGTTTGTGCAAAAGCTGAAACCAGAGACCCTGTTGAATGACTTATTTGCAAAAGCACTTCTATAATGGACGTGAAAGAAGATTTTTCCAGTGTCATACCCATTTTTAATATCAGAGCGAACTAAATATAGAACTTCAAAAGTAACCCAATTCTTGTAAACATTGTCAAAATCTACCTGTGAATAACCTGAAACAATCAAAAATGGAAATTTAATCAATGAGAGAGTGAGTCAGTTCAAACCATGCTCAGTCAAATTCCTCACAGCATCTTTATGCTTGATTTAATGTTGGAGAAAGGTAACTGAAATTCCTTTCCAAATTCAATTTGGTTTACTCTGAAACAAACGAGACATAAAACAAACAACTGCCTAATGCTACTATCGCTGCAAATGCTATTGTGGAGTCTCTGCTTTCAGCTTTAGCACAAACTTGGACTTCAAATGCTCGTAACTCCGTTCATATTCAGCGAATTGGCAACATTGTGGTGTCTAGAATTTATTTAAAACCCTTGGAGTATGGTTGTCTTATCATGGAGCACGTTTATGATATCTTTCGACATTTAATACTTTGAAATTAAGGAATCAATATTGAGATGATGCTCTCTTCCGTTAACCATAGTGTGCCTAGAAACATTAACAATTCATAACTATATAATATATGAAGGGTAAATAACTCTTGTTGCACGTGAAAGCAGCTTTGCAGACAATTTTAACAAGTTTATCTATGCTCAATTTCAATTTCAATTTCATGTATATTCTCAGCTAAAAGCTACATGTTAAACTAATATAATTTGATCATAAGCGTACGGGGCGGGGGGGCCGGGGGGGCGGCAGCCCCCCCAATGTTGGAAAAATCGTCGAAAATCAGCCCCAATCGGGCAAAAATCTGCCCTCAGTCGGGCAAAAATGTCGGTAAACAATGGACTTTGTGTCGGGCCGCCCCCCTAGATTTTTTCTTCCCGTACGCTTATGAATTTGATGCTAAATTATACAGATAATGAGAAACGCGTGAAATATAATTTACGTAATGCATCTAAATCGGTGGAGCTGAAGAGGACATATAGAAAGAACGCTGGTAGAGCTTTCGAGCTATATGCCCTCGGTTACGTGGTTTATAGCGAGCGATAACATTTATTTAAATGCGAGAAATTTAAATTATACAATCATGCTATTGGAAATACTTTTGGCTACAAATAACGATATACAAAAAATAGAGGCAGACTGAGGATAGAGGGAGGAAGAAAAAAATGATAAAGAAAAGAACCGGGAGAGAGTTTATAAACCAATGGCTTTTTAATCATTAATAAGTCTGCAGTAAAAGTTGCTTGTACCGCTTTCCGAAAATCTTTTTTTGAATGAGAAGTCCTAATTTTATTTGGAATCTTGTTCATGTTGTCTTTTGTAGTGTTTTACCATGTGAAAAGCGTAGATTGAACCATTGGTTGAAGGAATTAAAACTTAAAATTGTAAGAATGAAAGAAAGAAAGTTAACTGCATTAATGAGATGGCATAAGTGTCCTACATTCTGATTGTCGATCTTTGGATTTGAGGAGCTCCAAAAACCACGTCCACACGCCACGATGACATGCGCTACACCAATTTGTATAAACAAATAGGGCGTACGGTATATCTCACCTCGCCCGAAGTTGATTTTGTCTCCAAAAATCATAAATTGTTGTCCAAAATTTGCTTATCATTATTTTCTTGTAATTTTCTCATTTTGCTTCTCTTTTCATGGCGTTGGGCCTGGTGCTTTCGAAAAGAACTTTGCCTCGTCGAAGTGAACACTAACAATGGTGTTGAACGTCAGAATGAAGCATTCAAATATGATTACCTCAAAAGGAATAGAAATAATACCTTGAGTGGTATGTTAACAGTGCTAATGAAAGAATTTTTCCCTCAAAGCTACAAAAGGTACATACTTATTTGATTGATATTATCAGAATTGTCTGTCAGCATCGGTGGATGCATAAAGCGTGGTTCAAAATATTTTTTGAATGATTTGTGAATATTGACTGTTGTCAAGGGTCGATTCGGGCATTTGGGAACATTGGGCTATTCGTAACATTGTGTAAAGACCTTCCCTTGCAAAAAATGCACCTTTCGAAAAGCGATTATTTCGGAAAGCTCAAATCAATGGCAGTACTATTATTATTACCATCATTATAACAACAAATAGCATTATCCAAAGGTTAGATTTCGAATGTTTGTTTTTTGTGGTCTTCCTTTTCAACGATCTGCAGTATGCTGTTGTGAAACGAATAGTGATCGTTTAAAGATGTGAGCAAAGATGAATTGGGATGAAAATAAAGTGTACTTTGCGTATACTTTATACACATTCATTCACAAGCAGTTGTATGTGGATTTTAAGAACATGCTTTGTACTAAAAGTTACTGTATCTTTCCTTTCAGTTACGTTGAGTTGAACACGAAGTTTAGTTCGCTGTACAGACGTTACAGTGGGAAAGTTCCGAAATATTTGCATGACCGTCCTAGAGATTTCGTTATACACTGCATGGATAGGATTGATAATGCATCTGAGCTCCAAGGGAAGTTAGTCATGAAAGCAGACATTCAATCCAAGAATTTTCAGCTGAAGTCATCTCTAAGTAGCAGCGTGTATCATTTACAGTTTAGTGGCGAAAATGGGTGGCCACGCTGCACGTGCCCAGACTTTTCTTTGACATGTTTCCCTTGCAAGCATTTCTTTTATATAGTTCAGAAATACCCAGAGGCCTCTTGGAATCACTTGCCGCAATCTTACCGAAATAATGTTTTCTTCACTTTGGATGAGAATGCAATGCTCATTTTTCAAAAGGAGCCAGTGGAAGCCACGACTGAAGAAGAAACTACCATTGACGCGGAAGCCACAAATGGAAGGGATTGGTATGGTGGATGACTCAGATCAATCTACTATTGGTACAAAGTCTTTAGATATTGATGGAGGACACAAAGGTGACAAGAATGACATGAAAATCGTTGGAAAAGAAACTTCCCATGACTGTTCCAGGGGCGGATCCAAGGGGGCGCTACGGGTGCTTAAGCACCCCTCAAAAATCCAAAGATATGCATTTTTATTTTTTACATAATTAGCTGATTTAGCAGATGAAGCACTGAAAAGTACCACTATATAAACATAAAGTGATAAAGCCCTCGTACTGCCCCCCCCCCCCCACCACATATCTTGGATTGAAAACTCAGCGACTCCGAACAGGCTTTTGTTTCAGTTTCATGATCTGGCCCATAAAATATGTAAAACACAACAGCAACATAATCTCAACATTGCAGGGGATTTGTTATACATTCTGTGGGTCCGTAATTCATTGCAGAATGGTCCATGGTTTATCTCAGCGCACTTTCCCCATCGCGCTGAGCATCCATCAGTTCACATGATCAGATGCTTGACCAATAGCATCATCGATTGATGGATGCTCAGTTTTAGCGGGAGCATCCGAGATTCAAATTTCCAAGGCTAAACCAATCAAAATTGTGTTTGAGGGGTGCTCGGCTTCATCAAAGAGTTCTGGCGTTAATCCAGAAGATCCTTTTGATGGACCCAAATGATTCCATTGAATCTTGAAAGTCGATGTTGTTGCCGCGCTAACAATTCTGCTCACAAACAGGGCCATAGGGACGAGAAGGAATGTAAGGCTGTCGCTCTGCAAGAGGTATGTTTGGAAAGAATACGAAGTTTGTTGGACAACAGAGATAAGAAAAAGAAGGAAGCTTTCACTACGCTGAAAGATTTAGGCCGAACCCTTTGCGAAGTTTCTTGCTACTTTCTTGCTATCAGTTCCCAGCCGAGAAGAGGACAAGAGCACGATAATTTCTTCCAGTCAGGTATGCACTGCATAAACAAGCCTTTTTGGCTAAAATGCTAAATACTTCATATGATTCTTATTTGCAGCGAAAGCCGCATTTCTAATCGAGTTGCATCAGAAATTCGAGGGGCATTTCACCCCTTTCGAAATAGCGTAGCAGATTTTGTCTAAACAAAAGGATTTTTACGGATTTATTTTGATGGATTTTTCTTGGAAGCAAGGATTTTAGCCAAAGATGTACGGGATTTTTTGGCAGTGAAATGCCCCTCATGACAGAAATTGTCATTGATTTCCAGACGATAGAAAGTGTTTGCAGGGATGAAAGGTCAAAGGAATGGTAAAAAGCCTTCTTTTGTTTCGTGGAATATGTATTTGTCTGATTGCAGCTATGATCACAAAGCCACTTTCACAGGTGATTGAAACTTTTGATTCGAAATGTGAAATTAACAAGCAAAACATAACAGCATGCCCATCGGAGTCATTTGATTTCAATTAGTGGTCAAAGGTCAGAGGAGGAATGTTTGCCCTTTGATTCTGCTGTAATATGCTACTCTCCTTCGCAGAGTTTTTTACTATCCTTGTGAATTCATGCAAAGCAAAATGATGGAAAGGAGCCTCTGCATAGGAGAGTAGTAATTTGCTGAATTTTCGCAATTTAAAAAATTCCCAAAGTACAAGACAGGTATTTAAAATTGTTAACTGTGTAAATGTAATGCATGAACATAACTGGTAGATGGATCTGCAAACAAGTTACTGTCCTCTTTTGCAGAGTGTTTTGTTAGTTACCCTAAAAGTCTTAAATCATAGCGTTAATTAGTGGAATTTTTTAGCTTTAAAAATTCGTTTTTGCAGCTCTATGATCACCTTGTGTCATTGAAAGATCATCTCCAAAAAGCATGTGATCGGGTAGATAAGATTTTGCCGCGTTGTATTGAAGGACTGCCGTTGCGAAAGTCGATGCAGAAAAAAGAGGCATGGATTCGAAGAAGGGCAAAAGTGACCTTGGGAAGAAAAAAGACATTTTCACTGCCGTGCAATAAGAAGAAAACCTCCTATCTTAAGAGATGTGGAATCTCTGCCACAAGAAACCGTCCACGTGCACAAGAATTCCTGAAGAAGTTTGCTCCTGAAAAGAAAAAGGGTGCACATAAAAAGGAATCCGTTGAAACAGAGATCCCGCCACTCTTCGTGGGAAAAAATTTTCCCAAGGAAGAAAGAATTCCATCAAAGAAATCAGGAGAAGATGCTGAAGACATCATGATAACAGGAGTTGGTACTGGCGAATATTCCAAAAGAAAGAAAAGGAATGTTAGTGTTGAAGATACCTTGTTATTGAGGAACTATAACAGTATGCTAACTGACAATCTTATAAGCATAGCTCAGAACATTTTGCACGCACAATTTCCTGACATAGGAGGCCTTGAGGACACAACTCTTGGACCATATTTACAATTTTCAATCCAAAGAGGAACATTCGTTCAAATTATTCATACTGGATCTCTTCATTGGATATGCACATCAAATATCGGTTGCAGAGAGGGATGTTTCACAATATATGATAGTCTTTATTGTGGAAACATTCCTTCTCATGTTGTTAAACAGATATGCTCAATTGTCCATTATATGGGTAGGGAATTGTGCATTAGGGTTGCTGCAGTTCAACAACAAACCAATGGCACTAATTGTGGTTTATTTGCCATTGCTAATGCTACGTCTCTGTTACACGGAATTGACCCAGAAACAGTTACATTTGACGAGTATCAGACAAGAGAACATCTTCACAACTGTATTGAAGGAAAGAAGTTCCTCCCATTCCCAACAGGGGACAACATCACAGAGCCAGAGCGCACCAGTGAAGTTTTTTCATACGAATTACAATGTGCCATTTGCCGTTTGCCAAACTTTGCTGACGAGGGAAATAATCCAATGAAAGTTCTAGCCGAATGCTATGCTTGTCGCAGACTGTATCATCGTGGTTGTGCACAAATTCCCATTCATTTCTTCAATGGAGGTGTTTTTTATGAATGCGAAGAATGCAAACGATTTAAACCAGGACATCTCATGAAAATTACAGGTGTTTTGTTCTCTTCTATTCCATTTATTAGACACTTTTGATGAAATACCTTAGTAATCATATGATGGTACCTTCCGTGTAACCCACACAAAATGAACCAAAAATAAGGTTGTATAAAGTACGGTAACAGACAGGCCAAAAGGAGGGAGCGCGTAGTTGCACTAAAGCCTTTTTTGCAAATTTGAGATGTCCAACATTGTCGAAAAAAACAGTAGAAAATGATTTCGCAGCATTTAGCTAACAATCAACGTTAAAATTACTCTGTTTGGTCTGTTACTTTATTTTATTATAGTCTTTCTCTTTTCACTTTTTTGTTTACCCAGAATACTTATTATTGAGATATTGAATCGTTTACTTAGATACTGTTAAATTTCAAACATTTTTGGCCCCAATTTTGCGAGCACGAAGTTAATCTCCCATTATTAAAACTGTTTCCCTTGTCCCATACTGTTTCCTAGATGGAACGTTAAATTTTAGTTTTGTGAAGTTAAAAAAAGAACAAGCGCACAAGTGCATATTTATTTTAACTTTTCTTATGATTCACAGTTAACTTTTATCATGTTTTATTCGCTCAAATGCACCCTTGTCTAGAGAAGATCTTTCCCCCAAAGAGGCACTCTTCCTAGTAAGCATCTATAAAGTACATACGCACTGGTGGGGTCGGGAGTAAATCCAAAAGCGTACGTTTAAGATCAAATCAAGTATTTATCCTTATCAAAGAGCGAACAATGGGGAGGGTGTATGAAAAATTAACATTTTTTGCTCATGTACTGAGTGTCTCAGAAAAAGTACCGCCGTTTGACTGGAGGAAAAAACAACACTGTAAGATATTGGAACTTCCTGAGTCCACATCTAAAGTTGTGAATCTCTTATTTAAATTTGCGTACCTTGCATTTAAAGAGCATCCACCAGTGTACCAATCACCAGAGATACACGTATTTTTTGTATTTGTAAAGAAACTCTACTCTCAGATCGTCAAAAACTTAAGATACTCTAGCACTGAGAAAATATAACTTAAGAAACTATTTTCTTTTTGATGAAAGAAATACTTGGCACATTCTTATTTCTTTTTCCCTTGTTTCCTGTATCATATTACTCGGAAGGTACGCCAGTAATGTTTAAACATTGGGCAGGCTTGAAAAAACCTTGGTTTAAAATGTTTACAAGGGCACAGTTAGTGAACATGAAGATCGCTGTGGAACCTCTAAGAATCTCGTAAGAAACTCTGAGTTTCTTAAATAACTCAAACTCTAACTAAAACTCTGAGTTTCTCTGAGTTTCTTTTCCTAAATTTTTAGTTTCTTGTAAAAAATACGTGTACTGGCTCATAAAATTTAGAGTGGACCTGAAACTAGAGGTTTTGGGAAAGGGCCTAACCATGATGTGATATCATGGGCATTATCCAAAGGACCTTTGAACTTTAAATTTTAGTTTTGTTGTCGAAAAGAATTATAAACACATGACCAAGACCGTAACAAATAGAATAAAGATGGGCTGAAGATGATAAGCTCCTGCCACCTCTCCAAATAAGCGTGCTGTCCCCCTTTTCCTATTCTTGGGTGACAATTCAAGCATCTCAAGGTATAATTCTTTTCAAAAGTAAAATCTGAAAAGCGAAGTTGAAAATTCCTTTTGGAAGATACCCGTGATATCAAGTCATCATGGCTAGGCCCTTTTCATAACCTCTGGTTTCAGTTGCACTTGCACCCTAACTTTTGACTTTGAGAACTCGTATATCCTGTTCTTGATGGACGATTGTCAAATGCAAGGTATTCAAAGCATTCAAGTTAAAGATTGAGAAATGTAGCTATGCAATCAGAAAGTACCGATATCGTTTCGTTCCTTGTTTAGTCAAAGGGGGTACCTTTTTAGACACCCGATACTTTACGGACGCCTGACTTTGTCAAGGTAGAATATATTGGAATTTTCTGGGCTTCCAGATTTCACATTGATGTATGTATATTGAAATGATTAGTATAATCGCACTGTGGCTTTTGAAACATATTTGTTGATATGTAATTGCAAGGATTTCGTTATTCTTCATTTGTGCACTCAGCGTGGTTCAGTAACTTTGCAGTGCAAAATTTCACAGGAGACTCCTGGAAAACGGACATCCGCGTAGGGGAGATAAAATTTGGGGGGGGGCTGCCCGAGAAAAAATCCATTGTTTAAGAAAATTTTGCCCGACTTAAGACGGATTTCTGCCCGATTATGGCTGATTTTTGCAAAATGTTCCGACGTTGGGGGGCTGCAGCCCCCAGCCCCCTGTCTCCTACGCCTATGAAAACAGAACCCCCATAGAAATAGTTTGTATTGTTTGAAATTTGCCTCAACATTGAAAGAATTCTGCGAAAAGGGGACCCTGAATAAAAAGATAAAAAACAGGTCCTGAAATTAGCTGAAGCACTGTGGAGGAGAAACAATCAATGACCGAAAATTTCCAATATTGTCGTTTCCTCGTTTTCGTGCGTTTTGTCGTTTTCGGGTTTTCGTATACTGTGACGTAAGCAGGTCCTTCTGATGGATGGCATGAAGTGGGCACCTGGGAAAAAGGGATTCAGGCCAGAGTCTGCAGACCACCAAAGAAATGCTGCAGACGATGGTTGCGCGCCTTCGCTGCGATCTGCCCAGAATTACAGATAATACTGCAATAACTACATTTATCATAAAAATATGTTCCTGATCAAGACAAAGTAGCAGTGCAGATATGGCGCCAGAAACCGAGAAACTACGAAAACTAAGTGCTTTTTGTTCCTCCAAAGCCAAGTGAGCACGATTTAACACTTCTGATACATCTAATATCGTTTGCTGTTGATTTGCACCTGGTATTAGGTAAAAATCGGGTACACCCTTGCTCCTACACAACATTTTGAGACGGGTAGGATGGGAGTCAGCAAGGAATCAAGTGAACACAAAATCAATAACATACCTTCCAAGTCCAAATGTGTGGCCTGCACTGCGCACTGCTTGCCCCACGGCTTGGCGCTGTGGCTGTTGAATTTCTTGTGGCATAAAACGACATGTTTATTGTCAGGATGGCAAAAATCTTTGTGAAAAACCAGTGAATTAAAATTCTGAACTGAAAGGTTTTGAGTCGAACCTATGCTGTGGCTGTGCGAATGATCAAGCAAAAAATGACAGTTTGAAGAGAACGGGCGCTAAAATTTTTACCTTCCTTTGTCCGTATTGTGTTTTCAACATGCAATCTTTCCTTTCTTTATTTCAGAAATACCAAGGGCGACTTTACATATTCTTGATTGTTTGAAAGCTTTTATACTATTGAAGAACGCGTATTATTATGGAGGTTTCAATAAGTTTCAATATGTGCAGTATCCTCGGGAGTCCAACGGCGGCTTGGATACAGAAAAAATGTGTGGCTCCGTATAACCCCGTATAACTGGGTTGTGGATATGTTTTTACCGAATAACACCGTATTTTTCAAACACTGCTATCCGATATCTAGCCTGCGTGCAGACTTTACTTTCTACTGCGAAGGAGAGTCAAGGCGGATCTTGTAAAGTCTGCGAATTAGCGCCCATTATTGAGTTCTGAGATCTTACGCAATGATACTCGCCTTTGTCTAGCCTACGAGTAAACAAAGGCTGCATAAATTAAGTTCCAGAACTCTGGAACTGTAGTAGCAAGCTTTTGCTCATTGTTTCGTAGACCCTTTCTTCTTTTGGAATGACGGGTCTACACGTAGGCTAGCCTTTGTCCGGCTATTGTCTGTTAGCCAATCAGTATCTAGTTTGAGATTCTAAGGACCCAATCAAAAGCCGACAGGATCGTCACGTTTTTCACAACCCTTTGTGGTTATTGTTTGCGACACAACACGAAACCGTTTTCGTAAATTCAAAATTGAGGAAGTTGCTGTGCGTGGTAAACGAGTTCGCCGATGATGAAGTGGGCCGCCCAGTTTGCCTGTCTTCGGGACTTGATAACTTGGGATGAAACATTGTTTTGAAAGGAATTATAACAGTCAAGCATATTCTCAAGGTGAAGGAAGTCTACAACGACCATGAGGCAATTCTTTGAAAGTTTCTCCGCTCCGAGGACAGAATGTTTACTTCAGGCTAGGCCTAAACTTTCATTTGATGAGCTGATCATGAGAGATGGGTAATGGTGTGTTGGTAGTACCCTTAGCTTAGACATGTGTCAGCAAGTGGGGTTCTTGAATCACTGGGCTATCCGATATCGAAAAATACTGTATAACTGCGAGCAACGTTATCCGGTATCAGGATTTCACCGGTATAACTATGGGTGACGGAAAAACCCGTAATACTCCGTATACCGCAAGTTTTACTGTAAGCGGAAAACCCTGTATATCGACCTTGTTTTAAACACTGTTATCCGATATCGAAAAATACTGTATAACTGCAGGCGACGTTATCCGGTATCCGGTTTTTGTCGGGAAAACTATGGGTATCGGAAAAACCCGTAATACTCCGTATACCGCAAGTTTTACTGTAAGCGGAAAACCCAGTATATCGACCTTGTTTTTGCTGTGTATCCAGTTCGTTTTCTGCGGCTTCCTCCGTCAAGGATTCTTCTGGTTCTTCTTCCTGAGTTTCAAGTGCTCCTTGATCCACGAGTTGATCTTACAAAGCAAAAACCATGATCTAAAGAGCTAATTTTGAGCAGGGAGCAACAACTTTACACACTAAAAGGTTTTCATTAAACACTGTTTTCACTATCAGATCAGAAAAGTGGGAGCGGGGGGGGGGGGGGGGCAAAACTTGATGCAAAAAATTACCACAACACAACATGATGAGCTGCCTTTCAGAACGGCATAACTTGCAAAAAAGTGAAAAGTTATTACTCTTCAAATGTTGGTCACTCTTCCAACACCACAGAAGATATCTCCAACCCCCTCCCAATACATGCATATTGCAGTACTATGATAAAATTTTGCATCAGATAAGTCAGTTAGCAGATGGCCTTTTATCTCCGTTGCAGCTTCGTGATCAAACTAATCCTCAATATGAAGTAAGATGGTATATCAAAGAGTAGAAATTAACAGGATTTGTCTGAAACTCCTTACATACCCCTTCTTTTAAATGTGCTTTATTTTTTTGTTTTCTCTCTATTTGAGCAAAGGAAATTTCTGCCCCCCCCCCCCCATTTGCCTTGGGGCCATTCCTAGTCATACATGATTACTATTATCTCATAGGAATATTTATCAATGAGCAATATAAAAAAATACAAGAGGGTAACTTCAATCGGCAGACTACGGGGGTGTGCCATTTTTGATTACAAAGTCTACTTTGCAATTTAAGAAGGGGCTTTGAGGTCAGTCAGAAAGAAAGAAAGTAAGTCCGTGACGCTATTTAAAGCAATTGATTAATGTTTTATCTCTGCTAAGTGACACTGAAATAAAGAAAGCACGCAAAAAGCACATACAAGACAGAAGTTTCCTGTGACCTTTATTTGGGAAAGTATTTGTTAGCTTAGCATTGTTTCTTGATTTCTTCTAACCTTCCGCACAATCGAAAATGTTTAATGTGAACTTCGCAAATCTTTTCTTCAGGTACTTTTATCGTGCCAAGATCATAAGGTAGGAATTTCTGCTTTGCTAAAAACAATCATTTTATAGGAGAAACGCATCATATTAGCCACTTATGAATAGTATTCATCATAAAAATAAGTCAACTTTAGAGGATGATGTAATCGGCCTGCACAGAGGTTAGCATTCGCAGCATCACCGAAGGCAGAGGGGAAGGACCCCCCACCTGCACAGCTACAGATGCAAACGTTGCAGGTGAAGTTGAGAGAAAAGGTGCAGAATCCCAGTAAACAATGGTGCCATTGACTTGGGGAAGGCACGTGACCACACTGAACCAAAGCGTGTTCATTTCATGGATATGATTCTGCACAGAGGTTAATATCTTGGTGACCGCTTGTCTCAAATTAGGCGCCCACAAATAACAACAATTGAAATGTTCTACAGGGTTCTGCATAAATAATTTTGCGTTATCGTAAATCTCACATGACATCTAATTTGAGACAGACGCACCAATAGTTATATGCACGAACTAAGACCTCAAATAGGCAAACTAGGGGTAATGGCTTTTGATTTTTTGCGTATCATCCTCATGTCACATAAAGATCAAAGTTGCTCTTCAGGCGATTCTTGTTCTTATAAAACGCGTTTAATTTTCGATTAGAGGCGATTTTAGCAGCAACACTCATCTCTCCGACTGTTGCTAAAAATGGCTTCAACGATCATTTGGAGTTATGGAGAAATCCATATTCAGATATTCTTATGCTCGGGACGGACTTTGCAATCATCCAAAAGGATCTTATGTTTACTTGTGAAATCATGTCCTACAATTTATAAAAATTTCCAAAACATTACCCTAAGATTACGGGCCTTTCAAAATATGTACCATAAAATTGTGACAAAATTCAAAATTCCTACCAGTTATATCAAATTCAATACCCCAAACAGTTATTCTTCTAAAATTGCACCCTTAAGTTTCTGTCTATTTGCGATCCTACCAAAAATGACACGGTAAAATCAATTTTCTGAATGAAAAAGGCACCCAAAAAAATGGCACATCCCGTACTGGTATATATGGTAGTTACCCCCCTCTCCCCGGAGAAAACGGCATACCTTCATCTTTCTTTTCAACTTTTTCATATCTGCGTTTAATCATATCTGAAAAAAGAAGAATAACCGAGTAAATAACTCGGACGAGCAAAAAGTTCGTCAATGGATCAAGAAATACACGTTCAACCGAAATTATTAATTGCTGCAAAGTTTTCGTCACGTTCAAATCGTCTACCTAATTGCACTCGCGATTTCTTCCAGAAACAGGTGTTACCATCATGGAGGCGAGCTGAAGCGTTTCCATAACAACCCGGCGAACATTTCTCGAGCTTTTCTCTGCTATAGAATATGCTTCATGCACAAATCATCTTTGGCGAATTATTCATAGGAAGGTGTGAACTAGCAGAATTTGATTTCGTGAATATAGCGAGGTTCAAGAACGATTAATCCTTCTTTCGGGAAATCCAGCTATCTCTGAATTATCAAAGCTCCAACACTTGTATATTTCTGCGGAGCAAAAGTGCTGGAATGACTGCGTTAAAAAAGATCGCCACGCTAGAAATTAGTCCTGCAAACCCAGTATGATAAATGACGCTATAAATTTTTTGTTAAAATCTTATCTAAATGCAAAAGCTTACACATTATTCCAAGGTGTTATCAAGTGCTGCAGCTCCAGGAAAATGAAATCAATGAGACTAACGAATAATGAGATGATGTCGTACTTGTTTCCAAGGATGCCTTTCACGGACGTCTTCTTCCGGTTGAATTTTGAAATGATTGATTTGAAATTTCCATGGTCAGTTTAGCGGTTTAGAATAAATCTAAGAACTAAGGCTTCTTGTTAGATTTTATAAGAATTTCCCGGCCTAGTTTCCTAAGCAAACAGATTTAATTTACTTTGAATTTGACAAATTTGCAGTATTTGCAGTTTGACATCATTCTCACCTCCACTTGACCGCCGACGTCTTCGGCGTCGCCAGCAGTCGCCACTATTTATCAAGAGTAATAAAAGCACTGACACAAGAAGGATGCATGTGAACAACTTCATGTTTAGAACTGTCGAATCTTCTTTCGATTAATCTCAAAGAAAAACAACAAGCTACACAACTGCGACAACCTTCCACATCTAGCAATCAGCATTTGTGAAGCAAACAGCCACTGAATGAGTTATTCTACTTCACAATTGTTCTACGTCACATAGGAGTCACGTGAAAACGCATGCACTAGTCACCAAGATAAGGCTCAAATCCTTACTGGTTGCCAGAGCATGCGGAAATCATCCAATTTCATGCTTGTCAGCCAATGAGATCACCGCTTTCTAGCCCCTGGAGACAAAATCGGTCGTTTGAAGTAAATTTTCTAGTACCCTCACTAAAACTGAAATGGATGGTAAAATACTTCAGTTATTTGTAATTTTTTTTTGATAAATCAGTTGTGGGGATGTCCGTCCAGAGTTGTTTACATGTTTAGGCACACAGCTTGTTTGGGGCCGGAGCTGCGTTCATTTTCCGGTCGAAGAATATTGACCTTCCTTGAAATATCTATAGAAATCGCTACAAATGAGATATACAGATAAGAATTTCAGCGATTATGCATACTGACCTGAGCAATAACTCAAACTCCTTCACTGCTATCATATCTCAAAATTGGAGGCAATTTCTAATGATTTCTGGCAGAGATATCATTTGGGCCTATGCTTTTTCTCGCTTAAAACTCATTCCATTGCATCTAAAAAGTTATGGTAAAGTTCTTGAGCTAGATAATGCACTTACCCATGACTCAGGCACCAGTCTAATTTCGTTTGCCCTTTTTACATTAGCAAATTTTTATAAGAAACGACCAGTTGTGGGCGAATTGCAAAAACTTTCCTCTGTCCATATTTTTCTCTGCATAGTCTCTCCACTTCAAACAACAAACAGTGAACTTTGTATCATAAAAGTCTTGCATCACAAAACATTCCTATAGAACGATTCCATGCGCCTTAGCGAGTCACTCGTGAATTGTTTTCACGCATTTGGTTCAATCAGTCAATGCAAACAAACAAAAGAGCAGAACCGTGTATCTTTTTTGGCGAACCCAAAATAATGTTTTGTTCTTTTTATGTTTTGCATTGATGGAAATAAGAACGAAAAGAACAAAATCATAAAAACAATTCATGAGTGCCTCGCTAAAGCGCATGGAATCGTTCTATAGGAATGTTCTGTTTTTGCAAGACTTTTATGATACAAAGTTCACTGTTTGTTGTTGAAGCGGATAGGCTGTGCAGAGAAAAATATGGACCGAGGAAAGTTTTTGCAATTCGCCCACAACTGGTTGTTTCTTACAAAAATTTGCCAAAGTAAACAATGCAAACGAAGTCAAACTTGTGCCTGAGTCATGGGTAAGTGCATTATCTAGCTCAAGAACTTTACCATAACATTTTAGGTGCAATGGAATGAGTTTTAAGCGAGAAAAAGCATAGGCCCAAATGATGTCTCTGCCAGAAATCATTAGAAATTGCCTCCAATTTTGAGATATGATAGCAGTGAAAGAGTTTCGGTTATTGCTCAGGTCAGTATGCATAATCGCTGACATTCCTATCTGTATATCTCATTTGTAGCGATTTCTATAGATATTTCAAGGAAGGTCAATATTCTTCGACCGGAAAATGAACGCAGCTCCGGCCCCAAACAAGCTGTGTGCCTAAACATGTAAACAACTCTGGACGGACATCCCCACAACTGATTTATCAAAAAAAAATTACAAATAACTGAAGTATTTTACCATCCATTTCAGTTTTAGTGAGGGTACTAGAAAATTTACTTCAAGCGACCGATTTTGTCTCCAGGGGCTAGAAAGCGGTGATCTCATTGGCTGACAAGCATGAAATTGGATGATTTCCGCATGCTCTGGCAACCAGTAAGGA
The DNA here is from genome assembly GCA_039566865.1 of Aurelia coerulea. NCBI lineage: Eukaryota > Metazoa > Cnidaria > Scyphozoa > Semaeostomeae > Ulmaridae > Aurelia > Aurelia coerulea. The sequence goes on from CM076945.1 coordinate 20,010,832, forward strand.
TTTGAGCCTTATCTTCTAGTCACCAAGCGCCAGTTGTATGTCGAGTTCCCAAGCGTCACCACGTTGAATTTTTACAAGAAAAATTTGGAAGTTATATCTCGTCGCATCAGCATGGAAAAAGATGAAACCGAAGAAGAAATGTTACTTGGAGGAGAAGACGACATCAGCAGTGAAAAGCAAGGGGGTATCATTTCGCTTTTGACCGCAATGAATGACAATATGAAAGCAATGGGCGAATCGCTCAAACGCTTTCATGGGCCTAACCATGGCGATGCAGAACCTGCAAAAAAGCCTAGAAGGTCTTCAGAGGCCAAGACCTCAGCCTCATCATCATCGAGTGATCCAACGGATCCAGTACATTCTGCTCCTGAAGACAGTGGCGGATTTAGGGGGGGGCAAGTGGGGGCACTTGCCCCCCTTCATGATGAAAACTCAGCTTGGCGCCCCTCTTTTGGCGAGAAAAGCGCCCCTCTTCCTGACTCTAACGCATAATTTTTCAACTGTTTCGATTTCAATATGGGGGAAACATATAAATCAAGGCGTTATCTAGCAGTAAATCAAAGAAGTTTCTTTGAAAAGCGTCCAAAAAATTTTCGCGCGCCTCCGGCGCGCTCAATTTCTATGATATGTCTGGCGCCCACTCTGCAAGTTGCCCCCCTTTCAACTTCGGGCTGGATCCGCCCCTGGAAGCAGGAGAGGATTCTGACAGTGAACAACTGTTGGATAGGCCAACAACCGATGACAAGAAACAGGACGTGACTGATGACACGCTTCTTGATGAGATATCAAAACACCTAGAAGGGGAGGAAGAAACCTCTGGAGCCTTGCCAGTAAAGCTAGCAGAGATTATTGAAAAGTGGTGGCACAATAAACTGACCCAAAACAAGTTGACAGAAAAGCAAGAAAAATATCTAAAGCCAGAGAACTGCAAGAAACTTGCAGCTCCAAGGGTCAACAAAACCATTCGGATGAAACTGAGCAGGGATGTCAAAGGAAGAGACATAAAATATTCCCAGCCACAGCAAACGCTCGCAACAGCGGGCAGGGCTATTGCTCAGTCAACTGTTGCTCTTTTGGAAGCTAGAGCAAATTAAAGGCCCCCATTAGCCATGTTTGAAGAATGAGATCATGCACGTAGCTTGCCTCAAAATGATAGACTTTTTATTTGCAATTGCAACTGTTTAACGCACGATTTAGTTATGTTTACTTCTCACTTTGTTTCATTGTGAAGGAAATCGGATATCTATCGGCATTCACACTATTTTCTTCTATATATCACATTTTACCGTCAAAAATTAGATGCATATTAAAGTTCCTTCTTACGAAAAAAGTGCCTTTAAATTGCCGTGCCCCTCCAAGTTTAAGATGGTTCCTACTGCTCTGAGTTCAACTGAAGGATGGCCGACAATATTGACAAACTATTTACTTTATCCTAACAAGAGTTGCACTATAACAGTGCCCACACTTGTTTCTTGACAGTATTATATGGGTTTGTTGGTTTCTTGACAACAGTTATCCATATCGAGGATTTCAAACAGTAAGGGCAGTGTGCCAGGTCAAAGAGGTCAAATTTTGAAAATTACCTTGTAATGAGTTGGCAGCTCCATTAATGTTAGGAGCAAGAGGTAATTAGCCTTAACGAGGAAATGTGAATTGGCAACTACGCCAAATTTGATTGTTAGCCCAAAAGATCTCTGAATTGTTCTGATTGTACACATTAACAATGCCTATAAATGTCTCAGATGCTTTGATGATTGTTTCGATTGTGTGCATGAATAATGCCCATTGTTACAACATTCCTGATTCCTATGTACCTATATGTCTATATGTCTATATGTCTATATGTCTATATGTCTATATGTCTATATGTCTATATGTCTATATGGGTGTGTTCCTTCCGGTTGGAGCAAAAGCCCCTCCATAATGTTTTCATTCTTCAAACATAAAAATGTGCAGCCAAAAATCAGTGATCTTATAACAATAAATACTGACATTTTGGCTTTGTTGGGTCATGCAAGTGCAGACATTGCCAACTTAGACGTGATAACATACGTCTGTCATTGAGTGAAGACTATGTGTCACTCTGCTCCCCGCAAATCCCAGTAACAGAGTATCTCTTTGGTAATGAAGAGGATTTGCAACAGAGGGTTAATGATATAACAGCCTCTAACAAAATTAGCAAGACAACCAAAAAGAAGGATATGACCTTCTCAAAATCACCTCAAGGCCAGAACCAATACAAGCAGTCAGGAAATAAGTCTTTTTTAGGACAGGGCTATCCAGAACGGAACAACAATCCACAGAGGCAGAAATTCTGGAAGAAACAGTCCCCAAGGGGAAGAGGGGGAAAGATGATGAACAACAACAACTCACCACAACAGTCTTGGAAGCCAAACACAAAATACTAGATAACTTGCATGTAAGTAATTTTTATCAACAATATTCAGGCTTATTAAAATACTTGGAGGCTAGACAAACAAACTTTGAGGGTGGATGCATCTCCCCATTCTTGCCTTCTTGGAAAAACCTTACTAATGACCCTGAAATTTTGCAGATGGTGATAGGATTACATATTGAATTTAATGATACTCCTCTGCAAATAGACAGGAAATTCTAAATCCCTGCTTCACTTTAAAAATAAATTGCTTGCAATTGTTAGACCAATTAGAAACTCTACATACAAAATTTGCGACATTTCGGGTGTCAAGCTGTTGACAAAACTCCGTGTCCAGTTCAGTGCTTTAAACGAACATCGTTTCAAACATGCTTTTGACTGCCTCAGCCCAGTTTGTTTTTGTGGTAAAGACAATGAAAATAACAAGCACTTTCTCCCGCATTGCCATACGATGTACTTCGTAGAGATCTCTTTGACCAGCTCTCTGATGTCCCAGGACTAGATATCGCCAGTATCAATAATATAGATGATGATACTCTTTGTGATCGACTTTTGTTTGGAAATCCATCCTTAGGTACTATTGAAAATAGAGTAATACTGGATGCGACGATCTCATTTCTCAAAAATTCTGGCCGATTTGATTGATCTAGCGATGCCATATTAGCAACAGCAGTTCCCTATTAGTTTTATGTTGTGTTCTCCTTTCCTTTCTTTGTCGTCCCACATTGCTGAGGTAGATTACCAGAACAAACACTGAAATTTGTTTTTTCTCGTTTTCCTACGAGTTTAAAAGTTCAAATCTTCCTTTTTAACCAGTAATCTGCCTTAGCTTTGTTGTCTTGTTGTCTGTTTTGTGTAATGTATCTTTAATTTTGTCGTGTTTGTTCTTTGTTTTGTGTATTGAAAATTAATTTGAATTGTAAGTACCATCCATAGTGAAGACCCGGTGACTTTATGTCTTTCTTCACTATGGATGGTACAGTGTAATGTAAGTATAAATATTGTAGTTTTTAATCTTGATAGAAAAAAAAAGAGACAGGATTCCAACCAATGTCCTGCTTAAGAACCAACTTGTTGTTGATAATGAAATTGAGTCGTTGATCAATAAGAAAGTTATTAAACTTGACTCAAAAGAACAAGGTGATTTTATTTCACCAATATTCTTGAGACCTAAGAAAGATGGCACATTCAGAATGGTACCAAATCTGAAGACATTAAATACATTTGTCTCATACCACCATTTTAAAATGGATACAGTTTGGACGGCTATCAACATGATGAAGCCCAACTGTTTCATGGCATCCATAGATTTGAAGGATGCATATTACTCAGTGCCAATTTGTGAAGACCATCAAAAATTCTTAAAGTTTTATTGGAAGGGTGAATATTATAAATTCACAGTATTTCCAAATGGTCTTGCCCTTTGTCCAAGGAAATTCACAAAACTACTGAAGCTAGTGTATGCTTTTCTGCGTAGTTTAGGACATTTATCAGAAGCATACATTGATGACTCGTACTTAGAAGGAGCTACGTATGAGGAGTGTCTTCAAAACTTAATAGACACAATAAAAATGTTTGATAGTCTTGGATTTATTGTTCATCCATCCAAATCTGCATTCAAACCAGAGCAAAGAGTCACTTTCTTGGTTTTGTTCTTGACTCAGTGAAAATGCGAGCATATCTAACTTCAGAACGGGCTACCAGCATAAGCAATGCATGTAGCAGTCAGTTTATTGAATAACGCAAACCCTTCCATAAGGGATCTTGCACGAGTCATTGGGCTGATTACAGCTAGTTTCCCAGGTGTCATGTTTGGCCCATTGCATTATCGTGCTTTAGATGTTAACAAAACTAGTGCATTAAAAAAGGCCAAAGGAGATTTTGAAAAAACTGTAATTTTGTCAGAATATGCCATCCAAGACCTAAAGTGGTGGACTCAAAATGTTTTAGATTCATACAATGAAATTTCACATGGAAACCCGCAAATTGTCATCACTAGTGATGCCTCAAAAATTGGTTGGGGATGTACATGTGGGGACCAAAAAACAGGGGGAAACTGGACTCCCCAAGAAGCTTTGTCCCACATCAATGTCCTAGAAATTTGTGCTGCATATTTTGCACTTAAAACATTTTCTGATACTATATCAAATAAACATGTAAGACTCATGGTGGATAACACAACAGCTGTATCTTACCTAAACCAGATGGGCACGAGTCACTCACATGAATGCAATGCAGTCACACAAAAAATTTGGCAATTTTGTATTAGCCACAATGTGTGGATTACCAACTGTTCACATTCCAGGTAAAGACAACATAGGCGCAGATGCAGAATCAAGGAAAAATAGGAGAGAAACAGAATGGGCACTAAATATAGATGTTTTTAATAAGGCCATTGGTATGGTTAACGTGTACCCAAACATTGATTTGTTTGCATCTAGGATAAACCATAAGGTAAAACCTTATGTTTCCTTTAGGCCAGACCCAGGTGCGTTTGCTGTTAATACATTTTCATTATCATGGCATGAATACAAATTTTATGCTTTTCCACCATTTTGTATCATATTGAAAACCAGGGGCGGATCCAGACCGTCTTACGGTACTTACGGAAGACGGTCAAATTCCGAAACTGAACTTTTCATAGAAACAGTGATTTATATTGCTGATTCGTAATTTGTTTTATTTGTACGAGCAGTTATTTCACAGTAAACCAAATGAGATAAATACATGAATTTTCCCTTGGCCCCCTGCCCCCCCCAAACTGTCATACTCGAGACAGTGTATGAACATCTCGCTAAAATTTTTGTCAACACATTCCCCATTTTGAAACAGCCTCACTTTCCTTCTTTCGTTGCTATGCAAATCAACGCCATGCCATGCCAACACACCCCTATTCTTTTGCAACACACTGCATAAATTAGTGAACAAAAACGCAAGACCAAAAGGCCAAAGATGATTGGTAAGACGGTAGTAATAAATTAAAACCTGCGCGGACACTCTGAAACAATCAAAATTGAAACCGTCACGTGATGGTATTGTTCTCGTAAGACGGTAGATAAGATGTATGTTAGGTACCTTGGCAAAATTACAGTGAAAACGTATAGGAAAATATTTTGAAGATGGTCGAGGCGATGGTAGGCTCTTTAACACCGTCTTACGAGCTTTTGGTTGCGCCTCGCCATAAGCTTTCTTGGTGTACCTCTGCGACCCCTTTCACCTTTCACCTTTGACTGCACTGACTGCTCGAAACATTTCGCGCCAAGGATTGAAAACAATTTATTTGACGATTTAGAGGTGGATTTGCTTGGAAAATAGAAGATCTAATCTTACCTGGTGACGATCTTGGCATTCAAAGCTTTTCAATATAGCAGCTCATCAAATTAGGGAGAAATATTCCTATCAGCGGTGCTGTTGTGGAGGGCCTAGCCAAAACGAAGCTGCTGTCTCACTCTTACCTCACATTCAACATGATCGATTCAGCTTTCAAAAAGGCTGAAGCATTTTCCTATCAAGGTATTTATTCATTTGAATAATCTTGATCATTTTGAATGACCTTTATCGAGTTTTATCGAGTCGGGCTGGGGGTGTAGCAAGGGAGAGTTCAATCAGTCCCTTTAACGGCAACCGGAGAGATATGACAATTACGGAAAGGGGTACTGTATATGAGGGGCTGATTTCTAGGGTAATTGGTATGAGGGTTAGGGTTCACTTACGGTTAGGGGATTAGTTTGAAGGGTTGGTATTGGGCTTCAGAATTATTAGGGGATCACAGTTACAAGGTTAGGTAGCCAAAGGAGTAGCTTAGGTGTCATGTATCTCAGGCTGGTATTGAAAACATTGTTTGGAAAGATACGGTTACAATATGCATTTATGGGAAGTACCAAGTACCAGTAGATGTACAGTTTGAGTTTTCTTTCAGATGATTATGAAAAAAATCATTTATATTTATATGGGAAGGGACCCCAGGGGGGGGGGGGACTTCAGTAATAGATCATGCATATATGTGCTTTGTTATCTATAAGAAACTGACTGGACAATTATTGCTTATGCTATTAGCAGAACATTACCAGAATTTCATTTGCTACCTATTAAAAGAATAACATTGCTAGAAATTCTTGCTAAAACTACACCCTAACTCCAGAAATTCACAGAAGTAGACCCATTTCCAGAATATTTTGGCCAAAATCTATATCAAAACTAACCCACATTCCTCTGTGGATGGATATGCTCCTTTACCATCCATTCCATCCATTATCAATATTCTATGAAACCAAAAAAGGTGATTCTTGATGGATGTGCGCAAGAAGTTAATCTGGGGGCAGGGGCAGGGGCAGGGTAGTGTACAACTAATAGCATTTCTTTAGTATTTGTCAGTTATGACTGATTTTTAATGTGCTGTATTGAATAGCAACATTATTCATAGAATGTTCAAAACTGTTCACCAACTTGGTATCATTAATCTGATTTATGCTGTGATTTTTCATATTGCTGGCTGAAAAACTTTAGGAGGATGCTAAAACCCTTTTTTGGTCTTCTGTTAAGATTTCTTTCATAATTCATGAATCAATGTTGGATCACAAGAATTTAAAATTTTAGTTTCTATTTTAGTTCTCTACTCTATTTAGTTTAGTTTCTATTCTAGTTAATGATGATACTTGCACAGCAATGAGGGCACGAATGCATGTCTGTTCAGTTTCTTAGTAGCCTGATTACTTTTATTTTGTTCCTGTAATTTCTGTAATTGGTTGTTAACTGTCCATCCCAAGTTCCAAAAAATATCCACACTATTTGCAACAGATTTTCATTTCACATTTATACAGGGTTGCATCCAACAGAAACAGCTTATACAATGCCTGTTCCCTAGCAATTACTGGTGAAGAAGAAATTTGTCATCTGTTGAAAGCACTTACATCAGCAGAATCATATCGTCACTCTGATTTTTATGCCTCTCATCCCCATTTCCTCAATCTTTTGGCAAGTTAAGAAACCTCTTAAGACCATATTCAGTGGTTCTGTCTCTTATAATGTGGATAAATTGTCCAACATAAGTGAAAATTATTCAGATAGCATTAAGATTGAGGCCCTGAAGTGGCTTTTACCGGCAAGGAAACCATATATGATTTAGGGCGTTTTCCGAGGATCTGAAGGGCGTGGCCCGAACAAATTTTCCGGGGGCTGCGCCTCCGGACCCCCATACTCCTCGCGCTTCGCGCTCGTAAGACGGTCAAAATTTCCGCTGGATCCACCCCTGTTGAAAACCTTACAAAAAATTGCTCAAGATAGAGCAACAGGTTTCATTGTTGTGCCTTTTTGGCAAACACAACCTTGGTGGCCTTACCTTACAAGCATGTTAATTGATCACATAATATGTTTACCTAGGATGAAACAAACACTATGGCTTCCAGCGGAACCTCAAAGGATACACCCTCTGCAAAAACAGTTGAAACTAATGCTATGCCATTTGTCAGGGGACTGCTGCAAGGTAGAGGACTTTCAGAAAACGCTTCAAACATCATTCAAAATTCATGGAGACTGGGTACCAAAAAACAATACAAATCATACTTACTTAGATGGGAAAGATATTGTGGTGAAAAGAAAATTGATCCACTTACTGGAACTGTAATTGATGGCATTAATTTTTTGAGCGACTTATATCATGAAGGATTATCTTATAGCTCAATAAATACTGCACGTTCCGCACTCTCTGCAATCATATCGATTTCAGGAAATGTGAATTTCGGCAACAATGCCATGGTTACCCGATTTATGAGAGGTGTATTCTCCTCGAGACCCTCTCTGCCACGGTATAGTGAAATATGGGATGATTCATTGGTACTTAATCACATAAAGAAGTGGCAACCATTAACAGATATTGACCTGAAAACACTGACATTGAAAACTGTTACTTTGATGGCGTTAACGTCTGGACAAGGATGTCAGACTTTGCATGCTTTGGAGATTGATAATATGACAGTTACTTCAAGTTACTGCAATTTTGAAATCACACAACTTTTGAAAACATCGAAACCAAATAATCATTTTGGACAGTTGAAGTTTATTACATATGCTCCTGATGAGAACTTATGTGTTGTTACATGCCTTAAAGAATATTTAAAAAGAACAGAATCTTTGCGTTCAGAGTGCAGAGGTCTGCTCATCAGCTATGTTAAGCCACATTGCAAAGTATCTACAAATACTATTAGCAGATGGTCAAAAGGAGTCTTGAAGCTTTCAGGCATTGACACATCAATTTTTACAGCACATAGCTTTAGATCTGCAGCCTCATCCGCAGCAAGATCATCAAATGTACCAATTGATAAGATTATGACCACAGCCGGATGGAAAAGTTCTGAAACAATCAGGAAATTTTATGACAAACCTATTATTATTCGTAATGGTGGATTTGCTGATAATATTTTGATAGATCATGGATACCTGTATTCATCATCCATATCATATTGCTTCATGTCCACCTGCTTTAAAGTCTCACGTGACTCCTATGTGACGTAGAACAATTGTGAAGTAGAATGAGCAAATTGAACGAGACTTACCTGAAAGGGGAGTTGAAGTTCGATTGTGATTCTACGAACAATTGTTCAGGAACATAGGAGTCACCCATCCTTTTTTGCTACTAGTGAAAATATCCCACCCAATACTGATATTACGATGAACATTTCGCTCTTTAAAGACTGGCGCTTGGTGACTAGCGCATGCGTTTTCACGTGACTCCTATGTTTCTGAACAATTGTTCGCAGAATCACAATCGAACTTCAACTCCCCTTTCAGGTAAGTCTCGTTCAATTTGTTCATTCTATGCTGAGAGTCACCCCGGTCTTGGCTCTGACCGTAATAAGTCACGGTTTTCATTGTTCTTTTCATTTGCAAAAATGTTTGAAAAGAACTTAAAACAATCGTAATTTCTAAAATATTTGATGAGACAAAACTAAACCACAGTTTATGAATGTCTACAGCACATGAAATAATTCTAAAGAAAACCACAGTTTATGAATGTCTACAGTGTGATATGAAGCAAATATCTTTCTCTGCTCTATGCTTCACGAGTTAGAAATCTAATGACGTCACATCCTCAGATGAGTTGAAATAAAAATTGTTAATTTTTCCATCCTCGTCTGTTAGTAAAGTGAAGGGGAGTGAAGCAAAGAAATCGAGTTTTTAAAACATAAACAGAACTATAGATATCAACAACTAGGTGAAGAGATTATGATACTTCTACAGTCTAACTATTACGTTTCTACGGTCATCTGAAAAGCAAAAATAGATTAGGTTAAGTGGGGGTTAGGAAGTGCAACTGCGGCAGTCAGAGAGACCTTGCTCGACGCACCTTTTTCGAAAGTTGGTACTTTCCTCGCCTGGGTAATCATAAACTATGGTCTGCTACTTCACAATGTAATCACAGACAGTTTACTACTTTCCATTTTGAGGTAATCCCAACGCCTCGTTCTCTGAGGGTAATCATAGGCCACAAGCAGGTACTTTCCCCGTCGGGTAATCCCTGCGACCTACTACTTTCCCTCTCGAGGTAGTATCATATTTTTGTTGAGGTCTATCGAGCAGGCCTTTTGAATTTAAATTTGGAGCCAATGGAGAGGTTTTTAAAATCCTTCCAGCTGCGATGGTTGGATAACCGCCGCAGTTGAACTTCAATTTGAAACAGATAACGATTTTCTTTGCTTCTTCCAACCTTTGAAATATTAGACTTGCATCTCGTACTTAGGTCGATACATCATGGGTACATCCTACCTGAATTGGTTGCTGTATTATAAAAAGGGGAGGGCGGGTGGGGATTTTTTCTTCTGAAAGATTTTCATCCGTTTTCTGACTTAAAATTTGAGATGAATGGGCGAAGGAGGCGTATTGCCAATTTATAGATTGATGTGTTACAAATTTTGCTGTCCTGCGATTGGTTTATGTTAACTCTGACGGGAAAAGTGGAAACCTTTGTTTCTGTCGGTTTGAATCTGTTATAAAATTGTTGGCATCCGGTGATTGGTTTATAGTCCAGTAGAGATATGTCCAAATATGCCATAACCCTAAACTAATTGCAACACAAGCTCCCTATATGGCAATGTGCTGATTAAAGTCCTTCCTACAGCAGGAAAAAAGTCCCTCAAAATCGCACTTGCGGAAGAGCCCTAAAGTCGAGCCAAAAGTCAGAAGCCCGATTGATGACGTCACAACTATTCCGTTTTAAGATTTCCAATTTATCCCATTTCGAAAAACTACATAAGTTCATCGTACTGGTAAATAATTACCAAACCATTGTAATTACTTGATATTTGTGTAGTGCAGCTTAAAAAATTTGCTTTAAAGGGGCATTTTCAAAAGTCAAGACGCGAAAGAAGCATTCTCCACAGTTTGATAAATTATCTTTTTCTTGAGAAAATATTTTTAAATAGCAGAATCAACATCTCGAATTCAACTTCTGTTCACATGTGATTTGATACAGTTGATTTGATGAAAATAACAACTTTACTGCAATTCATTTCCCGTTCACTAAAGAACTCGAAAACACGCCCTCTTGTAGTATTTTCTAATTTGCACAATAGTAATAGAAACCCTGACAACGTCAATCGAACCTTTCGTATGATAATGTTGAAAAACATCTCTCAATCTAGACTTAAAACTTTATTGTTGGGCAAACTGCTAACGAAGAGTCTCTTCCTGTCATGGTTTTGAAATAAAAAAAACGACGATGATCAGAGTTCACCTGTTGGATTCAATCGTAAATAGCACAATCTGTTTTAATTGCGAAGAGAACAGCATGGCAATTGTTGTGAAATTATGCAGAGAGTAGAATGGAATGTATTATTTGCAAAAAGATAATATCACAGCCATCTGAAGGTGCAGTTTTATTCGAAAAAGGAGCGGCAAGTATCAATGCCGCTGGCCTCCAACGATGTGATCAAATAACCGCAGTCGCTGGAGAATCTGTTCATACTGCGTGTCGTAAGGAGTATACGAAGCAAAGAAATATAGATGCTTTACGAAAACAGAAATCACGCCCAACCGAAAAGCGCGTTCTTCGCTCAGAAACAATTCAATTTGATTTCAAGATACACTGTTTATTTTGTGGCAAAGGCGACAGAAGGGACAGCAAAAGGAAGGATTTTGAATTAACCCCAGTTAGAACAATTGACTTTCAGAAGACAGTTGAGCAAATTTGCCAGGAGAGAAATGATGATTGGGCCCTCAAAGTGAATGATAGATTAAAGGCAGCAATTGATCTCCATGCAGCCGATGCCGTGTACCATAAGCAGTGCAGTGTAAATTTTCGTACCGGTAAGACGATAAGTCATTAGCTCCGTTATTGTTTCTAAATAAATTTAGTAAATAGTTTCAAAATTACTGAAACTTCGCTGATGTCTTGCTTTCAATTTATCCACACAGGTAAGGATATACCATCATATTTTGCTGCCGAACAAGGGACAAATCTCGCAAAGAAAGTAAAACGAGGAAGACCCTTAGAGGAGGAAAGAGTCCAGGCTTTTGAAAGAGTTATTCAGTATTTTGAGGAAAATGATGAGGAGCAATTGACTATCCAATGTTTGGCCGAGAAGATGGCAGAATTTTTACAAAATTCAGAAAGTGAGTCATATAGCACTGTGCACATGAAAAAAAAAATAATTGAAAGGTTTGGTGAAGATTTAGTTATCGCAGAAATAAATGGAAGACCAGACGTTGTGACATTGAGACCAACAGCGGCCAGGATTTTGCAAAACTTTTACTACGAACCAAAGCAACAAAATACAGCAGAGGAGGAGATAAGGCTGGTCAAAGCTGCAGCAACCTTGATAAAAAATGATATAAAAGCATGCAGGGCATCAAAAGAGATTTATCCAAACAGTGAAGATATGTCATCGCCAGAGAATGCTCTCGCATTTCTTCCTCGAGCTTTGTTACAACTTCTTGATATATTAGTTGTTGGCGTGGATAAAAAGAAAAAGATTGCTTCGATTGGCCAGGCAATCATGCAAGCTGCTAGGCCTAGAGTTCTGATTGCCCCATTGCAGCTAGGCCTTGCAATTCAGATGCATCACCATTTTGGGTCAAGATTCCTCATTGACTCTCTTTGTCATCATGGGTTCTGTTCCTCTTATTCGGAAGTTCAAAACTATGAGAGAAATGCTGCAGTTGCCACTGGTATTGATTTAGATATTCCTGACGGTGAATGCTTGGTCCAGTATGTTGCTGATAACGTAGACCACAATGTTAGGACATTAGACGGAAAGAACACTTTCCATGGCATGGGAATTATTTCCACGATCACTCCTCGTAACAAACAAGGGGGACTGCGCTCAATTGTTCCAAGACGGAAAGATATTTCTACGGAAGAGATTGCACAAATTGGTCAAATAAATATTTTAAGATATCAGTCAAACGATGTTCCACGAGGATTTACCTACAGTGAAATGAGGTATAATGAAATAGATGATCCCACTGCAAATCTTGATTTTATGTGGAAAATATCTTGGTTACTAAAGGAAGATCGACCCGCCTATTCAGGATTTATGCAATTGTGTCAAGATGGACAACATCCCGGCAAATCAGATGTCATCTTCCTGCCCATGATTGATCTGGATCCAAGCAACATGTCTTGCGTCTATTCAACCTTGGTGTTTGTGTCCAATCATGCAAAGAAGTATAATGTCATTCCAATCTTGACGTTTGACCAGCCTCTTTGGTGGAAAGCAATGTGCATAGCTAATAACGAGCCACCAAATAGCTGCTTAAGAAGAATCGTTCTCAGACTTGGAGCATTTCATACACAAATGAGTTTTTTAGGGAGCATAGGGCATTTAATGAATGGATCAGGGTTGAAGGAGGCATTGGAAGTGGTATATGCTGAAAATGCTGTCACTCACATGCTGACAGGAAAAGCTGTACAACGAGCAGTGCGAGGGCATTTGCTGGTAGATGCAACGTTGAATGCCCTTTTACTAGCACAAGCTTATGATATGACTCTGACAGCAGAGGACAAAGAGATTGAAAATGACGGTGAAATTCTGGCAGACAATCTCCCTAGTCATCATACTGCAAGTGAGACAGTCTTCATGGATGACAATGAGGGTATCATGATAGCAGAAAAGTCTCGTGAACATTTAGAGATAGATGAAATGAAGCATGATTTGGAGAGCGTATTAAACAAAGAACTTTCAGCTGAGGAAGCATGCAAGTCTAATTGCATCGAATCTGTGAAGAAGAGAATAAATGAGGTGAAATCTACTGTAATAAAGTCTCGTACCGGAAAGCTGTGGTTACAGTACATGAAGATGATTGACATCCTGAGAACGTTCATCAAAGCAGAACGCACTGGAGAATGGGAATTACACTTGCAATGTGTTGAAGCTATGTTGCCATATTTTGCGGCTTCTGGCCACAATTTGTACACAAAAAGTGCGAGAATCTATATTCAGGAAATGAAGAAGCTTAAAGCCGAAGAATCTGTAGTTTACTCTGCATTTGTCAATGGATTTCATGTCATACGTCGTTCCGATCGCTACTGGGCTGGCCTCTCGTCAGATCTGGTTATTGAGCAAGTTTTAATGAGAAGCTTGAAAACAACTGGTGGACTCACTCACGGAAGAGGAATGACAGAAATTCAGCGACTTGTGTGGTTGCTTTCAATGCCAGTAACAGCCGAAGTGAACAGTGCGTTACAGGAATTTACTGGGGTCAATTACACTGCAAGTGAGCAACATAAAGATACATTTGCTTCAAGAATCAAAAGAGATATGAATGATACAAAGAAGATCCTAGGTTTCATGGATGCAAGAAACCCTTTCAGTGAAGATCCTTCTTTGAGATGCATTGCAACAGGTGTCACTGCAGATGAGCGAGCAAATGCTGACAGAGCGAAAGTAATTGGGAACAAAATTCTAACAGGCATGACAGGTAAAAGCTCAGAAGAATATGTCTTCAGGAAAGTTAACCAAGCAGTGGTAATCAGCACAAATAAACATCCCAAAGCTGTAAATGAAGAGGTGCAAGTAGATCCCCAGCTGCTTTTTCAAAGGCTGATCACAGTCAGGAACTTTGCCGGACAAGATGGTCATTTCCTTTTCAAGTATGAGCTGTGCACTGTTCCAGCTTCTTTGTTCGAGTCAAATGGCCTCCCAAGAAAAGCAAATAAGCCTGTCCTTGCAGATGCAATATGGAAAGCTGTTGATACAGATGTACCCTACCCCAGTCAACCATTCCAGTACGTGATCGATGGAGGGTCTCTTTTGCAGCGTTTGCCATGGAAGCGAGGAGATCAGTTTTCCACAATTTTAGATTCATACGTATCGTATGTGAAGAAAAGATACGGAAAAGCAGTTGTAGTTTTTGATGGTTATGAGTCCGGTCCAGCACCAAAGGATGTGACCCATCAAAGACGAACAGGTCAATCTACTGGCGTGGAAGTAAAGTTCAAAGAAGATATGCTCCTTGCAATAAAGAAGGAAATATTTCTGGCAAACAAAGGAAACAAGCAGCGATTTATTAACATGCTAGGGCAAAAGCTGGAAGATGAAGGATGCGAAGTTCATTATTCAGAGGGTGATGCCGATTTTGATATCGTTAAGAAGGCCGTTGATGCATCAGCCAACGTTAACACAGTCGTTGTAGGAGACGACACCGATCTGCTGATTCTTCTTCTGTACCATGCAAAGAAGGATACACATAATATCTTCTTTTGTCCTGAGCAAAAGCAAAATGCCAAGAAGCAAAGTAAAGTATGGGATAGTCAATTGTGCCAGCGTGTTCTCGGATCAACGATATGTCGCTGTATCCTGTTTCTTCATGCCTTTCTGGGGTGTGATACCACGTCCAGTATCTTTGGAATTGGCAAGGGTTTGTCACTGAAAGCTTTCAATAAATCCGAGCAGTTTCAGGAATGTGCAAGCGTGTTCTGCGATGAATTTTCTTCAAAAGAGCAGGTTTGTGCAGCTGGCGAGAAGGCGTTGATCACCATATATAACGGCAAAGAAGAGGTTGCTCTAGACGAAATGCGGTACAACGTTTTCTGTGAGAAACTCGTCTCTGCCAAGACTCAAATCAGACCAGAAGTGCTCCCACCAACTTCAGCGGCAGCAAAATATCACAGCATGCGTGTTTACTGTCAGGTAATGATGTGGAAAGGAGAAGAAATCGATCCAAGAAAATGGGGATGGAAGGTTATAAATGATGCAATGATTCCTCGGCACACTGACCTCGATTGTGCACCAGAAGAATTATTGAAGCTCATAAGCTGCCATTGCAAGAAAGGATGCACAAACATGAGATGTTCCTGCAAGAAAAATGGCCTTGCATGCTCATTTGCATGCGGAGAATGCCGTGGAGTTAGCTGTGATAATTCAATGCACCCAGAACATGACGATGACTGTGACTAATAGCATGTTCTTCTCATATGAATATGTTATGTTATGTTATGTTATGAAATATATAGTATTTGATTGCCACACCTATCTCTAACATATTCTTGCTTAATTAAATTACAGGAACCCTTATTTGCTAGATTATCAGTTTCAGTTTAAGTATCAAAACAAATAATACTTAAAAAATCACTTTCTTCTCCAGCCATAATGGGTTCTCTGTTGAAAACGATGTGGTGTTCTACCACCTTAATGGAACAACTTTCCGTGACAATTTTTTCAGTGTTCCGCAATTGGGATTCTTGGGGACTTTTTTTTGGAAAGACTTTAGGTGTCAAGCTAGCATATGTACAAAATTTGGTTTGTGTTGCAATTAGTTGAGGGTCAAGGCAGACATTGACTGGACTATTATCCAGGATCCATGTGACGCGTGTTTCTAAGCTTGCTCTGATGGGGGATCTTGAAATAGCGCAATCACACGTTCACGAGGAGAAGGTGCTTGCCGCTCTCTTTGGTAACGAATTTCTCTTCCTGAGCTGCCAAGTGTTTTACCCAAGAGGGTGTTTTTCGACTGATTAGAGGGGGCCCCGCAACACTCAAGCAAAGCTGGCAACGGCCGCCTACCTAATTACTTTAATCCTCTATTCCCCTCTATTACACTAATGTGTGAAGTGAGCCGATGTTTTACTCGTCGTGACCTACATCAGGCTTTCCAGAAATCTCATAGGCGACCAAAGGCGAGAAGATATTTTGCTTTTTCTTTAGACACTGATCCGCGCTACAGTCCATGTAAAAACTCCTTAGCGGGAGATGTCGGATAAAACTGCGGTGGTAAAATTAACCCTCCTAAAGTTTCACTTTAGTGCTGAAAAAAGTCCAACGGTAGAAATATAGGAAAGTAGCCCAAGCCAAGCTTCAATTAACAGAAATAGGTGCTAGGAACTTTACAACCAGGGCTTGAAAATGTCCCGCATTTTGCAAAAGAATTTTCAATTTTGACCTTCAGTTTTTATTTTTGAAAAGATTTATACCTTGAAGTGCTTCAATTGGGCTATTTTGCAGGAAATTTCTGGCATATTCTGGCATATTCCTAATTATCAAAGTTATTTTCTTGTTCTATATTCCATTAATATGCAAATAAATTTCGCAACAGTCATTGTTTGAATGACGTCTTTCTACTTGTTCATACTATTTGTACCATACAAATACCGGGTGACCTCAAAAAACTTCAAAAGCTAGATCATACAGGGGCGAAGCTAAAGAAAATTGTTGGGGGGGGGGGGTGCAGACACCACAATTTGCCGACAAAAAAACGAAAATGCCATTATATATCATCAAAGTTTGAAACGTATAAGCAATGGATGATTAAATTGAAAATGTAGACACTTGGCATAGTATTTCAGGGGCATACGCAGCACTTGATGAGTGGGGGGGGGGTTTATGGGGCGTGGGCTAGAAAATTTTTTGGGACCACGCCCTTCAGACGCTCGGAAAATGAGGGAAACGCCCATTTTAGTTTTATTTTGCATCGTGAAAATGGCTCCAATGAACACAAAATGGGCAGGATGTTTTATTGAATTTGCATTGAGAATTCATACCCATCTTAGCAAGTTAATCTAGGAAAGTAAACGAACATGTCAGAGTACAGCTTGCTCTTCAAATTATTTTGATGAAATTGCTTGAAGGAGCAGTAGCAAATAGGGAACCCTATAGCCAATGACACGCACAGGTTAAGACAAATGGGATCTTGAAATAAGTAGGTCTGGGGGCAAAGCCACCAGGAAAATTTTGAGACTATGCATTCTACTTTGGCTTAGAATGCCTCTCCCAAGACCCAAGATCGTTCAGTCATTCAGTTCAAAGAAATCAGTCACTGAGTTTCACACTAACCTTTTGAAAGATTTGGAAACTGTATTCGCCGACAGACACTCAGTAGTACCAGTACCAAGGAAACGTTTTTGATTTGCCGACAGATATTATCAATTTGCCGACAAACTGAATGTTTGGGGGGGGCACCCCCCCCGCACCCCCCTTTGGCTACGCCCCTGAGATCATAGGTAGCTTCCTAAACAAAGTTATTGAAATGGTTTGTACCACCATTTAGTTAAAAGGTTTAGTTTTCTTTTGAGTTGCTGCATAGGCACTCCAAGGCATGATTACTGTTAAAAAAACGAGAACGAAAGAAATTTCGAATGCATTATTTCTCATTATTACAACCAGACTTCTTTCCAGTCAACATTTTGTGAAAACTTAACGTAAGCGTTGGACTTGAAATCATCTGGGGAAATTTGTTGTTTGAAAAACGATCGATATCTGTTCCTTATTCAAAAATTGTGCTACCATGCAAAATTTGGAATTCGGCTTTGTTCCCTCTTCCAAAACATGAACGAGAGAAGGAGGAAAGATTCCATGAAATGACTGACTGAATGATCATATTTTAGCATGGGCGATTCTGACACGTAAAGAATGTGTCTCAATTTCTATAATTATATTTCAAATGAAGTTGAATGCTTACCGTGACGTGAAGAATGTGTATGTCTTGCTATTCCATATATTGAATTAATTTGAATGCCTACCTTGTGTATCTTTTCTGCATTAAATTCCAACCGAGCTGACTGCAGCTTCACTAGCGGGTAAATACAGGAATTGCTCCGACCCGACAATTTTCAATTTTATTATGACGCCAAAGTTTTTGTTGATGAGATGAACAGACGACTGGGACTTATTGTTTCATTCATGCTCTCTTTTGAATTTAGCTGAATTTGCCCTCCTTCGCTTAAGTTTTACGAGAAGCAAACATTCAAAGGTCTTGGTATATGTTACTGAATTTTTTCATTATGGGTGTTATTTTATGTTTCTTATTTTGTGAGTTTGATTGTTGAGAGAAATGAAAACAAAGGAAAAGATGATATGGATTGTCTTGAAGGAGCAAAAATTTCTCAAAATGATTTTTGCTCGTCTTAAACATAGGTCCTAAAGTTTCTTAACTTTACATTAAATAGAATTTCATACTGTGTGGCCCATACATACCGTTTAGTTCTGCAAGCAGATAGGACGTTCAGTCGTTCAGAGGTTCTTGGCGGACCTCAATTCTCAAGGACAAAGTAAGGGTTTTTGTCATCTTCCCAAGAATCATATTTGTTTATCTACGAACAAATGGGGAACACACACGCACAGACAGACGAAAAATGATAGCCAAAGAGACAATCCTTGGTCTAATTATGGTATTGTGCTCCAAAGAAAAATACTCCTGGAAGCTCTTGAATCCCAACTACATCAACGCACATGATTGATTGTCTCAATAAATTCATTCATATCTGGGATTCCCAACACTTCCTTTTGATAATGTATAACTTTATCTGTTTCCTCCCTTTCTTTTACGTTTTGTACCTTGGACAAAAGGTGATTAGAACGGAATGTTTATGTGTTCGTTTTGAAAACTTGTTTAGTCTGTGATGTTTCTCTTGTGTTTCTTATGCGAGGGGCTTCGTTCACTGCTGAATCATTTGGCCTAGAATCACACATGACATGCGATATCCCTCGTTACGATAACTGGCCCACTGAGAATAGTCCTACTGCACCTCACCTATATAAAGCGCATCTTTTTCATATCGACAACAGGAAACAGGGTAGCATGGAAGTTCCCTCGCTGCAAAACATAAGCTCCATCCGCCATTGCTGTGAAACTTCGCTAGCAAATCTTCCTTTTTAACCAGTAATCTGCCTTAGCTTTGTTGTCTTGTTGTCTTGTTGTCTGTTTTGGGTAATGTATCTTTAATTTTGTCGTTTTTGTTCTTTGTTTTGTATACTGAAAATTAATTTGAATTGTAAGTACCATCCATAGTGAAGACCCGGTGACTTTATGTCTTTCTTCACTATGAATGGTACAGTGTAATGTAAGTATAAATATTGTAGTTTTTTAATCTTGATAGGAAAAAAAAAAAAACTTCGCTAAGTCTCGAGTCAAAGCCTCGGTCACCGATGAACGCAAAATCGTACATTTACGAAAATTTTCGGGTCGGAGCAATTCCTTTATTTACCCGCTAGTGCAGCTTCCATCTTGTTGCCATTTTAACTCTCAAGCATGGATGGCCTAAAAATGTATCTTTGTCATGGTTCTCAAGCAGGTTTTCTTACAAGCAACCTCTGGACCCTCTAACTTGTTATGGGTACGCAACTAGCCACTTTTCCTCAGGAGACCCATGACAAGCACCGCATATCTTGCTTTTGCCCAAAGCATCCAAGAGCAACAGGTAATTTTGATCGAATCACGGGGGTAACTACATAGTGGAAATATTCCGCTGCTCATGTCAAAGAATCTCAAATGTAACAATAGTATGAAATTACGTTTCTACGGTCATCTGAAAAGCAAAAATAGATTAGGTTAAGTGGGGGTTAGGAAGTGCAACTGCGGCAGTCAGAGAGACCTTGCTCGACGCACCTTTTTCGAAAGTTGGTACTTTCCTCGCCTGGGTAATCATAAACTATGGTCTGCTACTTCACAATGTAATCACAGACAGTTTACTACTTTCCATTTTGAGGTAATCCCAACGCCTCGTTCTCCGAGGGTAATCATAGGCCACAAGCAGGTACTTTCCCCGTCGGGTAATCCCTGCGACCTACTACTTTCCCTCTCGAGGTAGTATCATATTTTTGTTGAGGTCTATCGAGCAGGCCTTTTGAATTTAAATTTGGAGCCAATGGAGAGGTTTTTAAAATCCTTCCAGCTGCGATGGTTGGATAACCACCGCAGTTGAACTTCAATTTGAAACAGATAACGATTTTCTTTGCTTCTTCCAACCTTTGAAATATTAGACTTGCATCTCGTACTTAGGTCGATACATCATGGGTACATCCTACCTGAATTGGTTGCTGTATTATAAAAAGGGGAGGGCGGGTGGGGATTTTTTCTTCTGAAAGATTTTCATCCGTTTTCTGACTTAAAATTTGAGATGAATGGGCGAAGGAGGCGTATTGCCAATTTATAGATTGATGTGTTACAAATTTTGCTGTCCTGCGATTGGTTTATGTTAACTCTGACGGGAAAAGTGGAAACCTTTGTTTCTGTCGGTTTGAATCTGTTATAAAATTGTTGGCATCC
The DNA here is from genome assembly GCA_039566865.1 of Aurelia coerulea. Lineage (NCBI taxonomy): Eukaryota > Metazoa > Cnidaria > Scyphozoa > Semaeostomeae > Ulmaridae > Aurelia > Aurelia coerulea. The sequence continues at coordinate 20,031,701 of CM076945.1, forward strand.
GGTGATTGGTTTATCCAGGATCCATGTGACGCGTGTTTCTAAGCTTGCTCTGATGGGGGATCTTGAAATAGCGCAATCACACGTTCACGAGGAGAAGGTGCTTGCCGCTCTCTTTGGTAACGAATTTCTCTTCCTGAGCTGCCAAGTGTTTTACCCAAGAGGGTGTTTTTCGACTGATTAGAGGGGGCCCCGCAACACTCAAGCAAAGCTGGCAACGGCCGCCTACCTAATTACTTTAATCCTCTATTCCCCTCTATTACACTAATGTGTGAAGTGAGCCGATGTTTTACTCGTCGTGACCTACATCAGGCTTTCCAGAAATCTCATAGGCGACCAAAGGCGAGAAGATATTTTGCTTTTTCTTTAGACACTGATCCGCGCTACAGTCCATGTAAAAACTCCTTAGCGGGAGATGTCGGATAAAACTGCGGTGGTAAAATTAACCCTCCTAAAGTTTCACTTTAGTGCTGAAAAAAGTCCAACGGTAGAAATATAGGAAAGTAGCCCAAGCCAAGCTTCAATTAACAGAAATAGGTGCTAGGAACTTTACAACCAGGGCTTGAAAATGTCCCGCATTTTGCAAAAGAATTTTCAATTTTGACCTTCAGTTTTTATTTTTGAAAAGATTTATACCTTGAAGTGCTTCAATTGGGCTATTTTGCAGGAAATTTCTGGCATATTCTGGCATATTCCTAATTATCAAAGTTATTTTCTTGTTCTATATTCCATTAATATGCAAATAAATTTCGCAACAGTCATTGTTTGAATGACGTCTTTCTACTTGTTCATACTATTTGTACCATACAAATACCGGGTGACCTCAAAAAACTTCAAAAGCTAGATCATACAGGGGCGAAGCTAAAGAAAATTGTTGGGGGGGGGGGGGGTGCAGACACCACAATTTGCCGACAAAAAAACGAAAATGCCATTATATATCATCAAAGTTTGAAACGTATAAGCAATGGATGATTAAATTGAAAATGTAGACACTTGGCATAGTATTTCAGGGGCATACGCAGCACTTGATGAGTGGGGGGGGGGGGGGTTTATGGGGCGTGGGCTAGAAAATTTTTTGTGACCACGCCCTTCAGACGCTCGTAAAATGAGGGAAACGCCCATTTTAGTTTTATTTTGCATCGTGAAAATGGCTCCAATGAACACAAAATGGGCAGGATGTTTTATTGAATTTGCATTGAGAATTTATACCCATCTTAGCAAGTTAATCTAGGAAAGTAAACGAACATGTCAGAGTACAGCTTGCTCTTCAAATTATTTTGATGAAATTGCTTGAAGGAGCAGTAGCAAATAGGGAACCCTATAGCCAATGACACGCACAGGTTAAGACAAATGGGATCTTGAAATAAGTAGGTCTGGGGGCAAAGCCACCAGGAAAATTTTGAGACTATGCATTCTACTTTGGCTTAGAATGCCTCTCCCAAGACCCAAGATCGTTCAGTCATTCAGTTCAAAGAAATCAGTCACTGAGTTTCACACTAACCTTTTGAAAGATTTGGAAACTGTATTCGCCGACAGACACTCAGTAGTACCAGTACCAAGGAAACGTTTTTGATTTGCCGACAGATATTATCAATTTGCCGACAAACTGAATGTTTGGGGGGGGGGGCACCCCCCCCGCACCCCCCTTTGGCTACGCCCCTGAGATCATAGGTAGCTTCCTAAACAAAGTTATTGAAATGGTTTGTACCACCATTTAGTTAAAAGGTTTAGTTTTCTTTTGAGTTGCTGCATAGGCACTCCAAGGCATGATTACTGTTAAAAAAACGAGAACGAAAGAAATTTCGAATGCATTATTTCTCATTATTACAACCAGACTTCTTTCCAGTCAACATTTTGTGAAAACTTAACGTAAGCGTTGGACTTGAAATCATCTGGGGAAATTTGTTGTTTGAAAAACGATCGATATCTGTTCCTTATTCAAAAATTGTGCTACCATGCAAAATTTGGAATTCGGCTTTGTTCCCTCTTCCAAAACATGAACGAGAGAAGGAGGAAAGATTCCATGAAATGACTGACTGAATGATCATATTTTAGCATGGGCGATTCTGACACGTAAAGAATGTGTCTCAATTTCTATAATTATATTTCAAATGAAGTTGAATGCTTACCGTGACGTGAAGAATGTGTATGTCTTGCTATTCCATATATTGAATTAATTTGAATGCCTACCTTGTGTATCTTTTCTGCATTAAATTCCAACCGAGCTGACTGCAGCTTCACTAGCGGGTAAATACAGGAATTGCTCCGACCCGACAATTTTCAATTTTATTATGACGCCAAAGTTTTTGTTGATGAGATGAACAGACGACTGGGACTTATTGTTTCATTCATGCTCTCTTTTGAATTTAGCTGAATTTGCCCTCCTTCGCTTAAGTTTTACGAGAAGCAAACATTCAAAGGTCTTGGTATATGTTACTGAATTTTTTCATTATGGGTGTTATTTTATGTTTCTTATTTTGTGAGTTTGATTGTTGAGAGAAATGAAAACAAAGGAAAAGATGATATGGATTGTCTTGAAGGAGCAAAAATTTCTCAAAATGATTTTTGCTCGTCTTAAACATAGGTCCTAAAGTTTCTTAACTTTACATTAAATAGAATTTCATACTGTGTGGCCCATACATACCGTTTAGTTCTGCAAGCAGATAGGACGTTCAGTCGTTCAGAGGTTCTTGGCGGACCTCAATTCTCAAGGACAAAGTAAGGGTTTTTGTCATCTTCCCAAGAATCATATTTGTTTATCTACGAACAAATGGGGAACACACACGCACAGACAGACGAAAAATGATAGCCAAAGAGACAATCCTTGGTCTAATTATGGTATTGTGCTCCAAAGAAAAATACTCCTGGAAGCTCTTGAATCCCAACTACATCAACGCACATGATTGATTGTCTCAATAAATTCATTCATATCTGGGATTCCCAACACTTCCTTTTGATAATGTATAACTTTATCTGTTTCCTCCCTTTCTTTTACGTTTTGTACCTTGGACAAAAGGTGATTAGAACGGAATGTTTATGTGTTCGTTTTGAAAACTTGTTTAGTCTGTGATGTTTCTCTTGTGTTTCTTATGCGAGGGGCTTCGTTCACTGCTGAATCATTTGGCCTAGAATCACACATGACATGCGATATCCCTCGTTACGATAACTGGCCCACTGAGAATAGTCCTACTGCACCTCACCTATATAAAGCGCATCTTTTTCATATCGACAACAGGAAACAGGGTAGCATGGAAGTTCCCTCGCTGCAAAACATAAGCTCCATCCGCCATTGCTGTGAAACTTCGCTAGCAAATCTTCCTTTTTAACCAGTAATCTGCCTTAGCTTTGTTGTCTTGTTGTCTTGTTGTCTGTTTTGGGTAATGTATCTTTAATTTTGTCGTTTTTGTTCTTTGTTTTGTATACTGAAAATTAATTTGAATTGTAAGTACCATCCATAGTGAAGACCCGGTGACTTTATGTCTTTCTTCACTATGAATGGTACAGTGTAATGTAAGTATAAATATTGTAGTTTTTTAATCTTGATAGGAAAAAAAAAAAAACTTCGCTAAGTCTCGAGTCAAAGCCTCGGTCACCGATGAACGCAAAATCGTACATTTACGAAAATTTTCGGGTCGGAGCAATTCCTTTATTTACCCGCTAGTGCAGCTTCCATCTTGTTGCCATTTTAACTCTCAAGCATGGATGGCCTAAAAATGTATCTTTGTCATGGTTCTCAAGCAGGTTTTCTTACAAGCAACCTCTGGACCCTCTAACTTGTTATGGGTACGCAACTAGCCACTTTTCCTCAGGAGACCCATGACAAGCACCGCATATCTTGCTTTTGCCCAAAGCATCCAAGAGCAACAGGTAATTTTGATCGAATCACGGGGGTAACTACATAGTGGAAATATTCCGCTGCTCATGTCAAAGAATCTCAAATGTAACAATAGTATGAAATTACGTTTCTACGGTCATCTGAAAAGCAAAAATAGATTAGGTTAAGTGGGGGTTAGGAAGTGCAACTGCGGCAGTCAGAGAGACCTTGCTCGACGCACCTTTTTCGAAAGTTGGTACTTTCCTCGCCTGGGTAATCATAAACTATGGTCTGCTACTTCACAATGTAATCACAGACAGTTTACTACTTTCCATTTTGAGGTAATCCCAACGCCTCGTTCTCCGAGGGTAATCATAGGCCACAAGCAGGTACTTTCCCCGTCGGGTAATCCCTGCGACCTACTACTTTCCCTCTCGAGGTAGTATCATATTTTTGTTGAGGTCTATCGAGCAGGCCTTTTGAATTTAAATTTGGAGCCAATGGAGAGGTTTTTAAAATCCTTCCAGCTGCGATGGTTGGATAACCGCCGCAGTTGAACTTCAATTTGAAACAGATAACGATTTTCTTTGCTTCTTCCAACCTTTGAAATATTAGACTTGCATCTCGTACTTAGGTCGATACATCATGGGTACATCCTACCTGAATTGGTTGCTGTATTATAAAAAGGGGAGGGCGGGTGGGGATTTTTTCTTCTGAAAGATTTTCATCCGTTTTCTGACTTAAAATTTGAGATGAATGGGCGAAGGAGGCGTATTGCCAATTTATAGATTGATGTGTTACAAATTTTGCTGTCCTGCGATTGGTTTATGTTAACTCTGACGGGAAAAGTGGAAACCTTTGTTTCTGTCGGTTTGAATCTGTTATAAAATTGTTGGCATCCGGTGATTGGTTTATCCAGGATCCATGTGACGCGTGTTTCTAAGCTTGCTCTGATGGGGGATCTTGAAATAGCGCAATCACACGTTCACGAGGAGAAGGTGCTTGCCGCTCTCTTTGGTAACGAATTTCTCTTCCTGAGCTGCCAAGTGTTTTACCCAAGAGGGTGTTTTTCGACTGATTAGAGGGGGCCCCGCAACACTCAAGCAAAGCTGGCAACGGCCGCCTACCTAATTACTTTAATCCTCTATTCCCCTCTATTACACTAATGTGTGAAGTGAGCCGATGTTTTACTCGTCGTGACCTACATCAGGCTTTCCAGAAATCTCATAGGCGACCAAAGGCGAGAAGATATTTTGCTTTTTCTTTAGACACTGATCCGCGCTACAGTCCATGTAAAAACTCCTTAGCGGGAGATGTCGGATAAAACTGCGGTGGTAAAATTAACCCTCCTAAAGTTTCACTTTAGTGCTGAAAAAAGTCCAACGGTAGAAATATAGGAAAGTAGCCCAAGCCAAGCTTCAATTAACAGAAATAGGTGCTAGGAACTTTACAACCAGGGCTTGAAAATGTCCCGCATTTTGCAAAAGAATTTTCAATTTTGACCTTCAGTTTTTATTTTTGAAAAGATTTATACCTTGAAGTGCTTCAATTGGGCTATTTTGCAGGAAATTTCTGGCATATTCTGGCATATTCCTAATTATCAAAGTTATTTTCTTGTTCTATATTCCATTAATATGCAAATAAATTTCGCAACAGTCATTGTTTGAATGACGTCTTTCTACTTGTTCATACTATTTGTACCATACAAATACCGGGTGACCTCAAAAAACTTCAAAAGCTAGATCATACAGGGGCGAAGCTAAAGAAAATTGTTGGGGGGGGGGGTGCAGACACCACAATTTGCCGACAAAAAAACGAAAATGCCATTATATATCATCAAAGTTTGAAACGTATAAGCAATGGATGATTAAATTGAAAATGTAGACACTTGGCATAGTATTTCAGGGGCATACGCAGCACTTGATGAGTGGGGGGGGGGGGGTTTATGGGGCGTGGGCTAGAAAATTTTTTGTGACCACGCCCTTCAGACGCTCGGAAAATGAGGGAAACGCCCATTTTAGTTTTATTTTGCATCGTGAAAATGGCTCCAATGAACACAAAATGGGCAGGATGTTTTATTGAATTTGCATTGAGAATTTATACCCATCTTAGCAAGTTAATCTAGGAAAGTAAACGAACATGTCAGAGTACAGCTTGCTCTTCAAATTATTTTGATGAAATTGCTTGAAGGAGCAGTAGCAAATAGGGAACCCTATAGCCAATGACACGCACAGGTTAAGACAAATGGGATCTTGAAATAAGTAGGTCTGGGGGCAAAGCCACCAGGAAAATTTTGAGACTATGCATTCTACTTTGGCTTAGAATGCCTCTCCCAAGACCCAAGATCGTTCAGTCATTCAGTTCAAAGAAATCAGTCACTGAGTTTCACACTAACCTTTTGAAAGATTTGGAAACTGTATTCGCCGACAGACACTCAGTAGTACCAGTACCAAGGAAACGTTTTTGATTTGCCGACAGATATTATCAATTTGCCGACAAACTGAATGTTTGGGGGGGGGGCACCCCCCCCGCACCCCCCTTTGGCTACGCCCCTGAGATCATAGGTAGCTTCCTAAACAAAGTTATTGAAATGGTTTGTACCACCATTTAGTTAAAAGGTTTAGTTTTCTTTTGAGTTGCTGCATAGGCACTCCAAGGCATGATTACTGTTAAAAAAACGAGAACGAAAGAAATTTCGAATGCATTATTTCTCATTATTACAACCAGACTTCTTTCCAGTCAACATTTTGTGAAAACTTAACGTAAGCGTTGGACTTGAAATCATCTGGGGAAATTTGTTGTTTGAAAAACGATCGATATCTGTTCCTTATTCAAAAATTGTGCTACCATGCAAAATTTGGAATTCGGCTTTGTTCCCTCTTCCAAAACATGAACGAGAGAAGGAGGAAAGATTCCATGAAATGACTGACTGAATGATCATATTTTAGCATGGGCGATTCTGACACGTAAAGAATGTGTCTCAATTTCTATAATTATATTTCAAATGAAGTTGAATGCTTACCGTGACGTGAAGAATGTGTATGTCTTGCTATTCCATATATTGAATTAATTTGAATGCCTACCTTGTGTATCTTTTCTGCATTAAATTCCAACCGAGCTGACTGCAGCTTCACTAGCGGGTAAATACAGGAATTGCTCCGACCCGACAATTTTCAATTTTATTATGACGCCAAAGTTTTTGTTGATGAGATGAACAGACGACTGGGACTTATTGTTTCATTCATGCTCTCTTTTGAATTTAGCTGAATTTGCCCTCCTTCGCTTAAGTTTTACGAGAAGCAAACATTCAAAGGTCTTGGTATATGTTACTGAATTTTTTCATTATGGGTGTTATTTTATGTTTCTTATTTTGTGAGTTTGATTGTTGAGAGAAATGAAAACATAGGAAAAGATGATATGGATTGTCTTGAAGGAGCAAAAATTTCTCAAAATGATTTTTGCTCGTCTTAAACATAGGTCCTAAAGTTTCTTAACTTTACATTAAATAGAATTTCATACTGTGTGGCCCATACATACCGTTTAGTTCTGCAAGCAGATAGGACGTTCAGTCGTTCAGAGGTTCTTGGCGGACCTCAATTCTCAAGGACAAAGTAAGGGTTTTTGTCATCTTCCCAAGAATCATATTTGTTTATCTACGAACAAATGGGGAACACACACGCACAGGCAGACGAAAAATGATAGCCAAAGAGACAATCCTTGGTCTAATTATGGTATTGTGCTCCAAAGAAAAATACTCCTGGAAGCTCTTGAATCCCAACTACATCAACGCACATGATTGATTGTCTCAATAAATTCATTCATATCTGGGATTCCCAACACTTCCTTTTGATAATGTATAACTTTATCTGTTTCCTCCCTTTCTTTTACGTTTTGTACCTTGGACAAAAGGTGATTAGAACGGAATGTTTATGTGTTCGTTTTGAAAACTTGTTTAGTCTGTGATGTTTCTCTTGTGTTTCTTATGCGAGGGGCTTCGTTCACTGCTGAATCATTTGGCCTAGAATCACACATGACATGCGATATCCCTCGTTACGATAACTGGCCCACTGAGAATAGTCCTACTGCACCTCACCTATATAAAGCGCATCTTTTTCATATCGACAACAGGAAACAGGGTAGCATGGAAGTTCCCTCGCTGCAAAACATAAGCTCCATCCGCCATTGCTGTGAAACTTCGCTAGCAAATCTTCCTTTTTAACCAGTAATCTGCCTTAGCTTTGTTGTCTTGTTGTCTTGTTGTCTGTTTTGGGTAATGTATCTTTAATTTTGTCGTTTTTGTTCTTTGTTTTGTATACTGAAAATTAATTTGAATTGTAAGTACCATCCATAGTGAAGACCCGGTGACTTTATGTCTTTCTTCACTATGAATGGTACAGTGTAATGTAAGTATAAATATTGTAGTTTTTTAATCTTGATAGGAAAAAAAAAAACTTCGCTAAGTCTCGAGTCAAAGCCTCGGTCACCGATGAACGCAAAATCGTACATTTACGAAAATTTTCGGGTCGGAGCAATTCCTTTATTTACCCGCTAGTGCAGCTTCCATCTTGTTGCCATTTTAACTCTCAAGCATGGATGGCCTAAAAATGTATCTTTGTCATGGTTCTCAAGCAGGTTTTCTTACAAGCAACCTCTGGACCCTCTAACTTGTTATGGGTACGCAACTAGCCACTTTTCCTCAGGAGACCCATGACAAGCACCGCATATCTTGCTTTTGCCCAAAGCATCCAAGAGCAACAGGTAATTTTGATCGAATCACGGGGGTAACTACATAGTGGAAATATTCCGCTGCTCATGTCAAAGAATCTCAAATGTAACAATAGTATGAAATTTTGCGGTTTGTTGAAGCAATACAAGAATAGAATACGATGGATGATAGCAATAGTTAGCAAGAATGGATGTGCCGTTTTTAAGAATTTTGTTGTCACCAATTTCCTAGAATAGAACAGGTTATAATTTTGAGCGAAAAATTTTGAAGCAGGGTAAAACAAATTTTTTTCGTCGGCACACCCTCGTACAAATTTAAGTCAAGTCTGTGTTTTGGCATTTATTCCATGATTTTGACAATCTGGATCACTGTGCTTTAGTTAAGAGGGTCCAGAGGTTGCTTGTAAGAAAACCTGCTTGAGAACCATGACAAAGATACATTTTTAGGCCATCCATGCTTGAGAGTTAAAATGGCGACAAGATGGAAGCTGCAGTCAGCTCGGTTGGAATTTAATGCAGAAAAGATACACAAGGTAAGCATTCAAATTAATTCGATATATGAAATAGCAAGACAGACACATTCTCCACGTCAAGGTAAACATTCAACTTCATTTGAAATATAATTATTGAAATTGAGACACATTCTTTACGTGTCAGAATCGCCCAAGGTTTTGGGTGTACTGTAAATTTCGACTTTGCGAACTTGTATCTCCGGTGTTTGGTGGACGAATTCTAAATGCAAGGTATGTGCATCTAAGTTGAAGATTGATAAATTTAGCTATGAACTCGGAGAGTAATTATATCTTATTTTTTGGTTCCAATTTCCAGTCAAAAGGGGGTACTTTTTTGAGACACCCGGTACAATAGGATGTAACACGTGCCGCATCATATTTAGGTCACTTATCGAAGTCAATAAGAAATACTGATATATGATTGGCTGGACTGTGGCCGCAAGTGGCTTGAGCCACTTTCATATGCTTACAATCCCTTTTACCCTATCTGACCTGGATGGGGCGCATTCCACCCCCCCCCCTCGCCCACTAGTACATTTTTGTTTACACGTTTTTTCATGTTTGCAGCCGGCCTCTGAGATTTGTAAGTTTAACTTTGCATCATAGAGCAATAAAAATGAAGCAATTTTGACATTCTATTTTTAGCCTTGTCTCCATGGTTACCAAGTTGTTGTAAGGAACTCTGCGAAAAACATACTTGTAGCGCTTTTAATCAAGTCTAATAGGTCCAATAAGTCTATATATGAAAATTCAAGTTTCGTGATCTTTTAGCAAGCTTTCACTTATATGAAGTCATATGACATCATAATAATCATCATGCTCTAGCAACAACAACAACATCGCTAAATGAATTATGATTAGAAATTTGCATTGCTTATATAATAAACTACCTTTGTGCTAAATTTGGTACCATATCTCATATGAAAAAAACTTGGTAAAATATATAACTAGAAACTTGATGTAGAGAGGTTGGACGACAAAAAATACTATAAGCTATGTTTTAACACACTGAGGCCTTTCGGACTTGTGTCCTCATCAGAGTATGATTTCGAATGATTCTAAACTATCAACGATGTGTATATAAGCTTTTACGAGGAAATTCTATACTTGAGGATTATGATGCACGAGGTAGATATTTAATTAGGAGTTTAGAAGGGCGTGTCCTTCTTTGAATAGTTTTTCTTCATAATATAAAAGAGCAGACGAGTTATTTAGAGCAAAGAATACGAATATTTTGAAAAACGGCTCTTTTAGCTTGTTGTGTCTTATTCCGCATTCGTGGACGTGTTTGGGAAAGCTACAAGTTGAAATGCCACTTCTGGATTCTGAAATATGATTATTCATGCGATTGCGTAAGGTCCGTGTCTGTCCAATGTAACTCATCTCGTTGTTGCACATGTTACATGAAAGGAAATAAACCACATTTTCACTCTGGCAAGTAACACTGGATTTGATTTCCCAAGTGCTGTTATTTGCGGTCGTGAATGAGGTGACAGGCTGCAGATACTGTTTGCATAGCTTACATCTTTTGTTTGAACAGAGTGAAATTCCAGGGATTCGATGTAGTGGTCGTACGTGTTTGGTCTCAAACTTTGCTTTTGTGAGTGTCGATAATAAGTTTTTAGGTTGTTTCAATGCAACGACTGGTTTCGATTTTGCGAACACTGTTTTTAATTTCTTATCATTGGCATTTTTCAAAAAGCATTTCTCATATGAAAATAGAGATAAACAGGGGGGATCCGCCTCCCAGACATTGAGTGTTTCAAAACACCCAGGTCAGATAGGGTTAATAGTATAGGAGAGACAAAATGTATTTCCAAACTGTTCCGTGTGCAGAGAGTTCTTCGCGATCTGATCGCGTGCCCCTTTTGAAGCATTTCGCAACCAAGGAATTTTCGTAAATTCGAATTTACCTACAATCTCAGTGTTCGTAAAAACAGGAAAAAATGGCAAAATACTTCAGACATTCTGCTATCAATCAAAATCTATTCATTCAAATCCATTAAGTAATACTACGATTTGTGAAACGCTTGAACAATTTTGGCGCAACTAACTGGGATGATTTAAATTATGATATGTTTGCTATTCTTGAATGAAGAGGGCCTTAACCCATCTGGACCAGGGGGAAAGGGCAGCCCCTACCAGTTTTCTCTGGGTAACTTTTGTATGATAATTTCTAATTTTTATGACTTTTCCCAACGATCCTTTTCGCATCTTGCACCAAATTTCAGCTAGATATCTCGTGTATTTTTGAAAATACTGTATATCAAATTTTTCAGAGAGAAGTTTTAATATCTTGTTTGTTTTATGGTCAAACCCTTTATAACTTCAAACTAAGATAATTCTTGACAGAAGTGGGATAAATGGATGAAACTTTCAGTGCAACCACAAATCAATAAGAAAATGTGGAGATAACCTATTGTTTTGTTTTTCTTTTGTATGATGTCAACGTCATATATCTACTGAATTTAGGTAATAAATTTTAGTTTATAAATTTGCCAATTTTATCAAAAATCATGTTTTAAAGACTTTAATATGACTAAGTTTCATCTTTCTAGCCATTGTCAATTCGGAGTTCTGAGGGGGGGGGTCTAACCGGCCTGATGATGCTCAAAAAAGCCCGGTGCAGATAGGGTTAACTCAAACTTTGATACCTTTCTTTATTGCAACGTCAAAGCAAAAATATAGGCTACTTCATAATGAGAGGCCGCTTGCTCGAGAGCGTAAGCTTATTTATGGCCGTCTTTTAGAACATAACTGATTTAAAGTTCATAATTGCAACGGAAAACAAGCTTGAAAGAAATTCTGGGCAATAGACGTCAAAAACTGCCAGAAGCGCAAAACTTTGTTCATAGGGACATGGCATGTTGAAAATTTGTTACACAGCGCCATTTTCAAAGCTGCTGCAAACTTTCATTTTCATAGCTTGATTCAAATTTATTGAGATTTCTACCAACAGAACCAGGCTGAAACCGTCCAGGAATCAATTACACGCGTTCAGGGGCGTCACCAGGCCGAACAAACTGGGGTGGAAAAAAATGCAGGGGTCTGGGAGCAAAGCAACCAGAAAAAATTATCCTGACCACTCCCTTGACTCTCAGAAAACGTGGGAAAAGCAACTTAAGTTTCCATGATACGGGACTGTGCCATTCAAAGCGTAAAACTACCACCCATAAATTGGGAAAATTTCTGAAAAGTATACCCATGAATCCGGGAAATTTCTGAAAAGTATACCCATAATCCGGAAAGGCAGAAAAATTTCACGCATAAAAGAAGTTTTACAAAAAATCATACTCATGAATCCAGGAAATATAAAAAAATCGTTGAAAACCATACCCAGAAATCCGGACTCCATCACAAAAAAGGTACCCTAAAAATGGCACAACCCCGTACCATGGAGAACTAAAGTTACCCCCCGGAGATCCATCCTCTACCAAAACTGTCAGAAAATCGAAAGCACTGTCCCTCCAAAGCAGTCGCACGAATAGAGGTCAGTACGACCATTGTTGGGACGCCTTACAGTTGATGACGGCCTAAACTACGGCTGCAAGCACAAGTAAGTCTCATTTTGGTTTACGGTTCAGCAACTTGATGACACCATGACATCTGAACTTGTTGAAATAAATTTTGAAAAAAAATTAATATATGAAACTCGCCACATGAGAATTCAGCGAAGCACTTAAAGCGAGCCATTCAATCGGAAGAAACGCGCAATAATCGCTAATTTCTGATTCTCTGCAAGAAAAACTTTGCTAGTATTCTTCTTGTGTCACGCAACGTTGGTCTTGAAATACAATAAATGAGAAATATTTTTCCTGCAACAAGGTTCGTAAGAATGTATTACTAACCAAGCATTTGCGTATTCTTAACAAGAGCAAATTTTTTCTCAAAAACTGTTACTTCCAGAAACATAAAAATGAACTCTTGGTATAAAATCAAATATTGAAATAAAATTTAGATAACTTGACAAAGCGAGGTGTTTTGTAGCCTAGGCGTTTTGTTGTTGTTTATGAAGAAAAAGTTTTATGAACACTATCAATGATAGCTGTACTTGTTTTTCCTAGAATTTCACAACAGTACTTTTACATTTCATCTCTTTAAAATATTATGATCTCCTCCCTAAATCTAATTTTGGTTTACTTGAAGTCCCAAAATAGTATTTCCAGATTTAAGAATCGTGTTACTTGTTTCAAGAGCAGTAGTCCGGTGGCTGGAGGGGGGGCATCACCACCCGAGCGGAGAATTTACCAGACCTAGCTTATCCAGACCAGTTTTTTGCGTAGATTTCGATTCTGGGTGGTGATCAGCCATTTGAGGGGGCTTTTTCGAGATATAGGGGGTCATAGGTTAAAAAATGAGGGAAAATCATAATTCTTTGCTTCTCAATTAAAATATTGTTATAGCTCGGTTACAAATGGATATTTAGCATCAGATATATCTCTGTAAATGAATTTGGTAGTTAAGGGCATGTTCCTGCTTTGAGGGGGACGCTTTAGGCGCGTTTGGGGCTGAAAAACATTTTATGGGCAGAATCATCCTACTAGTTTAGACTTAGCCAGCACAGCTGACCATTGTTCTATTATAATATATAACGATAGAAAGCTGAGTACAATGATCTCAATCAACGCTATTTACTTGGAAAGTTTGGCTTGGCCTGACCCCCAGTATTGTATGATCTACCAAATTGCAGTTAAAGACAACATAAGCTTCATTATTCCATCATCAACACGAAAGGCCACAACTTACAACTACGGTGGTGCAGGAATCCTCTGCCTTGCCTCTTCTCGATAAGCAAACAGAATTACGCAAGGTACGGTAGCTTCTTCTACTGAAAATTGTGACATCTCAATGAAACTCATCCTGGAGGTACATGAAGAAAAAATTGCTAACAAAGGGATTCTCCGTTGGCAGCAATGGGCACAACATTAGCCAGTCAATTCATGTAGCTGGTGAGCAAACGTACATGCGAAGTTCCTAAACAGCGGTCTTTTTTGTTGAGATGAATGTTTTTTTATGTGAATGTGTTTTATTGGGGGAAGCAACTTATTTGTGTTTTAATCCAGTATTGGATGATGGCTATAACTCGGTATATCTATATCAGGAGGATCTTGACCTTTATTTCTGAAGTATAGATAAACCAGTACAGAAAAAAGTATGACGATTAAAGTTTGACGAGCTGTAGCAAGAAAAACATCCATTTTCATTGCCTAAATATGGTCTGACAGTTTTAAAATAGAAAATAAAGTTTTTAGATTCAAGCATGTTCCAAAAAGGGAAAGCCAAACAACACTTTTAATATAGCGAGATTAATAAGTCATTGTTTCATTTCGTTCATCAAAAATTAAGTAACTCATCTTCTGCATGCATGGAGAATGAAATACTTTCCTCACCAAGATAATTCCCATGTTAAAAGGGTTTTGAATAGACTATAACAAGCGAGATTGGTTGATTCACTGCTGTCCCTTGCAGAAATTGAGAAAAAGGCTAATACTGCAAGGAAATTCTTAGGAGCGAGAGAGATGAAAAAGTCTGAAGAGCGAATGATGAAGTTGTTGAGGCTCTGAAGGAGGATCTCATCATTCCATTTCACAATGCATTGGACAAGCAGAAGTTGTTCCATCTCTTTTCTTAAAGAATGCACGCTCAAAACCGAAGTTTCAGAGCGACTCGCGAGGCACCACTATCCAAAAGAAAACTGACTGCAAAAGCAAGCAGTTTGACTGCTTGTTCTAATGTATTTGGGACATTTATAGTTGATTGGATGGTGACGATACAATAATGAGCATAGCACGACTGATTGAAAGGGATAGTCTCGTCAGCTATGATAGTAGAGGACAAAGCTGTATCCATCAGTTTGCTTTGGTTGTTTTCTTTTCGCGCCATCACAGGTTACAATTGCAAGAGGAAGGACAGGGCCTTTTTATGTCCGTTCGTGATTGCTCCTTACAGATGTTGCGATAAGGATGCCTAAAAATGTCTCTTTGTACCGTGACGTCTCGCGAGTCGCTCTGTAACTTCGGTTTTGAGCGTGTGGTCTTTTAGAAAAACGAGTGAACAAATTCTGCTTTTCCAGTGCATTGTGAAATGGATTGGTGAGATAGCCTCAACTACTTCATAACTCGCTCTTCATACTTTTTCCTCTCTCTTGCTCCTAAGAATTTCCTTGGAGTAGCCATTTTGTCAATTTCTGCAAGGGACATCAGTGAATCAAACAATCTTTCTTGTTATAGTCTATTCAAAGCCATTTTAGCATGGAGACTTTCCTGATGTGTAACGCTGTGTGAATCCTCATTCAGCGAGACGAGCAAAAACGATATCGGCCATTTTGTTATTCATATATCATCAAATTCAACATTGTACAAGATAAGACAAGATAACAATCTACGAGAAAACAAAAACAAATAAATTACATATCTGGCCTAAATTACATATCACACACAAATCGAAACGAATACACAATACAATTCATACCAGTTTGGCCTGAACATGCTCCAATGTCTCAATCACGGCGGCTTCTTGACTTCATTGACACGCCCCTCGAGCCAAAGTCTCTAAACTAACAACGACAACAGTAACACCTAAACTAACAACAACAACAGCAACACCAAAAACAACCACAACGCCTTCACAGCGGCTACATGATGAGTAAAGCTTTTATTCCACATGCATGCAGACGATGAGTTACTTAATTTTTCATAAACGGAATGAAGAAATGAGTAATTAATCTCGCTATATTGGCAGTGTTGTTGCCATTGGTATCGAAACTTTGGTTTCTCCTTTTTTTGGAATATGCCTGAATCTAAAAACTTTATTTTCTACTTCAAAGACTGTCAGACCATATTCAGGCAATGAAAATGGATGTTTTTCTTACTACAGCTAGTCAAACTTTAATCGTCATACTTTTTTCTGTACTGGTTTATCTATACTTTAGAAATAAAGGTCAAGATCCTCCTGATATAGATATACCGAGTTATAGCCATCATCAAATACTGGATTAAAACACAAATAAGTTGCTTCCCCCAATAAAACACATTCACATAAAAAAAACATTCATCTCAACAAAAATTAAGACCGCTGTGTAGGAACTTCGCATGTATGTTTGCTCACCAGCTACATGAATTGACTGGCTAATGTTGTGCCCATTGCTGCCAACGGAGAATCCCTTTGTTAGCAATTTTTTCTTCATGTACCTCCAGGATGAGTTTCATTGAGATGTCACAATTTTCAGTAGAAGAAGCTACCGTACCTTGCGTAATTCTGTTTGCTTATCGAGAAGAGGCAAGGCAGAGGATTCCTGCACCACCGTAGTTGTTAGTTGTGGCCTTTCGTGTTGATGATGGAATAATGAAGCTTATGTTGTCTTTAACTGCAGTTTGGTAGATCATACAATACTGGGGGTCAGGCCAAGCCAAACTTTCCAAGTAAATAGCGTTGATTGAGATCATTGTACTCAGCTTTCTATCGTTATATATTATAATAGAACAATGGTCAGCTGTGCTGGCTAAGTCTAAACTAGTAGGATGATTCTGCCCATAAAATGTTTTTCAGCCCCAAACGCGCCTAAAGCGCCCCCCTCAAAGCAGGAACATGCCCTTAACTACCAAATACATTTACAGAGATATATCTGATGCTAAATATCCATTTGTAACCGAGCTATAACAATATTTTAATTGAGAAGCAAAGAATTATGATTTTCCCTCATTTTTTAACCTATGACCCCCTATATCTCGAAAAAGCCCCCTCAAATGGCTGATCACCACCCAGAATCGAAATCTACGTAAAAAACTGGTCTAGATAAGCTAGGTCTGGTAAATTCTCCGCTCGGGTGGTGATGCCCCCCTCCAGCCACCGGACTACAGTAACTTTTCTTGATTGAAAAATGGTTATTCTCCCATCATGTTTCTCTTTTCTACAAATAAGTATTTGAATCTACTTATTTCGAGAATTCTTTTCCAGTTTTAAGAAAACAATTACTAACCAAGTACAAATATTCCAATTAAGAAGTCTCCCGAAGAATTTCTTGCTTACCACCCAGACAAGTATGAATGTAATTATTTCAAAATCAAAACATTTTGTTCTTGAAACTAGTCTCTTTTTTCTCATTTTGAGAATTAGAAGTTTGCTGTGTACATGCATGCCAATTTATACCAGGTTTACTTCTCTCATGGGCCACAAACCAAAATGTATCTTCTAATGTTCTTCATTTGCTGGCCTGCGATGATTCAACCCTAAATCTTGGAATCACATCAGTCAATAAGTTCCTATGAATGGAAAGAAAACACGATCAGAATTAGCACAATAAAAAGCAGAAACTCTAAGTAAAATATCTGGTATATCACATAAGAAAGGGCGAAGTTTGTGAAACAAAGGATACAGGAATCCCAGAATTTTCAGGCCAACATATCGTCCTCAAGCTACAGGTGCCAGTCTTTGATCCGCCTGATACATTACAAAACTAGAGCATTGCTGATTTGTCACAGGTATTTCACTTTTTTTAGGACAGAAAGAGAAAAACTTACTATCAGGTGTACTAAAAAGCTCTTTCTTTTTCTATTTGATGCACCTTTGCCAATAAACTATTCTCTTTCGACCTACTTTAAAAATTACTTCACTATCTTTGAGGCATAATCCTCACAAATCGAATTTTGCATGCGATAAGATCCTTAATTTTCCATTCAAATGACGCCAAGACGATTGTTGTTCACTTTTCGCGTACGTTTTTCTTCTTAGATATTATTTAATTGCTTTCCCACACGAGAATCACTACTTAAGGGGGCTGTACAAGATTTTTGTAAATGATCGGAAAATATGGGATAGCCCGCGCACATGACTATAAAGCCTTGGATTTCTAATGGCGGCAAGTTTCACCGCAGCCTTAGACTTGCTCCAAGTCTATTCAGTGGACCATCAGCAATAAAAGAATATAATTTCTTCTGCGGGGGCGTAAGCTACTAAGGTGACGCTGCGAAGGAGAAGTGAGAACGAAACTGAATAGACTTGTCGCAGTTGGAGGCTCATGAATATTAATGAGTTCAGCGAACCGCTTTTGGTCCGCTGGATAGCAAGGGGGTTGTGGCTGTGGTTGTGTATACAAACGCAAAAGATGGCGCTGCTTTGCTGTGCGCTGCATGTGGAATTTTGGCTGCTGAATTCTTCGCTGCTCGTAGCACTGATAAACTGACGAACTGATGAACCAAGGGAAACGAAGCCTTACAACAGTAGAAGCCTTCCAACAGTAGAAACGAAGAATGGAAATTGGTGGACTGATGTAGCTGTGAACGGTCAACAGATGTCGTTAAACGTTATGCTTTTAGGCCAAATGCATCACGGCCGAATAGTACAGTAGTTGTTAGAAATCGACTTGGCTCGTTGTATGTTCATGTCATACAAAGATCATCCATAGCTTGCTTTGCAATACCGATTTTGGTGATATGGGTGGTTCATGGGCGTTTCAAATCAAGGTCCTTGACATGAGAGGACTTTACCTGTTTACAATACTACGGAATACTTTCTATATGTTGCAGCACAAACAAGAGACTCACATAATTAACCAACAAAGAAAAGATTAAATTGCTGTGAACCCTAGAGCTGCGAGCCTATTCACATGGAGAAAGTTTCCCGGCATTTCCCTGGTGAAGTGGGATTCCTATTATCCCTGGCTAGCTGAGATCTCGCTTGAACACAGACAGAAAATATGCGTACATTTACTTACAGTTCATTTTGCATTGCAAAGGCAAGAACAATAATGATAGAGCAACACAAAAGATACTTCATATATCTGTACTTTGTGATTTATTTTGTATTCATAACTAAAAGTATTTGCTTTACAATTTAAAGAAATTGCCTTGGCTCACAGGGTAAGGGGGGGGGGGGGGTTCTTTTTCTAAATTTTGGGTACTTCATCTGCCTCAAGCATATTCAAAGGGGTAATGTTGTCGAGACTTATTTCTACAAAAATGATACTCTAGACTGACCAATATTAAAAAATGATACCCTGAGCTATGTGGGAAATCAATTTTTTCATTTACTAGGTGTGTTATCAACAAAAATGGGTTGTCAGGATGAAATTCCTAAGGCTTTGTTGAAAAGCAAAACACAAATTTGCTGAAAACATGACCATTCCCTGGACCAGTATTGCCAAATATGATACTCTTGGCTAGACTAAAATTGCAAAATAGTACACCCTTAGCTGGACTTGCTCCTACTCTCGCTCTTCAAAACACAAATTTATGATATCCAAAATTATCAGTTTTAAAGTCTCCATAACAACCTGTATGATAATACAAGGCCATGTAATAGCTACAAGGCTAAAACTTGGCCTAGCCTTGTACTTTTGTACAGCAATCTTCATGTTTACTACCTTTGCCTTTGTGAATATGTCAAAACAAGGTTTTTTGAAGCCTTTCCAATTGTTTAGACATTACTCAAGTACCTTCCCAGTAATATCATACAAGAAACAAGTGAAAATGAAGTAAAGATATGACAAGTATTTCCATTATTATTATAATAAATAAATAAATAGATAATATATTTTCCAAGCACTGGAGTTTCTTAATTCTTTGGTGATCTGAAATCTGTGTTTCTATAATCAGTTTCCTATAAAAAATACATGTCCATCAATTCAGGTTTTCATTGAAAAATGACAATGTTTATGAAATACCATAAACATGATGTGCAAACATTTTCAAATCTGTACAAAAACTTACTTTTGCGGTGACAGAAATGAATGAGCAACTGAAAGAAACACAAACTGCATTCAACCAAATTCTTACAAGCAATATAAGGACAGTATGCAACAATAATTATGATTTTAACAAAACACAAGAATCCTTCCAGCTTTACAGTATCCATGCTAATTGTTATCCTGAAGAAATCAAATACTTCATCTTGACTTCTGAATCTTAAAATTGTGTACAGTCTCATGCTTTGATGATCTGGCTTCATGACTGCTTTATCAACACTTGGCAGTTGATGTTAGACAGGCAACAACTTTCTTCCTTGTCACCAATCGGCTAGTTTTGTGTAGTCTTCCTGCATAGTGGCAGACTCTTTTTGATTAGATTCCCTGGAAAAAGGAATTCAATATAAACTTTTTGACTTAACAAATTTTTGAAATTGTTGAGTCCAATTTCTCGTCATACAGATTGATAGAGATTTTGACTGGAGGTCATGAAGTCCCATAGGAAAGAGTTCAAGAGCAACAAAAATTTGAGAAATTCATAAAAAAACCTTTCGGCAACAAGAATTGGCCTACAAGTTAAAAAATGGCTACCAACTGGGACCCTAAGCCCTAAGTTCCTCATTGACATATTTGTTATAAGAAACTAAGAAATTGAGCCAGTACTGAAAGTTTCTTAAAATTATCAGATTTTGAGCACTGGGAGTTTCTTATGAGTGTCTTAGAGGTTTCAAAATAATCTTCCTTTTCACTACCTGTGCCCCCCATGAACATTTCAAAACAAGGTTTCTTAAGCCTTTCCAATGTTAAGACATTACTCTAGTACCTTACAAGTAATATAATACAGGAAACAAGTGAAAAGTAAAGTAAAAGTATGTCAAGGATTTCCTTTATCAAATTAAGTAGTTTCTCAACTTATATTTTCCCGGCATTGGAGTTTCTTAATTTTTTAGCGATCTGAGAGTTGAGTTTCTTATGGGCAGTTTGTTATGAAAAAAACATGTAGCATAACAAGATACTGTGTGTGCACTGTTTTATAACTTGCATTTTCTTTCCTGGCTTATATCACAGATCTGATAGTAATTTACTGTATGAGAATTGTTACATTGCTATGCAATAAGGCAATCAATAAAACATTTTCCCTTTGTTTTGTTTTTGAACATATTTTGGATGAATCAAGAATTAATTGTATATCAGATTATATCTACTGCTACAATTAATTCCAAAGGTAAGGGTCTTGAAGGTGGTCCATAAATGCTTTGTTTCAGTCCTACAGTATTTCGTAAGCAATGTAAAGTTGGTGATTAAATCCGGTTCCCTTTGCTTTTACTGTTTGTATTCCCAGTCAAAGCTCAAAAACTTGAAGCAGCTTGCTCTGGGGGGGGGGGGGGGGGGGGTAAAGAGTACTCTGGTATTTTTAGGATAGGGTTGCTCAAGTTACTTTTTTGGGAACTAAGATTTGAGCAAGGATTATTTTTTGGCTCAAAGATATGTAGAGTCATTTTTTGGGTGCCTGAAATTCTGGCTTATTTTTTGGGACTCAAATATGGGAGAAAATATAACATTGGGAGAAATATAATTTTTAAACGAAATCAAAATCAAGTAACATTACCAAATGAAGAAACTCGAATATCCAAATGCAACACTGAGAAATCTTATCAGTTAGGGTCTATTTTCATGCTGGGAATTATTTTGTTTGGTCTAGTTTCATGCTAGAAATTCTTTTTTTTGGTTGATGTGTGGTACCCCAGCCTGAGCACCCTTATCGTAAATATACCTGAGCACCCCCCCCCTGGCTGGGGCAGCTTGAAACAAGTACATGATTTGCCCTAATCCAATACCAATCATAAGATCCAAAATTTTCTGACTTTCCACTCTCTCTCTGGCCTATCACCGTGTGGTCCTTGTCATAATCTTTCTAGAAGGCCTAGGCAGTATCTCTGATCAGACTCTCAATGTATCATTTAAGGCGAATCCCACATCCTATTTTGCCCCTTCATCACCTTCCACGAAGTAAGATGTAACAAATGACAATGAAACTTACCATTTTATGATACAGTGTCGTTCATCAACAGCAACGCATATAATTGGCTTGCTATCACTAGCTACCAGAGAGATCTTTTCAGGCCTAATCATACAGAAGCATCGATATCACAAATTGTTGTAGAAGAAATCGAATCTGCTTGATCTATGGCTGTGCTATGGTTGAACCCGTGCATCAATCTAAAAAGTTTGATATTCTCTCAGCTCAGCTGTGTGGAAGATGACTCTTTTATGATCTCTGTGTCCTTCATTTGTGGCGGAAAATTGATGTTATTACTTGCTGTGGCGGCCATTTTGGAATGAAAATGTGAAGTGAGGTAATTTGGCCCCTCCCCCGTGTATACTGAAATCCTTTGTTCATTGGCTGCTTCTCATTGGCTCTCTCTGCTTGTCAAAGGATGCCGAGCGGACCAAAATCGGTCCGCTGAACTCATTAATATTCATGAGCCTCCAACTGCGACAAGTCTATTCAGTTTCGTTCTCACTTCTCCTTCGCAGCGTCACCTTAGTAGCTTACGCCCCCGCAGAAGAAATTATATTCTTTTATTGCTGATGGTCCACTGAATAGACTTGGAGCAAGTCTACCGCAGCCTCTACTTAAGTTTCATTGCAGTGTGTTCTTGTCTATTTCCATGAAATGTGATGGAGCTTTTTATATCAATTAAAACTTTCAAATATTCGGCGTTAAAAATAGAGCAGATCCTCTTTCCTCTGCAATAGCTTCGATCACCAAGATTGTCGCAGATACTTTGGATTACTATTCTCTGTGCAAAATCGCCATTAGCTATGTTGTGTTTAGCCAAAACACATTTGGTGATTTGACACGCAGAGCCACACAGAGAGGACGGGTTGTACAGCCCCTTTAAGCGCCACTGTTTCTCTTCAATTTCTTGATAATTCTAACGGCTGTTCACTCAGCTAGTAGCGTACGAGTAGACCATAGCTACTATGATTAAGGCCCCTTCCACACGTATACGTTTACGTTCGTAATCGCATACATTGGTATACGTTTACACCTTGCGTTCACACGTAAACGGTGTTTCAGGTTACCCTATACGCATACATTCGAAAACGCTTTCCAAAGTGGATACTTTTGTAAACGTTGACGTCACATCCACCATGTTCATCAATCGTTCCAATTGTTTTGGCATTTACGTGTGGACAGGCTAAAACGCTCTGTAAACGATTAGTGGATCAGTTTGGATGGAAAACAGTCTATGCATTTACAAACGTAAACGTATACGTGTGGACGGGGCCTAAACCCATTATCATAAAGAATAAAAGATATACACCCCTGGTAATGTCTGTGCAGTACAGTGGAGGCTGTTGAGTACAGTGGAGGCTGTTGAGTACAGTGGAGGGCTCACATCAGTACTGTGGCGGGCTAGCATCAGTACAGTGGAGGTTGCTAAGTACAGTGGAGGGCTCATATCAGTACAGTGGAGGGCTAGCATTGAGTACAGTGGAGGCTGTTGAGTACGGTGGAGGGCTTACATCAGTACAGTGGAGGGCTAGCATGATGAGTGTGGGGGGCTAGCATCAGTACAGTGGAGGCTGTTGAGTACAATGGAGGGCTAACATGAGCACGGTGGAGGGCTAGCATGATTAGTGTGGGGGTACAACATTGATTACAGTGGAGGCTATTCAGTACAGTGGGGGGCTTACATGAGTACAGTGGAGGCTCTGCAGTACGGTGGAGGGCTTACATCAGTACAGTGGAGGGCTAGCATGATGAGTGTGGGGGGCTAGCATCAGTACAGTGGAGGCTGTTGAGTACGGTGGAGGGCTAACATGAGTACAGTGGAGGGCTAACATGAGTACAGTGGAGGGCTAGCATGATGAGTGTGGGGGGCTAGCATCAGTACAGTGGAGGCTGTTGAGTACAGTGGAGGGCTAACATGAGTACGGTGGAGGGCTAGCATGATTAGTGTGGGGGTACAACATTGGGTACAGTGGAGGCTATTCAGAAACAGTGGAGGCTAACTGAAAACTGTGTTTACAACATATATGATATTGAGGGTATTAGAATCTTAACAAAATTGCGCTTGCAGTTCAGTGCACTAAATGAGCATAGGTTTAGGCACAGATTTAACGCCGTAAGTCCACTTTGCAATTGCGGTACAGCAAATGAGGATAATAAGCATTTCCTCCTGCACTGCCCTTTGTTTAACAACTCTCGTATGAATCTCCATGGCGAACTCTCAGAATTTCTGAACTTAGATATTCCCAACCTTGATGATAATTTCTTTTGTTCACTGCTATTGTATGGAAGTGCTGAATATCCGTATGTCATCAACAGAATAATTCTTGAAGCTACAATAAAGTACATTAAATCAACCAAGCGTTTTGATCTTGTAGATTACGAAACCTAGCATCCTCTGGAAACAAAGAATTCGTGCTTGACATGTTAGTGACTGTATCTATGTGTGAATGTATCTGTGTGTATGTTTGTATGTAAGTCCGTATGTGTACGTGTGTATTAGTCAAATCAATTTGATACATTTGAAATTGTAAGTGTCATTCATAGTGGGAACTCGCTGACAATATGTCCTTTCCCACTATGGATGGCACGTAGTTTATAAATCTTGTTCTTTGTTTCTTTTAATTGTTTTCATTGAATAAAGAAAAAAAAGGCTATTCAGTACAGTGGGGGGCTTACATGAGTACAGTGGAGGCTCTGCAGTACGGTGGAGGGCTTACATCAGTACAGTGGAGGGCTAGCATGATGAGTGTGGGGGGCTAGCATCAGTACAGTGGAGGCTGTTGAGTACGGTGGAGGGCTTACATGAGTACAGTGGAGGGCTAGCGTGATTAGTGTGGGGTACAACACTGAGTACAGTGGAGGCTATTCAGTACAGTGGGGGGCTTACATGAGTACAGTGGAGGCTGTGCAGTACGGTGGGGGCTAAGTTTATATGTTGTTATGATGCTTTTTGACCACTATTATGATTGATCACGACTGAAGTTCTTCCACTTGGATTCCACTAATAATGTGAAGTTGGAGCTTGGTTAGATAGATGGATGAACAATTTAAATCGTTTTTATTGAAAGTACCCTCGAAGAAAACAAGTAGCCCGGCCAGTTCCTTTGACAAGTATCTTGAAACGTTTAAAGTTTCTATCGATCGAGCCTGTGAAACAAATTTTCTTGATGCAAATGACGATAGCTTTTTAGAATTTGGAAAAACTAGTGAAAATGAAGATGCCAGACGCCGACGCTGTTTATTTCCATTCAACTATTCTGGTTTCCACGAACTAGAATTCGATCTTGAAGATGTTGACGAGTTGACAGGAGATGATTTTGCTACCATCATTGGGGACCTTGATGAATCAGTCCTCAGTCAGGATGAGAATGAGTCATTATTTGAAGAGGCTGGATTATCAGATGAGCAAACATTAGGCAAATGGTATCATATGACGCAAGGGCAATCACAACGTTTACGCATTAAAAATTGCAACTCTCATTGCTAAACCTCTTAAGAGTAACACCTGTTCGGCAGCGCACAATAACGACCATTCCGCTACAAACCAACAAGATTTGAATAGAGTGACAGATTAGCTTATCTCATCATTCTTGAAATAAAAAGTCTTATCATCAGAACATCGAAGGCAAATTCAGCATTTTACTGTCTTATATCAATTTTGCGCCCGAAATCGCAAATCGCTTAAAATAACTCGCAAATAATGAAGCTTTTATACACAAGAAAGTAACTTTATTACATAAGTGAGACACCGTTATCGTTATGTTTTCGTCAACGCCAACAACAGGTATTTTGTTATTCGCAAAGCGTCAGAAAATTAAGATACTCCAGTGCTGAAAAAATATTCAAGAAACTATTAAAGGGAATATATATAGCCATCT
Source organism: Aurelia coerulea (assembly GCA_039566865.1). Classification (NCBI taxonomy): domain Eukaryota; kingdom Metazoa; phylum Cnidaria; class Scyphozoa; order Semaeostomeae; family Ulmaridae; genus Aurelia; species Aurelia coerulea. The sequence continues at coordinate 20,057,331 of CM076945.1, forward strand.
TGACATAGCTATATCGACAAACTGCTATAGATAGGCGGAAAAATGCCCACAAACCCATTGTTTCCTTCGCCACACAAGGAAACGGCAGGCGTCAAAGTTGCTGAATACAATAGATTATATTTTTAACTTGGCCCGCGCCAGCTTTTAACTATGTCGATTCCCTATAATTCTAGTCAATGAAATCCTTTGCATAGTTTCACTTTATTTTCACTTCTTTCCTGTATCTTATTAATCAGAAGGTACTTGAGTAATGTCTTAATATTGGAAAAGCTGCAACGAAGCTGCTTTGAAATTTCCATGAGGCGCAAGAAATCAACATGAAGATTGTTATGGAACTCGTAAGATTTCATTTCATTTTCATTTTAAATTTTTTATACACGGTGGCCCGATCAGCCAAGAATGGCTGTTTTTCAGGGGCCGTGGTCAACTCATTAGAAACTCTCAGAGTACTCAAAATCTGACCATTTTAGAAACCTTTCAGTACTGATTCAAATTCTTAAAAAAATAACTATATTGTATTCGAACTTTGCACGCATTCACGATACTTTTATTGCCCGTAAATAAACAGGGCTCGCTGGCCCTTTACATACTTCAAAAGGCGTAAGATAATTAATGATACACCATAGATTAAAAACATTTTCAACAAAAATTACTTTAAATCTGTCTTTTGCCCTAAACTCAAACGTCTCATTGATTCTTCCAGAAGATTCCTCAAATTGAATCCGCCTTCACAACCTTTGGTATGTTTTCAAAATATGTACTGATGCTAGACCCCACACTCATCATGCTACTGCTGCAACGAAGCAGTACTGATGCAAGCCCTCCACTGTACTGCAGAGCCTCCACTGTACTCATGTAAGCCCTCCACCGTACTCAACAGCCTCCACTGTACTGATGCTAGCCCCCCACACTCATCATGCTAGCACTCCACTGTACTGCAGAGCCTCCACTGTACTCATGTAAGCCCTCCACCGTACTCAACAGCCTCCACTGTACTGATGCTAGCCCCCCACACTCATCATGCTAGCCCTCCACTGTACTGATGTAAGCCCTCCACCGTACTGCAGAGCCTCCACTGTACTCATGTAAGACCCCCACTGTACTGAATAGCCTCCACTGTACTCAATGTTGTACCCCCACACTAATCACGCTAGCCCTCCACTGTACTCATGTTAGCCCTCCACCGTACTCAACAGCCTCCACTGTACTGATGCTAGCCCCCCACACTCATCATGCTAGCCCTCCACTGTACTCATGTAAGCCCTCCACCGTACTGCAGAGCCTCCACTGTACTCAGGTAAGCCCTCCACTGTACTGAATAGCCTTCACTGTACTCAATGTTGTACCCACACACTAATCATGCTAGCCCTCCACCGTACTCATGTTAGCCCTCCACTGTACTCAACAGCCTCCACTGTACTGATGCTAGCCCCCCACACTCATCATGCTAGCCCTCCACTGTACTCATGTTAGCCCTCCACCGTACTGCAGAGCCTCCACTGTACTCATGTAAGCCCCCCACTGTACTGAATAGCCTCCACTGTAATCAATGTTGTACCCCCACACTAATCATGCTAGCCCTCCACCGTACTCATGTTAGCCCTCCACTGTACTCAACAGCCTCCACTGTACTGATGCTAGCCCCCCACACTCATCATGCTAGCCCTCCACTGTACTCATGTTAGCCCTCCACCGTACTCAACAGCCTCCACTGTACTCAATGCTAGCCCTCCACTGTACTGATGTGAGCCCTCCACTGTACTTGGCAACCTCCACTGTACTGATGCTAGCCCGCCACAGTACTGATGTGAGCCCTCCACTGTACTCAACAGCCTCCACTGTACTCAACAGCCTCCACTGTACTCAACAGCCTCCACTGTACTCAACAGCCTCCACTGTACTGCACAGACATTACCCGGGGTGATATACGAAACAAAGAGAGAAAGCTTGCTACGGTCACCCAATTAATTACATTAATCAATCCTCTGTTCAAATAATGTGTTAAAAACGCGTCTCAACAAAGGCAGCATAAACTAGGTTCTGGAAATCTGGAAACCATGGTCGCAAGCTATGGCTACTTGTTGGGTAGACTGTTTCTCCTTTTGGACAACAGGTCTACTCGAATGCTACTCAACTAGGGACTATAATGAAACTTTACTACTCAACTTCCAGCCCCAATTTCGGCATTCATTCCATCTTCGTTTATGAACATCACTTTGTAGATAGAATTTCAAAATAAACTAAAACTTTTCAAATGTGTTTTGAATTTCTTCTTCATCGGTAACCATTTACAGTTTTGCAAATGTATGCAAAAATACACCAACAAATGTTCTTCCGAAGCTCAAAGAGGGCGTATATCAATAAAGCCTCGGTATTATATTAAACCAAAGTTTCTCCAAATCATTACCTTATAGCTGCGACAACTGCGTTCGAGTCCCATCTTGGGCTGTATCGATATTCTTTAAATGTCTGACTAAATGGAGCTTTCCCAGTTGAATGATATATGGATTGTACCACAAGAACAGGAGGGCTGAATGGGAATTTATCGCCAAGCAAAACTGAAAGAGAAGGCGTGTATGAGTAGACATTGTCCATTTATTTAATACAAGCAGCTTTTCTAACAACAACATCTGTTGCTTGTGACTTACAGGGTGTCCCAAAAAATGTCCGACCTTTGATCAAATATCATAAAATAGTGATAAAACGAACGGACTCCATGTTAAGATAACCCTGACCCTACGGACTTAAATTAATTTCCGACAGCATCATTTTGCAAATCCCCTGAAAATTCACTGAATTACAAGCTTTTAAAGACCATGCTTGTGAAAAACAAAGCAAAACAAAGCAAAGCAAAGCAAGGCAAGACAAGACAAGACAAGACAAGACAAGACAAGACAAGACACGACAAGACAAGACACGACACGACACGACACGACAAGACAAGACAAGACAAAACAAACTTACAAACATACGAGCAAACAACTAACTAAAAACTAATAAACAAATACAAAAGCTACAAATAAATGATTGAATACTGATAAATGCTACTGTGTCCCAAAAAAAGTACTCCTGCTTAAAAAATCATCAAAAATTTATTATCAGACCTTTGATAAAATTTTCTTTTTGACTTGTTTTGTCAAAGACCCAGAAATATGTATTGATGCTAAAATCCTTGCTTTTTATGCAACGAGGTAGAAAAATTACACGTTGAAAAACCTCATTTTGAGCTACACTTTTTAAGCAAAATGCTCAATCTTGCCTAACATTCAAAATTTTCAGATTTTTCATCATCATCGAAGTCTCCAATGAAAGTGTGCATTTCTTTCTGTCATTTATGACCAAACTAGAAGCTTTATAGGCACAAAGAAATTGATCTGGCAAGCATAATTGCTTTTTTGCAGTATGATTCAATATCAGGTAGCCCTACAAAGAGCTAAATTTGCTAATTTTAAACCAATTACAAGATCAGCTATGTCTTGATCCTTGATCTACTTGGCAAAAAAAAAAAAATTGAAGGTCGGTCATATAATTAAATTTTGGTAATTTGTCAAACGGGGTCACTTTTTTTGGGACACCCGGTAGAATCCGTTTCTCAATGGATGCCAGGCCAGAATAGGTGCATGATGCTGAACGGGTGCTGAACAATAGAAACTCTAGACGAGAGAACAACAGAAACAACAATTGATGCATCCCCGTTGCATAAAACACTGCACCCATGCATATCAGGTAGGGGTTTGTCAATTTCCAGTTCAATTGATTAGGGATATGGGATTTCGTGTAGATGAATTGCTATTCACTGTTACGCATAAGAGCTGAAAAATCAAGGTGAAATAAGGTTATCCAAGGTCATACATCTGGCTAGTATCAGAGAAAACTAAATAGAACTTCAAAAGGTATCATATCCTTGCAACCATTGTGAACATTTCGTTCAGAAAATGAAAAGTCGAGAAAATTGCTGCAAAATCTTGAATTGATATTCGACAAAGTTAGATTCCATTAAAATCGAAAACTTTCAAACAAACAATTTTCAGACGCTTTTTCGAGAATTTCGACATAAAAACTTCCAGACAAACAATTTTTGTATAAAGCAAGTTTTTGTTGAAATTAGTTGTAATTCTTGTATGTTATTTAATCATATGCAAGTCAAAGATTTATGACCTAATCTTTACCAGAAAGCCTGAATTAAATCCTAGGAATTTTCTCAAGTATTTTTGCTTCCAGTTTTTAGAGCTAGATGCGAGCTTCTTAAAATTTTCAAAACGCTGAAAACGATCAAAAAACGTTGATCAAATTTTCTAAAGACAAAGAGACAACGTTGAATGGACAAAAAGACAACGTTTTCGGGGTGATTTGGGGATTTATAATTAATTAGTGTTAACTTTATATTTAAATGATAAAAATTGAATAACAATATGAAAAAATGACTAGCGGGTGTCTAGAAAAAAGTACCCCCTTTTGGCTAAACAAAGGAACAAAACGATAACATTTCGGGATCCTTTTATTTCATAGCTACATGTGTTGATCTTCAACTTGAATGCACATACCTTGCATTTTAAAACTGTCCACCAAACACCAGAGATATGAGTTCACAAGGTCAAAATTTGGAGTGCACCTGAAACCAGAGGTTTTGAGAAAGGCCTAAGCATGATTTGACACCAAAGGCATTTTGCAATAGAATTCTCAAGTTTGGCCTTAACTAATTATACTTTGAATCGCTTCAATTGTTCTTGAAATGACTTTTCCTTTGAGAGATTGGTCCTTGCATTGCATTCCATCCCAAGTATTTTGTACCAAATATGAGGAATAGCAGCACATTCACGCTTATTTTGGAGATGGGGCATTTTCATCATATTTGAATAATCAGGGTCATGCCTATGTGTCTTTTATTCTTTTCAAAAGCAAAAGACCGAACATAAAAGTTGCAGGTGGTTTGGAAAATGTCCATGACACAAATCATGGCTAGGCCCTTTATCAAAACCTCTGGTTTTGGGTGCAAGGTAAATTTTGATTTTGCGAACTTGTAACTCCTGTGTTTGGTGTACGATTTTTAAAGTGCAAGGTATGTGCATCTAAGTTGAAGATTGATACATTTAGCTGTGAACTCGGAGAGCAATGAGGTCTTATCGCTTTATTCCTATTTCCAGTCAAAGGGGGTACTTTTTCTGAGACAGCCGGTAGTCGCCAACCCAGCGCCGCAAGGATGATCACCCATGTAGAGTATGTTGATACAGGAAACGCATTGCCTGTGAAATTCATTCTGAGATGTGGTGTAAAGTCTCGAGTATCCTAATGACCAGCGTTTCGGATGCATTTTACAGTCGGGACGCCATATGGGCCGCATAGCATTCAGTAACCTCGTTTCCGAAGTTATTCGAAGTCCCTTGCATGATAGCAGGTTTGTAATTAGTTATGTCTGTAAACTACGTACCTTATAGTTTTCAGGAATCTGTTAACTGCGGTGGTGTTAGGGAGGTGCGTACCAAGAGATCTGCTAGGTTCTTATGTCGTTGTCATGCCAAAAAGTTTTTTTTGCCAAATTTTCTTAAATATTTCGTCTTGTGTTATTACGTTCCAATGTCTTCTTAATATGTTGTTGATTTTTACTGTGTTTTCATCGCAAGGTTTACAAAAGGGAGGATGTTCCCTGTCTTTTTTTCAAATTTGGGGGTTTGAAAAGCATCTCTATTTGGGAGAGTTTAGAAACTTTTTCAAACTTCTTGTATATTTCTTGCATTGTGTAGACTCTTCTGATGAGGTTGCATCTGAGTTTATCGAGATTTAGTTTTAGGTTCTCATCTGCTGTTATGACTCGCCTGTACCTAAGGGCTTGGCTGAAAATCACACTGCTCTTGCAATTGTTTGGGTGGAAGGACTCCTTGTGTAGGAGTGTGCACATGTTTGTTGTTTTTACGAATAGAATACTTTCAAGTTTTTGTTGCTTATTGACATAGATGGTCGTGTCAAGGAAACTTATTTCTTTTCTGATTGTTGTGCTGTGAAATTAATTATCTCGTGTAGGCAATTAATATATGTCTAGAAAATGACGTCAGGCAGTTTGGCCATGGGGCCAAATTATAAACATATCGTCGATAAAACGTTTCCAAATGGTGGGACGTTTGTTTTGTGGTGGGTTTTCGATGATCTTTTTTCAATTTCAGACTTAGAGATGTTGGCATAGTTTGGTGCAAGGGGTGTACCCATGCTTGTACTGTGGATTTGAAGATATTTTTTACCATTGAATGTGAAATGGTTGTTTTGCTGTATGAAAATTAGCATTTGTTTTAAATGTTCAATTGGTAGTGGTGTATTGCCTTGTTAGTGGCTTTGTATAGCTGTTAGGCAAGAGTTTATTCCCTCTTTATGGAGGATATTTGTATACAATGATTTCACATCAAGGGTTACTAAGATCATGTTATTGGGTATATCCTTTTGGTTGAGGACAACTTGTAGGAAAGGTGTAGTGTCTTTTACGTAAGACGGTATGTTGTGCACTACAGGATTTAGAAGAAAATCAAGGGATCTTGACGATTTTTCAGTTGGAGAATTGCAACAAGAAACGATGGGTCGTCCCGGTAAAGATAGGCACTAAATCCTTACTGGCTAAGAAAATTGACACGTGACACGCTCTAAACCGATCAAATGGAGCCAGAAACCAACCGGGAAATTTGAAATCTCAGATTTAGGCCCGTTTTGGACGATTTACCACCCTTCGCCAAAATATCATAGGATAGAAGGGAAATGAATAGTTTCAAAAAATTTCTTCACAGACCTATTCCCAATGCCCTAATGCGTAGTCAATCAAGGGCGCTACGAATTATTTCAAAATTTGAAGAAATGCGAAAACTTTCAATTCGACCTCATTGTCACTGTAGTTTGTCATAGTAAACAGCTAATTGATGACTGAAACGCATACTCATGGAGACTACATATTTTGATTCGAAGGTCTCCTTCTGTGTGTTGAAGTATCTTCAAAACTTCTTCAAAAGATGCCAAATTTAGAGCACTATCTGGATCTTTTTTCAGTTTGAAACTGACATAAATACCTCCGGAGATATTCAAGATTCAATGCTGAGGGTAGAATGAACAACGGGAAAAGTTGTACTGTATGGGCCTAAAAAACCAAACCGTCGTTATAAATAAGAGGCGAATTAAAAGGTACTTACATTTGTATCTTACAAAAAAGGACAACTAATCAAAATCGTGAAGCAGCACAAATGATAAACGCACTTTAACTGGTTTTGATAGCAAAATTCCACTTTTGAACCGCATTCTACTGCCAGTTTCTCCAACAAATCGTTCATATTTCTTCTTCCAACAACATTGTCAAAAAGGCCCCCCCCCCCCCAAAAGGAGCGCGAAAACGTCAATGTTCAGCCACATATATGCCAGCCATCGACAGCTAACATACGATTCCAATGAACTTTGAATAAGTAACAAATATATTTACTCTCCACTTTCCAGAATGGCAAGAACTGCAACACCGAATGTGCAGAACGAACGATTTGGTGATGTCCTCGTCGATAACACTTGTCCTCATGCCTTTATCCTATTCTGCTGTCATTTTTGCGAGATTATGAGTTGTAATCAGCCAAAAACCTCGTATAAATTTATGAATGGTGGTCCTTGCTTTCAGCAGCGCAAAAGAAATGGCTGTCGTTTCTCCTCTTACCGTACAGTACAGTGTAGCAGGTACATGAAGTAAGTATGAAATGCTGATGTACGTAACAACGAATATAATAGCAACAAACGGAAGAAATGTACATTTTGTTTTTAATGTGAAAAAATAGATTGACCATTTCGACAAAATAACATTTGAAATACTATTTTTAAAGCTCTTTCATATCAATTTCACATTCTGTGGGGATGTTGTAGAAATATATCTATCTTTGGGTTACTTGCATCAGAGCAAAGGTCATCCATTAGAAAATCACCCTTTTATGGTCAAGCAACACAGCAGCAGCGACCAAAGCTGGACATTTATATCGCACTTGTAGACTCATGGAAACATGCAAGTATTTTTCGTAAGATGGCAAAACTTTAAGTCAATGCATGTTTTTCGAAAGTTAAGAATCAACCCTACCTGAATTTAAAATGAGGAACCTTTGTAATTTGCAGTTTTAATTATCCCAGCGCATTAAGAAATGTTTTTGCAATATACAGTTATAAGGTTATAGCAGCTATATGGACATTATTTTGAGTGTGAATTTGGGAGCCCTCTTGACAAGGCTAAATTAACTCTACACTTCTGGCATTAAAAATATAAGAAACACGCAAACAACTGTTTTTGCTGTCAAACAGAAAATACATGAATGCTTCCATGAGTTTGCAAAGTACTATACAAATGTCAAGATTTCTGTTTGACAGCAGAACTTTAAGTCAGTATTGAAAGTTTCTCAAAATTCTCACTATCTGAGTACTCACCGAGTACAAAAACTTCCGTAGGGGTTTGGGAGGTCTCTGTGATCTCCTGTGTCATTGTAAGAATCTAAGAAAATCTTATGCATTCATGCCATGATCTAGATCAGGCAAGGAATATCATTTTAATTTTTGATGATCTCAGAGTTCAATTTCTTGAAACGAGCTCATGCCACTCAAGTGGCCCAGAATAATTAAAATCTTTAATACTCGAGAATGTTTTCATTTTTCATTTGGTTCTTTTTGGTCAGGATTACTTGTATGATCTAGATGGTGGCATGAATGCATAAACATAGCTTTAAAATTGTTATGAAGTGTTACAAAGACACAGCAGATCCCAGAGTGGCAGGCAATTTCTTAAATATTTGGGTAATTTTTCTACCAAAAGTTTTAAAGTTTTAACCAAAAGATGTCTAGTGCCAGAAGTGTAGAGTTAATTTAGTCTTGTCAAGAGGGCTTCCAAATTACTTAGTAAGATCTCAAAACAAGTAATGTCCAAATAGTTGCTATAACCTTATAACTGTATAGTGCCAAAACATTTTTTGATGCGCTGGGAAGTTATAACTGCAAATTATAAAAGTTCCTTAGCTTTTTGAATTCAGGTAGGGTTGCTTCTTAACTTTCGAAAAATTGAACCTACTGTTTCTTGTGAGCTGTTTCTTATAAAAAGATACATGCACTGACTTAAAGCTTTGCTATCTTACGAAAAATACGTGCATGCTTCCATGAGTCTACAATTGCGATACAAATGTCCAGCTTTGGTCGCTGCTGCTGTGTTGCTTGACCATAAAAGGGTGATTTTCTAATGGATGACCTCTGCTCTGATGCAAGTAGCCCAAAAATAAATATTTTTCTACAACATCCCCACAGAATGTGAAATTGATATGAAAGAGCTTTAAAAATAGTATTTCAAATGTTATTTTGTCGAAATGGGCAATCTATTTCTTCACATTAAAAACAAAATGTACATTTCTTCCGTTTGTTGCTATTATATTCGTTGTTACGTACATCAGCATTTCATACTTACTTCATGTACCTGCTACACTGTACTGTACGGTAAGAGGAGAAACGACAGCCATTTCTTTTGCGCTGCTGAAAGCAAGGACCACCATTCATAAACTTATACGAGGTTTTTGGCTGATTACCACTCATAATCTCGCAAAAATGACAGCAGAATAGGATAAAGGCATGAGGACAAGTGTTATCGACGAGGACATCACCAAATCGTTCGTTCTGCACATTCGGTGTTGCAGTTCTTGCCATTCTGGAAAGTGGAGAGTAAATATATTTGTTACTTATATTCAAAGTTCATTGGAATCGTATGTTATTTGTCGATGGCTGGCATATATGTGGCTGAACATTGACGTTTTCGCGCTCCTTTTGGTGGGGGGCCTTTTTGACAATGTTGTTGGAAGAAGAAATATGAACGATTTGTTGGAGAAACTGGCAGTAGAATGCGGTTCAAAAGTGGAGTTTTGCTATCAAAACCAGTTAAAGTGCGTTTATCATTTGTGCTGCTTCACGATTTTGATTAGTTGTCCTTTTTTGTAAGATACAAATGTAAGTACCTTTTAATTCGCCTCTTATTTATAACGACGGTTTGGTTTTTTAGGCCCATACAGTACAACTTTTCCCGTTGTTCATTCTACCCTCAGCATTGAATCTTGAATATCTCCGGATGTATTTATGTCAGTTTCAAACTGAAAAAAGATCCAGATAGTGCTCTAATTTTGGCATCTTTTGAAGAAGTTTTGAAGATACTTCAAAACACAGAAGGAGACCTTCGAATCAAAATATGTAGTCTCCATGAGTATGCGTTTCAGTCATCAATTAGCTGTTTACTATGACAAACTACAGTGACAATGAGGTCGAATTGAAAGTTTTCGCATTTCTTCAAATTTTGAAATAATTCGTAGCGCCCTTGATTGACTATGCATTAGGGCATTGGGAATAGGTCTGTGAAGAAATTTTTTGAAAACATTCATTTCCCTTCTATCCTATGATATTTTGGCGAAGGGTGGTAAATCGTCCAAAACGGGCCTAAATCTGAGATTTCAAATTTCCCGGTTGGTTTCTGGCTCCATTTGATTGATTTAGAGCGTGTCACGTGTCAATTTTGTTAGCCAGTAAGGATTTAGTGCCTATCTTGCCCCGGTATGCCTTCTTGTGTAGCTTTGGTAGTATGTAGAACACGGTTGTTCTTACATTCTTACTTGGTTCTAGGAACCCAATGTGTCAATTGTCATGAGTTTTTTATTGTATAGACGTGTTAGAAAGGTTTCTATTTGAGACGCTATTTCTGCGGTGTGGTCATGGGAGGTTTCCCTGCAGTATTTTGTATCGGTTAGTTGTCTGGAAGCCTCTGCGAGGTACGAGTCAGCAGTGAGGATGGTTAACTTCCCGCCTTCATCGACTTTCGAAATGTTACATTTATCATTGATTTGAGTTGGAAGATTGCTTCCTTCCCAGATTGTGAAAGGTTTTCCCTTGTTATATTTGGATTTGTTGTGTAATTGTATCAAATCTCGACGCACAGCACTGAAGTATTCCACTAGGGGCTTATAATCGACCTCAGGTAGATACCAGGCTGACTTTGTTCGAAAAGTCGTGTTTTTTGTTTGTTTTAAATCAGGTCGGGTTGCGAAGAAATAATGTGTATGCATTTTCTTTAAATTATGTAAAGGATTGCTCCACTATTTTAAACCCTGTCGTTTTGGGTGTTTGTACGAGGCTTAGGCCCTTATTTAGGACGTTTGTTTGTGCCTCGCTTAGGGTGACGCCCGCGAGTTTGCAATGTTATCTATTGGTTTAGCATGTTCGACTACTTTTTGATTTTTTGTGGCGGGGTTCTATTGGGTTTTTTTCTTTTCTGATTTTTCGTTTTGTCCCGCTAATTTGCGGAGTGTCGATACACTATGGTGTTGTGTTATTGTGTTTGAACCCTCGCAAGTGTCACCTATGATAGAGGTACGCATGCATGTTGTATTACTGCAATATGGTGAAAAGGCTACAGGCCGACAGTCTTTTAAGGTTGAACATTAAAGAGGCAAAATCAAGTATAGTCTAATAGTAACTAAAAATCAAGGGCTAGTCTTACGGCCATAGCTGTGGACTGAAGACCCTCTTCTACATTTTTCCCTGAAGCAATATTCTTCGTAGAGTTTTGATATTTTGCGAACAAATCATAGAAATGAATTGTGCATAGATTGATGTAAAATCCAGCTGAATTCTATTTGTTTCAGTATTTTTGAAAACGAAAATTTTAAGAAACTCGCTTTTAGCTCCAGAAACTGAAAACAAAAAACTTGCAAAAAATTCTAGAATCTACTTCAGGCTTTTTTCTAAAGATCAAGTCAGACATCTTTAAAATTGGTCCTATTGTGTACGATTCATCGTGGCCTTCCAAGAGTGCATAGTTTATTTTGGCGCAGCCGGTATAATTTCGAAGCCACCAGAGGGCGGGGAGCTTAAAAAAGTCCTTCATAAAGTCACTGAAAATGATAGCTCTTTGGGTCTTTCATCTTATATTTTGGAATGAACAGCAAATTTCCAACTAACTATACCATTTCAAGGCAGTTTTTCACTACAGTCAAGGAAAGAGTTTGCCGATTTAGTGCAGAGTTGCACTACCTCGTCTCCGTGATGGTGAAGACCAAGAAGGAGGAATCTACAGGTACAGGTAGGTTAATCCAAAACTGTAAGAATATTAACACTTAAATTGTGTTTGCTAAACAAATAGAAACATTTGGTAACATCTTGCATTGGATACGGGGGGGGGGAACAAGGACAGATAATGTTTCATTCAAATATCGCATTTGTTTACATTCTTTACCTCAGCCAATCAGATCACTTTATTTTTCTGACGCCATTCTGCCTGACGTCACATGTAAACAAGACGACCAAAGAAAGCTGTGGGGATAATGGGGCAAAAACCGCCCTCCCTTCTACTGGCGCGGTGCGTCTGGTTTCGGGCCCTAACCTCAAGATTTAAATTTATTTTTGAAAAGTAGTGTTTTCCCCACATTTCCCTCCGAGGCATTCCCGATGCATTGCTTAGATCGCTGGAAATAAATTTTTGAATATCGGCTAGAAACAGCCCGCGGGTATCCATCTTCGTTCCTTTTAGGCCCATCCATGAACCGTGGATTACAAACGCAGATTCTGGGTGTTCTATATTTCTTCTAGATTAGCAATCTTGAGCAAAATAAGAAAACTCACCTAACCACAAAAGGACAACGATAGGTTCTTCCCTGCACCACCTGAAACGACTTCCCAAGGCCAAAAGCCCACCGTTCGCTGGTCATCGCCGCGTCGGGAGGCGGGCAGTGGGTGTGGCAATCCTACCTCGTCTTGAGTGAGAGTCGAAAATAATATTTCTTCCATGTAAACAAATATGGTACCAACGAAACGAACATGATGAAAAGGTTTACTCGCTTCGGGTAAAATGACAGACAATTTTCGACAAATGATAGACTAACTAATGAGTCAGTTGGAACGAGCTTCATTAGGATGCATTTGTTGGCTTTTTGATTTGTCTAATACGATTTTTGAAATCACTCCTGCATGTTGGTCGGTTTTTATCAGCCAGGAGTCAGCCAGGCCATACTTTTCCTCGTCCATCACCTCTCACTTTCACAGTATTAAGTTGGCTTCTTTCATCAATTGCATGGGAATGTTTTAATCATGGGTTAACATTTGAATGATTTGATTGGTCTAAGTCAAAAATTTGGCGGGAAAATAGGGGATTCATGTCTGTTAGTGACTAAGAGCCTGCTTTGATATCACAAGATAAAAGATTAAGCCTGACAAAATTGAAGTGAAAATGCCAAAACTAAAGAAAACATGTAGAAATCCTCTGCACGATGAATGGTTTGTTGAAGAAGAAGATTGGAAGTTGATAAATTTAAGATCTCGTGGCCTTGTTGAGCTTTGGAATATCTTCAAAACTTTTTTGCAAATTAGAGGGTTTAGGCCAAGTAAATTGGGAGAAAGGATCTGCAGTGTCTGCCTGAAAAGATGCTTTGAGAAACCTGAGTTCCTGGAACACATGACACCTGCACAGTGCTTCATTTTAAAAAAGAAGGTAAGTCTTGTGAATGAGCCCATCCCAGAGGCTACTCTGGTATTATTATATTAATGATACAGGTGGTCATAAGGGGCACCCCTATAGGATATGGGTGCTCAGGACCAGGTCAATTTTTGGGTCTAAAATTCTGGCAGAAAATACTTATTTGGGTCAGTAATTTGTACAACAATTTTTTTGTCTCCTATTTGAGAAAAATTAGAAAATTATAAAGTTGATTTACAAACAAAATCAAAATAAAACAACATTATCAAAAGACACAAAATCTTTCTGTTCAGGGCATGTTCCCATATATTTTGGATGTGGACTACACATTTTTGGGCATGTAGGTTAAGAAAACTATTTTTGGTTCCATATCTCCCCCAGCCTGAGCACCCATATCCTAAACATACCAGATTAACCTCCCCCCCCCACCCCCTCAAGGTTGAATATAATTCTGCACAGCCATCTTTTGTTAAACTCATATTTTGGAAAATCAGCAATGACCCCCCTGGACAGAGACTACGTGTGTTCTCCAGAAAAAAAACTAATCAATCTTCATCACATTAAATTGCAACAAACCAAAGATGGCTTTGTGTACTGTATGAAACTTTATCACCTACACATTTTTTATAAGAATCAGGGCATAACACTAACAGTTTCTTAATTCAGGATAAACATTTCCCCATTTTAGTACCTCCAGTTTCTCAATTTTTTCTTGTTTATGAATGCATGAATTATCACATAGATTTTCTAACACTGCTGCAGATATGTTTCTTGACATAATGTATACAAAGTAATATCACATGGGAAGAAACAGTATGGTCAGTTAAGTTCCCTGTCACTTCTCAGACATAGTACTAGATTTGTTTTAATTCTTTCTTTATAAATTTGTTTCTTGAAAACATGTGTACCTTCAGAATCAAGGCCAGAAAAATGTTTACTAAAAAAGCAATCACTCATACAGAACTACCATTATTTTATTTCATCAATTTTTAGATTAGACATAGTTCATACTCTCCAAAAGAGTTTCACATCTGCACTATCCTCTGCATTTCTTGCATTTCTTCCTTGTTGTTTTGGCAAGACACCCCATCCTGTTTATACTTCTTTCTACTTAGCTCCAGAAGGTAGTAGCAGACGTTGTAGTGGAGAGTGATTCACCAAGTAAATCAGACAAGCATCCAGTTCAAAGCAGTCAAGGTCATTCAGTTCAGAAAGATCACATGGATACCCTTCAAGTAGGTTCAGAAATAGATAGTCAGCTTAGCATAGAGTCCACTATTACACTTAGCCACCCTAGCCAGAAATTGTGGACCGATTCAGATGAGGTAGTAATGAACCTTGATGTTGAGAAGTTTGTTGATAAAGAATGCCAGACAGTGGAGGGTAAATTTCTTCCTAAAGATGAATATGATAAACTAGTTAAAAAAGGACTAGAACAAATAGATAGTCAGTACAGTACAGAAGAGTCCACCATCTCCCTCAGCCAACCTAGCCAGAACTTGTGGACAGATTCTGATGAAATGATTATTGTTAATACTAAGACGCCTGTTGAGAAGGAAAGCCAGACCATGGAAGGTACCTTTCTACTGAAAGATGATTTTGAAAAATTACTTGAAAAAGCACAACAGTTCTGCAACTTTAAAGAAGAGTTGAATAAGATCAGACTTGCATTGCCTGTAGGATCAGAAGGACCAGAGATGGATCCAGATGCTTTTGAAAGTTTTTGCGAGCAAGCTGGAGCTAAGAAACTCTTTTCTTCCATTTACAATGCCATGATATCAGAGAAAATGTCCAAAAATCGAAAGGACCTCAGCAAAGTTCGCACAATGGTCATCATCTACATGATGGTTTATGGGCAATCTCAGAAAGCCAACTCTTTCCAAGTAACTTTGTCTAGGACATTACAACAGTTTGGCATTTCAGAACAAGGCCTGATCTCATTGCGGAATTTAGGAATTGCTGCCCATCCCCACACAGTGAAATCAGCTGCAAAATCTTCTGCCTCCTCCCATCTTGACAATCTGTCTACTTTCTTTGAGAATGCAGCAAAGAACAATCACTTTCTGGCTATATTCATAGACGATTATCATAACATTCATACGAAACACCGACCTGAAAGCAAAACTCAGACCAAAGCAACTCATATGACAACTCTTCTTGTTAAAATTTTCCCAAATATTGAAGCAATTGAGAAAGATGGAAACCTGCCTTGTCTCAGTGAAGAGCCAGTTGAAATAACTGTTATAAAGAATATCCTTGCAGAAGGTATCCCCATCCTATCAAAGAGCTATGCTCAAGTCATGCCAGACTGGATGGTATCAAAATATTTTGATCCAGAAGCACAGAGAAACAGACTTGTTGTCCATGATTACCAACAGACTGAGGTTCGCACAATGAGATGTATGGATCACTGCAAGCTGGTTGACTGCATTGAATCACCTCTTAAATCTCTTTCTGATATTCTTTCTGCTCTTGAGCACATGCTTCTAAATGGTCTTTCCATATATCTTGACAAATTCCTAGTTCCATTTGTTGGAGACTGGCCAACTCAATATTATATGCGTCAGTTAGCATATTCTGATGATGCAAACATCCCTGCACTTTGCAAGAGTATAGCTCCATTGATTGGGCCATTACACATCTCTATCAATTCTAGAGAGTGTGTCTTGATGATTTTCCATCACATCTTTGCTGATCTATATTCTTTCCTTTTTGGCAGTAAAGCTAAGTTAGCCAAAAAACCAAAGCCATGGCGGATATCCCTTTTACTAGAGGTGATATATGGGGGGTGGACTCTCATTCGTGATATGGTTCTCCCTGTTTTCTCTCAATGCAAAGATATACAGTACCTCACTCTGTTAAACCTTCTTGATAATTATGTTCCACTTGTATTGAGTATTTACTCAATTGTCTTCAAGTGCAATAATTATGAGCAATATTGCCAGTCACTCTTACGATGCTGGGTGATGTTCATGGTGTTTCAAAGGCGTCACTATGATAAAGCCTTGCTGGTAGCTCTATCCATGTTCAGGTACTGGAAGGACAGAAACCACCCATTCTTTGAGAAAATGCTCAGCTCCCTTGTAG
This sequence comes from Aurelia coerulea, assembly GCA_039566865.1. Lineage (NCBI taxonomy): Eukaryota > Metazoa > Cnidaria > Scyphozoa > Semaeostomeae > Ulmaridae > Aurelia > Aurelia coerulea. Next base: position 20,073,901 of record CM076945.1, read on the forward strand.
CTTTTGACGAATATCCTGTGGAGAACTTTCATTCGGTCTTGCGGGCAAGAACCAAAGAAGGCAACACAGGAGACCAGATCAACTTCAAAGCCAAAGAGATTGATGCCTGCAAGCACGAGCTGCATTCATTTAAGTCACGATTTGTTCCTCCAAAGAAATATAATTTCAGCAACAAGAGAGTTGATCAGCTGAAAATTAAAGCAGCACAATATCTAACCGGGAAGTTTCAAGAGATAAATGAGAACCTTGGAGCTGCAACTGTTCTGGAGAGGGCACCACGGCAGCGAAAAGATGTGGTTAAGTGGAAATTGCCCAATCTATTTGGTGATGAAACTGTCACAAACAAAGTCCTCCCCCTTGGCTTCATATCACAGGAAAATCCACCATGGCCTGAAAAGTGAGATGTTTACCTTTTTCTTACATGGAATTCAACAATTAGAAATAGCAGGGGGTTGGCTAAGTTCAATGCAATTATATTTTTTCAGGGGAAACATTAAATAAAAAGGGAATCTTTAATATTTTCTGCTACTAAATTTTGATCATGATTCTTGGGTTGAAGTAAAATCCTGGAAGAGTCCCATACTTGACTTGGGATGTGCCACTCAACATGGTATCCTTTTTGTGGTAAAAATTATAGGAAAAGGTATAATTATAATTGACAAGAAAATTATAATACATGGTCCGTTGTCATACAGAAAGGAAAATTTTTGGAATTCTGTTGCAACAATGAATCATGAATACTTTAGGAAAATTTTATGTGACAGGTTATACTTTTGGGGCATTTTTTATGTGACAGGGATAGGGTGCGAAGGCTTTCCACACACCCCAATCACTTCCCCAGTCACATACCCCAGGGAGTAAAGCAAGTGCCATTGCTTTTATTAAAAAATTGCCACTCATTAAAACAATTTATCAGCAGTTTGTTGGAAATAGATTCACTTCTAATAACAGTGAAAGTTGATATTTAGTGGTTGTTTCAAAAAACAAGAAAACAATAGTGACTTGGGTACTACCAGCCCTTGAAAAGTGGGGTAAGCTCTCCAGACATACAATTGATAAAAGGGGGGAACTTAACTATTTTAACAAATATCCTCAAATATCCCAACAATACTATATCTGGCATGCCAGATCAGCAGCATTTACCAGATTGCCAATAGTCTTCACCATTCTTGAATCATAGCCCATTATATTATATTTATACAAAATTATGAACCTTACTCAGAAAGATAAATACCTCTTTTTCTCACTCGAGTCATTTTGGTTCTTATGTAGAAAGAACATTCTCAAAACCCGAAACAAAAACTAAATATCTTTTATGACATACATGATACGGTTTGGAGAGTTTATTTTTGCCCCTCAGTTTGTGTGGGGAAATCTTAAAATCAAAAGGAGTTGTATGCACCTCTGTCTCATGCAGAAAATGTGACAAACTTGGTTGCAGAAGAAGGAGTCCTCTCTGGAAAATCCACTCAGCATGTGGTCATTCATTTCACGTCAAATGCAACTTGCCAAATATCAGCGTCTGTTCCATCTGCCACGCAACCCTCGAGGCCAAGATGGAACAACTAGCAAAAGCAGCCAATTCAGCAGTACGCAACTGTTTCTGGGGCGACGATAACAGTGAATCTGACGTTGAGGATGATGATATTGATGACGATGAAACGGAAGAGAGAGAAGACGAAGCCATGATGGATGTCGACGATGATGTTTGTAATGATGAAGACAAAGAGGAAGCTGCAGTTTGTCGTCTTGTTGCCAGAATATCTGGATGGTGTCGAGCGAATTCACCTCAAGATTGAATCGTATGTAAATGTAAGTGACAAACAATAATAATTATGATATTTCTTGCCCTGATCAAGGTAATCCGATACTTGCAAACATGTGGATGATGAAGGCAATATTATTTTCGACTCTCACTCAAGACGAGGTAGGATTGCCACACCCACTGCCCGCCTCCCGACGCGGCGATGACCAGCGAACGGTGGGCTTTTGGCCTTGGGAAGTCGTTTCAGGTGGTGCAGGGAAGAACCTATCGTTGTCCTTTTGTGGTTAGGTGAGTTTTCTTATTTTGCTCAAGATTGCTAATCTAGAAGAAATATAGAACACCCAGAATCTGCGTTTGTAATCCACGGTTCATGGATGGGCCTAAAAGGAACGAAGATGGATACCCGCGGGCTGTTTCTAGCCGATATTCAAAAATTTATTTCCAGCGATCTAAGCAATGCATCGGGAATGCCTCGGAGGGAAATGTGGGGAAAACACTACTTTTCAAAAATAAATTTAAATCTTGAGGTTAGGGCCCGAAACCAGACGCACCGCGCCAGTAGAAGGGAGGGCGGTTTTTGCCCCATTATCCCCACAGCTTTCTTTGGTCGTCTTGTTTACATGTGACGTCAGGCAGAATGGCGTCAGAAAAATAAAGTGATCTGATTGGCTGAGGTAAAGAATGTAAACAAATGCGATATTTGAATGAAACATTATCTGTCCTTGTTGGGGGGGGGGCTTATTTGATATTCTGGCCTTTCAATATTGAATCTGGTTGACTCTTTTGGTACATCCATAGAAGAAAAGTGCACTTTCAGTTGTACAGTTGTCATAAGCGGTTGAAACAAACTCGAACATCAACGGCCACCAGGTGCTTCTCGCACCCCCCCCCCGCCCCAGGCACACACAAAGTAGTGACGTACCAAATCCTACCAGCTTATTAAAAAACATTCCATGTTTTAAAGCTACTGTAACCTTTCAGACGAAAAATTCTCGATATTTCGTTTTCGCCAAAATCTGATGGTGAGTATTTGAGTACCGTTTAAAGCAACTCACTTCCAGACATAGCGATAATTATTTTGAATTTGAGCATCTTAAAGGTAACAATCCTGTTTCTCAAAAATTGCCGGAATATAACTAAAGTCTATGCGTAATGACACCTGATTCACTGTTCTTTTTAATGCTTCCCTTGTGTGCCACACCCCCCCCTCCGATTCTGTGGTCGTTGTTATTATCATGTTGCGACAGGTAGAAAATTGATGACACTGTTGTTATTTTATGAGGCATTCATGAACATAACATTTCTATAATCTACGACATACTTCCCACAGATGAGTTAAAACTGAACTGAACTGAACTATTTACACTATCCACAAGGGTTAACATAAACATTAGTGTTTGCAAAGTAACTAATGTAAACATCATACATCCCATATTGGAGCGGAAAAAGTATTGTAAGTTAGTGTTACGGATTATTATTAAAATCGGGCGGAGAGTAGACTTTTCTTCATCGGAAAAACATTTAGGGATAGCCTACACCATTTCTTCAACCACTTTCAGCGTGGGAAGCGCAAGCATCAAAGAAATGAAAAGACAATGAAAACATAACTACATTGGCTGTTTTCAAAGCTAATGAAAACAGAACCACAAACCTCTGTGGGTAAAGTATGCTTATGAAAATGCAGAAAAGATCAATCTACACACAGATGCACCATTGAGAACAATGCGTTCTGCAGAACGATGGTTTTGAGAAATTCAAATGCATAACATGTTTTCATTGGTGAGGAGGCGAAAAACAAGAATGCATTGTTCTCAATGGCGCCTCTGTATGTAGAATTGATCTTTCCTGTATATTCACAAGCATACTTTACCCACAGAGAGTTGTGGTGAAATGCATAGCATGTTTTTAGAAATGCATAACTTGTTTTCATTAGTGAGGAAGCGAAGAGCAGAACGCATTGTTCTCAATGGCCCCTCTGTATGTAGAATTTATCTTTCCTGTATATTCACAAGCATACTTTACCCACAGAGAGTTGTGGTGAAATGCATAGCATGTTTTTAGAAATGCATAACTTGTTTTCATTAGTGAGGAAGCGAAGAGCAGAACGCATTGTTCTCAATGGCCCCTCTGTATGTAGAATTGACCTTTCCTGCATTTTCACAAGCATACTTTACCCACAGAGGGTTGTGGTTCTGCGGAGTGGTTCTGACGCTGACTCTTCAAAACAGTGAATTGTACGTCATTACGGAGAGTTTACTTATTTCTGTAAAGTCTGAACGCAGGCTAGATTACCGAGATATTGAAATTGAAGCATATTTGTAATTTTTCTTGCGTTTTCCTAAGCATTGCAAGATAGGTCAATTTGACTTTACGAAATTTCTTGTTTGCGAAATGCCTGAAAAGGCCTAGAACACTTGATCAAATCGTGAAGAAACTTCTCGCTCAGAACAATAAAGAAAGTAAATTTTTTCAAGGGCTACGGATATCTTATGCACACATTTTGCAATGGGATTAAAAATCTTCAGTATTTGTCTGAAATGATATTTCCCATAACTCATGAGAGCGGTGAGATGCCCTTGCATATCGTTATGGGGTGATTCCTTAGACTTATGACATTTCGTCCCTTGTTTCCCTGCGTTCTTTGATTTGCAGATATCACTTGCTCAATAGGCACTCATACCATTGTTCTTATAAAGTGGCCCCCCTGTTTCAAAATGGCCTAAACTAGCGGGAGTTCTCGTACACTCAACAAAATCGCTTCAAAGTCTGGTTTAAAGAGCTTCAACATTGCAAAACAAAGTTTTAGTACAAAGAATAATGTTTTTCTGACCTACTAATCGCAAAATACAGACCTTTAAAACAGTAATCTTCCTCTGTAGAACAAAATAGATCCATCGCAACTACGAGAACTCTAGGCCGTATCAAATGTTTTTTGTAAGCAACAACAAAAACTGTCTAAATAGTGCCTCCTTATTGGTTGAAAATTAAATTCTAGCAATTTGATTGGTCAATATGGATCCACACAATATTGGCCTAAACCACTTTAAAATAGTAATGATATGAGTCCCTATTGAGCAAGTGATATCTGCAAATCAAAGAACGCAGGGAAACAAGGGATGAAATGTCATAAGTCTAGTGATTCCTTGTGATTGATCAAGTGTTTTGTAAGGCCTCTTTGAGGCATTTCGCAACCAAGAAAGTTGCGTAAAGGCAACCTTACCTATATTTTCAATGCTCATAAATACGCGAGAAAAAATCACGAAAATAGTTTGGTCTTTCAGCTTTTAATTAAAATTAGAATAATTCAAGTGATCTTGGTACTATGAATTTTCGAAAGCGGGAACGTTATTCTGGCTCAGCCGGTAGTTTCCACTACTATTGCCTGCCTTGATATCCCGAAAGCAGTGGCCTTCGAAACAGGTACTGTTCTTTTAATCGTCCGGTATAGTAATAGATAAATATCACAAAATCTTCTGCGTAATTGTGATTAGCCAACTCTGAAGCAGAGTTCAAAAAGGTGCTCAACCTTCCTCCGAATGAATATAGAATCTTTATAGAGGCTTCCTCACTTTTGAATAGAAAATAAGCGTGCTTAAGGTGTGGTATATGTTATTTCTTTGTTTTAAGAGACCTTCGTCACGCTCATTGACCGTGTGACCGTAACATTTACTTGATTCTGCTGTGAAGCTTAGGAAATTGTTGCCATTATTTCCGCAAGCATCGTCATCGTCTTTTCAAATGCATTATCAACCATCCTGGGGGTATAACATGAAACAAAATACAGCGAAGATAATACTTACCAAATAAGACGAAGAAGAAGTTGTTGAAATCAAGAAGCAGCGAGATCTCGTTGAAAGCTTCAGCATCATACTCCATTACAGCCCTAGAAAAGATCATTCAAAATTTGTTAATGGAATCGCTCATCCATAGGAAAGTCGACGTAACATTCCTGAAACCTTTTCTGACATAACATAACATAACATAACATAACATAACATAACATAACATAACATAACATAACATAACATAACATAACATAACATAACATAACATAACATAACATAACACAGCACAGCGCAGCGCAGCACAGCACAGCGCAGCGCATAGCACAATGCCTATCATAATGCAGAGCATAACTCATGGCACAACGCATAGCATAGCGTAGCATAACGCAACGTAACATAATACGGCATGCTATAACGTTATGTAATATCGCATAACATATACCATAACACAACGCAACGCAACACGCCACATCATCTGCAAGACCTCCCTCGCGTTTTATCTACTATCTTCTGTTATATCACAACTTGAAACACTAAATTGAAATGCTGATCAACTCACCCATGAAACTCTGAAAGTATGCGCGCTATCAGTTCTTTTCGTCGGGTGTACCTCTCAACGACATCTTTCACCTTAGAAGTAAGAATTTAATTTACTATTCTGCAATCTCAAATTTAAAGAGTAGCCAAAAATTAAACGATCATGTATTTTTGGAGACTGGGTAAGCTATATGACAACATGGCGGCTGTCCCACTGTTTTGATCCAGACAAACTCTAGCAGAAACGTACATAAAGGCGGGTCTCCACTTGTGCGAATTTGGTCGCCAGCGCGACCAGAGAGCAACAAAATATCATTCAAGAACATTTAGGTAAAGATGGACTTCATCTTAATTTTAACGGCAATAAGCAGCTAGCATGTAACATTATAGAGAAACTAAGATCTTTCAAGTATTGACAAAAACAAGAAGATGACCCACGGGGCTCTTCGCCAAATGATATTGCTCATAAAAGTCCTACTGATACTAGTATAATCCCTGTTGGAGTGCAACGTCTTGGTCACCGCAAGGGAATGGTGATTGCTTCTTTAAATGTTAATAGTTTACAATTACATCTAGATGAAATAAAATGCTTAGTTCATGAAAAAGGAATCCACATCCTGGCAGTGAATGAAACTAAGCTTGATAGTGAAATCACCGATAACTTGCTCGAGATTGAGGGTTACACTCTACACAGGGAGGACAGAAACAGGAATGGGGGTGGAGTTGCTGTGTATGTGCGCAATTCTTTAAAACACAATAGACGAACGGACATACCTGAAAAGTCTCTCGAATTGGTTTGCATAGAAATTGAACCTGTAAGAGCCAGGCCTTTTCTAATATTCGCCTGGTACCGACCTCCATCTGCCCCTGTTGAGTCCTTCAAAAAACTGGAAGGAAATTTAGAATTTTTCGATAGAGAAAACAAAGAAATGATTATCCTGGGTGATACCAACTGTGACTTCTCGTTAAAGGTAGCTGATGAGTACAGTAGCTCACTCAATAATACTGCACACTTAGTTGAGATCTATGACTTGTTTGGCCTAACGCAAATGATAGGTGAGCCTACTAGAGTGACGTTAACTACATCAACGCTTATTGACCACATAGGCACAAACAAGCCTGAAAACGTGGTTGCATCTGGCGTCTTTAATATTACTTTAAGAGATCACTATCTTGTTTATGTAACTAGGAAATTTATGGGCTCCACAAAACGACAACGTAAAACTATATGCACTAGAAAAATGAAAAATTTCAACAGTAACAATTTTTTGTCGGATCTAGGTCAGATTGACTGGGACAATATTGTCAGTTCAAGTAAAGATATTAATGAGGCAGTCAACAAGTGGTCATATATACTCTCTTTAGTTATTGAAAAACACGCCCCACTAACAGAATTTAAAGCTTCTGATAAGTACTCCCCATGGTTGACTAAGGAATTCAAAGCCCTTGCTTGTACAAGGGATAAACTTAAGAGCCTGGCCATCAAGAATAATTCTTCAATTTTAATGGCCTCATACCGACACGTTCGTAACCGAGTCAATGATCTAAACAAAAGTTTGAAACGGGAATACTTCTCCAAAAAGATCGCCCTTGAAAAAGGAAATCTTAAAGAAACTTGGAAAACGCTCAATCTCTTACTAAATAAACGATCGAAGACAACCAACGTTGGATCTCTTAATGTTGATGGAGAGGTAATTAGTGAGAATTCAGGTATCGCCAGGTCTATGAACGAGTTTTTCTGTAGTGTGGGAAGTAATCTTAGTGTTAAGATACCACAGCAACCCAACCCACTTTTGTCTGGAGAGTACAAAATAAATGAATCCACTGAGCAACCGACTGAATTTAAATTTCATCCTGTAGATATAACTTCTATTAATAGAGCTCTAGGTAAAATGAAAAAATCACTTGGGTTTGGATCTGATGGCATTGCGAGTAACTTCCTTAAAATTGCATTCCCCGTGATTTGTAATTCAATCTGTGATACTTTTAACTTTTCCATATTTTCGGGGTCTTTTCCAGAAAGTTGGAAAATAGCCCGTGTGGCCCCTATTTTCAAAGGAGGCAAACCTGATGACCGTTCAAATTACAGGCTTATATTTCTGTTCTACCGGTCGTTTCAAGACTCTGCGAAAAGGTTATATATGATCAGTTATACCAGTACCTAGATAAGCACAAGTATCTAGCGTCTCACCAGTCAGGATTTCGTTCTCTGCATTCGGTTGTGACATGTCTGCTAAAAGGAACTAGTGATTGGTACATTGACATAGACAGTGGGAAGTATACTGCGATGATCTTTATAGATCTCAAGAAAGCATTCGACACGGTTGACCATCAAATACTCTTAGATAAAATGCAATTTAATGGAATTACTGGACTTGCGCACAAATGGTTCAGTTCTTATCTTGATAATCGGAAGCAGTACTGCAGAGTCAATGGCACAACTTCTAGCATTGAAAATATTGATATTGGAGTGCCACAGGGATCGTGGCTAGGGCCTCTTCTTTTTCTACTATTCATAAATGACTTGCCATTTGCTCTAAAGAAAGCAAAGGCAACCATGTATGCCGACGACACAGCAATTTCGTATTCTTCTGATAAAAGTGAGGAACTGGACCTAGTAATCAACGAAGAGCTGTCGTACATTGAAAGGTGGCTACAAGGCAATAAGCTTTCCCTTAATGTTGTTAAAACCCAGGCTATGATAATTGGTTCAAAGCCAAAAATTAAAAGACTAAAAAAACAATCCTAGCACACTTCCTTCTTTCAAAAAGTAGGGGGCGAGGAAATCAACCTGGTAAACGAAACAAAATACCTCGGAGTCATGATTGATAATTGCCTTACCTGGGAAAGTCTAAGAAAGTCTAAGTCTGGGAAAGTGCGGTTCAAAAGAAGATCTCCAGAGCTATTGGCCTATTGAAGTATGCAAAAAATTGTGTTCAAACTGACACTTTGATAAATTTATATAGAAGCATCACGGAGCCACATTTCAGCTACTGTTGTTCTGTCTGGGGCTCTTGTGGTGCTTCAAAGCTAGACGTGCTTCAAAAATTACAGAATAAAGCAGCCAGAATAGTAACAAATAGCCCTTTCGATGCATCTGCAGCTCCTTTGCTCCAGAGACTTGGTTGGCCATCCGTACAAAAGCTGATAAATAAAGAAACAGGTTCTATGGGTTACAAATCTCTTAACTCTCTTGCACCTCAATATCTTAGCGATCTCTTCGTGAGATTGTCCGAGGTACATCCAAGAGAGTTAAGAAACTCTAAAACAAACCTTGCAATACCCATGTTGAGAACTGGCAATGGCCAAAAATCCTTTGCTTATCGTGGGGCCAGTCTCTGGAACAGTCTTGATTTGGATACAAAGATGGCTCCCTCAATCAATGCCTTCAAGTCCAAAATCAATGAAAAATAAACCTTTTATATATGGAGGTGTATCGCTGTAAATTTAATATCTTTAATTTTGACGTATTCCGCTCTTTTTATTGTAAATTTTGTAGTATATAATTTTTTAATTTTGTAAGTAATTTTTTGCAGGGCCAATTGTAAAACAGTATTTATACTGAATTTGTACCCTGGGTAAACAATTTTAAAATGAAATGAAATGAAAGAGCCAATCAAATACGCACGAGCAGATCAAGCCAAGCAAGCACGAGCAAATACGCATGCTCAGACCATTGGTCGCGCGACCAGATTCACACAAGTGGAAATAATTCGCGCGCCTGCTCTCGAGCGATCGCACGGGTCGCGCGACCAAATTCGCACAAGTGGAAACCCGCCTTAAGAAAGAGCGGTGCCTATAAACTGCAAGCTAATTTTCTCCAGCCATCTTGGGTTCCTCTAAAGACTTTCAAGACTGTCTGAAAAATGTAAAGAGATAAATCGAAATAAATGACAAGAAAATTTGTCTTAAATTTGGTGCAGTGTTCATTTCTTAAAATAAGTCTATCTTAGGTAGGTTACTCTGCCAACTTCCATGACTCGTTCAAAAACTTTACTTTGCACTATCAAAAAAATACTAAAATGGCTTTCTCTTACAAGTTATGTTGCAGTAAAATAACACAATGGATGTTCTTACCACATTTCCAAGAAGAATATCAACCTTTTCAACATATGATTTCAAATCTGATGCCCCATAATAAGGTATACGAAGTGATGCCGTTCCGCCAAGTGCACTAAACAGAACACAAGAAATACGTCAACAATATTGAAGAATACAGGGTGACACAAATGTTTTTCCGTTTCCAAAGGAAATAACACAAAAATTTGTTCGTTCAAAGGCAGGAACACTGCAGAAAAGTTCGAAAGAAAAGACCACTATTGTTTACTAAATATATATCATATATACAAGACTTGTCCAGATTAGCTCTGAAGAAGCCTCGTACGCCAAGGCGAAATATCAGCTCGTATTTGAAATATCTATATTATCTTTTATCAAATATCTATATTTGATAAAAAATAGTCGTCTTTCCTTTCGCATTATTTTGCGGTGTTCCTGCCCTATATCTTATATTACACTTCGCGGCAAGCATCTTCATTCCAGCAAGATCTGACGCATGCCCTGCCATCATGGCTTCTTCTCGGTACAAATTCAAAATGTTCATTATCAGCAAAGATATCGAATAAAACTATAAGAAACTGGGCCAAAAGAGTGAAACACAAATGTGTTGGGTGTCCCAAGAAATATTCGGCGATTGCCTGTATATCAAAGAATAACGATATGATGAACGGGCTCTATGGTAAGATAGCTCTGTTCCTATGATTTAGAGTTAATTTCACACACCAGAATCTTGAATATCCGCTGAATACTTACAGAGTTGCAAGCTTTTGAAGTTCCAAATTGTGTTAAAGCTGAAACCAGAGTCTTCTCAATAGTATTTGTTGTGAAAGCAGCATGGCGCTATCGTTCCTTGTTTTGTTCTCGTTTATTTCAGAGCAGAAAAAATTAGAATTGGGAAAGGACCTCGATAACCTAACTTTCTCTAACATTAATTCAATCGTAAGCACAGGTTTCAAATCTTTAACTCAGCGTAAAAAAGGTGGGTGTAAAATTCAATGACCTATTTCTTCTGATTGAATGGCTTGAAAGAAATTTTAGATACTTATCTATAATTCTACAGTTGGACTTTGCAGAAATCTTGAGTATTTTTCGAAATTACAGCGTATTTTATACTCCAGCTCATTTTAGGATGTGACGTCATCAAATTTCTAAATAATAAGCGAGATGAGTGACAGACTTTTGCTTGATGCCATATTGTAGGCATTCATAAACTATGGTTTTCTTGCATCAAACAGTTTAGAAATTACGATGGTTTTAAGTTTTTTTGAAAATTTTTCTTGAATTCTTGAAAAAGAAGAAAAACATTCTAATTCTGAAAATATTGAAGATTTCAGAAAAGTCCAACGGTAAAATTATAGAGAAATAGCTAAAGTTTCTTTGGAGTAATTCAGTTCAAAGAAATAGGTCACTCAATTTTACACCAGCCTTTTTAAAGATTGGAAACCTATGCTTCAATCGTATGGATGCTTTGGGGAATTCTGTTGAGCAATGTTTGAAAATGACTCAGTTTCTCATTGATCAGGTTTTCATTTAATTTATTTTAACATCTTCTGTTAACAACTCTTGACAATTATTACAAAAATGAAAGGGGCTGTACAAGATTTTTGTAAACAGAGATCAAGATCAGCTGGCCAATATCAAAAAATTCAATGAGAAATTCTTCCGTGTGTTTAGGCTAAACACATCTGAAACTCGTCACTCCGAATCCAGCTGTATCTTCATACTCGTTGATGGTATAAAAAATATGACTGCACTGGCGAATTCTACGATGTTCCAACATGTAGAACATTTCTTTATTTGCAATGTATCTGCTGCTACTGGCCTGCATTAGGGGGAGAAAGTTTATAATTTTTGGAAGTTTAGCTTGTACAGCCCCTTTAAACTACTTTCGAAGTACTATTTGGTTCGCTCTTATATTAACCAGAGGTATAACATTGGATACCCTTGCTTTTTTGCAAAAAGGATCATTTGAAATGGGTCTCTGTTGTCAAATTTCACAAAAAACTTGATACTCAAAAGCTCGTAGTTCAGTGAATTTTCAGAGCATTTGCAAGATTCGCCTGTCTAAAGTCAATTTAAAATCTCAGGGACAGGGTTATCTCATCATTGAGTCTGTATATTGCATCATTATTTTGTAATATTTAATCAAACATTCAACAACCTATTTTGGACACCCGGTATGTATGACCCAACGTGCTTCCTTAGCGAAGGTATCGAGACTATTTGCCACTTTCTCAGCTGCTTGGCTGCCATTCATCCAATGGACTGTGATCCAGATTTCAATTTTAGTGTGATTAATGCCAAAAAATACAAGTACCAGAATTGTACCAAACTGATTTTTCTATTGTCAACCGTAGCCTGAGGTATGTCAAAACCCAAAATTTTTTCAAATCGAGCAATTTAGTGCCGAGAACACATTATTTCAAGTCAGTCCTAAAAAGTATACTGCAGGCTTCTTTCTTTCCAAAGCAAGGTCATAAAGTAGTACTAACTTTTAAAATAAAATTTCTTGGCCTGTACTCACTCGATTTTCATGACCTTTGTTTTTTCTTGCAGAATATGTAGTGAAAAGGTTGACTGAAAATTTTATTTTGAAAAGTGCAAATTTTGCGAATTCATAATGCCAAACGTGCCATAATGCCATAATTTGCCAAACGTTAAAAACACTCAAACTGAGCCACAAAGCGCTGCTTCAACACTAAAACCAAAAAATCTATGTTTCAGAATTCTTGTAAAACTTATTGCAGAATCAAGTTGAACCTATTAGCAACACTTATACTATATCATACTATATTGTGTTTACTAAACGTCACCCATTGTGCAGCTTTTCTATTTTTCTTTAATTCCAGTCTTTAATTTCGATGTGCTGCAAGAATTTGCTAAGGTCAAAAGGCCAAAGCTCTGGATTGGAGGTGGACACAAATTCGAGCTTTCAAGATCAATATTTCTACTCTCACAGCACCAATATAAACAAACAATCGATCTATATTAAGCTTTACTATCGCAAAGAATGTTGAGAGTGAAAAACCATTGATTAAAAAGAAAGTGACGTCGCTGACCCAACCAAATCTGTATACATTTTTCTGAGACACCCGTCACGATACTGCTTCTATATGCTAGCATCAGATAATCATCAAAATCTGCTTACTGTTCTAGTCGAGGAGACATGAATAATCGAGGTGTAATCTTTGTCAAGTCTGGCGCTTGAAAAACTATTTGAAGCACTGCCTTGTCATTGCCAAGATTTTCCTATAAAAATTAAAATCACCATTATTCATAATAAGAAAACCTACAGAAATATCGCAAGCCCGATTGGAACAGTGTTTGGAATACAACTGCATGTCTGTTAATAACCAGCTCATTCACTCCTATTGCGACTAAAGTCATGGTTGAGGGTTGTATTGTTTTTGCCCTCTTCCTGATCTTATTCAAGGTGCTGGGCTGAAAGGAATTGATAGAATGAAGTTCGCCATAAAACGCAGATAAAAGGTTGGCTTTTGTATCACACACTTGCATGTATCTATGGCTTTGGAGGGATATGGAATGCAAGGAATTCTTATTAAGCAATGAGACAACTCAACATTCACGAGCAAGGAAAAGAAAGAGAAGCAATAAAGTATTGGGAGAAAGCAGTGAAAAGAGGACATGGGCAGGGCCTAGGCTCAACTGACTGTGTACAAATTTAGTGAACATAGCACTTTGAATGATTATACTACGTGCCCAAAACTAAACGATCCACTTTTGAAAGTCCACGATAAACACACACGGAACTGATTTTGAAGATCTATCATTCAAGCTTTAGTAAAAATCTTACATTAGATGCCATGACTTTTTGTAATATTTTTTAGTTATTCCGGGCTTTTTGGACACTTGTAGTACCGGGGCCCCTCCGTAACTTCATCAATATTGCAAACATGATGAAGAAACTTAGCCTGCGTGCAGACTCGACTATCCTAAAGTGTAGAGTATGCGCAACAAAGTCGAAACGCTTGTCTTATGACTCAGCAAAAATTGCTGCCACTGGCGGTTCTGCGGCCTTTTTGCGCAGTGTTGGATTAAATAGCGCGTCAACACGCCAAGATCATTATCCTTCATGGTCGACAATTCTGCACTGTAGCAAAATATCGCGTAATATGTCTTCATGCCTTTTTTCTTAAAGAATATTTCGTTGAAGGATGGTCGCAAAGACTTTAATTTGCTCGTTGGAAAAGGGAAATTTAACGTGAAAGCTGCTTTGCAACAATTGGACGTCGTCGTACGGCCTAGGCCCACGGCAAAGTATAGTTGTGGAGAATGTCTCGGACTTCTTCTGCAGCGCATCCAGTCTGCACGTCAAGAGCAGGGAGTTTTGGAGGATCAAGCATCCAATATTTACTAGCAGGCACTTGCAGCAAAAAAATCAACCTTTGAAAAATGCAACAACAAGCTTTCAGGGACTCCGAGGAAATCAGAAAATGGGGGACGGAACTTTGTACAAAAAATTACCACAGCACAACATGACGATCTGCCTTTCAGAACTGGGTAATTTGCAAGGGGGGGGGGGGGGCAATGGCCCTGGTTTTTGTATTTGAAGACTGATGATTCCCTAGAATTTTGACACCAAGTTTGATAAAATACCATTAGTAGAAGCAACCCAGGCCTACATTTTCTTGGCTACAAAATGAGTCACAACCACATTTGGTCCAAGGTATTTGATATAATGCATCCTGCAACGTCCTGCATTGAACCAAAAGGCTGATTACATCCTGTAGTTGATTTCTTTCATGAGCAATAATAATGTTCAATGTTCAATTTATGTTCAAACCTCTTGAAAATTGTATTCATTTGTGTTTATTGATTTTGAGTAGATGATGAAATAGCTCAAAATGCCACAAGCAGAACATAAGAAACCTAACAAGTTTTTGAAGTGTGCTGGCTCTGCTCTATAACAAACCATATTTGGTAATGTTCTGCATGTGACATTTGTTAAAAAGAGATTTACAAGATCAATCATTGCAATCTCTCAAAGGACGGATCTTGTAACACTTACACAATCTTGAAAGGAGCATGGCTTGAAATTGAGTATATTAACCTAATTCGAGTTTGATCAAGCTTTGCAATAACCCTACACAAGAATTATTCTCAAACAGACAACAAATCAAGCTTGTTTGAGTTTGCCTTCAGCAACAAAGATTTGTTTTCCCAAAGGGAAATCCAGCATCATCTGCTTGAACTGGAAATGAGCTTGAATGGTGACTGTTTTCAGTATGATATCAATCTCACTTTAGATTCTTGTCAGCCTCAAGAGAGTTCAAATCAATTTGCAGAGCTTGTTTCCCTGAGCCAGTTGTGAGGGTGCATGCTGCAAGCTAGCGCAAGTGGTGCAGAACTCTTACTTGAATCAGGCCCTCAAACATGCTCAAACCATACTCAAAACAAGTTGGTATCAGGCTTGAAGCATGCTACAAACATACTCAATATTTTTGCAAAAGGATTGCCCAACAAATCAAAGTTATGAAGAAGAATGCCTAGTAAATAATATAGAGTGGAAAGACAGAACACAATTCAGAGATAAATTCTGGTTTAAGAGATCTCAGAAAACAGAAATTTTAATTCCTTCTGTGATAGGTTTGTAGAAAACAAACCACATTCATTTTGGAGAGGACAAAAACTCGACAAATTCTCTTTAGACAAAAAAGCAAGAAACTGAAAAAGTTGGACATATCTGGGATGCATCACATATCTAGGATGCATCCTAGATGAAAATCTTTCTGGGCAGTCGATGGTAACTAAAGATTCTTGGAAAAATAAATGGCAATTAGCAGGTTGCTTTTAAATGCTCTTATTCAACCTCATTTTTATCATGCATGCACTTCTTGGTATCCAGGGTTGAATAAGAGGCTGTCCAAAAAAATCTAGATGGCTCAAAACAAATGCATTTGTTTTTACCTGAATTTGAAAAGCACAGCACATATTGGGGTCACAGAATTCAAGGCTATAAATTGGCGCACTACAAAGAACAGGAGAGATCAATGTGTCCATTTCAATGTAAGGAAATTTTTCAAAGGAACTGCCCCAGTGTGCAGCGCTGAGATATTCCCTCTAGTCAACCAGGGCCAAACAACACAAAAATCCAAGTTCAAATTGGATATTCCATTTCGAAAATATAATGCTGGACAAAAATGCCTGTCTTATCTAGGGCCAAAAACATGGAATAGCCTTTCGTCTAAGATCAAATCAACAAACAATATTTATGCATTCAAACATAAGATCAAAGAGAACTTTTTCCAAAATATACAGAAAGAGAAAGATGACATAAATGTCTTCTACTAAGGACCATATTGAAAATACACATCATGCAACTCTGAATTTCCTTTTTTCTATGTATTTTTGTTATACAGCACCTCTAAGGGAACATTATGGAAGTAAAGTCAGCTTGACCTTTAAGTGCTATCCCTGCCACTGTAATTAGGGGTGTTTATCTTTATATTTTTAACATCTAATATTGTATTGTATCTATTTTTTATTATCAAACTTGTAGATATCTATTGTGGCAAATTGATACATACATACTTTACATACATAAATATCTGAGCATATACAATACAATATATAGGGTTATTAAAGGAAAACACCCCTAATTACAGTGGCAGGGGTAGCAATAGAAGGTCAAGATGACCTTAATTCCATAATAGTCCCCTTGGAGATGCTGGTACAACAAAAATGTGAAAGAAAAATACAAAACTGTAGTTTTGAAAAGCTTTTTGTTCACTTGAATGTCACTGAACTGATTGCAAATGAAATTTGGAAAATCTGTTGTAAGAAATCATGATGCAGATACCTGAGAATATGTTAAAACAACTTAATGCTATAAGTTTATTCCATTATTTTAGAATATCAGAAATTTTACAACCAACATCCTCTACAAGCACCTGATCCTGTTCTGCCAACTGTGGTTGGTATTGGAAAAACATTTAGTAAAGAAACCTTTTAAATGTTGTATGAATATGAATTGCTACACCAACTAAGAAACTGCTAAGAAACTTTCAGCACTTAAATTCAATAAATTTAAGAAACATTCCATTGTAGGTAAATTTCTTAGTTTCTTTTAAAACAATACCTGTATATGTTCACAAGTTATTGTTCGTTCAATAATATGCACAGATTGAGCTGCTACAATTGCAATTAATTAATCTGTATTTTTTGTTGTGAACTTCTACTACAGTAATTGCATAAAATTCCTTCATTCTCAAATTGTCTAAATTGACAATCAGCATACAGTGTGCTAGTTCAAAATGGATTCTCCTGTTCCCAGATAGCAAGATTTGTCTCCATGATTAAATTTAGACCATTAGAACATCGTCAAACTTCTTTGATTAAAATTCTTACTCTTCTTTGATCTACTCTTTTAAACTTCACTCTTCTCACTGTCCATATCATGATAGAGTTCTTGGCTGCAGAACGTTGTTGCTATTAAACATGGGTAGAGACTGGGGCTAAATTCACAACAGACAAGATTGATGCTATTGTAGATTTGAAGCAGTTGCTGTGAAAACTGCAAGTTTCACTGAAGAATCCAGAAATGCCTTTATTTCCCGAACTTGTCCATACAATTTTCTGAAGGCCAGGTTTCTGAGTAGTGCCAGGTCCCTGAAAGAATGAAAATTGAAAATGTGAGCCACAATATACTATGTACCAGCCTAATCTTTTTGACATCCAGATACCTCTCCAAAGAGCTATTTGAAGCTGAGTCTTAGAAACTCATTTACAACTTTGGTAGGCAAAGTGTCATAAAATTCAAGAAACTGTCTACCAGCCCCAGCCTTTTTAGTTTCTTTAAAAACATATGAAAAGTCTTAGACAGCTGCTTCATTGTCTCTCCTCTACTTTAAAGGTTTAAAATCTACATTCCACATTATCTTTTAATCATGCAATGGTACTCATGAAACGAGAAACACATTAATTTGGTGCCTCGGTCTGCTTCAGTTAAGTAAGTAATGTGCCAATGTAAATCCAAAAAAACATACGATCCAAATACTAACCACTTACCTCTGTGCAATACAGTGAGCTTCATGAAATGCAACACATACACAGTCCTCGGAGAACGTGGTGAAAGAGAGGTATTTTCGCCAACGATCTGTTGCTACGATGTGAAGATGCGATGCTGAATATCCCTCCTTCTTCGATGTCTGTCAGAACCTCCTCTGTCTGACTGCAGTCGACTGGTCAGAATAAATTGCAGCAGTGTTGATACCAATGTTCTTGAGTTTCCCTACTTGGTCAAGCATCAACGACTGGAGTGGTGAATAACGAGTATGGAATTTTGAAAGGATTCACATCTTAAATAATCAGCAACCATCAAGGGAATGGCCTGAAAAATCAGCGACTTCCCATATCCTGGAGGTGCACTAAAGTTATGGAGTCAGGTGCTGGACAAATTGGGTGACTTCACTTCGTGGAGTCGAATTGCAGATCGGGGAGGCAGGATTCATAGATCGTTGGGGCATTCCCCTCTTCGTCGAGTCGCTTTTGACTTCGTCTCGGCAGTCTACTCTTCGTCGAGGGGGTGGAGCAAGTCTTTTCGTCGAGGCACTTTGCTTGACATGACTCTTCGTCGCGGCGCTGCGATTGACATGACTCTTCGTCGAGGCAGGCGCTTTGAATGATATGACTCTTCGTCGAGGCGCTTCGCTTCACATGACTCTTCGTCGAGGCGCTTTGATTGACAGTATTGCTGCATCATTCACTTCATTTTTATGTGCTCTAAATATAACATTCGAGATCATACATTGAAGTTTCAAGAAAGATTTAGAACAATATTGATGCCCTGTCCTGGGTACAAACGGCTCTTTCAAAAGATTTTCGTAGTCGGACCTAAGGGTAGGGGAAATAAGTAATAGGAAAATACGAGAAGTTCTGTACTAAAGTTTGAGCCCAGGGGGAGGGGATAGAGGTTTAAATTTATTCATTGTATATTTCGTGATGTCTGGTATAACGAACAGACATACCATGAAAGCTCTATTTATTGAGCCAGCTTATTTAATTTCAGACACTCCAAAGGGGGCCTTAGAAGAGAGGGGGGGGGGGCTTATTTAAAATCTTTGCTCATAGGGGAGGGGCTATTAGAGAGGGGGCTAAAAAGACCTTTTACGGTATTGTATCCGATTGTTAGTGAGTTGAGTGTTAGTAAAGAAAAGTAAAACGTTATCAAAACATGCAGAACAATATCATCTTCTTCGAATCTTTTCCTTTAAAGCTTTTTATCCTTCAAGACTCAAGCAACTCTTATGCGAATTATACGTATTTTTTATAAGAAACCGCTACTTATAAGAAACTCAGACTCTCAGATCGCCAAAAAATTAAGAAACTCTTGCATGTTTTTCTTTATTCTCACTTGTTTCCTGTATCATATTATTCGGAAAGTACTCGAGTAAAGTCTAAACATTGTTTTGATTTTGAAATGTTCAGGAGGGCACAGATCTGATAATTTAAGGAATACGTGTTTGTATTTTTTGGGAGCAACTTTACGGCTAATAATTGTTTATGTTAGCAACTATCAAGAACTATTCAAATCTATCATCTCCACAGAAATCGCACAATGAAGTGCGTCTAAATATATCTAATTACATCAGCAACTACTGAAACACAACAAGACGCAAATGATAAACAGAATCTGGGAGATTGTTTGGTATATCATAAAAGCAGGACTCATGGGACCGGACCCACGGGTGTGGGGTTCTTGGCCAAATTTTGGGTAGGGGTCTGCCGCGAGCATCTTCAAAAGGGTACCGTTAGCTAAACCAACTTTTACGAAAATGGTACCCTTGGCTAGACCAATTTGACCATTTCCTCGACCAATATTGTCAAATTTTTGTGCCAAAAATGATATAATGACCGTTCGCTAGACCAATATTGTCAAAAATGATACCCTTGGCTAGACCATTGCTGGCCAGGCAGTCGTTGATTCTGTCTATTCTGTCTATTCTTGTTGATCATCCATAAAGAACCATCTTTAATCCAGACAGGAACGTAGGAAGCATCTCAGACTTGGTGGAGGGGCACGACACTTCAAGGGCACCTTTTTCATTACCCTGAAAGGGCACTTCCTGAAAATAAAAAGGGCACTTCTTTGTTTATTGCAAAATCTTTGGGGGCACGTGCCCCCAGTGGCTTCCCTCCGGTCCCTACGTCTCTGAATCCAGACCAAAAAGGGGAAAGACGAAGAAGAAGCTTTTCTCCCAGTGAGCTTCCTGCAGGTAAACTGTTAAGAAACTTTAAATACTCAAATCTGATAGTTTCAAGAAACTTCAATTTCTTAATTTCTTTTAAAAATACTGCTAAACTGGCTGGTTAGCCACTGGGGGAATGGGGGAATGGGAGCCCCCTCCCCCCCCACTTTTCTCTATGGTCACTGTTCCACTTCTTCTAAATCCGTTGAGAAAATGTCGAAGGAGGGGTGAGGTAGGTACCTCTAGGGTACCTCTACAGTTTGATAGACACATAAGAGTGTTTCATGACGGTTAGAAGGGCGTTTCCTGGGTATATAGTAAAAAGGGCGTTTGCATGATCAGCTGTGTTCCGGTGAACCAACGAGGAATTATCCAAATCTCTAAAAATTTGTCTTAAAACTTCAGGGATGTAGGATCTCAAATTTTCTTGTGGAGGCAACTCTGAAGACGCCATTTTAAATCTGGAGCATATAAAAATGAAGTGAATGTTGCAGCAATACTGTCAATCAAAGCGCCTCGACGAAGAGCCATGTGAAGCGAAGCGCCTCGACGAAGAGTCATATCATTCAAAGCGCCTGCCTCGACGAAGAGTCATGTCAATCGCAGCGCCGCGACGAAAAGACTTGCTCCACTCCCTCGACGAAGAGTAGACTGCCGAGACGAAGTCAAAAGCGACTCGACGAAGAGGGGAATGCCCCAACGATCTATGAATCCTGCCTCCCCGATCTGCAATTCGACTCCACGAAGTGAAGTCACCCAATTTGTCCAGCACCTGACTCCATATAAAGTAAAGGTTCTTCCCTTGAAAGAAACAGCAAAGGGCCTTTTCTTGATCCTCAAACATGTTGGGAACGCGATAATATAACTTAACAAATTCCAATCCTTCTTTTAAACCTTTCAGCGCTCCAAACTAAATTTCTCACAGCTCCACACTACTTCGCCATTTTGAAACGAATGAGCAAGCACCGCGCGGCGTGATTACTCGTGTACGAACATTTTTGTCCAATCAAAATCCGAGCTGCTTCCCAAACTTTTATAGGAAATTGATTGATCAATCACGATGAGGTAGACAAGCGTTTCGACTTTGTTGCGCAGACTCTACACTTTAGGATAGTCGAGTCTGCACGCAGGCTAGAAGAAACTTAGTACAATTGTGTAAAGGAACAAAATCTACACAATATGCTACTTTCCTGATTCTTCATTGCATACATGACGTCACTATGACGTCATAATTGAGCAATATTGGCAATATTTAAGTTTTTATTTGATAATTTCTTTCATAATGCTACTAAAATGTACCACAAAGCATTAATGAGTAAAAATTGGCAAGATAATGCCATTTAAGCTCATTCTTTATATCATATATTCATTATTTATTTACATCAGTTTGTCATTGATTCATTTAAACCCCTAATTACAGATGCAAATACTCTATATTGCCTTTAAATTATTCATAACTAATAATAGAACAAATTTTGGCACTTTAAGGTTATCTAATACATCTGTTATTGTCTACATGACGTCAAAAGCTTTGATGACGTCATAAAAGTTTAAATTGCTGACGTCATCATAAATTGTAAAATTTATACCGGGTGTCCCAAAAAAAACGCAACAGATTCAGAAAATTCTGACGGAAGCAGTTTCAAATTAATAATCAAATGATTATTTTTATCTAAATCTGCAATGATTAGATTAAATTTTGATATATTTTTCAGAATTTTTGGTGACTTGATTGAAGAGTTAAAAATCAACAAACTTCAAATTTGCTGTCAGGGCAAAACCAGAGCTACCAGCATTAGTGCAAAGTATCCTGTAAAGTTAAAAGAATGGCAATATCTGAAATTTTACATGAATACATTAACAAGCACACAGCTTCATTAAGAAACTGTAACAAAGAGTTTTCGTACGGATTCATGAGTTATCCATTCTTGAGAGAGCTTTCAGAGTTCATTTATAATTGAAAGTATAAATCTAATCATGACCTAGTCATTTAGAAAAAGCAAGCAACCATCATGGACACTTAAGAAGCATGGTAGTAGTTTGTTCACAGAAATCTTTATGAAAATGTCTGTTAAATGTTTAATTAAATCGTGTGATGCGTGTTTGTCAGCAATTCGTTGCAATTGCAGGGATTGTCATGTTTTACAATTTGACATTATGATTCATCATTGTTAACGCAGCAGCTCTGGTTTTGACCTGGGGGCAATTTTGAAGTTCGCTGATTTTTAACTCTACAACCAAGTCACGCAAAATATTGAAAAATATATCAAAATTTAATCTAATTACTGCAGATTTGAAGAAAAATAATTATTGGATAATGAGTATGAAAAAATTTGCAGTAGAATTTTTCAAATCTGTTGCGTTTTTTTTGGGACACCCGGTACATCATCTGAAAGCTTCCATCGAGAGCTATCGAATGGTTGTATTCTTAATGATGTAAGATCATTCTGGCAAAAACTAGACTCGCTTCTCTTTTTTTCTAGCTGACCACATGTTGAAAAGAGGTTGGTCACACGATCAGTGTCTACCATTTTGAAGCTTTCCTTAGGCAATTAAATTTCAGGAAAAGTCGCAAAGTTTCAGCTCTTTATCTTTTGAACTGACGACACTACATCAAATAAACTTTGCCGCGGGCACTTTGTGCCCCCCCCCCACCGGTAGTGTTAGGGTTAATAAGCTATAAGCGAGTTTCTTAAGATTTAAAGATTCGACATGAATGGACAAAGAGAAAACTTTTTTGTGACGATTTGGGGATTTAAAGCTCTATTAGCTATAATCTGCAGCACGAGTGTTAGTTCAACGTTTGGATGAAATGTAAAATTACTTTTAATGATAAGAAAAGTCTATATTTATAATCTTATTGAAGTTACACTTTGGTGCAAGGTACTGCTTTCTTGTGTAAAGGGAGTTAAAAGGACAAGCAGTGAAGCATCATGACATCAAACAAGAATGGACCTGGGCATTTTAAGAAACTCATCTACAGCTCCAGAGACTATTTCATTTTTTTCCATTTTATATTCTTTACACACGGTAACCCCGTCAGCAAAGGCTGCTTTTCAGGTAGCAGTGATAAACATTCATAATCTAAAATCTTGAAACAAAAATACATAACCAAATTACTAAACTAAAATATAATAGATATAAAATATTATTAAACAAAAACACATAAGATAATTGTAAAATTAATTACAAAACTAAAACATGATAGAAATAAAAACCAAGAGTGGTAGGACAAATCAGACCAAACCAGAGCAAAGCCGACACCCCCGCCACCCTGAAATGCCACAATTCCTAGCGGCACCCCAGGGCAGGCACAGAATCTGACCCACCCCAATCCAACCGCAGCATGCTACTCATGGTTATACTTCTAAAGTCTACGTTAAAGGCATTTATAGAGGACACTTGCATAACCTCGGGTTCAAGGCAGTTCCAAAGATGTGCACCACGATATGAAAGTGATTTCTGCCAATTATTCGTTCTGAAAAATGGGACTCGTAAGTCAGTCTCAGAGTTTTTCAACTCGACAGTGTCCCATGTAGAGTTCTTTGAAAAATATTTGAGAGCTACATTGGTGCGAAGCCACTTAAGGAAATGTAAAAGATCGTGGCTGTCTCTCGTTTGATAATTTCAGCAATAGGCGGCTATTTTAGCTTTTGTATCAGGGTATCAGCAGGAGCATCAAAGATACTATTTGTCAAAATTCTGCCAGCGCGAAATTTGCCAATTTGGCAGTGGAAGTCACCTCTCTAACTGAAACAAGCTGATGGACTCGAATTCAAAGCGTTGACAGATATAAAACCAAAAAACTACAAAGATTCTGGCATTTAGTTCACGATTTTTGCTAAAGAATAAGTATATTGCTCAAATTATGGAGAATTACGACGATTTGAATAAGCTCCTTGGCCTTTACTAGAAATACAGAATAAGCAATGAGCAATACGCAATAAGATACGCATTTGCTCTTTTCTTTTGGTTCTGTTTGTTTATAACTGCTTATTGAGGGTTATCTTGCTTGAGCTTTTTTTCAAGTCTCCTTCTGCACCAGAGTTCTTCGTACATGGCTAATGGGCCCCTTTAATTTTGTCTTGTGTCTTCTATAGGGTAAGACGGGGTAAAGTGAACTACGGGGTAAAGTGAACTACTCAGAACATTCGCGCTTCTCTCCAAAAGTAAACATGCAATGATAAAACATGATATATGCCCAATGCTTTGTTACATGTGCTCACAGAAAATGAAAAAATTTTTGCAAAATAGTTCTTCCTGTTGTTGCAAACAATTCCTTTACCCCAGGCAGTAAAAACAACCTCGGGAAATATGGTTGTTAGGTTTGGGCTCCTATCTTTGATCTTAATTTTTGACGCCAAGACGAAACGAATTTCTACGATTTTTTGATCGATTTGAAGCACATACCATGTGTTTACTTTTTCCAAAAGGAAAGGGCCAAGAAAGATTTGTTTGTACGCTAACATAATATTTTGAAAGATCTACCGTTCAGTCGATATTTTGCTTCGACCGGGGTAAAGTAAACTACCCATGATTTTTTATTTTCTTATGTGAACATGAACTCAGACGAAGAAGACCTTTTCAACCTCATTTGGTTCATAATTCTGCCTTCAGAAAATCATAATTTGCAGGATAATGTTTCGCTCTGATGACACATAAATATATTCTGATACCAGCTCCCTGAAAAACCTCCAAAACTTTGACAGCCGCAGTTTGACCTTCATTTAAAAATGCGGTTACTGATCCAAGAATTTTGTTGGGATTTGATGAAGCAAGCATACCTATCGACATGGAAAGGATAAATGGCCATCACTGTGAAATTAGAATATTGATAATTGTTATAGATTTATAACTATTCTTGGTTTTATTTCTGGGCGGAGGTTTCAGGGCAAAGCGAACTACTTTGAAAATATTGTTTCTCTTTGTGGTAATATGCAATACAGTATTTTCCAAGTATATTCCCATTATTGTTCATCGACTTGTATTCAAGTCTCGCAATCTAACTCGAATTTGTGACTTAGACAATAGTTTTGGTTAATATTTGATCTGCAAAGATCGTCCTCAACATAGGTCACAAGTAATTTTTTCTAATATCACTATTGTGAAATGTTTGGGTTTGTTTTGTTTTGGCATGCAAAAACTCCTTAGAGTTGCAAAATAAATCATGTTCTCGGGTACTACCAGCATCAGTTTGGTTTTCTCGAACAATTGCTTAGTAGTTCACTTTACCCCGGCCTGGGGTAAAGTGAACTAGACAGAGCGGTCGCCAAAGAAAGCTCTTTTGTGCGACAATGGAAAAAGATTTGAAAAATATTTTTGCTGGATAAACTGACCCAAAGACATAATGTCAAAACAACGCTTAAAATTTTGCCCACAGCTGCAATCTCTTTAGGATATCCTTGAAAAACCTCCAAATTAGTTCACTTTACCCCGTCTTACCCTACACGGTGTGGTAAAGTTTGTGCGTCCGTTTGTTGTAGTTGTCATGGAACAGTTAAAGCCATTTCAACAGCATTTCAGATATTCCACTTTCCAAATATGTATACTGGCAAATCACTTTCCGCTAATACAGTTTAGTTCATAACAGGTGCAATAAATGTTCAACCAAATCGAGAAGTTCATAAACTATCACATCAACTATGTAGAACACGGAAAAGGGTTATATTGCTGTGACTATGAAATGTGATAACATTTTGTTTATAGAATACTTACCCTTATCAAATATGGTGGGATAGCAGATGCATCCAAGGGAAATTCAAACAGGAAAGTTGCTGCTGCGTTGTAAGTCTGTAAAATGAAACAAAATCATTCAATAGTCGAACTGGCCATATCTACAGGGTGTCCCAAAACATGTTTTAGCGCTTGATTTAGTATTGAAACATTGCGATAAAATAAATGGACCAATAAAACAGGCCACTTCTATAGCAAACGAACAAAAAAAAAACCGACACGCCGTTAGAACCTAAGCCACTAATTGGCTAAACCCAATAGACACCCGCCAAAGATCAAAGCCTTTGGCGCAAATTAGAACAATTGCAACGTGAAAACAAACTCCTTCTGTCGGCAGAGGGAGGGATTCCGAAGTTTAATAAACACCACTTCTAAAACCTTGAGGTGTCATTTCATTTTCATTCATTCATTTTCATTTCTAATTATTTATACACGGTGGCCCCATCAATCAACGACTGCTTTACAGGGGGCCGTGTTAAAACGCTTACAAAATTTACAATACTTTTCTAAAATAACCTAATTACAAGTGATAAAATCTATAAAATCTAACTAGAATACATATGATAAAAAATTAAAAGAGTAAAATCAAAACTGGTGAATGGAACGAAAAATCACAATCAAATGTTCTAGCAGAAGGCTGCAGATGGTTTTTTAGTTGGCATTTAAACGAATTAAGCGAATTTGCTTGTTTTATATCCAACGGAAGCTGATTCCAAGTTCTAGCGCCACGAAAAGATATCGCTTTTTGTCCTTTGCAGGTTGTCATCCTTGGGATATAGAGATCAGTGGCTGCATTTCGCAAGATAATATCAATATTTCGGTCAGAATTTTTTGTGAACAAATCAGAAAGATAGCTAGGTGGAAGGCAGGCCTAGCCCTACCCAAAATTGGAAACAATTCTCGCTATAGTTGCTACCACACTCATTACTGCTCAGTAAGTGAGTACCAATGGCAGAATCACTTTCTTGTTCAGCCGGAACAGCTTTGCATTTTCGTTTTGGTTGACACCGACCGTTGCACATGTCAGTACCTTTCCTTATTGCTAGGGGCACATGTTGTCTCATCCTGTCAACAAGTCTTTGGGATGTCCTACCAACGTAGCGAGCATCGCACTCGCACGAAAATTCATACACAACATTACTCAAGTTAATGGCAGGTATGACATCCTTTTGGTAACATACGAAGAGACCCGAAAATGACCCTAGAATCGACGGTGCTGTAGCAACGATTGATAGCTTTGCAAATTTGACCTTCCAATCTGTACGATGAATTACCGATATATGGCAATCTATTGTAAACCGGACACTTCTTCGGACCAAAAACCTTGTCCGATGACCAAGTAGAGAGTTTCCTTTCAACACACTGATTAACAACATGGTCTGGGTAACCATTCTGCCTGAACAGATCTTTTAACTTATAAATTTCCAAGTCTAAATAAAATAACACGGCGAACAAATAACCAAAACCCTGTGCACAAGATTGAAGATTACATTGATCTTGTATTTCTTAGGACTAAATGAGTCCCACCTAACATACTGACTAGACTAGCTACACTAGTCCCTCGATTTCGCTGTTGTTGTTGTTGCTGATGGCCAGCTCAATGAGGGACTAGTTGCCAGAGAGTGTCTCAAATCGGAATTTTCAGAACGAAAAACCGGATTGTAATCTGATTGAAGCATTTCAGCTGAAACAAAAGCTAATCAATTCTAGCCAATCGGATTTTGATACATTTGTATTTTGATATCATTTATATTCAAAGTGAGGCCGGTCTGTCTTTCTCCAACACTGAGACACTTAAAACAGTGATTCGAAGCAATGGCGGATTCTGTGATCGCAGCTATCAAGAAAAATCATAACATCAAGTTTAAGGAGTTCCAGGCAGCGGTTTACCGCAAAGTACTGAACGAAGAAGACGTGTTTGTTTCCGCACCAACAGGATGTGGCAAAACGTACTGTTTCGCCTTCATGTCAGAGGCATTGGACTTGCAAGGCCCCGATAAAAACAGCATAACACTCGTCGTGTCCGCATTGAGCAGCCTGTTGGTGCAACAAACAGAGAGATTGTGTCAATGGAATCTGAAAGCCAGTTTTCTTGGTGAACTTCAGACAGATGCAGGTGCAAAACAAGAAATAATTATGGGGAATGTTGACATTTTGCTGGTCACGCCAGAAACGATTTTTGATTCGGAGTGGAGGAAAGTTTTGAGTTCGGCAACTTATCAGAAGCGAATCAGGGCTGTGATAATCGACGAGGCTCATTGTATTTCTCACTGGTATGTTAAAAATAGAATTAAATTGCGCTGATAACCTTACCCATTGAAAGAATGCTTGCACTGATCCTTTCTCTATAACTTTGGTTCAACAGGTTTCACAAAAAAGTCCTATCAAACACATACAGTAGAGACCACTCAGTAATCAAAGCTGCTATTAAACACAACAGAACCATTGATGAAAATCTCCTTTACCATTATACACATATATATATGCCAACACATAAGTCTTTCTTGATTTGAAGAGTAACATTTATCAGAATCGGTACTGGTAGTACAACTTTACCAAAGAAAATCAGTAACCGTCCCCTTTTAAAAGAATATATCTTGTACTGGGTGAGTCAAGAAAAACAATTCCTGTTTGAAAAAGCTGGAGCAGCCAATGTCAGGCAGGCATGTTCATTTAACATGCTCTCTGTTAAATGATATATTTGCCGATTTATATCATTGTCTTGATATCCAGGGAGCTGTGCCTTTTCAAACAGGGATCATTGTTTTTTAAATCACCCAGCATATTGATCACAAAGTTGATCATTTCCTCGTAACCAGACTGCAGAGTATGGCAGTTTTCAATTAGATCTTGGGAGCCAACTTTCTTTTGCTTCCTAAAGAGAATCAACGGATATAAAAGCCCCACGTGGATGGCGTCTGGGTAGTCTGTAAATAAATAGCCAATCATATGGCTTGTAGGCAGACTGACACGGCGTCAGTCACAAAATCATGTGATCACTTCATGTTATCAGTTTCTATTGGTAGCAACACAGTGACAACAACAGCGGGAAGATGACAATGTAGTTTGTCAAACTGGGAAAATTCATGTGATCACTTTCTGGATGTAGATGGAGCGCATGTTTCATTGAATTGGATTGCAAGTTATTTTTAAATCGGCTATGCCCTTGTATCTGTTGATTCTCTTTAATCTTGAATAGACTCCTCAGGTGTGCAAGTGCCACACTTGCAGATCAGCCTTTATAATGAAGTTGTTTTACTGTGCAATTTTACAAGGCAAAAAGTTTATTGATTTATTATCCAATTATCAAGTTTGCCCACTCTACTCATTCTAAATATTGATTACAGTGAAAATACCAAGGGAAATTTCACTAATTCGAAAGAGCGTACAATATTCTTTCAGAGCAAAAGGATTTTTACGGATTTTTGATGGATTTTTCTTGAACAAGAAAACAATTTTTGCCAAAGGTGTATGAGATTTTTGGAAAAAATGTAATGCTCCTCAAAAAGCATGATCTAAGAGGGGAGTGTCAACCTTGTAATATTGGATTAAATAATATGCCTCTTACCCTTTGTTTCAGCATGAGAATTACATGTTATTTCAAATAATCACCTATTTGTTTGATGCTTGAAACACACACAACAACCAAATTTAACAATTATTAAACATTAACCAAAGTTTTGATGATTTTTGGAAAGGTGCAAGTTTTCTTACTCACCAGGATGAAAGATCAAAAAATCTTAACTTTTATCATTACATGACAAAGCTTTCAAATCATGTCTCTTTGCCATCTCCTCTATTTGCTTGCAGAGTCATTTTTCTCATTTTCTCCAGTTCACATGCTTCTTTGCTTTCATCTTTGGGAAGGACTTGTGATGGCGGTTAGGAATATCATCAAAAAGTTTCTCATCAATCAGCTCTTCCACCATGATCTGGACCTCATTTTCATAGAACTTTTCTTGATGCCTCCCAATACCAGTAAATTTTTCAATTTCAGTGTCAATGTTCTCTTCAATTTGGCATGTTTCTTTAAGACACTTGCCAGTTCTTTCAATCGTTTCTTCTGTTAAGACTCCAAACTTGTGTTTTAAATCAGGCTTCACAGTGCCATTCAACAGTTCAATTGCATAATCAATTGGGATGTTTCTGCCTTCACCCCCGTAGTTATTGATTGTTCTGTTATGCAACAGTTGTTTAGCTTTCCTTGGACTTAAGAGAAACTCTACTTGTGCAATGAAGTTGAAGGCTAACCATGCGTAATTTGAATGGTTGGAAGCCACAAATGACATGAAATCATACTTCCAGAGGATGCAGATTCTCTCTCCATCTCCTTCATTACTTGCATCTTTCCTAGCCAAATCAAGGAGTCCTTCACGTAATACCTTCCTTGAGTAGTTTAGTTTGAAATCTTCTGCACCTTTGTTCTTTCTAGCATCATCTTCATT
Source organism: Aurelia coerulea (assembly GCA_039566865.1). NCBI lineage: Eukaryota > Metazoa > Cnidaria > Scyphozoa > Semaeostomeae > Ulmaridae > Aurelia > Aurelia coerulea. The sequence goes on from CM076945.1 coordinate 20,104,433, forward strand.
TTCATTTGCAAGGAAATCCAAGCTGGTTACAATAACATCAGTTTCTTCAATTGCATCTTTGAATTGGCATTTCTCTCTATGTGCTTGCCTAGTAAGGCCATCATATGCAAAGTTTTTTTGACATCTTGGATACCCACATGCAACTCTGGCTCCTTTATTCACTCTTCCACTGGTGGGGTCATCAAACATTGTTTCAGTGAATTGATCTTCTGGCTCATTTTCCTCAGGAAGGACAAAGCATCTTACAATTTCTGCTGCTATTTCATCAAGGTAACTTTCCTTTGCAGTGTCAGTCATATCAACTTGCACATCTGAAGGTTTAGCATCTTTGTCTGCCATATCTTTTATCTTCATTGCTGCAATCACTGTATATCCATATGTTACAAAATTGATAAAGTCCCTACATGCATGCGCTGCACTCTTGACATCTTTTTTTACATTTCGTCTGTCAAACCTCTGTTTCAGTTGATAGAGAGTGCCGGTTTCTCCCACTGATTTGCCATCACACAAGTCATCATACATTCATACATTATCTAAAGGAAAAATCATTTTTGATAAAACCAAGAAAGAAATAGCTATGGGGCAGTGGCATTGGCTTAATTTCAAGATCCTACAGTTATAAACAACATTGCCTTGTGGCTCTGCCACAGGGTGGACATGTCCACTCCAGTTTTCCTTCAGGTTGATTTTAATTTCTGAAAAAATGTGTCAAAAAACTTTGGGGGGGGGGGGGGGAGAGAATGTTTTCAATGACTTGGAACTTTTGTGATAAGTTAGGTTTCCTCTTGAATTCTGAATTCCTCCAATGAAAACTTCCAGGCAAGCCTTAAATTTCAATTTCAAATCATTCACTTTCTTGTAAATAAATTAGTACTATGTAAGTATGATGTACTACTTTTCTGTTTCAATTTTTGTTGTGCAGAAATGCTCTCTGTTACAAGAATGGCTTCAGGCTTCTTCACATGGTAGCTTTTCTAAAACATCAAAATAGATCAAGATTGATAAAAATGTGTTTCCTACATTTTCCAAGAATCTAAAGGGCGTGGGCATAGGAACCTTTTTGGGGGGATCCCCTCATTTTTCCACCCATTTTTTTGGGCTGGTGACGCATCTGGACTGGATAGTTGACCAGGAACCTTGTCTCCATTTCCTTATGCTTTTGCACCTTCAGCTTGACAGTCACATTTACTGTATGAGATTCAGATCACAATTTGTTTTATTTGATATTGTTTTGAAGCTTGTTGTCATTATTTTGTAATGCAAGGTTTAAATTGAACACCTCTGAAGCATCTCGAGTATAACATGATGATGACAATTTGATTAATGTTTGTGAATCACAGAATCTTGCTCTCGTTGATGTATTCACAAGAGTACACTCATTTTTTTTTGCAAGAAACACACTCAATTTTTTAAACTAAAGGAAACTGGAAAAAGAGGTAAGAAACTATTGTAATTTGCAGTTTTCATTTCCTGAGATAATCAAAACAATTTCGACATTGAAGACCATATTCTCAACTCTATACTTGAAGTACAGATTTATTTCATTTCCAGTAAGCTGCACACTCGAAAATCCATTCCAAATTCATTTTGACTTCAACTTTGGAACACAGTATTTTGACAGTGATAAAGCTCAAATTAGTTTATATCTAACCATAGTGTCTAACTAGGCACCTGGAAGACCCTTTAAAAATGGTCAACTTTATGTGCTGTTTCTACAGTGGTACATACAGTATTTAAACTTACTTGCAAACAGAGAATAGCTTCGTGCCAATCCTCTGACTTCATGATCAATCCTTCTAGGCGCTTTTCTGGCGTTGGGGCATCTGCCCGTGCTCTTTGAGCATCTACACCTCTCTTTGTTGTTAAGCCATCTCCTCCACATAAAATCTTCTTTAGGTCACCATTTTTTGTCTGCGGGCAATACTCTTGTAATTTCTCTAACACTGCAATCATCTCTTCAGTATACATCTCATTTTTAAGCATGATTCCAAGGGGCACCTGCAGGATGGATTATTTCAGTAATTCATTTCTGGATGGATGTGCCCGAGTAATAAATTTTATATGCAGTCTTAGTATATTTTCTGACGGGAAATTCCATTGTTCAGGGTATTGTTTTGCCCCTGTTTCTAGCACTGGGTCTCCATAGGATATATTTTGAAGGATATTTTTTCACTGAGTTTCACTAGAGTTGGCTGTTTGGATTGGAAGAAAACACATTTTTGGTGGGAACACTCCTGTACCAATGATGGTCAAGTACCCCCTCCCCGGAATGCATTCCATATCAAATTTTTCATTTTTATTGACATAAGATATTTGCAAATGGATTAAAGAGGACATAAGTTGCCTGATTAAACATACTTGAAGGTGGTACCCAAGTTGTTGTTTTTTTGCATTTTGTTAACCTTTTTGAATAGAGTCATGCATGGAAAAGAAGATCCATAAGTATGCAATTAGTTATCAGATTGGTTTTAAATGTACCACGTTTGATTTCTGCTTCATTTCTCTTTGAAATTTATGGGGAATATGCGGAGAAACAAGATGATCAAAATTGTCTTGAAAGAACTTCATTTGTTTGCAGATGATTCTTTTTACTAACTCCAGTAGTGTCTTTCTCAGCTTCTCATACTCGATTTTAGTCAACATCCACATTTGCGGTTTTGCCGCGCGAAGGGTAAAGTTGCGGTCATCATCAGCATAATTCTCGACATTCACTCGGTCTTGGACAGCAATTGCCTATACCATGTCGTATCTCTCGTTTTTATTGATCGATGTTTTGTTTCGAGCATGTCGTTGTAGGTTGACATTGTCGAAACAAATCTGATATCCAGGCGTCAATATTTCTTCCATCCCATCTGTTTTGTTCTGAATGTTTTCTGTTTCTTCATCCTAGAAAAAGATAGGCAATCCCAAGATAAGCAATGCAACCACGGCGCTTTGTATAATTACAATTTGCAGTAGATTATGTTAGAATAGCTGCAACTTCAACTTGTAAAATTTTGTAGAGCATGGGGCGCCTTTGTCTTTTTAGGGGAAATGACTTCCGACCCAACTACAACCGTCTTGGAGACCTGAGGTCTTTCCTTCGTAAAGATGTTCGTTTTGTCGCCCTTACTGCTACATCTACTCGGGAGATAAAAGATGAAGTTTGTAAGAGCCTCCACATAGATGTACCTAGCGTAATTTATGTTCCAATGGAGAGAGCAAATGTATATTATGAAGTTCTCAGAAGCAAAGCAAAGCAGAAGCAAAGCAAAGCAGAAGCAAAGCAGAAGCAAAGCAAAGCAAAGCAAAGCAAAGCAAAGCAAAGCAAAGCAAAGCAAAGCAAAGCAAAGCAAAGCAAAGCAAAGCAAAGCAAAGCAAAGCAAAGCAAAGCAAAGCAAAGTTGGTGATAATGCTTTTATTAATTGGCTTCTTGCTGTTTTACAAAGCAAAAGAAATGAGGCTCCCAAAGTCATAATCTATTGCAGGAATGTCAAAACTGTTGCTGCGATTTATGATATGTTTCATCTGGGACTGGGCAAGAACCAATACGTCAATGGTGTAGTTTGCTTCAGAAACCGATTGTTCGCCATGTATCATCGTTCAACTGCGGAAGAAAATAAGAGCTTTGTTCTTAAGGAGTTTAAGAAACCGGATTCTAACATACGTGTTGTATGTGCTACATCATCTTTCGAAATGGGGCTGGATTTTCCCGATGTATCAATTGTGGTTAATTTTTCTGTTCCACGTAGTCTAGAATCTTTTGCACAGCAGAGTGGTCGTGGTGGCAGGGGTATTCCGCAAGCGTATTCCTTGGTTGTTTGGCAAGGCTCAACTAGCAAAAGAGCAAGTACAGTGGACATGAGGCAGTATGCCATTTCTTCTTCGGTTTGTCGAAGGGTACAGTTGAAGAAGTATTTCAGTCTAGATTTAAACCCAGAAAGGGATGCTAGTTTTCAAGTTCCAGATGTTGTGCCTGAAGGTTGTAAGTGCTGCGACGTTTGTAGTGTGAAATGCGATTGTGGGTCATGTATGGTTCCACCGTGGAAAAATCTGTCAGGGGAAATTGGTACGAACGACCAGGAAATTGATATGGAGTTAGGCGATGACATTTTTACGGACGAGAAATTGAGTTTATTGAAGTGCAGCTTGGAGGAATATAGAGAAGAAGTTTACGAAGTTGATAGAGGCGCACGTGCAATGAATATCAGTGCATGGAAAAAGATGGTCGATCAAATCCTGATTTCTTCCCCATATATCTTCAGTATTGATGATCTTTTGACTGAAACGAGACTCGATGATATTTCATTGGCAGAGGATCTTTACTCTATTATTATGGAAGTTGGACGTTTGAAATGACACTAGTTTCTTTACGGTAAACATACGTATTCTTCTTATTTACTTACCTCAGCTGACTGATCTACGACGTGATCGTGTTTCGTAGCAGCTGGTACATCATAGCCGTGGTCCATATGAACAGTCTTTGTCTAAAGGATGTGAAAATTAATGTTTATCATTCATGTTCATCAAGTAAATATGTTAACAACAAGGTCTGTCAATTTATCAATTTGAGTCAACTTGTAATTTCTGTGCGAAGATTACAGACTTTGAAAATAAAGTACTTTCGAAAGGGGTGTCTTCGAAATGTCTGAAAGTCTGATAATTTGCTTGATTGCTTGGTACAAAGACTTTTTTGGTAATGTATTTAATTGCATGTTGTAGTATCGTCTGATTGCTGATATGTCCATAACGAATAAACCGATTTTCAAAAACTTTATTTTATCCGATTGCCGAAAGGCTACATTGTATTGGACGACGTTGGTTTGGTTTTACGTGGATTTTTTCATTTAGAAAAGAAAATCGATAAACCTGCTCAAATTCAAGCGTTACATGGCATGAAAAAGGAATGGCCTACTTTTCCAGCCAAAATCTTAGATGCGATACAAAAGGCTCAAGTTATTTGTCGTTCAGAGAATTCGAATTCAGTTAACTCTGAATTCAGATGGGTGAGTGGTTTAGAGAATACGAATGCGAGTTGAGCCTTTTGTATCACATCTAAAATGTTGACTGGGAAAATGGGCTATTCCTTTCGCATGCCATCTAAGGCTTGAATTTGAGCAGGTTTATCAATCTTCTTTTCCACATGAAAATATCGTCGTAAAACCGATAACCAACATCGTCAAACACAATTTAGCCTTTCGGCAATCGAATGAAACAAAAGTTTTTGAAAATCGGTTCATTTTGTTATGGACATATCAGCAATCAAACGATAATACATCATTTTGGGACACCCGGTAGAGATCTAATTGAAGGGAATCGAAGGCCCGGGCCAAGTTGGCTTCATTGTATGGCTAAAAACAACGGGTTTGTGGGCTTTTCTTTAGCCTACTTATAGCAGCTAGTCGATATGGCAAGGTCTATTCCTTTAAGGATGTTTCTTTGTTTCTTACTCGGGTAAGTAATTAACTTCAGGTTTTATTCGCCTAAAAACTGTGAACAATTATCAACGAACTAGTTACAGTAGCATCGGTTGTTTTATTTTGAAACAACCCTTAAGGTTTTACTGCAAAGAGACACTAAAGATGCAGTTGCTCCATGTTTCTTTGCATGATCAGCTAAAACTCATTGAGCATCTCTTTTTACTTCAGCGCATAATATTTGAGAAAAACCTCAACTAGTTGTGTTTTCGCATCTTGTTCTTCTAGTTTTGACTTCCAAAGTTTGACATCCTCGTCAAATGTTTTACACATTTCTGAAATGACTCTTAGCACAGTGTGGTGAGAGACGGTCAGGCCAAGGTATTGAAGTCGCTTGTAGATCTGATAGAATAGATAAATTGAACAAGTTATAATGAAAATACGATGTAAATGTGTAATAAAAAGTCACCACTGTTAATAAATCTGGCAACATTCATTTGTTGATAAAAGTCGTTGCTATGCTAAAAGCATTTCAGAGCTTTCAGCTTTTGTAGCAATGTTTTTACCGCACGAAATAGTATAAGAACGGTTGGAACTGTAAATGGCTCAATGTAAAGTCTTTCTCTCATTCGACAAAGGAGTCATGACATATAAAATTCTGGATGACCTTTGTCCCGAAAACCTGCGCCATAAGTTCACTGAAAGATCCATGATTGCAGAGCATAGAACCAGACATCATGGAGATCTGCAAATCCCAAAGTTAGGTTAGAATGTGAAAAGTGAAGTTTCTACTTCTCTGGTGTCAAAAATTGGACTGATATCCCGGACAACATTCGAGAACAAGAATCAATCGCTCATTTTAAAACAGGTTTTAGAAAGTATCTTTTGAACCTACAAGACCCAAACACTGCTTGGTAGAGCAGCATATTTAAATTATTTACAAATTTTTCTTTAAATTTTTTCTTTGAAATAATTTGTAAATACGCTGGAAGGTTTTTTCGTGTATAAATATTGATAAAATGAAAAAATGAAATTTGTTATTGAATGGCCTACACAGAAGTCGTCAAATCATAAACTGGAGATGAAAGTTTGTAGTTTTAGAGTTTTAGTTTTGATCTTTCTGGATAAGTTGGACCCACAAGTTAACATTTCTCGTTACGTTGTGTTTCTTTATAACCATAACATAGTGGTACATAAGTTATTTAATGATATTCACCTTTACTCTTGCTTTTGCTTTGAACAGAAGTATGCCCATTAGTTTTTGGATGCTGTTCATGATGATATTTCGACGGTTTATCAGAATGCTGAATGCCACAGCGATTCGAATTCGACTTTCTTTCGTGTTTTCTTCTTTTAAAAACCTTTTAAGAATTGCACCAAGGGCGGAATACGTAAACGGAGCATTGTTCTTGAGTTCTGCGGCAAGATCCTGCAGCTTCATAGCTTTTAGTGACTTGCACCTTTTGGCCCTAAATTTAGATTGAAATGCTGGAGATGCGATGATTTTGCTCTCTTTCCAAATCATTTTTTCTACATGTTTCGCTACAGATGACTTGAAATTTGTCATGTTCAGCAAATGCTTCACCGCTGCATGAAACCTATATTTTTGTAGAGAAGCCAGTGCTCTTTTCAAATTCGTGCTTGTTTTGGTTGCTTTATAACCGCATTTCACCTTTGAGAGAAAAAGGAAGGTGTAAAGCTGCATTTGTGTAGTGAATGGCACTGCGCCGTCGTGTATATTCGACAGTTTATCTTCAAAAAATTAAAACCAATGACTAATCTGGTTGTTGGAACATTCATTGCACAAGTGGTCTCTGGAAGAGAAATTAATGGTAGGAATAGAGAATACTTCGTCATGTTGGCATTGTAACGCTGTGTGAATCCTCATTCAGCGAGACGAGCAAAAACGATATCGGCCATTTTGTTATTCATATATCATCAAATTCAACATTGTACAAGATAAGACAAGATAACAATCTACGAGAAAACAAAAACAAATAAATTACATATCTGGCCTAAATTACATATCACACACAAATCGAAACGAATACACAATACAATTCATACCAGTTTGGCCTGAACATGCTCCAATGTCTCAATCACGGCGGCTTCTTGACTTCATTGACACGCCCCTCGAGCCAAAGTCTCTAAACTAACAACAACAACAGCAACACCAAAAACAACCACAACGCCTTCACAGCGGCTACATGGCTCCTCTAACTATATTCATTATAGTTATTTAAAAACGTGTGTCTTTTTGGCTCCTCGACGGGGAATCCCCATTTATTCTTTTATTCTAAGTTCTTCATGGTCCTCGACTGCTAACAGAAGCACCAACTTGTGAACTGGCCTTTGCAGATAAACTGGCTTCGATTGCCGCTTTCCTTGATTATCTAATGATTTATCACCCATCAGGATTTTACATTTTCTGATTTGTCCATCTTCACTCGGGTATACCTCCATGACTCTAGCTAGCGGCCATTGATTTCGAAATCCACTATCTTCTTTAGAAATTACTATGTCGTCGATCTTTGAATTTCTTTGTGGATGGGTCCACTTCTGTCGTGTTTGGAGATTTTGCAAGAACTCTCGTCTCCATCTTGCCCAGAACTCATTTGACAAGTATTGAACTCTCCTCCACTGTTTGCGACAGTATAAATCTTCTCGTTGAAAGTTTCCCGGTGGAGGTAGCACGATCTTTGATTTCATGGTGAGTAGATGATTGGGCGTCAATGGTTCAGGAGCATCTGGAGAACAAAGATTACTAACGGATAATGGCCGAGAATTAACGATATTCTCAGCTTCTGTCATGAATGTTCTGAATGCCTCGTCATCTATCTGATCTCCTGCTTTCATCAAAGTTGACTGAATGGCTTCTCGCACTGTCCGTATTTGGCATTCCCAGACTCCTCCCATGTGACTAGCATGCGGGACGTTGAACTGAAAAGGTATCCACTCACAGCCATTCTCATGCAAATATGCACTTATTCTCTCTTCATCCATCTCATTCAATGCATTCTTTAATTCATTACTAGCACCAACAAAGTTTGTACCTTGATCTGAACGGATATTCCTAACTGTACCACGACGGTTGAGAAATCGACTCAATGCATTTGTGAAGGAAAGAGGTAGTAAGTGAATTTGCTGTTTCCAGATGCACACCTCTTGAACCAAGACATGTAAAGATAACACCATACCGTTTCACAGTACTTCTTTTCTCCTTGATTAAAAACGGCCCAAAGAAATCGACTCCACAATACGTAAATGGAGGAACTTCTTCTAAACGGTCTTTAGGCAAATCTTCCATCTTCTGATTCAGCAAGCGACCTCTTTTTCTTCTACATTCAACGCACTTGCTAATGACATGTGAAACTGCAGAACTACCACCAACTATCCAATAGCCTCTCTGTCTAATTTCATTATGCGTTATTCCTCTGCCCATGTGATTGACTTTATTGTGATAACATCTTATTATCAATTCTGTAACATGTCCCTTTCTTGGAAGAATAACTGGATTCTTTAACTCAAATGGTACATTTGCTCTCTTGATTCTGCCACCTACACGTAAGATGCCATTTTCATCTAAAAAGGGGTCAAGACGATATAGTGAACTTGTTTTCTTTAATTCGTTTTTCCTTTTTCCGGCTTGATCTCTATTCAACTCTTTTCCTGGCTTGCTAAGGCTACTTAGCACTTCATGCTCTTTGTTAAAGGCTTCATATTGAACTCCTTTTAAAATTACTTTCTCAGCTGCTTGAAGCTTTTCCAGAGAGATATGCATCTGTAACGATTGGTTTTCTTTGTCCTGTTCCTTGTTTGAGCTCCTCTGACTCTTACGCTTTAGTTTTTCTTTCAACTCCATGCATAACGCGATAGCTCTACGTGCCGATTTCCAATCAGACATGTGTTCCAGACGGCTGGATTCAAGGAAAATGGATGGTTTGATGACAGTTGATTTCAAAGTGGTTCCTTTTTTCACCTCGAGGTCATCTTCGACTATGTTATAGGTTACATTTTTGTCCACGGTAAATAAACCATCTATCTTCAGGAATTCTGGACAATTCAACCAGCTCGACTGTGATAGTTCTTTTGCAGTTATCCCTCTGGATCCAATGTCGGCGGGATTCTCATTTGATTCAATGTAGAACCACGAGTCTGGATCTGTAACATTGCGAATTTGCTGCACTCTGTTTGCCACAGATGTGTGAAATCTCCTCGATTCATTCTTTATGTACCCTAAGACAACTTTGCTATCCGTCCAAAAAAACTCATTGATATTCTGCAACGAAATCTCTGATCGCACGAATTCGCTCATCTTGGCAGATATTGTGGCTGCTGTTAACTCAAGCCTTGGAATTGTAAATTTCTTTAAAGGTACAACTCTTGCCTTGCCAATTACAAAGGAACAACAAACTTGTCCACTTTCATTAACTAATCTCAAGTATGAACTCTGGCCATAACCATATTGACTGGCATCAGAGAAATGATGCAACTCTGCATGCTTACTTTCTCCGAAATTCTCAGGCTTGTAGCAGCGCTTGATCTCCACCTTTTCTAGATCCATTATTTCTTGTCGCCACTTTTCCCATATGACACGCAATTCTTCTGAAATTGGACTATCCCAATCAAACTTCTCTCTGCACAGTTGCTGTAGAATTTGCTTTCCTTTCAATACTACGGGTGCAGCAAAACCTAAGGGGTCATAGATAGAACTAACTGTGGATAATATTCCTCTTCTGGTGCACGGACGGTCATTAAATTCAATTTTGAAGTTGAAACTGTCATTTTCAACGCACCACGACACACCAAGGACTCTTTCTGTTGGCAAAGGATCTATTTTGAGATCAATTTTTCTTGCTACTTCAGCACGGTCTTCTTTGGGAACTTCTTCAAGAACATCTCTTTTATTACTCATGATCTTGTGCAGTTTAAGTCCAGCTTTTGCACAGATTGCTTGGCTGTTCTTTATCAATGATATTGCCTCTTCAGATGTTTCTACCGACTTAAGACCATCATCAACATAAAAATCTCTGCGAACAAAATTCGCAGCTTCCTTGCCAAATTCTTGCTCTCCATCATCAGCTGCACGCTTTAAACCAAAATTTGCACATCCTGGTGAACTCGCAGCTCCAAAAAGATGGACTTTCATTCTGTACTCAACTAATTCTTTCTTGGGGTCCCCTTCTTTCCACCAAAGAAAACGAAGTAGATTTCTGTGTTGTTCTGCAACATAAAATTGATGGAACATGCCTTTGATATCCGCAATGAATGCAACTGACTCTTCTCTGAATCTCAACAGGATCCCTATGAGGTCATTGATCAAATCTGGACCTTGCAGAAGGTGCTGGTTGAGTGAAATTCCTCGATACTGCGCAGAGCAATCAAAAACAACTCTTATCTTCTTTTTCTTTGGATGATAAACTCCTGTGTGTGGGACATAGTTGATCAGATTTCCTTGGAGACCCAGTTCATCTTCTGGGACCTTTTCTGCACAGTCCTCAAGAACATTTGCCATAAACTCTTGGTAATCATCATGAAATCTTTTGTTGCTTCTAAATCTTCTGCTCAGCTGCCACAATCTTTTTTCAGCAAGTGGTCTATTGTTGGGAAAGTATATTTCATCAGACTTCAATGGAAGTGGCATTTCATAATGCCCATTTGTAGTTCTCTTTATATCTTCCTCCAATATCTTCAAAAACCTTTCATCTTGTACTGAAAGGGACTTTCCTTTGCTTCCCCTTCCATTGAAATCTGACTCCAAAATTGCAAGGACTTTCTCAGGGAATAAGATCTCTTTTACTGTGGTAGGAAATATAAATTTGCTACTTCTCTCATCAACCAATATTTTGTTGCAATAACTTTGTTGCGTACTGTTATCACTTTGTGATTTGCATATCCTACCAATTACCCCCCATCCTAATAAGGATTTCTGTCCATATGGATCATCTTCTCCACCAACAACAATTTCTCTTGGGCGAATTGCTCTTGGACAATTATTTCCAATAAGTAAAGAAATTTCTATATTATGTTCACAAGGCATTAATTTGTTTGCAACACTTTGAAGATGACTCCATTTACTAACAACAGCTGCTTTGGGAATTTGATGGTGACTACCAGGTACTGTTTCCCTTGTGAACATGGTAGGCAACTCTATGCATTTTTCCCTCTGGTAGTCTAAGACCTCTATTCCAGAAACACGGTTACTTTCAATCAAAACGTTTTGTTCTTGAACTGTTGAAAGTAAAAGCTGTGTTTGAGGGCCTTTAACTTGCAATTTGTCACAAAGTGCTTCTAAAATGAATCCAACATTTGATTGGTCATCTAAAACAGCATATTGAAGTGTTTCTTTATCTGGTTGGTTCTTAGGCCTGACCCAAACTGGAACTATCATGGGATATTATGTACTCTCATCTGTTGTTCCACAAACATTTATACAGTTTGCTGTAACTCTTTCTTGTTGACTTGTGGGTTCCTTATGAAAACATGACAGATGACGTCCAGAGCACACTTTGCAAGATTTTTTGTATCTGCAGTCTTTAACTTTATGATTGGAGCCTACACCACACCCATAACACAAATAATTTGTAAAGAAGAATGACTTTTTCTCCTTAAGTGGTTTTTCTGTAAACTTTTTGCATATGTCCAAAGTGTGATTTTCTTTGCAAAACAAACAATTTCTTTTGCTTTCACTGTTTCCTTTAGAACTCTCTATCTTGATGTCTGTAGCATTTCCTACAGGGTCTTCCTTATCTGAAACTGATGTTGTGAATGTATTGGCAGCAAATTTCCTACAAGGTTTGGTACTCTCAGTGTCCAAATTCAGCTTGGTTTTGCACATACTTTCTAGCTCTGGAATACAGGCATTGTCAGCAGCATCCTTCACAAAAACTGCAAATCTTGTAAATGGAGGATACCTATCTGGTCCTTCCCTGGATTTCCAGTAAGAAACCTGATCTCTCCACTTGTTCTGTAAACTGTATGGTAGTTTTTCTAATAACTTCACATTTTCTTTTGCAAAGTCAAGCACATCTAAACTTTGTATTGTTTTCTTTGCAGCTACCACTTTCAGCAGAAAATCAGAAAACATTCTGATGGAATAGGGATCTCTTGGATTAATCTTTGGCCAACTGTCTAACTTACTGATGAATGCTGTACTTACAACATTCTGATTGCCATACCTCTCATGCAACAATTGCCTTGCTTTATGGTATGCTTCATTTGTGCCAATTAGGATGTAATAGTCAACAACTTGCTTTGGTTTACCAGAGACATACTGACTCAGAAGATTCATTTTTGACTGCACATCCATTTGCTTTGAATCTACCAAAGCATGAAATGTGTTATTCCAGATTGGATACTCCAATGGATCACCAGTGAACACAGGAACTGTTATTTTTGGCATCTGACTAGATAGAGCTAATTGATCTGTAGCTCTTGCTTGTTTCAAACTTGCTTTTACCAATTCACTATTGGTCTTTGCAATGTTACTCATACACACTTCTAAAGTTGAGGCAATTTTATCCAAACTTCCACCAATACCATAATCTTGCCTTTCAAAGGGCTGATTTCCCTCACTTTGAATCCAGGGCTTGGCTGATGGATTCAATTCATGGATTCTAACATAATCATTTACATCTTTCTCTTTGTCTTCAGCTGGAAGAGAATTTAAACCATTTTCTGTAAGACAATACTCTCCTTCCTTTGTACATACAGCTAATTTTGTTTCATTTTGTGCTAATTGCTTCTTCAATTTCAAAATTGAAAGTTCTTCTTCTTGTTCAAGTTTTGACATTTTCAATCTTTTTTCCTCCTCCGCAAGCTTAATTTCTGCTTTAATACATTCACCTTGCTTCAGTAAGCTCCTCTTTTCCATCTCAGAGTTTGATGAGCCAGTACTACAGATTTTGGATGCTGACCGCTTTGACTGCTTTGACCGCCTTGAACTTCTTGATGATTTTGAACCATTTTCCATCATAACAAATTTAGTCATCTCTATTTCTGATGTTACAGCATCTTTGAAATTGTTCCATTCATTTTGAAAGTGGTTTTGAATCCTTTCTATTTGGTTAACTTGTACATCATCAGTTATAAGCTTTTTCAATTCCAAATATAGGTCTCCAAATTCAGCCCATTGAACTTGAGCCTTACTGTATTCTTGCTTCCAAAAATTAACATCATTAGTCCTTCCAATGTTTAATAAGACTTGTCTCATGTGTTTGGTTGCCTGAGTCTTCTTAGATGCTAATGACTTTTGTTTCAACTCAATTTGATACTGTAACCCCTTTTCTGTAGGGTGTCTTAGCCTTGTTTGCATAGCTAAAAACCTTTCAGGCAGTCTTTGTGGGTTGAACATAGGTTCTGACCTGTTACTAAATCTCTCTTGTCTTTCAAAATCATCTTCCATGCTGGACCACTTTAATCAGCAGTCAAAACAGACAAAAACGCGCAAAAAGCACAAAAAGGGCAAAAACAGTTGCTGCAAAACTAGCTGCAAAATACGCGCTGCAAAATACAATGCAAAATATGCTACATAAACACATGCAGCAGCTAAAAAATATATGCAAAGCAGGCAGCAACAAATTAATTTTCTTGGTTCACATCTCATATTAAAGGTAACTTCACATAAAATTCAAAGCTACTGAAGATAGCAAAGCCTTTCAAGAAATTAATCAATGATACTGTAGAAAGGACACAATTCAAAATAATTCACAACACTCCATTTTTATGTCAAATTCACAAATTATGTGTTACTGTGCTGCTCATCTGCAGTTTAAGGCCCATGCCCGCAGACACAAAACTTAAAAGCACGCTGGTAACAAAATTTCAGCAAACAAAGTTCAACTTCAACTCCAACTTCATTTCATAAAAGAATGTGCAAAGTGCAAAGGGTACTTCCCTGAACATCATCACTGTGACCACCACTTGGAGACTTGACACTACTGATTGTTATTGTAACGCTGTGTGAATCCTCATTCAGCGAGACGAGCAAAAACGATATCGGCCATTTTGTTATTCATATATCATCAAATTCAACATTGTACAAGATAAGACAAGATAACAATCTACGAGAAAACAAAAACAAATAAATTACATATCTGGCCTAAATTACATATCACACACAAATCGAAACGAATACACAATACAATTCATACCAGTTTGGCCTGAACATGCTCCAATGTCTCAATCACGGCGGCTTCTTGACTTCATTGACACGCCCCTCGAGCCAAAGTCTCTAAACTAACAACAACAACAGCAACACCAAAAACAACCACAACGCCTTCACAGCGGCTACAGGCATAATATTTTTTATACAAATGAAATAAAGTGAAACCCAATGATGAGCCTGTGCGCTCATTTGGAAAATTACGATATTCACAACTCTTTTGCTTCATCAAAAGAGCTAAGATCTAATTGGCAAAAGGAGCCACTCAAAGCACGAGTGCATCTAGTACTGAGCAATTTGAGAAAATCAAAAAATATTAAAGCCATTGAAGAGTTTTTCTCAATAATTTTATCATCATTTCGCATCAAAAATAAAACTGGAAGAATTTTGGAACAGGTTTGCAGGACAGGAAAGCATAAAAAGGTAAAGCAGACTTACTCTTTTGGTGGTTTTTTTGCCCCAACTTCCTTAGAAGAGGGCCCTTTCGTGTTCTCGCCAACATCCGATTGCAGCCGTTGCCTTTTTCTAAGTGGAGCACAATCAGGCAATTGTATTTCTCTTCCCTCGGACCTATGCTGTATTTCGGCTAAGAATTTTTGAAAAAGATTTTGATCCAAATTGGCTTCATTTTTCAATTCTTCCTCCAGTTTTGCAATTTTAGCTCTTGCATTAACCAATCTTTCAGCTTTACTGTAGCAGTTCTTGCAAATAAAGGTCTTCGCACAATTTAACCATGTCAAAAAATCTTGGAATTAACATCCAATAACTTCTGACAAATATCTTGATGTTTCAGAATCAAAAAATGCCCTTCTCTGCCCTGGACCTAATAGTTCACAACAATTCACACATTGGTTACTTAAAATTTCCATCGTGATGCGGACATCATTGCAATAATTTAAAAGTAAAAAATACAGGTTCTATCCACGTAACGCTCACGACCATTGGCAAAATCGTCCGCTCAAATTCCATTTGCAAAACGTGTTGCAAAACGTAGGGACAATAACCCACCCTAAAGGAATAGAGAGTCTTCATTGAACAAAAGGTCTGTTTGGTAGGGGCATTATGTTGATGTCGTTTGATTGTCCTTGCTTAATCAAACTGCAACCCCGGTTAACACCTTTTCTGCATGCAGCGCGCTTGGTTGCGGTAGCAGACCATGAACGTTGGCGAGGTTGATTTTGGAGATGTTGATTTAGCGAATTATCAGGGACGTAGAAAGCATCTCAAATTTGGGTGGGGCACGACATTTCAAGGAAAATTTTTCATTCAGCTAAAGGGGCACTTCCTGAAAATAGGAAGAGCATTTCTTTGTTTATTGCAAATCCCCCCCCCCCCCCCGTTTCTACGTCTCTGCAAATTATATTTTCGTCAAAATTTTCCGAAAGGACATGCATGTTTTGTTATAAACTTGGATCAGTTTTATAAAATTTTCCTACTGTTTTTAAAATGCCCATAGGCCCCCATAGTGTATTACAGAAAGAAACTCCAACAAGTTTATTTTTTTGTTTCTTATTTTCTAATGGAAATATCATGTCGAACTAAACGGATATTTTCTTCAATTTTTGCGATCACTTTTTGATGAAAAAGTCTCTGGTACTCTGAAAAGAATGTGGCTACTGAATTTGATTTTTTTCAAATACAGTAAAAACCCGCAAAAAAGAACCTAGATTTTTTCTGGGCAGCCTGAATTGGTTCTTAATTATATGGCTGCTATTCTAAATTCCAGCATGTAAGGCTTAGTTTATACGTCGTGTCACTGCCGTGCTGAACCAAATGTAATTTGGTTCGACTCAAGCTCGGCAAATATGAAATTTATTTATGCGTGCCGCTCCGTTGCCGCACCAGCAAATGTGAATTGAACTGCGCAATAATTGGAACTGGGTACGAGTGTCCTGGGAACGAGGTTTTTTAGGTGCGCAAATTTTGAAAGTCACTTCACCTTTCAGAAAATGGCTCCTGTTTCAACGAGTTTTCGAAGTTCCACTTTTCTGAAAATTATTGATTCGAAGCGTAAAAGCAGTGGCGTCATGGGAGCATGATTTTTGGGGGGGGGGGTGAAGGTCAGAATTTTCTGACAAAGAGATATTTCTCCGACAAAAATTAAGCAGGAATATAACGTACCAAAAGTGGCAAAATGTCTCAAAACTTTCGTCATACAAAAGTCCCATAATAGCAAAGAATTTTTCAAAGGACAGAGCAGCCCTGTTGAGATGAGATTCTTGTTGGAGGTGAGGCTGTTGTCGAGACGTGATTGGTGTTGGAGGTGAGGCAGAAGCTAGATTCGCACGGAGGGAGGAAAATTAAAATTAGATCGTTGCAGAACAGATCGTTGAAGAAGTTACCATTCGGTTTTCGTGGGAAATTTCAAAAATAGGACCTCAAAATCACTTATAAATAGGATCGTTCTCAAATTTAGCTAACAACACGATAGCTTGATAACTATCAGTATAAATCTTCATTTCTATAAGCATGCGTTTACAGAAACTAAAAGTAATCCCAAGTTAGTAATCATTTCCATCGTCCTCAGCAATATTCAACAACAATCATGTTGAAATTCTGACGAGCAACCCACTGAAGGCTTAACCCTATCCAGACTAGGCTTTTTGAAACTTTGGGGAGACTAGGGGGGGGCACAAAGTGCCCCCCCCTGGTTTTTCATAGAATCGTAAGTGCTAGAGACTTGAAACTTGGCACAAGTAACAAACATGATAAGGCAAACAAGATGATGTGATTTGTTTTTGTTTATGTCACGTGATTAAGTGCTGACGTCAGCAAATGTTGCTAATTTGGGTGTAAAACCACATGTACTTTGTCACGTTGTATCTCCAAATTGATAAAACATATCGATGTGATACTTGAAACATAGAGGGATTATATCCTTGTAATTCTTATTTTGAAATTTTTGCTTTGTAACGCTAATATTTTTTTTTTCCTGATGTCAGCATTTATTTATTTTATACGAAAAAAAGAGCGATTTTTGTCTAAAATTGATTATAAATTACTTTTAAAAATAGCAAAAAATGCTAAATATACATAAAAATACCTGCTGCATCATATTATGTCACTCATTTTTCTCAAAATGAACCATAACATGGTTTTTCGTCAGTACGCATGCGCAACAACCAATTGTTGATGACGTCATCAAAAATCAATAAACTATATATCAAATGAAAGCTTATTTCAAGACGAGCTCAAAAATGTTTTTCTCATTGTCATAGAGCCAGTGGTTCCAAAGCTATGACTTAAACGGTAATTTTTTTGCGGAGCACTCAATTTAAAGTCATGTGTTGACCCCCGGAGTCAGTTTCAACATTTTTGAAATAGACATGAAAATATGTCTCATAGATAGAAACTAAAAGTCACAAAAAAGCTAGACTATTGAAGAGATACTCGATGAGCTGTGTGAAAAAGTTTACTAGGGGGGCACTTTGTGCCCCCCCCCCTAGTCTGGATAGGGTTAATGCACAAACTATAAATGCATAACATTTTTAAGTAAGAAACATGCAAAATAAATTGTAAATTTTTCGTTTTTAGCCACCAAGATATATGTGAATCGACCGAATTTTCGAGGAAAGAGTCCAAGAATTTTTGACCGAAAGCATTTTGTTTGAAATTTATTCCTCTGAAACTTTTTGCGCCTATATTTGTCTATTTTTCCAACAGGAAACGAACTTTTTGCTAGGTTAGGAAACCCATTCTTTCGGTTGAAAAAGTAGTTTCTTGCAGGAAAAAGGATGAAGGACCTGGTTTTGTTGCCGGAAGACCTACTTTTTCAGCAAAAACTAAGTTTTTCGATTGAAAAAGTGATGTTTTATGTGTACATTGTCATTTCGATTTCCATAAAGAAACCATGGAAGGAAAATGGATTAATTCAATTTTCAATTTTTCCGACAAGAATGGAAAACTGACGAATTTTCCGACAACATTTTCACAGGGCCCCCCTTGGTCCCCTGCCACGCAGCTACGACGCCACTGCGTAAAAGGCGTAAAGAACCCTAACCGTAACCCTTTCCTTTTTCGTTTGAAGTGCAGGCTAATAAAGTAAACATTTCACAATCTGAAGCCATTGTGATCAATGCCATGCCATGTGAAATTTTGATAACTGCGCATGTGCACAAATTGATAAACTACAGACCAACGTTCAAAACGAGGCCATTACATGGCAACATTTGGTTCAGCACGGCAGGCAGCGCGTCGTATAAAATGGAGTCGCGCCAGAGTCGTGCCAACGGCAGATTTTGCCGAGCCAATTGCAGTGGCGCGGCAGATACTCTAAGTTTGATTTAGACGTCGCACTTCCACCGTGCTAGTGTCGAACTTATTTGATTCTATTTGGTTCGGCACGGCAGTGGTACGACGTATAAACTAGGCCTAAGGTTCTTAAAAAGGTTCTTATATACGAGCAGGCCTTGCACACATTAACACTGTTTTCCAGCCCAAGAATTCTTGAGATTTCTTGAGAATTCTTGAGAAAAAATCTTTTGTACCAATGAAGAAGTCTGATCAGGATGTGAAGAATTCTAAACATTCTTGTCATTTTAATAATTTACATTAAAGCTATTATATAAGAACCTTTCCCAGTTTCAGCCTCTTAGGGGTTCTTATTTAGGGGGTTTTAAAGATTGAATTTCAGCCTCTAGGTTCTTATAAAAACAGGTTCTTTTATGCGGGTTTCTACTGTACAGTAAGGCCGCACTCGCATCCCCGCCCCGTTCGATGACGCCACATCACAATGATTCAATGGTCCGCATTTTACGCATATAGCGCTTATGAAAACGAGGCTATCAAGTTAGTCCGATTTGAGATACTGTTTGGCAACAAGTCTCTGTATTAGCGACAAATCAGAGTTCTAAGGAGCATACAGAGATTGTGTAGCCAGTCTACATACTGACCAGTAAATGTGGGCTTTCGATACACCTGGGTAAGAAAGCCAATACGTGACCGTTCCACAAGCACATCAAGAAACGGAAGTTTACCACCAGTCTCCCGTTCTGTTGTAAACTTATGTGAGGGGTGCAACGAATTAAGTAAAGCATAAAAATGCTGACACGCCTCTTCAGTCTCAAAAAAAGCAAAAGTGTCGTCAACGTACCTGAAATAACATAATAGCTTATTATCTGATAGCCCAATCATAAGTTTCTGCTCATAATAACCAACAAAGATATTAGCAAGCACAGGACCCAAAGGTGAGCCCATTGCCACACCATCAACCTGTTTGTTGAAAACGTTGTTGAAACTGAATTCAACAGATCTTGTGGCAAAATTCATGAACTCGACAAAAGTTTCTTTACTGAACGCAAACATATTACCTGTACCGGAGAAAAGAGAATTAGCACAAATGTCAATAACCTCATCAAGAGGCACATTAGCGAATAAGCTGCTTATGTCAAAAGAGCACATGAAAGAATCTACAAATTCAGCAGGCAGATCACGAATAGTACGAGCAAAACTAAATGAATCCTTGACGCAGTACTGCGAGTACTGCTCAAGAGTTGGTTTAAGCACCTCAGCCAATCATTTAGCAAGTTCACGCTGTGCTGAGCCATTCATGGAAAGAATAGGCCTACACGGAATATCCTGTTTGTGGGTCTTAGCACAGGGACCCCAGGAAATTGAATAACGCCCCCCCCCAATGATAAATCCCCGTAGCCTCCTTTGCGATTGGAAGCTATGACGTAATGCCTTTCATCTGAAATCGAAAGCGAATTTCGATTTCTGATGAAAGGCATTACGTCATAGCTTCGCAATCGCAAAGGAGGCTACGGGGCTTTATCATTGGGGGGGGGGCGTTATTCGATTTCCTGGGATCCCTGTGGTCTTAGGCAACCCATACTTTCAACCAACCTCGTTCCCAGGCCCACCATTGTCTTTCCTTGGGTCATCGATGTTGGCCCTGGTACCGGTTGCCGCAAAAGTGGCCATTTGGGCGCCATTTTGTTTTGCATAAATTATCAGATACAGTTTATTACAAACACTCTCTTGTCTCCATATGGAAACTGAGTCCGACAGATATGACTGCATGTCAGCTGATTTTGATCCATAACATACAATGTAATAAGTCGGAAACATCGAGGAAAAAGTATGAAATTGTGACGAAAAATGGCCGTTGCTCTAACGCTAATAATGCAGTAGATGATTCGAAAAACTAAAAACAAACACTTTGAGGCCCTCTTATCGACCATTTTAAAGGTATTTAAATATTAATCCGGGGTTAGCAAGTGCATTTAATAGGAAAATAAGCACGATTTGTTTTAGTGGAAAATGGGCCTAAGTCGAAATTTTTCGAAAATTTCACCACAGCTTCGAAAATGAAATGGCTCGTTATTCTCCCAATTTCAGAGATAAATAGCAAATTAAAGTTGAAATAGGTAAATAATGTGGTTTTCCGTCGATTTTTGACATTTCGAGGCCCTTTTCCGAGCGCAAATCTGAGTTACCGTGCAAAATGGGGTACGCAAAAATTTACCCCCATTTTCAAGGCACCCGTGCGGAGCCCCGGAAGGCGGTATCCAATTCTAAATTTCGTTATAAGATTTGCAGATGAGTTGGCTCTTGTAAACTTTTTCCGTTTTGAAATTGGTCAAGTAACCATGGAGCATCGACTCCAAACGTAGCCTCGGGTAAAAAAATTGGAACATTTTTTTCAACCCCCTTTTATGACGTCATAACGACCCCCAAATTTCTTGAAACTTCAAAATTCAGATGCGCCGTTGTCTTTTATCCCTTGTAAGTCCCTTCTCTGCCCCATGATTGCTACTAATGTTTTTGAAGTCGTGATCAAATGGAGGCCATTTTTGAATGGGAATCAATAGGGATGGGCCCCAAAATGACCAAATATGCCAAATTTCTCCCGCAAGCGCAGACAGATGGGGTTCAAACCCCCATCAACTAGGGAACATTATGACTTTTAAGGTATACCAAAGATCGCTTTTTAAATTTTTTGTCCCGTTTTCCGGTGACAGCGACCCAAAGTTGACTGATTTTCTGCCAAGCAATAAATCTTTGGAATTTGGAATAATTAACGAGGCCTTTGTTACCGAATAGCCAATCAAATTGCGAATTTGACCTGCCCGGTACCAGGGTCAGTACTGACGTAGGAAGCTGGCCCTAGGAACCAGGTTGACTTTCAACATTTAAAAAGCACTTATAGTGTTGTTTATTAAATGAAATCGAGCAGATCTAGCATTTTTTGAAATGGGGTTAAGTATCACACAAACTTTAAGCCATGACATATCGGGTCACCCAAGAAAATAAACCAAGAAATATGTTACATGAAATAAAGTAAGCGACCAAAACCAATGATTCAAATGTTGTTCGTTGCTAAATGGCTAGGCTATATGGCTACTATATTCTGCTGTAGCTGGCGTAATATTGCTTAACAGATGGCTTTAGTGAATACAGTTCTAACACCCATCAAAAATCTATTTCGATCATCAGCAGAGCAATGAAACAATGGGCATATTATCCTCGGAATAAGCAGCTCAGATTTGATGCATCAAAACAATCCTGGTATAGTATAAGAAATGTCATTACATCAGAG
This sequence comes from Aurelia coerulea, assembly GCA_039566865.1. Classification (NCBI taxonomy): domain Eukaryota; kingdom Metazoa; phylum Cnidaria; class Scyphozoa; order Semaeostomeae; family Ulmaridae; genus Aurelia; species Aurelia coerulea. The sequence continues at coordinate 20,126,532 of CM076945.1, forward strand.
ATAAAACAATTGCTTTCGTCATTGAGAATTGTTTGCATACAATGGGAATTTCGATCTGACAAACCAATAGATGATTACGCTAAAGTTGGCGGCGAGGAACTTTTTACCAAGATGCATTGCGTTCGTTGATCGAATTCCTATAGAGTGGTTAAAGATTTGTAATTCGAATGCAATGCATCTTGGTAAAAAGCTCCTCGCCGCCATCTTTAGCGTAATTGTCTATTCTCAAGTTAATGCCAAACGTATCCGTGAGTGTCTCGTAATGATCAAACTCGATCAAATCGATACCTTGCCTTTGATGCATTTCGACGGGTTCCTGATCGGCGTGGTTTCACCAAATCCTTATTCTAGTCAATTTACAATGTTGATAAAATTGCAAAGACAGGGATGTAGCCATGTCATTTAGCTACCAATGAACGTTCACATCACTGATTTCAGTTCAGCATTGTATTCTATGGTTTTATGGTTAAAACGGTTCACCTTTTTGGGTCACAGGGAATGCGGGCATCATTTCAGAGCCTTAATTTCAATAGTCCTGTTCAAGTCTAGGATGTCCCATAAAACGCTTCCCTGATTCAAATTCAAATCTCTCCAACTACTCATACTAGCAAAACAAAAGACCTTTTCTAATAGTGCGGTATTGTAGTTACTAAATGAGCAATACTTGATAAAACTGAACAACACTATCAAAATGGGTGGGGGGAGGGGGGGGCGGGATCATGGCATCTGTATCAACTTTTCAGCATTTGTAGGTAGCGTTCTACAATAACAACATGTGTAATTGACCATACCACATACCATAATCATCTGTCTATATTTTCTAATCAATCTCAACATCAAGGATACCCCAGAAAATGAAATGAAACTCGATTTCTGCAAGCAGGACAGGTGTTAGGGTAGAGATCATTCTAGGCTTTTCAATCTGAGGTTGGACTCTTCTATCATCATCGAGAAACAACCAGACGTAGTATGACCTCTCACAAACAGCTTGTTTTTGTTTTTGTAAATAGTTGGTCTTTATTAGTTCTTGTAGTAGAGCTATTTTTTAACAACCAACTTTAAAGAATTTTATAATAATAAATAACAATCGGACCCCTGCAACACCTACACTAAAACATTTTTCTCTTAAGTAAAGGAGGATGTCTGCCTATCTGCCTGAATTTGGCATTGTTTGAAACAGCAAAGTATATGGACTGGGAATATGTACCCAAAAGAGCGTAAGAGTTGTTCCTTTCAACACTGCGGACAACTGAAAAGACGCTGGCTGAGGTTCTTTCAAATTTCAATAAGAATCTGCCCATCGTACACTCAACGGAAGCAACAGCACATCCAGTTATTTTATGCAAATCAATCTTACTTTTTCTATTTGCAAAGACCTGCACTTTCGAATGATGTATGGAGGGTTTCAAAAATTCCAGGAACAAAAGTATTCCAAAGGAAGTTCTATCAAATAAGCAAGCAACAAATTATGGTTGATGGCTCAACATGCTCTTTGAAGCCCTAAAAAAGGAGAGATTTTGGCTTTATTTCCATTTCAGACAAAGAAAATTCAGAAAGAAAACTACCTAAAACATCAAATATCCCTGTGAAAAGTCTTAAAGTCTGGAAATCCTGATCAGACATTTGCCAGTTGAATTGAATTGTCTCCAAACAATTCGCCAAATGTGAGAAATATTTGAGAGTGGTAAACAATGAAACTTTGCTGAGGATACTGAGACTTCTTGGCAACAATTTGTTGATGAGTATGTGGAGCAATATGTGTTGACAATGGATTCATTGGATGACTTGACTAGCTTCAAATGGATCACTGTCAGCTTCATCGGTCATGACTATGAGCGATGGACACCAAGTGTATATCAGTGTGAAATTTTCATCTGATCTCCAATATCCAAACCCTAACTAGCACTGGCTCAGTGTTTTGACCGGTGGTTCACTGGACGAGGGAGCAACGACGGCTGTTGTTGTCGTTGGTATCTCTCGGTTGGGGTCCCTGTTTCCCAACATTCTCGGATTGGTAGCTCGACATCTACTGCAAAACAAGTTTCTTCCTTTAGTCATCGGTAAATTGGTTTGTATGTAGCTTTTTGTAACCGTATCTTTAATTTTAGTTTAGTTTTATGTCTTCTATGGCATGGCCCCGGCGTAGTCATGATATTTTGCTCCTAGGGGTATCGTCTTTGTAGTGTGGTAAAGTGTTATGTAAGTAGTGTCGTAGGTAATTCGTCTTTGTAAAAATTTTTAGATTGAGTATATAAAAAAAAAAAAAATTTTCATCTGTCACACGCCAATTAAACCTGTCATTTTAATCTGTTTTCAATTTATTCTTACTTTGTAGTGAGCCACCTTATTGCTAGTCCTTGAATGTAAAATTATTCAGTAATGAGCCACCTTAAACACATATCCACCTTTACTGTGAACCTCAGGTGGTTCACTACTGAATATTTTCTAATTCACAGACCAGGGATTAGGTGGCTAACAAGTAAGTACAGTAGAAATAAGTTCAAAACATAAAAAACAATAGGTTAAAGTGGCTCATTAATGATAAAAATTTCACAATGATACACACTTGATGTCCTATCACTCATGGTTCAGCCAGGCCTTTCAGTGAACTGGCCATTTTTCTGAACAATCTATAATGAAAATATTACTTACACCTGGACCATTTCTGATAAAAAAGGTTTCACAATTTCTATAATAGTTTGTTGTTTGGCAAAGGTCTTTCCATTGTTCACGCAATCTTGGAAGTGATGAAATGAGTTTTGCTTGGAAAACAGCATATTCTTTGATTAAACTTATCATCAAGTTTGATAAACATGACTTTGAAGTTGCATCCCAGTTGTAGAATCCCTAAAAGGTAATCAAACCCTCTTGAGGCCTGCACATCATCAGTACCAATGAATATTGTAGGACTTGTTGACTGGGTGCTAATTGCATGATTAACTCAAAATTTATTTGTTTGTATTTTATCATTGCTTGTGTCGTTTCCGTTGATTTGGTAGTTGTTAATGCAGTTGTAAAAATTAAGTTAGTTACAATGTCTAGTTCAATTCCTACCCTGACCACCCCCCCCCCCCCCCCGACCGCCCAAGGGTAAAGGATAATTTTGGCACAAATGCCCAGGCGCAGGGTAAATTTTTGGCAAATGCCCGGGGGCCAGGCATTGAAAATATACAACATTCCCTGTCCTAGTAACTGTATAACGCAACAGCTTAAATGGGGCTCAAATGTCCCGGTGCTGGGAAAAAATTGACAGTCAAATGCCCGGGGGCCAGGAAAACTTTTGGTGCAAATGCCTGGGGGTGTCATGGGGGGATGGTCATGGTAGGAATTGAAAGAGACATAATCTCAGTATGAGTCGCTCATGCATTCCTTGCTGCTCAACACTACTCACACTTTTTTCTATATATCAATTAAAACAGAAAACATGCAACAATACAACTACTGTGCTACTCATTCCAGGAAAGGACACGTAGTCAGCGAGTTCCCACAATGAGTGACGCTTACAATTAACTAAAGAATTAAACGCAAAAGAAAATTTTCCATTGAAAAGGACAAAAAAAAACGAAAAGCCTGATCGCTGAGCAGAACTGAGGCTGCTTGAGAGAACAGCTGACCGGAAGCCGGTCGGACATGGATCCCTTAAACTGAAGAGAAGGTCCTATATATCCTACAGTTGCCAAATAGCAACGTCTGGTTGAGAGGACATGGTTGCCCAGCAGGACCAACTACCTAATCAATATATTCCGTAATTATGAAATCTCACTCCTCCAAGTCGGACAGACGATCGATCAACCATTCCTCAAACAGCCTCTACTATATAAAACGCTCGGATTTCTCAATATATTGGATGGTTGCTTCTATTATCATTCTATTATCTATCAATGGAAGGGAAGGGCTTCCATACAACATCAGATGACATAGTTCCTTGGGATCGATATTTACTGCATCTTTATTTAATATTTGAGAGAGCTGACCGAGGAGATCTTGACGCAACTCGTTAAAAAGTGGGCAGTGCAGGAAGAAGTGCTCGTTGTCTTCTTTAGCCATGCCACAATTACAAAACGGGTTAAGACAATCAAAGTTATGCCGAAATTTGTGTTAATTAAGGGAGCTAAATTCGAGACGACATTTCATTAATAATCGGATTCCGTACAAGTTAGCAACGCCATAAATTTGATTTCCCTCTGGTCTTACACGTGCGAGTAACATGCGCTTAAACTCTGTGAGCGTTGAAGAAATTTTCAGTTGTTCGTTAAGGGAGTTCCATTCAAATAAGGTATCATAGAAGTATGTGTTTGAAAAGCGCGCAGTTCTAGCGACACTTTCGGCATAAGTGCGCGAGTGTCTTAAGTTATGTGACACTGGCCTCACAGGGGTACCTCGGCAAACAGGAAGTAAGGAGACTGAAATTTTCGTAGTTTGAAGAAATGACACAACCTTCTGTACCATCTTCTACGATACAAAGTTTCCCACCCAAGTTCTTCGTAAAGTTTGTCTCTATTTGTACCTTTCCAAGCACCGGTAGCAGCTAACGCAGCAGCATACTGAGTTTGTTCGAGTTTGTTCGTGAAATCAAGGCGCACACTAGGGTCGTAGTTGTGATCAATTATATCGCCATAGTCAAGGTGAGGCCTAACATAAAGTTTGTAGAGCTGGATTAGAACATTTCTGGAGACATATCCAGACAGATGATGCTTCATCATTCCAATGCCACGCCTTGCTTTCAAAATTGCTTCCCTTAAATGACTCTTAAAGTCTAGTTTCGAATCTAACACCATGCCAAGATGTTTGTGTTCCAATGTTTGGGAAATTACATCATCAACAGCTTCAAGGGAGGATGATTGGGTTTGAGTCTTTTCGTTGAGAATATAACTTCTTCCGTTTTATCTGTGTTGAACTGCATTTTCCATTGCTAGGCCCATAGTTTTATTTTGTCAAGGTCACGATTTAGTTCAAGTGCACTATTAGCAATGTCATGTACAACGGAAAACAGGGACGTGTCATCGGCAAAAAGTCTTACATCGCAACTCACATTTTCAACAAGATTGTTGATATAGATAAGAAAGAAAAGAGGACCCAATACAGAACCTTGTGGAACCCCAACTGAGACAGTTAGCCAATCAGACGATTTGCCGTTCAATACGACTCGGTTATTTAAAAAATCTTTTGGCAAAATTAGAAGGTCGCTAGATATTCCACTACATTGGAGTCTGTATATCAGTCCTTCGTACCATACCCTTTCGAAAGCTTTCGAAAGATCTAGAAAAACAGCTCTTGTCTGCTTGCTTGGTACTTCATCATAGGCTTTATAAATTTGGTGCGTTATTGAAATTAATTGGTTTATTGTAGAGTCTCCAGGTCGGAAACCAGATTGCTTGTCAGCTAGCAGTACGTTTATGGAAAGGTGCTCATAGATTGCATCAAATACTAGTTTCTCGAAGATTTGACCAAATATTGCGAGCAGAGAGATAGGCCTATAATTATTTTTGCATTGTCTATTATTTTTCTTGTGAATCGCAATTATATTCGCCTTTTTGCAGATGGATGGGTAGACACCAGAGGATTTTTTTTAAATATGGTACACAGAGGTACTACAACAGAGCTATCGCAAATCCTTATCATAGATACTGATATTGCATCACAACCATGAGCTTTCTTAGAATCAAGAGATCGAATCAACTTTAATACTTTTCCAGCGTCAATATCAACGCTTCCTAAAAGTGAGCTACCCTTGGTAAAAAAGTAGGAAGAGTGCTTCTAGTAGTTGTTTCAGAGCACTGAGAAACAAAATACTCATTAAAGATAGTGGCTTATAGGCCATTTTCAAGTAGCGGTGGAATGTTCACTGTACTCTTTTTATTTATTAATCTATTTAATGTTGCCCAGTACGTCTTAGATCCTTGGTTAGGATCTGCCAACTTGCGACCTAAATTCCGAAATACTCATTAAAGATAGTGGCTTTATAAGCCATTTTCAAGTAGGGTTGGAATGTTCACTGTACTCTTTATATTTATTAATCTATTTAATGTTGACCAGTACGTCTTAGATCCTTGGTTAAGATCTGCCAACTTGCGACCTAAATTCCGAAATACTCATTAAAGATAGTGGCTTTATAAGCCATTTTCAAGTAGCGGTAGAATGTTCACTGTACTCTTTTTATTTATTAATCTATTTAATGTTGACCAGTACGTCTTAGATCCTTGGTTAAGATCTGCCAACTTGCGACCTAAATTCCGAAATACTCATTAAAGATAGTGGCTTTATAAGCCATTTTCAAGTAGGGGTGGAATGTTCACTGTACTCTTTCTATTTATTAATCTATTTAATGTTGACCAGTACGTCTTAGATCCTTGGTTAAGATCTGCCAACTTGCGACCTAAATTCCGAAATACTCATTAAAGATAGTGGCTTTATAAGCCATTTTCAAGTAGCGGTAGAATGTTCACTGTACTCTTTCTATTTATTAATCTATTTAATGTTGACCAGTACGTCTTAGATCCTTGGTTAAGATCTGCCAACTTGCGACCTAAATTCCGAAATACTCATTAAAGATAGTGGCTTTATAAGCCATTTTCAAGTAGGGGTGGAATGTTCACTGTACTCTTTCTATTTATTAATCTATTTAATGTTGCCCAGTACGTCTTAGATCCTTGGTTAAGATCTGCCAACTTGCGACCTAAATTCCGAAATACTCATTAAAGATAGTGGCTTTATAAGCCATTTTCAAGTAGGGGTGGAATGTTCACTGTACTCTTTCTATTTATTAATCTATTTAATGTTGACCAGTACGTCTTAGATCCTTGGTTAAGATCTGCCAACTTGCGACCTAAATTCCAAAATACTCATTAAAGATAGTGGCTTTATAAGCCATTTTCAAGTAGCGGTAGAATGTTCACTGTACTCTTTTTATTTATTAATCTATTTAATGTTGCCCAGTACGTCTTAGATCCTTGGTTAGGATCTGCCAACTTGCGACCTAAATTCCGAAAATACTTGTCTTTTGCATCAATGATCATTTTTGATACCTCATAACGAGCCTTCTTAACAAGGCCCCAATCCTCCTGTCTACGGCCACGGTCTAGAAATTTTCTGTAAACTCTATGTTTACGTTTGATTGTAGTTTTAATGCCTTGATTTATCCAAGGTGGGTCTTTGTCGTTAATTGTCAAGACTTTGTTTGGAATATAATTAACAAAAAAATGAGTGCAATATGTTAGTAAAAACTTCTGTCATTCCTTCCACATCTAAGTCAGAAAATTTGGCATTCCAATCTATATCGTCAAGTTGCTTGCAAATCCCCTTAACATCTGCCTTACCGTAATCCCAGACGAGTCGTGTATAAGGAGGGGGAGAGGGCAAATTGATATGCAATTTACCAAAGATAATCTGGTGAACCGTCTAGAGAAGGGTGTACCCCAGAGTTGACAAAAAGATTTGGTTGGTCTGTGAATATGGGATCGATACATGACATGCTATTATCACGAATGTTGGTAGGTCCTCAATCAACTGGTGCAAGCTATTGGTTGCAATAAACTCATCTGGGGCAGATCCTTCAGGACTCTCCATATCCAAATCCTACCATTGTGATGATCGACAATTGAAGTCACCCGTCAAAACAACAGCATGAGGACTTTCATTTCGAACTAGGTCAAGCATCGATTGAAGCAAATCAATGTATTTTTCAAACTGATCACTACTTTGCGAGGGGCTACGATAACTAGCAACAAAAAAAACTTTTTTCCTACCAACTATTAATTCGATGACTACTGTTTCCTGCAAAAGTTCAAGATCCGTTCGTAGCTTGATGGGAAGTCCCTCACGAACATATATACAGACACCTCCAACTTTAGTATTACTAGGATGATCGCTGCGAAAAATTTCCCGACTAAAGCCTTCAATGAAGATATCAGAATCACTAATACTCTCAAGTACCGAATAATCGTCCCCCCCCCCCGCTTATTAATTTTTGAAAAATTTTCCAACCCCCCCCCCCCCACTTTTATTCCAACCCCCTTTTATTAATTCTTGAAAAATAGAAGTAATAGTGAACAAATTTTTTTAATAATTCCTGCTAAGCAAATGTACTTACTGTATTTATTAACTTTATTCTCCTTTGTTTGTCTGACCCGTGTTACATACGTGTTTTACATACGTGGTACCCATGTAAGATACGTGTTTTACCAAGAAAACGAAAAACGACTATTCTCAATTTTTCCAACCCCCCCGATTGTTCCAACCCCCCCCGATTATTATTATATTGAACCATTTCCAGCCCCCTCCCCCCCCCCCCCCCGATTATTCTCACCCTCCCCCCCCCGTTTATTCGGTACTTGAGAGTAGATTTATCCAGCATCGAATCAGAAAAGGCCATAATATCAAAACGATGTAGCGCATTATAAGCCTCACTCAATGGAATCTTTATGCTACCCCTTGCACAAATGCTGTTTAAATTCCAATGGAAGAACTTTAAACATATTTCAATGTTTGGACCCGGGTTCAACTCGATATCTCCACAGTGTAGTAAAATATCATCTACCAGAACATCTATTCCAAGATAAATAATCTCTAAATATCTACTAAGAAGCAGAACATACAAAATATGTTTAAGGACATTATGGCCTTTCCTTAGTCTTTTATGCCAAGTAACCAGGAAGAAAGTGAACAGCTTTTTTAAGACTTGGAAAATAGAGTGGATAGGAAAAGGGATGTAAGAAACAGTCTTACAAAATAGAGCAATTGGATCAAACCATGTTACAGGAAAATGTACGTCAACACCAAATACCGCAAGGCCATCGGCAAGGAATGAACAGGTTGAAGACAAATGAAAGGAAACAGGGATAGAAACTAATGCCACCAATATGAATAGGTACAAGTAGATACAAGCGTGTAACGACAATAGCAGCAAATGGAAAAATGCGATTGGCTTGTAAACATTTGAAAGAAATTGTAAAGCACATTTTGCTATTCCCGCACGCCACTCTTCAATTCCTACAGGCATAGAGTCAGTACGGTCTCTCCCCGGTCACTCTCAGTTACTAACGGAATTGTGCATGTCCCAAGGCTCCCATGAGAACACATTAGTATTTCAAAGCGCAGCGATTCAGGCAGATAAAACCCACGAACATACAACGACAGAAAACAATTAAAACAAAATAACCTAATTCTTTGCCTTGGAGAATGCAAAGCATTCAAGAACAAATAGTGGACAGAGCCTTGGCGCTTTATAAGAATTCTTCAGAAAAGCTTCAGAAAAGAAAGGCAGTAGTTTTTTTTCGTGGCCATAAATAACACGTTGTAATTTTGATGAAAAACGCATAATACAAAAAGAATGCCAGGGGTAAAAACGGTGATGTCTAGTGAGAGGAGCCCCCAAGAGAGCAAAGTTTATCTATCTACGATCACCCAGTAGAGAAAAAAGTCTTTTTCATCCGTCCGCTCTGAAAGGCTTTGCCCACTGGGAATGAGAATTGCGCCAAACAAATGTTTACCAAAACGATGGGCAAAAAAACATGACTGCTATCATTTGACAGGTTTTCGGGAAATGTTAACCAAATGGAATTAGTCATAGACCATTTTTAGCAAAACCACACAAATCTGTAATGCACATTATCACAATAATGGTGGCAAGTGAGCAAGGGCAAATTCTGCAAAACAAAAGACTTACAGTAGGACCACAAGAAGGCAAAACGACCCGCCCCCCAGAAGAACAGACCCCACACCCCCGAGTGAACCCACTCAAATCAAAACAAACAAGGAAGGAGAAGCATTATGACTGACTGCACAAAAGGAGTGAAATCCATTCACCAGGCGGGCAAATCGCCTCACACTTGACAGTCTAAAAGCACAGTTTTACCCTATAGCACCTGAGGTGAGGGGGTACTTTTCATTTGTTCACTTCAATCAATGATAAAGTGCACATAGGCAATGTTTGACGTATAATTGTGGTCTCTTTTCAATTTAGCTAGCATAAGTTGGATATTGGATCACTGACTTAGTTGCAATTGATAGCTTTGTTCACTCTTATGAGAGCTTTGTTCACTCTCAAATTTAATGGTATTAATGTAAAGGACTGCAGCATTGCTTACCTCAAGCTCTTCTATATTGGGAAAGAATTCATCATCTTCTGGTCCAAAAATAACATCAGGGGGCAGGTATGGCTGTGTCTTACTAAATATTATTTCCCCTGCAAAAGGAAAATGTAGGGTTTGTATAATTCAACGTGCCAGAGCATATACTGTAAAATGTTGGGAGTAAATCAATCTATTTGCTACAGAAATGGTATTAATAAATCATGCATGAGTTTGGTAAGAGTATCATACAGGGTGTGCCAAGAAGCTATCCATTTTTGAAGATTTAGTTATCTTTAGTAGAAATCCAGAATGAGGTTCTGGATCTTTTTGTCAATTTTCAGTCTTCAGTTTCTTGAGCTGCCATTTTCTTAAAATGTTGGGTCTCAAAGACACTGAAAATGTTAAAAGACATGTTGATCAAGTTTGGAATGGATAAAGAGAAACTTGTTCATGGTGATTTGAGGATTTTGACATTGATTACATATAATCTATTCAAAATAAGTTATAATCTGCTGCATGAGCATTTCACACTGATCCACTCTATATGTTTGGCACTGTGCACATGACAGAAAATGTTAAATTTGTCAGACTGTAATGAATCTTGTTCACATTAGTGACTAATCAAGGCCTTTGGCTCACATGTATGTCTGTATGTATATGTAATATTTTGCCATCAAACTAAAACATATCTAGTCATAAAAGAAAATAAATCTAATTACAATATATATAAAATTAAAATAATTACAGGCAAAAACTACATATCTAATTTAATGATCTAATTTAAAAACACCCCATGGTTAAAGATGGCAGGGATAGTATTAAAAGGTCAATGCGACCTTGTTTCCATAATGGTCCCTAGCATTCTTTTGTCAACTGTTATAAAAAAACAACAAAATATCTGTAGTAAGAAAATTATGCACAACAATACTAACATTTCACATAATTTTCAGCAAGCTGGAATGATAGGCCAAACCGTTCACATTCTTCAGAAGATGCTGCAGACCTAGGAAATAAAGGGTGCTAGTTGCAACATCTTCATTTGTTTCTCTGTTGTTTTAAACAAACCAGATGGAAAGCAATTCATTGCTTGATCAAATCATTTTCATACAAGTGTCAATTGAAAGGTAAGCACAATGTTTGGATATCGAAATACTTTGGTTTTCAGCTGGGGCTTTGTCAGGATCTGATTCTTCAGTATGCCCTCAGGCAATCCTGAAAGTATAGACTGTTAAGGTAACTCTGCATTCCGCTCCAGTGAACAGTGAGATGACATTTCGCAAAACCACTCTCCTTAGAAAACAAATAATTTCTCCAAAACCATTCAACCTATCAAAAAGCAGTAGAAAGGATGTTATTCAGCACAGTCCGGGCAACCAAAATATGTACAAATCGCAATGTTTTCGTCAACGCTGATTCCACAAATCCTAGTTTGAAACTTTTTGTTGATTTCAGAATAAGTGGATTTATCTCCAAAACTACTCAAAAAAATTCGAGTTTTTTTTGCTCCATCTTTAGCTGGGTAGTTGATCTACAACTTTGCCAAGTCTGATTGACAAAGCTAGGATAGATTTCCTGTAATTGAATTTTATGTCTTGGTTAATTTTTCGACAGCGAAAGGGACAAACCTTGGTCAATGGACTACCATTCTATGAAGCATGCGTGCAAAAGCTCAGGCTTGAAATAACTTTCAGAAATTTTTCCATTGGCAAACAAATGAATGTCGTCTTTTGGGAATACCATACCCAAGTCTCAAGACATCCTTAGTGCGCTCGTAAAAATATCATTTGCACCTGCATCTATTGATTTATCAAAAGTCACTGACTTTTACCAGCAACTTCACAAAACCATGCTTTGGGTGTCTTTCGAGACTTTCATGAGCATAGAGCATTCATGGAATACCAATTTCTTAAAGAGTCCACAATGAGCATAGATCTAAAATTAGACTTTTTGCAAAAGCGCTCAACTCCTTCTGCATGAACTAATCCCTTGACCAACGTTTCTTCCCTTCAATGTCAAGAAGTAAACAGAAATATAAAATCCGATTGCAGGAAATCAAGCATAGCATTTTCAATCAGACTTTGCAAAGTTGTAGATCATCTACTGTACCTAGCTAAAGAGGAAACAAAAAAAAATCGAAACTTCTTCGACTAGTTTTTGGAAATGAATCCACTTTCTGAAATCAACAAAAAGATTATAAACTAGGATTTATGAAGCCAGCGTTGATGAAAACATTGCGGTTTGTACATCTTTCGATGGCCTATGCTGAAAAACAGCCTTTTTGCTGCTTTTCGATAGGCCAAATGATGTTGGAGTAATTGACTTTTTTCTGAGGAGAGTGGTTCTGCGAAACGGCAACTTGCTGTTCACCGGAGCGAAAAGCAGAGTTACCTTAACATCTTAATACAAGAGAGGATTGAAAGCAGCAATGCCAAACAAATATCACAATTGCCTTAATTCAGGAATTTCCATGTAGCACAGCGGCATGGCCAGGGAAAATTAAGTGGGGGGGGGGCTATTACAATGCCATGGACTGGGGCCATGCCCTTTACTTTGGCTTATAGAATGCATCTCCCAATAGCATGCTTGTTTTAGCGAAAAGGAAATCTTGATCGTTTTGCAACAGTTATCTTATGAATCAGAGCGCGAGGAAAATTTTTGAAGAAAGATCCTTTACTTTGGCTTAGAATGCATCTCCCAATATCATGCCTGCCTTTAGCGACAAGTATTGATCGTTTTGCAACAGTTATCCTATGAATCAGAGCACCAGGTACAGTAAACGCTTGAAGAAAGGTCCTTTACTTTGGCTTAGAATGCATCCCAAGATCATGCTTGCCTTTAGCGACAAGCAGGGGCGCACATTAAGGGGGGGTGTGGGGGTGAGACACCCCCTTCAATAATTTCTGAGTTGGTCCAAAAATTTTCTCAAAAGGGAAAAGTCGGTCCACGACAAAATAGGATGGACCAACCTCGTGGACCGACTTTGTGGACCAACTTTTTCATGGACCAACCAACCAGGATGAAGCTCAAAAGGTCCAAAATGGTTTGAATCAAAGTTGGTCCGATTTTAAATCTTTTGGGCAAAGTTCAACCCATGACGACAGTTAGAATATTCACAAGAAGTGCTTGACAATAACTGGGAGAGTTGTTCTAAGCCAAAGCAGAGGATGGCATTTAAAAAAATTTCTTAGATGCATTACAAAATTGCACAGGCTTCCATTTTTAGGGGCAAGCAATCATTGGCTTGTAAAAAGCGTTCTAATACAAAATGGACGGTGTTTGTTGTGCAAAGATTGTCCCAAGGAACAATGCTGTTACAAATACTCAAAATTTCTAATCTGGCACTGGGGTGCCGGTGGTGGTAGTTATGTGGAGTTGGAAAACAGACACTTGTGTATGAATCCCAAAAAAGAAAGGAGACATGGGTTACAAATATTATCCATCAAAGGTGGTATACGCTTCTACCAAAAGCTGACACTGATGATGACACTATGATCATAATGGAAAACCTTCTTATAGGTCAAAGACACTAAAACAAGTCGCTTTTGCTAGGCTTGGCGGTGAAGAAGTTGTTGTTCTTAGATTACGCCTATACTTAAAACTCCAAGTCCGTGATGCATTCTAAGCCAAAGTAAAGGATATCTTTCTTTAACAATTTTCTTCATTCGCTAATTTATATCAAAACTGTCACAAACGATAAAGGTTTCCTTGTTGCTAAAGGCAAGCAGAAAGTAAGGGATCTGTCTTCAAAAATTTTCCTCGTGCGATGATTTATAGCATAATTGTCACAAAACAATCAAGTTTGCCTTGTCGCTAAAGGCAAGCATGATATTGGGAGATGCATTCTAAGCCAAAGTAAAGGATCTTTCAGCAAAAATTTTCCTCGTGCGCTGATTTATAGCATAATTGTCACAAAATGATCTGGGTTTCCTTGTCGCAAAAGGCAAGCATGATATTGGGAGATGCATTCCAAGCCAAAATAAAGGGCGTAACCCCAAAAATTTTCCCGGGGACCCCCTCGTTTCAATATCTCCACTTAATTCACCCTGGCCACACCGCTGCTTGCTATACGTTCAGTCGGTCCAAAAAAATTTAGTCGGTCCAGAGCATGTTGACACCCTCCCCCCCCCAAACAAAATTTGAATGTGCGCTCCTGGCGACAAGGAAACCTTGATTGTTTTGCAACAGTTATCCTATGAATCAAAGCGCGAGGAAAATTTTTGAAGAAAGATCCTTTACTTTTGGCTTAGAATGCATCTCCCAATATCATGCTTGCCTTTAGCGACTTAAGTAAACCTTTATCGTTTTGCAACAGTTAAGGTAAAGAAAGGTCCTTTACTTTGGCTTAGAATGCATCTCTCCCAATACCATGCTTGCCTTTAGCGGCAAGGAAACCTTGATCGTTTTGCAACAGTTGTCCTATGAATCAGAGCACGAGGAAATTTTTGAAGAAAGGTCCTTTACTTTGGCTTAGAATGCATCTCCCAATGTCATGCTTGCCAGTGCCAAGATTTGACATTTCTCGGAAAATTCTTTCCCAACCTAGACCCAGTTATTTTCTCTTCGGTTTTAGAGGAATCTCGAGGACCATCTTTCGACAAAAGTGGGGGGGGGGCAATTGCCCCCATACCCCCCTGTGACACGCCACTGATGTAGCATGCCCATCATGACACGTGTAACATCTTTGCAGGTAAATAGTGTTGTTGTTTTAATACTAACAAGAAGTTGATGCTCCAACAGTCACCTGTGATCTTTGTGTGAAGCAAGCAAAGTGCAAATACATAGAGTACCATGTCAGTGGCCCTGGTCTGCCTCATTCTTGGACTTGGTTGATGATGAAACTGGCACTAAACAACAAGGCCAACAAAGAGATGACGTGTGTATTCACAAGGCATGTTATTATTTGGAACAGAACTGAAAGCCGAGCATTGCATCATGAAATTCCCTAAGTCCTTAGGCTTACCCATGTTTTGGTTCTTTCATCAGGATAGGGTGACCAATTAGGCCTACTTTGATATGCTTCAGATCATCCACATACACTCTGAATGGCTTACAGATCTTGTTCATATCCGCATTTATCTATAACCATTCCTCTATTCTGATTTGCATAAAGACAACTGCTCTTTTCTCCGGCAATTTAAGATTGAAATCACGAGTCTCTTAACCAAAAAAAAGCTAGACGAATATTCGTCCAGACATGGGTTCGATATTCAGACATGGGTTCGATATTCCAGACGAAGGTTCAAGAAAAGACGAATTTTATAGTGGAACTAAATAAATTTTCAAAATATAACATAAATGCCCGACAATTGCAACATATTTGTGATAAGAAACAGTTATTTTCCCCTTTCTATCGTTTACCGTTTTTCCGTAAAAACTCACTATGTGTCAGTACGCATCCACAAATGGCTACTGAGAGACCTTCAACTTTGCTAAATATATTCATAAAACGAGATAATTTCACTTAATAACATAAATGCCCGACAATTGCAACATATTTGTGATAAGAAACAGTTATTTTCTCCTTTCTATCGATTACGGTTTTTCCGTAAAAACTCACTATGTGTCAGTACGCATCCATAAATGGCTACTGAGAGACCTTCAACTTTGCTAAATATATTCATAAAACGAGATAATTTCACTTAATAACATAAATGCCCGACAATTGCAACATATTTGTGATAAGAAACAGCTATTTTCCCCTTTCTATCGTTTACCGTTTTTCCGTAAAAACTCACTATGTGTCAGTACGCATCCACAAATGGCTACTGAGAGACCTTCAACTTTGCTAAATATATTCATAAAACGAGATAATTTCACTTAATAACATAAATGCCCGACAATTGCAACATATTTGTGATAAGAAACAGTTATTTTCTCCTTTCTATCGTTTACGGTTTTTCCGTAAAAACTCACTATGTGTCAGTACGCATCCACAAATGGCTACTGAGAGACCTTCAACTTTGCTAAATATATTCATAAAACGAGATAATTTCACTTAATAGCATAAATGCCCGACAATTGCAACATATTTGTGATAAGAAACAGTTATTTTCTCCTTTCTATCTTTTACGGTTTGTCCGTAAAAACTCACTATGTGTCAGTACGCATCCATAAATGGCTACTGAGAGACCTTCAACTTTGCTAAATATATTCATAAAACGAGATAATTTCACTTAATAACATAAATGCCCGACAATTGCAACATATTTGTGATAAGAAACAGTTATTTTCTCCTTTCTATCGATTACGATTTTTCCGTAAAAACTCACTATGTGTCAGTACGCATCCACAAATGGCTACTGAGAGACCTTCAACTTTGCTAAATATATTCATAAAACGAGATAATTTCACTTAATAACATAAATGCCCGACAATTGCAACATATTTGTGATAAGAAACAGCTATTTTCCCCTTTCTATCGTTTACCGTTTTTCCGTAAAAACTCAATATGTGTCAGTACGCATCCACAAATGGCTACTGAGAGACCTTCAACTTTGCTAAATATATTCATAAAACGAGATAATTTCACTTAATAACATAAATGCCCGACAATTGCAACATATTTGTGATAAGAAACAGCTATTTTCCCCTTTCTATCGTTTACCGTTTTTCCGTAAAAACTCAATATGTGTCAGTACGCATCCACAAATGGCTACTGAGAGACCTTCAACTTTGCTAAATATATTCATAAAACGAGATAATTTCACTTAATAACATAAATGCCCGACAATTGCAACATATTTGTGATAAGAAACAGTTATTTTCTCCTTTCTATCGTTTACGGTTTTTCCGTAAAAACTCAATATGTGTCAGTACGCATCCACATTTGGCTACTGAGAGACCTTCAACTTTGCTAAATATATTCATAAAACGAGATAATTTCACTTAATAACATAAATGCCCGACAATTGCAACATATTTGTGATAAGAAACAAGCATTCGCCCCTTTCTATCGTTTACCCTTTTTCCGTAAAAACTGAATGTATTTGTCAAAAACTAGAATTTTTTTGCAGACATGCGTTCATTGTTTCCGAGTGACATTCAACGATGACATTCACATTTCGCTCAACAATATTTCTTTAATATGAATAATAATAAGTCATTGCTTTGCAAGAAACACTCTGTGTGACCTTTTGTACAAAAAACGTCGCCGCTAGGAGCAATTAAGTAGCGAAATAACCTTAATGGGCTGCTGCTATAATTGCGGCATGACGCATTTCTAAGTTTTCTTTTCGACTGAAAAGTAATTAAGGTTTTATGTCTTCCTCTTTTTGTTCATACAAAGGACGGGTGCAATGCGTCTACTAGCTAATTGCTGGCATACCGGAAAACGAGGACCTAGGACCATAAGGCAGGACACAGGACCCAGGACCCAGGACCCAGGACCAAGGACCCAGGACCCAGGACCCAGGACCCAGGACCCAGGACCCAGGACCCAGGACCCAGGACCCAGGACTCAGGACTCAGGACCCAGGACCCAGGACCCAGGACCCAGGACTCAGGACTCAGGACTCAGGACTCAGGACTCAGGACTCAGGACTCAGGACTCAGGACTCAGGACTCAGGACTCAGGACTCAGGACTCAGGACTCAGGACTCAGGACTCAGGACTCAGGACTCAGGACTCAGGACTCAGGACTCAGGACTCAGGACTCAGGACTCAGGACTCAGGACTCAGGACTCAGGACTCAGGACTCAGGACTCAGGACTCAGGACTCAGGACTCAGGACTCAGGACTCAGGACTCAGGACTCAGGACTCAGGACTCAGGACTCAGGACTCAGGACTCAGGACTCAGGACTCAGGACTCAGGACTCAGGACTCAGGACTCAGGACTCAGGACTCAGGACTCAGGACTCAGGACTCAGGACTCAGGACTCAGGACTCAGGACTCAGGACTCAGGACTCAGGACTCAGGACTCAGGACCCAGTTGATATTTATTAAATGATATTTCGTGTTTTTTAGACACAAATCTTCTGTTATTAGCATGCTGATTTTATTTGATCACTTTGGCAAATGATTTCATCAAATAGCCAGATCTTATCTAAGCAGACTGATGACTTACTTGCGGTTGCACTTCCACAGCTGAACCACAGCAGGCAGCCTCATTTAGTAATTTTAATTTTAGTTTGCATGTGATCAGTTAAATTCTACCAATCACAGTGTGCTCTTTGAGGCTCTTCATTAGTGTCAGAACCTTTAACTCAAAACCTAGGATCTGAGACCCAGCTCATTCAGGGGGCTCCCTTAGGAATTCTAGCAATTTTGATATTTCATGTTGTGCAGACACCAATCTTCTTTTATTTGAATGGTGATTGAATTGAATTTTTTTATTTTGTAAAAACACTAAACCTTGCAGTAGGGTTTCTTAGCTCTGCAACTAACTTTTTATCGTAAAAAATTCCAGTGAGTTTATTAAATTGTCATGAAATTGTATTCCACAATTATCAAAGTTCATTGAGGACTGCCTTTTGAATTAACAACCAAATCATTAGGAGAACTTAGTCTTTTAGAGTATTATTTGGGATGGTAAAACGCTTTCTGTTCCAAAAAAGTTTCTTAAAGACAAATGACGGAGATATATGGCAACTTAAATCAGGGGCTTTGGCAATCTAAAGTTAGCCTATTGTATTCCATTGTATTTGATGATCTCGAGAGAGTCTCTCAGTAGCCATTTGTGGATGCGTACTGACACATAGTGAGTTTTTACGGAAAAACCGTAATCGATAGAAAGGAGAAAATAACTGTTTCTTATCACAAATATGTTGCAATTGTCGGGCATTTATGTTATTAAGTGAAATTATCTCGTTTTATGAATATATTTAGCAAAGTTGAAGGTCTCTCAGTAGCCATTTGTGGATGAGTACTGACTTATATTGAGTTTTTACGGAAAAACGGTAAACGATAGAAAGGGGAAAATAACTGTTTCTTATCACAAATATGTTGCAATTGTCGGGCATTTATGTTATTAAGTGAAATTATCTCGTTTAATGAATATATTTAGCAAAGTTGAAGGTCTCTCAGTAGCCATGTGTGGATACGTACTGACACATATTGAGTTTTTACGGAAAAACGGTAAACGATAGAAAAGGGAAAATAACTGTTTCTTATCACAAATATGTTGCAATTGTCGGGCATTTATGTTATTAAGTGAAATTATCTCGTTTTATGAATATATTTAGCAAAGTTGAAGGTCTCTCAGTAGCCATTTGTGGATGCGTACTGACACATAGTGAGTTTTTACATATTGAGTTTTTAGGGAAAAACCGTAAACGATAGAAAGGGGAAAATAACTGTTTCTTATCACAAATATGTTGCAATTGTCGGGCATTTATGTTATTAAGTGAAATTATCTCGTTTTATGAATATATTTAGCAAAGTCGAAGGTCTCTCAGTAGCCATTTGTGGATGCGTACTGACACATATAGAGTTTTTACGGAAAAACGGTAAACGATAGAAAGGGGAAAATAACTGTTCCTATCACAAATATGTTGCAATTGTCGGGCATTTATGTTATATTTTGAAAATTTATTTAATTCTACTATAAAGTTCGTCTTTTCTTGAATCTTCGTCTGGAATATCGAACCCATGTCTGAATATCGAACCCATGTCTGGACGAATATTCGTCTAGCTTTTTTTTGGTGTCTCTTACAGTGAAAGCATCCCAGCTTTGCAGCTGAGCTCGTCATGGCTTCGTCAGGAAAACGAGGCCACTAATAATGGCGGGAACCGATGGCGGGAACTAGACTTATTACAGTTCGTCCCTAGTTTTCGCTCGCTATTGAGTAGAATTACTCATTGAATTGAATGGAATTGCTCGCTCAAACAGGGACTCATAATCAAACTATCTCAAAATCAGGACAAAAACTCGTTTTCACGTCAAGTTCTTGACGTTACAATCAGATTGCAGCATTCGGAGCTGCTCGGCTGTGATTGGTTCATTTAAATTTCCCGCGAAAATTGTAGGGTTTTCGGTGAAATTTTCGATCATTTTCGAAATTGTCGGTGCCCACAGAGTTTATGGGACAGAGCTTCGCATTGCTTTTTGCCAAAATGGAGGTTGTTATGATCGCAGCTACGGATGGAATAAAGACAAGAATCTGACTGTTGAGGATCTCAAAAGGCACTGTTGTACAGAAGAGGTTTGGAGGGAAAGGATGCATTTGTTTGTTTGCCAACTTGCTGTGGGAAGACTTACAGTTTGACGAATTTAAATTGTGAAACACAGGATTTCTTTTTTGGCCTGAGCAAAACAAAAAAGGAGCTCGAGGTAAGAACTTCGACCCAGCAAAAAGTTAAGAGAAAACTCACACATTCGGTGGAAAAGATACCCAACATTTCTTGAAACATTCCTCTATAAACAGTAGAAGTATTCGTATTTGAAATTCTATGGAAATGATAGTAAATTTGCCAAAGAGGCTTGAACCTTGAAAACGTTTTTTCTTGCAAAGTGCCGATCAATTTATCTTTCCTTCTAAAGTTTAAAATCGCAGACAACAGTTCAATCTTACGAAACAAATGTGTCATAGCCTAAGAGTTTTGTGGATGACTGTATATTTTTTAGGAGAATTATTTATAGTTTTGAGAAGCCTTTGTGAGTGTTTTTCTCTACGTTTTGATAATAATTTGCGTTCGTTTCTTGAGCTTTCCCGACCGAAGAACATTCTAGAAAGAATTCCAAAGTTCCCCTGGAGATAACGCTAGAAAACTCGCATATTTTAAGATAAAGAATAACCGAAACTTCACGAAACGTTTATGCTTTGTTGACCATAGTATTAGCAGCCGAAATACTGTTTTAGTGATTGAAATTATTGCAAAATAGCGCAGGTTTTTGCGTGAAACAGTTTCACGATAGGTTGCAGAAGGCTTCAGCAAAAAGTTTCTGAAATATACCTTGGGTTACTTTGGCAATCAAAACAATCATGATTGTATTGTTTTAGATTTATCATTGTTTCATTTGAAAGAAATTAGATCCCGCTGGCTGGCTGAATTTGACGAAATCTTTATTGTTTTGATTGTCCAAAGGAACGCAAGTTTGTCTGGTTCATTCATTCCGAAAAAGTTTGAAAGCGTGGAAAAGTCACATGACCTCCATCACAGCTAGGTAGTCTCCCTGCGGCACGACCGATCAATCGAATCCATCAATCAATCAATCGACCGACCAAGTTTCGGTCGAATTCTCGTACAGTAGTTTTGTCCTCGTTTTCACATAGCTTTTTTATGAGTCGTATATTGAGCGAAAAGGCTAAAGTCAACATTATAAAAAACAAGCGAAATTTACGACGAATTGTAATCAGTCTAGTCGGGAACCAGGGAGCGCCGAAGGCGCGGGAGGGGAAACGGCCATTCAATTGATTTCGGATGTTTGATGCGGAATTGGAAAACGAGGCTCTAGGTAATGGCGACTTTCAAGAGTCAGGCTAGTGCCAGAGGCAATCGACTTTTTGCAGCTACTGCTGTTTTTACAATCGAAAAGAGCACGATGGTTTGTTGTTCTCAAACTCGAAGAGGTGTAGCTTTAGATAAAGAAGTTGTTTGAGCTATTTACATTAAAGGAACAGAAGAATCGAGGGATACTTACTGCTGAAGATTCGAGTTGTGGACCTGTTTATCCGGATCGCTGGGCCTAAGTTTAAGACTGAGTGAGACCTTTGCGGAGACATTTTCATGTTCAAATGAAATGACAAAATCCTCAAAATGATAAAGACACGAATTTTAACACAAAGAGATCCACTACTGGTTTCAGTGAAAAGCAGCATTCAACCTAAATAATAGCACTTTTGATCACAATGACAAGAGTATGAGAAACAGATCTATTTGCCTGAACAAGTCGGGAGCAAAAGGACAGAGCAATTGCAAGGAACACATAAAGCATTAATTGTACTGATGATACGATAACCCTGATATTTGAAACATTGCTAA
The DNA here is from genome assembly GCA_039566865.1 of Aurelia coerulea. Taxonomy (NCBI): domain Eukaryota; kingdom Metazoa; phylum Cnidaria; class Scyphozoa; order Semaeostomeae; family Ulmaridae; genus Aurelia; species Aurelia coerulea. The sequence continues at coordinate 20,148,523 of CM076945.1, forward strand.
GAGATTTGTAGATGTGTTTAATTTTCAGCAGAAAATAAGAACAAGACCAAATGAAAAATTTGAATCAAGGCAGGGCCTCTTTTAGCATAGAAATTAGGTAGGAAATTGCCCCATCATCATGGTCCCTTATTTTTATCTGTTAGTGTTTTACCATTCTAAAATTTGTCTATTCTAATCAAGGGAACAACTGATTGTGACTTGAGCATTATGACAAGAGGCTGCAGACTTGATTAGGTCTGTCCTGCATTTGCAATGCTAGTACATGTTATTCAGAAACCCCAATATCATGTTCACCTTGATACAAACTGATCAAAGAAATGCCTTCATGACAAGAAACTTATTGTTGAACCAATTGTTTTAACGAAACAAGCTGAGGTGGATGGATGTGCTGTTAGATATCATAAACTTGATGGTTGTATCCATTTCTTCTGAAAATTCAACACCTGGTTCTCTGACACTGCTACAGATAATTTTCCTTCACATGGAGAACATCAGTTGGGAAGAAAAGGTGTCCTGTTACCTCAAAGACATAAACTGTACTGCAGGCCTTACTGGGAATGGCGTGCGATCGCTCTCGCACGCCTTGGCGCACGCCTCCCTTTTCCTAGATGTGCGATTTGTCACACGCCTCGATCTGGTAAAAGTAAAGTTTCTTACTGTGTGAGTCCATGATTCACCGGAAACCTTTTCAATTCAAATAATTTGTCCTTCAATAATCGACTATTTCATCTTGAAAATGTTGAGTGGTTTCCGTTGTTTGAAATTCGTGTATTCAATTGAGTTCATTATCAGGTCATTAGAAAGTACTTAAATGTCAGAATTCGATATGGAAAATCAACAACGATCAAATTCTTTGATGAGGTCACGATATGTAGCCATAGAACTAGAAGATGTAACTGAGGCACGTTTAATAGTTGTGTGTTGACTCTTGTTTTTGGACGGTTTTGAGAAAATGGCATCGTTCGCAAAGAAAAAGAAAGGGTCAATGAAGGAATTGAGCACTTTTTGAAATGGGGCAAAGAGGGTATTATCGGTCACAAAATTGAGACCTTTGAGTCAAAGCAGTATGTGACAAAGGTATGGTGCAAATTGTGTGCCAAGTATCGAGAAGAAATCGTCAACCATCCAACGTGTAAAGGAGCTGCTGTCATCGCCGTAAAAGCATTTGCCGATGGAACTGAAGTCGTTACAAAGCACCAAGTAAGTTCAATTTCAAACACATCAATCCACGATAGCAATACATGTATTTTTTATAGGAAACTAAGGTCCGGGGGGCTGGTAGCCAGTTTCTTACATTTTTCAGCCATTTTGCTACCACAAGCTCTTACGTGTTACTTATATTTGTAATGCCGCCAAGAGGGCTCTGGAATTACTTAGTAAGATCTTAAAACAAGTAAATATAATTTGCACTGACAATAATGGTGTGAAAACATTTGTGAGTGCGATGCGCTGGGAAAATTGAAACTGCAAATTAGAAAAGTTTCGTAGCTTTTTAAATTCAGGTAGGGTTGTTTCTTAACTTTCGAAAAATTGAGCTAACTGTTTCTTATAAAAAAATACGCGTAGTGACAAAACTGTTTTGTTAACCACGATAAAGTTTGGGTCATAGCGCCCAATCAGATGTTGCGACGAAAGTCTGTATCTATCTAACATTCACAAAGATTTGGGAATGACGATACAATGCACTGATTGTTAAGCCTCGATCAATCGATTTCTCACAATACTTGATATCTCAAAAATTTAGCATTCCTCTAAACATTAAATATTTCAAAAATTTGATGTACCCGAAGAGATTTGCTAGGCCTACAGCAAGATTTATTAATCTGCTCTGATGTACACACCTTGAGAGTATTTACCCATTGATCTGTTGATGACTTCTGTGGCATGATAACTTTCTTTGATTAATATTCACATAAAGTTGGAAAGCACAGCTGAGAAAAGGATGTCTTAACTTCTTGACTTCTACTTAACTGATGGAATGACAACAAAGACTTAATATATTACAAATTCAAGGAAATAAAATGTTATGAAAACAGTACCAGGAAAGGCCCCGTAAAGGAGAGCAGTCACTCCTTTTCGTTACCTACCGATCCAAAAATGAGACTTTTAGATATCTTGTAAAGCCTCCTGACGAAAATGAAGCAGCATTAGCAAATTCTAATTAGTTACATTAAATTGTGTTTAATGTTGAAATGCTATGCAAATCTTATTTTAGGTGGATCGTCATCTTACCGGCGAAGCCCATAAAATTGCATTAATGTTGGATAATCGCCAACCAGCCGACGAAAGACTGGACACGACCAGAAGACCAGTTCAGCCAGACATACGACAGAAACTGAATGAATCCAGCCGAGATTCCTTTTTGAAGCTAATGAGAACGGCCTACGAAATGGTACTAACACCGTCCATGCCCCACAAACATTTTGAGGTGCTCGTTAAATGCCAGCGTGCAAATGGTATACGGCTTGTCCAAGGCAAAGATAACAGTAATGCCGCTCGAGAATATGTACATTACATATCAGAAGCAATCAAAGAAAAAGTTGCAGCAATAATTGCTGGCAGCCATTTCATCTCAATTTTATCGGATGGATCCCAAGACAAATGACAAGAAGGAACTCGTCCTCGTGAGAGCAGAGCGAAATGGAATTCCAGTTTACTTTGTCGTTTCACTGCTAGAAATGGCCGATCTCGGGGGAACAAATGCCAACTCCATCAAAGCTGCTATCGATGGAATCTTTAAAAAAACAGGCGAAAATGATGAGCACACAGTGAATGGCCCTGTCCCTCTGTCTGACTACAGAACAAAAGTCGTAAGTGCAACTGCGGATGGTGCAAATGTCAACATGGGGGTATATTCTGGAGTTTTAACTCAAATGAAGAGAGAGAGAGAATGGCTGGTGACAATTCACTGTGTCAACCATAGACTTGAACTTGCCCTCAAAGATGCAGTAAAACGAGTTGCAGAATTTGATGAGGTTGATAGGTTCTACTTAAACGTGTGGACCCTACTAAGAAACTCTGGAAAACTGAAATCAGAGATAAAGAAAGCATCACAAAGCCTAAATATTACGCATTATTCGATGCCCAAGATCCATGGTACGCGCTTCTTAAGTCACAGAAGAAGAGGCCTGTCAAAGCTCCTTCACAACTGGCCAGCAATCATTGCAGCATTTGAAAATGCTTTGGCTACAAACCAAGGATACCGTCCTGAGACACGATCAAAACTGATAGGTTTCTTGAAGAAATTGAAAAGTCACCCTTTCCTCTGTCAAGTTTCTGCCTATTTGGATGTCCTTGAGACTATGAGTCCTCTCTCTCTGGTCTTTGAAAAGGCTGGCTTAATGGCATTCGAAATCCCTCCTGCAATCGAAAAAACAATTGCTGCCATGGGAGAGATTTCTGATGTCACTGATGCTACTGATACGTCCTTGAGCACATTTCTTTCCAAGTTTCGCGTGGACAACAACATTGTCAAAGACGAATATCCTAAAGCTGGGCATGAGCGACGCCAGCCAGCTAACCGGGAGTACCTTGACGTTGAGATGGAGATGACAAACGTTGATGTCAGTTCATTTGAAAGAGCAATCAAAATTCAAGGAAAGGCTGCCGACATCATATGCCCCTTGATTCGAAACCGTTTTTCGTCGTATGACCAAGAAGTCTTTAAGGCAACAGCCTGGCTAGACCCCAAAATTTGGGATCACAGCGACAAAGCTTTCGGCAAAGTGGAGATCAACCAGCTCTGTGATATGTTCAACGAGCCACTGTTAGCTGCTGGTTTTGAAAGAAAAAGAGTTTTTCAGGAATGGCGCTCATTGAAGATTACCCAAAAGTCTTTCTATGCTAACATGGAATCACGTCAGCTGTGGCAGAAAATCTTAAGTTGCAGACGCAACGAATTTCCAAATTTGTCTCTACTGGTTGAACTTGCTCTCTGCATTTCAGCCTCCAATTCCACAGTAGAACGAGCCTTAAGTATCCTGACCTTAATCCTGTCCGATCATCGCTTAAGTATGTCTCATAACATGATGAAACGTTGCATCATGATTTCTGCAAATGATCCCAACTGGTCTAAGAGCGAAAGAGAGCAATTGGTTGAAAGGGCAGTGGATCTCTACATGGAGAAACGCAGAACGGCTGTTTTTGCCAATCCAGGGAATAACGAAGCAGGAACATCAACAAAAGAAGTGCCTGAGCGTGAAATCCCAGAAAATGCAAGCAGCGAAACATCCGCAGACACATCAGGAGAGGAAAGCAGATCAGAAAGCTCTGATGACAATCTTGAATTTGCTGTTTTTGACATTTAAAAAGCCTGCCCACGCTTTTCTAGGAACCTTGCCAGACGATTCTTGCTAGTTTGTTCACGAGTTTCTTATATTTAACGCCCTTAATAAAATTTCTTGATTTTACAGTTATTCACCTAGATTCTTACAAGCGATTGTTTTACAATAATGTAAAATGTAACGTTGATACGCAAATTTCTTAACTACAATAACTGTACTTATTGTTTCTTGTTACATATTTGGTTCTGTTTAGAAAAAGATGTCAAATTCATAAACTGGTATGTTTACAGGTTTCTTTCTCCTTCAAAGGAGATCCAGGAAGCTATTTTGGTCATTGATTTTACTAGATTTTCAACTGCACACCATCGCACGCCTGAAATGCTCAAGGCGTGCGATTTACCACACACCTTCCAAAATTTTCCCAGTAAGGCCTGGTACTGGGATTAATTCTACTCAAGAATAAGGGTTCAAAGATATATTTGCAATCCTTTGAATTTAGCTTTGAAAAGTTTCCTAACACTTTTTAAAAATAATAAGAGTTTCTTAAATTTGCAGCCATCCAAGTGCAGCTTCTTATAAACCAGTTTCTCATATAATAAAAATGAGTCTATTTTTGCAAGAAATTTTTTATTAGGCCACAGTGCTATTAAAAACTATAAATTTGTAGGAAAATTTCATCATTTTGCAACTAACAGTTTCTAAATTGATTCTTACTATTTGGAGCAAAAGTTATGGTGTAGTTTCTGTAACTGCTGAGATGCGTTTCTCACCATACTGTATGAATTTTTGTTCCTTTTTACATGTGAATTTTCATTGTTGTAAGTAGTGTGCCTTAGATGAAATAAAGACAGACAAGATTACAGTTTATATGCTTGCAACCACTGCACGAGTCCAATCCATTTGATGTGTTTCTGTAAGACCACAATTCTATTCAAATATTAAAGTGCACCTAAACCCAAAATGTTTTATTCTTGATTATGATAGAGGGCGTTGAGCTGAGTTGAGAACCGAAAAAGGAGAATTTTGAAAATTGACACACGGTTGCAAAAGGACTTTGTAAGCACAAACTTATTTTATATCTCAGCAAGTTGGTTGGGCTTTCTGCAAGATAGTTTCATTTGCTCAAAGTTCATAAATTTAAAGCACATATGTCACATTAGCGATTGGTTAATACAACAAACAAATTTGACGTGGAACTCCATTGTTTCGAGACTTTCTGTTTCATGAATCTTTATTGCAATGAAAATTCAGCCTCGATCCTGTGCTTTGTAATAAACAATAGAGGGAATTGTATTGCATTAACCAATCAGCTTCATGACATATGCTCTTTAAATTGAAGAAAGAACAAATAAAACCAAATCTTTTCTTTCTGTCATAATTCATCATATGATCATGAACTCATTATTTTAATATCATCAATGTTTCATCATCATCTGTTTCTTCCAGCAATTCTTCTGTCTCTCCCACAACATCTTCCTCTGAATCCTGTAAATAAGGATTGATAAGTAATTTTAAACCCCATGTGGGAATTAAATCTTAAGATTGGTCAGCATTATTCAAAGCTCAAATCTTGTTTCTCAGATGCTAACAAGGTTTTAATGTACATTTCTGAGGGCTGGCAAATTTTCTTATATGGTAATGCTTTTCCCATACTGATGATCCTTTCCAATTTCCCCTCTCTAAAATGTCTTTTGTTGTTATACCCCTCTGAGAAACTTTGGAGAAACTTGCAGCTCACAATGAATGTGATTTAAATGATTCTGTATCAATGCCAGCTTTACTCAAGAGAGATATTATCCATCTGGTCAAAGAAGACTTTGAAATAGGCTTATGTGATTGGTTTACACTTTACACTGAGCCAAAAATGGTCCTGATCTTCCCCAGATAGCTTTTCTCTCCAGGACTTTGTCATTTTAATGTATGAATCTATGGACGTGACAGGACAAAGGGCTTTGTCCTGTGGAAATGCACAAAATATAACTGGTGGGTTGGTTTTGCCTTGTTTTGAATGTTTGGCATTACGTGAGGAGGGTTGATTTGATATGAATCATTACTTTTACGTGTATTAGAAATTTTAAAATCATGAAGTTCAGATCCTCTGCAAAATGCAGTCAGTCCAAGGAGGGTATCACTTTCTGTGAGAGCTGCATAGGTGATAAGTTGTTGTTCTCTGACAAACTGCCTTTTATCATTGGTGTAGCCAGGGTCCTGTCTTTGGGGGGGGCAACAGCGAGCAAAGCGAGCAAAAATGGGTTTCTGGGGGGCTTGCTCCCAGGAAAATTTTTCAGAAAAACAGCAAGCAGAAAATTTTTGCTATCCTTGCTGTCCACACCATATCCCACATAAATGAATATTTTGGTAAGGGAGGTCTTTCCTTTGAAATACCTTTCAAGAGAGTTCTGACTTGGAGTAGTAACGTATTTTCACTGGATTACGCACCCCTGCTACCAAAACCGACTAAGATATGGAGAGCGCGCCAGAGATGCTGTTTTCGGTAGCAAGGTTGCTGATAACCAGCGAACCGTCACTGCGGGAGGAGGGATGGGTCGATTTTTCGCTTTGTCGCCGAGATTGTTGCTTGGAATGCGCTAGGCGTGGTCCAACTCATGCTTAAATACGATGAATCCCCTTGGGGCCTTAAATTCACGCGCAGAGGGCTACGTGAAGCACGATTAGCCACTTGGGACTTAGCCCTTTTGTTATTCGGAGTTTGTAATCCAGTGAAAATAGTAACGTATTTTCACTGGATTACGCACCCCTGCTACCAAAACCGACTAAGATATGGAGAGCGCACCATCAATTGCTGTTTTTACCGGGCACACAAAGTGAAACTGTGATCTTTGTATACAATCAATAAGTATCCTGATGATAAATACGTTGATCCTAGCATATACTATCCATAACTCAAGAGTAGGTTTAGGAGTAGGTCACCAATATATACCAGGGCCCGAATGTTTAAAACTGATATAAGGCTAATACCAGATTGGAACAATACAAATGACTTCCGAATCATGCCTTTAATCCAAGATTAGCGCCAATCGTTGTTTGAACAACCCGGCCCAGGAGACAATATTCCATCTGGCATTGTATTTTATTTTTTAATTTTTTTTTTGCACAATACAATCTGTTGTTAAATATGTGCTCCAAGGAAAGAGTTGTTTGCAGCCGCAAAAGGCAGTTTCTCTCTAAAATTCTGTCCAGCCTCTTCCGCTGCAGTAGAAGAATTGGTGACGTTCAGCTTTTGACTTAGATTGAAGAGGTAATTTTTGTTAAGTGGGATATTTTTTCCACCCTAGTTGTTCCAAAAGTGTCATAGATATTGAAATCGACAATAACATCATCACTACATTGATAGATCTCCTTGGAGAAGGTAATTAACGATTTGTGGAAGGCTATTGTTCTCTGTTCCGCGATTAGTAACAATTTTTATCCAACCAAATAGTCATGTGATTCAAGAGAAGAGCTTTGTTTCTGAGAATGAGAACTCTTCCCCAGCCCATGTTAGATGCATCTGTAGAGATTTTAATGTTGAAAACTTTTTTTTCCATTTTACAGTTCGGGACTTTTTGTTTTTTGTTTGTTTTTTGTTTAGCATTTGCCGAAGCTTGCATTATTTGTTTGGTGTAGAGCCTCACTGCTAGTACTGCAAGAGTAAATAATGTTGCTTTTCCTGTAAAGGACTGAAGTGTATGAAGGCAGATGTACTTTGAACTCAAGATAGACTCTCGAAACAACGCAAGAGCTGCTTTTTGTCTTGAGAATGCATGTTTCACGGAGATTAGCCCCAACAACAAAAATACGTCGCTGTGGTTACAGGATAGACTCTGCAAGGCCTATAAAGTAGACACATGAAACTAATGTTAACGCTGTGATGATAAAAAGGGGCTGATTCAGTAACTTCTAAATTTGATCATGACTCCGTTAGATTCCTTGGTGACTGCAACTGGCCAATGTGCCTATCGTCGATGTACTGCGTCAAAGGTACTCCCTGCGATCAAATGAAATGAGAAAACTCACAGTTTTTCCAGCCATTCATCCAGTTTCTTGGTTACACTTCCAAGTGCACCGACAATCACAGGTACTACTATCACACTTCTCATGTTCCAAATCCTCTTGATTTCCCTTTTCAAATCTTGATATTTATCCACTTTCTCTTTTTCCTTGTTATTATTATTATTATTATTATTATTATTATTATTCCTGTTATTATCATTACTATTATTATTACTATTATCAGTACTAATACTATATATTACTAATATTACTATTACTATTACTATTACTATTACTATTACTATTACTATTACTATTACTATTACTATTACTATTACTATTACTATTACTATTACTATTACTATTACTATTACTAAGTACTTATATTACTAATATTACTATTACTACGATTACTATTACTACTACTACTGTATTACTATTATCATTATTATTATCATTATTATCATATTTATCGTTATTATCATTTCTATCATAATTATTATTATTTTTGATTATTTTTAATCGGACACTGTATATCATAGAACTTACTGTGGGATTTGAATCGAACTCGAATGAGAATGCTTTACGGAAAAAGCACAAATATTCAGAACTCGTTGAAAACTCTTTCGCGAAAATACGATGCTGTTAGATTTGGCAATGTATCCATGGGTTCTTTGGGAATGTTTGAAACCAGTTGTGATACTTTTCAATGTTGAACAAACTCAGAACGATCCAGGGCTAAAAGGATTATGTGCTAAAAAGTATAACAAACATTACGATTCGTTGCACGTATTACATATTTTGTATACGAAACAAGCCATGGAATAACCCAGCTCACCTCGAACTCTGAAGAATTACAGAATCTTAATTAAACTCTTTTGTTATTCGGAGTTTGTAATCCAGTGAAAATAGTAACGTATTTTCACTGGATTACGCACCCCTGCTACCAAAACCGACTAAGATATGGAGAGCGCACCATCAATTGCTGTTTTTACCGGGCACACAAAGTGAAACTGTGATCTTTGTATACAATCAATAAGTATCCTGATGATAAATACGTTGATCCTAGCATATACTATCCATAACTCAAGAGTAGGTTTAGGAGTAGGTCACCAATATATACCAGGGCCCGAATGTTTAAAACTGATATAAGGCTAATACCAGATTGGAACAATACAAATGACTTCCGAATCATGCCTTTAATCCAAGATTAGCGCCAATCGTTGTTTGAACAACCCGGCCCAGGAGACAATATTCCATCTGGCATTGTATTTTATTTTTTAATTTTTTTTTTGCACAATACAATCTGTTGTTAAATATGTGCTCCAAGGAAAGAGTTGTTTGCAGCCGCAAAAGGCAGTTTCTCTCTAAAATTCTGTCCAGCCTCTTCCGCTGCAGTAGAAGAATTGGTGACGTTCAGCTTTTGACTTAGATTGAAGAGGTAATTTTTGTTAAGTGGGATATTTTTTCCACCCTAGTTGTTCCAAAAGTGTCATAGATATTGAAATCGACAATAACATCATCACTACATTGATAGATCTCCTTGGAGAAGGTAATTAACGATTTGTGGAAGGCTATTGTTCTCTGTTCCGCGATTAGTAACAATTTTTATCCAACCAAATAGTCATGTGATTCAAGAGAAGAGCTTTGTTTCTGAGAATGAGAACTCTTCCCCAGCCCATGTTAGATGCATCTGTAGAGATTTTAATGTTGAAAACTTTTTTTTCCATTTTACAGTTCGGGACTTTTTGTTTTTTGTTTGTTTTTTGTTTAGCATTTGCCGAAGCTTGCATTATTTGTTTGGTGTAGAGTCTCACTGCTAGTACTGCAAGAGTAAATAATGTTGCTTTTCCTGTAAAGGACTGAAGTGTATGAAGGCAGATGTACTTTGAACTCAAGATAGACTCTCGAAACAACGCAAGAGCTGCTTTTTGTCTTGAGAATGCATGTTTCACGGAGATTAGCCCCAACAACAAAAATACGTCGCTGTGGTTACAGGATAGACTCTGCAAGGCCTATAAAGTAGACACATGAAACTAATGTTAACGCTGTGATGATAAAAAGGGGCTGATTCAGTAACTTCTAAATTTGATCATGACTCCGTTAGATTCCTTGGTGACTGCAACTGGCCAATGTGCCTATCGTCGATGTACTGCGTCAAAGGTACTCCCTGCGATCAAATGAAATGAGAAAACTCACAGTTTTTCCAGCCATTCATCCAGTTTCTTGGTTACACTTCCAAGTGCACCGACAATCACAGGTACTACTATCACACTTCTCATGTTCCAAATCCTCTTGATTTCCCTTTTCAAATCTTGATATTTATCCACTTTCTCTTTTTCCTTGTTATTATTATTATTATTATTATTATTATTATTATTCCTGTTATTATCATTACTATTATTATTACTATTATCAGTACTAATACTATATATTACTAATATTACTATTACTATTACTATTACTATTACTATTACTATTACTATTACTATTACTATTACTATTACTATTACTATTACTATTACTATTACTATTACTATTACTATTACTAAGTACTTATATTACTAATATTACTATTACTACAATTACTATTACTACTACTACTGAATTACTATTATCATTATTATTATCATTATTATCATATTTATCGTTATTATCATTTCTATCATAATTATTATTATTTTTGATTATTTTTAATCGGACACTGTATATCATAGAACTTACTGTGGGATTTGAATCGAACTCGAATGAGAATGCTTTACGGAAAAAGCACAAATATTCAGAACTCGTTGAAAACTCTTTCGCGAAAATACGATGCTGTTAGATTTGGCAATGTATCCATGGGTTCTTTGGGAATGTTTGAAACCAGTTGTGATACTTTTCAATGTTGAACAAACTCAGAACGATCCAGGGCTAAAAGGATTATGTGCTAAAAAGTATAACAAACATTACGATTCGTTGCACGTATTACATATTTTGTATACGAAACAAGCCATGGAATAACCCAGCTCACCTCGAACTCTGAAGAATTACAGAATCTTAATTAAACTCCTGAGTGCTAGCAGTAATATCTTTGCGTTGACAAAGAGAGAAGAATGACCGGCTCTTTTATACTTAATTTGTGTATTGTAAATTTTGCTATATCTTTTTATCTTTTAACAATATTTTCAAACCAGTATAAATGTAAATATTTTGATTTTTAAAATGAAAGAAGTTCCCATCATTAATATCTCTATAGTAGGCGTTAAAAGTTGTAGCTAAATTGCAGCTAATTGATGCCTACTAAAACTAGAATAAAATTTGTCTTAAGTACAAAGTAAAATAGATCTAATTAATACGTTAAGCTGTAATTAAAACAGCACATCTAGTAATTGTACCAAAAACACACACTGGCACTTATCGCCACAGCTTCTTGCAGTTATTTTAAAACCACTCTGAAAGGATAGGGTGTCGTTTTCTAAACGATTGATTATATTTTCATGATTGCATGATATGATTTCATGATATAATTTTGTGATTAATAAATTAGGATTCAAGCAGTCAAAGGCTTTGGAAAGGTCCATAACTACGGTCTCAGCAGTGTTTCCACTGCCCAATGCCTCTCTGCAGTTTGCAATAATTTCCTTCATGCGGTTTTTCAGTTATCTAATTGATTGAAAAGATCTCCAACCATAAAATTAATCAGGATTTCGAAAAGCCAATTCTAGTAAGGAGTATTTTTGAAAACCGTCTTTTATATCTTATATCAGGTAGAGAAAATTCTGAAAGATTGAGCAAGAGAGTAACCCCTTATAGTCACACCAAAATATTTCTCTTCGAGAACATTCCATGCTGTTCAGTTCTTCCATGATTGTATCGAAAGATGGGTTTTTTGGTGAAGACTAAAAAAGAGATTAGGAACTTAGAAAAACTTTTTTGTAAAACCTTTTTGGGGGTACCCTCCAGCTCAGCCATTCATAACTATCGCACGAGGCCATGTATTAGATCTTTAGTAAGATCCCCAAAAGGCTGAGATGGAGCGTGTGGACAAGAGTTTTTGTGGAAGACGTTGACGGAAAAGAGCCTCCAGCTTCGTCTGCCAAATTTGAAGGCAACGAATAGAGATATAACAGCAGTTGTATGCAACAAAGGAAAGCATGTATTTAAACGCAAGAAATAGTTGAAATTTTAATATCATAACTAATTTTTTGTTATTTTGTCCGTTTTTTCTGCCTCCCTGTGTAGGGGGAACGGCCACCTTCTAAAACACTGTCTTTTTATATTTAATTTTCTAAATTCATTTTTAGGCCGTAAGCGAATGATTAAGCTTTAACGGCAAAAGAGCATAACAAACAAACCCATAATCTGTCTTTAGGCCGTAAGCGAATGACTAAGCTTCAACGGCAAAAGGGGATAGAAATAACCTAATCTAGTTTTAGACCGTAAGCGAATGATTAAGCTTCAACGGCAAAAGAGAATAAAAGTAACCTAATCTGTTTTCAGGCCGTAAGCGATTGATTAAGACGAATGCTTCAACGGCAAAAGAGAATAAAAGTAACCTAATCTGTTTTCAGGCCGTAGGCGAATGATTAAGCTTCAAAGGCAAAAGAGAATAAAAGTAACCTAATCAATTTTTAGGCCGTAAGCGAATGACAACGGCAAAAGAGAATAAAAACAAACCCATAATCTGTCTTTAGGCCGTAAGCGAATGACTAAGCTTCAACGGCAAAAGAGAATAAAAGTAACCTAATCTAGTTTTAGACCGTAAGCGAATGATTAAGCTTCAACGGCAAAAGAGAATAAAAGTAACCTAATCAATGTTTAGGCCGTAAGCGAATGATTAAGCTTCAACGGCAAAAAGAGAATAAAAGTAACCTAATCAATTTTTAGGCCGTAAGCGAATGATTAAGCTTCAACGCCAAAAGAGAATAAAAGTAACCTAATCAATTTTTAGGCCGTAAGCGAATGATAAAGCTTCAACGGCAAAAAGAGAATAAAAGTAACCTAATCAATTTTTAGGCCGTAAGCGAATGATCAAGCTTCAACGGCAAAAGAGAATAAAAGTAGCCTAATCAATGTTTAGGCCGTAAGCGAATGATTAAGCTTCAACGGCAAAAGAGAATAAAAACAAACCCATAATCTGTCTTTAGGCCGTAAGCGAATGACTAAGCTTCAACGGCAAAAGGGGATAAAAATAACCTAATCTAGTTTTAGACCGTAAGCGAATGATTAAGCTTCAACGGCAAAAGAGAATAAAAGTAACCTAATCATTTTTTAGGCCGTAAGCGAATGATTAAGCTTCAACGGCAAAAAGAGAATAAAAGTAACCTAATCAATTTTTAGGCCGTAAGCGAATGATCAAGCTTCAACGGCAAAAGAGAATAAAAGTAACCTAATCAATGTTTAGGCAGTAAGCGAATGATCAAGCTTCAACGGCAAAAGAGAATAAAAGTAACCTAATCAATTTTTAGGCCGTAAGCGAATAATTAAGCTTTAACGGCAAAAGAGAATAAAAGTAACCTAATAAATTTTTAGGCCGTAAGCGAATGATTAAGCTTCAACGGCAAAAAGAGAATAAAAGTAACCTAATCATTTTTTAGACCGTAAGCGAATGATTAAGCTTCAACGGCAAAAAGAGAATAAAAGTAACCTAATCAATTTTTAGGCCGTAAGCGAATGATTAAGCTTCAACGGCAAAAGAGAATAAAAGTAACCTAATCAACTTTTAGGTCGTAAGTGAATGATCAAGCTTCAACGGAAAAAGAGAATAAACGTAACCTAATCAATTTTTAGGCCGTAAGCGAATGATTAAGCTTCAACGGCAAAAGAGTATAAAAGTAACCTAATCAATTTTTAGGCCGTAAGCGAATGATCAAGCTTCAACGGCAAAAGAGAATAAAAGTAACCTAATCAATTTTTAGGCCGTAAGCGAATGATTAAGCTTCAACGGCAAAAAGAGAATAAAAGTAACCTAATCATTTTTTAGACCGTAAGCGAATGATTAAGCTTCAACGGCAAAAAGAGAATAAAAGTAACCTAATCAATTTTTAGGCAGTAAGCGAATGATTAAGCTTCAACGGCAAAAGAGAATAAAAGTAACCTAATCAAGTTTTAGGAGAGGCGTAAAAATACTTGGAAAATTACTTGGAAATCAAAACAAGCCCCAAAAGATTATTTTACAAGTCATACGACCTTGAAATTGACACTTTCAAATTTATTTTTTAATCCCAACTTGTGAAGGAGCCCACAAAGGTCAAGTGGCTTTTTATTGCTTATAGAAACAGGGTGTCTCTAGCCTATCTAACATTTTGCAAAACATGTTCTGACAAGGGGACTCCATCTCTTTGCTGTAAGAACCAAAGTGCGTTTTTTTACTCTTCACATACCCCTTCACTGTTCAGCTCAGCTCTCCAAGGGGGCGAAATTTTATAGGAATGTTTCGGCGGGAAAGTTTTTGGCGGGAAAATCTTAGTTCTTGTGCCGGCTAAATTTTGGCCTAATGTTGTAGGCTGAAGTATGCCTGTGTTTACGAGAAAAGTTCGCGAGATGCCTGGAGGATTTTCACAGAAATGTGGGAATCCCTTTCCCTTACATGAAGTATGAATAAAGAATGATACAGAAACGGAGATTGCTAACATCAACTCTAATGGCCTCAAAAGCAACTGAACGCATTCAAAAAATTGGCAAAAGATGGTCAAACTTCAACGAGAGCAAGGACCAAGTTGGTTGATCCGGTTTGTAAAATTTCGTCGTGATCACCATAATGGCTTGTTTGATTAAAATCGTTGATCACAGCACACTATGAGCGGTTACACAAATGTTTTGGCCAGTTTCTTAAATTTTAGGCCATTTTACTCGAAAAGTTTGTGACTAGTCTCTTTGTGTCTTGGGAGTACCTTATGATGAAGTTCAAAAGCAAGTATTAACAAAAATTGCACTAAAAATATTCAGAAACATTTCGGTACTGCACAGTACCAAAATTTTTTCAGATGACCTAGGAAAATTGTAACTTCAAATTAAAATCGTTCGTAGCTTTTTGAATTGGAGTGTGTAGTTTGGTTTCATAATGTTTGAAAAAACAAACATATTCTGCAGATTCTCACAAGCAGTTTCTTGCATTAAAACGATACGCGTATACCCTTTAGATATTCTAGTTGTAAATTTTAGTTCAACCTTTTTTTATACAAATTTCGTTGCGAATGTGGCCCTTGGAATGCAAAATCTCATTTTTTCCCACGATTGCAATTGAGTCAAATTAGTTCAACAACTTTGATTCAACAAAATATAATTCTTATTGCGTCCTCCACTCTGCTGATTTGGTGTACTTTTAACTGCGATTTTAAAATTGTTTACCATGAATGGGACAGTTTTGCCAACTATAACGAAAAAACTTTCATCAAAGTAAATGTAAAACTTACCCGTCCTTGTTTCTGTACATTAGACTGCATGTCTGTTGTAGCTATAGCTCTCAAGGCTTTCTAAACTTTAAGAATACTACCTTGCATCTCACAGAAAATGTGAAAAACCCGGATATTATGTGATGAGTCCTGCTAGTGAATCTTTCATGGTTGTGGCCACTCATTTCACACAGATTCAGAATGCATTTTGCCAGCAATCAGCGAGTGCCCTATTTGTTGCGAATTCTTGAGTGGGAGATGGTAACAATGGTGATGAAGGCAAACTCGTCAATTTTTAATGTGGCTTCCAACTCACTAGAGACGATGATATCTTGATAGGACAACGAGATGACGATAACGATGGAACAGTGCCAGATGAATTCGTTGGGTTGGAGGCAACAGACGATCAAAGGGCGCTGATGCTGGAGGACAGAATCTTGAGATGGTGCCAATCTGATATGCCAGAGCAATGGTTGTAAGAATTGCCCATCTTAGTTCAGTTAAAGTTTAGCTTCGATAGTTTATCTTTATGTAACGTTGTTTTTGCAAAACGCTTGCCATTTCAGTTCGTCGCAAGTGTCCAACTGATATGGTTCTGGTTCTATGACCCTTAACATAAAATAGCAACACGCCCCCTTCCTGGAAATCTACACTTTTGATAGACGAAGCAGTCAACCCCTTTGACATGACTTTAACTCATTAGGACTATAGATCTATTTTTATTTGTCAATTTCAAAGTGGAATGACTTGTAAAATAATCTTTTTGGGCATGTTTTAATTCCACGTAATTTTCCTGCAAATTAATTGAACAAGTAATGGCGAGGGTATGGTCTGAAACCGTGCGATTTTTTCGTTTGTTTCAACACCTTCTTACTCTTGATTAAGGCCGAATATCGGGAAAATGCACATTGGAAGTGTGCATCAGAATTCATATTTAAGAAATTCGTTGTTATTGTTTGAAAATATTCGAAAACCGCAAATCCGTGGAACAAAAACAAAGATAGGTTTTAGCCCTTTTTCGGAGGTTTGTTTGTTTACAGCGGGCCGCCATCTTTGAAAATTGCGTGATCTGATTGGTCAATCCCCAAATCAAAACAAACTTCTCGGTCTATTGAAAACGAAATGTTGCCCTGTTAGTTCGCAGAGATTGTTGCTTGGAATGCGCTAGGCGTGGTACAACTCATGCTTAAATACGATGAATCCCCTTGGGGCCTTAAATTCACGCGCAGAGGGCTACGTGAAGCACGATTAGCCACTTGGGACTTAGCCCTTTTGTTATTCGGAGTTTGTAATCCAGTGAAAATAGTACTAAAGTTTCTTAATTTCGCATGAAAATGTCGGTGTTTTAGTAGTAAAAGTTTCTTAATTAGTTTCTTATTTTTTGAAACTAAAATTGCGATATTGTTCAAATTTGAGGCTTCTTCTTGATAAAAAGGGCTTCCATTTTACACTGACATTGTCATCACGAATAAGCCATGCACATTCAGGCAAAAAATTACCAATTTTTCCAGTTAAAAGTTAAAAAAAAGATGAAGGTACCTTTGTTAGAGAGACATAGAATAAAAGAGACGTACAGAAATTGAATTTTAAGAGTTTCTTAAAGGGAATATAAGCATATATCAGGCGCTTTCTATAAATAGATACACCAGAGCATGCGCATAGCAGTTGCATTCTAACTGTGCACATGAAAGTGAGCTCTGCATTGCAAATTTGTAGTGCGAGGAGATTCTCGATATACTTTCCAATATTGTTACCCAGCAAGCAAGATTCCTTCTGCCTGACTGCGACGATTCTGAAGTAGTTTGCTCGAGTGAATCGAGATTAAAGAAGTGAGAATAAAAGGTAATTTAGCTCCACTTACGTCTTAATGACCTAACCGTATGAGTTGTTTGTTGTTTGCCATCATTGTCGCGATCGATGGATCCAGTGTTTATATTAGGCCCGGCTCGGCTGCTTTGTTGAATGCTCACTATTTATCAGTATTTCTTCCGCAACACTAGCCTTTTGTCTATAGATTCCGTCAGGCTAACTTTAGTGAAGATTCCCTTGTCTGAAGATACGTTTAGGCCCAATGAGATGTGCTTGTTTATCATGTACCCATCCATTTCAGCAATTCATTCGTATCGTAAATGGACTCAAAGCGCTTCGATTTCTTCAGGACATCAAATTCTGCGGCTAGAAGGTCTGCTTCATCACGGTGGTCAATGAGCGGGCAATATTTCTTTCCATTTCTCGTCCGTTTTTGCCCCTTAGCGGATAGAGAAATAACGAAGCAACTCTTCCCCGCCATTAAGCCTGGTTCTCATATAGCTTCAAACCATCGGCGACCTGCCGGCGACCCATCGGCGACCCACCGGCGACCTTGCTCCGGTAGTCTAATTTTAATGAGAACACTCAGTGCCGATGGGGCGCCGACTGCCGGCGTCCTGACGCAGTCATTCGAAAAAGTTGAGCTGAGTTCAACTTTTTCACTCTGCTGCGGCACCGGCGCCAATGAAAATTATATGAGAACATGAGGCGGCGCACTGCCGGCGATGCGTCAGCGAATCATTTGCATTCCCTTAGATCAGGTGACCATAGCAAGCCAATCAAATACGAGGATCAGCGGGGAATGCACACTGAGATATGAATGACGGCGCCCTGCCGGCAACATGTCGCCGATAGGTCGCCGATAGGTCGCCGATAGGTCGCCGATGGGTCGCCGACGAGTCGCCGGCAGTTCAACTTTTGCAACGCAGTAGTGACGCCGATGGGTCGCCGTCGGGTTGAGATTATATGAGAACCAGGCTTTACTGATCGCCCGTTACGTGCCCTCGTGCAGGCTAGGCTGCAGTGAATGTGATCACGTGCAATGGTAGATAGCTTGTTGTGATTGGTTAAATTTGATTGACAGTTTAGGTCTTGTGGCTCGGAGCCACTTATATATGCTTATATTCCCTTTAACTGTTCTTGAGTGTAGTGCTAGCAAGACTGAATTATGTTTTTGCCGCTGACCGACAGCACCTTGCGCCCCCGCATTTAGTTGGAATCTGTCAATCTGAAAAGCTGCCAGGAAAAACAAACAATCGATTTTTGAAGATTCCTGACCTCTGGGAATTGGCCTATTGTCTTCGGTACTTGGCCAAATGCACAGGTAGGAAGTTGAAGATTACTTGGACGAGAGCTGAAGTTAATCAAACATTTTAAAGGGCTCCAAACACTTGGAATAGATATCGTGGTGATTGTCACGAAAGACGAAGAATTCAAGAATTTAATGTTTTGTAAAATACTCCAAAACTGGCCGCAGCCTTTTCACCATCATCTCTGAAATCCTTCTCCAAGATCTGAGCAACATTTTGAGCCAGGTGAGCTATTCGGGAAAATAGGGGATCATACTTCAATTTTTTATCGAAGTACCGGTGATCTTCACATGGTTATCGGCCTAAGTATTTTGGTCTGCCAAAGTAAACCCTCCTAGTGTTCAAAATCCTTGAAATAAACAAGCAGTCAAATTATTTTTGAAGAGGTAGATACTTCGTTATTTATTTCATTGAATTGCAAGCCTATTTGACTCTTCTGAGCCTCACAAGCCAAGAAATTTCAAGGTTACTAGATTTTAATTCAAAAATAGTGAGGAAAAATTGATCGAATTTCTATGTAATTTGCAAAAAATCTGGCCGCAGCCTTTTCAGGAAACTTTTTGTATCGATCGAAATTTTATTTGGCTGTCAGAAAATCGTATCGGTACCGCCGGGAAAATAGGGGATGACATTTTAAAAATTAGATATCTACGTGTTGGTTTTATGCTGATTTCCCAGCCAGCCATCTTTGTTTGTTTACAATCTAGCAGCCGCAAACAATGGAGAGCAACGACAACAGCTCAAGGTGAAGTCAAAATTTTACCCCCGTCCTTAGCCTATGTTAGTATTGATTACTTGATGTTTGGTTTGATGTACCAGGGGGTCAGTTTATGATAGATTGGGCCAAAATTCTCGTTGTTTTGAAGTATATCGCAAGTGACATTGATTTCAGGTTTGTATTCCCTTTATGGCAAATTGGTCGTTGAGCAAAGCTAATTTTTTACATTTTACAGAACAATTTTTACTTCAAGGTAAGCATGACTGCGTTCAGAAAATATTACTCGCTCGTCGATGTTACTCGCAGTGACGAACGTCGGGCGGGAAGTTTTAGTCCAGCGAAGCGTTAGTTGAGAGATTTTATTGCCCAGAATCAAATAGTTTGATTTCTTTACAACACTGGCTTGCGATTAATAAACTGGGTAAAACTCCGCGGGTTCCTTGTGTGTATAACTGTCTTGTTTTTGTTTTGGGTTGTTCTCCGTATTTCAGTGTAAGCTCTTTCCGTGTGACCTTCACCTATGCTCGTTGTTGTTACCGTTATGGTTTCAGCTGTAGTTAGTTCTAGAATTGAGGAAAGGAGCGTTTGTAATAATTCTGATTTCACCATTGCCTCGGTTTCGAGGGATATCTGCGCGCGCATAAAAAACATAATTCAGTCTTGCTTGTAGTGCTAGAGTTTCTTAAATTTTTGGTCATCGTAGTACTAGTTTCTTATAAACCAGTTTCTTATAAAAAAGCGTGTGCTCACAATAAATCTGGTTTGAACAGAAAAAGCGTAACAAAATAAAATGGAAATTTTAGCTTCTTCGAACAGATTAGGGTTTTGCCAAATGAAATGAAACAAGAAATTCAACGGGTAACTGTGAATTTTGCAGAAAATTGAAAGCCGCTATCGGATTGCTGTGATCAGCAATTTGGCCTATACATTTCCATACGAAAACGCATAGGCCCGAACCTGACGGTGACTACTTGCAATAAATCTGCTTGAAACTGGAAAATTGTAACAAAATAAAACAAAATTTTTAGCACCTTTAGTTAGAATAAGGTTTCACTGAGTGAAATCAACCAAGAAACTCAACGGGTAACTGTGCATTTTGCAGAAAATTGAATGCCGCTATCGGATTGCTGTGATCAGCGATTTGGCCTATACATTTCAATAGGAAAACGCATAGGCCCGATGGTGACTACTCACAATAAATCTGCTTGAAACTGGAAAATTGTAACAAAATAAAACAAAATGTTTAGTGCCTTCGGTTAGAATAAGGTTTCACTGAGTGAAATCGACCAAGAAACTCAACGGGTAACGGTGCATTTTACAGAAAATTGAATGCCGCTATCGGATTGCTGTGATCAGCGATTTGGCCTATACGTTTCAATAGGAGAACGCATAGACCCGAAGGTGACTGCTCACAATAAATCTGCTTGAAACTGGAAAATTGTAACAAAATAAAACAAAATGTTTAGTGCCTTCGGTTAGAATAGGGTTTCACTGAGTGAAATCGACCAAGAAACTCAACGGGTAACTGTGCATTTTGCAGAAAATTGAATGCCGCTATCGGATTGCTGTGATCAGCGATTTGGCCTATACATTTCAACAGGAAAACGCATAGGCCCGATGGTGACTACTCACAATAAATCTGCTTGAAACTGGAAAATTGTAACAAAATAAAACAAAACGTTTATCGCCTTCAGTTAGACCAAGGTTTCACTGAGTGAAATCGACCAAGAGATTCAACGGGTAACACTGCATGTTAGAAAGAAATAGAAGCCGCTGTTGTTGGACTGGACTGAATCATATGACATTTAGGCACACCTTCCCCAGTAAAAATTATCCTTGCAGCTATCGCCCTGAAATGATTGCTGCAACAGTTGCTGAAATATGAAGATAAAATGTTACTAAAGAAGTAATTGATGGAATCACATACCTAAGTCAGCCAAAATTGCGAAGAATAATGTTTTACTCCAAAGTTATCCCTCCAGATCCACGTCTGCCACGTTGCAAGTTTCAATCAAAAATGAGCGCGCCTCGCTTCGAATTTGCAATTTGCATCAAACATTAGGAACAATGCGCAGCACTGGCCGTTTCCCCTCCCACGCCTTCGGCGCTCCCTGGCGGGAACTAGCCAATCTCGTCCCCAGAGTGAGTTCGTTGCTCTAGGCCTACCTCTACGACCATTTTTCGTTGATTATCGTTGCCTAGCAAACTGCAAATCCATAATGGGGCGAATCTTGCCTTATTTTGGCAAGATTGATGCTAAGTGTACCAGGGTGTTCTTTCGGCTTCGTGACCAGCGTATGACGTCAGAACACCCTAGGAACGAGGTTGGGGAACTGGCGTGCAATGTCCAGCGCAAGGTAAATATTTTTGTCACACGACTTTTCATTATATTTGCAAAATGAGATTCGTTAAACTTTTGTCTGTAAATTGTTCTATTAGACATTAGTAAAGGTACCTGGGGATGTGCCGCACTAAATTTTCGCGAAACAAATCAACCTTTGGTATCCCGAGCAAAAATCATAAATGTTGGGATATCTGCTGACTCCAATGGCTTTTAAATCAGGGCACAAATGAGGGGGTGTGGGGGTGTGACACCCCCCCCAATAATTTCATAACTCGGTCCCAGTCGCTATTTTATAGTGATAAAGCCGGTCTCGATCTGGCTCTGAACTTGAACCTGATTTTTTTCAGGAGGTCGATACTCAAAATGAAAAGATTGCTGTGTTAGTAGCCTGCGTGCAGACAATACCTAACTGAGTAAAAGGTATAGTCTGCGCAACGCCGCTCAATTTCATGTATTGTATGCGTCAGCTATTTATTTCAATGGCATTTGAATGACCCTTTCTCCTTGGCGTCTGTTTATTGTCTGCAGTAGGGTAGTTAAAATTCCAGAGTATTGTATTGCTAATGAAGTTTGCCTAGAGAACAAAGCGAAACCTGAGATTTAATCACGTGATGGCCGTTCTCAAATCTGATTGCTTCCTTGTTTCACGGGAAAGTCATTTTATTGGCTGCTACAACAATAAGCTTTCTTTGTTATTACCATTGCGAAATAAATGCTGAAGCACGCACTACACAACAGTGAGCGGCGCTGCGCAGACTATACCTTTTCCTTGGGTGTAGTCTGCACGCAGGCTATGTGTTAGCTGTCGTGTGTTTTTATCCTAGAAACTAAGTTTACTGGAAAGAAATCCTCGAGGTTCCTTTAAAGCCAAAGAGAAAATGGCTGGGTATAAGTTGGGTATGGGTAAGGGATGCCTTCTGAACCAAGGAAAGGCTGCTTCTTCAAAAAATGTTCTTCGTTCTCCGATCCCGCTCCGATTTATGGGATAACTGTCACAAAACTATCTAAGTACACTTGTTGCCAGTGGATTGGTAAAGTGCTAGTTGCGAGTACGAGTTGCGAGTCGGTGCTTTTCTGCGAGTTGCGAGTTGCGATTTATATGTGAAAAGTGCGAGTTGGTACATTTAAAATGCGAGTTGCGAGTTCAGTAAAAGAAATTCAAATTGTTCTTCTTTTGCAGCTAAAACACCGTGATTAACCCTATTCGTACTGGGGGGGGGGGCGTTTTTCGCCCCCCTACCAGTTTTTGCTTTGTTACGCTAAAACGACAAGAGATATAACCACCAGTTTTGGTGACTTTTACTCAAATTTCATAGGCAATTAAATTCTTAACATGTCATTGTTCTACCTCTGATCATGTGACCACAGTAATACCATATTTGGAGAGTAGTCAACAATAAAAAAGCTTAAAATGTCTGTAGTTTTCGTGTTGTTTGCCTGATCGATCTCAAACATGCACCATTCGATTGCATTTGATGAGTACTTTCATTTGATATATAAATTTTTCATATTTGCTTATGTCAGCAAAACTTAATATTTATGACGTCATTCACATTTATGACGTCATTTCTCTAATAAATAGATGTAAAACACAAATTTTTTTAGTCTAATTTGCTTCATCTTATTAATTTGATTCATTTTGAGTCTATATTTACCAGATAAAAGGACAGGACTGGCAAAAACCTGCGATGAAAGTAAATGCAGGCAACAAAAGGCAAATTTAAGGCTAATTGTGCTAAAAATAGAAACTAAACAACTTTTAAAAGGATATATTTTTGAATTATCACATGTTTCCTACTATTTGAAACAAATTTGGAGAAAATCGGTTGAGTGGTTGACTAATTAGAATTTTTCTGGTTAAGAAGGTATAAATTTGCCAATTTTCCTCAGTTTTTCGGTTGCCTAGCAACGAATCACGTGACTTATTAATTGTCATTGTTATATTTGAATAGACAGTTGTCTAAAGAACAATAGGGGTAAGTCTTACTGTTATATCTATTGTAGTTTTGGAGAAAAAGAGGGGGGCGAAGAACGCCCCCCCCCCAGTACAAATTACCTAAAAAATCGCCCAGTACAAATAAAATAGGGTTAAGGAAAACTATTCTCTTTGGTATTTCTTCAGTTGGTAGTACAAATAGGCTGTATGTCCAGAACACTTTTCAACTAGTAATTTAAATAAAGATTGGAAAGTTTCTTAACTTCGAATTGACCTCTCGTCACTTCTGTAGAATTTCTTAATTCTCTGGGACACCCTTCAGTTCACTTACTCATATAAGTGGATTCTTACTTCTTTTGTTGAAAAATGACTACATACACGTTCTTTTATATATGGCGAAAAATTTAAGAAATTCTAATACTGTGCTTGAGTATTGCTAAGAAATTTTTACAGCCAAACACAAGGATATCATGGAAAAATTGTCGTTAAGCCTTTATTTTTCAGTAGTATTAATGATAAATTTATGTTTTTATTCAAATAGAACTCTCCTTCTTGCTAAAAATTGTGCTGCCTGTCAAGAAACAAATACGTGGCATGGCAATGATAGAAACTACATGCATCCAAAAAATAAGAAACACATGAAAAAACTTTTAGCACTAAAAAGCTGGAATTTTCACGTGAAAATAAGAAACTTGTAGTACCATGGGCTTGTCCAAGTTTCTTATGAAAGAAAAAACGTGTAATCGATCAGGCCTGACTGAAATATATGCAAAAAATCATGCTGAAGCTACTTCGAACACGAGTGATATAGCACTCCGTTGAAAATACCTACGGAATTTGAAAAGCAAAGAAGGTGTGTATGTGTGTTGAAAAGCAAGTTGTTTTTGCTAAATTGCACCAGATTTTACAGGAGTGTGATGCCTCTAGATTTTGCCATGTAAAGATGCTTTTCCAAATCGAAAAATACCCTCAGCAGATTTCAAGTTACTTCAATTTCTTTTCTAAGCTCCGCCATTAACATGGACTTATGCATTGCACAAGTCGTCTTGAAAGGAGAAGACAACAAATTAATGATTCTCTTTTAATTTTCTTTCAAGACAACTGAGGCAAGACCCCAGTTTACTGCATCACAGTAATATTCGTGAACGACTGGAATGAAAGCTGCAAATTGTAATAGGCCTGTAGCTTCTTATAATTGACTTGTTATTTAAAGAAAATTACAACGGCCTAAAAACTCTAAATACATAAAGCGGTTCCAAATTCACTTGCAACTTCAAACAACCGTTTTATTTGACGAAATATGCATTCATTCAAAAGAAAACAGGCAACTTGTAATTTTAGTTTCAACTCCCGCTTTTGAGTTTCCAACTCGCAACTTTCGTTCAACTCGCAACTCGCAACTCGCAAATTAAGTGCAACTCGCAACTCGAACTCGCATAATAAGTGCAACTCGCAACTCGCAAAATAAGTGTTACTCGCAACTCGCACCTTTAACTCGCAACTCGCACTTTACCATATCACCAAAATGAGTCGCTAAATGAAGCAAGTTGCCTAAAAAATCGTATGGAATGGATTAGTGAGAGAAGTTCCCTTCAAAATGTGTTGTAAAATGAGACATGTTGCCTAAAAAGTTGTATTGATTAGTGAGGGAAGTTCTCTACAAAGTGTGTTGCAAATAAGGCAAGTTGCAAAAAAAGTTTATTGTTAAGTTAGGCAAGTTGCATACAAAAGTTTGCAGAGGAGTACGTTCGCTCAAGTTGCAGTAAAATTATCGCATGCGAGGAAGGCGAAATGGCAACCAACAAAATTGGTAGGTAAACAAGTAGAGTCAAGTTGACTCGTATTCTTAACTTAACTAGTTTGGGCTTGTAGTTCAAGCCTCTCGTTAGTTCATGTTATCGTTGATAATCAGTCGTTATCTTTCAATTGGACCTGATTTTCTACGAAAAAGATTCACATTGCAAGAAAAACTCAGTTCAGTTCAGTTCATATATTTTAAATTCACAACATACAATTTATAATTGACTATACCAACAGATAACTAAACTACAAGGAATAAGATAATATTATGAAAATTAATACATTGATACGGAAAATTAATATAATATACAAGTACGAGATAAATTGTATGGAGGGAATTACTTAAAGGAGGAGCTCTCTCAATAGGTAAACTAATCGAGGAGAGAGCCCCCCCTATCTTACGATAATTTCAAATGATTATGGTTGGATTTAAATGATTCCGAGAAATATACGCATTTGGTTTTCATACAATAAAATTAGAAATTGTCAAAGTATCAAAAATAGTTCAGAGTTATTGATTGACCTTGATCAGTAAGTAAATTTTCAGTTGTTTTTTGAAGGATATTTTTGATGGAGCATTTCGGAGTTCCACAAGTAATGAATTCCAGAGTTTGGCACCAAGATATCGAATTGACTTTAAACCATATTGAAGACTGTTCATTCGAGATAAGTATAGATCACCTTGACTGGCCTGTCTAGTGGAATAATGATGAACAGATGAATTGAATAGGAAGAAGTTATGAAAGCAACTAGGTGAAGTTTTATTAACAGAGTCAAAGACAAAGGTTAAAAGTCTGAGTTCAAATATCTCAGAGAGTTTGAGAAGTTTAAGATCTTTAAAGATCGGAAGAGAGGGTGACAAGCGAGGCTGAAATGAGATAGCTCTAACTGCTTTTTTCTGTAATTTAAAAATTGGATCAACGTATGATGCATATGTTTGACCCCAAACAATAAGGCCATACTGTAAGAAGGACAGAAACAAAGCATTGTACAAGCAAAGCAAAACATCTAATGGAAGTAAGTTCCTAATTTTATAAAAGATTCCACAAGTTCTGGCCAATTTTTTAGAAAGTTCACTAAGATGGTATTTCCAGCTTAGATGTTCATCTAAGACGAGTCCCAAGAATTTAACAAATTTGACCCTTTTAATATATTTTTTCCCTATTTTAATGGTAGAATCAGAAGGAATATTCCTAGAAGAAGAATGAAAGATAATATAGTAACTGTATTGTTGACATTGAAACATCCTTAGATTGTTACTATAACTTGTGTTTGCCAGATACTACCCCAATTCTGCCACCCATTGTGTCATACGTCATACTTGTGTTAACTATTAGTTACTGTGTTACCGCCGTTGCCTCATGAGTTAAATTTATATTAATTGGCGAAACATGAAATTATTTTCAAGAAAACCATTTATGTAACAGTAGATTTTTACATTATTCGAGTAGAAGTCTTCTGGTTTACGATTTAGAGATTTGATGATGTCACAACTTCAAAATGAGTTGAAATATTGATAAGCTGTATCCAAGACTTCAAAAAATTCCGTTAGCAAAATTATAGATAATTAGCTAAAGTTTCTTTAAAGACATTCAAATTTCAATTACAAGTTTACAGCCCACACTTTCATAACCGAAAATCTGACTTCCAGAAGGGTATGGGAACTAATAATTCAGTGGCGCGAAAGTTTGTGAGAATGGCGTCAGCAACGAAAGAATCTCGTTTGGCCTTCGGCCTAAGCACATCGATATGTTGTTATAAACAACAAGAAACCAACTGAAATTATAAAGTGATTGTCGCTGATCAAATAAAATATTGGAAAATGGTTCCTACCGAGAGAGGATCCATGAATATTATGGATCAAGAAACAGAATCAAAAGACGATGAAGACAGCAATAACTTGCAGTCCACAAGTGTTTTTAAGTTGCCTCCGCATCTTCCCAAAAATGCCAGTCAGTTCAGAATTTTTGTTTATGAAGCGACAGAGTCAAAAGCGTTTGGAGGTGCAATCCTGTTTGTTATCCTCCTAAATACACTTATGTTGGTTGCACAAACAAGAGAAGAGTCTTTAATGACGAGAGGTGACATATATATTTTCCCAAGTTAGGTCTAGATAGTTTAATCTAAAGTAATAAGTATGTACTTAAGTAATACCTACCTGTACCTGTAGATTCCTCATTCTTGGTCTTCACCATCACGGAGACGAGGTAGTGCATCTCTACAGTAACTCGGCAAACTCTTTCATCGACTTTGTGGCTCTCTTACCTCCTTGGTTTTATAGTGAAACTTTTTCAAAAGACACCAACATCTTATCATGCTACAGATTTTGAAGTTTCTTCTTTGTATGCGTATTTCTATCACATCAAAGATCGAATCGTTTTATGCATGAATTGTTATATTTACTATTTTGTGGGGAGAGACAATGAAATCATTGAATGAAATTGCTGTATGAAAAACGTGTTTTGAATAATAGTATCTATTTTACAAAATATTGAATTTTTGCCAAAAATTTGTTTCTCGTTTCGAGTTTTACATGACATAACAGTTGCATTAGGTCTTCAAACTAAGTGGTGCTGGGGGTGGTAAGAATATAATTTTGTAATCACTTCTTGTGATTTCTGATTATGCTTCAAAACAAGGTAGCTTATAAAACGCAAAATAACCACAACCACAGATTCAAAGCCATTTTAAGATATAACAATATGTGAAGATTAACTTAGTCTTTGATAGAAATTCACATGGAGAAATTTTAGTGATCGCTAATATGATTAGATAATCGATTTGTTATTCACCAGCAATCAGAGGGGGCCACTTGGAGCACCACTTGCACCCTCTAAGATTTTAAAGTATACAAAGAAGTGCCTTTTCTATTTTCAGGAAGTGCGCCCCTTTAGCTCAATGAAAAAGTGCTCATGAAGAACAAGGGCAGATTTTGTAATACAATAGCAACAGTTGCGTTTGATTGACACCTCAATTCAAAGCGATTAGCGGATGCAGACAAAGGAAATTCTTTCAACCAGTAATTCAAAACAAACAAAGCCGCAAAAGTTTCCCCGAAACGAGTAGGGCAAACTCTCGCCTTGTGCAGGTGAAAGATGGTTTTTAAGAGAAGTTATGTGCTTATAGCGAAAGAAGAAGGGTAGATCTAAAGCTCTGTCGCTTAGATCATGTTTATTTGATTTAGGAGCTGTTTTGTAATCGTTTCATTTTAAGCCCTAAAGGCGCGAGAATTACAATGCCTTCTGCTCGGCTCCTGAATCAAATAAACATAATCTAAGCGACAGAACTTTAGATTTACCCTTCTTCTTTCGCTATAAGCACATAACTTCTCTTAAAAACCATCTTTCGCTTGCACAAGGCGAGAGTTTGTCCTGCTAGTTTCGGGGAAACTTTTGCGGCTTTGTTTTTTTTTTGAATTACTGGTTGAGAGAATTTCCTTTGTCTGCATCCGCTAATCACTTTGAATTGAGGTGTCGATCAAACGTAACTGTTGCTATTGTATTACAAAATCTGCCCTTGTTCTCATGAAGTGTCCTGCCCCCCCCCCCCCCAGTTTGAGATGCTTCCTACATCCCTGCCAGGAATTGTCAATTATTTTATCCACACTTACTTGTATTTTAGCAGAATACTTGTGATGAATGTGTTTATTGTATTGACCAAAGTTGACAATGAGAAACAGGATACATAGAGAGAGATGAAAAAATAAGCTTTCTAAATTTAGCTATTGATAACTATTCTTTTTGGGTATCTATCGATACATTGATAACATACGTAGATAGGGCTGGGCCATTTTATGCAGAAATTGTATGAGCAGGATAAAAGCCCCGGCAAAACGACTGGACATTTGCACTGGACATGCACTGGACAAATGTTCAGCTTAAAATGTTGCGTCGTTTTGTTTTGCCACCTTATCCAGTCTTGTTCAGTCGTTCATTTTGGTAGCAATACGGACGAAACTTCGTTTCCATGGTAACCAGGTATTCTGTTATCAAGGCTAATTGTCAAAATGCACTTCTGATCATCTTCCTTACTTCTTAAATACACATCGGTTTACTTATCTTGGAAATGTTTCTTTCACTTTAATAGCAATACGGATGATACCTCGTTTCCATGGCAACGAGGCATTTTTTTGGATGGCACCATATCCAAAATTAATAAGAAGATGCTACTGTACTTGTGTGCCAATTTTCATGCTTGCATCTAAAAGTGCACGATTATAGCTCTTATCCGCTGGACTATGGTGAGCGTTGTTCAGTTGATTTTGAAGGCAGTCAAAAATGTTCAGTGGACAAGATTAAGTTTCTTTGGTTTGAAGATGTTGTGGAGAAATGTTCAGTCGTTTTGCCACTCTACTGGACATTGTCCAGTTTGCTCACGCGCATTGCAATGATGTAATGGACGATTTCATTCACATCTTTTCATTCCAAGCTAAGCTGTCCTCTACTAGCAACTCTTTCATTACTTACAAACAATCTCATTTATTCATAGTATCTTTACCCATTGCCTTGCTTTTCTATGGCGTTTCTTGCCGTTTTTATCTTGGAATAAGTCAAAATCATGGCTGGCTATCTTTTTGTTTACGACCCATCTTACCTCATGTAAAAAAAAAACGGTCTTATCTGTAATATCATAATTTTGCTGGCAGAACGATGACGTGAATAAAGCCAGAAACAAAATCAAAATAATATTTCTAGCTCCTTGGTGCTCTGTTGGGAGTTTGCCCAAGACTTCCCAAACTGAATTCTCGATCCAAAAACTTTGAGCATTTCTGTTGCCAGCGAATGTTCACTAGACAATGTTCAGTCGTTTTGCCACAATCTAAATTTTCTTGATGTTCAGACACCAGGCATTAATTCAAGGATTTTTCATCACTGCACAAAACAGCGTAAATCGCAGTTATCGGCTTATAATTGTGTGGCACCCGGGGGGGGGGGGTACTTGACTTAAATATGTAGAGGGTGTGCCCACGAACAAAATTGTTCACCCTGCTCCAGAATTTTGCGCTGAAAATGATGACCTGTGTTAGAAAAAATTGGTGAAAAGTATACTCCAAAACATGAAATCTGACGGAAAAACCACCCGATCTAATAAAATATTCCCTTTTGACATGTTTTGACAACCTGCTTTAGAAAAATTGCCTCATTTTGATACCCTGTGCTAGAGAAAATTGGTAAAAATGATACCCTTAAAAACGGCACATCCCCATCGGACAATTATATTAAGTACCCCCCCCCCCGGGGGTATGGTAGGAGTATAACATTTGTTCATGACCAGAAATGATTTGTCTATTTTTTCATGACCAGAAATGATTTGTCTATCGATTGCTGAGCACCACTAATTATTCGTCCAACGGGTGGCAAAACCAAAAGTGCATAATTTTAGGGGTCCAGGGGCATGCAGCCTTGGAAAACTTTTGTAAATATGACCTCTGAAATGCCTATAGGATACATTTAGTTCTCCTTTTTTCAAGGCAGTTTGTCACGCAGCCGATTTGCTGAAATGTGAGCTTTAGAAATAGAGATCATTGAATATTAGACGCTAATATAAGTTATTTTGTGTTTTACTAAACAAGAGCTCAAATTGATTAGAAGTTATGATTCAACAAACCTGACCTGATTTTTTTCAAAGCCCGTTTCCAGTTATGAAGTAAAGTAAGAAGAAAGAGATCGGACACAAAAAGCACTACTGAGTCTTTCTACAAACTGAGGCCTTTTATCACTTCTTTCCACGGTGTGACGAACTTATGAACATCTTGAACGGAACACAACAAGTTCAAAATGCTGCAAAAACACGAACTATTCATTCAAGTTCAGCTGTCTTCCAAGCTGGTTAGGAAAATCACTAGTTTTTCCACCAAACAACGCCTAAGTTGTATACTTTTCCAAAATTCTGTTTGAAGAAACCAAAAGGAACTGAAGTTGCTTTACTAAGAGGGGTGAAATTCCTGTCAGGGAAGGGTGGTCAAGCTCAGGGGCGCATATTAGAGGGTGTGGGGGTGAGACACCCCCTCTTAATTTCTTAGTTGGTCTAAAATTTTCCTCGTCAGGAAAAGTCGGTCAACGACAAAGCTGGGATTATTTGAATCCAAATTGGTCCGATTTTGAATATTTTGCGCAAAGGTCCGCCCTGACGACAACTAGAATATTTACGATTAAATCTTGATTGGGAGAGTCGTTGGAACCAAAGAAGAGGATGGAATTTTAAACCAAAATATATGGTTTTCTGGCTTATTTGTTCTAAAATCGGAATGAAGGTAATCTGAATGACTTTTTTCATTCTTATTTGGCGTATTTTCATTTCCAATTCAAATATGATGCATATAGGTGTTTTTAGACCGTTATTTTGGAAGAAAATGACAAAAATTGATGACGTCATCACTAAAAACTGTGTTTTTCTGCCACAAACTGATAATAATTGGCTCAAAATGCTTCCAAAGTATTGCATAACGCAGTTCTATGCATTTTTAACAAAATCTGTTGGAAAAACTTCTTCCAAAGTATTGCATAACGCAGTTCTATGCATTTTTAACAAAATCTGTTGGAAAAACTTCAAAATTTGCCAAAATGACCCAAAATGGCGGCCCGAGTGACGTCATCATTTGAGAATGCTGACGTCAGCAAATTCCCTTGTTATTGACAACAATAGAAAGCTAATTGTTTGCTGATTCTTTTAAAGTACAATAGTCAACATTTTGAACTAATTCTGGGAGTAAAAATATCAAAATCATTAATTTTTCCAATACCTTGCTCCAAATATGGTAGTGTTACCTGTCACGTGACACCTATTGTTCAACAATTTAATTGTCAAAATATAGCTAATAGATAATTAGTAATTGACAGAGAGTTTGAGGGTAATATCTTTTGTCGTTAAAAAATGATCTGCAAAAACCGACAGGGAAAACACCCCCCCCCCGGTAGGATTAGGGTTAAAAGATTTCCTTAGATGTATCGCAGAATTGCCCAGGACTACATTGCTAGGGGCAAGAAATCATGGGATTGTGAGAAACTTTCTTCGACAAAGCAAAATGTGTTTTTGCGCAAAGATTGTCCCAAGTTCCAATCTGGCACTGGGGTGCCCGTGATTTGGTATTTGGTATGCGGTATTTGGAAATAGACAAAATCGGCTAAGGTTTGTTCCCACCCATTTCAAGACATGTGATCAATCACTTGAGAAAACATCTTTTGATCTACCTATCATATTTCGTGTCATGCAAAGTTGTGCCATAAGTGCAAAAAGTAGCATAATGCTAAAAACTTCTCAAGAGTAAGGTCTTAAAGCATGACTTAAATTTGGTTTTATAAGTCGCACAGGGTCGGTCGACCCAGTCGAGATGCCATGGGGGCTCGACTCAGTTGAACTAAGTGTCCATTTAGTTTCATAAGAGTCACGTCACACCGAACCAGGCAAAATCGTTTAAAATTCACTCGATTCGGCACGGTGCGGCACGACTTATTAATCGGGCCTAAAAATCACGAGAGAAAGACTATTTGCATTTATTAAAAGCTCAATTGGGAGTTTATGTAACATGGCATGGCACAATGGTGCTCGAATATATGCTCGAATGGCAATTCCCTAAGGGGTACCAATCTAGACACCAGCAATTGTCAAAAACAAAGAAATCTACCACATTTAACTGCTTAGGGTAAGACGGGGTAAAGTGAACTACGGGGTAAAGTGAACTACTCAGAACATTCGCGCTTCTCTCCAAAAGTAAACATGCAATGATAAATCATGATTTATGCCCAATGCTTTGTTATATGTGCTCACAGAAAATCAAAACATTTTTGCAAAATAGTTCTTCCTGTTGTTGCAAAAAATCCCTTTACCCGAGGCAGTAAAAACAACCTCGGGAAATTATGGTTGTTAGGTTTGGGCTCCTAGATTTGGTCTTAATTTTTGACCCCAAGACGAAATTCATTTCTTTAATTGTTTTGATCGATTTGAAGCACATACAATGTGTTTACTTTTTCCAAAAAGAAAGGGCCGAGAAAGACTGTTTTGTACGCTAACATAATATTTTAAAAGATCTACCGTCCAGTCGATATTTTGCTTCGACCGGGGTAAAGTGAACTACCCATGATTTTCTATTTTCTCATTTGAACATGAAGTCAGATGAAGAAGACCTTTTCTTTTTCATTCTCATTTGGTTCACAATTCTGCCTTCAGAAAATCATAATTTGCAGGATAATGTTTCGCTCTGATGACACAGAAATATATTCTGATACCAGCTCCCTGAAAAACCTCCAAAAATTTGACAGCCGAAG
This sequence comes from Aurelia coerulea, assembly GCA_039566865.1. Taxonomy (NCBI): domain Eukaryota; kingdom Metazoa; phylum Cnidaria; class Scyphozoa; order Semaeostomeae; family Ulmaridae; genus Aurelia; species Aurelia coerulea. The sequence goes on from CM076945.1 coordinate 20,182,356, forward strand.
TTTGACCTTCATTCAAAAATGCGGTGACTGATCCAAGAATTTTGTTGGGATTTGATGAAGCAAGCATACCTATCGACATGGAAAGGATAAATGGCCATCACTGTGAAATTAGAATATTGATAATTGTTATAGATTTATAACTATTCTTGGTTTTATTTCTGGGCGGAGGTTTCAGGGCAAAGCGAACTACTTTGAAAATATTGTTTCTCTTTGTGGTAATTTGGTATTTATATACAATATAGTATTTTCCAAGTATATTCCCATTATTGTTCATCCACTTGTATTAAAGTCTCGCAATCTGACTCGAATTTGTGACTTAGACAATAGTTTTTGGTTAATATTTGATCTGCAACGATCGTTCTCAACATAGGTCACAATTAAATTTTTTTAAATATCACTGTTGTGAAATTTTTGGGTTTGTTTCGTTTTGGCATGCGAATAACTCCTTAGAGTTGCAAAATAAATCATGTTTTGGGGGTATTACCACCATCATTTTGGTTTTATCGAACAATTGCTAAGTAGCTCACTTTACCCCGGCCTGAGGTAAAGTGAACTAGGCAGAGCGGTCACCAAAGAAAGCTCTGTTGTGAGACAATGGAAAAAGATTTGAAAAATATTTTTGCTGGATAAACTGACCCAAAGACATAATGTCAAAACAACGTTAAAAAGTTTGCCCTCAGCTACAGTCTCTTTAGGGTATCTTTGAAAAACCTCCAAAATAGTTCACTTTACCCCGTCTTACCCTATCTGATAAAGAAATAAAGGCGGAACGTAGACCATCAATAAAACAAAAAACAAGTTATCGGTCAAAAATGACCACGATAATGATTCGAGATTGTGGCGAAGTTACAATTTGATTAGTTTGTATCATGAAGAAGTTGATTTAAATTCTTGCTTAGAATATAAATATCGAACTGAGGTTTATCAAAGTAACAAAAAGCTTATAGCGTCACAGAAAACCAAGATAATTGCACGATTTGTTTTGTGGGATTGTGTCGACATTTCTTTTTTTCTGAAGGTGTGAGAGAGTTCAAATGCAAAAGTATATCGTCTTCAGAAGAGCCCAAAAGAATACGCCAAGAGATATGGGTTACAAATAGTATTCATCAAAGGTGGTTTGCGCTTCCATTAAAAGCGCAAACACTGCAGACACTAAAAATCACAAAGGAAAGACCTCTTAGACGATAAAAACGCTAAAACCAGTCGCTTTCGCTCGGTTTTCGCAGTGGGGAAGAGTCGTTATACTGAAGATCACGCCTATATTTGAAACTCTAAATCCGTGATCACCACATGAGTCAAAATCTTAACCAATCGAAGAAATTGAATGTGTGACATGTGAATAAAAGAAAGGATTGTGCCAACGTTGTTACAAGAACCGCTCATCGAACCGTTGTTTTCCATTTAAGAGAACGGAAAGAAGACTAATGTAATGCGCAGAATAGGTAGTAAAATTGTCATTCCTGAGTTTTCTTTAGGATGCTAATTCATGAAAGAGAACCTGTTACAAAATAGTCAAATATTCTATTTTGGAACTGGCAAACTCGGGATCGGGAGAGTTCTTCTGAGGCAAAGTACCGGGTGTCCCAAAAAATTGTATACGGATTTGGTTGACTCCAGCGCTGTGAATTTAGCTTCAATTAATGTTTAATCGCTCTAAAAATGCTCTTCGATAGTTAACTTGAACGTAGATACCTCGCTTGTTGATATTGGTACTTTGAGAGCAGACATGTCAAGCTTGAAAGCTCTAATTTGCCCCGTCCTGCAAACCAGAGCTTCAGGCTTTTGGCCTTTGCAATTTCTTAAAAGCACAACGTATAAATCAACGATAGCCTTGATAAAATTTGAACAATATTAGATCTTGTGTTATTCTGTTTTCCAGAAGTCACCCCCCTGCCACCCATCGGGAAGTTTTTTAATTTTCTATTAATTTCAGTCCTTAATTTCGATGTGCTTCAGGCATTTGCTTAGGCCAAAAGGCCAAAGCTCTGGTTTGCAAGTGGACGCAAATTTGAGCTTTCAAGATTGATATTGTGCTCTCAAAGCACCAATACCAACAAACGAGGTATCTATGGTCAAGTTAACTATCGATGAACATTTTTAGAGTGATTATACATTGATTGAAGCTAAATTCACATCGCTGGAGTCAACCAAATCTGTATACATTTTTTGGGACACCCGGTAGAGGGCGTGTCCTCTCAAGCAAATTTCCTTGGTGTTTAACCCTAATCGTACCGGGGGGGGGGGGCCCCCCTGTCGGTTTTTTGCAGAGCATTCTTTAACGACAAAAGCTATGACCCTCAAACTCTCTGAAAATTACTAATTATCTATTAGCTACATTTTGACAACTAAATTTTTGAACAATAGGTGTCACGTGACAGGTGACACTACCATATTTGGAGCAAGGTATTAGAAAAATTAATGATTTTGATATTTTTACTCCCAAAATTAGTTCCAAACGTTGACTATTGAACTTTAAAAGAATCAGCAAACAATTAGCTTTCTATTGTTGTCAATAACAATGGATTTTGCTGACGTCACAATTCTTAAATGATGACGTCACTCTGGCCGCCATTTTGGGTCATTTTGGCAAATTTTGAAGTTTTTTCCGATAGATTTTGTTAAAAATGCATAGAATTGCGTTATGCAATACTTTAAAAGCATTTTGAGCTAGTTATTATCAATTTTTGGCAGAAAAACACAGTTTTTAGTTATGACGTCATCAATTTTTGTCATTTTCTTCCAAAATAACAGTCTAAAAACACTCATATGCATCATATTTGAATTGGAAATGAATAATACGCCAAATAAGAATGGAAAAAGTCATTCAGATTACCTTTATTCCGTTTTTAGAACAAATAAGCCGGAAAACCATATATTTTGACATTTTCCGGCATTATGACGTCATAGTGACGTCACCTAATGAGGTGGCCACGCTCAAAACTACCAATCGGCTAAGAATAGTTAGGACTACGCCCTTGCCAAGTTTCAATGATTTCCCATTAGCCTACGGCTATTTATAGATCAAAAAAAGCCCGGTAGGATTAGGGTTAACCTCTAGAGCCCCCTATTTTGGTACCATCGTTGCATTGCTGACGTCGAAATTCCTAATGAGTACGACAGTTTATATGCGTTCAGTTGGTCCGAAAAAGTTTAGTCTGTCCAAAGCATGTCGACACCCACCAAAACAAAATTTGAATGTGCGTCGCTGGCGAGCTGACTTTCATTATGGCTTTCATTTTGAGAACATCCAAAACAGCAGTATTTCAAGTATTGTTGCAACCGATAAGTGAAACAATTTATCACGGCACAATATTCAATTTATCACTGCACATTTTCGATTCATCACTGCACAGATTGGTCATCATTGCACCTTAAATTAATCCTTGTCAGACACTGAACAAGGTTAGCAATGTCCAGTGAATGTTCGATGCAAAAGTCCAGTCATTTTGCCAGGGCTTAACCTTCTTTATGAATGTATAGCACAAGCTAACATCTTCTTTGTCCTTCTATGAGAATATTTCTGAAATGGAATTAATTGCTTCTTCTGATCCTCCCTTACGGCTAGTCAATTTTTGTAAACGTGACTGCTGTCTCCTTAATTTTATCCTTCAGCAACCAAGAGATGGCTTTTTCAACTTTTTCAAGACCACTTTATTGGTCTCATGCCTGGATTTCTCAAAAGGCTCTATGTACGGATTGTTCTTGCCATTATAGCAAATTCTATTTGAGGTCTTTTCCAGTTTAAAACTGTTTTGCTGCAAAGAATCCTCCTACAGTATCGTTCAGAACCAAAATCTGAAGGCTCACCAGATCCTTGTATCAGCGACTGTTATAAGGACCAAGGACTTGTATTCCTTCTTAGGATGGTATTTTGCAGCTTTGGATAATGTCTTTCTTGCAATATACATTGTTGAATTGGTTATGAAACTATATGGAACTGGACTCTTATTTTTCAAGACAGGATGGAACATAATGGGTAAGTGAGATCATATTTACTGTAAATTGCAATCGGTACCGACTAACAACTTATATTTCCGATCTTATGTCATCGTTGAATCTCCATCCAATGCTGCCAATAAATGCGTGTGTTCCTCCATCATTCATGACTAAATTACAGCATAATTTACACGAAGAAATTAAAGGGAATGTAAGCATATAAAAGTGGCTCAAACCAATTGTGGTCAATGTCTAGCCTATCAGATATCACTATGTCCTGCCGACGTAGATCAGTTACCCAAATATGGTGCGGCACGTGTCAAATCATATTGTCTTCGTAATGTTAATTTTATCAAAGGCTTGTATATGCGTACATTCCCTTTAATCTGATAATCAACATTCAACATCATAACCAATGCTGTTTTGCACAGCATGAGTCGAAACAAGGCAGCCCTAAAAAGAGCTCAATTTGCAAATTTCTTAACAAATTATAAGATCACCTATGCCTGGGAAAATAATGTGGTTTTTCATCTACTTGCCAAAAAAAGTAAATTGAAGATTTTTGTGACTTTTCAAACAGGGGTCTTTTTTGGGATACTTGTTACTTTTGGAGAGCCTCTATAATAAAAGGAAATGGATATATGTTTTATTATATCTAAGAATAATTCTAAAGTAAACTTCTTATAAGTCTGGGCTCATCCCGAAGCTTGGCTCTACCATTCTGCTTTTCACAGGGTAACATAAAAGACGACAGTAGTCCACAAAATCTCATTCCTGACAACAACAAAATTTGGACGAAATATATTCGGCGAGATTTTTGGCCGAAAATTGGCAGGGCCTATTTGAACATACTAGCTGGGTGGACAATTGCCCCCTAGTCCCCTCCTTATATCTATTGTTATACCTTTTCAAACAATAGACTTATTGTCCCTTTCAATCAAGTAAACAATTTATTGCCCCCCAATTCCTATTTTTTTTAAATAGGCACTGAAATTTGGTCACGAATAAATTTTACACTTCTCCCTACGCATATATGATCCTTCCATAAAGATAGCAGTTCATACGTGACACGTGCCGAACCATATTTGGGTAAGTTTCCTACATCAACAGGAAATACTGATATCCGACAGGTTGTAATTTGACCCTTAATTGCTTGAGCCATTTGTATTATGTTATATATCGTGAAACTTGCTTGCTAGAATCCACGCCCCTTTTTCAGATTTCTTGATCGTCTTATGCACCACTGTGGACTTTCTCATGCCTCTAATCGTCCAAAATTCTGGAATATTTGATGTCGCTGCAATATTTCGTTTGCTGAGAATGTTTCGTGCAATCCGAGCTTTGAGAGCATTGCGAGTGCTCAGAACAATACGGTAAGATAAGTAATACCTTTATATTTCTATACATGTGAGTCAAAGAAAGAATCACCGTTTGGAAGGCCATTGCTCCCTGAATATTGAAGCAATATTATTGAAGACTATCTTGTTAAGTAGATATCTGTATGATCAAAGGGAAGAAAAAATCGGGAAAAGTGGTGAACTTTGGTCGGTCGTCGCGGGAAGGGTATTGGTTGGATCGTCTTGAAAATGGTCGCTACACCCCACTAGAGGTATTTGTGCCCCGGTTGGTGGGGGTTTCAACTTGATCCGTCCAAAATTGGGGGAGAAATTTGCCATATTTGGCACTTTTGGGGACCATTCCTATTGATTCCCATTCAAAAATGGACCATATTCAATCGCCGATATTAAAAAATCACTTACATTCTTAGAGCCGGTGAGGGTCTTACAAGGGGCAAAATACCACGGCGCGTCCGAATTTCGGGGTTTCAGGAAATTTTGGGGTCGTTGTGACGTCATAATAGGGGGTTGAAAAAAAAATGTTGCGATTTTCAGACCCGAGGTTACGTTTGGGGTCGATGCTCCATGGTTACGAGTCGCATTTCAAAACGGTAAAAATTTTTCAAGAGACCACTCGTCTGGGAGTCGAATGCCACAATTTGGGGTTCAATATTGCCCCCAGGGGCAGAACGCGGGGGCCGTGAAAATGGGGAAAAATTTTGGCCGACCCCACTTTCAGTCGTAACTCCGTTGTTGGAGGGGTAAACGGCTTCGGCATGCCAAAAATCGACGGGAAACCGTATTCTTTCACTAAAACACTTTTAATCTCGAATTTATCTCGAAAACTCGCAGAATAACAGCCCTTTCTTTTTTCAAAGCTGTGGTGAAAAACCAAAAATTTCCACTTAGGCCCATTTTTTCTCTCAAATGGATTGGGCTCGTTTTCCTATTAAATGCACTTGCCAACTCGAGGTTAATGATTAAATACCTTAAAAAGGGTTCAAATAACGTCCTCCAAAAGTTTGTTTTGAATTTCGACATTTATCCGCTTCAGAATCGGCCAAAGTCGATCGGCCATTTTTCGTCGATTTTTCGAAAAATTTTCATGTTTTTTGAAGCCGATGACTTATTACATCAGTGCAGAGCTGTTTACCCCTTGGCTTGACCCAGCTGCTCGCTCCGTTAACGACCCTTACATCATTTGCATAAAGTCTAGAAAAATTGTCAACATGAAAATTTCCAAGAAAAGTCGTGACTGATCACGTGAAATGTTTCTAGACTTATTACATTGTGTGTTTTGACTGGATTTCACCAAAATATAACTATTTCAATACAAATGAATTCAATTCAATTAAAACTTTTTTGTAGTTAGGCTTTTCAATGCTTTTCTTGAATTTTCAAAAGGCTACACTTATTACATTGTGTGTTTCTACTGGATTTCACCAAAATATAACTATTTCAATACAAATCAATTCAATTCAATTTCAACTTTTTTATAAATGGCTTTTTAACTGCTTTTCTTGAATTTTCAAAAGACTACACTTATTACATTGTGCATTTTTACTGGATTTAACAAAAAATTAACAATTTCAATACAATTCAATTACTTTCTTCAATATGTATATATGGTATGTATATGTATATGTATATATATGGTAGGTATGTATGGTATGTATAGTATGTATGTATTTATTTATAGGATGTATGTATGTATTTAAGTATGTATGTATGTATGTATGGTATGTATGTATTTACTTATGTATGTTTGTGTGTATGAATGGTATTTATAGTAGGTATGTATAGTATGTATGTATAGTAGGTATGTATTTAGAATGCTTCAGAGTTAGTGATGATGCCAAAGGGACTAGTAAGTCTCTTGGGGGGTGTTGGGGCGTTAGCCCCACATTTATGCTGTGGAATACTTTTCCTCATACACTGATTACAGTAAGAGACAAGACAAAGGAGGGAGTTGGGGGATGGATTGGGGGTATGAGAAATGGTGACATGGCAGTTAGTGTCATGGGATTTGGGGGTACGGGAGTTATTGGGGGCATGTATCAAGTCTAAATGGGTTTAATGCATTTATTACATCATCTAGACTTATTACATCGTGCCTGAAAGGGTTTACTGCATTTACCGAATTATCTAGACTTATTACATCGTGCCTTTTTCACCAGATTCAGCCTACACAGTTACATGGGCCAAATAAGTGATGTTAGGGGTATCCTGGGGCATTGGGGGCATTTGGGGCATGGGGGAATTATGGAGAGTGATGATGCAGATATCTACTCGGCCGTTAATGACTGGTTAGGTAAATGTCTATATGATCAAAGGGACAAAAAAAACCCGGTACAGTGGTGAACTTTGGTCGGTTGTCACGGGAACAGTATAGGTCGGATCATTCTGAAAATGGTCGCTACACCCTACTACTAATTTTTGCTCGTCGATTGGTGGGGGTTTCAACTTGATCCGTTCAAAATTGGGGGAGAAATTTACCATATTTGGTCATTTTGGGGACCATTCCTATTGATTCCCATTCAAAAATGGACCCTATTCAATCGCCGATATTAAAAAATCACAAACATTCTTAGAGCCGGTGAGGGTCTTACAAGGGGTAAAATACCGCGGCGCGTCCGAATTTTGGGGTTTCAAGAAATTCTAGGGTCATTGTGACGTCATAATAGGGGGTTGAAAAAAAAATGTTGCGATTTTCAGACCCGAGGTTACGTTTGGAGTCGATGCTCCATGGTTACGAGTCGCATTTCAAAACGGTAAAAATTTTTCAAGAGACCACTCGTCTGGGAGTCGAATGCCACAATTTGGGGTTCAATATTGCCCCCAGGGGCAGAACGCGGGGGCCGTGAAAATGGGGAAAAATTTTGGCCGACCCTACTTTCAACCGTAACTCCGTTTTTGGAGGGGTAAACGGCTTTGGCATGCCAAAAATCGACGGGAAACCGTATTCTTTCACTAAAACACTTTTAATCTCGAGTTTATCTCGAAAACTCGCAGAATAACGACCCTTTCTTTTTTCAAAGCTGTGGTGAAAAACCAAAAATTTCCACTTAGGCCCTTTTTTCCTCTCAAATGGATTGGGCTCGTTTTCCTATTAAATGCACTTGCCAACTCGAGGTTAATGATTAAATACCTTGAAAAGAGTTCAAATAACGTCCTCCAAAAGTTTGTTTTGAATTTCGACATTTATCCGCTTCAGAATCGGCCAAAGTCGATCGGCCATTTTTCGTCGATTTTTCGAAAAATTTTCATGTTTTTTCAAGACGGTCTTAGCCGATGACTTATTACATCAGTGTAGAGCTGCTTACCCCTTGCTTGACGCAGCTGCTCGCTCGTTTATCGACCCTTAGATCATTTGCATAAAGTCTAGAAAAATTGTCAACATGAAAATTTCCAAGAAAAGTCATGACTGATCACGTGAAATGTGTCTAGACTTATTACATTGTGTGTCTTTACTGAATTTGCCCAAATTATAACAATTTCAATACAAATCAATTCAATTCAATTAAAACTTTTTTGTAGTTAGGATTTTAAATGCTTTTCTTGAATTTTCTAAAGGCTAGACTTATTACATTGTGAGTTTTTACTGGATTTCACAAAAATATAACTGTTTCAATACAAATCAATTCAATTCAATTACAACTTTTTTATAAATGGGCTTTTAACTGCTTTTCTTCAATTTTCAAAGGACTAGACTTATTACATTGTGCGTTTTTACTGGATTTGAACAAAATATTATTATTTCAATGCAAAACAATTCAATTCAATAACAATTTTTTTGTAGTTAGGATTTTAAATGCCTTTCTTGAATTTTCTAAAGGCTAGACTTATTACATTGTGAGTTTTTACTGGATTTCACAAAAATATAACTGTTTCAATACAAATCAATTCAATTCAATTACAACTTTTTTATAAATGGGCTTTTAACTGCTTTTCTTCAATTTTCAAAGGACTAGACTTATTACATTGTGCGCTTTTACTGGATTTGACCAAAATATTATTATTTCAATGCAAAACAATTCAATTCAATAACAATTTTTTCATAAATTGACTTTTAAATGATTTTCTTGAATTTTCAAAAGACTAGACTTATTACATTGTGTTTTCTTACTGGATTTGACAAAAATACAACAATTTTAATAAAATCAATTCAATTCAATTATATTGTTTCTAAACGGGCTTTTAAATGATTTTCGTGACTTATAAAAGATCAGTAACAACTTTTTATCACACACTGATCACAGTACGGTATGTATGTATATATATGTTGTACTTATAGTATATATGTATGTATAGTATTTATAGTATTTGTTTTAGTAGTATGTATGTAGGTATGTATGTTTGTTTGTATGTATGTATGTATGTATGTATGTATGTATGTATGTATGTATGTATGTATGTATGTATGTATGTATGTTTGTATGTATTTGTATGTATGTATGTATGTATGTATGTATGTATGTATGTATTTATGTATGTGTGTTTTTATTAATAATGTATGTATGGCATATTTGTATGGTATGTATGGTATGTATGGTATGTATGGTATGTATAGTATGTATGTACTTTAGATGCTTCAGAGAGACATTTACCCCGAATTTCTGGTTCTATTGCCAATATGTTCAAGTAGGCTCAATAATTTACTCGGCTTTATTCGGACATTTCTTCTTACGGATATGGGAGATTTTCTGCAGAAAGCCCCTTCCAAAAACCTGCAAAAACGAGTGAAAAGCAATGAGCCAATTGTCCGTGGTTTTCCTTCCTAAAATTGACGACACTCGCATATGTTTCAATGTATTTGTCCTCTTGGGAGAATGGAATCCTCCTGAATAGGTTATTGATGCCAGGGGAAACGAGAACGTGTTCATCCTCCCAAGAGAACAGCACGTGCTAAAGCGTGCAGAACTAATTCCTGTAAGGCCCGTGTAAGGCAGAAATGTTAGGAAACTTTTTTCGCGATTTTGGGCACGTTTTTTTGAAGCTTTCTTTAAGAGGCTTTCTCGAGAAAATTCCTCATAATTTCAGAACGGATTGGCCGATTTCAGTAAGGTAAATTTTGATTTGAACATGTCTGCCATTAAACTATATTGTTACCGATAGGGTAATACGGGGTAAAGTGAACTTTTTTGGAGGTTTTTCAAGGATATCCTAAAGAGATTGTAGCTGAGGGCAAACTCTTTAACTTTGTTTTGACATTATGTCTTTGGGTCAGTTTATCCAGCAAAAATATTTTTCAAATCTTTTTCCATTGCCTCACAAAAGAGCTTTCTTTGGCGACCGCTCTGCCTAGTTCACTTTACCCCAGGTCGGGGTAAAGTGAACTACGCAGCAGTTGTTCGATAAAACCAAAATGATGCTGATAATACCCAAAAACATGGTTTATTGTGCAACTCTAAGGAGTTCTTCGCATGCCAAAACGAAACAAACCCAAAAATTTCACAAGAATGATATTAAAAACAATTAAATTGTGACCTATGTTGAGAACGATCTTTGCAGATAAAATATTAACCAAAAACTATTGTCTAAGTCACAAATTCTAGTCAGATTGCGAGACCTGAATACAAGTCGATGAACATAATGGGAATATACTTGGAAAATACTATATTGCATATAAATACCAAATTACCGCAAGGAGAAACAATACTTTCAAAGTAGTTCACTTTGCCTTGAAACCTCCGCCCAGAAATAAAACCAAAAACAGTTACAAATCTATGAAAATTATCAATATTCTAATTTCACAGTGATGGCCATTTATCCTTTCCATGTCGATAGGTATGTTTGCTTCATCAAATCCCAACAAAATTCTTGGATCAGTGACAGCATTTTTGAATGAAGGTCAAACTTCGGTTGTCAAATTTTTATAGGTTTTTCAGGGAGCTGGTATCAGAATATATTTCTGTGTCATTAGAACGAAAAACTATCCTGCAAATTATGATTTTCTGAAGGCAGAATTATGAACCAAATGAGGTTGAAAAGGTCTTCTTCGTCTGAGTTCATGTTCACATAAGAAAATAAAAAATCATGGGTAGTTTACTTTACCCCGGTCGAAGCAAAATATCGACTGAACGGTAGATCTTTCAAAATATTATGTTAGCGTACAAACAAATCTATCTTGGCCCTTTCCTTTTGGAAAAAGTAAACACATGGTATGTGCTTCAAATCGATCAAAAAATCGTAGAAATTCGTTTCGTCTTGGCGTCAAAAATTAAGATCAAAGATAGGAGCCCAAACCTAACAACCATATTTCCCGAGGTTGTTTTTACTGCCTGGGGTAAAGGAATTGTTTGCAACAACAGGAAGAACTATTTTGCAACAATTTTTTCATTTTCTGTGAGCACATGTAACAAAGCATTGGGCATATATCATGTTTTATCATTGCATGTTTACTTTTGGAGAGAAGCGCGAATGTTCTGAGTAGTTCACTTTACCCCGTAGTTCACTTTACCCCGTCTTACCCTATCATATCGTCTTGATATCGAGAGAGCCATGACTTTTCAAACGGGGATTCTTGTCATTGACTCACCCGGTACTTTTCGTTGAAAGAATTTCTGTTTCATCAAATTGCTCTGTCATCCATTTGCTCACGCTTTTGAGATTTGTCGATCTTTATGTCCCTCTATTTATCTTCCCATTTATACGTCCAATCAGCATCCGTTCTTCCAAGCATTCTTTCCTCATAATATGTCCCAAGAATTCCATCTGTCTCTTTCTTATGGTTTTCATAATCTTTGCGTTCCGTACCAACTCTTCGTAAGACCTCCTCGTCCTCCTGAGACACACTGTATGTGTAAACAAATTTTCACCTCCAAGAATCATTAACATTTGATTGTACAGTCCTATTATTGAAAATATTTGTATGTTTGTTTGGGTCAAGAACTGAATTAATTTTTAACCGATTGGAAACTCGATAATTTGTTGATACTCTCTGTATTTGTTCGGGATACTATCAGTGAAAATCTTAAGATTTTCTCGAGAAGAGCTAGCCCCCGTCTAAGGTCTTTAGCGTTTGCGCAATAGCGATTTCGGGGTCATCGTCCCTCATTTTTGCTTTGTGAATTCGCGCATGCCCCTTACATCGCTTATCTAAAGTTGAAAGAAATTTAAGGATATTAAAGTGGCTCAAGCCACTTGTGGTCAAACTCTAGCCAATCATATATCGGTATTTCCTATCAAATTCGATAAGCTACCCAAATATGGTGGGGCGCGTGTTCGGCCTATTATCTTTGCACGGCTATTTTTATCACAGGATGCTGATAAATGCTTCGATTCCCTTTAATGTATTTTCCATTGTGATTAATGAAAGGAGGAGCTCGCAGTGTCCCGAACGAATATTGATGCTTAACAGAGACGTTGTCATGAAATTAGGCTTAGTTTAATTTATTTCTGCTGACATAACTTACATATTTCAAGATTTCTGAAGAACTTGCAAGTTGTGCTGACCACAGTATTAAAATCATTCAAGGCTTTGAGCGCAATTGTTATGCTTCAGATGCTCTTTCTGTGTATCCTTTTCTGCCATTATAGTTATTCTAAAGTTACCTGTCTCTTCAAAATAATAAGCCGGAATTTTGAAAGAAATAGTGCATATAATTAGATAGCGATATTCAAATTACTTCAGATCTTCTGAAGGCGCAATTTTGACATGAAGTTGGTCTCTCATTTGGGGTAACTAAAGATAATTCTGAAATGAAAACAACTCAGTTTATATCTTTTGTTTTCTTCTCTTTCATGACACAGGGTAAGTAAAAATACTAACTATGATATTCCTTGCTTGAAAGGTGACCAAGCCCTGGATATCAAGGCAATAAAAATTGGCAAAAATCGGCCACTCCGTTTTGAAAGTATGATAGATTGTCTCGAGACAGTTCCTGTAAGAATCCTTCAAATACACTACAGAATCACGATCCAATTTTCCTACTATTTTTGCCTTATTTTTGGCTTGCGCATATTTTAGCATATCATCCCATTGGGAGAATGAAAATTCCATTCCTAGGAACATAAACAAATCCGGGTAATTTCATCCTCAAAGTCAATAACACGTGCTAGAAAATTTTCAAGTCAGGCAGAAATAGTAGCAACTCTCATCGTGATCATAGGCATTTTTGATAATTTCTTGCAGAGTCTTTCTCAAGAAGAGCCCTTGGGCGTGTATGATTTGAGTTAAAGTAAAAGACATTTGAACTACATTGTCATACATGTATTGAAATACATTTCCTTCAGGTTTGTCCCCTTCAAAACGTCCAGATGAGATAGGGTGAATTATTTGTTGATCTTAACTGTTGAAGATATGTTTGCTGTTGTTGGTCGAGGATTATTCCACAATGTGGCTCAAAACAGATTTCAAACGCTCGGGAGATGTTTCTTTACACTTTTCCAGCTGATAACATTGGATGACTGGTACGAGGTTTATACTGAAGTAGTCGCTTTGAAGCCGAGTAAGTCGCAATACTGTATCCTTCTCTCATGAAAAAAGTTAAGTCTATTTCATACAGCTGCATATGTCAGACATCAAATTAGAGTATGAAACTTTGTTTGAATCAACCTGACAAGTGGTTGCTGAATGCTGAGTTATGGTTTGAACCCTACCTTTGAAGCATATTTAATGAAACTTTGCAGTAAACTGAGCAATTGAAGGTACGAGCAGCTCCTCCAAAGCAGCAAAAAACGGGCACAATTTGTTGAGTCTTCGTGTAATATCATATTACTAATCCATTTTTGGGGAGACATTATTGAATATTTGATCATTACTTGACAGTTTAGTCTTCCCTGTCAGTTGAAACATAGGGATTAGCTGAAACCTGCATTTGATAAAATTTCAGTTTACGATAGTGTTGCAAAGAAAGAGTGCTGCAAAGATTCAAGCTAACTTTAAGTGCCACTCTTTGCTGCAACATTTGTGGAAAAAATTTGGTCCATGGCACAATGGCATTCAACAGAAAATAGGAAATAAAAGGTATCAATGGAAGACTATGATAATATATCTGAATTTCTGAGTTAGCAGCTAAATTTACCAAACACTTGAAACCAGAGGTTTTGAAAAAGAGCCTGACGATGAACAATATCATGGGCATTTTCCAAACTACATTTCATTCTTAGTTCACAACCATAATTGAGAAAATAAATAAATTGCGGTGTAAGCGTGCATCTGCTCCTTCTTTTCTTCGAGACGTACAACGTTTGCAGTAGAATGTAATGCATAGATTGTAATGTTCTCAAATCGTTTGAGAACTGCAAATTTATTTGTATTATCGTAAACCTCCATCTTTGTTTTAGGCTACTTACCCTTGCTTGTGTTGCTCCATAAATGTTAGTTGGTTTTATGGATATGTGTAAAAGCATATTATCATGGCCAGAGAGCGTGGGAACGCCGTTGTCAGGAAATTTTTGGCAAAATTTTAGGCTGCAGAAAATTTTTGAAAAGGGTTGAGTTTTTATGCTGCTGTCAAAACAATTGAACGTGTCAGAGTTGTCATCTAGAAATCAAAACTGAATCACTGAAGCAATTTTAGGTACGCAGAATCTTGACCGAGATGCTTGTATTAAGAATTTAAAAAAACTTTAGCTATTGGTTGTAAAAAGTAATAGATTTCATCCAGAGCAACCTATCAGCGAGCTCTTCAGTTGCTATTTATGCATAATGCTTTTCATTTCTCAGAAGAAAGAAAGTTGCAACTAAATTTGTGTGCGCATTTTGGTTGCTTATCTTCATGATGACCGTTTGGTAAATTTTGGATGCTCACCTACAATTACCGTGCCTATTTCTGAGCCACCTACCTAGCATTCATTCTTTAACTTGTATACAACATGAGGATTTAAATCATTCTATAGTCTGTCTCACAAGTTAGGTCTCATGCGAAATTGCCTGCAACTGATTCAGCGTTACAACGTCCTGGTGGTCAGTGAAGGCCAGGCTCACTTATAAAAAGGTCAAATTGTAGTCAAAATCAAGAGAAAACGACAACCATTGCCCTTAACCATTGCTCCATAATCAATAAATGTTTAACGTTTTTCAAAGGATTTCTATACAAACACTTTATGACATCAGGAGGCCGGATTTTAGCCAAAATTTAACTTGTAGCCAAAGCCATACTTTTGTAATCAAATGGTTTGCCTTTAGTCCAGATTTACAAAATTTGGCCTCCCAGAAGGCCAGATGGCAACGCTGAACTGATTGACAACAAATTAAAGTGCATTGCATGACTAATTTTATGTTATACCAAATGTTATATCTTTGGAGCTCAGGGAGACATTAATAACGAGTGGTCTTCGCAAGTAACATAACACAACATATCTGACTATGTACAGAACAACAACTACAATATCAGCGGGATAATAAGGTCACATGACTATTTACAATATTACACCAAATCTCACCTGGTATCTGATTGGAACCGACTTTGACCTTTTGCAATTGATTGATCTAAAAATCTAGTCAAGCACATTCATGAAAGTGTGCCTTTAGGTGTGTTTCAAACACATTGTATACTGATGCGCAAATCATCCTTAGTTATATTGAAAGTACCACAGCCTGTTCTTAAGTCACCCGATATTCCTCTCCATAGACCATGGATATATCATTGCCTATCTGATTCTGTACATCGTGTTGGAGAACTTTATATTCATGAAGTAAGTAATAGCCAACTCTTACTCCTGTGTTTACTCTATTGATGAAAAAACTTATTGACGTGGCTCATTAAGCACGGCACTAATTATTTCCTCGTGGTCCATTTAAGAGGGGTTCCAGTGGACACTGTTCTCGAAGTTTACTTTTGAGCATTCTTTTAGTTTACAAAAGAGCACTGTTTGTTAACTTTTTCTGCTCTTCATTGCTCGTTTTGGTTTTTCGTTGCTCGTCTTCAAAATGCTCTTTTTTGCTCGCTGCCGTTCTTTGCTGCTGGTTTTGGTTTGATGATGAATGTTTCTATTTGTTTCCATTGCTTTTGTTTGCTTGTTCTGGCTTGGTTTAGTATCTCGTTGCTCGTTTTGGTTTTGAAGAACATTTCCTTTCGTGTTCATATTTTCTGTTTTAATATTGACCCACTCAAAGCCAAAAGGAGCAATAAAGAGCAGAAAAATCTAAATGGAAACCAGGCTTAGATAATTCTCTGTTACCTAGTGTATCAGATCCTAAACCTGGGTGGGGGGGGGGGGGTATTTAGTATATTTTGCTGACGGGATGTGCACTTCTTTCCAGGTATCGTTTTCGCCTCTTTTTCTAACGGCGGGTATCAAAAGCAGGCAATTTCTCTAATGCCGGTTGTCAAAAGTGCTAGTTCATTGTTTTTTTTTGACTAATTTACGTTTTGTGGTATGCTTTTCACGGATTTTTACGCTTTGGGGTATACTTTTCGCCGAGTTGTTCTGTCAAGTAACCCCCGGGATCCTAAAACAATTAGGCCAAGGGTATTCTCTTATCCACGTTTAAATAGCAAGGGTAAATTTTGTAACAATAGCAGTTTTGGTTTGTTTACATTTTGCACGACAGCCAATCAACGAGCTACATTTTTGACCACGTGATCAACAATTTCCCGCGTCGCGATCGTCGCGAGTCGAAGCTGTGGGGAAAACCATAGGAAAACTACCCTCTCGAATTTTGCTCGCCGCGAAAATATACTTTTGAGGAACCTTTAGAACTTTGTAATCTGGGTTGTCAAATAAATTTCCTAACGAGGGCTGCTTGCCCATTGGTATACTCCACCTGGTTTTTAAGAGATAATTTTTTTTAAAGTCGTCATTCCACGGACCTCTCGCTTCCCTCGAGGGGGCTTAGGCCCAGTGCAAGGACGTTAATATTTGCCTCCAGGAACGACAACACGGCACTCACAACAGCCGAAAATCAATTCCAGACTGGAAATCAATGTTCCAATACCTTTAATTTTGATTTACACCAACTGAAGTGTTGCCGCAACTTATCCTACTTGACCACCAATTGGCCATGTCAACAAAATTTGCATAACAAAGAAACTTGGCATGTAAGGGTTTCTCTTCTGGGTGTTTTGGGAGGAGTTTGTTCGTCTTCTTATTATTCAAGACTTGAATGAAACACTGTTTGGTTGCTTCGATGAAATGATGAAAAGTTTAGGTCCTTTAGGACAAAATTGAATACGATTTTGGCACCGTTTGCCAGCATAACGGGAGAAACAGAACATAAGACGACGAAGAATTGATACAATTTATCAGCAGAAAGTTTGAAAGCTTGATTTTGCAAACTTTGCCACAACATAAATTTTCCCCAAAGAATGTCATGAAAGAAGGGAGCAAAAAGATGAAAGAAGTCAGTCTTTTAAGGTAAGTCGATAAGTTGCAGAAGTGGACATCACATAAATAAGTAATCTTGGAAAACACTAAACTAGATTTTGTTTCACCTTCAAGGAGAATTGGAGAATAAATTGATAAAGATTTGTTTAAGTGTCTCTGAATTTATGAATTTGAACTTAAACAACTGGTGGGAAGCATTCTAGCGTGAAAGATTTGTGTGGATGATCAAATTGAAATTCAAAGTATTCTTACCTTGGAATGGTTTCTTTGGTTACTTTTCCTTTTTTGCGTTTACACACAGACGCACGAAGCTGCTTATAAGAAGCTCAACTCAGCTCAACCAAAGATAATGGAATATTATCTTTGAGCTCAACTCAACTCTCAGAAGATCGCTAAATATATCAAGAAACTCTAGAACTGGGAAAATCTTTAAGGAACTATTCATTTTTGTAAAGGAAAGTCTTAGCATAGTTTACTTTATTTTCTTCACTTGTTCTACTTGTTTTCCTGTATTAAATTATTCGGAAATCTACTCGAGTTAATGTCAACACACCTTAAAACTTCAAAATTTTGTTTCAAAATGTTTACGAGCGAGGGTACAAATATTGTTTATGGAGCTCGCAAGAAACTCTTCTCTGGAGTACTGGAAATGTAATAATTTTGATAAACTTTCAATGCTAGGTTAAATTATTAGTCTACGTATTAAAAACATACCTCCTGTATTCTTCCAAAATTCATCTAAGGAAACTTTATCGTAGCCATTAAGTTTGGAGAATCCACATTTAAATAACACAAGATTTCGTTATCCTTTTACTGCGTTGTGTAACTATTTCATGGTCTGCTCTTCCAGTTTGCCTGCCAAAATTTTGTTTAGTATTGTCCTGGAGTTTTATTTTTAGGGGAAACCAACAAATGATTCTGCAGTTTGCTTTATGATCAGTGGACGAATTGACATTTATTGCCCACCAAAGTGCCCAAAAGAGAAACCCTTACATGCCGATTTTTCTTGTTATGGAAATTTTTTTGACATGGGAGGGGGGCTAATTTGGCGGCCAATTAGGATAAGTTGCTGCAATAGTTCTGTTGGGTAAATCAAACTTGAATGCATTGGAACCTTGATTTCCAGTCTGGAACTGACTTTTAGCAACTGGGAGTGTCCTTCCTGGAGGCAAATATTAACTTCCTTGCGCTGGGCCTAAGCCCCCTCGAAGGAAGCGAGAGGTCCGTGGAATGACGACGTTTAAAAAAAATTATTTCTCAAAAACCAGGTGGAGTAGACCAATGGGCAAGCAGCCTTCGTTAGGAAATTTATTTGACAACCCAGATTACAAATTTCTAAAGGTTCCTCAAAAGTATATTTTCGCGGCGAGCAAAATTCGAGAGGGTAGTTTTCCTATGGTTTTCCCCACAGCTTCGACTCGCGACGATCGCGACGCGGGAAATTGTTGATCACGTGGTCAAAAATGGAGCTCGTTGATTGGCTGTCGTGCAAAATGTAAACAAACCAAAACTGATATTGTTACAAAATTTACCCTTGCTCGTTTAAATGAAAAAGGTATACAATATTTTGTAAATTTTCTGTCATTGTCTTGTTTGCAGAAATCATTGATTACCGATATTACCACCGCTAGCAAGATTTTGCAGATTTTTGTGATGAAATTGTATAAAAATTGAAATTAACGAGTCCATCTTTCAGACAATTTTGCCCCAAAATCTTACTTGTACCTTATTTCTTGATGCACCCGATTTGATAGCTGTTGGGAAACCCCAAGCGCGCCCACGCAGCTACCTGCGTAAGCATTAGGGCACAGACATTTGTATTGAACTTTAGTAGAATTTAGAAGTAGAAATTATGTATTGCGTGTTCATTCATTCCCACAGGCAAGGAAGCGGTATGCGTTTGTAACTTTAATTTAGGGAACACGCAGCAGGCAAAGTATGTAAACCTACGTTGGTAACCTTAGTGTTATGATTCATGCATTGCGGCCCGGAAACACACTGACTTTTATGGGCAAATAGTAGTAGGCTTGATGCCAGACTATTGATATAAGATTTAATTCATTTTCCTGTTATTCTTTATTTTCATTGGTTGATTTTGAACTATTGTTGTTAACTAACTTTAAGGATCCTATTAATTGTGATACGAATGAGTACGTATTGAGAATTCGCAGAGTGCACCCGTATTCGTAGAGTGAGAATGAGATTGTGGAATAAAATGGATTCAGAAAATGTTATTTGAGTAGTTTTCTCTAAGAGTGAGATCTTCGATTGTTGGCTATCATTGAACTAGCGAGTCTGAGATAGTATTCTCAACATTTGGTCCACCGTTGCCTGATAGTCGAAATCGAAATGGAAGCAGTTGATAAATTAAGGAAAAAGAGAAAACCGATTCGAGGAGTGATCACGAAGCTGCTAAATAAAGTTGACGACGCCTTAAAGGAAGATCCAGAAGAGATTGACAAAAGAAAGCTGAAGCAATGCGAAACCAACCTTAAGGATAACTTCGAACATTTGAAAGAGTTAGACAAGGAGATATTTGAAGGATTGGTGGATAACGATGCAGAGGATGATGTTTGTGAAAAAGAAATGCTTGACGCCAGCGATATCAACGAAAAGGTAACCTACTGCCTGATTTGCCTCGAAGATTCATTGAAAGCCCAAAAAGAAGGTGAGAAGCAGGAATCATTGTCACGCAGTGTATCGAATGCGAGCTTAAATTCCATTGCAACATCGATAGCCGATTCAGCAGCGGGTTCTGTAGCTTCAAATGTATCGAATGCCAGCTCTAATCGTCGAAGGGTAAAAGCGAAACTTCCGAAACTTGAACTTTCGAAATTTAGTGGTAAGGTTGCAGAATGGCAAGAGTTTTGGGATGGATTCAAAAGCGCGATCCATGATGATGATGAAATGGCCAAGGTTGATAAATTCAAGTATCTACGAAGCTTCCTACAAGAGCCAGCAAAGAGCGTTGTAGCTGGATTGCCGCTAACCGACGTAGATTACGATGCAGCCGTCGAATTGTTGCAGAAAAGATTTGCCAGACCAGCGGTGATCAAGGGAACGCACATACACGAGATGATACATCTGGCCCCAGTCTACAGCGAGAAAAATGTCACGCGACTCAGGAACTTGCACGATCAAATCGAGACTCATTTCCGTGGACTCGAGGCTCTTGGAGCGGACAAAGAATCATATTCGAGCGTCGTTGTGCCATGGCTACTGGAGAAGGTTCCTGAGACATTGAGATACAACATGATTCGGTTCACGCCGAAAAGTCATCTCGAATGGACAGTGGATGAGTTTATCCAGGCATTAGCTGCTGAGCTGGAGGTGAGGGAGAGCCATTTTCCGGTAACGAGGATGCCTCAACAAGAACGAAACTTTGGAGGACGGCCTAATCAAAACAAGCCACAAGATCGCAACACGAACACCGGAACTGCAGCTGCATTGTTGACAAGTCGAGATGCCGCTGGAGACAAATGTGTTTACTGCCTGGGAACGGATCATAAAGCTGAAGATTGCGAGAAAATAACGAACATGGAAGATCGTAGCAAGACGCAGGAATGTGTAACCGCTGACCATGCGCCACTTTGCGTCTGCACTGCAAGAGAATGTTTTGGAGCGCGGCTACGGGCCTAGAACTTAGGGGTAGCGGTTATTTGCCCCGATCACTCTTCATCCGTTCCCGATGTTCCAAACCACATGTGACATTTTATTTTCAACGACTTTTGACGTGCCACGAAGGTGAAGAAGAAGACTTTTCATGAACATCAGTGGCTGGAAATCACTTTTTGTATCAACGGGATGTGTGCCTAAATTCGTGGAAATTACCATAATATGAAAATCTAATTTTCTAGAAAACAGGACCATGCCTCATCACCATTTTCTCTTGAGACGGAGCTCAACATGTGGTCAAAATGGCGGTGTTGGTGAGTTGTTTTGCAAATATTGCGTTTGATTGCTCCACCTTCGAAAATGCACGTTACTCTTCGCTTAGCGACATGGTGCTAGCTTTTCCAGGTCTAAAGTATCGGACGTTCAGAGAATCAAACAACTCTCAAATATCTTACCGTTTATTTTACTTGAAACTTTAACATACTGATTGTATAATTTCTTGACGATTAGACTATCGGTGCCACCATACCTTGCTAGATAGTTATTTGCCGATCTTTGGTGAAATTTTGATAAAAACACTGGACTAAAAATACCACCAGTTCAACAAAGATTTGTGGAAAATCAAGACCATGCCTCATCACGAAACTCTATTCCTTTGTTTGTAACAGAATGAGGATGGAAAATGTTTTGTCGTCATGTTTCGGAAATATTGCGTTCAAACGGGATAATTAATTTCTTTAGATGCAAGAACAGTGGTCTCAACAATGCTTAGGGCCTAGCCATATGCGCTTAGGCCACCACAATGGTCCATTGCCAGCTAGACCAGGCTAGGCCATTGCCAGAGCATTTTGTTTACAAGCTAAGGCTGGGCACAGTCCAGTGTTTCCTTCAATTCAACCAATGGTGTTGCAAGTACATTTAGTAAAAATCTTATTGGATAATGACTATGGTAATAAACGAAAAAGAAGTATACAAACCATAGATAGGCTATATATTACTTACTGACTGAGTTTTACTTGCCCATGTCTATGGTGTGGACTTCCCTGTGACTGTGTAAATGGCAGAAATACAGAGTATCTTCCAGGTAACATGCTAAGCAAGTATGTCTTAATTTGGTATTAATCTGAGAGCTGAGTTTTTATAAAGAATTTCTCTTTGAAACATTCATATGAAAGATCCTTGGCTAGTGCACCTGGGCAAGTAGTGTTAGGGTCTAGATGACTACTGCAGTAGTATCTACCAGAAAACATGGACAGCTATGCGGTAAAGCCCTACATCTAAGGAACCATCTTACAAGAAACTCAGACTCTGAATTTTTTGTAAGGACTATTATGTAATGGGCTAATTAAGTGAGAAGTGGGTTTTTAAGGGCAGGACTTGATTGTCTTTCTTCCTCTTTTCTCTTCTAGATGATGAAAAATGGTAAATTCCTCAGCATTGAATACTGGCTTCTTGGATGATTTGAAAGCATGTAACAAGGGTATTTGAGGAGCAGTTCTTAACTCTGATAGAAAGGTGTCTGGACCCCCTCTGGACAGGGCTAACAAGCTTCCTTGTAACCGTGCAGCTATGTTTGTCAGAAGGATTAATGTAAATATCGTGAACTCGAGAATTTTTTGTTGAAGCTCGATATTGAGAGACACTTTGCTGTATGCTGAGAATAAGGACGTACCTATGCAGCAACACATTGGTTTTCTAACAGTGCTTTTATTGTTGTGCTTAAATATTAATTCTATACTATAATACTAGGTCATTGTATTTACTACAAATGGCATGCTTCTATTTTGTGTTGTCTTCTGCAACAGAACTCTTCCTCTTATTATCTGCATGTTTGTTATTTATTTACGAGGACAGAGAATATTCTCATATTGTAGGATGAAGAATATCCTAGAAATACTACAATCCTGGCAAAATTCATTGAGACAAATGCATTTCATTTTGACAGCAGTGGCGGACACTTTGCCAAATATTGGGGGGGAGTGCAAAGTAATTGTTTCAGTTAAAAAGCATTGTTTATTTCCATTTTTTGTGAACAAAATATCTTTGTTCTAGCCAACATTGGGGAGGGGGGGCAATCCCACCTCCTGCCCCCCAAAGTGTCTGCCACTGGTTGCCCTGCCTGCTTCAAACTACTTCCTTCCACTGCTGAAGACCTCACCCCATTTCAATGTGGATATCATAAAAGAACACATAGTTGTGAAGTCATCTATCTGTGACATAATTTATTTGCTTCCATCTGCTTCTAACATTGCAATGTGGTCTTAACTGGAAATTTCCTCCATTATGCAAATTTTCTCAAGATTATAATTTATATTATTTGCAAAACTATTTTGAGTATGGAACCATTCTACTGACAATAAAAGTGTCTGTCAAAGGGCCAAAAGCAATAACTGACAACAACTTTCTGGCAACATCCCCTTTTTTTGTGATACAGTAAAAACCCGCATATAAGAACATACAATTTGCAAGTCAGCCTGAATAGGTTCTTATGTTTTAGGTATTTAGTAGGAAATGAGGATGTTCAGGTTCTAAAAATTGGTTCTAATTTTATTCAGGGCTTTCAGGAATTCCTTTCCTTCAGATTCAAACTTCAGGCATATTATTTACTGTCAGTTCACATCAGTTGAGTGTATGAGATATTATTCGCAACAGAAATTTGTGGAAGAATCATAAATTTTTATATAATCAAAAGAAAAGCTTCTCATTGGACAATATACAAATTTCTGATTCTTCCACAAACTTATGTAGCTAATAAGACCCCAATAATCTCTACAAATATAAGAACTTACTATTTTAAATTTCAGGCTGAATGGGTTCTTATACAATGGGGGTCTAATTACAAAATTTCAGCCTGCAGGCTCTTAATCCACTCATTTCTTATACATGGGTTTTTACTGTACACTCAAATTTCTTATAAGGAACCATAATATAAGAAACTGTTGGCTCACCTTTTAAAATGAGAAACCATGGTCATTCTAGAATATTTTGACATTGTATAGCAATGGCAAATGTTTTGACATCACTGTACAGCAAATTTTTTGACATTATCTTGAGTCTGAATTATGTTATTAGTTATTTTGAGATCTTGCTAAGTAAATTGAATCTCATGTAATAAAAACAGATACACGATACACTTAGGGTATTGAAAACAGAATAAACTCAGAAGAAATCTTTGGTAGCAAGTGTCTTAGAATTTAAGAAAACACCTGGCCTGCCCTAGACCTAGATTTATTTGGGAAAAAAAAGAGTGTAATGTAAATTTTCAAAGTAAGGCAGGATTGGTAGAAATAGAACTGGCTATTGCTGCTTTTTTCCCATCTGACATATTTCTTTTTGATGTTTGAGATTGAAAACCAAACACTTTATTCTCATCCAATCCAACCCGAACAGGTAGCGCGGAAAATTGCCTGGACTATAGGCCAACCACAATGTTTTGAGATAAACAGTTCCGGTCTCCCCCCCCCCCCCAGTAAACAGAAAAAAGAAGGGTATTTGTCAATTCTATACCAATTTCCTTGCTTCCTAGATATGCTCCCCGATCTCTATGAAAGTTCGTAAATAAAGGGCCTAACTTTGTGCGTTTCTCGGCTCTCACAAACGGAGTACCCTTCCTCACAGCGAAATGAAACGGCCAACACATTTGCGCGAAAGAGTAAGAATACAAAATACATTCATTTCAATATTTTCTATCTAAACAATTTCGAGCATGTTTCAGGAATTTATTTATTTGCACCGCACCTGAACCTGAACCTGAGTGAGAGTTGTGTCATCTGTATTTTTTTTCCGAGAAATGTCGAGTTATGTGTCATGGCGTTCGAGAAGACTTCGCATTTGTACCCATTGATGAGAGATATGACATACAAACTGTCGGAATTGGTCTCCAACATGCGCGCGCATAAAAAACATATTTGCCTCTTGTTGAAGATCGTAAGAAAGTTCTTTTGAAGTATGCTAAATGTTTTAATTGTTTGAAAGGAGGACACAGGGTCTATAAATGTAGGTCAAATTCTGTGTGTAAATTGTGTAAGGGCAAACACCATAGCTCTATTTGTAGTGCAGGCAGCGCGAATAAGCCACAATTAGCTAAGGAAATGCAACCCAAAGCTAGTGCACCCGTCCTAAATCCTACTGCGACCACCTGGGTAGGGACAACCGGTTCTTCTGGTGAAAGAGTAGCGCTTCAAACAGCCTTGGCAAATGTGAATGCTAAAAAAGAGTGCAGAGTACGGGTTTTGTTCGATACTGGTAGCCAAAGAACCTTTATAACTGCCAAGGCTGTAGGTAGATTAGGCCTAGAACCAACAAGAGAGGAAAGCTTGGGAATAAAAGCATTTGGGAGCAATGAAACGAATGTTGCCAAGAGAGGAATATGTGAGCTTTCTCTTTCTCCAATTAATGGTGGTAGTAATAGTGTTATTGAAGCCTTTGTTGTTACTGATATTTCTACAATCGCAAATGAACACGTAGAAATGATAAAACAAAATTATTCCCACTTGAGTGATGTATTTTTCTCAGATGTTTGCAGGTACCAGGACACCCTTGAGATAGACATTTTGATAGGAGCTGATTTTCTCTGGGAATTTCAGAATGGAGAAACCATACGAGGGGGGCAACACGAGCCTATTGCAGTAAAAACAACCCTAGGATGGGTACTTTCAGGACCATTAACAGGTGAGAGATTACATTCTTCTGATTGTTCAAATGTTATTGTCAATCATGTGACAGATTAAATGCCAGCAACAAACACCAAGCAAGATCTTGATAAGACTGTTCATAAATTATGGGATTTGGATAGTCTTGGTATAAGA
This sequence comes from Aurelia coerulea, assembly GCA_039566865.1. Classification (NCBI taxonomy): domain Eukaryota; kingdom Metazoa; phylum Cnidaria; class Scyphozoa; order Semaeostomeae; family Ulmaridae; genus Aurelia; species Aurelia coerulea. The sequence continues at coordinate 20,208,325 of CM076945.1, forward strand.
GTGGAAGATGAAGTGCATGAAGGGGTTATTGATGATATTTTGTTTACAGGTGAGCGTTATTCGGTTGGATTGCCATCGAAAGTTGGTCATGCATCTTTGCCAACTAATTATAATAACAGCTTGAGTAGATTGAAGAGCCAACTGAAGAAACTTCGTCTTAACCCTGATATTCTTGAAATGTATAACAATGTTATTTCTGAACAGGTAGAAATGGGTCTGATTGAACAGGTTTCATTGTTAGAACAGGCGCAACAAATTCATTATATTCCCCACCAGGCTGTCTGTCGTGAGAACGCTGAGACAACTAAATTAAGGGTTGTTTATGATGCATCTTGCAAGGACAGAAAGTCTGGGGTGTCACTTAATGAATGTTTACATGTTGGTCCAGCCCTGACCCCATTGATTTTTGACATTCTCTTGCGTTTCAGGTCAAACAGGGTAGCTTTAGTGGGTGATATTGAGAAGGCATTCCTTAACATAGAGGTTCACCCAGAGGATAGAGATTGCCTCAGATTTTTGTGGGTTGATGATATTCATAAGACAGACCCCCAGATTGTTGTTTATAAATTTACCCGGGTGGTATTTGGGGTAAATTCCTCGCCGTTCCTCTTAAATGCTGTGCTACGACATCACATCGAGAAATATAGTGAAAGTGACCCAGAGTTTGTTGTGAAAATGACAGAAGGATTCTTTGTTGATGATCTGGTCACAGGGTGCAGCAGTACTGAAGAAGCATTTGACTTGTATGAGAAAGCTAAGTCAAGAATGTTGGAAGGGGGCTTTAAATTAAGAAAGTGGAAGACAAATGACAGAAAATTAGCTGAAAAGATTGCAGAGAATGAAAAGAATGTAGGAGAAGAACCATTGAATGAAGAAAGCACATATGCAAAGGAGACCTTAGGCCTTTCCAAAGAAACAGGGGGAATGACCAAAGTACTGGGAATTCCTTGGGATAGCAAACAAGACACCCTTACATTTGACCTAGAGAAGGTAGGGCAAGTCTCCAGTGCTAGGCCAACTAAGAGAGGGATATTGAGCACACTAGCAACCCTTTTTGACCCCCAAGGGTTGGTTAGCCCCATCGCGGTTTCGGGTAAAGTTCTTTTCCAGGAATTGTGCCCAGAGAAGCTTGACGGGGATGACCCATTGCCTGATGATAAGATAGCTATTTGGGAGGCATGGCTCAAAGATTTGAATGAAGTAAGGACAATTTCTGTCCCTAGATGCATGCTTGAAGGAATGAAGGGGGAAATTATTAGCACATCACTGCATGGCTTTGGTGATGCCAGTAAAAAGTGTTACTGTGCAATGATCTACCTGGTGTGTGAGACAACCACTGGAGTGCATACAAGTTTATTATGTGCCAAAACAAGAGTTGCACCCTTAAAGAGCCTAACAATCCCTAGGTTAGAGTTAATGTCTGCAAAAGTTTTAGCCACCTTAATGGACACAGTTGTGAAAGCATTAAGTTCTCAAGTGAAGATTGACAGTGTAAAGTTTTGGCTAGACAGTAAGACTGCTCTTTTCTGGATAGCAAATAATGGAGAATGGAAGAATTTTGTGAGACATCGTGTGAATGAGATTTTGAGGTTAACTAAGAAAGAAGAGTGGGGACACGTCCCAGAGATAGAAAACCCGGCAGATATTGGATCTAGAGGAGTAAAAGCAAGTGAGTTAAAAGATTCTAGATTGTGGTGGGAAGGACCAGAATGGTTGAAGGAAGGAAAAGAGGCATGGCCTAACAGTGAGCCATTGGATGATTCAAATGAGGTGTGTGAAGAGAGAAGGAAAGTTAATGTTTTGATTGCAAATATTGCTGAAAAAGAGAGTGAAGGAGTGAGCAAGGTTATTGATATAGACAGATTCAGCAAACTTGGGAAATTTTTAAGAGTCACCTCATATGTGAAACGTTTTATTGACAATTTGAAGAAGAAAGGAGGGAAGGACTTGATTGTAGGGAAAGTGAGTGTGGAGGAGTTGAAGAGTGCAGAAATAGATTGGGTCAAAGATGTGCAGACCACATTGCAAGGAAAGAGTGATTTTGACAAGACAAAAGTGCAATTAGGTATTGTCACACAGAATGAGATAATGGTCTGCAAGGGAAGGCTAGAACATTCAGATTTAGGGGAAGAGTCAAAACAACCCATTATTCTCCCAAGAGACCACAGATTTACTGAGCTTTTGATCCTAGATTGTCACCATAGAGTGCATCATTGCAAGGTAAAGGGAACTCTAGCAGAGCTCAGATCTAGGTTCTGGGTTACTAAGGGAAGGCAGGTTGTAAAGAAGGTGATTAATGGTTGTTTTCTTTGCAGGAAACTTGAAGGTAAGCCTTACACTTCACCCCCTACAGCCCCTCTGCCTGATTTTAGAGTGACACAGGCTCCGCCTTTCAGCAATGTTGGGGTGGACTTTGCAGGGCCTTTGTATGTCAAAGGAACAAAAGGGCAAATGAACAAGGTTTATATTACTCTCTTTACATGTTGTGTGACCAGGGCAGTGCACCTTGAATTAATTGAGAATCTGCAGACCCCCACATTTGTGAACTGTCTGAGACGTTTTGCTTCTAGGAGAGGCACGCCTGCCTTAATGGTCTCAGATAACGCAAAAACCTTCAAAGCCACAGCCAAACTTTTGCGTAAGCTCCCAAAGGATGAGCTTTTCCAGGAATTCTTAGTGTCCAGAAGAACAGAGTGGAGGTTCAATGTGGAACGTTCTCCGTGGATGGGCGGAGTGTTTGAGCGGATGATTGGGAGTGTCAAAAGGTGCTTGAGAAAGGTTCTAGGAAATGCCAAGTTGACCTTTGATGAACTGAACACCATACTGATAGAGATTGAAGGGACATTAAATTCAAGGCCATTGACATATCTCTATGACGAACTTGAGGAAGCTTTGACACCTTCACATCTTTTGTTTGGTTATAGATTGTCACCTCTATCTGAGAATGTTGATGTCCATGCAAACCTTGATAATGTTGATAATGACAAGGTCCTTAAACGTTTTCTTTACCTCACCAGGAAGCTTAACCATTTTTGGAACAGGTGGAGAAAAGAATATGTGACTGACCTCAGAGAATTCCACAAATTGAAGAGCACAGTTCCAGCACAAATTTCAATTGGAGATGTGGTGTTGATTTATGAGGAGAGTGCAAAGAGAGGATTTTGGAAGACAGGCATTGTGCAGGATATTATTGTTGGCAGAGATGGAGTGGTAAGAGGTGCATCGGTTCGCAAAATTGGGCGTGGTAAGCCAGACATTTTGAATCGTCCTTTGCAGAAACTTTTTCCTCTTGAAATTGCTTGTAGAGACCATCAAATAAGAGGGGGGAAAGATAAAAGCCAATCAAAAAAGGATGAAATGCACGAGAAGAGTAATGAGAAAAATGAGAAAGTACAGAAAACAAGTTTGAAAAGTGTGAATGGGGGCAGGAACCGGACCCCAAGGGCGGCGGCCATAGACGCACGCTGGAAGACACAGGTTATGCTTGATCCCTAGGTTATGGATCAAGGAGGGGGGTATGTTGGGAAACCCCAAGCGCGCCCACGCAGCTACCTGCGTAAGCATTAGGGCACAGACATTTGTATTGAACTTTAGTAGAATTTAGAAGTAGAAATTATGTATTGCGTGTTCATTCATTCCCACAGGCAAGGAAGCGGTATGCGTTTGTAACTTTAATTTAGGGAACACGCAGCAGGCAAAGTATGTAAACCTACGTTGGTAACCTTAGTGTTATGATTCATGCATTGCGGCCCGGAAACACACTGACTTTTATGGGCAAATAGTAGTAGGCTTGATGCCAGACTATTGATATAAGATTTAATTCATTTTCCTGTTATTCTTTATTTTCATTGGTTGATTTTGAACTATTGTTGTTAACTAACTTTAAGGATCCTATTAATTGTGATACGAATGAGTACGTATTGAGAATTCGCAGAGTGCACACGTATTCGTAGAGTGAGAATGAGATTGTGGAATAAAATGGATTCAGAAAATGTTATTTGAGTAGTTTTCTCTAAGAGTGAGATCTTCGATTGTTGGCTATCATTGAACTAGCGAGTCTGAGATAGTATTCTCAACAATAGCAAAGAAATTTTCCAATTTATCATCAGACAGTCTTTTTCAACCTTTTTCCAGCTTATTCGTCGCTGTTCTTGTTGACAACTTCCAGAGAGCATTTACAGCAATTGAGAGTGGACGAAGAAGAAAGAAGAAAGAAAGAGGAAAAAAACAAAGAACATTGTTTAGGGTATGTACGCAGTACTTTACTGAATACCATTTATAATTGATTATTTAAGGCGGCAATACACATCATCTTCAGGTAAAAGTTACTCCACATTTTTTCTATGACCATACAATATAATAGTGTAAAGCACTTTAAAAGTTGCTCGTAGTTGCTCCATATCGTCTTTAAGACCCCGTTTACACGAGTACGGTTCCACAAAAGTTCGGTTCCAAAATGATTCACTTTTGCTTTCCGTTTACACGAGACCTGCCTAACCGTACTCAAAAAGTTCACCTAGCCGTACTTTTTTGAGTTCACCTAGGAAAGTGAACTTTTTTGGAACCGAACTCATTTGGCCCCGTGTAAACACCTGAAAGTGGATTTTTCTGCGTTCGGTACCACAACGAGGCTATTCCTTCTAAAAAAGAGGCAGAAAGAACATGGAAACCAAGAGTTTTTGTTTATGCTGTGCTGTGGTGGTTTCGTGAGAACTTTGATTTCGCTCTGACTTTAATTTCAATACTGAGTTCGCTGGTTGCAACGGTGAACTTCGGTTATCTTCTTTCAACGTATCTAACGAAAGTTCATCGAGCCAGAATAATAATAATAACTACCAAATCTCCATTTCGGAGCAGTTACAAAGTAGAACTAATGTAACACTGGTGATACAACAAAATTAAACTAAAAAATGAGTGAAAAGCTAAACAACAGAACCTAACACAAACTCAAACTATTTACAAAGAACTCTGAAAACACATGAATAACATTGGCGCGCTTTCCTTTGTCTTCGCTCGCTAGCACCTACGCGATACCTCGCAGCCACAGTGTTATCACGCATGCACTTCGACAGTCAGCATCAAACTGGGTCTCGTGGAAACGGAGCACCCAAGTGAACTAATTTGGAACCGGTCTCGTGTGAACGCGAAAGGTGTACTCAAACTGAACTTCTGTGGAACCGTACTTTTGTGGAACCGTACTCGTGTAAACGGGGCCTAATTCACTTGTCATAATTGGCCATCACAGAAAAAATTTGATCTCAGATCAAATTTTTTTTCTGTGATGTAAGTTTTTCAAAGGAGCCGACGAATGACGCAGCAAGCTACTCATGCATTGAAAATGGTACAAGAACACAATAAAGAGGCTTGCTACGATAAAGAGGCGAAAAAAAATTACACAGACTCGTTTTCGTTTGCGCGATATGATGTCACTTCGCTCAAATTGCTTATTTGAATACGCAATTTCACAAGGAGAGGGCAAAAAATAGTGGAAAAAAGTACCATACATCATTCATAGCTGTATTATCTCGTATTTTATCATCAATCATACCAACCCGGACTTGTCCTTTAAAGGAAATAGACATAGCTCTATCTCGTAGCCGCCATAAATAGGTCAAAGAAATGCCCAAAAACTCATTGTTCTTTAGCTACACAATGAAACCAGAAGCATTAAAGTTGTCGAGCACAGTAGAGCATGTCTTTGACCTGGCCCGGGCTAGCTATTAACTATGTCGATTCCCTTTAAGATATTTGGTTTCATCGCCTTCAGTTCCTTCAGTTTCTCATTTTCTCTTCAATGGTAACCTGAAGTGAAGATTTGTTGAAGATGTAAATTTATTACATTGTTAAATTATTCGCAGTCGGGTCCAAAAGTCAGACTCCATTTCCATTATTTGTTTGTTATCGTCATTTATCAAGAACCATTTATTTCATCAACCTTTATGAAACAATGATTTATTTCACGTGTATCCATGTTCTATGATACATCATTGCGCATTCTTGACTACCAAAGTGCACTGCATCAACTTTTGTGATGGTTTCGATGAAAAGTAACAAAAACAATTTCTGGCAGTCTTAAAGTTATGGAGCTTACGAAGTTGGAATGCATTGTCTCCCTCCGAATTTCCTCTGAAAGCTTTTCTGCTCAATATTAAAAAAATGTTTCTAAATTTTTGCGTGCAAAAGCTTTCCATGATTGTCGTCAGCATAGGTTCCAAATCATGATCAAAATAATGATTCAAAATAATGTTCCCCTGTTTGAAATATTATTGCAGCGAAAGGAGTTACACGATAATCAGAAGGCTTAATTTTTCTAATAGCTAAAAGATTTAAGTAATTTTTGGTAATTTTCAAAGTAGTAGTCTTGGGCAAATTTAAGACTTTAAATAAAAAGCAGTCTTTCAGAACAGCTGGAAAATGGCCTAAAACGCCAGATCAAATCTTCTAGGTCGTTTGAATTTATTCGAAATCCTTTGAGAATTTTAGTTTGACTAATAAAATGTTGAACTGAATCTGAGACAGAAACTGAAATTGATATTTCATTTATTACTTTAAAAAAGGGGTTATTGAAAATAGTAACACTGACAGGCTACGTTTTCTATATTTTGAGATACATTTGATCATGTCATGCGCTTTAATCCTTTTTCTGGATGTTAAGCAAGGCTAACCTTTTGAATCCTTCGACTTTACCACAGGGCTAGTGTCTTGAAAATTACCAAAATGCTAAAAATACTTCAATCTTGTAGCTATTAGAAATATCAATTTAAATATTACAGCGCAAGAAAATTCGCTGCAATGATTTTTCAGACAAGGGGACATATTTTGAGTCACCCGGTCTAACTTTCTGTTTTAACTATATTGTTATCTCTGCATGAATTACTGTTACAACCTGAACTGTTACAAGTTACTGTTACTGTTACTGTTAGTTTTGCTGTTACTATTACTGTTACTGTTGCTGCTACCGTTACCGTTGCCGTTGCTGTTGCCGTTACCGTTTATCGTTACAGTTTACTGATACTGATACTGATACTGATACTGATACTGATACTGTTACTGTTACCGCTACCGTTAACGTTACCGTTACCGTTTATTGTTACAGTTTACTGATGCTGTTACTGTTACTGTTACTGTTACTGTTACTGCTACCGTTACTGTTACCATTTATTGTTACAGTTTACTGATACTGTTGCTGTTACTGTTACTGTTACTGTTACTGTTACCGTTACCGTTACCGTTTATTGTTATAGTTTACTGTTACTGTTACTGTTACTGTTACTGTTACCGTTACTGTTACTGTTACTGTTACTGTTATTGTTGCTGTCACTGTTACCATTACCGTTTCCATTACCGTTACTGTTACTATTACTGTTAGCGTTGCTGTTAACAATACCTTAACAACCTTTCGCTCCGATATCCACAGGTTGAATTAGAAGATGATCATTCTGATACTGAATTTTTCTCTGATTCAAGTTCTGATGATGAAGATCATGAAGGTATGTTAATGCGCTTAAATGCGGTAATTCTTCAATCCGTTCCAGTGAGCAATGAATTGCCGTTTGCAAAGCACTCTTCTCAGAAAGAATTTATTTTCACCCATAGCATTCGTCATATCGAGAAGCAATAAAGAGGATGTTGTTCTGCATAGTCTTGGCACTCGAGAGATATATAAATAACACTATTTCCCTTTCCGTCAACAATGGCTTTGATAATTAGTTTTCGATGCTTTCTGTTATTTTTCAGAAAATTGGATTTACTTCCAAAACGTCTCCAAAAAATTATTAGATTCCCTTTCGCTCCATCTTTAGCAAGGTTGTTGATCTGCAATAGACCTTTTAGCCATTCTACAAAAGAGCCTGGATCGAGCGTTATTTTTATACATTTTTGTGCGCGAGGCTCGATTGAGTGACGTTAGAGCTTCGATCACTATTATGCACCATCGAAAATTCCACAAAATGTTGCAAAATATCGTTCGATTCAGATACTTTTGAGAATAGCTAAAAGGTCTATTGTAAATAAATAAAGTACAATAAATCGTACTTGGAACAGAGTATCATGATTTCAGGACGTTTTGAGCTAAGCCCGTTATCAAGTGAAGTACGATTGGTAGAATGAGAGTAAAAGGAAGTGTAATATCAAAAGATTGAGATAGAATACAAAGCAATACTGGTGACGCAACATGGGTCAATAATAGAAGCAAGAGCTTACACAAAATATAATAACAAATACGAAATTAAATCTATTCTATATGGGTAAATCGAGCACCACTTTCTAATCGCATGGGGGCAACCGGAATGCCTATGGCAACAGAACTTGATACACATGATCACAAAATAATTATGATTTCAAAAGTAGCATCCCATATGCAATATTGCACCGTTGATGTGGCCTATATTATGATCAAAATTGTATTTTTACTCACTGTGTGTTGTTTCTCTTCCACGGGATTGTGAGTACATCCCGAGTAAAACTTGGCAATATTGCTATTCCCCGGGGGTTTCTATTCCCCAAACATAATATGTTCGGGGTACGGGTATGTGCCGCCCATATGGGTGGGTTTTAGGCCCGAAATTCTATAAACAAGGGTCCTTTTTGGCAGATTTTCCATAAACATGGGTGAGGTTTCACTGAAATTCGCAAAAATAGTTAAAAATAGGCAGTTTTGCGCCAAAATTTATCATAAAAGTGGGTAGCAAGACAAGTTTCGGTACTTAGAAGAGGGTACCTTTCTGCAAAAAGGGTGGCAGACCCCCGTCCATCCACAACTCATGTACCCCCCCCGGGTACTATACCTTCGTTCTTCTCTCGTCATAACAAGGAACGAATGCCGCCATTATTCAAATACAGTAGAAACTGTTGGAGCTCCTATGCAGCGATATGTCTCATTTCAAATTTCCCTTTAAAAGCTTCCCTTGAAGGTATATATTTTGCTCTTAACTTGTATTTGCTATCACTTGAGAACATTTCGGTAAAATCGATCTAGTAATCGATTAAATGAAGTTTTTGTTCTGAGGAAGCCATATATTTGCAAATTGTCCTTCATTTTTTGGTTGCCTAGCAACGAATCACGTGATTAATTGATTGATATTGTTATATTTGAATAGTAATTGTCTAAAGAATGATTGTTGTAGGTTTTATTGTTATATCGGATGCAGTTCAAGAGAAAAAGACGAGAGCAAAAAAGGTCCCTCATGCCAAAACATCAAAGAAATACCCCATGTGAAATAAGCATAGGCCTACGAGTCAAATCTTTCAATAGGGCACAGGGAAACCCGCAAATGTTCCAATTTCACGCTTCTAAGCCAATGATATCGCCGTACTCCGATCACAGGTCTGAAAATAAGGCTTTCGAGATAACTTTTCGAGTACCTTCACGAAAATAAAAATGGATATTCGAGTAATAAAGATACAGAGCTGGCTTTACCACGAATCGATTCGAAATGCACCACTCCACATTTGCTTTTCTGCATTTGCTTAAAATCTCATCAGGGATCGGCGTTACATCGAATTTCATTCCTTCGAAAACTGGCCTATGTTCAAGAATTCTTCAGGAACGCTACAAATTAGATATAGCTTTCAAAATTTCACATGTTACGCGAATTATGTCCAGAAATAACATAAAAATATTTGTTTGTTTGAATTTTGAAAATCCTTGACGAATTAAAGCTATTTGCTGCCAAGAAACTAATGGGCCTACCTTCACCCGCAGCAGAATCCCAGTAATTGGCATTATTAAGTCACTCCTTTTCGTAATAATAACCAGCGGGTACATTTACGAATAACTTCACCACAAATCCAATTTCTTTCCACCATTTAATTATCGATCATTTCGATAAAATGTGATCAGACTTTACAGCCTCAGCAGCAAACTGTCCAACTACCGTCAATTCAAAGTTTTCTTGTTGCAAACACCTTGGAACTGTCTTGCAAGGCTTGCATAAAACAAGAGGTTTGCAAGACTTAGGTCTCCCATATTACACAGCAAAATGACAACTTTGATAATAGATTGCACACCCCTGAAGGCATTCTATCGCAGCAAAATAAAGAGAAAATAACACATTTCTCAAAGACCGCAAATTTCTTTGTCACATTGGAAAAGTATATAATTTGTGTAAAGAAATTTCCACTGCAATCTATTCTCAAAAGTGTACAATCTATCGTCGAAGGTATCAATTTGTTATGTCATATGGGAGACCTGAGCCCTGCACAACCTTTTGTTTTATACAAGCTTTCCATGTGTTTTGCAACAGGAAAACTTTGAATCGACGGTAGTTGGACGGTTTGCTGCAGAAGCTGTAAAGTCTCATCACATTTTATCGAAATTATCGATGATAAAATGGTGGAAAGAAATTAGATTTGTGGTGAAGTCTTTCGTGAATGTATCCGCTGGTTATATTATTGCGAAAAGGAGTGATTTAATGCCGATTACTGGGATTCTACTGCGGGTAAAGGTAGGCGCATTAGTCTTGGCAGCAAATAGCTTTAATTCGTCAAGGATTTCCAAAAATCAAACAAAAAAATATTTTCATGTTATTCCTGGACATAATTCACGTAACATGTGAAATTTTGCAAGCTCTATCTTATTTGTAGCGTTCCTGAAGAATTCTTGAACATAGGCCAATTTTCGGAGGGATGAAATTCGATGTAATGCCGATCCCTGATGAAATTTTAACCAAATGCAGAAAAACAAATGTGGAGTGGTGCCTCTCGAATGGATTCGTGATAAAACCAGCTGTGTATCTTTATTACTCGAATATCCATTTTTATTTTTGTGAAGGTACTCAAAAAGTTATCTCGAAAGCCTTATTTTCAGTCATGTGATTGGAATACGGCGATATCATTGGCTTAAAAGCGTGACATCGGAACATTTGCGGGTTTTCCTGTGCCCTATTGAAAGATTTGACTCGTATGCTTGTGAAATTGGGTTAATACGATCGTAGAAAGGAAGTGCTAAGCTATGAGATTGTTACCATAAATAAGTACATTGTTTTTTTAAGTCCCACAGGATAAAGAGTAACAAGTTTAAAAATGATGCATTTTCCAATGTTTTGTTTTAGTGCTGTCTGTAGGAGAGAAAAGGAGATTAAAGCTACACTCCCATAAAAACGTCCCAACGCTGCTGGGGCTTGGCTGCCCTTCAGATATATTTCAACCTTATCGTGAATATTTCCTCATAAGCATCGGACAAACACAAGGTTGCATTTTCTCATCATTAGGGCAAGTTGGGCTTAGAGGGAACTAGCCCATCTCCCGAAAAACAAATAACCCTCCCGAAGGTAGGGTTGGACGGAAAACCTGCATTTTTCCCGCCACAGAACACGAATCGAGGAAATGAAGTGAAATGAAGCGCAGTTTTCCCCCCAACCCATACAAAGAGGAAAGAAAAATGCAAGACCCGAATACGAAACAGGGTCGAAGCGTGATTAAGATGAGAAAATGCAACCCCAGTAAGCGATAGCTAGGATAATACTTTGAAATACCTGCACTGCCAACCAGAGGCGAAAGAGCACATCATATAAATTAAAACGAAGTCTCTTACCAAATCTGAGGCTCCATGCCTCGTGCTAAGCCAAAGTAGATTCGCATTACTACCACAAACTGGCCTGCAAAATGGCCTGCCAACTTAGCTGAAAAGGAAAACATATGGCTCAAGGCCACACACACATAACACACATACACACGAGCAAGCCCGAAGGACATTTTTAACACGCACTGCTCGCTCGCTGTCGAGAAATTTAGACTTAATTTGCAACCACTCCGCACGAGTGTGCAAAATTTACTAAATTCTCAAATTAAACTCTGTTGTATAGGCCTACTGCAAGAAGAAACCATGCCACATCCACGACTATAAATGAGCACGTAGATAATAAAACACATGATATCTCTAGAGAGTCAAAATCTATGGTAGTGCAAATCGCCAGAGGCGTAATAAACAATAAACAACATGTTCGTTGCTTTAACCCCAATTAGAATTTCATTCTAATCTGCATCAAAGAATCTATATGTCCTCAGTATAGTGTTTGGGTAAATTGAAATGCTTTTATGTGTTGCTGTCTATGTTGATCGACAACTTTGCCAACTCTGATTGAAAAAACGATGCTAGATTCTTTGCAATCGAATTTTAGGGTAAGACGGGGTAAAGTGAACTATTTTGGAGGTTTTTCAAGGATATCTTAAAGAGACTGTAGCTGAGGGCAAACGTTTTAACGTTGTTTTGACATTATGTCTTTGGGTCAGTTTATCCAACAAAAATATTTTTCAAATCCTTTTCCATTGTCTCGCAAAAGAGCTTTCTTTGGTGACCGCTCTGCCTAGTTCACTTTACCCCAGGCCGGGTAAAGTGAACTACTTAGCAATTGTTCGATAAAACCAAAATGATGCTGGTAATACCCGAAAACATGATTCATTTTGCAACTCTAAGGTGTTCTTCGCATGCTAAAAAACGAAACAGACCCAAAAATTTCACAAGAGGGAATTTAAAAAAAGTTAAATGGTGACCTATGTTGAGAACGATCTTTGCAGATCAAATATTAATCAAAAACTATTGTTAAAGTCACAAATTCGAGTCAGATTGAGAGACCTGAATACAATTCGATGAACAATAATGGGAATGTACTTGGAAATGCTATATTGCACATAAATACCAAATCACAAAAAAGAGAAACACTATTTTCAATATAGTTCACTGTGCCCTGAAACCTTCGCCAAGAAATAAAATCAAGAACAGTTATAAATCTATAACAATTATCAATATTCTAATTTCACAGTGATGGCCATTAATACTTTCCATTTCGATAGGTATATTGCTTCATCAAATCCCAATAAAATTCTTGGATCAATAGCCGCAGTTTTGGATGCAGGTCAAACCATGGGCAATAATGCACCGTTGATGTGGCCTATATTATGATCAAAATTGTATTTTTACTCACTGTGTTGTTTCTCTTCCACAAGATTGCAAGTACAGCGCTTGATATTGTTGCTACTCCTTCGTTCTTCTCTCGTCACAACAAGGAATCAAATGCCGCCAATATTCAAGTACAGTTGCAACGGTCGGAGCTCCTACGCAGCGATATATCTCATTTCAAACTTCCCTTTAAATAGTGACTGGGTATGCAACGGAGCACAACTCGCTAAGCCAACTTTCGTCAACAGCTCGACCAATTGCGCACACCATATTTGGAATCTGCCATGCCAAACGTCACAACTCCGAAACCAATAGCCTTGCGAAGGAATGCGAGGGCGCTATCTCCAGGGGGAGTTGAGCAAGACATGTTCAAAGCTTTCCATCATGAAGCAAAGAGTTTGATGTAATGAATAATCTTCAGAATCTCACGAATATCTTATGTTCAATATGCTTCCTTCAAATCAAATATCCGTTAACCCTAATCCTACCGGGCTTTTTTGGATCTAACATAGCCGGGGGGGGGGGGGGGGGGTGCTTTCCACCCCCCTCTATAAATAGCCGTAGACTAATGGGAAAACATTGAAACTTGGCAAGGGCGTAGTCCTAACTATTCTCAACCGATTGGTAGCTTTGGGCGTGGCCACCTCATTAGGTGACGTCACTATGACGTCATAATGCCGGAAAATGTCAAAATATATGGTTTTCCGGCTTATTTGTTCTAAAAACGGAATAAAGGTAATCTGAATGACTTTTTCCATTCTTATTTGGCGTATTATCCATTTCCAATTCAAATATGATGCATAGAGGTGTTTTAGACTGTTATTTTGGAGGAAAATGACAAAAAGTGATGACGTCATAAATAAAAACTGTGTTTTTCTGCCAAAAATTTATAATAATTGGCTCAAAATGCGTTTAAAGTGTTGCACAACGTAATTCTATGCATTTTAAACAAAATCTGTTGGAAAAAACTTCAAAATTTGCCAAAATGACCCAAAATGGCGGCCAGAGTGACGTCATCATTTAAGAATGATAACGTCTGCAAATTCCATTGTTATTGACAACAATAGAAAGCTAATTGCTTGCTGATTCTTTTGAAGTACAATAGTCAACATTTGGGACTAATTCTGGGAGTAAAAATATCAAAATCATTAATTTTTCCAATACCTTGCTCCAAATATGGTAGTGTCACCTGTCACGTGACACCTATTGTTCAAAAATTCAATTGTCAAAATGTAGCTAATAGATAATTAGTAATTGTCAGAGAGTTTGAGGGTCATAGCTTTTGTCGTTAAAGAATGCTCTGCAAAAAACCGACAGGGGGGGTGGAAAACACCCCCCCCCCGGTAGGATTAGGGTTAAATCAAGCTGAATTAGATCGAAAATATTTTTGATCACAGCACAAAATCTACAACGGAAGTTAGGTGTTTAAATAGCGACTCCATTCTCATTCTAAACTTTGACATTTATATCAGAAATATGAAACGAATTGTTTACAAACAACTTCGCCACATAACCGAGCAATGTAGATTTATTGATTCAGTGGGCGGGTGCAGAAATTCTTCTTCGCCATTTTATCTCTGCAAAGAGCACCTTTTATGAAACCCCCGTGGTAGAATGGGGTCTTGCAAAGCGCTTTGTTCACCATTCTTTTGTTCTAGTAAACCGCATTGGTCGAGCTGTTGACGAAAGTTGGCTTAGCGAGTTGTGCTCCGTTGCATACCCAGTCGTAATTTAAATGGAAGTTTGAACTGAGACGTATCGCTGCGTAGGAGCTCCAACCGTTGCAACTGTATTTGAATATTGGCGGCATTTGATTCCTTGTTGTGACGAGAGAAGAACGAAGGAGTGGCAACATTATCAAGCGCTGTACTTATGCAATCTTGTGGAAGAGAAACAACACAGTGAGTAACAATACAATTTTGATCATAACATAGGCCACATCAACAGTGCATTATTGCCCATGGTCAAACTTAGGCTGTCAAACTTTTGGAGGTTTCTCTGGGAGCTGGCATCAGAATATATTTCTGTGTCATCAGAGCGAAAAATTATCCTGGAAATTATGATTTTCTGAAGGCAGAGTTATGAACCAAATGAGATTGAAACGGTCTTCTTCATCTGACTTCGTGTTCACATGTGAATATAAGAAGTTATGGGTAGTTCACTTTACCCCGGTCGAAGCAAAATATCGACTGAACGGTAGATTTTTTAAAATATTATGTTAGCTGAAAAAAGAGTCCTTCTTGGCCCTTTCCTTTTGGAAAACGTAAACACTTGGTATGTGCTTCAAATTGATCAAAACAATTATGGAAATGAATTTCTTCCTGGGGTCAAAAATTAAGACCAAAGATAGAAGCCCAAACCTTAGAACCATAATTTCCCGAGGTTGTTTTTATTGCCTCGGGTAAAGGGATTTTTTGCAACAACAGGAAGAACTATTTTGCAAAAATGTTTTCATTTTCTGTGAGCACATGTAACAAAGCATTGGGCATATATCATGTTTTATCATTGCATGTTTACTTTTGGAGAGAAGCTCGAATGTTCTGAGTAGTTCACTTTACCCCGTAGTTCACTTTACCCGTCTTACCCTACATTTCTGTTTAGTTATCTTAAACACGCTTAAGGTGCCAACCATGGCCGCTCTTAAGACATCAAGTGCTATTTCCCACACAATGATTCACATCACAAAAAACCGTCACATGGTTTATTCACAAATTCAATGGTTTAATCAGGAAAACTCGCAAAGAATATTACATCAAGAAGTAAGAAATCATTTTCTGAAGAAGTATTCGGGGATAGTACTGCTAAAACAGCTTGAAAGAGAAGCATGCTCCTCTTAGGCAAACGAGGATCTCAAAGAGGCATTGCCTTGCCCATAGGCTAATGATATTGCCATTAGTTGTGGGCTCGTTTTTCAGAGTCGCCAACTCTTCGTAAGTCCAGGCTAAAAGGATCAGGAGGTGTGGTTATGTAAGAAGAAAGAATCAGGGCACTGATCGATAGACTTAGCTACTCAGTATCCTAACACTACCTTGGGATCCAATGTGCGAACATAAAAGTGCAACTAAATGCAAGTATAAAGTTTGATTCACAGATTTTGATGGCCTCTTACAGGCAAGTTAGCAACAAAATTAACAGTCTTCCGGTAATAGTATGAGCATTGCAGCTTCTTTCTAACTCAGTTGGGAGTTCTATAATCTTCATTTTACTCTAGATATAAAATTGAACGTGGAGGAGCCAACAGAGCCAGTAAAGCTAAAGGCAATTGAAGAATATTATCCAGAATCAGAATATTCGAAGAGGTAATACATTGGTAATCTATTCAGATTAAGTTTTCCAATCATTGTTTCAGATAAGATACAATATAAGGTCTTTTACTATTGTCCAATTACCAACAAAGACGAAAATAAAAATGCTGCTGGTAATGTAATGAAGTGAGCAAAGAGTGAAACAGTGCGCTTAAATTTTTCGAACTACCTTTCCCTTGCAGTTCACGTTAATCAACATAGCAAGGAAAGCAAGGATATCAAGCCCCTTGCTCAATTGAGCACCTTCCTTATAATCCAAAATTTGAAATAACCCCGCTCTTTATTAAGTCCTCAACCATTTAAATCAAATGCCAGAGGCTACGAAAGATGATTTATTTATTTGGTGTAAACATGTTTGTATGCTAATTTTGACATGGTTAGGGGTAGAACTGCGTCGAATTTGAGTATTTGAATTTTAAACTTGTATTTTGATTTCGCTCGACCTCGAGTAAGAGAACTAACAAGCTATTATTCACATCCTTGTCACTTGACTTTGTGGATAAGCCACCTGTCTAATAAGCATCTCTCTTGTAAGCCTGTTCTAGAGTCTCCAAAACTAAATAAGCCACCAAGAGGCTTATAATAGAGCTTTTGCCGTATTTTGTACAGCAAATTTCAAACAGTGGTATTCCAAACACATAATTAACCCAGTATTCGCTCTCGGAACTGACTGAACGATCGGAAGGGCCTGAGACTTTAACGAGTCAACATATAAACGATGTTTACTGGCAAATACAAAAAAACGAAAATGGAAACAAAAATAAAGGACTTCGTGGCTGTATGACGTGAAACAAAGGTTTGATCTATCTTAAACAAACCCCCTGTTTTGTGGAAGAAATCGAAAGTCAGTTTGAGTATACTTTTAATAACGTCACTTGAAAGGTCTTTATCACCATATAACAAAAGCTGTACAAGAACGTTGTTAGAAAGGCTGTTGATTTCAGCAAATGGTCGTAATGCAACCGAAGCTCCAGCGAGAAGATCTCGTCATTGAATATCAAATGAAGGGCAAAGCAACAGTAAGGTACATTGTAATGTAAGCATATATAATTGCCCAGTTTTTAATTCTGTTATCTTTATAAAAAGAGTGTATGGAATAATGTTACTCTGGATGGAAATTGATTAATTATGTTATGGCCCAGCTATTTACTAGTAGTTTTATTTGTCAATGCTTTCGAAAGTTTGAAAATGGAAGATTTAAATCCCGATAAATTCATATCTACGCCTCTTTAATAATAAACATATATTAAGATATGAAGTACTCTCCATTAGGGAAAGAGAGCTGTTTCAAGAATACCTAACTCTACTTGGAACACTAGAGTATAATATTCATCAAACTAAACTGCAACAGAAGCTGTTGGATGACTTGGTCGATATTGTTGTCACAGTGAGTTTCTTTTCATTATTCTTCCTGTCCTATTACCCCAACTATGACCTGACAGTTGGACTCCTCACTAGGGGATAGATTTCTTACTTTTTAACATTTTGTTTGATATATGTACCAAGTGAGAGAAAACCAACTGGCGTTTGAAGAATACTACTTGTTGAATATCAAAATAGTAATATTGAAAACTGTTATTTTCCATTCCCTGCAATGCCGTATGTTCAAGTAGATTCAGTAACTTACCCGACTTTAGTCACCACTCTTTCCCGTGAATATGGAAGATTTCCTGTAGAAAACCCCTTCCAAAAAAATGCAAAAGCGAGTGAAAACATTGAGCAAATTGTCCTTTGTTTTCCTTCCTGAAAATGATGACACTCACATGTATTCATGTATTTTGTCCTTTTGAGAAAATGGAATCCCATTGAATAGGATACTCATATCAGGGGGAGATTTTTCCACCCCCTCAAAGGGATAGCATGTGCTAAAGAGTGGACGTTCATTCCCATCGATATGGGAGATTTTCTGCAGAAAGCTCCTTCCAAGAACCTGCAAAAACGAGTGAAAACACTGAGCAAATTGTCCGTAGTTTTCCTTCCTAAAAATGACGACACTCACATGTATCCATGTATTTGTCCTTTTTAGAGAATGAAATCCTCCTGAATAGGTTATTGACACCAGGGGGAACGGGAACGTGTTCATACTCCCAAGGGGACAACACGTGCTAAAGCGTGCGGAAGTCATTGCTGTAATGCCTGTTTAAGGCAGATTTGTTAGAGAAATGTCTTCGTTATTTTTGGCACGTTTTGAAGGTTGCTTGAAGAGGCTTTCTCGAAAACATCCCTCTTAATTTTAGAACGGAGGGGCCGGTTTCAATCAGGTAAATTTTAGAATGAATTTGAGCATGTCTGCCATCAAAATATATTTGCCGATATCGTCTTGATACCCAAGGAGCCGTGAACTTTCAAAGAGGGATTCTTTTTATTGACTCACCCTGTATGTATAGGGAACAGTAGCGCTTCAAAGGGGATTCTTTTTATTGTCTCACCCGATATGTTTAGGAAGTAGTAGCGTTTCAAATAGAGCGCGTAATCTCTGGCTCCCCCGGCAGAAGGCTGCTACATATGGTATGTTTATCTTTGCATCGGAGCAATTAGGTCTTAGGAACGTTCATTTCTCCATGATGCTTGCAAAATTGTCACGCCACATTGCGCTACAATCAACTTTATCTACGGTACGTAGTACACATGAAGTATTGCAGGTAGTAGGCAAAATCGGTCTTTCTACGTGGTAATCATTTTCATTTCTTTTTTAAGAAACTGTCAATTTTTCTGGAATTGTTCTTTTAACAAGCGAAGCTTGTGATCATGCATTGCGACAATACTTGTTTCCAACGCAAAAATTGTCTTTAAGCTCTGTTTGATTGGGGGGGGGAGGACAAATAAAACAGACTTGATTCTTACGTCGATCATGGCGAGATAAGCACTAATGTCGTTGAATAGCGCGAGTTAAATTTAACCATTTCAATATAGTGATGACATATATCAGGTGAGCCAAGTAGCAGCAACATTGCACTCGCGGCTATTTGCAATTTGACCAGTTGTGGTCAGATGGTGAACACTTGAAGGAAAAATTTCCATGAACACACAGCTAAATTGTTTGAATCGCATTTTGCAACATTCCAGCTTTCAGCAATTTTTGGTATGCAAAATGCTATAAAAAAGAAAAATGTTCTCGAAAATCAAGATCTTTGAGCAAATTCTCAAATCAAAATTCTTGGATGTAAACTGTAGACAAAACGATCGTTAAAAATATTTTAAAAGTCGGCAAACTACAAGATTTACTCATTCATGCTATAAATGCATTTGGTCCTGGCTTCTTTCCTCCTCGATTACGCTTCCTGCCGTTCTGTTCTTGGCAAGATAATGCAGATGTCTTAGCCTATCAACATTTCATCGGGCAGCTATGCTACCAACTGGTTAAAATTTGACGGAAGCATGAAATCATCGTAGCTCTCTGTATCAACCATGTCGTTTTCTAGTGAAAATAAAAATATACATACAACGCCAGTTTCTCAAACAGAAAAGAGATAACAAACTTCCAAAGTGACCATCTGGGACCAATAATGAATCACAGTGTAACTTTCATATTCTCTCCTCAGTTGAATAGTACTGGCCGCCAGGGAGTGATAGATGTATTGTTCCAAAACAAAGTCACAACTGTAACTATCATTATGTGCTCGAACCCCAGCCCTTATTATGTCGACATAAACTAGGATTATGTACTTGAACCTATATCATGTCAAAATAACTAAAACTATGTGCATATAATCCTAGTTTGTGTATCATAATCCTATATTATGTCATTTTTGTGCAAATGGCGTTCCATAGACATCAATAATAATGATGATGCTAGTCCCTCATTATTGCTGGTGTTGTTGCTTCTGATGGCGAGCCCAATGAGGGACCAAAGATAACAGTTTACCCCATACTGCTGGAGCTGGATAACAAAGAGTATGTTTGTTTAAGCAAAATGTATAATCTTATTAGTTATGCTTTATTTCCTGTTTAATTGATATTTTGTTAGTTGTATGTTGTTTTAAAGAGATTTTTGTATGTAGTCGAATTTTGAAATTTAACTGAACTGAACTTGAACTGAACTGAAATGTTTCCAGCACCTCCTTGCAATATGTTACATTTTGGTCGATGGAGCAAAAGGAGTAATGAGAATGATATTGTAAGTTCACGATGATGATGCTTAATTACGTACCTTGTATACCTTGTGTACTTTCAGACGATTGTCTGAAAAATCACTATTTTGCCCATTGTGCATTTGGACATGAATCTTTCAGTTATTTCTAATTCATGTATTTGCTTAAATCAAGCCCTTGCTGAAGGTAGATAAAAATCTTCTTCAGCTTGTTTTGATACCGAATTTAAAAGTACACAACTCCATAATAATGATTTAGTATTTCATGATCATGTATTGTCATTTTAATTCCATCATATTGCTTTATTATCTACATGATTCTATACAAAACACACTAACATTCTACCCGTTCTAGCTTGCGTGCAGAGTCTTGGACTGGATGGGAACGAGGGAGAAGGCAACTATGCAACTGATCTATTTTTCTTGTTGACAAGTTCTCAGAAAGCAAGGAGCCAATTTTGATTGTTTGGAGGAAACTCTACAGTCTCCCTTAGTTTTCAAAATGCTAAAATGGCATCTTCGAAGCAAACAGTCTGGAATATGTCTGGAATGAGAAAAGGTTTGAAAAGCATTGAAATTATGTGAGCAATGCATTTATTGGACGAAAGTGAATAGAATATAATGCTGATATCAGCGAACACGAGAAGTGGATCGGTTGCACAGACTCTGGTCTTCTCCCTCTTTTCAATTTTTCTCGCGGAGTCTGCAAGCAGGCTAGCTATTTTTTTACCATACTTTCATCCTAATTTGGCAAAGCCATAGACACACATTTACAATTTAAGTCTGATGCTTATTTCATAAGCTTTTACGAATCATAACAAAACTAATAAAGGCTTTCTAAAAGCGCAATTAAAGATTGATCGAATTTTTACAAAATCTCTACTATTTTCAAATTCCTTAGAAGGGAATTGGGTAACCTCGAATCTTCCTAAAATTGTTCTTGATTCAAGCAATATATAAAAAGCAATCTAAAACATATGCGATTTGGAAAGGAAAATCATATCCCGAAACTTATCATACAATAGTATCTCCTTCATTCAAAATGAAGGTCAACCAACTATTTTAGTTAACCCTAATCCGACCGAGGGGGGGGGGGGTTTCCACCAATTGCAAGTTTTTTGCAGAAAATTCTTCAACGGCAAAGGCTATGAACCTCAAACTCTCTGACCATTACTACTTTTCTAGTAGCTACATTGTGACAATGAAATTTTTGAACAATGGGTGTCACGTGACAGATGAAAACACGATATTTGGAAGAAGGTATTGGAAAAATTAATGCTTTTGCTTTTGCCGTTGAAGAATTTTGCTTTTTGCTTGAACGAAATGAAGCATCAAGCGGCAGAATATTCATGGTTTTAAAAAGAAAAAAATAGAGATAAGACGTGGTTTTTATTTCTTTGTAAATTTGGATGCATCAGTTGAAAAAAATTGAATCGATTGAGAAAAAAAATGTGCCTTTTTTACAAATTTCAACTTTTAAAGAAAGGGACTATCGAAATCAGAAAGTCTGCGTCTAGATCCAGAAAAGAAATCTTGAAATCAGTTGATAAGACCGATCACCACTAGATGATTTTCTGGATACAACATTTCTCGACGACACATTTGCATTAGAACATTGCTGATCACCGCATCCAACAAATTCGCTGGACGAAAGGTAGAGTTGGTTTCCCAGGGGGGGGACTTTACCTAAATTTGTACGGTGGTATGCCCCCGAAAAAATTTTCTTTACCCTGCTCCAGAATTTTTCGCTCCAAATCATAACCTGTGCGAGAAAAAATTGGTGAAAAGTATACTCCAAAACATGAAAATTTGACCGAAAAACGACCCAATCTCACAAAATATCCCCTTTGACATGTTTTGACAACATGCTCTAGAAAAATTGCCTTATTTTGATACCCCATGCTAGAAAAAATTGGTGAAAACGATACCCTTAAAAACGGCACATCCCCGTCGGACAAATATACTATCCCCCCGGGAGTGCTTTGTATTTTTCGTCGGAGGATTTTCTTGGCTGAGCTTTTGGCAAATGGGATGGCAAGATTCTTCTGCCTTCTTCGAATTCGCACTCACGTATTCGCGACAAAATCATTAACACAAGTGGAAATCAAGACAAGTTTTTTTCGCTACAAACTTCTGGTGGACATCGGCCTTTAGAGTTTGTGTATGAAATGAATTAGTGAGACCAATACTGTCCATAGATATCAGGGTCTTTTGAACAAGTTGGGTACTTCATTTGGCCTCTATGCAGAGGCATTGCAGAAAAGGTCGTTTCAATAGATGGTAGGCTTGTCTTTCTTGATTTATCATTAGACATTTCATCTTCTTCTTCTTCTTTTTCACATTGGTGGCCACTCTCTAACTGAAATTTCGACCAGACCTCAAAAAGCAACGTGGCTGAATGGAATCTGAAAAATATGGCTAACGGATACAGTAATGGAGAAATCGTATTCCAGTTGGTCTTGTAGTATTCATCAACTAAGGGATAGTACAGGCCACCATACTGCCTGATCTCAAAGAATGAATCAAGAGCCCAAAAGCCAATGTTGGTCATCAATAAGTATAGAAGTGCTTGGCTTAGCCTTCGCATGGTTGTTGCAATTGCATCTTTATCCCAAAGCAGGTGCGTCTTGCTATCCTCGAGCTGATTCTTGAATCGAAGTGATCTGATTATGACGCATGTTTGCATAGGGGCAAGGATTAAGTTACTTAGGTTGTCTATGAATACAACAGATGCAATTGTCGACTTGTGCCAAGTCCCTAAGTGATATGTGGTTGATACTGTCTTGATTACCGTAGAATTAGTGCCTTTTAATCCACTTGCAGTGGCAATAATGCATAGAAAGTCCCATAATACAAGGCCAACGAATGAGATTACCAAAAGGAAATCATCAGATCTGAAAGACCTCTTCACATGCTCGTGATTTTTCAACGAAATCGTCACTATTATTAATGCTGTTATCTGAGAAATTGTAACAAGAGTGAGAAAAGCATGATGAAATACCAAGCTTTGAGAAAAAGCATCCCGTTTCTGCAAGATCAATGCTGATACCACCATAATTACTCCTACAGCAAGACCAACAAGAAATCCTGGATGTGCTCCTGAATATGGTTTCAAAGACTTCTGGAAAACTTTTTTATGCCATTTGTCTCTGGCAGTATCATCAGACATCGTGCTTGTTCGAGTTGATGTTGCATCTCCGAGGGACATGTAAGGCCCTGCCTTCTTGGCATGTCTGCCTGGCTCACTCCTATTTTGCAGTGGGTAATGCTTCATGTTGCTAACCATAGCATAGATCAATGCTGCACAAATCAGACAAAATTCCATCGTAAAGGGACTCATGAACTCTTTAAAATCTTCCGTGTACTTAGTGACATTATTGTTCTCACTGCAGTTATAATGCTTTTCGTCTAAAGGCGTGTAAGGAAGCAGTTTTCCTTCGTCGATTAAATAGTAAATCCAGATACACATATTAGTGGCCAGAATATGGAACATCAGAAAAACGAGTGTCACACTACGTTGGAATGTAGCAAGACTAAATCTTTGGAGAAAGAGCATCTGGCTGAGCGTGAAAATAAAATGAACAGAACAGAATGCTACATGGATGCCCAATTCTGTGCAATGGGCATATGCAAACAAATGCATGACTGTGATAAAGAGACTGCCACCGCCAAATGCATACACTCCACTCATCAGGTATTTGCTTGCTTGGTGCACATTCTTCTTGTAAATAACAAATGCTGAATTTTTCATCTTACAGAAGCACCATAACATTCCGAGCAATCCTAAAGGGAAGAGAAATAGAAATTCTTGGAGATGGGAAAAGATTTGAGTTTACTCTCCCTTAGTGTTGATGCTGCTGCAATGAATCAGAGAGAGATATCGAATGTTTTTAAACTGTTGAATGATAACAATAAATTTGCGGACTTCTACAAAAAGCAGGCATCTTTAGCACAGTCAAATTAATGTCCCTTGCTTATTTGCATTGATTGAATGAAATCAAATGTGTGAGATCTATTCACGAATGGTTCAAGTGCATCAAATAGCGTTATGAAGGCAGAGACACGAGTCTTTGTGTCGAAAAATCACCGTTACCTAAAGTGGTTGGTGTGTGCAGAGAAAAATATTGAATGAGAACAGTCCTTACAATTTATAATTACCGGGCTGTCTCTCAAGAAAGCTTTGCGATAGTTTAAATCAGCAACGAAGCCAAATTAATGCTTGAGTAAAATGCAAGTGAATCATTTAGCTTAATAATACAAGCTTAAAGTTTTTGGCAAAATGGGAAGACCCCGGGGGGGGGTACATGTTATGTGGTTGGACGGGCGTCTGTCACCGGTTTTCAGAAAGCTGCCCTCTTCTAATTACCAAAACTTGCCTCGGTACCCACTATTATGATGAATTTTAAAAGAAAACTGCCAATTTTCAATTATTTGTCTGCGAATTTCAGCGAAACCCCACCCATGTTTATGGAAAATATACCGAAAAAGGACCCTTGTTTAGAGAATTTCGGCCCCAAAAACTCACCCATATAGGCGGCACATACCTGTTCCCTGAACATGCTATGTACCCCCCCCCCCAGGGGAGGGAGACTTCTAATTGAGAAGAAGCTAAGGCCCAAATGACATCTGATGGGCGTTATGGCCAAGAACAGAGACATATTTTGCAAAAAACAGCATAATAGTTGCTTGTGATTGATACTGCAGTTCAAAGCAATTGGCGATTGCAGACAGAAGACCAATGTGGCTTACTGAATTGATGCTTTTTACAAACTTGAACTTAAAACAGAGCTGAACTCATGTAGATTTGGCAAAATTTTCACTGCAAATGTCTCCCCCAAAACCAGCCTTTTTTGGACAGTAGATCCCACCAATTCTCCAGAAACTGGATAGGTTAATCATTGTTTCATGAACATACATAAGACCACAGAACTAACAGTCAATACCCACCTTTCGTTTCAAAACAGTCGTTGTTGTTGTTGTTGTTCTAAATTTATGTTAACTCGATAAAGTATTTTTTTCTACCTGTTTTACGTATCACTACATTACAGTTAGTTAAATTTTGTTACAATTTCTCTCCATTTTCTTCTGTCACTTGCGATTTCTTCGAGGTTGTTTATCTCAACGTTTTTATCTTTGAGTTCCCTTAAAACTTGACTGTACCATGTTGTGATGGGATGGCCTTTTGGTCTTGTTACTGCTCGTTTGAATTCGTTTATTGCTTGCTTGCATGGTGTATTTTCAGGGAGGCGTAGTGCATGTCCAAACCACCTAATTCGCTGTTTTTGTATGATTTTTGACCATAATTCTTGTTTTGTCAACTTCATTAAATTTTCGTTTGATATCTTTGTTGGCCATTTTATGTTGAGTGCTTTTCTTAGTAATTTTCTTTGGGTTGCATCAATTTTGTTTCTAGTTTTATTGGTAACTGTCCATAGGCATGTGTTGTACATATAGACACTCCTTATGAATGCATTGAAAATTTCCATCTTTTTCTCTATGTTTATATTGCTTGTCCATATTTCTGTCAGGTTGTTCATGGCATTTGTGGCTAGCATAATACACCATAAAGTATTATACATATAGTATATACATATACGTATACAACCCTAACCCTAACCCTAACCCTAACCCATATACATATACATATACATATATAGGATATACATATAGTTTGTTGATCGTTTTAGTTAGTCACACTCTGATGATAACATAAGATTGAAAGGCCTCAGTGTGCTAAGAAAAGTTTCCGTTTTTTGCATCTGCCTCTTATAGTATCTATCTTTAAGTAAACAAATTTTACCAATATATACCATATAGTGAACCATGAAGGAGAGGGACAATATCTACGGTGAGCACCATAGGTTCCAAATCTTTAACTCAGCGTAAAAAGGTGGGTGTAAAATTCGATTACCTATTTCTTCTGATTGAATGGCTTGAAAGAAACTTTAGATACTTATCTATAATTCTACCGTTGGACTTTCCAGAAATCTTGAATATTTTTCGAAATTACAGCGTATTTTATATTCCAACTCATTTTAGGATGTGACGTCATCAAATTTCTAAGTAATAAACCAGAAGAATGACACACTTTTGCTTGATGCCATATTGTAGGCATTCATAAACTATGGTTTTCTTCGAAATTAATTCATTTTGCGTCAAACAGTTTAGAAATTACGATGGTTTTAAGTTTTTTTGAAAATTTTTCTTGAATTCTCGAAAAAGAAGAAAAACATTCTAATTCTGAAAATATTGAAGATTTCAGAAAATTCCAACGGTAGAATTATAGAGAAATAGCTAAAGTTTCTTTGAAGTAATTCAGTTCAAAGAAATAGGTCACTCAATTTTACACCAGCCTGTTTAAAGATTTGGAACCTATGCTACGATGAGCAGGTATCGAGTTGATCATATGCACTTTTTTCATTAATTCAGTTATCTGCTAATCAGAGCAGCTGAAGAATTTTATAAATACAACAGCTTTTATAGAGAAAAATTGGATTAAGTATAATGAATAACACGAATTGTTATTGTTAATTAAACGCTTTGACTAAAAATATAGTATAGGTTGATTCGTTACTGGAAAAGCACAAAGCTCAAACGACCAAATCAATGCCTGTTTCTTTGAGTAGTTAGGCCTTCTTCTAACCGTACACTATATACACATATACATATAAATACAAAGTCAACCAATCAAAAAAGAATATACCTACGGTAAACAAATCAAATATTTTCATAAATTATAAGATTAAATTACGGACAGGCAGGCAATGACAGGCATTACATTCGCGAGTCGGTCCGTCCCACTGTTTTATTTGATACGAGGGGATTGTTTGAAGCAACAAATCAAAACAAACGAAGCCGCAAAGGATACCCCTGAAACCAATCAAGTTGTGCTAGTAAAATTCGGTGACAAGCTCGTGTGTATCTATCGAGAGAAGAAAGACGGATCTAAATATCCGCCTCGTGGATTTCTTCATCTCATTCAGACTAATGCTAATGGTGGGCATTGCAATTCTCGTATATTTTGAGTGTATTTCAGACAATTACTGCTCAGCTTCTGATGTACATAGATAGAATCCATGAAGCAGGTATGTAAAGCCTTCCTTCTTCTGTATAAGATACAGGGGTGTATAATCTTTGACATAGCGTTCGGTTGTGTCATCCAATTCCAATGTAGTGTGATTTTAGATCATTTCTTATTCGACTGTTTTATTTTGTGTGTAGCATTTCGCCAACGAAGCGATTTCCGCATAGTATCCTTGAAGAAGAGTAACGTCACTTTCATGTTACTTGTTACTTAGCGCCCATGCTTCCAAATTTCAGCCGTTAACCCTATCTGGACCGGGGGGGGGGGGCTAAAATAGCCCCCCTACCAGTTTTGTCTGGCTATCTTTTTTATGATAATTTCTAAGCTAATTATTCTTCGTGACTTTTCCTAACTATCCTTTTTGCATCCTTCGCCAAAATTTCTACAAGATATGTCTTGTATTTTTGGAAATATAACAATTTTTACAGAGAGTAGATTTAATATCTTGTTTGTTTTACGGTCATACCCTTTAAAACTCCAAACTAAGATAATTCTTGCCATAAGTGAGATAAATGGATGAAATTTTCAGAGCAACCATAAATCAATAAGACAATTTGGAAATAACCAATTTTTTTGGTTTTTCCTTTGTATTGCGTCATTCATGACGTCATATATCTAATGAATTTATGTAATAAATATAAGTTTACAAATTTCATAATTTTTTCAAAAAATAATGTTTTTCAGAAACTTAGATATTTCATCTGTTAGTTAAAGTTATAAGAAGCCTAATAATTCTCGTAAGAAAGTTTTGACAGTTAAATCTGTAAGAGTTCTGTTTTTGGCCTAAAACGAAGAAAATTGATGACGTCATCGAAAATACAACAATTAGAGTAAAATAAATTAGATATTCGGACGTTTCACATTAAGTTACATATCAGTACCAAATTTCATCTTTCTAGCCCTTGTCAATTCGGAGTTCTGAAGGGGGGGGGCTAATTTAGCCCCCCCTCGGCCTGAGGATGCTCAAAAAAGCCCGGTCCAGATAGGGTTAAACAAGATTGTTCTATTGTTTTCAAACGATATATTGACAGGCATTTTGAGATCCTTAATTCAATGTTTTCAAGGGTCGTTTTGCGGGACAGCGCGTGACTTTGTAGATATCTGCAAGGGATCAAATGTCAAGTCTATTTGCTGGTGCTCTGCTGTCGGTAATCCAAGTCCCAGTTTGCCCTCCCTCCGATCCAGGGGGTCTGGCTTGATCAAATAAGATTTCCACTAAATAGTACATTACCCTCGATTGTATGATTTAAAGCAATCCTAGTTCCTCGTCACCTTCAAATACAGTGCCTGTAATCCCGGGGAAGAGATAACTTAAGTTTCCATAATACAGGATTGTGCCATTCAGAGTATCATTTTGGAACATTTTCTGAACAGTATACCCATAATTCTGGGAAATCTCTGAAGAGTATACCAATAAGTCAAGGAAAAGCAGGAAAGTTTACCCATAAATCCAGGAAAATGAAAAGTATACATTTAAATTTGGTTTTACAAAATCATACAAATAAATCTGGATTCTATCATAAAAAGGTAACCTCAGCAGCAGGAATAGCACAACACCGTACCATGGAATGGAGTACTTAGTTACACTTCCCCCCTCGATTTGATCATAGTTGATAGATGATTTGATGCTTGAAAGTCACTTACCTAGGGACATGTAGCCAATGAGAAGGCCTTGAACAGCTACAGAGTTTATCGTAATTGAACCGTTCTCTGTTTTCGTATGCCATATAACGATAAAAGCAGTACAGAGGACAACTTCAAAGATTAGTGAAATCACAGCAAACAGCGCTGACTTGCCAGATTCTCTTGAACACTCTCCTTGAAGTGCACTCAGACAACAAAACGAAGCTTCGCAGCATTCAATCACTGGCTTCAAAATTAATTTAAGACCTTTGCTAGCATTTGTAGCAGGCCTTTTCACTTCGTGAGGGAGAGGAATTCTTTCACGGTCTTCATCGTATGGTCTGTATGGAAAGGCTTGAATCATCCTTGTCTCGTAATCGTCAGTTTGAGTTTGGATATCGATAGCCATTTCTACGTAAACGATCTTGACTGGTCTTATTTTCTGATAACAGTTGCATTCTAGAGTGAATCTACCAAACAGAATTGGAATTCAAGATCGAATTCGAAATCATGTGATGCGTGATGACAGACATTTCCTTTCTCCTTTCTCCTTTCTTGGAACCAAATGTAACAGTAAACCACTTTTGAAAAGATCCTGAGATGGATTTACAACGGGATCAAAATCTATCTGGGATGAAAAAACGTGTATCTTTCCAGGTATATGTGGACTTAGGGTCAACTGTGAAACATTCTCAATTTCAATCAAGTCTGGGCATATCATGGCAGATCAGAAAGGCTTCGTACAGTAACGGTTCATTTGCAACTTCACATCCCTGAATTCAGTAGAATTCGTTTCACAATTCATAAGGTGCTATTCTTTCAAATTTCAGAAAACGAAAACACTGTTTCTGACAAAGCTTCTAATAATAGTAGACAGCCTTGGTCTTAGTTGAAAGCTGCAAAATTCAACATAACTCTGCACTATAAACTATTTTCAAATTGTATTTTGAAATGCTTTTAAAGAAGCCAAAGGTATAAGCGGCGATTTACTATAAATATTTTATGAATATATAACATGAACACTCATGCTCACTGTTCCCTGAAATACAAAAAACATTGGATTTATAACCACAGTTCACGTCATCTTTCTTCCAAAATGTGTTCAAGTTTATAAGACCCCGCTTAGATTGTACCAGTACTGTAGTACAACTTTCGATCCGTGACAAAAGGCCAATTGATCAGCAGCTTCCCGTTCGCACTTTTTCTGCTAATCCACACTAGTCTTGTTTCTTCCTTGTGCAATGATTTTGTCAAAAATTACCTAAACCCTAAATTTCGATTCAAATACATTACTTTACTTTCGTAAAGCAATACCTACAGACAATCATTTTTGCAAAAATAGAACTGCCATATACTTGGAAATTTCCACTGACTGGAAACTGGGACTTGACAAGCAAATCCATCCTTCGGCTGCCGTGCGCACAGTGTTCCAGGGCATGTAATCAATGTGAAAAATGAAAGTATCAGAATTGTACCAAACTAACTTTTCTATTATTGACCATAGCCCGAGGAATGTCAGAACCCCAAAAAATTTTCAAATCGGACAATCTAGTGCTGAGAAAACATTATGTCAAGTTGGGCCTAAAAAGTATACTTTAGGCCTCTTTCTAAGCACAGCAAGGCCACAAAATAGCACTAACTTTCAAATTCAAATTTCTTAGCTTACACTCACCCGATTTTCATGATCTTTGTTTTATTCAATAGATTAAACCTTGTAGAGTATTTAGTGAAAAAGTGGATTGAAAATTTTATCTTGGGATGCGGAAATTTTGCGAATTCATACTGGTAACTAAACGTTAAAAAAACTAAAATTGAATCATGAAGTGCTTCTTCGACATTAAAAACAAAAAATCTATGTCTCAGAATTCTCGAAAAGTCTATTACAGAATCAACTTTAAGGTATTGGCAACACGTTTGCAAAAGGGCTTAGTAGAATAAGCTCTCAAATAATTTTGGTGAATTTTTCACGAAGACCAGTTTTGCAACTTTTCAGAGCTAAAAATTGCATTTTTATGACGAAAAAACTATTAACAAAGGCAATATTTCATCATATCTCCACAGTTCAAATACATGCTTTTTAACAATAGAAGCATAAAGTATTTTTATATAATTCAACTAATTTTTAAGGTTTTGAAAACATGCAGCCTTCTCTACAATGATTCGTTATATCTCAAGGTGAAAAATGCGCATAGTAACGTCGAAAAACAGAACAAACATCAAAATAGACACCTTACATGATTTGGAAGTTGATCTCTAGCATCCTTTTGACTATATGAGGGAAATATCTGTTTCATTGAATATCTAGTTCAGTCTATAGTACAGTGGCAAATATAGACAGATTTGCTAAAAAAAGACTTCTTCTTCACTGGCCTTCGTGAAAAATTCGCCAAAATTAATTGAGAGCTTATTCTACTTAGCAAAAATGTTCTCAATAGAGTAAACTTGATTCTGCAATAGGTTTTACGAGAGTTTTGAAACCTAGATTTTTTGTTTTTAATGTTGAAGGAGCGTTTCGTGATTCAGTTTTAGTTTTTGTCAACGATTGGTTACCATTATGGATTTGAAACATTTGCACATCTCGATTTGAAATTTTCAATCGACCTTTTCACTATTCTGCAGGGCTCAATCTGTCAAACAAAACAAAGATCATGAAAATCAAGTGAGTGTAAGCCAAGAAATTTGAATTTTAAAGTTAGTGCTATTTTGTGGTCTTGCTGCGCTACAAAAGAAGCCTGTAGTACACTTTTTAGGCCTAACTTGAAATGCTACTTTCTCAGTACTAAACTGCCTGATTTGAAAATTTGTGCGTTTTGATTACGACTACGGTTTAATATAGAAAAATCAGTTTTGTACAATTCTGATATTTTCATTTTTTGGCATTAATTACACTAAAACGGAAATCTGGATCACAGTGGTGTGGCTGCTGTGGACGGTGGGGACATGACTTTTTCTTGACTCTACCGATGAATTTGACAGCAAAGCCTCATTCCAAGACCAGCACCAGCGTCAGGCAGGGGGGGGGGACTTGATTGTGACCGTGACGAGACCTGCATTTCTGCATAGGGACTTTGAATTTTGCAAGAAAGAATATTCAAGAATTCTGCACCCATCTTCATGGATATATCAGGAAATTTCTAGCCCATGTGTAAGAGCAGTTACCATCCACGTAGCTTACTGAGTGCACGGGGGTTTGTCAAATTATTTTACATCGATTATGTACATACTCTAGCTTACTATATACAAATGTACAAAGTAAACTAATCTAAATCGATGGATATATATAATTACATAAATAAATATTTTTACAGTATTTTGATAATCTAACTAAACATAGAAAACTAAAGAAAACTAGTTCATTGATACGTATTGACAGGCACTACATTTACAGTCTGGGCCGTCCCACTTCTTTATCATATTTTTAAAACTATTTAGGTTTTCGGCCGATTTCATTTCATTTGGCAGTGTATTCCAGATCTGAGGTCCCAATGATCGAAGGCTGTTGGACCCAAAGGTGACTTGATTTGGTCTATAATGCTGTAAGTCATTGGAGTTACGTAATGAGTACTTGGAAGATTTTATTTTGAAAATATCGTGCATGAAAGAGGGATTTAAATTGTTTAAAGTCTTAAAAACTTCTATGCAGAGAACTCTTAGACGGGAAACATGCATAGTACACCTATCTGATTTGGAAAGTAAGTCGCTATATGAACTAAGGTGATCATTGTGTAAAAATCTAAGGGCACGTTCTTGAATCTTCTCAATTTTTTGTACAGATTTAGCTGATGAGAAGTACCATACCAGAGGGCAATAATCAAAATTTGAATATACAAAGCTCTGGACAAGAATCTTCTTTTCATTAAAGCCAATATATTGTTTCAGTCTTTTTAAAACATTGAGTTGTGATGCGGCTTTTCTGCAAATTTCAGAGATATGCTGTTCAAAGTTCAGTTTATGATCTAGTTGAATACCTAGCAATTTAACCGTTTCTTCCGATTTGATTATTTTTCCTTGGATGTTGAAATTTTCTCCACTTGTATTCGTTCGATCCTTTCTAATAACAAGTGCATGGAATTTGTCTGCATTAGCTATCATTTGATTTTGTTTTAGCCAAGTCAAAGCAACTCCAGCTTCTTCTTCCAGCACCTCAATCAAATTTGGTAGAGTCTTGGAAAAATAAGCTAGAGTGTTATCATCAGCATAATTATGTAACGTCGCTCGTTTGATAAACAGAAAAAGATCGTTTATATAAAAATTGAATAAAATGGGGCCCAAAACAGAGCCTTGAGGAACACCTGATAAAATAGTTTGAAAAGAACTATACGTATTATTGATTCTCACAGACTGTTTCCGCCGTTTTAGGTAAGAGTAAATAAGGACGAGAGCATTTTCATCTAAGCCATAGGCATGTAGTTTGGCTATGAGTAAATCGTGTGGAATACAATCAAATGCTTTTGACAAATCCATAAGGACAGCCCCTACAATATTATCGTTATCGAGCTTAAATCTCCATTCTTCAAGCATTCTTATTAGGACATGTTGTGTACCATATGATTTTCTGTAAGCAGCAATGAAAAGGGAAAGTGTTTCATCTAGGTATGGGATAAGTTGATTTTTCAAAATTTTTTCATAGATTTTGGAGAAAATATTGAGAATACTGACAGGACGAAAGTTTCGTTCAACTGTACGATTTGCCTCTCCTTTATCTAAAGGACAGACAGCGGCACGTTTTCCATTATTTGGAAACCTATAGTTTCGTATACTGCAATTAATTGCATCTGTTAACGGGAGTGCAAGCTCGTCTGCAGCTAACAAAACCAGTTTTGGTGGTATTTGATCTTCACCCGTTGATTTCCTACGGTCTAAAGACTTTAGTTGTTCCCTGACTTGACAATCTTCTACTTCGTGAAAGGAAAATGAATTGAAATTTATTTCAGGATTTTGAATGATAGCTAAAATACTTGGATGGTTTTTGTATTCTTCAAGAATCAACTTAATGATTTGCCGGTCATCATCAGTTGCAACCGTATCTGCAATGTTGCAAGGTTTTACACCGCTAGATTTTTCTACAATGTTGATGTAGTGATCGTTAAATATCTCCGTTAGATCTCTGTCTTCAGTAATGATTGCATTATTTTTAACTAAGGAGATATCACTACCCGCCAAGCCTCCTTTGTTAGAGAGGAAAGGCTTGACAAGGTTCCAGAAAGCACGATTCGATACCAGTCCATTTTCTGTTGCTTGTTTGAAGTGCTGCTTAATTGCCTTTTTTCTCAAGGAAACACATTTATTTCTTTGTCTTTTAAATTTAAGTTCATTTTCTTCTGTAGGATTTTGGTTACGTTTCTTCTTTAGTCTCGTTCTGGTATAAATTCCCTTTTTTAGTTCACGAGTCATGAAAGGAGCACTATTTCCTCGTAGCATTTTCGTTTTTAGAGGGGCATGTTTGTCGACTAGTTTTCGAAAAGTGCAGACAATATTATCATAAGCTTGTTCTGGATCCTTAGAAGTACCAAAATTTGCCAGTTTTACATCTGACAGGAAATTGTCGGCACTAAATTTTTTGTAGCTGCGATACTTGATTACCTTAGGCTTAAGTCTTGGGAGATGCGACTTCATAACCGTCACGACAAGACCGTGATAGTCACTTATGCCAGTCTCAAAGACGGAAGTTTTTTGAAAGCATCTCGGCCGATTTGTAAGGATGACATCAATGGAAGAACTATTGCTTTTTGTAAAACAAGTTTTGGCTGTCACTAAATTTGATAGCCCAAAGACATCACAAAAGGAAGCTAACTTACTGTGCCCAGCATCCTGTCTGTTTAGGGTATCAATATTGATATCTCCCATTACAATTACGTTGTCGTATTTATCTAAAGCAGAGTTTAAAGTAGTTGAAAGATCGCGAAAGAATGAATCAATGTTGCTGGATTCTGGGGGCCGATAGATACTGTAGACAATCCATTTCTTTTTGCTCACTATCAGTTCAGAGCACAAGAGTTCAAGAGAAGGAGACTCTAAAACTGGAACTCGATTGCAGACGACACCCTTCCTAGCATACAGCATAATACCCCCACCAAATTCGTTCCTATCACGACGTACAGGTTTTTGGTAGTTATTCACAAGAAATGTTTCAGTTTTGAAATCAGAATTTATTTTGGTTTCCTCTATGACCAAAACATCAGGTAAGCATCTCTCCATAAGTATCCTCAAATCAATAATCTTATTCCTAAGACTATTGATATTCAAGAAACCTATGAGAGGGTGGTTATGATACCCTGTTCTGAGGCTAAAAAGTTTGTCGATATCGCATGGATCATTTGATTCCGAAGAAATATCTGTATAAGTAGGCGATTGGACTACGATCTGGTCTACTTCTTCATTTAACGTTGGCGATTGTGATTTGCTTTCATAAGAAGGTTTAAGATTATGGATGGACGAATCTAATTTATCTACACTATGTATCTCTCTACTTTTTAGTCAACCCGTCGAATTTATGAAATCGATGAAGTTACCTGCTAATAAGTTGTTTCCATTGTAGTTTGGGTGAAGACCCCATTTATGGTGTGGGGGGGGGGGGTTCTTGCCTACATTTTTAGTAGGGGTCTGCCGCGAGCATGTTCAAAATGGTACCGTTGGCTAGACTAATTTTTAGGAAAATGGTGCCCTTGGCTAGAACAATATTGAATAAATGATACCAATGGCTTGGTTCATTTCCGAGCCTTTCGAGTCAGCGTATATCTCGTAATTTTTAATTTGAACTGGGAAATTGATTTTTTCATTTACAAAAATTCGATTTGTTTCATTTACTAGGGTTGTTAGGATTAAATTCCTACTTCTAAAGGCCTTGTTAAAAATCAAAACACAAATTAGCTTGAAAGACGATCGTCCCCTAGACCAGTATTGCCAAATATGATATCCTTGGCCAGACAGACCTTGGCTGGATCCAAATTGCAAAAGTGTATACCCTTGGCTAGAGAAGTCCGAAAAGGTATACCCTTGCTCGCGTCACATCCCCAGGTACCTTCTTTACTATGGAAGAACCTCCCCCCCCCTCTCCCGTTAATGAATGACTTTGCTATTGTAATTCCTTTTTGTTGCTAGCGATTAAATTCTTACAGACACTCTATTTTCAGTAAGCGTAGGTGGGAGAGTAAAAACAATTGCTATTTGAAAGGTCACTGTTACCTAAATATCAAGACGATAGACTTGGCAAATATCTTATTCGATCGTAGACATATTCAAATTGATTTTGAATTTCTGAGACTCAAATTGACCATTCCATTCTTAAATTATAAGCGATTTTCTCGAGAAAGCCTTTTTAATAAACCTTCAAAACAGGCCTAAAATCAAGAACAACTTTTTCTGCCTCACAGCAATGACTTTTACATGCTTTTGACACATGTTATCCTTTTGGGAGCAAAAAAATCATGAAATTTCACCATGTTTATTCCAGGGGAAATATTGAGGATACGGAACTGTTTTCCCATAATTTCCCAAGAGTGAAAAGGACATGTCCGTATCCCTTAAATTTCCCAGAGAAACTTGACTGTTTCCTCTGAGTTTCAATGCAAGCGATAGAAATCTAGGAAAAATTTGGTATATTATTATGCTGAGTGTCATCCCTGGGAGCATAGCAGCCTTTTTGCAAGGAAATTTAATCCAAAGAGTATAACACATGATAAAACGTGTTGAAGTAATTGCTGTAAGGCCGAAATATTTTGAAAATTGTTCGTCATTTTAGGCTTGCTTGGGAGGTTTCTTGATGGGGATCTCTCGAGAAAATCCCTCATAATTTCAGAACGGAGTGGCTGATTTCAGCCAGGTAAGTTTTAAAATAGATTTGAATGTGTTCACCATTAAGTGGTAGATTTGGCATGAGTATCTTTGTTTTTCTTTTCCATTAGGAATTTACAAACATATTACTAATTACAATACCTACAAGCTACGCTACAATACTACAGAGACGATGCCACAGGGAGCGAAATACTATGTCTACCCTGCGGCCATTCTAAAGATAATTAAAAGCTACATAAAATAAAACTACACGTAACTACTATTACAGATAAAAGGAATGCTTAAATACAAGCGGAAAACTAAGGTACAAGCGAAGGTAGCTTGCAGCGAAAGGCGGTAATTGCAAGTGTAGGCTTGAAAAGGAAGCAAGAGTATCTTCTTGATACACAAGAAGCAATGACCTTTCAATCGGGGATTCTTAGTTTTGACCCACCAATTAGAAGTTAGGAAACAAGGAACGATCTACTGTATGACGTTTTTATGGGACATCCGGTACATATATCATTCTCTTTACTTAGATTCCTGATGCTCCAGAAGAACTGATGTAGTTACAGCGGTCCAGAGAAGAGAAAGTTAACGTTGTGAGCACGAGTGTAACTTATATCATTTCAAAGCACTTTTTAGTGAGTTCACTTGAATCTACTATACTAGACTGTTAAAATGCAAACATTGTAGTCATGTTTAACTGCAATTTGCAGAAATTTAACTGGTAGACAGGGCATCCAGAAATTGTGCCCCGTTTGTGTGGCTGCTGCGGGAGAGCTATAACTTTAACTGTCCCGTTTCTACACAGTTGCATAAAAGAGTTCACAGCGTTGTCTTCTAAGTAAAGAATACTGCATGACTTTTGGTATTCCTGCAATTTGTGGGGAATAAGCTCCACTCAAAAGCGTCAGAAATCCTACATTCATCTCTGACCAAATCCGAGGCCTTCATCACCAATGATCATGAAGTCCAAACTTCGCTGACACAATTCACCGAAACAACGGTCACAATTGGAAATTCAAGAATTAAGGAAAGTGATTATGAAAAGCTGCTAGGTGTGACTTTTGATAAGAAATTAAGTTTCAAAAAACATGTTGAAGATTTATATAAAAAGGCTAACCAAAAGCTTCACGCACTGGCTCGCTTGTCTAATTACATTGATCCTATCAAATCAGAAATTTTAATGAATTCCTTCATCAGGGCACAATTCAATTATTGCCCACTTGTATGGATGTTTAATGATAGGTCAACTAATTCAAAATTAAATCGCATTCACGAAAGAGCACTGCGATTGGTATGCAGAGATAGTATATCAGAGCTAGAAAAGTTGAAGAAAAAATATGTTACCATTCATCCGCACAATCTGCAATTGCTAATGCTTGAAATATTCAAAACAAAAAACAATCTAAATCCAACATTTATGAAAAACATTTTTACTGAGAGAAATATTCACTACAGTTTGAGAAGTGAGAATCATTTGCAGTTGCCGAATATAAAGACAACAACATACGGAATAGAAAATATTCAGTACAGAGGTCACCTTTTGTGGTCCTCGTTGCCAAAGGAAATTAAAGATTCCAACACATTATTTGAATTCAAGCGAAAAATAAAATTATGGCATGGAAATACTTGCATCTGCAGATTGTGCAAAGTTTTCATTAAAGATTTAGGGTTTTTGTAGGTTTTAAAGTAAAAAATTGTAAATTAAGTTTTAACTTATTTGTTGGCGTTAATTAGCTTATTAGCTATATATATTTTTTTTATCTTGCCAACGTAAAAGAAATTGTTAATAATAATAATAATAATAATAATAATAATAATAATAATAATAATAATAATAATAATTCAAGAAATAAACATCTCCTCCTCGTAAAAAGTGCTAAACATTGCGTAAATTGTGTAGGCAAGTATTTGTTTTCATGCTGAAGCCTTACTGGTCTTTTATGAACCGTGTAACGGGAGTTAAATTCCATATTTTGTCCACAACTTCTCCCACTGCAACTCCAGTTAAGCATCGCATAGAAGATTCCAGCGTATCCGCCATCTTCCAGAAAAGTAGTGCACCGTCCCAGAGCTCTTTGAAAGGTCTATTGTCAAAGGTGGGATAAACCTATTGGGTCATGCATTAATGCCAAAAAGGGTTTTGCAGGAGGTCGAATTATAGAGAAAAGATTTTTCTTGAAAACAGCAACCGACGGTGAAAGCCTAATTTCAGGATCAAGTTTATTCAATTCAGACAAGCGGTGAGGATAGAAGCTACAAAATTGGAATTGTTCTGTTCTTCCCTTTATTCGCCCAATAAAATTTTGGTTGCGAAGAAAGTATTGCAACGGTTGTTGAGGTGAAAGTGGATCCTTCGTGTACATGGGGGTGAGATTATTCAAGATCTTATAAGACTAGGTAAGGCGTCTGCTCCACCTTCAGCAATTTAATAATTCCCAGCCAAGCTCTGTACAACTTATCTCGCGACGTTCCTCCATGTTCCCGTAATAGCCCGAGCAGCAGAATACTATACAGATCCTAACTTTTCCATTAAGCCTGGTGAACTGAAATCACACTGTAATATTCAAGTTTGTATGCAGACATGCACAAATGCACGTCACACTAACCGGACCTTTGTACATATGTAATTGTTTATTTGTTTATTTGTCTTATAAATACGTAGATCAGCCCATTTATATTTAGTTCAGATTACCATACACAGAATGTAGTCGTGTCTGTAAACTCTCTCTCGCCATCCTTTCCCAAGGATATTACACACACTATTGCTCAATGGTAAATTAACATCCCCGTTGTCTAGATGGGATCTTACATAGAGCTTGTATAATTCATTTAGAGTATACCTGGGCAGATATTTGGAGAGATATCTCAGCAAGCCAATACCCTTTCTTGTTTTAGAAATAGGTGATTTGATATGAGCAGCAAAAGACAATCTTGAATCCAGGATGATTCCTAAGTGTTTATGATCATCTACTTTCATGACTGGTAGACTTATGACCTGGAGTCTCTTGTTTCCCCTATGCTCTTTGACTTCATTATGGCGCTTCAGTCAACAGAGACTCATAATATTACTCTGAAAAACGTGACCCTATTTAGGCCCAAACTCTGAGCTTTCTAGAGTACCAATCAAATTGTAAGATTTGGCATAGAACAATGCTGTCGAATTTTCAATTCGATTGATGCAATTGACTAGATTTGAACTAAGCTGCTGCAGTAGGTTGTTGGAAATCCCTCTGGTAAATTTTTGTCTTAAAAGCATTGAAGTCGTAGCATTAAAAGAATTTGTTTGCACGCACCAGGTAAAGTGAACTCTCTTCTTCCGATTTATACCAGGATTTGCTGATGAATGTCTGCTCATCATGGTTTTTATCGCATTTCCTGTCCGACGAGTGACCGTTGAACAGAGCCGAAGCTGATCGATCCAATGCAGAAGATAGGGTCAGATTTTCCACAGTTTCATTGTGAGCCCCTGTTGAGCAAGGATTACCGCAATGGTACAAGGGACTCATCTCCATAAGTCTACATCATTGGCATGTTATTAAAACGAATTTCTGGATGTTCAGCTTCGATTATTTTCTTTGAAAGTATTAATTCCTCAGCTTGCTTTTGCGGATCTGGGTTAAATGAGGATAGGAGAATTTTGTTTTTATCCAATCAACGAATTTGTTATGATCCGCCTTGGCCAATCAGATCGCTAGAAATAACAATGGAAAGTGCTGTCGTCAGCGTTTTTCTTCAAAAGTAAACAAACGGAGCTGTGGGAAAATGCCCAAAACCACTATCCTTTCGAAGGGCGTGATGCAGTCCTTTTTCAGCGAATTTGATGGGGTTTCGAAGTTTTTTGTGATGAACAGGACTTTTTCTTGAATCTTACCAGATATATTTTTGATATCTGCAGCGGTTCGCCCTAAATCAAAGCTGCGAAGCGGGGGTTTCCCTAACGGCTTACTACGCCTCATGACACACAAAGCATTCAAACGAACGAAGATTAAAAGGCCAAAGATGATGCTAAAGCCTCTCACCAACGCAAAAAGCAGTCCTCAAATTATTGCTTAGATCATACAGTATCATCGGAGATTCTTTTTTGTAGCATTTTTTTCTAAGATGGATTATTTGTTCAGGTGCAGTGGTGCTGCCACCTGCCAAGGCATCGTTTGACTTCCTGCCAGAGAGGGCCTAAGTCATTCAGCAGGGGAAACGGACTTCAAATCGAATGATTCAGAATTTGATTTGCCACATAACGAAGTTAAAGACAGATTTTTCAATATAGACGGGAGTCAGGCATGTTTTGTGGTTATTTCCAGGAGTTAATATCACTTAGATCACTTCCTTCGATGTCGAACATGGACCACGAAGCGCTGGGTCAGGCGACAAATTTTGGCGGGAAAACTGAATGACGACATAATATTTATTTTTGAAAGGTGGAAAATAGCATTTTGACGAGATTTGTGAATGTAAAGCTGCTGAAAGTTTCAAATACGTGCGGAAATGAACGCCATGAAGAACAAACAGACTTCCGACGATCTTTACATTAAAAGTCCAACAGCCCATTTATATTTGTATTTAGTGCTTACAAACATGCAGAGGCAAAGCAGAATTTGTGCAACACCTCAAAAATCATGAATATCACTAGAAGAGGTAAATTGCTCCTAATTTTGTGATTTTGTCATACAGTATTTGCAATTTCTTTTGCACTTGCACAGAGCAGACATTAATTTATAACAAGGGTTAGGAGGAGGCAGCAAATAAGGAGGGGCTCTGAAACTTTTTTAAAGTAAATTTGTTGGGCTCTTGTGGAAAGTTTTAAGCAAATTATGCTGAAGTCTGAAAATGAAATGCCAAATATTTCAATATTTTCAAAATATTTAAATTTTGTACATTGTTAGGTTCTGAAAATTTTGAGGAAAAATTAGAAATGATGAAATCTCCCTGTAGTGTTGAGTGAGAAATTATTTGGAAATTTGACATTTATTCTAGGAAACCATGGAAAACTAAGGGTAAAAGCACATTTCGTTTTATCCACTTGGAAACTATGGGGAAACTGTCCTTTTACCTTGAATTTCCATCTTAAAAATCATGGAGAAATTATGGTATTTCTTGCTGTGATAGTGTCCGAGATTTTATGGCTTATGCCAGGATGTAAAGTTTTTTGCACAAATTTGAAATACTGTATGCTTCTATCAGTTATTAGCAATGACCAGGACTGTAGGAAGCGGGGGCAGGGGGCTGAAGACCCCCCCAATAATTTTGAAAACAACAATGCTGTGTCACAAGCATTAACTATATGTATTGTTCTCCATTGTTTTAAGAACAATTCCCCCAAATCCGAAAACTTTTCTACCGCCCTGGTAACAGGGGTCGATCAAGCTCGAAATTGAAGGGGGTCAATGCAAAGAGGGCACCAAAAATATAACAGAAAGTGAGTTTGAGGGAGCGCAAAAATTTTTGGATGCTTTTGAATGAAAATTCTTTGATCTACTATAATTAAACATCACCTTGATTTATACGTTTCCGCCATATTTAAATAGAAACAGTAGGAAAATTGTGCATTAGAGTCAGGACAAGGGGCGCTTTCTCACCAAAACGGGGTGCCAAGCTGAACTTTTATCATGAAGGGGGCCCCCACTTGCCCCCTAAATCTGCCACTGCCTGGTAAAAACAGGTTCCAGAGACCCAAGAATAACCTCACTGCAAATTGCTATATTAGAAATAACAAAATTCTCATCTGGAGCAGTCTTCCCAATCTTTACTGTCTGCTTTATGGTAAATACATTTGGAAACAAACCAATTCTATATGTTTTACTCTCTGATTTGGATCTTTCTATGAAAAAGTACTGAAGTTAGGAGGTGAACCTCTGTAAGCCAACAATGTAATTGATGAAGCCCAGGAGCTGGCAAAATTACATTCAAAAACAGAATTTGAGACAGAAAGTTTCAAAGTCATTGCTTCAAGGAGGAACACACATTATCACATTTGAATAATCATTCTGCATTGATTTGCGACTTAGACTACCCTCATATGAGAAAACTCAGACCGATCTGAGTTTCACGCATTGTGTCTGCTAATTTGCCCGGCTCCTCACATGAACATCCTAAGATCGGTTTGAGTTCAGCTCACTAGCTCTGCACATGCGCATTTCACAAAAATGTTCCTGAATACAAACAATGCGTGCGTTCCCCTGTCAATCAGAAAAATTATGATCGCATTGTTGAAGATTTATCTTGATTGTTTTGATTGCCAAAAGAACACAAGGAATGCCACTCACACCTGCTTTGAAAATTCATTTCGCCTTGAAATAAAAAAGTTTCTGCTCACATGAAAAATTTCAGGTTGACCTGAAAACTGAGACTGACCTGAGAAACCGAAATGATTTTCAGGTCGACCTGAGTTTCATTTTGCCTGTGTCATGTGAGCACTCCAAGGGCTTTGACCGCAAGCCAAAATGAGTTTCAAACCGATCTGAAACTCAGACCGGTCTGAGTTTGCTCATGTGAGGGTAGTCTTACATTCTTCTCATGTAGTTGATTCAAGACCAGGCTGGCCTAGCAGGGCTGAAATACATGCACCTTACAAAATGGTCTTGAAATTATGGTGCCAAAATCTACCTGCATTTATTAGAGCTTGCGTTAGAATCCTCTATTTAATCACTCAACTAAAAGAGCTAAGAAAACTTTTGCACCCTTCATGCACTTTGGGCCAAATTGCAAATTGAATTTCAAAATATGACAAAGGTTCCTATCATTTTCAGTGTGATCTGATTTCTGTTAAAACTGTTCGTTGTTGTGATATCTCACTGAAGGTACTTGGAATCTTTTTTACAACAAAAACAAATCACTGTCGGATTTTTTAGCATCAAGATTAAGAAACTTGCAAGAAGCTTTTGGTTGGACAAAGTTTCTATACAACATGAATCCTCTTGTAATTATTCTGCCCCATCATGAAACTAAACAAACATAAATAGCTTGATGTACATTATATTTCCAGGGCTTTCATATTGATAAAAGACTAGGGTCTGCAGGGTTGTGGGTAGGTTGTGGTAAAATTGTTTGTGTTATTTCTGAGAAACAGTAGACCCTAAACTTCTTCATCAATACTGAGCAGGACCGAATGTCAGTATAATGCTTCGAGTACAAATAATAATGATAATACTAATGATGATAATAATAAGTGCCAGAGATGCCACTGATCAATGGTTAGATTGTAAATTTGCATATCAAATCAGAATGTGTTTGGCATCAACAAAACCAAATTAAAAAGGA
Source organism: Aurelia coerulea (assembly GCA_039566865.1). Lineage (NCBI taxonomy): Eukaryota > Metazoa > Cnidaria > Scyphozoa > Semaeostomeae > Ulmaridae > Aurelia > Aurelia coerulea. The sequence goes on from CM076945.1 coordinate 20,252,364, forward strand.
CTGACATTGAAAAGGGATGGGGGCATTGTGGGAATGAATTGGTCAGTAGCATCTATGAATTAATACAGGTGCAAATTAAAAGACAAACAACAAAGATCTAAACTATATTTAAAGGCAATCCTTTGACTTGTCTATGAATGTTGTGTGCGTTTATATTCTTCATTTCGATTTCTTGCTGAAATTTTACTACTGTAGATAGGCCAAAACTCTCAAAATTTAACCAGGCTGAGTGGCTGACTGCATTTAAAATGCTAAGAAATTGTGTCATTGCGACAAGAATCACCACAGAAGCACTGTTCAAGATCAAGAACGAATCCAATATGGCGCCATTCTCGTGGATGTGGCCATTCCTGCCATTACCATGTCATGTAAAATTGATAATACCAAACAGCAAATGTGTCCCATATGTGATCAACTTCTGTAGAGGCAAATGGATATTCTTGCGAAGAAATCGAATGAAGCATAGCTAAGGATGGATGCGATTCTGTTTCAGGTGAATGCGACTGCCATACTGCTAGGCCTATGCATACATGAAGCCATGAGACCACACCGGAAGGCAATCGGTCAATTTGAAGATGAACCAAACCCAAACAGTGATAACGATAAAATTTGTAGCAGGCTCGTTGAGACGTCGTCCTAAAATAGATCATCAGCTCCAACAAAATAGGTATCTGATCCGAGATGTCCCAATTTGCTTTCATTCTTCATCTGACAACTGCATTTTCGTGCCGTCGGTTGCCCTGTTCACTTTGCTTTGTGTGTCATGAGGCGTAGTAAGCCGTTAGGGAAACCCCCGCTTCGCAGCTTTGATTTAGGGCGAACCGCTGCAGATATCAAAAATATATCTGGTAAGATTCAAGAAAAAGTCCTGTTCATCACAAAAAACTTCGAAACCCCATCAAATTCGCTGAAAAAGGACTGCATCACGCCCTTCGAAAGGATAGTAGTTTTGGGCATTTTCCCACAGCTCCGTTTGTTTACTTTTGAAGAAAAACGCTGACGACCGCACTTTCCATTGTTATTTCTAGCGATCTGATTGGCCAAGGCGGATCATAACAAATTCGTTGATTGGATAAAAACAAAATTCTCCTATCCTGGTTAAATGACATTCTCCAGTCGGCAACAAGTTAAGTGTCATTGGTTAAATCATTTATGAACACAAGAAAATCAAGGGCTCTGGGATAGAGCCTTGTGGTACTCCGGCTGAGGCACCTCCCCAAATGGAACACTGCCCGTTCAGAACAGTCCGTTGTTTTCAACTACTTCTATGACGTCACAGGCAGTTAGTACTGCATACTGCACAACGCGTTTTACAATGCTACGCCAGTTTTTTTCTATCATGTGTCAGTTCCAATAATCTATTCAATGCTTTGGTTGCTTTGGAATGATCTAGTTTGATTGCGATGCTGATCAGATCTTGTCGTATGGTTTGCATCCAGGTCGTCTTTGTTCTTCCTTGTGGCATTTTCACTTTCCTGAGATACTCTTTGAGGGCTTTTCTTGCTGGTGTTTCGGGATGCAGTCAGATGTCGTCGCCACGTTAGTCTCCGCGCTCTTATTATTTCACTCCATGATTCACATTTCATTCTGGCGTAGAGCTCGTTTTGTTTTCTAGCTTTTTCGTTAAGGTCCACAGTGCGCTATTGTACACAAACACGCTTGCAAAATAGGCATTAAAAGTTCTCAGTTTGATGTTAATAAAGTTTTTCTTGCTGCTGAAAATGCTGTTTTGTAAGCATCAATTGCCAATATCTTTCTTCTGTTGATGTCCTTTTCTGTACCGAGTAGACTACCGAGTTTCTGTACCGTTGTTTTCTATCCTTTAAGAAAGCTTTGAATAATAAAAAATGATTGTCCAGAGACACCGCATCGCCTTAGCTTATATATCAGACGATCGTGCCAATACCCTATCAAATGCTTTAGAGATATCGAGATACATCAAGGGGAGGATTACAATCAAATGCTTTAAAGATTGTATGCTTTATGAAAGTCACCGGGACGAAAACCTGATTGATAAGGGTTCAGAAGCTGCAACATAAGATGTGAATATAAAGTTTATGATATGAGTTTTTCAAGTATTTTCCAAAAGACTGGACGATACTTTCCTTTCAAATTTTTCTCATTCTTCTTATGAACAGGCAAAACATTTGCACGCTTTTATATTTGGGGAAATATACCACACTCAACTCAAAATGTGTTTTTACATTTTGATAAGGACTATTAGCATGCGTCGTTTTAGCTTGTGTTCCAGACCACTTGCAAAGGAAAGTGGTCTGTGTAACCAAGCACTAATGTTCAGCCGATGAATTGAATTACGAAATAATTAAGGGCATTCTTTCACGGATCTGAATGGCTGCAATGAAGTCAGTGATCAACACAACGCATGTCTTTGTGAACATGTGTGTTTGAAACAAACCAGGGCTGATCGTTATCACTTTGCACGGGCGTAAATACTCAGTAGGATTAGCAGGCATTCAAATCTCCTATTCTTTCGTCGTAAAAAGTCAATAGGATTAGCAGACATTGAAATTTTCTATTCTTTGTATTGTAATGTGAGTTCTTCACATGAGACAGGCTTTTCCTTTTGATAACAAAACAAATAGTGATTATGCGAATTATTAGTTGCATATATTAATTTTTCTTCAGATTCCGAAGAAAATTTATGAACACAGATTAGTGCTTGGTTACACAGACCACTTTCCTTCTCAAGTGATCTGGAGCACAGGCTAGCGTCGTTTACGAGACAACGCTTTGAGCCCGTTTTTAAAGTCTAAAAGCCTATCCTATGCAACTGCACACAAAACGGGACAATTTATTTCAAAATTAAATTGAGTTTGACTTTGCTGGAAAACGAAGGCAGTTTCGTTTTTGATGCACCCACTTATTTTGACCTGTTTGTGCCAATATTCAGCAACCGCTGCTCGGATTGACTCAAGAAATGTCTCAAACTCAACGTTGAAGCCCATCCTGTACCGTCTGTGCAACGGTTTCTCATCATCATAGCATATGCTCTACCTAATATACAGGCATGGCAGCTAAACTAATCTAAATTAACTAAAATAAACTAACACAATGAAAATAATACAAAATACAATAACAATATAATCAGCTGAATTAAATGCAACAGGAACAGAATATATGAATAAATTGAAAACAATAAATCATAGGTGTGTGCACATCCAGGCACAAATCCATCAATCTAGTGTTATCTGGCCAGAGTTTCCCTAACATGGTTGGCTTGAACGAGGTACGATGCTAGGGCCGCCATTGTTTCATTATTGTTAAAGCTCATTATCTCCTGAAATTGCAAGTTCGTTGTAAGGGGCTCAACCGAGGTATGTGATAAAAGGTCCGATCTAGAGATGCTATAGGCGGGACATACAAGGAGCAAATGTACCTCATCTTCAATGAGACAAAGGGAGCAGTTTTTACAGATACGGTCATTGACATCTAACCCTTTGTGTCTTCCAGTCTCAATCAACAATGTATAGTCACTGCATCTAAATTTGCACAAGGTTTTACGGTATTTTTTTATAAAATTTTTACTAACTGACAAGTATTTTTCTAGCCTTAGTTGGGACTTGAAAGTTTTGTATGTGTGCAACTTGCCATGTCGTAAGGAGCCTTGATGTGCCGAGGTTAGTTCTGACTTCCAGAAGATATGGAAAATTGTGAAAACCTTATCTTTAACTAGTTTATTAACCTGGTTAGGACTGAGAGACGAAGCGTTGTTCCAAAGGGTAAAAAGTCCTATAACTTCTAGTGCCTGAATTAAACCAGCTAGATAAATTGCTTGGGAGGGACCTTGATTCAGTGAAAGCTTTTTTCCCAAGGGAATCGTCATTTAGGTGGGCGATTAATGCCAGAATTTAATGATACGAGTAATAACGAGCAAGGCAATCAGTTTCAGTTTCAGTTTTCAGTTCATATTTTAAATTCCACTACATACAATTTCATAAGTAACAATACCAACAAATAACTAAACTACAAAGAAATAAGACAATATTACAGAGAATTAACACATTGATACGGAAAATTAATACAATATACAAATACAGAGAGACGAGATAAATTGTATGGAGGGAATTACTTAAAGGAGGAGCTCTCTCAATAGGTAAACTAATCGAGGAGAAAGCCCCCCCCCCCCCCTATCCTATAATAGTTTCGAATGAATTTGGTTGGACTTGAATGATTCCAAGAAATACACGCATTTGCTTTTCATACAAGCAAGGTGCATGCACGTGGTGAAAGTTGAAAGGCGCGTCCGAAAAACCAGTGGCAGTGGCTATAATGCCTAGTTCTCCTTAGACAGCTAGAGAAGAGGAATTTCGTTTCAGGCCCAAGACTTGCTTACAGAATTTCATCTTTGGTCTGTTACCTGGTGATTCCAAGGGGTATCTAAGGAGAGCATCTGGGTTTTTGGCGATGGAATTGAGTTGACGGGAAGAAAAAGATGCCCAGACTTCGCTACCCTATTGAAGGATAGGTTGCACAAATCTTTCAAATAGGTCCAGAGCTTTTGGTACTGTTAGATTGAATTTAAATATAGCATCAGCAAGGGGGCACATTGCTTTACAAGCCTTGTCTCCTAGCGTTTGGTAGGCATTTTTGAAAGAGGCACTTGAGGAGAAAGTAATACCAAAATATGTAAAGTTCTGAACTGGTTGAAGTCCCTTTTTACGGTACAGGAAACTGTGGTGTTTGAACATTCTTCCAGTTTACAGAAAAAAACACGACAGCTGAAATACAGCTCCTCCATAACAACAGCACAAACTGGGCACAGTTTATAGGACACCTTTTACATTTCGTTCATCAAGCCCAAACATTTCATTACATTTGCCAGGTCACATAAACAGACTCAGATTTCAATTGCATTTACTGAGATATCAAATAGATCTGGCTATATCAGTTGAAGCTCGCTTCAAAGTCCATATTTGCTGGAACTGTGCTGCTATTTGCTATTTTCTCAGTTGTCCTTATTTAATCTTCACAGTCAATTTTGTTATGCATGTAGTATTAAAGCACAAATGTAAAGTTAAAAGTACCAGATATCATGTTACAACGCGTGGGAGAAAAACCTGCTGACAACTACTTTGAACATGTCAGTAAAGAATAAGAAGGGATCTAAATGACGGTG